>CM056575.1:76639321-81439321 GCA_029721435.1 Gymnothorax reevesii
ATCAAAGTAATACAAAAAGATGCATATAGCAACATAACACACTTTAATTTCTGAAGCATTATGACTTGATAAAGCCACCTTTCCCCCTCCCCCACCACACATCATTAACTCCATTTACCAGATATCACCCCCCCCCAAGAAATGGGTTGTTACAGCAGTGCAACTGGCGTTTGTAATGAGAGATCATACAAGCATTCTTAGAGGAATAATTCATTTTTTTTGAAGTGGGGTTGTATGAGCGACAAATTGCCACTACATTAGATGCAGTAGAAAGCTCTCTGATCTCCTCCAGGTAGCCGCACCAGGGCATAGTGCTGGGTGGAAATTTATTCTGAAATAGACACTTAAAATAAAAACAGCTTTGTTAATGTCCAAATATCTACGGGCGACACTGTATTTTCCCAATCTTTGCTTGGAAGAAGGAGAAAGAAACAGCATTATTAATCAAGAAATCTGTTTGATAAAAGCACCATAAAAGCTTCTTAAAAGGGCAGAACCTAGGCTGCCTCCCTATATCGTGCGCAAACGATGCCACATTGCCATTGTTGTTTTTCAGGTGGCAGGAGCTGGTTTTGTGGGAACTGGGGCAGATGTGCAGTGAAGGATTTGGTAGGCCTGTTAGCTCTGCCTCTCCACCAGTCTGCTGTAAACACAATTACTCTGATGGAACTGTTGATGTAATGCATTCTGACAGGAGGAGAAGGCATAGCAGGGCCTTCTGCACGCTTGAATGGCTGACTATTATAAGTCTATTGGATTTAACGAGGAAATTTGCAACAAACGTCATTAATAATTGCACTTTTCCAATGAAGTAGTTCATGAAATTTAGAAGTCTGCAGTATATATCCAGCATGCATTGCGCATATTAGGCCAGCATAGAATTCCGGCTAAGGATCCTGCAGTTAATCAACAAAATGATGATGTTATTGCATAAGCTTTTGTGGAAACTTATTCTTTGATTTACGATGAAAATATTGGGGGTTTTTTGGGAATGGTTAATTACATTTTCATTCTGTCAATTGTATACTTCATTTTTGTAATTATTTATTTTACCCTTAGCATTGCATGAATCTCAGTTAAATAGTATGAGCATTTAATCCCTCTGGTCCTGTGTTGGATTAGCGGTAGTAGATTCATTTTTGACTCATGTTGGATGCAACAGAGCAACTGTTTTTTTTGTGACAAGTGCCACAACATTTTGTGTGTACATTACATGGCATTTGTTTATTTACTTATTTTATTCACACTAATCACATGGCATATTGGACTCGGCCAGCTCACAGGTTTTCCTGGGCCTGGGACAAGACGATCTGAGGCGGCAAAACCGCATGTTTTTAAACATTTTCTAAAGGTGTATCGAAGCCAATCGAACAGAAAAAAGAAATGCGTACCGTTTTGTGAGCTACAGGAATTCATGTCACCATTTGTGGATAGGAAATTGCGTGATAACTAGCATTTTTGCAATGAGCAATAATGCCAGAAAAAAAATGAAATGGCCTGTAATTAAACCTCGCAAATTAACTCTTATTTGCTGATCAGGAAACAAAAATGGGAGTGGGTTTGGAGATGTAATGCTCTTTTCACGGCAAGCTGAGAGCAGGGCTTTGACGGTCTTACCTTGCTGTAAATTATACTTGTTGGTCATTTTGTAGTCATTGTCCACTTCACACCTTTTTAAAAATTTGGTCACAATCTCTTTCACCTCTCGCTTATTTCTCTTTCTCTCTCCTCCTGTCTTTTTTGTTCTCCTAGTTTTTGGTGGCTGGCAATTTTGACAGCTAACAGTCATAATAGGAGGGCTAGAACTTTTAAATTTAAGCAGTGTAATAGGCCAAACCATTTTTGCTTGGAGGGAAAGTAAAAATGTTCTTGCCCACAATGTCACGAAAAATTAGGAAAATAAAAAAGCACAAGCATTATTTGTGACATAAATTCAGTAATTAAAAAAAATCAATTTTGACAAATTATTCCGGCAGATGTGTTAATGGTCAGGGGGCCCAATTCTGCCCCCCCCCCGACCCAGGGCCCTGAAGAACTGACCCGGTTGTCCCCCCCCTGCCGGCGGGCCTGTGTTAGAGTGCACTTAATTGTTTTAGCGATTTCTATCAGCCCAGGAGGATAAAACTGTGCTCTGAAAGTCAGTTTGAGATCTTGCGAATAAGTGCATGTCAGAGAAAATAATTGAATCAAATTTCAATGTAGACTGATCTGAAAATCAGATCTGATCTGATTTTCGCTCCTCTGCCTGGGCCGGAGACTGAGCCAGCCAAAGTCATGTAGCCATCTCCTCCGAGTGTCAGGAATTGGTGAAAGAGGCCAGTTTTGCCACGTTTTCATTCATCATCTGCTGGGCCTCGCCCATGCACTGCGCTGGTTTCCGTTACTTAATTATTCGGTCTCGGGTTGCATATTTTCATCCCAGGCATTAGTGGTATTGTGTGATCCTCAGTGAACCCAGACACGGAATGTTTCGGATTTCAATAGGGCGGCCCCACTGCAAAAAGAAAACGAGACAAAAGTTGAGCCCTTTTACATCACAGACTGGATGCAGCACCAGGGGCTCAATAATTCATCATGCCCAGCTTTCAGGCCCGCCATTGTCGCTTCTCTCCAGGAGAGAGCTCCTTCTTTCAGCCTCTTGAATTCACACGTGGGCACACTGAAAGTCACTCAGGGGAATGTGACCACCCTATGAATCTCTTTACAAATAAAAATGGAGATGCGGTGGGAAGGTGTTGTTTGGCTGAAGCACGATTCTCATTGTTGTAGATAAAATATTTGCTTTGGCACATTTATTCTGGAAATGGATGGTTTAATGTCAGTTATCATCCATAACTAAACCTTTGAACTTTATTTAGGATCAAAATAGCCCTTTGTGGTCCATGCTTAGCATTCCTAGGTGAGACAGACAAATAGGGCACGCACTTTCTCACATGCCATTGATGCAGAAACGAAAATATGTCTGTGGGGGACAAATGATTCACGCAAAGTGTTTTTACAACCAAATTTTCTTGGACTGTACAAATGGCTCATTATGTTTTCCACCAAACCCTCAATGTGCATCTTCTGTCCACATAAGTCATATTTGTAAATCGAGGAAGTGTGTTTCCTCGAGGTACTCTGCATTCTTCGGACACTACAAATCAAAATGAGTTGAAAAATATCATCAGTCCCTTCAGGAATCATAGCTCACAAAAGAAAAAAGAAAGAAAATAATTAAATCCATTTTTCTTCTCTGTGTTGAGACACCCTCTTCCCAGTGTATTGGTGCCCTGACTGATGTTGTCATGGTCGCTCTTTGCCTTGAGGCTGCCTGGCGACAGGAATGATAAAAGATTGTGTAACACTGTCACCTTTGGCACCGCCCTTTTAATCACCAACGCTCAAGTGCGAATCAAGAGATAGCGTGACTTGCCCGTCAATTAATCTCATGCTGTTCGGAGAGGACACACGCTGACCGCGCTCTGTGGAAATACAGCAGCCGATTCACTGGCCCCGGCTCATTCAGCCCCCCACCACCCAGATGTGCTGGTCTGTGCACAGCTCTGAATGGGCTCCAGTACCGAGAAAAGTGGGGAACAGAATCAGTTTGGCATGATTATCTTCCTTTCTGCTCTCCTGTTTTGTTCCTTTCAAGCTATGATTCGGACTGCGAATGGAAGTTTTGTCTTTGGCACCCACTTACCCCTCACCGCCCCCCACTCCAAAAATTTAATTAATTAATTGAAACTAAATGATGGGGGGGAAAAAAAACCCACTGTGTACTGAAGTATGAAACTATGAGGCGTCGATTTGAGGGTTGAATTTAAAACTTGGAGAAAATGATGACTCGCTGTTGCAGATCATAAGGTCCTGGTGGTTAAAGAGATTTATGGGACAGTTTAGCGTCTGTGTTATCTCTCCCTCCCCTTCGCTCTCAATCACTCATTGAGAAAACAAGGTGAGTGCTGGGCTTCAGAAATATGATGCATTTTTTCAGAAGTTACCATGCTCTGCAATTTATCGTACTGTGTATTGTATCACTCCATCAAGAGTGAATGTCTACACACTGTTTCAGTGTATTGCTGGATTTTTTTTTTAAGTCATCAATAGATTGTGCTCTAAATTCTATACCAACAGATCCTAGCTTTGATTATTGGTACCTCCTCCGTGTGCTACTTTTTGTTTTTCAATACTGGCATTTCACAGATTATAGTTTTGTCCACCCTGTATGCTACTCTAAAATGTACCTTTGATCTCAAAAGTAATGGCAGTGAAGACAAACATAGACTTGAGGCCAGATACACATCATTTAATAAAAGAGACAAATGCATAATGGGCACCAAATGTGATTCAATAAACCTGGTGTGAAAACATACATTTTCAGTAGCAAACAAAACGGTCCAAATCAATTTTATGTCGCGTTTAAGGTGACTGTAACTGTTTGAACTGCAGGGATACATTACTTTTCCCAACAGATTGGTGTCAGCTCTTTCAGATAGTGTGATACTTTCAATTTCTTCTTAAAATGAGAAACAACCGTACGGTCCCCTCTCCCTCTGTGAAGTCTGCAGGTTAGAAGGGTAGCCTTCGTGTTTGTATTGCTTTGGGCCCACATGGCCGCAGTGATGGAATAGATTGGAGACCCTCAGACCTATGAAAATAACAGAGGCTCCCTGTGGCTAGTTACAGTTATAACACTGATGTCATAACTAAAAATTATACAGTGCAGCCCCTTCCTCATTTCATCTGTTTCACATATTTGTTCTTCAAACAAAATTCCATGCAGGACAAAGACAATTTACCCTTTACTCAATCAGCTAATTTACCAAATTAAATGGATAGTTGGGTGAAATTAGAATAGAAACACCCAGGCTTGATCATTACCAATCCTGTTGAATCTTAAAATCACAAATATGGAACCTTTCTAGAGAGAAGAAGGCTCACACTGTGTTGTGATCAAAATAAATTTAGCGAGAGATGCAAAGGGAAGTAACTGAAGTATTTCCGCGCGGAAAGGATTACAAAGCCACTTTTAAAGCTGCTGGATTCCAGAAAACCACAGAGAGCCAGTATCTCCAAATAGAGAAGGCTGACAACAGTGCTACATCTTCCCAAAGGTTTCAGGCACCAAAAATTTTCCTTAAGAATATCAACAACGCATTAGTCACAAAGACAAAAGACACAAATAAGCCCTGAAAACCATTTAAGGAACTGCAGGCCTCACTCACCTCAGTTTAAAAAATGAGAAACTATGCTACTCATTGATTTTTGCCCAGGCTAATGAGGTGGGTATGGTTTTCAGCTAAAATTAAGGGTGCAGATCAGTCTCCATTAAGACTTGATTGCGATGTGGTGATCCATGTAATAGCCTTTTTCCTTCAATGAATGACATGATCATTTAAAAACTGTATTACATTTTTTTAAAATTAAGAATTGTATCAATTGAGTGTGACAAATACGCAAATTTCAAAAATGTCAGGAGACAATGGTTTTTCATTGCTTTGTAAATTAGCATAAACTAAAACATCTAAAATTTGCATTTTGCTGTGTAAATCTTTCTTAATTTGATTTCAAAAATTGTATTTCTTAAAACGTTTCAATTTGTTTGAAATGCCAATGTCTAAATGTGAGTACCTCACTCAGCAGCCTGTGGTGAGGGCTTGCAGATAGGGGAACAAAATGAAAGTGTGGACACATTTCAACATGTTTCCTGTGTTACTACACATAGAAGGTCAGTTTTGCTGTTTGCTCTATGCAATCCATCCTGCTTTACACAAAGGGCAGGAAGTGATCAGAACAGGGGACACTAGCAGCTGAGTCACAGTGAGGGAAGATGAGGTCCAGGCCTGTCACTCACTCGCAAGGGGTTGAGCTCGTTGCTCATGGGCGGGGTCTGAGCCTGTCAGTCATGAAAGAGGGTTGAGCTTGTCACTCATGGGTGGGTCCAGGGCTTTGCCTCTCAAGTATTAGGACTGCGACTTGGCCTGTGCCTCTGCAGGCGCTGGGCTGATTGGCCTGGCAGCTCTACTGACTCAGTGGTGGGGGTGGGGAGGGGGATCCACTTTCAGGCCACTAAAGAGATCTGACACAGCCGTGGGAGGACACCACTCTCCTAAATGTGCTGTAGAGATGACCCCTGTGGTCAGAGGAGACATGACAAAATCACTTATCCCTCCATGAGCACGTCAGTGGCCCTGCCCTCCATCCGCCTCTTTCTCAGCCATCTTTTAACTCCTCCCAAAGAGTGACCGAGAGACAATGTTTGTATGTTTGCTTCTCAGAGAAAGACAGTTTGAGAGAAGACACACAGTGAACATGCAGTGTGTAATTAAGCCAATTTGTCGTGTTTTCCAAAGTCAGTCTTCTTCATTTTTATGAATAGTATTTGCAGCAGTACAGTAAGCATATTTTAGCATTTGCTCTTTTTCAGATTCACCTAATGCCACTTTGTTGTTCCATAATTCGATTTTATTTTGAGGCTCCTCAGAATTCCATGATTGGATTACGCCTCTGTATTCGTGCAAATTAATTTTGCATGGAGTGTCTGGCCCTCTAATGATGTGCAGTGTAACCCCCCTCAGTGAGAGTGGGCGGGGTTTAGGGGGGCCGCCCTGTGGTCAGCTTCTCTGAGTGGAGAAAGGATGATGGGAATGAGTCAGACTGGGCTCAGTCCTCCAGGGAAAACACCTTAGCAACATCTGCTGACCACGTCAGCTGCCTGAGAGGAGAGCAGGGCTGGGAGGAGGGTTGCGTGTGTATGTGTGTGCGTGTTTCTGTGTGCTTCTGTGTGCATGCACTGTATGTACATCTGTACCGCAGCATGTGTGTCTGAGGCCAAACATATGTCAGGGGCCTACTGCAGTCTCTTAATCAGAATGAAATTGAACTGAATTCCTTGTCTTGGTGACTCGATCCACAATCTGGAGATTGAAATTTTCCGCAGTAACCGCAGCCTTCAATCGCCTGTTCAAAGCAAGCAATCAGATATTGTAAACTGTATTCAAAATCAAATAATTCACCAGAATGGGAATGAAATAATCTTGAGATCCTCTGCTGTTTCGTGTACTGTTGGACCACTCAGTATCACATGAATGATCCTCAGCGTCGGTCCTGGGAGCCCACTGTGTTTCCTGGTTTTTGTTCTAACTACAATTGCAATTGTAAGATTTTAACGAGCAGTTCAGTTTGAATTACTAAGGTGTGTTTCCTGTGTAGAGCTGTTATTCACAGTCTATAGCCACGTTGACAAAAATATCAATGCATGCCATGAGGAATTACAATTCCATATCCACGCTTAGATTTATTGAAAACAGCTCCATAAAAAGGGTGAAAACATTACCCAATCAAACTAAAACGAATCAGTTGGTTCCTAAGAAGGTGTCATGTCATTCATTTCAAGCAAAGTATTATGAAAGGACGTATCACACTTCTTGACTCTAATGGACAAACCAATGAAGAAACAAAAAGCAGATTTTGAGAGAAAAAAAATAACAGAACAGAAAATGGTATCCCCTCGGGGGTTAAGCTCTTGTCCAACAATGAAACTGACTTGGCAGCTATTTATTCATTACATAATAAGAAATATTAAGGGAGGACATTTTTTCTTTTTTTGTCATTATTCATGGCAATATGACTTGCGAACTTTTTCAACCCAAAAATTTAAAATATCAATTATAAAAACAATGGGTAAAAACCTAGGAATTATGTAGTCGCAGTGGGATTTGACAGTTTTTTAGTGCTAACTCCACCACCTGCTTCCCACTTGAAGCTATTTTTCTATTGTTATTAGCATGTGAATTTCATGAATTATGAATTCTGACCATAAATGTCCTGCAAATCCAATGCCCTGCATGGGAACTGCCCTGACAGATCATGTTCTATGTATGCTACTGTATAATTGGCTAATTCAACTAACTAGGTTTCGCCATAACAAAAACTTGAAAATTTACAGCGGAAAAACCCAGACAGATCAACTTTTTTTTTTTGCTTCACAAATGGTTAAATACCAATGACTTGCTAGGTTTTACCATAGCAAAACATAAGGAATCGGGGGTTATTTTTACATATCTTACTATACATGATGAGGCAAAGCTTTGTAAGCACAAAAATAAACACTCAAGACTTGTGTTCTGCAACCTAATTTAGAGATAACTAATTTTTCTCAGTCTAATATGATTTGTATAAGAATATTACCTGATATTACTTGCAATACAAAAAAAAGCCCAACATGTTTATTTTATTCTTTATGGCATGCATGAGTGTTTCTCTCAAAACGTGGCTTACACGTTTTTTTAAAGCTCTGCTCTAAACAAGAAATGCACCTAATTAAGACAAATTTACACCTTTTTAAAATCCTATGACTGAAACTATGGCTGGAACAAAAATCAGCATACAGTCATCCCCAAGGCCAATGTTTGGGATGACCATTTTAAACCTCCAAATATGCAATGCTCACAGCTTATGTACATACAGTATTTTCTAAGATCTTTTATTGATGGAGCTATAAATGAGGTAATGACTGGAGTAGATTCTTAAACATTTAAAATGTATCTCAAATAGTATAATTAATGCATCAGCTTCTTTTCATTTTCAAGACAGTTCG
Organism: Gymnothorax reevesii; assembly: GCA_029721435.1. Lineage (NCBI taxonomy): Eukaryota > Metazoa > Chordata > Actinopteri > Anguilliformes > Muraenidae > Gymnothorax > Gymnothorax reevesii. The sequence goes on from CM056575.1 coordinate 76,647,906, forward strand.
ATTCTGTTGGCTCAGCAGTGTTAAATTAAGCAAACAGTGATTCTGTTTAGTGTAATTACCAGAAGCAGTGGTACGCGGATCTAAGGCTTCTTCTTACTGCTGTACCCTCACGCAATTTTCTCAGATCCTCATTAAAATGTTTTTTTTTTTTTAAATTGTGGAACAGTATACATTCTTCATTTACATCAAATTCGTCATCATCACACCTTTGACCAAACATTACTTACAAAGTAAATAGTTTTCATGCCATGTAAACAGAATGGCACCACATAAAAATGGATAGCTGCTTATTTTTAAAACAGGAGTGATGAAAATGGATGCGTGACAATATGTTTACCATTAGACAGACAAAATGACACGGGTCTTTTGCTATTTGTCATTATCTTATCTCTTATCTCTCCTGTCAATGAAATGAAAACACTGATGTGCTTAGTTTTTCACTGAAGGACCTCATGACTTAAACAAGTGTCTAGTGGTGTTAGACGAGGTACACAAGAGCGGTTGAGAGACGGAGAGTGAGCAGGGAAAAGGGAGACAGTGGTGAAACCAGATAAAATGAGTGGGAAAAAGACATGGTGAGTGAGAGAGGGAAAGAGACTGATTGAGAGTGAGAAGGACTGAAGAAGAGAGAGAGAAAAAAAAGTGTGAGCTCTCCATCGTTTTTACAGCGGAGCTGTTCAGATAGGAATTGCGGCATAGAGAGTTGAATCTGTCGCCGTGGCAATCATGCACTGTGGTTAGCTGTGCTCCTGAACGGGGGATGGGTTGAAAGTCGGGGGGGTGGAGAGGGGGCTAGAAGGAGAAGGGAGTGGGGGTGGGGCGTTGATACGTGTAGACAACAGCGGGCCATCCTTCAACGTCACACCACCAGTGATTCATACCGTTAAAAATGGCTGGCCTGTGAGCAATAGAACCACGGCCCAGAAAGGCCACAGTCAAGGGGGAAAGGAGGGAGGGGCTTCGAGGTAGAACGAGAGGTAAAAACTCAAGGCTGCAGGGTTCCACTCTCCTCCACCTGCTCCATACACACGCTCAGATAGTGTCACACAACACGGCCCCGTCTATTCTCAAGGCGGCATTTTAGAATAGATGTGATTTAGTACGCCTGGGGAAAGAGCATTTAAAAAGCAGGGACATGCACCCTGTTAAAGACTTTAACCTCTTCATCTCGACAGGCTCATTATCGGGTGGCAGTGTTGTTTCTGAGTCGCGCTCGGAGCAGGACTCCTAGATCCGGCTGTGGCACACTGGTGTTTATTTTTAGCAGTGGTACGTGTTTGAGGCTTGATGAAAGCAATGTGTGAATTCCAGTAATGAGACTGATCTACAATGCCGCCTGAATCCTCTCGTCGATGATCAAGGCGCCCAAGTGAGACTAATCTAAACAATTATTAGATAATCAGATGTCAGTGGCTGGTTAATTAGGAGACACTCCTTTAATGAGGTCTGGGCATTGCCATTACACATTTTGACAGGTCCTTGGCTCCCCGGCTTGGGGTCCACATAGTAAACGGAGGTGTGGGGTTTCTATGCCGTATCAGCATATTAAAGGTCAATCTTGTGCACTCAACCTTCAAAGTGTCCGAACTCTTTGCACATATGAGTCCCTGCGCATAATTAAAATAATTTAATGCAAATACAGTCACATTTCAGGGCTGAAATTCTCCATTTAAACTTTGCTTTCAAAACACAGCAGCAGTTGTGGCAGTCCAAAAAGCAGTACCTTCATGAGCAGTTCGTAGCGTGAACGGGATAAAGCCTGAAGGACAGATCAAGAGAGCTGGCCCTCTCTGAAGCATAGGTAATTGGGCCCTCAATTGACAAATGCAAATCAGCAGTGTAGGTAATAGAATACATTTGAATCCTCCAGCCAGGACTTTAATCTGCCCATCTTCAATACATCAATTTTATTTATTTATTATTCTCACCTCACCCCCTCCCCCCAAAAGCTTTTGAGATCACTTTGCTATGCAGATCACGTGCTGTCATTACATCTTGGGTCAGTGAGAATTTTAACCTATAGGCTTTTTGATTTATTGCCATACATAATAATAAAAAATGCAGTTCCATGAATTTTAACCTTTCAATTGTTAATGATCCTTCGGCATTTTTTTCCCACTTGATAATGAGGATAACTGACTTGTGGTTCACTTGCTTTCAGACTGTATCAAGTATCTGTGGAAGTATCAATTTTTAGGGATGATTTAAGAGGTATTCCTGATGATAGGACCTAGATGGATCTCGTAGAGTCTGAGATGAAATGACTGATGCCAATAAAAAGACAGCCTTAAGTTTCTTAGTTTAGTAATGATGAAAACTTACTCAATATTAAGTCAATTTTCTTTTTCTCACTGGATTTCCCTCATAAATGATTATAGTGTAATTTTAGGTCTTTATTTTGCAACTAAAAAAGAAAAGAGCAATCAAAAAATATATTTAAGAGCATAAAATAGTTTTGAGATAAAATATCAGTTAATTGCAAAAATTTGTTTTGCTCTGAAAAATTAAATCATGTCACATTTTTTCATTAAATCTATGTGGTCATTTTTTGTTTGCTGACATAGCTTTTGCTTGCAAGTCTAAAATTATTGCAGATCAAGTTAACATTTGTGGGAGCTGGCATAAGGAATGCAGCTCTATTGGCCAGTTCACTTTTGTGAGGCAATGACAGTGTTAACACCCTCTGACCGTTCCATTGAAGCTTCCACTGACAGAAGCAGCCTTGGAGTTGCGTCATTGCCCCTGTGATGGCAAGCCCTAGGGTGCAACAGAATGCAGTGGTAGTTCTGTAGTCAATGAGTGACACCTTATGCTCAAGAGATCTCATTCATGGCAGTGTATTTTTCATTTCTTTGTAATAGTGGTTTTTATTTTTATTAAAGGAGGCATACTTTGCTTTTTTGGTTTTCCCCTTTCCTTTAACACATAAAATTTTTTTTGTGAACGTAAAACTTACCATCTTGAACCCAAAAGCCCCAGTACCCCAAGGCAATCATTACGCATCATAAATACAGTATGTTTGCTAGTAGCAACATCATCATACGGCATATCCACTTTAAAGGTGCACTGTGCAAGTTTGTTGACATCACTTCAGTTGAAATTCAAATTCAAACAAAACAGAGGTAGCTCGCCCCATCCTCCCATGGTTCACTCCCTCCCTTGCTTCCGTAACTGTCAACTCTTGTAGGTGACTGGCCGATACGGTTTGTTTTGTTATGAGGCACAGCCTGTGCCCCTTGTGTTTATTTGCAGTTTGTGATGCCTGTGCAGTCTCCAGAGCCCAGGTTTTTTACCGTGAATTCAGGGGCGGGCAGCTAGTGGATCATGGGGAGATGTCAGCAAATTGAGACAAAAACATAATCGCACAGAAAATAAACAAACTTGCATAGTGCACCTTTAAGGGAAGAAACTCAGCGAAAAACACATGATGACTGTTTTTACCTCAACCGATCACAATTCAAGCACCAAGCAAGTAAATAATTATGTTGCAAAACAATGGATAAAATAATATCAGTGCTCAATCGGTAGCGTCTCTACTGAATTTGTGCTATGCATACAAATGATACATCAAATGAAAGATGAAAGTCCACAGAATCTAGCGATATAAGCCATGTCATTTTAAACCAACACCACAATGAAAGAACAGCAGGAATACACTTTACATTCGACAGCAATGAGCAAAAATCTTTCTTACCTTTGATAAAAAACTGTGTTTGAGAGTACATCTGCTCTTGCCATTCTTAGTCCAATGTGTCCATGTTATATCGAAACTAGATCTGCCAGTCTCCATGTTTGCTTTTTTTCCCAGGGCATTTCTTCAAAGAATGTCAGGTCCTGAGCATTCTGCTTGCATGTAATATATTTTCCTCTCTGTGATCGGCTTGTCATGCTGTCAGTAAGAGTTTGTGGGTGGCCATTTGATTCTACGGCCTCTGAGGTTTCCAACGAGCCCCAAATCACTTTAATCACATAAACCTAGCTTGAGACAGAGCCTTGTATTCCCGGTGAGTCAAACTCATCGAGACCATGCACCATTCACATATACTCATAGACCGCAACAATATAAACGCTTAGCTGATTTGTTTGTTGAATTTTCGGTATAATTATCTGCTAAATATTCAACTGTCATTTGCAAAGTTGTTTCCTGACTGAGAATCATTGCACCATATGCACAAGCACTGGTGCAGTTCATATTAGCAATGACAGGCAGGTCAGATGAGCTACTGTAGTGGCTGAGGAGGAGTGCCAGAACGTGAACCACCTGGGTTAAGCCCCGGTTTACAGATACAGCTGAATGGAGCCATGGAAGCATAGTTTTTTTTTTTTTTTTATAAATACTTGCTGGGGTGTTTGTTATTTTTACTTTTTACCAGTTTTACTTTGTCTTTGTATTAATATTTTTGCTGATTTGCTTGTTTTATTGAAAATAAATCTGCGCCAGTGGGGTCAAATTTCATCTCCTTTGAATGTATTTTCTTTGAATGGGAAAATGTATACAGGACTGGCTGAGATATAAAAAATAAATAAATAAATAAAAATGGTCGTATTTGGATGATATGTATGCCTGTAATGACATATAAGTGAAATTAAATTAGTTTTACAGTTTGGTACTTGTTTGGGACACAGTGCCCAAGATGCCAATATCTAGACACCACCTAGACATTCCAGAACTGAAACCTCTTTAATTTTGCTAATTTCTCTTGATTAGAATGAACTTTTCCACAGAGAATGGTGAGATTCTGCACTGTCATTTTTTAGATGTTTTGGACTGCAACGGAATAATAATAAGTGGATAAAAGTACAATTTTGTTAGGCGGAAATGAGATCTCTCATTTGTGCTGTGGTCCATCTTTATTTACGCTGACTTAGTGACATATACACAGATTTTTTACATCATGACAAAAATTCCCCAGGTGTTACCTTTATTGTGATACCAAGATTATTCAAATGGGCCAAGGAAATGCAGGGATACACTCATTTCATTATGGGCATGTCATTTTCGAGCCAGAAGCTCAGGGCTAAGCAAGGTTACAAACACAGGTCTCGATCTGCCTGAAATTCCTTGTTTGTAATCCTGCCTTTTTTCTTCTGTAAGATGTCTACCTCACAATTTAAGACTTTTGTATAATTCCCAAAAACCAGCCAGGTTGGCACACCTTGGAACAAAGTTCAATTCGGCACAGGCCAGGAAGAGTTTGGTTGTGTGTTTTGCCACATCGAGAATATGCTGTTTTCCTAATTGTGAAGGCAAATTCAGTCTGTATGGACATCTAAAACAAAGCAAATAAAAAAATTTTTTTTGTTAAATAATAATTTAAAAAAGATTTACTGTGATTCTTCAGCAATGCTTCTCTAACCTTTTTTGGTGTTCTCTTAATTTTATGGGAAAATGCTTCCTGAACGGCAGGCGGCCAACCACAACAGAGGGGGCCTTAAGGAAGGGAGATTTAAAGAAACAGCCAATTTCAGGTTGTGTGATTCTGAAGAGCAGCACGGACAGCCTTTACAGCCATAACTAGATGCTTTTTGATGATTAAACATCTTAATGTTTGTACATAGAACACAAAGGAAAATATTTAACTGGAGAATGGGCATAATATGACCCATTCAAAGGTCCACTTCACATTGAGAAGCACTATGCTCTTGATCAGTCTACTGACACCAACCGACACAGCTGAAAAACAGCACGACTGCACCTCACCACTGCTCCCGCAAGCCTTGGAGGGCAAATTGCACTCAGTTCATGATAAAAAGTTGAAATGATTCAATAACGGTTGTTCTCATGCAAGTGATATCAGAATCAGATTTTAGTTTGCGTTGCCCTATTGCTGTTTGTGCAGCAGCCTTTTTGAGAACAATAAGCAGGATGCTGTTGTCATTAAAGAAACCTTTTCCAACAACTACTTCATTTTTTAGATAACATTGGTAAACATTTATTATCTAACATTACGATTCACAACAGACCCATGTCCAATATTTTGTTTCACAGCTTTGTGATCTATAATCTTTGTCCCAGAAAATCAAAAGAAATGGCTGAATAATGAGCAATTAAGCTGAGACTAGCATCCCATTAAATGTTTTAATTGAAATTTGTGAAACAGCAACAGTCCTATAAAGCCATATTCAGATGGGATTTTCAGGATTTTCAGCATTACCACTGTAGCTCAGTAAAGCATTTCCAAGTCAAGTTGCTAAGTGACACAGTATTTTACGAGGATTTGCAGAGGTTTAGTATTATCTGGAGTTACTGTAACAGATCATTTAACAGCAGGAATTTAGACTGGGAATGAATGCTTTCCACTTCAAATTGTTTGGCAATGGCCTTATAACCCTTCCCTGATTGATGGGTGGCAATAAATACCTCTCTAAGATGACTGCTGATGTCTTCCCCTCTTGGCATTGATTTGACTCACACCTGAATGTTCCCAACCAGCACAGTACCAAAACCATTGCTTTTATTGAGGTGGTCACAGTTGCTGATGATCAATTAATCAAGTGTGTTTGATAAGCAACACCTGGCTCCTAATTACCTTCTTGACTCCTACAGACGCAGTAAGGGTGCACTTAATTTTTCACACATGGCTTCGGCATTTTGGCTAAATTTTTGTACAAAACAAGGGTCTGGGCCTGGGCCAGTCGTGAAACCGCGCACGCGCATGAGCAGGACAATCGCGACCTCGTAAAAAGACCAAGTAATAAAGAATGGTATAGTGGAATCTGCCTTGTGTTTCACACCTGAGAGTAGATTTACATAATATTCGGATCTTATTAGGACCAGCTGAATTTTGATGATGTACTGATATGAAAACTGTAGAACTGAAAGAGAGTGTACTGCCTTTTTCTCATGACTGCATGCGGGCTCTAAAATTACAGGCATTCCTGACTGGCAATGCACAAAAAATAATTGATGAGCCTAGTGCTAAAAGTACTTAAGTCACATTTTCACACACCATGTGGTAAGCATGGGAAAATGTGAAATGTCTTTTATAGTTATCCAAGATGATTTTCTCACATTTCTCAGCATGTACATTCTTGTGACTTAAGTACTTTTTGCTCTGGGGTCTTCAATCAAAAAAATGTTAAAAATATGTATATTTACAGAGAAACTCTATGTAACAACATGTGAGAAATACTGTAAGACATGATTGTTCCAGTGGAACCAACCAAAATTATTTCCTGATTTAATTAAAAATCAATTTCCTCAAAATCAAGCTTTTACAACTAATGGCACCCTTTAGGAGTATTGTAAATAACATTGACCATAATTAAACCAGAATTAAATTCCACTTTTTAAAGCTTCATCTACAGTTGCAATCAATATTATTCAACCCCTGTTGCAAATTAGGTTTACTGGTACAATTTACAACCTTTCAGCTGTTTGCAATGAACAAATCAAACAAGAATGGCTCCACACAACAAATATTGCAAGTAGCTTCTCCAAATTCAACACAAAATGCCACTTTTAATGTCTACTGTAGGCTCAAAATTACTCAACCCCTTCATGACAAGCATCTTTAATACTGAGTAGAAAACCCCTTTACCGCTATGACCAGCTTGAAAATGTGATGCATCGGCAGATGTCAGCTTTGGCAGCATTCCCAAGGAATTTTAGCCCAGTCCTCATGGACAATGACCTTCAGTTCACTAATATTCTAGGGTTTACATGCTGCAACTGCCTTCTTCAAATCCTATCAGAGATTTTTTTATGGGGTTCAAGTGAGGCAACTGTGACGGGCACTCTAGAATCTTCCCAGACTTCTTCTGAAACTAAGCCTTGGTGGATGCTGAGGTATGCTTAGGATGATACTGGCCCTCCTTTTGGAAGGTCCAATGATGCCCAAGCATCAGCTTCCCCACAGAAGGCATGACATTTTCTCCTTGGATATCCTGGTACTTGACTGAATCCATCTTGCCCTCCACACTGCAGGTTTCCAGTGCCAGAGGAAACTAGGCTGCCACGGGGCATCAAAAAGCCCCCACAATTCTTCACTGTAGGCAGGGTGTACTTTTCAGCATATGCTTCTTTATTCCTCATGCAGTCATACCACTGATTCATAAGCCCAAAATATTCCAGTTTTGTTTCATCACTCTACAGAATAATATCCCCAAACTTCTGTGGCTTATTTATATGGTTTTGAGCGTATTGGAGCTTGTGCTTTTGGATCAGTCGTGGTGAATACCTTGGAGACCTTCAACAAACTATGTGAACTGTGCTTCCAACTGTATCTCCACGAAAATTCAGTGCCTGTGCTTCCGTTTTGTATCCTTGTCCTTGTGCCAGGCAACGATCTCCTCTCTGGGCTTATTGGACTATTCTTTTGACAGCCATATTTCTAATATGCAATCAAATGTCACTGTCAACAAACCCCTAGCAAGTGCAAGTATTTGATGTTTTCTATCTCAAGCAAACCTGATGCAACTAATTAAGCTCTTGATTAGCTGCAGTAGGTGTGCTTGAGTCAACACCTGACTTGCAAATATGCTCTTCTGACGGATTCTGTTCGGAGGGTTGAATCATTTTGAGACTGCAGTAGTCATTAAAAGTGACATTTTGAGTTAAATTTGGAGAAGCCACTTATAATATTAATTGTGTTGAGCTATTTAAAATGTTCAGGCACCACCTCCACAACCACAGGCTCTTTGGAGGGGCTGCCAGAAAAAAGCCTTTTCTGACCAGAAGTCGTTTGCCAAATGACTTTACATTATGAAGAATAATTCCTCCCACTTTTCTTGCAGAAAAAGCCTGGCATTACTTGCGTGCAGTATTTTACAAAATTAGAAAAACACTACAGGAACGAATACCTACAATGACACTTGGCTTAGTTTCTGGTTATTGACCACAATCTGTCAGCTGGAAGTAAACTTTATTCAGCACTTTTTCATAACCTTAGTTGTAAGCTAGATAATGTAATATTAGAATGATAGTCTGATGCACAGATTTGCAACTGTACGATGTTACTTTTCATGAAGAAACGCAGATCAATAGCTCAATATTGATTGTATGTTTACATTTAATGTTAACTAGGGATAGCTACAAGTGTCATTGCAGCACAATAGAAAACATTAATTATTCATGATAAACACATGACTTAATACCACAAACAAGATTCAACCGGCAGGGACGATTTAGCATAGTTTCAGGCCCCTATTTCACAATGAACTGTGTCCCACTCAGAAAACAGTTGCTTCGTAACTATTTCCTGAGTCAGACATTTTTTTTTGCTGACATTACAGTGCCGTGAAAAAGTATTTGCCCCCTTCCTGATTTCTTAGTTTTTTGCTTATAATTCACGCTTAAATATTTCAGTTCATCAAACAAATTTTAATATTGAACAAAGACAACCCGAGTAAACACAAAATGCAGTTTTTAACTGACAAGTTCATTTATTAAGGGAAAAAAGCTATCCAAACCTACCTGGCCCTATGTGAAATAGTAATTGCCTCCGAACCTAATAACTGGTTGTGCCACCCTCGGTGACAACAACTGCAATCAAACGTTTGCAATAACTGGCAATGAGTCTTTCACATGACTGTGGAATAATTATAGCCCGCTCTTCTTTGCAGAATTATTTTAATTCAGCCACATTGGAGGGGTTTTGAGCATGAACGGCCTGTTTAAGGTCATGCCACTGCATTTCAATAGGATTTTGACAAGGCTACTCCAAAATCTTCATTTTGTTTTTTTTAAGCCATTCAGAGGTGAACTTGCTGGTGTGTTTCTAATCTTTGTCCTGCTGCATAACCCAAGTGCACTTGAGCTCGAGATCACAATCTGAGGGTTGGACATTATCTTTCAGAATTTTCCAGCATAGAGCAGAATTCATAGTTCCATAAATTATGACAAGTCGTCCAGGTCCTGAAGCAGCAAACCAGCCCCAAACATCACACTACCACAACTATGTTTGACTTTTGGTATGATGTTCTTTTTATGAAATGCTGTGTTTTCGTTTTATGCCTGATGTAATGGAACGCACACCTTCCAAAAAGTTCAACTTATGTCTCGTCAGTCCACAGAATATTTTCCCAAAAGTCTTGGGGACCATCAAGATGTATTTTTGGAAATGTGAGATGAGCCTTCGTGTTCTTTTTGATCAGCAGAGGTTTTCGCCTTGGAACTCTCCCATGGATGCCATTTTTTGCCCAGTCTCTGACTTATTGTTGACTCATGAACACTGACTTTAACTGAGGCAAGTGAGGCCTGCAGGTTCTTCACATGTTGTTTTGGATTTTTTTGTGACCTCCTGGATGAGTAATTGATGCGCTTTTGGAGTAATTTTGGTAGGCTGGCCACTCCTGGGAAGGTTCACCACAGTTCCAAGTTTTCTCCACTTGTCGATAATGGCTTTTACTGTGATTTGCCACAGTCCCAAAGCCTTAGAAATGGCTTTGCAACCCTTTACAGACTGATAGATGTCAAATTTCTTTATTTCTCATCTGTTCTTGAATTTCTTTAGTTTGCGGCATGACATGTTGCTTTTTAAGATCTTTTAGCCTACTTTACTTTGTCAGACAGGTTCTATTGAAGTGATTTCTTGATTCAACAGGTCTGGCAGTAATCCGGCCTGGGTGTGGCTGGTGAAACTGGACTCAAAAATTTGGTTAATCAAAGTTAATTCATGATTTAACGAGGAGGGGCAGTTACTTTTTCACATAGGGCCAGGTAGGTTTGGATAGCTTTTCCCCCGTCATAAATTTTGTATTTTCTCGGGTTAACTTTTTCTTATGTTAAAATTTGTTTGATGATCTGAAACAGTTAAGTGTGAAAAATATGCAAAAAAGTAAGAAATTAGGAAGGGGGCAAATACTTTTTCACGGCACTGTTGTATTGAAATTTTCCTTGAAATACACATCACTAATGAATTGATTCATTTTCCAGCTAAACACCAAGGGAATAGTGTTGCTTGTTATAATTGGCAAGAACTTAAAGCGTATATAGCGGGTAAATTTTCCAAAGAATTTTCTTATTGGAAATAAATAAATAAATAATCTGAACGATTATACATCATATTTTATGTTGTTGGTTATCAGAAAATATATATATATATATATATATATATATATATATATATATATAATATATTACAAAATATAATACAAAAAAGAAGGCACTTTTAACAGCAGTTTACGACGCTCCCATAATGCAATGCCTACGTAACAAAAGGTAGAGAAGAGCCTGTCAGAGTACGAAAGTCAATGTGCCTGCACTATACAGCAGCTTGCAATGGTGAATTATTGTGTTTGTGCGAGGTGTAAGAATTAATCCCAAACAGGGCACAGGGTCCATTCATTCCCTGTCAAAAATAAACAAATTTAATGCCAGTGGGTTCAATTTGTCTTAATCAGACAGGCAAATTTTGCGCACGCTAATGTCACACCGCAGTTTCCATGGGATGACACCGCCCACACATGCACCTGCCGGAAATAGCGACAAGGGACACTGCTCTTACTCACACTCTCTCTCTCTCTCTCTCTCTCTCTCTCTCTCTCTATATATATATATATATATATATATATACAGTATCTCACAAAAGTGAGTACACCCCTCACATTTTGACAATTAATTTATTATATCTTTTCAAGGGACAATGCTACAGAAGTGAAACTTCTATATATTCTAGAGTAGTCATGGTACAATATGTGCAGTAGTGTAGATTTACTGCACTGTCCAAATACCTGAACAAACAGTCACTATTTCCAAAATGGATGGCAACAAAAGTGAGTACACACCCCAATTGATAATGGTCAACCAAGCAATGAAACGCGACTTGTTCATCATGTTCATGCTTTTGTCTGTTCAACTGGGCCATATGAGGTTGTGTAACATGTTGAAGGGTTAAATTGTAGTGCTTTAGGTGCAATGCTCTCATTCTGGTCACTGTAGGGTCAACATGGCACCTCATGGGAAAGAACACTCTGAGGATCTGAAAAAGAGAATTGTTGCTCTCCACAAAGATGGTCTAAGCTACAAGAAGATCTGTGAAACCATGAAACTGAGCTACAGCACGGTGGCCAAGGTTATCCAGCGGTTTTCCAAGACGAGTTCTGCTCGGAAAAGGCCTCGTCAGGGTCGACCGAAGAGGTTGAGTCCTCGTGCTCTGTGCCAGGTGCACAAGTTAGCTTCAGAAAACAGACGCTGGAGTGCTGGCAGCAATGCTAACAAGGTTGTAGCAGTGGGATAACAGCCTGTCAGAGCTCAGAGCATATGCCATGCTCTGCGCAAAGTTGGTCTGCATGGCCGTCAGCCAAGATGGAAGCCTCTTCTAAAACTAGCCCAAAAGAAAGCCCGAAAACAGTTTGTTGAAGACAACCAGTCCAAGAGCATGAACTACTAGAACCATGTTCTGTGGTCTGACGAGACTAAGATAAACTTTTTTGGCTCAGATGGTGTCCAGCATGTGTCGCGCTGCCCTGGTGAGAAGTATCAAAACAAGTGTGTACTGCCGAAAGTCAAACATGGTGCTGACAGCATCATGGTCTGGGGCTCCATGAGTGCTTCTGGTCCTGGGGAGCTGCGCTTCATTAATGGAATAATGGCAGGCGGGGTGGGAACTGGCAAGCTACACCCAAGCTAGCTAGCATGATGTCTTCGTTATCATTTGGCTAGTACATGTTTAGTCAACGTCTTCATCTGAAAATATCACATTATCACAGCAACTTGATATACAGAAAATGTTGGCTTCTTCACTCAGTGTTATTCATACACCATAAGATATGTTGTTGTTGTTGTTAAGGTTTTCAATGCTGTTCGTAGACTAGCTTTAGCGCAAGTTGCTGAGTAGTTACTCAGCTGGACACCTCGCCAACCCTCCACTTGTTCACCTCCGACCAAGCATTAATTAGTCTCTGAGGGCCAGTATTTGCTGGATTTTCCTCCCCTCTCTCACACTTGACTGGCTCAAAATCATATGGTTGCAGCCCATCATAATTTTCTGCACTGTTTCTTGCCACCTCATGCTCCCAATCACTCGCCATAGTAAGCTGAGGCTACTTTCCTGCTCAAGTCCCTTACGCGACGTTGTTACCTATGGAATTATATTTGTGCCACAATCCTGAGTGAGCAATTGGAAATTCTGAGCGCAGAAAAATATATTTCGCGAGCGCACAAGTCTTGTTTTGAGGAAAAAATTATTTGTGAGGAAACAAAAACTTCTGATTGAGCGAACAAAACTCCATTCTGTGCTCAACAGATGTCTTTGCATGTTTGCTATGATCAAGATGAAAGTGCAATATTAACCCCCTTTCCTCAGTCTCACTCTATGCCCGCTCGCAAACTCATGTTCTGCACGCAGGCAGACCACAGCATACTCGCTCAAAGCATCTCTCCCTCTCTCTCAGTCTGCCCTCTCTGTGCGCGCTCAACTTCGCATGCGCGCTCGGTCCATAAAACGTGGGGCTCGTGGCTGCAGTGTGACATTTTGGTTTTGATGTTCAGAAGACATCGTCCAATGCCATAGTTAGCAGCAGCCAGTGTTGCTAAAGAGGGATATCAGTCAAGAGTCACACAACAGTCGATGCCTCAAGATATTAGAGATTTAACGTTAACCTTAACCTGTCCCAAACAAGGGCAGCACTATCATCCAGTCGCAGATGAATTTCATCATTACCTTTCCCCCTTTCTTTGGTGGTTGGGCATAATGCATCTAATTGGAAACTGAAGCAGCCAATCAGAATCGTGGCATATTTGTAACACTCTGCACAGCTCGAGCGAATGCGCAGGTGAAGTAGAGCGCAGAATAGAGTTTTGTTCGCTCAATCGGGAGGTTTTGTTTGCTCACTAATAATTTTTCCTTAAAACAAGATTTGTGTGCCTGCAAAATATATTTTTCTGCGCTCAAAATTTCCAATTGCTCGCTCAGCATTGTGGCACAAATATAATTCCATAGGTTACCAGGTTACGATAAAAAAAAAAAAAAAAACCAGCAACTACAGAAACAGACAAAAAGTGTCATTTAATGGCATTTGTAGATAGTTTGAGAAATACTAAAATACTGTATGTACATTTTGAAGGCTTTATGTACACATTAGTTGAGAGTAGTGTTTAACCTGCAATATACACTTTAACACAGTGTCTGCAGTGACAATTCAAGAATACTCAACACTTCAAATATGATAAATACTAAATAAGAATATGCTGTGTACACTTCAGGCTGTCAAAAGTTTTTGCACACCCCAATATTTTCTGTAATTGTTACATTTTTTTGTATTTTGTTCTGGTGTCATAGTCTCTTATTGGTTGTATGACAGAGAGGTAGGAAAATTGAAGCCCAAAGTATAAACCATATATGTATCAAAACAAATTAAGATGAACCAGGATCAGTCATTTTGTCAATATATAAGCAGATCAGTCATGATGGTGTAACCCAGTGCTTCTAAAACCTCTCCTGGAGTACCACCTGTCCTGCATGTTTTATATCTCTCCCTGCTCCGGCACAGGTGATTCAAATAATCGACTCATTATCAAGCAGCTTCAGGGGGTTGATAGCGAACTGATCATTTCAATCACCTGTGCTGGATTCCTTGTGGATTTTTCTTGTAAATGTATTATGTGTAATAGACAAGTATTGGGTTCCAGTGATTTCTTTGTTGTAAACAAAAATGTAAGATAAAGACTTGCTCTATCTAAGCCTAGATCTGACCTATTGCATAAAGTGTTATTAAAGAAAAACATCATTCAGTCTTATATTACTACACTGAACAAAATATAAACGCCCCATGTCAAATATTGATGCCACACAGAGTTAACAACTCTAAGTAACCATATGCTGACTTTTACTTGTAAAATAGGGATATTTCTCTTGATTTGTGTACCATTTTTTTATCCATCTCTCAATCAGTGAGCATTTGCTCAGTGATGCACTCAATACATGGGTGTGGCATTTCCAGACGGTGATCAGACAGAATGAGCAGTACCCAGACACTCCTTATACTGGGGACAATAAAAGGCCACCCCAAAATGTCAAATTTTGTCAAAAGTCATCATGCCTCAGATGTCTCAGGTCATGGGGGAACATGGCATTGGCATGCTGGATGCAGGGATGTCCACCAGAGCGGTCGCTGTGCAGCTGAATGTTAACTATTAGACGATAGGCCGTTTGAGAGTTTGTTTCCGACAGATGGGCAGTACTGCAAATCAACCTCATCCACGTTGGCCACATGCAGCACAAGAACGGTACATCCGGCTCGTCCAGCTGCGGGATCGGCTCAGACCAGCGACACGTACAGCGGATGAGACCGTTGGTCTGCACCACAGATGCATCACACCGCAGACAGTCCGTAACCGCCTGCGATAAGCCAACTCGAACGCTCGGCGTCTTCACCGTGGTCTGGATCTCACCGCTGTCTGGCGTCGGAACCGACTCGCACGAGCAAACGCACACGTTCAATGGCCCTTGGCACGCTGGAGAAGAGTGCTATTCACAGATGAATCCTGGTTCCAGTTTTTTGTTAATAAAAACTCAAAAATTTGACGCGGGGCATTTATGTATTTTTTTTTCAGTGTACTTACACTCCTCAGGCTCACATTGTTAGGAATGCCATCCTAAAATATTGGCATACATTATCCCCACATCCAGTTCTTGGCACACATTTTAAGGATCCTCCTCTTTTTGATCATAAAAGAGGACCTTACCTGCAAAATTATTTGGTTAGGGCCAACATATAACCTAGTACTAAACAAACTGTCTTGGCACCTCGCTAAGGAAACTACCCCTGTGGTCACTGAGCTCGATTCCATAATACCAGGAGAACTAATGATTTCCTAGGATTGGAAAAAAAATTCACATAGGGTTGTTACTACATACAATAAAAAAAAATGTGGTCCATTTATTGAAATGTCCATGCGATAAAATTCATTTTGGTAAAACTACTTGCACTCTGAAGCAAACAATTGGTGAACACAAAGTACTGTATGATGTCAAGATATAAATTATCCCATAGTGTGCCATTTTCTTAATTATTCTCATCGCATTTCTTGCTATAGATCGCAGGACATTGAGCAGATTATTCTTCGCAAAGGGGGTGATGGTAATGGGAAGTAATGCCAAAAAGAGCTGCTTTGAATTTATTTTTAGAAATATTAAATCCAGTGGGTCTTAATGAGAAATTCAATATAAATGTTTTGTAATATATATTGTAGATTTTGTATGCCATTTATTTTGATGACTTTGAGTCTGAGGTGTACATAGTATATTCTATCATATTGTGTAATATTTGATGTGCTCAGTGTTTTCTAATAGTTTCTTTTGTATTGCCACATTCACTTGCTACTCATTTCTTCCTTTGAAGAAGGTCTGATTTTTTATGCAGCTTTTAGCATGTGGATGTTTTTTCTTTTATTGAACTTTATGGCTTGTGGTTTCAGCACCTCCACCAATTCTGATAACAGGTGAGCAATGTTTTTTCTTGATCTTTGAAATACAAATAAATATAAATGCATGTTTTCATTCAAATTAATGCTGTTGAAGGAAAGCCTAATTTCTTACCTTTCATGCCAGATACCATATAATCATTTTCTTGAGCTTTGTCTTTTTCCTGGAATTGTTAAAAGGACACTAATACTTGTGATTTAGCTATGCACTAACTGTTTCCTGAGTGTGACACCCATAGCGCTTTGCTGTAAACACTGATCGCTAATGAAAATTACCACAGACACTGCCCGGCACTGGGGATTCAGTCTGAGAGTGCTGTGCCAGTGTGATTGGCTCAGTCATCCACTCACATTTTATATTGTGAACATCAATTTCTCGGCCTCAGAAACTGGAAATCCTGTAAGGGGCGTTGGCGGTGGGCGGGGATAATTGCAAGCTCACCAGGAAGTGAGGATGATGCGTTGCCTTATGGGAAAATGTCTTTTGCAGAGAGGAGAGCACAGGCTCACATGCGGGGGGAGGTATGGGGGGCTGTCATGCTGGGTCTCCTGGACCATGCAGTTTGAGAGAAAGGGGGGGTGTGGGTAAATCCTGCCCATTAGGGTTAGCACCTCCCCCCCTCCCCGCTGGGGCCCTCACTCCTGTCTCAGTGCCGGTGGGAGCGCTCCCCAAGGATGATGGATGTTTTTACCTTTCTGAAATTGTGTTGTGTCCCTGTTGACTCTCCAGGCAGCTCATTTTCTTCTCAGCCCCCCCCTCCTGCGCTCCCGTGTGCCTGTGCTTACTGGAGTGGAGGGGCCTCGGCAGGGGCCCGCTTTCTCTGCAATATAAGCGCGCTCACAGATGTGAAAAACCTGCATCCTGACTCATACTACCCCATGAGCCACCGCCGCCACCAGTCTGCTCAATTTCTCTCCTCTGGAAAGGGTAACTATGGCACCAACTTCTGCTGGCAGGCACAATTACCATTGTTCTGGCTCTGTCAATTCTGATGTTTTCATGGCCATTATCACCCTGGAGTGGAGAAATTTTTTTTTATTCCCTATAAAGTTACCTAGGCCTTCATAGAAAAGATGGAAAAACAAAGCCAGGCTGTAGCCATTTGAGAAAACATATGATCTGATGACTTCCTTATTCGCTTGTTCTGGTGTAAGTGTAGGATTATTATAGATACTGAAGAGATGGGCTGGTTTGAGAAAGACGGCAATGCAGCAAAATCAATGTCTGGGAGTTACAAGTACTCTCACTATCGTTTTTTGATCTTATTTATATGACTTCATGTCGTGTGTGCGAGTGGATGTGACTTGTATGTGTGTATGGATGTCTGATATACTTTCAGGTGCAACCCCAATTCCAAAATAGTTCGGACAAAGTGTAAATTACAACCCCAATTCCGAAATAATTCGGACAAAGTGTAAATTGTGGACAAAATCTAAACGCAATGACTGTCAAATCACACCAGGCAGTATTCGATTCAGAATAGAACAGAGATAAAATTGCAAATGTTGGAACTGAGAAATTTTACAATTTTATCCACAAATTGAGCTCATTTCAAATTTGATGGCCGCTACAGATTTTTAAAAAGTTGGGACAGGGGCCTGTTTACCATGGTGTAGCATCTCTTCTTCTTTTTAACACAGAGTGGAGGTGTCTGGGCATTGAGGAGACAAGTTTATTGAGTTTAGCCATTGGAGTTTGACCCCACCCTTGTTTTATACAGGCTTCCAGCTGCTGGAGAGTTTTGGGTCTCCTTTGACAGACTTTTTGTTTAATTATGCGCCAAATGTTCTTAATCGGTGAAAGATCAGGACTGCAGGCAGGCCAGTTCAGCACACGTACTCTTCTACTACGAAGTCATGCTCTTGTAATAGCTGCAGTATGTGGTTTTGCATTGTCCTGCTGAAATACACAAGGCCTTCCCAGGAATAGATGTCCTCTGGAGGGGAGCATATGTTGCTCTAAAACCTTTTATATACCTTTCAGCATTCATGGTGCTTTTTAAAACATGCAAGTGTCCCACACCATATGCACTAATGCATCCTCATACCATCAGAGATGCTGGCTTTTGAACTAAACCCTGATAACAGGAGGGGTGGTCTTTCTCCTTTTTAGCCCGGAGGCCACGATGCCCATGATTTCCAACAAGAATGTCAAATTTTGACTTGTCTGACCACAGGACACTTTGCCACTTTGCTACAGTCCTTTTTAAATGAGCCTTGGCCCACAGAACATGGCGAAACTTCTGGATCATGCTCAACAATGGCTTCCTTTTTGCATAATAGAGTTTTCGGCGGCATCTGTGGATGGCACAGCGGACTGCATTTACAGACAGTGGTTTCTTGAAGTATTCCTAGGCCCATTTAGTAATGTCAATGACAGAATCATGCCACTGAGTGATGCAGTGGCGTCTGAGGGCCCGAAGATTACAGGCATCCAGTAAAGGTCTTTGGCCTTGTCCCTTATGCAGAGATTTTTCTATGAATCTTTTGATGATTTTATGCACTGTCGATGATGAGAACTTCAAAGCCTTTGCAATTTGACATTGAGGAACATTGTTTTTAAAGTATTCCACAATTTTTTTGCACAAGTCTTCACAGGTTGGAGAGCCTCTGGCCATCTTTACCTCTGACAGACTCAGCCTCTCTTAGACATCCCTTTTATAGCCAATCAGGTTACACACCTGATGCCAGTTAATGTAATTACTCGCTAAATGTTCTTTCAGCTGATTCTCTTACAAATAATTGCTTTATCAGCCCTTTTTTGCCCGTGTCCCAACTTTTTTGAGACCTGTTGCCGCCAGAAAATTTGAAATGAGCTCATTTTGTGAATAAAAATGTAAAATATCTCAGTTTCAACATATGAAATGTTATCTATGTTTTATTGCAAATCACATTTTGGCTCATGTGATATAAAAGTCATTGCATTTTGATTTTATTCACAATTTACACTTCGTCCCAACTATTTCAGAATTGGGGTTGTAAAATGTATTCAAAAGAATGCATGTTGAACAGTTGAAGGATACAGGTAATGGACAAGGAGGATGCTGTATCTTGCTTGTAGAGCTGTGATGCACAGTTTCAATGGCTGGTCAGCAGAAAAGGCTGTGGTGTAGCTGTTGTCATGATTGAGCCAAAAGTGCAAGCACCTAATTGTTAAAATCAGCAATGGAGTACATGCATAAAGCTTTGTATGCATATTCCTCCTGCCATAATTTACAATGGGCTTGTCATATGGCTCAGGGATTAGTCTGCCAACCAAGACACCCCCTTCTGGGGCAACAGTATGGCTATTACGCCTCAGCATGCCAAGCGCCCAGACACGCTGGCACCAACAGCCACAAGAACAGTCCAGATTCAATTAGGATGCCTCACTGCACCACACGAGTAGGAAAAAGCTGGATGAATCACTCTGCAGCTGAATTTATGTCATTACAAAAAAATTATTAGAAACATTTTCTCATCATATGTCACCCTGACTCACAGAAAAATATTGGTTCACAAAGACTCTGAGCTAATTTGAGAAGCGGATGTTACTATATCAAGAAACAGGAGACTCCAAAGTGTCTGAATTCAATGTCAATTTAGACATGTAAAATTGTTTAGGTGCTTTCACATGTTCTTGGCCAGTTATTTAAATGTCCAACAAATCTAATTGAAATTTTTTTTTTTTTAATTCCGTTTTATGGGACACAAACTATGCTCATCAGCATTCATAACTCAAAGCTTACAATTAATTTTTCGTCATTTACATGGCTCAGATACAGCATTGGATCTTCCCTTTGCTTTTTTGAAAGTGAGGTCAGTCAGTCTGGTCAGGTCCAGTGTTGCAGTGAAAAGAATATGCAGGTTTACAGAGTATACCC
The DNA here is from genome assembly GCA_029721435.1 of Gymnothorax reevesii. Taxonomy (NCBI): domain Eukaryota; kingdom Metazoa; phylum Chordata; class Actinopteri; order Anguilliformes; family Muraenidae; genus Gymnothorax; species Gymnothorax reevesii. Next base: position 76,668,135 of record CM056575.1, read on the forward strand.
AGAGTATACCCTCTTTTCAGTCAATTTACATTGTACTCACTCATTAGCCAAAAAGCAATTGAAGTACATAGGAAAGAATGCCCTCTTCCTTTTTTGTGATTGACCCATCTACCTAATTGAGTGTACCAAATTCTCCAAGGGACCACTACGCCACTGGTTAAGTCCATAACTTTCTGTGCAGTGACACAATTTCCTTTATTTTGGCTCTATGTATACCGTAGCTCGATGGATTTGAAATAAAACAATCACAAAGTGCTTGAAGGGTAGGTAGACTTTCAGCTTTGATCTAAGGGTATTTTTTTTAATGAACAATGAAGGAATTACTCCCATTTTAATACATACCTTCCCAATTTTTGCAGCTCAAATGTGATTGGACAAATGATTATATAATCATGAAATAACGTTGTCATTTACCTGGTTGCAAATGCTTTACTGTCAGTAACTGCTGGAAGCCTGGAGCCAATAGATGTCACCAGATACAGTATCTATCTATCCATCATGAGCTAACATTAGCTGTAGCTAATGGCGGTCATGAGCTAATATTACCTATAGCCTGGCTCACCAGGACACCAGCGTAACTCTCCACTCATTCTCCTCATACCACAGCTCTATTTCTCTCCAGTGGCCATTATTTCTCATTCTTAGCTGTTCTTGTTCTCTCTAATGCCTGACAGGCTCAAAATTATATGGTTATGGTCAGTCATATTTATGTAAAAAGGCATTTTAGGCCTCTTCAGTTTCGAAATCATCACCATGGTCCATCCTTTATTATTGTTTAAATCTGCTGCGTTTCCCTCAGCTGATGTAGCAGCAGGTAGAAGTTCCTCCGAAGAAAACATTATTGCATTTATTGTGTTCCAATGCAGTGAATATTAAAAGCCAAAATTATGGCTCTAATTAATTTTCCGACACTCTGATTCAGTGGGTACTCGAACCTGCCAGATGCACTTTAACTTCCTCAAGCCTACCGTCCCCCTAGCGGTAATGGCGTTACTGGATTTTAAAAGGTGTGCTGTAAGCCTCTGACCCTTAAACGCAAAATTGCTTTCAAGCTGTTCCTGTTTAAGATCCCTTGACTAATGATCACAATTCATTTACTGAATAATCAAGACCAATAAATCAGCTTGTAATGGTTAAGAAAGCATTAATAAATGACAGAGATCACCAAAGGGCTACACTGGTATTGTCGGGATGGGAAAAAAAAAACATGATTAAACCTGTTACCTGTCACTGGGCCCTAATTAGGGCCCTATGGAATTTTCAAACAAATTTTGAATCCTTTGAGCATTTGAAATGTGGTATACCAATCCAGGCCAAATGTGAGAAAAATGCAGGTGATAGTTAAGAGGTTAACTAATCCAGTACTTTCCTTGAACGCTATCTCCCATTCAAGCATTTTTTTTTCAGCAGTGCAACCTTACTTATTTCAAGATTGCACTTAATCAAAATGTTTTCAGCATTCAAAAGAATACGCAGCATTTACGGGTAGTGCTTTTGCACGCCGGTTGCCACGAAGTGATAATAATTATGTTCTTAAATTACCAACGCTTCTTGAGTCGAAGCATTGGTAATTGAATACTTAAGTAAATTGGTTGATGTAAAGTGCATTGCAAAAGTTCGACGCATGGCATCCATTTAAAATCATTTCAAGTGCATGCCATGCTTCAAACCTTCATGGTAGCATTTAACACACCCAAAAGAGCAAGTCAAGCATCACTGTACACATCAAAAACAACTCAGCGTTTGTTATTACTGAAGTGCTCGGCACGACCATGTGGCACGCAGTGGGATCACAATACCACACGCATTTCTTTATTTCTACTTTTATCTCACAAATATAGTGCATACCTCACCCATGCAATTTTAATGGCTCAGAGTACACAGGGTGTGTAAAAAAAAAAGTCCCACTTTGAAAAATTGCCCTAAAATTATTATTCGATAATTTTTGAAAATCCTTTGACATAGGTTGATAGACAATGGTTCACTGCTTTTTTGTGCAATTGCACATACTCATCGCGTCAAGCATGAGTGAGCACAGGCTAATTACCAAAATTGTGATACACCTGTGTTGCGTGACAAAGTGCTGGGATGAAAACAGGATCTGAGACCAGAGGAAGCAATGTTGTTGTCTACATATATCAGTCAGTTTGTGGTTGCTAAAGACATTTAATATTTCTCCTTAAGAAACGTAGATGTTTTAACGTTTGTGAAATAAATAAAAATTGAGAGATGTTGTACTACTGATTATTTTGTGCACATAAGTGGGGGTATAATCTGGCCTAGAAGGGCATGAAACATTTGCCAATCATAGAATATGCTTTAGATATATGAACTCGACAAGCCTAGAACAAACCTTGGGTAAGAAACAGGCCGGCCCACAAAAACCCTCAGCCTGAATGTGTGGAGTACAACATAAGGGGGTATAAAATGTCTAGCCCAGAAGATGATGTGGTAAAAAACTATGCTGACCCACTTTTATCTTAAGCAAACATTGTTTTGCTCTTAGCATACACTCAGAATAGCTACACAGTAGATTGAACAGTGGATTGTACCAACCACCATTAATACTACAGACTTGTTACCCAAATCCTTCCTCAGCAGGGACAAACTTCAGCCACAATAAAAGTAGTGTTACAGTGTTTCACATGAAACTCACCGAGTCTTTTTGTCTACTTGTAGCAAGACTGGCAATTTAAAATATGTGATCTTTTGACTGCCATCGATTGACGTTATAGTTACAGAGAAAGTTTACAAAATAACTTTCCCTGGAACATCTAGACTACTAAACTTGAGTCAGGGGGAGTAATCTGGCCAGAATATACCCTAAGTATAATCCGGCCTCGGCCAGAATATTAAATTAAGAAAAACCAGCCAAATTCTGGAAAATGCGGGGTGTTCATAATATTTTGTCCTTATGTTCGTAATATTTTGGCCTGATGTTTAAATATCCTCAAATTAAGGCTGAAAGCCCTCATATATTAATTTTAGTTTCATCTCCAGCAGGTAGTTGTAGACACCAAAAGCTCATATAAAACTTTGTCATTGCCCTATCATTCATAGACTGAAATGTAAGTAAAACATGATTTCCCGCAGCACGCAGCAACAGTCACCATGGTCTATATGTTACAAATTGTGGTCACTCACTCAGCTCCGGACATTTGGTTGGTAAGCGTAGTGAGACAGTTTCATTCTAGTTGTTTAATTTAATGCTCTTTTAACTCTTAATACTGCTTCTTATGCAATCTAGCGACCAGACATGTCGACAAACGACAAACAACAATTCTGCCTGTACCTAGTTACGCACTATTATTATGAGTCCCTGCAGTTTTCCTTCTAGATTCATCTTCAAATTCATGTCAATGTAAGATCTATTTATTTATTTGTTTCCTTTTCTAATTTGCCACTCTTAATAAGGAAAGCCAGCAAGAACCTGTCACACTGACAGTTTGAATGTTTTCCAAGAGGTTAAGGTTCTGTGTCAAAGAAATAAATAAAGCGTACACCAAGGCGACTTGTGAAAATGGTCAATGATTTAAATGAATGAATGAATAAGTAAACGAATTAATACAAATAGAACAATCATATAAATGACTGGCAGGGAAGAAATTCAGCATCTTCAGGTTTTAATTTTCTGTCCCTGAAGAAACATGCTAATGAGGTCAGAAACTCGAGGCGCTGAAATTGCTTTAGCACTTGCAGTGGGATGCAAAGCAGACACAGCATTCCTAAGGGAAGGTATCAAACCCCTATGGCAGTTATATTGGGGAGAAAGGGGATGTCGCTTCATGCAACAGCCAGGGAGAAGTGCTAACATGATGTAAGACTGTGAAATAAACTGCCAAAAAGTCTGTTCTCTCTCCAACACGTCGCACTTAGTCCATCTTACATTCCATTCAATGCACACCTGCCATGGATGAATTCCTCAGCTGAACTGAAAATATGTCTTAAAAGCCTGTGGAATAAATAAATAAATAAATAAATAATAGATCATTTTTATTACATTAAAAACTATTTTATACTGCAAGTGAATGTAATTCATTTTGCTCTTTCTGAAATGATGGCCTCTAAAACCTGATTTCTTCCATGTGATGATGCCAGTGCTTCAGTGTATGATTACAAACTGAATGACATCATTACGGCTGTACCCCTTATGAAAAAATGTTATATAGAAGTACAAACATTCCAGAAATATTTGTACATTCATTCAGTTATTGCTATGTTTGCGGTCTACCACAGCATAATGGAGTTTAAATTAATAATTAAAATAAATATGAGCTGAAATGGATGGCTTTCTGCTTTTATTTGAGGATATCCATCTATCCACTCTCTATACTCACTTCTTCCTCCATAGGGTCACAGGGGAGCTTGAGCCTGTCCCAGCTGACTATGGGCAAAAGGCACTGACCTACCCTGGTCAGCTCGCCAATCCATTGGAGGGCGCACACACCATTCAAACACCATTCACTCTCACACTTATGCCTATGGTCAAGTTTGTGTTTAAATTAGCCTGATCTGCATGTCTCTGAACTATGGGAGGAAACCTGAGCAACCGCGTGAAACCCATGTGAACACGGGGAGAACATGTAAACTCTGCACAGAAAGGCCCCACTTCATTTCCATGAGTGTTATTCCTGCGTTACTGTCACACCCTGAGTGTTTTCTTAATTATTTCTCCCACAGTCAAGTCATTTTCTGTCCCATTTCATTAATTGATGAATTATTGTCAATTTCACTCCCCTCCCTCTGTGGTCTTCCTCCTGCCAGCACATTCTTCTCCCATTTCATGTGTTGATTGTGGTCTTTGTATATTTAAGTTCCTTTCTCGCCTCCACTGATTGTTACCCTTTTCTTGTCTTTTGTACCTAGCCATTCTATTTTCTCCTGATCCTCCAACTTTGGTACCATAAAAAAGCTATAAAGAAAGTAGTAACCTATTTATTTGGGATATATTGTATTCCCAGTGTCAGTGGTCCTGGTGAGAGGCGCTCCCTCCATCTCCTTCTGCATCGGACATCAAGAGTTTGCACAATCCAGTAAGCCTTGTACCTTCGGCCTGATTTCCCGGTTCTGACCTGGAGGCAGCCTTCCCCTACTACCTAGCCTGACCTCCAGTGTACCTGTTGTCCCCACCGGACTGCGGACCATCTCCAGATCATTCCTCAGCTCGAGTGTCCTCTGAATTTCCCTTCAGTGAATTTAAATGTCAACTGCGGCTATTCATCTTTCATTAAATATGCCCCTGAGGCTTAAACTGCGATCTGCGCCTGGTTCCTGTTTCTGCTGTTCATAACAATTACTCTGTTAATAATAAAGCAGATAAAAGATCAAGTGGATTTCATTGCCTAAAACTACATTTATTTGTCAAATATGCTCATCAATACAACCCACGATAAACAAATAGATTTTGGCCATTGAAACAGGTAAACAACAGATCAGACAAGGTACTTTTCATATTGAGCATCAATCAGCTTAGTCATGAACAATATAGTGGACATACATCAGTTTCAGTCGAATAAAAAGACAGGCAAGTAATCATATCAGGGATTACAAATTAAAATGCAATCAATGCAATGAAAATACAAAGTCCAATTCCAATGAAGTTGGGACCTTATGTAAAACGTGAATAAAAACAGAATACATTGATTTGCAAATCATTTTCGACCTATATTCAACTGAGTACACTAGAAAGACAAGGCATTTAAAGGAGAACACTGGGATAATGCATTATGCTGTTTTATATAAACACAATTGGTAAATAAATGTTCTAAAATACAAAAATGTGGAATTTTTGTTTGTCAAAGTTGAGATGAATGGAGTTTTATTCCCCCTAATTAGCTGTCGTCTGCTGCAGCGAGAGTGAGATGACAGGAGAGTGAGATGACAGGAGAGTGAGATGACAGGAGAGTGAGATGACACGAGAGTGAGATGACAGGAGAGTGAGATGACACGAGAGTGAGATGACACGAGAGTGAGATGACAGGAGAGTGAGATGACACGAGAGTGAGATGACAGGAGAGTGAGATGACAGGAGAGTGAGATGACAGGAGAGTGAGATGACACGAGAGTGAGATGACAGGAGAGTGAGATGACAGGAGAGTGAGATGACACGAGAGTGAGATGACAGGAGAGTGAGATGACAGGAGAGTGAGATGACACGAGAGTGAGATGACAGGAGAGTGAGATGACACGAGAGTGAGATGACAGGAGAGTGAGATGACACGAGAGTGAGATGACAGGAGAGTGAGATGACACGAGAGTGAGATGACACGAGAGTGAGATGACAGGAGAGTGAGATGACAGGAGAGTGAGATGACACGAGAGTGAGATGACAGGAGAGTGAGATGACAGGAGAGTGAGATGACAAGAGAGTGAGATGACAGGAGAGTGAGATGACACGAGAGTGAGATGACAGGAGAGTGAGATGACAGGAGAGTGAGATGACACGAGAGTGAGATGACAGGAGAGTGAGATGACAGGAGAGTGAGATGACACGAGAGTGAGATGACAGGAGAGTGAGATGACACGAGAGTGAGATGACACGAGAGTGAGATGACAGGAGAGTGAGATGACAGGAGAGTGAGATGACAGGAGAGTGAGATGACACGAGAGTGAGATGACAGGAGACTGGCCCTGATAACGACGTCACATTGCCCATCGCCCATTTGTTTTGAGTGTACATTTTTCAAACCTGCTATCACTGACAATGTAATCAATATCCACATATAGTGCAGAGGCCAGGACACAACATCACTTCATTTCAACTACCCAATGCAACGTTTATACCAACCCGCACGCACTGACACACACACACACACACACACACGTGTGTGTACTGGATATGCAGGGTGATTACCTGCTGTCCCACTGCCGAGGCACATGTGCACGAAGTTACTAAATTTGGATTATAAGTACTTGATGAACAGTGGCGGCTCGTGAACTGGAAATATGGGAAGCTCAAACAATCCCTTAAAATTAATGATTAGTCATGACCTGTTTTCAATCATTCATTCAAATGATCATTTCAGAGACTCAGAAAGCTCTCTACATTATCAGGTGTGGCCAGTTTTCATTTATAACATGTACCTGGCAGCTCTCACGCGTTCGGTGTGAGTTGAAGTGAACAAGGCACTTTGTTGCAATTTTATTTATCTATATATAGATATATTATAATTTTAATAATTTTTTTCTTATTATATTATATTCTTATACATTTTTATTTGTGAGAAAAGAATACATTATTTGATTATTTGTACACTTCGAATATAAAGATTCAGAGAGTACAAATGCCTGACCAGCCATGCCCGAAAGGGGTAAGAAATAGGGGAAGGGGTGTGTCCACCGCCGTGTTACATCAGCTTTCCTTGTAGTAATACTTAATGATTGTCTTGGGAAGGAAAAACACCAGTTACTCAAGACTGAAGGCAGATTTTTTCCCTTTAGTCTTCCTTCACGTACAGCTGCTCGACTGGGCAGGGTCTTTTTTGTTGTATTTTGTGTTCAATGGGGTTCAAGTATGAGCTTCACACAGGCCAGTAAAGCACCTGCATTCTCTAAATTTTGAGCTATGTTGTGGTAATGCACATGATTTGGCTTTGTTTTGGCTTCTAACAAGACACATACAAGACACCATATTACACATACTTAAGAGCATATACATGTCCTTTGCCATGAATGGAATAGCAAATATGGGGGTTACACCAGCAATAGGCACCAATATCCCACCAACACCTTATGCTGGATTTTTAACTTTACAGTGCCAAGACTATTTTCCCAACATACAAAGGAGTTCACGATGAAATGTAACATAGTTTGATAAGCTTGTTTCATCAATTAGAGAGAAAGGGTTTTCTAACACCTGTGCCACCTATGTAAAAAGTTACTGCCCCTTAAACTTAATAATTGATTGTGCCTCCTTTAGGAGAAACAACTGCAGAATAATGCTTCCAACACAGAAGTCCACATTGATGTTGCATGACTTTGGCCCAATCATATATGCAGAATTGTTTTAATTGCTTTTTCACTCAGGGTCAGGTGATGTTGGATAACTTCTTTCCTTCCGTAAATGAAATACTTGAAAAACTGAAATAGTTCATTATGAGAAATAAGTAAAAAAAGGAAGAAGGTGGTGTAGTGGAAAATCTGGTCTCCCCAGAAAATCTAGTCCCCCCACGAGACATCCGTCACATAATGCGCTTCAATTTACGTGCCTTGCGAGATATTGTATCGCTTACAGTGAAGATTCAGTAGAAATGAATTGTATTGCGGATGCATGCATATGGTATATTGCCGCAAGCAAGCAGTCATTTCCCACGTTCCATTTGCCCGAGATGGATGTGCTAGCTCTAACATTAACGTGTTAGGTATGCCATTAGCTAGCTAGCTGGATAGATAACTGTGCTAGCTATGGCATTAAGGAGTAAGTTATCACATTCGCTAGCTGGCTAGACTGGTGATTTTCACAATAACAAAGTATTCTCAGAAATAAATAAGCCCACTCATTATATTTCAAATTAGGTGAAACTCTCATTGAATCGGACAAACTCAATGATCAGTACAGGAGTAACGTTAGTGGGCGTTATACCATTGTGCACTGTGATTAGCTAGCTAGCTTGGCAATTAAGCTACAGGGCAATGTCAATATTTCACATTGAGAGGACTGATATCTCTGTGTAAACCCACAAGACAGGCATCAAAGGCTATGTTAAAGTGCAATACCAACGCAAGCTTTATTTTCATGGATGGCAACACATGTAAATGGGCTGGGTTTACTGGGGGTGTTCCGGGAGTGGGCTGTGGCCATCCTTGGGGCTTTGCTGAAGAGGGCCTTTGGGCATACTCACCCAGCAGATAATGGATGCATTGTTTATGTGTAGCGCACAGTTATCTCCATTTCCAATTATATTCCAGTTTTACACAGGCTCTTTTTTTTGTCCTTCAATATTATTAACTCTTGCAATGCATGTATGTGAGTAGGCATTTTACACCCTGTCTATCACTCATTAGTTTTTCATGATCAATTTTTTTAAGAAGTTAAAGTTTCATTGCGCTTATAACACAAATTCTAGGCTTTTAAGCCTTTAAACAAAGGGGTTTGGTGAGCTTCAGAAAACCTCGCTCGAGCAGAGTAATGTCCTGTCATTCAGAGGGAAGCCTCATCGAGCCCAAGTTTTGACGAAGGCTTGTGAGTGGCATGCGCTGTTTTTAAATGGTGCAGAGGAGACCATTGTCATTCAGCCCCTGGAGATGTAAAAATCCTCGAGGGCTTTGGCTGTCACACAGACCTCTGCTGCAGCTCCCAGATAAAGAGCGATTTACACTCGTCATAATGGTGACGCGCATGCCATCCTCACGGCTGTGATTGATGACGCCAGCCTGTGCCGCTGACAAAGAGAGGCTTCTGGGCCCAGCTCGGGCAGGTGCAGCTTGGACATCCTTCTCTACCTGCAGGGGAGTAAAACTGTCATGCTCCTCATGCCTCGTATTCCTTGGGAGACTGATGGGACACAGGTGACACTGAGGGCAAGAGCCGGCGCATCAATCTCGACCTGACCGATGGAGCCTCGCTTGTTGCGTCATGGCAAGGACCTATCTTGGTTCCCAAAGCGGCAGAGGGAAGAACAAGAAGGCACAAATTGAAAAGTCTAGAGCTTAAAGTACTCAAGTCACATTTTAACACGCTGTGAGGTAAGGATGGGAAAATGTCTTTGATTGTTACCAAAGCTGGTTTTCTCTGGTTTACCAAAATGGACATTTTGTGACATAAGTACAATTAGAATCAGTGAATTCAATTTTTTTCTTTAATGCACTTTTAGAAAATACCCTCCCCCCCAAAAAAAATTATTTATTAAGCAGAAATTCCGCCAAAATGCAAAAGCCACATGTGAAAAACTAAATACACCCCATGATTCAAAAACTTGTAGAACCACCTTTTGCAGCAATAACGTCAAGTGATTGTACGCCCTATCGGATTTCTGGGCCAGCTGGCATTAATTGGGGGCGTTATCCGGACTCTATTTAAGCTCCTGTTCTGCCTCGCTCTCGTTGCTAGAGTGTCAGTGTTTCTTCGGCGCTTTAGCCGGTAAGGTCTCTAGAGAGAGTATTGTCAGGGACTTAGCTGCATAACAGGATTATTGTTAGTGAGTAAGGGAATCTTTGGTTTATTTTCCCTTTTCTTTTGTTTTCCTCGAGCTCGGCTGTTTTCTTCCACGGAGGGCGTCTGGTCCTTTGGTAGCGAGAGTCTCGTCATTTCTATCTATTTTTAGTCTCTCTGTGCGCTGGGAGTTTTGCCTTTTATTTCTGGCCGCTGCTCCTGCCATCCACTTCCAGCAGCCATCACAAAGCCATGCTGCCATGTCTTTTTTAAATAGAAGAGATTTCTCCTTGCAACCGTTCCAAACAAGCCATACTCGTTCATCCTTTTTCCAAATGCTCTGTCGTGAACTTTAACATGCTGACGGAGGTGTATGGTGTACGGAGGTGTGACGGAGTCCGAGATGTAATAATTTGGTTTTTGCAATTTCTCTGAGCATTGTACGATCTGACCTTGGGGTGAATTAGCTGGGACATCCAATCCTGGGAAGACTGGCAACTATTGGGACTGTTTTCCACTTGTGAATAATTTTTCTCAATGTAGAATGAAGGAGTTAAAATTCTTTGGCCTTGTTACCCTTCCCAGATTGATATGCAACAACAATTGCTTTTCCAAGATCATTGCTTATGTCTTTCCTCCTCGGCGTTGTGTTCACGCGCACCAAAATGCTCCACCCCAGCAAAACACCTCAAATTGTGCTTTTATAGTGGTGGTCAAACTTTTTAGGACCTGATCACACTGACTTAAGGACCAGATAAGGACCAGCTAATTTTTTTTATAATGTCCTGATATGTTAAACCATAGAACTGAAAGAGGATAAATGCAGTGGGGAAAATAAGTACTGTACACGTAAACATTTTTATCAGTAAATATATTTCTAATGGTGCTAGTGACACGAACTTTTTACCAGATGTCAGTAACAACCCAAAAAATCCACACTTACAAAGAAATCGAAACAAACAAATCCATAATTTAAGTTACGGGGAATGATGCAGGGGGAAAAGTATTGAACACACTTACTGAAATTTATTATTTATTTTATTTTATTAACTATATTTAATAAAGTAGAAAAGCCTTTGTTGGTGCAAGACACCTTGTGTATGGAAAAACTAGTCACACGAATTGCTCAGGTGTGATTTTGGCCCATTCGTACACACAAACAGTCTTCAAATCTTGAAGGTGGCCTCTTTTATGGACTCTGATCTTCAGTTTTTTCCATAGATTTTCAACTGGATTCAAGTCGGGTGATTGACTGGGCCATTCTAGCATCTTTTGTTTTCTTTCTCTGATACCAGCTGACAGTTTCCCTGGCTGTGTGTTTGGGATTATTGCTGAAATGTCCACCCTCATTTCATCTTCAGCATCCCAGTAGATGGAAGCAGATTCTTATCAAGAAAATCTCAGTACATTTCTCCATTAATCCTTCCTTTAATTAACATAACATAACATGAATGGCAAGAACAGGCTGTTCAGCCAAACCAAGCTTGCCAGTTTCTTTATACTATTGTGAATATATCCCTTCAGATGCTCAATGACTTAATGGTATCAAGCTTTAAGTCAAGCCTGCTCTTGAAAACCCCCAAGGTCTCTGCCTCAACAATATGGTCAGGCAAGCTATTCCACATTGAAATTACTCTTTGGGTGAAGAAATATTTTCGAATGTCAGTGCAAAATTTACCTTTGGTCAACTTCCATTTGTGTCCACGAGTTCTGCTCACAACACTTGGTCGAAGGAATCCTACATAATCCACTTTGTTAATCCCTTTAACATATTTAAAGACCTCAATCAAATCACCCCTGAGTCTCCTTTTCCTAAGACTAAAGAGATTAAGGATCTTCAGCCTCTTCTCATAGCTTTCATCTTTTATACCTGGAATAAGCTTAGTGGCTCTTCTCTGAACTTTCTCTACAGCCTCTGTATCTTTCTTAAAGTATGCTCCCCAGAACTGTACACAATACTCCAGATGTGGTCTGAAGAATTTGTTGTTGAAAAAAAGCATCACCTCCTTAGATTTGTACTCAATAATTCTGGCAATGTATCCCTGCATCTGATTGGCTTTTTTAACTGCTACGGCACAATGGCTAGAGCCTGTGAGGGTTTGGTCAACAATCACTCCCAGATCTTTCTTGTGTGCAGCACATTCCAGTTTTAAACCTCTCATGAAGTAATCCCATCTAATGCTTTTATTACCAACATGTACAACTTCACATTTTGCGAGGTTAAGTTTCATTTGCCACATTTCTGCCCAATTCTGGATTCTATCCAAATCATCCTGAATCACTTGAGTGGACCCTAAACTATTTGCCAAACCCCCCAATTTTTTGTAGTATCATCTGCAAATTTAACCAATCTGCTCTCAATATTCCTATCAAAGTCATTAATGTAGATGAGGAACAGCAAGGATCCCGACACCGGTCCCTGGGGGACGCCACTCCCCACCATACCTAGCTCAGATGAGATACCACTGACCACCAATCTCTGTGTTGTGTCCTGTAACCAGTTTTGAATCCACTCCAGAATACCTCCTGTAACTCCAATGGAGCTCATTTTAAAAATTAGTCTCTTATTCGGTACTGTATCGAATGCTTTCTGAAAATCCAAGTATATCATGTCATAAGCCCAGCTCTGGTCAGAAGTCTTGGTGGCCTCTTAAAAAAATTCCAGAAGGTTTGTCAGGCACGACCTTCCCTTACGAAAACCATGTTGGCTATCCCTCAAGATGCTGTTCCATTCAAGAAATAAGTCCAGCTCATCTTTGATCATAGATTCCAATATTTTGCACGCAATGCAAGTTAAACTAACTGGCCTGTAATTTCCTGGCTTGGTACGGTCCCCTTTCTTATATATTGGTATTATATTGCCCTGTTTCCAATCATTTGGTATTTCTCCAGTTTCTAAAGACCGTCTGAAGATGGCGGCTTGAAGATGATCTCACCAACTTCCCTGAGCACTCTAGGATATAAGCCATCAGGACCCAGCCCCTTATCTGCCTTTAGTTAATGCAGCTTGTCTAATACTTCGTAATCCTGAACCTCAATTTCCGCTTAATAATCTTGAGCATTTAACATGCCCTCTGGCCAAATAAAGACCCCCTCTGAGGTAAAATTCTCAAAAAATGCTGTTTAACTTTCCTTTTTTATATGAAGTCTGCCAGTACCATATGCTGAAAAACAGCCTCACACCATGATGTTCCCACCTCCAAACTTTGCTGTTGGTATGGTGTTATAAGGGTGATGCGCAGTGCCGTTTGTCCTCCAAACATGGTGTGTGCTATGACATCCAAGGAGTTAAATTTTGGTCTCATCTGACCAGACTGTATTCTCCCAGTATTTCATAGGCTTGTCGAAATGTTGTGCAGCAAATTTTACGCAAGCTTCAACATGCTTTTTCTTCAGCAATGGAGTCTTGCGCGGTGAGCGTGCAGAGAGACCATGGCGGTTAAGAGCATGACTTATTTTTTTCTTTGAAACAACTGTACCAGCTAATTCCAGGTCTTTCTGAAGCTCTCCGCAAGTGGTCCTTGGCTCTTGGACAACTCTTCTGATGATTCTTTTGACTCCTTTGTCACAAATCTTGCAAGGAACACCTGATCGAGGCCGGTTTATGGTCAAATGATGTTCTTTCCACTTCTGGATTATGGCCCCAACGGTGCGCACTGAAACATTCAGAAGTTTACAAATACTTTGTACGTCTGTACTAAACCAGCTGATATTAATTTGCACTGATGGAGGTCAGGATTGCTTTCTAAATACTGACAGATTTCAGTTGGTTCCTTGGCCTTCCATGCCTTTATGCACCTGCTTTTCTTCATGTGTTCAATGCTTATTCCCTAATGCTCTAATTTCGTAGACCAGGCGCAGGCGCGGCAAATGGGGGATGCGCCGCGCCAACGGGGTGTGTCCAGGCGTATGTTGCAATTTCGTGCCCGGCGTAGCCTGGCGCAAGTACTCCTCTGTCCCGCCTCTGTCCCACCTTCCAGCGCAAGTTGGCAAAGAAGGCGACACAGCCGAGTCAAATCTTGCTCATTGGCAAGAGAAACGATGGATAGCTTGTTCCTATTATTACAAACTGTTGCTGCTTAAAATTTTGGGATTAACATGCATGGACAACAATGCAAGATACGTTACACATTTTTTTCAATATGTGATCTTAACTCAGTACGAGACCATAGCAATCAGGCAGTATTCCTTTCGCCTACTAAAGAGGATAAAACCTAAATGACAATAATAGTAGCCTAGTATTAAGCCGCTTGCACACTGGACGCGAAACAAATTTTTCGCTCGACAGATTGCATTGAAAGCAGATTCTTGTGTCCGAAAGTCTGACGGGGTTTTAATATATCTCCGTGTCCGACAGTCTATAATGGTTTTTAATTTCTTCAAATCTACAGACTCTTTTAGATATTAAACGTGAATGTTTTGATAACAGGGCTCAGTTCTTCAAGATGAGTACCGAGAATTTCAATCAATGTTTCTGTTTAAGCTCTGCTCAATAAAGTGAGTCCATACTGGAGCGAGACAATGTACAATGCCTCCGTGTCTGACAGCCAAAAAAAAACAAAAAAACAAAAAGAGGACGATTAGAACAGATTAATAACGAAATAAAGAATAAAAATAAATATTTTAACAACAGAACATCCAATGAACACCGCAATTTATTTATTTGCGGGTCATCTTTTTGGATGTTCCGTGTGTTGGTGATATATTTTATTCTTTATCTCGTTATAAATCTGTTCTCATATCAATACTTTTACTTTTTGCTGGCTGCTGGACATGGAGTATTTTGCATTTCGCGTCGGACAGTCTTGATCGTGCATACGATAATTTATTCGCACTGTCAATGGTCATGGAATTGATTTGCTCACTGACTACAAGTACTATTTTATCTCTGGTGTGGAAATAAAGCATGAATCTGTTCAATCCATCTGACCAATTTTCAAAAGAAAGACCGAATAAAGACCGTTGTCTATCTTCAACGGAAGAAAACAGACGAATAGCCTAAAAAGACCAAGAAAAGTCAATAGCTATCAATTTGCATTCTGTGAAGGTCGAAAACAAACATGGCCAAGTTTGCACGTCTAATCATTCCTGGAATACTCGAAAAAATAAGAACTTTTATGACTTTCGGACACGGAGCTATATTAATACCCTGTCCGACTATGGCGTCTTTGCATTGACTTTGTCTGTAATCAGTCGTGCGAAAAAATTTGTTTTGTGTCCAGTGTGCAAGCGGCTTTACTGAGCACAGAATTCAAGCTTGCTATATATATATATATATATATATATATATATATATATATGTGTGTTTGTGGTTGGCTGAGAAAGACGTCAAGTCGTTAGTTTGCATCACAGATTCAGCTGCTTTAAGCCAGGTCAAGTTTCCATTACGCGTGCCAACCGCATTTAATCTGACATCAGGACAATCGATGTAGATACTATAATTTATGTCCTTATTCAGATAGTTACATTAAATAGTGCTTCCTGTAATTATTTATTGCATTGAAATGTGCCTGACATTCTGGAAACCTGCCTGTGAGATTTCGGTGACGTGTGCTCACTGCCCGCGGTCAGCCAAATTACCACTGCACAGAAATTAAACCAGGTTGGAGCTAGCGAGTTTCCTGCGCAACTCCAGCGGAGACTTTTTCTACGAAATTGTCACTGCGTCTTGATGAATATGTGACACCTCCCCCTACTACGCCACCACACCCATTTCGGCACATGTTTGTCTACCAAAGGCTGTGCACCTCACGAAATTACCACTGCGCGGGCTGCGCCGGACGAAATTACCACTGCGTGAGCTGCGCCACGCCACGCCACCTGCGCTGCGCCAAGAATTTAGAGCCCATGGACTTATTTGTTTTGATTTCTTTGAGTGTGGATTACTTGGGTTATTACCGACATCTGGTTCAAATTTCATGTCAATGGCCCCATTCGAAATATATTCACTGAGAAAAATGTTGATGCGTTCAATACTTATTTTTTTCCCCCGATAAATGTTTATATAGTCAGCCTGCTGATAAAACCTTCAAAATGTATCTTCAAATTGATAAACTTTACAGGAAAATAAAAAATAAATATAAAATAAAAAATAAAATAAGAAAATAATATAAATACATAAATATTATTTAAAATATAAATAAAATTAAAAATGTTTAATTTTGCATGTTAGAATAGTGGACATTCAAGTTTTTGTTCCTTAACAATTTGGAGATACGAGGTTTTATCAGCAGGGTGACGAAATATATATATTAGCTGCTACCTGCTTTGTAGCCCATTATTTTGTCGCTTTTAGATCGCATGAGGGAGAGAAGCCGTGTCTTCAATTGCCACTTGATTATTCTTGAATTGGAAAACGTGTTAATCAAGGGAAACCATCTAGAATCAGCCAGGACTAATTTTTGTCAATAATTGCCGCTGAATTTTCAGGTCTAATGCCAGCCCTGCGAGTGTTCAACTGTCACATTTGAATTTGAGAGCTGTCAAGTTTGAGTAATCAGAATGCTGCATTCGTGGACGAACGCGGTGCCCTCTCAAAAGCCTGGCTTTCATTGTTTATTGTTTATTGTTTATTATGGATCCCCATTAGTCGACGCACAAGCGACAGACTAGTCTAACTGGGGTCCAAGTTAAAATCAAGAATAAAATAATACAAATAAGGATTGAGACAAGAAATTAAAAAGGCACAATAACAAATATTAAATAACATATCACAGTATCAAATATCACAAATATGCAATACCCAATTGGTCAGAACAGATATCTAAAAGAAAAACAGTTTTAAGAGAATGTATTTTGGATAATGGCTCAGTGAGAGATTTGTAAAATGTTAATAACTAAAATAGGACTTCATTCGTTTCTTGAACTCCAACCTTGCAGGTATATTACGAATATGCAAAGGGAGTGCATTCGACAAAGAAGCAGCTCTATATAGTGCTGTTTCCTTCATTGCGTTAGTATTAGGCCTAGGTAGTACAACTAGTCCTGCAGTAGCAGCTCTAGTCCTGTTTGGGTGAGCACGAGAGCAGAAATCGATCTCATCAAAAAGAACCCTGGGGTAATGGGTGCAGATAACATTCCTAATAAATAGCAGTGATCTCATGGATAATCTCGTAAAAACTTTCGGCCATGTAAGACGTGTGTGCATCTAATCAACATTCGATCTAGAAGAGCAGCCCAGAGCAAGTCTGGCAGCCCTATTTTGTGCTATTTGTAGTTTTATTAAATCAGTCTTTGGAGCTGAGGCCCAAATTACAGAGCAGTAGTCTAGGTGACATAGCACCAAAGTTTGCACAACCTGTCTCCGTATAGTGGGTGGTAAGTACATGGCACACTTCCTAACTGTTGCTATACTTCTACCCATCTTAGGAACTATTTGCTTAACATGTTCAGTCCAGGACATATTGCTACAAATAGTCAGTCCAAGTAGCTTTAACTTGTTTACTTGTTTGACTGGTTGACCAGATATTTGTAGATCTAGAATAGGCACACTGGCTAGACAATGCCGTGATCCAAAGACAATACTCATAGTTTTTGATATATTCACAGCAAGTCTATTTGATGTAACCCATTCGACCACAGCCCCCAAATCATCAGATAGAACAGAATTAAGTTCATGACTAGTAGGGGCAGAACAGTACCGTGTAGAATCATCAGCATACAATACCAGAGAGGATTTTTGAGTAATAAGAAAGAGATCATTAGTAAAAACAGAAAATAAAAGCGGTCCCAAGCAACTGCCCTGCGGCAAACCACAGTCGAGGCTAATGCACTAAGACAAAGTCCCATTTACATAGACCTTTTGAGTTCTACATGATAGGTAGTTCTTCAGCCATGAAACTGCCATGTGTTCAAATCCATAGTGCTGTAGTTTCTCAATAAGCAACTTGTGGTCAATGAGATCAAACTGCTGCACTAAAGTCTAATAAGACAGCGCCAGATAGCAAGGAGTTGTCAATCCCCTTTGACCAGTGATCAGTCATTTTGACCAAGGCTGTACAGGTGAAATGGCCTTCTCTATATGCATGTTGTGCATTGCTTATCAAATTGTTCTTAGACATGTAGTCATAAATTTGTTCATACACTATCTTTTCCAAAATCTTACTCAGAACAGGTAGGATAGTTATTGGTCTACAATTAGGACCATTAAAAGCAGATTTAGGGTTCTTGGGTATAGGGATGATTTTTCCCTCTTTCCAAAGCTTAGGACAGATTCCACTCAACAGACTAGCATTAAATATGTGACAAACAGAAGCGGATATGTAACTAGCAGCCATTTTGAATAGCTTACCATCGATGCCATCTGTGCCAGCAGAGTTGTCACGAGGAATGGAACATTGTAATTGTTTGACCTGCTTGATTTCAACCGGACTGAATGCAAATGTACAGTTTTTGTCTGTCATAATGAGATCACTGATGAGCTTACATGATTCATTATTTACATTTGTGCTCAAGTCTCCCCTTAGTTTTTTAACCTTTTCTATAAAATAATCATTAAGATGGTTTGCCATGTCAATTGGTTTTGTGATAAATACGCCATCATCCGTTTCAATGAATGATACAGTAGCATTAGATCTACCCATAATGCCAGTCATCACATTCCATAGTTTCTTACTATCATGTTGAGCTTTTTCAATCTTTTGCTGATTAAATTCTCGCTTTTTTACCCTGTTCAATTTAGTAGCTTGATTCCTTATTCGGCTGTATGCATTTGTTTCACTAACAGAACCAGAGGTGATATAATTTCTTTTCATTTTATTTCTTATTGCCATTAGATTCTTTAACTCTGTATCAATCCAGGGAGCACCTTTAGGTTTTTCAGTGAACTTTCGAAGTGGGGCGTGTCTATTAGCAATAGGCTTAAATAGATCCATGAATATATTTAAAGATTTCTCAGCATCCGGTTCATCACATACTATAGACCATTGAACATTTTTAACATCATCTAAAAATGCATCAAGGTTAAAATGCCTATACGATCTAGCACAGACTATCTTTGACCTGGCTTTAGGGATTTTAGTCTTTCTGGATGCAACAATAAGATTGTGGTCGCTGAAACCAACTAACAAGGACACTACCTTGGAGCACATATCTGGTGAGTTTGTGTAAATATGATCTATACAGGATGAGGTTAAAGTTCCATTCTTATTTAAAACAACCCTTGTTGGTATGGAAACTGTTTGATATAGATTACAAGTGTTGGTCATAAGGAGTAACCTTTTCTTCATATGACAGATCTCATCAAGCCAATTTACATTAAAATCACCCAGACAGTAAATCTCTCTATTTTCATCAGCAACCGTATAAAACATGGTACACATTTCGTTAAGATATTCTATTTTGGATTTAGGTGGTCTATAGCAGCATCCTACCAATATTGGACTAGAGTGGGGTTGATACACCTGCAACCATAGTGCCTCAATGGTGTCCTTCATTAGATCTGTTCTTAATTTTACAGGCATATGATCTTTTACATAGATTGCCAGACCCCCACCAGACTTATTTCTGTCTTTTTCGGAATACTAAAAAACCCTCAATTGATATGTCTGTGTCATTAAATGAATCATCAAGGTGCGTTTCAGTTATTGCCATAATATGAATACCAATGATTACCAATTTCATGCAGGCTGTCTTATCACTCCCTCGGCCCCATCGCAAACATAGCCTGCTCGCAGGTTACCTCAACGCACGTTTGTAAGGACACTGCGGCTCCTAGCGGTGCAACTGGATATTGCTACTCGCAATATCGCATTTGGTAAGTGTCATAGAAAAGGTAATAAGCAATCACGTCTGTCTGCCTCATAGTGGCAGTTACTTTTGTTGCGCTTAAATTAATCTCGATTAATTAACGCGACAGCCCTGATATATATATATATATATATACACATGTGTGTGTGTGTGTGTGTGTGTGTATGTCTTTTCACAATACTGGAGAGATTTCAGGGTTAGTAGTTGTTCACTGTCTTATTATCAGCAGATAATGATTGATGCAGTTCATTCATGTTAATTTTGTTTAGCACACATGAGAGATACAGTGAGGATAAAACTACCACTTGAACCCGAGTAGGTTTTTTTAAATGAAATTAATTAAAATGATATTTGGCTCAAATAAGGACACCAAAATGTGGCATCAAAACCAAGTTTTTATCATAAAGGATGTGGTGAATTAAAGTTTGTAAGTATCATGTGCATTCGCCCATAAGTTATTTACTCACCGTCCAGTGAATAAATTCTACTTTCTTGCAAAACTTTTCTGGTCAGAATGACATCTTCGGGTTACGGTTGTTGATGTGTCCGCTGCGCTAAGGACTGACAGGTCTTGAGTGAGTGGCATTGCTCAAATTCACTACATTTCCACAAAACTGACTTTCCTTGTGCCAATAAACCAACTTCTTGACCGCTAATTTCTGCAGATTTTGAAAAATATTAACTCAAATACAAAAAATCATGTCCTGTCCGGTAAATCATGAGCGTTACCAAAGACGAATTTTGATTTTCATTCTTTATATTTATACTTCAGAGTAACGTTTTCCTATTCGTTTTGTATATATTGCATGAATTAATTGTACAGATCATGTTACCTGTATGCACTGAAGACGACTTTCGAAATTCAGTATGAATCGGCCTTGTCTTGCTTGTTTCACGGTCATGCTTTTATAACCCAGAATCATGAAAAGACAAATATATATATATATATATATATATATATATATATATATATATATATATAATTTATGGTGTAGTATATTTTTATCTCATTAATGATTTTAAATTGGTGCAAAACAATCATGTCATACATGTGTGATATTACACGTGTAATACAGCTTTCTCGCATTGCTATTGATCTGATTCCTTTCACTGAGAACTTTAACAATAATTTTGCAATGGTAACATTACCAATTCTGGTGGTAAATATTAGCCATTGGTAGCATTAGCTTCTAATTGGCGGTTTATTCAACTCAATGGGATGAATAATTTGATTGCTAGCATGCTAACACTTTTCGCCATTAACGTAATAAGTTACACATAACTATTATCATAGAACTTGAAATGATTAATTCAAGGTGTAAAGCGTTCGCTTCCCATCACTCCAATTTACTTGAATAGATACCAAATAGAAACTAAGTCTTTTTTATTTTTCAAATAATACAAATCTGACAATTATGGGATAATAGGATCTCTAATGAGTGAGCCCAAGATATCAAATTTATGAAACAAGAATAGTCATTTTAGTTTTTTCCTTACCTTCCTCTATATGTATATTTTATTTCTACCCTTCTATTTCTAACAAATGCATATTTTTTCTTTTTTTTTCTTTTACTGAGGACTGTAGTTAAAAATGGATCGACCAAGGACTAGCAAAGTAAGATTTTTGCACGGTAGATTTTTGATGCTAGACTTCTTTTTCGACAAATTTTGCGGTACACTAATGTCTAAATCTGTGTGCTTAAACTTTCAGACACTTACTTTCCCCCTGTCATTTTCCAGATAATTCTTCAGTCAAATCATGCGCCCAAGCCTCGACAGAGCCAGGTAGCTCAACACATCATGCTAATACCTATGCACCCATCTAAGTCATTTCCTACTGCATGTTTTTCACTTCCTATTTCTGTTCCCTTCCATGGCTGTGCAAGCCACCCAGACTTCTTTATATTACAATTGGCTTTGCACTGATGCAAAATTCTTTAACAAACACAAGTGGTCAATTGCATTGTATATAAAATGTAAATCACAATAGGCCATTAGATTACGCCAATTACGAAGCAGAAAATGAAAGAATGATTAAGAAATGCAATGAAGATGAGTCCAGATTAGTAAGAGCACAGAAATCTGGCCTCTTTGTTCCTATCCTGCTCCACAGGGTTGCTATCAGACCCCACTATTAATCGTGTGCCTGGTGACACTGCGCTCAATGAAGATATTTCACTAAGAGGTGAATTATCTCCTGCCTGCCTTTCTGAAGGCAATGTTTCAGAAACATTGGACCCCTGAGAGCGGCCTGTATATCAGGGAGAAATTAAGACTGTGCAATGCACACATTCCCTCATTACACCGTTTACCCAGAGAGACTTATTGGAAATTTACGTTGGGTTGCTTTAGTTGCTTGGGGTGATGCATTGTGAAATATTACCTGAGCCACCTCGAGTATTAATCATCCCCAAATTGCATAGTTGGCACCGAGAATTCTTCTTTCCTCCAATTACATCCAGTCATGACATCTTGACGACAACTCCTTCAATGTTTCCCTTTTTTTCCGTCCAAAATAAACTAGCTTTCTTCATGTTTAATTGTGTTTTATGATCTTATGTTTGCATTGTGGTAGATTTAAATGTTTGATTTGGTCATGGAAAACATTCAGAAGGAGCAATGACTTATGGGTACTGTATTTTCCAGCAGACAGTATTTGTAGGATGGACATGTGCAAGATATACTTGATGCATTCTGGACCAACTGCTTAGCTCATGGGAGAAGATTCAATACTTTCCCTCACCATAAATCATTGTATCATTTATAGCATGCAAGCATGAGAAATTCCCAGGGCCTTTGGAGTTTGGGGCAAGGTTTGTCGCTATGTCACAGTAGATGACATATCTGATGAGGAGAATAGCACTATTTCTCTGCGACTGGCAAAGGATTTTTTTAGCACCCCATCTCCATATTTTTTCTCACCCAAATATTTCCAGGCAGATAAACTACTTGAGCCCGTTGAAATCTGGCTGACTCTGGTATCAGATTCAAACAATGAGTCCACACTGGGGCTTAACATAACTGGGTTGTGTTATAGCAGTTAAAGAAGTTTACTTGCGACCAAAATGCTCATAAACAAAACACTTGCAATCCCTTGAGAGCCCTTCTGTAAAACCTTTAACTTCTGCCGTGAAAAAGCCTCACACAGAAATGTAGGAATGCATAAATACCGGAGTCTGTGCTGAGAATACTGTCTGGTGCAAGGTGGCCTTGTTGAAGCTAAATGCGAGGCAAATAAATAATGTCATTTAGCGTGGTCACACCTCTCTCTCTGCCAATGGCTGTACTTTGCAACTTTCTCACCTCAATTTTTTTGCATTACGGCTTCCAGCAGAAGTATGTTCAAGGGAACAATGCTTTTGGAGATAGTAGCTATTAATCCTAGTTCCTGTGTAGGATGTGTTTTGACAGGGTTCTCGAGGGTAGGATGCACCACATGGCAGATGCCCTGGGCAGCCTACATCTTGGCTTCAACGGAAGTGAACAGCACCAAAGATGGTTGTGTGAGGGAGTCATTGATGCCAGAGAGGGCATCATTGCTGGCACTCTCCCTGCCTCTGACGTTAATCAGCGGGTGGCATTTGGTTGGGCAGCTCGCAAACCCGCCTCACTGCTGTCCTCTACCTCCTCATCTCAGAGGCAAACTCATACAGATGGCCCTCGCGTCGCTGTACCCTATCCACCCCCCCATCATCACAGCCCCCTGCAGACTAGCCTTCCTGATAACGCACCGTCCATCTTTCCCTGCCTTTGAAGAGAAGTGCTTTCGTCTCATCGCTGGCAACGAAGTATGTGTCTGTCAGGGGTCTGTGTTCCCCAGGCTGCGGACAGCTCAAAGGCAGAACAGGAGGCTTTCTGTTTGATAAAGATGCCACAATAGCTCCTATGTTGGCTTAGCTAAAACAACATATAAATCCTCCTTACAGTTGGACTCCTAAATAGTTGGTGGCTTATATAAATCACTCCTCAGGGAGTGTCGGGCCCTATCCTCTGCCAGGGCCCACACTGGAATGAGGCTGGTCCCACTCCAGAATACCATCTTATCAGCGACGGACAAAAACAGAGGCCCACCATGTCCCTGCTCCAAGTTTTGCCTCTCAACAACACCACATTAGAGAGACAAAGGAATCCTTCCGTCTCCTTCACTGTGTCACAAAACGCCCAGCCACGCCCACTGCCATCACTGCCAGGGGACGTCTTCCAATGCCCCCCTCCTGTGAATGCGCCGCTTTACCTCAATACCTCCACCTCCCACATGTCGCACCACAATGGCTGCCGCTTCTTTTTTAAGAGATGCCGTTTGCGAAGCGAGAATGTTATTTATCAACAACTTGTTTCGTGCCAAAACAGGGCCGACTGCTCAGTGCGCCTACTCTGCCAACTCCGCGGGTAGCGAGTTGAAAAGTTGTTTGGCATTCTTGGTTTGCCCATGCAAAGTGAAATAAACAATTTCTCCATGTTCAAAATTTTTGAAATAACAAAGCATTCTACTTCCATTTAGTCCCAGCACTTGCTGCATTCAAACGTAAGTTTTGTATTTGTACTGTCTAGTATGGAGGGGAAAAAATTGGAATTGAATTTGGTTGTTTTTCCTCAATAAATGAAATGTTTTAAAACTTACCAGCAAAACATATTTTGCAAAAGCATTAAAGCTTCCATGGCAAGACACATGGGCAGCACTGCAAAAAATGAGAATATAAAAATACTAGGTAAGATGAATTTACTTATTTTAAGACTTAAAACACTTATTTCTATCACCATCTTTCTTAGTAAAACAAATAAAAATTTCTTGTTTTGAGGTAATTTTTACTAGCTTGCCAATGAATTTCACTTGTCAAGTCAAATAGTAACTTCTTTTAAGTTTTTTTTTTCTCTTAAAACAAGTTACTATTTGACTTGACAAGTGAAATTTACTTACTCCATTTGCAAGCTAGTAAGAGTTACCTCAAAACAAGAATTTTTTTGTCTTACGAAGAAAAATGGTGATAGAAATAGTTGTTTTAACTCTTTAAATAAGCAAATTCATCTTACCTAGTATTTTTATCTTATCATTTTTTTGCAGTGATAATTTCTAATTACTAAGACACTGAACTAACAAAGAAGCAAGTAACCTAAGATAAAGTATTGCATGCATGCACAATTAATTCATGTGATGTGGGCAGGTATATGTTAAAAGCCTTTAAGAGACATACTCATAGTTCCTGCCTTATTGAGAATGTGGAGAACTGCTCATGAGCATTTCACAAACAGTTCATGATTTAAGTTGTTGAATTGTTAATGAACTGTTCCTCAACACTAAATGGCCGTCCATAAACTTATTCCTGAACTATTCATGAACAGTTCATAAACATTCACAAACATCTACATTCATATAAGTAAGTTCTTCAACTTTTTCAGAACTTAGTTCAAGAACATGTGAGGAACTTTTTTTTGGTGATTGGTGAACCGTTCAATGAACTATTCATGAACTACAAATAGTTTGTGAACTATTTTCACCGGGTTGGGGAGAAACTGTTTTGTAATATGCTGTGCATAGCAGGTACGAGGATGAAAATATGGAGGTTATACACAAGTTCTCTGAAGCATGTTAATGGAGAATGAAGTGGTAAGCTCTGCATTTGTACATCGGAAGATGAAGGGTGATTTTCCCAACCAAGTGCTCGTTCCACCACGGGGCAGTCGAGGGCTATATTCTGGTATTTATTGCTTTGAGGGCAAGGAGGGTTTTGAGGGTTTCTTCTCTGACCAGAGTTTGCTTGGCAGAAAGGTCTTGTGAAGGTACATGGTGTACAGATGGGTTGAAGGTCTTCCCTTGACTGGTCAGTGGGAAAGGAACTGAGACTTAAGTAATGAGCTGTGATTGCTGGTCGCTGGAGTGAGGGGAGGAGGAGGGGTAAATCATAGACTTGATTATAAAGCTGAGCAGCAGTTATTTGAACAAGCTGGTAGGATTCAGGAGTAATACAGAATTGTGATGCATGGGTTTGGACCAAATGGCTGAGAAGGTGTTGAGAAACAATTATTGTTTTCAAATAAAAATTCTCAATCAAAATCAATTCACTGATTTTATATTTAATTTGAAGGAGATCTTTTCACTCTTTGAGGATGAATACTTCATCTATTGTATTATTTAAGGACTTACTAAGCAATTCCAATTGGGTATTTGTTGGTATAAATGCATTTGGAAGAATATTTGACCATCTTTGCAAACAGATTATGCTTGAGGTAATTTTAACTCAATTTAAAGACAATATCTGAGTGAAGTTAACAGCTGGATAACACAGATGAAATCACCAAAGTTTCTAAGATGACCACATACTCTAAATCTTTTAAAAAGTAAAACTGAAGAGTGACTAAGAAAATGAGCCAAGGGGGAAAAGAATGCATTTAGGGTGATGCTTCTATTGTTGATCCAGGGGGATGTGTGTTTGTTTCTCAGTATACAGTGTTTCAGGGCTTCCTGGGTGGGTATTCCATCAAAAGCAGTATTCAGTATAGTAATTCTGTAGTTTGCAGATCTAGACTGTAACCAAGAACCGTGAGCTACAGTACTTGGCAAAAGTCTTTAACACATTTAAAGCAATTTCGTCGGCAAATATGCCTGCTAAAATAATGGAAGGTTTCTAATCCTGAGAAATGCACTATACACAGCTGCAAGCCATTAAAAACTAAATCAAATCATTATTTGGTGTGACTATCCTTTGCCTAAAAGTTAACACTGTCCTGTTGTGCTACACTTCTATGTGATTGGGTTCTTGCTTGCTCCAAGGAGAGTAGAAAACTTGCCACCAATCTCCTCCAGACTAACTTTCTCACTTGCTTCTGTCCTGCTTAGTAAAGGCAGACAGCCGAGATGATCTAAATATCAAGGCTCCGTCAAGACTATTATCTGTATCAATTGTTTTTAACGAAATAGGAATACTTATTTATTAAACTATTCTTCAAATTTGCATTTGGAATTTCAAAATGACCTTTTATCTTCAGCAACACAAATGTAGAAAACAAAAAGTAAACATCTACAACAACATTTAAATAAAAAAAAAGCAGGATGCCTGAGACTTTTTACAGTACTGTATGTGGGTCTGTGCACAAGTATAACATGTGGGTAAACAAATGGCTTTCCCGTTTTACTAGTGGATAATCTGTCTTGTAATTAAAATGGCAATTTGCTAGTAAGGACCATACCATCAACAAGATGCATTTCTGTTTATTGAGGAGAATATGGTTAATATGCGAGAGGGGAGCTTAGTCCCTTCTCACATTTCAACCATAGCTAGTTTGGGGAAGTTACGATGGGGATTTTGCCATAGGACCCCAGGCACGACAAACCACTAACCCCCCCCCAGGGATCCTATCAAAAGGACAGAGAGAGAGGGGAAGGGAGAAAAGAAAAGGATGGGAGGGCAGGGTGCATGATATGAAAGTAGGACTGGAGGAGTAGGTTAGGTGTATATTTATAGGAAGTTCCGAGTGCGTCAAGGTTTAGATGTGGTCCTGCTCCTGAAACTCCCTTAGATAGCCGCAATTTTACAAACAGAGACCACACCATCAACAAGACGCATTTAAAAGTTTATTGAACAGAATATGATTGATATGCGAGAGGGCAGCTCTCCCGCTTTGTCGCCTGTGAGTTTAGGGAAGCTACAATAAGGAATTTGCCATAGTACCCGAGCACAATGAACCCCCAAAACCCTGCAAGTATTCAGGATGAGACTGAGCGAATCTATGATTGGAGTGGATGTTGCAGTGATACTTTTGGGAGGACTTTCAACCCATGTTAAGTGCTCTGGGATGCCATTGTGGGAGGTTGAAGTAATGGCTCCGATACGGAAGGACTGTATTGAGTAATGGGCAAGAGAAAGGCCAAACAGAGAGAGAATGTAGCGAAAGTGCTGGTGAAACCAAGATTGGAGAGCCATTTGCATTGACGAAGAGATGGAGGCTCTGTCAGTTTTAAGCTCTGAAATTTCCAGTAATGCAAGCAACCACTGTGTGACCAAAATAAGAAGACAGTGCTTTAGTCTTCACTGATAGCTTTAGCAGCTTTTCCCAATAGCGGAAGTGGAAGATGGTGTACTAACCAAAGTGACGGTGAAAACTCTACCTGGAAAGAGAAAAAAAAAAAACCCTAAAGTATGGCTGGCTATGGTGGCTGGCAGGAAGCAAGCCCACTACAAGTCAATTAGCTAAACTACCAATCCTACAGCCATAGAATACTGGATCAGTGTTTAGTCAGGCTGGCTGTCAGGCTCATTTTCTTGTTAATATTAAAACACAAATACAAATGAATCATATAATCTACTTCTTCATATGAAAATTAACAGACAGAAAATATGTTATCACTCTTTCTGCAGTACAGTTTCGTTGATGTTGTAAAAACATAAACATGTTATCAACCCATTCCACTTTTCTCAGCACATACAAAATAATTTCAATCTGCTTCCCCGTCTCCATTATAGGCTATTATGAATGAATAAACTTACACTTTTTCTCTTTTAATGCTCCCTCTGTTCCCACCTCTTGCTGTAGTCACTCGTTTGTGTGAAGCAAGAGCTTTACTCAAACTACAAAATTACTGAGCAATGCGCATCATTGTCGTAGCTTTTGCTGGTTCCGAAATTCAATATAAAATAGTGACTATCTTATTGAACCACTTCATTGAAAATACCTATTTCAGCAATCTTATGTCAAAATCTCTGCTGACCATCTCTTCATGGTACTGAGAAAATTGGGAATCAGTCCGGTTGTGTTTGTGACAGCAGCTCAAACTATAATATCACTTGGAAATGCTTTCGGGAATGTTGAAAAGTTGGTCATTGGCACTTTAAAATCATGTTATATGTGTAAACAGTGAACATGTTATGCAATACAGTAGGTTTAAACAATGATATGAGAACAACACATGCTAAATGTCATTATGGACAAAAATTAAGCAATAGAATGATGTAAACATGTTGATTAGGAGTTACAGAGATATTCAACACTCTGACCTTCCTGAGAAGACGTGTTTTTTTGTAAATAGGCAGTTCATATTCCCTCACAGGTATGATTCCCTGTCGAGAAGTCAAAACTCAGAGCAGCATCATGTGGCTCAGTACCTCAGAAGTATTGCTTCCATCATTGTACCATAATCTTGTACTCGGTTGCTTTTTCTGAACAAGCTCAAAGCTGAAGCTGAGCTTCAATGTGAAATCGCACATGCACACTTACGTATATATAGCCACCCACCCACCCACAGACCAATCTCACTTGACTGTTCGCATGGCCCTTCAACATATCACCGTTGGTAGTGGGATTCACTAAATATAGGAGTGAATTCAGTGAAATGGCAGCTACAGAGCGCGACACCACCAAATACTGGAAACAATGAATCAGTGACTGAAGGCAAGGCAGGCCTGCTACTCTTCTCTATTCACTGTGAGCCCATGACCTCCCCTTCCCCCACTCCCCTCTCCATTCGCCCTCACTCTCTCCTTACCGCTACTCCTCCCCCACCACCCATCCCCCTTTCCAGTCTCTTCATTCTCCTAGCTGCGAGGGGTGGGGTCAAGTGGCCTCTATCGGAGAAGCTCTGCCCACCACAGGTCGCTGCCGATTAGCTCTTCAGTTGGATGGCCAAGCGCATAAGACAAAAGAGCTGCCTCCCCTCCCATGCTTGAAAAAAAAAAAAAACAGTTAAACACTGGAGAAAGTGTGATGGCTTCACCATTGAGAATGGATGACTGGGGGTGGGAGGGGGTTGATTAGTTGTGTAAGCCCCGTAGAGCATTTAACCACGCACCACACACATACCATTCTTTCCGCAGTCTTGCAAATAAAACTAGCTGGTTATTGAGTATTTCAGTCGCTAATTCAAAAAGATAACTGAAGATGTGCTAATTCCAATTAACTCTAAACATAAAATGTAATTCATTGAGCAAAATTCCTCAGTCTTTCCAGAGAAAATGCCAGTGCCCCACTTTTGAAAAAGGTAGAACTCAACACAGTCACGAGCAATGGCAGCGTAATTTCAAGCCAGATTTTACCCTCTTCAGTCCAAAAGGGAATTCATTCCTGATGAACAACCTTTTACCTTTTAAGGCTTGTTATTTAAAATATTATTCCCCTCAAGGAGTTTTATATACAACTGCACCGTACGCAATATCAAGAATAACTGAGTATTCAAACAAATTGCCTGGAGGCCAGTGGACACTCTCAGCACACAGATTAATGTACACAATCACAGGATCACACACATGCAAACCTTACAAAAAAACATCTGTGCGGAACATACACTTTCATAACTACTCAACAGCATTAAAGTTCTTGTACTGTATCTTCAGATTGACATCACATAACATTAAAATTAAAAGCATTTCATAGATTTCTGTATCATATATCATGTATCAGCAAAATGTATCATGTCAGTTTTTTGAGTCACATGCAGTGGACGACCAAGTGTTATCCTACGTCAAATTCTGGAAGTACAAACAGGTAAGAAGGCTTGATATTGGAGTGCCGTCAAAGAATGTGCTGCCACCGAGTGGACAAGTAGGGGATTGAAGTTTACTTTTTAATCGCGATCCAGCAATCCTGTTGTTTCTTCCCAATACTGTGTGAGTGTGTGTGTGTGTGTACGTGTGTGTGGGTATCTGCATGACTTTGTCTGACATATTACACACATCTAAGATCAATTTAATATCAGAGGAGCTTAAACCCAAACACCAGGTATTTGATCTCTACCTGCAGCTTTCAGAGCCCTTAGCATTTCGCACATTTGAGATGAAAGGAGGTGGCCATAAAATTCTGGTTGTTGTGGCAACATCTGTGACAATCACAGTGTTGTGTACTTTTAAGGAAAAAATGTTCCTGTAGACAACTGACAACATTACCTCACATTATTACATTACAAGCAGGCAAATTGCCTGTAATTCCTCCTATCTCTAACACATGTGGAGAGGGGTGAGTGTAAACAGTGGAAGAAGCACTACACTCACCATCCCCCCTCAAGAGAGGCCGTAAGCACCAAGAGCTCACCCTGCCCTCGGACAGGTAGCGGGTGCACTGATTAAACATGCACTCCAAAGGTCAGGAGCAGTGGGACTAATCTCTCACTGACTACACTGTACCGACACGCGCGCTAATGAATGCAATTAACACCCTTTTCAATAACCGCAACATGCAACCCGTCTAAAAATAATAATTGCACACAGCCTTCGATTGGACACTTTACTGCCGTGCGCTGTGTATGACAGCGCGAACACGCTCTGCCGTTAGGAAGATTTTAATTCTCTCCAGCATCTGGGTTGGAGGGGGGGTTTGAAGAGCTCGTCCGAGTGGGCGCCTTCCTCAAAAGCAGATCAAAGCCCCAAGCCATGGCGGCTGGTACATGCAGCCAGCACAGTGTAGTATAAAAATATCAGTGAGGCAGCATTCTGGACGCTCTCCTCTGCTATTTTTCTGCATGGATTCCTTCTGCCGCTGGATAACAAGGAAGTATCCGTGTGCAGGGGCTCTCCCGCCGGCAGCAGTCTTTCCTTGAGGCCACCATTAGTCTGTCACTCGTGGAAGGAAGTGAAAGTGCCAGGCCTCCAACCACAATCTCTCTGGTCCCCGTTGCTCGTGATGACATGGCGCTGGCTGCACTCCTGCTTTCGTAGAACTCTTTGGGCTTGGAGAACACTTAGGCAGTGAAAGCATAACAGAGCTGGGACTTTTTTAAAATACAGAAGTCAGACATTCCAAGAAAGTTTCAGGTGCATTGTGAACAAACTCTAGCAATATAGATTTCAAAAGAGAAATCAGATATTGCAGAAATAATTGTGCACAGTTGTTAAGCAGAATATTAAATTAAGCTGGAGATAGAGACTCTCATTTAGGCTGGTGAATAAATTCACATTTTACCAGAAAATATTGATTCTGAAATGTAGGATAAACAAATTGCTGTTATGATCCTGTCTTGCCTGACCATGTTTTTGTCATGATTTGGCCTTTTCTGCCATGTCTGATTATGTATTCTGCTTTGTCTGACTTTGATTTGTATTATGATTCGGATTCCATGCCTCGATTTGTTTTTAACTTGTCTTTGTCTGTTGCCATATTCCATGCCTGCAGTTATATTCCAGTCCTGGTTTTGTCTCATGCCATGCATTACACTTTGTCTCCCCCGTCTGGTCTTCTGCCATGTGATCACTCACTGCCCCAGTATTATGTGCCACACTTTCGGGTGATTTCATGGTTTCTGGGATTTCAACCATTCCTTCCAATCTCGTTTACTTCCTTCATCTTGCTTTTCTATTTTACTAACAGTAATAACAGTTTTCTTGTTTTGGTTAAACTTACTCACCAAGAATAACATTGTTTGTAGTACTAACTTATTAACAAGCACTAGGGATTGTATAGCAGCACATTTCTAATTGACTAAAAAGCTCTCAGCACTTGCTCTGCTCTAGTCTCCGCCCCTTGCCTTCACTCAATTTACTTTGCTGTGTTTCAGCCGATTTTCTGCACCCTGGCTAATCACTGTTCTGCCTCTCACTGTGCACAGTAGAACTCCCTAACCGGACCCGTATGTTTGTCAGTAGGCTGTCTCTGTGATCCCTGTCCGCGTTTTGGCTTTTGCCAATTCTAGTAATCTGGAACTTCCTCATGTTTATTTCTTTGTAATTAGTCTGATCCAACTCACCTGTTCCCTATCATAGCATGTGACTTCTCCTACGTGTATTTAAGCTGTCATTTCACTCACAGCTCTTGTCGGAATGCTTTTCCTGTGATTATTGATGCCTTGCACTCTTAGTGTGATACTTCTTACTGGAACGTCCTGGATTCTGATTTTGGCTTTTTCTTTGATACTTCGCTGGCCGTGTACCGTACCTGTTTTGCCCGACTCTGACTTGTGTTTGCTGCCCTGTTAACGGTTTGGATTACGCCCACTGGATTTCGGTTTTAGACTATCTGACAAACCCGTGCATGTGTACCGAACCTGTTTTGCCCGACTCTGAGGTGTTTGCTGCCCTGTGTACAGTTTGGATTATGTCCCTGGGATTCTGATTTTGGACTGTGGACTCCGTTGCCTTCTGCCCTGTGGGGGTTTTACCCCCCGCCCCCCCCACCCCAACTTCAAAAAAACTCAATGAAACTTCCTGGTCTCGCATTTGGTTCACGGTACCTCACAATTGCAAGACAATCAACACATAACCAACAAAAGTTGATATGAAAAATACAAAAGGGGGAAAAACAAATGATCTGTCAATGATCTCTTGACTCGTGTTCAACTTAAAACAGCAATACAAGTGATGGTTTTAGTAATTCTTTTTTTTCCCTCCAAAATAGTTATTATGGGCCTCACAGCAAAGAGTTAAATAGTGCTCTGACTGGGGGATCCTCCGATGACATAGGTTGTGTGTTATTTGGCGTGACTGCATAGTGCAAATGAAGCAAGATCTAGTCGTCATGAGTCTGAGGAATTATGTGCTGTTCTCCTGATTCAATAGCTGCAGATCGTTGCAATGGACTAAATAATTTGGCTGTGTTCTGAATGGGGGAAGAAAAGGGGATCTCAAAAATATATATGCACTTATTCTACATCTCATGCCCATAACACATTCTAAAAAAGTTAGCACAGGGGTATATACTATACCTTTCCTTTTAAAGCAATTCTTACCTTTCTGGTATTTTTACACTTTTGTAATCTAAAAATGCTCCTGATAAGCATATGGCACACAAAAGAAATCTACCAGGTGTTGAAACTCATCAATATTTAATTCTCATTTCTGATAAAAGTCTGACAAATCATTTTCATCGGTCCGAATAAAATCAGTTGCCGAGCTTCCTGTCTGTCATCCGTCGCTGCGTCCCTTCCAGTTGCCTACCGCTGTCACTGCAAGTCGCGCTCCTCTCTGGCAGAGCGGTAGAGACAGAACAAGTACTCAAAGTTACCTTGCAAGTAAAACTGCTGCAACGGCTCCTAATTTAATGATTAATGTTACCGGGACAATTCTGGTGAGGTAAGACATTATGACCGCAGTTTTGCACGAAAGCATGTATGAATTCTGCCAAAAAACGACACATCTGACTGTAAACAAACAGGCGCTGAAATGCTATAATTAGCCTACTATAAAAACGTCAATGGTAGTTCGTCAGACGTTACGAGGCATTTTATTTTATACCACATATAGAAGTGAATATTATGTAATTACTGTTGGTTAGTTTTCACTAACCAGTGCCTCTGAATCTGACTCCATTGCCCCGTTTCAAGATACTTTCACACCGGATGCAAAACAAATTGTTTGTACGACAGATTACATTCAAAGTTAATGCAAAGACGTGAATACATGTGAAATTCTCGTCTTTGCATTGACTTTGAATGTAATGCGGCGCGAATAATTTGTTTCGTATCTGGTGTGAAAGCAGCTTCATTTGCGCAGCTCACTTTTTCACCGCACATGTCGGGGGAGGAGGGGAGCCTCAGAGGTCAGGCAGGGGGAAGAGGGTGGGACTTTGGAGGGAGGCGGAGTTGTTCATGTTCAAATTTTTACTAAGTGCTGTGCCACTTGCCAGAAAGGTAAGAACTGCTTTAAGAACACTCAGTAGTTGTTTGGGAACTGAGTACACTATTTGTTGCCATTTTGGAAGTGGAAGATTTTCCCATATTTACTTGATATAATACTGAAGCTGGTTGAATATGCGGCTTAATAAAATGTTATTTGTTTCACTTTACATTGATGCTTTTTAACCCTAGGACTGACACAAGTGCTATTTTAACACAAATCTTCCTTGATTTTTGATGAAAAAAATGTTCCAAAGGGAGATAGAATTCAGAGAGTTTAGACTTTGTTTACCACTTGAATTCCATAAATGTACAGGGTCTCCACTGTCACATCTTGCGCTTCATAACATGCTATATGTTTTCAACACAAAACTAGTCTGGACAGCAGGCAGGCCGGGCTAGCTCCCATGCTACTTGAAAACAAAGCAAGGTAGACCCAGCAAAGCGTCGTGGAGCGCAATCAGGGCACAATGAGACACGAAGGACACTGCTAGCCATTCACTGCATCCTTACGTATCTCCAGCCGTCTTGACTCTGTCTTGCCACTGGACTCCGACAGGCCAGGACGAGAGAGTGAGGCAGACAACATTGCGCAACTCTCCCTCACTTTAATCAAACTCACGCGCAAGTCATCTTCACCACCTCCTTCATCCCTCCCCCCTCACCCCCTCCAGCTACTCTACCAAAGTCCTGTGGCGATGGGCGAGCGACGAAGCAGCAGGTGTGGATACACTGGGAGCTGTAGCCGCGGACCTGCACACAGGTGGCTCAGGCCATAGGGTCATCTCTTCTCTGGACCAAGACAGCAGAGGGATTCGGCGGCCCCCTGAGTGACTGAGCAGCCCTCTTTAGGATCGCACTGCTCACCTCCACAGCATGAGGAGCGGACTAGAAAAGGTGTCCCAAACATTGCCTGTCTCACTTCACCCCGGCCAGCAGACCGCGGTTGGCGGGGATCCCATAATAGCGGTGCGAACAACAGAAAGAAGAAAACCAGGATTCATCAAATCACTCTAGGCGTATGGAACGTGCGCACCCTCATGGACAACAACCAGGCCAACAGACCTCACAGGAGAACTGCACCAGTTGGAAAAGAGCTGGGCAGATACAACGTGGACATTGCAGCATTGAGCGAGACGCGCCTTGCCGAGGAGGGACAACTCAGAGAGAGAGGAGCCGGCTACACATTCTTCTGGAGTGGGCGAGCCAGCAAGGAACGGCGTGAAGCAGGCGTTGGCTTCGCAGTGAAGAACGCGGTCGTCCGCAAGCTGAGCAGCCTTCCACAAGGTGTAAACGACCGTCTCATAACCCTGAAACTACCCCTCTCAGGAGGCAAGCAGGCAACTATCATCAGTGCCTATGCACCCACGATGACCAATTCTGATGACATCAAAGACAAATTCTACGAGGATCTTCACTCCCTCACGGCCGCTATCCCGAAGTCGGAAAAGCTGATCATACTCGGAGACTTCAACGCCCTTGTAGGCACCGACCACCACACTTGGGAAAACATCATTGGGAAGAATAGCATAGGAAACTGCTACAGCAATGGCCTCCTCCTCCTGCAGTTCTGTGCCGAGCATGAACTTTTGATCACCAACACAGTCTTCCGCCTCCCTGCACGTAACAGGACGTCCTGGATGCACCCGCGCTCAAAACATTGGCATCTGATAGACTACGTCATCGTCAGGCAAAGGGAAAGGCAGGATGTTTGAGTGACTAAGTCCATGTGTGGCGCTGACCGCTGGACAGACCATCGACTGATCATCTCCAAGTTGAAGATCAGAATTCTCCCAAAGCGGCGACCTCAGGGAAAGCCAACACCAAAGCGACTTCACATCTCAAAACTGAAGAAGCCTCCAATTAGTGCTGAGTTGACTGACATAATGGAGGAGTGCGCACAGCACATCCAGGTCACTGATGACGTGGAAGGCAGCTGGACCTCCTTCCGTGACACCGTGTATGCAGCAGCCTATGAGACCCTCGGCCCCACCCAGTGCAAACATCAAGACTGGTTCGACGAGAATGATGAAGAAATCACCAAGCTGCTGGAAGAAAAGAACAGACTGCACAGGGCCTATGTTAGTGACAAGTCATTAGCAAACAAGGCCGCCTTCAGCAACGCTCGCAACACGGTCCGGAAGAAACTGCATGAAATGCAAGACACTTAGTTGAGTCAGAAAGCAGAAGAAATCCAACGCTACGCTGACACGAAAGACATGAAGCGCTTCTACGAGTCCGTCAAGACAGTGTACAGCCCTCAGCCAGCGAACTCATCTCCCTTACTCAGCGCTGATGGAACAGCACTCATTACTGAGAAATCGCGCATCCTGGAGAGATGGGCAGAGCACTTTGACGCCGTCCTCAACAGACCATCCCACATCAAGGAAGAAGCGATCAATGGACTGCCCCAAGTCGACATAAACCACGAGATGGACATTCCACCCACACTGCCTGAAGTAGACAAGGCGATTCATCAGCTGTTCAGTGGCAAAGCTCCAGGAGCTGATGCTATCCTAGCAGAAGTTAACAAGCATGCTGGGCCACAGCTGCGCGAGAAGGTGACACAGTTGTTTCAGGCCATGCGGACTCAAAGAGCAGTCCCTCAAGACTTCAGAGACGCTTCTGTGATTCATCTCTACAAGCGGAAAGGCAACAGACAGGCCCGTGACAACCACATAGGAATATCACTTCTCTGCAACGCTGGAAAGGTCCTAGCGAGAATCCTCCTGAACTGCCTCATCGAACACCTGGAGAACGGCCTGCTGCCAGAGAGCCAGTGCGGCTTCCGAAAGGAGCGTGGAACCATCAAAATGGTGTTCGCTGCACGCCAGCTGCAGGAGAAGTGCCAGGAGCAGAACGTTGACCTGTAAACCACCTTCGTGGACCTGACGAAAGCCTTCGATACCGTCAGCCGCAACGGCCTTTGGACCATCATGAGTAAGTTTGGATACCCTGACAGATTCATCACGATAGTTCGCTAATTCCACGACGGCATGCAGGCTCAAGTCCTTGACATCGGTGAGTTGTCCACTCCCTTCCCAGTTACAAACGGAGTGAAACAAGGCTGCGTGCTGGCTCCAAGACTGTTCAGCATGATGTTCACAGCCATGCTGACAGATGCCTTCCAGGACTCCGACCCAAGCATCAACATCAGATACAGAACAGACGGCAAGCTGTTCAACTTGCGACGCCTTCAGGCTAAGACTAAGGTCCACTTTGACAAGCTCTGTGACTTCCTGTTCGCTGATGACGGTGCCCTCAACGCCGGTAGTCCTGGAGACATGCAGCACTGCATTGACCTCTTTGCCACTGCCTGCTCCAACTTTGGTCTTACAATCAGCACCAAAAAGACCGAGGTAATGTACCACCCTGCTCCAGGGAAACAGTTCTAAGAACCAACAGTGACCGTGAACGGACAGAAACTGGCAGCTGTGGACAAGTTCATGTACCTCGGCAGCACGCTGTCTCGCAATGTGCACATCGATGACAAGACTGATGCCAGGAACGCCAAAGCCAGTGTGGCCTTTGTCCAGCTGCGCTCATCCGTGTGGGACCGCAAGGGCGTGAGTCTTGCAACAAAGCTGAGTGTCTACAGAGCCATCGTCCTCACCACTCTACTGTATGCCAGCGAGACCTGGACTGTCTACCAGAGGCACGCAAAGAAACTCAACCGCTTCCACCTCAACTGCCTTCGCAAACTACTGAAAGTGAAGTGGCAGGACAAAGAGCCCGACACAGAGATTCTCGAGCAGACAGGAATGTCCAGCGTCTTCACCATGCTCCGCAAGTCCCAACTCCGCTGGGCTGGCCACGTCACCAGGATGTCCCATGAATGACTACCCAAGCGCCTTCTCTACGGTGGACTGCAGACTGGAGCACGCTGTCATGGAGGCCGGAAGAAACGCTTCAAGGACACACTCAAAGCCTCCATGAAGGACTTCAGAGTGGACCACAACTCAAGGGAGGCGCTACACAGGATCGGTTAGCAGTGCAATCTACATAGGAGCAGCAGCATACGAGCAACAATGCATCGAGACTGCTAAGAGTAGCCCGGAAGGCCCGTTGCATCAACCCTCCAGCACAGGCCCCAGCTCTGCTGTCCAGCCCTCACTGTGCCAGAACCTTCCGGGCTCGGATTAGCCTCATCAGCCACCTTCGAACCCACCCAGTTCCCAATGATGAACAAAAAGTGAATGAAGATGGTCATCTCTCTTCAAGAGAGGACGAATGACTGACATTGCTCTTTACGAACCTAAATTATATCTGATTCTCCAAAGCCTTTAATAATGTTATAGGCTGAATATGCACTATGAAATCACGAAATTGCTTACAGTCATTGGTTGAGAAACACTCTTCTTATTCCGTTTACAAAGTGGCGCACATTGGAGAAACTAGCAGCTGTAGACCTGGCAAAATGATACACTCAGGTATCATTTATGTGCAGAAGACACCTCATAATTTTGTGGTGCAATGCATAACAATGCAATCAAAAGTAAATTAGACTGTCGTCGGTTTTTACCAATTAGTCTGAGCAGTTGTGGCTAATCAGGAGATTAAGGTTATTAAGCATTTTTAAAGGTGAGGTTTCTAAAGATCAAATTCAAAATCAGAAGATTTCCCATGTAAAATGTTTGCCCCCTGGTATTGAAGCTGATTTGAAGACTTGCTGGTTTAAAAATGCGTCACACTGGATCATTACCAAATTAAAACTGATAAAACTATGCATTTTAGACACTTCAAGAATTCTACTGTCCGCTGAAATATACTTTGCCGAGGTCCTGCTTTCATAAAAATGATCTCTCATGACAAAAAAAAAGGTTTTTTATCATAGGAGCAAGCTAAACCCACTATAGCCCTAAGATATTCCAATTTAGCATTGAAAAATCAGCTTTTTGAAGCAAAAGTCAACATGGTATTGATACTACAACGTACTATAGCCATCAGATATTAAAATATGAAATAAAAATATCACCATACCATTGATTTACGCATAGATACATCCCTCACAGCATTCAGTGATCAGTTACCGCTATAAACAGTTGACTTATTAGTAGCCGCGGATATTGTGAGGCCTAAACTCACAGCTGTCGTTTATGACCACATTACTCTTTATCTATAATTACTGGTTGATTCGCTAGGGCTTTATCCAAGAGAATACAGCATGACCTTTTCAACAATTATTAAAAGAAATTACCCGGGCCTTCAGGAAAAGTAAATTAACACCAGCATAACAGCAAGTTAGGTCCCAACTTTGCGCATTTGAATTACTCGAGTGCACACAATGCGAGAAAGTGTTCACTTCTTATTTGCGCAATGGAAAAGCCGTCTTACAGATATGGACACCAGGAATCTCCTCAATGTGTAATTATTGTAGTTCACAATATTTTTTATTTAGCGACCTAGATTGCCTTTTCCATATTCCACTGTTGCAATGATTTAGAGTTTGTTATCATCGCATTGGTTATTTTAACTAATCTTTAGCCTTCTCCGATAACACTGAATACAGTAGGATATTGCGCAGCATTTATTTTTAATACAAAAAATGTCATTATGTCTACGTGTTGTATGTTGTATGTCTATTTATATTGCGTTATTTTTTTCTATGATGAACCTTGACTATGTATTATTGAGTGTATTTGTGTCTCAGCCTTAATTAGCTAACAGTGATGTCAGAATGACGTCATTTGTCTACTTTATATATACCTGACTACGGGACATGCAAGTCATTTGCCTGATGAAGACCCTGCTGGGTTGAAACGTTGCTTGCTTTTCCAGTCAATAAAGTATTGGGAGCTGCAACCCAGTGTGCAGACATTCATAATTTTTCATTTTCAAGGTCCAAGAAAAGGCAATAATTTTAAGCATAAACATCATGAGGGTCATAGTTAATTACTATACTACTGAAAAAACTTAAACTAGAGGAATTAAGTGAGAGCCATACTCAAACAATCTATTTTGTATCAACACACGCCATTTTAGGGTTTACAACGGTTGGTTGATGCAAGTGTTTGGATGAAGATGTTACCAGTGTCGACACATCCTGGTTTTTTTTATTAAATGTTGGCCATACTCAAGGGCAAATTTCAGCGAATTCCCTTAGTGTGTCATCGCCGGGAAAGTACCGTCGTTTACACAAGTGGCCTTTGGAAATCTCTATTTCAGAACATATTTTTGAACAAATATCTTCCCATCTCAGCAGTATGACAAATTTCAACAAATTCTTTTTTGATTAATTCGAAAAATACTGTATATCAAATACAATATGCAGTGATAAGCACATGATTACAAAAGTATAATCATTGGTGACACTGTGAGGTCCCAGAATGGGTGACCCCTCCCAAAAACTAAAAAATGTTAAAAAATATATTTTTTTATAATAAAGAAAATTGATATCACATGTTTCTCTGGTGGATTCAGAGAATGGTGTGGTTTATCTATGCTGAAAATTATTTTGAAATTGTTTGGCCAGAAAACGCCCTTAAAAGAACTCAACCTTTGGACTCGTTTTTCCTTTTTGGTCTTGATATATATTTTGGATAGTGTTGATGCTGAGTTATTTCTCGCGCCTTGTTTATATTTATATGCTTATTACTGTGTGAGGTGAATGCAAGCGGGTCAGCTGAATGGGTCTGATGAAACTTTGTCCGACCATCTTTGGAAGGTTGTGAGAGGGTAGTTTGGCCATTATTACGATTCCAGGGCAAGTGCAACAAAAGGTGCCTACTGTAGAATATGGAAAAAAGTGTTAAAATACGGGGAAGTGTATAGCATATTGATATGATTGCTGCTGCCCTGCATGCCCTTTGTTCTTATTCACACATTTCACCAGCAGCGCAGTATACAGCCCAGTGTTCCTTGTAAATAGTTTTCACTTTTTTCTTCATTTTGCAGGCCTCTTTAAAGGGGACTTATAATGCTGATCTTTCTTTTAATTCATATAGGGAATGTTATATTGTTGGATGTCTATACTCAACCTCTGAAAAGTTTCTAAACATACAGTAAGATACAGGGGTTTTGCCATAATCCAAGAACATGATTTCATGAACGTGATTTCCTCTCTGAACAGCTCGTCCTGAGATCTTCACGAGATCTGGGCATTACCTGACGTCAGGTTGTGCTGTCAAATTAATACGGAAATAGCCAGAGCCAATCACGGTGCTGGACCTGCCCACATCGGAAACTATTATAGCAGGCACAAACAACCGTGGATCATACTATGCCTTAGTAGCATCAACACTTTTGGAAATAAAAAAGAAGAACCGCAGATCATTTTAGGTGCAGTTTTGTCAGTATCTCTCCCAAAGCTGCTCGTCCGTTTATTTTTGGATGCGAAGAAAAGTACCTATTTCTCTTCCAAAAGACAATGCCACCGGAAATCAGTGGGTAGCTTTTTTGTTTGCTGGCAGCAAACAGCCACGGCCAAAGGGAAAATTAGCTGTTTGTGCTCAGCATTATACCAAAGACAGCTTTGTCAGTAAAGGATAATTTGACACAGGATAAGCGCTTCAGCTGCTTCTCAAACCTGAAGCAGTTGCATCGATCAAGTGCTCAGAGCCACAAGCTGTAAGTAACGATATAACAGCAAATAATGTAAGTGAAGCTAACGTGTTACGAGTGGCTAGCAGGACCGCTAGCGATAGTTAGCACTAACAACTGGCCTCAAAAGCAGGATTTGTAAAATATCTGAAGAAAAAGCCTGCATTGGTCGCGACTGTCCGACTCACAGACGTGGAAGCTGTAAGTTTCTTATATGGCATAAGCCTACCTAATGTGATAGCCTGTTGATTGTGGCTGAAGCACTGCGGCTAACATAGCTAAGTTACTGTTGCTAATGTTTGTGTCCTAAATATGCAAGAGTAATATCAGGGGAAATTCAACAGAAGGTGCATGAACTTAAACCTCATTTCAAGCTAACTTTTTATACCTGTTTGTAATTTAAATGCTTGGTACGACTGTCCATGGTAACAAACTTGCTGTCTGTCTGTAAGGCATGGATTGCAAAGGTTTGTCTCTGTGATTGTTATGACCACTGGGTTACCAGCTACTGAATTTTAGTTTGCGTGCCGTGCTACTTAAAAATGCTCCTGGTTAACTTATATGCAGTAATTCTGATCAGTATGCTTGTGTTACTTCGGTAAGCAGCAATGTGGCAATTTCATCATAACGTTGCCTGATTGTTGCCACTACAGTTGAAGCGTAGGTTTTGCAGAGCTTGGGATACATGTTTGGGTTTGTTTACGGCAAATTGAGCTCACTTCACTTATCAGCCGGGATCAGCCGAATACTTCACCAATATCTCAGCTTCTCTCTGATGCTACCACGGTGAAAGCAATGCACAAGCTATAACCTGTCTGGTATAACAAACAATTTCTCTGCATTGCCCTGGCATAATTTCATCCCCCTTTAGAAATTGTTCTGGCTAATAAAAAGCCGAAAAAGGCAGAGATTGAATAGGAAATAAATTCCTGTAAAAGTTATCGATTCGCTAGATCCACATAAGCGACTGTCCACGCTAACGGAACTTACGGTCTGTAAAACCTGTATTATGTTCATAAAATAACTAGAACTCTCTCTAGCTGCTGCATACTATCCATAAGGCTGCTTTCACACGGGACGTGAAACAAATTTTTCGCGTGACTGATTACATTCAAAGTCAATGCAAAGACGCGAATACACGCGTCATGAGCGCTTTAAGCCGCTTTCACAAGGGACGCAAAACAAATTTTTCGCGTGAGAGATTACATTCAAAGTCAATGCAAAGATGTGAAAGCGGGTTAAAGTGCCCATAACGCCTTTATTTGCGTGTTCTAATTGGTTTGAATTTAATTTCTCGAGCAAAAAATTTGAAGCAACTACCAAAAAGGTCATTTAGCCTGGAGCTTTCACTCCTCCGTAATATATACCAGTGAAGAAGTTGTTTGTGACTCCACGGTAACAACACGCCACAGTTATGCACACGAACCAGCAAGTCCTTATAATACACACCTAAACTGTCCATGAGTTCTTGGTCCACTTTTTCCTGCTCCTCACTGTCCATGTTTCTCTCAGACCTACCGGATTTCTACGGTCTTTGGTCTACACTTGGGTATGTCGACCCGTTCGACAAATGTGTCTGTTTGGGGTGGATTCTTGCTTTCCCGCAATCCTAGCTATAGAGTGGAAACACCGGTGTACTCACCATCCGTAGGTAAACAGCATATTTGAGCTTGAGCTTCCAGACTTTCATATAGCGTCCTCCACTTTCGCCGCTGCGTTTATTAGAGCAAGTTAATTTCATTAGATCTATTCACATGTATTGCGTTTGATTACAAAATTCCTTTGCACGGATGGCAGAGCATCTCACGTTTGACACTAGTGAGGCGGACCCGGAAAACTGCGTTCTGCCGAATCCCACCCAACTCTGCCCTAAACAGAGCTGGCCAATCAGAAGAAAGTGGGCACATGAGGAGGGGGAGCATAGCGCAGGAGCAGCCCAAATGAGACGTTTCAGGAAGAGACTGCAATGGACTACAAATGGGGTTTTTTGAGGATGGCAGTGTGAGCTAAATAAGGACGATTTTTCGGACTTTGAACAATCAGGAGTACTCTAGG
This sequence comes from Gymnothorax reevesii, assembly GCA_029721435.1. Classification (NCBI taxonomy): domain Eukaryota; kingdom Metazoa; phylum Chordata; class Actinopteri; order Anguilliformes; family Muraenidae; genus Gymnothorax; species Gymnothorax reevesii. Next base: position 76,712,093 of record CM056575.1, read on the forward strand.
GGAGTCCAAGATCAAAATATAAACTTGGAAATGTCGCATAATAGGTCCCCTTTAAGTCCAACCTCACATCCGCATAATAAGAGGTGGTACCAGTGCACTGTCTCCTTGCAAGATAAACATTCTGATTGTGAAATCAGCCATTTTTATCAGTATGTTCTGGCTAATGGGGCTCTGGTGAAAATGGACACATTTCAAAACTTTTTAATGGAGAGAAAGAATTTTTTGGCATTTGGAGAACTTCATGGAGACCATTGATGTCCATCCCCGCCTATATTGATGGAAATGCTTAATTTTCTCCTGAAAATCATTCATTGATATCGAGCTTCATGAGTCAAAACAGTTTAAAACATATTTAAATATATGGTTATTTTATTATTTTTCTGCTCACAATTTGCTGAGCTACAATTTGCTGAGAGCTTGAAGAGATACTAGGAAAGCCATTTAGGGAGCCACTTGGATCGCGATCTTATTTGGCTCATAGATAGATGGTAATTTTTAATATCACACTCAGATTTTGCACACTTGTTGTCAGGGAGTAAATGATCCTATATTGTTTTGTCTCCCAGCCATTTTTCAATTCTCAGTATTTTTTTTTTTTTGTTGTTGTTGTATTTCAATGCTGAATTTTCATGAGGATTTTTTTTTGTTGTTGTTTTTGTGGCCCTTATTTTGTGCTGAAATTAAAAAATAAAGTCTTGTTTCATTTATGCCATTTCCCCCTCTCTCTAGAGCTCAAATCTTGAATTCTAAAGCCTTAGATAAGGTAATGCATACATTGCCAGATTTAGCTTCTGTGTGAAGGTTTTAACTGGTGGGAAAATTTGATCATGTAGCTTTCCAAGTGATGGCAGACCCTGAACCATCCATGCATGCAAATGACCAAGCTTTTCGTGGAAGGTTATTTTATAGCCATTTTATCATGACACCATCATTTATTGTTAACCTGAAGTCCTGCAAAAACAGGTGTTTTTTACCATTCCTTATTCCTCAATAATTGGTTATTGTTGACTATCAAACATTAATGTGAAAAGAGTGCTAAATTAATCGCAATGTTTGCCTGTTCACCATTTGAACAGCAAATTAATTATAGCAAACATTAGCTCATGAGAATCTAAGAGCCCAATAAACTATTTATCCGAACATTTTGTTAAAAGTTCGGCTTTATAATTTTTTAATTTTTATTTTTTTACCCGAGTTGACTAAGGGAAACATCTCCTACAAGTGGTTGGTTCTGAAGTTCTCTAATTCAAACTAGATTGGCTGCTACCGCTGTCAATCATCCTCACCAGAATCTACGACATCAGCAGCCGTTAAAGTAGGTTTATTAAATCTGTTTTGCTTGTCCTTAGCGAGAGTCTGTTCATTTTTATTTATGAACAGGGAACGGGATCGTCTTTAGTGGGAGCCTGAGAGGCTAATGTATTGTCTTAAGCCTGTTAGTGTAGTTTGCTTGCTTTGGTCTACTGTTGGGTTGTTGCCGCAAGAACGTTTTAAAACGCTGACTGTATTCTTATTATTTGCAGAGTGGATAGACATTAGAGAGGGTTTTTAAACCTGCATTGCTGGTCTATGTCTGTATGTGGGTGGCCTTGAGAAAAATACCTGTGACAGAGTTGGGTAGGTAGGTATCATTTGGAGACAGTTTTGCTAAATTCTGATTCCTTTATTCACCACTAAGTAGTTACACTGAGTTGCATTGCTTAGTTGTGGCATGATGTTGTTTAAATAACCAAGTTAGTTCATGTGTGAGAGTGTGCGCACGTGCTCTGGAGCAAAAAAAAAATGTGGCTGAGAGTTGGATGGTGACCAACCTCCATTGTTTAGCTTGCATTAAGTGCTGTTGCTCAGTGATTTTTATCTCAGAAATTTTTCTTTTTGATTTGACTCTTTTTTAATATTTCGGGAAAATGGATTCAGACAAACGTGCATGATCCCCCTGTTTGCAGTGATGTCTGGGAGCACTTTAGAGTCAGCACAGTAGAACCAACTAAGGTGATCTGCAAACTGTGCAAAGCTACAGTTTGCAGAGGCAAGGTTACAAATCACCTGTCAACATCTGTCACGCATAATCACTTGAGTTACAAGCATCCCACCCTGAAAATGACTCAAACTACCCCATTTACTGCTTCAATCACTACTTAACCCACATCAAAAAAGTTTTGATATTTGTCCTTTTAAAATATAATTGGCACTTTTCTATTTGATAACTGATTGTTTATTCTCCTCAAGATAGTGGTTTTGGAATTTCAGTAATTTTAGATTTCTTTGCGGTTAAAATCCAATTATTAATTCACTTATTTACAGGATTTTTATTTTGTGGTAAGGGTACTTATATTGTATTTCAGATTTTTTTTTGTATTTATTTGTAATTTGTTAAGCATGTAAAGTGGATGACATGTTATCTTATAAATTAAAAACAATGGTAAAAAAAAAATGCTATTCGATTTCTTTTGTAAGCGTATGTAAATCGCCGATGGAGGGGGGCACTATATAAAATCTTGCCTGGGGCGCCACATTGGGTAGGGCTGGTTCTGTATCCAGCAGTTAAATAAAATATCTCTCGTGACAGAAAAAGTTGTTGCCTTTGTAGCAACCACTTCAGCAATGATGGTATGGTATCCCAATTAAGTAGTTTAAAAAATCAGTTTTCTGAAGCAAAAATTCAACATGGTATTGATACTATATCTTTCTATTATCAATTATAGTCATCACATATTAAAACACGTAAGCAAGTAAGTACGTACAGTACAGTCCCCGTTAACACCGAACAGACGGCGCTAGTGAATGGCCGGTTACCTCAGACATTTCGCCCTTCTAACCACGATCTAACGCGTGATAAGGCGGTACTTCACACTAATGACCAATGAGTCGTATCACAGGACAATTTACCGCCAGCAATAACCACATATGGCTCCGCGAAACTGAATGTAGTACCTCATGTAAGTTATAGAATAGAGGGCATTTTGACTGATAGAATTACGTTTGTGTCTGCCGTTATGTATTTTAACATCTTTTTATTTCCTCTTGCAGTGAAAGTGGAAGTGAGAGCTTATGTGACCTCTGGAAAGCATGTGGCTGATCATTTCCTCAGTTTAAAAAGCCTAGCATGAACAAAAAAAAGAAATATTATGATAAATTCGATAGTATAATATAAGCAATTACATTCTTGAAGGAAATTTTTTTGGTATTTTAAAATAGATGTCTTTTTATTGCAGAAACTGTGATTCTGTCTATCCAACATCCAGCAACTGACACCTGCACTGGTCGTGAACTTGTGTTTTTTTAGTGCATTCAAGAGTCATTATGGTCGAACTAAATTCATATTGTACATAATTCTTTTCTAGTTGCAAGCTTTGCGAACATTAGCCTACATTTGAACATCTGAATGGTTATGACAAGTCATTAAAACAAATACAGACGATGCAAAATGTTTTGTCATGAAAAATTGGTGAAAATTGCCTAGTAGTGTTTTAAAATGAAACAGTATACAAATAAAAAAAATTCAAGTTCTTTCCACAAATGAATTTTACTGAGACGGGGTGCGAGTAATCTTCGATATAGGAATGGATATAAGCTACTAAATTACAGGTTTGTGGCAGGAAAAATAATATATTTCGGCACTTGAGTGTAAAATATTGCAGAAATGATACTTGACAAACAAAATCCTCACCTAAAATAGCATGATATTTAATAATCCAATTGAATATTTCACCACTCTTAAGTTTTAAATAGTAGCACAGGTGGAGCTAACTCCAGCACGAACGAATAGATTGCAATCTGTTCCCCTATCCTTCCTATTTGTTCATGCTCGTCAATTGACTTGTCGTGACTTTCAAGATGGAAGCGACTGGAAACTACCTCAAGGTACTGTTTGCATAAATAGTCTTTTTTAATAAACTACTGGTGCAGTTCTCAGTGCCTCGTTTTAAATGTCAGGGCCCTCAGAATTCTGCCGATGAAGTGTGGAGCTACTCTGAGTCTTGTTTATGATGAAAAAAAATAGCAATTTCTTTGCATGGCAATGCTATGCCCGATTCACTACTATTGTAAGCCTGTTGGGAGCTTTGGCTAAAAAGCCATTTATTTTGAAATGTTCCGTGCATACGGAGGTGGGGTATTCGACAAAAGTTAGTACTCGTTATCGTGTTTCAATACACCCCAAGTCAATTTCACACTGGAATTCTCCTTTAAGTACTGTAAAAAAGTACATGTACTTCTCTACTATACACCTCTGCCTGCCAGTTAAGAGAAATGTCTCTAGTTTTTAACTAGCTAGCTAATTTGCTATTAACGGCTACACGCAACCAGTTGCATCAAAATATTAAGGATATTTAGGGACTTCCCTAACTTGAGGAAACTTACATTACCAAGACATGCAAACATATCTTTATCATGGCGTTTTTTCTCCTCTTCCTCTTTCTTTTCTCTGCTCCTGGAGGAGATGTATTTTTTGTGACATTGTTTAGCTTTCACCCAGCTGCTCCTTGGAACAGCAGTGCGCACTGCACAGCAGGATGCACAAATTACCGGTGCCCTGGAACTTTGACATTGAATGCGAGAGGCAGTAGGAATCACTCGGCCTACATCAGCAATACTCTGTTAACATAAAATTTTGTTTTTGTAAGATAAAATACCTTTAATCATGCAAAAAATAAAAAAATAATAAATTAATATTTTGTTAATTACTCTTGGGGGCCCCCTAGTTGTGGCGGAGCCCTAAGCAGTCGCTTAGTTGGCTTATGCCTTGGGCCGGGGTTCTGTCAAATTTTGCTCACTTGTCAAAAAATGCTACCATAATGCAAAGCGATCGTAAAGTCTTTGTGCTCGCCTTAATATTGCAATATGAATCAGTTAACAGTAGTAACTTTATTTGTTAGCTTATTACATAATATAAATAATCGCAGTTTCCTTATACAAATAATCGCTGGGGTCTTTGTTATTCTTACTTTTTTAACATTTTTTCACATTGCCTTTGTATTTATAATTTTATTTATTTGTTTTTTGTTTTTGATAAATCTGCTCCAGTAGTGTCAAACTTCATTTTCATTGAATATATTATCTTTAAATGGGAAATTGTATAGGCAACAAAACAGGCAGAAATAATAATATATATATTTTTATTCTAAAAATGAAAAAAGGTTTGGATGGAATGGATGCCAGTAGTGATATATAAGTGAATTAAATTAGTTTTACAGTTTGGTATCTGAGGAATGCCACTATTTGATCTTAGCAGGTGTGTGCTTGGTTAGTACTTGAATGGGTGACCACCTGGGAAAACCAAATTGCAGCTGGTAGAGGTGTTGGTGGGCCAGTAGATGGCAATCTTCCCTGTGGTGGAATAATCCCCAGTGCAGTGGCGGGGATGCTGTACTGAAGGAGATGCCGTCTTTCGGATGAAACGTTAAACCGAGGTCCTGACTCATTGTGGTTATCAAAGATCCTGTGACATTCTTAGATAAGAGGAGGGGGTTCCCCGGTGTTATGGCTAAAGTCCTAACCTGGCTCTTTCAACCAGTCACCTAATCATCCCCTGATCTAATTGAACGGGCAAATTGCCCTCTCCCTCTCCACCTCAAGCCCCAGGGCTCCCTTGAAAAAGAGACTTCAAATCTCAACAGGACTTTCCTGGTTAGATAAAATAAATCTGAAATGGAACACAAGGTACCTAAATTGCCAAATTGGAGAAGCAACCTAGACATTCCTCTCTCATTTTGCTCTGATTTACCTGTTCAGAATAAACTTTGGCACAGATAATAATGAGATTCTGTTCTGAGGTTTCAGACTTCAACTCAACAAATTTACAAGGGATAGAAGTAAAATTTTGTTAGGTGCAAAATGAGATCTTTCATTTATACTGTGTTCCATCTCCATTTACTCTGACTCAGTGACATATATAGTGATTTTTACACCAGGACAGAAATCCCAAACGGTTTCACCTTTATTATGATACCAAAATTATTCAAATGGACTGTTGTCCCTTCTCCTAGTGCTCTTTGGACCACCTGGAGACAGTGAAGCTCCTTTTTATTTAAACAAGCAAAAAGGTTATTACAATAATTGAGTCGAGACGAGATAAAGGCATGTATGACCATCTCTAGCTCTCTTTTAGACACCACATGTCGAAGCTTGGAGATGTTTCTCAAATGGAAGTAACAATTCTCAATTAAATTCCTTGAGTGGCCATCAAGCGACATGGAGGAGTCAAAAGTAACTCCTAAATTTTTAGGCTTTGAATTCACAGACATGCGAAGTGCATTGAGGTGGTTGTTTATCACATGAAGATTGCTCTCAGGTATAATAATTAAGGTTTCTGTCTTTTTAGAATTTGCTGAAGGTAATTATCATGTAGCCACTGCTTGAAATTGAACAGGCAGTCAATAAAACATGATAGTATGTGGAACTCAGTGGGCTTAAAAGAGCAGTATATGTGGATATCATCAGCATAGAAATGATACGAGATGTCTTTATGCTACTTAAATATAAGCCCAAGTGGGAGAATGCACAGAATGAACAAGATTGGTCCCAGAACGGAGCCCTGAAGCACCCCACAAGTCAGATCTGCGCATTCTGACATTATCTGGTTGGCAAAAACACTAAACCTTCTGTCGGAAAGGTAAGGTAAGACCTAAACCAATCCAGGGCAAGGCCAGACATCCCAACAACATCAAGGATTCTGTTAATGATAACATTGTGAGCAACAGTATCAAAGGAAGATGTTAAGTCCAGCAAAACTAAAACTGTGAATTCACCAGAATCAGTTGACATCATAATATCACTCAAGACTTTAAGTAATGCAGTTTCCGTGGAGTGGTGTTCACGGAAACCAGACTGAAACTGATCTCATGCTCCTCCAAAAAAGGTGTGAGTTGCTCTGCAACAACTTTCTCAAGAATTTTTGACATAAATGGAAGTTTTGACATTGGTCTGTAGTGCTGGACTTGCAGTGGATCCAAACTGCCCTTCTTGAGTGTTGGTTCAACAACAGCACGCTTGAAAAAGCTCGGAACCATGCCAGTTAAAAGGCAGGTATTGCATATATCAAGGGCTAATTGAGTCAAATACTTTTTTAAACACTGAAGTTGGGAGAACATCATTGGGGCAGGAGGAGGCTTTCATTTTGTTGACTAAAGTAGATATGTAGTGCAATGTCACAGGCCTAAAGGAGGGCAATGAATAAGGAGGAGGCGAGCCACAGGAAGAGTTATGAGATACTTGGCCTGTATTTGCCCTGACATCACTGACTTTTGTCACATAGAATTTGAGGATGTCATTACAGTCAGCTACAGATGACATGGGAAGTGGTGGCGTCGTAGGGTAAACAACAGAGTTTATGGTATCAAACAGTACCTTAGGGTTGTTCTTATTTGTAGAGATGAGTTGAGAGAAATATTCATTAAATATTCATTATTATTCACGTAATTCCTCACCTTAGATTTACGCATAGATTCCTCCATGGAAGAATTCAGTGCTCACTTAGTGTATCCTCATAAGAACTTTTACTGCTTGCCAGTGGCGGACTGAGACAGTAATTCAGGCCAGGAATTTTGAGTCCATCCTAGGCCACTGCCATCCTGTTCACGTAAACCACCAGACCCCTAAATCCTGCAGGCTAGCCTTATTTGTTGATGTAACAGGAACCAGACAAGCCATAATTTTGGCCACCACCTTCTGCTGGGAGGAATGTTATCCAGATTACAAAGTACAAAAAAAGGGACTGGGAAATATCTGAATACTGAGTTTTCAATGTATACTATGGCAATGGGTGAACCCTCAAAAACTCAACAGGAATACATAAATCATACTATCATAGCACATACAGTTAGCCTACATTTGTTAGAAAAGGAAAGTGAGAGATACACCGTTAGCTCGAATGTTTATATTTATATTCAAGCATCAAGTATATCAAAGCATCACAAACTACACATGCACACATACACACAAATGAATTTAACATAAGCAACAATGGGGTAAATAAGTTTTTAAAAGATGGATTACAACGTACACATTAATGTCCAAAAAACAGACCAGAAGTAACCACTGAGTAATTACCTCTAATATACCAGCTCAGATGATTATATTTATTTTCAAGCATCAAGCATATCCAAAATATCAAAACTAAACACATACACACACACACACACACACCGTAAATACTACATAGTTAATACTGCCTACTAAAGCATACTATAGCTACACAAAAATATATCATTAATATATAATGAAAGATCAGCATTTGTAGTCAAGTGCAATGTGTTGCATTAGTTTTTCAGCTGTTCGACTAATAATAAGCTCATAAGCATTCTGTTATTATCAGTTGTCAACATTGTCAGTTTAATGTATTGAATAATCATTAGCTTGAACTACTATTTTCTAAGTAGCTTTAGTTGGGAAACTAGATTTCTTCCTTGGATAGCTAATCTGTCATTGAACTACTTTCAGGGTAAAGTCATTAGCCTAAAATGCTTTCAAAGTTGCTTCCCCAACACAAGTTATTTTTTTAATTAGCTTCCACAAAGTGGAACTTTATATATGAGACAATAGATAACTTTTTGATTGGCAACCCGGTATCATTATTATATGGCTGTTCAAACGGATTTAGTCAGAATGAGACATGAAAGTGCGATAATATTGTCTCCGGACTGATATTCATCCGGTTGGATGACTGAATCACTACTCAGTTGCCCTCCTTGTTCTTTCATTAGATTGACAGGTCGTCATCATCTGACTAGTGATTCAGTCACCCCAACTGGATAGATGTACTTCTTCATACGAGTATCAATGGGCAGACACAAAATATCAATGGTTATTAACTTTTCTGTTGCCAGACTGATCAAATCCGTTAGCTACCTACAGCAATATAATAATGTTACCGGCTTGCCAGTTAAAAAGTTATTGACTGCCTCTTTATGTGAAAGCTAGGCATTATGCATGTGATCAATTTTTTATTTAATTAATCATTATTTACTCAGTGGAGGGGAAGCATCTTACTGCTTGAAGGAAACAAAAGTAAAACAGAATAATTAAAGCATCCTTAAATCCATAAAAGTAACAAGGGAACAGAGAAATATCACTTGTTCTGATGCCTGCCCCCCTCTCCTCCCCACATTTTCTTGTTCCCTCCAACCCATCCAATCTGTCCCCACCCTCTACACCTCAAACATGAAATTAAGGTGTAGAACAATGAAAAAAGAAAAAAAGGTAAAAGACCACACACACACATACACGCACACCTTTCCTCTCTCCCCTTGGCATGCGAAAATCTCTTGTCCTTTGCATACATAAATCAAGCATCTTTCAAATAATCAATCAATATCAAATAAATGCTAATTTCCTCCAACATATGATATCCACAGAAGTCGCATAGAATATACATAAAGTATATGTATACATAACAAATTCGTTATGTATGCATTATGGATGTCTGTCTGTTTGAGCAAGTGTTTTCTACTGCCCTGCTCTCTTACTGGTGAACATGTCCGTGATTATTAAAGCCTTCGCTGCCTCTGTGGTCAGTACTTTGCGTTTTTTCATCCTCTCCCTCACTGCTCCATCTTTATGTTTTGTTTGCTCCATTTTTCCAGGCGCGTCTAAAAAGCAGGTAACGTTTGGCTGCTCAGTGCATCGTATGGTGGCGTAACGGTTGGTCCATCTATTCATTCCTAATCCGTTATATTAGCTTGTCGCAGGTCAAGCTGACTGCACGGCTACCGTCAGGCCACCGGAAATGTCCCAGCGCTCCCGATGGGCTGTCCGCGCCTGCTGCTTGCTCTAATGCTTGCTCAGGCTTATCTGCACAAAGCACAGTTATAGTTCACGCCTATGTGAAACTTCCCCGGTAATTATCTATTGATTAACACATTTCTTATCCAATTCAAGACAGTATAAACTTTCCACAGTAATTGAAAGACATTGATTGGGCCATTAGAAAAGTATTTAAGCCCATGTGTAACAGCAAGTTAGGTTGTATTCTCTCAAATTTGCGCAGCTGAAAATGAGGTGATTGCATAGAAAAAAGACTTCCATAACCAACCTTTGCTCAGGTTACATTTACGAGATTGCAATGTGATATGGACATAGTCAATGGGAATTATTCTGAATGAAACAGGACTGGAGGGTTTCTTTTGCCACATAGATCTGTGTCTCTTGGGGAGGAATTCAATGGGTGTGTGTGTGTGCAATTTTATGTTTTTTTTTTTTTTACCTATGGCTAGCAGGCTAGCCGTTTTTTATTCTTGGTTTACCATAACCAGGATGATCACAGAGCTTGATTGCCACATTAGTTGGTATTCGAGTTTGATCAGTGCACCAGTTGAGAGTGCACAGAGAACAGGAACAGGGGGAACTGGACTCAGGTGCGAAGATGGATCGGGTTTATTTTGCCTTCTGGGCAATGCAGGAAGGCAAAGTAGAACAAAGTACAAAGGAACAAGGAAACAAGGTAATAATATTAGGAGTACAGAGAATTGTAACTAAGAAAATCGTATTACAAATTTGTAAATTTGTAAAGTATTACAAATAAACAAGATAACGAGGTTCCTGGTAACAAAAAGAGAAGCGCTGGACATAAAACATAAAGAACAGTGCTTAATTGGAGAGTTTTACAAATACATGCGAATATGCGGGAAGTCTAAACAAGACTATAGTGAAACAACAGGCCTGTGCGGCTTACGAGACTTCGCACCCAGTTCTACTTTAAAGAGAGACATGCTATTGCAGGTAGGCAATAGGGAACCGATCCAGACAATAATTGAAAGTGTGGAATGCGGTTCGAGTCTTAAGGCAGGTGAGTTAGAGGGCTGAAGGTGTGGCGTTACTGTTGGTAAGCGTAACCGTTAGTATCTGCTAAAAATACTGCATGTGGTGGGATTTTGCTTAATATGCCTTTTTGTTTTAGAATTTATACCATATTCAATGAGATAAAATGTCAAGGTTTAGCTCCTTTAAAATGCAAATAGCGCAAGCTCTTTGGAAAACCCCCCGCTACATTCGTTGAACCGATTCTGTTCAATCTATGGTAGCATATTGCCAGGTTTTCCTGATAGTGGAAAGTCTGTTTTGATAAAATAAGGTATATTTCAGATATTACTGTGTTAGTGAGTTATCCTTGTTCCTTATAAGCTGTGGAAAGCATTTAAATAAGCTTGCGAACTCGAATGTGGGAACTGCTAGCTTTTCATTGCAGGGTGAATGTTCTGACCATTAAATAAGGAGTTCTGTTAATGAGTATGTGTGCTGGCTTGTGGGAAGAAAAACTGACAAAATTCGGAGAAAGGGCATGTTTTGGGTTTTGAGAGGTTACTGATTTCCAACTGAACCTATATTGATAAACTAAATTCTAAATTGCACTAGAAAATAATCAATTCATATTGAATTTCATGCATCAAAAGTTGATTTTTTGTTAAAATATGATTATTCTATGATTTGACTATGTGTCCAATTTTGAGGACACTTGGAGAGCTGTCTTATTTGGGTCATAAAGTGTAGATAATTTGCAGCATTTGTATTCTTTTTAAAAAATTGTAATTTCAGTGCCTCAATCGCCAGCCATGTACATTGCATGTGCTACATATCCCTGTTTCTCTCCCCTTTCACCTGTAACAAAGGACAGGATTGAACAATAATCTACTTAAGGTCTTAAAATCCATTGTTTTTGCTCAGGCTCTCATTGAAACTTAGCACACACCTAAGGCCAGTTATACGTCTGGCAGAAGATCCAGACATTCCTAAAAAAGCAATTCCTTTCTAATTACAGCAGATGTCATCCTCAAAAACCTTATCATATTACTATGCACAGAATGAGAACACTATTAATAAAAAAAAATCTATTGATGGTTAATAATTAATGGTTTCCATACACCATCCCATATAATTTTCCATTTAACTATGAGCACTACAAAAACCAATTCCAGGTATGTCCATAAGAAGATATGTCTTCATAACTCATGCCACACCGAGGCCTGGTCCAGAGACAGGTTCCATTCTATATTTGTCCAGGAACTCAGGATGACACATGCTCATTTTAATTCCCAATTTCAAATGACCTCAGCCCATGGTATAATAAGATATGCATCAGTCTGTTATTATATTTACATAAAAGAAGCTGTGGTCAAAGATGTCATGGAAAAACAAGTAAGTCTGGAGTTACCCAATGCCTCATCGTGGTGGAACAAATGGGTCTGGACGTCAATCTATACATCAAGCCATGGCCTCAGGCAGTGCATGGCAGCACCATTGACCCTCCCTTGCTGAACATATGCTCCGCAGTAATTGTGGAGGGTAGATAATTATGACAGGCGTGTGCCACGCTGCCCATCCACTGACATTCTCAGAGGAGAATTAGGTTACCATCCTTGCGATAAAAGGAACACACAAATGAAAATGGTGGTCTGAAGGAAGAAGCCTGTCCCTGTTTGAGAAGGAGGACTCGCAGGAAACACAGTGAGGGACCACGTGCTGAGACAACAAAAGGCAGAACACTGGGCTGGATGCAAAGTAGGTCAGGCCAGGGGCTGTGGGGAGCTGACCTCTCCACCCTTCTGCCAGTTCACATTTCATCCCCTATCACCCTGAGACAGGCTGGCTGAAGAAGAGGCAGAAATATATACAAGTAACACACCAGGACACTCATAAACACACACACATGCATGCATGCACATTGTGACCCACATGCACACATACATCCGAAACACTCACACACACACATATACACACAAATACACACAGACATGTATTTAGCTTGAAAAAAAGCAAACTCTCACGTATATACACGTGCATACACACCCCAACTCAACCCATTCAATATGTGGTGGTGCTGTCTTGCATTTCTGTTTTACAGTCCTGCTGATAGAAATTAGAGCCAGCCCAAGAGAGGACGATCGGTTTTCAGACACATCTTTGAGGTGGATTGAGAACCCTGGGGAGTGTCACTGGAGCGGGGAGGGAGGCGCAGGTCTGGCTGTCAGCAGGATCTGCCCACTGGGTAGGGGGGAGCGGGGCAGCACTCCACTGCCTATGTCGGAATAGCAAGGAAGAATGAACTGACCCCATACAATCACTGCTGCCGTAAGGAATCAACACTGCCTCACAACTGCAAACATCCATACATGCAGGCACACATAGACATGCACAGTCACATATAAAGTGTTTGTTTCCAAAATGCAATAAATCCATTTTACTCATTTCTCGTAAATCAGCTTTGTCTGTATTGGTGTTGCATTTTAAAGAAAAACACAAACTTTGACCATGAAAAAATACACCTTAAAGTATAAATTTCTAAAAGCAGATTGTTGCATCATGTATAAGAAGCACAGGGCTATCACTCTGATATTATCTGAATTTTTGTCATTTTGGCACTTATTGCGTTTTGGAAACAAACTCTTCATATACTCTTACAAACATACTATATACGGGATGCATGCGGGCACATTCAATGACCCTTGTTGCAGTAGCGGCTCTAGACCCGGGAATGGAGGGGCGCAGACATGTCCCTTTATGACAATTAGTCCTGGGTAGTTCGCAATCATTTTCCTTTACTGACGCGTTTTCCAATTATCGTACTTGGCAACCTAAGACACGGTCTCTCCATATGCGATGAAACAGCGATGAAATCATGGGCTTAATTCAGCTCAGTGGTGGAACCTGAACTGAGAATTGTGACAAAACATCCGTTTAAAGCAGTCGTTAGTCTTGACCTGTTCTCAGTCATTTTCATCAGTAACCGAAGGTTCGCTTCGAGAGCGCTCCACAATTAACAGCTGCTGCTTGTTCTCCACGATTACGTAAGAAGACAATCATTCATCTGGACGCTTATTTGCTGTATTTAAATCGACGTTAGTCAAACTTGCATACCTGTCGCCTCTCACGCAATCAGCTTGAGCAGCACGCTGCCTATTTAACTGCCAAGTGCCACTTTTTTATCAACCCACACAATACCAAGAGTGAAAGGCGATATATCACTGGAACACGGGCCTGATCAATCAACGCGAAGCACTGGCCTATTAATAAGTAAAATTTTTTTCTGTACTGAATTTCGCCCATGATTTCATCGCTGTTCGATCACATATGGAGAGACTGTGTCTTAAGTTGCCAAGTACGATAATTGGAAAATGCGTCAGTAAAGGAAAATGATTGCGAACTACCCAGGACTAATTGTCATAAAGGGACATGTCTGCGCCCCGCCATTTACGGGTCTAGAGCCACTACTGCCTTGTTGTACTATTTTATGAAACTGGTAAAAAAGAAAGCAGGTGCTAGAATATTACAAAAAATTATGTATACGAAAATGAAAGTATCATCATAGAGGTAAAAAACGCTATGTTCTGAATAAAATAAACTGCAACCAGTTTGGTAATTAAGGGTACCAAACCCAGCAAGCTGAATGCTCTGTTTTGTCATATTGGGCAATATCATATCAGGTACCAAAATTCCAACCACGAAAACCATGTTGGCTACAACAGGAATAAGTGAAAGCTTTTAACTTATCTTTGCAGACTGGCAGATGGAAGATTTTTTTTTAATTTCAGATGAAATCAATTTACATCACAATATGAAGACAGTCATTAGTTATGACAAGTTTAAGTATTCCCCTTTCCCTCTGCATGAAACCTGAATGGAGAAGTTTAAATATATTTTAGATTAGTCATAATAGAAATAATAGTTTTAATAAACTAAAAATACAGAGAAAAACTAAGAGCAGAGATTCCTAAATTGACTTATATCTCATTGCCAACAGGACGAAGACAAGATATTTAATATTTTTTCTGGTCAACTTCATTTGAAGACCCCAGTGCTAAAAGCACTTAAGCCACAAAATTTCCATTTTGAGAAAACTGACTTGGGTGACTATAAGTGACATTTTCCCACACTTACCTGCCTGTGTATGAAAACATGACTTTAGCACTAGGCTCTTCATTTTATTTGTAACTACATGTCCATTCCTGCCGTTCAGGCAAAAAAAATTTTGATGGGGCTAGTTTGGGACTAGTAATGAGATAAAAATAAAATAAACACAGATTTCAGTTTTTTTATGGTTTATAACATCATGAAAAGATGAAAGGAATCTGGACAAATATTAGTACATGAAAAGCATAGACGCCGGCCCTAGATGAAATACCCACGGGCTCTGATCACACAGACAACAGCAGTAAAGGAGAATTGCAGTGTGTAATTGACTTGGGGTGCATTGAAACAAGATACTACTAACTTTTGTTGAATACCCCACCTCCGTACGCACGCAACATTTCGAAATACAGTATATGGCTTTTTAGCCGAAGCTCCTAACAGGCTTACAATGGTAGTGAATTGGGCATAGCGTTGCCATGCAAAGAAATCGCTATTTTTCAGTAGCTCCACACTTCATTGGTAGAATTCTGAGGGCCCTGACATTTAAAACGAAGCACTGAAAACTTTGAAAATGCACCGGTAGTTAATTAAAAAAAACTGTTTATGCAAGGATTACCTTGAGGTAGTTTCCAGTTGCCTCCATCTTGAAAGTCACGATAAGTCAATTGATGAGCACAAACGAATAGGAAGGATAGGGGAACAAATTGCAATCTATTCGTTCGTGCTCATCAATCGACTTATCATGACTTTCAAGATAGAGGCAACTGGAAACTACCTCAAGGTCCTCCTTGCATAAACAGTTTTTTTAATAAACTACCTGCGCATTTCCAAAGTTCACAGTGCCTCGTTTTAAATGCGGAGGTAGTTTATTAAAAAAGACTATGCAGACAGTACCTTGAGGTAGTTTCCAATCGCCTCCATCTTGAGTCATGAGAAGTCGATTGACGAACATGAACGAATAGATTGCAATTTGTTCCCCTATCCTTCCTATTCATTCGTGTTTGTAATTCGACTAATCGTGACTTTCAAGATGGAGGCAACTGGAAACTACCTCAAGGTACTCCTTGCATAAGCAGTTTTTTTTTAATAAACCACCTGCGCATTTTCAAATTTCTCAGTGCCTCGTTTTAAATGTCAGGGACCTCGTAATTCTACCAATGAAGTGTGGAGCTACTTTGAAATTTGTTAATGATGAAAAAAATAGCGATTTCTTTGCCTGGCAATGCTATGCCCAATTCAATACCATTGCAAGCCTGTTGGGAGCTTCGGCTAAAAAGCCATGTATTTCGAAATGTTGCGTGCATACGGAGGTGGGGTATTCAACAAAAGTTAGTACTTGTTATCATGTTTCAATACACCCCAAGTCAATTTCACTCTGGAATTCTCCTTTAAGAACCATCAATTATCTATTAATGACACAACCACATGGGCTTTGGATGACTATGACAAACCTACTTTAGGTCCTACAATATGCAGTTACATCTACAAATGCCATTTAAAACTTGACTGTGCAAAATGGAGGCCTTATCATTACAGCGTCCAGAAGTGCCAGTGACTTCAATGGGCTTGAGGCATCTATGATGGGCTATCACAGAGTGGGAAAGTGTGATGTGGTGAGACAAGTCAATATCTCAGGTCTTTTTTGGAAGAAATGCCCACTTAAGGTGCTCCAAATCAAAGAGGCAAAAGGCCATCCAGACTTTTACCAGTGATAAATCCAAATGCCATCTCTTGCCGTGGTATGGGGTTACGTCAGTGCCCTTGGCCAGAGTAATCTGCACTTCTGTGAAAGCATCATTAACGCTGAAAAGCACAGAGATTTTCGAGCAAAATACGTTGCCTTCAAGATGACAACTTTTACAGAGATGCTCATACATATTTCAGCATTCTGCGCGCATTACAAAGGATTGGCTGCATAAGAGGGTGCCGGCGCTGGACAAGGGAATGTGGGCGCACATAGAAAATTTGAAATTGAAGTAAGTTTATTGAAAAATAAACAAAACTCATGTAGTGAAACTTCAAATAATGTGCTGTTGTGTTGTGTTGACATAATACAGGGCAGAGGCAATTTACAAATTGCTGTTTTCAGTTTTTATTTTAATTAGACATGCCACCCCTACGTTTTCTGATTTGAAGTTCCATCCATCCATTCTCTATACCCGCTTATTCGTCACTCGGGTCACAGGGGAGCTCGAGCCTATCTCAGTTGACTACTACGGGCGAAAGGCAGGGACCCACCCTGGACAGCTCACCAATCCATCGCAGGGTGCACACACTTTTCACACACCATTCGCTCTCACACAAATTCCTATGGGCAATTTAGCGTCTGCAATTAGCCTGATATGCATGTCTTCAGACTGTGGGAGGAGACCGGAGTACCTAGAGGAAACCCACGCAAAAAAAAAGAGAAACGTTTTCTTACTGATGATGCTCCTAGTCTATACATGGACAGAGGAATAGTGTAATTCATACTGATATGGGAAAATATGTGCCATTCTAGGATGTTTTTGGAGATTTCACCATGCTTTTCTCACTTTGGACTTGAGACAGCATGTGCTCACTTAAGCACCCAGATGACATCACACTCCCAAGATGCTGTGCAAGCTTACAAATATGGAGGCCCCTAAGGAATTCAAACCATGTCACGGCCTTACTTTCGCAGTAAATAATACAAAAACTAGAGGCCAGAAAGTGATAATTTTGCTTTAAAGTATTGATTTCTAGTCTGACAAGTACAACGGATAAGATTTTTCTATATTCCAAAGGTTTCATTAAAATGTTTAATACATGTAGCTCAATTCCTTAAAAATGTAGTGAAATGTTTAATATATTTAGTTAAATGTTCTGCTAAATGTTTTATTACTTTAGACAAATAGTTACACAATTCATTAAATATTAAAAACCACTAATAAAAGGTTTGCTTATATTCATATGTTTTAGGATAGCTCATATCACTTTCATTGTTTCATTATTGTCAATTTAATGGTCATAAACACAGGAGATGTTTGTCAATTCTAGGAAAAAAGAACAGAAAAATCGCAGTAAGTATCAGATTTGGACCTCACACACTATGGAATTAATAAACTTATGCCATCAGAGATAAGAGACATAAAAAACTATATATTTACCAGGCATATTCAAAAAAAAAAAGAGAGCATGAATGCATCTCTCTCAGAAAGGCACACAAAAGCCCAAACCTTATTCAGGCTTTTCAGTGATTCTCGGAAGGGCAGAGGTCCTGTCTGCTGGAGGAGAGGCTCAGACCAGGTGCCCTATGGAGGTCTCCAGGGATCAAACTGACAAGTAGCCTGCTAGGGGGGCCCTGCTAATTGATCAGCGTTTGGTTCTGGGAGATTAATGCAATTAACACCTGTCTCCTGGGATTCTGTCACAAGATGAGCAGAGCACAGCTGTCCTAGCAGGGGCCTGACAGCACCCCTGTGTCACGCCATGACAGACCGTCCTCCCGCCCCCCCCACCCGCCACCCTTCCGCACCCCCACCATCATGGTTACAGCAGGTGGCAGAAGAGCCACAGATCTCTTCTCCTCTATTACACTTTTCTATTGCTCTGCTTTCAGCATGCGCCCATGCATGTGTGTGTGTGCTTGTGTGTGCGTGTGCGTGTGTGTGAGTGTGTTTGTGAAAGCATCATATGCTCATCGGCATGTGCAATGTACATTTGTAAGTGGAATGTATGTGCACACATCTATGCATGTGTATATGTGTGCTGACATGCACGTATTTGTGTGTGTATGTGCGAGAACAATCCAAAGCAGCATAAGTGCTCAGTCCTGCACTTATGCTCACATCGTGAATCCATTTCCTCGTTAAAAAAAAGCAATGATTTCTCCTCATTGTAATTACCTTTGGAAACAAGATTTCAGGGCGAGTTCAGTTGCCATGACCTCTGAATAAATATTATAATATTAATAATATAAGAGGTTTTCAGGAAACACTTATTTTGTGCGACTGGGGCCTCTGTCTATTACAAACTGTTGATTGCTTAAATGACTGGTAAGACTGGCAGCTAACCAGCATGAGCATTGATGTCAGTTGTTTCAGCTTGTTATAAACCGTTTCTGAAAACTGGTGACCCCTCAGAAAAGGACTTAAGTATATGAGCTCAGTGAGAACAGCATTCGCCATTTTGCAATTACGGAAACTGCTCTGCGACGTTTGCTTTCAACATTTCGAAAAAGACAAGGCAAGCACTCCTGGAGATGATCAGAGATAAATGACTTTGACTTAAATCAGCTGCATAGAGAACAGAGCTCTTTAAAGTAACACTGCACAGTAAAATAGAACCACCTCTATAACCACTCTTAAGCGGCCCACAGTGGCTGGAGAATGGTACAAAGAGCCAAAACATTGGTCTTTTGTCAGCATTACCCACATGACACGGGCCGGAGAAGTGGTAAAGTTGGCAGAATGCCTCTGCGGCCCACTCTTCCATTAATCTCACCTCTCATCTCCTAACCAAGAAGTGGGCTCGGCCACGCCTATGCATAATTAATTGTCCCATTGTTGTGTTTGGCCCTGTAATTGTGTGAACTAAATATCTTGGAATGTGAGCGGCGCGCTTCCCAGAGCCGGCAGACTTCCAAACAGAAGCTCGCCTCCTTCCCCCTTTTTTACCCTGCACACACGTGTTCCTGATTATAGCTCCTGAGAGAGTGCAGCAGCAGCCGCAGCCAGTTCTGCTGCCTACGCAGACGAGTGTGTTGAAGGCTAAACCTTGGCTGAAAGGCCACATTTCCAATCTTCTCTCTCTTTCTCAGTCACTCACTTATTCGATCTCTCTCGCACATACGCTGTCAGACACCTCATAATATAGTCCAGCATACTAACTTTGTTCTTTGGGCTTTTTCTTACAACTAATTGGAAACGCATTATAATCCAGTTTATAAAAAGGTTTCTGTTTGTACCGTCTGTTTTCTCTGTTCTACAGCAAACCGGCAAGCCTGCTAGAATCTGTTGTTTAGCAAAAAGTTTATATCTTTTCGCAGGATAGTATTTGTATTTGGTTTCCTAGGATAGTAACTTGTGTTCTTCGTGGATTCACTTTTGCATATATATATATGTTAAATAAATAAATAGATTAATTTCACTCTTTATTTATCAAATGTACTAAAAGTTTGTGCCACTTTATCAAAAAACAGTGATCAAAATGGACAAATTAAGTAATTAACATTGTAGCAGCATACATTTTTAATGTCTTTGGCACTTCTGGTATTTCAAACTTTGTGCTCTATGACAGAGTTCATCTCAGAAAGTGAGACAAAGAGGCTTGACTTTCAGCTGTCTGAGCCACAGAGACTGACTGGCTGCAGACCAGTTGTCTCTCAAGGGGGTTGAGGTAGTAAATGCAACTCACCTGCTCCACACCAACTATGATAATTCAGCTGGTCTGCCACAGTTCCACGTGTGAGGTCATCGTAGTGCTCGGAATGACATCACTCCTGTTGACTTTGATAGCCATGAATCAGAGTGCAGAATATACAGGTGCTAATACTAATAATGATGGTGTGTTTACGGTTATCTTATTCACAATTTACAGTGCTAATATAAATAAAGAGAATAAAATATCTGTTATACCACCAAAAGATTTTTTTTATAAAAACAAATGAGGAGAAAGGAAATTATTTCCAGCATTTGAAATGTGAGCTGTAATTCAGTTGCCTCTGCTATATACAGGTGCTGGTCAACGAATTAGAATAATTTGAAATAGTGCAATCGTTACATTTTTTTAATGCATTTTTTGTGCAGAAAGCAAATCAGGTGTTCACCGCGCCTGTCCTACTTGTTAGAGTAATCACAGAACTCGCTACCTGTAAAAAATTTGCTCAGCTGAGCTTTCCAAAAGGCCCATATTGGCCATTTAACTGTGACACTGTTGTTTCATTGAATTAGAATAATTCATAAGTCATTTCATTGAATTAGAATAAGTGCTTGAATTATTGTTTTCTGTGAAGAGTGTTCACTGTGCAGTATAAAGTCAGGGTTGAGTAGAATTTCTAAGTTGTAAAATCAATCATGGTTCAGCAGCGTAACCTCTCAACCGGAATAGTGGCTCAAATTCAACCCTTCGCCAACAAGGCTTGACCCAAACTAAAATTGCTGAGCAGCTTGGCATCAGCCAGTCTTCCGTCTGCAAAGCTCTCAAGAAAGACTGGAGCAAGCGCACCAACTGTTCCGGCGTCCGAAAAACTTCTGCTTGCGACAACAAGCAGCTGAGAAAGATCGCAGTCAGCAACTGGTTCAAGTCTACTTCCGAGCTCAGCGACTTGTGGAATGAGCAGGCCAGCACTAAAGTCTCGAGATCAACCACTTACCGTCCTCTGCGCGAACTCGGCTTCAAATCTCGCGTTCCAGCAGTAAAACCAATGCTGAACAAGAAACAAATGGAGAAACGGCTGAAGTGGGCCAAAGAACACGGCGAGTGGACTGCTGAAGACTGACAGAAAGTGGTCTTCAGTGGCGAATTAGGCTTTTGCATCTCCTTCGGTGACCAAGGTCCTCGTGTCTGGCCTCGTGGTGGCGAAACCTACAACCACGAGGCCGTGAAAAGATCCGTCAAGTTTCCCCAGAGCGTTATGGTCTGGCAATGCATGTCCACTCGGGGTGTAGGGAAACTCTGCTTCCTCAAGAAGACTGTCAATGCTGCCGTATACCAACATGTTCTGGAAATGTTCCTGATTCCGATTGTTGAGGAACAGTTCGGCGAAGAAGACCTCATATTTCAACAGGATCTTGCACCGGCTCATGCGGCAAAGTCGACCAAAGATTGGTTCGCAGAAAAATGCTTGAAGTTTTGGCATGGCCGGCAAACTAGCCTGACCTCAATGTCATTGAAAACCTTTGGGCCATCGTCAAGCGGAAAATTTGCGACAGAAGGCCGACTACGCTGGACCAACTGAAGCAGAACATCGCCACAGCCTGGGAAGCAGTGAGTGCAGAAACTTGCAACAAGCTGGTCAAATCGATGCCGCGGAGACTTTAGGCAGTCATACAAGCCAAGGGGGCAGCCACAAAATACTGAGAAAGTGATGATTCTAATTATAATAAAAATAATTCTAATTCAGTGAAACGGTTTCTCCATTATTCTAATTCAATAAAACAACAGTTTCACAGTTAAATGGCCTAAATGGTCCTTTTGGAAAGCTCAGCTGAGCAAATTTTTTACAGGTAGCGAGTTCTGTGATTACTCTAACAAGTAGGACAGGCGCGGTGAACACCCGATTTGCTTTCTGCACAAAAAATGCATTTAAAAATTTTACGATTGCACTATGTCAAATTATTCTAATTTGTTGACCAGCACCTGTATATAGCAGAGGCAACTGAATTACAGCTCACATTTCAAATGCTGGAAATAATTTCCTTTCTCCTCATTTGTTTTTATAAAAAAAATCTTTTGGTGGTATAACAGATATTTTATTCTCTTTATTTATATTAGCACTGTAAATTGTGAATAAGATAACCGTAAACACACCATCATTATTAGTACAACTAGATATTATTTTTTGGTACATATTATAATTACCTAGCGGCATGTATTTGATGACATGATGCTACTGGGAAATTATTATCTTGTAATGTTTTCTTCATAAATTTGTACCATGTAAATACAAATTTTTAGAAAAGAAGACATTTGCTTACTTAATCCTAGATTTCTCCTCTGAACATTCAAGCCCAGGGCCTTCATGAAGTAATTGCATACATTGAATTGTTTGGCTGAATACTCAGCAATAATGTGGCCAAATGTTATGACATGACTATTGCAACTTAACAGAAAAAGTGTCAGACACAGATCACAGAAACGGCCAAATCTACTGCTTTATTTTCCAAAGGCAACTTAAACACTTTTATTACCTTGGTCAGGGGACAGTCTGGAGTGAAGCTGGGGCAGAATGAATCACAAATGGGTTTGGCAAGGCGTAGTCAAAGGGGATGGTCCGAAATGAGTAACTGGGATAACAAGCTGAATGACCAGGACCAACAGATAGGTGTTTACCTTCAAACTGGGGTGCAGGAATGCCCTGAAGAAGTCGCTCACCAGGATTACAATCTGGGAAGAGATTCTCTCACTTTTTCCTATTATATTAGTCGAAGGAGTTTAACACTGAGGACAGAAGTGAACAATCCAATAAGGGAAACTTAAATACAGTGTAACCAAAATTAGCAATAGGAGCTCCTAAGAGTAGGAGCACATAAGGAAGGGCGAGGCATGAGACAATAAATAATAAATAACAAAATAATGAGAAGTAATCAATGGACACTGACTAGGACGGCTGGATTTTGGGGGAAAACAATAAAGACAGACTCAGGACATAACAATGACTCAATTAATTTAGCAGCAGGAAAGTAACTAAGTGAAAGTTTATTTAATATAGCACCTCTCATAGATAGAGTCACAAAGTGCTTTACAAAAAATAAACAGGACATTTGAATAAAAGCAAAGGAAAACCACAAGGCTAACACCCTTCCATAGCTTAGGAGCCACTGTTTCAAAAGTGCAGTCACCCTTTGTTTTATGTCTCGTGCGGGGGACAAACAAAAAGCCCTGAGCAGAGGACCGCAGAGCCCGACTGGGTACATATGGATGGAGTAAGTCACAAATATAAGCAGGCGCCTTACCATGTAGAGCTCTATAAGTAATAACCAGAACTTTGAATTGAATCCTGGAGGTGAGTGGAAGCCAGTGCAGAGAGGTTAAAATAGGAGTGATATGACATTGTCTCCTGGACCTGGTCAAGAGCCTCGCGGCAGCATTTTGAACTAATTGTAAATGATTAATAGAGATGATTTGCTGATACAGGTGAAGAGTGCATTACAATAGTCCAGGCGCGATGACACAAAGTCATAGATGATCATTTCAAGCTCGGCATATGAAACAATAGATCTGAGTTTTGCGATGCTCCTCAGGTGGAGGAAACATGTACGGGACAGGGACCTAATGTGGTTGTCAAGGTGCATCTCCTGATCAAAAATAACACCAAGATTTCTCAAGCAAGAGTGCACAGTAGAAAGCATCTACTTTCACACTTATCATTTCTGATAGGACCACTTCTTCCAAAAAGAAAATATTTATAGCAGCACACAGGCATACAATCATACATTGAGTTTGGGGACATGGCTCTGTTAAGAGAGATCCCTCCCATCCGAACGAGGAACCAAAAGCAGGGAGCTGCTAGTAATCCCCCAACAGCAAGGCCAGCTGAAATGCAGAAACGTTAAGCAGTAAATGCAAAGTGGTCGCCTGACGGCTGACAATTTCTCTCGAAGCAGATACAACAGAAATATACTATATGAGAGTACGATGTGTCGTGTCAGCCCGGCGTCTGGCACAATTTCTCTTGATGCTGATACAAGAGAAATATACTGAGTACAAATGAAAACGCACTACTTGAAAAAAGTCAATATTTAAGTTCAAATGAACTTCAATATAATTTTTATACAACAACAACACTACAGTGAATTCACCCGACATGCCAGGTGCAAGAAATGCGAGAATTTCAAGTTAACTGTAACGCTAGGCAATTTTTTGCAAAAAACGCAACATCTTGCACGCACACCACGGGAAAAATGATTTTCACTCTGAATTTCTGCACACATTGCCTTTAAAAGCATGTGAATCCGAATAAAATTTCACTTCTTCACTGACACTTGTGAAACGTCAACATTATGCTGCGACTTACAGCCCCTGAACGGGAACGTGCCATAGGCATGCTTCAAATTGGCGCCAGCACCAGGGAAATCGCCAGATGAGCTGCGCACACACAACGATCGCAAGACTCCATCAAAGGTTTCTGCAAACGGGGAGCACTCGGGACCGTCCTCGACCGGGTCAACAACGTGTGACAACGGCACGTCAGGACCGTCAGATCGTACGGGATCATGTCCGAGACCGAACACTACCAGCGACAAGAACGGCTGCTCAAGTTCAAGGACGACGTGGATTCATTCACCCCAACACCGTACGGAACCGTCTGCGAGCTGCAGGCCTGCGTGCACGACGTCCTTATTTCGGCCCCATATTGACGGATCGTCACCGAAGCCAGCGTCTACAGTGGGCAAACAGGCACCAGATTTGGCGACTACGACAATGGCACGGTGGCATCTTTTCTGACGAGTCACGATTTCACTTCAGGAACACAGATGGCCGTATACGTGTTTGGCGGAGACATGGTGAACGTTATAACACTGATTGTGTCGTTCAAACGGACCGTTGTGATGGTGACAGGGTTATGGTGTGGGGTGGAATGAGCTACCGTCACAGAACCCCTATCCATATCTGCAGAGGAAGGGTGAACGGCGTCTACTACCGGGACCAGGTGCTGCAGAACCATGTTGTGTCGTTCTTTAACCAACACCACGATGTCCACACGTTCCAACAGGACAACGCTAGGGCACACACTGCAAGGGTGTCCATGCAGTACCTTGCACAGCAGAACATCCCCGTGCTTCAGTGGCCAGCTCTGTCACCCGACCTCTCCCCTATCGAGCACTTATGGGATGAAATTGGACGACGTCTTTCACGTCGACGCCAGATGGACAACATCCGAGAACTTGAGGTTGCCCTTGTTCAGGAGTGGAATGCTATCCCTTAGAACACCATCCAGAGACTGATCAACTCCATGTGACGACGATGCACCGCATGTGTCAATGCAAATGGCGGTCACACCCGTTATTGACTTTCCTGTTTGACCCCTACACCAGTTAAACCTCTCTCGTGCATTAACATTATCGTGAATGAAATTGAATGATGTTTACATGTCTTCTTAAATCATTCGTTATCTCAAATGCATCATACGTATATACTTCACATATCATATCAATCCGTGGAGCTATTCCAGATTTCGTGAGTGGTGCGTTTTCATATGGACAGAGTATATTCTATACGAATGTTCAAAGATTGACAGCCCGGCGGCTGGTACTCATTTCACTTGATGCAGATACAAGAGAAACATTCTATATGAATTGAATTATGTGTAGTGACAACCCGGCGGTTGGCATGATTTCTCTTGATGCCGATACAAGAGAAATATACTATATGAGGTATACTATGTGTAGAGATAGCCCGACAGCTACCTCAATTTCTCTTGAAACCATTTCAAGAGGAATATGCTACAATATGATCTAGCGTGTCAGGAAGCTGGTACAAGTATGATGAAACGAGATGAGCTTTTTAAATATTAATGAAGGCGAGAGTGATGATGAATGAGGTGCCGTAGAATAGTGTTGTGACGCTGATACCCTGACTATGTGACTGGAAGAAGGCTAGACGACGCCTGAGCAGAAATGTGTGTCGGAGTGGAGATTAGTGTTTAGGGCATGCAAACATTGCAACAGTTAATTACCACACATATCTCACAACATTTGGTCATTAATTTAGCGGCTCCATAATGTCCTTAAATCCTGGGCAAAGGTATCGATTAAATGCCAAAGACGACCAATGTCCCATGTTCTTCAGTGTCGAGACAGACGCAACGGAAGCGGCGGTTGTGCCGCTCCAATATGAATGGAGTGGAGAGTGGGTAGTTGAGGGGAGAGGCCACAGCTTGCAGACTAGGTCCGATGGGTCTCTCGGCTTCCATGAGGAACAGATGTAGTTCGCTGAATAGACACCATGGAGCAGACTGTTCCGCTGGTGGAGACTGGGCAGCACTTGGCAGAGGGTCAGACGGCGATGATGGCGAAGACCAGCAGCAGCATGCTCAGGGCAGGGCATATCCCAAAGACCAGATTCTAATAACAGGATGCCTTTACAGCCAGAGACCATGTGTTCTTTATGGCTTTTGGTCAACTAGCAAACTTAAAAGCTATAGTACATTCTGAGCAGACAGAAACAAAGCCATTTCGAATGAAATGATGGGCAAGATGACCAAAGCACAAGCTACCTGGCTGACATAGGAAAAATGAAGTATCAGCAAAATATCGCTGCACCATGGCATTGCTGAGCGTGCGCAAGATCAGCCACATCTGAGGAAGTGAGCTTGATATTGTCAAGCAACCAAAGGCTTACTTCCCAAGCAAGAGATAACTTGCACAGCAAATTCTACCCACAAGGGTACAAGTACGTGTACAAAGATGCAAAAAAAAAAAAAAAAAAAGATTACTGCCAAACTATGGGGAAAACACAAAGCTATGGCAATAGGAAAGGTAATGCAAATACAAAACCCAAAACCTGTGAAGTTGGCACGTTGGGTAAATCGTAAATAAAATGAGAATACAATGATTTGCAAATCCTTTTCAACCTATATTCAATTGAATACACTGCAAAGACAAGTCACTTAATGCTTGAACAGGTAAACTTTGAAATTTTTTGCAAATATTAGCTCATTTCGAATTTGATGCCTGCAACATGTTTCAAAAAAGCTGGCACAAGTGGCAAAAAAGACTGAGAGAGTTGAGGAATGCTCATCAAACACTAATTTGGAACATCCCACAGGTGAACGAGCTAATTGGGAACAGGTGGGTGCCATGATTGGATATAAAAGCAGCTTCCCTGAAATGCTCAGTCATTCACAAACAAGGATGGGGCGAGGGTCACCACTTAGTGAACAAATGCGTGAGCTGATTGTCGACCAGTTTAAAAACAACATTCCTCAATGAGCTATTGCAAAAAATTTAGGGATTTCATCATCCACGGTCCGTAATATTGTCAAAAGGTTCAGAGAATTTGGAGAAATCACTGCGCGTAAGCAACAAGGCCGAAAACCAACATTGAATGACCGTGACCTTCAATCTCTCAGGCGGTACTGCATCAAAAACCAACATCAGTGTGTAAAGGACATCACCACATGGGCTCAGGAACACTTCAGAAAACCACTGTCAGTAACTACAGTTCGTCGCCACATCTGCAAGTGCAAGTTAAAACTCTACAATGCAAAGCGAAAGCCATTTATTAACAGCGCCCAGAAACGCCACCAGCTTCGCTGGGCCCAGGTTCATCTAAGATGGACTGATGCAAAGTGGAAAAGTGTTCCGTGGTCTGACGAGTCCACATTTAAATTGTTTTTGGAAACTGTGGACGTCGTGTCCTCCGGACCAAAGAGGAAAAGAACTATCCGGACTGTTATAGCTGCAAAGTTCAAAAGCCACCATCTGTGATGGTATGGGGGTGTATTAGTGGCCAAGGCATGGGCAACTTACACATATATGAAGGCACCATTAATGCTGAAGGGTACATACAGGTTTTTGAGCAACATATGTTGCCATCGAAGCAACGTCTTTTTCATGGACGCCCCTGCTTATTTCAGCAAGACAATGCCAAGCCACATTCTACACTTGTTACAACAGCATGGCTCCGTAGTAAAAGAGTGCGGGTACTAGACTGGCCTGCCTGTAGTCCAGACCTGTCTCCCATTGAAAATGTGTGGCGCATTATGAAGCGTAAAATACGACAACGGAGACCCCGGACTGTTGAACAACTTAAGCTGTACATCAAGCAAGAATGGGAAAGAGTTCCACCTGAAAAGCTTCAAAAATTGGTCTCCTCAGTTCCAAACGTTTACTGAGTGTCATTGAAAGGAAAGGCGATGTAACACAGTGGTAAAAAGGCTCCTGTGCCAACATTTTTGCAATGTGTTGCTGCCTTTAAATTCTAAGTTAATGATTATTTGCAAAAAAAAAAAAAAAGTTTCTCAGTTTGAACATTAATCATCTTGTCTTTGCAGTGTATTCAGTTGAATTTAAGTTGAAAAGGATTTGCAAATCATTGTATTCTGTTTTTATCTACGATTTACATAACGTGCCAACTTCACTGGTTTTGGGTTTTGTATGATAGCAATTCATTTACAAACAAGGATGAGTATGCTTTCGACACTCGGAAAAGACCGCTTTTGAACAATGGCGATTTGCAATAGGCGAGCAGATCGCAATTGTCGCCGCAGAGACATTTTTTAGCTACCAACAATGAGTGCTTGCCAAGTGAGAACTGGAATTGACGAGCGCTCGTGGCTGCATCCGGATTAGCATGTGCTGCTCTAAATTTACGGTTTGACAAATGATACCAATTACACAGAGATTCCTTCCGGAAACACATACAGAAATGTTTCAAAACAAGCCACATTTTAAGACAAATAAGCTTGCGCTTGCTGGCATTTATAACCGAGCACTCCCAGGGTAGTAGAATAGCTAGGACAAACATGACATCGTACACAAGTGCAACATGAAGCCCACAGAAGTACGGTAGCCAATATAAACATTGTTATAGAAGTCTGCAGCGATAATGAATACCAAGCATCTTTGTTGAGCAAGCGCACTGAGGAGCAGCTTCCCGAGGTGGACTTAGGTACAGTAGCATATTACCAGCCAAGCAATCAGGCAGCTAGGTCAGATGACAGTCATGCGCACTCAGGTAGAAGCTGCTCCTCTGTTAGCAGGCTTGATTCCATGGTCTAGACTCTATGAGAACTTACGTCGTCTTCATTTTTGTCTTCCCAGTGTAAATAAGCCGAAAGAAGAAAGAAGTCCTTGCAGCAATATTTGAGAAGTCCTTCCTTATAACATTAAGGGACTGACTTACTAAGACCTTTAGCAGATGCAAAATCTTTTTGCCCGTGCAAAACCAATAACATTGCCACTGATTGGTGCAAGGCAAGTACCTTGGCCAATCACGGGCAATGTTATTGGTTTTTGCATGGGCAAAAAGATTTTGTATGTGCTAAAGGTCTTAGTAAATCAGGCCCAAAGTGTACAAAATCATATTAATGAAAATAAATATATGAAATGAAAATAATCCAAAAATGTGTATTTTTATCAAATAGCAGTGGTATTGTGCTATGGTTATTGAAATACTTTCTCTCCATACTTGCTTTGTTCCATCATAATTTAGCAAAAATGTAAAGAGAGCTAAAATGGCTCACTAGCTCGTCAATTTGCCATTGCATTCATAAAATGTCATTTTTAATGTGAAGAAAAGACTGCTGAGTAGTAACCACAATGAAATGACCAGCTTATTAGCTTGGATGTAAAAATAATCAGGATAATGCGTGAACTTCATCCGGTGCCTTTCGTGCCAGTGGATGCAATATACATTTCAGATTTAAAGCTTTGCACTGAATGGAGATATAAACCTAACAAAACCAGAGCAATATAGGTTTTTTTTCTCGTTCAGTTTGTATTAACAGCATTTAAAATCCTCTTTGACTCAAAACAAATTAATCCATTGTTTAGAGTTAAGATTTTAAGCTTGAACTTTTTGCATGTTAATTTGACAAGTCAGTATTACTCAGTATTTACAGTATTACTGTCCTCTTGCAGGCAGATAACAGGCCAGATAACACATTTCGCACGCACGTTGAGTTACATGTCTGTAACAAATATGAGGCGTGCGTTTTTGACAAGTTTTTAGTTCCGTGGCCTCTCATGAGTGGGCAGCAATATCAGAATCATCAATTCAGACACTTAGTCAATTAATGAGGCGACGTGTGCTGGCTGTATTCATGGGCCCACACTGTGGAGACCCAAGAACAGGCAGCCCATGCTTTTCTCAGATGCTGCCTACAGAGAATGGGCCCATATTGATCAACATTTGTCGTGTCATTAATTTTCCAGATGGGCTTGAGTTAATTACAAGCTCGGCATTAGTGCAGGTTCACCGCCATAAAGACTCATGCATCGCGTTATTAAAGCTGATCGGTATGTATTTACATCATGTTGGATGTGGCAGGCCAAT
Source organism: Gymnothorax reevesii (assembly GCA_029721435.1). Lineage (NCBI taxonomy): Eukaryota > Metazoa > Chordata > Actinopteri > Anguilliformes > Muraenidae > Gymnothorax > Gymnothorax reevesii. The sequence goes on from CM056575.1 coordinate 76,742,615, forward strand.
TGACGGCTCTATCCCACTCCTTCCACATGAATGTGTTAGGGTTGGGGACACCTGGTGGTCAACTATGGAAGAGCAGGCCTTCTAACACCCCAGCCTTCAGAATGGATTTGTCTGGGAAATCATATTTTTCTTGGAGTGGGTTTGCAGGGGGTGGGGTACTATTATGAGGAGGCAATTGAAATGAAGCATGAAGTTATCTGGTGCTGGTACATCTCTGCGCAGTGACAGCACTACAACAACAGCTCCTTTAACTCATTACACAAACATGCAAAGAGCTGATGTGCTTGATTCCTGGCAGCACGTCTGTATGCCTTGCTTTGTTTGTGAATGCTATTCATTTCCACTTGTCCCCTCCCCCCACTACTAACAGCTTACTTTCACTACCAGAGCATGGGAGCGGGAGCCTTTTAGCAGACATGCAACGTGCATTTGGCCTTTATTTTTCTTATGGGTGTGGGAGGGAGGGGGAGAGGGAGGGACGGGAAGGATGTTTTTCTCATGGAGTTGCGCCAAAGCCCGCCCAGAAGCATCAATTGTCTAACCAAAAACTTTTTTCTTTTTTTCACCCGAGCGCTTCCTGGATGAAAAGCTCTTTTGACTGCATGGTAGCACTTCCTCTGTCAGAGCCCAGAGTGCTTTAAAGATGGCAAGCCGCGGGGTTATTTCAAATACGCTGTGTTGTCAGCGAGGTGGAGACAGAGCCCTTTAAAATAACAGGCTGCTGAAATTCCAGTCTTCTGCCTGGCTGTCCATAAGAGGTGGATCTGCACTGTGTAATATAAAACAGCTCCCAACAGCCGGACAGGGACTTGATGACAGGCCTCATAGCCTTCTCCGCCATGCAGGCAAGCCATGAATCAGCCTCTGGCTCCAGACCCGTACTGCTTATACAGAGCCGGGAACAAAACCAACACTTTTACACGGTTTTCAACAAGCTTTCATGTCATCTTTTGAAGTAAAAAAAAAAAACCAACAAAGCTATTATAACGGTACTAATCATCACCACAGCTCACATTATTCACAATCTTTGTTGTAATGATCACCATCATCATCATGATCACTAGCGCTCTTAGTGTGAATGTGCTATTTCATTGACTCATTTTCTGCCATTATAATCCAGCCCTGCCCCCTCTTCCCTATGGTCTCGCTCTGTCCTGTTTATCGACCCTCTGCCTTTCAGCGTTCCCATCACGTGGGTGAAGACTCTGACATCTGCTCACCTGAAAATCGTCTGCTGCACAGCTCCTGTGAATCAGCCAGTGGTCGGCCATCTTAAACAGCGTGCAGAATATCCACTCTAATGAGGGATGACATGAGGCATCAGCATAAACTCTCACAGGGCTAATGGTGTCTGTCACTGCAGCTCCAAGTGCCTGCTTTACAGCGCAATCCAAGGACACGTCTTAAACAAGACTAACATGAAAGCACCAGGGAAAAGGAATACAAGGATTCATGCATACATATCCAGGCTCACATGCTCACATACACATACGCCTCACCACCTAAAACACATGCACACAAACGTGCCCATGCACTCACATGCATGGAAACACACAAGCATTCGCACATCTGTATGCTCGTACACGCGAGGATTGTGTGTATGGAAGACATATTTCTGTAGCAGCCTGTCATGAAATGGCCATATGTCAGTCTGGTAATGAGCAAGACTCAGTGCACATCTCAAGGGCAGCACAGCATAAGGGACACTTTGAAGAAAGGTAAGCAACGAAAGAACATAATTGGCTGCTATAGGTATTACACCTTCCTGCTTTCAGGAAATGTGACTTGCTTGCTGTGCCAAGGTTCTTGTCGATCACATTGTCGTTTATCACTAATCATCCTCTAGATCAGAGTTCACCAACCCTGCTCTTGGGGTACTGAACTGATGAGCTGCACTGGGTGTATCACATCAGGAAGACATATTAAATATGCAGGGCAGGGGAACTCCAGGATCAGGTTTGAGAGACTATTCTAGATGAAGTTTTTTAATTAAATTTCCCCTCGGAAGGAGTTCCCCTTTTTGTTTACTTTGTTCTCTTTGCTATAAATTACCCCTTAACAGTGAGATCCACACAGCAGAAATGGCTAATTCCACTGATAATATTTCCAGAGTGAACCGAGAGACACTATGGGGCCTGTTTTTGAAGTTGTCCAAGCTGACAGAGAGCCCTCACAAACAAAAAATGGTGTTGGTGTGTGTTAGCGTGGGAGCCCCTGTGACACAATCAGCCTGCCATGGCTGCTCGTCCTCGGGGAGAGTGGAATGCTTCTCTTCAGCTCAGACGGCGGCTGAAGAGTGTGCCTCGCTCAGGGAATGGGGCAATCACTTCACAATGAGCCTGATGCTATTCAGAACTCCCACCCCCCACCCTGATGGAAGGATGAGGCCACTCTGGAAAGCTTGCTGTCTCTTTGCCAAAAAAGGTGTATAAAGACCCAAGTATCTTTTACATGGTAGAAGACAGATGGTAGCAAGCACAACATGCTTGTATCTGTAATATGTTTGTATAGCCTGGTTAGAATTACATGTTCGCAGACTGATTGAAAGTCTTTATTTAGTTTGTGCTCATTCATTGTGCTGCCTTGTCCTCCTGGCAGTATCAGTGATGTGTGTATGGCTGCTCAAGCTTTGCAGCTTTATGTACTCTAAACTGTGCAGATCAGAGCACATCAATAAGCAAAACTTGAGAGAAAAGCTGCAACTGCAAAGATTACAATCACTTCCACCATTACTGCTACTACTACTACCACCGCCACTACCATTACCACCATTGCTCTTACCACTAGCACTACTAATACCAATGCTCTTACTACTGCTAATAATAATAATAGTTGCAGCACTGTTTACATTTTTCCTTTCAGTCATTTCTTGCGTCTCCAACTGAAGTGCATGTAACTCCCTCAGGCACTGGTAAAATGGAAAAGGGAAGTTCAGAAACTACGGTGACCAAATGAAAAACGAATGTAATGCAGACATGATGGTCATGGAGACTTCAATCGCGGACTGGATGAGTGGAGAGGGGGGTTATTGTAGTAATTGACCCAGGGGGATGGGGGGGAGGGTGGGGTTCAAGTGTTAATTGGGCTTGTGAGAAGCAAAAAGAATCTTACAAACTGGTCCATTCTTCCCTCCCAGTCAGTCTTGGCAACTTTGAGCTGTAAGGGAAAATGAATTTTTCTATGGACAGTATTGCCATCCTTACACATTGCATTGGTATAACGCAGAGTGGATTCATCAACAAGAGCACTCAGAGAGTGCAGCACCTCCTCCACGCCAAGGCAACTCCGTGCATTAGTTATTTTTGTTGGCTGATATAGGATGTTGCTGCATTCCATCACCAGGTGGCAGCAAAACCCAAAAGCACGCCGATTGGAAATCTGGCCCATAAGCCATTTCAGCATTCCAGGCGCACATGCGCGACCTGGTTTAGGTCAAAGGTCACAATTACCAGAAGTGCGATTTTCATTTGCGACAATGGCAGCTGCTTAGGTGTTACTTTTGGGAAAAAGCCTTTACTCCCAGCGAAACTGCATATAGCCAAACGTGGCTAGTTAGAGACACTTCTCCGGTGCCGTGTGGCTTATTAGTTAGGTTAATGTGGTTAGCTAGCTTGTGGATGATGGACTTTATGTAGAAACACATTTAGCGGCAGCTAGCTAGCTTGCCAGATAACGTAGAATATGTTAAATTAACGAGCTAGCTAGGCTTTCTATTTAGAATGATACCGCATCCGTAATTTAGACAGTGTACAAAAACATTAAGCTCAGCAGAGCCGAGATGCGGGTACCAGATTCTAGCTTCTTTAAATAATTTCTATCTTCTGTCCACAATACTCATTCATTAACAACTTCCATCATATACATTCATAATTCCTACCTACATCCAGAAATTGGGCGCAATCACATTGAAAATGGAACAAATCCATTGTGGGCAAATGCAGTTCTATCAGATATTCCTGTGCGAATCCACTGAGTGTATAACCACAGCAATCTCCGGTCAAGCCCTCCAAATAGTCCAGTTACGTTGGCAACCTGTTAGGGAATCCGTGATGGTTTTCCTACCCCCGACTGACAGCTTATGTTCAAAAGTAAGATTACCCTAAATTCAGACAATTTTTGTTTCGCTATAACTTCGCTGCACGCCAGTATAATAACAGTGGCAGGCGTATACACAGCTGGACTTCTTGGGCAAAAAATAACCTGGGAGGTTACTGTATTCATTCTCTGCCTAGTTGGCTAGAGAACTAACGTTACTTCGTGTTGGCATATTATGCTATATGAAATAATATTAGAATTTCACTACCTGAGAAAATAGACCACCAACTCCCAAGACATTATCACCCTAATTTTTCGATAAAAAATCTCCAGTCAGAAGCGCGGCCAGTGGATCAAGTTCCTTGACTTGAATGAGCCTAGGTAGGACAACGGTCCACAAACGACTAGAAAAGTCAAAGGGTTAGCGGCCAGGGTAGCCGAGCTGTAGTAACCCCCCTCCCTCAGACAGGCAGGCTAGACCTGTGGTTAGAGGCAGGGCTTGGCAGTGTAGGCCTATGCTGTAGCCTAGCTACGACATAATCAGATGAGATGACTCCTGCCCAACAATGGCGCAATGAGGCCCCGGCATGAATATTTTCACTTAGCGATGATGCGTCGATGAGTGCTTGTTTCCATATGACAAGGCCTTGACCGAATTTGATCACCAACATATGATCACATTTGGAGTGTTTTTGATCCAAGATCACATGGGGAAAAGGGTGCTAGGAATAGGCATCGTTTAAGATTAATTATGCTGCATTCGGTAACACTCGTAAACACGAGTCGTGTCGTGAATTAAGTCAAAGGTATGAGGAAGGATCGTTCGGACGGTTAGATCGTGAGGTCAAAAGAATGGAATTCACCAGTTGTGTCACGAAAAAACACGGCTCGTGGGACTTGTTACAGAATGCAGCAATAATCGCACATATCTTCATGTGGAAACAAGCACTCACTTCGTTTTTTCCTACACTTCTGGTAATCTTGACCTTTGACCGAACCACTTGGCGCATGCGCGCCCGGAATGCTGAAATGGCTTATTGGAAAGACTTCAAATCTCTGCCAGCATAGCTGGATTTGAACTTTTTCCTATATCTCACCTGTAGTTTTGGCCTAGATATGCCAAAATGTAATCACTTGTTCTTCTTGTGCTACTCTACAGTAAGATCCTGCAAAGTTTGGTTAAAATCTATGCGGCCGTTTTTGAGATATCCTGCTAACAGACAAACAGACAGACAGATAAACGCCGGCAAACACATACACCTCCTTGGCGGAGGTGAATAAACTATATTGTCGTAATTACTCTGTTCTAATAAGCCAATGAGGAACCAGGTGGCTGGGGACAATTACAGTTAATGAGGTAGTAAAGCCTATTCCTCTTTTTACGATAACCTAAAGCTTCATTTCTGAGCCCCCGCCTTTCCTTCTTGACATTCCTTCGGTGCAAGAATATGTGAGATGACTACTTCCACAGTCTCTCCAAACATCTGTCTTCAGGACACCCCTGAGCCCCCTGCTTCCTCTTTCTTCTCTTTCAGGTTTGGGTCACAGTTGTGTTGCACATGGCATGGCGTGTTTCATGACAATCCAAGTTCTGAGCTTAGTCATTTTTGGTGTCATTTTGTTTGTCTCGGTGTGACTGGTGTAAGTGCCCAATTTCCACAGCGATTTTCCCAGGTCTCAATATACAGCTAAGAACCTAGGAGTAAACTGGACCAGTGTGGAGATCTGTCCTCATTGAGGCCACATGGCCCGACACTTGGACTAACACCCGCAGCCTGTGGGCCTGAGAACTGTAGCTGGAAATTCAAAATTGCTTATTTATGGCTTTCTGATTAAAGGATCAAATGCCAGGTTGGTGTACTTAAAGTGAGAAAACAAAGCCTATGACGGGTTCTGCAGCCAGACTCCCATACGACTTGTCCTGTAATTTTGTTCGGAGATCTGCCACCAGACTCCCGCATGAGCCCAATCTTGTGTAGCTTTGCTTGTTGCCAGGTATGAGACTGTTCTGTTATGACTCTGTAATTCTTTATAATATTTACTTACTGTATTTATGCTCTCTAAGTATTCTGATCAATGTTTAATTTGGACACTAACTGGCTTAAAGTGACGTACCTGGCTAATAAATGATAAAAAATTTTCCCTGAAAATTGCCTGATTTTCTCTGCTCATATATAATGTGGGATTGTCTGACTCTCTCATTTAAATTATAATGCGGGAATACCCCCTCAGGCTGGTCTAAGAAGGATGTATATTTCCACTGATTGTATCACGGTGTATTGCACCTGTTGACCTCTCTAATCAATCAATCTAATCAATCTCTTCCGCTTAGCAGGTTTCCATGCTGAGGATGGGGATGGCCAGTGTTAGCCTTCTTAGGTGCCTGAGCCATCGGATAAACCTAAAGAAGCGGCATCCGACACAACCCCTGAGTTGCCGCAGACATCTAGTCAGCTTGAGAGACCTATGCATTTCAGCCCGACATGCGGTGGTACCAGCATATAATGTTCTAAGAATACTCACAAAAGTACTAGATTGTTCTGATCAAGTCTAAAATTTGAATGATAATGCTTCTACTCCAATTTGATTTCTTAAATGAATAATTATTAAAATGGAGTCGGATAAATTACACAAAGTCAAAAATGGCTTTTACTAACTTATATTAATAGTTAATCTTTCCAAAAGTGCCAGGAGGGATTGCAAGCAAATAGCTTCGCCCTATCAGCTCATATCCGTCGTTGGGTTAGTGAAGGGTTTACAGAGGAGGAAAAGATGATACAATATGAGATTAAAATGCTGTGTCTCGTAAATCATCCTTGACCTATTTGAAGTTGTATTAACTGTGCAAAGACAAAATATTTAGGGCCCGGTTTTTCCTATCATATGTGATAAACGCGACGACCATTGCTACCTCATCGGCAATCCATCAATGGGAGTGGTTCTTTGGGTTATATTGAATAGGCTCCTGGACTCTTCACCCCGGCGTTTTGTTCCTGGAGTTTTCTTCCCCAAAAGTTTCGTCCCTGGACTTTTTGTCCCCCAGGAATTTTGTCCCTGGCCTCTTTGTCTCTTTAAACTCTTGCATTATAACTCTATCCCTAAGCCCAACCCTAACCCTAATCCTTATATCATGGTGATCTGTCCTTTGTCCATCTGTTCATTCATCCATCTTTCAACAATGGTGGCTTTTTTTTTTCAATAGGGGATGAAAAATCTGGGGACAAAAAGTCCTCGGGGACAAAAACTCGAGGGAAAAAAGTTCTCAGGGACGAACAGTCCGGGGACGAAAAGTCCCGGGACAAGAAGTCTAGGGACAAAAAATCCGGGGACGAAGATTCCTGTAACCTATTGAATCATATTTGTGTGCTATGCCACAGCCACAGGTAGGCGTAACAAAGAGGAGCAGCGATCAGTCAGAAGTGGCTGGCTCAAATCAATAGCAATACTGGTACCCAGCGTGGGGCTCAGCTACACACACAAGTGAAATGTAAGCACATAATTGAGGTTGCGGTCTCTAGTTAAGACGCTCACTATTATTTTGTGAACATTATTAAAGCATTCTAATCATTGCATTATTTATTATATTAAAAAATATGAAATGCATGCAGGGTGTTTACTAAGACAACAACGGTATTGTTCAAAATTGTATACTTGTTTACACACTGTGCCATTATATACAGTATACCTCGTGTAACTCCTTAAATTTGTAGCCATATGGTGTGAAAACCAGAATATGACAGTAACTATGCCCTTCACCACAGCCACATGACCATCAAGTCATTCTGATCACCTGTCAGTGGGAGTGTCAGTGTGTCAGTGGGACCATACCATTGATATAACTGTGCAAAATAACAAATTTTGTTTCCTATATTACTGACATAAATTCATTTTTATTATTCATTGGCACAGTTGTGACAAATATTCTCACTGGTACTGTAAAAGGTCCAAAGAAACATCTGTTAAAATCGTTCGGACCATGATTCCTGACTGTTAAACCTGACTTGCTTCCATGCTGAAAACTTGGACACGGCTAATATCAAAATGGGTTATAGTATTGAATAATCTGCCAAATGACTGTGACTATGACAAGTGACACAGTAAACACAATGAGTAATTTAAAAAAAGAATAAAAAATACCACTTTGGTGAATGCACTTCTTATGAAGCAAAACTGGTTTTCCACAAAAACTGTGCAAAAGTAGGATGTTTCCTCATGATTTTTTGTAGTTCTGGTTGAGTGCTGTCTGTGCTGAAGCAGTCACACATATCAGACTTTTATGGGCACGCAGAAAATAGCCTTGTTACTGTCATCCCTTGTGTCAGTTCCCCCCATGTGCCATTTATAATTTTTGCTAACGAGGGCAGTATTGATAGATGCAAATTAATCTTATGTTTTAGACAAAATAATTTAAATTAATGATGAAAAGAATTTATCTAGCATGGAAATGGAGGAATATCTCTGATTCCATAAATGTTTTGTGTTCTGATACGATTTCTTGTTTGAAGTGACTGTTAATTTGCTGCTATGTAGGCTATACGACTTCCAATGTAACTTGCTTCCAAAATGCATTTCCGGAATTTACAAATTTACAAAAAAAACAAAACAACCTTTATAATGATACAATGAATTCAAAATAGGCATATATGGACAAGGAAATTGTCCTTTTGATTGAAAAGAGTGGGGCATTTGGATCGGTTGGATGACAGAAGTCCACAACCTTAAGTGAAACATGTCTCCCACACTCCTCATCTGGAAAGTTTAAAACACTTACCGAAAATGTGTCTGTGCCTACTGGTAATGATGTGGCCTACTCTACACTCTGTCAGTCTGCACACATGCAGGCAATTGAACACATTCTGGACCCTAAAAATTACTGTTCAAAACTGAGTGGGTAGAACGAATAAAATCAAGTCAAAATCATTTTTTAGTCTCACATCAACTACCGCGTAATTTTTCATATTAGTCCACCATCCTAATACATGTAAACCTGAAGTCCAGTGAAGCTGGCAGTGAGAAATAGCACACCAGCTCCACTGTTTAGTCAGATATCAAATAATACCAAATGTATTTAGCCTGCAAGTGATACAAATTGAAAGAGTTGACATCAAGTCCTCCAAATATAAGCCCGAGTCCTTGGTGTCAAATCCAAGTCCCTTACAATTTCTGATGTGCGAGCCTGAGTCAAGTCCTCAATATCCGGGTCCGAATCCAAGTCCTTATTTAACAAATTAAAGCCCTGTGGTTTTTACTAGTACTATAGCAGTGTATGCAGCTGAGTATCAGTGTCACGTCTGTGCCTGACTGCCCGGTGACCATGCCCTCTTCTACTAATGACTCTCCTCTCCCTCGTTAAAACTCCTCAGAGTACTAATTACCTTCCTATTTAAACCCCAAGCTTCACTCAGATGGTCACCTGGCATCATCGTGAACAGACCTGTGATTCTCTGCTTCTGCGTATTTCATTCGTGCTTCTACTCCCGCATATATCTTTTGGGACTTTAATTAATTTTTCTTTTGTTTCTTTGTACTTTGTGAATTTTGCTGTTTTGGTTTTTTTTGGATTCTCCACGTTTAGAAAGTTAAATATTGCATTTTGTGTATTTTCAGTGCATTGATTTTTGTTAAGCTTTATTTGTACTTTTTTGATTGTGCATCTTCTGAGCGTTTTGTGTTTTTCCTTTTGATACCTTAGGTCTTCTGAGCATTTGTTGTCATAGCTATCTCATTCCGTGCTTTTTGTATTTAGTTTTTACTTTGTCCCTGTCTGGATTTACCGGCCTGATCCCTGCTAATGTAGCATACCTGATTACGATTATTGCCTTTGTCCCTCTGTACTTCTATTTTGATATTACAAAGCCAGGTCCGTGCACTAACTTCCAGTTTGCCTTTCATGTTTGCTGAGTGTCCCTGACCATCAGTCTGCTATTATTTTCTTATTAGTACCAAGCTGCTATTCCCACCCGGTGATGTGTTTGTCTTTTAGGCTGCATATTGCAATATGAGGTCAGTCACGTTGTTGCTAAACTTCAGGTGATAAGGAGTTTAGTATCCTTCTGTTTGTTCTGGCCGTATGCAGGATTACAAATTTATAATGCAATTACATGAATGCAATTAATTATGCATAAACTGAATGAGACCAATCTATTTCAAATCACTGAATTACAAGGATCAAGAAAGGGATCAAAGGAATATTGACATACAGGTGTCACTTGTCAAAGTGAAGTCAAGCCATCATATGAGCAGAAAGTTACATTAGAGTTGTAACTGACAAGACGTTGAAAATGATTTACAGAACTTCAGTGGTGACAGCTGGCATCTTATGATCTCCACTATTTCTGTCCTCATCTGCGCCATCTCAAGTCCACACCAAAATGCAAACTGCAAAAAACTTAAACTAAATCCTCTGAGATGATTGTTAATTTGTTCTGTTAATGCAAATCCAGCCTATGTTTATGGTTTCAACTGGAGATTAACTTTACAATAGACTGATGCCAATGTGAAATTTATGAAAGAAACCACAGCTTAGGATCAGGTGATCACAAAAGATTGAATCATATAATGCTTAAAGTGCCAGGAGGTTGCAGCTGTGAAAATGCTCAATTATGTGTTAGAAAAATATTCCACATCATCATAAACAGTAATCCTGAATGAAAAATAAGTTTTATTAGTGATTTTGGTTAAAAAAAGTGTTTTTATTCACTGCTGCCAAGCGTTTTCCAAATCGATCTTAAGCAAACCTCTATCTGGCACTATATTAAGCATGATGTCATCAAAGGGATTCACGATCAAAAAAAAGACAGCGTGTGAATGGAAAACCTGGAGATCGATTCTGATTTCTCGGCTTTTTTCACCGTTTCCTCTCACGAATTTGACAACAATGATAATATTTTGTTCGTGCCCGGTGACGATGGTTTAGAAGAATAATTAAATATCCTTGAAAATTGGCAAGCACCAGTTTACTTTACTCACTAAACACGGTATAGACCAGTTCGGCTTAAGGGAGATTTTGGTTGTGCACATGCTCTTTGCAGACTATGTGGGGCAGAAGATGCAAAAGTCACATTGAAAGGGGGGGCGGAATTAAAAGTTCTTTCCCTTTCCCCCTGGAAAAAGGCAGCTTACAGCGTGGATTCAGACTATAAACGGGAATAATTTTCATTCAGGAACACTTTAGGGTGTCCAGTGTACATTTTGTGTCTGGATGCGAAGATTAAAACTCTGTATTCATCCGATGCCAATATCGATTGATGTTTGGGTACCAAGAGAAACTTTACTAGTCAAGAGTACGTCCAGGCAAGGAAATTTAGAGTTTAGTTTCAGGCGCTGCTATTTGGCGGCTGACATGCAACTGATGACACACCGGGTTGCTTGGGCAGGTGCAGCATATACATTTGCAATAGTAAATATTAATGTTAAATTCTAAACCCCATTTTCACTGATAAAACCCCCTAAAATATATTGGCGCCCCCCTAAAATCGATCTGGCAAATGAAAAGCCGGAAAAAGTGGAGGTTGGATACAAAATTCTTTCCCCCTGATGATGTAGCTAGATTAAGCTCCATTAGTTTCTCCTACATAGTGAAAGCATTGACTCATTCAGCGCAACATAAACTTGAAAGACTTTATCGGCGAGATACTGTCAATGTAAATTTTCCTGTTTATGTCACACTTTCCCAGTATTAGTTACCCAGTATTGTGAAAAGATACACATGCACACACGCGCACACACACAGATACACACACACATATATATATATCTGGATGAAATATATTGCTTACTAGCAAATGTTTTCCAAAGTAGTCCCAGCCCATGCAATTAAATCTATCACAGGAACTTACCGGTTTTCAGTGCTGTGACACCTGATGGATCGACGCACTTAGTATTTACAGTACACCCTCATCCTTTATGCTGAAATTTGTCCTGATTAAATGAAACTTTCAACAGAGTTATGTACTTATAGGGCTAAATCTCTATAATCTTTGTGACCATCCATTAAGATGTTGCTTTCAGACTGTTGGATTATTAAATTATTCAATCACGCAGACTCTTGCAAATTAGTCAGACATAACACTGTTTGCAAGGAATTAGGCTTTTTCGTGGATGCTCTATTTACATCCTAGCATTATAAGATCACCTGCTCAACACCGGTGAGCCAGTGTTTTTAGCATTCCAACGCTCACAGCCCTTGTCTATACTTTTTTGGAATGTGTTGCAGGTATTAAATTCAGTATGAGTGCATAGTCCCAAAAACAATGATATTTATGAAGTAAAACATAAACTATTTTGTATTGTGCTGTTGTTAACTCAATACAAGTCAAAGATGATTTACAAGTCCCTGGTTTAACATACTGTCCCAACTTTTAATTCAATGAGAAAAGGTGTTATTTCACAGATTATTAAAATATTTTATGATTGAATGTTGCTAAAATCTCAGGGCCACTGTTTGGTGCTTGTGTGAAGTATCTACCACTGTGTAATAGGTCTGAAAATAATTCAACATTGCTAATAATCACCTTCTTTCACTGCTTAAACCACAAGGAACTATTTTGTAACACAGGGGCAGGGCCACCGGTATTTAAGATTTAAGTTTTCATTTTAAGAAGAGCCAGTATTTTTTCCCCCAACATAATAGTCTGGATCAAAAGAATGAAGAATTCATTAAGACAAATTAAATAATCGTTAATAACTACATTAATTTTGCCATTAATCAGATGCTAGTGAAGTCCCATGCTCGCTGCCATCCCTGATGTAAGAGATCCAATTACATTCATATTAAATATTTAATAGACTATAATGCAAGCAAATTTGCAGATTTGTATTTTGAATCAAGACATTATTTGCCTCCACTTTCTGTTTTGGGGACATCATGTGGTGCAAAATAAATAGAGAAAAGTAAGCCAGCTTCATTTCTTGGCTTTCAGAGAACTCCTGGAGCGTGTTGGAAATATATGTGGATCTACTCCTAGTCTGATGGGTAAAATTCTTGGCTTTGCATCTCTAGATTAACTTACATGACTATGTTGATTTTCTTTTTGCCAACTCTTGGCTTTCCTCTCTTGCTCAGCGACTTGAGAACTGTCTGAAAATAAGCTGGTCTGTCCTCATTCCTCTGTGTTTTCAAATTAATTCATCCAATCATCTAGAGGGTGCACTCTAAATAATCCCATTATTATTGTTAATATTTTAGCCTGCTTCACTCATGGGCTTGCATATTGTTGGTCAATGCTTGTGTCATACAAAACTGACTACAGAATATCAGTGGTTCTTAAATTCTGTCCTGGGGAGCCCCTGTGTGTGCTAGTTTTTGTTTGAACCACAGTTGTATTGCCAAAATGTGTAATAAGCTTTTCATTATATTTAATTATGTAGGTTTGAAGTTTTGAGAGATTCCTCACCTTGCTAAGTCCCATTATGTAAAACAGTTTTTAAGTGACACAAAGATTCCCAATTTTGTGTTCTGCTTATTTCTCTTGAGATTAACACATTTAATAACCCTCGTCCAACCAAAGGTTTCTCTACTTCAACCCCAACCGGGGTGGTGGTTACCATCCCCCGCCCCCGATTATTTCGAAATTAAGCGATAACACATCATCTTGTTTGGTATCAGTGTACAGCTGCAGATGTCTTCCCTTCAAATCAAGTACAAATAAAACACATTCAGCAGTATAACGTCATAGTGACGTCATAACTAACACCATATTAGGAAAAAACATTAAAATGACAAAATCCATGTTTTTTATATTTTTATTAGTTTTAGCTGGAAAAATTCACTTTCTGTAACCTGAAGAACTACTGATACTACAATTAATATTTTAGTATTATTATAAATGTTATAATCACAGAAGTGACATAAATTTGACATTACTATGATGTCATAAATAACTCATTTTGGGGAAAACACACACAAAAGGAAAACAAATAGTTTTCTGAATACTTTTCACACTTTCTTTACTTTGTTTTTCCCTACGATAGAACAAGGCTTATAATATCAGTAATATGTCTGGTACTTATGTTCTCTTTCAAAACAAGAATCAAACATCACAAACTTCAGCACTGTGACATCATGATGACATCATTATAGATGTCATATCTGAAAAAAAACAAAAAGCCATGTTTTTTAATATTTTCCCCTCAATTTTAGCTGTTACATATTTCCCTCCTCAATTTTAGGTGAAGATAAGCAACTTTCCACTACTCTACAGGTACTATACTAGGGCTTCTGTAGACAATATTAGTATCATACATATTGTCATATACCAAGGAGTAAAAATAGAATAAATGCACGCACATCTAAAATCAGATATCATAGGTGCAAGACCCAAAAAAAAAACAGTAGAAAACAAAAAAAGTCCGCACACTGTTTAAGTTGCCCCCAGAAGATTTTATTCCTTACATAACGTTTCGGCCGACGTGGCCTTCGTCAGGTGAGTTCCACACATGACAGGGGTGGAGGTGGGGGTGGTGGTTTATTCACACTGAAGACAGTAGACGGACCAAACTGAGTGCAATGAGTCCCAATATACAGAAATAGTTGTATCAACCCCATATTACCTATGATACCAAAACAACACTAGATACATACAAAAAGAAGTGAAGGCATGTCAACAATGCATATAGTAGGCTACTCTCCAGAACAATCAGCACATTTAATGTTGTATGCAATTCAAACTGCATCCAAATGATATAGCGTAGTATCTCAAGGTATTTTTCAAACCCATAGGTCAAGCATAGGTACAGTTTAAACTCCCAATTATTTTACATGCAAAGAAAACACAAATACATCAAAGTCAGTCAGAAGAAACACATTCTTTGCAAAAACTAAAACTGACAATAGTAGCTACAATTCATGAAAAAGGTTTTACGTTGAACTCTTCATTGAGACCAAAAGGAGCCATTGTATTCAGGGTGTAAATATAATAAGTTTTGCGCTGTAGAAGCATCCTATCATGATCCTCACCACAGGGGGATTAACCTTCTCGATACCCATATAGCGTTGAGTGCTAATTTTGTGTCCCACTTGTTTAAAATGTGCAGCTGTGGGATTGTGCTCATCTCCGCTATGGATGTTACTCCTGTGTTCGCAAATGCGAGTTTTAAGTTGTCTGCTCGTCTTACCAAGGGGTAACAGTAATGTAATATTTGTACATTACAATGACGTCACTAATTGGTAAAATGACTCATGTTGACACACACATAATATACACTCAACAAAAATATAAACGCAACACTTTTGTTTTTGCTCCCATTTGTCATGAGATGGACTCAAAGATCTAAAATTCATTCCAGATACACAATATTACCATTTCTCTCAAACATTGTTCACTAATCTGTCTAAATCTGTAATAGTGAGCACTTTTGCTTTGCTGAGACAATCCATCCCACCTCACAGGTGTGCCACATCAAGATGCTCATCAGACACCATGATTAGTGCACAGGTGTACCTTAGACTGTCCACAATAAAAGGCCACCCTGAAATGTGCAGTTTTTGCTTTATTGGGGATCTGGGGACTCAGAACCAGTCAGTATCTGGTGTGACCACCATTTGCCTCATGCAGTGCAACACATCTTCTTTGCATAGAGTTTATCAGATTGTCAATTGTGGCCTGTGGAATGTTGGTCCACTCCTCCTCAATGGCTGTGGGAAGTTGCTGGATATTAGTGGGAACTGGAACGCGCTGTCGTATACGCCGGTCAAGCACATCCCAAACAAGCTCAATGGGTGACATGTCCGGTGAGTATGCTGGCCATGCAAGAACTGGGACATTTTCAGCTTCCCAGAATTGTGTACAGATCCTTGCAACATGGGGCCGTGAATTATCTTGCTGAAACATGAGGTGATGTTCATGGATGTATGGCACAACAATGGGCCTCAGGATCTCATCACGGTATCTCTGTGCATTCAAAATGCCATCAATAAAATGCACCTGTGTTCTTCGTCCATTACAGATTCCTGCCCATACCATAACCTCACCACCACCATGGGCCACTCGATCCACAACATTGACATCAGCAAAGCGCTCACCCACACGACGCCACGCACGCTGTCTGCCATCTGCCCTGAACAATGTAAACCGAGATTCATCCGTGAAGAGAACACCTCTCCAACGTGCCAGACGCCATCGAATGTGAGCATTTGCCCACTCAAGTCTGTTACGGCGACGATCTGGAGTCAGGTTAAGACCCCGATGAGGACGACGAGCATGTAGTTGAGCTTCCCTGAGACGGTTTCTGACAGTTTGTGCAGAAATTCTTTGGTTATGCAAACCAATTGTTTCAGCAGCTGTCTGAGTAGCTGGTCTCAGACGATCTTGGAGGTGAACCTGCTGGATGCGGAGGTCTTGGGCCGGTGTGATTACACGTGGTCTGCGGTCGTGAGGCCGGTTGGATGTACTGCCATATTCTCTGAAACTCCTTTGGAGAAGGCTTATGGTGGAGAAATGAACATTCAATGCCCGAGGAACAGATCTGGTTGACATTCCTGCTGTCAGCATGCCAATCGCACGCTCCCTCAATGCTTGCGCCATCTGTGGCATTTTGCTGTGAAACAAAACTGCACATTTCAGAGTGGCCTTTTATTGTGGACAGTCTAAGGTACACCTGTGCACTAATCATGGTGTCTGATGAGCATCTTGATGTGGCACACCTGTGAGGTGGGATGGATTGTCTCAGCAAAGCAAAAGTGCTCACTATCACACATTGAGACAGATTTGTGAGCAATGTTTGAGAGAAATGGTAATATTGTGTATCTGGAATGAATTTTAGATCTTTGAGTCCATCTCATGACAAATGGGAGCAAAAACAAAAGTGTTGCGTTTATATTTTTGTTGAGTGTACATACCTACAAATATACATATATATATATATATATATATATATATATATATATATATATATATATATATATATATATATATATATATATATATATATGCCATCTTTGAGTAATTGACTGCCAGTCTTACCGAGCTAAAAGAATGTTACGGAGCGTTCTAAAATCGGCCTGCAGTACAATTCACGTATATCTATTTTGTAATCTCTGCAACCTAAGTATATTACCCCATACAACAAGAGCGTAATCAATGTGTGGTAAAATTAATCCATTATATGACATGATTAACACATTGTCTGAGAGATTCATTTTGATTTGACAAAAGTGTCTATTCAAGCAACATTGAAAGATATCATGAATTCAACATAATTTCTTATTGTATGTATTTCAGGTCTGCTCTATACTATTGCAAGTTTTTTCTCCTATTTTTTTTTTTTTTTGGCTTTGATTGTGTTGATCTACTCTGTGCGTTTGTGTTTGTGTATGCTTGAGTCTGACATAAATGGCTGAATTGAACAGATATTAGTTTGCTCGCCGGATAGTTACAACAGTTGTCAACCATTTTTGCATCATTTGGTGCAAGGGGTGTGGCATGATGATATGAGGCAGTCAAGAGAGAGAGAGGCGAGAGGTTTTGCATTGGCGTATTTATGCTGCCTGTTGTTACCTTAAGTTGAAGTTTAAGATCAACATTCAGAGTGGCACAAGGTGACAGAAAACCAGATTTTGGGGGTGGAGAGAGAAAGAGAGCAAGCAGAGGATAGGTGAAGAAAGATGAAGCGATAGAAAGAGACCATCTTGATATGATACTCCTATTCTTGGGTAGTGAGGAGTTAAGTGGAACCTGCATCTATCCCGCAGGGCACCTCAGTTCCATCTTACAAGTCATTATCTGGGGTGCGTTTCCCAAAAGCGTAATTGTCAAGTAAGTTAGCAACTTACATAGTTTGAACTATGTAGTAGCGACGCCAGTGTTTCCCAAAACCATCGTTCGAACTATCAAGGTAACTTACCTAGTGCGAACCATCGTTAAATGACGCAGGTGTTCCCCAAAACCGTAGTTTGAACGAACGTTTACAACCACTGTCAGTAAGTTGTATAGTTCCAACTACTGCTCCCCAGCTGTAGTTAGAAGCTTAGTTACAGGTGATTGCGTTGGAAAATGCAGTCCACGATAGGAAAACTGAAGGTCAGTAGCTGAAAATGTTCGATGATCTTGCTGTACAAACATATATCGCATGGTTTGAAAATGTAGCTAATTGGGTAAAAACACTTTTTGTTGTATTTTTCTGTTCATGAGTGGGCCTATGGTTGGATCTTGGGAATTATGTCTCTCGTAGCCTTTGCATGCGTTAGCAAAGAAACTTTAATGTTCGGCAACAATCAACGACGCTAGTCTAGTGATTCAACATTTGTATTTTTCCCCACTGTCATTAGAGCGGGAGGTAGTTCATTAGCCTACTTTACGGGATCATGGTTCAAGACGGTAGTATTGTTGAGTAAATCTGTAAAGCTTGTTAGTTCTTGTTGCTAGTCATAGTAATACGAGATCAGTAAGGCACCAATTGCAAGATCGGGGAAACAGGGAGTTTATTAAAATAAAGAAAAACAGGCACGAGGGCCAACAAAAAACTTGGCCCAAAGGGTTGCAAAAATTTAACTAATAAGAGCTTCACAGAGCTGTTAAATAAAAATCCAAAAACGACAAAAACAAAACCACTGGAAACTCCAGGCAGAAAACCATAAACAGAAGAGAATAATTAGATCAAGAATTTAAACAATCAAGAATTTAAACAACAAGAACTTGGCTTGGCTAAGAAAAGTACGTGAATACGGCACTGTACACAAGGACATGAAAAACTCGAGACTCTGTCTGCCAGCCAACTTCCACCGCCTCCAGATAAAGGGAGAAAATCAGGGTACATGAGGGGCAACACCTGGAGGAGAAACAAGAGGCAAGGCAAGATCATGAGACATGGACAAAGATAGGTAGACATGACTTGCTCATTAAGAAAATGAACGTGCTCAGCTTAAGTACCAATGAAGCATGCAGATTGGAAGGAAGCATGAATGTTAAAACAGAAAAGCACAGCAAGACTTGAAATAGCAAAGCAGGAATCATGACGATAAACTCCCTACCTAAATTAGTAGTATTAGTAATGTGTCTGTCTAAGAATTACACCTCCCTGTGAATGTTAGTAAATGCTAGTAACTTAAAAGCAGTTAATTGCCAATTAAGCTTAGACAGCCCTGAATCCAGCACAGCACAGAAGGAAGAGGGAAATACCAAAGCCAACCAGAGCTCTGAAATGTGCAAAGACGAAGGCACGGGGCGGAACGCAGACAGGCGGTGGAGTGGCTGGGCAGACCTGGCGAAACATAAAACATGGAAAAGTAAACACATGAACAATAAATGTGAACAATGAAATGTTATATCCTGATACAAGAAACTGTTAAAACTGTGATATGAATAATGACAATGAACTATGGAACCTGGCACATGAAACTGTTAAAACCATAAAAATACTGTCCTGGCTAAAGGCCCAGGACCCTGGAACACAACACATAGGAAGAAAATATGATCTCGCGGTTTACCTTCATGTATTTTATGTATCGATAGGCGAGGACGTTGTTTACCCACTTGCAACTGTGAATATGGTAGAAATCATATATATATATATATATATATATATATATATATATATATAAAGGCCAAAGGTTTGGACACACCTTCTCATTCAATGCGTTTCCTTTATTTTCATGACTATTTACATTGTAGATTCTCATTGAAGGCATCAAAACTATGAATGAACACATGTGAAATTACGTATGAATCTAACAGTTGTCTAATAGGGCTGTCAGCAGTGTATCAACCTGAATTCTGCACAACACAACTGATGGTCCCAACCCCATTGATAAGGCAAGAAATTCCACTAATTAACCCTGACAAGGCACACCTGTGAAGTGTAAACCATTTTAGGTGACAACCTCTTGAAGCTCATCAAGAGAATGCCAAGGGTGTCCAAAGCAGTAATCAATGCAAAGGCTGGCTACTTTGAAGAAACTAGAGAAAAGACATGTATATATACCATGGTCTGAGTGAATACTTTTTTCTGATTGGCTGGCAGGTAGGCTATGCATTAAAACCGTGGACCTGCACAGGTAGTTCGGCTATGGTCGTTTCACCATTCGAAATTCATCCACAAGCCAACTTGTAACTCTAGCAACGTTATACCTGGTATTCGGCTAGGTACAACGATAACCTAGCTGCTCATTTATCTCCAGTAAATTTAGCGGCGTCACATAAGTTGCGTCCTGCTGGGCGTTTAACTATAGGTACTCAAGCAATAATGACCGGAAATATTATAGGAGCGAAGTAGTCAGGCTTTATTTATTAAACAATTGTAATTGTGTACGGTCACAAAGGAAGCTAACGTGTCCACTTCAACTGCTGACAGTTCGCTAGCTACGTGCTATGCCAGCAGACTTCAGCTCGCTGACTGCGGAAACCGTCATAAGTTCATTGTAATTGTGGGTAGCAAGTTAGCCACAGTCTGCATAATCGCACATAATGTTGCGTTATGAATAATCTCCATTTCAGCGGGAATCCGTTATCAAATCAGCTGGTAAACGGATGTAAGCGTGTGCAAAAAATTCTTTCTCCATGAACGTAAAGTTAATTAAGATAGCTAGTTCAATTTAACTTGGCCTATAGTAGGCTATTGGGTATGAGAAGGCGCCTGTTTAATGATTACCAGCTGGGTTTTTTTTTTTGTTGTTTTTTTTTGTGTAAATGCAAAACTTTTACCAAAAATTTCTTAATGCTGCGAGTTGATATTGCTGGCAATTGACCATGGTATAAGCGGGACAATTAACTCGAAGGTGAGCATTCCACGGTTTTAATGCACTTCGCTGAGGCAACCACCCTCCGCTTCGCGTCGTGTGGTTATTTGCCTCCGCGTCGTGCGTTAAAACCGTGGAATGCACACCTTCTCGTTAATTATCCCTTACATATGTGACAGTGGAAGGGAAAGTGTTGATAAAAAGAAAGGGGTGGGGGAGATGGAGGTCTTTTTGCATAACATTTAGGACGTTAGGAAAAAGGAATAAAAATGTTTACTTTTATATTTCATTTTTGTCTGTGTGTGTATTTCCATGCCCATGAATAAGGTGGGTGACTTTAAATAAGTATTTACTAGCCTACATATATCAAAAGAGACAACGTGACACACATATCGTCTAAGTTTAATGATCACTTGTTCATGGGAGCGCGCGTTGCCATGAATGAACAGTGTGGAAAAAAAAAACGCTGCCCCTCCTTGCGGGAGTCGAATCTTCGGTGTACGAATTCTGGTCAAAGACGTGCAGTTAGCTTTATCCACTACACCACAGAATTTAGGTTTTGAAAAATGAGCCTAGTATGTATATATAACTGTTAAGAACATTAATGATTAATGAATTTCAAAACTGTACTCGCTGGTGGAGCTCATCTCATTAAATGCACTGAAAAGGCAAACCTTTATTTAGATTTTTTTTCTCTTCCAAAGAATCGTTGCCTAAAGTGTCTTTTCATCTACATGGCAAATTATATTTTAGCTAGTTTGTATATGATCACAGAATAATATGCCAAAACGATGAATTAGTATTGTAACATCGATTACAACTGCCGTATTTAGGCGCAAATACAAAGTTTTTAAGCTTCCCACGGTGAAAATCAGACCGGCGTGCTCCTGGTAACATTGATGTTCGAGCAACAATCGCCCGAAGTATCATGTTTCAAACAAACGTCATTCAAACCAACATGGTTCAGACTACTGTGGTACGAACAAGGTACGAAGTTTTGGGAAACCATCGTTCTTCTGGTGTTCATTAGTTTAACGATTCATCGTACCATGTTAGTTCAAAGCTAACTTCCGTCGTTGTTCGGGAAACGCACCCCTGGATGGTACCTGTCAATCATCTCAGTATGGTTGTTGCAGGTATTTTTGGAAAACAGCCGGGCCTTGAAGGAAACCCAGGCAAATATGGGGAGAACATGCAAACTCCTAGGCCGTACTCCCAGGCCAGATTCAAACTCACAACCTTTTTGCTGTGAGGAAGCAGTGCTAAGTATGTATAAGAAACTGGAAGGAAAAGGAATGTCGTGTAGAAATATTTCAAATGCCCAAGCGCACACATCCACACACTCACGCACGCACGCACGCGCACACACACACACACACACACACACACGCATGCACACACATTGTGTTTTGTTGGGACATCCCTCTGCCTGACCTTAGCCATAAACACTCTATGATTAACCCTAACTCAAACCTTTACCTTAACCTCACTCTAACGCTGACCATTTCCCCAATCCTAAAATTGCTCAGTTACCTTTGATCAGACCAGAAAAAGTCTCCACAAAGATGAAAAAAATCTGGTATTACATCACTTGTGGGAGCATTTGGTCTCTGTAAGAGGTAGAAATACTTGTCCACACAAACACACACTCTCTCACACATGCACACACTTGTACATGCACACAGACACACACACACACAGAAATAGTTGAAACCTTCACAGTATAGAGTAATTGCAGTACTGTGTGACTCATGTTAGATTATCATCTTCAAACAATTGTTCAATGCAAACTGAGAATGACATCAGTGGATGATGGTGGGAAGATTCTTGAGTGAGCAGGATTCAACAGCCCTAGCCTGACTGCTAGGTCACAGTGACCTCTATTGGACAACTGGGGAACAACAAATGAACAAAAGGAAGAAATGGTCACCCAGATTACTACAAGTGAGGGGAACAAGTGATTTCACTTGCAGGAGACTTACTGTCAGGGGAGGCAGTAACTTCACCTTTTATCGCTGGATTTTGTCAACCTGTTTCCACGTACTATGCCTGATTGACAATAAATCAATTTTTACTTTTTTTACTGAACAATTAAACGTGCACTATGCAAGTTTGTTTTCTTTCTGCACGATTATGTTTTTGTCTCAATTCGCCGACATCTCTCCACGATCCGCTAGCTGCCTGCCCCAAAATTCGCTATACAAAAAACCTGGACTCTGGACACCGCACAGGCGTCACAAACTGCAAATAAACACAAGTATAACAAACCGTCCAGGCCAATCATCGACAAGAGTTGACAGTTATAGAAGCATGGGAAGGAGGGAACTATGGGAGGGAGGGCGGGCCACCTCTGTTTTGTTTGAATTCGAAAGTCAACAGAAGTGAAAGTAAACAGACTTGCATAGTGCACCTTTAAGACCTTGCCTATATGTAGCCTGTAATGATTATAAGGTGATAATGATTCATTTCCATATATGCTTTGATTGGAGACTGCAGGGATGGAAATCATAATAATGAATAAGAAAAAAATCTCAGCTCTCTCGGTCATTCCGTGAATCGTTTTATCCTTTCGTTTATCGGATAATGAAAAAAGACTGAAAATAAACTCCCTATTTTTTTTTTTGAATGGCATTAAAAAGAACATAGGCTATTTAAAGGACCAGGCAGTGCAAGATGGCAGCGTCTCTAAAGCAAGGCCTTTGCTATGTGTATATATAAACGCATATAAGGCTACGAAAACCAAACAAATTTTATTTTATAGCGATTATACACTTATATAAACATATTAATGGGTAGTTTATTCACATTTTGCCAATAAACCATGCCAAATATTACACACTGGTCTTTTAAGGGGAGAAACATTATCGTAAACATACTAACCAAGCATTGAGCGTGGCATGAGAAAGGTTTTGGCATTGCGTAAGCTTCCTGTAAGTGAATATGAGCAAATTTGCTGTCTCCTGAGCATTTGAAGTTCCATGCACTGAGCAATAATGCAGTGGAAACTGAAATTGGTCTATCATTCTGCCAAATAGTCTTCGCAAATTACAACCCCAATTCAAAAATAGTTGGGATGAAAAGTAAATTGTGAAAAAAAATAAAAAAGCAATGACATTCAGATCGTATGAGCCAATGTGTTATTTACAATAGAACATAGATAACATTTCAAATGTTGAAACTGAGACATTTAACATTTTTATCCACAAAAATAGCTTATTTCAAATTTTCTGGCTGCAACAGGTCTCAAAAAATTTGGGACACAGGCAAAAAAAAAAAAGCAATTAATATATAGGAGAATCAGCTGAAAGAACATTTAGCAAGTAATTAAGTTGCCTGGCATCAGGTGTGTAACATGATTGGCTATAAAAGGGATGTCTTAGAGAGGCTAAGTCTCTCAGAAGTAAAGATGGCCAGAGGCTCTCCAACCAGTGAAGGTTTGCATAAAAAAAATTGTGCAATACTTTAAAAACAATGTTCCTCAACGTCAAATTGCAAAGGCTTTGAAGGTCTCATCATCAACAGTGCATAACATCATCAAAAGATTTAGAGAAACTGGAAAAATCTCTGTGCCTAAGGGACAAGGCCGAAGACCTTTACTGGATGCCCGTGATCTTCGGGCCCTCGGATGCCACTGCATCACTCATCGGCATGATTCTGTCATTGACATTACTAAATGGACCCAGGAATACTTAAAGAAACCACTGTCAGTAAACACAGTTCGCTGTGCCATCCACAGATGCCACCTAAAACTCTATCATGCAAAAAGGAAACCATTGTTGAGCATGATCCAGAAGCGCCACCGTGTTCTGTGGGCCAAGGCTCATTTAAAATGGATTGTAACAAAGTGTCCTGTGGTCGGACAAGTCCAAATTTGACATTCTTGTTGGAAATCATGGGCGTTGTGTCCTCCAGGCTAAAGAGGAGAAAGACCACCCCTACTGTTATCAACGTTCAGTTCAAAAGCCTGCATCTCTGAATGTATGGGGATGCATTAGTGCATATGGTGTGGGACACTTCCATGTTTCAAAAAGCATCATGAATGCTGAAAGGTATATAAAGGTTTTAGAGCAACATATGCTTCCTTCCAGATGACATCTGTTCTAGGGAAGGCTTTGTGTATTTCAGCAGGACAATGCAAATCCACATACTGCAGCTATTACAACAGCATGGCTTTGTAGTAGAAGAGTCCGTGTACTGAACTGGCCTGCCTGCAGTCCTGATCTTTCACCCATTGAGAACATTTGGTGCATAATTAAACGAAAAGTCAGTCAAAGGAGAGCCAAAACTCTCCAGCAGCTGGAGGCCTGTATTAAACAAGAGTGGGATCAAATTCCAATGGCTAAACTCAATAAACTTGTCTCCTCAATGCCCAGATGCCTCCACTCTGTGTTAAAAAGAAGAGGAGATGCTACACCATGGTAAACAGGCCCCTGTCCCAACTTCTTTGAGACTTGTAGCAGCCATCAAATTTGAAATGAGCTCATTTTGTGGATAAAATCGTAAAATTTCTCAGTTTCAGCATTTGCTATGTTTTCTCTGTTCTATTGCGAATAAAATACTTGCTGGTGTGATTTGAAAGCCATTGCATTTTGATTTTATTCACAATTTACTCTTTGTCCCAACCAGAGTTGTGTTCAAGTACTTTCGGAATTGGATGAAGTATTTTTTTTAAATACCAAAGTGCTAGCACTTGTATCGGAGTACTTCCTATTAACGCCTAAATTACTTGTACTTGTATTCAAGTACTTTTAAAAGTTCTTGACCAATGTATCTCCTAAGTGCTGACAGAGATTGGTCAAGTACTTGAGATATAGTTGGATACAAGTACATTTACTTATTATTTGGTTTTATTAAGCATTAGGCCTAGTAATATTATTAGGTGTAATGCCTAATATTAGGCATTATTAGGTAGTACTAAGATACAAATACAAGCACTATGGTATGTATAAAAAAAAAATGCTTGCATACAGTTCTCAAAAGTACTTGAAAGTACTCGGACCCAACTCTGGTTCCAACTATTTCAGAATTGAGGTTGTAGTTAATCAAACCACTGATTGCTAATCAAGCAAAGAAATAGGGAGTTATCTTTTGTTCACCTAATTTACCTGCAACAGCACAAGAATTCAGCCTCAGAAAATCAAGAGTTTAACTATCATAACTGGAAATTATTACTATAAATTAATAGAATGTTGCTTGGATGATATTTCATGCTCCCTGCAAAATCACACGAGGCTGTCTTTTTCATTGCTTTTCAAATTGAATTCAATTATTGATCAAATGTTGGTTGTAATTGAAGCACGTGTGCAATCTCTTGTGCCCTCACAGTGACCACCTGCCACCATGGAATACTTTTAGCGTGGGGTTCTGGCACTAAGTAACATGCAAAGGGATTAGAAACCACTGCATTGTAGTAAACAAACATACAGTATGTATCATTTTTGCAAATTTTTAATTATGGCCTGCATGGGTTTGTTCAATGAGCTTTAAAATAAACTGCATAAATATACATATTACAAGATATAAAGCATTCACACTTGTTCTTTTATGCCCACACAGATTCTTCGCTTGAATCTTGAGATGACAGTTTTATTAATATAATTGCACTGTCGCAAATTTAGCCTATGGTTGAATAGCCTCTCACATGGAAAACACATTAAATAGAATTTACTACAGTTTAAGCGGCGCTCTTAAAACGCTGCTGCCCCTTCAAGGGCCAATTTCATGTTTTTACTGTGGTAGAGAACTGCTTCATTCTGTGTAATGACTTTATTTTATTGCTAATCATGCAATTACATATTTGTTACATGCCAATAGATCACAGTTAAAAAAAACATTTTTTTCTGAGAAAACCTGGACCTGAGATCTGGAGATCTTTGCATTTTTTTCTTTGCATTTACGCAAATAGTTTGAAAAGGAGTAGTGTTACATGCATTAGCATACCTTACTGCTTACTACATTTTGGCTCAAAACTCATTACAAACAATGAACTTCATTAAACAATTAAATTTAAAGCAACAAATATCTGCTTTTCCATTCCTGTCCTCATTGAGTTCCAGTCTTCAATTTAATAAGATTCAACACAACTGATTAGTAAATATCAAATTTTATCGCCATTATCACATTCAATCACCTCCATCTTTGACACATAATTGCACAATATTTTCCAATTAAACCTAGCAATTGTTGTGATCTGTGATTCTGCATGTCATGTTTAAGTTCTGTGCCTGGCTTTGCCATGTTGTTTGATTCTGTTTAGTGACCAGTGCATATGTCTGACCATTCTTAGGATCATGTATTGTGTTTTTTGGTAATTTATATTTCATGTTTTATTATTATTTCATGCCATGTTTTCCTTTCCATGCATTGCACTTCGTCTCCCCTGTCTTGTCATGTGTGTATCTTTGCTCACGGTCCCTTGTCTTGCATACCACTCATTCGGGTGATTTATTGGTTTCTGGGTTTTCAATCTTCCTTCATTATCTCGTGTGCTTCCTTCCTCTCTCTTGTACTATCTACTAACCATACTAACAGTTTGTTGTTTTCAATAATTACTAACCCTCATTAACATTGTATATTTTTACTAACTTTCTAACATGCACTTGGGATTGTATAGCTGCACATACTAATTGACTAACAATCTCTCAGCAGTCGCTCAATTCTAGTCTCAGCCTCCTTGCCTATTCCTAATTATCTCTGCTGCAAGTTTCTGTGGATTTCCACTTATACTTTGTGCTTTCCTTTTCTTTTATCTTGGCACTTTAGTACTCCTTAACCGGAGCTGTTGTTTTGTACTTAGGTTTGTCTTGTGATCCCTGTCTGTGTTTTGGCTACAGCCAAATTCATGTAATTAGTTTATTCCTCATGTGTCTCTCCCTGATCATTGTTCCCATTGATTGCTCCTGTTCTCCCTGGTCATGTGTTTATCCCGGGTGTGTATATAAGATGTCTGTTTGGTACACTTTCTTGTCAGATTGTTCTCCCTAGTTTGTGCTACGTTTCTCGCCTCGATTTCTCAGCGTTTATCTTTCTGACTGGATTGCCTGACTTTTGATTTTTGCCTCTGTGTTTTTGGATTACTGTTGCATCTGTGTGTTTTGACCATTTTTCTGCCCGACTACGAGATCTCTGTTTGCTGCCCTGGTAACGATTCGGATTACTTCCTGTGGATTCTGGCTGGTCTCTCTGATAGTACTATTCCTGTGTACCAGACCCATTTTTGTCCGACTACGATTACTGTGATTGCTGCCCTGGTTTTTGATACTATTTTTGCCCAACTGGATTTCGACTTTTGGATTGTGGACTTTGTACTGTTTTTCGCCCTGCAGGGGTCACCCCCCTTTACCAATAAAACTAGCTCTACTGCATTTCCTGGTTCTCGGAACTGGTTCCTGATCGCACCATTACAACATTACGATCTGACCAGCATGGAGCCAGCGAGTTCCAAATCACTTCAGGCAGCAGTAGAGGAGCAGGGCACCCAGTTGGAGATGCAGCGACGGCAGTTAAGGGCCCTGATGCAACATATGCAGGCTATATGCAACCAGATGGCTGATATTGCTCACTCGCTGCGGAGTGCAACGAACATCCAGGCACACCAGCCTCCGGTCATCACCATGCCTGCGTCCAGTCCAGCCCCTGCATTCCAGGAACCACGCCTACCCCCTCCTGAAAGGTACGATGGTGATCCAGGGTCCTGCCGGCCCTTCCTCACTCAATGTAAACTCATTTTCAGTCTTCAACCCGCTACCTTTCCCTCTGAGCAAGCTCGAGTAGCGTATGTCATTACGCAGCTAACCGGCAGAGCACAGCTACCTGGGAGGCGGGATTACCCTGTGTGTGGTCGTTTGACAGCTTTGGAGACGGATGAAGAGGGTATTCGACCGCTCCAGACACGGGCACGAGGCTGGGAGAGAGATTCTACGAATTCGCCAAGGAAGTCGCTCGGTATCCGACTATGCCATCGACTTTCAAACTCTGGCTACCAACAGCGGATGGCAAGAGAGGGCTCTCTACGACGCGTTCATCGCTGGCCTATCTGAACGGATAAAAGATGAGCTGCTTCCTTGTGACCTACCTGAGAGCTTGGAACGTGTCATAACTATGGCCATTCGAATCGACTCCCGGCTGGAGGAACGAAGGCGATCTACATTCCGGTCCAGACCACCTGTGAACCCTCTGCTGCCGCCGTCCAACCCTGTCAGGCTACCTCCCGAGACTGAACCCATGCAGTTGGGGCGGATGAAACTTTCTGGAGAAGAAAGGGAACGTAGACGTAAGGAGCGGGCCTGCTTCTACTGTGGCCAGGGGGGGCACTACATCTCGCGGTGTCCAGAGAAGAGGCGACGCCCACTATCAAGGAGAGGAGTGGTAGTGGGCGTAATGCCTGTGGATCACTCCTCAGAGAACAGAACCTGTTTTTCGGTCTCCCTGGAGTGGGCTGGGGGAGGCAAGAAAACCACCGCTCTGATCGACTCTGGTACTGAGGAGAGCTTCATCGATCAAGAGCTTGCCCAAAGGTGGGGCATCCCTGTGGAAACTATTTTCCCCGATCCTGTGGTCAATTCTCTCAGTGGCCTTAAGATCGGTAATATCTCTCAAGTTACCAGCCCAATCAAGCTCAGTATATCTGGAAATCATCACGAACATATCAAGCTTTTTCTTATTCAGTCCCCCCATGCTCCAGTCGTTCTCGGCCATCCGTGGATGGCAAAGCATGAGCCCGTTATTGACTGGGGTAAGCACGAGATCAAGGAGTGGAGCCCCAGCTGTGCCCAGACCTGTCTCAGTGACGCCCAGGATTATGTCACTCCTGCTCCCACAGACGAAATTCCGAATCTGGAGAAGGTTCCCGCCGAATACCATGACCTCAAGGGAGTATTTTCCAAGTCTTGGGCTACCAGTCTTCCTCCTCACCGACCTTATGATTGTGCTATCGAGCTCAGACCAGGAACCATGCCCCCTAGAGGGCGCCTTTTCTCCCTGTCTCGCCCCGAGACTCAAGCCATGGAGAAATATCTCTGAGTCCCTTGCCGCTGGAATCATTCGTCCTTCATCTCCAGCTGGAGCGGGGTTTTTCTTTGTGGGGAAGAAGGATGGCTCCCTTCGCCCTTGCATTGACTATCGTGGTCTGAACGAGATCACTTTTAAGAACCAGTACCCTCTCCCCCTCATGAACTCTGCCTTTGACCTACTACAAGGCTCCAAAGTGTTTACCAAGTTGGATTTACGCAATGCTTACCATCTTGTGCGTATCCGTGAGGGGGATGAATGGAAGACAGCTTTTAATACGCCCACAGGGTACTGGGAGTACCTGGTTCTTCCGTTCGGTCTTACTAACGCTCCAGCTGTGTTCCAAAATCTGGTCAATGATGTGTTAAGTGACATGATTAACAAGTTTGTGTTCATCTACCTTGATGATATATTGATTTTTTCCAAGTCACAGGAAGAACACACCCAACACGTACGACAAGTTCTCGGCCGCCTGTTGGAAAATCGATTATTTGTCAAGGCTGAGAAATGTGAGTTTTCAGTCCAGACCACCTCATTCCTGGGATACGTCATCAGCCCTGATTCTATCCAAATGGATCCCGTCAAAGTCGAAGCAGTCACCAATTGGCCCACTCCACACGACCGTAAGTCACTCCAACGTTTTCTGGGTTTAGCCAATTTCTACCGCCGGTTTATCAGGAACTATAGTTCAGTTGCCTACCCCCTCTCACTGCCCTCACTTCACCTAAAGTTACATTCCGATGGTTCAAGCTAGCTGAGGAAGCCTTTTGTATGCTCAAATCACATTTTACTTCTGCACCCATCCTTACCATTCCTGACCCCAAGCTCCAGTTCGTGGTGGAGGTGGATGCCTCCAATGTGGGAGTCGGAGCAGTCCTCTCCCAGAGGTCCCCCAAGGACAACAAGGTCCATCCATGTGCCTACTTTTCCAGACGATTGAATCCTGCGGAACGTAACTACGACATAGGAAACTGGGAACTGTTGGCGGTTAAATTGGCGCTTGAGGAATGGAGGCAGTGGCTAGAGGAAGCTGAGCTACCATTTTTGGTCTGGACTGACCATAAGAATTTGGAGTACCTCCAGACGGCCAAAAGACTGAACCCCAGACAAGCCAGGTGGGCCCTGTTCTTTTCACGCTTTAACTTTCACCTGGCTTATCGTCCTGGTAGTAAGAACGTTAAACCTGATGCTTTGTCACGATGTTTCGAAACTCAGAGACCTACCTGATCCTGATACCATTCTCCCCAAGGAGACGTTTATCAATGCTGTCATAATGGACATTGAGTCAGAGGTTAAAAATGCTCTTAATGATGCTGCTACCCCAAGTGCCTGTCCAGACCACTGCCTGTTTGTTCCTGCCCACCTGCGCTCCCGAGTCCTCGATTGGGGTCACGCCTTCAACCTCTCGTGTCACCCTGGGATTAAACGAACGTTGGATTTCATCACTCAACGGTTCTGGTGGCCTGAAATAAGGGACGACACCTAGAAGTATGTCTCCGCCTGCTCAGTCTGTGCCCAAGCTAAGGTATCGCACCAACTCCCTCACGGCCTGCTGCAACCCTTACCCACTCCACACCGTCCCTGGTCACACATCGCCTTAGATTTCATTACTGGTTTACCCCCTTCCAATCACTTCACCTCTATCCTCACCATAGTCGATCGTTTCTCCAAAGCTGTTCACTTTGTTCCCCTCATAAAATTACCATCTGCACAAGAGACTGTCAGCCTCATTGTACAACATGTAATCAGATTACACGGCATCCCCATTGACATCACTTCTGATCGCGGTCCACAATTCACTGCCAAATTTTGGAAATCATTTTGCAAATCACTCGGCACTTCAGTTAGCCTTTCCTCTGGTTTTCACCCCCAAACCAATGGCCAGACCGAGCGGGCCAACCAAAGTATTGAGACTGTTCTAAGATGCCTCGGCCTTAAGAACCCCTCCTCCTGGAGTCATCAACTCCCATGGGCAGAGTATGCTATTAACAGTCACACCTCATCAGCCTCTGGTCTCTCCCCTTTCAAGGCTTGTCTTGGTGACCAACCCCCATTGTTTCCATGCCAGGAGGAGGAGGTTGCAGTACCATCCGCCCGCGAGTTTGTACGTCGCTGCAGACGTACTTGGAGGACCACCCGGGAAGTGCTGCTCAGGTCGGAAGCCTGCATGAAGGCCCAAGCAGACAAGAGACGCGTCGCTGCTCCATCTTACCGACCTGGGCAGCGCGTATGGTTTAGGGCTGCAACGATTACTCGGGTAACTCGAGTAATTCGAGTACAAAAAATAATCGAGGCAAATTCCTTACCTCGAGGCTCCGTTTAATTAATGTCGCGTTACTCTTTATTTTAATTTGTGTATCATCGTGGCATTCTGTATATGTTAACTATAGCGCTGTTCAGATAGGCCATATCCCTGTTTCAATATACACATAGAAATAACAATTATAAATGTAACGTTACAGTGACGGTCCGTCGGCAGAAACACAGGGCCAGCAATAACATCACCTTTCACTTCTTAATGACAGACACCTCTCGCAGTTTACCTCCCCAATTAAAAACAGTTGCTCAGACTGATTGCTGGAACCGATGAGAATCTAATTTATTTTTGAAAGCCTTGTTATACATTGCACTACGAATATATACGGCGTTTACTTCCGCACATCAATGACGATGGAAAATATCAATCGCCTACGTCTTTATAATTTCTGGATTTGCGTAAATTAGTTCGCGAGGTTAATTGAGCAACAAGTCAGGATAATCCGTTCTCTCGTCTGAATGTAGTGACAGCTCAAGTGCGTTGTTAGACGCACAGCTGAATGATTACAACGAAAGTAATCGCCGCGAAGTCAGCGAAAGTTCCAGATTTTTTGCAGATTGTCATCCTTGCGGAGTCACATCAATTATATCAACATGGCCAACAGATAATCGCTTTGTCATTCGTTAATTATTACATGTCAGGCATTGGCGGTAGCTGTTCAGTTAATAAACTGATTGTTAATCAGGCAAACCTGATCGCAACAGCACATCGTCAATACTGCAGCGCCTAAAAAGAAAACGCCCTCACTTCACCGTTACAAAGTAACGTTCATTTAAGATTGATATTAACACTAGCGCCTGTTAAAACGTACAGTATTCATAGCCTGTGGTGTTAGTCTGTAGTAACGAGGCATTGAAGTCACTCACGTCAAGCGCAATTTTAAAAAGGGGGGGGGGGGCGTCTAGGTTACGCATAGCCTGTTGGTGTCCGCAGATAAACTTGTATTAAACACCTTTTTTGTCATGTCAGTTCATACTTGTCAGACTAGTAATGCGGCTGTCCACACCAACACTGATACACACACAGGTACACATACAGTATAGTTCATATATGAGGTGAAGAGTTTTGTTCTTAAGCCAGCAATGGTTTAAACTTTAAAGTTTTCATTGAGAAGTTCGGTGTTTTGATTTTTTTATACAGGGAGAGCTAATCTCTCTCTCTCTCTCTGTCCCCTTTCTAATACACGTTTGCCAAATTCATACCAATCGGCTTAGTTCTTGTGCCTAATGGTTTAGGCTGCTTTGGATTGTTGGCTGAAATGCTGAATTTTATTACCACTTTGAATGGCTGACTGCTGAATTGTCCATCCATCCATTTTCTATACCCACTTATTCCTCACTAGGGTCACGGGGCGAGCTGGAGCCTATCCCAGCTGACTACGGGCAAAGGCAGGGACCACTGCTGAATTGTATTTAATTTTTTATTTACATAGCAAAGATTTATTTTTATTGTCTTAGATGAAGATTGTTTTATTGGCTTAGTTCTTAAGCCAGCAGTGGTTTCAACTTTGAAAGTTGTTAAAATAAAAACCTTTTTCTGAGGAAAAAAACCGCAATTGTTTGTTCATTTTAAAAGGCCTTTCATATTCCATTGTACAAAATTTATTTAATTGTTTAAAAACAAAAAAGTAAGATTCGTTAGATTACTCGATTACTCGTAGAAATAATCGACAGAATACCCGATTCCAAAAATACTCGATAGTTGCAGCTCTAGTATGGTTGTCCTCCAAGGACATTCCCTTGAGGGGGAGTGGGGGGAAATTGTTCCCTAAATTTCTGGGACCACTCACCATTGAGAAAATATTGAGCCCCTCTGCTGTCCACCTCCGTTTGCCCTTGTCCATGCGCAGGATTCATCCCACATTCCATGTCTCACAGATCAAACCTGCAGTTACCCACCCCCTGTCATCTGGACCTGATCCCCCCACCTCCCGCCCGCATAATCGACGGAGGCGAGGCCTTCACTATGCGGGCATTGTTGGACTGTCGTCAACGGGGTCGCGGACTCCAGTACCTCGTCGACTGGGAGGGCTACGGCCCTGAACATCGTAGTTGGGTGCCTTCCCGGCACATATTGGATAAGGACTTAATCAGAGACTTTCATGCCACTCATCCACGACCTTCAGGTTAAACGCCAGGAGGCGTTTTTAGGGGG
This sequence comes from Gymnothorax reevesii, assembly GCA_029721435.1. Taxonomy (NCBI): domain Eukaryota; kingdom Metazoa; phylum Chordata; class Actinopteri; order Anguilliformes; family Muraenidae; genus Gymnothorax; species Gymnothorax reevesii. The sequence continues at coordinate 76,776,802 of CM056575.1, forward strand.
GGGGGGGTACTGTTGTGATCTGTGATTCTGCATGTCATGTTTAAGTTCTGTGCCTGGCTTTGCCATGTTTGATTCTGTTTAGTGACCACTGCATATGTCTGACCATTCTTAGGATCATGTATTGTGTTTTTTGGTAATTTATATTTCATGTTTTATTATTATTTCATGCCATGTTTTCCTTTCCATGCATTGCACTTCGTCTCCCCTGTCTTGTCATGTGTGTATCTTTGCTCACGGTCCCTTGTCTTGCATACCACTCATTCGGGTGATTTATTGGTTTCTGGGTTTTCAATCTTCCTTCATTATCTCGTGTGCTTCCTTCCTCTCTCTTGTACTATCTACTAACCATACTAACAGTTTGTTGTTTTCAATAATTACTAACCCTCATTAACATTGTATATTTTTACTAACTTTCTAACATGCACTTGGGATTGTATAGCTGCACATACTAATTGACTAACAATCTCTCAGCAGTAGCTCAATTCTAGTCTCAGCCTCTTTGCCTATTCCTAATTATCTCTGCTGCAAGTTTCTGTGGATTTCCACTTATACTTTGTGCTTTCCTTTTCTTTTATCTTGGCACTTTAGTACTCCTTAACCGGAGCTGTTGTTTTGTACTTAGGTTTGTCTTGTGATCCCTGTCTGTGTTTCGGCTACAGCCAAATTCATGTAATTAGTTTATTCCTCATGTGTCTCTCCCTGATCATTGTTCCCATTGATTGCTCCTGTTCTCCCTGGTCATGTGTTTACCCCGGATGTGTATATAAGATGTCTGTTTGGTACACTTTCTTGTCAGATTGTTCTCCCTAGTTTTCTTGTGCTAAGTTTCTCGCCTCGATTTCTCAGTGTTTATCTTTCTGACTGGATTGCCTGACTTTTTTTTGCCTCTGTGTTTTTGGATTACTGTTGCATCTGTGTGTTTTGACCATTTTTCTGCCCGACTACGAGATCTCTGTTTGCTGCCCTGGTAACGATTCGGATTACGTCCTGTGGATTCTGGCTGGTCTCTCTGATAGTACTATTCCTGCGTACCAGACCCATTTCTGTCCGACTACGATTACTGTGATTGCTGCCCTGGTTTTTGATACTATTTTCGCCCAACTGGATTTCGACTTTTGGACTGTGGACTTTGTACTGTTTTTCGCCCTGCGGGGGTCACCCCCCTTTACCAATAAAACTAGCTCTACTGCATTTCCTGGTTCTCGCAACTGGTTCCTGATCGCACCATTACTACAGCAATAGTGTAACATGCATCAATTTTCGCTCATTTTCACATTTGCATCTTGGGTTTACGGAGGCGATTTGTAAGGTTTAGCGGCGAATCGCCCATCGACCTCGTGTATTTTTTCCCCCCCTGGTATACAGTAAATCCCTTTCCCTCAATTAAGGTTTCAAGAAACAAAGGCTACTGCTGGCAGCAAGACCTACTGTATATATGTCCAAGATATGTCAAAGATGCTTGCATCAAAATCATGATATGAGTGGAGGGAATGAAAGTGAAAGATGAAACATTTAATGGATAGAAAAGCAACATGATAAGAAATATGTACAATTTTAAAATAGAAATACTTAAAATACTTATCACAGTTGAGTTGGTGTCAATTATTATTATTTTTTATTCAAATGTCTAAATGTGTTTGATGCTGTGGAAGTGAGTAAAATAGCCTTCTGCCCCCACAGTGGGGCAATACTGCCATTGCCTTACAGCAAGAGGGTTTGGGGTTTGAATGTGGCCTGGGGCATCTCTCTGTGGAATGGGAATGTTCTCTTTGCTCATGTAGATTTCCTCTGGATACTGTTGTTTCCTCTAACAGTCTAAGGACATCGATGCAAGGCAGTGGCTGTTCTAGGATATTTTCAAAGCTGCAGCAACTGCTGTGGGAGGGTGCAGTCTTGTATCAGTTGAAGCACTTGATCCATAAAAACATATAGCTATCCTATAACCCTCACCACCCCACCATACACACGCGCGCGCGCACACACACACACACACACACACTCACTCACTCACAATACAAACACATGCACAAACACACAGACTCACCCCACTGCCAAATCACAATATGTTCTGACAGAAAAGTGAAGCTAGAATTAATTCTGTACAGTTCACTGATTGCACTAAAAATACTTAAGTCACATTTTCACACACCATGCAGTAAGGATGAGAAAACATGTTTTTTAGTTACCCCAAGTTTCTTTTTTTTTTACAATTTCCTCTAATTGGACATTTTGTGACTTAAGTACTTTTGGCCCTGGACCCTTCAGTTAATTCTGTTTTGAAATGTAATGAGGCTTTGGATGTCAGTTCATTTGGAAATGTCAGATGAGAATTGTTTCAGTCACAGTTTCATCTCGATTTGGCTGCTTGTCTAACACGGCATTGAAATAACTGATTTTTATTTTTAAATAAAAATTTTAATAATAAAAAAAGTAACATTAGTGCATGAATCAATAGAATTAAAATAATAAATTCTGAGGATCTGTTATGGTTCTGCCTCATGTCTGTTGTCTTTGTGCTTATTTGTGCTTGTGCTTTTCTTTCGTTTTATTTTTCAGCTTTCATTCCCGCCGTCTGATGTTCGATTCTCTCTTTGCCCAAACTCCAGTGATGTCGTGTGAAAGCCTTCAGCATGCTTGCGTCTCGTTGTCCAATCACGTTTCCTCATTCGGAATCGGCTGCGGTATTTCATTCATCTCTTCCACCTGTGCTTGATTCTGGGTCTTGCTAAACTCTGAGTGAATGTGTTCTCTTATAGGATCATTACTAACCTGTACTAACTAGCACTTATTTGAGGTTGGTTGTATATAGTTCGTAATGTAGTAAAAAACCGAAATGAACTCATTAGCGAGTGCGAGTGTTTCTAGCTTTTGTAATTCCTTCCTAAGCTTTCCCTGATTAGCTGCGTTTTGAAGCTGTGCTTTCCTTTGCTTCTCTTGTGGTGCTTTATACTTGTCACGTTTACATTACCGCAATCAAAACTGTCTAGTTTGATTGATTGTCTCAGCGTCTTGTCTGGAGTCATTATTGTTTAGCCAGTTCTTGTGTAATTGTTTTATTAATCCCATGTGTTTCTGTTTCCTTTCGAGATTGCATTCGTAGTCCCCGCCTCCTGTGAGAAGTGAGAAGCGACATCAGACAGAACTTTGCATTGGCTTTGCTCTGCATTGTGAAATCGCCACTCCTGTGCCTTCCCCAGTATTTCCAAGAGAAATTCTAACGTTTGAATATTTTCAACATGTTGGTTTTGATTAGCCTTCGTTGCAGAAATCTTGTGTGTTTTGCTTCCCTCCCACAACAGTGTATGCTTATAGCCTCAGAAATTTCTGAGCTTCTCTCTGATTTGTTGAAGACAAGACTCGGCGTGAGTATGAAGACATTGTTGTGCGAGGGAAGCTAACCCCAAAAAGACGTCCGCAATGGAGGCTACTTTTGAACCAGATTGATGATATTTTCCTTTATAAATATAATAATCCAATGTCTGTGGAAGCAAATGGCTAACAATATTAAAATGAAAATGCATTATTTGAAATCATCATAATTTCAAACCATATCATTTTATCATAATAAAAATAAAAATGTAATAATCCACGTTGTGTTTTCATTTCATTTCATTTCAAGTCCATGTATGTCCATTTTTTATAACAAACTGAAAATTAAAATACATTCCTCATTAGGTTTTTCATTTTCAAAAATATGTAGCTAGCCATTAAGGTAAAAGAAAAGTGTGGGCTCTGGTGAATAAATACAACCCCAATTGTACAACCCTGACCATAAGACACTTTGCCACTTTGCTCCAATCCATTTTAAATGAGCCTTGGCCCACAGAACACGGCGGCGCTACTGGATCATGCTCAACGATGGCTTCCTTTTTGCATGATAGAGTTTTAGGTGGCATCTGTGGATGGCTCAGCGGACTGTGTTTACTGACAGTGGCTTATTGAAGTATTCCTGGGCCCATTTAGTAATGTCAATGACAGAATCATGCCGATGAGTGATGCAGTTGCCTCTGAGGGCCCGAAGATCACGGGCATCCAGTAAAGGTCTTCGGGCCTTGTCCCTTACGCACAGAGATTTTTCCAGTTTTTTTAATCTTTTGATGATGTAATGCATTGATGATGATGAGACCTTCAAAGCCCTTACAATATGGCGTTGAGGAACATCGTTTTTAAAGTATTGCACAATATTTTTACGCAAGCCTTCACAGGTTGGAGAGCCTCTGGCCATCTTTACTTCTGAGAGACGCAGCCTCTCTAAGACATCCCTTTTATAGCCAATCATGTTACACACCTTATGCCAGTTAACTTAATCACTTGCTAAATGTTCTTTCAGCTGATTGCAGGCGCGTTGTTTGACCAGAAAATTCCGGGGCAAATATCCCTCCCTTTATTGAAAACTAGTCTTATGCCATCAGAGGCCATGGCTTGGGGTATATCCCCAAACGCCCCCAATCCTCCAATTCCCCAATCCTTGAATAGACCTTGAATAGACTTTCATTTGAACTTAATTTCAGGTCAATCAGACAAATGGTTCTTAAGATATGGCCAAAATGGTAATTTTCCATCACAAAACGCCACCTGGTGGCAAAATATTGAACCATACAGGTATGATGTCATCATGTGACACGTTGTGATGTCATGACCTTGCAGTTGCACATAGTTTCATGTCAATTGGACAAATGGTTCAAAAGATATGACAAAAATGGTGAATTTTATGTGACAAAGCTTAGCTCCACCTTGTGTCAAAATTTAGAACCAAACAGGTATTATGTCATCATGTGACATATCATCAGGTCATGACTTTTCATTTGCACTTGATGTGAGGTCAATCGGACAAATATTTCCAGAGATATGATAAAAACAGTGATTTTTCAGTTTTTGACCCCTGGTGGCCAATCTAGAAATTGTAAATTGTCCAAAATCGAATCAGTTCTTCCACTTTATGATACTTACCTACATGCAAAACATGAAATTTCTCATTGAAATGTTACTGAAGTTATCGCGTTAACACGTAGGGCGGTGTGGCGGCCGCAGCGGCGGTTGAACCAAAAACACAATATCTCCGAAACGCTGTTCAGCGTTCGAGGATATAATAATTAGTCCTAGCTAATTCTAGACGATTGTCCTTTATTCACACGTTTTCCAATTCAAGAGTAATCAAGTGGCAATTTAAGACACGGCTTCTCTCCCCCATGCAATCTAAAAGCGACAAAATAACGGGCTGCATTCAGTACCGAAAAATAATTTGATTATAATTAGGTCTATGCACCGTCACTCAGGGACGGCATTTAATAACCCTCCATTGAATGAAGGTAATTTCGGCGGCAATTACGTACACCTGTTTTCGCAGCAGGTCACTCAGCTCGCTGTAAAAAATAAACAGCTGTCTGATTGAAAAATGTAAACGGACTAAAACACGTACTACTCACCAAAATTACCTTCAATCGCTGAAGAGTTCTGAAATGCTGAGTGACAGTGCATATACCCAATTATAATCAAATTATTTTTCTGTATAAAATATAACCCATTATTTTGTCGCTTGTAGATCGCATGGGGAAGAGAAGCCGTGTCCTCTATTGCCACTTGATTATTCTTGAATTGGAAAGCATGTTAATGAAGGAAACCCATCAAGATTTATCCAGCACCATTTATTTTAAATAAATGGAGGGATATTAGCCCCGGAATTTTCAGGTCAAACAACGTGCCTGGCTGATTGTCTAAAATATTGCCCTATTTTGCTGTGTCTTAACTTTTTTGAGACCTGTTGCAGCCAGAAATTTTTGAAATTAGCTCATTTTGTGGATAAAAATGTAGAATGTCTTAGTTTCAACATTTGAAATGTTATCCATGTTCTATTGGAAATAACATATTGGCTCATGTGATCTGAAAGTCATTGCATTTTGATTTTATTCAGAATTTACACTTCATCCTAACTATTTCAGAATTGGGGTTGCATATAAAGTGTCCTTTTTTTTCGAAAGTCGTGAAGAAAGTTATGGAATTACAGTACACATGTAGCCCAGGAGTGTACGAACCTGCTTCGTAACCAAGAAAATCGTAAAACAGATTGCATGCTGATAATCCATCCAAGCAGTGACTGACCCGAGCGTAAGCATACAGTTTAAGTAAAACTAGTGCAAATCAAAGTGCAAGCAGGGGCTATTTGAGGGTGAGAACAGATTTTCTGGGGAAAACTTTACAAAATCAACCCATGAAATCAATATGTCTACTCCTAAGTTGAAATACCAAGAATGATAGATAATAATGAAACTCCAAAAAATAATGAAACTCCTTGCCAAATACAGCAGGGATCTCCCTCTGATTGATAACAACTGAGATTGCTTCTGAGCCTCGGTGACTGTGTCCTCCACCGCCCCTCTCTCATGTGGGCTCCCACAGGGCTCTGTGCTAGGCCCTCTTTTATTCTGTCTGTATCTACTCCCATTCTTCGGTTCTAAGGCATTTCATTTCACTGTTATGCGGATGACAGTCAGATCTATGTGCCCCTTAAAAAGACTGATCCTTCTCTGTTAAGCCGCTGCTGAAGTGTCTAGATGACCTCAAAGCCTGGATGGCTCTAAATTTCCTCAATTTTAATGAAAACAAGACTGAAGTGATGGTCTTTGGTGGCACCTCTGTGACCCCACTAGCACAGCTAGCTTTGGCATAGCCTCGCAAGCCTATTGTTAGTAATCTGGGGGTAAAAGCAGACCTTAAGTTTGACAGCCAGATTAAAGTCGTGGTGAAATCCAGTTTCTTCCAGCAAAGGCAGCTGGCGAAAGTAAAACCAGTCCTTCAGAAATAGCACTTTGAGACAGTAATCCACGCCTTTGTGACACTCGGCTGGATTACTGCTATGCTTTTTATGGGGGTTAGTGGGTCCTCCATTGCTTGTCTTTAACTAGTACAGAATGCTGCTGCACATTTTTTAACTGGCACAAGAAAGAATGAGCACATTTCACCTGTTTAAGCTTCACTCCTCTGGCTGCCTGTCCAGTTTAGGATTCATTTTAAAATTCTTTTCTTTGCTTTCAAAGCCTTAAATGGTCTTGCCCCACCCTACCTATCTGAGCTGCTGCACCCCTACAATCCCAGCCAGTCTCTCAGGTCAGCTGACCTGCTTCTCCTGACAGTCCCTAAAGTTAGGCTGAAGCTCAGAGGGGATCGAGCATTTGCTGTTGCTGCACCAAAACTGTGGAATGAACTACCGCTGCACATTAGACAGGCCTCCTCACTCTCTCATTTTAAGTCTTCTTAAAACCCACCTCTTTTCTTTGGCTTTTGACACTATGGGCTCTAATTTCTTGGCGCAACGCAGGTGGCGTACCGTGGCGCAGCCCACGCAGTGGTAATTTCGTCCGGCGCAGCCCGCGCAGTGGTAATTTCGTGAGGTGCAACACCGTGCGCAGACGAACGTGCGCCGAGATGGGTGTGGCGGCGTAGTAGGGGGAGGTGTCACTTATTCATCAAGACGCAGTGACAGTTTCGTAGAAAAAGTCTTCGCTGCAGTTGCGCAGAGAGCTCGCCAGCTCCAACCTGGTTCACTTTTTGTGCAGTGGTAATTTGGCTGATCGGCGTGCAGTGCGCACACGTCACTGATACCTCACAGGCAGGTTTCCAGAATGTCAGGCACATTTCAATACAGCAAATACAAAACCCAAAACCAGTGAAGTTGGCACGTTGTGTAAATCGTAAATAAAAACAGAATACAATGATTTGCAAATCCTTTTCAACCTACATTCAATTGAATACACTGCAAAGACAAGTTCCTTAATGTTCGAACAGGTAAACTTTGTAATTTTTTGCAAATATTAGCTCATTTGGAATTTGATGCCTGCAACATGTTTCATAAAAGCTGGCACAAGTGGCAAAAAAGACTGAGAGCGTTGAGGAATGCTCATCAAACGCTTATTTGAAACATCCCACAGGTGAACGGGCTAATTTGGAACAGGTGAGTGCCATGATTGGGTATAAAAGCAGCTTCCCTGAAATGCTCAGTCATTCACAAACAAGGATGGGGCGAGGGTCACCACTTAGTGAACAAATGCGTGAGCTGATTGTCAAACAGTTTAAAAACAACATTCCTCAACAAGCTATTGCAAGAAATTTAGGGATTTCATCATCTGCGGTCCATATCATCGTCAAAAGGTTCGGAGAATCTGGAGAAATCACTGCATGTAAGCGAGAAGGCCGAAAACCAACATTGAATGCCTGTGACCTTTGATCCCTCAGGCGGTACTGCATCAAAAATCGACAGCAGTGTGTAAAGGACATCACCACATGGGCTCAGGAACACTTCAGAAAACCACTGTCAGTAACTACAGTTCGTTGCTACATCTGCAAGTGCAAGTTAAAACACTACAATGCAAAAGCGAAAGCCATTTATCAACAGCACCCAGAAACACCCCCGGCTTTGCTGGGCCCAAGCTCATCAAAGATGGACTGATGCAAAGTGGAAAAGTGTTCTGTGGTCTGACGAGTCCGCATTTCAAATTGTTTTTGGAAACTGTGGACGTCGTGTCCTCCGGACCAAAGAGGAAAAGAACCATTCGGACTGTTATAGGCGCAAAGTTCAAAAGCCAGCATCTGTGATGGTATGGGGGTGTATTATTGCCTAAGGCATGGGCAACTTACACATATGTGAAGGCACCATTAATGCTGAAAGGTACATACAGGTTTTGGAGCAACATATGTTCCCATCCAAGCAATGTCTTTTTCATGGACGCCCCTGCTTATTTCAGCAAGACAATGCCAAGCCACATTCTGCACGTGTTACAACAGCATGGCTCTGTAGTAAAAGAGTGCGGGTACTAGACTGGCCTGCCTGTAGTCCAGACCTGTCTCCCATTGAAAATGTGTGGCACATTATGAAGCGTAAAATACGACAACAGAGACCCCGGACTGTTGAACAACTTAAGCTGTACATCAAGCAAGAATGGGAAAGAGTTCCACCTGAAAAGCTTCAAAAATTGGTCTCCTCAGTTCCCAAACATTTACTGAGTGTCGTTAAAAGGAAAGGCGATGTAACACAGTGGTAAAAAGGCCCCTGTGCCAACTTTTTTGCAATGTGTTGCTGCCTTTAAATTCTAAGTTAATGATTATTTGCAAAAAAAAAAGTTGTTTGAACATTCTCAGTTTGAACATTAAACATCTTGTCTTTGCAGTGTATTCAATTGAATATAAGTTGAAAAGGATTTGCAAATCATTGTTGATTTACATAATGTGCCAACTTCACTGGTTTTGGGTTTTGTAAATCACATCCTCATATTTGGACTACCTCATTCATTTGGCGCTCAGAATCAATGTCCGGCAGTAAGAGCAGAAGTAAGACCAGCAGGTGAGGTTACTGGCACCTATCCTGCCTGCATTGCAAGATGCTGTCTCCATCTGGCTCCTCTGGTATCCATGGGTGTCGACGAGGCTCGGCTTAACAAGTTGCCCTCTGAAGAACAGCAGCACCAAATAAGGTTAAAACTACGCCTGTACTGCTGAAGTGCTATCCGTGCCATTGTGGAATTCCCTGTTCAGCAGATGTGAATGGCGCTGTCTGGAGCTGCTGTCTCATATACTCGTCCACTTCTTCCTGCTTACCTGACCTGGCAAGGTCGCCAAATTACGACCCGGGCATTGGTAGACTCAGGTGCTGACGGGACTTTTATTCATCTTGGTCTCTTTTGTTGCCTGATTTTATTACTGCAAGCCTCCTTCCAGTCCCAGGATCTCACAGGGAATGCCTTTCCTGATATCACAGAGGTAACTCAGCTGGTGCTCAAGCTGACCTTTGGTAACCACACCCAAGAGTTGCTGGTTATCATCAAGGTGTCACTGCATGCCTCGGTTATGTTAGGAGGAGCCTTGCTTGAACAGCGTAACAATGGTGTGGACTGGTCTGTGGGATTCATTCTGGAGTGGAGTTTATCATGTTCACTGTCTTTTCTTCATGGCACTTCCAGTCCCCAAGCATCTCCATCCTTCAACCACAAGGAGGAGCTGCCAGATCTGAAGGGGGTGCACCTAATCTATCTTGACCTCTGCATAGCATTCAGCAAGACCCGAGAGACATAACTTTCCCCATTCAGATGTTTTGATTGTGCCATTGACTTATTGGCTAGAAAATTGCCCCCGGGGGGTCAGCTGTACTCCCTAATCAACCAGGAGTCCCACGCTATGGAGGAGTACATAAATCAATCCTTGGAATAATTTGGGCTTCTTTGTCACCAATTGGAGCTAGTTTCTTCATTGTGGCTAAGAACGATGGGTTTCTATGCCCCTGTATCAGGGTCTTAATGCAATTGCCATAAAGAATCATTATCCTTTACCCTTGATAACTGTGCATTCTCCAATCTCCAGGACTGCTGGCTTTTTTTTTTTACCAAGCTGGATTTGTGCAATGGCCATCAGCGGGTGCACACGGGGGAAGGGGATGGGTGTAGGACAGTGTTTAAGACCCGCTCAAGCTACTACGAATACCTGGTGATGCTGATCAGTCTTGCTAATGCCCCTGCTGTGTCCGATAAACTCATGAATAATGTCCTCCAAGAACTGGTCGCCTGGGTTGTCTATGTCTACCTGGAGAATATACTGGTCTTCTCTCAAACTCTGGAGGATCACACCCACTATGTCCAATTAGTCATTAAAAGGCTTCAAGAGAACCAGCTTCAAATCAGAAAAGTGCAAATTCTGTCGCACCACTGTCTCGTTCCTTGGCTGTGTAGGAATGCAGGGCACTTAAAATAAATAGCCAGGAAGTACAGGTTGGCCGGACTTTAAAGGTTGCGAGGAGCTGCAATGGTTCCTCAGGTTCACCAACGTCCACTGCAGATTCATTCAATGAGCAACGTCTTGGCCTGGGGCCACGCCTCTCAGCTGGCATGCTATTCCAGCATCTTTTGCACTCTCACCCTTGTTTGTCACCACTTTTTATGGCCAACCATTTCCCAGCGTATCTGGGAATTTGTCACAGCTTGTACTGTGTGCACCCACTCCAAATCAAGTACCCAGCTGCCCTAAGGTCTGCTGCATCCCTTGGAAGTTCCAGACCAACTATCGGCCTGCATTGGCCTGGATTTTGTCATGGAGCTGCCCCCTTCTGATGGATTCATGGTCATCCTTACCATTATTGACCTAAAGCCTTAGTTCCATTTACCAAGCTCTCCACAGCCTAGAAGACTGCTGAAGTCCTCCTACAATGTGGTTGACCTTCACGGCATGCCTCAAGTGGTAGTCTCTAATGATGGTCCCCAATTTCATAATCGCTTTTTGAAGGCCTTCGCCATCCTGGTAAGTGCCACCCCTTGGCTCTTGTTTGGGTTCCTACTGAACTAGGAGCTGGGCAAGTCTCTTTGCTGCCTGACAGAAGGTAACCCTGTCAGGTGGTCTTGTCTGTTAATTAGGTGGAGCTGGCTCGCAATTTGTGACCAGTGGCTAGTTTTGGCATGTGTTCTTTTTAATATTGCTGTGTTTGCCAGGGCTGGAGAAGAACTTATACTTTAATATCCTGGCACGTATTCACCTTCCAGGAGAAAGGGAATAGTCGTGGCTGGCCTGCTCCTGCCTACCAAGTGGGACAAATGTTTGGGTCACCGCAAAGGATATCCTGCTTCGGGTGACATGTAAGAAGCTTGCCTGCTGTTTCATTGGCTCATTTAGACTACCAGTCAAAAGTTTTTGCACACCCTGATATTTTTTGTATTTGTTACAAATTTTTTATTTTGTTCTTGGGTAAAAGTCTCATATCAGTTTTATAACAGAAAGGTAGGAAAACTGAAGCCCAATGTATAAACCATGTACAGAGCAGTGAAAAAGTATTTGCCCTCTTCCTGATGTCTTATTCTTTTGCGTTTTCGTTGCACTTAAATGTGACCAGCCATGAAAAAAGGCTGGCAGGGTCAAAATTTTCAAAATTCAGTTTTATATTATTTTTTATAGAGTGGACCTTCCTTTTCCAGAAATTCATCTGGTTGGTATTTGCTGTATTTAAATTAAAGTTATTAAAAATTGCATACCTGTCAACTCTCAGGCAAATAGCTTGAGCTGCATGCTTTTTATAGCCTATTAAACAGCCAAGTGCCACTTTTTTTACCCACGCAATACTGAGAGTGAAAGGTGATATTTTATTGGAACGCGGACCAGTTCAATCAACGCAAAGCATTGGCGAAGCATTATTTTTCTGTACTGAATTTAGCCCATGATTTCATCGCTTTTAAAACGCATTTGGAGAGAAATTGTGTCCTCGGTTGCCGATTATGATAATTGGCAAACGCATCAATAGAGGAAAATGATTGAGAACTAGCCAGGACTAATTGTTGTCATAAAGCAGTGTTTCTCAAACTTTTTCAGACCAAGAACAACTTTGTCAAAAAAAAAAAAAATTTCAGGGGCCACGCTAAAATGTTTTTAACCTTTTATTGTACAAATTTTACATCCAAAATATGAATGTGATCTAAAAAGAAAGAAGTGTGAAAAATAGATAATCAGATTTACATCTGGGTGCTAACGGTGGTTCAAATATGAACTGAATTTGCACACATTCAAAATTGCAAGTAACATGACTGTTATGAAGAAGTAATAAACAAATTTTAATTGCCTCTGGTGAAAAGCAGCCTTAACAAAATCTAACAACACACTGTTAATTAAATGCAGATTGACTGCATCTGGTCGTTTGACGATTAAGTCATTTTCCCCGCCTCTTAATGGGATGAATGGTACTCAGGAGCGTAATTTTAACTGGGAGTTGGGGGGGACGGAGACCCGGCCTTTATGATAATTAGCCCTGGCCAGTTCGCAATCATTTTCCTTCATCGACGCGTTTTCCAATTATCGTAATTGGCAACTGAAGACACGGTTCCTGCCCATATGCGATTTAACTCTACTCTTTAAGACCTAAGTCTTAATGCAACACTGAACTTTTTGCAGCCCATAATGAACAGGTGCTGCTTGTTCTCTCCGATTAAGTAGGACGGCAATCGGTCATCAGGATGCGCATTTGCTGTGTTTAAATCAACGTTATTCAAAATCGCTTACCTGTCGACTCGCAGGCAAGCAGTAAATTAATTTTCTGAACTTAATTTACCCGACCATATCATCGCTGGATGCTGTTAGATCGCACATGGAGAGGAACCGTGTCTTCAGTTGCCAATTACGATAATTGGAAAACGCGTCAATCATGGAAAATGATTGAGAACTTGCCAGGACTAATTGTCATAAAGGCCGTGTTTCTGTCCCCCCCAACTCCCGTTAAAATTACGCCCCTGATGGTACTGATGCATATTTTGCATCACTGACTGTATATCTGGTTTTAAACTGGACAGTCTTAATCTCATACTGGGGCCCACATTGATCTGCTTGCGCTGCTTTGTTTTCGGACTAACTAGTGCTGAAAATCCAACTTCACACTTGTAGGTGCTTGAAAATGGCATTAGTATTTTCAAAGCAGACTGCGTGAGTTCGGGGTACTTAGGCTGGATGTGGATCCAGAAGTCTGTCAAGGATTTCTCTCGAAATGCCATCTTCAGGGATCCATCAGACGCAATGTCCACAAGGCTGTCTACCTCTCTTGCAGATAACTTCAAACTGACATGCTCAATGCAGGGTCTGTCTCCAAAGGGATTTCTGATCCACTTGAAGTATCTTCCCAAATGCACGTGAAGGCCACGCAGGTGCTCCTAGGTGGTGTCATTATCAAGGACCTCATCAGCTGTGAGGAGAAAGTCGGCCAAAGTAGGGAAATTGTCGAATTCTAAGCGATCGAGGCGAGTGCACCACAATTCCATCTTGATGCGTGCTGCTTTAATTTTGTCCTGCACTGTAAAGATTGTGACTGTTTCCCCCTGAAGTGCTAAATTCAAAGTGTTGAGGAAGCTGGAAACATCAGCAAGGTATGACAACGTTGCAAGCCATTGGAAGTCATGCATTCTGTCATAGAGTTAATCAGTCTGATGCATGAATAGCTTAACTTCCTCGCGCAGCTCAAATAGACGGGTCAGAACTTTACCACGGGACAGCCAACGAACCTTTGTGTGGAAAAGTAGTTTCGTATGTTCGCTGCCCATTTCATCGCACAGAACTTTAAAAATTCATGTGTTCAGTGATTTGCCCTTTATCATGTTAACAATTTTAACAGCCTCGTCCAAGACTGTTTTCAGACACTGTGGCATTTTCTTCACTGCCAGCTGCTCTCGGTGGATACAACAGTGCGTTGCTGCGGCAAATGGGGCGACTGCGCGCACACGCTTAACCAGGCCTTTTTGCTTTGCGGTCATCGCCGTTGCACCGTCAGTGCAAATATAGACACACCTTGCACACTCCTGCCTCATGCCCATACAGTTGTTCAAGAAAGGCTAAGATATCAGCTGCTGTTTTTTTCTTACCTTCTTCTAACAGGTCAACCTCCCTCCTTGGCTCTCCCCCCAAAGCCCCTATCACTAGGTCCACCTGTTGTTATCACTCAGTGCCAAAGCCCTTAAACACACCTCAATGTTCCTTTTCCACTCCTCAAACTGTTCACATTTATCAGCCCCAAATTTGGGAATCCATGGCCCCCCAGCAAACCATGGGAAAAAACCAGGCATAGCATTAGGTTGCAGTGGGGGCTGTTGCTGTGGCTGCTCATCCATGCTGCTATGGTAACAGGGATCCTGCCGATTACGCCAAAAAAACGGTGTCGTGACCGAGGCCACCTAGTGGACCTTTGTTTTGCGGGGATTCTACACCAAATTTTCTGTTCCCTGCACAGAAATGTTTAGGACCCCCTAGCCATAAGCAGCATGGACACCAAACGTTAAAATTCAAGCTTTTATTGTCAGCCCCCCACAGACAATCTTACATTCCATCAACAGCAGACAGCCACAGCAAAACAACCATAAAGCAGTGGAAAATATTCAATGCACAGTTCACCTCATAGGACATTTAACACCCCCACAAACAAGGGCAAAGCAATGCTAGGCTAGATCACACACAGCAATAACAGTGGAAACACTACGGGCGACAAGCCAGAAGAGCCTGCTGCTGTCATACCGGCATTCTCCTGCAGGGGCCAACCCCAACACAATACACATACAACAGAAAATTTATAACCATAACCCTGGGGGAGACAGCTGGCACTGCCACTGCTCACACACTGAATCCCCCAAAACAAAACCAGAAAAAACACACACCATATAATCACACGGACAGACCCCGGCCGGACATACTCCCCAATAGTCCCAATCTCAAAGAAAAGTCCATAACCCTGGTTCTCAGTCCTCATGCAGAGTTTCCTTGCACGTCAGCAAACGAGTCCCTTGCGAACGCGCCCACGTCCGATATCGTCCCTGATTGGCCAAGGCACTTTCGATCAGAAACCAGGAAGAAGGCTGTGCCGTAGATACAACCTGAGGAGGAAACAACACGTACTCAGCACTAAACGCGGATCTAAGAGCTCAACGCTCACACACACACAGTATCCACGGGTAGGTACAATTACGTTCCTTTAGTTAGATTCATCGCGCTGTGTCACCATCGCCAAACGATTCCGCTCCTCCGGTTTGGCCACCGCTTCCTCCCGTCCTGAATATCGTTGCGTCCCTTTACGGGGCTGAATCACACCCGTCTCCTCACACAGCGGCTCAGCTCCTCGGCTGCAGAGGCTCTGATAATAGCCGGTTCATCGCAGAAAAGCCAGGGAAAGGGAGAGAAAGCACACCACGACAGAACACAAGCAGCCCCGCATCCAAGTCGCTCCGCGTGGGGCTCGTACCTCTCCTCCTCCCGCAGCCGATTTCTCAGCCTTTTTATCAGAGCAATCCACTCCCGTTCACCGTCACAGCTGATCTGCCAGCTGCCGCACATCAGCTATGTCAGTCCATCAATCAGTCCATTAGACATTGAGCACGTTACAAAGCACATAGATCATGATCATAAAACACAAAATAAACAAACATACACTCAATTCCCCATGGGACACGACATTAGCTGGTTTCATTGCCTCATTAGCCAAGGTGTCGTAGCATAGGAGACAATGCGGATTCGGATCCTCAGAATCTCCAGTCCAGAAAAATCCGAATTTTAAGTATTCATTGTGGTATTTCCTTTTAACTTTTGTAGACGATTTCCCAGCATGTTGAGCTTTCTTTGGTGGAGCTAGCCCTACCTCTTGTTGCGAGCAGTGTTGTGAGTGGGACTCCTTGCTAGCATCTCCCGACTCCTTTCTTTGCACGTCAGTATCGTCATCATTTGCCTTTCTTTTAACTGACCCCGTTTTCAGCCAATTATCCATCCTTGTTTCATCCTATCCGGCCTTGTTTGAGCTAAAGTTCACAGCTTTTGCTGCTCTTTTGTTTGTTTTCATTTCCTTACTTACGGACGTGAGAGTGGAATGATTTTGCCTATAGGAGACTCAATTGGCGGGGTTGCTTAGGCAACAGTTTAGGCACTGCCAATCAGATTTATTTTCAGATAGCCTATCCATTATCTTTTAAATTTAGCCTATTTTTATGCATTTTTGTTCAGAGAAATTCTCTTTACCCTTCAAATAATGTTAGGTTGGACTCAGCAAACATTCAAATATTTTTAGAGATCACCTCACGGACCACTTGACGTCGCTCACGGACTACTAGTGGTCCGCGGACCACACTTTGAGTAACAATGATGTAAACCAACTTAACCTTATACATGACCCAAAGCTGCCTAGGTCCTTAAACAGTGGAAGATAGAAGAAGGGATACAACCCAGATATTGCTGTAAGCAGCTCAGATATTGCTGGATCATGTGGAAAGATAGTATGGGACCTAATCCCTAGAACCTAGCATCGACCATTTCAATTGCAAGAAAGCCAATTGGGACGGATACTCGAAAGACCTTGACCTCAGAGTTGCAGATCTAGAACCCCCTGTGGAGAACTATGCTATGTTTGTGAAGCTGGTAAAGGAAGTCTCTAGGAAGAACATTCCAAGAGGATACTTCACTGAATACATCCTGGGGCTGACTCCAGAGAATGCAACTCTCTATGAAGAATAAGAGGTAATGTTCCAAAGCGACCCTTTTGATGGACAAACCACTGCTCTTGGAGAACAGCTTATGTCAGCTTTATCCCTGGAACATCGCAAATCATGGCAGACACTAGTAGAATCCACAGATTCTGACCAACAACAGTAAAAAAGCAAGTTCTCTCATACCCAGACTCAGCAATGATCCTAAGAAAGCCAATCAACACCAAAATGTCACAGCCAATCAAGTTGCCCACCAGTTGCTCCAGAATGGGAAAGCGCCAAAGACCGCCACGAAACAACCTACACCTAAGGTAGATCGAACTAAGTCCTCTGATAATCCAGGTTTTACCAAGACTGTCACCATGGAAGAACTAGAATCTGCAATTACCACACTAAAGCTTGGGAAGCAAGCAGGCTTTCGCTCAGGAAAGTCTACTACTAGCCAGAATCTCACTCAACATGTTAGAGATGGCTACAAACGAGGACAAATCACTGGTGCAGTTTTTGTGGGTCTGTCAGCGGCCTATGACACTGCCAACCATAAACGCCTCCTCAGCAAGATCCTTGCAATGACCAAAGATAGTAAACTCACTGAGCTCTTGCGTGTCATGCTACAGAACTGACGTTTCTCTGTTGAATTGGGAGGCAAACGCAGTAGATGGCGCAATCAGAAGAATGGCCTACCACAAGGTGGTGTCCTGGCTCCCATTATTTTCAACATCTATACCAATGACTAGCCTATTGACTCAGTAATCACGCGGTTTATCTATGCTGATGACCTCTGCATAACAGCTCAGGGCGCAGAATTCCAACAAGTGGCGACCATCCTCACAAATGCCATTACTGGATTGGCATCATACTACGATGACAATTTCCTCCGGGCTAACTCATCAAAGGCTCAGGTATGTGCTTTCCATCTGAGGAACAAGGAGGCCTGCGCTGCATGGGAAAGATCTACACGGTGCTGAACACCAGCTGCAGGAACATCACTGGATGCCTGAGGTCAACAAATATGCAAAGCGTGTACCTCCTTGCTGGCATTGTTCCACCAGACATCAGGAGAATTGTAGCAAGCCAAGTAGAGTGGAACAAACAAATGAAAAGCTTCCTCGCCAGCACACCACCACTGCAAACAACACCATCAGCAGCTCGCCTCAACCATTGGAACGAGAGACTAGCTGAGCTACCATCATCCACTAAAATGGATTTATCAGCAGCAGAGTCCCTTCCACCTGGAGCTGAGGAACCCTGGCAAAGATGGAAATATCTCAACAGACTTCGCACTGGAGTGGGCCGGTCAAAGGTCACAATGGATAAATGGGGATACAACCAAGCATCCACCATCTGTGATTGTGAGACAGCACCTCAGACCATGGAGCACCGGTTGCACTTCCCCCTGCTTGAGGAACCTTGTAGTGCATTAGACCTTGCCCTGTATACTCCCACTGCTCAGAAATGTGTTGACAAATGGGTCAACATTGTCTATTATATGGACACGACAGAAGAAGATGGCGATTCATTCAATTAAAAACATTTTAAATAGATTACTGGAGAATCCAAAGCAATTAATTCTATTTATTTATTTCAGCAGATCAATTTAGTTGAATCCGCAGGTATTACAATCAATTAATCGATTTTTCGCATGAAATTGTCTCCTTTAATTAGTTTGCATCATGCATGTTTGCCAATCCCCGGCTGTGTCTTGTGTGATAGTCAACCCACTTTGTGTGTGTGTGTTGTATTTATACCCCCCTCCTTTGAGTTGCAAGTTGCTGAATTGTAATTTACTATTTGAGCGCTTTGAACCAATCAGTATTTACTACTAAACCTCTTTATCTTTTGAAAGTAAAACGTTATTGTTGTGATTCAGCTGTTCTGCCTGTTCCATGCCTTGTCCCATATTTCTGCCCCATGCCATGCTTACGTTTTGTGCCTGGCCTTGTGCCATGTTTGGATTGACCCACGTATTCTTTGACCACTGTAATGTGAATATAGGCCACTAGATGGCAGTATTTACCTTTTTTTTGTTAAGCTCAGACTGGAGTCATGTTTAGACATGTCCTGGACATGTCTGGGGCAAGTCTCAGAAAATAAAAAAAAAGAGGTATAAATGTGGGTGGGGTCTGCAAAAGAGTATATAAGGAAAAGAATTGAGACAGTAAAGTAGTAGGAGAAATTGCAAGAAGAAGGATACGTGTGACCAGACCTGTTATTTCTGTTCAAGACCTGTGACGTTTCTTTTGTGGATTTCTTTGCCTGTGTTTGAGCATTTTCATCATCCAGGACATCACCAAGCCACCCCCACGAAAAGGGATTGTAAATATTTTGGTTTTGTTATAATTCAATCTTGGTCTTTAGGTTAGTTAGTTGTTATTGTCTTTGTTTAATTAAATGTGTTTGAGTTTTAAAACTGTATCTGTCATCTGTTGCTGTTGCTGTTGCGTTGTAAATCTAATAACGAATTGGGGCCATAACAAATTGGGGGCTCAAGTCCGGCATAGACCATTTTGTGAGTAATTTATTGAAAATCTAACATTTCAGATTGTAAAATTGTTTTTGTGAATTTTCCTATATAAATATATTGACAACAGCAATGGATGATTTCTTGGCATCACCAACCGTAGGGGTTTTGAAGTCTTTTAAAAAGACAGAACTGCTAGAAATTTGCAGACATTTAGAGCTGACAGAGGTGAAACCAGCCATGCGAAAAGCAAGACTGGCTCGAGAGATAGTTGAATATTACATTGATGAAAATGTGTTTGCACCCGGAGATCTAGAACAGTTTCCAGTGGAAAATCCAAATATAGAAATGGAACTTAAATTAAAAATGCTAGAATTTGAAAGGGAAGAAAAAGAAAAACAAAGGCAGTTTGAGTTAGAAAAATTAGCAAGAAAAGAGAAAATAGAAAGGGAGGAAAAAGAAAAACAAAGAGAATTTGAGTTAGAAAAATTTGCAAGACAGAGAGATTTTGAATTAGAGAAATTCGATAGAGAAGAAAGACTCCAAATGGAGCAACTAAAAATAAAAATTGCAACTGAAAATAAATTTCGTGCTAGCCAGGAGGTAAAACTGGTGCCTCCATTTTCGGAAAATGATGTTGACAACTATTTCCAGTGTTTTGAAAAGGTAGCAAAGAGTTGCCAGTGGTCAAAGGAACACTGGCCTCTGATGTTGCAAACTGTCCTCAAGGGTAAAGCTCAACAAGCCTATTCGGCTTTGTCTGCAGATGATTCCTCTGATTATGAGGTTGTCAAAAAGGTTATTTTGAGAGCTTATGAGTTGGTTCCAGAGGCTTACCGACAGAAATTCAGAGGTCTGAAGAAATCTGAAAATAAGACTTATGTGGAATTTGTTAATGAAAAGCAGGTTTGCTTTGAGCGCTGGTGTACTTCTATGGAGGTCAAGGATGATTTCAACTCACTAAAAGAGATGGTGTTAGTTGAAGAATTCAAGAACTGTGTTAAAGATGATGTTAAGACCTACCTTAATGAGAAGCAAGCACTGAATTTGCAATCAGCTGCCAAATTTGCAGATGAATATGTTCTCACACATAAGTCCAAATTTCAGTCTAGCAGTAACAATAGATGGTCCCAATTTCAGAAAAAGGGTTACGGTGATACCCAAGATTCCTCACCCAAAGACAAAGACAAATCTGGTGATGGTGCTCAAAAATCCAGTAACAGGTCTGATCAAAGTGTGAAAGCTGACAGTGACAAAAGTGGTCTAGTTTGCAGTTATTGCAAGAAATCTGGTCATGTTACAACTAACTGTTGGTTCCTTAAAGCTAAGAAAGAAAAAGAAAAGGATACCAAACCAAATGCCTTTGTGAAAACAAGGTTAGAAACCCCTGTAGTAGATAACCGATCTGCTAAATTACCTGCTTCTTGTGGGGCTAAAAAGCCTGATACAGCTGACTTCGTGAGGGAGGAATTTCTTCCATTTGTGTCAGAGGGATTTGTGGCTCTGAATGAGCATACTACTCCTGTCCCCATATATATCCTAAGGGATACCGGAGCTTCTCAGTCACTTTTGTTGATGGACTCCTTGGAGTTACGTGATGAGACCGCTTCAGGGGATTTCATACTTGTACAAGGTATTGAAGGGAGGACTGTATCTGTACCCCTGCGCTCTATATTCTTGAAGTCAGATTTAGTTACAGGACAGGTAAAGGTGGGACTTATGTCAAGTCTACCTATAAAGGGTGTTTCTCTGTTGCTAGGCAATGACCTGGCTGGGGGCAAAGTAGTTCCCCCTGTACATCTTACTTCACAGCCGAGCACTGAAGATGGGGATGAGGACCCATCTCTGTATCCTTCTTGCGCAGTGACTCGTGCTATGGCCAAGAAGGCTAAAGAAGAAGATGATGTGGTGCCGTCCAGTACATTGAATAGTCAGGACTCACCAGGTGGTTCGCCTCATGACTCTGATTGGCCTACTATGGTTTCTCCGTTTGAGGACTTATCAGATACTTTTATCAGTTCTCTATTCAACCAGCCGGATGGGTCTGGTGATTCTGATGTGTCTGGAGACTTGTCTCTGTCCAGAAAGCGGTTGATTGAGGAGCAAACTAATGATCCTGAAATTTGTGTACTAAAGAGGAGAGCCCTTCCTGATAAAGAAATAGACGCAGTTCCAGTTGGGTATTATCTCAAGGATGGTGTGTTGATGCGGAAGTGGCGCCCTCCTGATATCCCTGCCAATGCAGATTGGGCAGTGGTCAGGCAAATTGTTGTTCCGAAGGTCTACAGCCGGGGTCCCCAACCCCCGGACCGGGGTCCGGATCCGGACCGGATCGCCATATCATCCGGACCTGGGATTAATTGTTAAAATATTTTTAATTTTGACAGGCGAATCTATTTCATGCCGTAACATTACTTTTTCCTATATGAGCACTGCACTGAACAAGCATGGGAAGGTACTAACCAATCGTGTGCGAGTCCTACTACCCATGTGATTCTAACTAGCCAATCAAATCGCCAGCTTGAATTCAGAGCGAGGAGACCGAAGCCGAGGTGTGCTGCGTCCAAGCATACAGGCAGTCAGGAAGTGAAGGTGAAAGGCGAGCGAAAAGGGATTGAAGTGGATTAAATGCAGGGAGATGATACTGGAAGAGAGGGCGTAAGTTAGTCATTAGAGATATAAGCACTATGGCGCTGTCAAAGAAGAGAAAAGTAGACGCCGAAAATCGAGCTTTCAATGCGGAATGGACTGACGCGTACATGTTCATTCTTCCGCCCACGAGCACGAAACCAGTGTGTCTCGTATGCTCCGAAACCGTGGCACTTATTAAAAGTGCCAACGTCAAGCGTCACTATGAGACTAAGCACAAAGCATTTGACCAATCATACCCACCGAAGTCTGAACTCCGGTTGCAGAAAATTCGTAGTCTCATTGCCCAATATGATCAGTCCACCAGGATATTAAGCCGTTCTTTCAGCGCACAACAGCGTGCTCATGAATGTTCCCTCCGAGTTGCGTGGGTTTTAGGTAAACACAAAAAGCCTTTTACAGATGCAAGTGTTGTCAAAGAGTGCATGACTGAAATAACAGAAGTGTTACTTGATGGTAAACAAAAAGATGAGCTCTGTGACAAAATAAAGCAAATACCTCTGTCAGCCAACACATCCACAAAACAAAGTGAAATACTAGCTCAGGATGTACTGTCCCAGCTGGAAGAAGCCATATGTAAGGCACCATGTGTAGGCTTGGCTGTGGATGAATCGACTGATGTGTCTGACAATGCTCAGCTATTGGTTTATATAAGATTCTTAAACAGGGATAAAAATGAGTTCTGTGAAGACCTCTTAGGCGTGACTTCTCTGCGGACTACTACCAGAGGAGAAGACATCTACCTGGCAATTAAGGAAATGTTATTAAAGAGAGGAATAGAGCCAAAACAAGTGGTATCCATAACTACTGATGGAGCTCCTGCCATGATGGGGAGAGAAAAGGGGGCTGTGGCAAGGATGAAAAAAGACAATGCTGAGCTGATCTCTTACCATTGCATTATTCATCAGACTGTCCTTTGCTCCGCCCTGTCAGATGAGTATGCTGAGGTGATGAAGACAATGATGAAAATCATAAACTTTCTCAGGGAATCTTCTTCTTGTCAGCATCGCATGCTCAGGGAATTCCTCAGAGAGGTTGATGCAAACTCTGATGATCTTTTGCTCCACAACAACGTGAGATGGCTCAGCAAAGGCAGGGTGCTAGAGCGATTTTGGTCAATTAGACGTGAGGTAGCAGCTTTCTTGCAAGAGCTGGAAAGTCAGAAAGCATTCAACTTTTCTGTCTTTCTAAATGACGAGAAAAACATGGATATCCTAGCTTTTTTGGCTGATATCATGTCACACCTGAATGGGCTTAATTTGCAGCTGCAGGGAAAGAACAATTCCATTTGTGAGCTGATGACCAGTGTCCGCTCATTTCAGCGAAAACTTGAGGTGTTCAAAGAAGATCTGCAAGGAGACTACACACACTTCCCAAAAGTAAAAGAACAGGTGCAGGGACAAAGAGATGTCTCCTCTTTTGTTGACTTTGTTGACAAGTTGATTGAAAACTTCAGCAAACGTTTTGATAGCTTCAGCATTGGAGAGCAGCTCACCCTGTTCATACAGAATCCATTTCTTATCACTGATGTCAGAGCATTCTCAAATGATGTCACACATCACTTCAAGTGGGCAAATGCTGGGCCCCTCCAGATGCAAATGGTTGACCTCCAGGCAGATGTGGCCCTAAAAGAGCAGTTTGGAAGAACTGACTCTGCCACCTTCTGGCTCCAGATGGTATCTGAGACAGCTTTCCCAGATCTGAAGAAAGTGGCCCTGTTTATCTTGACCATGTTCGGCTCCACATACAGCTGTGAGGCAGCGTTCTCTACAATGAACATAATAAAAACAAAATATCGTTCCAAGCTCACTGATGAGCATCTGCACATGTGCATGAGAATGGCATTGACCTCGTTCAAGCCCAGATTTAAAATGTTGGCAGGGCAAGCTAAAGCTCAATTCTCACACTGAAAAAACTGGGGAAGGGGGGGGAAGAAAGATCATCTGTAAGAGAAACAGTTAAGATGTTTTGAGAATGTTTTGTTGAGGAGAATATTGACATTGTTCAGTCAAAAGGAAACTGAAGCTGCTATTTTTTTTTTCTTAAGCACTTTCTTTGTTTTTGAATACATAATTTAGTCATTTTTATTTAAACTGCAGCCAAATAATGTAAGCCCGTGTTTCTGTGTCAATAAATTCCTTTGAAATTATTTTAACCCGTATTACGTTTTTTTCCTTCGTTTATTCAGGTATCAGTCATACCGCAAATAGACATATGATGTTCCGGACCTCAGCTTGAGGATATTTAGTTCAACTGGACCTCCTCAATTTTTACTTGAATACCCCTGGTCTACAGGAATGAGATCTTAACAATGGCTCATAGTTTACCTTTAGGAGGTCATCTTGGTGTTAACAAGACTGTTGATAAGATCATGAAACACTTCTTTTGGCCTGGGCTTCGGAAAGACGTTTCCAACTTTTGCAAATCCTGTCACACTTGTCAGGTAGTTGGAAAACACCAGTTAGACCCACCTGTAGCTCCATTGCAGCCTATCCCAGCATTTGGGGAGCCATTCTCTAAGGTCATTGTTGATTTTGTTGGTCCATTACCCAAGACTAGATCTGGAAATCAGTACTTGTTGACAATCATGTGTGCATCTACCGGATTCCCTGAAGCCATACCTCTACGTAACATCAAGGCAACTGCAATCTCGAAGGCTTTGATAAAGTTCTTCACGTTGTTTGGCCTTCCCAGGGAAATTCAGTCAGGCCAAGGTAGCAATTTCACTTCTGGTTTGTTTCAGCTGGTTGTGTATGAACTAGGTGCAAAGCAGATTCTTTCTAGTGCCTATCATCCAGAAAGTCAGGGTGCCTTAGAGCGGTTTCATTCCACTCTCAAGACAATGATGAGGACTTATTGTTATGACCATGAGAAAGACTGGGATGAAGGGGTTCATTTGCTGTTGTTTGCAGCTAGAGAAGCAGTGCAGGAGTCTACTGGATTCAGTCCATTTGAGCTAGTGTTTGGTCATGAAGTGAGAGGACCTTTGCTATTATTGAGTGAACAATGGCAAGAGAAAGAGCCGCATATCAGTCTGTTAGACTATGTCAGCAAGTTCAAGGAAAGATTGCGTGCAGCTTGTGACCTTGCCAAAGAGAACTTGAAATCAAGTCAGGGAAAAATGAAAACTTGGTATGATCATAAGGCTAGAAGCTGTGAGTTTAAACCAGGAGAAAAGGTCCTTGTGTAGTTTCCCTTGCAGTCCAATCCATTGCAGGCTAGATTTCATGGTCCTTATGAAATTCTGACAAAACTCAATGATCTCAATTACATTGTGAAGACTCCAGATAGGAGAAAACCAAAACAATTGTGTCATATTAACATGCTAAAGCCTTATCATGACAGAAATGCTAGGGTTGCAGCTGTCACTTCAGATTCTCCAATGGTCGAAACGTGTAAAGATGAGGGGGAGTTTCAAGATGATGAACCAAGAATTAAAGCTGAAGTTCTTTCATGTAAATTGTCAAACACTGAAGTGTTGCAAAATCTTGATGTAAAACTCCAGCACTTAGAACCCTCACAGAGAGATCAGTTTGAAAGGTTGATCAAGAAATATGAGGATTTGTTTCCTGATGTTCCAAAGAGAGTTACTATAGCCTCTCATGATGTAGATGTTGGTGATGCCAAACCAATAAAACAGCATCCATACCGGATCAATCCTGAAAAGAGAGATTGCTGAGAAAGAGGTTGAGTACATGTTAAAACATGATATTATCAGACCCTCCAACTCCGATTGGAGTTCACCCTGTGTGCTAGTTCCAAAACCTGATGGAAGTACTAGATTCTGTACAGATTATCGCAAAGTCAATGCTGTAACTAGAACTGATGTGTTTCCAATAGCTAGGATTGATGATTGTATTGATAGTGTAGGGCAAGCGAAGTTTCTGACCAAGATTGATTTATTGAAGGGTTATTGGTGTGTGCCTTTAACTGAGAGGGCCAAGAGCATCTCTGCTTTTGCCACACCATCTGGATTGTACCAGTAAGAAGTCCTACCCTTTGGCATGAAAAATGCCCCAGCCACGTTCCAAAGAATGATACAGTCTACAATCGCCGGATTGCCACACACGGATGCGTACATCGATGACCTGATCACATGGAGTGACTCCTGGGAAGAACATCTAAAAGATGTAGAGACGTTGTTCCAGCGCCTGACCCAGGCTAACCTGACTGTTATCCTGAGCAAGAGTGACTTTGGTTGTGCTACTGTCACCTATCTTGGCTACGTCATAGGCCAGGGTAAGGTGGCACCCATAAATGCTAAAGTCCAAGCCATCATGGACTTTCCAGTTCCTGACAACAAAAAAGCTTTGCGCCGCTTCCTTGGAATGATCGGGTAGTACCGCAAGTTCTGCAAGAACTTTGCTGAGATTGCTCTCAGTCTAACTAACCAACTGAAGAAAGGCGTAAAGTTCACCTGGGATGATGCATGCCAGAGAGCCTTCGATCACCTGAAGTCTCTGCTGTGTCACTTCCCCGTGCTCAAATCTCCTGACTTCAACAAACCGTTCTCCATCGCGGTCGATGCTAGCGACCAAGCTTGTGGATCTGTGCTCCTACAGAGAAGTGACTCTGATGACATTGAGCATCCCGTGGCATACTTCTCCAGGAAGTTCAATCGCCACCAAAGGAACTATTCCACAATAGAGAAGGAACTGTTGGCTCTGGTCCTTTCTTTACAACACTTTGAGGTTTATGTTTGTACAGGACAAAAGCCAATGATTGTGTACACTGACCACAATCCGTTAATGTTTTTGAGTAAGATGAAAAACAAGAATCGGAGATTGTTGAATTGGAGTTTGATTTTACAGGAGTTTGACTTGGAAATTAAGCATGTGAAGGGTACAGACAATGTAATTGCTGATTGCTTATCCTGTGTTTGAATATGTATATATATATCATGTGTTTATTTGAATATTGTATGATATGTATGTATAGACAAGTGTTCACTTAACCATTTTGTATTGAAAAGAAAAATTTTGCCTTTATGAGTCAAAATTTTTCCCTTTTGGAATGGAGGTGTAATGTGAATATAGGCCACTAGATGGCAGTATTTACTTTTTTTTTGTTAAGCTCAGACTGGAGTCATGTTTAGACATGTCCTGGACATGTCTGGGGCAAGTCTCAGAAAATTTAAAAAAAGAGGTATAAATGTGGGTGGGGTCTGCAAAAGAGTATATAAGGAAAAGAATTGAGACAGTAAAGTAGTAGGAGAAATTGCAAGAAGAAGGATACGTGTGACCAGACCTGTTATTTCTGTTCAAGACCTGTGACGTTTCTTTTGTGGATTTCTTTGCCTGTGTTTGAGCATTTTCATCATCCAGGACATCACCAAGCCACCCCCACGAAAAGGGATTGTAAATATTTTGGTTTTGTTATAATTCAATCTTGGTCTTTAGGTTAGTTAGTTGTTATTGTCTTTGTTTAATTATGAAATTATTAATTAAATGTGTTTGAGTTTTAAAACTGTATCTGTCATCTGTTGCTGTTGCTGTTGTTGTTTTAAATATAATAACAAATTGGGGCCATAACACCACTGCTTATGTCTGACCATTCTTTGATCTTGTATTATGTTTTGGTAATTTTAGATTTCCTTGTTTTATTATTTTTCATGTTCAGATTTATTCCGAGTTCCGTGCCATGCTTCTAGTATCCCTTGCCATGTTTCATAGTCTTTGCCATATTTCATAGTTCTTATGCCATGTTTTATTTCTATGCTTTGCACTTTGTCTCCCCAGTCTTGTCAGGTGTGTATCTTTGCTCACGGTCCCTTGTCTTGCGTGCCACTCATTCGGGTGATTTATTGGTTTCTGGGTTTCAATCTTCTTTCATTATCTCGTGTTCTTCCTTCCTCTCTCTTTTACTATCTTACTAACACACACTAACAGTTTATTGTTTTCGCTAATTACTAACCCACACTAACCCTGTATATTTTTACTAATTTACTAACAAGCACTCGGGATTGTATAGCTCAGGGGTGTC
Source organism: Gymnothorax reevesii (assembly GCA_029721435.1). NCBI lineage: Eukaryota > Metazoa > Chordata > Actinopteri > Anguilliformes > Muraenidae > Gymnothorax > Gymnothorax reevesii. The sequence goes on from CM056575.1 coordinate 76,804,858, forward strand.
AAACTGCCCCGTAAACGGGCCAAGAAGCTGCAGGTCTTCAATCCTACCAAGCAGAAGCTCACCTGAAATCACTGATTATATCAACTGATCTAGGCCTGTACAACTGATTAGTTGTATCAGGTGCACTTCTGCATTGTTGGAGTGAAAACCTTTAGAAGTCAACCTATTCTAGTCTCCGCCTCCTTGCCTTTCCCTAATTATCTCTGCTGCTATTTTCCGTGGATCACCCCATTTACTTTGTGCTTTCCTTTATTTAAACTATGCATTTTTAGTACTCCGTGACTGGAGCTGTTTGTCTGTCCATAGGTTTGTCTTGTAAACCCTGCCTGCGTTTTGGCTACGGCCTAATTCATGTTATTAGTTTATTCCTCATGTGTCAATCCCTGATTGTGGTTCCATTGATTGGATCTGCCCTCCCTGATCATGTGTTCACCCGGATATGTATTTAAGAGGTCCGTTTGTTTCACTTCCTTCGTCAGATCGTATCTTCCTTGTTTCCTGTGCCACGCTTTTCTCGCCTTGATTCATTGTGATTTAGCTTTCTGACTGGACCGTCCTAGACTTCGAGTTTTGCTGATTCCCTGTACTGCCGCATTCTTGCTTTTTCGACCTCTTTTTGTCCGACAACGATTGTGTGATTGGTGCCCTGTGTATGACTCTGGATTACGCCCATTGGAATTTGATTTTGGATTGCGGACATTGTACTGTTGCCAGCTCTGTTGGGGGGGGGGGTTCCCCCTTCAGAAATAAAGCCTCCTTTTTGTATTTTGCTGGTTGTTGCCATTGGTTAGTTTCGTAAAACCGAATAGTTATCTTTAATGATTGTAAAATATTGAAGTTCTCTTCCTTGTCTTGTTAATGGGAATAAGCTCTCAAGCTTTTCTCATATTCTCCAGGATTGGGCCAGCATTCTTGTTAATTTCACGATAGATTGACATTCGGTGCGCAGTTGACCCCCCTGGAATTGAATGAAACTAGCCATATTTGTAGATATGGGTGTCTCACGGAAAAAGCCAAATTTTTAGGTCTGTATGGGTCATTCCATGTTTAATCAACCAAGAATTTCCCTTGACCTCTCAGATTTATTTATTTATTTCTTTCAAATTTGGGGGAATGATTGAGACTCAGAAGTAATGATCACAACTGGAAAAATTTTTGCTCCAAGCCTCTTAACTAGGAAGATAAGTGCTAACGAACTTTGAGCTAATTAGCGATACCTCGCAAATTTATTCACGCCTATCTCCGAAGGTATAGCACCTAGAGAGCTGATTCTGTTGTCATTTTGAAGCTTTTTTTCAAGCCCTTTAAGCCAAATTTACAAGCTGTCTCTTGAGCCCTACTAAAAAAAAAGTTATCAAATTATAAAATTCAAAGAAGCACACCAAAAAAATTGTCAACCACTGTCAGGAATTTTCTGCTGTGAAAGGAAGGGCAGCACAAGTTCCCACGGGAATTCTCAGAGAAATTTTGGAGTGAGAAACATTGTATCATTTCGAAAATTCCCGTAGGAATTCTACTAAGGGGCCCACCATTTAATGTTAATGTGGGGGAGGAAAATTTGGTTGAGCCAGAATATTTTGTTGCACATATTCAGGTTTTTTTTTTTTTGGACAGAACAGGAATATTTATTGATGTTTGCTGATTTTTCAGGGTGCCATGGCTGCTCTGATCAACCATGGGAGCCAGATTATTATTTTTTTCAAAGAAACAGAAACTGGGAAATTTATTCAAAATCTTCCTACGCCCCATATTAAATGGGCCTCCCCTGAGGTCTCCTGATCTTCCCCTGGAAAATAAGCAGTCTGGTTTGTAAAAAAAATGTAATGTGTATATTTCCTTATGAATAGCGCATTTTTGAATAGAAATGTCATATATAATTGCTCATTTCTCAGAAACTGTTGGAGTGCCCATTACCAAATTTATAAGAAAGGTTCTTTACATCATAAAGTACCTCTGACATGAATCCACGAATTACAGGAAAATTTAAAAATATTATTTTTTTTGGGTGTATCTTTGAATTTTATAGGTTGTGATGAATTTTTTTAGCAGGCCACAAGAGACAGCTTATAGAGAGGGCTTGAAAAAAGCTTCAAAATGACACCAGAATCAGCTCTCTAGGTGCTATATTTTTAGAGATATGGGTGTATAAATTCGCAAGGTATCACTAATGAGCTCAAAGTTCGTTAGCACATATCTCCCTAATTAAGATGCTTGGAACAAAAATTTACAGTTCCAGCTATTAATCATGGATCTCAATCGTTTCCCCAAATTTGAAAAAAATCTGAGAAGTCAAGGGAAAATTCTTGGTTGATTTTACAAATGCTGTAATGTACCCAAAGGGGCTATGAACTGAGAGAATTTTAGATCTCCATCTTGCTGGGTAAACAAAATAATGCCACCTAAACATAGGCACAATCTGCTATGAAATGGTCCATTTTGAATTTTCTTCCTCGTTTGGCTCCGTGTAGCTTGAAAGTGTACATCGTACCAAAAAAGGCTTGGTATTTCTCAAAATAGAGTTTCAAAAGCACAACAAACAGCATTTACCACCACAGTACATATCTGGGTTACTGAGAAAATATACTGCAAACATGCACCAAAAATCAATTTCGACCATCTTTCCAGCCGTCCATTGCACTAACCCAGCAAGATACCAAGGTACTATTCACTGAAAATGGTAGTCTTGTTGTGAGTAAACACAGAATAAAGCATTCTAGATTGGTATATGTCTGGAATATTATTTTATTACTATTTCCATTTTTAATTTTTATTGTTATTTCTCAAATAATTATAGCTCAATAGTGTAGTTACCCAGCTTGGCGCTGATGTGGTGCTGATGTCAAACCAGACTTGAAGTGTCACAGGTCATCATAAAAGTAAAGAATGTTTGGTATTGTGCACCCATATGTCATGAGATTTGATATAAAATCTGGCCTCAACAGCAAAACTCAACCCCTTTAGTGGCTTCCAGGTGGCGCCACTGGCAGGCAAAGTGAGATATGGACCTAAAAATTTGGCTTTTTCCGCGAGACACCCTTATGTTCATATGTGTCAAGTTTCATTAAATTCCAGGGGGGTCAACTCCTCAACTTCTTCAAAAAGTGCCATTTTCTCATGGAATGGCTCTTAATCTTTTATGAGTCTCTTCCCCTGTCCAGTTCATTAGGAACAAGTTACCAATCCTTCTACGGTCATCAGGATGGGAACCATATTTCTTCTAAGCTTCTCCATCCAATTTATGATTGACATTAATTGTGCCTCATTTAGTTGCATATGGAGTGTGAAATGGTACAAACTTGGGCACTCTGTTCTCTGTCTCCATTTTTTAAGGTATAAGGAATATTCTTTTAAGCTCTTTTGGACATTGAGTCATGACTACAAACTGTTGTAACAAATAATGATGATGTAATAAGAATCCATAATAATGCAGTTTAAAATTCTAATGTAATATAATGGTAAGGTTTGAGCCACAGCCTTAGTAATGTCACTGGTTAAGTCTGATTAGAAGTTCACGGAAACAAGTCTTGCAATTGGAATATAGTGATTCTACCTCTGCTAGGGGCTGGTTCACTGGAGTCCTAGCTCTTCACACTGCCTAGAAGCAACGCAGGCAGAAATTGCATTTTGGGTGGATCTAAATAAATGTGGGTGGGCCTAATTTTCCCAGCAAATATCGGCTTATGGTACACATTAGAATGAAATATACAATACTTTCATTAGGCATATTATGAAAACTTCGCATTTTTCAATAATTTTCCTTGAATAACAAATTGTCCAATTACTAGAATAATCCATCAGCAGATAAACATATAAATTCCATCTTCATGCAATGTGGTGGCAATGTTGCAGTGGTCGTTTTCAAGACAGCAAAGAAAACAATTAGCAACTGGTATCCTTAGGTTTGAATAATGCTGATTAAAACGCATTCAATTTTGCATCCTCGTGCAGTTTTTTATTTCTGGTTGTATCTTTGCGAAGAGAACTGAGTGTTTTCAGAATTCATGTTATATTAATTGAGAAAAAAGACTGACAAATGGATAACACGAGCTATTACTTTATAGGGATGCTTTGTGCTGTCTCCATTTTTGACTCAGCTGCTGGTGATGTCAGAACGTGTCACATTCCACATACTTCCCCACACTTATTTTGAACATTCGCCTTATCACAAACGCAAACAAAATTAGGACACACAAACAAAACTACACTGCGAGTTAATTATGTATAATAAATAAATAAACAAATAAATAAATCATGAATCAACCATTTTCAAATATTTTCATGGGGTGGGTGGACAAAGTGCGACAAATTTATTTAATTGGTCTGGATATTATTGAATTAATTTCAGAATGTGGCAATTCCAGAACTGTTGTTAGTACACGTGTTTCTTTCATTTAATTTTCATTCATCATTTTAATATTTGCTTTGTTTAACTATTTCAGTTTACCTGAGGAAGGTTGAGTTCTCATTGCTTCTACTGGCATTATCCTCACGAAGTCACTTTGTTGTATTACAGCCAATTATTATGACTTGCAGTAGTGCTGTGAAGGGCACAATAATAAATAAGATCTGACATCATGCAAAACTGGGACTGACAAACTCAGCAGATTATGCTCTCAAGGACAGAAGAGCTTTCGATCTCCAGTTTTTCTGTACTACCCAAATGTCACCACAAGAGAGAGCCCTATGCTATCATTTACCATTCCCACACACTAATTGGCAGAAACTGAGGTCAGGAGCAGTGGTTTATGCTTTTACATTCTTTTACCCGCTCAGCACTGCCAGCAGAGCTTTGGGTAAGAGCGGGTCTTACAGATTAGATCAGGGGTGTCAAACTGACTCGTAAACGGGTCAAGAGGCTGCAGGTTTTCACTCCAACAATGCAGAAGCGCACCTGATACAACTAATCAGTTGTGCAGGCCTAGATCAGTTGATTAAATCAGTGCTTTCAGGTGAGCTTCTGCTAGGTAGGATTGAAGCAAAGATCCGGTATTATTATACCTCTCATCTACTCCAAATTAGCCGGAACAAACCAAATGATTGAGAGAGGGGTTTCGGGGCAATGTCGCATTGGATCAAGAGTGGCATTTGAATCTAAAGTTATATGGACACTCACCTATTCTGTAATTATAATTGTCATGATATTCATAAATCTTACGATCTTATTTTCTGACGTTCAAATCGTAGCGTACATGGACACTAGCTCTGCTGTGATTTATAATCCCTACTATATCTTAACCATAATCAAACTGTTTTTCTGGAAGTTGGGGGCGGGACTTTGACAAGCGATTTCGCTTCTCCCGCGACCCTTTCGGTCATGGTACATGATATATGTGGTGTTGTGTTGAAATTGTCATGAAACGACTATACAATCATGCCGAAATAAAAAAAAAAAAAGACCTGCAGCCTCTTGGCCCGTTTACGGGTCAGTTTGACACCCCTGTAATGATTAGATGGACGGCTTGCCCTCAAATCAAGCTGTAGATTTGCAAGTACTTTCCAGCTAGAGACTGAGCAAAAACATTAATTTGGAATCGTACTGAATGCATTGGTATGTCCTTTGAAGCTCATGCAAACCTTCCGTTCCACCACTTCAATTACTAATGATCATTTTCTGGTGCAGTATTGGAGCAGAATTAGCTGACTCAATCATCCAGAGTCTTTACAATTAAATAACCCGATAGTCTCTTTTCCAGAACTCCTCATCCCTTCATGTTTTTGTTGAAGGGTTTTGGATTGTGATAGGCCTATCTGTTTCTATTTATACACGTTTCATTGACGTTCATAAAACTGCTCTTAATATGAAAGCAGCAGCCACTAAATTTCATTGCACCTACAGCTCCATTCACACAAACACAAGCACTTTGTTAAAAACATCAGTCCTTCCATCCATTTTTATGGGGCTTGTACATTTGGGGTGTGGTGGTGAGGAATGTTGGGGATGCTGGAAAAAAAAACCCAAAAAAGCAGAATCAACTTTTGGAGAACCCAACCCAATGTTACACTGTGATGCCCAATCATGCAAACCAATGCATTACCACAACTTTCTGAATTGGAGGGGGTGGGGGGAGGTTAAAGTTCACATCATAACATCGTACAAACAGGCGTTGTGGTGACACTCATCCCTCAACTCTGTGGGAATCACCAGAGTGCTTAATTTGTTCAAATGCAGCCGAAGGCCTATGTGTGTCAATAGAGTGAAGAATCCTCAGACACCACCCACCACTTTGGACATTCATTGCTAATGATTGTTGGAATACCGACCAGAGATTCCTTACACAAAGACAGAAATATTTGGATTGTTCGACATCCCCGTAATATTAGTCCAAAAAAAAAAACTGTCAGAATGACTACTTCAATTTATAAACACCTCCAGTTTATTCAATGATATTGACTACCTCACTCACTCAATTAGTAATAAAGCATGACCAATTACGACATGGGAACTCGTGTTTTGATTCCATGCATCCTCGGAGCAGCCGAGTTATAATGCGTAATTACACATTTCCTTGTTTTCCTGCATGCGATTAGGATAATCAGTAAAATCATACATAGATATGTTGGTCTTATGTTTGCTCCCCGAGCACATCATGAATATCCTGAATTTTGTAAATATTAATGGTTTGTTTAATACGCACTTCAGTTGCAAGCCAATAGAACGGGACGATGAAGGAACCAGAAGTGGTGCGTTCCCAATTCAGTTGTTCCCCATTTATTCCATTAATTTACGGTAGCTCAATTATGATCACAAAATAATTGCCTTAATGTAGCCCAATTACATTCCTATCTGTTCGCCCGTTTCCTTTTGCTAGCGTATCCTATTTTGAAAAATGGAGAGGTTATTACCTGCATTTGGCTACCAAACATGCCAGCAATCACGAGTCATATAAGGTTCTAATTCCATAATGTGGGAATGTTGGAAAATGGGCAAAATTATGTGTAGGAGCATAATAAGAATGTTGCAAATTGTAAGGTATCCAAATTCATCACAGTGGTTATTTCTAGCGCAAGAAGCGTTTATCAATTGTGTTTTATTTTGATTATATTTTTGGCCATGAAAGCTAATTTTGGACACAAATGGTGAGTGACAGTGTTCCAACATCTTTTGGACCGGGTAGAAACCTGACACCATATGGGAGGACCAAATGGGCACAGCACACGCCTTCTAGTATATCAGAATCACATTCGACAGGATGGTGCTGTGGCGTCACTGGAGGATAAAGCAATAGGCGTCGTCAATTTCGTGAATATTTATTTTCAGCATCATAAAAAAGAGGAAGAAATGCAGGTAAGAATCACGTTTAAAATGAAAATATCCAAGATATTCAAGCAATATTCACATGAATGCAGCATTCCTACGCGATTACTGGTACTTCAGTACCATTCGGGTGGACAGCTTATAGAAGCTCACCATCTGCAACTCTTCCATCCTCTTCATTCTCATGCCTTCCATTCGTACCGCATCCTAGTGCGCGCGCATTTTAGCACAGAATTTTCTTTTAACGGGCTGTACCTTTAGGGCATTTTCTCAGTTTGTCTCTTTCAATCGAGACAGTTGTCTATGGTTTGGATTAATTCAGATATAGGGCACGCATAGGGAATACAAAGAAAAGTTGTTGCATCAAATACGGTGCGTTCATAAGATGGCTGGGTGGCTTCATTTCAAACCCGAGTAGTTGTTTGTTTATTTATTTATTTGTTTGTTCTGCACTGTGTGAAGACAGCTGATGGCCATCATCTTGATCCTCGGGACCGCGTACCTGCAATACCGAAATACGTTTTGTCAGTCGGAGAACGAGAGGCTGTAGGGTAAGGACTCAGCATTGATAGTAAGTATCCAATCACTATCATGGCGTGGTTACTTTTCTTTTATACAATCAACATGTAATTGTATTCGTAGTTAGTTTTTTTAAATAAATATTTTCATTCACAATCGTTGCTACATAACGCCCCTTGCGAACACGATTCTGCTTGAAGCACCCTATTTTGCGTTAAATCATGATGTACTCGCGAAACAGAGGCACAATAAGATCAACATTTGCATAATTTGAGAAGCTTGAAACCATTCCACCGCAAAAAATACTTAGAAATCTTTATCTATGATCAAATTTGACGTGTATTACACGTGTCGCCGCGGTGCATGCCGTTAAATTTTTCAAGGCTACGTAATTTTCTGAAATGGTATTCTTGAGTATTGTGTGTATTCTGCCTTCCAGAAAATACAGGTTTATTACTTGTACCATAAAGATTGTCAATGATAATGAATTACCATTGAATTTTCGATGAGCCTAATGAGATTGAACAGCGCACCATTAATTTTGCAGTATATTTGAGTTCTTTGGTACAGGTGCAACAATCAAACACACCAAATTTTACTTTTTTTTACTTTCATGTCATGGCCTGCATACAATGCTTAATTAATGTGTTAACATATTCCCCTTCACAGCTATGGCAGTTATGTGCTATATCTATTTATGTTTTTAGGGTCCTGACCACAGTTGGTCTCTCATCCCTGTTTGACCTCATTCGGACTCCTTCAGGAGAATCTTCATTTACAATGCATGGTGGCACTGGTACTTCTAGACTCTCCAACCTTCCCTCCCTTTGAAAATCAGAAGTTGATGAACACTATGACCCATCTACAAGCAGGTCTGAGCCCGGAGACGACGGAGAAGGCCCGTCTGGAGCTAAACGAGAATCCAGATACCCTACACCAGGACATACAGCAGGTGAGGGATATGATCATCACCCGGCCCGACATTGGTTTCCTACGCACGGATGACCTCTTCATCCTCAGATTCCTCAGGGCTCGCAAGTTCAACCAGATTGAGACATTCAAGCTGCTGGCCCAGTACTTCCAGTACCGGCAGCAGAATTTGGATATGTTTCAGAGATTCAAGGCAGATGACCCAGGTATCAAACGAGCACTGATGGATGGGTTTCCTGGTGTGCTTGAAACTGCGGATCAATATGGGAGGAAGGTCCTCATTCTCTTCGCCTCCAACTGGGACCAGAGTAGGTAAATAGTTACCTTTTATTAGAGCTTTCTTTTTTCCTTTTAATGCCATTACCAGTATTTTATGTTTAAACAGATGAGATTCTATTGGACACATACTTGACCTAAAGCATTTGAACACATTATCCTCAGCAGTATGCCATGCAGTGCGGGATGTGTCCCTCCAGAACCCCTTCAGAAAGGAGGCTTGCCCTCATAGTGCTCAAAAAACAGGGAGTATGCTTTCTTCAGAAATTATGGAAAGGTTCATCAAAAGCACTCACCAGTGATCTTCTCACAATATCATAATGCCTGCGATTTCTGGATTTGTACTTTGAATTATCCATCATGTTGCAAAGGGCATAAACAGGAAGGAACAGTCAAATCTCTAAGGTGTTATATGTATGGCAACTGCAATGCTAAATGTCTTCATATCAGGAAAGTGCAATATGACATATGGGCTACGTTATTTCAGATGGCCATTTCATTCCGGACACAAATTTTTTAATTGGTCAGTCCAAAAAACAAGTTGTGTCTATGATCCCACTTCAGAGGAATCACTTGTTCCTTCAAGCATGGTTTTTCTCCCCTGCCCATTGCAATCTCTCCCGTTTAAGCCCAAAAGCATAAAAAAAAATTTAAAAAGATAAAAGAGTCATTTGGATGTACACTGGAGATACAGTTACTCTCCAAGGAGTGAAAGTGGGGCATCTAGCTGATGTTTGGTTTCCATTTACTGATGAAGAGGAGAGTGGAAATGCCTGTACCCTGTCACTGCCTCGGGGCAGTCATATATTATGCCTGGAGAGATCAACCACCAAATGCCATTGGTGAAAGGAGGATTTTTTAAATGGGCACATCAAACCCAAGGAAAGTGACTGGTTGCATGGTGTTTCTAATTTATTAAATATCCTTGTAAGATTCAGAGACAGAGTATCTTAAGTTGTTCAAGTTGGTCTCCTCAGAGTTCACTTTCCAAAGTCAGTTACAAATTTAACTAACAAGTTTAGCTGGTGTGACTGCTATTTGTTTCTATCAAAACCCTCTGTGGGTTCTACACGTGTCTCATAGAAATACCATACCATGCAGGCCCAAGGACTGACAACATATACAGCACTCACAGCCTGATCACAACCTGTTCTTAATCGGAAATCAAACAGAACATGTTCTTCAGACATTATTGCATTTTTTTCACACAATAATATTTGTCTTTGAGAAATTATGAGCCAAAGGTATAATTAGTTGGGGTGGGAAGCCTGTAATTTTACAGGTGATTACATCATTAATGTAGCTAAACCTACCCCCACCCAATACTATGATACCTATGCATCCTCCACTTTTTACCCCCTGCTGGGCAACAGCCCATTTGTCCATCAATGTGTCCATCTCTCCATATCGAAAGGTACTTGGCTGTTGAAATCAACTCTTCCAACAGTTTTCATAGGACATCGCTGAAACTTTGCACAAAGGCTGCAAGTAGACTGATGATACGCTTAAAGAAGTTGCGACTACGGCAAGGGATTTTGTGCTCTCAGAGCGCTCTTGTTTGAAACTGAAGTTACACCATCGTCACGAGGCAGTTATCTATAATACCATAAAGTGTTGGTAGCACCAGTTTTTCTTCAGAACTACAAAAAAAACATACTCCTCATAGAAGGAAGCCACATCATCGCACTGTGTATTTGAAGCACTGATTACTAAAACCCCACAAGTCAAGTCGAGTGTGACTTATGGGGTTTTAGTAATAGGTGCTTCATTTAGTTCTGTTGCTCTGCATCATGTAAGCTACTGTTACTCATGAGCGCTCTTCATCCACCAGGGACTCTGGGCTCAGAAGCTGAATGGAAAGACAGGAGTAAATAGGGACAATGGATTGGAGCTTATGAGGCCCACAAAATGAAATAAGGCCTACAGTACCCAATGGGAATCACTATGGAGTGCCCTTCAGTACTCAGTAATATCAGCTAACATGATTTTATATTCACTTTGGGCACACAGGATTTAGGCACTAAGTCTGGTGTTAATGTCAGGGCAGTATCTCACTTCCAAAACTTGGCAGTAGTTATATAACTAAGGAAGAGTTGGCACTGCACACAGCTTCAAGGACATTGTGATTGTACCTCTGCTCCCTATTTGAAGGGCATATCACCCACACATTACTGATCCATGAACAATATTTGAGTTTTGAATGCATTTGCTGTACTGCGGTTACACAGTTTACCAGTAAAAACATTTGGGTTAAAAGCCAAGCCTGATTCCCCTCCACCTCACCTCAAACCAGAAGGACTTGCTCAAGAAATTTCGCCCCTATAGCACTTGTCCTAGCCAGTCTCTGCACTGATATTGATGCACAGGCTAAACTCAACATAGTCCTCACAAGACGGAGGCTTGGTTTGAATCCATGAGTTTCAATGTTCTCCCTATGTTTGTATCGTTTCCTTCAGGTACTCTGGTTTCCTCCTTCAGACCAAAAATATCTATGCTACACAGTACTTCAGCACTAAGTATTTAGGCATACTTAGTTAAATAAAAATTGCATTAGTGTGTGAGTGAATCATTTGTGGGCCCTGCAATGGATTGGTGAGCTGTCCGGGGTGTGTTCCAGCCTTTCGCCCAAAGTAAACTGGTATAGGCTCCAGCTGTCCATTACCCTGATGAGCAAGAAACGATAGAGATAATGGATGGATGGTCCTGCATGCACCAGCGGAGAGGCTGGCTAGCGGAAGTATTTTTTTTTAGTGGTCCTCTTGGGTTGAGGGGTTTGGGGACCAGATTCGGCTTTTAACCAAATTGGTTTAACTGGTAAATTGCGAAGCCATGTGGTTTTCCACAAAAGGCAACATTTCCAGCAGGTGGATCATGACCCTAATTTCAAATGATGCCTTTAATTTAATTACCTTGTTGTGTAGGCATTCATCGGCCTGTGTCTGCTTAGCTCACTCATTTGATTTGCTTTGATTTAATTTCTTAACATGGCCATGGGCCTTCCTGTGATTTTCTCTGGATGACCTTGAGGGAAAGGAGTGCGGCTCATTTCTGCTTGAGAGCCTGAAGGCAGTCCCTTTTTGTATCTGGTTTTCTTGATGATTTTTCTTTGAAAAAACGATAAAAAACGTAATTGTATTACAAGAATATCTACATGCCCTGTTCCGCTGGCATCTGATTGGATTTGTACAGTTTGAGGATTTATATGTCATGATTATGAACGCTTGTCCTTCACAGTGGCAAGACTCTGTCCTCAGTCAATTTCAATTATAGTTTGCATCCTAGTAGTATAAAGCTGTAACAGTGGAAGAATGAAAGGGAGGGGGTGTCATAGCCATTGCTATGTGAAAGTGTCTGGACGGTCACCCCAGTACAGCTGTCTCACAGTTTTGTCTCTGCTTTAGGAACTCTTTCAGCGATATCTTGAGGGCCATCCTCCTGTCTCTGGAAGTACTGATAGAGGACCCTGAGCTGCAGATTAATGGCTTCATATTAATCATCGACTGGAGCAACTTCTCCTTTAAACAGGCCTCCAAGCTCACACCCACCATGCTGAAGCTGGCAATTGAAGGATTGCAGGTAGGTCACATGAGTCCTTGAGGGCTGAAGTGGGAATGCTTAGCGCAGTGGAACATCGCTCTCGCCAAAAAGGCTGCTCCAATCTTTTTCACTGGAATATAAAGAGATAAAGCCAATACTGCATTTTGTGGAGTGAGTGTCTCTTGGTGAATTTCAAACATGGAGCCTCACTGGCAGAAAATTTCACTCCACTCTAATGCGCTCTGTCAAATCATTTGCACCCACTAGCTGCTCAGAGGAACAAAAATATGTATAAAAGCTCACTGGTTCATGTTCCTTACTGCACGCTGTAAAAAAAACAGGGGGGGGGGGTGCATATATTTCTGCATTTTTGGAAAAAATATTCAACTAGGCTCTAAAGCAAAACCATTTGCCTGGCTTATTTTCCAAGAAAAACATCATCTCTGATCTGTAATTATTTCAACTGCCCTGTTCAGAGTAGCACTGTGGTATGTAGTCCAACATGGTTTCTTTTATTGTTAAAACGGTTCTACTTGTCTTGTAAAAACAAGGCATGGTGAGGATACCTTACTGAGCCTCCTCCTAGTATGAATAGATAAACAATACTTGACATTTCTGCTGATCCACTTTTACATATGGGTCAATCCATTTGAAATCGCCAGAGCTCCCCCGATAAAGATGTCGTATTTGCATGATTTTGATATATTTTGTCGCATGTGGTGATAGAAATAAAATGCAATTGGTTTCAAGTCAAAATCTTAATCTTGATTTAGATAAAGATCATAAAAATTTATCATAACCGCAACACTATATTACTTTAAATATATGGTTGTAAATGTGCCTTTTATGATATTTCTAAAGTAGATTCATACTACCCATGCTCAAAGCTATGTAGAACCCTAGAGTAATTATTTTCCAAATTCTTTTTTTATAAAACCTGTATTCTCATTCCCGAAACAAACATCGATACCGAAACAAACCAAATTTAGTTATATAGAATTGAGAAATTTACCCATTTATGTGAAAAAAATCTAATATTTATGATGGTCTTTTGAAAACATGAGTGAAATACACCGTATAGAGATGTTTGTAATTGTATTATTTGCATAGCATTTACTTTACACATCTAAATACTTCATGACACCTCATGAATCAATTTCGCTAGACACACCCATTTAGCTCCCTCTTTTCAGAATGTGGGCACACTTTGGTATTTCATTTCTTAGTCTTAAATGAAAGGACTTGATGAGTACTTCAAAATAAACCCAATGCCAACTTCTAACTAGGTGGCCTGATGGGAAAACAAAGGCCCTCTTTATGGGTAATTTTCAGTTACCAAACCTTGTCAAAATGTGCATGACAATGTATGTAAATGTACAAAAGGTAAAGGATATTCTTTGGTATATCAATGGAATACTCTCAGAAGTTACCAAATGTCATTTAATATCACTTATAGTGATGTTTTGAAGTGAAATAAGCAGTTAAATTGCCTTTGGTTTCATTTTAACCCTTTTCTGTGCTACACCAGCCAAACAAGATGAACCGAAGCGCCCCCTTTCAGTCACATCTCTACAGTAGCTGTCCACTACTTCATTTCAAAGGTTTTGCCATCAATTCAAAGTCATATCTCAGCCCCCATGACTGAGATTTTCTACTTCAGCAATAGGACTGCCTTCCAGTATAGGAACTTTAAGAACTTTAGTAACCTTCTATATCACAAGGACGACTTCAACGTGGAAGCTGAATGGCTTTTTTTTTCCACCTCCCATGGTAAGAGTCTTTGTGATGGAATAGGTGGTACCATCAAGTGGGAGGCAGCTAGGCATAGTTTGAAAGCTATCTCCTTTGGTCACATCCTCACTCCCCATGACTTATTCGAGTGGGGTCATTCAAATATCAAGGGTATTGAAAACATATTTGTTCCAAGTGAGGATGTGCAGAAGTATTCTAAGTTGCTACAGAAGCGATTTGAAGAGGCTGAGACAATACCAGGCACCAGGGATAACCACCGCTTCTCCATTACAAAGAATGGAACCATTCTAGTCAAACGTGTGTCGGGTGACGAGGTTCTTGGCTTTGAGTGTGGCACCCCTGTTCCTGAGCCCAGCCAACTGGCTGACTGCATCCCAGGTCACTATGTGGCCTGCCTATGTGATGGGCAGTGGTGGCTGGCGAACATCTTAGACGTGTCGTATGAAAACCAAGATGTTAAAGTCTCTCTTATGCATCCAAATGGCTCAGCCTCCAACTTTCATTGGCCTGCTAGGCAAGATGTTTGCTGGGTACCACTTCATCATATTTTGTTAGGAATTGATGCCCCTATGACTACTGGCATTGGTTGGAGTTACACCATTCAGGGGGCTTGCACTGGCTTTCAGCAAAGGCCACAACTATTTTCATATGGTTGGTGTACAGAATTTGAGCAGTTTTGCTGCTTACCAAAGTTACTTCATCATAAAACATCACTTTAAGTGATATTCAATGACATTTGGTAACTTCTGAGAGTATTCCATTGATATACCAAAGAATATCCTATACCTTCTGTACATTTACATACATTGTCATGTACATTTTGACAAGGTTCGGTAACTGAAAATTACCCATAAAGAGGGCCCTTGTTTTCCCATCAGGCCACCTAGTTAGAAGTTGGCATTGGGTTTAATTTGAAGTACTCATCAAGTCCTTTCATAAAAGACTAAGAAATCAAATACCAAAGTGTGCCCACATGCTGAAAAGAGGGAGCCAAATGGGCGTGTCTAGCGAAATTGACCGGAAAGGGGTTAATACTGGGCCACTCCCAATGAAGACATGGAGCAACTCTTGGCTTCCCTAGGAAGCCCTTTGTAGGTGCTATCACACTGCCAAATTTCATTTGGCAAATCACGAGGCATGTTGGTTTAAGTACTTAAGCAGTACTTAAGAACTTTCAGTTTTGGTTGATTTTGGCGGCGCCGGTGGACTAAAGTGGTGGTGTTTTGCCTGAAGGAGGTCCACATTTCCCATGAGGACCAGCTACACTCAGCGCAAGGTGCTATTGATAAGCGGGACTATGAGCACATGGGTTTTGTTTTACTGATTATTTAGAGCAAGCAACGCGGCTTGACTTCTTTGGCAATCACTGTAGTCAACTCAACAAAAACACGACAAGAATCCCGTTTTTCTCTGAAACTATTACATGACAATCATCAGAAGCTACTGTCACGGACATACAAACTCACACGATAATACCACAATGATTTAGTATGACTGATCTTTCCACAGAAGGAATCAACATATATTACTCAAACTTTATATTTGCGGTTAGCAGTCATTGCATGGGTTTTTTTTTATACAGTACTTCTGGGTTTTTCATGAATATTCATTTTTGTCCAAAGCGGGGCTTGAGACGTGCAACTGGATCGCCAGCTTTGTTTAAGTGTTTGCAATGTCTTACCCATAGAAGAGAACCGTAATCTGGCCATTTTTCCAGATTTTTCTTCTTCGCATAACTATAGCACTTTTCCCATAGCCAACTCATGACATACATTGATATTACCTTAGGTATGTAGCTATCACTTTCGTGGAAATTTCATTGTCTCAGAGCGTGACGGAAAAAAAGTCACTCCATGTTAAGTCATGCTGCTAATATTTTGCCAAACTGAATGCCAAGTGTAATGTTGGTTGCAAAGTGATCTGACTAGCCAGAAACAGATAGTTACTTAAAGTGAAAACTTGCTTGCTACCTTAAGTTAGTTTTTACCGGAAAATAATGTCAACGAATGTTAATTAAACATGTTCTCTGGTTTCAACTAGCGAACTAAACCTGGTGTCTGTCACGTTGGTTTGGGTCGCTAGCAGAAGTAAATATAAGGCAGGTGGATATTTCAAATTATGAGTTGAATTTCAGTGGAGAAATCACGCGAAGGTGCCATTATTAATGAAATATTTTATGAGCAGGAACCACAGCAGCAAGCTAGAGAAACAGAGCAAGCTGTTGAGGATACAGGTGTATCATGGCCTCAGGTGAGGTCTTAATTATGACTTGTTCTGTGGAATTATAGGGATAGCATTAAAGTTAGTCACATGATGTTCAGCAGATATAACCTTTGAAGTCCCAACCAACTTTGGTTCAGAGAGGAAAATGAAAGAAACATGTAATCGTAAATCTAACATGATCCAGTCCGATTAATGCTTGCTTTGCGGCTTGTCCAATTCATAGTCGGTGGTCCATTTTGAGGTGTTTATCGTGGCTGCAAGTGTGTTACCATATATTAAGATGCATAATGGAGAGGATTGTGAGCTGGCTTGCTAATGTAGTTATACATCCACTCACTTGGTATCAATGTCCAGGGTACTAGATCTGAACGGGTTTCATGAGTGCACTGAGATGGTTTGCAGCTGTCAGTTAAGGTTGCGTCAAGTTTATGTATGTGGCATCTTTTTATGAAAATTCAGAGGCACCTAGCATAGCATAATTAAAAATGGAGAAACACTCATTTGGATAATCTCTGTATACATTAAAGGCAGTATTTGAACTCAGATTTTTAAAAATTTTCCAGCTCACGCACTATGCGCACTCGCATCACATACTTGTCCCTACCAATTCTCACAGTAAACCAACACCCTTGCTTCCGTAGTGACATTTTCGTAACCAGCACAACTTTTGCTACAACTTGGATATAAAAATGTTAATGCCAAGTGAAAACTATGGGACGTAGAGCAAGTTTAAGGCGAGACACTACAGGGGAATAGGGTAAAAATTTTAAATGATAGATATCATCATGAAACTTCCTCAGTTGATTACTTGCAATAAATATGCGCTAATTTGCACATATTTTAGGAAGATAAATCTAAACATCTGATAAAGTCATTTTTCATTTTGTAAACATATAAGATGAAAAAACAATTACAGAAGGATTTAAGGATATCTGCTTTTATTACTGAGAAAATCAAAATATGCTGTCCATGGCCTCAAAAAATCAATTTTCGCCACATTTTTGGGAATAAAATGTCTCATAAATCAGGATAGGGATGATATATTAACAAATCCCTCTGTAAATATCTTCATAATATTGCTAAGTGTATAACTGCAAAGTTTGGGATACATAGGTACTACAGAGGCAGAGAAGTTAGACTTGGAGTATAACAGAAAACTTGTTTTGAGAAAACAGCATTCAAAGATTTACATAGGGGAATTTAATGCATTTCTGTTGGAAACAATCGCTCACAAACAGAATAAATGTTCAGGCCCTTAAAAATAGTAATGTGGTATATTTTAAGCTCATGAAGATTGATAATTTAATAACATGACAGGCATCTAAGGCCTACAGCTGTAGTTATTCAACTAATAAACATATTGGCCTACACTGCACAAACTTGCAGACAAAACTCACGCCAAATGCGACAACACTTCTACTCTCACTCTACAATCATGTAGATCAGTGGTCTTCAACGTCGTTCCTAGGGACCCACTGTGTATGCTGATTTTTGTTCCAACCACAATTGTTATCACAGGATTTTAACAAGTTGTTAATGTCTTAATTAGTTGTTTTTCATATTTAGCGTTGTTACTTACTATTTTTAGCCAAATGTTTCATAGAAGCATCCATACATGCTATGAAGAATAAAATATCCTTGAAGACTGTGTTTTATTTCTATACTGCAAGAAATTTCCAGCATTGTAACATTTGAAACTGATCAAATTAGACACTGAGGAACTCAGTAAACCCCGAATTGGGCTGAGGGACACAACTGTTTCGAGTTCAAGTTCTTTCAAAAAAACTTCAGGTTAATTAATTAGAGCTGGTATGACTCTTTACCATTTGCTTGTCGAATTAATTTGTCTTGATGTGCCAATTAGTTTTCACCAAGTAGGAGCCAAGTACATCTTTAATTTGATTAGTTACATTGTTTTCTCTCATTTTATGTTGTTATTTCCAATTCATAGCAATGTGGGTATGGCATTTTTATTATTCTGGATGACAAACACGGATATTTCTCTTATCTTGTGAATTAAGAGGGCAAATAACTGCTCTAAGCATTAAATACACAGAATAAGGAACAGCTTGTTAAAATCCTGCGATTACAACTGTGGTTAGAACAAAAGCCAGCATACACAGTGGGTCCCCAGGAACAACTTTGAAAACCACTGGTTTAGATGTAAAGATGCTTCGTGTGCACGAGTGTCCCTTCTGCAATTACTGCACTCGAGCAATAAACTGCTGCAGAACCCATGATTTTCTGTATCAATGTTTATTGACCCGGCGCAGCACAATTAGGACAAAAGGCTGTCAACTTTCACGCATTCGGCTGTTTAAGTGTCATATTCATGTTCCCGTGCCGTATGTCAGCAACCATTCAACCAGTTTGTAAGAGACTCTCAAGCGGAATTGAAGTACTTGCGCATGGAGGTTTATCAGTTTCACATGCGTTTCGGTGGATTTCACCACTAGTGACATGGAAATAATTATGACTGCAGACTTTTCACGCTTTTCTTTACTCAGGGGTTGAAAGCAATGGAATTGAATAAAAACGTTTCTAACTGTCCTATTTGATTTAGACAACTTGAACGATTGTGGAACACATGCATTGCGTTGATTGACTAATTGCTGACCATGGCATGGGAACGCAAGCATGCCACCAAATCTCAAACATACAAACATGACGGGCAGGAGGCGGGTGATCACTGTGCCCAGTGTAAGTGCATTCGGATTCTCTTATGAGCACGGTTCTCCCCCTAAGTTGTAAAAGAGTCCCCTTTACTCCTTTCCTTTATCTCATGCCGTTTTACACAGAGGTTAAAGAAAAGTGGTTCGAAATTAGACGATAGGACGCGATCATTTAACTATTCGGACGCAGCCAAGGTTCCGCGGCAAGCTAACGACGGAAGTGTCAGAGGGCACCACGTGATGCATCTGAGCGAATCATGTTGGCAGAAACCAGCAGTAGCCAATGAGATTTTGTCATTAGCTCTAAATCCCCCAATGAACTTTCACAATTCGTGACTGACAGAGAGGAAATGCCCTTATTTGGATAACACAGCGTTGTGCAGGAGAATCAGAGCTTTACAACGGTACCGGACATGACAGACTTCAGTGACGAGGCGAAGTACTGTTTGTTGCGTTGGAATGCTAACTTTTTGGTAAATTCGGAAGAAACTCATTGCCGCAAGTAGACAAAATGTAATAAAATAAACGTCTAAATGTATAATTTTTATGTTGTCTTTATTGCAGTTTGAAAAAATACATATTCAAGGAGTAAACTAGCCCAAAATCTCAAATTTGACCATTGCATGGAAAATCCATGTTTTTGCCTGCCGTGTCTCGCCTAAAGAGAAGAATTTTTGATGGTTTTGCAGATGTTCACCACTCTAAGCTTGATATCACCACACTCTAAGTTCCCAGAGTTAACTGGGGAAAAAAAAGTAAAAATAAAAAATTATTGAAGTTACAAATAAGTTGAAAAGCAAATAAATTATCCAAACTTAGCTTAATATTTTCTATTTTGAATGATGTTTCTAGCTAAAAGTATGACAGAGTAAAAAATAGCTGAAAATAGCTAAATTTAGAAAAATATGTTCCATTGTTTCCTATGGGACAAAAATATTTAAAAAAAAGAATAACTCAAAAAGTAGCAAAGATATCAAGGAGATAAATAATAGCAACAAGATTCAGAAAAAGCTGAATTTTTTAAAAGTTTGAATGAAGTTTCTAGGTTTCTAGGTCTAAGTATGTAGGAGTAGTGAGTCAGCACAAAAACCGGAGAATAAAGAAAGAAAGAAATAAAGTGGGAAGAACATGAGTGTGCAAGCTTCAAGCTAGCCCACTAATTAATATTAAAAACAGCAAAAAGTGATTAAAACAGAAAGCAGTGATTTGTAAATTACCTTGGAACTGTAGCATGTTGAATACAATACAGCACCACATTATTTCGCATTTCAACACGAATTAATTTTAGAGCTGCTGAGATATTGTCACCTTTAATATCCCTTTTAAAGACCCACTTTTAAATGCTTGCTATCAGGGAGTAATTTTACACTGGGTTGCAAAAGTATTTTAACCCCTGGTCAAAACAAAATTTCTGAATAGAATGAAACAGATGATTTACCCCAGTTAGTATATAAAAGGAAGTTGCACAATCTTATCAGGCCATAACTGTTAAGGTTGTTCAGCAATCTTTGCTATAAAGAAATTGCAAAATGTCATAACCCTGTGTTGCATAAGTATTCACATCCCCAGCACAAAAGATCTAATTTTAGTTCTCAGGATTGTTGCACATTTAACTATTGCTTCACATTGTAACAGGTTTAGTCATTCAGGTGTGACTTGTCTGGGTTGAAATTTACAGTGGATTCCTGTAAATAGTGACCTATATTCTGCTGCCCACAGTCACACCATGCTCATCAGCAGACAACACTTGTAGCAGTCATGAGGTCCAAGGAGCTATCAGAAGACTTGAGGAAGAAAGTTATGGAGAAGCACAGAGAGGAAGAAAGCTATAAAGCTAGCCAGTTTGCTAAAGGTGCCAGAAAGTACTGTTGCATCTGTGGTCAAGATGTGAAAGTTCCATGGTACCACTTCAAATCTCACAGGGCGTCCCTCAAAGATGACAGCAAGAGCCAAGTCAAAACTGATCGGGCAAGCCCGAGCAAACCCCTCTGTCAGTCTTAAAGGCCTGAAGAGGTTCATCCACGATGCTGGAATTACAGTACACAAGCCCACCATATCTTGCACTTTTCACAAGGAAGGTCTTTATGGGCGCGGTGTAAGAAAGAAGCAGTTTCTGAAGAAAATGCACCCCAAGGCCCGTTTAGAATATGCTTTCAAATATATGAAAGACACTCTAGTGATGTGGGAAAGAGTTATTTGGTCAACTGAAACCAAAATAGAACTTTTTGGCCTGAATTCCAAGAAGCACGTTTGGCGCAGCCCCACAGCTGATGATCCAGCCCATACCATACCAACTGTGAAACATGGAGGTGGTAGCAAAAGGCTGTGGGGCTGATTCTCTTCCTCTGGTCTGGGTGAGTTTTTCTGTGTGCAAGGTATTATGGACAGTGCCAAATACATAGGCATCCTGAAGGAAAACCTCTTGAAGTCCGCAAGAAGGCTGAAGCTTGGGATGAAGTTCACCTTTCAGCAGGACAACGATCCCAAGCATTTCTCTCGAGCAACTCAAGAATTGTTTCAGTAGAGGAAAGTGAAGATTCTAGACTGGCCAAGTCAAAGTCCAGATCGGAATCCCATGGAAAATCTCTGGAGGGATCTGAAAATTGCTGTCCACCGAAGGTCACCAACAAACCTGACTCAGCTGGAGCAGTTCTGTCAAGAGGAGTGGGCCAAACTATCCAAGGATTATTATGCTAACCTTGTTGCAGGCTATCTGACGCCATTGGAAGCCGTTATTGCTGCCAAAGGAGCTGCTATAAAGCACTGACTGCACTGTACGGCCGAGGCGTGAATACTTTTGCAACGATGCAAAATCAGTAGTACCTCATTTCCGTAAAATTTAACGGTAGAAAAATTTTGTAAATCATCGAATGAATTCCCAACTGAACCCACAGTGCTGATTGCTGTTTGTCATATTGTTTAATAAAAATAATAAAAAGCCTTATTATTCCTATTTTGAAATTACATTTTTTTAACCATTTCCACTTTTTGCCATGTTTTATATACATTAACATTTATGTTGTCTTCTTACCTATTTGTGAAGCACATAGTGCTGTTTTGCATGAAAGGTGCAATATAAATGCATTTTTATCATATCATGAATAGAAAATAAAGATGGATTTCAATTCCAGCAACATATTTAAAAAGGCTGGGGCAGTAAAGTATTTACCACTTTGTAATATTGTCATCCCTTTTCATAACATTCTGTGAAGGTTAAGCAACTGAGGACACAAAGTGATTAAGTGTTTCAGGTTAAAGTCAGTCCAGTTCATCCAGCAAACAAGTCTAGGTGTGGAACAGTACAGGGTCTTTATTGACGCATTTAAGGTTGCCAGAAATACCATATGTATTCCACTTGGGATAAGTCAATACTGCAGACAGTCAAGTCCTGCACGCTTACATTCATCTTCTGCAGCTATGCATTTGTAATGTATGCAGAGTGTGGTTCTGAGTTACCTTGTTCAAGTATACATGGGCATCCCTGGAAAAGATGTCTTCTTGAAGGCAGGATTTGTCGCTCCGACATCCCTGTGTTCATTTTAGTATTAAAGGTGCCCACAGAAGGGAAAGTTACCCTTGCCAAGAGCACTGACATGACCCTCTATCATGACAGAGTATGGCTTTTAGATCTGTGGCTAATAGTAATTTCCCTCATTCTTCCGGAGCACCCAGCATTCATTACCTCCAAAATAGATATGAAACACTGATTCGTCAGACCACAATGCAAATTTCCACTGTGTAATGGTCCATCACAGATGCCTCCAAGCCCAGAGAAGTTGACGGCAGTTCTGGACACGGTTATCATACGGCTTCCTACGTATAACTACGTATAGTTGCACAGCCCCATTTCCAGAAAAGTTGGGATTTTGTGTTAAGTACATATAAAAACAGACTATGATGACCTGCTAATCATCTAAGCTCAATTTTTAATTCAAAATAGTGCAAAGACAACATATCAGTTGTTGAAACTGAGAAATGTATTGTTTATTGAAAAACTATCTGGATGTTTTGAATTTATAACCATCAACATGTTTCAAAAAAGGTGGGATGGGGTGATGTTTACAACTGCGTTGCATCACCTCTTATTCTAAAAAGAGTTTGTAAGTGTTTGGGAATTGAGGAAACCAACTATAGTTTTGAAAGCAAAATATCTTCCCATTGTCACCTGACTTAGGACTTCAGCTGTTCAACACTTTGTGGCAAACCTTAGCCATATTTTTCATTCGATAATGTGCCAAATATTTTTAGTTAGTGACAGATCTGGACAGCAGGCAGTCCAATTTAGCACCTGAACTTTTTTTTTTTACGATGGAGTCATGGTGTTGTAATACATGTGGAGTGTGTTGTTTGGCATTGTCTTGCTGAAAGAAGCAAGGGCTTTGCTGAAAGAAACATCTGGATGACAGTACCTATTGCTCCAAACCTGTATGTATTGTTCAGCATTAATTGTATTTTTACAGATGTGCAAGTTACCCATATCATGTGCATTAATGCACCCCCATGCTATCATATTGCTTGCTTTTGAACTGTGCTCTATTGAACTGTCTCCTCTGTAGCCCGGAGGATGAGGCCTCCATCATTTCCTAAATGAACTTCAGATTTTGATTGATCAGACCACAGGACAGTTTTCCACTTTGCTTCAGTAAATCTTAAATGGCTTGGGCCCAGATAAGGTGACAGCATTTATGGATCTTGTTGTTGCCCCTGGACGAAGTTAGGTGGCTATGATGGATTTAAGGTCCTCTTCAACGCCTCCAAATTCATTGAAATTTTCTTGTGGATGTGCTACAGGACACACTGAACCACCTATTACTAAAACCCCATAAGTCACACTTGACTTGACTTGACTTGACTTGTGCGGTTTTAGTAATCAGTGCTTCAATTTCAACCAACTCTTGAGATATTTGAAGTGGTCATAGGTTATGGTTTGATCACAACATGTATCAATTTTGGTTGCCATGGTAACAGAATTGGCCAAATAAAGCACGGTTTCAAGCTGAAAATGTGCGTGGCCCATTTTATAGCTTGCGAACACGCTAGAGGTCAGTTATCGAGATATCACACTCAGGAACAGGGGGGCTACACCCATGTGGTTGCAGATGACCAGACTTTCTAATTTATATCTGATTTTATCTTTCATGGTAGCCTAGAGTGTTAACTTGCATTTGTGGATGCAGAGACAAACTGTGGTGACTGACAATGGTTTTCAGAAGTGCTCCTAAGCCTATGCAGTGATTTCCCCTTCAAAATCTTGTCTGTATTTAACCTCTTAAGCCCAGAGCCTCTGGCTTGAAAATGGCTTGCCGAAAATGAAATGAGTACATCTCTGTGACTACTTGGTCCATTTGAATAATCTTGGTATCATAATAAAGGTAACAGCTTGGGGACCTTGTGGTGTGTCATGATGTAAAAATCAGTGTATATGTCACTGAGTCAGAGTAAATGAAGATGGAACAAAGCATAAATGAAACATTTGATGTGCGCATAACAAAGTTTCAGTTCTATCCTTTTTGAAATTATTCAGTTGCAATCTGGAACCTCAAAAAAATTACAGCACAGAATCTCACCATTATCTGTGCCGATGTATATTCTAACAAAGTAAATCAGAGCAAAATTAGAGAGGTTTTAGTTTGCAAAGGTCTAGGAGTTCCCTCCAAACTGTAGGCAGCCTCTCCAAGATTTCATATTTCGCGGGTACCAAACTGTAAAACTAATTTAATTTCACACGTGTCACTACATTCCATCCAAATACGACCACTTTTTAAATTTTTTGAATTTTGAAATGTTTTAAATGATTTTTTCTGCCAGTCCTGTATACATTTTCCTATTGAAAGATACATATAAGCAAAATGAAGTTTAGCTCAGCTGGAACAGGTTTATTAATAAAAAAAGCACATAAACAAAATTGTAAATACAATGATCAGGTTTAAAAAAAGTAAAAAGAACAAAAACCCCAGCAATTATTTGCAAAAGAAAAATGCTATGACTGGCTAAATAAATACTTGCCGCTCAGGGAATTGAACCCTGGCCGCATGGAGTGCCGATATAATTGCCAATATAGTGACTCAAGAAAACAAGTAAAGAAAACATGCACTCAGATGGAACGACACAAGGATCCCCAGTCAGAAAATGACTTTGAAAATGACATCTGAATATTTAGATGATAATTATGCCGAAAATACTTCAAACAAACCAGTTAAGCGTTCATATTGTTGCCATATTTAAGTACATGTGAATGGGCCTTGGACTCACTTTGATGCACCAGGAACACAAGAGTCTTTCTCAGGCTTGGTTTGTGTGATTAAGGTGATTTAGGGCTTGTTGGAAACGTCAGAGCCCATAGAATCAAATGGCCACTCGCAAAGTCTTACTCACAGCATCCCAAGCCTATTACACAGACAAAAATACATTGTGTGCAAGCGGAATGTTCTGGAGCTGACATCCTTTGAAGCAGTGCCCCAGAAAAAGCATGCATGGAGACCGGCAGATCTAGTTTTGTTACATCACGGACACATTAGGCTAACAATAGCAAGAGCAGATTTACGCTTGAATAGTTTTTTATTACAAAATATTGAAGAAAACTAAGAAATTTTTTGCTAATCTCTGTAGAATGTAAATTATATGCCTGCTGTTCTTTGAGTGTGGTGTTGATTTGAGATGACATGGCTCATATTGTTGGATTTTGTGGACGTTCCTCTGTCATGTGATGTATCGTTTGTATGCCTCGCTCAAATTCAGTAAAAACGCTAGCGATTGAGGGCTGACATTATTTTATCCTATGTTTTGATGCATGTTTATTTATTTGCTTGGTGCTTGACTTGTGTTCGGTTGAGGTAAAAATGTTCAGCATGAGATTTTTGCCGAGTTTCTACCAGTAAAGTGGATACACCGCCTGACGATGTTGCTGTGAGGAAACATGCTGTATTTATGATGCCTTAGATCACCCTTGGTATCGGGGGCGTTCAGGTTTAACTCAGTTGCTCTTGGATGCTCATTTTATAATCAATCATGTTACTGACATGTTGCCCGTAGAGTCAGCAAAGTTAGCTGTTTGTCATATGCCTGGCAGTGCTTTTAACTGCACACTTTCCAGCCAATATGGCGGTGCTTGGATTGCATTATGTCAGCTACTGGGGCTCCATTAAGCCCTTTAGCAGTAAGATGTTCCATGATGTATATTTTTTTGCGTCAAACAACTTTTCTGGTCTTTTGCTGCCCATCCCAACTTTTTTTAAAATGTGTCAATGGCATCAAATTTGAAATGAGCAAATATTTTCAAAAAACAATACATTTTCTCAGTTTGAACACCTGACATGCAGTCTTTAAATATGGAGTTAAAATGATTTGCAAATCATTGCACTGTTTTTATTAGCATTTTACACAGGGTCCCAACTTTTTTGGAAATGTGGTTTTACTTGAGAAAGGTTTACCAAAGCAATCCTGAGCCCACGTATTTCATCACTATCACTCTTTTCTGTTTATATGTGCATTTTCTTTACCATCTCAACCTTTTCTCCGTTGGACTTGCAAATGAGACTCACCAAATGTTGTCAATCTGACGTTTGCTGGGGACAATGACAACTTATATCATTTAATCTGCTGAGTAATGAGCGAGCTGTAATGAGCAAGGCAAATGTGTGAGTGCTTTTTTAAAAAAAATCTGATTTCTTATTATAAAGAGTTTTAATTTTATGTTGGTCGAACTTTTAAAGATTAGTTAGTTAGTTAAGTGTATTATTTTTGCTATTGGACGTAGTCTTCAAATGAAAACTTTGCTATAGCAGTGGCAGTGAAAACGGCAAAATCAGTCAGTTTTGTCAAAATCCTAATATTTTCTGACAGATTATCATTACACTAAAAAAAAAAAAATTTAGAGTTCAAAATTTATTATACTTGCCCAGCATAATGAGTTTGCTTTATGAAATTGTAGGAAACCACAGAGAGCTTGGAGTCTCATTTTTAATAATGTGTCAGAGCCCTTTTTCAGTCAAAGATTGGACACTATCTTCATCACTGTCTGAATTCATGGGCACAGGTGCAGGACTATAAATGCTCAGGGCTCCCAATCTTGGATTGTTTGATTGTGGAATGAACTTAATGACACATCCACTCCATTCTCCAATACAGTGCAATACTAACTGATTGATGTTCTCAGAGCAAAAATCGACCAAAAACAAACAACTGAGCCCAAAGCAGCTGCTGTTTTGAAAGGATGAAGTGTCAGGAGCTCTGTTAAGACTGTTCTCAGTTGACCTTCGATATTATCCCTTTCACTCCCGCATATGGAAATTTCCATATTATGCTAATTGACTTTTCTGCTGGAATATGGATTTTTCCATGTTTCCTGATTGCCTTGGGGTCATCAATCTTATCCAGAAAGGGTCAGTGGGTTCAGGCTTTCATTCCCACTATGCAGTTACACCCCGAATTCTACTAATCAAGGTCTTCAGCAAAGATTCATATTCAAACTGATCGTGTGTGTCTGAAAATTTGCTCTTGATATGTTAAATCTGCAACATTTTGCTATCAATAAATGCATCCAACTTCTGCTGAACTGTATAAGTAACATTTAATTTTACTATTTCATACCATGAAATGCTATGGTTAACTCAAGATTAAATAAAAACTTTGAGCATATCTGATATCTGGTCTTAATTAAATTGGGCGGAGCAGTCACGTTTGGTTTTGGAAAAGCTGGGTGTTGTGTTATGTGGGTTATGGGTTAACCCCTTTGCGCGGAATACAAAATTTTGCCAATTTTTCCTGTTGTGCATGAGCCTATTTAAGCTTTAGAACTCAGGATTTGTGACACAGAGATTTTTGAAAATTATTCAAGTGAAGCTAGACATTTGGAAATTCAATTACAGAATTGTTTAGGAATTAAATTTTGGAATTTACGGACGCCGGCGTCTACATCTGCAGAAAGGGGTGTGTATGGGTTAATGTGTGGTTATGGGTTATGTGTGTAATCAATCTTGACAGTACAATTAAAACCAATGACTAAAGGAATATATAATAATTAGTGCCCTCTGAAAATACGTCGTATTACATTTTTTTCCTGACAGTTTATTTTATGCCATTATTACAGGGGAAAAGGTCTGCTGCTATCATTTCAATATTTTCCTCATAATTATTGCCACAAGTATATGGATATAATTTATAACAGTGCTGAAAAATTTCTGTGGAACAACCCCATGATTTTTATATTCTGTATGTCATTTATCCTGTCTTATCCATGTGCATGATCTGAATAAGACTTGTGAGATGCATGCTGTGACATGGCACCTTCTAATAATTAATTTTTGTATGCTGTTTGCCAAGTTGGCAGTTTAAGCCAGTTTCATAGGTTTTTTTTTTTCCTGAAGAGTAAATGGCACATGTGGAAATGCACACTCATGGAAATTGAAAAGGAGGCATTTTTTTAATCCGAAATGGAAATTTTGTTACCGCTAGGAAGCAGAAGGTGATTATCACATGAGACTGCTGCTGCCGTACAGTACGCATCCTGAATAGAAATAGCTATTGTTTACCGACAAAAGCTAAAAAACAATACAAATGCTTCAATTAACGGCTATCTTGCCTAACTCACACATGCCGCTTCGTTCTCTTCTCTTGACCCCATTATCTAGGAGCTGTGCCATCATTATCCATGACAGAGGTGCATTCAAAATTAACTGGTCCACAGGCAATGTCATATCCTCATTTCATTTATTGAGCTGTAAAATCCATACACCTCATGTATCCAATGCTTTAGACTTGGCAGTATATCTGTGAAATTACCAGTTGTCACACAAGTGAATTCAGTTACTGTTGTTTTAGAATTGTGGGAGACATCTGGTGTCTTTACCTCTGAAAGTAAGTTAAGCAGTGGCATCTCTCAATCTGTGTAAAAGTATTACCCACAATGTCATAAAACACTGCTGTGTGCACACAATTTCCCTAGAGGTAAAAACTAATTAATTTATCTGGCCCCGTGACCTTTCCTCTGGGACCACCATCAGGGCTAAAATGTCATGAAAAGTGGAAGCGGAATTGCTAAGACATTTGCTGTGCATGCTCATGCATAGAAAAATGCTTGGGTCTTGGCAGAGGTCTTAACTTCATGTAGTGTGTGCTCCATGGTTTATTAGAGTTTATGTTTGGTAAATATGGGACATGCTTGAATGTGCCACATCTAAAGAAAGCTCATAATCTGCCTTAGTCACCTTTCTTTGAATGTATTCATTTCCATAAAGAATGGCTCTCGCTGCCGCAGTACCTGCTGGCAATACTCCTCTGGGAGATTCTCTGCCAGAGCATCTGTAATGACTTTGCAATAGGTCTCTAGAAGTGGGTGCCATGGTCTTCTCCCCTGTAGATAATACAGGCAGGGAAAAACACTTCTGGTGCTCCTTAGGTAGAGATTATATCAGGACAGGGGTTGGCTGACAAAGCTTAAAGAACCAACGCTTTGCTGGAGTCCATATGACTCATCATCAATTTTTCTTATTTCTTCTTGCTGCTCAGAGTGATTGACAATGTGACTGGATGAAGTGAATTACATATTAACTCCGTTTTACAAGCTATCCATTTTTGTGGCTAGTGTCTGTTAATGCATACAGTAGTTTCAGGCATTGTGTAACCCTGTTTGGCCTCACTGTATCACCTCACAGTTTAATTCCTGGATATTACATGATCGGTTTCCTGTGTTTTTGATATCACAGGACAGCTTCCCTGCACGATTCGGTGGAATTCATTTTGTCAATCAGCCATGGTACATCCACGCTTTGTACACCATTATCAAGCCCTTCTTGAAGGACAAGACAAGGAAACGGGTTAGTGACTTTTGTCCTTCATCTATCCCTCTCTCACATGGTTCACATCTATTTCTCTCTCATCCACATCATCCCTTTATAAACGGAACTATCGTAGTTTTGGGTTTACAAAGACTAAAAAAATTGGGGAAAGAATTGAATGCTTTCTTTAAGGCAATACTCTAAGTTGTAACATTGAATGCAGTATGCTTCCTCCTAAAAGTTGTCAATTGAGATTAAATATACGGGAACTGTGGACTGAGCATGGCAGTCGAATTTTTACTGACACAGAACATAGAAACAGTGACCTTGCCTTTCATTTCCATTTCCCATATGCTAAAATAGACTCCATCCATTTGCTGTGGATTTGAATTCAGGTGTACGCTGTAGGACTATGTTGAGAACTATCGATCCACTGGCAATTTAACAGAAAAGACTGATGCACAAGTAAAGCTGCTTATGCCAAGCAAGATGTATATGCGGCGTTCAGTTAGTTTGTGTATGATATGTATGTACACTACGGCTCAAAAGTTTGGAACAACTTGTGATTTAACAAAATTATATGAAAGAAACTGTCTTGCAGCAAGGCAACAGCTGTAAACATTACAGAAATATTGTAGTCCTAGTGGAAATCCTTTCAGAGTGATGCCCTTGTGTAAAATGAAGAACTCAAATGCTTAAAGTTTTCAAAGGAATGTTTACTTTAAAAAGTAAATTAAATATCTTAAAATATGTTGTCAAATATGTCAAAATATGAGTTCATAATTCACTGTCACAAAAAACACTTTTTTTGAATAAAATAGTAAGACCTACTCAAATGGCAAATAAGTCCAGCTTTTGAGTGATATAAATGCAATAAAATGTTTCATACATTCTCAATTTCCTATACCCACAGATTTTTCTCCATGGGAACAATCTGAATAGTTTACACCAGCTGATTTACCCAGAATGCTTGCCATCGGAGTTTGGTGGAACACTGCCACCATATGACATGGGCATGTGGGCTCGGACGTTGCTTGGCCCAGATTATAACGATGAGACTGAATACACACATACTTATGATGCACTCCATGTGAAGGAGGCACTGGGAATTTCTGATAACGAGTGTTCAGAAAAAATCATGAAAAGGTAAGATACTGCAGTCCCTTATCTCATGCAGTTGATATTCCTTTCATTGATTATATTTGAAAGAATTCCACTCATTTTATAGTATCCCGATTCAAGGATTCAAAAAGTGAAATCACTTCTCAGAAGTTTGACATATTCAAGTCAGACCATGACAAAAGGATCACTGTAAAGAATCAAATGAGTGCTTTCAAAAACCATACTGATTACTCAATTTAACAAATGTATACATTCTCTACTCTGTTTTAGTGTTATCACTATATGTATATAAATAAACACCATAAGTACGAGTATGCATGAATACATTTGACTGTGTATTTGAAGGAAATGTACAGATCAACCAAATCCATGCAAATTACATGTTGATAGTGATTTTGACCCTTTGCGGAAGTTAAATCTCTCATAGATATTTTGAAAATAAATCCTACATAAATGCAAGTAAATCCCAAAAAGACATGATGACATAGTAATGACTGGCTTGGCAGCACAATTATTTTAGTAAATCTGGCCCTTGATGTTTACTATGGCAAAAAAGACTTCAATCTTCGGAATATATTTTTATGAACCAGCAACTCTACTTACTGGCTCATGACAGGGACATTATTCTTCCTTAATCAAAATAAAATGCTCCTTTCTATCTAGGGTGAATGTGCTTTTTATATTGATATTTCATGATAAGAGTGATAACCCAAACAATGTATAATTTATCTTAAGCTCTTAACAGAACAAAAATCCCACCCACCAGTGAGATTTCTATCATTAAGTGCTCCAGCATTTGAGCGTTGTGTCCAGGATGGCAAATTCACATGAAATGCAAGTACCGGTACTTGAATTTATGATGTATTTATATTGATATGTTGTCGCCGCTGAGTAACATTGTAAAGGCTGGTGGATTTTATGATTTCCTTTAATGCAAGCCATTGCATTACATTATACCCTAGTGCACAGGAGTCTGTTTTAATGGCCTCCTTTGGACGGTTTCCACCACTACTGTAAAGTTTTAATCTTGTGTGGAGGTTTCATGGGCATTTGTCCAACAATGAATAACACTGAAAATATCAGCAGTGAAAACCATGGAAGAATTCTTGTCTGTCTTGAGATTCATTGGTCAGGCGTGCACAGTTATTATTCATCCCTATTTTTTTTTTTTATCGTTATTTATTTATTTTGTGAGGCTGGCTGCAAAATGAGACATTGTTCCTTATTAATATGTCATGGTTTGGTCCCGCCGGCAGAAGGCAATAAGCCGGTGGGCACTGTGACCATGTACCCAACACCAAAGAAAGGGACCCAAACGCACAGGCTGAGTAAAAATATAAATAAATATTTAATTTAAAGAATAAAAGCCACTGAGAGAGGAGAGCAGCGGGGACCAAAAACAGGGCTCCACAATACGCAGAATGTAGCTGCACTGCCAAACTGGCAGTGCAGTGCTTAAATAATCTAACCTGCACCTCCACCTCAACGAGCAGCAGGTGTGGCTCATTGAAGTGGAGGTGCAGACAGCAGGAGGGGGGAGGGCCTGCAGGGCAGGACCATCACATATTAAGCAGAAAACTGTCCTCAGAGCAGGGAATAATGTCTCATAATCAGACAAGGTATGGTTATCAGTCCCCCATTTGTGATGTTGTCCTCAAATTATTTCACTTCATTTCCTCCTGAGAATTGTCTTGGCTCAGATCCCCCCTTTCATCTGGCTGCCCACCTCTCACCAATCTCTGATCGATTCTTGTAATATTGCTGAGCAGCCCTGAACAGTAAAATCTGGCTTTATGTTAAGAAATGGCTGTTTTCTAGTCCCAGCTGGCTTTTCCTTCCTTTCATTTAATCTGCTGAAACAACCTACAGTCGCCGTTTAGTCTCAACCAATTTTCATCTATCTGCCCCCAAGAATGGAAGAAAAAAAAACCTGAAAACAGAAAAGAAGGAAAACCATGAATAGAAACTGATTTTTCACTGCTGGGATCAAAGGCCACCAATTCCAATAGCTTCTGCCACACTGCAATCACATCGTGGCTCAGCTCAAACAGTGCCAGCAGAATAAGGATGACAACATAACTCCAACTGTTCCTCTCTAAATTCAGTATTTTTCTCCAAAATAATAAAGCTCGAGTATTAATTATCAATAGATCTTGCAAGAACTATAGCAAAAAAAAAAAAAAGTCCACTCCGGGAGTAATTCATTATGAATGTATTATGGTAAAGTTTTTTTCAGTTGGCTGGCTGAAAAGAGGAGTGACGGCTGAAAAGTATAAAATACTTCTCCTGTAGATGGAGGAAGTGCTAAGTGTGTTGTGCGTGGGGCGCTTTTATATACAACAACATAACAGTGGATAGACAAATACGCAAAGCTTTTACTCAAATGAAAGTCAAGATACCCTTCTAAAAATGAACTTGGTTTATACAAGCACTATTGTGCTTTTAAAAAGAAATTTAAGGACTTTCACTCAAATAATGCACTTTTACCTAGGATGTTACAGCCCTTATTCAAGTGCAGGATATATACATTAGTGTATAACCCTGCTTTATTATAAAAGCCTCCCCCTATATCAAAAAATGAAGTTTAGTGCCAGGTACGTTCACTTTGTCCACCACCGATAGAAAGGCACTACCATATATATTTAATCTGAATTGAATCAGTGATTTTAGTGAAACTCATTTTGATTCTCTGCTCTTGTTCCCAGAAAATATAATTATTACAAATTTAAAAAGTAAATTTCAAATTGCGCACTACATTCAAACCCTCGGGGATCAGAAATAAAGATTGGTGCGCAAATGACTGCTCAATCAGCAGTGAATCACAGTAGAGCAAGCCTCAAGGGACTTCTCCCCTTGCTTTGATTTAATTAATGCATGCCAAAGATGAGCCTCAGGAGAGAGCGATGTCTTATTACAGGCATGATGCCCACAACCACCAGGTGAGGGAAGGACATGGATTATAATGCGACAGAAACAAACATCAGATATCATCCATCCCTCACTGTGTGAAATTTTGCCCTTGGTGGTCTCAGTAATATGAGGTGATTTTAAACTGGGCTTGAAAACTAGCACTGGGCTGGCTTGTCACAGTCTTTGTGCCATAGCTCCTCAGTGACCGTGGTCAGCGTGTTGTCATGTTTTTAACAGCGAGCATGCTAGAAAAGAAATAGGACCAAGGGCCCTGTAGCTCACCGTCAAAGAAATGAGACATTTGCATCTTCACGATGGCTGTAGGTCACTTTGACATGAGCAGTGAATATCCCATGACATCATTTCTGAATCCCGACCAACTTTAACCTCGTAAATGCAGTATTAAGCTGGATACATGCAATTTCATGCATCCTGATCATTAGAATGACCTTTATGTACATTCAATATTAAGCAAAATAAATAGAGAGGATGTTAAAAGTTTTCTTATGAGGAAACCTCAGAAAATTCATACACAATATAAAATTACATTTTTATATTTCAAAACAGGAAACATTCTTATTAGATGTTGTCCCAAGGATGCTCCATACCAATTTTAAAGTGAATCTGGCCAGTAGTTTTGGAGAATTAGATTTTTAAGCTTCCCGCATGAAAAAAAAAACGGAAAATATTGATAAAAAATCGAAATTTTTTTTTTTTAACTGTGAACAGTCTTGAACGACCTTGTCCGAAAGAATATTTATACTGTTATGGCCCCAATTTGTTATTACATTTAAAACAACAGCACCAGCAACAGCAAGGGATGACAGACACAATTTAAAACTTAAACACATTTAATTTCCAACAAAGACAACTAAACAACTAAACTACTGACCAAGATTGAATACATAAAAAAAACAGAAATATTTACTGTCCCTTTTTTGGTGGGGTGGCTTGGTGATGTCCTGGGAAAGGAAAAAAATGCTCAAATACAGGCAAAAATCCACAAAAGAAACTTCTCAGGTTCTGAACAGAAATGACAGGTCTGGTCACATGTATCCTTCTTCTTGCAATTTCTCCTACCACTCTACTGTCTCAATTCTTTTCCTTATATACTCTTTTGCAGACCCCACCCACATTTAGACCTCTTTTTTTTACTTTTCGGGGACTTGCCCCAGACATGCCCAGGACATGTCTAAACATAGCTCCAGTCTGAGCTGAATTAAAAAAAAGGTAAATACTGCCATCCAGTGGCCTATATTCACATTACACCTCCATTCCAAAAGGGAAAAATTTTGACTCATAAAGGCAAAATTTTTCTTTTCAATACAAAATGGTTAAGTGAACACTTGTCTATATATACATATCATACAATATTCAAATAAACACATGATATATATATACATATTCAAACACGGGATAAGCAATCAGCAATTACATTGTCTGTACCCTTCACATGCTTAATTTCCAAGTCAAACTCCTGTAAAATCAAACTCCAATTCAACAATCTCCGATTCTTGTTTTTCATCTTACTCAAAAACATTAACGGATTGTGGTCAGTGTACACAATCATTGGCTTTTCCCCTGTACAAACATAAACCTCAAAGTGTTGTAAAGAAAGGACCAGAGCCAACAGTTCCTTCTCTATTGTGGAATAGTTCGTTTGGTGGCGATTGAACTTCCTGGAGAAGTATGCCACGGGATGCTCAATGTCATCAGAGTCACTTCTCTGTAGGAGCACAGATCCACAAGCATGGTCGCTAGCATCGACCGCGATGGAGAACGGTTTGTTGAAGTCAGGAGATTTGAGCACGGGGAAGTGACACAGCAGAGACTTCAGGCGATCGAAGGCTCTCTGGCATGCATCATCCCAGGTGAACTTTACGCCTTTCTTCAGTTGGTTAGTTAGACTGAGAGCAATCTCAGCAAAGTTCTTGCAGAACTTGGGGTAGTACCCGATCATTCCAAGGAAGCGGCGCAAAGCTTTTTTGTTGTCAGGAACTGGAAAGTCCATGATGGCTTGGACTTTAGCATTTATAGGTGCCACCTTACCCTGGCTTATGACGTAGCCAAGATAGGTGACAGTGCACAACCAAAGTCACTCTTGCTCAGGTTAACAGTCAGGTTAGCCTGGGTCAGGCGCTGGAACAACGTCTCTAAATCTTTTAGATGTACTTCCCAGGAGTCACTCCATGTGATCAGGTCATCGATGTACGCACCCGTGTGTGGCAATCCGGCGATTGTAGACTGTATCATCCTTTGGAACGTGGCTGGGGCATTTTTCATGCCAAAGGGTAGGACTTCATACTGGTACAATCCAGATGGTGTGGCAAAAGCAGAGATGCTCTTAGCCCTCTCAGTTAAAGGCACACACCAATAACCTTTCAATAAATCAATCTTGGTCAGAAACTTTGCTTGCCCTACTCTATCAATACAATCATCAATCCTAGGTATTGGAAACACATCAGTTCTAGTTACAGCATTTACTTTGCGATAATCTGTACAGAATCTAGTACTTCCATCAGGTTTTGGAACTAGCACACAGGGTGAACTCCAATCTGAGTTGGAGGGTCTGATAATATCATGTTCTAACATGTACTCAACCTCTTTCTCAGCAATCTTTCTCTTTTCAGGATTCATCCGGTACGGATGCTGTTTTTTTTTGGTTTGGCATCACCAACATCTACATCATGAGAGGCTATAGAAACTCTCTTTGGAACATCAGGAAACAGATCCTCATATTTCTTGATCAACCTCTCAAACTGATCTCTCTGTGAGGGTTCTAAGTGCTGGAGTTTTACATCAAGATTTTGCAACACTTCAGAATTTGACAATTTACATGAAAGAACTTCAGCTTTAATTCTAGGTTCATCATCTTGAAACTCCCCCTCATCTTCACACGTTTTGACCATAGGAGAATCTGAAGTGACAGCTGCAACCCTAGCATTTCTGCCCTGATTAGGCTTCAGCATGTTAATGTGACACAATTGTTTCGGTTTTCTCCTATCTGGAGTCTTCACAATGTAATTGAGATCATTTTCATAAGGACCATGAAATCTAGCCTGCAATGGATTGGACTGCAAGGGAAACAACACAAGGACCTTGTCTCCTGGTTTAAACTCACGGCTTCTAGCCTTATGATCATACCAAGTTTTCATTTTTCCCTGACTTGATTTCAAGTTCTCTTTGGCTAGGTCACAAGCTGCACGCAATCTTTCCTTGAACTTGCTAACATAGTCTAACAGACTGATTTGCGGCTCTTCCTCTCGCCATTGTTCACTCAATAATAGCAAAGGTCCTCTCACTTCATGGCCAAACACTAGCTCAAATGGACTGAATCCAGTAGACTCCTGCACTGCTTCTCTAGCTGCAAACAACAGCAAATGAACACCTTCATCCCAGTCTTTCTCATGGTCATAACAATAAGTCCTCATCATTGTCTTGAGAGTGGAATGAAACCGCTCTAACGCACCCTGACTTTCTGGATGATAGGCACTAGAAAGAATCTGCTTTGCACCTAGTTCATACACAACCTGCTGAAACAATCCGGAAGTGAAATTGCTACCTTGGTCTGACTGAATTTCCCTGGGAAGGCCAAACAACGTGAAGAACTTTATCAAAGCCTTTGAGATTGCAGTTGCCTTGATGTTACGTAGAGGTATGGCTTCAGGGAATCTGGTAGATGCACACATGATTGTCAACAAGTACTGATTTCCAGATCTAGTCTTGGGTAATGGACCAACACAGTCAACAATGACCTTAGAGAATGGCTCCCCAAATGCTGAAATAGGCTGTAATGGTGCTACAGGTGGGTCTAACTGGTGTTTTCCAACTACTTGACAAGTGTGACAGGTTTTGCAAAAGTTGGAAACATCTTTCCAAAGCCCAGGCCAAAAGAAGTGTTTCATGATCTTATCAACAGTCTTGTTAACACCAAGATGACCTCCTAAAGGTAAACTATGAGCCATTGTTAAGATCTCATTCCTGTAGACCTTCGGAACAACAATTTGCCTGACCACTGCCCAATCTGCATTGGCAGGGATATCAGGAGGGCGCCACTTCCGCATCAACACACCATCCTTGAGATAATACCCAAATGGAACTGCGTCTATTTCTTTATCAGGAAAGGCTCTCCTCTTTAGTACACAAATTTCAGGATCATTAGTTTGCTCCTCAATCAACCGCTTTCTGGACAGAGACAAGTCTCCAGACACATCAGAATCACCAGACCCATCTGGCTGGCTGAACAATGAACTGATAAAAGTATCTGATAAGTCCTCAAACGGAGAAACCATAGTGGGCCAATCAGAGTCATGAGGCGAACCACCTGAGTCCTGACTATTCAATGTGCTGGATGGCACCACAACATCTTCTTCTTTAGCCTTCTGGGCCATAGCACGAGTCACTGCGCAAGAAGGATACAGAGATGGGTCCTCATCCCCATCTTCAGTGATCGGCTGTGAAGTAAGATGTACAGGGGGAACTACTTTGCCCCCAGCCAGGTCATTGCCTAGCAACAGAGAAACACCCTTTATAGGTAGACTTGACATAAGTCCCACCTTTACCTGTCCTGTAACTAAATCTGACTTCAAGAATATAGAGCGCAGGGGTACAGATACAGTCCTCCCTTCAATACCTTGTACAAGTATGAAATCCCCTGAAGAGGTCTCATCACGTAACTCCAAGGAGTCCATCAACAAAAGTGATTGAGAAGCTCCGGTATCCCTTAGGATATATATGGGGACAGGAGTAGTATGCTCATTCAGAGCCACAAATCCCTCCGACACAAATGGAAGAAATTCCGCCCTCACAAAGTCCGCTGTATCAGGCTTTTTAGCCCCACAAGAAGCAGGCAATTTAGCAGATCGGTTATCTACTACAGGGGTTTCTAACCTTGTTTTCACAAAGGCATTTGGTTTGGTATCCTTTTCTTTTTCTTTCTTAGCTTTAAGGAACCAACAGTTAGTTGTAACATGACCAGATTTCTTGCAATAACTGCAAACTAGACCACTTTTGTCACTGTCAGCTTTCACACTTTGATCAGACCTGTTACTGGATTTCTGAGCACCATCACCAGATTTGTCTTTGTCTTTGGGTGAGGAATCTTGGGTATCACCGTAATCCTTTTTCTGAAATTGGGACCATCTATTATTACTGCTAGACTGAAATTTGGACTTATGTGTGAGAACATATTCATCTGCAAATTTGGCAGCTGATTGCAAATTCAGTGCTTGCTTCTCATTGAGGTAGGTCTTAACATCATCCTTAACACAGTTCTTGAATTCTTCAACTAACACCATCTCTTTTAGTGAGTTGAAATCATCCTTGACCTCCATAGAAGTACACCAGCGCTCAAAGCAAACCTTCTTCTCATTGGCAAATTCCACATAAGTCTGATTTTCAGATTTCTTCAGACCTCTGAATTTCTGTCGGTAAGCCTCTGGAACCAACTCATAAGCTCTCAAAATAACCTTTTTGACAACCTCATAATCAGAGGAATCATCTGCAGACAAAGCCGAATAGGCTTGTTGAGCTTTACCCTTGAGGACAGTTTGCAACATCAGAGGCCAGTGTTCCTTTGGCCACTGGCAACTCTTTGCTACCTTTTCAAAACACTGGAAATAGTTGTCAACATCCTTTTCCGTAAATGGAGGCACCAATTTTACCTCCTGGCTAGCCCGAAATTTATTTTCAGTTTGAATTTTTATTTTTAGTTGCTCCATTTGGAGTCTTTCTTCTCTATCGAATTTGTCTAATTTAAAATCTCTCTGTCTTGCAAATTTTTATTACTCAAATTCTCTTTGTTTTTCTTTTTCCTCCCTTTCAATCTCTAGCATTTTTAATTTAAGTTCCATTTCTATATTTGGATTTTCCACTGGAAACTGTTCCAGATGTCCTGGTGCAAACACATTTTCATCAATGTAATATTCAACTATCTCTC
This sequence comes from Gymnothorax reevesii, assembly GCA_029721435.1. Lineage (NCBI taxonomy): Eukaryota > Metazoa > Chordata > Actinopteri > Anguilliformes > Muraenidae > Gymnothorax > Gymnothorax reevesii. The sequence goes on from CM056575.1 coordinate 76,844,767, forward strand.
TAGCCAGTCTTGCTTTTCGCATGGCTGGTTTTACCTCTGTCAGCTCCAACTGTCTGCAGATTTCTAGCAGTTCTGTCTTTTTAAAAGACTTCAAAACCCCTACGGTTGGTGATGCCAAGAAATCATCCATTGCTGTTGTCAATATATATCTAGGAAAATTCACAAAAACAATTTCACAATTTGAAATGTTAGATTTTCAATAAATTACTCACACAATGGTCTATCCTGGACCTTGAGCCCCCAATTTGTTATGGCCCCAATTTGTTATTACATTTAAAACAACAGCAACAGCAAGGGATGACACACAGTTTTTAAAAACTTAAACACATTTAATTAACAAAGACAATAACTAACAATAACCTACAACTAAATGACCAAGATTGATAAATAAGAAAAACAGAAATAATTACAGTCCCTTTTTGGTGGGGTGGCTTGGTGATGTCCTGGATGAAGAAAATGCTGTAACAAAGGCAAAAATCCACAAAAGAAAACTTCACAGGTCTTGAACAGAAATGACAGGTCTGGTCACATGTATCCTTCTTCTTGCAATTTCTCCTCCTACTCTACTGTCTCAATTCTTTTCCTTATATACTCTTTTGCAGACCCCACCCACATTTAGACCTCTTTTTTTTACTTTTCGGGGACTTGCCCCAGACATGTCCAGGACATGTCTAAACATAGCTCCAGTCTGAGCTGAATTAAAAAAAAAAAAGGTAAATACTGCCATCCAGTGGCGTATATTCACATTACACTTTATTGACAGAATGTCCAAACTGGCCATTCCTGACCATCAAACCATTCAACCTGATCCCCAATGTGAAAAAAATTTACATATAGTATGTATATATATATATATATATATATATATAATTTATAAATATAATAATGTATAAATATACTCAAAATGTCTTCGTCAACATTCTTTGTTTTCATTGACAAACATAGAAATGTGTATGCAATCACATATGATAAAGCAGGCAATAACCAGAATGTCTTTCAATCAGACAAGGCAATGGCAATTGTTATTGCATGACCTATGGTTGTTGTTTTGTGTTGCAGGGGAAGCGCAGAAAAATTGCTCTTGGCTTCTTCATTAACTATGGGCTTTTCAGTATGATGTATTTCCATCTGACTTTGTTCAGTTTTAATTTGTACTCAGCATTAATAGTATGAGAAGTCTCTTCAAAATGAATAAACTCTGTAAGCTCTTTACTGGGCAAAGCTAGATAAAGCAATACGCAAATATCTCCATTGCTGTGCAGTGCAGTGGGGTTTAGCGTACCAGTTGTTATATGTACGAAGGTACAGTCATGTTCCCAAAAAAGTGTATAATAAAGAAAGCCTGAGGTCTACACACAGAACAAATCTCCATCCATCCTGTACAGGCGGATTCCGATCACAGTGCCGCTGCATATAACTTCATTCACATGTACATTGTCTCCAATGGCAAAGTGGTTTGTAAATGCCACCATGAGCAATACGACCTTTGAGTAGAAAGGCTGGGCTGTCCACTGTTGCAGTTTCAGCATTGCCTGACAGACAAGTGTTGTGCACTCAACCTACAGCAAACATGCAACTCAGTAAATGAACCCAAATGAGTAGGATGCATGCTAAATTGTGTGAGTGTAGGATGCAATCATTTGAAAATGGATGGTATTTTCTCAGTCTGAGGGGACAGATAATGAGAAAAGGGGCCCGCTTACATTCAGATCTTGTCTACATCTGAAAATGGTTGAATCTCTGAAATTCTGTCAATCAGGAATGATGAAACTGAACTGATACACAGTTGAGTTGGATTTACTGTCTTTATTTTGGATGAAATTACATAGCAAAGTCTGGAATGACCATGTTGCAAATAAGTTTTATTTCTGAGAGGAAGTCACCCTTGGGTCTGGAGTAATTAGGTTTGAAGTCGTTCTGTACTCTGAAGTGACATTAGAAATAGATAGGTGTGGATAGGTATTTTGAATATAGTGGTTAGATTTTTGAGGGAAGGGTGCCTCTCCTCCAGAATGTTCCAAAGATAAAATACATAAAGATTTAAAGGTCCCTCTCTGTGATTCTCACAATCACAGTTTATTAATATAGCATGCACACATCCATAAGAGCAAATATAGGATGGCAGCAGGAGGGCCAAGACACTGGACTTAGTGATAAAAACTGTACCTAAAGGGGACCTATTATGCTGATCCTTCTTTTAATACCTATTATCAGGCCCGCCGACAGGGGGGGACAAACGGGTATCTTGTCCCGGGCCCAGGGAGGAGGGAGGCCCAGAACTGGGCCCTCATGAAATTGTGGGATAATTATTCTATTTTATTTCAAAATATGCCTATTTGTGGAAGAAATGTATATTATTTGCATTAAAGAAATGATGTCTAATTGTTTTTACCTTTATAGTCCTTGAAATAGGGATCAAGAACCCCCTGCCACTCCCAACACAAAAATGGTTTGGCCTGTGATCAAAAATGCGACGTCATTTGATTTGCGCTTCAGTCTGCCGACGTGTGTCAGTGTGAGTCTGGGGCACAAAAAAGCAAAGAAAAAGAAAAAGAGAAGAAGAAACCAGGAGCCTTAGGGATTCACTAAATAAATATTTTAAAAAGGTTCTTCTGATGATGCAGGTACGAGTAAAGGCAGGGCACAGCCTGGTAAGACACAGAGCAGCCACCGTTTTCCAGCCCCGTTAAGTCACCCGGTCCAGCTTTTCTTGCCCCCCCGCCAGGCTAAGCGTCACGTGTTTATTTATTTTACTGTAAATAGGTTTTTATGCACCTAAATAGGGCCCTATGATTCAGTGACGTGCGGTAGAGGTTAGTTTGGTGAGGCAGAAACCTCCCCTTTGCTCGATTAGCAATTAATTAAATATTTAAAGGATATACAGAATTACCGAGAGCCGAGAATTTTTCCAAATTGATTATTCAGATTTCCATCCTTGCTGTCACAAATTGCAGCGTATACGTGAATGAAGTCATTTTCTCCTCCATCAGTATCAGGCTTCCTATAGGCTTGGTCTTAATTGTTTTGATTGTCAATCATTAATAGTACGTGGGAACAGGTTCACAAAATCCTGTGATAAAAGTCTGTGTCACTGTCTCACCTCACCACACGTCTCAGGCCTCCAGTAAGCAAATACTCACAAATCTGCAGTTTCGTGAGCATTTCAAGTTCGATATACTGAGTAATAACGCCGTGGAAATTTAAACTGCCCATCATTCTGCCGAATAGTCTTACTAAACTAGTTAAATTTAAGTCAAGAGCGCATCAGCCACACGGGACAACAAGCTATTTTATGTTTAAAATGTTCCGTTCCGTTCCGTTGGGACCGGAGCATATACTGTGCAAAAAGATGGACGCAGCACTCCGGTCTGAAAACAGAAGCTCATACGGAAGTACCGTAAAATGGCATTCTATTTAATGGCCCGCAGATGACGACGTCGGTGGTTGCTGAAAGAAGTTCAATGCTATAGAAGACTATGAGAAAATGACCCTACTTTCCCACCTGATTTTTCATTTAAATAATAATTTTTCATATTATCTTATGGTAGCTATAGCAAGTTTCAAATCTCCTTTGATATATAATAATGTTCATTTTTGTAAAGTATGGTCCGAAGTAGGCGAGAATAAAGAATAAAGTCAGAATATGCTCTAGAGGCGTGGCTATCCTCTGGTCCTTGTCCGATACGGTCAGATCCACCTCTCACGTCCCTCCCCGGATCTTGATTCTCGCTCTCGTCCAATAGAAATCATATCCGGTTTCAAAATGACAACATGGCGCAATTCAAATTGCCAAAATCAAGGCTTCCTTTATGGTATGCTGAAACTAATGGGTGACGTCATGGTTGCTTCGTCCATCTTTATATACAGTCTATGGACCGGAGGTTGGGGTGAGTAGGTGGGGGCAGGGCCCATTCAGAGTATTTTGTCCCGGGCCCGGCCAAGGCTGTCAGCGGCCCTGCATATTAGTAATGTGCAAATTAAATTATAGTAAACGAATATAAAGTTTTGGGTGTTATGATAGATAATCTCTTAAGCTGGAAACCGCATGTAAATTTAGTTCAAAGAAAGTTAGCTAAAAGTGTATGTACTCTTTGGAAACTGCAGAAACTATTAAACCTTAAGTCTCTTAAAATAATATATTCAGCCCTCATAGCACCCCATCTACATTACTGCGCTGAAGTGTGGGGTCACACTTACAAAAACACAATAGAACCTTTATTTAAACTTCAAAAAAGGCCCTTAGAATTATTTACTGCGTACCGTATGAAACTCATACAAATGATTTGTTTATTAAGGCAAAGCTTCTTAAATTACAGGATATAGTAAAATTCAACTCCTTGCAACTTGTCTACTTGGGATATAAAAATTGTTTGCCCAAAAATGTACAAAACCTATTTCTTCAGCGTGACTGCATGCAGCACACCAGAAGTAGGATGTTATTACAATCAAGCAAGGTCAGAACGACTCGTAGGGAGCATGTGCTATCTGTGGCTGGAGTCAGGGCATGGAATGTACTTGATGATAATATAAGGATGGCTGGAGAGCTGAAGGTCTTCAAATATTCGTTGAAATGTGAATATCTGAGTAACTATAAACATGTTTAATCTAGTTCATTTGTATCCTGTCTCTGGACGCTTCAGACTAAGCGGTCCGAAAGGCTACTCACAACACATTACTACAGACAGCTGAACCAAAACGGATTTTATAAGCTGGTCGTTAAATGCAATTGACAAAATTTTCTCCGGGAGGCGTGCAGGTTCTGGAGAACCGACATGCCCGGATGGGACATTCCCGGCCGGCTACGTCATGGATTCATGGGGAAAGTGGCGGTCGCTGTGTTTGACGGTCCTGGACATTGAGGATGTAGAAGATGTCTACATAACTGGATTCATGATAGTAGGTCTGCTATTATTGGGGTTTGGACTGCATTTGATTGATCAAAGGATAAAGAAAACCTGGAACGGCATGGCCACCTTTGTCAGAAAGCTCAATAAAATTGGGCTTGACGTTACGGAAGGCAACGATGGATTGGACAAACTGCGAGAAGTCATTACATCCGAAATGGGAAGGGTGAACTCAGGTGATGGAAATGATGACTGATCAAGAGATCCAAGGATAGATCCGGTATCTGCTTCCACTCATCTACGCCAAATCAGCTGGAACAAGTCAAATGATCAAGAATGGGGTTTCGGGACAATGTCGCTTTGGATCAAGAGTGACAATTGAATCTAAGTTATATGATCACTCACTTAATTTGCAATTATAATTCTTATGATATTCATAAACTTCACGATCTTATTTTCTGAAGTTAAAACGTAGCGTACATGAACTTTAACTCTGCTGTGATTTATAATCCTTATGATATTTTAATCATAACCAAAATGTTTTTTCTGGAAGCTGGGGGCGGGACTCTGATCAGCGATTTCACTTCCCCCGCGATCCTTTCGGTAATGATACATGCTGTGTGTTGAAATTGTCATGAAATGATTTTCAATCATGCCGAAATAAAAAAATAAAAAAAAAATGTTATAATGTTGGTTGTCCATACTCAACCTCTGGAAAGTAATCCGAAAGTTTTCCGTAATCCAAGAACGTGATTTCGTGAACGTGATTTCCTTTGTGAACAGCTCAACCTGAGATCTTTGCGAGATCTGGGCAAAACTTGACGTCAGGTTGTGCTGTCCAATTAGTACAGACCTTGACAGAGCCAATCACGGCGCTGGACCTGCCCACGCCAGAAACTATTCTAGCTGGCACTAACAACGGCAGATCATACTATGCCTTAGTAGCGTCCACACTTTTGGAAATACAAAAGAAGAACCGCAGATCATTTGAGGTGCAGTTTTGTCAATATCTCTCCCAAAGCTGCTTGTCTGTTTACTTTTGGATGCGAAAAAAAGCACCTATTTCTCTTCCAAAAGATGATGCCACCAGAAATCAGTGGGTAGCTTTTTTTGTTTGCTCGCAGCAAACAGCCACGGCCGAAGGGAACGTTAGCTGTTTGTGCTCAGCATCTCACCAAAGACAGCTTTGTCAATAAAGGATAATTTGACACAGGATAAGCTTTCAGCTGGTTCTCAAACCTTAAGCAGTTGCATCAATCAAGCGCTTGGAGCCACAAGCTGTAAGAAACAATATAACGGCAAATAATGTAAGTGTAATGTAAGTGAAGCTAACGTGCTACTGGTGGCTAGCAGGACCGCTAGCAATAGTTAGCACTAACAACTAGCCTCAAACGCAGGCTTTGTAAAATATCTGAAGATAAAGCCTGAATTGGTCGTGACTGTTCGTGACTCATAGACACAGAAGTTGTAAGTTGTTTTTACTGCATAAGCCAAACTGACATGATAGCCAGTTGATTGTGGCTGTAGCACAGCGGCTAACGTAGCCAGGTTACTGATGCTAATGTTTGTGTCCTAAATATGCAAGAGTAATATCAGGGAAAATTCTACAGAAGGTGTGTGAACATAAACCTCATTTGAAGCTAACTTTTAATACTTGTTTGTAATTTGGATGCTTAGTACGACTGTCCACCGTAACAAAACGTGCGGTCTGTAAGACCTGTATTGCAAGGGTTTGTCTCTGTGGTTGTTATGACCGCTCGGTTACCAGCTACTGCATGTTAATTTGCGTGCCGCCGTGCTAGTTAAAAATGCTCCTGGTTAACTTGCAGTAATATGCAGTAATTCTGATATGCTTGTGTTACTTCGGTAAGCATTAATGTAACAGTTTCATCTTAACGTTGCCCGATTGTATCCACTACAGTTGTGGCTAACCAGAGAGGTGCTATATGGGTCTGCAAAGTTGGGCTTAAAAGGCTTCACTTAGACCACATATTGGGATGTTGCTTGTGATCGCGGCTGCTTGTGATCTTCACTTATCCATGACCGGAATCAGCCGAATACTTCACGAATATCTGTGCTAGCCCTCTGATTCTACCATAAAAGCAATCGCAGAATCGCAGTGTCTGGTATAACAGACGATTTCTTTGTACCACCATGACAAAATTTCATCCCCCTTTAGAAGTTGTTGTGGCTAATAAAAACCACCACTCAAAGGCGTCATTTTCTGTTGCTTCAGCGGGAAGGAAAGGTTGGCTGATCGTGTGAGCTCCTGCTATGCTTGGTGATTTACTTTGAGTTTGCGCTTCCTACCAAGTAAACAATACCTTCTTTGTGTGCGGTTTATAATTGCGTTAATGCTACTCGTGACTAAGATACGAGTTTCTTCAGAATCCCAAAAGTAATGGTGAAAAACTGGAAATTTATGAAGGACACTGAGCTAATCCGCTAGGGTTAGTATGGCTTATTCCGATGCCAAACTTGTGGTGTGTGAGCTGTTGACCTATGCTTCTCACCATATGGACGCATACCCTGTGGATAAAATCATAAAAGTGTGATTCTTGAATTCTATCACGCGGATGCTATCCATGATGCTAAGTCAGTTCTCGGGGCTCACTATGCTGACGAGTTAGTTCTTCCGTTTCAGAAACGGAAGAACTATGGACACAAAACAGCGGCTGAAAAGGATATCAAGGATGTTATGGAAGCTTTGAAACAGATAGATTTCAAATATTCTGGACAAGACACCTTACCGATTGTCTTCGTAGCCATGAAGCTGAACATGCTGCCCGATGTGAAGCCTGGTGAGCTTAACGCCCTACCTCTTCAAGAACGAGTCAGCCGTCTCGAACGTCAGATGGCTACTCTGTGTGACCCGTCCTTGCAGATGTACGCTGACGTCGCTAGCCCCAAGTCGTCTCAGAGGCCCCCTCCCGCCACTGCCGCCGCTGCTGCTGAGGCCCGCACGAAGCCCCAGCAGTCCTCTGGCCAGACAGACCTAAGACCGCCATATGACCCCCCCCTGGAGGTGAACCAGGTCAGTTTCCCACCTCTTCGCCCTGGGCCGCCAACCGCTCCTCCACGGTCCACAGATGACGAGGGATCTACCCGCGTACCAGCGCCGTAAAGCAGCTCGTCAGGAGCGACATGACGCCACACCCCCTGAGCGACGTGAAGCCCGGCCCTGCCTCAAATCCGGAGGAAATTGCTGATTTATTTGCCTCGAAATATGAGGAACTGTATAACAGTGTTCCTACTTCAGAGGAAGAGCTTCATGAAATTCGCTCTCTCCTGTCAGAACGGATAAGGTCAGAAAATTCAACTGAGTTTGTTAATAGTTTTAGTGTAGCCTCTGTTGTAAAAGCTGTAAATCTGGTAAGCGCAATCATGGCTTTGGTCTAGATTCAGATTACCTTATAAATGGTACTGATAGGTTATTTTACTTACATGGTATGTTGTTTTCTGCTATGGCAACGCATGGTCATACCACGTCTGATTTGTTACACTCTATTATTGTTTCTATACCCAAGGATTTATGTTCTTCCTTGAGTAATACAGATAATTATAGAGGGATCTGGTTATGCAGTGCTCTTTGTAAGCTTCTCGATATCATCGTCTTGGATGAGTATGGTAAATACTTGTATACCTCCGAACTTCAATTCGGGTTCAAGGCAAATCTTTCCACAACTCTATGTACTGCTGTTTTTATAGAAACGGTTGATTACTATGTCAGAAGTAGCAGTAATGTCTTTGGTTGTTTACTCGATGCCTCCAAAGCATTTGATAAGGTGCATTTTGGCAAACTTTTCAAGCTTTTATTGGCCAGACATTTACCTGGTGTTGTTGTTTGTTTGTTATTTGATTGTTATACTAGGCAGGACTTATGCGCAGCCTGGGATGGCTCTATTTCTCGTTATTTCCATGTTTCAAGCAGTGTTAAACAAGGAGGGGTACTTTCCCCAATTTTGTTCATCATTTTTATTGACAAATTCATTTGTCAACTGAGACGTAGTAGACTCGGGTGTCATGTTGGTACTCATTTTGTTGGTGCGTTAAGGTACACTGATGATCTTACACTTATTTGTCCTAGTCAAAGGTCGCTCAATCTCATGTTGGGCATATGTCGTGATTTTTCTGAGAAATATAATATAACTTTTAATGCCAAGAAAACTGTGAGTGTTAAATTTGGTTCACCTGTTCTACCTACAGATAAGGTAATTTTAGGTGATTCTGTGATTGATTGGGTTGATCGTGTAAAACATTTAGAGAACATTGTTTCCAATGATTTGTCTGATTCCTCTGACTGTGATAGGAAATGCTCTGTGTTTAATGGAGCGGTCAATAAGCTTCTTGGAACATTTTGTAATCTGGATGGTGTTACCACATGTAATTTATTTCGTAGTTATTGTCGTTCTTTTCATGGCTTCTCAGCTCTGGGATTTATCTGTGTCTGGATTTTTTAAATGTTGTACTCAATGGAATAAGGCCATTCGACAATTGTTACATTTGCCTCGGCTTACCCATACTTGGTTACTCGGCCCCCTTGGTGGGCAATTACATATCTCCACGCAACTACATATCAAAACTTTACGATTTTTATACAAAATGTATCATCATGAAAACATCATTGTCAATATTATTGGTAAAACTGCTTCATGTTGTGCCCAGTCACCTGTTGGGAGAAATTTTGCTTACCTACGATATTTGTACCACGTTGATTTCAATGATATTGTCTTTAAATCTGATTGAGATGTTACTCTTTTCAATGTTCCCAGCCTTGAAAAACAGGGTATTATAAATGGTGTAGTATCTCTGTTCCATTGTTTGAATGGTGATGGTGGTGTTGATGGCTTTGATGTTGATATGCTATTTGATATTTTTGTAAATATGCGTATAATGTAATTACTATGCTCATGTCTAATTTGTTGAAATGTACCATGAGTATGAAATAAAGATATCATTATAATTGAAAAGCCGAAAAAGGCAGAGATTAAATAAAAAAATGTTTCCTGTAGAACTTATCGATTTGCTAGCTCCACATAAGCAACTTGTCCATGCTAACAGAACTTGGGGTCGATAAAACCTGTATTATGTTCATAATATAACCAAGCTCTCTCTAGCTGTCGCGTACTATCCATAAAGCTGATTTCACACCGAACACGAAACCAACTCACCGACACAATAAGTAAACCATTACCACGGGCAATTTCTGAAAAGGCCGTTTAGCTTAGAGCTTTCGCCGCTTTGTCATATTCCAGCACAGAAGCTGGTTGTTAATCCACGCTAATGACACACCACAACTATGCACACGAACCAGCAGGTCCTTATAATACACACAGAAGCAGTCCATAAGTTGATGGTCCACTTTTTGCTGCTCCTCACTGTACATGTTTCCCTCTAAACTCAGACCCACCACTAGATTTCTATGGTCTCCGGTCTACATTTGGGTATGTCGACCCGTTCTACAAATGTGTCTGTATTGGGTGGATTCTAGCTTAATCCTAGCTATAGAGTAGAAACACCGGTGTACTCACCATAGCAGCTTTAGGCAGACAGCAAATTCGAGCTTGAGCTGCCAGACTTTTGCATTGCATCCTCCACTTTCGACATTGCATTTATTAGAACAAGTTCATTTCATTAGATCTATACACGTACTGCGTTTGATTGCGGAATTTGCCCGTTGATTCGTTCTCAGATGGCAGACGTGTCTCAGTTTCACTCTGGGGAGGCGGACCCGGAAAACTGCGTTCTGCTGCCTCGTTTCGCCCAGATCCGCCCTCCACAGAGCTGGCCAGTAGGAAGAAAGTGGGTGCATGGGGAGTGGGGGCCATAGCGGAAGAACTACCCCAACAAAGCATTACAGGCAGAGTCTACAATGGACTACAAATGGGTTTTTTTGAGGATGGTAGTATGAGCTAAACAAGGACCCTGTGATGGACTTTGAATGATCAGGAGTACTCTTGGGGAGTCCAAGAACAAAATATAACCTTGGAGATATAGCAAGATAGGTCCCCTTTAAAGAGTGTTGCGGTTTGTTCTTAAATGACTGCACATTACAAAGAATTTCTGTGCTCATAGCCTTGAAATGAGAAATGTAGTAATTTAACACACCATTCCTTCCATTGATTGTTGACGTGATTGCTGGCGAATAAAAACTGCATGAGTGGAATCCTGGAAAAATTCTTAGAGGCCGTTATTTATGTTTTTGCATACAGTAAAGAAGAAGTCTTTTTCCATGATACTGCACAATTTTCCCTATCTCCCCTTTTCCCACAGTGCTGACTTTATCTGTCTTTCACACTCTAATCACTAAAAGCTTCATTTTGAGATGATATACTGTAAACAGGAAGAAACCAGACTATTCATATTGGCAGTAATGCTACAAATGTACACCATCACAATTCTGGTGGCTGTGTCAATTGCTTCAAGCAGCAGTCTGCACTTCGTAAGACAGGTATAACATTTCGCTCTTAATGTTGCAATCTCTTAGGACACTCGCCGAGATTAACTGGGACCTGCTGTAAGATGTATCATTGCCATTGTACTGTGTATTACAGAAGTTGTGCAGTGAGGCATCTTTGAAATGGGACATTCTGATCCACCCATTCTGGGCCATAGGATGTATAGAAGTACGTTCTGGTCAGAGGTTGTGCAGCTCCTATAATCATGCATAGCTGTGTTTGGTCCATTTGACCACTGACTGGAACGCACAATTTCTTTCCCCTTTTTTCCCCAGGTCTCAGTCAGTGGTGGAGCCGGGAACTCTACGGCACCAGGACAGGGAAGAGGAAACAGCACAGCCCCTGTTGGCTCTGGACTGAGCCTTTTGGTTGAGCCGAGGCAGTAGCCCATCCAAGTGTCTGGATCTGTGGGACTCTACACTCCATCTTGCAGGCAGCTCTCTCACTGGCCAAATAATGTCTGTGACATGTACAAGCCCTCATAAGCACCACTGGGCCATACACTCTGCTGCTGAGTATAATGACACCATGGGAGAAAAAACAGTTATTATGAACAAAACTAAACAGCAATGGACTGTCTTGCTGTATATGAAGTTTTTCTCTTTGGGGAAAAATATAAAAAGCTGACTGGTCACCAGGATTGTATGGTATATATTCACACGGGCTTAAAATGATGCTTCAGCAACACAGTGTAAAAAGAATGTAAAATATAGAGAGAACATACAGTTAAACATATTTAAAGTTTGCGCACAGTGCATTCATCCAAATGAAAGCAGGGTCTATGTGCTGAATTGACATGATATTGTGGTATGTTGTAGTAGAGGGTACGAGCATCTATTTAAGTGTGAAGGTGAAAGTAGAAAGTGGTTTACTGCCAAAAACCTTTTTTAAAATACATATTGTACTTTGTTTTCATTGCTGCTCTTGCCATAGTCTGTGATTAAATTATTTTGAATTCTGAAATCGTATGATGGATGTGGGATTAAGTCATTTTTCACAGCTTTGTTTTGTGCTCATTAGAGGACAATTGTGCCCAGGAAACTGTGAGATGCTCATGCTTACAATGACTGACACTGTTTGCACATAAAGTTGATTGATTACTGTTGACCGAGATAGAGAAATGGAGGCAAATGTTCATGTAATTCAAAATCTGTATGCCTGACATGCACCAAGTAGTGTCTTAAGTTCTTAGGATTTCGATAAAGCAGTGCTACAAACTCAAAAAACAAAATAATTGACAGGCCGTAACAGTCGGCAGTCGGCTTTCTTTCAAAGCTTTTCACCTGCAATAACTTAACACTTGAAGTTGTTGGTTTCTCTTCAATGAGCAATCGTTGAGAACACCATTAAATGGCATTTTTTTTCCAAATGGACTACAGTTCCAGTTTTCATCAGAGACAGGGTGAGGCAATAACCATATGATGGCATTGTTGTATACATAGAGGGTAGTAATCCAGCTGCTATTCTGTTTAATTATATCATTTATGCAATGAACTAGTAATATACAATTGGTTCCGTGGACCTCTTGGGTATGATGACTGCAATCATAGCATTTTAATAAGCTGTTATATTGTCTTAATAAGGAGCATTTCTGTTTAGAGCTGTAATTTATCCTCTTCAGCCAAATGTTGATTGCTATTTATACATGCCATGAAGAATAAAAATTCAATGTCTACATTGTGATATATTAGAGACAAACACATGAAAAGCAGGAAAAAAAATCAAATTAAACAATCAATAGGTTCCTAATTAGTGATACCATAGACACATGGTTGAGAAAAATGACAATTTATTAGGCAAGCAAATGATGGTCTTGCTATGTGTTATGTTCATGTTATTAAGTTCAAGCAAGTCTCTTGGAAAGGTCTCTAAACACATTTGTTCACCAACCAAATCTGGAGTTTACTGATACTCTCAATGTCTTAGGCGATCTGTTTAAAAATGTTGTTGCCCTCAATCAGGTGTGTCCAATCTAATCCACAAAGGGCCGGTGTGGCTGCTGGATTTTGTTACAGCCCAACACTAACACACTAGATTCTACCAATCTAACAATTGTCAAAGACTCAAAGGTATGTTTCAGTCAGCCAATGCGCAAAGAATTCTGGGAATATACAATGTCAACTACGATAACCATCAGATCTGTTTGAGTGGAAAGGACAAGCTGCCTAGCTTGCATACGAGGTTAAATCTTGATGTCAGTTCATTAATTTAATTAATAGAATAAAAACTCTTCATTCTTTTATTCCATAAAAAGCTATTTGGATTTAGAAATATTCATTTTTTTAAACAGTGATTCATAATGAGAAATGTGAATTTCAGTTTTTTGAAATCAAGAAGAGAAGTGATTGACACTGCTTTAAAAATCCTCCTGGCTTTGATTGGTTAATTTTGCACGGGGACTGCGGATTCTTGCCAATGCCAATAGAAGCACTGGGAGGAGCCAAATCCACCTGATTTTATTTTTCAAAACAGATTACCCATCTCGTGTACTAGAAGAACAAGTAAGCCTGTTTCAAGCCAGTGGCCCATTGGCCCGGTGCTTAACCCAGGTTTCTGTGGCATGAAGTGACTAGGAGTATTACTACTCCCCCTGGATGGGATGCCAGTCCATCACTGGTACTCCCCCCATTTGCTGGTACCCATTTATTCACCTGGGTGGAGTGAGGCGTTTTGCCCAAATACACACCAAGAAGGCCATGGCTGGGGCTTGAACTCAGGACCTTACGATCTTAAGCCTTCTTGACCACTGCGCTACCGCATCTCCCATCAATCTCATGTACTACTGTCAGTATAAAGTGACAGTATTACCCTTTAATGAACCGTTTTTTTAACAGTTACCTACTGCACCTTTAATGCTATAAAACAACAAAAAAACAAACATAAAAGTCTGCTGGGTGTTAACCAATGGAGCAATACGTGTTTGAAATTTCATACTTGTTTACTAAATGCTGCATACTGTGCCCGTGTATGCTAGATAGTTAATGCCACTTTTCAAAGCAGTATACAGCATATTAGCCAGCATGTGACAATAACTATGCCTTCAACTACACAGTCATGGTGATCGCATCATTTATTAGCTGCTACTGTGTCCTCTATCAGTATCTGAGTTGTAAGTATTAGGTGATTCAAAGCACCCAACACTTGCCGAATTTTGAAACATCAAAATTAATTTAAAAACTGGTATATAAGTCCAGAGCAACTGTTATATTGACAGCAACGGGGTGGGAATTTTTATTTTTTCGATTACAAGGGAAATGAATTTGACAGAACACTCTTTGGCCATAAAACACAGATCTGCCCTCAGGCAGTTAAGTATCCCACTCTCTCTCTCTCACGCCACACAAGTGCATGTGCTCAGCATGTCAAAAAAATCCTTCAATTTGAGAGGGTAAAATCAAATAACATCCAGTAAGTACATAACTGAAGTCTCACCTTAAGCTGTGAACTAGCTACTTTAATTTCACTGTTATGCTGTTATGCACACCAGCAGCAAGGTGGAGCAGTGTGAAATCGCACAGAAGCTCCATTATTAAGCAACAATATTATCAATATCAGACGTTATATGAGTCAATTTTCCACAATTGGTATAGGTGCAGAGCATTTTGGGCTTGGAATGGCCTTATGTTTCAGGAAAATGCCCTGTGTAACCTCATTTAAATGGCTCATGTAAACAACTCCCACTGCTGCCATCCAATTTATATGGAACCTGCCCTTCCTGAAACAGAATTGAAGCACTGATTACTAGAACCCCACAAGTCAAGTCAAGTGTGACTTATGGGGTTTTAGTAATAGGTGCTTCAATTGCGCCCTTCATGATTCAACTCTCCACTAAAGTGTGAACTGCAGGCAAGACATGTCCAATTAGTTTGTGTAGCTATGTCTTTCTTTTTATGGCATTGCCTCACATCACTCATCTCACATTTCATGTTGGAATTCCATCAACTAAATAAAACAACAAATCATAGGAGGGGAGATGCCAGAAGCACAGAGAAAATAAGACAATCAAAAGTTGAAATCAAAGCTGACTCGTACATACTTATCTCACCATGCCAGTCCATTTACACCTCAGCCGAGCTTCAAGAGGCATATTTTATAATCTCTCTCTCTCTCTCAAAAAAATAGGGATGCAAATGGCAGCATATGGTGAAACACCATGTAAGCATGTCAGGGGGTGATTTGTGTGGCGATCCAATCCAAAACATGGACAACGTTTTGTAATAACACACATACTCTAATCATTTCAGCTAAATTAAACCAAGATAAATAGAGGATCTCCAATGAGTGAGCCTGAGATATAAAATTTATGCAACGAGAGTAGCAAATTTCATGTATTCCGAGCCTTTTGCAAGGAATAAATGAAAATTACTTTGAGTTTCATAAATGTGGTATCTTGGCCTCATGATTTTGAGATCCTATTTATGCCATAAATGTCAGTGTTGTATTATTTGGAAAATAGAAAAATAGCATTAATGGTAGCTTCCAGTTGGCTGTCTATTCAAGTCAGTGGGATGAATAATTTGCTAACTAGCATGCTAATTCTTTTTGTCATTAAATTAATAAATTAAAGCGTCTACAACAACAGTTACAAGTCTAACTTATTACTTTACTTGCCAAAAGCATTAGAATGCTAGCTAACAAATTATTAATCCCATTGACTTGAACATACTGTCAATTAGAATTTAAGACCAGCGATGGTGAACGGTTACCAGTAGAACCAGTAAAGTTACCTTTCTGCACTTATTAGTTGGCGTTTCCCAATGAACGGAATCTGACCAATCACGATGCGAGAAAGCGGTATCACATGCCTGTGATACCAAACCTCTATCTTTTGGGTTGTATCGCACATTGTATTTATGGGATAATTAAACATATGACTGGAAAGGCTGAGCATTTTATTTTTTCCACCAGATCCAAGATGCATCAGACACTTTCACGATGCAAAGTGTATGAGAGTGTATAAGGTCAGGGACAGGCACATTTCTTAGATCAGTGGTTATGTGAATCAAGGCTTATGTGAATGTAGGCTTTCATCCCAAACAATCGGCCACTCCCCTGATAATGCCAATTACGGCTGGGGAGGGCGATGGCAGCTTGTGGGAAAGAGACAGAATAGGACAGTTGAACCAGTGAAATAAATGGGCCAGGAGTCTTTTATTGGCTTCCAATAAGGCAAACAAATGAAAACAAGGTATTGCATGCAGCCCCAGATCTGATTCTTATGTGCCCGTTGCAAGTCTATTGAAGAGTGGAAAAGGTTTAAAATGGGCACTCTGACTTGCTACGCAGCCTCATGGCCAACGGGGTGCGATGCATTGGGTGTTGCGACACATTCCTCCCGTAATCATCGTTAAAGTTTTCTGCGACTAATGCCACAGTAGCCCCTCGGTTGTTTCAGATTGGGCTACAAAACCTTCATTGCCATCACACATCAATAAGTCTCATCTGCCCAACATCCCCTATCTGGTTTGTGGTTTATCCCTTCTCAGACCATTGAGAGTAGGCATTCACCACTGCTGACCGGGACCACAAGCCTAGCCGTTTTGGAGGTGATTCCATCTAACAATCTGGCCCTTATGTCAAAGCAACTCACTTACCAATTCTCCAGAATCAAACACATCACCCGTCATCAGTGATTGCTCAGAATATTTTGGCTCATCGGTGTATTCTTTATCATTTTTCATTTTCCCCATATTCTCCCACAAAGAGCAGCAGCAGGTTCAGTAGTGCCTCAGCCATTCTGTGCTGCGCTTCTGAACCATAATGCATCACTGGCACAGACTCAACAGAATTATGCAAACCTTAGCATTTTGGTCTTGTGAATTTAAAAATCTAGCCATAGCTTTAAAGATTCAGCAGCCATGTTTAATTAAATACACCACATTTGCACTTAGTCAATATTGCATTATCACCATAAAAATTTAACCATTCATCCAGAGAAATGCCTTTAACCTGCAGACACTAAGCAAAATTCTTCTGCAGCACAATCTGATCAGGCAGATATTAATTTAAACATTACTGTGACAAAGTTATACATGAAAAGAGTGTTACAAGAGACACCATAAATCACCATGGACAATATTGCCATTGAGTTGAAATTAAACACATTCTGAACACAAGCATTTTCTAAATG
This sequence comes from Gymnothorax reevesii, assembly GCA_029721435.1. Lineage (NCBI taxonomy): Eukaryota > Metazoa > Chordata > Actinopteri > Anguilliformes > Muraenidae > Gymnothorax > Gymnothorax reevesii. The sequence goes on from CM056575.1 coordinate 76,862,199, forward strand.
AACAAACTACTACCATTTATACAACCCCAATTCTGAAATAGTTAGGATGAAGTGTAAATTGTGAATAAAATCAAAATGCAATGACTCTCAGATCACATGAGCCAATGTTATTTATAATAGAACATAGATAACATTTCAATTTTGAAACTGAGACATTTTATATTTTTATCCACAAAATGAGCTTATTTCAAATTTTCTGCCTGCAACAGGTCTCAAAAAAGTTGGGACACAGGCAAAAAGGGGTGAAAAAGCAATTAATATATAAGAGAATCAGTTGAAAGAACATTTAGCAGGTAAGTAACTGGCATCAGGTGTGTAACTCGATTGGCTATAAAAGGGATGTCTTAGAGAGGCTGAGTCTCTCAGAAGTAAAGATGGCCAGAGGCTCTCCAACCTGTGAAGGTTTGTGTAAAAAAATTGTGGAATACTTTAATACAATGTTCCTCAACCTCAAATTGCAAAGGCTTTGAAGGTCTCATCATCGACAGTGCAAAACATCATCAAAAGATTCAGAGAAAATGGAAAAATCTCTGTGCCTAAGGGACAAGGCCGAAGACTGGATGCCCGTGATCTTCGGGCCCTCAGACGCCACTGCATCACTCACCAATATGATTCTGTCATTGACATTACTAAATGGCCCCAGGAATACTTCAAGAAACCACTGTCTGTAAACAGTCTGCCATGCCATCCACAGATGCCACCTAAAACTCTATTCTGCAAAAAGGAAGCCATTGTTGAGCATGATCCAGAAGCGCTGCTGTGTTCTATGAGCCAAGGCTCATTTAAAATGGACTGTAGCAAAGTGGCAAAGAGTCCTGTGGTCAGACGAGTCCAAATTTGACATTCTTGTTGGAAATCATGGGCATTGTGTCCTCTGGGCTAAAGAGGAGAGACCAGTCCTCCTGTTATCAGGGTTCAGATCAAAGGCCAGCATCTCTGATGATATGGGGATGCATTAGTGCATATGGTGTGCGACACTTGCATGTTTTAAAAAGCAACATGAATGCTGAAAGGTATATAAAGGTTTTATAGCAACACATGCTTCCCTCCAGGTGACATCTATTCCTGGGAAGGCCTTGTGTATTTCGGCAGGACAATGCAATACCGCATACTGCAGCTATTACAACAGCATGGCTTCGTAGTAGGTGAGTCCGTGCGCTGAACTGGCCTGCCTGCAGTCCTGATCTTTCACCATTTGAGAACATTTGGTGCGTAATTAAAGGAAAAGTCTGTCAAAGGAGACCCAAAACTCTCCAGCAGCTGGAAGCCTGTATTAAACAAAAGTAGAATCAAATTCCAATGACTAAACTCAAGAAACTTGTCTCCTCAATGCCTAGACGCCTCCACTCTGTGTTAAAAAGAAGAGGGGATGCTGCACCATGGTAAACAGGCTCCTGTCCCAACTTTTTTCAGACCTGTAGCAGCCATCAAATTTAGAAATGAGCTCATTTTATGGATAAAATAGTATAACTTCTCAGTTTCAACATTTGCAATGTTATCTCTGTTCTATTGTGAGTACAATACTGGCTGGTGTGATTTAGAAGTCATTACGTTTTGATTTTATTCACAATTTACACTTTTCCCAACTATTTTGGAATTGGGGTTGTACATAAAACTCTGACAGAATTAAACTTTCAAGATAAATGAAGATGGAGGGAAATTAACTCCTGCCCAAACTGGCGTTTGGCTGGCCAGGTGAGTGAGAAGCATGTGCTCCACATCAATTATAGCTTTGCCCATGGGCCCGCTCTCCATCTGAAAAAGACTACTCAGCCATACCTGCCCCAATTCTGATACCATCTCACTGACTGTAGTGGAATTGAAGCAGTGCGCTCAGTGATCCGTGCAGGATGGATTTTGAGCTTTCGGCCCTTTTTTTCACGATGGAAATTGAAGTAGCAGAGATATGCAAGATTGAATTCAAGTGTGATCTGATCAACAAGAGCCACAAAATCTTTTTTCTGGCTATTGGTTTTCAGTCTTCATTGAATAGTTTGGTCCCAGTCTTGCAGAATTTTTTGAACGATGCTTGACTTCAAGTCTGTGTCTGTATGTCTCTGTGGTTGTAGACTCTAACCCCAGTGCAGAAGAAACTCTCCCTCCTGCACTGAGAATAGGGGAGATAAAAACAGATTGTGCTTTGGTCGTGCTTGTTGGGGAGCTGATCTGGCAGTTCACTGTAAACAACCTGCTGAATGTGGGACTCTAAAGGCGAGGGAGTGGATGCATCTCTGGTAACTTTGGGCGCTTTCACACTTGGTACGATTATTCCGTACCATGCCACAGTACAATTGTCCCCCCTCCCCCCGCTGGTCAGCTTTCACACTAGTAATATCGAACCGGACGCGAGTATACTTGCATATGTCACAATTCTGATACAGTGCGATGCAGTAAACACTTGGGTGGTTTCAAATGGGGAACGATTTTAAAAGGAGGTGCTAATATATTTCGAGGGGTTTTATTATTGAGATATATTAATATAGAATATTAATATCTCGAATGCATATGCTGTACATGAAATAGCAAACCGGTGTGTCATGAGTAACATGGATTACCACGTACAGCAGCACGGGAAATTAAACTCGAAATTTTCTTGACTGGATGCTTGATGTTTTTACTCACCCAAATCTTTCTCTGGATCCCCAAACATCAAGGTCAGCCAAAAAAGAAAAGTAGTGATTTCTTTTGATATTGCTGGAGGTTGAAGTCGGAATTCCTTTGCCCTTGTGTTTTTAGCCGATTATGCAGTCCACTGCCTTATACCACAAAAATTTATCTTCCTCATAACTTGCTACGAGTATGGATGAACCGTGCCCCAATAAGTATGAACAGTGCCCGAGTCCACCTCTTCCAACCATAATCGTGTACCGTGCCTGAGCACAGTACGCTTGTGTTCACACTTACCTAATGAACTGGACTTTGGGGTCAAGTGTACTCAGATCTGTGCCCGAGTCCCTAGTGTGAAAGTGCCCTTATACTGGGAGGGGCTGTGGACTGAGCGATCAGCAGGTTGATAATGCAGAATACATAGGATAAAAAAACATGACTGTGTGAACTACTGACATTGTTACACTGCATCCACAGTGTGCCCTTACAAATGTGAAGTATTTAAGAAATGCTCATCTTATTCAAAACTCCGGAGACAGACAACAGGGATTGAAATGAAAAGAAATTTTATTTCTAACATGATGCTACAAATCTATATTTCCCAAATTTAATTTTGTGTTTGTCTTTGGAGAAAACTTTTATACCCCCAAATACAGATTGTGAAGTACACGGGCCAGTGAACCCTATGCACATCAATCAATAAAACCCACAGTAACAGTTCGATTTTTCCTCGAAGGAGAGACCAGGGCCCAGAACTTTATTTATCACCTATAATCACAGAAAAAACATCCTCCCAATAAAATGGACCTTCTTCAGGCGGAGTTGCAGTGCCCGTATTACGACATCTCTTCACTCAAAAATGATCTATACGCCGTAAAGTTCAAACACCCGGGACCCCACTATTGATCATGGTCTCAGATAGCCTTTTGTGTCATAAATAACAGTAAAACTGCTTCATTTTTCTCACACCATAACAGCTATTCAGTCCAACATAACATTGAGAGGCAGCGTCATTCAGTGCAACTCAAGAACATTGGAAATCATATAATTCAGACAGGCTAATACAATCAGTGGTGGCTCTTAATGACATTGAAACATGGAAGGGAAAATAAATGTACCAGATGTCATGCATGTGATACCAACATCAGGGAATAAAAAATGTGTCAAGTCCTGACAAGCAAAATATAGCAATATGTTTTCCTACACATTAATGAGGCATAAGTACCCTTAATAAATCTCAAACATGATGTCCATTGGACAGGCAGCTCAGAAGTTTTGGAATAACTATGATTCCGCATTGTTGTAGCACGCAATGGAAATTAAAGCAGTGAACTTTCATTTCACAATTAGAAATGACAAATGCAAGCAAAGTGAAACTGGGCACATTCAAATACTTAACCCTTATGAGAAAAGTGAATATGCTAAAATGTATCCTTACATGCATAACAGTTTACTGTACAATGTATATCTGTACTGAATATACTGTGTTGGTCTCCATTCATTTTATATTTTAGCGCATTTGCTTTTCTGAAGTTTCAAGTTTAATCATCTCTTCCACTGAAAAAGGCACAAATGAAATCGAAGATAAAAAGTAAACAAAAGTTGGCAATCAGTCATTATTCACTTCAATGTCCCGGCACTATATATGTGCAACTCCTACATTTTTCCCTCTATGAAAAGTAAAATCACCATAGCTGCGCTTATCATTGATCTCATCAGTAAACATAATTCATCATGTGCTATATGTAATTAAATCTATGACCCTTTAAGTAGTGTTTTGACAATAAAATAATTACACACGTCATAAATGGCTCAAGAAAGGCAGACACGCAAAAGAGAAATTGCATGACAGGGGCAAATTGGTGTCTACAGAGGAAGAATGTGGTTTGGCATGAGAATAATTTAGCATTGAGCAAGGCTATGGATTTCCTGTAATACCTGCGCCTAGATAATGCCATAAAAAAGCCTTAATTTGACCAAAATAACACACAGTTTAGGGATCTTTTCAAAGACAGTAATAGTGCACAATTAAGCAAGGGCCCTCTGTTCTGTATGTGCAAGGCCATAAAGCTAGTAGAAAAATGCCATTCAACATCTTAGCAGCATCTTTGGATAGAAGGTTTTGAAATTTTGTTGATAAAGAAATGCGAGACTCAAGGTTTCGCCCCCATCCCTGAAAGCATAAAATTCATGATAAAATCCTTCCAGTGGGTCATTGGCATCCATTACAGATCCTTTCAAAATATCCATTCTCCTCAAATTAAGTACCACCAACAACAATCAACAAGTCAAGCTGTTACTGTAAGCACTTTCAGTAATTTGCATGATCTCCAGCTAACTCTACCCCAGTCCCAAATACCTCCCAGCATGGAAGGTAATCAAAAATGAAGGAAAGTAAAAAAACAATAACAACAGTGTCCATGACCTCAAGTGGCAATTGGGCATATCTGTGCGCTATATGGGAGACAGCGTCCGTCTCTGGTACTGTGTCAGCTCCGGGTGCCACACGTCCACGATGAAGATCAGCCGATAGCTGCTTGCCTCCTGCCATACCTCGTGTTCAAAGGAGTCATCAAATATCAGCACCTTTCCCTCTTCCCAAGACCTGTTAGAGCAGCAGATAGGATTAAACTCTCTCAGTTAATTGACACAACATGCTTCAGATGATGCCGTGGCAGATGGTTATACAGTTATATTCGACCTGTATTAAGACTTTCAGGAGTTTAGCCCAATACCCACTGACGGTGAAGCAAAGCGCTGTGTCAAACGCTGGACATTTTAGAAAGCCCACTGGAAGCATCAGATCCATCAGTATTGATGGATGACAACAGGACCTAGAAGCAAGCCTTTGGCGTCACTCTCAAAATATTCAACAAGATGGCATTTAATTTTGAAAACACTTACCAACAGAGCTTATTTTAAGTGATGGCAAAGTGCGATGTTCAGCTTACGGTGCATTATAAGTTGTATATAGGCTAAATTTACCAGCTAAATTTGATTCTAGTAAATTATAGTAAGTTAAGTAGATCATGTTAACTTACTTTACTTAGCTAGCTGGCTAACTTAGCAGTTTTACATTCACAAAAGCATACCACAAATTAGGTGCTGTCTAACTCTAGACCGCTTGATAACTTAAATGCCCACAAAACCAGACAGTCCAGTCAGCTGGAACCGCATGTGTGTAGCCCCCGAAATCCCGCTTCTCCCCTTTTTTGTGCATCATTCAGCCGACATGGTCGCCATGGCAAACAAAATAGATAGGTGTCATAAGTGAAGTGGAACACATGTCCATACCATAAATAAAAGTAATCGGTGAAAAATTGCAGCCAGTAATGTGTTCACAAGGAAATCTTTATGTTTTGCCACTAATTTACATATTATTCGGCCAATACTGTCGCCATGGCAGTCGAGCGTCCACAAGAAAGTGTGTACGAATGCGTATGGGGTGATGGCATTGAAGATGGCGCACATGAATCCATAGTAGCCACCCGATTTCGTCCGGGGGCAACAATAATTGATTTCCCTTCAAAAACCGCAACTTGATTGAAAATACCGTGCTAATCGCACTTAAGACCCATCGGCTGTGTATGAAAACCCCTGATGGGCAAAATAAGAGTTGAAACTGGCTGGAATTCGATAGATAAGTGAAGGATCCATAGATGTACCACCCACCCAAAAATGAGAAACCTAGAAGCAAACCTGAAGGCACTAGAGCGGTAATGTTGTTGAATTTAAAGATCTGCAGTATTTATGGTATTTGACCTAAAAACATTAAAAAATAGGTCAAATCAAAAACCAGTCTGATATGTGATGAAAGGTGATCCCATGTACCTTCAGTAAAAACTGGAGCGTCATAGCTGAAATAATTAGGAAGTTATAGCAATTTTTCATTTTTCACAATAAGCCCCCTGGTGGCAAAAGTAAGAGTCGAAAATGGCCGAAATTTAATAGGTTGGTGAAGGATCCACAGACGTACCACCCACCTAGAAATAAGAATGTCTAGAAGAAAACCTAAAGGCGTTAGAGCAATAACGTCGTCAATACACAGACGGATGCCGCACGGGACGACAACACAATAAAAATTGGCGTGCAATGCACGGAATACCCCTCAGCTCTATGTCGAAGTTTTTGGAGACGCCCGCCCGCTCGCCCAATCGCACGAAGGATAGCAATACCCCGTTAGCCTTGACCTGCCAAATATGGTAGTCGGCTACACACAATTGTATTCGGGGTTATGCTAATGCAGGGCTCTCAAGTCTCACACACTGTGTGACTGTCAATCATTTCAGTCGGATGTTCACACTTACACCACACGTAGTATCTCTCACACAAAAATATTTCAACAATTATATAACACTTTCAAACAGTAGGCCTATATGCACAGCAGCACCGCTATAAAACCGATAGGAATCAAACGCGTCTCCCCTGGTGCTCTCTGTGGCAGCTTTCCACCTGCCAGCCAATCAAAAAAAAAAAAAGAAAGGGGCTCCACAATAGCCAGTCAAATAATAGCACTGTTGCATCTGGGTAAGATTTAGTGCAACAACCAATGGGGAAAAAAAACTGTTATTCTGGAATTATTTACGTGATCCTGCTAAAACAACATTTTGAAAGCTGCATTATTCATTCACCAACGGTGGAAAACGGGAGTATCATGCACATTTTTTTTGCAACCAGATTCCGGAAAGACAGTTCGTCTCCTCATTAGCATAACCGCTCAGAACGAACTTCGCCTTGCTGGGCAGAAAAAAATGGCCTCGCATGTTTGTAAATTTTGCGATGTTGACTCTCTGGAGGAGTGGGAAAATGCCACGTTTTCGGTAGGTTCTCGGTAGGATCAATTGCCTACCATCTAACTTCAGAAGTAGGCCTATTAGGCCTATAGGCTAGGCTTGGAGTAAATATAGGGGGCCTAGTGTTAGTTTAATAAGGCTAAGCCTAATCATAGCCTAATGAATTAAATGCGATATTGATCGACTTACTTGTTTAACAATCAATGAAATTTCAATTTATGACTCAGATGGCGTACATATAGTGGCTAGTAGGCCCAAATTCTTATAATACTTGGCCTAGGCCAAATGATTATTGTGTGAAGTAATTTTTTTAGAGGATGTGTGTTTACACATGTTTTTTTTTTCACAATTTTGAATCATTTCAATTTTTATTTCAGTTCCTCCCAGACACTTATGAACATCATATTTGTGCGTTTGATGGAGAACCTGACAGCATACATGGCTTCGACATCACACTTCCTATGGACGTCAGAACTGCTGAAGAGGCTAAACTGTGGCAGAAGGGCTTCCAGGAAAAATCCTACACCACATATCATGTAAAAAAACTAATCCTGGAACAGGAGATAAGATTAGGTTAGATGCAATTCTCCTTCAGTTTCTCCTCTAAAAGATATGACATAGTCAATAATATTTTACTCAGTGTTAAAGCCTGCCAGTATTCACCTCGGACATGCCAAAATGTTCTCCGACATTCTTCTAGTGTCAATGTACAGTCCGCATATCTCAATGTATTACGCGGGTGGCAGGCTTTTATTCAGTGTGGGTTGCATATACACACATGATTTTTGATAGCTATGATAGATCTTAATACCTTAGGATGGATGGTTTGATTGGATGGATGGATGGATGGATGAATTGATGTACAATGTACACTGGTATTTCAACAATATTTAATGTGTTGGTTTTGTTTTGGTTTGTACATGTATTACAATATATTTTCTCAACCTTCAGGTCACATTATCATTGTCAACACAACAGATCACCAAGGGACCATTTGCTGGCAAGAAGGACACAGGTTGCCCTGCGACAATGAGGATTAAAGTTTACAACACCAGTTTCTTCAATAGTGATGGTCACAAAAGGAAGAGTCGGGAAGTCATTTTGCAGACTGTTACGATATTGAGATAGACAGTGATCCAGGAAGCAATTGCCATTGTCATGATTGTCAAGTGCAATGTCATTTGAATCATTGATGCATGATTAAGATTCATGATGTCTTCAAAGTCCTAATTTCATGACCTTGCCATGTCAGATTGTGTTCATTTTGAAATCTTGTAAAAGCATAATATCTCTCAGTGGTTTTATTATTTAAAACTGGCTAAATTCTCTACCTTCACCGTTTTGCAGATCCACTGACCCACATCTGCCTGACCAACTAATGAAGGTGACACTCGAGTTTAGACATAACCATCCTATCATGTCATCAGATGTACTGCGATAAAGAGATTTTTCAGAGGCTACCAGGGACAAGTTGCTAAACTTGTTCCAAAATGGCTGCACCCCATCCAAAGCTTTGGAGTTGCTGAAATTTGACCTTCAGCTGGACGATGCTGTGCAGTATGTTGTCAACAGTGGCGATCGTTCTGTATGTCCTGACCTACAGTACTGCTATAGGTAAGAATCTTCCTTCATTTCTTGGGCATTTTACTACCAGCGCTAGTTTCATCTAAAAATTCTGATTCTCATTTGCTAAAGCTGTGCTGTGATAATCATATTTTAAATTGAACTAACCAGTATTTTTAGGTGTGTTAAGTATTGTAGTAATTGAGATGTATTTTGTCATAGTTTGGAAAGCTGACTGCTGCTATAAGCTGTCAGATCATCCATTTGGCATGGCATCACACTTCACATTCCTTTTTGATATTCAATGGTCAACAAGAGCCAATTTAAGTCATTGTGGCCTCTGAGGCAAATCAGAATTTTAAGCTATGCAAATTAGCTAATTTGTAAACAGTGAAGCATGGTTGTAGGCCTGACATTTGATTCAGAGTAATGAGTTTGAAGACGGGTGCTGTTGTATATATTTAATTATTCCTTTTTTCTTCAGGTTGTATTGCGCCACATTTCGCGCAGAATATGGACAGGCAAGTGGAGAGATGGTGTTCTCACATCTAGAAAAGAGGGTGGAAGAGTTGAATGCAGGATACTCTGGCGGAGATTATCTGAAAATGATTGTTGTAGACAAGACGCAAGCAGCAATCGTCATTGTGACAACTCTCATGAAAAGAGTTCATGAGATGGTGAAGCCAGCTGGAGAAATGATGTTCATGAACTCATCAGGAAGTAAGGACCGTCAAGGCTGTCGGGTATTTTTACTTCTGACGCATAGTGTTGTAGGAGGACTACCACTAGGAGTACTCATTACCACGTGTGAGAACACTGAAACTATCAAGTCAGCCCTCAATCTATACAACACCCTACTAACTGAGAAAGCATACTTTGGTCGCGGCGTGAGGGGGCCAGAAATCATCATGACTGACGATAGTTCAGCAGAGCAGCAGGCTCTGAGGCAGGTATACCCTGATTCTACAAACCTTCTGTGTGTGTTCCATCTACTACAGGCGTTTTGGCGTTTCCTTTGGGACCATAAAATCGGGGTGAGGAGAGAGGACTGATCAAAGCTGCTGTCTTCGTTGAAGGAGATGGTTTATGCGGAGACTGTTGAAGAGCTTGAAAAAAGCTATGACGAAGCACAAGGAGATGTCACCTTGCAGCGATATGAGAAGGTGAAGAGTCACTTAGAACAGAAAGTGTTCAGTCGAAGAAGAACCTGGGCATTGTGCTACCGTACAGACCTTCCTGTGCGGAGGGTCCATACCAAAAACTATGCTGAGGCAGCCATGAGAATCCTGAAGGATCAAATTTTGCAGCGCACAAAAGCCTACAAAGTCATACAGAAATGCAGAAATAGGTGATGTATTGGAAACTGAGGGTGACCCTGCCAATAGCCATGTTGAAATGCCAATGGATCCAGCAACATCTGTCCTTCAGAGCCTCCATACCCAACGTGACCTGCAAAATGCTTTTGATGCGAGAGCACTTGAAGCAGCTGCAAGTCACCAAGAGTCAGTTCAGGTTGCTGGTGAGGACCCACTTCTTCTTGAGCTTAGTATCGTGTTCAACAACTTGAAGGAAAGGTATTCAAGAAAACAAGGAGTCACTTGCTGGGCCACTTCAAGCCTTTACAAAGCAGGCTAGGTCATTGACAACTGATGCAGCATTGTTATCTGCGCTAGTCTGCTTTGGGAAGTACTCAGGTGTTTCGCAAGCTTGTGCTACCGGAAAGAAGAGGAAACGAGCCAAATTAGTTCTTAGACCATTGGTGTTCAGCTAACTGGCAGAAGCCGCCAAAAAATGGTGGATGGAGAGAGAAATTGGATTTCATCTGGGAGACCTCTGAAAGACATTTCAAAATCAAAGGCTTCTTCCTTGCAACAGTTTTCCTCCCAGATCATGCCAAAGTATAAAGCACCACACAAATTGTCCACTTGTGTCGCAAGGAACCAATCCCTTGGTAAAACACATTCAACAAAGTAAGGATTGTAGATGATAGGGGCTTTTAAGTAATTAAGGCTGTTTTATATACATGTACATGTCTTCTGTTATTTGGAAGAACCTAATACAAGTAAGTCATTTCCACAATTTTTTGAGAAAAAGGAAAAGGACTTCAAAGGGATCACATCATCTGTTCAGCAGAAAAAGAAACTGCCATCATTTTTTTGTGGCTTTTTCCAGATCACAGTTAACCTAAGTACTGTAAAGTCCCTTGGGAGAGATCACAACTTTAAAAGATGTCAGCACATGACTGCAAATAGGAAATATGTATGTCAATGAAGCTTCATTTTATAGGGCCTACTTGGACTGAGCCAGTGGGCAATCTCTTCCAGAGGACTTTACAGTAGTGGGGGAAGAGTATTTTCCTCCTTGATTTACAATGTGAATGTAAGTAATATTTTGATATGGTCCATACATGTAGATGACATCTTCAACATTCCAGACTGATGTTATTTTATACTGTACAGTCACATAAATGAGACATCAAAACTTTCCAGGTGGCAGCACTACAGTCCTGTCTTCAAATGAAACGTAGCAAACAGCGACTGTGCCACCTGGGAAGTCACTACCTCTCCTAAGTGACTTTACAGTAGTGAGGAATAGAGTTTTGTCCTCCTCTGTCACTGTTGTTAATATTTCAAGATCCATACATGAAGGTGACATCTTTGACATCTCAGCCTGATGTCACCAAAATACTGTAAAGTCATGTAGGAGGCGTCCCAACTTTCCAGACGACTGTCTGTAAGCATAGCTATACTTAGACTGTGCCACCTGGGAAATCGCGATCTCTCCTAAGGGACTATACAGTAAAGAAGATTTTTGTCCTCTTTATATACTGATGGAAGTATTTTGACATCTCAGTATGATGTCATCAATTTACTCTAAAGTCACTTAGGAGACACCCCAACTGAAAGTGGCAAAACCTGTCTGCAAATAAGACATACATGTAGCTACATTGTATATTCAGACTCTGCTGCCACCTGGGAATTTGTGTTACCTCATATGGTACTTTACAGTACCTGTATTTACCATGACAGCCAGTAAAAAGTTGATTAAGGCCATTTGGAATATGTTCTCTTGATACAATACATGCAATAAGTTCATGTAGACTGTAAGCATAGTAGGTAACACCACTTCTCAGGTGAGTGTAGCTATTCCCCATTTGCAGACAGGATGCTGCCATCTGGCGATCTCTCTCATGGTATGTTTTCTGAGCTTTTTTTTTTTTTTCAAAGATCCTGTACATATTACTATTACCTTATATATACCCAGAATTATCTGCAGGTGATACTAGGAAATCAACAGCCTAGATCCCCCCAAACAAAAAAAAACCCACAATCCCTTCCCTGAACCATGCCAACTCTCAAGTACACTACCTGACAAAAGTATTAGGACGATCCTCATTCTCACTCAACCTTTGATGTACGTGCTATATTACACATGTGAGCGTTGTAGGAATTTAATGGTGTCCTAAAATGTACATGTAAACATCACAGGACATTATTTGAACATTTGGGGATGCTACAGATATACAAATTGGCATTTTTCTCTGCATAAAAAACTCCCACTTTGGGTCTGTAATAAATAAGAGATATTATAATAAATAGTGCTTGCAAGATGGTAATTTTCAAATTAACAAGTTTGGAATTGTGTCTTTGTTATAATGGAAGACCACGGCTACTATTAGTTCAATCAATATGATCAGGTGTGGCACATGGGGTGATTTTGATTCTCTATAAAAGGAGGGTCAAGACTTAGAATAATTCAGTTTGGTGTATCCAAAATGGGGTCTGTATTTTTATTTGAATAAACAACTATTTCCAAATATGATACATTCACTATTTTCAACTGCACTGTAAGAAAATCACACACATAAATAGTGACGTCCTAATACTTTTGTCAGGTAGTGTAAGTCACGTGCACAAAACTGAAATTTTCATTTTTATGGAGCACACGTAGTCCCCTAAGTAGCCTAGCGAGGCAAGGCCTACTTGGAAAGCGCCCAAACTGCTTCCTAAAAAGAAATTAAAGCATCTGGAATGGATCCCACCACCACAAATCCTTGCCTCTGTATCATACAGTAAAATTTCAATTGGGGCACCCTGTAGAAAATACCACTCAACACTCAGAATAATTGCGAAGTTGAATGTAAACAAATGCCACGTGGTGGCAAAGATGTCAAACACGTGTAGCTGTAGGGGATGGAAAACACTGATTGGTAATTAGGCAATCTTGTCTGTCAGGAACCTGGTTGCAAAAAAACATTTTGCGCCCCGCCCTGTCGTTAACGTGGGGAGTGTCTGTCAGGGGGTGTAACTCATGTGAGCGCCGTTGCGGTTGTAGTGCTGAGCTTGAATAAAACTCACTCCAGTCATAACAGCCTATACAAATGCCGTGCTTCATCCACCGATTTGCAATTTTCTCAAATTTGTGGATTATCGTGGAAACATTGCAGATGGTGGCTGACATGGATTTTATCGGTTTTCAAGAAAAGGTAGGATGTGCATTTAATTTTTTATGGGCCTGATGACTGGCAGGCTGACTGACAGGGAGGTAGCCTATGTGAGTGAGACGTAGACGAGCCTGTACCAACTATCACTGACCATAACTTCAGGGCTGTACAGTAACAAAACATTGATGCGCGGCTAAACAAAGCCCGGGTACCTTAACTAAACGCCAACGTAACAAAACAAAGGATAAGCATAGTAACTGCAGTTACGGCGTTCTGTCATGGTTTCCGATGGGATTTTCGGTGGTACTGTATTTTTTTTTTCACAAAAACAATCAAATTGACTCAAAATATTCATCCACATGATAAAGGAGGTCTTCAACACCCCCAAAATAACAATAACTCATTTTTGACCAAATGTGATGTTACCGTTTTTTGCCTTTGCACGGCAGAGCTACTGACTGGCCGACTGGACTGTCTCCATATCACAGGCGGATTTATAAATAAAAAATGTCTCCCTGCAGGCCTAACTGGCTATTAGCCCAAGCTATTGTCAAACAGCTACAGAAAATTTTAGGAGAGGCCAGAAATGATGTGTGATGTGTAGCTAATTGTGTGAAGGGAAGTGTGTGCATGATGGCGTGTGTAAACTGCAGAATTTTCAAGCGGTTAAAGTTCAAAAAGAACACGAGTCGACCGACACTACCGTTTAAAAATAACACCACTCGGATATGAAATGGGGATTGCACTTCAATATCAACTCAAAATGCGATTGAAACTGTTTCGCCAAAAAACGTAGTTTATCTGGCAAAATACTGAGCGATTTTTCCTGTCAAAACAATGAACACCCAGTTACTTATGCAGAGTTCAACACTCAGAACCTCGTTTCGAAGCCGGATATCCGCAAAAGCGGCCAACTTGGGATTTGTCAAAGGCACTCCATAGGGCTACAGCATAACTGTCCTTTGACACTGCTTCGCTTGATAGAATGGCAGTTGAACTGTAGTATGATAGTTGTTCATACAGTGCATCATGGAGTGAGAGTAAAGCCTATATTTCACTGGCCTGCGACCATTCGCAAAAAATTGCGAACGGCATTTGTGAGGGAGTTTCCGAAATGTCTCCAAATGTTTGCGGGGCTTCCCAATCCCCTCGTGTGAGTCGCAGGCTGTCACTCTTGTGTCGCTGGAATTTTTAACATGATCAAAAAAATTGCGTGACAAAGTTTCTCTCAAAGTAGACACAGAGTTGTTGTGGGTATCTCAAATCCTTCTCAATTTAGTTTCCATGAGTCAGAAACTGCGAGAAACGTGAGACAACTTTGTGAGGGGCTGGCGACCTATGAAACTGAATTGTGACTAATTGGAGATAACATTGAGAATCTGACATTCCCGGCGCAAGACAGACGCGAACTGCCCAGGGACCAGGGCCGGCACCAGAACTGAAAATTTGGGGGCAAAGATACATTATGTCAACAGTTAGGGCCTCTTGTTCTCAATTGTTTTCCTTTAGCAACACGTTTTCTAATTGTAGTAATAATCGAGTGGCCATTGAAGACACGGCTGCTCTCCCCCATGTGATCTAACAGCAACAAAATAACGGGCTACATTCAGTGCAGAAAAATAATTTAATTGTGATTAGGTCCATGCACTGGCAGTCAGCCGTGGTAACTGTTTTCCAGCGAGAGCAGCATTTCAGAGCTTTTCAACGAATGAGGGTTATTTTGGTGACAAATACGTACACCTGTTTTTGGAGCATGGTCACAGCTACTTGTTATAAAAAAAATAAACAGTTGTCCGATTGAAAAACGTAAATGGACAACACCACATGTCCGAAGTACCAATTCAGTGTGATTCCAAGTGAAAATTGTCGCCAATTTGCGTATTTTTTCGCAATTTTGTGTCACCAACTAGTCGCGAGCTGTCGCAGCCCAGTGAAATACCACATCAAAACTGCATGGACATACTTTATTTGGTCTAACATTACGGTACCTCATGAAATTATAGGTGAACTGTAGTTTGACCATGTGGCACTTCTAGTGAATCTCTATAAACTATTACCACATGGAGTTACACTCCAGCAGCGTCAATTTAGGGTGTGAAAACACATTGCTTTGCATTACTGAGACCTTGTAATATCCATCAAAACATTCTTACACAATATGCAGCAGATTCTCAAATGTCAGCAGCCTTGGTTACTCCATCACCTCTGAGGCCGCTGTGATGAACAAGCTTTGAGAAACCCACCTGACTCATTTGTTACTGAGAGAGAGAACAGGAAGTCCCCTCTCTGAGGCTGAGGAGGATTTATGACCGCGCATTACTGAGGGCAGCTCGCTCAGTAGTTGTTCATAATGAGGCAGCACAATGTCTCCCTTATCACATCACTTCACAAGCTGTAAGTGAGTGCATCCTGCCAGATCTTTATAATTTTCTTCTTTACCTTTAACCCCCCTCAAAAAAATACAATGAAGAATTCTTGTGAATGGAAAATTAGTATAATTGAATAGACTCATCTTTTTAAAAAAAATCCTCCTCTTTATATAACAAAAGCAATTTAAGGACATGCAAAGGAGCACATAGTCAGAACTTTAGGTTACACTTTACTCGAAGGTACCGTCATAAGAGTGACATGACACTGTCATAACTGTGACGTGTTATGTAACAGTTATGACAGTGTCATGTCACCCTTATGACGAAGTTATCATAATCAAGACAATCCAAACAATGTCAACTTGTCATCCCTCTCAAAAACCAAATTACTCTTAATGACTATGTTTATGACATTGACATAATGTTTATGACACGCTCATGACTGTGTCATGTCACTCTTAGAACCATTCCTTCAAGTGTTACCACTTTAGGTTACACTTTACTAGCAATGTACAGGAATTTTAAACAGTATAATCCTGAGGAGTACAAGGCTTTGGATCAGAGGACATGAATCACTCTAATGCACTCTATGACGTATATCACTAATAGTGCTTATTGAGAGGAGATACCAGCCTATCAGGGAGCAGCTTGCAGGGACGTGTAACGCAGCTGACCTGGTTTGATTGGTGCATCGGATCCTGCAGCCTTGTGGGGGGATCACCAGGCCCAAGTGCATCCGCAGCCTGCAGTTGGTGGGCCCTGTGTGGGGCCAGACATGGGTGCCTGGCTGCATTACGGAATATTTTATCTGTAGTGACAGGAAGTGCAGCAGTTAGGATACCACCCCTTCCTTTCTGTTCATGTCAAATGTTATTGTGCGTCTGGTGGACTCCACGCACGCTCTCAAATTTTCTAAACATAGGAGCACAGTGCAAACATGAAAGATTTATGACATTTTTTTAAATAATAGAACACCATTCAATCTGTGGTCAAATAAATGGACGTATGGAATGTAACCTACTTACAGTATATATCTCCAGGAAAGGAGACCACTCAAGCAGTTAAACTTCCTGAACCATTTACCTATGTTATGAAGCTGAGGAGAATTATTGCACAAGCACTCTGTTGCTTGTCTTCAGGTGCATTCTCACCACCATCCCCCTCCCTCCCTCCCTCTCACTCTTCCTCTCTTTCATGCTTTCATTCGTCCACTCATAATCACACCTTTTTCTGTCAACAACTCCATCACAGTCTTGCCATCTTCCCCTCTTACTTACAAACTGTCATTCTCTCAAGCTTGCCCTCCAACTCCCAGCTTCCAAATCTCAAGCTGCCTTCATTTCTCTCCCGCCTTCTAACCCTCTCCACCTCTTTCCCTTTCCCTTCCTTCCTCTCTCTTGCATGTTATCATTTCACTCCATTCCTTCCTATCCAAATCTTATCATTTCACTCTATTCCTCACTGTCTGCCTCTATTTGCCTCTAACTCCCTTCATCTCAGTCTCAATCTTACTCTGTTCCACTCCTTGCTTCTCTCTCTCCCTCTATCTCCCTTCATCTCACTCTTACTCTGTTTTCACTCTGTGCTGCTCCGTCTTTTTCTCTCTTCTCCTTTCTAGCCCTTCCTCTCGCTCATACTAATGGCCTGAATGGCAGCTTGCAGCTCATTCTCTGACTGAGGAAAATAAGCCAATCTTGCCCCCATCACACGCACCTGACCACGCTTGCACCCGGTGGCCTCTGGGTAGCGCTCAATCAACGCGCAGGTCTTAGGAACGCTGCCACAGGATTTCTCCACCTTTTTACCTGGGGGAGACAGAGACGATCATGGAGCTGACAAGGCCAATACAGAAACTGACACGCCATGTTTGCACTGTCTGATCACTGATGGCAGAAAAGACACAAAAACAGAGATGAGCATCAAGAAGAGCATCCAGTGGAACTAACATTGCTGTGAATCGATGGAGGAATTTCCAGCAATTTATGTTTGTTTCGCATCAGCTCAACGCAGTTGTGACTGCCAAGTGCCAACCATAACCGTATCTGTACACTGAACAAAGTTCTAATATGAAACTTATTAGGCATATGCAGAATAACACAGGAAGGCCCCAAGGATTGAAAAATTGTCCCTCAATATGAATGGTGTCTTCCTGTTATGAAGACATCCATCTCAGTGCAAATACTGGTCGTAAATTGAAATCCCTGGAGCTAAAAGCTCTTAAGTCAGAAAATGTTCATTTTGAGGAAATTGAGAAAATCCTCTCGGGTAACTATAAAAGATATTTCCCATCCTTCCCCCACAGTGTGTGAAAATGTGACTAAAGTACCTTTAACACTAGGCCCTTCAATTTGTCATATGACACTTTTATGCACCACACTGTGCACTGAAAAGCAGTGACAAAATGTACTACTGCATGTAAAAACATATCGTATGTTCACAAGCTTTGCGGTGAATACATCATTAGTTACTGATATCAATATATATGACTGGGATGGTGCATTTTGCCTTTAAGAGCAAAATCTGTAATATATTGAATAAAGATATGTATATAAAAAAGCATCTCAGCTTTCTTAACGATATTTTTAATTGGTGCAGGAAGGCACAAGGGACTGCCGGCGACAGTAATGTTGTAATCAGTGAGAGTGGAAGACAGGACCCTTGGCTGATATGCATGTTTCTGTTTCATAGGATATGGCAGAAATTTACAGTCATTTGATTCTATTCGAAGGAGATTTAATCAAGCTCTTAATGAGTCAATCTGAGTTTAAAAGGGGCCTATTCTCAAATATCAATGATTTTAAACTTGTTGTGTGAAAACACTTACAATGTGATTATGTAAAAACTACTGGAGCTTAAGACAAAGCACAGTGAGGAATCATTCCTCCGATTTAGCCTATTTTTGCACATTTTTCACAAAAAAATGGTTTCATATCTTCAAACACTAATTTAAAAAAGGTTGGCATGAGGAAACTAAATATATAGTGTTAAATGACTGTAGTTTTTGCCATTTAGGGCTAATGATCTTTAGACTGTTGCCTAACTGCACAGCCGAAATGCTCTTGGGCTTCAGAGGACAGTCTGATAAATTGACTTTGTCCTTAGACATTTTCTGGTAGAGATCAGAATTCAGAATTCAGGCCCTGAAGCAGCAAAGCATCCCAACAATATTAAACTGGCACCTCCATGTTTGATCAGTGGTACGATATTCTTATTGTGGAATGCAGTGTTAGCTTGTTACAGCAGACGGAAAGGACCCAGGTCATCAAAAACAAATTCATTTGTATAAGTTTGTATCAGTCCACAAAACGTCACCTCAAAATGTTTTCCAGTCATCCAGGTGGTTTGTGGCAAATGAAAGGCAATCATTCATGGTCCTCTTGGTTATTGGTTATTGCCTTGAAACTCACTCCTAGAATCCTGGGGAGATTCAGCACTATTGCAAGTTCAGTCCATTTGAAGATGATGACTCACTTTGGTATGCTGGGGTCCCAAAGCCTTAAAATGGCTTTATAACCCTTTCCAGAATCAGACAGGTATACTTCAATGACTTTGTCTTTTTTTATTATCATTACAGCACAATCTGCTGCTATTTAAGTGCTTTTGGCCCTCAAAGTGCTGGAAAGGTTGTATTTAAGTAATGTTTAGATTCAACAGGGCAGACAATAATACATCTGTGAGTCTAATTTATCAAAATTGTCAATTAAATGAGGTGAATTAGCCAAGTGAGTAATTTAAGGGGCAATTCCTTTTTCCGCACTGGGTCAGTTAGTGTTGGATAATTTTTAACTTGAAACAAAACTAAACTGCATTTTGTGCTTACTACACTTTCTTTTTTCTTTTCTTTTTTTAACAAAAATTTGTGTGAATATCTGAAAGAAATCAGAGCCATATGCATGTATGGAAGAAATGAGGAAGGGGGAAATTACTTTTTC
Organism: Gymnothorax reevesii; assembly: GCA_029721435.1. NCBI lineage: Eukaryota > Metazoa > Chordata > Actinopteri > Anguilliformes > Muraenidae > Gymnothorax > Gymnothorax reevesii. Next base: position 76,881,907 of record CM056575.1, read on the forward strand.
ACAGCACCATAGAAATGCTTTAACATCATCCAGCTGGTTTTTCTGCCTATAATTTCAGTTCACTCATAATAAACATTTTTGTGAAAATCACATCCAAGATCTTAAATGTGCATAAACAAGCCTCATCACAGAAGACGTTTAGCAAAGCTGGCACATTAAAAGCAGGCGGCAACAAAAGGACGCTTTAATACACAGGCTACGGCTTAACCTTCACTGCGATCGAGGTTGGCGCTTTCAACAAAGCACAGTGTAGCTCATTAGGGTCTATTGCATGAGATAAATTGCTGCTCCGCCAGGTCTCTTTAATGGAAGTCATTCCTGCCTGCCAATTAAGGCCACTCAGGCCTAATACGTGGAAGCGGTATCCATGCCCCTGACCTCTGCCTGAAGGGCAAACACATGTACAAAGCACAGACCGCTGCACACGTGAGACACCTTCACTATTAGACAGAATCCAAAGGCAAACCAATCAGCTCTAATCCAATAATGGAGGTGTGATATTTCACAGCAGAAATTCACAGGAGCATTTGAATGTGTGTACCCAGAATAAGGTTGTCAGTGGTTGCATTTCCTGCAAGCACCAACAGTATGAGACTAGGCATCAGCACTGGGCCTGGTGGAGGGTGGTTGCCGTTGTGTGGGAACATAACATAACATAACATAACATAACATAACATAACATAACATAACATAACATAACATAACATAACATAACATAACATAACATAACATAACATAACATAACATAACATAACATAACATAACATAAATGGCAAGAACAGGCCTTTCAGCCCAACTAAGCTCGCCACTTTCTTTATACCATTGTGAATATATCCCTTCAGATACTGAATGACTCAATGGTATCGAGTTTTAGGTCAAGCCTGCTCTTGAAAACGCCCAAGGTCTCTGCCTCAACAATATGGTCAGGCAAACTATTCTATATTGAAATTACTCTTTGGGTGAAGAAATATTTCCGAATATCAGTGCTAAACTTACCTTTGGTCAACTTCCATTTGTGACCCCGAGTTCTACTCACAACACTTAGTCGAAGGAATCCTACATAATTCACTTTGTTAATCCCTTTAACATATTTAAAGGCCTCAATCAAATCACCCCTGAGTCTCCTTTTCCTAAGACTAAAGAGATTAAGGATCTTCAGAGCTCGGAGCTCGGAGCTTTCATCTTTTATACCTGGAATAAGCTTAGTGGCTCTTCTCTGAACTTTCTCTAGAGCCTCTATATCTTTCTCAAAGTATGGTCCCCAGAACTGTACACAATACTCCAGATGTGGTCTGACGAATATGTTGTTCAAAAAAAGCATCACCTCCTTAGATTTGTACTCAATAATTTTGGCAATGTATCCCAGCATCTGATTTGCTTTTTTAACTGCTACGGCACAATGGCTAGAACCTGTGAGGGTTTGGTTAACAATCACTCCCAGATATTTCTCGTGTGCCGCACATTTCAGTTTTAAACCTCCCATGAAGTAATCCCGTCCAATGTTTTTATTACCAACATGTACAACTTTACATTTTGCAAGATTAAATTTCATTTGCCACATTTCTGCCCAATTCTGGATTCTATCCAAATCGTCCTGAATCACTTTAGTGGACCCTAAACTATTTGCCAAACCCCCAAATTCAGTATCATCTGCAAATTTAACCAATCTGCTCTCAATATTCCTATCAAGGTCATTAATGTAGATGAGGAACAGCAGGGCTTCCAACACCGATCCCTGGGGGACGCCACTCCTCACCATACCTAGCTCAGGTGAGATACCACTGACCACCACTCTTTGTGTTCTGTCCAGTAACCAGATTTGAATCCATTTCAGAGTACCTCCTGTACTCCAATGGAGCTCATTTTAAAAATTAGTCTCTTATGCGGTACTGTATCGAATGCTTTCTGAAAATCCAAGTATATGATGTCATATGACCAGAGCAGGGCTTAAGTCTTGGTGGCCTCTTCAAAAAATTCTGATGACCTTCCCTTAGGGAAACCATGTTGGCTATCCCTCAAGATACTGTTACGTTCAAGAAATAAGTCCAGCTCATCTTTTACGATAGATTCCAATATTTTGCACGCAATGCAAGTTAAACTGACTGGCCTGTAGTTTCCTGGTTCGGTACGGTCCCCTTTCTTATATATTGGTATTATATTGCCCTATTTCCAATCATTTGGTATTTCTCAAGTTTCTAAAAACTGTCTGAAGATGGCGGATAGCGGCTTAAAGATGATCTCGCCAACTACCCTGAGCACTCTAGGATATAAGCCATCAGGACCCGCTGCTTTATCTGCCTTTAGTTTATGGAACTTGTCTAATACTTTGTTATCCCGAACCTCAATTTCCGCTAAATAATCTTGAGCATTTGACATGCCCTCTGGCCAAATAAAGACCCCCTCTGAGGTAAAATTCTCAACAAAGTAACTGTTTAGGGCATCCGCAATATCCTTGTTATCATATAGCAGCAATCCATTTTTATTCTTCATGCACTTAACCTGCTCTTTAACTTTCCTTTTTCTGCTACAGTACTGAAAGAAGCGCTTTGGGTTAGTTTTTGCCCCCTCTGCAATTTGTCTTCCATACAGTCTTCTAGCATTCCTCAGCTCTTTTTTGACCACAGCCTGCATTTTACAGTATTCAGCCTTAGTGTTCTCATTGTTATCCTTCATATACATCTTATAAAGATTCCGCTTTTCCCTAAAAATCCTACAAATACTTTTGGTCATCCACTGAGGATTCTGCTTTTTCAGCTTACTTCTGGACACCTTTAGAATGAATCTGCATTGTGATTCAAGTCAAACCCCCTTAAATCTTTCCCACATCTCATTTACGGACTCACAGTTCAGGAGTGTCTCCCATTTTATTTCACCTAGATATGAGCACATCCTGTCAAAGTTTCCTCACCTAAAATTGAAAATTTTTGTTTTAGAATGCATCTTTTTAACTTCCCATGAAACATCAAAATTAACAGCAGAGTGATCACTTGTCCCAAGTGGCTCCAGTACCTCAACATTACAAATTCTATCAGGGCACTGATAGAACAGAGCACTAAGTCATAAAATTGCCTTCTCTCTGGTAGGTTTATAAACATACTGCACCAAGAAATTATCATTTATAACATCTAGAAATTCTTCCTCCCCCCTACTCTGGCCTTTCACCGTTTCCCAATTGATAGCAGGATAATTTAAGCGTCCCATAATGATAGTCCCACCACCTCTACAAGCTTGCGTAATCCTCCTAAAAAGCATTTCATTGATTGTACTGTCCAAAGCTGGTGGTCGATAGCATACTCCTATGTTTAAACCTGTCTCGTGTTTGCCAATGAGCCTGACCCAGATATCTTCACAGGACAAGGAATGTTCAATTTCGGGAATTTCCTGTACATTAATGTTTTCATTCACATAGAGTCCTACGCCCCCTCCTCGCCTATTACATCCATCCTTCCTAAAGAGCTTATAACCTTGTATGTTATATTCATCTCCATCCTCTTCACTTAGCCATGTCTCTGTAATCCCAACTAGGTCATAGCCCTCACTAATCATTACAGCCTCAAGTTCTGGAAATTTATTTTTTATGCTTCTTGCATTTAAATAAAAACATTTCAGGTTATTACTAATGCTCTTCCCCCTTGATTTCCCATGTGACCGCTGCTTCAAGCCCCCCACTACGCTTTGTTGCTTTAAAAGTAAATCATCAATAGTGCATGTAACGCCGTCAGCTTCCATCGGGGCAGTCTGCATTTCCCTATGTGCAACACTCACTAACCTCCCTGCCCCCCAAGTCCCTAGTTTAAATAATCCTCTGCTACCCTCAACATACGCTGGCCCAGTGCAAAGGTACCCCTCCGGTTCAGGTGCAGCCCGTGCTGCATGACTGTGTGCGGCTGCCATTTTATGTGGACACAACTGTGTTCGCTGCCACTGTGTGAGGACATGACAGTGTGGGGCTGCCGTTGTGTGAGGACATGAGACTGTGTGCGGCTTCCATTGCATGGGGACATAACTGTGTGTGGCTGCCAATGTGTGGGTATATGACAGTGTGTGGCTGCCGTTGTGTGGGGACATGAGTTTGTGTGGCTGCCACTGTGTGAGGACATCACAGTGTGGGGCTGCTGTTGTGTGGGGATATGACAGTGTGCGGCTGCTGTTGAGTGAGGACAAATGTGTGCGGCTGCCTCTGCCTGAGGACATGACAGCGTACAGCTGCCTCTGTTTGAGTACAGTGTGCGGCTGCTGTTGTGTGGGGTCATAATTGCGTGCGGCTGCCGTTGTGTGGGGATCTGACTGTGTGTGGCTGCCATTGCATGGCGACATAACTGTGTGCATTGTGTGGCGACATGATTGTATGCGGCTGCCCTTGAGTGGGAATATGACAGTGTGCAGCTGGCGTTGTGTGAGCACAAATGTGTGCGGCTGCCACTGCGTGAGGACATGACTGTGCAGCTGCAGTTGTGTGGGGACATGACTGTGTGTGGCTGCCACTGCGTGAGTACATGACTGTGTGCGGCTGCTGTTGTGTGGAGGAATGACTGTGCGGCTGCCACTGTCTAAGGACATGACAGTGAGCGGCTGCTGTTATGTGGGGACATGACTGTACCTTGCTGCCAGAGGGTGAATTGACCCCACTCCCCCTTCTCTCTCAGGTTCTCATCCTCTGGTACGAAGTGACCCCTGCTGGTGTCCATTACCGCTAGAGCCTCGTCCCTGATGGTCTTCCAGTTCTTCTCCAGAGTCTGAGAAGAGACAGAAACATACTGTAACACACTCAGAAACTCATCCATATGTACTCACACAGCACACAGCGACTGTGTTCGCCACCCAACTCCTGTGCGAAGAACAAAAACAGACACAACCTCCAATCACTGTTCTGCACAAGCAGCTGTTTGTGTGTCGTCTATTGCAAGTAATAAATCTGACAAATTCAATTTTGTTCCTTTGACGAGAAAGAACATTGCCAAAAATAAAAATAAAATATATTTCATATATTTACATAGTATATCTTCCTGTTGAAGCTGTAGGGGCTTTTTGCAAGCTACCTATTGAAAAGTAAGCTCTTGAGAGATGCCGTGTCATGAATGGGAACCCACAGTACCTCTCTCATCTCCATTTCTCCACAGCTAAGCTCACTTACCCTGGCATGAGGCTTGGTCATGACCTTTCACTCAACAGCAAGTTGGCATATTCACTTTACAGTGATCGCATGCCCATGGCAACAGTGAGTCAGAGATGGTCCAGGCAGTCCAGCTTGATCACTGAAGAACAGCACTTCCTGAGCTTCAGTACTGCCTCCCCGCCCCCGCAGCAGAAGTGCTTTGATAGCTAATCCTCCTCCCATTATTTCAGCTTTGGCTCACAGCGGGACACTGATGCGAAAGGACAGAGCCCACAGAGTGCCAGCCCTTGGACTGAAGCCGCGCTGACAACCAGCAAACGCCAGCAAAATAAAAACAGCGACGGCGACCTGCTATTGTTGAGAGGCTTTGCCAGTATCTGTGCTGTACAGTATAGGAGCTGAGTCAGACAGAGAGGAGTGGCTGGCAGCTCTGCACAGCTGAACTCTAGAGATCAGTTTGTATTTAAAAACCTTTTTACTTTTTTGTTTACTTGCCAATTCCACTGTACCCATACACTGAATGATATGTTGAAAACACCCAGCCCTGAGGGGGTCGGGGGCACAGAGGCAAGTACACACACACACACACACACACACACACACACACACACACCTACCAACAGACACACACACAAACTTACACATATGTGCACGTGCACACCCACACACATGCACACACATACACAGAAACACACTCACACACAAACACACAATTCAATATTTAAGATCTGATGTTTGCCTTTCATTGCAATAATGATAATCATTACCTCCGCCCAACGAAGTTGGCAGGAGGTTATGTGATCGATGCCGTTCGTTTGTCTGTTTGTGATCAACCCGCAGGATGCCGTTTTGATCGCATTATCACCAAAATTTAACATTCGCTTGGCTTCGCCCTAGAATAGAAGCCTATTGAATTTCACCTTTGTACGTCAAAGGTCAAGGTCACAAAAAATTCCTGAAAATTGACGCCGAAGGTACTTGCACACTATGAGCACAGCTCTATTTCAATATGGGGACATTTTATGCATGAACCACCCTTACAAGACAATTGTTGCAGAACATGAGCGACTAAATCTAGAACATGCTCCAGTTTTTCTGGACTGGTACACAGAAACACAAGTGAGCATGTGCGTGTGTGTGCACGCGCGCGTGCGAGCGTGTGTGTTTGTGAGAGAGAGAGAGAGAGAGAGAGAGTGTTTGGGTTTGTGCTGAAGTGAATGTGTGTGAGTGCACGGAGAGGGGCTTTTTTAATACATGGCAATGTACAAGCTTCCATTTATCTGAACTTTACAATTCTATCGTAACCTACTCAATAGAATATAGAGCAGTTTGGCAATAGAAATTAGACCAAACCCTTTACAATGTTAGCTGTTGATTAGCTTTGGTTTGGTTAGCATGAGGTCTCAATCCAGACAAACCCAATTGTTACAGAGGAGCCGAAACCATGCGAGAGAAGCCAGTTACTTATCCGTTAGACAACAGTGGATGACTTCAGTACTCGCACAGATAGACACAAAGCTTTTCTACACCCTTGCTGTATGGGTGCAGACGTAATATTCTTCATTTCATTTAAGTTTGTAACTCAAGGTCAATGCACATTAATGACCACTGCATTAAATTCAAAGTTGCTCAAGGAGGAACATTTTCATTCATCAACATTGGGATACACGTCCTTGTGCATGTTGAACATCCCCTCAGCATGGAGATACCCAAAAAGAAACCAGTCCCTAAACAGGAAGACATTTTAAACACTTGTGGCTCAGACTCATTGCATTTCTAGGACAATCTAGAATTGCAACCAAATCTAATTGAAATACAATTTCAGAGTAGAGCCCAATTTCAGCCCAATTCAGGGATGATGCTTTGCTCGTTTTAGAATACTACAACAGAAGACATTAACAGTCCTGAAACAGGCCCTTTCTTTTCAGAAAACTCATTAACAAACTGATGGGAAACAGAATGTATATGGTCTGTCAGCTAGCATAAAATGCATGGCAATGCATGTCAGCACTTTAAACACAAGCGCATAGCTTACATTTCTACCGCAACATTTTAGTTTTTGGAAGTTCTCCCGGTGAAACTTGCTGTTGTATTTTATTGCGCAGACTTGTAGATGCAGAGGGTGACATAAAATTTCAACAATTCAGCTGAGAAGCAAATTGAATTGTAAGACTGATAAAAAACAAAGTATGAAACAATATTTTTAAAGGGTTTCTTTGTAAAGGGTAGCACCAAGTAGACCAGAGCATCAAAACAAAAAAAAGCCAACAAACCCTGGTCGGCACCTAAACATAATTCTCTCCAAATGAGATAGCAGATTTATGTACTGGCTCAGACGGTACATCCCCAGAAAAGATCACACCAACAATGGGTTCCTATTGAATGCTGCATTGAGAGTATGGTACCTTGATGCCACCAGTCGAGGCAGATAGTTCCCATTGAACACTATTAATGGATGGTAGTTTGAAGTGAACAAAAGGGGAAAAATTCTCATTTAGTTCAGTTTTGACGTACTGTACCTTGACCAGCTCTGTGTAGCTGGTTTCTTTGGCTGTCCACCACGGCTGCGCCTTCAGCCCAGCCACATTATACAGAGAGCGCTGCCACACTGAGGCGAAATGTCCCCTCTGGTGCCCCAACTCGTACCACTCGTAGGCCTGTACAGGACCAACAGTACACACATCAGCAAATCACAGCCCTCGTAGCAGACATTCTGGCTCCTGTGCCAACAGTTACCAGCATAGAGCCGTCTGCTGGGGTGAGGAAAGAGGCAATGCCGAGCCAGGCACAGATGCTGAAATGATTCCTCATGAAAGAAAGAAAAAAACAAAAAAACACTTTAAACCCAGCCCCTTCATTAATCACCCAACTACACGCGGCATTCAGCTGTCACCACTCCAAGCGAGGTGAGCAATCAAACCACATGGAGGGTGACAGTTATGGGAATTTCATGAAGAGACAGGCAACCCACAGAACACCTCCGCAACTCACACTGTTGTCTCCGACTCTCTGCAGTGCGTCGCCCAGGTGGAAGTAAAAGCGCCCGTCATCTGTGCCAGGGTCTCCTGACTGCAGCCCTTCCTGAAGAGAGAACAGTCATGTGTGAACACGCTACGCGAGCTGTCAGCAAATATAACCTTTCATGCTTCCAAGAGTAGGTTTTTTCGAAACGCCTCTCCAAAATTCTAATGCTCCAGACCATCTCTGCTATAAATTAGCATTGGCATTCACTCTAGAATATTCTAATCTCATCTTTCTGATCTAACACATTGAAAGATTAATGACTACTCCACTTCAAATAATGTGTCTGTAGTTGATCTGGCACGGAGACAAATGCATTTCAATTGAGCGATGAAAGAAATGAGAATTGCACAACAATCAGTCAAACAGAAATACACACCCATCATAAGAGTTTCTAACCACCTCGAAGGAAACCAAGTCACTGTCACAGTCCGTTAGTGTCCTTAATCTTCTCCCATTCTTGGAGTATTGTGTCGGTTTTCCAGTGACATTTCCTTTAATTGACTCATTATCTGATTACTCCTCACACGACTCTTGTTCTCCAGTGTTTCCCAAGCCCTAATGTCCAGTTAGTCCTGTCTATACAAGTTTATTGTTCCCATCACTTATTGGCGAATTGTTCTGTCAGTTAGACCTTCCTAAGCTGTGAGCTTGCGGAGCGTATACTCTCCTCCATTATCGGAGAAAAGAAAAGTGAAACATTTAAAATTATTTTTGAGCCTTTCTTTATTAGGGTTACCCACTTCCTGCTCTTCAGCAGTTTCCAGCACAGGGACTGATTACGTATGGCAAAGTTCCTGGCAATTCTGAGAATGTCGGTCCTGCAGCTGCGGCAATTAGGATTGACTACCTGGATTCTGACTCCTGGACAGTTCTTGACCATGGCTTGATTACCCCCTCAACTACTGAAGGCGGATCGCCTGACTCGGATTGTCCCAGAATAGAATTGCCTATGCCTCACTCTATAATATTGATTCTGTGTTCTGGCTCTGTAATAAACAACCCATGAGGCACTTTCAGTTGATTTGTAAATGGTTCCGTTCATAACACTCTCAACAATTGCAGGAATATCACTACCATTTCCAGAAAGCCTCAGTCTCCATTAATTCACTGCTGTGTTAGCCAAACCTAATCCATCAAATTTTTTTTTTTTTTTTACAAAATTCACAGTGCAATTGAAACCCACTTTCTAATTACTGATGGAGCAGAATTTAAAATATGGCCATTAATCCGCAAAATATTTTGCCCACAAAAACATTACGATGCTCACATGGGTTCAAATGTATTCAGATAGTTACAGGGGACATATTATGAAAAATGAACTTTTCAGTGCTTTTTCTTGTATATAATAACTCTCTCGTGTGCCTACTGAGACATTTAGTGAGCAATATGACAACCAGGTCAATCCGGAGTAAGCTGCCCTTTCCTTGACTACTGTGCTGGAGGTAGCCAGTCAGATTTTGTCCTTTCTTCTACGTATAAAGTGGGGAATGGCAACGCCCCGGTGTATTTTTTTCCTTTCGTGGGCGGGGTCTACCGCAGCGACCTAGGAAAAAAAGAAAGGACCGGAAGCCATTTTCCCCCTGCAAGCACAGTCAAGAAAGGTAGTGATGGTAACGAAAGATAAACGCGGTGGCTGTTCTATGGGGGGCTGCAAAAAGCAGCATCAGTGCTTGCACAAACTCTCTGCTTCAGAAGAAAAAAGGATGGAGTGGTTACACTTTATTTTTGATGGTAACATTCCAATACACATCCGCAAGGCCATTCTAAAACCCTTAATGTGAAAAAGCCTAACGTAGCTTAATGCTCCAAAACGGCGACCAATAATCACCAAATTCCTCTCGGAAATTTCTTGTCTGGAGAGCCTTCTCCAATCAAAAAAATAGGGATGTGGTAGTTGTATCAAGTTAAGCGTTTTCCCCTCTATTCACATACATTGAGGAAAAAGCTTAAAAGGATAGCTAAATTTTTTTGAAGTGGGGTTGTATGAGCTACAAATTATCTCTATGTACATTAGATGCAGTAGAAAGCTCCCTGCTCCCCTCCAGTTAGCTGCACCAGTGCATAGTGCTAGGAGATTTACACGATTCACAGTTGTGAACGAAACCAAAGTAACAGCGTATTTTCGCAGCCTAAAAGAGGTCCAACGTGAATACACCACTTTAATCGTACGCTATAATACAACAATTTAGAGTACTTAGGCTGCTCATAGAAAACACAGTTGCCCTTGAACTAACCAACTAATGAGTAAACTGGGCGATGTAGCGATCAGCTGTTTGGGTCACAGTCACTGCAGTTGCGAAGTCGGACGGTCGTTAAACTTGTGCAGACATTTTGAAAAAGTGAGTGTTGTTGAAAAAGTGAGAGTTACTTTCCTGGATGTGAAAGCAACGCTGTATCCTCGTGCACTTACAGCTTCCACCGCATTCCTTTGTGGGTATTGCACTTCAGCAGCTGTGGCTAGTTGCACTCAACATGGATATTGATACGCCACCCGTATTCCTAAAAGAGCTCTGTGTTTGCAGTATTCATTTTTCCAAAGAGGATTTCGTGAGGCTACATTCAGGGAAATCTCAACGGTGCACGCTGAAGAGCACTGCTGTACCCATGTGTCAGGTAAGAGAGTGAAACACTTGTGAAAAAGTCTAACGTAACATTGCAGCACCAACTGATCTCACACAGGGTCTATGCAGCCACATACTGTGTATCTGCTGTGCAGCAATAAGAATTTTTTGAAATTTGAGACGTAATTCTATACCATTGAAATGCTGTCTCTGCCTCAAACCTGAATCTGACCCAAGCAGCTGATCGCTACAGCGCGCAGTTTACGCTGATGGAATATGTCAGTTGATTAGTTCAAGAGCGACTGTGTTTTTTCCGAGCAGCGGAAGCGCTGTAATTTTTTTCTAATATAGCTTTCGAATAAAGTGGTGTATTCAGATAGGACCTCTTTTAGGCAGCAAAAATGCTGTTACTTTGGGACTGCTCTCAACAGTGTATCGCGTAAATCTCCGTCCAGCACTTTGCGCTGGTGCAGCTAACTGCGGGAGAGCAGGGAGCTTTCTACTGCATCTAATGTATGTACATGCCATTTGTAGCTCATACAAACCCACTTCAAAGAAGTGTACTACCCCTTCAACATAGTTTAAAATACCTAAACAGCGACCAAAAATCGCCAAATTCCTCGCCGATATTTCTTGTGCAGGGCAATTTCTCCATTTAAATTGCCTAATTAAAACCAAAGTCCTAAGAAAACAGACGTCTTATCGCATTTATCGTTTTCCCTTACATTGGCGCACATTAATAAGGAAAAAGCTTAACGTTGCTTAATGCTTGATTAAAATGAAGGTAAACAAATACTGAGACACATTAAAAGATTAGTATAAATTCATGTCACATTTTATCCATCCAGAATTATTGGCATCCCTTGTGAATATGAGCAAAACTGGCTGTGAAAAAATGTTTTGCTGTTTATCCTTTTCGTCTTCAGCTCAAAATATTTTTTAAAAGGCGAAAGCGCTTAATGTGATATAACGTCAGTATTCTTATAGGACTTCAGTTTAGATTTTTTTTTAATGGGAGAAAGTGCTCTTGACAAGAAATGTCCGAGTGGAATTTGGAGATTATTGGTCTTTGTTTCGGAACATTAAGCCTTTCCCTCATAATGCGTACCAATGGAGGGGAGAACGTGTAATGCGATATAACTTCTGTTTTCTTAGGACTTCGGTTTTGATTTAACTGGAGAAAGTGCTCCTGACAAGAAATGTCCGAGAGGAATTTGGTGCTTATCGGTTGCTGCTTCGGTACATTAAGCCTCGTTAAGCTTTTTTCATGTTAAGCATTTTAGAATGTCCCTCAGAAAGAACCTCTTTGTTTGTGCAAACCACTTTTTACTGGACTCTTTCACAAATTATGGACAATATCAACAAGGACTAGTTACTAAGCTAATTCTTAAAGCTGGAGCAACCCTAACTGTAAGAAACAGCACTGCTAATCAGAGAGCTGTAAGTATTTGTGCATTGCATTTAAAAAAAAATATTTTAAGTTTATTTAACTTTCTAAATTTGCTATCTAAACTGACCATCATTGCTATGCTGCTCTTTGTAGGAGTAACCTGAACAATATGCTACAATTGAAGCAATGCAAACCGTTCTAGTGGCATTTGGAAAGAGTTTTGCATCCAACGTTCACTTTTTTTGGCTTTTCATTCCCCGGAACGATGAATGTAATTTTGGCGGTTTTATCTGTGGGAAGTGGGTTAAAATGTAATAATGTTTAAAATTGCGAACGCATATGCTTGCTAGCTAGCTATTGATCCGCGGTCGGCACGTTGTCCGTCTGCCTGTTATGTTTGTCAAAAAGCACTTGATTTTTATTTTTTAAATGGCGTCAGTTTTCAGTTTGTGAGTAAGGGAATGCAACGCTAGGTCCCTGATGTAAGTTAAGTTACTACAAGCCAATGCCCGTGCTATGTATGGGCTATATGCACAGGCATAATAACATCTGATTGAATTAGCTGGTTTTACTTGCAAAAATGGCTTCAAAATGCAGTTTTCACTTCATAACTATGTTTGAAACCTGGCGCATCATCTTTGTCACACAGTAAAACCAGTGTATGTGGAGAAAGACCCATTATTTACGGTGATTTCAGAGGAGTTCTGTGAAATTACACAAATCGGCAACTACGTTATAATATATAGATGGAGAACTGACTGAAGCGCAAACTGGGAACTGCATACTCGCATTCGCGGCACGCAATATTTCTTTCCGGAGGATAGGAATGGCAGAAAAAAAAAAAAGAAAGTAATCGGCACACCCTGTGAAAAGGTAGGTGGAACAAGTGGCCAATTGGTTGGGGCATTGTCACATATAACATAGAGTGGAGTTTTAGCAAGAAACTTCGCTGATATATTCTAGGGGCCTTAAAGATTTATTTAAAGGGATAGTCCACCCAAAAACTATAATTTGTATATCAATTACTCACCATTAGATGTCTCGAACAGACGAAGTTGTATTGCTCCTGGCGCAACTTTATGGTATAAAGTTATGTAAGACTCTAGAAAAGTTTTTGAAACAGGTCTTCTCCCTTCTCTCAAAAACTTTATTAGTGTTTGGGAACGAGCCGGGAGGCGGGACTTCCGTTGAATGCTCAAGCTTACTTGAAGCATAACTGGTATTTTATTATTTTTAGCAAAAAATAACCTTGTTTCTAGAGTTCTGAGGATCCGAGTAGACACAGCAGACTTGGATTATACTGTACAATGCGTTCGACGATGGTTTGAAAGTTTGTCAACAGACATTTTGTGGACTTTTTATCGTTACTACTGGGTGACCCCATTTGCTTCCAGCAAAAAAGGAATTTGGATAATTTTTCAAAACTCTCCAGTGGAAATAAAGTTGCGCCAGGTGAAAAACAACTTCATCCATTCGAGACATCTAATGGTGAGTAATTGATATACAAATTATAGTTTTTGGGTGGTCTATCACTTTAAACTTGTTGAAAAAAGAGTGTAATATGTCATCTTAAAGTGAGTGGAGAACTGACTACAGCTCAAATCAGCTCTAATTTGGTAGGAGGAGTCTAATCCTTACTAAGGAGCCATAGAGGCCCCATCAGGCTCGCCTAACCAACAACAGAAGATTGACAGTCAGGCACTACCTACAAAGCCTCTTATCCCAATACAGTAGCGTTAGCTATGCCTCGCATTCCACTGACCTTGAGGAATGGGATGCTCTCTGCGATCTTATTGGATGACTTGAGGATGAATCCGTAGTGAACTTTGGCAAAGCCATCGTTTGGAGCTACAGCCAAGACCTGTCAGATGAGTTCAAGGATGGATGAGAAATACCAATCATAAAATACCAGAAAGAGCAACAATCTTTTACATAAAAAAACAGATGATACTACTAGATAACAGCTTCCAAGTGTTGTGAACATAGGGCTCTAAATAACTTTAACAATCATATTAGGACATCATGGTCCTATTAAATGACAAACATCTAAATAACTTATAGTTGAACACACTGTTCATAGTTGAAAAATGTATTGTCTACTTTATTAAATTACATAAATACAAGCAATATTGAGCAGCGCACCTCTTCATACACTTTCTTGGCACCATCGTTGTCTCCCATAAGCAGGTAACCCACACCAAGGTCATTTTTTAGGGGAATGTCGTCTGGGAAAATCTGCACCAGCCTTTCCAGCGTTGCAAGAGCACCACGCATACGACCTTAATACAAGTTCAAGTAAAGGAGACAGAGATCGTTTCAGAAGATAATTCTATTTGTTTACAACCCCAACTACAAAATAGTTGAGACAAAGTGTTGATTGTGAATAAAATCAAAACACAAACCTTTCAAATCACACCAATCAGTATTTTATTCACAATAGAACAGAGATAAAATAGCAAATGTTGAAACTGAGAAATTTTACAATTTTATCCACAAGATGAGCTCATTTCAAATTTGATGGCTGCTACAGGCCTCAAAAAAGTTGGAACAGGGGCCTGTTCACCATGGTGTTGCATCCCGCTTCTTTTTAACACAGAGTGGAGGCGTCTCGGCATTGAGGAGACAAGTTTCTTGAGTTTAGCCATTGGAATTTGATCCCACTCTTGTTTTATACAGGCATCCAGCTGCTGGAGAGCTTCGGGTCTTTGACAGACTTTTCCTTTAATCATGCACCAAATGTTCTCAATCGGTGAAAGATCAGGACTGCAGGCAGGCCATTTCAGCACATGGACTCTTCTACTACGAAGCCATGCTGTTGTAATAGCTGCAGTATGTGGTTTTGCATTGTCCTGCTGAAATACACAAGGCCTTCCCTGGTGGAATAGATGTCATTTGGAGGGGAGCATATGTTTCTCTTAAACAGGGATGCCAGGGTTACGGCCCAAACATCTTGTTGGCATGTAGATAGTGCCTGATGGTTGTTTTGGAGATGCTACCTTATGTTGCAATTCTTTAACAGTGAGCTTTGGAGAACTTTTTATTTCTCTTACCATCCTTCTCACTGTGCGTGGTGGCAAAATAACCTTGCGTCCTCATCAAGGCTTGTTAACCACTGTTCCAGTTGTTTTAAACTTCTTAATGATTCCTCTGAGAGTAGATATGGGCAGGTGCAGGCGAGTGGCTATTTTCTTGTAGCCATTGCCTGACTTGTCAAGGTCGACACACATCTGCCTTACTTGAATGGTGTATTCCTTTGTCTTTCCCATGTTGAAGAGTGGATAAGAGAAATGGCCTCTGTGTCACGTCATATTTATACCCCAGGGAAACAGGACGTGAATTAAATGTTCCTAGATACTCTGAGCAACTTTTTATACTGCTGTAGAAATGACAGAAATACTTCAGTTACATTTAAATCCTGGGAATTGTTAGGGGTGCCAATAATTGTGGAAGAGGTGATTTTATGAAAAATAATTATTTCTTAGTCAGGGATTTTTTCCCCCTTAAAATTCACTTGATTTGAAGGTTACATTTTTCTACAATTTTCAGTGTGAGAGTATGCTTCTGCTATAAAAATTGAATTTATTTTAAGGCTTTAAACACATCTTAACCAGGGGTGCCAATAATTATGGAGGGCACTGTATTCCATTGGGGAATTTTAAAGAGCTATTCAATTCCATGCTTGACTCATCATAAATGTACAGGGAGGAGGAAAAATATCAGATGCAAATGGCTTGTAGTCACAAAACCACAATTACAGAACTATCTGCACTGGTGATTCCTTTTAATCTGAATGACGACTAACATGCATCTTCTTAAAACATGTCTAACCACCAGCACTTTGCAAGGAAAGTCTTTAAACGGACATGTGGATGCTGTTGAGAAATTTTCACTCCAGAGAATTACATATTAGAGTAAGACTGAAAATTTATCAAGCCAAATCGAATTATTATTACAAATAGGTCACCACAGCAGTCTCTAACTTGACTGAATGCGCACACAGGGAGAGACAAAGTCCTCTCACCTCTCTCACAACCAAAACTCTATGCAAAAAAAACAAAAGAACTGATAATAATGGAATGGCAGATGGGTAAATTAAGCACAAAGCACTGAGCATTCCAACAAGTAATTAAGAGCGCACCTTCCTGACCAACCAATATGTAGCAGCCCGAAATCTCCCAAACATCAGGACACTAGATAGGAGGGGGGTTACAAGGTATATTCCTTGGGCACTCAAGTGATAAAACAAAGAATGAAAGGTTTTATATACTCAAGCATTCACCCCCCAGTGCAAGTGAGCCACAGTACAGGGACTAAGGCTGAGGGTCAAAACCTAGTGTTTCGCCTTGAGTCCACTGCCCATAAAGGCAGCTGCCTACATTGACGGAATTTTGACCAAAATGGAACCTTTTAAGACCTTTTAAGAATTAGATGGCGATTGCATCAGGAATCATTTCTGGCCCCCGCACAACCATTGTATACTTAACATAGCTGATATGAACACATACACGTTTGTAAAAACTTCCATTTACAAGCGGGCATGGCTTTAATTCTCTCCCCTGGGAACAGACATTCTCTCTGTGAACGAGCTTTCAGAAAGACTTCCAATCAGGCTTTGCTTCCTTATAAGTGCAAACAAGCCCCGATTGTGAATACAGCTGACAAGCTGTCGGCGTGATCAAAAATGAACTACCATCATAGCAATTCCTTCTTGATGTTATAATATCCTCCGTCGAAGTATGAAGTAATACAGTATGGTCAGTTGTCCAAGTTAGAGAAACCTAGCTAGCACAATCAAGCTGGGCCTACTACCTTAGCTTCCTAAAGTCAGGAAGCAGGCCAGTTCTGACAATAGTTGAAATTATTCCACAATACTTAGAGTTTAGAAGGGCCAAATAGTAGCAGGCAAAACTGTAGGTGGGTTGGTCACAAAAAAACACAAATTTATTGTGACAGATGGATCATTGGAAGGATAGTTGGTATTCTACACAGAGCTGCAGTTCTAAACGTCACCACAAAATCAAATTAATCGATACATAATCTAGACATGGCAAAAATAGTGCATTGAGATCTTCACAAAGCTGTTGTTTACAGCAGTACTTCTGAAAATTTGACCACCTCCTGTAAAAACACCTGAATTAAAGCTGACTGTTAGGACCTCAATTCGAGGAAAATGCAATCCACTCAGAGAGGTACGTGTGGAAATGACAGGTCCTTAAAATGCATTATACAGCTCTCACAGTGAAGCAATGTAAAGAAGAGAATGGAGACATATGGGAAAAGCTCTCAGTGACATCATTAAGCCACAGGACAGCAGACAAAGTAGACATTAGGAGAAGGTACCCAGGAACTGCTGCCTGTCTGCGCGCCTCTTCAGTGCGATCTTCACCAGGTCCGGCGGAGCATCGGGCAGCTCGGACGCCTCCCTATATGTGTTTACGGCCTTCAGAAGAATCTCGTTACTGCGCACTTTCTCTGCCAGGTCATCCTCTGACTTCAAGACACAGACCAACAAGTTTGAAAAGTGAGGAGATGAATCACATTGAGTGGGTTTTTACATGCACACTGATAAAACAATCATTATTGGATTACTGGAGTTATCGGATAATTCAAGCGGTCGTGTAAACGGCATAATCCGATAATCATTACTGGATAAAGACATTGTCGGTTTATGTGAAATCCGATAAACACACCTAGCTTTTTGCCCAATTATCCATTTATTCCGTGCATATATAGAGCAAAAGCTGATTTCTTTCTTTTTAAAAAAAAAAAAAAAAAACCTGCACGTGTGACCAGTAGAGGGCAGGAAGAATGTGCTTTGAGAGAAATGCTGACGATTTGACTGAATTATGAAAACCAGATATCCAGATATCGGTTTATCAAAGTGCATACAAAAGCCTCAAATGAGATTATTGGCATTATTGGATTATGATATGCATGTAAACACGCTCATAAATATTTCTCTCTTTCTGAAAGAAGGGAGATGAACCGGTTCATTTTTGAGGCATGCTTGCAGTACTAGATACTGAGCACATAAAGGTTATTAATAGGTATATCCGGGAGTGTGTTTGTCTACCTGTGCTTTGCCATAGCGCGATCTTGGGCTCTGGGGATATCTCTGGACCAGGTTTTCAAAAGCTCTTAAAGCCTCTTCAACCTTTCCCTGAAGTAAACAAACAAGTCTTACAGCACTCAACTGTGTCAGCCTCTTTCCACAGCTATCACCAGTGAATGACTGACCACCATCTGGGAGGGAGGGGATACCATTTAGGACGGGAATTATGGAGGATCGAATGGTCCAGTACATACCATTATCCACAACTGCATATGGTACATATAATGTCAACTTGGAAAACACCAAGTTTTCTGTATGCAGAAAGAAGGTTTGTGATTGGAATAAAGATATGAACAGCACTACAGTAACTGTACGTTTGGCTATGCAAAATAAGACAGTCAGTAAGTCTTAACAGGGCATTCTGCAGAGTGGTGAGATTTCAACAAGTGTGAATACTCAGTGGCGACTGAAATAAAGGGACAAACAAACAAAAAAACACTGTAATCATAATTTACGGCGTACCTTCTTGCGCAGCTTTTCTGCTGCGTCAATGTCCGCTTTTATGGTTTTATCAAATTTATTCAGCAGTTTAGGCTTCTTCTTCTTGACTGAATTCAAACAGAAATGAAGGACAATGTGAAGAAAAAATCTTCCATGAGTAAAATTTACATCTGAAAGAAAACTGAAAAGCATAGATTGCAGTAAACTAACCAGGGTAAAAACGACCAATATTTCCATTAATAGTATATTTTTGAAATTACTGCTGGCTCATTTACTGAATACCAAGGTATCCCTCATATCAGGCATAGAGAGGTATAGAGGCAGTTCAAAAGCAGTGATAATTCTCAATTCTCACATCATAAACACAGTGAAATGGGTCATTCCATGAATAATAGATCAGTGCCTCCCACCTGACCCCATCAGAATCAGCTGATATTTTGGACAATAACTTTAGTATAATTCTTGAGGCTTTGCCAAATTTCACCTTCATGTTATGAATATTTTCTGATTAACTGGACTTCAAACTACATGCAGCTGCGCTCAAAAAAATCGCAGTCATTAAAAAATGTGAATAAATTGGAAATTAAGAAAATATATATTCTTCAGTTCCATATTTCAAATGTAGCAGAAACAATACACATTCAATACAAAATCAAACCATTAACAAATTTAATCGAGCCTGTGTTATTCTTTTACAGGAAGCAAATAAAAGGAATATTAATCTGTAAAAAAAAAATAGCAGTGTCAACAATTTTCTCTTCAAACTGAAATACTAAATGTGACCCAAGATTTAACTTCACATTAAATAGCTGAACTAATATTTTATTGCATAACCATTGTTTTTTAATAACTGCTACATATCTGCATTGCATCGACTCAACCAACTTCTGGCACCTAGAAACAGAGATTTCAGCCCAGGGTGAACAAACTCCATTCCACAGTTCTCGTGAATTTTTGGGTTTTCAGTTGAGGTCAGGGGATTGAGCTGCCCACTCCATTACCTCAATCCTGTTTGTCTGGAACCAAGATGTTGCTCGCTAACTCATGTTTGGGGTCATTGTCTGGTTGAAGCCATTTCACAGGCATTTCCTCTATGTCGCTCTATGTCGTATGGCAACATAATCTCTTCAAGTATTTTAATGTTTTCATAACTGATCCCTTTAAATGAATGAGTCAATTTCTCAGAAAAAGCAACGTGCATATCATTACAGTAGGGACTGTTGTTTCTCTACTTCACTACATCTACGATTGAATTATTTGCAAAGCAGAAATATTACTTCTACAACTAACAGTGGTTCATCAGGTTATGGATGTTGCACTCCTTTTTTTTTTTTTTTAACACAAATGTAAGTGGGTAGAAATTTTGTGCTTTTTACTTCATAATAATTATTTCTTTTGCATTTTGAGCCCTAATAACTTAATAAGTACCGGAGATAGCCACATGAAATGTTCAGGGATGAAAAACAAAAAAAAGTTGGTTTCTATAACCAACTTTGAGCGTCTATATCATGGGATTTATCATAATATCAAAAGCAAAACTGAACCAATTCAACCTCTATGACAAAAGGTGGCCAACCCTGGTCCTGGAGAGCCGCAGTGTCTGCTGGTTTTTAGTGTTACTTGATTGATAAATTAAAGCAGTTGATTACACCCTTCACTTACCTGGTGTCTTTGGTTTTCTCCACCCGATTAAAACGGAACTCAGCACACCCTCTGGCTCTACAGGACCAGTGTTATCCACCCCTGCTCTATAAACTTTTATCTGTACTCTGTGCTTCTACTTTGTCTGCATTACAACTACACTAAATAGCCAATCACACATTGACAAATATTTCACAACCTGCAAGTCTGTTTTTTTTTTTTTTTAAATAAAATTTGGCATCTCCAATCCCACCCGAATTTGGAATGCCCAATTGGGGAACTATGTACAAAGCTTGCTCGTATGCGACCCCTTGCTGCCAACTCAGGATAGTGAAGACAGTTCACGGCTCTCCTCCGAAGCACGTGCCTGTCAGCCACTGATTCTTATACACTCGCTGGTTGAATCTTCGCAAGTTCAGAGCGAGGGCGGAGGATACCCGGACATGAACCAAGCCGGAGTCTTCCTGACGAGCGCCCGTCTGGCCAACAGGAGGCGCTGGAGCAACGAACAAAGCTGTTATCGAATACCCAAATCCGGCAGTCCCTTCCCAATTTGTAACCCTGTAGCGCGATAGCCAATTGTGCGCTACTCTGAAAAAGCTGCCGACCCCTGCCGGTGGGTACGCCGAGGCTCGAACCCGCGACGTGGTGATCACCTCTGCACTGCAGCGCAGTGCCTTAACCGTGTGAGCCACCCGGCAGCCTGCAAGTCTGTTTAATTGGCTCTAGGAGTCTTGTGGGTTGTTCCTGCTAATTGCTTGATTGGCTCAAGTACCAAATTAATTGCTTGATTGCCAAATTAAGCCTGAGACACCAGGTGAGATCAGTTAAGTGAGTAATCAACTAATTTAATCCATCAGTCAAGTGAAAAGTAACACCAAAAATCTGCAGGCACTGCGGCTCTCCAGGACCAGGGAGACCCTGGCCACCCTGGGTCTATGACATAGTGTAATGGAAACCAGCATTGCAACCCTTGGTATGTCATCAGTTTTCTGAAAATTCACCAGGGAAAACTCAAAAAAGTACATTTTTGATAACATTTTTGATAAATCTTCAAGGGTCATATCACCATGTGGGATAGGTGGCTGGTAAAAACAAGTTATGGCATATGACAGGTTTCATGTTTACCAACATTTTGATACCAGGTTCATCTTCTAGCCACGATTCCTTCTCTGTCAAAAACATTTTCTAATATAGTTATCCAGAAGTATTTTAACCGAAAGTTAAAATAGTTATACATTTAAGCAACATTGGCAAGGGTTAAAATATAACTAGATCAGAAAGTCATTTTAACATCGAAGGAATCATGGCTAGAGGATGAGCCTGGTATCAAAATGAGACCTTTCATATGCTATGACATGTTTTTACCAACCATCTATCTCACATGATGATGTCACTCAGAATTTACCCAAAATGCACTTTTTTCTTTTCTCATCTGAGAAAAAGTTATCTCTAGTGAATTATCAGAAAATGGATGACACTTCCAATGTACCAATGCCTGCTTTTATTACTCGGTGTCACAAAAATGAAACTGGTGCACTTTTATTGAAAGTATGATGTATCCCATGATATTGATTCCCAAATTTGGTCACAGAAAAAATCGTACTGAAAAAAGTTGCAAATAGAACATGGAGTTGAGTAAAGTGTTTTTTGTTTTTTTTTAAGGAGAAAAAAAGTTTCCATGGGTGCAGCCATTCGGACCAGGCACATGATCAGAAGTAGCTAATATGATGTCATCAGAGCGCTTCACTGCAAGAGAAGACGAGACATTGCGAGAGAATGACTTTGTGTTCTTGTTATTAATGCATCGATTAATCGCGGGCAGTGCCCTATTGTGTTGGCGAAATACTGCTCTGTCCCAGATGCTTAAAAACCCTAAGAATGATCATTTTCACAAAATACCTTTGATGGCATAGAGATGAAGCCAGTGGCTTGCGAAATGTTGCCGGTGTTCTGACGATATGAGCTGCCTTGTCTAAAAATGCGACCTTAATGCAGGGCGATCATAAAAGTCTTTGTTTTCGCCGTAATATTGTAATACAAATCAGCCTACAGTAGCAACTTTGTTATTTGTTAGCTTAGAATAACATACGTAGATGTTATAATGAGTTGGATAAGTCTGATTTTAAGACATCATGCTCATGACACTAACGTCCAATTTTGGCATTTTCAGGAAAAGCCAATGTGTTCATGGAATCATTTGCCAATAAGTCAAGATTTTTTTCATGATATTTAAAATCTGAGGGAGGAAAAACAGCCCAAGATTGTAGGCTTTGTGCAAACAGCAAGGTAGCATATCTTGGCAGGTAGCAGAAATTGACAGAACACTGACTGAGAGGAAATAACAAGCAAGCTCAGGTTTCCCGAAAGCACTGATGCTAACTTACATAGCTGAAAACATTGACTGAACAGACAAACTATACTCAGCAACAAAAGTTTCTGTGACACCAATATTGTTAATTATTTTTCATAACGCAATTATGAAATTGTCATACATGGTGATATCAGACTGAAACAGTACACGTAAACACAACATTGAAATGGAAATCATGTAAATGTGAGAAAATGACTTTGCACGTGAAAATGTGCGTAAATCATGCTTGTGGATGGCAATAAAAGAGGAGAATTTTTGGAATGTTCACATTGTGCCTGATGAACGACGGAAGCATCACTTATCGAAAACACAGCCATTTCGGATCAGGAACTCTACCCTCTAAATGCCAAGACTGTCTGAAAATGATCGGTGGAGGGCCATTGGGATGATTGAATCCGGAACCTCGCAGAGGGAAGTTGCTCATCGCCTGAATGTCCACCGAAACACCATTTGGAACTTATGGCAGCGTCATCGGCAGACAACACATGTCAGAGACCGTCCTCGCAGCGGCCGTCCACGAGTAACCACTCCCAGACAGGACAACTGGATTCGAACAACCCATCTCCGAAATCGATTCCAACCTGCAACCATAACTGCAAGAACGATACCTGGTTTGAGGCGACTGTCTGCACAGACAATCCGTCGCCGTCTCCGTCATTTTGGCATTGTCCCACGTCGGCCAGCAAGACGTCCTATACTCACAGTACAACACCGACGACTGCGTCTACAGTGGGCACAACAACATCGACGGTGGATCCAACGTCAGTGGGATCTTGTACTCTTCACTGATGAATCGAGATTCATGCTTAACCGATGTGATGGTCGTTTACGTGTATACCGTCAACGTGGAGAACGTTATGCCAACAACTGTGTTCAGGAATTTGATCGTTTTGGAGGTGGTAGTGTCATGATTTGGGGAGGGATCACAGCTAGAAACAGAACAGATTTGCTTGTTATTGATGGAAATCTGACAGGTCAAAGATATCGCGATGAAGTGCTACGGCCATTGCTGGTACCGTTTTTGATGCAACATGGTCCCGGAATAACGCTGCAACATGATAACGCCAGACCACACGTTGCAAGGATTGTACAGCAGTATCTGATGCAACAGCATGTCAATGTCCTGCCATGGCCAGCCAGATCCCCAGACATGTCCCCAATCGAGCATCTTTGGGACGAGATGGATCGACGTTTGCACCAGCTACACTCCAGGAATTGCGACAACATCTACGTCAGATTTGGAATGACATCCCACAGCAATTTCTGGCACATCTGATTCGGTCCATGCGCCGGAGATGCGTTGCTTGCATCATGGCACGAGGAAGTCACACCTGGTATTGAAGTGTGAAGGTCACAATTGGTTAGACGTCAGACAAGTGCTTCATGACGCATGAAAATGACATTTTTCGTTTTGAGTGACGTTGGCACTGAAAAGTCAGTGTTTCTCCTGTTAAATAAACATATTGATTGCATTGAGATCTTTGCGTGTCATTTATAACATACACATAAATGGTGTCACAGAAACTTTTGTTGCTGAGTATATGTAGGTTGGTAATGTACACTGAACAAAAATATACAGCGCCCTCTATAATAATTTGCACTCCTGATTAAGATGAGTTAAAAGCCTTAAAATAAATAAATTTTTTATTGCAGAAGCATGCTCTCATGCTGAAAATTGTAGAAAAATGTAACCTTCAACTCAAGTGAATTTTAAGGGAAAAAAAAGAATCCCTGACTAAGAAATAATTATTTTTCATAAAATCACCTGTTCAACAATTATTGGCACCCCTAACAATTCCTAGGAAATAAATGTAATTGAAGGATTTCTGTCATTTCTACAGTAGTTTACAAAGTTGATCAGAATATCTAGGAACATTTAATTAGTAAATCATCACTTCCTGTTTCCCTGGGGTATAAATATGATGTGACACAGTGGCCATTTCTCTTATCCACTCTTCAACATAGGAAAGACAAAGGAACACACCATTCAAGTAAGGCAGATGTGTGTCTACCTTCACAAGTCAGGCAATGGCGACAAGAAAATAGCCACTTGCCTGCACTTGCCCATATCTACTGTCAAAGGAATCATTAAGAAGTTTAAAACAATTGGAACAGTGGTAAACAAGCCTGGATGAGGAGGCAAGGTTATTTTGCCACCACACACAGTGAGGAGGATGGTAAGAGAAAAAAAAAAGTTCTCCAAAGCTCAATGTTAAAGAATTGCAGCAAATGGTAGCATCTTGGGGTCACAAAGTCTCCAAAACAACCATCAGGTGCTATCTACATGCTAACAAGCTGTTTGGGAGGCATGCACAGAAAAAAATCTTTTCTCACTCACAATCATAAACGCAAACTTCTGGAGTTCGCCAAGCGGTACTGGGACTTCAACTGGGACCGTGTGCTTTGGTCAGATGAGACCAAGATGGAGCTTTTTGGCAACAAATACTCTAAGTGGGTCTGGCGGAACACAAAAGATGAGTATGCAGAAAAGCACCTCATGCCCACTGCGAAGTATGGGGGAGGATCGGTGATGCTGTGGGCCTGTTTCTCTTCCAGAAGCCCTGAGAACCTTGTTAGGGTGCATGGCATCAGGAATACTTTGAAATACCAGGACATTTTAAATCAAAACCTAGTGGCCTTTGCCCGAAAGCTGAAGATGGGTCGTCACTGGGTATTTCAGCAAGATAATGACTCTAAACATGTGGCCAAATCTACACAGAAATGGTTCACCAGACACAGAATCAAGCTCCTCCCATGGCCATCTCAGTCCCCAGACTTCAACCCCATTGAAAACCAGTGGAGTGAGCTGAAGAGGAGAGTGCAGAGGAGCGGACCCAGGTCGCTGGATGATTTAGAGAGATTGTGCAAAGAGGAATGGTCGAAGATCCTTCTTTCTGTACTCTCCCATCTTGTGAAACATTATAGGTGAAGATTAGATGCTGTTGTGTTGGCAAAAGGGGGTTGAACAAAGTATTAACATCAGGGGTGCTAATAATTGTGGCACACATGATTTTATGTCAAAGAATAAGAATTTCTTAATATTCTTAATTTTTTCCCATTGAATAAATGAACTTGAATTAAAGGTTGGATTTTCCTATTTTTATCATTGTGGTCCTACATTATTTAAAAAAAACTTTATTAGAATTTATTAGAAGCTAAAGAACAGATCTTAACCAGGGGTGCCAGTAATTATGGAGGGCAATGTAAATGCAAAACTTCTAATTGTGATAAATATGACCAGGTTCAGAAGCTTGGTGTACTTGAGTGTTGACAGATTGTATGACCATATTGCAATACATTTCAATAAATGATTTAAACCAACTAACAAGAATCTCACGATACCATGATGATAAAGGGGATGGGGTCACTTGCCCAAATTTCACAAATCAATATTGGGTATGTCCGCCTTTGGCCTGCTGCATTGCTACACATCTGCTGAATCGACTGTAATAAATAGCCAATGGTGACTTGGGGGACATATTCCCACTTCTCTTTAAGAGCTGTGCGGAGTCGGCGCATATTGGTCAGAAATGTGAACCAATGACAAACCTGTCGGTTAAGGACATCCCAAAGACTCTGGATGGGGGACAAATCTGAGGAATAAGCCAGCCACACAAATGTTTTCAGGCTTAAGGAACTCTGTGCATACACGGGTGATGTGGGTCTGGCATGGTCATGCTGGATGGTTATTGTTTTGATGGACGATTGGTAGGATGCGGTTTCTCATTATGATAACACAGTGCATTCAAGTTGCTGTTTATGAAATGCATTTGGGTGCAAAGTCCATGGGATATTTCCATCCCAGCCAAACCAGCGCTTCACCACCATGTGCCATCATGTCCACAACCATGATGTCAGCATAACAATCACCCGTCCATCCACTCTGTGAAGTTGGAAACGTGACTCATCTGTAAAGAAAACAGTCCTCCACTGTGCCACTAGCCATAAAACGTTTCTATATACTCGGTTGAACCAATTTTTTTGTTGAGCTGAGGCGAGGTCCAATCCACCATGAGCAAAACATGTGGAGATATGGACTTCTTGGAGATGACTTTTCACGGTTTAGGCAAAAATGCAGCTATTGTGGGGTCCTACTCTTTCATCTGCAGTGGCAGTTGCTGGTCTCAGATGGTCATCGAGATGGAGATGCCAGATATGGCGGTCTTGGGTGAGGGTTGTCACACGTGGTTGTCATGCATGTGGGCGGTCTGGTGTCATCCCTAATTCCTCAAAAAGGCGTTTTATGCAACTTATTATTGTACCATGGACATTAAGAGCCCTTGCAACAGCCCTGAGAAACATGTCTGCATTGAGTGTGGCAATGGCACGCTCCCTGATGGCTCGAGTCATTTATGGCATTTTGAACAAAGGCAGAACTGGGACTTTTGAGGAGGCCTTTTATTGGCCAGAATACAGGATGTGCCTGGGTTGACTGTATCTGACTTCAATACCTCTGAATCATGCCCCACCTGTCTGAAAGGCCAATTTTGACAAAGGGCATGAACTTGACAATGATATGGAGAAGGTGACTGAAATGCACACAGACCAGTGGCACACAGCCTTAGTCACTTAAATAAACCCAACTAAGTCAACCTCAGAAATAATCATGCGTAATATTGAAAGGACTAAACTGTTGCGTTTGTTTTTGTTCAGTGTAGTTAGCAAATATGCTTTAGAGAAATGAGAAAGCACCCCATGAGAGAGGTTCTCTCAGGGATACTTTCCCAATTTTCAACCAGCATTGTATTATTACATTGTAGTCAGTGAAAGTTAATAACCAATGGTTAACTTTCGTCAACCTTGCCTGCACCAAAAATGTTCAACTGATGAGCCAAAAACTGATCGCTGATGCATTTTAGGTCATCTGGTGCACAATTTCTGGCTCTCAGGCAGTTGAATGTAGCACAAATTGTACTACCGCATTCTTGGCATACTGCTGGATCCTGAATATAAACTAGAAAAAACCCTAAGGCAGCAGGGCAAAAATGACATCTCTTGTAGAGTAAGTGCAATAGTGACAGTGTTTTCTGACTGAAATGGCAGTGTAACAGTATGAAACCATGCAATAACCATTTTGATTTATGCGATTCTAACAGTTTAGCCAAACATTAGTCGCCCTGGCCGGCTGTTTACAGCACTAATGGCATCACTTCCCTTTGTGGGATCGTGTGTAAAAATGGCAGCGCTCATCATAGATGCAGATTGATGGCCAATAAACATTGATTTACAATGGTAAATGACCTCAAAAATCAAGGAAAATTTCAAGATTGGTAGAGAATATGATAATCTAGCGAATAATTTGGCCTTTTTTCCCTATGATAAATGAGTGTAGTATCCCTTGAAATTCCAATGACTTTCTTACTTTCAAAGGACTTAGAAAATACCACAATGGCAAAAACATTCATATCACAAAAGGGCAGATGCAACTTCACACTGCTGAATTATTTCTGAAATCAGACCCATTTTTCTGTGTTGTCCTAAGACTTTTTGATTATGAGAAAAACGCACAATATGAAACAAAGATCCTAATGTCTGAGAGACTCTCAGCCTGTGCTTTACCGAGGCCTATTGCACCTCTGTAGAACAAAAGAAAGGCCTACAGTCTCTTTGGATCAGCCCACAGAGAAAATCTTTCATCCTGCAGGCGGTCTGAGCCTAGAGCAGTGCAAATGAAAATGGCTCCCTCATGGCTTTCCCTGGACAAGTCAAACAGATTGTGTCGCATAACTTACAATTGAGGGAAGAAAAGCCCACGAATCGTATTGGCGGAGGGCTCCAAATAATTTTTTCCAGTGTGACTAATGACAGTTTCAGAGAAGAACTGCAATAGCAAATAGCCCTCATCTGTGGGAAAGAGCCTCTTCATTTAAATTAAAATATCTGCAATGAAAAAGTCAATCCGGGCCTAATTTCAAGCA
The DNA here is from genome assembly GCA_029721435.1 of Gymnothorax reevesii. Classification (NCBI taxonomy): domain Eukaryota; kingdom Metazoa; phylum Chordata; class Actinopteri; order Anguilliformes; family Muraenidae; genus Gymnothorax; species Gymnothorax reevesii. The sequence goes on from CM056575.1 coordinate 76,910,484, forward strand.
AACGGCAGGTAAATGCCACAAGGAACCGCGTAATGAATAAGACAGAATTCAGGTAAAATGTAAACACATTTAGATAACATACTAAACATATACAATGAGTATTGTCCTTAGCCATTTAAATTATTTTTTCTGGATGTAAACAACACCACCGACCTTAATGGTACAAAAATAATTGGACGTTTTGTAGTTTATGAATTCAAAATTGCCACTGGCAGGTCAAATAGCGGTAGAAAAGTATCTGCTTCAGAGCCCAGAGGTCTCCTCCTGTAGGAGGCCTTTCAGCACTCGATCCCCAGAGCAGAAAGCTCAGAAAGCAGAAAGGGGGGCGGGGGGCGACCAGTCGATTTCAGGGGAAAACTGACGCAGCTCCGGAAAAAGCCGGTGTGCAAAAAAAAGAAGGACTGGATTGAATCTCGTGTAGGTGCGCTGATGGGGAATGTAGGAACCTAATGGCCAGCCGCCCTAAACACACACACACACACGCTTACACACCCACACACACACACGCACACGCTTACACACCCACACACACACGCACATGCTCACACACCCACACACACAGAGCAGTTGCAGTGGTAAGATGGCTTTAATAAATGATGCGCTCTCTCCCTGAGGGCACCACTCAGTCCAGCCAGATGCACCCTGTATGTTAAATAAAGTGTGCGGTTTCACAAATCCCCACCACTCCCATTCACATTATTACCATCCATCAGGGAAATGCTGTGCTCAACTGCTGCACAAGTTTAAATATTTGTTTTACTTGAGGTTTTGCTTTTCTGTTGGTCACTGAAGTGAATGTCATCATGACAGAGAACTACTTAATAGTTGTGCTGATCAAATTGTGCACAGATAATGACCTGAATACCCTACAGTATGTGGATGAAATACCTCGGCCTCCCTGTTTATCCTACAGTATGTGGATGAAATACCTCTGCCTCCCTGTATACTCCACATACTGTAGGGTATACAGGGAAGCAGAGTTTGGAAAAAAAAATAAAGCAGTAATTAAACACTAATCACAGGTGCAGAGGCCAGTTATTAAACTTCATTACAGCCTCCACTGATACATGATTTATAATCTAACTGCTGTTTGACAGAGAATAAATGGTACAGCAAATGATGGCACCAGACTTGCATACACCAAAATGTGCCAGGATGGTAATCCCTGTTTTTGAATAGATTTATTGAATAAGATTCCAGAAGTGAGCTATAGTAGTGTGCAGTGATGATTATACACTTATAACAAAATTAAAATTAATCAGAAACAAAGTACTATTCAAGTCCTTTTTGAATAACTTTGAGGGTAGCACAGGATTATTTAAACAAGGGACTAGGGGGGCAGGGAGGATAGAGAGCATCATGAGTAGGGAAAAGCAGACGACCCTGATGGAAGCTGACAGCACTACAAGCACTATTGATGATATCTTCTTAAAGCAACAAAACTTAGTGAGGGGCTTGGAGCAGTAGGCAGCTTGGGAACCGGAGGGTAAGTAGCAACATAATAACCTGAAATGTTTTTATTTTCAATGCTAGAAGCATGAAAAATTTATTCTCAGAACTTGAGGCTGTTATGATTAGTGAAGGCTTCGACTTAGTTGGGATTGCAGAGACATGGCTTTGTGAAGAGGATGAGGATGAATATAATATAGAAGGTTATACACAGTAAGCTCTTTAGGAAGGATAGATCCAATCGGAGAGGAGGGGGGTGTAGTACTCTTTGTCAACAAAAACATTCTTACCTTTCTGGAATTTTTACACTTTTCTTTTGTAATCTTAAAATGCTCCTAAAAAGCATATGGCACTCTAAAATGTAAAAGAAATCCACCAGGTGTTGAAACTCATCAATATTCAATTCTCATACATTTCTGAAAAAATTCTGACAAATCATTTTTTTCGTTCCGAATAAAATGATTTGCAGAGCTTCCTGTCTCATCCGTTGCTGTGCCCCTTCCAGTTGCCTATTGCTGTCACTGCTTGCGAGTAGCGTGCCTCTCTGGCACAGCGGTAGAGACAAAGCAGGTGGCTACTCAACGAAGTTTGCCTGCAAACAAAGCAGCTGCAACTGCTCTTGATTTAATGAGCAACGTTACCAGGACAATTCTGGTGCGGTAAGACGTTATGACAGCAGTTTTGCAAGAAAATATGTATGAATTCTGCCGAAACAGGAAGCATCTGACTGTAAACAAACAGGCGCTGAAATGATATAATTACTAAAGTTAATGGTTGTTTATCAGACGTTACGAGGGCATTTAATTTTATACCACATACAGAATTGAATATTATGTAATAACTGTTGGTTAGTTTTCACTAACCGGTGCCTCTGAATCTGACTCCATAGCCCTGTTTCAAGATTCTTTCACACCAGACGTGAAACAAATTTTTCGCACAACAGATTACATTCAAATTCAATGCGAAGGCGCAAATACGCGCGGGATTCGCGTCTTTGCATTGACTTTGAATGTAATCTGTCGTGCGAAAAGTTCGTTTCACGTCCGGTGTGAAAGCAGCTTCTGTCAGAGGTCAGGCAGGCGGAGGAGGGTGAGACCTTGGAGGGAGGCAGAGTTGTTCATATTCAAATTTCTACAAAGTGCAGTGCCACATGCCAGAAAGGTAAGAATAGCTTTAATGTGATTAAACTTCCAGAAATCAAACATTTCTTGTCCTGCGAAGATATCGGAGTCAGGCTCATTGGCCAACATGAGATAGTACACTCCTATGTTTAAACCTATCAACCGCCAGCTTCGGACAGTATTGTAAATGAAATGCTATTGAGAGGATTAGGCAAGCTAGTAAAGGAGGAAGGACTATTATGGGAGACTTCAATTATCATGGTATATATTGGGAAATGGTGAAAGGACAGGGTAAAAGGGAGGAAGAATTAATAGATGTTATAGACAACAATTTTTTTGGTGCAGTATAATAAACCTACAAACATCAAAGATAATATGGGAAATACCAATGTATTCATAACCTATATCACCCATATGAAAAAGTAATTTCCCACCTAAATCTAATGACCGGTTTTGCTGCCTACAGCGGTAATAACGTTCGCAAACGTTTGCGATGACAGGCAACAAGTCTTTCAAATCACTGTGGAAGAATTTCCCCCCACTCTTTATTGCAGAATTGTTCTCATTTAGCCGGATTGGAGGGTTTTTGAGCATAAACTGCCCGTTTAAGGTCATTTCACATCATCTCAACTGGATTCAAGTCAGGGCTTTGAGTAGATCACACCAAAATCTTCAGTTTCTTCGTGGTCATTCAGAGGTGGACTTGCTTGTGTGTTGCGGATCTTTGTCCTGCTGCATAACAGCAATGCGCTTGAGCTTTAGGTTACAAACTAATGGCCAGACATTCTCCTCACAGATTTTTTTTGGGAGAGAGCAGAATTCATGGTTCCACCAATTATGGCAAGTTGCCCTGGTCCTGAAGCAGCAAAACAGCGTTGGACCATCACTCTACTACTACATTTCACTACTGCGGTGTGATGTTCTTATTACATAATGCTGTGTTAGCTTTACACAAGATCTAACTGGACCCATGTCCTTCAAAAAATTCCACTTATGACTTATAAGTCCACAGAATATTATCCCAAAAGTCTTGGGGGTCATCAAGATGTTTTTTTGCCAAACGTTAGATGAGCCTCTGTGTTCTTGTAAGTCAGCAGTGGTTTTTGCAGTGCATCTCTCCCATGGATGCCATTTTTGTCCAGTGTCTCTTATTGCAAAATCGCGGACACTGACCTTCACTGAGGAAAGATTGACCTGCAGTGGTGTTAGTTTGGATTCTGTTGTGACCACCTGGATGAGTCATTGATATGCTTTTGGAAGAATTTTGGTCAGCCGGCCACTCCTAGGAGGGTGCAGGACAGTTCTAAGTTTTCTCCATTTGCACACAATGGCTCTCAAAGTGATTCATCAGAGTCCCAGAGCCTCAGAAATTGCTTTGTAACCTTTTCCACATTGCCAGACAGGTTCTATCTAAGCAATATTACGATTCAAAAGGGCTGGCAGTAATCATGGCCGAATGCATCTCATGAAATTAGACAAGTTTTTTGTCCAGCTTTTTTTCTTCAATAAATGAAATCATCATCTTAAAACGGCCATTCTTAATTTCCTTGGATAATCCTTGTGCAATAATAGTCTGGTGATTTGAAATATTTAAGTGTGACAAATCTGCAAAAGTAGAAGAAATCAGGAACTTCTTAACAGCTCTGTAGATACCTGCATAAACTTGATTAGGGCACACACCCAGCCCCCCTTTCTTCTCATTTTGAAATATAATGTCGTTTTTAGGAATGTGTTCCTTATTAAATATAAAGAGGAGGAGCCAGCTCTTGCATATGTCTAGGAGGTACTGGAATGGAGATGTCTGACTAGTGTGGCAGTATTCTGAAAAGAAAGGTCAGCTGTATTGTGATAAGTTCAGATTACTTCAAAAATGAAATACTGTAAAACAAATCTACCTGTAATTAAGTGATAATGCCATCAGTCAGAACAAAACAAAAAAAGTAAGACTACATGATGACTGGTTTTGAGAGTCCCATCTAGTCTGCACATTCAGGGTGCGGCTTCAGGTGGGAGGGCAGGACACTAGCAAGGGATATAAATGTTAATTTGTAACCTTCGAACTCCAATCCTGAAATGTTCAGGTTTTGTAATTCCAAAAAGCTTTTGCATGCAGTAAAGGGGAAATAACTTTTAAGAACCTGACTGTGGGATTCTTCTTGCAATCTCACTAAAAATAAAAAACCAAGGGGGGTTGATATCATCTCACCTCCTAAACTATCCAGGGAGAAAGAGTGACGTCCATCCAAATACATTTCTAATGCCCACATATCATATGAAAGACTTTTAAAGTATCATTTCTGACACATCACTTCTGACAGTAACCTTGTACAGCAGGTGAGAAGGCATCTCCCCACCATCAGCAAAGCAGGCATCTAGGTTTCACTGCACATATTCCAAAAGCCTATAAATGTGCTTCTTTAGGGAAGCCCTGATATGGAGAATCCTAAAAATAATGGAGGCAGATGATGAAAATCCTCTGAGAATATTTTATCTACCGAGTTCCTGAAGACAAATTTCCACTTAGCATTAACCACTAAGTTCCTTTTAACTGCCTTTGAACCTGCAACTGAAAATTTAAACAGATATGCAATTGTATAGTTGGGTAGAAATTTTTCAAGCTGTACTTCTGGTGAACAACCTTCTAAAACTCAGTGCACCTGTAGAAGCTGGTTGAGTTTTAGATGCAGTGCAGCAGGCATGAGATTAGTTCGAGCCTAAATCCTTTCCAGTTCTTGTCTAATGAAATTATAATCAGGCCTATCGAAAATTCTCGGTGCTATATGCTAAGAACTGAGAAGAAAAGGAATTTCATTTGGTAACTTAATTAGGTACAACTTCAAATATTTCTGATGGACCCGTACAGCAGATTAGAAAAAACAAAAAGGAATGATACCATGACATGTACCACTGAGAGTGAGATTTAAAATATAGAAATATTTTATGAAATCCTACTGAAGGAACCATGGCGCCATCTGTAGGATGACAAATGAACTCTTCAGTTTAGAGTCCTCCAGAATGCAGAAGTCCACCAGGGTGCCCAGAGAGAAATCTCTTACCCTTCTCTTTAGGTTTGTCTTCCAGCGCTGCCTCTGTGATTCCTGGAAAATAGAGGGACAGTGTATTCACAGGTGTGACAGACCAGCGCGCTGGGAGTGAAACAGCTTCTCACATGGGGCAGCAGGCCCTCCTCTGAGATTCAACACACATTATTACCATGTGACTACATACTAAATCTGTACTGTCTGGGCTGAGTCTCTTGACTCCTGCTGTACATCAGAACTTTATTGATTAACTAATTATAATAATTACATACATAATCACCCAATCTAGTTTCTGGGGCTTGAATTTTTAGGTTATATTAAGTGGATAACAAAACACAACAGACACGGAAGCTCTTCGAAATTACACATCTAGACCACCACCAACTGAAATAGGGGAAAAAATGTCAGAGTACACGTCACTATACCATTAGCTAAACATTGTTCCTGCATTGCAACTCCTTGTTTCATCAAAAAATATACCACATGATTTAAGACAAATCAGTATCACAGTGGTCACATGAGACTGTCGGAATGGGGGGGGGGGGGGGGACAGTTCAGATGTGGCAGCAATAGATAGGACCCATTGGGTAAACATCTGTGTGAATGCATGTATATGATACATGGCAAGTATATCACTTACAGAAAACTGCTGATATAATTATATAGTGTAATGTGAATATAGGCCACTAGATGGCAGTAATTACCTTTTTTTTGTTACGCTCAGACTGGAGTCATGTTTGGACATGTTTCCAGACATGTCTGGGGCAAGTCCCCGAAAATTAAAAAAAAGAGGTCTAAATGTGGGTGGGGTCTGCAAAAGAGTATATAAGGAAAAGAATTGAGACAGTAGAGTAGTAGGAGAAATTGCAAGAAGATGACCAGACCTGCCATTCTGTTCAAGACCTGTGACGTTTCTTTTGTGGATTTCTTTGACTGTGTTTGAGCATTTTCTTCATCCAGGACATCACCAAGCCACCCCACTAAAAAGGGACTGTAATTATTTCTGTTTTTTCTTATTTATCAATCTTGGTCTTTAGTTGTAGGTTGTTATTAGTCTTTGTCTTTGTTAAAAATTAAATGTGTTTTAGTTGTTGAAACTGTGTTTGTCGTCCCTTGCTGTTGCTGTTGTGTTATGAATGTACTAACAAATTGGGGCCATAACAAATTGGGGGCTCGTCCGGGATAGACCATTGTGTGAGTAATTTATTGAAAATCTAACATTCCAAATTGTGAAATTGTTTTTGTGAATTTTCCTAGATATATATTGACAACAGCAATGGATGATTTCTTGGCATCACCAACCGTAGGGGTTTTGAAGTCTTTTAAAAAGACAGAACTGCTAGAAATTTGCAGACAGTTGGAGTTGACAGAGGTAAAACCAGCCATGCGAAAAGCAAGACTGGCTAGAGAGATAGTTGAATATTACATTGATGAAAATGTGTTTGCACCAGGAGATCTGGAACAGTTTCCAGTGGAAAATCCAAATATAGAAATGGAACTTAAATTAAAAATGCTAGAGATTGAAAGGGAGGAAAGAGAAAAACAAAGAGAATTTGAGAAGGAAGAAAAAGAAAAACAAAGGCAGTTTGAGTTAGAAAAATTAGCAAGAGAAGAAAAACAAAGAGAATTTGAGTTAGAAAAATTTGCAAGACAGAGAGATTTTGAATTAGAGAAATTCGATAGAGAAGAAAGACTCCAAATGGAGCAACTAAAAATAAAAATTCAAACTGAAAATAAATTTCGGGCTAGCCAGGAGGTAAAACTGGTGCCTCCATTTTCGGAAAAGGATGTTGACAACTATTTCCAGTGTTTTGAAAAGGTAGCAAAGAGTTGCCAGTGGCCAAAGGAACACTGGCCTCTGATGTTGCAAACTGTCCTCAAGGGTAAAGCTCAACACGCCTATTCGGCTTTGTCTGCAGATGATTCCTCTGATTATGAGGTTGTCAAAAAGGTTATTATGAGAGCTTATGAGTTGGTTCCAGAGGCTTACCGACAGAAATTCAGAGGTCTGAAGAAATCTGAAAATCAGACTTATGTTGAATTTGCTAATGAAAAGCAGGTTTGCTTTGAGCGCTGGTGTACTTCTATGGAGGTCAAGGATGATTTCAACTCACTAAAAGAGATGGTGTTAGTTGAAGAATTCAAGAACTGTGTTAAGGATGATGTTAAGACCTACCTTAATGAGAAGCAAGCACTGAACTTGCAATCAGCTGCCAAATTTGCAGATGAATATGTTCTCACTCATAAGTCCAAATTTCAGTCTAGCAGTAACAATAAATGGTCCCAATTTCAGAAAAAGGGTTACGGTGATACCCAAGATTCCTCACCCAAAGACAAAGACAAATCTGGTGATGGTGCTCAGAAATCCAGTAACAGGTCTGATCAAAGTGTGAAAGCTGACAGTGACAGAAGTGGTCTAGTTTGCAGTTATTGCAAGAAATCTGGTCATGTTACAACTAACTGTTGGTTCCTTAAAGCTAAGAAAGAAAAAGAAAAGGATACCAAACCAAATGCCTTTGTGAAAACAAGGTTAGAAACCCCTGTAGTGGATAACCAATCTGCTAAATTACCTGCTTCTTGTGGGGCTAAAAAGCCTAATACAGCTGACTTTGTGAGGGAGGAATTTCTTCCATTTGTGTCAGAGGGATTTGTGGCTCTGAATGAGCATACTACTCCTGTCCCCATATATATCCTAAGGGATACCGGAGCTTCTCAGTCACTTTTGTTGATGGACTCTTTGGAGTTACGTGATGAGACCGCTTCAGGGGATTTCATACTTGTACAAGGTATTGAAGGGAGGACCTTATCTGTACCCCTGCGCTCTATATTCTTGAAGTCAGATTTAGTTACAGGACAGGTAAAGGTGGGACTTATGTCAAGTCTACCTATAAAGGGTGTTTCTCTGTTGCTAGGCAATGACCTGGCTGGGGGCAAAGTAGTTCCCCCTGTACATCTTACTTCACAGCCGAGCACTGAAAATGGGGATGAGGACCCATCTCTGTATCCTTCTTGCGCAGTGACTCGTGCTATGGCCAAGAAGGCTAAAGAAGATGATGTTGGGGTGCCGTCCAGCACATTGAATAGTCAGGACTCAGGTGGTTCACCTCATGACTCTGATTGGCCTACTATGGTTTCTCCGTTTGAGGACTTATCAGATACTTTTATCAGTTCTCTATTCAGCCAGCCGGATGGGTCTGGTGATTCTGATGTGTCTGGAGACTTGTCTCTGTCCAGAAAGCGGTTGATTGAGGAGCAAACTAATGATCCTGAAATTGGTGTACTAAAGAGGAGAGCCCTTCCTGAAAAAGAAATAGATGCAGTTCCAGTTGGGTATTATCTCAAGGATGGTGTGTTGATGCGGAAGTGGCGCCCTCCTGATATCCCTGCCAATGCAGATTGGGCAGTGGTCAGGCAAATTGTTGTTCCGAAGGTCTATAGGAATGAGATCTTAACAATGGCTCATAGTTTACCTTTAGGAGGTCATCTTGGTGTTAACAAGACTGTTGATAAGATCATGAAACACTTCTTTTGGCCTGGGCTTCGGAAAGACGTTTCCAACTTTTGCAAAACCTGTCACACTTGTCAGGTAGTTGGAAAACACCAGTTAGACCCACCTGTAGCTCCATTGCAGCCTATCCCAGCATTTGGGGAGCCATTCTCTAGGGTCATTGTTGATTGCGTTGGTCCATTACCCAAGACTAGATCTGGAAATCAGTACTTGTTGACAATCATGTGTGCATCTACCAGATTCCCCGAAGCCATACCTCTACGTAACATCAAGGCAACTGCAATCTCGAAGGCTTTGATAAAGTTCTTCACGTTGTTTGGCCTTCCCAGGGAAATTCAGTCAGACCAGGGAAGCAATTTCACTTCAGGATTGTTTCAGCAGGTTGTGTATGAACTAGGTGCAAAGCAGATTCTTTCTAGTGCCTATCATCCAGAAAGTCAGGGTGCCTTAGAGCGGTTTCATTCCACTCTCAAGACAATGATGAGGACGTATTGTTATGACCATGAGAAAGACTGGGATGAAGGGGTTCATTTGCTGTTGTTTGCAGCTAGAGAAGCAGTGCAGGAGTCTACTGGATTCAGTCCATTTGAGCTGGTGTTTGGTCATGAAGTGAGAGGACCTTTGCTATTATTGAGTGAACAATGGCAAGAGAAAGAGCCGCATATCAGTCTGTTAGACTATGTTGGCAAGTTCAAGGAAAGATTGCGTGCAGCTTGTGACCTTGCCAAAGAGAACTTGAAATCAAGTCAGGGAAAAATGAAAACTTGGTATGATCATAAGGCTAGAAGCCGTGAGTTTAAACCAGGAGAAAAGGTCCTTGTGTTGTTTCCCTTGCAGTCCAATCCATTGCAGGCTAGATTTCATGGTCCTTATGAAATTCTGACAAAACTCAATGATCTCAATTACATTGTGAAGACTCCAGATAGGAGAAAACCAAAACAATTGTGTCATATTAACATGCTAAAGCCTTATCATGACAGAAATGCTAGGGTTGCAGCTGTCACTTCAGATTCTCCAATGGTCGAAACGTGTGAAGATGAGGGGGAGTTTCAAGATGATGAACCAAGAATTAAAGCTGAAGTTCTTTCATGTAAATTGTCAAACACTGAAGTGATGCAAAATCTTGATGTAAAACTCCAGCACTTAGAACCCTCACAGAGAGATCAGTTTGAAAGGTTGATCAAGAAATATGAGGATTTGTTTCCTGATGTTCCAAAGAGAGTTACTATAGCCTCTCATGATGTAGATGTTGGTGATGCCAAACCAATAAAACAGCATCCATACCGGATGAATCCTGAAAAGAGAAAGATTGCTGAGAAAGAGGTTGAGTACATGTTAAAACATGATATTATCAGACCCTCCAACTCCGATTGGAGTTCACCCTGTGTGCTAGTTCCAAAACCTGATGGAAGTACTAGATTCTGTACAGATTATCGCAAAGTCAATGCTGTAACTAGAACTGATGTGTTTCCAATACCTAGGATTGATGATTGTATTGATAGTGTAGGGCAAGCAAAGTTTCTGACCAAGATTGATTTATTGAAGGGTTATTGGTGTGTGCCTTTAACTGAGAGGGCCAAGAGCATCTCTGCTTTTGCCACACCATCTGGATTGTACCAGTATGAAGTCCTACCCTTTGGCATGAAAAATGCCCCAGCCACGTTCCAAAGGATGATACAGTCTACAATCGCCGGATTGCCACACACGGGTGCGTACATCGATGACCTGATCACATGGAGTGACTCCTGGGAAGAACATCTAAAAGATGTAGAGACGTTGTTCCAGCGCCTGACCCAGGCTAACCTGACTGTTAACCTGAGCAAGAGTGACTTTGGTTGTGCTACTGTCATCTATCTTGGCTACGTCATAGGCCAGGGTAAGGTGGCACCCATAAATGCTAAAGTCCAAGCCATCATGGACTTTCCAGTTCCTGACAACAAAAAAGCTTTGCGCCGCTTCCTTGGAATGATCGGGTACTACCGCAAGTTCTGCAAGAACTTTGCTGAGATTGCTCTCAGTCTAACTAACCAACTGAAGAAAGGCGTAAAGTTCACCTGGGATGATGCATGCCAGAGAGCCTTCGATCGCCTGAAGTCTCTGCTGTGTCACTTCCCCGTGCTCAAATCTCCTGACTTCAACAAACCGTTCTCCATCGCGGTCGATGCTAGCGACCAAGCTTGTGGATCTGTGCTCCTACAGAGAAGTGACTCTGATGACATTGAGCATCCCGTGGCATACTTCTCCAGGAAGTTCAATCGCCACCAAAGAAACTATTCCACAATAGAGAAGGAACTGTTGGCTCTCGTCCTTTCTTTACAACACTTTGAGGTTTATGTTTGTACAGGGGAAAAGCCAATGATTGTGTACACTGACCACAATCCGTTAATGTTTTTGAGTAAGATGAAAAACAAGAATCGGAGATTGTTGAATTGGAGTTTGATTTTACAGGAGTTTGACTTGGAAATTAAGCATGTGAAGGGTACAGACAATGTAATTGCTGATTGCTTATCCCGTGTTTGAATGTGTATATATATATCATGTGTTTGAATATTGTATGATATGTATATATAGACAAGTGTTCACTTAACCATTTTGTATTGAAAAGAAAAATTTTGCCTTTGTGAGTCAAAATTTTTCCCTTTTGGAATGGAGGTGTAATGTGAATATAGGCCACTAGATGGCAGTAATTACCTTTTTTTTGTTACGCTCAGACTGGAGTCATGTTTGGACATGTTTCCAGACATGTCTGGGGCAAGTCCCCGAAAATTAAAAAAAAGAGGTCTAAATGTGGGTGGGGTCTGCAAAAGAGTATATAAGGAAAAGAATTGAGACAGTAGAGTAGTAGGAGAAATTGCAAGAAGATGACCAGACCTGCCATTCTGTTCAAGACCTGTGACGTTTCTTTTGTGGATTTCTTTGACTGTGTTTGAGCATTTTCTTCATCCAGGACATCACCAAGCCACCCCACTAAAAAGGGACTGTAATTATTTCTGTTTTTTCTTATTTATCAATCTTGGTCTTTAGTTGTAGGTTGTTATTAGTCTTTGTCTTTGTTAAAAATTAAATGTGTTTTAGTTGTTGAAACTGTGTTTGTCGTCCCTTGCTGTTGCTGTTGTGTTATGAATGTACTAACAAATTGGGGCCATAACAATAGTAAGGGTATATTTGGGAAAATAATGTGACACAAACCCCTCATCTCTCCAAGTGCAATGAGGAGGTTACGGATGAGTCTTGATGGCAGTCTTTTTTGCCCCCTAACCGCTGTAGATGTATTGTTTTTAATGAGCATGTATCACTCAAATGCAATCATATCACTCACGCTGGCATCGGTGAGGTGGATTATGCGTGCCCCCTTTAAATAATGCACAACAAGAATTTGTTCCCAAATCTTTATTTGCAGCCTTCAAACAGAAGATTTACAGAAGTGTGTGTCAGTTGTCAAACACCAATGGACACAATCTAACAATAATTTAACCTGCTAACCTGTACAGCATGATATCATTTCACAGCAAAATAGGTTTGCCATGAAAGCTTTGGCCCAAGCGGTATCAGTGATAAAGAAAACCTCTGAGATTGTCATAGTGTTGTTACTGCAAGTTGTACACTGCTGCTCCCTTTCAGTAATATCCCCACTCACACAGAGTAATTCCATCGGTAACCTGTGACAGTTCTTATGAAAAAATAACTTCTCATAAAAACAACATTAGAAATGCATTCCTAAAACTGCTTTCAAAATCCACAAAAAAAACCTGCACAACTGCTTAATTCAGCAAATTTGATCCCACAATTTCAATTCACATTAAAATTAAAAGACTTATAGGGGTAAAAAAGACCCTTTAGTGTTATAGAAAAATATTATTCCAAAAATACCATGGATAGAAGCCTTCTTTTCCAGGAAAAAAAAACAGTAATGAAGCATTTCCTAGTCTCTTATATAACAAACTAATGTTTATTCTGGCAGGACCCAAATCCAACAATACACAGACAAAAGCGTGAGGAAATTCCTTCAAAAGGAAACTTGTTCCAAATTTGCCAGATACATGTGCCATGCTCCTTTTAAGCAGTACCAACACCAGAATTAGCACAACACAGATAACACTGGACACGAAAACACGAAAAAGTTACACCACCAACTAATTTTATCAGGATGTTCCAAAATTAAGAACAATTATAAAGCCTTTCCACCATGGCTTGCAAAACATTATTTCCATATTTTTTACCACCATTTTATTGTTCAGCTTTTTCTGTTGAACAAACCCCAGTCAAGGATGACTTAAAGTCAGTTGACCACCAAACCAAAAAAATAACAGTCATAAGGGCCATGGCAACTCACTGTATTGCTTGAGAACATTGTCAGCAATCCCGAGGATCACAGACTTTAGCATAATTAATGAGATTCAGAACCTCAGAAAGAACAGTCGAGTACGTCTAATTGGCACAATTAAAAGTGTCAAAAACAAAACAATATGAAACACAGCAAAGAAAGAAAAAGAAAAAGCAAAAAGCCAGAGCCAGGAACACTACCCATGAGGTGTCTGAAAAAGGCGCATGTAAGGTGCATGACCCTTTACTCTAAATGTAAACATGAACCCGTCCACCTTTTCCAAGTTGAGTGTACAGCGTAATACAGGCTTGTAAATGAGAAAATTGATTGCCAAAGGATAAAACGGAGACAGGAAAATTCACCAGAAACATTAATTGTATACCTGGCTTAAAACCAACAGGCACAACTCACTTTGCAAAGCGACACATGCACATACACACAAATGCAAAAACAAACAAACACACACACACTCATCAAAAATTTCGGAGTTAACCTGCCAGTATAAATTCACCTTTTGATATGGAACGTATGTGTAGACTCCACACTGTTAATACACAAAAGCCCTAAGGAGTCATTGTGAGAGATCAGTGCAGCTTTGCATAGTACCTTCACACTAACAAGAGTCAGACGATAGAGATTACATAAAATGTTGATACCTGTTTAGATCCCTTCCCACTAACATGCTGCAGAAAATGCATAGCCTCAATGTGTCCAGACATTTTAATAGCCTAACAACTATAACTGCCCGTCCAAGCAGTTCAAAACAAAAGCAGAGCAAAAATCAAGGCAAACAACTTCAGAATAAATCCCTAGCCAGCTACAAAATCTACTGAAAGGGTTACTAATGGCAATCATTGATTTACCCAAAAAGAAAAAAGGAGAAAGAAAAAAAAGAAAGAGAAACCCACATAAAAATGATCTTACTAGCAAAATTCTGCAGAAAAAAATGATGGTTGAAGCAAGATAATAAAAGACATACAGTACGCAATGTATGTATGAAGTATAGAACCACAAGTTACGTCCAAAAAGAAATAAAGGATACAAAACAAACAAAAAAAAAAAAGTGTCATAAATGACCACTAGCCAACACTGTCGATTCACTTGAGCATGGGTTATCATTTTGTTAGCGTTTTTGCTCAGTGGTGGGAATTGGCCTCTGCTCCCTTTCAGATGAATGAAATTTGGGCTGGTCCTCATGGTGTCCCAATTCTGTGTTCAAGCTTTACGTATCTGGAAAACAAGGGGAAGATTCTAAATTAGAGGACCAGATGGAGCTGAGTGACAATTTGCACCGACATGCAAAAACAAAACATCAGCAAGGCCAGTTTCATCGAGCTATAATCATGAGCACTCAATAAAAAATCAGCCATAAATGCTGGGTTCCCATTCGTATCACTTCAAGGAGAACCAGAATCACCAAGCCTTAAAGTATGACTGTAAAAATCACAGCAACTCTGCAATCAAAACGCTTCTTTTATAATTACACAAGTTTGTGCCTTCATGAAGTACAATTCCAGAAATGTTTAAAATTACATGCTTAAATTACTCAGAGCAAAATTTTTAAAAATAAATGCGAAAAACATTCCTCTGGTTTAAACTGTGCAATAAATGTTCAGTTCATATGCAACTTGGACAGCCTTATGCATAAAAGTCACTAGACATGCACACAAAATGACTGATCCTCAATATAACACACATCTTTAAGATAGAGGGCACTTGGTCCTCCATTTATAAACCTGTGA
Organism: Gymnothorax reevesii; assembly: GCA_029721435.1. Lineage (NCBI taxonomy): Eukaryota > Metazoa > Chordata > Actinopteri > Anguilliformes > Muraenidae > Gymnothorax > Gymnothorax reevesii. The sequence continues at coordinate 76,925,669 of CM056575.1, forward strand.
CATAAATGTTCCAGTTTGCTCTAAATTGTCCCCATTTTTAGCAGAAGCATGAAAGACCTACGTAGGTCATTAATCTTCCCAATCCCAATACGCATCAACCAGCATCTGCTCAGAATCAGCACAGGCCTACTCGCAAAAATGCCCCATTCTTGACATTTATTCATTCACTGTGTGCATTGACCACACCAAACAAGCACGCCTACTCAAGCTGCTGACCCACGAGGAACAATAACATATCCCAGCACTAAAGACAGCACGGACATGCGATCATGCCGTAGGGTCAGGCACCTTCAAAATGGTCCAGTGACAGCACAGGTCCCATCGGGACATTCATGTTTGAAAGGAGCCAAGGCTACATTCAGCTGAAGTAAGAGAGCTTCTCCCAACTTTCTTCAGCAGCTTTTCTCAACCTCCACACTGGCTTCTTGAAGACACATGCCCATTAATTCACACAAAGGGCACACTAACCTCACAGGAAAAGACTTCACACTTTGACCGGGATGCTGCTAAATCACTTTCTAGTGTTGGGTCATGCTCAGTGAGGAGACAGAGCCCAAGAATATCACACATTGAAGGGCACCTCTAGACTGAAGGCGGCCATTTTGAAGCTCCTGCGGATTTCTCAGCATGTAATGGCTGCTCTCCTTGCAGACTGCTGGCTGTGGGAAGGTGGGGTCAGTGGTTCACATCTCCAGTGGATTGCTAATCTCACCCCTCCATTCACATGCCTCTCAGAGCAGAGGGAAATGTTTCAATTCACCACCACTTTCTCTGTCTCTCTGTGACAACAAGCATTGTTTGTCAATGAGCCATCAAATGAGGCCATTTTATAGCATCGGAGTAGGTAGAATAGCTCAATAGCTCGATAAAGAAAGCCTGCATTGTCAATAGGCAGAGCCGAGCACATATTGCATGAGGGCTGCATACATCAAAAATGTTACTTAAATCCCCATTTCAATAACACGTTAACATCGCAAAATTAAGATAGAAGAGCTAAAAATGGTGGGAAACAGTGACTTCACTGTGTTAGTCCCACAGAACATAATGACTCTTCTTCCTTGCCTTTTAAAAATGGCGAGTATTTGCCTTTGTAAGACAATGTGTAATTTACCAATGACAGCAGAAAGGGGAAGCCCCGAAGCACTCTAATGGCCAGTGGCTCTAATTAATCCTGCAAGAAAAATTGTAATGAGGAACTTTGACACGCTCAAAAAAAAAAAAAAAAAAAAAAAAGAAAAAGAAGAAAAAAAAAAACCGAAAATATGTCAATGAGAGCAGCCAGCTGGGTCGGAGGAGGATCTGGACCATGAGTTTATAGGTTCACTGTTCCCCAGGCTTTCCTTCCATCTACCGCCATGGTAACATGGCTGGTTATCAGCAAGCATCTGAAGCTTGATCGTGGGCCACCTCTGTCACCTTGGACAGCATCTTCACTGATTGGAGAAGTACGTGCAAGCATGTGACCTACTGAGCAGCGATATAGGACAGCTATCCCATCATGGTTTTAATACTCCCAGAATTTTTATGTGCATAAGGCATTTGTCTGAGGCAGATCAGAGCAGTTGAAATGTTGTACATCAAAATGGTAAGAATTTTACACCCAAGAAAGGATATCCATCATTTTCTGTGAGGTTCATCTTTCGTGTCCGCACCCATGCCAGACTCAGGTTGGACATGCACACCTTTTACGCTCACACGTAATTAACCATTCACTCATCCACGTGCTTACATCACAGCATTATTATCCTTTGAGACTCAAAGGAAGCATTGCTAAATCAAAATTTAGCATGAAATTTTTAGAAAATAATATTATATGAAACAAGATTTGCAAATTATCTCCCCCGCCCCCCCCATCTCAAGCCAGTGGGAATCAGTCGCTAACTTTGACTTATTATCAGCAAGAGCACTCATAACGTTTATATAACAAGTGAAAAAGCTGGTATTAGGCCATGTCTTTCACAAGGTTACACGGCCTTGTTCTTTTATGTAACAAGTGTTAACGGGGTTAGAGTACCGATGCTTGATCACACAGTGCCATCATAGTAGAGTGATGCATGCAGGATGAATGCATGATTTTTTTTTTTTAATGCACGCAGCCTATGCATTAAGCAGCAATGGCTTTAATGAACACTGCATAGCAGCCTCCTAACGAGTGGTGTGATCTAAGCACCACTTCATGAGCCCTCCCAAGCAGTACAAGAAGGTTTTTGTATTTGAAAATGTAGCCACCGGAAAATTCAAAGAAAAAATTGCCGTCTATTTTCTCTGTGGTATTAGTGTGGTGATGTGGAGAAACACAGCACTTCCGACAGCACAGCCCATTGAATACTTTCATTGTTCTGTGTATGTTGTGTCACTGATAACCTCAGTCCTTTCCTTACTGAGAGAGCAGGTCTGTAATTACTTTTATGCCAGAAATCGGCCAACAAAGGGAAGACCTTTATTGTGCATTTCATTTTACTACCATCAGGGGGCAGTGTTGTTATCACTGCACAGTTTGAATTGCAAACATCCCTTGCGAAACCGCAGTCCCCTCCCCCCAAATGAAACTCCTAATGATTCAATTTCTCCAGCAATTCCCTTGATTTCTTATTGGTGTAAATGAACACTATGATTTATCCATGTACCAGCATCCCACACAATGATATATTGATTGCAGTGTGCAATGGGATATGCATTGGTTTAACTAATAAGTACACCAGAAGGAATGGCTCAGAAATCCAACCTCTTTCAGCCTTCCAGTAATTAACTTTGACACAATTCTGACATATAGCTCCGTTTCTTTCCTGTGTTGCTGCAGTGGGCTTCAATAACTACCACCATTTGGAGAATATGATGCATTGATGCAGTAAAATTGATCCATTGCTCAAAATTTGCACGTCAAAATGTCTGCATGCAATGAGGCTCCGTGCAACAACCGTGTTATTTGAACCAGCCATTTCAGTCCCAAATTCCACCAAGATTACTACATACCAGTTGTAAGAATTTTCCCTGACAAAAAGTGAATCTCCTTGTATAAAATATTCAGTTAAACATAACTAATCCAACCAGTAGTTCTCGCTCCCAGTGCCAAGACCAGCAGGCAGAAAGGTGCGCCAGTGAAAACAAATATGAAGCAGCACTTCGCAGAGCCGTTCCGGTCACTCCTCTCCAACAGTGATGTTAACAAGAAAACAAACAAACAAAAAAAAAAAAACACAGATCCGCATTCAAAAGCAGCCAGCCACTCAGGAAAATATCCTGCAAATTATCCACTCGCGCGACTGAAGCAGCTTCTGCCTGAGGGGCTAACCTCACAGTGACAGTGAAATGGGGGACCACACCCTTTTCGCCATAAGGTTAAATCATTCATGCAAGAGAAGGGGACATTTTGAGAGGGAGGTCAGCCAGTTAACACCCTATGGAGAAGGCAGCTGTGACATTTTCAGCTCAGCCGCTAGTGAAAATGAGCGTGAGCAGTATGCTGGCTGGATGTTGGGCATTCACAGTAGTCTGCATAGGCTGAAACTGAACTCATCCTCGCTTCTTCAGCTCAGGGGACAGGGGAAATCTGCAAAGTCCTTTAATCTTTTGCGAGCAGTCAGATGTGAATTTGCAGACACACACTACCTTCCGCATCCCTTTACACTGGCATCTGGCATGCACTGTGCAGCTTGGTTTTTTTTTTTTTGGACAATTAAAAAAAATCTTCAAGGCCACTGTGGAGTCATGAAAATACAAAAATATTTGACTGGGAACATTCAAATCACACTCCTCAATAACTTCCCCAACTTCACTTCTTTCCATTTTTTTCTGAGAGAAAAAATCCCCCCTTCCTCAGGCCCAGCCCTTGGCAGTAGAGTTTGCCCCTGAAATTAATTTCAACCTGAACTTGTATTTCCATAGGAAGTCTTATGGTGTAAAGCAGTGTTAATTCATCACTGGACATCATTCAACAGGTAGGCAGTGTAGTGTATGTCAAAAAAATTGAGCATTGTGGTGGCTGGGCACTGAAAAAAACAAAAAACAAATGAGGTACAGCTATGGGTACGGCCATTTTCTTATGAAGGGTCAAGAACAAATTGTGTATACAGCAGCCTATGACATACAATGTGATAAGATACAGGCTTTTTAATAATTGAATGCAATGATCACGCTTCCTGAATAAATCACTGTTACAGGATTAAATGGCTCCTCTATTTAAAATTATTTTAAAATTTGGTTAAAATTCACAAACCTTTGAAAAAGTCAAGATTTGTGAATGCACCGATGGCTCAAAGAGAGTTAAAATTAACATAGTACCTAAAAGGCACAGGTAAATGTTACAGCAGCCTATCAGTTAAAGCAGGCTGTCCCAAGCAGCTGTGAGCATCTCTGCCATGTTCTTTGTGAGCTGAGCGGTCTTATCTCAACACCACTTCATCATGCACTCATGCTGTCCTGTAAAGGATTCGTGTTGATTACCTAAAATGCAAATCAAATGCATGCATAGAAAAAGGTAAAACCTAATACATAAATTACACCAGGTTGTTCCAATCAAATAGCTTTCCATTTCCCCCCCCATTTGCCTGACTGAATTAGTGCCAACGTTGGCATGATTCCTGAATAAACCCTCCTCTGGTTCTGGCTGACTGTTGAACTTTCGCAAACATAAAGAAACTGAAAACGCCCAGTGAAGAAGGGCTATTCAGTAACTGCACATACGCATAAAGTAATGGCTGGCTCTGAGTGAGGTTAGGATTAACCACAGAAACACAATAGGAACCAGAGACAGAGCCTTCGCAAGAGTACACTGCGCAATACGAGGGGCAGAAACAAAAGCAGAAAATCGTGACGCTTGTGCCAGGAGCCTGCTGACAGAAGCCAATGAAGACTGTACTGAAGTTTCTGCATGTGGTTGATGAACTATTATAGGCTTGCAAAAGTGACTCGGAGGTGACTCTCTCTAACCGTACCTGAGAGCTCTGGGGCAAGAGGGCCAATACAAAGCATGCCTCCTGCTGTCTGAATCCACAGCCTCAGATTTACAGTTTTCCCACTTTAGACTATCAGCCTACACACTCAATAAGAATGGCTGCTTCATGGTGATAGGTCATGCATAGTTCCTGAGAATAATGTTATACGCATGACGGGACTGAAAAAAAAATAGAAAGAAAAAAACAAACAAAAGAGAAAAAAGACAGCCAAGCATAGCATGATAATATGCCCAAATGGCAGCGTCGTCGTTATTTGACTAGTAAATTGACGCCACTATTATCTACAACTTCTACAACATTTCAATGGCACAAAACCATGAGAAGTAACGAATAAAAAAGATTTAAAACCACATGGTTAAAGAAGGAAGTAAGAGTACAGCAAAAAATACTGACATAGTGTCACATGACCAAAATCAATAGAGATCCTCTTCATATCACTTTTGACTCACAAAACTAACATGAGAAGGATACAGCAAAAACTGTAGATTGAGAACAAGCTACACACAGTATAAGCCGTGCATAAGTTTGTGCCAAGTTTGGTGTCGCAGCTCCCTGAAAAATTTTCCAATCGTCACCAAAATCAAAAGGTACCCTCTGCATTTCAGTACTGAGTTTTGAGTAGTGAGAAAAAAAAATGAGAGAGAACAAGCTATAAATAAGCCACTCTCTTAAAAGTTAAAACTTCTCCATCTATAAGCCATGTATCAGGATGTGCAGAGTTTGATGCCATAGGAAATCCAACAGAAGCTGTAGTCTGTAGAGTGAGAATTGTGGACAGACCAACTGGTGGATCCAGAAATGGATGGGGCAACTGCAATATTAGCCCATCCTGTTCGAGTGGGCAGGTAATAATATAATATGAGGGAATAATAAAGAGATAAGAAGTATGGCTGGCTCATCTCAACAGGAAAGGCTTTGTTTCATGCTAGTTCACGCTGAACCTGCCTTGCCAAGAAGTCCAATGTATATAATGCATCTCAGCAAGTCTTTTTCTGTCCTTCGAAGATTGCACATTATCATTTTTGCAATATCATTAATAACCCAAAATCACAGAAAGAAAAACTGGAGCGCACGATTACTAAGGCAATTTATTAAGGTGCAGGCGACTAACGTTTCAACAGAATGGTCTTCTTCAGAGACAGAACGGAGGGCCATAGGCATCAATGCAAAATTAAATATCCTGCCACAGAGGGGTAAAATTTTATTATTGGACGAGGGAAGTGCGTCCGAGCATCACAGCCAATGGCCTCTACACATACATGTACTTCTACTCAGCTATGAGTAGAAGTACTCTACTCATAGCTGAGTAGAGTAGCTATGTAACCGCAATGTTACTGTTTTTACTCTTGCTATGACATAAATATACATCCCTATACATGTGTAAGAGTGTGTATATATATATATATATATATATATATATATATATATATAAAAATAAATAAATGTGGCTGAAAATGAGCAGAAAACGCAAAATCCGCAAAAAATAAATTGTTTTCGACAAAATGCCCCCCAGTGGCCATATTGGATGTTGGAAGTTGCCGAGAATTGATCTTGAGCATTGCCAAATAAACACCTTTGACTTTGCAAATTCAGTGAAAAATCCTCTAAACTTCGAAGCCTCCAGAGACAGGAACACAAAATCGGCGGCCGAACTGAACCATAGTATCTCCCGACGATCGTCTTCAGGGAGATACAATTACGAGCAGGCCAAACACGGGTCAGTGGCTTCACTTAAATTATTGGGGACTGAGAAAATTTCCCCATCATTACGAGGTGGAGACATTACTAACAAACTTCTCCGTAGAGAAACATTCTGGATTTTTACTCTTAACACAATAGATCCGTTAGATTTAAATGAAGACTTGAATTTGCCTCTTTTCTTGTCATTTGCCTTTGACTGTTCTATGTATCTCTTAGTAATTGATTTTGCTGCATGTGTTTTTTCTCCCACCCATGAGATGTTGTTGTTTCTTTGTGGGAGAGGCTTCTTCATTCGTTCAGTCATTCCTGTGTGTGTGCATATGTATACGTAGAGGCCATTGGCTGTAACACTTGGATGCAGTTCCCTCCTCCAATAAGAAATTTTTACCCCTCTATGGCAGGATATTTCATTTTGCATTGATGCCTATGGCCCTCCATTCTGACTCTGAAGAGGACATTCTGTCGAAACATTGGTCACCTGCACATAATAAAATGCCTAATTAATCGTGTGCTCCAGTATTTCTCTCTGTGAATTTGATTACTTATCCCCTATTCTGAGAGGCACCAATTTGGCTACTGTTCATCAGCAGAGGCGTGCGTTTTTCCTTTGTTATCATTAATAACCCTTCATGATAATAAAATCATTGAGGCTTTAAATTAATCAGTTACTTTAAAGAACCCCATGGTACATGTGACCTGTCAACATAAGAACATCCATACAGACCAGACCTGCTGGGTTCACTTCCGATTCTCTTATTTACAAATAGTAATGACATAATTTTGATCAAAAATAAATTGGGTAAAAAATATATATACACATCATCAACTTTTCAGTTTAATGAGCAGTGCAAGTTCATCGTGATAAAACAGTGATTGCACAAGGTCTGTGAAAAAGGACTAAACCTAGGGGAGCTGTGTACATATTTGTTTTTGGACAAATCGGACAGATTTTTCATCTATCTCACCATTCAATTAACCCAATAATAACGGAGCCTTGCAGTTGTAAGTTGGGAGCGCCTTGTGCCTTTGAGAGCTAAACCTTGCACCACTGAGAAAACACATCCTCAAAAAATTTTCAATTTCAATTTATTTGTATAGCGCTTTTCACAGATAAACTGTCACAAAGACGCTTTACAGTCAGAGATGAGTTACTGAAAGGGCAGTGCCCAGCCCCCACACTACAGCAAAAAAGCATAAGAAGGATTAAAATGTTATTACCTGCTGGCTCATCCTGATGCAGGCCCTCTGGTGGAACAGGCTCTTCTGTAAAAATGAAACCAGCAGTTAGAAGGACGACTGCAAAACATTTACAGCAGAGCCCCAGTCCATTAAAACTGAAGTCCCTCAGGGGTAATTTCACCAATTCCTCTGTAGCACATTTCTCCAATATCACTGAATGAACAATTCAGCACGGAGTGAAAGTGTTGAATAGTAAGTATGCAATTGCTCCACTGGCTGGTCTTTGCCTGGAGCTGGTTTTTCTTCAAGAGCAGCACGAACAACCAAAATGAAACCATGTAGTTCATGAATAAACATATTTAAATATTATAATAAGAAATAAATCATAATATACAAAATGTGAGAGCGTTCGTATGAACAGTAAAGACATAGATGCATATGCACCCTGACAGTATTAATTTCAAGGAGTGATCGTCCCTGAAATTACGGGTCATTATTCCGTGTACTTCTTTGCCTAAGCTAAATGATTGCGAAGTACAAAGTGATGCAATCAAAAACATCACATTCAAGGTGATACTTGCCGCCATTTAAAAAATGTTTATTTTTGTTTTGTTCTGATAGAGAGATATCTCCATGTCTGATGAAAACATTGCAGCAGAAACTAACCCCTTTTGCGCATAAGCCAAATATGGCTATTTAAAGCTTCATAATTCAAGAATTCAGCTTCACAGAGAGGGGGAAATGGCTTAAATGAAAGAAGACGCTTGTAGCATTTAGAATTACATCGTATTTTAGTATTTTTTCATCATGTTTGTTCAGAGTAAGGGCCACAAACACAAAAAAACTTAATGAAAATTCAGCAATAAAATTACAAAAAATACTGAGAATTGAAAAATGACTGGCAGTTAAAACAATACATTTCTGGGATCTTAAACTCTTTGACCACAACGATACTTCATCTGACAGTAATTTTTAAAATGATCTACTGTTTCTCAGCCAAAAAACAAGGCTCTCCATGTGGATCCCCAAGCTGTCAGAGCCCTCAAAATTATAAACCACAAAATCTTTACATAAACACGTTTAACATAATTCAAAGTACAAAGACTCACAAAGTACAATATGAATCAATGATTTTCCAGCAGAGTTTATCAGTATAGGTGTAAATGGACATCAGTAATCACCAGTAACCTGTCCAAACCAAAAACAAGCCTTTTCTCCATTATAAAGTTCAGTATTTTGTCCATTTTTCTACAAAGCAGCATCAGCAGGCACACATACTCATGAAAGAAACTGCCTATTTAATGGTCAGAACTTTGACCCTTCAATAGAAAGCTTGGTATTTACAATTCCGATCACAAAAACAAAATGCAGGCTTGTATAAATGATTTCCACACCATATACGGAGCAAATGTAACTCACTAAGACAATAATATCTAAAATATACCTAATTTTAACAAAAAAAAAGTTATTTTACATGGCAGGGGTTTTCAACTGGTTTTGTCCCACGGACCACCATTATAACCAAGAAGCAACTCGGGGACCACTGCTTTGGGGGATGTTTATTTTATTTTGCACCAAGTTTAAAATAAAAGAGTATATAGGCCTATGTATGTAAAGAAGGCTATTTATTTGCATCAGTGTCTATTTATTTGCACCTTGTGATAAAAAGAAAAACAGTCAATTATTAATGAATAACAATAGTATGTTGAAAACCAAGAGGGCTCATAATATTACAAAGTTCACTCTCACTCTGTGGAACAAGGGCTGAGATGATAGTTTTCTTACCGGTCAGTGGGATTTCTGGGCATGGTGACTTGCACACAATCTGTCTATTCGTGGCAATAAGTTAAACTGGCCAAGTTGCAAAAAGAAAAATCTAACGTTAATGCAAAGTCATTTGATTTTGCTAGATTGTGCTGAACAGTTAGCCTACGTTACGTTAGCCAGGGCTCAGTTTGAAGTCATGCAAAGAAACAATCCAATTTTTTCCGTGTTTTTTTTTTTTTTTTTTGCTCTGTTCCGTGGTCCTGTGCGGCCAAGATGGGACGTCAGTGGTGATATGAGGCTTGGGAGAATCTCGATCAACTCCATTTGACATAATTTGAATGGGTGAATTATTTACAAAAATGAATTGTAAATGGGAAATAAAGTCTAAATAATAAATTATTAAAAAAATTATTACCATTTTCCATTCACAATTTCACGGACCACCTGCAATACCGCCATGGACCACCTGAGGGCCGCGGACCACCGGTTGACAATCTCTGCTACATGGTATTGATTATCTCACATTCTACTGTCAATTACAGTCGTCACATACAAAAAATGCGAAGTTCCCTACCGTGGATTTACGCGTAGATTCCTTCATCGACAAATTCAGCGCTTCCTTATATCCTCCCGAGTACTTGTGTTGATAGCCAATCACTCAAATATGCACTCAGGCTCTTCTTCGTAACTGCGCAATTACACTTCATGCCCAAGTGAAATTTCCCCGATAACAATGTATTGATTGGCTTGTTTCTTATCCAATTCCCGAGTGTTTAAACATTCTACAGTCAACGAAACACATTGATTGGACAAACACAGAGCATACAAGCCAATGCGTATCAGCAGGCCCGGTTGCATCCTGTCTACGATGCGCACATTATGGGGCTTAAATAGACACGATTTAGAGCAAAGAAGGCTCGCAAAACTGGCCTTGAAGTGTTCAGTTACATTTACAGGATTTAAATGAGATACGTACATGGTCAATGGGAATTATTTTGAATGAAACAGGACCGGAGGGTTCCTTCTACTGGATACATTAGTCTCCGGAGGAGAGATCCTGAAAAAGGTCAGGCTTCTTTTGCTTTTTACTTTTGCTTTTTGTTTTGTAATGAATACCATATTCTACAAAGTCGAATGCCGAGGTTTTTTTCCTATATAAAACGTGAAATTCCCATGCATTTGGATGGCCCCCCTGGTACGTTCATTGCACGGTTCTGTCGAAATTCAGGGAGGAAATATATAATTTTATCTACCCTGAAAGTGTAATGTATATTCTATTAAAATAAGGTACATTTCAGAATTCAGATATCACTGAGTTAGTGAGTTGTACTTGTTCCTTATAAGTGTTGAAATGAGTTTGGGAGCTCGACGTCAGGACTGCCGGTTTCATTGCAGAGTGAAGGTCCTGACTGTTTAATCAGCAGTTTATTTATTGACTGTGTGTGCAGGCTTGAGGGACTTAGAAGAAAAATGGACAAAACTCTAAACTTAATTATAAAGAAAAGGCATTTTTTGTGTTTGGAGAGGTTACTGGTGACCAATGATGTTCAGCTGCACTTATATTAATTAATTGATGCTAAACTCAACCAGAAAATCATTAGTTCGTATAAAATTTCATGCCTAAAATTTTATTTGTGTTAAATACATGATTTTTTAATGATTTGACAGTACATCATTTTGCGACTTCGGGGAGACACTTGGATTGCTGTGTAATTTGGCTAATAGCATGTATGTAATCTAAAATGTAATGTTGAAGATGAATTCTACTTGTGGTAAAGGAGTTTATGATCTGAGAAATGTATAGATTTAAGCCCCAGCAGTTTTTCCATTCTCAATATTATTTTTTTGCAGTTTTAATGGTGAATTCTAATGAAGATTTTTTTATGTTTGCAGTCCATTTTCTCTACCAAAATCACGAAAATAAACTGAAATACGATGTAATTCTAAATGCTGTAAGTGTTTTCTGAGGAAAGCCATAGTTTTCTTCTTTATGAAGCTTTAATCTTGAATTATACAGCATTAAATTGGGTAACCCATAAATAGCCAAATTTGGCTTCTGAGCAAAGGGGTTAAACTAACGAAAACCTAGGAATTAGATTTCATCGAACGCGGTATAAATTCTAAAACAACACCACATTGAGCAAAATGCCAAAATATACAGTATTATTAGCAAAGGCTAATGGTTACTCATACTAGCCAATGTGGCAAACAAGCTCTGTGATCACCACGGCTATGGTAAACAGCTATTCAGCCAGCTAGCCAGCCATAAGCATTCCAAATTACTCCACTGTACTCATTCATAAAGGCAGGGCTTTCAAAAGCAACCAGCGGCCGGCGATTATCGCCATCTTCTTAGGATATTACGACTGGCTAATTGATAACTCTGATGCTGGATATTTTTAAGTTCTTTGGATACATTTGTTGTGTCTTCCATCCAGTTTTAAGCCATACTTTCAAAAGAATAGGAATCTTGTTCATTCATTGTTTTGGTCAGCCATTGCCGTAACAGTCATCACGCATGCACAAACCAGCTTCCATATGCAGCTTTCTTATTAAAATCTCACTCGAGCCCACAGTTTTGACACCTAGCACTTGGGCGCTCGCCGCTTAGCCTCGCCTTGCCATTCGACAATTTTGATAGAGGCTACAATACAGGCAGCGCTTTTATCCCCCACCTTGGGATATTATGACTGGCAGCAGGAGCACAGAATTATCGGGGATACAAGAATCTAGCATGGCTGAACCCATAAGTACAAGACTAAAAACTGCCACAACACTGTCCGTTTTTAACAAGATGGGTAAATGCATATAATGCCTATCCTACCTAATAGGAGCCATCATATCATGTGAAAGTTTTGATTACCAACAGTTAATGGAACTGTTTCCTAAGTGGTACACTTTTTTTGCTGACATTCTATTTACCTTTCCCTTAAACTGTAAATATAAATAATTGCGTTATGTTTTTCAGTCAATTCAGTGGTACTAGAAGAAAGTCTAATTTCTTACCTTTCTGTCCAGATATCATTTTAATCATTTACCGAAGGTCTGTCTTTACAATTACAATAGTAGGCAAAATGACAACAACGCCAGTGATTTAGCTGTGCGTAAAACATCTCCTGCGAGGCACACCCATAGCTTCTCGCTGTAAAATCGTCAGCGCTGATGGTTTTGCAAAGGTTGTTCTTAAGTCCGCAAAATCCACGTCAATGTTGGGTTTAATCTAGCTGATAAACTGCATTAAAAATACCTGAATAGCCTATTTGAAAAAAAAGTTTCACAGCAAATCTTTATGGGTACGGTCAGAGATCAGAAAAAAAACAAATAATTGCATTATACTAGCTTCGTGATTATTCATTTGTCTTTCCCGCAGTGGAAACTTATTTTTTCCAGACATCCAATATTTCTGCTTCCCTATTTCCTTGACCACAAATTATGTGACGCATGATCCTTTATTTTTATTGCCCGAACAAAGGTCTGTAAAAACTAATGTAAAGCTGGCTATAAATCAATAAGGCCTACAGTTATTGGCAGACACTCTTTAAAGTGGGAAGAGCTTGCTTGAGGAGTTCTTGCAGTATTGTCTCGAAGTCACTTCACATAGTAATTAGAAGTAAAAATTTCTTCATACATCTGAAATTTGACATAGATTCTTCAGCATGCATAAGTGACTCTCACATGCGCTTCATTCTGATCATCAATTACAATGTTTGTTACTTGCTGTTGTTTCTAAATGTTAACCGCTATGTTGTGCTTCTAAAAAGTGAAACATCAGCATTGTATTTTAGTTATAAAAATGAATCTGAATATGATTTTTTTTATGACTATGCATTTTTTACACAGATTTCATTTCATATGGTGCTTTACAATATGTTGCCTATAATTTTATTGCAAACGCCATTATATCTTTTTATTCAATATGGTGCCCATTCTGTGTTATTTGAAGTTTTATCAAAAATATTTTGACTCAATACTAAGCAGACTTACAATTAGTGGTAACTGGTTATTACTGTAATGCCATAAAAGTATCAAACTTAAGAAAATACAAATTTTGACTGATATCCTTCACAATTTTTCAAAGGCATTGATTATTGCATCTGTTGGGAATGTTTTGGAACACACACCGCGCAATCGTGTTTAACTCTGTGACACTGCTCAAAGTACCTGTCACCTTTTATACTGGAACAACTGACCATCAGAGGTAATTTTGCTGAATAATATTGCCTCAAACCAATTCAAACATTTTTTTTTTTAGCTTCAGTAATCACGGAATGAGCCTTCAAACATGCATTCAGGCTATGCTAGTGCCAAAAAATAAAATGTTGACACCTTTCCTATGATATAAAAAATTGATATTTTTAGTATTTATTACCCATATTTTTACATCAAAAGAATCATGGGAATGATTTTTTTGTAGTTGTCATTGCCTACAACTGTATTTTTAAATACATTTTCACCAAAAAATTACAGAAAAACAATATATCAGGGCCATTTTAGACAAAAGTAATGGTGTATAATCATTACTGCATACTAATGTATAAAAGGTTCAAGGTTTCAAGAGTTGCATTTTCATTTGGAATCTGTTGCTGTTATCTCTTCATATAAAATTAAAAAAACCATAAGCCATTATTAGGCTAAAAAATAAAAACACATCCACAAGAGAGAAAGATAAACCATAATGCGGAGCCAACAGAACTTTTTCGTAAATTCTTAAACAAACAGAAAGCACCAATGAGTTCAGGAACACAAAAAGGCCAAGATGACAGAAGAATCCTTCCCCTGGTCCCAAAAAACCCCTTCATAACAGTTGGTCAGATCAAGAACATTCTCCAGGAGGTAGAGGTAACAGTGTCAAAGTCAACAATCAAGAGAAGACTTTACCAGAGTAAACAAGTCGACATGGTCAACAACATCCCCTGCCAATCGTGTGCTTCTTATTTTCGAACTCCATCAAGGCTTTTATGGTCTGAAGCTACACATCAAATTTGGTTGTTCTATCTGTAATAGTTTCTGAGAAAAGTTGTCTGTGCTGAAGTAATCTGAAAATGCATGTATAGCTCTGGAACAAAGACCTACAGACAAAAGAGACAAAGCTGAACTTAAACCAGAAAGATAGGGATGGAAGGATATGGAGAAGGGAAGAAACTGCTCATGCTCTGAAGCATACCATCTCAACTGTGAAGAGTGGTTATTACTGAGCATGTATGGCTGCAAATTGAGCTGGTTCCCTCGTATCTGCTGGTGTTGAGACTTTTGACAAAAGCTGGAGGATGACATCTGAACTGTATCGGGCCACATTCTATGCTTAGCCCCTTTGTGCAGATGTAGATGTCCACGGATATGGAACTGCAAGTTTAAACATGCAGTAACAGTACTTGATCACTAGATGGCACCCCTGGATCATTTATTGAATATTCATAAGCAAGCAAAGTTCGAACGCAGTTTAAAATATGGAGAAGTTCACTCCAATTCCTGGTTTTAAAGAGTTGCATGAATTAAACTCCTCAGCTAAGCCTTAAGCTGCGAACTGGTCAACATCCTTGTCCATAGTATCGATCCAGCAGTATAAAAAAAAAAAAAGATCTCTTGCGAAAAAAAATCACTGTCCTCTGTAGCAACCACTTTAGCTACAGTGTGCCAACAGTATTCCAATTGGTGGCCAAGAAAAAATAAGTTTTCTGGGGCAAAAAATTCAACATGGTATTGATTCTCTCACATTCTACTGTCAATTAAAGTCATCACATACAAAAATGCATAGTTCCCTACTGTGGATTTACCTGTAGATTCCTTCATTGACAAATTCAGCACTTCCTTATATACACCCAAGTACTGGTGTTGGTAGCCAATCACTCAATTATACACTCAGGCTCTTCTGCGTAACTGCACAATTATAGTTCACGCCCTCGAGAAACTTTCCCGGTAACAATGTATTGATTGGCTCGTTTCTTATCCGATTCCAGAGTGTTTAAACTTTCCACAGAAACTTAAGCACATTTATTGGACAGCCAGAAAAGTATTACAAGCCTTCACGTATAAGCAGGCACGGTGAATTATTGGTCATGGTCAACGGGAATTATTTTGAATGAAACAGGACTGAAGGGTTCCTTCTACTGGACACATCGGTTTCTGGAGGAGGGATTCATTGAAAAAGGTTAGGCTGCTACTTTTGATTTTTGTTTTGGAGTGGATACCATATTCAACAAAATCGAATGCGGAGGTTTTTTCATGTTTAAAACGTTGACTGTTCATGCATTTCAGTGGACCCCCAGAACGTTCATTGCACCATTTTGTTGAATCTAGGGAGGCATATTGTTTGATTTCCCCTGAAAATAGAATGCCTGTTCTGTTTAAATATGGTATATTTCAGAATTCCGATATTACTAAGTTGGTGAGTTTTACTTGTTCCTTATAAGGTGTAGAAAGGGATGAAATAGGGTTGTGAGCTCAGAAGTGGAAACTACCAGCTTTCATTGTATGGTGAATGCTCTGACTGTTCAATTAGCATTTACTTTAATGAGTATGTGAGCTGGCTTGGGGGACTTTGAAGAAAAATGGACAAAACTCCAAACTTAACTATGGAGAAAAGGCATGTTTTGTGTTTGGAGAAGTTACTGGTGACCACTGATGTTCAGCTGCACTGATATTGATAAATTAAAGCTGAACTCAACCAGGAAATCATTAGTTCATATTTCTTGCCTCAAGACTTTATTTGTGTTAAAATATGATTATTTTATGATCTGACAGTGCACCATTTTGAGGGATCTCAGACTTTAGGGAGCCACCAGGATAGCTGTCCAATTCGGCTCATAGCAAGTAGGTAATCTAGAGTGTAATGTTCAAGATGAATAATACTTGTGATCAAGGAGTTTACTATCCCAGAAAGGTATAGATTTAAGCCCAAGCAGTTTTTCAATTCTCAGTATTTTTTTTCGCGATTTCAACTTTGAATTTTCATGAAGATTTTTTGTGTTTGCAGCCCCTTTTCTCAACCAAAATCATGAAATTAAACTGAATTATGATGGGAGTCTGCTACAAGTGTCTAGACTCAGTTCAGCCACTCCTTTCCTGTCCGTGACGCTGCAATCATGAATTATAAAACCTTAAATAAGGAAACTCCCAAACAGCCAGATTTGGCCTTTGCGCAAAGGGGTTAGATTCAGCCAAATGCAACAGAAATAAGTGGAAAATGCTTTACAATGAATATGAACATTGACTTGGGAGCATACAGCAAGTACAATCCAAGATTTCAGGAAAAGAAGGGGAATTTTCTACCATAGACAAGTCAATAGACCAGTTCGGTTGAAGGGAGATGAGGGTTGCGCCCATGCTCTTTGCAGACTACGCATGGCAGCAGATGTGCAAATCACATTTAAAAAGGGGAGAATATTAATTTCTTTTGCTTTCCCCGTGGTAAAAGGCAGCGAGCAGCATGGATTCGGGCTATAAAAAGGAAGAATTTTTGTTCCCAATGAATATTCTAGGGTGTGCAGTGTACATTTTGTGTTTGGACGGCCCGATTTTGTCGACTCTGAAGAGGAAAGAATTCTGTATTCAACCTCCTTCAATACTGAATGAAATCAGTACTTTTTAGGCTTACCTTGATGTTTGGGTGCCCAGAGAAACACTCCAGTGCATCAAGCGTACATCCATTCGAGAAAATCTAAAGTTTAATTTCTGATGCTGTTATAGCTCCATGGCAGTAGCGTATAATGGCTACAGCCACATTACTAATGACACAATAGGTTGGTAGGGCATGCGCAGCATATGCATTTGAAATATTAAACCCCCTTCTCACAGATATATAATACATTAAAAAAACATATTATATAAATATAAAATATATTGATGCCCCGTTTTAAAATCATTCCGGAAAATAAAGAGCCAAAAAAAGTGGAGGTTGGATATGGAATTCTTTCCCCTGACGATATAGATTATGTGCCATCAGTCTTCTCCTACAAACTTAAACCATTGACTCATTCGGCGCAACGTAGACTTGAAAGGCTGTAGCAAAGAGATATTGTCAAGGTAAATCCTGAGCGTTGTTGTTTTCAGCAGAAATGAGAATCCGAAGTCAAATCTGTTGGATTCAGTAAAACAGTAATGATGTTGTTTTGGTATTTCTTGGCCTTGTATCTGACATTTATACCTGCACACTTATCCATTTTGAGAAGAGGTTAGGATCATGTGTGCTTGCCGGTTGATTTGAACAGAGCGAATTTGTCGCAGGAACACCGTAACTAATAGCTGACTTATGGCATGGGACCCAACTGTCGTGGTGTTAAAAACATGACATCATGTCTGCAAAAATAACAGGCAGAAAAATTCAACTTTTTTGGCTATATATAGCAAGTAATTATGAAAAAGATATCACAAGGAAACCATATGATTATGGCAAGAAACTTTGCTGAAACAGCTGAAATGAAAACCATTTCAGCCCAGTTTTCGGACGTTTCAAGAGACCCAATTATTGTGGTAGTTGAAAATGAGCTGGCAGAAAATGGGGATGATTAGTCAGCAAATGTTTGTTTTGATAACAGACATTTTTCAAATATTGCTTCAACTAATTCTCTCTTTCTGAGCTTTGAGTAGTAAATCCAAATAATTGTATATCTGTCTCAGCTCACAAACCCTAGGTTGAGAGTTCGCTCTCCTCTCGCTGACAGTAGGTTTGTTAACAGTCTCCAGTTTTTGTTCTGCCATACACAATGTTCAGTGCTCAAGCCCTCTCCAAATCTCGTTTTTCTTGCCCTTAAACTGAAAGGGTCTATTATATGACCTGAATCTAACTGAGCATACATTCTACTTGCTGAAACCTAAACAGCCCAACAACAAGGCAGGGACTGAAGACCTCTGCAGTAAAGGCTGGGCAGAGCGTGACCAGGGAAGAAACCCTGTGTCTGGTGATGGCCATGGGTTTCGGACTTCGTACAGTCATTGACTACAAGGGGTTTGCCATCATGTATGAAAAATTTATTATGATGTCAGTTTGTCCAATTACTTTTGGGCCCCATAAACTGAGGGGGCTAGTCACACAATTGATGTAATTCATACATGGTTCAGAGGTTTTTTTTTTTTTGAAAACTGAAGTTGAAAGTCTGCACTTCAGGCACATCTTGATTGTTTCTTTTTAAATCGATCTTGGTGGTGTGCAAAATTTATTAATGAAAATGGTGTCTCTGTTCAAATATTTATTGACCCAAGTGTACATAGTGCACACAGTTTTTATTATTAATTTTTTTTTTTTTGTGGCTACAGCATGTTCTTTTGAGGCCGCCCAGCACATTATCGGTAACTCAATATCAGTTTGTTACACAGAGAAATTATGCAAACACTGACAGAATTCATGCAGTCTATTCAGGTCAGAATTCATCTTAAGATGGCATTTTGCACTTTTTTTACTAGAGGCAGTAACACTCATATTCACAACCAAGGCCGAATACAGGCAGATACAGCTCAAATATCACAAGTTTCATCCTCTAATAGGAAAAAAGATAATGTTCCCAAAAAGAAGCATTCTGAAAAGGACAGCCCAGATCAGCACAAAAGAACTGTTCCCAGCCACCACCCAAAACAGCTTTTTACAGTGTCTTAAGTTGTGCAAAAGACTTAGAGCTCCATTTTACATTGGGGACAAAGCAGCCCAAAGCACAGTGCAGGTGTCTTAGCTAGTTTAACCCTTCTATGCCTAAGAAGTCGTCGCCAACACAGATATGCGCATAATTTTGAAAGTACCATAATTACTGTAAGTTTTGCACAATAGAAAAAATTCCAGCTGTTCCTGAAAGCTGAGCTTCAGCCCACATACAGGTTACTATGGTAAACACGGCAGCATGATTCTCTGCTGGGATTTTTGCATTAGGCCTTAAAGGGTTAAGATACAGTTGTCATTTTCCAGTTTTTGTTTAAATAGCAAATGTATCTGTGCCCAACTGAGTGCCCAAGGGCATGCTGGTCTCAAAATAAGGCGCACCGTTGGTGCAATGTTATCTTACGGCAGTTGGAAACCAACAGCGCAATTAACCAACAAATACCTGGTATGAAGTCAATGCCCAGGCGTTTACGGTTAAGGGTGCATCATAAAGACAGTAATATGCACCAAAATTGGCAGATGCACATACTCTTGCACTATTCTTTATTAACATTCCTGAAGATTACTGTGAACAGGTTTCCATACTTTCCAATTTTATAGAAATCGAAAGCTATAATAAAATTTAAAAAATAAATAAATAAATAAAACTTTCACTTTGCTTTCACTTCAGGTTCATGGAAACTACCCTCTGTCCAAAGCTGTGTTCAACTTGTTTGTTGACATAATTAATATACAATTTTTTACTTCTTCTTCCATTCTTCTCTTTTGTACAAAAGGCTTGAAAACATTGAAATCCACACACCTCACTGTTTCCATCTTCAAATTGAGGATTGGAATAGAAATCGAACCGTTATGTCTACATTACCTGCCTCAGCTGCATCTCAGTGCACTGTCATTGGCTAAACTTGGTATAGCATAGACATACAAGGTATAATATATATATATATAAATTCAAAGATAGGATATAAACAGAGAGGCAAGAGATCAATGGATATAGAAAGATAGGCTAGAGATGGATAGAAAGATAGACAGAGAGGCAAGAGATGGATACGCAGATAGAGTCGGGGCAGACATAATGGAGATAACGATTAAAGCGAAAAAAGTTGAGATGGGTTTTTAAAGCTTACTTCTTAATCTCATGCACATAGTGGGTGTATTTGAGTGCACATGGTGTATATAAGTGTGCATGCATGGGTGCTTGTGTGTGTATGAGCACGTGCATGTGTATATACGTTATGTTTTTGTGCATTTGAAACATGAAAATGAAGGTTCTGGGATTATCAGCCACAGACCTGCTCCCTCTGTGAGCTGGGACTCCTCCGGCACACTCTCCTCCTCTGTGTGAAGCAGAGGGAACACAAGAGTCAACAGCATGTCACACCAGAGCTTTATCAATATGCCATCTACTACACAGCTCCCATCCGCTGGGCCTCTGGTCCACGCAGCCAGGGGCCTGCAGCTTCCCAATACAATATTAACATATCCCAGTTATCCACTAATGAATGAGTAATTCTGTCCCCTGTTAAAGGATGAGGTCTTTCATGCCACAACAGTGGCAACACTGATTTTTAATGACTCCCTTTCAAAAAACTCCAAAGATGATAACACTCACCCGCAGTTTCTTCAGGTGGAGTATCCTCCATAATTTCTAGAAAAAAAAGGACAATTAATATAAAAGACAACTAGAAATATCCCGCATTGCTTGATAAATAATTACACAACACAATAATTTGAACCATTTTAACTGAAAAGGAAATTCACAAACTATAGGAAATTACGTACAGTATATATGGTACATACAGATAGAATATGCTTTGTTACCACTGAATAACAATTTCAGAAATAAGGATATTTAAGGATAAATTAAATATTTATTCCTGTTAAGGATAAATATTTGGTCCTGCAGATTCCGTACATCTACAATGATTTTTTTTTTGTTCAATTACCAATTTCACGCAAAATTGCTTTTCTCCAATTCAGTCCATCCGTAGGCAGTCAGACACACACACACACACACACACACACACACACACACACACACACACACACAGCTTGAAAAAAAACTGCAAAATATGGAACCTGACGAAAACCATCAAATCTCAGTCTAGAAATGCTGAGTGTGAGAATGGTACCGCACAACATTTTTTGTCTTGTCCAAGAGGTGCCAAGAGAGGCAAATAATTATGCCTGCACTGATGTTTGGTGTCAACGTGTTTCTGGGACAATCTTACCTCCAACTGTATCAATAACATCATCATTGTCCTCTTCAGATCAGGGAAGAAAAGAAAAAAAAAAAAGTACAGTATAAATAAATATGGTTCAAGAACAGCAACTTTCCCGCAAGGTAAACATGCTTTTTAACATCAAGTGCAGCACAAAGTAATTTCACACAAAGGCACCCTCAAAAAAATAAAACTGAAGCCAAATGAGTAGCAAGAATTTAAAAAGTAGTACACTAGCAGGAAAAAGGGTAATATTTACCATCGGGGTATGCATCATTGTCATTGCCTTCACTGACAGCTGCTAAAAAAAAAAAACACACACGCACTCAAGTTATACAGCTACAGTCTTAAGAACTCGAGTTAACAAACACATACAGACTTCTGACTGCATCAGCTGCCAGCAGGGATACAAATCAGTGTGATTTGGGATGGTATTAAATTGGAATATAGAAAATATATTAAGACCTAAACTGTCCAAAGTGCCCTTCACATAAACCTAAAAGAGTTATTCACATTGACATGGTACCAGAATCTCAAATCTCAATGGACAGGGAAGATAATGCTGCATTGTTTTTTGTTATTGTTTTTACAGTTTGAACCTCCAGACGAAGGAGTGCAAGTGCTCGCCATTGTAAGCTGCACAGTCTGAGGAGGAAGACTCAACAGTCTACCTGTACTGAAATCCTACTCTTCTGACTCTGTAAGGGGTACAGCAGCTAAAATGATAACGGATATTAACCTTGTGAGTAAAACACGTTCAATATCGCATTCAGAAGTATCATTTCGTCAGATACGCAACAAGGGGGGACAAAGAATCTATTAGCAAACATGTTAGCAAAGACAGAATGACACTGAAGATAGACAAGATTTATAGGTAGAATGGGACTATGAGAAGTGAGGAATATGTCAGACTGGCATTTTGTTGAGAGCCAAGGAGAAAATGGAGCTCTGCAAGGTCAGGTCACCTAAAGCACACAAAACCAAATAAAACCTCGGATTTCAGATTCCACATACATTCTCTGAGATCCATATACTGTTTCAAGCAATGGAATTAACAAAAATGTTAGGATAATGGCTACATTAGTACCACTACAGTCTAATAGTGCTGATTACTATGAGACGAGCTTAGATCTTATAATCATCTTTGATTTCTGATGCAGCAACTGCACAGCGAAACAATGGGAATTCACAAAACGGACACTACTTCAGAGTATACTACAGAAAAAAGTTTTACTGTTTTTGAAAAATATCTGCTCGATTTGAATCTGATACCAGTAACATGGTTCAAAAAAGTTGGGACACAGCCACTGTGTTAAATCTTCTCTTCTTTTAACAACACCCTGTAAGTGTTTGGTAACTGAGGAGACCAATTGCTGTACTTCTGAAAGCAAAATATTTTCTCATTTTTGCTTGATTTTAGATTTCAGCTTCTCCCCACTTTTGCAAAGTCTTCACATTTTTTGTTTCATATTGCACCGAATGTTTTCATGGTCCACCTGTCGGGATAGCAGGCAAAGCCAGTTTAGCACCCAGACTCTTACTTTGGATCCCTGATGTTGCAGCATGCACACAATGTGGTTTGGCATTCTCTTGTTAAAATACACAAAGCCTTACCAGAAAAAGATTTATAGATAGCTGTATAAGTTGCTCCTTAACGTTTGTATATTGTTCAGCATTAATGCCATCTTCACAGATGTGCAAGTTACCCATGCCACATGCACTAATGCACCCCATACTATCATGGATGCTGGCTTTTGAATTGTGCAGTCATAAAAAGATGCTCCCTGACCTTCTTAGCTTAAAGCTGTGATTCCCAAACTTGGTCCTGGAGACCCACAGTGTATGCTGGTTTTTGTTCCAACCATAATTACAATCCTAGAATGAACAAGATGTGCATTTTTCTTAATTTGTTGCTTTTCAGGTGAGTGAGATGTTTCACACTCTTAAATTATGTTGACAGAAAGGACTAAGCAGTCCATGCTGTTTAATAGCCGAATGTACTAACTGTGTTTATTTTTGAGATATTCCTGGTAACCAAGCCAAGCCATGGCATTACTGTTTTAACACTGCCCAAATTCAACACTGGTGAATCATTAAGTGTTGATTAGGTGTATAAATGCTGGTTTTCAAAGTTCAAAACTAATGAATTTCCAAAGACCGATCAGAACAAATGTTTGCCACGATCCTGGCAATATCCCCCGCCACCTCAATTTTATGTGTCTGCACGGATGTACGTACAGATGGACGGAGCCCAATGCTATATCCCCCACTTTGCGCTAATCGCGCGGCGGGGGATTAAAAAAAAAATAACACCAAACAGGTCTGACTCAATATACTTGCCTCTGTCTTTGAATTCTGAATTACCAGATAAAGGTTAGTTTTCGTGACCACCTGTCTACAATTTTGACAGTTAGAAGCCAGTTAATTCTTTGGTTTCAAGAGTCACATATTCCCCTCTTTTTATGCAGTAGAAAGTAATTTTCAATTTAGTCCAATTTGAACATAGAGTAAGCCAGGGCAGGAACAGTCTTTACAGACATAATGTGGCTTCAAAGAGTAAATAATCCCAATAATCATGTCTAGAGAAATTTAGAAGCATTAGCTATTCATTAAATTTCTGGGATTGTGATTGTGGTTGGAATCAAAACCAGAAAAGTCCACGGGTCCCCAGGACCGAGTTTGGGAACCACTGGCCAAGAGGATGTGGCATCCTTGATTTCCAAAAAAATGATAAAATTTCAATTTCAGATTTTGATTGATCAGAGGACAGGACAGTTTTCCACTTCATCTCAGGCCATTGTAAATGAGCTTAAGTCCAGAGAAGGCGTAGCATTTCTGGATCTTATTTATTTATATACTTTTTTTTCTTTACATCGTAAAGTTTTAACTTGCACCTGTGGATGCAGTAACAAATTCTGTTTACTAAGCATGGTTTTCAGAGGTGTTCCTGAGGCCATGCACTGATTTCCACTAGAGAATCGTGTTTGTCTTTAATGCAGTGCTTCCTGAGGGCCTGAAGATCATGGGCATTCAATATTGGTTTTTTGCCTTGCCCATGCATAGAGATTTCTCCAGATTCTCTGAATAATGTTATGAGATTACATATCATAGATAATTAAATCTCCAGATTTTTGCAATTGCATTCTTAAATTATTGAACAATTTTCCCATTCAGCCTGTCACAGAGTGGTGAAGCCCTCATCATCTTCTGAAAGACTAAACCTCTCAGAGATGCCCTTTTCATGCCCATTTATGTCATTCACCTAGAGCCAAATAATCCAATTAGCTGTGAGATGTTCCACCAGGTTAATTTTCATAGTATTATAAAACATATCCAATCTTTTGTTGCCCCTGTCCCAACTTTTTTTGGGAAAACATGTTTCTGGCATCAAAATCAAAATGAGCAAATACTTATCTAAAAACATTAAATTTCTCAGTTTCAGCATTTGATATATTGTCTTTGAAACATTTTCAATTAAATATAGGGTTTCAATGACGTGCAAATATTGCTTTCTGTTTTTTATTTACATTCTACACAGCGTCCCAACTTTTCTGGAAATGGGTGTGTATTTTAAGCTACATTTCAACAAAGCAATGGTTATAACAGCTGTTTAGCATCCGAAGATGGGTAAACATCTCGTCAGGGCATACTTCAAACATTGAAACTCCCGACACAAAGCCTACTCACGTAAAAACGGAAGGGAAGGGGGCATAACTTACCACTTTTCTCAGTTTCATTTCATTTGTGCAACCAGTTGACTTTTATTGAGGTAATTCATACAGCCGTTCACAAATTTTTTTTCATGGAGACCATGAATATTTAAATAATGTAGTCAATATACTGCAGAACAGTGGCGTGCACAGACATTATGTGGGGCAAGTGCTCAGGGGGGAGGGGGAGGGCACTTTTTTGCACTCGTGGAACATGTTATTATAGTGTGAGATTAAAAAAATTAAATAAACATTACACGCACATGTTCAATGCAATTCGTGACCACTGTCATTCATCAAAAGAAGGCACATGGGTAGCCTTTATGGGGATATTTTTCTCAGGCAATGGGAAACTGCCTGATTCTTCTTTATGTGTTCATTTATGTTGCCTAACAAAACCTACACAAAAGAAAACGTTCAGCTTAACAGATAGATTTGCAAAGTCGACCGACATTGTTTGTGGTGGTCGTCCTCACGTTATCTATCATTGTTTGGGCTATAGCATTAAACTAGCTAATCAGGTGACCAGTCGGCTAAAAAATGCTCAGTTGTTTGGTGCTGTATGAGCAGTGGCGTACCGTCAGATGCCAGGAAGGCCTTCAGTAACATCAGCCTTTCCCGGATAATGGCTCTTAAACTGTTTGCGATCAGGTTTGATTGATTAACAATCAAACAGTTAATTAACAGAATAGCCACCACCAATGCATGACACGTACTGATTAAGAATTGTTAATTACAAAGCGATTGCCAGTTGGCTATTTTGATATAATTAATGTGAATCCGCAAGGATGACAATCTGCAAAAAAATCCGAGACTTTCACGGACCTCACAGCAATTATTTTCGTCTTCACTCAGCTGTGCTACTACGCACTTTAGCTGGCACATTCAGAGTATACAGAACGGATTCTCATGGCTAATTGCTCAATGAACGTCGCAAATTAATTTACGCAAATTCAGAAATTATGAAGACGTAGGCTATTGATATTTTTTCCGTAGCCATTGGTGTGCGGAAGCAAGTTAAACGCTGTATAATTTCGTAGTGCAATGTATAACACGGCTTTCAAAAACAAGTTAGATTTTCGTCGGTTCCTCCAATCAGACTGAGCAACGGTTGCTAATCGGGGAGGTAAACCGCGAGAGGTGTCTGTCATTAAGAAGTGAAAGGTGAGGTTATTGCTGGCCCTGTGTTTCTGCCGACGGACCGTCACTGTGTATGAGACATTCTACTGCACAACAAAATGATTACAGGTTGGGCTTGGAGGGCAAACTGTACGATTTCACTTGATCCGTGTGTTACCTGGCTGGTAGGGCACAAGACTGTGGCTTCCAGTCGCTCAGCTGATATGCTCCTGCAGCGCATCTATGCACTGCGCGCGTGTTCACGTGACAAAGGAAGAGAGGTCGGAAGTGCGTGAGGAGGTGGCCCATTTCGGGGCATTTTTTTCAGTAGTTTTTAATCACACTGCTTTTCTAAAAGATCATTTCAACATTGGCCCCACTAAATGTTAATAATAATAATAATAATAATAATAATAATAATAAATATAATCATAAAAAAAAAAACGAAATTTCAAAAGGGCACTTTCAATGATAAAGGGCAAAGGGGCAAGTACTGTAGCACCACCTAGCGTCTATTTGTGCACGCCACTGCTGCAGAAGAAAGTCATTATTTGAGTTATCAGTTTGTGACGGAGAAAAAGTTCAGACCACATTTTATGACAAACTAATGCAAGAAGGCAAAGTCCGAAGGTTCGTTTTTATTGCCATTTATGATTTCACCATGATCCTAAATAGAAGCGCTATCTTCACCAATCAACCAACAAAGCAAAGTTAGAGAATACGGAAAGATTACAAGATACAAGATTATGGGCATAATAGACTGCAGCATGGCGATTAGGCTTGGGCACCTATACACTCACATTTAGCGTCACATTTACAACGTGGCTACACGGAGTGCTCATCTGGAAAATATTCACAAACCAGGATTGGCATGGAACAAACCAGTATTGTTTGTTTTCTAGCCAATGAAAATACATTCCATGTGGGATCTGATTATTTATGAACATCACGTTACTTCAGTATCGTCCTGCGTAGCAGCAGGTAACAGTAAATGTGCAAAACCTGCGTCTCAACCCACAAGAATGAACATCAATACAGCTTCGTCAGGATCCACGAGAGAAAAGTGAACTGTTCAGACGAACATATCTTTATCCATTCATAATATTTTAGTTGTGCACAATTGAAGCACAATTGAAGACGTAACTGGTTTTCTTGTGTTGGTGTCTTGTAAAATATTGGTATCCCATGAAATCTGGTCCCCCCACACGATTTTTGTCACATGTTGCGTGTCAGTTTGCGTCAAATCGTGTCATTTGAGTCATCCACATGCTTTGTGTAGTAACGAAGTATCCTCAGAAATAAATAAGCCGACTCATAGCATTTAAACTCAATGATCGTTACAGAAGTCAAGTTCGCGGATGCAATATAATCATTCGGTTGTACTGAAATAACTAGCTAGCTAGCTAATAAGGCTTCAGTTCGCTTCTACAGTAATGGCCGCTAGCTAGGTAGCTAGCTAAAGAGATAAACTCTTTAGTGAATAGCTAGCACACTAGTGTAGCGCGCAAGCTATCTAGCAAGAAATTAAGGTTACTGTTCACTTCTACTGTAATAACAGCTAGCTTGCCAGCTAAAGTGATAAACTCTTTAATGTTATAGCTAGCACAGCAATGTAGCAAGCTAGCTTACTAGCTAGCTAGCTTGCTAATAAGGCTAGACTATACCACATACACAATGTCGTAATTCAAGTAGTTCTAGCTGTGCGATGTCAGCAGTGATTGATACAAATATCTCTCCAAGACATGTTATGTGACGCGGGTAATGCGACGGAAGTCACGCGGGGGTCCAAATTTTATGGGGGGGGGCATATTTTACACTACACTGGTTTATTCGCAACTGGCTTGCTAGTCAGATCTTGACTATGGCACCTCACATTCTAGCTATATTATAAGAGTGAATATCTGCTAGCCAGCTAGGTAGAAAAATGCCGTTATAAAGGCGATAATGAAAATCGCCAATTCAACAACACATTAATTGAATAGCAGGGAGGAACAAAAAATGTGCTGCTTGACCACAGAAATACATTTGTTTCAAAGGAGTACATTCACTCGTAGAAGGGCAGGTATATCCCGTTATCATCATGCCAAACATAGAAACAGCAGAAAGAGGTTTTGAAACAATCAATGTCATACATTTTGAATTCACAATAGAGATGGAAAAGCAGTACTGCTTCCCCTCCTTCAGCATGCTGATCACAAAAATCGGCTCGAAATATCTGTATATTGGAAGAAAACAGATACTGGAATACCGTATCATGTAGACGAGCATTATAAAATTTGCCAACTGAAAACAATGGTACATCACGCATACCGTCCCTCATCATCCTCCATTGCTTTCAGCGACGAATACAACACGCTACGGTCCATTTTCCTTAAACTCTGTTATTGCAGTAGTTTGATAAACTCATCCATCAATCAAGTCATTGCAACTTTTTAAAATGAAGGAAATGATGACACGGGGCAAAATGAAAGTGAAAAGGTGAAAACCGTCAACTTTCCTCTACCCTTCAAAGACCAGAAATTGGCTAATGCAGTAAAAAAGCAGATGTTCTGCAGTTAATATTAAACTGATTTTCCAAAGCAAACAGGTCAAGCAAGTGATTTCTAAAAAAGAAAAGAAGCCGGACATAGTGAGCCACTGGTGCATTGTTAACAAATTTTCATGTGATCTGTGCAATTCACATTATGCTGGCAATACCTTACGCCTCTTCATCAACGCATCACTGAACACAAAAACAGCACCTTTGGAAGGCACCTGTTTCGAGAACATTGATTACCAAAATCCATGAACATTCAACATTTTTGTTCAGTACTGAAGAAATGTAAATCAAAATTTGACAGTTTAATCTTTGAAATGTTTTTCATGAAAGAATTCAAACCTAAGTTGAACATTTAATCTGACTCTGTCCGTGCAGGTACTTACGTTAATATGCATGTGACAATTATCCCCTTTGACCTCGTTTTCTACTTTTCCTTTTTTCGATTTATACTAAATAAATAATAATAAAGTTTATAATAAATAAATAAATAATAAAGTATTATCTTATCTTATCTTACTCATCATTCAAGACTTAATTCACATGAGATTGTCGCGAAGCTTGCGTCAAAACGTTGTGTTTTTACAATGAAATTTTTACACATTTTGAAACTTTTAAAAATATTTTTATACTTAATACTTTTTAAAAGTACCAATTTATTGTCACCAAGTTTTATTACTCAATACTACCAAAATCCCTTCTTGCGCAAATTACACTTCGCCTTCATTAAATGAAATAATAATTTCAAAGCTGCATTTTGCATTTGCTCACATCATCTTGGTTTTATATCAAAAATAGTTGGATGATCTGAAACATTTATGAATGACCAATAAACAAAAATAAAGCAAATCAGGAAGGAGGCAAATACTTTTTCACAGCACTGTACCTGCATGAAATGCACACCTACTATGACATTGTGTCACAAATGTCATCCATCATTTTCGTAACCAGACACTCTCAGCTATGTGAACGAAACACATTTGAAATTTTGTAACATAACAAACCTTTCATTCCAATATTGTCACTGCACACTGACAGGTCATCAAGAGGAGACTCTTACCCTCTTCAGCATCATCAATCTCCTCCGCCTCAGAATCCCATTCCTCCTCTACAAGTGGCTCATCTGGACTCTCTTCAGGCTCCTCATCAACAGCTGGTTCTTCTTCTTCTATTTGTTCTTCCTCTGTCTCAGGCTCCTCCTCATCTGTTTCTGCAAAAGAGGAGCGTTATAAAATGGGGCTCGGATGTATGTAAATGGATTGTTAACTGAATATGAAAACCATATTGAAATAGAAGTGATGACGTGTAATATTTTCTGACTAAAGATCCAGACAATGGATTCTAAAATTTGACTACCCAAATCCTTTTCTCCTGTAACAGGATATTACAAGTATTTGATTTGGCATAATGTCCTCAGACCTGGCACCCATGTTAAGACAGGGCCGTAAGGCAGTAAAAACCAGTAGGTTTCAGTTTTTGAGGACCATGATATGAGCATTAGCAATGGTGGTCAATAAGAAGTCTAACAATAACACCCAAAGAAAAAAGTTGGGACAGCATGGAAAATACACAAAAAAACAGTAACCGAAGATTATGTCCCCCACGGAAGCAGAGGAAATACCGTTTTACCCTTTGTCCGTAACTCTGTGATTACAAGTCCAAAATGCTACCGATTCCTGGTAATATATCAAACTATTTATTTACTACCTCGTGACACTACGATCAATATGATTTTTCTGTTTCCCTTGTTATCCAGGAGACAGTTTCTACTCTGTACATGTCATCTGGGGGCTGGGAACATTGCAGTGCATCACATGCACATCACTATAGTTTCTTAATCCCTTACTTTCATTTGACAAAATATTTAATGTTTTATCTGTCAACCTCATTTTAAATGTTCATCCATTCCTGCCATTCAGGCTTGCAACACACTCCAAAAAAGTTGGGACGGGGCAATTTAGGACTACTTATTTGGAGAAAACAAATTGAATAATATGATGTGAAACAGCAGATGTTAGGATATAATTTTAATCATGACGTGGTACATAAGCAGCATTCAGGA
This sequence comes from Gymnothorax reevesii, assembly GCA_029721435.1. Taxonomy (NCBI): domain Eukaryota; kingdom Metazoa; phylum Chordata; class Actinopteri; order Anguilliformes; family Muraenidae; genus Gymnothorax; species Gymnothorax reevesii. The sequence continues at coordinate 76,956,506 of CM056575.1, forward strand.
AAAGCTGAGCCCTTCAGGAGAAATGACATGCAGAGGATCGCCAACGAATGCTTGAGAGAATCATTTATAGGTTTAAAAATAATGTTCCTCAATTGAACATTATAAGGGATTTGGATATGTAGCCCCCAGTGATGTATAACATAATTTAAAGATTAAAGAAATCTGGAGGAATTTGTGCGCATAAAGGGTTGATTTCTGATCACTCTGTCAACAGAACAATTATTAATCTTGAAGTGATATCACCACATGGGCTCAGGATTACTTTGGCAAACTTTGTCAAGTACCACAATACGTAGTTACATACACAAATGCCAGTTAAAACATTACTGTGCAAAAAGAATGCCTCATATTTTCATTGCCAAGAAGCGCCATCGACTTTTTTTTTTTTTTTTTTTAGCTCAGAGCTATCTGCTATGGACCATCACAGAGTGGAAATGCCTACTGTGGTCAGAAGAATAAATATTTCAGATATTTTTTTAAGAAAAGGATGACACGTTTCAGACCAAAGGAGAAAAGGATTATCCAGACTGTTGCCAGCAACAAGTCCAAATGCCATGGTCCTGTGTTCAAATCCCAGCCAAGGCATTCCTGGCTATTGCAGGAGGTCCACATGGGCCAAGCAGGAATTGGCACAGTCTAGCTGGGGATAAAACAGGTTAAGCCAGTTAAAATACATTGGTTCGTTTTTCTGTAGCGACCACAGCTGGCTGACCTGCATTTACTAATGCAACCTAAATTTTATGCTGACAATGAGATCCTCCAACAGCACAGGCAGTGTGTAACTGGTGGTGTGACTGCATAGAGTAAAGAAGTGAGGGCCAGTTGTCATGAGAGCTGGAGAAAAAGCGTGCGGCAGCATCTTCCCCAAAGTGGATGGGAGCAGGTCACGCTGCAGAGGGATAAACAGTTCGGCTGCGTTCAGGATGGGTAAAAAAGGGGAAAAGATCCGTAAAATATTAAAAAGTCACATTCTGCTTGCATTATAAAGGGAAGGCTGCATAAGAGAACGATGCGGGTGCCGACCTGTCCTGAACGTAGAACGCAATGACTCCGTGTTGTTGCATACCTTAAAGGTGAGCTGTACCAATCAGCCATTTGCGCCATATCAGCAACATTTTGATTCAAATAGCTGTATCGTATCATTTTTATATTTGTTTTTTATCATTTGTATTTGTGCCGCACCAACTCTGATATCTGTATTTTAACAGAGCTTTAAATAATTCATGGACCGCATCATAAGACCTTTTAGCCTGACTCTGCCAGCCTTCGCACTTTCGCTTCATTTCATTTCGCTTCAGTACTCATTCTGATCACTCGGAGATCTGCCCCATTTACCTTGGCAGAAAGTACACCAGACCAACCAACAAACAGAAGGCGTGGTCGAGAGCCATGATGTAGCTGCTGCACCGAGTTTGAAACTGTACTCTCCAAAATCAACAATGGCTAAGGACATAGATGCATTGGAGGCCATTCACTCTGTTGTGGAGAAAATCTCGGCTATCAGCAGCTTATAGCAACAACATGATGACTGTTTGGTTAGTTTTTGGAATGGAAATGTTTGTAGCGCTACTCCCTACAGATTGTCACATCCACTCAATAGCCACCATGAAATAGGCACCCTGTTCATCTCTGTGAGAGACAGCTGTACCACCTCAGCTAGCTTGTAGCTTCTAGTGTTAAATAGTGCGAAATTCACAGGCAATGCAAGTAAGCTGCAAACTTTTTAAAAGCAGTGTTCTTGTTCATGTCACAAGACCTATTCGCTGTCTCAGTGTTATGTTATCATTGGCTTAGAGCCAAACTGTGTTGCTATAAAGTTAGATAGCGAGCTCGGTATGATGTTAGCACAAGTGTGGTGAACAGTTCAATTTTCGTGTCAAAGCATATTTCATCCTGTGTAAATAGTGCGTTATTCTCGCTGATTACCCTGTTAGTTTCGGGTCTCTTACGTTTTTTTTTTTTACAGCAGCAGAATCTGCAGGAAAAATGATAGCTCAACAGTTTGTTTCTTGTAAGGAGAACAGAGAGAGCGCCTTTGGTTCTTTTAAATGAATGAGTGAAGGCTAAAATTTGGTAGATGGGCATATGTATGGGTACAACTAAGTACTGATCAGTTTGGTTTCGCTGCATTCCTGGGATGACGGACTGTAGTTTCCAGTGGAAGTACTAGGCGGCTGAGCCGGCGCATGACATAACATCATCGCCAAACGTTAGTGATTAGTTTACGGGTACACAAATGATTTTAAACTTCTGACAAGCGCCCACCCACCAAGAAGTAAACACTTGTCAATGATGACTACCCAGACTCTGTGTACGAAGCAAAGCGAACTAGCAGAGTCTGGATTTACCAGGCAAAAGACCTTTTGCCCTCTGGTGGGAAACCCTGTTGGTGAGGTCATGTTGTTGGTATGTTGCTGTTCTTGCAAGAACGGTCTTGCACAAAGGAAGTTACCTCGGGACTGATAGCAATTGTTTCGGAGAGAAAATGAGACTTTGGGGTAAATGCAAGCAGAATTGTTATACCCTTGAACACACCTTTGATCGCAAGACAGCTAAAAGAAGACATATTTTATGGTTATGGCTGTATGAAATGCAGTTTATTTTTGTTCTTTAATGGCTGCAAATTAAGTGCATTTTGGCTGCTTGGCTTTTCTGCATCGATTGCCTGCACTTCATGGTTACTCTTGTATCTCCACCCATTCCGTTAAAAAAAATTGATGTCATGAGTATATACTTGCTTTAGTTAAGGCCTCCCTGGTAGAGCGGACAAGTTTGACGCATTCTGTATGAAATAAACCGCAATATTTTCGGGAATACGCACAAGAGTTCTGCTCAAACTTCAGCTGACCGTGGGAACTGAGCTGCATTGTTGTAGGCCTTAGCAACAGAAAATAAGGGGGGAGGCGCTGGTCGGAAAGGTCCATTACACTCGAAGCGCTAAATCACTTAATTCTCTGAATGTTTTTTAATTTTTGTGAAAAGGAATGGCTACATTGCAAAGTGGTATATCAATTACTGTCCCAAATTTCTTTGAAATATATTGAAAGAATCAAAATTGAAATGTGTTCATTTTGAAAAAAAAACAATATAATTCACATGGTTGAATGCAAATGTTTTCTATTTTTTCTAATGTAATACAGGTCAAAGATTAACTTACAAATCACTGCTATCAGTTTTCCTTTCTATTTAACAAACAACCCCAACTATACAGAGTCAAAAAAGAAACTTCAAACTAATAAACTTGTTAATATTTTCTTGAAACTTTAAATAAAAGAGTTATTATCACTGGGGTAAATGCGTTGTCAAAGACATCATGACACACATGAACGTGCAAAGGCACATAGCACGTGCAAGCATACTTTAAGCTAAAACCATGTTTTCTTGTGTTCCTAGTCACATGACCATATGAGATGTGCGCAACTGAGCTCACGTTGGCACGTTAGAGTGACATCTCGGAAAAACAAGTTTTTTACAGTTAATTATTCGTTGACTTTCAATGCCATGGCTGTCAAACATTCAGCGTGAACGTGCCGCTGGCATGCTGAATACGGAAACATCCGTCTCTGACGTTGCAAGGGTTATGGGATGCAGTCGATGGACTACTCATGATCTTCGGACAAGTCTCCAACAAACTGGCACCACAGCTGACCGACCTCGTTCTGGTAGCCCACGTGTGACGTCAAAAGCAGACCAACAAATTGTCTTACGTCATTTGCATAATTGATTTGTCACTGCAACATCCACTAGGAATGAATTGTTTAGAGGTCGTGTGACTGCCCAAACCATATGTAATCGCCTGCGCACTGCTCTTATTCAAGTTGTAACTTACCATTTTTACTCTTGGACATTTCCGTAACATTTCCGTGGGAACTGGTTACATTATGGACATTATTTTTATAATACAACATCTTTAATGAGTACAGAATTAAATAAAATCATCATTTAAAACCTAATTTCTTGTATGTTCAACTTATCAACCTCCAAACGAGTGGTTTTTTTTTTTTTTATTTTGGCTGAGTACATTTCTGATTTGGGGCTTTCAGTCAGCAATGACATAGTGAGCGTTTAGCATTAATGAATAGGCCAAGTGGTTGCTCAAAGAAAAATTCAAGACATGCTTACTTGTGTAGATGGCCTTATGGTGCAGTGGGTAGCGCTATAGACTCACAGCAAGAAGTTTGTGGGTTTGAATTGAACCTGGGACCTTGCCCAGTGGAATTTGCATGTTTCCCCAGTATTTGCATGGGTTTCCTCCAGATACTACTCTTTTGCCCACATGCATGTTACATTAATTGGAAACTATAAATTGCCCATAATTATGAGAGTGTGAGCCCTCCATTGGATTGGCAAGCTGTCTACAGTGTATTCCTGCCTTTTGCCCTTAACTGGCTGGAATAGACTCCAGCTCCCCAGAGACCATAATGAAGAAGCAGTTTAGACGGATTCTCGCTTTGGCAGAGTTAGCGCTAACCACTAATACACTGATACACATCAATCCAAACTCAAATTGGAGGCAATCCGTGAAAGGCAAAAAATGTGAAGCGACCGGTTAAATGCAGGTGTACCTGGGGGGAGGTGGGCCGCCTCTTCCGTCTGGATGGGCTGAATCACCTCCTCTACCACCTCTGTTTCAGGTTCAACCTCTGCTTCAGAAAAAGCTATTCAGGACTTCTAAAACCATGAGCCCCCAAAAGAGGGCAGGATCCAATTTTGAAGGGAATGTTCACATTCTTGTTTTTCATGATTTGTGTGCCAAGGAGAAAACAGAAGCCTCCTATGACTGGCTTTAGGAAACCAAGTGACTGCATGAATGAGTCGGTAAGCTACAGATTGCATGTTGGTTTATATACACCAGTGGTCGTCAACCCCGGTCCTGGAGGGCCGGAGTGTTTGCTGGTTTTTGACGTTAATCTGCACTTAATTGATGAACGAAAGCAGTTCATTACACGGTTAACTCATCTCACCTGGTGTCTTAGGTTTAAATATGGTGGAGAAAACCAAACTCGGCACACCCTGTGCTGCGAGCAATACTACTGCACTGAGGGAATAATAAGCCAATCAATCAATTACCAGTAACTACCCACAACACTCCTAGAGCCAATTAAACAGACATGCAGGTTGTGACAGAAGTCTATGTGGAAACCAAGATTTGTCAATGTAGTTGGACATTTAGCCCTGGTCCTGGAGAACCACAGGGTGTGCTGAGTTTGGTTTTCTCCACCCAATTTAAACCTAACCTCAGACACCAGGTGAGATGAGTTAAGCGTGTAATGCACTGCTTTCGTTCATGAATTAAGTGCAGGGTAACGTCAAAAACCAGCAGACACTCCGGCCCTCCAGGACCGGGGTTGACGACCGCTGATATAAACAATATCCTATAGTAGGCAGAGACTGAAATTAACAAAATTTCTAACTTAATTCATACTTTATATCAATCATATAAACACATGTTCAGAATTCATATACAACAATAGATTCCATATTTCAGGAAGCCATGGCAAAAAATTTACAAAATGTATTAAAGAAATCACAATTTAACTTATGATTATGTAAAATTTCTAATGCCCAAAATTGGGTCGCTGTGCATAAAAAATGGTTCATGTGATATTTTTGTCACAACCCTTGAATTAATGCGAACAGTCTACATGTCAAGCACATCTTGATTGTTTCATCTCATTTCCATTGTAGTGGTGTACAGACTGAAAATAATACATATTGAGTCACAGTCCAAATACCTATGGACCTGACCGTCTTGCAAAAGCAAAATATATGCCTGCCCTCTGATACAGGGCCTAATATTTCCAAATGTTCTCATGAAGCTGGTTTTGAGTGTGACCTTACCCAAGTCTTCTTCCAACGACTGAGACTCCGCTTGGCTTTGCACCTCAGCAGAGAGCTTCTCTTTCAGTCCTGGATGTTTCAAACGGTGATGTAAACTTGTAAAGTATGACTCTCCACAAAAACAGCTATGTCAAGTAATGTTTTATAAGGTACTCCAGATATCCAGTTTTTATCCCTGATCATTTTTCAGTTGTTTCACATAGGTGACATGTAAATCTAACATTGCAAGAGTCTGAGCACTCTTGGAGATTCAATCTGTGGTTAAAGTTTGACCAACTTTAACCACAGTTGACCTAGCCACTGACCGGCCAGGACTGGCGAAAAGTGTCATGGACAAAGCTGAAACAATCTTAGAATCCAATCAGTAGGTTGCTGGATTTGAAGGCAGGGGAGGTACATAATGCAAGTAGTCAGGTAAAAGTTCAAATACACAGGGACTAGCAACCATAAAAATGCAGATGCACTTAGACAGTTTGTACTTTTGCAAAGAAGACAAGGCATGATATGGAATGGAAAGAAATGAGCATAACTGACTTTGGTTTACTTTGGTCTTGGTCGTTTGACAGAACAAGTTGAACAACTTTAGGTTAGATCAGAATGAAATTTCAGAAAAAGAAAATGCGTAAAAGCAAAGTGGTGATAGTTCCTCTCACTTTTCAGATCAGCCACACTGAAACATGATAAAGTGAACCTGCAAGAGAAAACTGAAACATAACTGCCTGAAATTCTGTTTCAATTTTCCAACTATTCTAAAGACAGGACTCTCTTAAAGCACACCTGAGCACTTCTGCCCTATATTCAGAGCGCCCAAAGGCAACAGAGAGGAAGCCGTTTAGAACTTGAAATATGAGACAAGCGCGTACTCACCAGTAGTGCAAGAACTCATCGTTTTGTAACAGAGCAAGTTCAAATTATGTAATGGAATCTCGCATGGGAGTTTTTTGTCACTCCGCGGGGCATTTTCAACACTTTTTAAAAATGAGGTATGGATATCAGACATTGATGGAGAAAAGACTCCATGACAGTTGATAAAGATGTTAATCATTTAGACATATTTCTGAAAAATTATATGGTTTATTCAGCATAAATACTGTAATTTTCCCGTAGAATATAAATGTTTTTCACCAAACAGCACCAATATTACATAAAACAAATAGGCAGTCTCTGCAAGCTTTCAACATCACATAACAGTCCCTGTTTTCAGATCTTGCAAGATACCTTTGAGTTGGATCATGGTAGGAATAAAAAATAAAAATCAGAGCCTTTTTGCCACAGATGTACTATAAAACAAAAGTAACTGCACAACATTGGCAACCTAATGCTAGGAACACTAAAGGAACATGAGGACAACTCAAATTCTCAAAAGAACATTGAGCACTTCTTCCAAAAACATCATGCATTTCTAAAGCACTGAGTTGACAAAACAAACTGACAGGACAGAGGCCACATGTTTGAAAGTATGACTTTGCTCCATAGTTCATTCACAGATGTGTCCCGCAACACTGATTCTCCACTGTTCATCCAGGAACACTTCTTGGGCTTCATTCCCCAGTTTGGGTCCATGGTGGAAATTACAACCTCATCAACTAGTGTCTGAAAGGTATCTCTTCATTTTTTAGAGTCTTTGACAGACTTCTGCCCCGAAGGTTTGAGAAGATCTTTCAGGGACCTCCTCTCCACTTTCAACCTTTTTCCTGTCCTGCTGCTTACTTTCTCTGGCTTTTTACCATCATCGTCGGGGGAGCTGGATTTCTTCATGTCTTTCAGGTGGACTTTGGATTTCTGACTTGATTTCCTCTCTGGTTTCTCTCCCTTCTCTCGTTCATGCTTCTTCTCTTTAAGGACCTTCTCCTTTTCTATTTTTTCTACCTCTGCCTTCTCCAAAGCCAACTGCTCCTGTTCAGCATTCACTTTGGCCACTTTTGCTTCCTTCTCTATCTCAGTCTTTTCTTTCTCAAATCCCTCAGTTTTTGCCTTCTCTTTTTCTTTCACTAATCTCTCTTCTTCCATCTTCTCCTCCTTAGATGTCTCCTTTTCTGTCTCAGCTTCTTTTGCCAATCGCTCTCTTTCAGCCTTTTCCTTTTCTTTCTCGACTTTTTCTTTTCCAAATCTTTCATTTTCTGCCTTCTCCTTTTCTATCTCTGCGTTTTCCTTTGCCAATCTCTCATCTTCTGTCTTCTCTTTCTCAGTCATTTCCTTTTCAGCTCCCTCTTTCTTAGCTTTTTCTTCTTCAGCTCTCTCTCTCTCAGCCTTTTCCTTTTCAGCTCTCGCTTTCTCAGCCTTTTCCTTTTCAGCTCTCTCTTTCTCAGCCTTGTCCTTTTCAGCTCTCTCTTTCTCAGCCTTTTCCTTTTCAGCTCTCTCTTTCTCAGCCTTGTCCTTTTCAGCTCTCTCTTTCTCAGCCTTGTCCTTTTCAGCTCTCTCTTTCTCAGCCTTGTCCTTTTCAGCTCTCTCTTTCTCAGCCTTTTCCTTTTCACCTCTCTCTTTCTCAGCCTTGTCCTTTTCACCTCTCTCTTTCTCAGCCTTTTCCTTGTCAGCTCTCTCTTTCTCAGCCTTTTCCTTTTCAGCTCTCTCTTTCTCAGCTTTTTCCCTTTCAGCTCTCTCTTTCTCAGCCTTTTCCTTTTCAGCTCTCTCTTTCTCAGCTTTTTCCCTTTCAGCTCTCTCTTTCTCAGCCTTTTCAGCTCTCTCTTTCTCAGCCTTGTCCTTTTCAGCTCTCTCTTTCTCAGCCTTTTCCTTTTCAGCTCTCTCTTTCTCAGCCTTGTCCTTTTCAGCTCTCTCTTTCTCAGCCTTTTCCTTTTCAGCTCTCTCTTGCTCAGCCTTTTTCTTTTCAGCTCTCTCTTTCTCAGCCCTCTTCTCAGCCTTTTCTCTCTCCAGTTGCTCCATTTCCTTTTCCATTCTCTCTTTTTCCGCTTTCTCCTTTCTCTCAGCCTCTTCCGTCTCTCTCTCCTCCCGAAGCTGGGCCTCCAGTTTCTCCTTGGCTTTTAGAGCGACTTCCTGTCTCTTCAGCTCCAGAGCTCTGGCTGCTCGTCTCTCCTCATCCTCTTTGGCGATCATGGTCCTCACCTCAAACATGGCCAATCTGGCTATCTTTTTGGCCTCAATCTTCTCATGGATCATCCTCAATTGTTCTTTCAATGCTTCTTTTAACTTCCTCCCGATTTCTTTTGGGGAGTGCTCTGAGGGTTGAAAACTTTGCTTAACCATCAACACAGCTGTAGACTATTCTTACTGCAAGCACTGCAAGTCCTGCAGGCAAAATGCAAACGGGTTTGTTCTCAAGACTGAGCACAGTTCACAGGTTAGTCACCAGCAAGCTGATTAATTTCTTACTTCAAACCACAAACAGACGATGCATGCCAAATCCGTCCCGTATAAAAAGACAAGAACAGGAGAGCGCATTGTACTGTTTATCATTAGTTCGTCAGGTTAATACCATTCCTTCAAAGCCTTGACTCCACTCACATTTTTTGAGACCATGAGTATTGTTATCATATTGTCACCATGCTGTGAAATACTTAGCAGAAGGTGACAACAAACATGGTAAAAGAGAAAACAGAAGAAAATGCTACTTTTGCACGTGCACATCAACCAGAGATAAAATAAACAGCACTGATTAAAATACCGTGCCAAGTGAAATTATCAAAGCAAGCAAAGGTGGTTCGTATGTTAGCAAATAACAAATTCACAGAGTAACTTCTTAGGAAAAGATTGATGGCCTTATCCATGATTTGCAAGAAAAGGCATATCACGGCTGGAATTAAACTAATCATAATATAGAATCATCCCAATCTAACACCACTATTTTGGAGCAGAAGATTACAATTTCCTGCCTTATGCAAAAAGAAAAAAGAAAAAAATTTTTTAAAAACCATTAAACCAAAATTGAGAAAATAAAATAATTTCAGGCTTGCCAAATCCATTGAAAGCAGCCAAAATAAAAATACGTAGCTCACGCAACTTTTTTTTTTTTCTTCAATTTTTAGACAGTAAAATCTGCCACTGCAAACAGGAATTCCAGGGCTTAATAACTCAAGAGACAAAGTGATGGATTCCATGTCACGAAACAGTCAGCCCAAAAACATTACACCACAGAAAATGCGCTAAGGTCTGTGCCAAATTAACAAAGCATACACTAGCTAACAAATGTGAATTTTTTTTTTCTTTGGATCTTCATAAGGCTGGATTGTGAATTAATCATTTAGTTGATGCTTTCATTTGTGAATTTATAAAAATAGACACTTAACAATCCCTCACCAATAAACCAGGAAATGCATAAAAAAAAAAGTCTAGTCTTCCGACTGCCAATTTCAAGTTCATTGGCAGTGACTTGCATTCACCCCTCTAAATCCCCAGGCGCGTAACCTTAGGTCAAAAGTGAAATTTTAGAGCAAGATTGGTATTTAGAAAGGGAGGCCAGAAGGCAAAACTCGGCCTATTTTGTAAAACAAGAGGCTGGGAATTTCATACAGATCAACTGTAACTCAGATTTGGGCCAGTTTGACCTGACTAAACTCACCTGAATAAAGAGGCAGGAGACGTTTCATGCACATCACCGTTTAGGGAAACCAAGCAAACACACAAGCTACTCAACAGTTGTTTAGAGTCATTTTATTAGTATAGTTCAATGAAATATTGGAGAAAATTCACACCTTTTGTCGACTGACATTTGTATTAGGAAACAAATGTATGTGCAATGTTAAACTGAACAGGCAAAGTAAACAGGAAATGAAAGCTCTTAACAAAATGACCCTACAATAACTGTATCATTTGAATATACTTGGTTTTGCACTCAGGACTTGGACTCAGTTTTTCTTTGCTTTTCAGCAATAAAACCATGCCAAACAGGCTCATTATTTGCCAAAAAATAAACAAAATAAAAAAATAATCACACCCCAAGCTAAATTTGCAGCCATCTCAGACTCCGTGCAGAACAAAGAAAAGAAATACCTTTCACAGGTTTTCTCTCAGTCACTTCTCCTGGCTCTTTCTCTGATGTTCAAGAAAAAGGAAGTGGTGAAAAAAGCCAGAGCAACAGTAAACCACAGCATTTCTGTAAGTCTACCAGGTAGCAGAAGGCTGTCAAGCTAGCATAATGAAAAAAGCATTTTTCATTTCCATGTTTGAGAAATGTGTCTGAGCTGACTTTATTTCCCATTCAAACCCCACATCTATCATGACATCCACGAAATACCAGGGCCATTTCAAAATGCTCAGCAGTGGACACTATCTGCATGGCAGAGATGCCAACTTGGCCATAGCTATGGGAGCCACTGTCCAGCTGCTGGCACCATCAGTAGTGAAGTTAGTAGGAGAGAGAAGGTACATGTCAAAGCAGCGGGTACCTGGCTCAGGTCACAACAACCGCAGCCGCGGCAGGTATAAACCTCACACTCAGCGCAATCAAAGCTGAACGTGAGCTGATAGTGATGTGGCCATGACTGTGCACATACCACAATTGTACATGCTGTTCTCGGGTTTATCATCGTGTCCAAGTAACAACTGCGAGGACAAGATCAGTCTCATGACCACCACAGTCCAGTAGACCAGCAGAGGCAAAAATTGCCAAGTATAAATTCAACAACACGCAGTGCCATGCCAATTCCATACCAGGCTGTTATAAGATTAACCAAGCAATCAAATAACACACAATACCCACAGCTGTAGATGTAAAGATGTAATATTCCCCTAGTTTAAATGCTAAGCCTGAGAGATTTCTTTACGGTGACATCTTGGTGATCCAGAACAGAATACTGCACAGCACAAACAGTGCAAACATACTGCAGCATATCTATGGTCAGTACAGAAAGTATACTAATGAGCACTTTCATACTGAAATTAAATGCTGAACATTTGGTGCAATAAGAAGTATTTGTACTTTTGATGTTACAAAATGATCTGATGTTTAAAAACACACTTGAATTTTCAAAAAGACCAAAAAGTTGCCATATACGTTTATTTTTAATGAAGATGAAGACTGTATACCTCTCATTACTGGGAAATATTCTGGCCCTGTCTTTGCAATAAAATGCAGGCTATGCATACTGTTAAGCTAAACACACTTCCACACATGCCAAATCATCAGGTTTATTCCCAACACGGCAAAAAAACTCCCAAAAAGGGAACACAAATCACGCAAAATACCTTTCGGTTGGACTTTTTTCTTAACTTCAACTGGTGCTGCCACTTCTACAGTGTGTGAAGGGGAAGAGAAGGCCAAGCATAAGGACATAATAAACTTTGCAGCTTTTCATCTACAATGAGATACACCTATAATGCGTTTTATATCAGCATTCCAGCAAACACTCTCCAGACCATTTATTTGGCACTGGTACTCAGGCTGTTGTGCAAGGACCAATGAAAGTCCCCCAAAGACTACATGGACTTCTCGAACAGAAAATATGCATTTAAAACATCCAAAATACTTATTTTAGTCTCAATTGATGCAGGTCACTAGAGGTTTCCATTCACTGGCCTATGTCCTATTTCCAGTGAGATCAGAAGACATTAGGTGAGCGCTAATAAATGTAATGTAATAACTAGTTCTCATTAATAATTCTCATACTTTCACTCATCATGCATCAGCTGCTTAAGGGAAAAATATTTTGTTGGAATAAACACACACAGACAAGCACACACATGCACCACAAGCACAAACTATAGCATTTTAACGCTCAAAAGAGCGCCCACTAGACCTGTACCTTCTGGCTTCAATTTTTTCAGAACTGCAGCATCTAACGACACATCTGCTGGCATATTTTAAGAGAAGAAAGGAAATTAGATGTTGGATTTTGTTCGAGACAAGAGAAATCATATTGGTTAGACACCAAAAGTGCAAGAACAGAGACAAGCAGCATGTCCAAACTGCACCAAAGCAATGCAAGTTCATGCCACAAATCCAGGTTTTGACTCAAACAGCATGCACTTCACCTTCCACCAAATTCAAACTGCTGCATTTCCAAATATTTATTCTGAATTCAATTGACTGTCAAAAATCCGCTGATGCTCATCTTGGCTTGAAACTTAAGGTCACTACAAGGATTTTGTGTGGGAAATATCTCAATAAAATTGAGTTTCCTGTTTGGTTTCTGGTTAAAAGCACCTTGGGTTAATCTTTGATAACGACCACTTTGAGGGCACAAAATCCCCCATCGCAGTCATGACAGCTATATGCGTAGCATTAGTCAATCTGCAGCATATGTGCAAAGTCAAGGACGTCCCATGAAAACTGTAATCGGAGTTCATTTCACCAGAAGTACCTTCTGACACGGACCGACGAACAGGCGCAACAACATCATCCTCCGTTTGGGCTGTCGCCTGGCGGGGGATAAAAAATTTAACCCAGAAACCCGTTTGGATGCAAATACCAAATATGAACTAACATACCCTGAAAAGAGAATTATTCCTCTGGTATATTGTACTTGTTGAATCTTCATTGCTTCAACTCCATTTGCACACACGGAATATAACATAATATCACGGGTTTCCCAAGGTATCATCATGTTCCCCTGAATGATGACAACAGAGTGTACAAAAAAAAAAAAAAGAACTAGTAGTGGGGAGCTTGTACTTTTCCAGGCCACGATTCAACTCAAGACTCAACAAGCATGAATTACTCAGATCCGAGTGGCTGATATCTGGCCTGGAAACAAAATGCAGCGAAGGGACGGACCGACTGACAAGAGGATGAATAGAAGTATGAAAAGGCTCATCTACACAATAAGATGTATCCGAACATTAAATTTTGTAGAAAAATACTGAATAGTTATGGAGTTCTGGTGACAGATGGACACTCGGACATAGGAACGGGCACGTGGAAGGAAAACGCACTGTAACGCACTGTAACCCCCTTACACTTCATGGTGGGCGATAATAATCCTGTGATAGTCCACTAAACAGTCCAGCTGATGCACTACAAACTAAAACTGCCCATTCACTTCCAACCACCCTCTCGGATTTCCAAAGGGGCAACACCAGCACAATGTGTGTGGAGGTGAGGCACCAAGTTTGAAAAGGACTGACTGTTTATCTCATTTGTGAGTGCAAATAGCAGCAGGAGAAACCAGACAGACACTTTGTGAGGAGTCATGCATTTCAGATGGAGCTCGTGACAGACCACAGGTCATGATAGCCAGCCTGCTTGTAACAACACTAAAAATGCAGCAAACCGGAATGAGGCTTCTGTTCTAGACAGCACAGAGGCACACCACAAACAGTCACTCGCAGGGAATTCAAAGCATGTCAGAGCCTCTCCTCAACTGCTTATCATACAGCCAAACAGCCATGAATGCACAGTGAATGTATATATATAATCAGCAAGAAAGAAGATAAAAACAGTTCTTTTTCATTTCATGCACATATGCTAATTTGATATGCCATTATATAAGGAAACCGCATGCATCAGTGACAAAGCATGAAATGCGAGACTGGAAAAAGGATATTATGCACATTGTAATCAATGAACTTCTCATGAGATGATCCTGAAACTATACTATTAAAACAAAAAAAAAGTACAGCATTGCTCATTGCAACTTGGCAACTCACATTTTGATTAAGAAATGACCAGACAGGACATGTTTCAAATAACATTCTCCTCCACAGTCACATGGACGTCAAAATAAAAGTGCTATTATGCAAAAGGCTTATTGTTGGAATACATTGATAAAATACAAATAAAAACCACGATTTCACTGGCCTTCAGCTGGATTTATGCTTCTGTGTCAAATGGACGCTGTCACTACGCAGAGCCTCTGTGGCAACGTGAACCCCCAACGCAGAGTCTCTGCATCGCCTGCCATGCACATCAAAAATTTTCAAACTGCGCGTCCAAGCGATGCAGAACGCAAGGGCACTGATTGGTCTGACCCAAGTCTAGTGACGTGCGTGATTCAACGTCATTCAAGCGACAAGGGAAAAACAGGCAGTGCCCCATCTTTAGTAGGAATAAGTTTTATGACTCAGTTAACTTTGCCCCCCATCAAGTTCCTTGCAGCGGAAAATCATGTTTCTTTGCATGTTACGTGCACTAAGTCAGGCATCTATCTTTTTGTTTAAACAGGGTATGCTATTTTTTGAAAATGTGCGTGCGTTGGGTAACTTGATGCCCAGGAAGGATTTAGCCATTCAGAATTGTTCTGAATTGGCCAGGATAATTGCGAGGAAAAAAACATCAAGACTGAGTGGGATTTCTGAATAAAAAACTACCAATAAAAAAAAACCAACTTCAGCCTTGTACTGACGTGCATCTCATTTACTTGCACTTAGAGAAAATTCTTAATCAACAGCGTTAGTATTAAGAAATTTCAGCAGCTGATTCCTATTATAGAGATGATTGCAGGTGAATGGCTCTCCGTAACGATGATGTTATGCATGACATCACGTTTGTCCTATAGACCAGAACTCAGACATTAGAAGCTTTACTGCAATCACAGTGTATGAGCAATTAAACATCCTACCACACAAACAATTGCCAAGGTAGTAGGGGCATAATTTATCAATTACATACAATGTCACAGTGTTAAAAAATTTAATAGATGGCTTAAGTGCCAAGCACTTCCCAGGGAAGGTAAGTGAGAGGAGGCATGGGGGAGTGAATGTTATTTGAATGAGAGAAGGCTGGCAGCTTGAATTGGGACAATCTAAATGCTGAACGCAGTATAAAGTACCAAAAAATGAATGGTTTACAGACTCAAAACTGCTCATATTCATAGTTATTCCATAATACGAAATATATCCGAAAGATTGAGAACATATCAGAAGGGAAATATTTTAATAGTGCTTCTTTCCCCATCTCTACTCAACGTGCTATATAGAACATACCTTGTAATATACAACCTCAATTCCGAAATAGTTGGGACAAAGTGTAAATTGTGAATAAAATCAAAATGCAATGACTTTCAAATCACACCAGCCAGTATTTTATTCACAATAGAACAGAGATGATATAGCAAATGTTAAAACTGAGAAATTTTACAAATTTATCCACAAAATGAGCTCATTTCAAATCTGATGGCTGCTACAGGTCTCAAAAAAGTTGGGACAGGGGCCTGTTTACCATGGTGTAGCATCCCTTCTTTTTAACACAGAGTGGAGACATTTGGGCTTTGAGGAGACAAGTTTGAGTTTAGCCATTGGAATTTGGTCCTATTCTTCTTTAATATGGGCCTCCAGCTGTTGGAGATTTTGGGTCTCCTTTGACAGAGTTTTCGTTTAATTATGCGCCAAATGTTCTCAATCAGTAAAAGATCAGGACTGCAGGCAGGCCAGTTCAGCACACAAACTCTTCAACTACGAAGCCATGCTTTTGTATTAGCTGCAGTATGTGGTTTTGCCCTGTCCTGCTGAAGTACACAAGGCTTCCATGGAATAGATGTCATCTGGAGGGGAGCATATGTTGCTCAAAAACCTTTATATACCTTTCAGCATTCAAGGTGATTTTTAAAACATGCAAGTGTCCCACACCATATGCACTAGTGCATCCCCATACCATCAGAGATGCTGGCTTTTGAACTGACCACTGATAACAGGAGGTCTTGGTCTTTCTCCTCCTTAGCCCAGAGGACACAATGCCCATGATTTCCAACAAGAATGTCAAATTCACTCGTCTGACCACAGGACACTTTGCTACAGTCCATTTTACATGAGCATTGGCCCAAAGAACGCTGTAGCGCTTCTGGGTCATGCTCAACAATGGCTTCCTTTTTGCATGATAGAGTTTTAGGTGGCATCTGTGGATGGCACGGCAGACTGTGTTTACGGACAGTGGTTTCTTGACGTATTCCTGGGCCCGTTTAGTAATGTCAGTGACAGAATCATCTTGGTGAGTGATGCATTGGCGTCTAACGGCCCGAAGATCGCGTGCATCCAGTAAGATCTTCGGCCTTGTTCCATACGTACAAACATTTCTCCAGTTTCTCTGAATCTTTTGATTATATTATGCACTGTCAATGATGAGACCTTAAAAGCCTTTGCAATTTGACATTGAGGAATATTGTTTTTAAAGTATTCCACAATTTTTTTTTACCCAAGCCTTCTCAGGTTGGAGAGCCTCTGGCCATCTTTACTTTTGAGAGACTCAACCTCTCTAAGACATCCCTTTTATAGCCAATCATGTTACACACCTGAAGCCAGTTAACTTAATTACTTGCTAAATGTTCTTTCAGCTGATTCTCTTATATATTAATAGCTTTTTCAGCCCTTTTTTGCCTATGTCTCAACTTTTTTGAGACCTGATGCAGCCAGAAAATTTGAAATAAGCTCATTTTGTGGATAAAAATGTAAAAATGTCTCAGATAACACTTCAAATGTTGAAATTATGTTCTATTGTAAATAACACATTGGCTTGTGATCTGAAAGTCATTGCATTTGGATTTTATTCACAATTTACACTTTGTCCCAACTATTTTGGAATTGGGGTTGTAATATGATATAATGTGTGTGTGTCTTTTCATGATACTGGGTAACAAATGTGTGAAACAAGCAAGAAAATGCTGATTCTTCTTGAATTTCGAAAGTCGTCATCACTGCTGACAGGTAACGTCAACTGTCCAATTAATTCATGCGTTATTTTATAGGACAACGTTACTCTGAAGCGTACCTTTCATCATGACAGATTATAGTGGACAAGAAATGAATATGAATGTATCCGTCACTACAAGAGAAGAAATTGCGTTATTATCCAAAAATATGAAATCAATAACGCGAATTATACGGAATGAAAATATCAGTCAGCAATGTCTTGCCGTGCGAGAAGATGGCGAATTGCCGAACGATGATCAAGAGTAAGATTGGATTCAGACAATGTTCATCATAATTCCCTTCTCACTTAACACTGCAGCATACAAAATTACAAATACGAAAGGTATGATCACGGAAATCAGCCGACTCATAGCAGCACGAGGAAAAACTTTCGTTGCCAATAAAAATGTGCGCACAGATTCATTTCACTGGACATGAAAAATCTATAAATTAATGCCCATAATCAAAGCAGAAGAATCAAATCTTGTCTTCAGTAACAGCAGTGATTTACTGGACTCTACATGATTTTTTTACCATTTGATTTAATATTTTTCAAAATCGCCAGAAAATAGCGGACATGACTTTGGTTTATTGGCAAAAGGAAAGTCGGTTACTCTGTGGAAAGGCAGTACATTTGAGCAGTGAAACTCACTGAAGAGCAGCCTGCCGTGATAACAGTTGTTAGTCCAGCGGACACGTCGGAGAACAACCATAACCAAGTAATTTCAGTCTGACATCATCCTATGTTCTGACCAGAAAAGTTTTGAAAAAATAAAGCGTTATTTACTCACTAGACTGTGAGTGAATAACTTGAGAGCAAATGCATATGATAACTAGACAGTCCAGTCGTCCACGACTGCATGGGTGTAGCCCCCGAAAGCCTGTTTCTCCAGCCTGTACTGCGTCCACAAGGAAATTTCTGTTTCAGCAAAAATTTGCGCACTATTCGGCCAATACTGTGGCCATTACAACCAAAATTGACTGGTGTCATAACTTAAGTATAGCACATGTCCATACCAAATATTAAAGTAATCTGACACAAATTACAGCCCGTACAGCGTCTACAAGGAAGTGTCTATGGTCGCAGATGCGGCGGCTGAGACGACAAGCATGAATCCGTAGTAGCTGGCCGACTTTGTCCGGGGGCTGCAATTACTCATTTTAATTTCTAACATCCTTTTTGATAAAATCTAATTTTTGAAGTCACATTTTGGTGTCTTTATTTTAGCCGAAAGTAATTTTAATTAAAAAAAATTAAAACCTACAAGTGGTAGTTTTATCCTCACTGTATCTCTTATACTGTATGTGCTGAACAAAATGAACATAAATTAAATGCTTCAATCCTTATTTACTGATGATAAAACAATGAAGAACTATCCCCGAAATCTCTCCAGTATTGAGAAAAGATAGACAGACAGACAGACAGACAGACCCACACATGCACACACGCACGCACACGCACATATAAAGCAACAACTGTGAAAGGTTTGGAGTCTCTAGTTACTGTAGGGCTGCAGCTGAGCAAAGAAAACTGTTAAGCAGCCCGTTAAAAACAATTCCCTTCTGATTATCTACATTGTCAAGCGTTAGTTAAGACATGAATGAAATCTATAAGTCAGTCATTGAGATTTTTAGTTTCTATCATTTTATCCATGTTTTAGCATGTTAAGCAGATGTGGGCAAAGAAAATCCATGATGAGTACTTACAGTGTTTCCTTTCTAATGTTTACTGCATTCTCAAGCTTTTGGATAGGTTTAGTGCAAAAGGAAACCTACAATCACAGTACATTTTGAGTTTTCATTTATGCTTGTCATGAGGATAAGCACAAAGAAAACACTTAATTGCAATGCAAAATATATGCTTTCTAACTGGCCACATTTGTAAGCTTTCGGTTGTGTTTAGAGTCGAAGGAGTGTTACAATCATGGAAGGTTTTGAGTCTCTGGCTGTCATTTCAGGTAAATAGGTTCTTGCTCGTTAAGCATTTACATAAGCACAGAGAAAATGATTAATTATAATTTAAAATGAAAATATTTCTCTGCTGATATGTTTATCTACCATAAGTGTTAAACATCCCTTAAAGATAATGTTTGATGTATTCTATGATTGCTGAAAAAAATCTCTTAACCTTTTCTCACAATGTTTATCTCCTGTGAACTTCCATTGAAAATGAATAGTCTCTGAGTCCAGAGTTGCGTCAGGGAAGTGATGTTGCACAGATTTTTAGATTATTATTGGACGCTTGGATTCATATTTCTATCCTTACCTTTGAGTAATCACCGCTGACATGCATTTAATTAGGCGCTTGCGAGCAGCGATACCATAGCATATAAATGCGTAATTGCCGTATCTAAAATGAATGAAAAGATCTTATTTGATGTTGAATATCTTCGTTAAACAAACACTGAGCTACATAAGAAGGGAAATATTCAGTCATGCTATGAAAAGGAGTTACATGATACTGAATGACTTAAATTCTGATAGCTACATTAGCTAATGTTGTCATCGCCCTAACCACTATTCTCAGTGAATAAGCCTTGAGTAATCGCATCGCATTGCTGTATATCAGCATATAAATTATCTATTGCAAGGTGCAATCTTTCATACGACTTTCTAAATGAATGAAAGTCGTATTAAAACTAAACAAGAGTTTGTCACTAAAGTGACTATATCCCCCGCCGTTAGGTCACCAAAACTGACTGGTGTCTGCGCATTCCCAGTAGGAAGGTTGGTACCAAAAAGAACTGAAATAGGTTGACACCTTCTTGAGATATCGCGCTGACAATGTTCGGGACGGACGAACGGAGCTGAATACTATATCTCCCACTTCGCGCTAAATGCGCGGGGGGGAATAACTAGCCAGAAAATAAAAAAATAATTTGGATACAATAACAATTGTAATCCACGAAAATCCATGGCTTTATTGCCATTTTTTTGACATCGTCAGCCATTTATTTTCGCAAGTGCTAGCCCATTTCCATGTCATACACACATCATAGGCAGGTCATATTATACAAGATCTATACTCCTGAGCAATGCTGCAAAGTAGTCCTGAACAATGACCTATGAACCTTTTTTCAAAGTTCATGCCACTCCGAGATAAAATACAAATTCATGAGCATATCACTATACAAAATGTTCTAACGGTATAAAACGTTATATCATCTTCACTATTTATAGCCCATTATCACATTGCCCAGCCCTAAGTGACAGCTAGCCCCTGCATTCCTCTGCTTAGCAATATTTTGAAGTTGGGACTTTCAAGTTGCCTGACAGTATCACTGGTCCTTACATGCCTTCACAGCTCTACACGTCCCTAACTTTTTTCCCCTGCTTGTGAAATCCAGCCGCAAAAGCTCTTTGAGGTTGTCACTCATCTCTCGTCACTTCTCACTGTCTACAGTTCACAGTTGAGTCCAATTTCACATGTAAATAATAAAATTAGCGGTCACGCATTCAACTGCCTGGCAAAATGGCGGTCACTGACGACATATAACTAGACAGAAGTGGGGTGCCTGTATGCGTGTAGTCCTCAGCAAAACCATGCAAAACCATTGGTCTCACTGCACTGGCAGCCCACATTATGTGATGTCCATGACCGCCATTCTGCAGGGGAAGGCAAGGGGTAAGTGACAGCCAGCTCTACTTACAGATCACCTGCGACGGCCAGCTCTGTTGGATACAACGAGTGCTGTGCCTTGAGTAGGTGTTGTTGGCCATAACAGAAACATGGGGTTCAAGCAAGATTCAGATGATTTCTTAGTAAAAGGTTCAGCAAAATATCAATGCAATATCCTCCACACTACCAAAGAAAATGACATTTAGACAAAAAAATTAAATAATTTGAGCATATAAACAGCTAGAGTTATTTTCCTGACTAGAAGCCACAAACCTAAATATCAACAAACTGGCACTCTTATTTTCTCAATTTCTAAACTAAATTGCGGTTGATTTAGCTGTGAGCAATGCCTATTACTGTAGTAGTCATTCCTGGTGATGCATATGTTCATGCATCAGCTAAATCTCTCTCTCCACCCTTTCCATGCAACAAACCACTGAAGACTGAGTAAGTTTACAAACTGCTTCCAAGCAAAGCTCTTAAATTATGACACTGCCTAAAAAAGTCCATTGTGCCCCCACCCATAAGATATTTATTAACGAATCAAACAAAGCAAAAACAAAAAAATAAAACGAGCTTTTTGGCAATAAAGTGCCTAGCAAGGACTCCGCTTTTAAGAAAACAAAAAAAAGACTTGATTCTGGAGTCAGCGCTTGAATTACAAAAGGAAAATGTTAGCATTTTTGCTAAGCCGATATCATGACCCAAGTTCAACCTTATGAATACATAACTAGAAAGTACCAAAGATACTGAATAGCAAAGAAGAACTTGACTATTCAATAGGACTCTTTCACAACAACGCTTATGATTATTACATCTGGTAGTAAGAGCAATAAAACACAGAAGAAATATAAACAGTTTTAATATCGATACACACAAAAACATGACTAAGCTTAAAATGAAACACAATTAAAAATAATGGCAATAGTGGATTGCTGCCCTAAAATCCCAATCCTTATGGCTGAAAGACAGAAATAAGGAAGCAGTCCTCACAATATTTTTTCTGTCTGCATTGTGCATTTTGGCCATTAGTCAGCATAATATAACATGCAGCAGTTAGATCCAGGAGCATCAGGTACAGTTAGTATATATGCTTACATCATTGCAGTTTCATATTTGTAGTTACTTGTATAGATTGTGCAAACAATTGCACATAACAGAGTAAGTAGTAAGAAGATAAATGACTGTACATTCAGCATTTACACCACTGTGTAAAGAGTTTCATATTCCCAATGGTAATACACACCACAGGAATCTTGCAAAGGGCGATCCTTCATTCTGCATATGCATTCAAAGTTCTTAACAAGCAATACTGCTGAACATTTTGCGACTACAAATCAATCCATGAAGACAAACTAACAAGGAGGCAAACCAGTCAATTTGTCTTGATGGGGGTTGATGGGAGGATATCGCTATTGATTTTGCAATTCTAGAATCACACCCTGAACCCCATCGTCCTGTGACGTACCAGCAACTTCCTCCTCTGCCGCTTCATTCTCGTCCTCTTCTACCTTTTCAAATGGGGTTATTACATCATAGAGAAAAGCGAGGAATCCGTAAAACCAGTCCGAGCCCTCCTCAGCTAAAATATCAAGGACTTCCTCAAGAGACTCAGAGTTTTCATTACTGCCGTCCTTGGTCAGGCCTATGCAGACAGGGGAAAAGTAAGGAAGAGAGAGGAAAGGAGAGCGAGAGAAAGGGAGGCAGTGATGCAGGAAGGCAGAAATGCTAAACATTTTAAGCCAGGTAAGGAAGAAGATAAGAAGCAGGCAGGCAGTGGAGGTCAAAAGCACACAATCCCTCAGCACCAGCAGAGAGGCAGAATAAATATGAGAAAAAGGAATTGCAGAACACAGAACGGGCTTTTCAAAGAGGCATGCATTGGGGAAGAAGATGGCCATATGCTGCACAACCTAAAGCTATGCTACAGTGAGGGAACATTCCTGCGAATGCTGGAACAAGACTTCTGTGCAGTGTGTACACGAGCCATAGTGAGCACGAGTTTCTCATGTTATGATAATAAAAGGAACATAAAGCAATATACGAGATATGCTTATCAATTCAGGTTCCCATGTATTGTTTAAAATATTCACTGAAAACTATTTGAAGTCTACTTTGTGCTACGCTGTAATTTCTGCCAAGTAAAATTTACACTGTAATCAACTCTAAGTTAGGCACAGTCATAAAACAATTGTGCTACTTAATTTGAAATGGACTGCCGCAACCTTCTCTTTATTTGTACCCATGCACAATTAGTATGGCAAAAAGCAGATTTTGAGCTATTTACAGCAATGTTTGGATGAGGGTCTTAAAAAAAAAATCAAAAGTAAACCAAAGTCAGTCATGCAAAAAGAAAACAAAATTTTTCAGTTCCAAGCACCACACATTTTCACAAATCTGTAGTAAATGCACTTGCCTAGCAGTACTTTGGCATCCTCCACATCGAAATCACCATCGCCATCAGCATCATAAGCTCCCAGTTTACCTACAATAGAGCTGAATGTTAATGAAGTCCTCAAGCCAAGAGTATCTCCCAAGATCATGTGACAGTCATATGACAGCTTTTCCTGCGATAAACCCAAATTAAAGATTTTCCTCCATAATTAGAAAGGGAATATTTTACACCAACAAAAGCAGGCTATTTGCATACGATCAGTTCAATTCAACAGCTCCACATTGTTGGTGCAACACTTAAGCGCATATGTATTTATACATGAGACTTTAAAAAGGGCGTTCCGAGTTGTTTGCGCAAGGTTAGGCTATGGATGATAGGAAACTGTTCTTAGATCACCACTCCAGATAAGCAGCATCATAGACATGTCCCATCATCTCTAAAAGCCAAAATTCAATATATCACTATGCACTGCACTTTCAAGTGCTTTCAAGATCTTCACCTCTCCTCTTGAGACTAGCATTAAAGCAGTAACAATCTCATAAAACAAACTGACCTTGTTTTGGGATTTTTAAATAGTAATTAATATTTTTAACACTGTAAAACTGTACAGAAGTTTCATCAATTTGCCCTTCAGCAGAAAACTAAAGAAGTGTCTGCCATTTGGCAGCAAGTTGAACTTGTGTTTTAACATAAGACATTTCAAAATAATTTTGTTTTGCATAACCAAGCCTTATACAGCATAGGTTTCACAACAAATGATTTGCACACACATCAAACGAAGAAAAAAGGAAACTTGAAGAGCTTATTATCTGAAGTGGAAGGATCATTAGTTCGTCACCAAACTACATGTTTTTAGTTTGGCACTGGATGGCTTTAAATGACTGTCAGAAAAGCATGAAGACTGAGCCCATACCTTGCAATACCTCTGAAATGTTATAACGGAACTCCTTTGCCCTGGCTGCATGCAAGATTCAGACAAGATAAAGACGTGAATCAGCAAAGATTAAACATCAGTGAAAATCTTGTTCATGAAAGCATTGTTCATGCAAGCATTGTTCATGCAAATTAATGACGAGGCTAAATAATAACGATCAAATTAAAAAGAACATTCAGAAGTGTTTATCACAAGCAAAAGAAATGAGAGGAAATTAAGGGTCTGTAAAGGGTGACTCTAGTGATCACTGTGTGAAATGGATTACAGTGCGAGTTTGCACTCTCCATTCTCTTATTCGTGGAGGTTGGGTCCTCACAATCAAAAGAGTGAGCGAAGTTGAACACTGGATAAAAAGAGACATGAGAAGTCATCCACAAAAGAGAGACACTCAAAGCATCTGGCCCCCTTTCACCAAATTTCTTCACCCCTAGAGGATGGCTAGAGGCGTTGCATACACCAGACTTACCGAGCACATCATCATAATCAACCAGGCCGAACCACACAACGGCCACAGAGGTCCAGACGCCAAGCAGGGCCAGCACCATGAACCAGGTAAAGAATGAATGTCCCGAGGACCCCTCTGCCTTCTTTCCATTCTTGCCAGCAGACTGTGGCTTTGAATCTGCAAAAAGACAGAGACGCAGCAGTGGGAAAAGAAGTTACGTAATGCTTACATAAGTAAAACTTGCACATGTCATGGTGGAGATTCAATGCAGAGTTTTATCACCGAGGTGTTAAAAACAAGACAGAACAGCTGCAGAGTGGTAATTCTCTCGCTTCTCTACAGTCCAATGTGGCATTTACCACAAAGCAAGATTTTTGCAGTGCATACGCCTACATATAATCATTAAAATCATATTTTTAATTAACACGTTCAAAAAGTTACGCAGGTGGAGACAGCCGGAGTGGTCACACGGGCTGTACTTGCAGCAGTTAGAGGCTCCAACGAATTAACAGGAGGGGGTTACAGGTCAAACACAAAGGCATGAATGTTGCAGATGGTCTATACATGCTCACATCAGCAGTTACAGGCTATACATAAAATATCACAGCACTGGGGTATGTGCAGGCCTCAGTGAATAAGGGAATAATGGAATAGGCCTCACAGATATTAAATGAATATGGGCATCATTGTATTAAATGAAATTAAGCCTCTATGGAAAGTAATGTCGTATCAACAGTTTTACACACACAAAATCCTTGTGGATTCAAAACAGAGAGAGAAGGACTGGAATTTTACCCCGCCCCCATAATAGCAGAACTATTCCCATGTTGCCTTTGAGGCTTTTCACAACTGTGTGAATCACAAATTTAAAATTACACAAAGTCTTCAGTGGAGAAGGCACACACTGCAGTCATTAAAACTCAAATCAAAGTAATTACATGAGTAACAGAATGCTTATCATAATCAGTGGTATGACAACACAGTAACAAGAGTCTAGAGGAATACCAATTAAAGACTGACATTTACCACAACAACCAATTTAGAATTAAATCCACTAGCTTAGAATAGTTGTCAAATTAGAGCAGACATTGAAATACAAGGCCTCCTCTCACATATTTAAAACTACAGTATAATGTTGCTGGGCAAATGAACTTGCACATTCAACTAATTTTCTAACTACACTTAAAAAAATTAATAATAAATTGAACAACTGCACTTCGCTGAGAAAATATGCAAAAACTAGAAAACAACAATAAAGGAATGGCACTTTTTGAAAACGTGAATTTCGATCCTGGAGAGCCCTGAGGCACGTGGAGTTAGGTAACCTTCCAGATATTTTTCAGCTGCAGTGAAGTGAACGACTCACTGCAGACACTGTGACATTAATCGCATTGCTAATGCCACACTACAAATGAGAGCTGCGGTTGATGTCACATAACGCAATGGTAATTACTTTGCCTATCATACATTATCAAAATCCAGATAATAAGTAAGAGCACACCTGAATAGACCAATAAGGAGAGGTGCTCAATGTTCCACCACAAAAGTGCTGTTCAACATTCCTAGTGGGAAGTACGAACACTCAAATACTCAACGCGCCTCTAAATTACACGGCAAAACCATGCCATTCCGAACACAAAAGGCTGTCTTTTCAGGTCCGGCTAATAATTCGCACAAACAAGGTTTTGATACCTCTTTTGAAGTTCAGTCTCAACAAATGAAAGCCCAAATGGTTGCAAATAATGACTGACAAGAAATAATCATTAATCCTGTGCTGCGACCTTCCCCAAGTTGCTCTCCAACCCCCATTCAACTCCGCTCAAAGCACACATAGTGCACATTCAGAGATCTTCCAAAGGCATAAATCATTCCAGAGCAATGCAGAAGAGGGGAAAATCCTTTACAATTACACTCAGAAAATTTGTTCACTCGCATGTTAATCGTGGTTTCACCATCTTACCCGACTCCATACTGTTGGATTCTGTGCTAGGGTCTCCCATTTGTATGCAATAGGACAGCCAGTACAGAAGTGGAAAGTGCTAAATTTCTTCCGTTTTCGTCCAGAAAGCCCAATGCGCAACAACTGCCCAAGGTTCTTTCACAGCTAACTCAGCTAGAACTTGATACAGGACCAGCCCTGCTTGCCCCGAGGGGTATTTTTAGAGCAGCCCACTAAACCGGCCAAACAAATTTAAGCACTCATATGGAAAGACGCTTTCACTCTATGTCAGCCTGCAGTGCCGCTACCTGATAGGACAGTGGTGTAGAAGCCCCGGGCTCTAAAAATAAGCCCTGCCCCCACAAACCTCCCCACTCACAGTAATAAGAACAAGACGACAAAAGGCGTGTCACAGACTTTGGTATTTTCTAAGGGAGGTCGTCCCTTGCATCTGTGTGGACAGCCTCCTCTCTTTAACTCAGACAGATGTGCATAAAATCTTAATATTACACAGTTGCTTTTTCCAACTGCCCCCATACACAGACAGCTCAGTATAAGAGAGTATCGGAATTATTGGCACCCTTGACTGGAAATGCATTAAAAATACTACATGAAAATAAATAACATTACAGAAATAAACACCAAGCTGGAGTCATCTTCGGGGATAAATTGACTTTTTTTGAGAAATAAAAAAAAAATGTATATTGAGTTTATTTATCTTTTATTTTTTTATTTATCTTTTATTTTTTATTTATTAATTTTTCTTTAATTGTTATTGAGGATACTTTTATTACTTGAATTGGTCTTGCTTAACCTGAGGAAGAGTTTCTTTGACAAAGTATAATTGTATTTGTGCCTTGTTTGTTTGTTAATACTGCAATAAAAAAAAAAAAACCTCAATATACAGAGATGGGGAAAAAATGATTACCGTTATTCATGTTCCAGCAGAACCAACCAAAATTATATATATATTTAATAAATCAACAAATTCACCAAAAATAAGATACATACAACCCCAATTCTGAAATAGTTGGGACAAAGTGTGAATTGTGAATAAAATCAAAATACTATGACTTTCAATCACACCAGCCAGTATTTTATTCACAATAGAACAGAGATAACATAGCAAATGTTGAAACTGAGAAATTTTACAATTTTATTCACAAAATGAGCTCCTTTCAAATTTGATGGCTGCAACAGGTCTCAACAAAGTTGGGACAGGGGCCTGTTTACCTTGGTGTAGCATCCCTTTTTCTTTTTAACACAGAGTGGAGGCATCTGGGCATTGAGGAGACAAGTTTCTTGAGTTTAGCCATTGAAATTTGATCCTAATCTTTTTTAATACAGGCCTCCAGCTGCTGGAGAGTTTTGGGTCTCCTTTCACGGACTTTTTGTTTAATTATGCACCAAATATTCTCATTGGGTGAAAGATCAGGACTTCAGACAGGCCAGTTCAGCACATTGACTCTTCTAGTATGAAGCCATGCTGTTGTAATAGCTGCAGCATGTGGTTTTGCATTGTCCAGCTGAAATACACAAAGCCTTCCTTGGAACAGATGTCACCTGGAGGGGAGCATATGTTGCTCTACAACAGTTATATGCCTTTCAGAATTCATAGTGCTTTTAAAAACATGCAAGTGTCCAACATCATATGCATTAATGCATCCCCATACCATCAGAGATGCTGGCTTTTGAACTGAACCCTGATAACAGGAGGGGAGGTCTTTCTCCTCTTTAGCACGGAGGACACAACACCCATGATTTCCAACAAGAATGTCAAATTTGGACATGTATGACCTCAGGACACTTTGCCACTTTGCTACAGTCCATTTTAAATGAGCCTTGGCCCACAGAACACAGCAGCGCTTCTGGATCATGCTCAACAATGGCTTCCTTTTTGCATGACAGAGTTTTAGGTGGCATCTGTGAATGGGACGGTGGACTGAGTTTACAGACAGTGGTTTCTTGAAGTATTCCTGGGCCCATTTAGTAAAGTCAATGACAGAATCATGCTGGTGAGTGATGCAGTGGCGTCTGAGGGCCCTGAGATCACGGGCATCCAGTAAAGGTCTTCAGCCTTGTCCCTTACAAACCAAGATTTTTCAAGTTTCTCTGAGTCTTTTGATGATGTTACGTTATGAGACCCTAAAAGCCTCTGCGATTTGACGTTGAGGAAAATTGTTTTTAAAGTATTTTAAAGCATTTTTTTACGCAAGCCTTCACACGATGGAGAGCCTCTGGTCATCTTTACTTCTGAGAGACTGAGCCTCTCTAAAACATCCCTTTCATAGCCAATCATGTTACACCTGATGCCAGTTAACTTACTTACTTGCTAAATGTTCTTTCAGCTGATTCTCTTTTATATATTAATAGCTTTTTCAGCCCTTTTTTGCCCGTTTCCCAACTTTGAGACCTGCTGCAGCCAGATAATTTGAAATAAGCTCATTTTGCAGATAAAAAATTTAAATGTCTCACTTAAAACATTTGAAATGTTATCTATGTTCTACTGTAAATCACATATTGGCTCATGTGATCTGATGGTCATTGCATTTTGACTTTATTCACAAGTTACACTTCGTCCCAACCATTTCAGAATTGGGGTTGTAATTACCAGCACCACTGGCAGGAATAAAAGCAGACAGTCTGTTCTTCTTTCAGTTAAGCCCACATGTTTTAGCTCAAATTGAGGCCAGGTGACTGAGGTGGCCATTGAATTTATTGTCCAAGAACCATTTCTGTGTGGATGGTTTTTTTTTTTTTTCCCCCCCTGTGTGGATGTCCATGTTTGCTTGGGGTCACTGTCTACCCAAAGATACTTGGAGGAATCCAGTTAGTCATTGATCCTAACCAGTACCCCTGGACAAGAGGAATTTCAACATGGGTATGAGGTTCCTTTAGTTGTATTCAATTCTGTTTCAATGCCAAACATGCCAATCCTGTGTACTGACTAAAACATTAAATTTGGGTCTCGAGACCACAGTATCTTCATCCTGTCATAATTTAAATGACCTTTGCCAAACTGCAAGCACTTGCTTCTTTTTCTGTGGGTCAGAAAAGCCTTATTTTTAGAAACCCCAGGACTTTTTGGTTGCAGAGAGAAGTTCAATGGTATTGATGTCTGAGAAAATGACCCTATTTTTCCACCTGATGTATTATTTCAATAATGATTTTCCACATTATTTTATGGTGCCCATGGCAAGTTTCAAGTCCTCTCCAGTATACAGTGCCGTGAAAAAGTATTTGCCCCCTTTGCATATTTTTCACACTGAAATGTTTCAGATGATCAAACAAATTTTAATATAAGAAAAAGATACCCCGAGAAAATACAAAATGCAGCTTTAAAATGATGATTTCATTTATTAAGGGGAAAACGCTATCCAAACCTACCTGGTCCGATGTGAAATTCCCCCCCCCCTTGTTAAATCATGAATTAACTGCGATTAACCACATTTTTTGAGTCCAGTTTCAATTACCAGACCCAGGTCAGATTACGGCCAGACCTGTTGAAGCAAGAAATCACCTCAACAGAACCTGTCTGAAAAAGTGAAGTAGGCTAAAAGATCTCAAAAAGTAACATGGCATGCCGCGAACTAAAGAAATTCAAGAACTGATGAGAAACAAAGAAATTGACATCTATCAGTCTGGAAAGGGTGGCAAAGCCATTTGTAAAGCTTTGAGACTCCAGCGAATCACAATGAGAGCAATTATCCACAAATAAAGAAAACGGCAACAGTGGTGAACCTTCCCAGGAGTGGCCGGCCTACCAAAATAACTCCAAAAGCGCATCAACTACTCATCCAGGAGGTCACAAAAAAACCCAAAACAACATCTGAAGAACCCCAGGCCTCATTTGCCTCAGTTAAAGTCAGTATTCATGATTCAACAATAAGATAGAGACTGGGCAAAAATGGCATCCATGGGAGAGTTCCAAGGCGAAAACCACTGCTGACCATAAAGAACACGAAGGCTCATCTCACATTTGCCAAAATACATCTTGATGGTCCCAAAGACTTTTGGGAGAATATTCTGTGGACTGACCGGACATAAGTTGTACTTTTTGGAAGGTGTGCGTCCCATTACCTCAGGCGTAAAACTTACACAGCATTTCATAAAAAGAACATCATACCAAAAGTCAAACATGGTGGTGGTAGTGTGATGTTTGGGGCTGCTTTGCTGCTTCAGGACCTGGACGACCTGTCATAATTGATGGAACTATGAATTCTGCTCTCTGCCGGAAAATCCTGAAGGAGAATGTCCAACCCTCAGATTGTGATCTCGAGCTCAAATGCACTTGAGATATGCAGCAGAACAATGATCTGAAATACACCAGCAAGTCCACCTCCGAATGGCTTTAAAAAAAAAAAAAAAAAAAAAAAAAAAAAAACAAAATTAAGATTGTGGAGTAGCCTTGTCAAAATCCGGGCTTAAATCCTTTTGAAATGCAGTGGCAAGACCTTAAACAGCCCATTCATGCTCAAAACCCCTCTAATGTGGCTGAATTAAAATAATTCTGCAAAGAACAGCGGGCTAAAATTCTTCCAGTGATGTGAAAGACTCATTGCCAGTTATTGCAACATTTGATTGCAGTTGTTGTCACCGAGGGTGTCATAACCAGTTATTAGGATTTAGGGGGCAATTACTATTTCAAATAGGGCCAGGTAGGTTTGGAAAGCTTTTATCCCTTTATAAATAAACTCATCATTAAAAAACTGCATTTCGTGTTTACTCAGGTTGTCTTTGTCTAATATAAAAATTTGTTTAATGATCTGAAATATTTAAGCGTGACCAATATGCAAAAAAAAGAAGAAATCAGGAAGGAGGCAAATACTTTGTCACGGCATCGTATCATGATGTTCATTTTTGTACATTACAGTCCCAAATAGACAAGAATAAAAGATAAAGCCAGATATGTTCTTGGGGGCGTGGCTATCCTCTGGTGCTCATCAGACAGTCAAATCTACTCCTAGATCCACCCCTCGCTCCTCCCTGGATCTTCAATTCATGCTCTTGTCCAATGGGAATCACATCCGGTTTCAACATGACAAAATGGCACTGTTCAAATTGCCAAAATCGAGGCTTCCTAAATGGTATGGTGAAACCAATGGGTGACATCATGGTTGCTTCGTCCATCTTTTTATACAGTTTATGGTCAACCATAGGATATGTCGGCCTTTGTCATCCGTGGTAGGTCTGGATAGCTTTTTTCCCTTAATAATGAAATCATCATTTAAGAACCGCATTTTGTATTCACTCAAGTTAGCTTTATCTGAAATAAAATTTTTTGATGATCTCAAACATTTAAGTGTGACAAATATGCAAAAAAAATAATAATAATAATAATCAGGAAGGGGCAATAGTGTTCGCCAGCCACCAGTCTCCCGTCTTTGAGACGGGTAATGTTCACCTGAGACAGGGAGACTGGTAAGTCTGATCTGAGACGGGTGCGGTCGTTTCTAGCGTTAAATTGCCTATATGCGAGATGGGCAAGCATTTGTTTAGTTAACAATGGTTGTCCCGGAAATCTGCGCAGTCGATTTGACTTTAACTCTTTACTGAAGTGCTGTGGGCCGGGCGCAAAATTGGGCTCAAATATAAACGCAATTAATACCGCAAGCGGTGTAATGGCCCTCACCCATGTGCACCTCCTATGTGCACGGTGGTGCCAATCAACAATGAGAGGACAGCATATCTTGTCTTTCACAGCACAATATGCAATTGCCAATTTTTTTTGGACTGTGTCAAAATAATTGTTTTCCTCCCATTCCAAAAATAAAGGGGGTAATGGAGAACCATTTTCCATATCACTGTGTTCAGATTGTCATTCTGCACAAATGTTACATTGAGTTCAACTAAATCCGACACTGTATGCGTGAGCTAGACATACTTTTATGCTTATGAAAATGGCCGCTTCATTGTAAGCTCATCACAGCCACAGCCAACATTTCATCAAAAATGTAAATAGTAACTTTTGACTACAAATTTGTCTAGGTGATTTTCACCAATTTTGGTGCAAATTGGATGAAAACCCTAGGAGGAGATGTTGAAAGTATGAGGGGTGTGATTTTATATGTCCACGCATATGTCCAATATGGCCGACTTCCTGTTGGGTTTAGCATGGGGCCATAATGTAATTTTTAACTAGTTCCAACATGGGCTTTGTCTATCAAGTCTCAATTTTCTACGTGGAAAAAAGTTTGGGGTGGGCTCCCATTAGCGTGATGCATTTTGATTTTTGACACGGCGTGGCCAAGTCATTTTTCAATATTTTTTTCTTGGGGACTTCAAATAAAAAAAAAATTTCGGCAGGCTTGAATTTTTGGACAAATAAAATTGACTTTTCGTTAATCTTCAAGGGGTCAAATTCGTGTTCAAAATGCGGAAAGAATAATAATAATAATAGAACCACGAGGTTTTAATAGGCCCTCGCCGGCTTCGGCCAGGCTCGGGCCCAATAACATCCACGCACTTCTGTCTTATTATCTATTCACCACACAATGGCGCCATGGCCAAGTCTTGCAGCATGTGTGGCCAACTGGGAATTGTCCACTTGTACAGGAGTTGAATGAAGTTATTAAAGAGGTAGGTCAGCAATTGTATTGATAGTTTGGATGTCCAAGAGCATTTCATTCACTGTAATGTGATTCAAAATGCTCCGATTTGTTAGATCAGGGTTTCCCAAACCTCTCCTACAGTACTCCTAGTCCTGCCTGCTTTAGATGTCTCCCTCCTCCAGCACAGGTGATTCAAATGATCAGGTCATAAATAACCCCAGAAGCTGCTTGATAATGAGTAGATCATTTGAATCACCTATGCTGGAGCAGGGAGAGATCTAAAGCAGGCAGGACAAGGGGTACTGCAGGAGAGGTTTGGGAAACCCTGTGTTAGATGCAATGCCTCTTTCAAAGCCCCTTCAAGTAGTTTTTATTTGTATCAGTGCGTGGGTTGTATTGCTAAGGCAATAGAAACTTGCAGATCAGAAATCGGGAATTTAAATAAGTGCAGCCTGAAATTAATACATGTACATACATTATGATAAATGTGGGTCCGTTTATTTATTTCAGAATGATGTCACCAGCTGTCCGCTCTTAGAAGTTCAAAAGTCGCCAGATTTCATCACTAGCTGATCCACCTGTTGTGGCGCAAGACTCATATCATTTTCTTCTTGGCTCTCTCTTGAAATCCACAGGACATAAAATACAATTGTACTGGAGACAAATTCCATACAAGTGGTAGAATTGGGTGAATATTCCTATTATTAATTAATTTGTGATGACAATCTTAACGCGAGATGATATTCCATCTACTGCAGCTGATATGAACTACGTGTAAAAGCTAACAGTTGGGCCACTTCGAAACTGGGTTGTCTCTTGATGACATAGATGGCGATTCCCAACAAGTTATTTTAATCATGTTAATTGTGTTCAGAAATTCCCTGGCGAGCTACAAAACGTAGCTATATCCCAGCAAACATTTCAATGTTGTATCAACGTCGTTTCAAGGTCAAACCACGACGTCGCGTCATGGTTCAAAAATAGTTCCAAAATGAAAATTGTGCCGACGTCCGGACGTTACCTGTCCGTCATCTGGCCGTTCTTCCTTGCCGTTCACCTCATAACCACAAAGCAGTTTTTGCCGTCCGACTGGGAACTTTTTTGGCCTGGGACACGATTTCGCCATCCGGCCAATGTTTGCCGGGATGGGCTGTATCGCAGAAATCTATCAAAAAGGCTTTCAAGTTTAAGTTTCATTATTCCAAGTGTTCATATATGCCAAAAGGCTCCCAAGTGATAGCTTCCTCATTTCAAGTTATGTCTCTGCTCAGACACGAGAGAAGATTGGTCACGTGGGATATTAAAGGAATAAGTCCCGAGAAACAGTGGGTTACAGTGATTTTATAACGGCGGAGGGGCGTTCTAAGGCACGACGCGCAGCAGACACCGTTGTTTGCCAGCTGAGATCTCTGTAAATATTGAAGAATAATGAGACTTTGTTACTGATGTGCATTTCATTTAGTTTCTATAGAAAAATATTTGGTGCTGTAACACCGAGAAATGACAGACAAACCGATAAGGTAGATAAACGGATGGAGCGCCGAACTCGATCTCCCTACACGATAAAATCACCAACTGAATACTGTCGGGGAAATGCACAGTCTTTCCACTGGAGCTCGTTCTTGGAGAATCTCTGTTCTAAAAAAGCTAAATAAACTTGAGGCATTGCCGGTGTTCTGCCAAGGATACTCGGAGTGCTGGTTGGAGAATTGTTTGTATGTGAGCGTGTGTAGCGTGCGAGCTGGAAAATTTTTGCCTCAATTCGAGAGCAGATATTGCCTCTGAGTCACCAGATTACGGTGTTTCTTCGATGTGCTCCTCGGTGCATAGCGAGATGCCTCTAATTTTCATAGATGGATGCCATAGTCATAAACTTATTTTTCTGTTTTGTATCCAAATACTTTTGATTACATTTCTGAATACGACTTAACAAGTGCCATTTATGTCTCAAACATTTCTTTAGTGGCACCCCTTTGACAGCAAACAAGGAGGGCGATAAATGTCTTTAAACTGCTTATTAGTCTTGATCTGTTTCGGTCATTTTTATTGATAAAAGATACTTTAACTCTCCCTTCTCAGGTGTAGCTAATTGTCTTTAAGACGAGAGATAAAACGCTTCAACTGAAGGCAAAAAAGTGCGCAGTTCTTGCTTTGTAAGATGTGACAAAAGTTAACGCGGAAAATCCAAGTTTTTTTTTTTTTTCTCGTGAAGGGTTACCTGTTAACCTTCTGTTAACCAAGTATCTTTCCAACTGCGTAAAAATCATTTCCCTAGGCAAATATGTTGATTATGGGCCAATATTTGGAAAAATAGTAAAAAAAAGAAAGAAAAAAACATCTACCCTTTGCCCCACCTTTCCAAAATGTAGCAAATCTGCTACATTGGGTAATCATGCAAATGGAAAAATTAAAGTGACGGACCAATCAAGTTATTCTCAGATGTTTATTTGGCAATAAGAAACACAACAGCAGGGTGTCCAGGCTGTTAACCCTTTTACTTAATGTAGCAGATATGCTTCGGTGGTTAATAGAGGGTTAAGGCACCTGAATTAAAAATTTTTATTGAATTTATTTTTCACTCGCCTTGCCATTTCATTAAAAGGTAAACTGTGTACTTAACTGCAAATGGATTATTCATATTGTTGGACAACATGTTAACCAAGAACAATGATTAAAATCGGGTCGATAATCTTGTCCATTTCAAGGTATGTTTTCCGCCCCGTCTGTTTTCCGTCCACGAGCCGCCACTGTTATTAAACACTGATCAGTTAACATGTAAAGAATGTTACTGTCCTCAACAGAGATTTAGTTTTGCTGACATTTTTGTAACAAGAAAACTTCTCTCTTGACATGCAAAGTACAGCGCTACAGAAATCACCCTACCCGATTATAATTGCCTGTCTTTCATTAGATTGAGACAACAGTACCGATCATTTCCCCTCAGATTCAACCATACCCTGCACACGTGGGCTTGGATGGCACTCAGTGTTTCCTTCACTGTTGGGTCGAAAACAAAGGTTCCTATACAGACAATAAGAGTGGGGGGAGCATATTTAGGATCATTTATGTTTTGTTTCTAGCGATTTTATTGGACATAGGATGCATTTAACTTTACTGATCTTTGAAAAAATTGTGCCGGTCAGGAAAAGCACTAGCTATCTGAACGGTGGTCAGTGCGTTTTGAGTGCTCAAAGGTGCATTCCGAGTGCTGGTCGGCTCCGACCACCGCCGACCAGCATCAGCAGAATCCTGATTACCGATTGTAACAGGAATAAACAAAAGTACCTGAATAAAAGTAGTCTTCAGACATGTTTTGAGCCTCAGGCAATCGGCATTTGAGACACCCTTCGGCTGTTCAAGTCAAGTCATTTTATTTGGATAGCACAGTTAAAAAACAACAGGAGTCAACCCAAAGTGCTTTACAAAAAAGGCAGGGTGAGTAAAAACACAAGGATGAAACATAGCTTAGCTTAATATAGCACAGAGCTAAGGCGTCACAGAGGTCTAAAACAAGAAATAACATACAAAACCAAATAACAATAAAAGCAGGTGCAAAATTTAGAAAAGGCAAGTCATAAAAGGACAAGCACTAAAAACCAAACAAGAAGTAATAATAAATAAATAAAATAATCAAAGAGGGGGCCTCAGACTGAGTTAAAAGCACAGTGAAAAAGATGGGCCTTAAGACAAGATTTAAAACTAGAAATGGTGGGACATGACTTGATATGAGGGGGAGAGAATTCCAGAATTTGGGAGCAACTACTGAGAAAGCCCGGTCCCCTCTAGTCTTGAGGTGTGTGCGAGGGACTGCAAGAAGGTTCTGTGAGGATGACCGAAGAGATGTAGGAGCAGAATGCGGAGACAAAAGCTCAATAATGTAAGATGGAGCAAATCCATTAAGAGCTTTAAAAACAAACAGTAAGATTTTAAAATAAATTCTGTACTGTACAGGGAGCCAGTGCAGTCAGGCTAAAACCGGAGTTATGTGATCTTTTTTCCTGGTGCCTGTCAAGAATCTCGCAGCTGCATTTTGAACTAGTTGTAGTCAGACTATGTTTGACTGACTAATACCAGCATAAAATGAATCACAGTTGTCAAGTCAGGAGGAAATAGAAGCATGGATCAGTGTTTCCAGATTATTCTGAGAGAGGAGGGGCTTAAGTTTAGCTATTGAGCGCAGTTGATAAAAAAACTGCCTTTGACTACATTACTGATTTGTCTATTAAAATTCAGAGAGCTATCCAATATGATAGCAAGGTTTCTGACCGGAACAGAGAGCATTACTTAGGTTAGCAATAGCATTTGGAGAACCAAATAAAATAACTTTGGTCTTGCCGTCATTGAGCTGGAGGAAATTGCTAGCCATCCAGGATTTAATTTTGTCCAGGCAGCCAAGTAGCTTAGTCAGAGCACAGGAGCTGCTAGGTGTGACAGGGAGATACAGCTATGTGTCGTCCACATAGCAGTGATATTGAATATTGCACTCATTAAGGATAGAGTCTAGAGGTACCATGTACAGAGAGAATAATAGCGGGCCTAAGATAGAGCCTTGAGGGACACCACAGGTAATAGGGGCATTGGAGGACGAGTGGTTACCTAACTCAACAGAGAAAGTTCTGTCTTTCAAATAGGAGGAGAACCAGTCCAGAGCTATGCCCCACAAACCAACCTCATCTTTCAAGCGTTTTAGCATGATGTTATGATCGATCGTATCAAATGCAGCACTGAGATCTAGAAGTAACAGAATGGCACAAGAACCAGAGTCAACACAGAGAAGAACATCATTGTGTACTTTGACAGTGCCGATTCTGTACTGTGCAAGGCTCTAAAACCTGACTGGAATTTATCTAAAACAGGGGTTCCCAAACTTTTCCAAATCAGGGCCCACTTGAAAATCTAAAAAATGTCCGCGGCCCACCTTTGTCCTATAAACAGTACATAGCCGAAATTATGCATTCTCAGAACACTTAACAGCAACAATAATTGTTGTTGTTGTTGTTAAGAAAATAAAATAAATAAAATGAATAAAAAACAACAACAATAATTGTTGTTGTTGTTTTTTATTTATTATTATTATTATTATTATTATTATAAAGATTCAGGATTGAAATGAAAGCAGGAGGATAAAGGCAGCCCAAACTTTTGATCTGTGGTGTACACACAAGACAGAATTAATTATCGAACACAGTACGTGCTCCTCCGATTATGACCCCGGTCATGATGACCAGAAAGCTACGTTCCGATCATAAACTATATAAGGTTCCTAAAATATTGTGAGGTCAATAACACTCAATAGGTTATTACTTCTAAATATTTTTTTAAATCGTGAAATAAATATTTTACAATAAAAATCATAAAAAAATCATATTTGCAAAAATGAATCATATTTTTTAATGACCTCTCACGGCACACCTGCAGTACCACCACGGCCCACCAGGGGGCCGCGGCCCACACTTTGGGAATCACTGATCTAAAATGTTAAATCTGTTCAAGTAGGATGAGAGCCATTGAAAAGCCACTTTTTCTTAAACTTTGGATATGAAAGGCAATTTCGAGATTGGCCTGTAATTTTTCAGATCAAAGGGATCCAGGTTAGGCTTCTTTGACAGAGGTTGTTCCTAGTATTCTTCAGGATAGCTCAAATCGTGGCTGTTGTAATGTGGAAAAAAGCCACTAGATGGCAGTATTGACTTTTTTTGTCAAGCCCGGTCTGGAGATGGGTTTGGGCATGTCTGTGAGGGGAAAGTCCCAGAGAGTAAAGAAAAGTCTAAAAGGTGGGAGGGGGCTGCAAAAGAGTATATAAGGAGAGAAATTGAGAGAGTAAAGTAGTAGGAGAAATTGGAAGGAGAAGGACACATTTGATCAGACCTGTCACTCTTTTCAAGACCTGTGAAGTTTTTTTGTGGATTTTTGCCTGTGTTGGAGCATTTCCCTGTCCCAGGACATCACCAAGCAACCCCATCTCAAGGGACTGTAAATATTTTTTTTCTTGTATATATCAATTTTGGTCAGTAGTATAAATTGTAGGTTAGTTGGTCAGTTTGTGTTTTATTAAATCTGTTAAAGTTTTAAAACTTTATCTGTCATCCATTGCTGTCTGACTGGTCATAACAAATTGGGGCCCTAACACTGTCCACACTTGACGGATGTGTATCTTCAAAGATCACTTTCACTTTTCCCTACCATATAGTACAACATTGAATTTATTTAGGTTTGAGGTGTCAATAAATGCCATGATTTTCTTTAATATACAATTCCCTTCAGTGAACCTAATACATTAATGCAGTCGTGTTTTGATGCAAGTATAGCTGTATATTTAAGATGAGTTTCTTGAATAATTAAATGTGATGTTTTGATTTGAAGTGGTGTCTTGGACTCTTTTTTTTCTGCATCAATGGCATAAAATACCCATCAGTTATTTCTTTGGTGTGCAACGAGCTGGTTCGATGGGATGAACCACTGACGTAGGTGGTTTTGTCTTGGCCAGGTTGCCCTGGTCGCTGGGGTTAGACACCCTGAGATTCCATTCTGGCTAACACTATGGGAAGGGGGCAAATGCTTTTTCACAGCACTGTATATCATATTATATATCATATTTCCGATGATACATATATAAACAAAATTGATATGTATATCAATTTCAGAATTATTCAGATTTTAGGATATAAATCCATTTTTCTCATTAATCAGTTAGCCAATCTGAAACAGCACCTGGGTACTGATATAAGCAGTGACTGACATGGCTGATTTTTACATTTTCCCAAATGTACGCCATTTATGAGTATTTCTGGCATCACTCTTCACAGAGTTCATAAATCAAAATCAGAATCAGAAATAATTTAAACTCAAGATCCCCCAGAAAAAACTGACTGAATTTGAAAATGAGTTAAAGGGTGTTAA
Source organism: Gymnothorax reevesii (assembly GCA_029721435.1). Lineage (NCBI taxonomy): Eukaryota > Metazoa > Chordata > Actinopteri > Anguilliformes > Muraenidae > Gymnothorax > Gymnothorax reevesii. Next base: position 76,996,641 of record CM056575.1, read on the forward strand.
TTGGGATGAGCTCCATCAATGTGACCAAGTAAACGAATGCTGTAACAAGCTTACGTCTACTGTTGGATGTATTGTTGATAAATTCATTAGAAAGCAAATAAAATCCCAGAGAAAATTTCAGCTACCATGCATGAATGATAATATTCAAATAATAATGAAAAGAAGCGACTATGCCCTAAAAACTTCTATCAAAAATCAAAAGGGACATCGATTTGAAACATTATTAGGGCTTGCGTAACCAAGTTGTTAAAGAACTCAGAATATCCAAATCAAATTTTTAAATTCAAGCTCTGACAGAGGCCAAAGGAAATTGCAGAATAATCCGGAAGCAACTAAACAGCCAACTAAATCCAAAGGGTTACACCACCCAAAGCAAATATAAACTTTAGATTGGTGAAAACACCATCACTGATAATGCACAAGTCACAAAAAAGTTCAATCATTTCTTCATAGAATCTGCTAAAAACCTCACCTCAAGCCTCCGAAGCAGGTACGATGTAGGCCTAACAACAACAGACCTGCCTGATGATCAAGATGACTCATTTCATCTCAGGGAGGTTGGCCAGACAGCTGTCCTGAAAGCCATACAGGACTTAAATATCACCTTCTCAAATGATATTAAAAATATAGTAGCATTTTAGTCCAGCCTCTCATCCATCTTATTAATATTTCCATTAAACCCAGGCAATTCCCAGATTTGTGGAAACCTGCTCTGGTAATGCAACTTTTTAAATCTGGAGATGCTGAAATGATTTGTAATCATAGACCTGTCCTCTTCTAGTTTTATCTAAAGTCCTAGCGAAGACTGTCTCAGAGCAAATGATGCACTACCTTGAGACAAACCATTATTTGCATATCAGGCAGTTCGGATTCAGGTGCAACTATTCTGCAGAATCTGCCACTTGCTTTTTAACTGAAAATATCAAACATTCACTTGATAAGGGAAATGTGGCTGGTGCAGTATTTCTAGATCTAAAGAAAGCATTTGACACAGTAAATCACGACATCTTAATTTCATAATTAACCAAGTTCAATTTATCCAAACAGTCCTGGTTTTACTCATACTTAGGGCCGTCAACAGTGTGTTACAATTAATAATGTGAGATCCAATTTTCCCAAGATTGAAACAGGGATCCCTCAGGGCACTGTCTTGGGGCCTATACTCTTCAGCCTTTGTATCAATTATTTACCAGATGTATGCCCAGATATAGGTCTACAGATGTATGCAGATGACACAGTGGTATACGTATCTGGTAATACCTGTACTTCTGTGTCTGAAAAACTAAATGTCAACTTACAAAATATCATCTTGGCTGGCCTCATCTTGTTTAACTTTAAACATTAAAAAGTCAAACTCTGTCTGGTTTTCCATGAAAAACAACCTCCTACACAACTCCTGAATATAGAAATCAATGGTGAGGTACTTGAAGTAAAGTATCTGGGAATAATTATAAACTATCAGTTAAATTTTAAAAGTCATATTAAGAAAATCTATAAAACGATTAAGGCCAATTTGGGCTGTTTTATGATTCTAAGGAACTGTTTGACTTTCGACTGCGCTTTTCTCGTTATGAATTCTATGATTCTCTCGCTCATATCTTATGGTTCAACTACTTGGTCCCAGGCTCACCATTCATCAGTTAAGGCCATAGGGTGTTTTTTTAAACCGAGCCTTGAAAGTCCTGGACAAGAAGAGAATAATGTATCATCACTGCAAAATTCGAAGCAAACATACGATTTTAAGTTTTACTAATCTTATTTCCTTGCAGTTTGTTAAATTGGTTTTCAAATGCCTTAATAACGCTGCTCCCCCACCTTTTTGCAAAACAATAACAAGATTGCAGAGTGGTACCAGACCCACCACTCGACCAACGTCAAAAGGCAATTGTATGTCCCTTTCCGTAGAACATCTTTCGCGCAAACTGCTTTCTCAGTAAAAGGGACACAATTATGGAACTCACTGCCAGACTGCTTTAAATGCGTTCCTACATTCGTCTCGTTCAAAAAAAAAAAAAAAAACTCCAAATTGAATTCAGCAAAATTCTTGCTCTCGCATATAGTTTTTACAATGGGCTCTCTCTGTATCTTCTTTTCTTTTTCATCTGATTTTATTCCCATTATTCAATTTTCGATTTCTGATGATGCTAATCAGTTTTATTACAGCGCCCTCAATAATTATTGGCACCGATGTTTTAAAAGCCTTAAAATTAATTCAATTTTCATTGCAAAGGCATACTCTCACACTGAAAATTGTAGAAAAATGTAACCTTCAACTCAAGTGAATTTTAAGGGGGGGAAAAAAACCCTGACTAAGAAATAATTATTTTTCATAAAATCACCTGATACACAATTATTGGCACCCCTAAAAATTTCTAGGAATTCAATTACATTTAAGTATTTCTGTCATATCTGCAGTAGTTTACAAAGTTGATCAGAGTATCTAGGAACATTTTATTAGTAAATAATCACTTCCTGTTTCCCTGGGGTATAAATATGACGTGACACAGAGGCCATTTCTCTTATCCACTCTGCAACAAGGGGAAAGACAAAGGAACGCACCATTCAAGTATGGCAGATGTGTGTCGACCTTCACAAGTCAGGCAATGGCTACAAGAAAATAGCCACTTGCCTGCACCTGTCCATATCTACTGTCAGAGGAATCATTAAGAAGTTTAAAACAACTGGAACAGTGGTAAACAAGCCTGGACGAGGACGCAAGGTTATTTTGCCACCACGCACAGTGTGGAGGATGGTAAGAGAAATAAAAAGTTCTCCAAAGCTCAGTGTTAAAGAACTGCAACAGAACTGCAACAGCATCTTGAGGTCAAAAAGTCTCCAAAACAACCATCAGGCACTATCTACATGCCTACAAGCTGTCTGGGAGGCATGCACGGAAAAAACCTTTTCTCACTCACAATCATAAATGCAAATGCTTTATCAAAGGACATGCCACACCGCCAAGATAGAATCCTTCTGTCATCAGGTTCAAGTTCACTTATTTTAATGAAACCAGTCTTTCTGTAGTGTGTTCTCTTGTGACATTCCTCACCCACAGAAACACCAATTGTTGGGGCTCCCTTACTCCAGCTGCCCCCTGAAAATTGAAATTTTCATTTTCGCACATAACAAAACCACTACTTTGGAGGCCAATACCTCATAAACTAGAGGAGATGGGACTTTTCAGGATGACAGATCCTGAAAGCCTGGGTGCTAGTTACATACTATACCACTTTTCAAACTCACAACTCATTTCATTCCCAAGATATTGGCATCCAAATGTGGCTGTTCTTAAACATACACGATTCGCGAGGGTCAAAAATGGGGTATACCACCCAATTTTTAAGAGCCACAGCACAAAAACCCTTTAGAATTTTGGCAAAATATTTTGCACATGTTCATCATGTATGTTAAGGTACCAGTACAAATTTTATTAGCCAAATCCGAGTCGGTCACTATGAGAGATTTCCAGACTTTAGTTGAGTTCACATGTAATGACCCTAGAGCTTTTTGGCAACAAACACTCTAGGTGGGTCTGGCAGAACACAAAAGATGAGTATACAGATAAGCACCTCATGCCCACTGTGAAGTCTGGGGGAGGATTGGTGATGCTGTGGGCCTGTTTCTCTTCCAGAGGCCCTGGGAACCTTGTTAGGGTGCATGGCATCAGGAACGCTTTGAAATAACCGCACATTTTAAATCAAAATCTGGTGGCCTCTGCCCGAAAGCTGTGGATGGGTCGTCACTGGGTCTTTCAGCAAGATAATGACCCTAAACATGTGGCCAAATCTACACAGAAATGGTTCACCAGACACAGAATCAAGCTGCTCCCATGGCCATCTCAGTCACCAGACCTCAACTCCACTGAAAACCTGTGGAGTGAGCTGAAGAGGAGAGTGCAGAGGAGAGGACCCAGGTCGCTGGATGATTTAGAGAGATTGCGCAAAGAGGAATGGTCGAAGATCCCCCTTTCTGTATTCTCCCATCTTGTGAAACATTATAAGAGATTAGGTGTTTTGTTGTTGGCAAAAGGGGGTTGTACAAAGTAATAACATCAGGGGTGCTAATAATTGTGACACACATCATTTGATGTACAAAAGTAAACAAATTACTTCTCAATGTGGAATTTTTTTTCCCACTGAATAAATGCACTTGAAATAAAGGTTGGATTTTCCTTTTTTCCATTGTGGTCATATATTGTTTAGAAAAAAAGTGAATTTATTAGAAGCTAAAGTACACATCTTAACCAGTGGTGCCAATAATTATGGAGGGCGCTGTATTTCTTAATCAAAAGCCCTACTAGTGTCATGAATTATCTTCAGCTAAAAACACTATGATGCATACATCAGATGACTGTTTCAAGTTTATCCATGTTTTTGTATTTGTCCCTATTCACATAAACATTAAATAATTAAATAAGTTGTGGAACATTCATCCCCAGCAAATTGTTGTAGTGCTCTCATAACCAGGTGTGGACTAATGGTCCTCAAAAGAAAACCGAATTCCAGGATTCCAGAACACTAACAAACCTCCAGAAATAAAACACCAATTACATGTATACTCACCGACTCAGCCAATTGTATAATTTTAAGTTGCTGTATACCTTTTTGTTGAAAACAACCACCTTGAGGATTGATTTGCAAGCCTTATTTCCAAATCCTTAAATGAAGCAACTGAAGACTACACAGCTATCCCCGCCTTAAGGACATGCATTCCAATCCAGTCAGAAAAAAAATTTCACATTTGGCCTAGTACAGAGCTGGGCATCGAGGGCAGTATCTGTCCCAGGTTTTAACACCAATTTCTAGCCTTTAATAATCGTCTTGATTAGCCAAACAATGTGTTAAATCAGACATTTCTGCTGCATTTCTTTAAATTATGATGAATGACCACAAAAGACTGTTCTTGTCTCCCTGAAATATAACATTTTACTTTGGTCTAATCTATGCGCAAATGTTTGTGTTCACAAGTCAGCTCAATCAGTTTGGGTAACTGATAGAAATAAAAAACCCGCATACTGACCAGCCCTCTATGACTGGAATTGCCCACCCCTGACCTAGTACATCATTGACACTAAAACAAGCATCCCTCAAATTGTAAAATGAGAGGGAAGGAATGTCATACCCCTATTTGACAGATGGTTATAGGATTGCAGATCTGGCTATGACATTTATTTTTATGACCCTAGCGCTGAAAGTGATGTAGTGCTCCAAAGAATAACATGCACACTAATAATGGAACCATTTTGGCAGTGAGCCTTGTACAGCCCCACAGGGCAATTTAGAGGGTACTATACAAAAAGAAAAAAGACCCAATTAAAATTTCAAGGACAGCCTCAAACCAGGCAGATCCTTACCCACACTTATCAGTTTAAATTCTCATATTGGAAGTGAAATAGAAGCTATATGTGCACTGGTTTGAGAGAAGTATTTTCACATCTCTGCCCAACCTTTGCTTCGATGGCTCCTCACAATGGGAGCCATATCACGCGCAGGTGAAGCTAATTGCACAGCACAGCAGGTGGACAAAGGCAGAGACGGCGATGCGCCTGGTGACAGCCTTAGGCGCGGCAGATTCGGCTGGACCAAGATGCTGACGTGCAGCCTACAGGCGCTGGTCATCGCACTCATTCGACGCTATGGGTGCCGCGAATCTGCCGAACTACACGAGAAGAAGTTGACATGTCGCCGCTGCCATCCCAGGGAGGGTTGGGGAGCTGTGGCTGCCGACATGAGACACGACGCCCACCTGGCTTATCCAAACCTCGAGTTCAGGGGGCGGGACGGGCTGGCGCTGGCATGCCTTCCTACAGTCTATCATGCCTGAGAGACTTAGGCACCACATCATCTTGGCGGCGCCTGGCTCCGTAGACAAGATGCTTCGTGAGGCTGAGCGAATGGCGGACATCTTGGGACCCAACCAGCCGAACAGAACAGACCTCACCTTCGGGTCCATACAGCAGAATGTGGCTGGACGCATGAAATCAACCGCGGTGTTGCTATTGCTCAACGTCTGAGGTTCAAGGACCCCAGCCATTGGGGAACGAACCAGGGGTGGCGCTGTGAGGAGACGCCACCCCAGGAACACATCCTCCCCAGTCCAATCAGTCCCCACTACCCTGAGCTTAAGCTGGTCGCGCCCAACGTGAGCAGAAGTGCCTTTTTAAAGGCAGACTGGCAGAATTCCAGTCCAATCGCCTTCGTGACGGCGAATGCGCGAACAATCCATTACCCTGCCTTTTTCAAGGCGGGGGGGCAAAATTCGCATTTTTCTGCCTTTCTCAAGGTGGACGAGGGTAGCTCTCTCCCTCGGGCAGGCCGGCTGGGCACGGGTGGTGGGCTGTACCTACAGTGCTAGCTGAATGGGCAACCCTACACGGCGCTGGTCGACACGGACGCCACCATCTCCCTAGTGCGCTCAGGAATCCTGTACGGTGCTCATTGGGAGCCCAACAACACGTAGCTGCAGTCAATAACTGGCCAGAAAATGGGCATGAAGGGCTGGAAGCGGGTGAGCATGGCCATGGGGGATCATCGGCTCGACCACCAGTTCTGGTTGGCCGAGATTCGGGACAATTGCATCGTGGGCCTGTTGGCACACTGGGGCGCCATGGTTGACATTGCCCGCCCCGCCCTCGTCATCGATGCAACCACCTACAACTTTCAGTCAACAGCAGAGAAACAAACCACGAGGGCAGCCCATCCACATGCTGTTATTTCAGCCCAACCAGCGAGTTTGCCTACCCAGCCAATCAACACAATCTACAACGCGCAGCCCGGCCACTTCACCACAACCCTGCTCGCCCCTAGTCGACACAACGAACGCTGTCCATGAGCTGTGGCAGCGCAGCTGCAGCAGCCTCAACCCCTCTCAAAGCCAGCAGCTGAAAGCCCTGCTGATAAAAAACGTGAACCTCTTCGCTGTCCGCTACAAGGAGTGCACCCAAACAGACTTGGTGCAGCACACCATCGACACCGGGGGTGCCGTGCCCATTCGTCTGGGGCCACATCGCCCCTCCCTCGCCAGATAACGAGTTGCAGAAGAGAGGGTGAAGGAGATGACTGCAGTGGACATAATTGAGCCCTCTGACAGTCCATGGGCAGCTTCTGCCATCCCGGTGCTGAAAAAGAATGGCAAGTGGAGGCTTTGCGTCGACAATCGGCGCTTAAATGCAGTAACCTGGAAGGATGCCCGTCCCCTTCCACGCATCGACGAGGCACTCCACCACCTAGTGGGCTCCAGCTGGTTCTGCTCGCTCGATCTCCGCAGCAGCTACTGGCAGGTTCCCATGTCTGACGATGCCAAGTTGAAGTTTGCATTCACCATCGGGCAGGGGCCGTGCCAGTTCCGGGTCATGCTATTCAGGTTGTAAAACACCCCTGCGACCTTGAGCTACTGAAGGAGAGAGTCCCGTCAGCTGTCCCCCGGGACCGCTACGTTGTGTACCTTGATGACCTGCTGGTGCATGCCAGCAGTTTCGAGGGCGCCCTCCCCAACCTACGGAAAATGCTCGCTGCTATCCGGCAGGCAGGGCTCCGACTCAACCCAAAGTACCAGCTGTTTCGGCGTGAGACGGCCTTCTTGGGGCACATAGTGAGTGGACTGGGGGTAATTGACCCAGCAAAGGTGGCCACAGTGCATGAGTGGCTGGTGCCAGCAGACGTGGGTGAGCTACCAAGTTTCCTGGGGCTGATGAGCTACTACCGACGGTTTGTGCGGGACTTTCCATCTATCGCTAGCCCACTGCATCGCCTCACGGACAAGAAGCAGGTCTTCGAGTGGACTGAGGAGTGCGCGGCTGCATTTGCTCGGCTCAGGGTAGCTCTCACACAGGCCCCAGTGTTAGCCTATCCCAATGTGCAGCGACCCTTCGTTGTGGACACTGACGCCAGCAACACCAGGGTGGGGGCCGTGCTCTCCCAGCAGGACACATAAGGGGAGAAGGTGGTCGCCTACTATAGCCTCGCGTTGAGGAGAGCGGAGCGCAACTACTGCACCACTCAAAGGGAACTGCTGGCCGTCGTCAGGGCGCTTCGCCATTTCCGCCCCGACTTGCAAGGCGCCAACTTCCGGCTGAGCACTGACCATGCCTTCCTCACTTAGCTGCTGAACTTCCACAGCCCCGACGGTCATGGCTTCCCCAGAGCCCTGCCAACCTGGCGAACCGGGAGTGCTAAAATTTTCCTATCCAGCTGATTACTCTTGTGCTCAATAATCCCAGGTATCAGCACTTGAGATACTGCCCTCTCTCACACTTCACGACTTTACATTAGATCTGCATTTAACCCTAACACAGTTGATGATTTGATTCGGATCAGTGTGTAGGGTCCTCCTCTGGACATATTTGATGCCTCACAGGCAGTGAAGAGATCAATGGAAGGGGAGAGAATCGGGAGACTCCATTTGAAATCCTGGCATCAGGGCATGGCATAAGCCAATGTAGTGGAAACTTTTCCTGATCAATGAACTCAAGACTGTTATCTTGTTTCATTATTTTCATTTGCTGGAGACAGTTGTATTGCTAATGTGGAGTGTTATATTGTAGTTTTATAAACATTAAAGAAATGTATATGTATTGATGCTTCTTAGATTTTGGTATGTGCACTCCTAAATTCTGGCTTGTGCTCCTAACTTTTTGAACTTGGGAGCGCAGCGCTACCCTAAGCGCCAAGTTAATTTCAAGCCCTGTATAACAAGCATTCTGATTGGCTTATTTCGCACAACACCATTACCTCACGGAACACAAAACCAGGCTTGAGTGCGCAGATGCTGATGTGCAAGGGAAAGGTTATTCCATGTCAAATCACCCAAAAAAAATGGGATTCTACACCTCACTTGTACAAGTTCCAAAAAAATCCATAGAGGGCGCACCGAGGTATGGCCCAATGAACATTGCCCTAAATGGTGTTCCATGCTGCAGAAAGCGCCCTCTATATGCAAGCACCCTCATTAAGCCTCGCTATTAACGTTATTTTTAAAACTAGAAGTCCCCTATATGTCTAAATAAACAAAAACCAGCAAGGCTTTTTGAGGGCGCAGGAACTGGGAGGGCCTCAAACATGGTCTAAAATGCCAAAAATTGGGATTTTAGATTTAATGTTACCCGCGAAAATTCTAACGTTATTTGGAACTACTCTGCCCCTATATCAAAATGCCATAAGATGAAGGAGGCTATTTGAGGGCGCACAAAGATATTCAAAGGACAAATCCAATTTTTTACCCGAAAAAGGGCTGGATTTTTCAACCGGAGGGGTCTTTCGGGTAAAAAAAACGTAATTTTTGTCAGTTTGTAGGATATCTCTACCCACAAAAAAGTTTCATTGTCAAACTGAATGGTGATGCATCACCCCCTTCTTTATATTGGGTGAATCTTACAGAATCTGGCTCTTAATAAAAAATGAATTCTGGACAAATAATGAAACGGTAAATGAGTAAAACTCCCATTTATAATAATGTAATTTAATATTTATTATGTAAATTTATATTTTTTCCAAAATCACTCGGCGACCCCCTAAAATCATCTCGCGACCCCATGGGGGGGCGGGACCTCGAGGTTGTGAAAGGCTGACCCAGTCAAACGCAATCCCAATCGCAAGTACAATCCCAGTTGACGTTTGCCAAAAAACAATACTGCTAGCAAGATGGCATGAAGTCACATGCAGCATTGTTGAATTGTGCGCAACGGACCTACGACCCTCAGCGTTGTCAGTGACTCGGAAATTTCACCGGTTAACCAAATACTATTCGAATACAGCAAACAGTTATTTGAATACTAAAAATCACAAACCGTTTCAGCACTATGCAACATCATGCTAGCCCAATTAAACCGAACAGAAAGAAAACTGAAGAAAACACTGTAGAACCATGCCCAAATAACACTAAAAGGATTCAGTCCTTTACAGGCTACTGTCTTCTACCAGTGAGAGGATAAGCACTGAAAGGTACATTTTACAAAAAATACACCAATTACAATGAAAACATGTGAGACGAAAAGACTCCCCAACTTTAGACATGATAAGACTAAATTAGATAAAAATAATAATAAAAAATAATAATAAAAACAATTTAAGCTTAATGTCAATGGCCTATTTCCAAGATGAACAATACCAGTCTAAATTTCTAATACCAGGATGTATAGTAGAGCCAGCCAGGAGCAACGGAGTACCATTAAGTGTCTTGCAAAGCTCACTGGCTTCAACAGTAACAGTGGCAAATAATGAAATGAACACAGAAGGTGGAACATCACGATAGGTGAAATCTGGACAGGATATTCCGAAATGAAGTGGCCATTTTCAAGGCAGCCTAGTGGCTAATTTCCAATGGTCTACTTAAAAGGGAAGACCCTGCGGCCAATTTCCAATCAGCTTTTTGCAAGGTGAGACCCTGGCGGCAAAATTGGGATACAGTTATAAACAAACTAAACAGTCAAAGGGTAACCCCACCATCGTGGGACCACAAGTTTACACGCTCTATGTACTCTTCAAAATCATCTGATTTTAATAAACTTGGTTTCATTAGAAAACTCTTAACCAACAAATGATAAATCCATAAAGTTTACATGCCTTTAACGATGTGAAAATGGCAAAACTCTTAGTTCCCAATCTGGCCACCAGGGTCTTGCCTGGCAAATAGTCAATTGGAAATTAGCCACAAGGGCAAGGCTGCCTTGCGAATAGCCACAGCTTTCTGAAATACTGTAACAAGAAAAAGACCCCGGGTATTAAAATGCATATTTTGCAATTGTGTTGCCATGAGATAGTGCTTCATCACATGAAAATTCATGAGTAAATGCACTCAAAAACGCAGAGGACGGATTATGATCCGAGCATTTCCACGGTGACTCGCGTTACATTCAGTGCAATTCTGAATTTAAATTTTGGCCTGTGACTTATAATGATGAATTTTAGAACCCGTCATTTGCGCTGGAAGGTGTACATAAAAGGCATGAACAAATAATAATTTGATTTCATAACGTAGCTTTAATTAACGCTAATTATAGTGTAACTTGCGTTACATGAAAAGGACAACAAAAAAAACACACTGATTTCAGTTATAAATTTCCCGTGATAGTACACAAGATATAAAATAATTAACACTCAGTCTTCATGCTTCTAAATGTGGTTTTAAAGTGTACTGAAGGGAATTAAAATTTCACAACCAATTATTAGAGTTATTTTGTAATGATGATGACTCGTGTCACTGCGACTCGCGTTAAACATTGTCCAGTATCATTTCAATCATATAGTGAAATAAAGGGCAAAGTTAACAACCAGGAAAAAGATATTTCTGTGTCTAAACACTAATGGAGAAAAAAATATGAGTACTGTCAAGCAAAAATTCTTCATTTTAACAGTTAGTAGCCTACACCCAGATCTGGCTTTACTTCAGGAGGTCAGTCGACACATTATCTCCTTATTATGGGTAGGTGCAGTAGCTACAGATAGCCTACATTGTAGGTAGAACCATGTGGGACTGTAATGATTATACTCTGAAACACTAAACAAGACAAGTTTCTTAACCCCTTTGCGCAGAAGCCAAATACAGCTATTTTGCGTTACCCTATTTAAGGCCTTATAATTCAAGGTTTGAGATTCACAGAGAAGGTGAAACTGGTTTAAATGAAACAAGACATATAGCATTTAGAATTCCATCATATTTCAGTTTCTTTTCATAATTTTAGTTCAGAGTAAGGGCCACAAACACAAAAAATCTTCATGAAAATTCAGCAGTGAAATTATGAGAAAAAATACTGGGAATTGAAAAATAGCTAAGAGATAAGACAGTACTTTTTTGGGATCATAAAATCCTTGGCCACAAGTTCATTTCACAATGATCTTTCAAATCATCTACAGTTTATGAGCTTAATAAGATATCAATAGTCACCAGTAACCTCTCAAAACAAAAAACCTGCCTTTTCTCCATGATAATTCAACAAAGCCGCATCAGCAAGCACACATACTCGTTGAAGTAACCGCTTACTGGGTACACAATTATTATAGGCCGATATTGGCTTTAAAATTACGTATCGAATATCGACCATTCCACCGATACCCAATGAGATAATTTACCTATAAGGTCAAGGAACACAAAAAAACTTTTGTTTATTGTCTAGAAGGTTGCCCAAAATTGGCATGGGGCACTTTTTTTTCAGCAATACTGGGTAATCTGACAGGATCAAGGACCAATTTAGGTGGCAGCATTGTAGCTCTGTAAATAAGGTGTTTTTGCATAATAAGGTAAACTCAACACACAATGCTGCTACACAATGCCGCGGCCTGCTCATTGAGAAGCCAGGACACGCCAGAATTAAGTATCAGGGGTCTCAAGTTTTGAATGCGGGCTAGAGTGAGATTTTCTCTTGGGGGTGCATGACACTCCCATTTTCAAAGCTGCATGTTACAGTATTTAAGTAGCCTAGGTTTTTGAAGATTTGTGCTTTACTTAATTTTTTTTTTTTTTTTTTTTTTTTTTTTAAACCGTGACTTTTACTTTTACTCTACTGCATTTAAAAACTTTGACACTGGCAACTTAGTTACTGCTTTCAAATTAAAATATGAATTAATCATTGACGGATTATCTGGATTTGGCGTGTTCGAGAAGAACAACGTTGCTCGGTAGGCTATCTTTGTGCAGATGTTTCTGCCAGTGGACGCCGACCTGAAAATTTATGCACGCAGTTAGAATATTCTATCAAACCAGGATTCTGGCAAACCAGGATCAGTTATTGAATATTCACAAGCAAGCCGAAAAAGGTTTAGAATATGGTCGAGTTCACTCCAATCCCTGTTTTTCAGGAGTTGCATGGATAAAACTCCTCAGTTAAGCCTGAATATACTTGCCCATAGTATATATCCAGCTGTTCAAAAAAAAAAAAAGATCTCTTGTAATGTATGTGGTCAAACGCTATCCGATAGGAATCCGATCACAAAATCGCATTTTAATACCAGGTATAAAAGGGGTCATAGTTTCAAAAGGGGGCCGCTAAGCCAATGTTGACATGGAGATGAAAAAAAATTTTTGAAGTATGTATAATGATTGGTCATTATAAGTGGAAAACTCATTGAAATATTTTGCTAAACTGTTAAAATGTAAATAATTATGTATACATGTATAATATATTGAAATAAATACATTAAAACTAATTAATACTATTGTTGTCATTCCGTGACAATTTGCCTCTTGTACTTCCGTGACATTGACTTCTTGAAATTTCTTGCCCATAAAGCAGGGTTAAAGTCAATATTTGTTTCTATAACTTACAGCATTAACAAAAAACACCTTAAATATGAACATATTGAAGTTTCATAACTTAACTATGATAGGAACATCACTTTCTGGATAGTTAAACAAAACATTAAAAAAACCATGTCAATTTTGTGTAATTCCGTGACGGAGTAGTTTTTGCTTGTTTCTTCAGTGAAACTTTCTCAAAAAATATATTTCACTTAATAATATTAAAGAACAAGTTAATACATTCAATATGACATATCATACTTGATTTTATCTTATTTAGTAGTAGAGTTACAACCCAAAATGTAATGGGACTGTAATTCCGTGACAGCTTGGCGGCCCCCAAAAGCAGAACAGAATCAGTACTGCAGCCTCTGCCATCTCTCTGACCTGAGCACTATTCTTTGAGCCCAAATTATTTAAAAAGAAAAAAGTATGAAATACTGCAAAAACATAGTTTCAAAACCAGAACAGAACCAGTACTGTAGCCTTTGCCATTCCTCTGACCCATGCGCTATTCTTTGAGCCCAAATACGCACAAAAAAGGTCGCAGGTCAGCGCACATTAAGGAAATTAGCCCCGAGTCAAAATGTTGTTTTCGTGAAATTCGTCTTGAGGATTTAGCCCGAAACTACGAGACGAACGGCACATGTAGCCAGATAAATTCTCAAATCTAATGTCAGGGGCAAAACCTGACATGTGCCTATTGTCATACAATTAACCACTAAATAATCACCGGAGGAAACTTTCCAACGTACGTCCAAGGCTTGTCAACAACTCACGACTGTATTTTCTTAATCACCAAAAAGAAAGAAATTCAGTTCATTCGCGGCCTGCGTCCCTCGAGACAATTTAGAAAATTCAACCGAAATAATTTCAGAAATAACGGTTAAGAGGCCTCGTGTGTAACCCCTCCCACAAACTTTCTGATACATGGGCACTTCATACATTGACTGCGTAGCGGCGTGTGCTTGATCATGAGAAACTTTAATCGAGGGTGTCACGATCTTAGGAACTGTAAATAACAAAAGGAACTCATTCAAACAAAGGAAAATTAAATCATTCCGAAATTCGCTTTCAGGTGCCAGCCACTGATGCTGGCGCCCAGGATGGTGAGCGTGTATAAGGATGGTGAGCGTGTATAGTGTAAAACCGCTATCCATGACGTATTCCTTGAAAGGGCATTTCGGCTTCACCGTTGGGTCTGTTTGTTGCAAACACCGGGAAATTTACAGCTCCATTAGATTAGGTTCGAAATGTAGCCTATTAGAATCGTGCCGTAAATTTTTAATTTGAGAGTCGTCATCAATGAGCAATAGATATAAGATTTTACCGTGTTAATCTTCAAGGTAATTTGAAACAGTAGCCATGCTGACTGGCAGCATACTCACAGAGATGACAAGCAATATAGCAGCTCATTTCAAATATCGGGTTTCTTCCCATTCATGCGCGTTTTGATGCGTAAACCATGGGCAAGATTTACTCGTACAACATTATTGTAGGCCGATTTACTTTCACTGACTAGGCCAGCGCTGTAATCACAGGCTGGGCACCAAACAAAACTATGCAATTGCAAGTGGCACTTACCTTTTTTCACACTTCCTTTTGCATTCTTCTTCTGAGCCATATCCGTTGTAATTATGCGCGGTTAAATCAGATAATGATAAATTAATTCTTTTGATTTGATATAGTCGCATTTACTGGAGAACCAAATGCCCTCATGAACCACGACCCATAGCAACCCGTTCACTTTTGAGTGATTTTGAATTTCTCCAATCAAAAACTTAGAGAGAATATCGAGGCGGAGAAAAGAGATGTTTAGTCCAACCACTGTCTAGAGGTGGTTGCCTTATTCAATCGTGTGGATACCCACAGGCTTGCACCGCCTTCTTTCTAATGTTTGCCAGCACGAGAACGTGGCAAAATGGGAGACATTTGTTATCGCGAGAACTCAGCAGGGGTGCGTTGGAACGCGTCTGTAAGTAAGCCGGCTGCGCGAGATCCCCGAAAAATTATGCGAGAATCTCGCTGAAGTTGCGCGATAAGCGATAGCTGCAGGATCTTTCACCCTAGCGCTGCGATCTGCGAGTAAGCAGTAAGGTCTGCGGATGCGCAAGATTACAGAGCTGAAGAAAACACTTAGAGTGGACATCGTCACTGGCTGAACCAACGGCGAAACGTGAGACGTGTCTGCCATCTTGTGTAAGGAATCGGCGCAATCAGACGCTGTACATGTGTAAATAGTCCTGGTGCTGAGATGGGTCCTGTGTGCAATCAGATGTCCCCTCATTTTGACTCTTGAACCCGATAGTAAACCCCTAAGTAAGTAAAAAAAAACTTGGGTGGAAGGTCTGGATCACAGGCAGGAGGGGTCAAATTCAAGATGGGCACCATATCATAAAATCATCCCTATCTCCTCGAGGATAGGGGCTAGAGAAATAATTTTGGTGTCTTTACTCAGGTTTTGGGGGTCAAGGAATTCAATGAAGCCATGTTCTTGGTCATCACCATATTTGGTAATGGTGAAATCCAATGTGGAGGCGTAAAGGGGGTCGCAAGCTGTTACTTGCTTAGTGCTTGGTCTAGAGTTACTCATTTGGTGCTCTTTCCTCAGTATTCAGGGTCAAGGAATCAACTGAGGCAATTTTCAGAAATGATAGTTGATTACTTAATTGTGAAATCCAATATGGCTGCATGCATGACATCCCCTGTTAGTCAGTAACAATGCATAATCATTATATTTTGGCAACAGATGACAGGATGGTTGCAAGTAAGCATTATCAGCTACTGGTATGTTGTTTGTGACAAGATAATAACAGCCTCATCTTAAAAATAAGCTAGACATATTGAAAAATACCGCAAGAAACACCTGGGGTAATACTATTCGCACGATTTGTATAGTCCACTTTGTATTTGTGTAGTGCAGTAAATTTCATGATGAACTTCAATTCATCTACTTTTCATAAATGACTCCATTCGGGTTCTTGCAAGGAAGATGCTCATTTGGCTGACACTTACTAAATGCACAACAGGGTAAGCCCTCCTCTATGCATAGGCATGGTGAAGTAGCACACTTCATATAATTTGCAAACATATATATATATATATATATATATATATATATATATATATATATTGCTTCATATACATTGCAACTCATTACTTACTTGTCTGAATAAGACATTTTTGAACAAACTGCAAGTGGTTCAAAATTCAGCTGCAAGATTGCCCACTAGAACAAATAAAAGAGCCCACATTACTCCACTTTGGCATCTTTGCACTGGCTGCCAGTCCAATTCCGAATTGAAATTCTGTTGATTATTTTCAAAGAACACCATGGCATGGCACCAGAGTATATAAGTGAGCTTTTAAATCCTTACAGACCTAAAAGATTGCTAAGATCCTCCAAGCAAGCATTATTGGGTATTCCAGAGTCCAAGTTAAAAACAAAGGTGATCGAGCCTTCACGGTTAAGGCTCCAATACTCTGGAACAGCCTCCCAAACAACATAAGAAATGCTGAGTCTCTATTGTCTTTTAAATCTCTTTTAAAGACTCATTTCTTTAGGCTTGCTTTTGCTGATTTTACTGTTTAAATTCTTTCTATGGGTGTGTTTTCATGTATGTCTCCTTTTATTATCTTGATTTTTCCTGTTTTGATGTTTAATTCCCTGTTTCCCAATTTTGTTTTATTTCTACATGTTTATTGCTTTATGTACATGTATTTTACCTGCTTGTGAAGCAATTAGTGCTGTATTGCTTGAAAGGTGCTATATAAATAAAAATGATTATTATTATTATTATAATTGCAATTTATTGCAATGTGAGCTGGCAGGGAGCGGTGGAATGATTTAGCCTCAAGATTACCCTCCTCCATTTGAAAACTGCACTGCAGAGAATCTAGTGAGAAATGTAGGTGAAAACACTTGTGGACCAAGTGTTCTCCCAACCCCTGTAAATCTACCTTCAAGGAATGGGCACATTCTCCCGAGTCTGATGCGATCAGGTTTATTGCAAGTCGGTCAAAGTGAAGTACGAAACCCAGGCTGGTCTGCGCAAACCACATAGCATTCATTCTTCTTCAATCACCCGACAGACTGACCACTGACTGTCTGATGTAATGTGAATATAGGCCACTAGATGGCAGTATTTACCTTTTTTTTTTTATTCAGCTCAGACTGGAGCTATGTTTAGACATGTCCTGGACATGTCTGGGGCAAGTCCCCGAAAATTAAAAAAAAGAGGTCTAAATGTGGGTGGGGTCTGCAAAAGAGTATATAAGGCAAAGAATTGAGACAGTAAAGTAGTAGGAGAAATTGCAAGAAGATGACCAGACCTGCCATTCTGTTCAAGACCTGTGACGTTTCTTTTGTGGATTTCTTTGCCTGTGTTTGAGCATTTTCTTCATCCAGGACATCACCAAGCCACCCCACCAAAAAGGGACTGTAATTATTTCTGTTTTTTCTTATTTATCAATCTTGGTCTTTAGTTGTAGGTTGTTATTAGTCTTTGTCTTTGTTAAAAATTAAATGTGTTTTAGTTGTTAAAACTGTGTTTGTCATCCCTTGCTGTTGCTGTTGTGTTATAAATGTAATAACAAATTGGGGCCATAACACCGAACCCTCATATTTATTACCCTTTTGGCACGTCCCTCTAGGTGGGATTAAATGTGGCTCGTCCCACTTTATACAAAATTATTAATTCTGATTGGTTCATTGTCATATAGCAATCCTCCACCCTTACTAACAAGTTTACCATTACATCATAGTGTAAATTCATTTTAAGCCTCCAGGGACGCACGAAGACCACATTTGAGCCTCCCAAACCTCGGGTTCAGCAGAAGTTCAGTAACTTATCTGGGTCGTGGATGGTTCCAGAACACTTAGCTGCGCATGCCCCGGTAGTGGGTCTAGGCTGACAGATATGATCATTCCGGAAGATTAGCTCATCTAGCCTTGGTCGGCTGGCTCGCAGTCCTGTTATCTTGCTGTTTGGCAGACTTATGAGTTTATGCTTCTTCTCTTCTCCACAGTCTTGTAGCAGTTTTGAGGGGCCACAAGAAGCTGACTGAGTTCTCTCTGTAAAAATGTGATTATAGTAATATTCTGAATTTAGAACTTTTTGGGATATTTTTCCCACCACAACATTGTTCAGACAGTTTATCTGGAAATGAGCAGCATAAAATGCTCTGAGGATGTGTCCCTTTGCAGCATGACTAGTTGGAGGTTGTTATGATTCTGCACTTTCGTGTGTTGTCCCGTGCTTATTTGTGCTTGTGCTTTACTTTCGGTTTATATTTTCAGCCTTCATTTCAGCCGTCTGACGATCCACTGCCAATCTGCTTCCAGTGATGTCGCGTGACTGCCTTCAGCATGCCTGCATCTCGTCGTCCAATCACGTTTCCTCTTTCTTCTTCTTCTTTTGAATTTTTTTGGCAGTTAGCAACCATTCTGGTGCATTATCGCCATCAACTGGACTGGAGTGTGGATTAGGAGATTTGCCCCGTCTAAATAAAAAATAAAAATAAAATAAATAATAAAATAAAAAAAAAACCTTTTTGATCCTTTCTATATTCTTTCCATTAACCTGGTCTTCTTTAACCCCTTTCTGCAGATGTAGATGCCCGCGTCTATAGACCTGCAAATTGGAAGTACGCTGTTACTGTACTCGATCACTAGATAGCACCCCCGGATCAGTTATTGAATGTTCACAAGCAAGCAGACCTCGAACGCGGTTCTGAATACGGTGAAGTTCACTCCACTCCCTGTTTTTCGAGAGCTGCATGAATTAAACTCCTCAGCTAAGCCTGATGTGCAAACTGGTCAGTATCCTTGCCCATAGTGTCGATTCAGCAGTTTGAAAAAACGATATCTTGACACAGAAAAAATCGTTATCCTTTGTAGCAACCAGTTTAGCCACAGTGAGCTAACAGTATTCCAATTAGTAGTTCATAAAAATCAGTTTTCTGAGGCAAAAAAATCGACATGGTATTGATTCTCTCACATTCTATTGCCTATTACAGTTGTCCCATACAAAAAAAATTGTAGTTCCCTACCGTGGATTTACGCGTAGATTCCTTCATTGCCAAATCCAGCGCTTCCTTATATCCACCGGAGTACTGGCGTTGATAGCCAATCACTCAACCATACACTCAAGCTCTTCTGCGTAATTGTAGAGTTACACTTCATGGCCTCCTGAAGTTTCCCTGATAACAATGTATTGAATGGCTCGTTTCTTATCCAATTCCCGAGTGTTTAAACATTTTAGAGTAAGTGAAACACATTGATTGGACAAACACAGAGCATACAAACCAATGCGTATCAGCAGGCTCGGTTGTATCCTGTCTACGTTATGCACATTACGCGGCTAAAATAGACAGGATTTATAGAAAGTCGGTTCGCAAAACTGGCCTTGAAGTGTTCAGTTACATTACAGAATTTAAATGAGAACGATATGCTCTATTGGAATTATTTCGAATGAAACAGGACCGGAGGGTTCTTGTTACTGGATACATCGCTCTCTATTTCATACAATGTCTCTGGAGGAGGGATTCACGAAAAAGGTCAGGCTGCTATTTTTGTTTGTTTTTTTTTTTCTGTTTCGGAATGTATATGTACTCAACTAAGTCGAATGTCGAGGTTTTTTTCCTGTTTAAAACGCGAACTGCCCGTGCATTTTGGTGTGGACCCCCGGTACGTTCATTGCACGTTTCTTTTGAATCGGGAGACGCAATGGATTTGATATTCCCTGAAAGTGGAGTGTCTGTTCAGTTAAAATAAGGTATATTTCAGAATTCAGATATTACTGTGTTAGTGAGGTGTACTTGCTCCTTATAAGTGTTGAAATGGGTTCGTGAGCTTTGAAGAGGGGACTGGTAGCTTTCATTACAGGGTGAATGTTCTGACCGTTTAATTAGCAGTTTATTTAATGCGTGTTTGTGCTGGCTTTGAAGAAAAATGGCCAAAACTCTAAACTTTATTATGGAGAAAAGGCACGTTCATATTTGGAGAGGTTACTGGTGACCATTGGTATTCAACTGCACTGATATTGATAAATTCATACTAAACTCAACCAGAAAATCATTCGTTCATATTAAATTTCATGCCTTAAAGCTTTAATTGTGTTAAATACATGATTTTTTTAATGATTTGACAGCAAATCATTTTGAGACTTTGGGGAGACACTTGGGTAGCTGTATAATTTGGCTAATAGCATGTAGGTAATCTAGAATGTAATTTTGAAGATGAATTCTACTTGTGCTCAAGGAGTTTATGATACCATAAATGTATAGTTTTAAGTCCCAGCAGTTTTTCAATCGTCAGAATTATTTTTTTTGCAATTTCAATGGTGAATTCTCATGAAGATTTTTTATGTTTGCTGCTCATTTTCTCTACCAAAATCATGAAAATAAACTGAAATACAATGTAATTCTAAATGCTGTAAGTGTCTTTCCTGAATTGAGCCACATTTTTCCTCTTTGTGAAGCTTAAATCTTGAATTATACAGCATTAAAGTGGGTAACCCATAAATAGCCAAATTTGGCTTCTGCACAAAGGGGTTAAATAATCAACTAATTCCCAGATCACTAGTTGTCCTGAATCTCCTAAAATACTCAGTTTCCTCTTTCGGTTTCGGCTCTGGTATTTCATTCATTGCTCTCAGCTGTGAATAATTCTGGGTCTCGCGAAACTCTGAGTAAATGCGTTCTCCGATAGGATATTACTAACCCGTACTAACCAGCACTTATTTTAGGGTGACTGTAAATATTTTGTCAAATAGTATTAACCTTGATTAACTCATTTAGCGAGTGTGTGCGTTTCTGGCTTCATTATATTCCACCTGAACTATCTGATTAACTGCTTTTAAAAACCTGTGCTTTCCTTCGCTTTTCTTGTGATGCTTTTTACTTGTCACGTTTAGATTACCTTAATCTGAACTGTCTAATCTTGATTGATGGTTTTAGCGTCTAGTCTCGAGTCATTATTGTTAACCCGGTTCTCGTGTCATTGTTTATTAATTCCATGTGTTTCTGTTTCAGTCCGAGATTGCATTTCGAGTCCCCACCTTCTCTTGTGGCTATAGTTGTGGCTGTATTGGGGCGGATGTCAGACGGATCCTCCGTATTGACTCTGTTCTACATGGTGAAGTCTCAGCTCCTCGTGCCTTCCAAGTTTCTCCCGTGTTTGATTCCCGAGTCTTGTTTTTTGCTACGCTCTCGTCTCGTCTTGTCTGCCCCGTGTTTAAGTCTCCCAGCGTGTCCGTCAGTTTAGTTAAGTTCAGTTTTTGTTTCCTTAGTTTATCCACTCTTGGAGTGAGTATTTCTGTTTCCCCCTTTGGCAGTGTACCTCAGTTCTCCCATTTGTTCAGTGATTGTGCACGGTGTTTTATTTCTGGCGTGTCTGCCAACCTTTTCTCCTAGTGTGTGTGTGGGGGGGTTGGGTTTTTCTTTTTTTGTATGTGTTTAATAAACACTTCTGCATCCTGCACCTGGTGTTCCCCGGACCTCTCCTTACAGAAGCAGATCTAGAATGGTGGTTGTCTTTCGCTGATGGTACATCTTGTACCTGTAATTGGAGATCAGAAAAAGCTAATTTACTCAACATGAGTAATGTGCATATATTGCATTTTGGAAACAAACTCTTCAAATGTAGCGCAGTACTTGATGTATACATATTTTGATTCACATTTGTGCTTAACCCTCTGTAAAAAAAAAAAAAAAAAAACATAAAGCAGGAAAGTGAAATTGCAGTATGAAATTTAATCCTTTCAGGCACGCAGTATTCATTGAGAGATGTTTGTTAGCTTAATATTGCAGTTCATTGTTGTAGCATTGGCTACGGTTATCTCAAAAGTTTTTTGTATTGTTGCAACAATCTCTCCTATATGTTCACAATAAGAAACCTAATCGTTATTTTGTTTCCGATCTCCTGAGTGAAAAATTTTTTTTATCCCTTTAAAAATTATTTCTAGTCATTCATTTCTTTTTTGTCAATATGAGAGGTCTAACATGCCTGATTTTGTACTACTTGTCCTCCAAACTCTGCATAAATCTTGATATCCCTAGAAAATCCTGGATTAAAATCAAAGTCAAGTATATGTGTAATGAGGTCTGACTAAAATGATGATGTAGGCCCAATTCAATTGGTATTTAATTATATATTTGCAATATCTAACAATATTTATACAGCTTGCCGAGTTGAAGAAAACCTGATACATTGCAAATAAATTCAGTGGAATCAGGAAAAAGATTACACTGTACACTTCTATCTTTACAACCCAGTAGGGAACAAGAATTTTTTGTGTTTTCTTTTATTCATTATGTTTTATTCTTACATGTGTATTCATTCATTTTGTAGTTGTGGGACTGTTCTTGTTCCAAAAGCCCTGGACATCTTATTAGGATGCATTGTATCATGGACCCCATCTACAGAAATATCAGCGGATATCTATCTATTCTTCTATCTTCTATCTATCTTCTAACTTCTTCTATCTATTCTATAATATATTTGAGGTCGATGTCTGTGTGTGTGTGTACACGTTTTTCTCCTACATTTCTCAAACGATTATCACCAAATTTGGTGTGAATATCCACTTGGACACCAGGAAGGGCTTGACGTTGCCCGTTTTTTGAAAAACGGTCATGCACACAAAAAAAATGGCAATTTCACTCCGGGTAGCGTGTAAACTTATATAACCTGATGCGTGTAGCTATAACCGGTTGCACCGCTAGGAGCCGCAGTGTCCTTACGTACATGCGTTGAGGTAACCTGCGAGCAGGCTATGTTTGCGATGGGGCCGAGGACTGACAAGACAGCCAACACGAAAGCCAGGCTTTTGAGGGGTGAGGAAAAATGCTCAAATACAGGAAAAAATCCACAAAAGAAACTTAACAGGCCTTGAACAGAAATGACAGGTCTGGTCACACGTATCCTTCTTCTTGCAATTTCTCCTACTACTTTACTGTCTCAATTCTTTTCCTTATATACTCTTTTGCAGACCCCACCCACATTTAGACCTCTTTTTTTTAATTTTCTGAGACTTGCCCCAGACCAAGGACTGTATAAAAGATGGACGGCCGAACGTCTCCTGAAAAGTGAAGCAAAAGCGTCTCGATCGCCAACTACTGGCAGGCTGCAGTAAAAATTATAGGCCCGCCCCCTCCATGTTAGTGAAGGGGAGAAATGCGAGGCAGGAAAAATTGTGTACATGAAAAATAATTTATTTCTGAAGATGGTTTCTTCATTTTTAGGAAGTTCTTACCATACTGATATATATTCTAGCGTCTATTTTTCTGATCCGTTTTCTGTAAACCTTTTATTTGATATTATGCAAAAGGGGCGTGTAGTCATAATAAACACAGTGATTGACAACCGCAGTGCGCGTGGACTAAGTCCCGATAGCGCCTGCCCCCTACGTACTTCGTTTTGTGAATAGTGATTTCGCGTAGAGCTGGAGTGGGAACGTCTAGCGCTATCTGAAATTCTTCACAGCAAACAGCGATTGTGCTTCAAGCAGGGCAGACTGCAACAAAAAACGACGAAATGAGTTGCTCTATGAATTTCACTAACAAGTTAACCGTCCGGACCGATGGAAAGGATCTTTGCAGTTTTTTTGGCAAGTTAATTTTATTTTTTGTTTGTTGAAGTTGTACGGTCAGTGAAGTTATTACCAAGTAAGCTAGCTACCTTGGCTACGTTAAGACAGCAAGCAGAGTAGCAGACGTTTACGATGAACATGGAGAAAATGGTTACCGGTAGCCATTCGTAACTGGAAAAATATACATTTTTAATTTTAGAGAATACCTATTAAGGTAAGCTTTTGAATGAAGTCAACGGCTCTATGTCATATAATGTCGTTCTTATGTACTTGAACTTGAAATTTTGAGCCAGTGCCGCAGTAGGTTCAGCCTTTAGCTTCCAGTTCTGCCGTCGGTATCTCGGAATTTTAGAACGAACAGAGACTGCGAGTGTCTCGGCCCGGTAGGAATTCTGCTCGATGTCGCTTAGGCTAATAAAGGGTAAAGGCTGTAGCGAGCTAATATAACTTACCTTTCAACAGACGAGCCCTAGGTTCGAGTGTTTTCGTAAGCATCAGCAAGCCAACTTCTCGTTTTTCAGCGGGTAACGTCAATACAACTAAAGTCCAACCTTATGTTGTAATCCTACGGACAGCGGCTAAAACTGCAAGGAAAACTAATTGGATCAATGGTACAGATTATTTTACCAACGACAGTATGACAAAAATGAGACATGCCGTAAGCGGATTCAATTCATTCATACTTTCAATGTGAATTCGGCAGGTTTCGGATGAAATTACGGATGGAATCAATGCATCTACTTCAGTGGAATTGGCTTGTTATAGGGATAACTCTTAAGAGATTGATCGGACGAAGCATCGAGGAAAAGCTCACATTTCGAGTTTGGCCTGGAAAGAGAAGGGGCACAAACTGTAAATGAGGGAGTGGTGTAAACTGGGAATAATAACATTTAAAAATTGTTTGTTGCGTAATGGATGTTGCGCTATTAAATTATACATTAATTATTGCTGCGTTTGCTATGGAGTCACGTTAACTAGCGAGCTAGCTGACTTCAGTTAACGTTAACTGACCTTGCACACGGCAATTTATGATCAATTAATTCAGCCAATGAAACACATTTGTTAAAGTAGTGCTTTCAGTATCTTAATTTCGACAGTCAGAGCTGAGTTTGGGCGTTCCACAATGACAAGATAATATTTTCCATGATCAGCTTTATAATTTCTCGAAAAACAGAGTGAGTTCTTTTGAAATGTGATGTCTCTTCATATACAAACTATGTTTGAGACACGTTTCAAGTCCGAATAGGTGCATGTATTTCTCAAATTCATTCAACTATCTGGTTGTCAATACGAGATCTCAGCCATAGTTAATGCAATTCCGATTGAAAGCAAATGTTCTGACCTTGCATACAGTTGTCAAGAGAATAACACAAAGAATTTGTGCTGTAATTCAAGCTACCGTGGTTTCATTTAAATATTTGTGTGCAGCTGTTTTTTGACTGGTGGAGTATTTCTGTATCAGACTTGCTGTACCATGTTACCCCACATAAAAAGGAATGTAAATTGGTAGCAGGAAGAATTTAGTTTCTTAGTATTTAAAGCTGCATATCACTCCATTCTATTTTTTATGCATGTAAAACCTGCCATATGAAAAATTGCCAGATGTATGGGTTGGAATTCTACTTTACTGCTGTCATGGTAGGGCAGACTGCACTTTAGGTTTCAAACAAAAGCTTCACAAATAATTCAATGTTTTTTTTTTTTATTATTCAGGTGATTACAGAAGCCGCCCTCAAATTCAGACCTCAGCGTTACCCAGTGAAGACTTGGAGCATGCCACAAGCAATTATTTTGTTGTATTGCTGGAAGATACCTCTGAAGTAATTTGTAAATGAAAACCTGATAAAATGCTTGTCAAAACTGCTCAACTATGCATTGTCACAGAAACCTGCAATGGTTCTGTTTGACCATAATTTACAAGGAAGTAGGTCAGTCCATGTTGACTGAGTAATAATGGACTTGTGACTGGCTTCTCTTATGTATGCTTTTTCCGTCTGTGTCACCTTCCTTATATGCCATTGTCTTCAGAAATTGGCATAAACTGTCTTTTTTTTTTTTTTAAATAATGCATTCAGAAGCTGTTCATCTTCACTACTGAGCCTTCAGTATTCCAACAAAGACTCTAGTCATCTGTCCTTGGACTGGGAGCACATGGGAAATGTTATGTAATTGAATGCACATTTTCTGTTATGGTGGTAAATTAAACCTGTTATGTACAATAAAGGTCTTTACATTTACATTGACTAAGACTTCACTCTGGAATTCTTTCACATACATGTCCTCTGCTGCAGTAAATCAGGCATGCAAATGGGTGTTAAATAAAAAAATGTATTTAAACAAAAATCACACTGCATGTAGTTGTCTGTGGTCCATCAACAACCTACTGGCTACATTCGCCGTGGGGAAACATGAAGGAGGCCCCATCAGGTGGAAAGGCTGGGGGAAAGCAAATGGTTTGGAGAAAGGAAGGTGGATGGAGAGGAAGACCTGGGAAAACAATAGGTATGATGGCTAGTAAAAAATAAATGAATAAAAAATACATCAAACATCACATATAGCAAACAAACTATGACCTTTTTTGGCGCCCATAACTGATGTTGAAAATCCAAATCCAGCATCACCCTTCTGGATTTGGTCTTTCAGATGCAGGGCAATGTTATTTAAAAATATCATTTCCCATAGGGGTGAAATTAACTCTGTCATGCAAAAATTGGGCAGGATCTCTGCTTTATCTGATGATGATACAAAATCTCTCCACCAATATGCGAAACAAAGGTAGCCATCACTCAGTCGATATATCGCCGGGCTTTTTCAATCCTCTTTGGATGGGAAGACCTCCACCAGCATCGCTGGGTGATGGCAAAGAAGATAATCTTCATCCAAGGGAACTGCCGATGAACATCTTCCAAGTCCTGCTTGATCCCTGCGACAAGCTTCACACTCTTGATTTTTCCGAGGTCATTGCCGCCGCAGTGGACCAGCAGGACCTCCTGCACAGCTCTTCCTCTCAGGTACTGGTGGATAAAGGGGAGGAGGTTTCCTCAAACCACGCCACCCTAGCCAAACCACTGGACTTGGGCATCCAAACCAAGGTTGGTCTCAATGGTCTCCCTTGCGCGCTTTTCTCCACGGCAGATGTAGTTGTCCCCTATGATATAAACTTTTGGCCCTGTTGGTTGTTAAGTGCAAATGTCACCTTTAAATGATACACTTCTGCTGGCTTTTTATGGAATTTAGCACATTTAATATTTCTATTCTATTTCTCCATATTTTATCTGGTGGTATTGTGCTTTTTATGCATGAAATGGATGTGATTTAATGTTATAAATCAGTTTTTATGGCATTCTCCCGTGAAAAGTCTTGTGCTTTAATAACCACAAGCGTCGGTTTTTTTTAGATATTCCCATGAGATTTATACATACTCTTGGCCACTGTGGAGGATGCCGACTCCATTTCGTCGTCTAAAAATTAGGAAAACAAAAATTGAACAATTACTATGCATTCAAATACATCGAGTCCACAAAAAAGAATGTGGAGGGGGGTTGCATTGCTAAGTTAACTATCACAGAGAATTAATTGCCGGTCCCCCAAGCCTGGTCAGGATGGTTATCTTCAACTGCAAACATTTTTAAGAAATACAACATTAGCTAGCGGTAAGATATGCGACTACTTAAACACATCAAGCTAACTTAGGGTAGAAGGACAGTGTATTTTAATTCAAAACTCGATTTAGCGTTCTAACGTGTTAATTAAAAGTTCGACCCATTACTCAGCTAGTACATGCGCATACGAAATGGCACTTTCCCGGTGGAACGTTAATTAGAAAATACAACAAAAGTCGGCGTTAATATGCTCGCCACTCGCAACATTGGGTAAGTGACGATGGAGAACATTGGCTGGAGCTGGCTATGTGGCAAAAATCAGAAGCCTTACTTAATGTAATTAGCTGCATACCTAGCTAGTTAAACAAGATTCAGTTCTAAGATAACATAGATAGCCAGTTAGGTACTTCAACTAATTTCGTAACAGATGACTGTGTGGTGGGGAATGTTTTGCCAATGAGGCCATTAACTTTTTGAACGAGCCTGCAAATATTTATGCTGCCGGCAGTCGTTGGGTCCTTTCACTTTCCTGCGCCGTCACCCTGTGAGAGCTGGCCATTACGGGCACTTACGTTAATAACGCAGCTGCCAGACCAGGTGAAAAGTTCAGGGGGCTGGTCGGATGGTGTGTGGGTTGGATTCGATAGCGCGGCTCTACCCCCCGATCACTACTGCGCCGACTCAGGCTCCAGATGGGCAACATGGCAGCGGCCATATCGAGGATATTTTGGCTCCATTTTTGTTGAATGGGAGTGAATGGAGACGCGTCGTCCATCTTTTATACAGTCCTTGGTCTCAACACACACTCAGGCATTCAGCATTGATCTTGTTACTGTGGAGGGGATAGGTCCCTAACACCTCATAATGGGATAGTTATGAGATGATTCCAGCTGAACTGGGGCTATTGCAGTAACTTTGTGGGAATACTAGTTGAAACAGTTAAAGTTACAACTCACTAATGACAATTTGAAACAGATAAGCAAGAGAGTCGATTCAATTATAGTTCTGACGCCACTTACGCCATTTCTTTACTCGCCGAGTAAGTGTCAATTCAAGAAATTTGTCTAGTGTATTTTGTCCCCAAGATCTGAATGTGCTTTACAAAATCATAAATTTCATCGGAATTATTTGGAATACAATGCCTTGTCAACCACAGTGCATGTGCCACCTTAAATTAATATTATTTTAAAAAATCATGGTCTCCAAATTGCTTGACCACAGTATTGAGCTCCTGTGAATTTTGGATTCATGTTTTTGGACAGTGTTCTCATGATTTTGTGTTATTCGGTATTCTGGGTCAAAAATAGAACAGTAACAATGATATCTTTTCAATTGAATCATGATTGGGCAACCCACCTCAGTCTAGGGCAGTGGTTCCCAAAGTGGGGGGCGCACCCCCTAGGGGGGGCGCAGAGCAATTGCAGGGGGGGCGCGGGGTGCGGGAGTTCCGGACACCAACAGAAAATCATTTGCATACAGTCCATTCGCTGCCCAGAATTCTGCGATTACATCGTAAATGCCCGCCTTACTCTCAACATAACTGTTCGCCAAAACATTCATCTAGCCTGCCATTTTCATAAATAATTTATGAATGTAGTTGTTCAAATATTTGAAGCCGGTAATGTAGTCTCGCCATACCCAACTCGCCGCTTTTTATCCTGCACTGATCTGGCATATTGATAATAAAATGGTAAGTGACACCGAACAAAATCCGATGAATACAAAGCAGAAATAACCGAGATTGCGTCATCTTATTCTCGATAATATGAATGCTCTGTATGCCGACAGATTATTTTTATCTAGCCCACCAACTGAACGTTACAAACATATCGGCAGGTTCGGCAAGTGGTGTTCATGAATTTTTTTTCGTACTTCGCTGTCTTTCTGCATCATAGAAACATAATTTTAAGTAGACGGCTATACTCAGGCAGAGGAGTGTGATACAGCCTAATGATTTTATACTTTAAAAGAGATTTTGCATTTTGCTAGGCTGGACAAAAATCATCTGTGCAGAGCATTCATATTTTCTAGAATAAGCTGACGCGATCTCGGTTAACGTATTTTAACTTAAAAGTGCGAGGCCAGTGAAGAGAGGAAAATGTAACTGTCTCGAGACACTCCTTCAGCGGTCCGCACAAGGTTGCTGATTGGCTGTATGCAAGTAAGTTTCTGTTGGTGTCCGGAAAATGCATAAATAGCAATGTTGTTGTATATTAAAAAAAATAAACCTGTTACACTGAACATAATTACACAGTTAAGGTGCTTAAAAACAGTTACACTTAAAATAATTACACCGTGGTTGTTTGTTATTTTGCTATTTCCAATTCTAAAAGTAGCCTAGTTTTAGTTTATGACAATCCACAGTTTATGACCGTTTACTTACATTTTTTCCAAAAAGGTTGAGGTTTATATAAATTACAATGAGTGAAATAAACTGCAATGGTCTCTGAAAACAAAATGTGCATATGTATTACCTATTTTTTGGGGGGGGCGCAAAAATTTTTTTATGTACCAAAGGGGGGCCCAGCAGAAAAAGTTTGGGAACCACTGGTCTAGGGTTCCGCTAAAAGCATGGAGGAGAGCTTATTAGCCCCAGCCATTGTGACAATTCATCAGCAGATCTGGGTGGAGTTGCTTTAAACTGTGTATTACCAAATACAAATTCCTTATTCACAAAAATGGGTAAATATTAATTATTCAACTGATACAGTTTTTTTTTATTATTGGGGTCCCAGCACATAAAGGTAATCAGTCAAGCTAAATACGATCAACTCAGCCTGTTTCTGTTATTTCAAAACACAAGTTGCTGTCACCATCACTATCAGTCACCATCTTTCTCACTACTAGAGACAGAAGAAAAGATTTTGTCAACCAAATCAAACATTTTTAGAAGTGGAAAAAAAGTATTGTGTGATCTCGTTAGTAGTTAGCCTTTTCAATTATATGGTGCTACAGCCTTTTTATTTTAATCTTGTGTTAATATTCCGAATTAGATTTCCCAAAATCTATTTCAGAAGGTAAACTTTTAAGTTGCAAACCCCCAGTTGAATCCTTAGCTAACCAGATTATCATTTTCACTCAATGTTATTTTCGTCTCTTCTCTTCTTCAGTGGACACTGTGGAAAGGTTTCAAGAAACTCAGTTAGATGCATACAACAATGACCAAAAAGTCAACCAACATAATTTTGTTGCTTTTCCACTCGCTTGAATCCTCTCCTGTGAAAATTTAAAAAACAGGGAAATGGTTATTAGCCGTTCAGTTTCTTTGCCATGTAGAACTGCTGGTTGACACTTAGCTCCTGTTCAAACCAGAAAAAAGATCTTTCATCCAATGCATTTCTTTTTTCAGGAAAGCTTTCAATAACTTAATCATTTGGTGGGGAGAGCTTATTCTTTTTAAATGTATAAAGTAAATTTCATAAGCAATTGCATTGCTTAGGCCCCCCTTTCTTCCCTAACTGTTCTCTGATATCTGTTTGCCAACCTCTCACCTATCTGTTTTCCCTTATCTGCTTTGGTCCCTAATTCCTCCATTCACTATATTGTTTTGACTCTGTGCACTTGTATTTAAAAACCCATTCAATCACCAATGCCACTATAGTTCACAAGATTTTATTTTATTCTTTTATAAATCTAGCGTGTACCGATAAATTTCATTGCATATATGATGTTTTATATTTACTGCTGCTGTTCTCATCATTTAATCTTAATTTTTTAACTTTCAAATTGCGGTTTGAAATTTTCCAATACTTTACCACTGTATCAATTAAATTTGATGGATTCGGGCTCTTACTGTATAGTGTTGATCAATACTTTGGCAAATTTTAAACATGCAATTTACTACTTCTTTCAATCTGCCACAATAGTAATGACCATTAATAATAATTTTAACACTTATTGCAAGCAGATTAGGGGTTATGCTGTGATATTTTTATATTTTAGTGCACTCTTAACTAATGCGATATGCAACAGAACCACTGTTAACATCCACTCTACACTCATTCAAAGGGCACTGCACCCCACAGTAAATCTACATTTCCCATCAATGTCTGTTCAGTACCCCGCAATTAGTCCAGGCAATCTAGGACAAAAATATGCCTAACCTGGAACTAATTGGTACAGAAGATATATCAACGTTTTTTGACTCTCCAATCTTCCCTTTATAATATATCAAAAGTCCCAAAAAATCCCAGCACAGCAACATTCCGAAAAATGCGAATACTTTGGGGCACCTCAAAGCGCAAACTCCACTACATGGAAACGAGGCTCATACATTCAACTCCGTTGTGGAATTTAAAAACATGATTGTGCAAACCCAAAACCAGTGAAGTTGGCACTTTATGTAAATCGTAGATAAAAACAAAATACAATGATTTGCAAATCCTTTTCAACTTAAATTTAATTGAATACACTGCAAAGACAAGATGTTTAATGTTCAAACTGAGAAATGTTTTTTTTTTTGCAAATAATGATTAACTTAGAATCTAAAGGCAGCAACACATTGCAAAAAAGTTGGCACAGGGGCCTTTTTACCACTGTGTTACATCGCCTTTCCTTTTAACGACACTCAGTAAACGTTTGGGAACTGAGGAGACCAATTTTTGAAGCTTTTCAGGTGGAACTCTTTCCCATTCTTGCTTGATGTACAGCTTAAGTTGTTCAACAGTCCGGGGTCTCCGTTGTCGTATTTTACGCTTCATAATGCGCCACATGTTTTCAATGGGAGACAGGTCTGGACTACAGGCAGGCCAGTCTAGTACCCGCACTCTTTTACTACGGAGCCATGCTGTTGTAACACGTGCAGAATGTGGCTTGGCGTTGTCTTGCTGAAACAAGCAGAGGTGTCCATGAAAAAGACGTTGCTTGGATGGCAACATATGTTGCTCCAAAACCTGGATGTACCTTTCAGCATTAATGGTGCCTTCACATATGTGTAAGTTGCCCATGCCTTGGGCACAAACACACCCCCATACCATCAGAGATGCTGGCTTTTGAACTTTGCGCCTATAACAGTCCGGATGGTTCTTTTCCTCTTTGGTCCGGAGGACACGACGTCCACAGTTTCCAAAAACAATTTGAAATGTGGACTCGTCAGACCACAGAACACTTTTCCACTTTGCATCAGTCCATCTTAGATGAGCCTGGGCCCAGCGAAGCCGGCGGCGTTTCTGGGTGCTGTTGATAAATAGCTTTCGCTTTGCATTGTAGAGTTCTAACTTGCACTTGCAGATGTAACGACGAACTGCAGTTACTGACAGTGGTTTTCTGAAGTGTTCCTGAGCCCATGTAGTGATGTTCTTTACACACTGATGTCGGTTTTTGATGCAGTACCGCCTGAGGGATCGAAGGTCATGGGCATTCAATGTTGGTTTTCGGCCTTGTCGCTTACGTGCAGTGATTTCTCCAGATTCTCTGAACCTTTTGACGATATTACGGACCGTAGATGATAAAATCCCTAAATTTCTTGCAATAGCTCGTTGAGGAATGTTGTTTTCAAACTGTTCGACAATCAGCTCACACATTTGTTCACTAAGTGGCGACCCTCGCCCCATCCTTGTTTGTGAATGACAGAGCATTTCAGGGAAGCTGCTTTTATACCCAATCATGGCACCCACCTGTTCCCAATTAGCCCGTTCACCTGTGGGATGTTCCAAATAAGTGTTTGATGAGCATTCCTCAACTCTCTCAGTCTTTTTTGCCACTTGTGCCAGCTTTTTTGAAACATGTTGCAGTTTCCAAATGAGCTAATACTTGCAAAAAATTACAAAGTTTACCTGTTCGAACATTAAGTAACTTGTCTTTGCAGTGTATTCAATTGAATATAGGTTGAAAAGGATTTGCAAATCATTGTATTCTGTTTTTATTTACCATTTACACAACGTGCCAACTTCACTGGTTTTGGGTTTTGTACGCTAATTCCAAACCACTTTTCTTTGACTTATGTGGAAAATGTCTGAAGATAAAGGAAAGGTGTAAAAGGGAATTCCCACTACTGAGGAAGACGACTGCGCTAATTGGAAAATCTGAATGCACTTAAAGTAAGTAATTTGATCGAGTCAAGTCTTAGCGTTGCCAACTTGACGACTTTCTCGCTAAATCTGGCGACTTTCCAAATCGGGATTGTTTGTCCACTCAAGACATATGTATACGTCTTGAGAAAGTCGTCAAATTGGAAACTCTAAGTCTATAGCGAAATCGATAGTGCATCGTTCATTTTCGGCAGGGTGACATGCTAAAATAAGCGAATTTACGAGAATTTGGATGTAACAGCTACGTCTTACAATTCATTGTTAAACATCTGCATTAACAATAACTTCATATTTGGAAGTTTTACTTTCCAACCGAAGGAGACACGCCTGATTCCGCCATCTCTGAAAGCAGCCTGGACCGGTACGCGCAAGCGCAGTAATTGGCAAAGACGGATGACGTAGAAGATGTTGCAGTTTCATAGTCTTATGCTACGAGTCAACAGTTTATGTTGCGGTTTTTGCAGTTTCGGTAGCGGGGTATTATTTTTATGTTGCTATTTCCGCGATTAATGTAGGCATTTCAAAGTTTTTGTGTGCTGAGGCTACGTTTTGTTTGGTAGGCCTGCATAAGACGTCTGCAACGGAGGCTAGTGTGAAAGCGGTTTAACGGCACCAATTCTGGCGAATGATCCTGAATTTTAATGCCATAGATGCTTAACTTTGATGAAGTACTAGGTGAGGGTAACTGCCACAGTGAGTATTCGCGTCTTTGCATTGACTTTGAATGTAATCTGTCGGTATTCGTTCACTATTTCTTAGCTAAATACTATTCTGCTAATTTTCAGGCGAGGAACTATTATCTGAGTACATTTGCAATATTGGCTGCTTTACGATGTTTTATGATGAATATGCTCCAATGTTTACGTAGCAGAGAAACTCCGCAACAGCCGGCGGAACGTTGTTAAGCTAAGCACCTTAACCAGCTCACGCTCACAGACCCATCTTCCCCACAGATCACATTACTGTGGGGAAAAAAAGGATGATGGCGGAGGAAGTAATACCAGCGAGAGCGCATAGTCTCAAACCGTCGACAGCGTTCCGAGTGCTTGTAGCCTTAAGGCTGATTCATACTCCAAAAGAACAGAGAAATTTGTTCTTGTTCTCGGGGCTGCGAGAACAAAATGACGTCATTTTATTCTCGCAGCCCGGGTTTCGTTGTTTTTGCAGCTTGTTCTCGACATGTCATCTGAGCAGAACCTTTTTCTCGTATGGGGTCCGAGAACTGTTCTGTGATTGGTCAAAAAGATGGAGTGGGCGTGTCCCTTTGACTTAACAGGGGGCTGTTTAAATCAATACAACAGATTGGATCGGATGGTCCATCTTTTTCTGAGTGTTACATTAAATGGCCCGTCCACTTTGAAGGACTACTCGAGAGTTGTCCTAAAACCCGGTCGGACAAAAAATATAAGCCCAATATATGGCGTTCTTGTTTGAATTTGTCTGGAAGTGCAGACCGCCCAAAATATTTCGAGAATGGAAAGACAGTACCAATTCCCGCGAAACCATAATAGCCTACACCCAGAAGCGAGGCTCTGTTAAATCCGTGAACAAATTTTTCTTACCTCTACATATAATTTATTAACAACGCGTGAAGATTTCACATTTAAATCGTTGGTACCGCACACCTCAAGTGCGACAAAAAGTTGTGTTTTTATGCATGCTATGTGAACACTAATGGGGCACTGCCTAAGCAGCGGTCTCGCCAGGGTGCTCAGTGGTTAAACATCGTATTCGTGGTGCTTAGTGTGACCGAGAGTGGAGCTCTGCTTATCGCCCGACTGCTTAAGTCAATTCTGGAGAATGGGCGATCGTGATGATATGAATGCTTTAAAGTCTTTTGTGTCATTAATAGCTTTGTTATGTTGCCAATCGTAGTTTCTGCACAGGGAGCAAAGACTGCTTTGAATTAGCTAGACTGTATTCAGTTAATAGCCTGCTGAAAATGGACATTACGTGACATCCTACAGCGATGAGCGCAGTTAATTTATGTCTGAATAGTGGTTAATGATCTACCTAATCAGAATTGTTTTATTCCCTTTTTTTCATTTAATGTTAACTTATTTCAAATATTTGAATGCCAAATAGCAAAGCAGTGAATCGCTGAAGTGTAAATTCTCATGCAACTTCGAACGAACAGTGACGAACCGTCCGTCCGCGTCGGACCATGGTGGGACATCCTGTTTTTGTATGATCGAAACACCTGACGGACATCGAAGGTCCGACTTTTCACTCGACAGATGGTCTGACTCGATCGGACAAGTAAAGTTTATTGACACAGCCCACAGGAGTTCGGCACTTGAGTTTCTCGTGAAGTATGAAATGTCCCGGTCAAAACGAACTTTGTTCTTGTCCTCGCAGCCCCGAGAACAAGAACAAATTTCTCTGTTCTTCTGGAGTATGAATCAGCCTCTAGAAGTGCAGTCTTCCTAGAACCACTTGGGAGAACGTACCTCCAAAGAATGCAAGTTTGTTCTTAGCATTCTTGGTATTGAGAAACGGCCTAAGCCTACTTTTTCGCGACCTCCTTCTGAATGCAAGTATCAACTGGAACACTCTGAAGCGTATACTGCAACTTACCATGCCTCGGTACTTACGGTGCCTCAAAATAATAGGAATTGTCGGGAGTTTTTTCATTTAAGAATTGAATGGTATCACAAGTATTAGTTCTTGTGACATCCCTACAACAAACAGCACTTCCCATCAATGTCCTCACTAGACCCACTGATCTAGCCTATCTTTTTTTTTTTTTTTTTATTTCGGCATGATTGTAAATCATTTCATGACAATTTCAAAACGACACAACATGTATCATGACCGAAAGGGTCGCGGGGGAAGCGAAATCGCTTATCAGAGTCCCGCCCCCAGCTTCCAGGAAAAGTTTGGTTATGGTTAAAATATCATAAGGATTATAAATCACTGCAGAGTTCAAATCCATGTTTTAACGTCAGAAAGTAAGATCATGAAATTTATGAATATTATAAGCATTATAATTCCAAATTAAGTGAGTGTTCATATAACTTAGATTCAAATGCCACTCTTGATCCAAAGCGACACTATCCCTTCACCCCATTCTTGATCATTTTAATTGTTCCAGCTAATTTGGAGTAGATGAGAGGAAGCATTGATACCGGATCTATGCTTGGATCTCTTCATCAGTCCTCATTTACATCACCTGGGTTCACCCTTCCCTTGTCGGATGTAATGACTTCTCGCAGTTTGTCCAGTCCATCGTTGCCTTCCTTAACGTCAAGCCCAATTTTATTGAGCTTTCTGACAAAGGTGGCCACGCCATTCCAGATTTTCTTTATCCTTTGGTCAATCAAATGCAGTCCAAAGCCCAACGATAGCAGACCCATAATCATGAATCCAGTTATATAGACATCCTCAACATCCTCGATGTCCAGGACTGTCAAACACAGCGAACGCCTCTTTCCCCACGAATCCATGACGTAACCGGTTGGGAATGTCCCATCCAGGCATGTCGGTTCTCCAGAATCTGCCCGCCTCCCGGAAATAATTTTGTCGATTGCATTTAACGACCAGCTTATAAGATCCATTTTGGTTCAGCTGTCTGTAATAATTTGCTGAGTTGCCTTTCGGACAGTTAGTCTGAAGCGTCCAGTGACAGGATACAAATTAACAAGATTGAACATGTTTATAGTTACTCAGATATGCACATTTCAACAAATATTTGAAGACCTTCAGCTCTCCAGCCATCCTTATATTATCATCAAGTACATTCCATGCCCTGACCCCAGCCACAGATAGGGAATGCTCCCTACGTGTCGTTCTGACCTTGCTTGATTGTAATAACATCCTACTTCTGGTGTGCTGCATGCAGTCACGCTGAAGAAATAGGTTTTTAAGACTTGAGGTTTAATAATTTCTGCAGTTTCCAAAGAATACATACACTTTTAGCTAACTTTCTTTGAACTAAATTTACATGCGGTTTCCAGCTTAAGAGATTATCTATCATAACTCCCAAGACTTTATATACGTTTACTCTTTCAATGCTGATACCATTTACTTTTAAGTCTATGTCGTCCTTTAGACCTTTTTTCCCAATATCATAAATTTGGTTTTTGTAAGATTTAATGATAGTTTATTTACATTAAACCACGTGTGAAGTTTAGACATTTCATTATTAGCCAATTTGACTAATTGGTTGAGATCAGCACCAGAGCAAAAAATAGTCGTGTCGTCAGCAAATAAAATTAATCTTAGGATATCGGATACCTTAACAATGTCATTTATATAGATTATGAACAGCTTAGGACCTATGACCGAGCCCTGAGGAATTCCACAGGTAATGTCCAGGCAATTTGATTTATTATTGCCCATCTGTACAAATTGCGTTCTATTTGTTAAATAATTTTTAATCCATTTTAATGCAGTCCCTCTTATTCCATATTTATACAGTTTTTCAATCAATATATCGTGATTTATAGTGTCAAATGCCTTCTTCAGGTCAATAAATATACCTATAGAATATAGCTTAGAGCTAGTGCTGTCGAATGCTTTTTCCTGAACCCATACTGACTGTCACATAGAAATTTGTGTTTATCAATGTAATTGTCCAATCTATCATTGAAGAGTTTTCTAAGATTTTTGAATGTTGAGGTAAAATCGACACAGGTCGATAGTTTGAGAAATCATATTTATCCCCGCTTTTGTAGAGAGGGATAACCTTTGCTATCTTCATTTTTTCTGGAAACACTCCGCAAGAGAAGGATAGATTACATATATGCGTAAGTGGAGTTACAATTGCGTTGGTTAGTGTTTTCAGTAATTTCATATCTAATTGGTTTACGTCAACAGATGTCTTAGCTGTACAATTATTCAGAATTGATCTAATTTCGGATTCAGTAACAGGAGTTAATGTCAATGTGTCTTGTACTTCCTCATCCTTATCAAGGTAGTCCCATCTTAGGTGTGAGGGTTCAATACCCTTTGCTAGTTCTGGCCCAACATTCACAAAGTAATTATTTTAATGTTCCATGACTAGATCCATGTTCTCCACCTGTTTACCATAAATATTAAAGAAGGCAGGGTACTCCCTCTTCGGAGCCCTCCCAGAAACATTCTTTACTATATTCCAAAGATTTCTGGTGTAATGTTTATTTCCTACTAAAAGCTTTTCATAATACTCTTTTTTATGCTTCCTCAACAAGCGTGTAATTTTATTTCTGTAAGACTTATACCTTACTTCCGCTTTCTCAGTCCTTTCTCTCAGAAACTGCTTGTACAAAGTATTTTTTTCTTACAGGCATTAGCCAGTGCTTTTGAAACCCAAGGTCTTCTCTCTTTGTTTTTCTTCAGATTATTGATTGTTTTGACTATACAGTGGGTATCATACAGAGAATTTAAAGTCCACAGGAAAGCCTCATACGCTCTATTTGGGTCGTTTTCTGCTAATACATTATTCCATTTTTGATTCAACAAATCTAATTCCAGTTCCTTTAGCCTTTTTTCACTTTTATTTCTGATTTCTGTGTATTCCCGGATTTTCGATCTAGCCTGATCTTTTATATCTACCTTGCAATCACAAATAGCAAAGACTGGCAGATGATCAGTAATGTCATTTATCATGATGCCGCAAAATATATCAGAATCTAGTACATTAGTATAGATATTATCTATCAAAGTGGCACTATGCCTAGTAATCCTGCTTGGTTTTGTAATTAATGGTTGCATACCCATGGCATACGTGGTGTTAATATAATCCTCTATTATAGAGCTGTTATTTGGATTTATCAAGTCAACGTTAAAGTCCCCACACATAAAAACATTTTTATGGCTTGTATTAGTGAGTAGTTCACCCATACATTTGCTAAAAACATCAATTTGCGAATCCGGTGCCCTGTACGCACAACAAATAACAGTATTTTTACCTTTCAATCTGGGAATCTCAATGGTAAGGCATTCCATAACATTTTCCACAACATATGATTTACATTCTATTACCTGGAAGTTTATGGCCACATCAATAAATAGGCCAACTCCCCCACCTGCTTTATTCAGTCTGTTCTTACACACAAAGTTATAACCCTCCATGTAGAAGTCCTTGCCCTTTTCCTCTTTAATCCAAGTTTCCGATAAGGCGATGATGTTAAACGGGTTAGCAAATGACCGAAGGTAATCCTTTATTTGATCGAAGTTGGAATATAGACTCCTACTATTAAAGTGAATAATGGACCAACTCCCATCCATTTTAATGCTTTTGTTGAATTTGTCCACAGAAAAGTATTTGCATATGTTAGACTCCTTGTAGAAAAAATGGTTATCCGGATCGATTTCTTCATTTGGGTCTATTTCTGAAGAATGGTGACTTCCTATCAAAAATCCATTTCCCGAAAAATTTATTTCTGTAGGTTGATGACTACTCATGAATGTCTGTCAAGGACCTCAGTGGTCGTACTTCTCCAAATCCCGCATCATCTTGATCAGCACCGGTCTGGTGGTTTCCGGTGAAGATCCATTTGGTTTGATAAAAATTCTAGGTGCTGTGTATCTTACCCTCTTTCCTTAGTTGACGAGCTTTCCATGCGAGTGTTGCATTATGCTTGGTGAGGTTTTCATTCATGAGTACATTGGATCCTTTGAGATTTTTCCCTTGCTTCAACAGAGAGATCTTGTGCTTGTTACTTGTAAGTCGTAGCAACACGGCCCATGTTGTTGCATTTTGGTCTCGGCTTACATTCCTTTTCGGTAGCAGATAACATGAATCCACATTGTTTTGGTCCAAAGAAATATTTCTGGACTGAAGGAATTCCATCACCTGCAGTTCCACGGATTTATTATCCTCCTCATCTGACTCATCACCACTCGCTGCTGCCCTGGCATAGCTCCTGGGTTTGATTTTGAGCCCGTTCAGGATTACATCATTACGTTTTTCTTGTTGTTCCCGCTCCTCGAGATTGCCTCCTAAAGATTTAATCCCCGTGTCTTTCTTTGCAATCTCTTTTTTGAGATCACGGTTTTCCTCCAAAAGCCGTTCCACTTGCTCCCTCATACTGTCCCTCCACTCCCTCACTTCCTTTCTCAAATCAGCGAGAGCCTCCATGACTGCTGCGGGATCCAGTGAGCCTGATTTCCCGGTTTCCTTGCTTCCACCAGGCTTACCCATTTTCTTTGTTTCGAGAAAAGGGATTATAGCGATTATAGAGATTGTGAGAAAGTTTATCACTCAACTTTTCTCCCGACTCTGCTGTTGTATTCCAGTATTTCGCACAGTCGCTGTTCAGAGCTGTTACTCCTTCAGTGACCATGAGACGAATGCTCCTATATGCCACTGTGCTGAGCACCCTTAAAAAAAGAAAAAACAGTGACTAAGAAAGGTTTGTCTGCGTTAAACTCCGTTTGTCACGGATCCTGCAGTTAGACTTCCCACCAGGTCTCTCTCCAGGCCAAACCTCAGAGAAACCTGCAGGTTTCCCCATTTTACCTTTGGTTCCAGCACAGGCGTCACACTAATACCAAATCAACAGTCATACACCAATCACAGAATGGGCTCTAAATTCTACACAATCACTCACAGTTAACTGTTGCATATGCAGTGTTAGTTGTTACATATCAATTCTGCAGATTCTGTCACTCTTCTTTTAATTTCCCCCAAATTAGTGTCCAGATTCTTTGAGTCCAAAAGGTCACTTGTCTCCAGTGCTCCAGATCAGGGCAGGTACAACCCAGAACAACATCACTGCTTATTTAAATGAGCAAGATAATTAAATCAAATTTAATTAATCAAATCGCTCACCTTATACTTTTGTAGTTGTACTTTGTTGGCTGGCATCCTAGGGTGTGTGTGTGTGTGTTCCCCGGACCATCTCTGAGCACCAGCAGACCGCCCACCCTTCCGAGTGTAGCCAACCTTTGCCAACTCCTGACTGGCTAGCTAACATTGTTGGAGTTTCCATTCAGAAATGTTTTCATATTTGAGGTTCTCCCATCCTCAAAAAATTGAAGAGCGACAGAGTCTTCAGAAAATGACGCTTTACTCAGGCATATTAACCAACGCAAAGCAGAGTTCTTTTTGCACAAGAAAAACTGACCCTCTACTTTTCCCACAAATTTTTATGTCATCATCACCGGAAATTCCTTCCAAATATGGTTTTTCTGCCCTCTCAGGTTACAATGGTTCAATAATGTAAAGTCTGCTTCATACTTGTATTTCTCTTTTCTTATTGGTTGGCATCCTTTGCAAAATAACGACTTCAAGGCTACTTCATTGTTTAAGAGGACTTTTAAATGGGTCATAGGTCATCCCAGAGACAGGCAAACCAAAATACTGCCTACTTGCCTTGAAAACTGCAACCAAAACCAGTGTAATACCGGTTATCAGTGGCAGCTGGTGAACTGGTGATAGGGAAGGCTCAAACCATCCCTTAAAATTAATGATTGGTCATGGCCTGTTTTCAATCATTTATTGAAAATGCCATTAAAAAAATTCCGAAAACTCTGAACATTATCAGGTGTGGTCAGTTTCGTTAATGATGGATACTTGTCAACCAGTGGCGGGTCTAGAACTGGGAATTGGGGGGGCATGAACACGTCTCTTTTAGTCCTAGCAAGTTCTCAATCATTTTCTTTTATTGGCAACTGAAGACGTTTCTCTCCATATGCAATCTAACAGCGATTAAATCATGGGCTAAATTCAATAGGCTTCAGTGGTGAAGCTAGAACTGAGAATTGGGTGCACAAAACATCAGTTTAAAACAACTATTAGTCCTGACCTGTTCTCAGTCATTTTCATGATAAACAAAATGTTCACTCCGAGTGCACTCCACTCTGAACAGGTGCTGCTTGTTATCCCCAATTAGGTAAGATGACAATCATTCATCTGTATGCGTACTTGCTGTATTTAAATCAACGTTGTTCAAAATTGCATACCTGCGCAAATAGCTTGAGCCGCAGGCTTTTTATAGCCTATTTAACTGGCGAGTGCCATTTTATGTATCAACCCACGTAAAACCAAGAGTGAAAGGTGATATTTCAGTGGAACGCGGACCAGTTCAATCAATGCAAAGCATTGGCCTATTAATAAGTAAGTTATTTTTCTGTACTGAATTTGGCCCATGATTTCATTGCTGTCAGATTGCAGATGGAGATGAACCATGTCTTCAGTTGCCTATTATGATAATTGGAAAACACCTCAATGAAGGAAAATGACTGAGAACTAGCCAGGACCAATTGTTGCCATTAAGGATGTGTCTGTGTCTCCCCCCCAATTCCCAGTTCTATCTGCGCCACTGCAAACAGCTGTCCATGGGGGTATACTACGAAGAAAGATAAGTGGGTTACTGAGGTATGTCGAGCCTAAACCTGGGCTTTTCAATGTCGCAAAGATGCGTCTCTTTTTAACGTGGCTAGATTACCACGGTAACTTAAGCTGCGAACCAGGTCAGGAGCTGGTTATTTGCCGAGTTTCAGCTTAAATACTTGTGCTGCCTTATCACTAAGCACCTCCTTTGAAGTTGGCATCACCTTTCCTGAATAATCCTGTGGATTTTGGTGCCCGAAACATACCTGGTTCTCTTCTGAGGGAGACTGGCATGACCTGTTCGCTCTTCTGACTATATTCTCTATGAATGCTGCAGATTCTCATCTGAGGGAATTCATTACTTATACGATCTACTGTAACCATATATAGGCAATGTAGCAAAGAAAGACACTTACAGTTGCACGAACAGTATGCATAACGTTGCGTTATTTTTTTTGCCATGGGAACCGCCAATATTCAGGCGGTGATGCAGAAAATCTTAGCCAGAATATTGTATGCCGCGTTATGCATTTTACACAGCATGCCATTAAAATAATTAAAATAATTATGAAAGCAAAACAGCATAGGGCGTACCACTTTGAAAAATGTTTGCATGCTTTGTTTTAAATTGCTGCCAAGTCCTCTAGACAGTGCAGGTACAACATCTATTAAAGCGTATTCAACTATTGAATAGTATTTTATGCCAGTGGAATATATAATTGAAATGGTGCAACTGGTTAGGGTTAGAGGTGGGATACGATTTTATTAAAATCATGCTGTATAAAAGAAAAGCAATAGGAAAAAATACTTTAAACTTAGTGTAGATGATCCTGTATATCAGGCACATATGTTTTGTATTCTTTCTGAGATGGAGTAAGAGCGAAGGACTGCGTGAGTAAGCTATTATCGACAAGGACTTTTATTTTGACATATGTGCTTAAGGCCCGGTCCCACTGGCCGATGGACACAAAACGTATGCAAAAAGGACACAGCGGACGAGCAAAATTTCTGGGGTGGCTCCATCCGTTTTCATCCGCTCCAGAAATGGACAAAATTGGCGAAAATTTGCGAAAACAGAACAGAAAAGAACGGACGTGGGTAGTATGTAGCGGGGATGTTAAACGCATGTTCATAGGAAGCCTAGCAGATGAAAGCGGATGGAAGTTGATGACAGCTCCGAAGGGGTTACCGGGGATAACTGCGAAGCGGACGCATAGCGGAAAGAGCGGATGCATAGCGGATGAAGCGCTTTGTTCGTTTTGAATACTTTATATACGAGATGCATACGCTTACATCCTTTCTATTTCCGTGCTACTAACGATGTAAAGACGCTCCATGTACCTTATCTTTCCTCCCTCTTTCCGTTTTCAGCTGCAGCGGATGTGAGTTGCGAGGATGCAGAGAGGATACAGCAGACGTTCAACGGATGATAACGGACATAGAACGTTTGTTGCTCGTATATGTCGCAGATTTACATCGTACACGGCGGAAAGTTCATCCACTCTAAAAGTTTTGTGCAGCTCAAAACTTTTTGCGCGGATGAAATCACAGTGGACGGACGCTCGATGGATAGAGCGTATGAAACACGTATGCAATGAGTACACAACGGATGAATAGCGTTTTCCAACGGATGGCAAGATTTTTTTACGTTTTACATCCTCTTTGCATCCGTAAGTGCAGTGGGACCGGGCCTTTATCTGCACTCCACGGAAGGACGGTGTGCGCGCTATTCTCAACTTGCACAGAGAAACATCACAACTCTATGGTTCATGGAAACAGAAAAGCTTGCTCCTTTTACTGATGAGATTACAAGTTCTTACGGTGTTTGTAAGTGTTAATTGTACGGTCAAGGC
Organism: Gymnothorax reevesii; assembly: GCA_029721435.1. Taxonomy (NCBI): domain Eukaryota; kingdom Metazoa; phylum Chordata; class Actinopteri; order Anguilliformes; family Muraenidae; genus Gymnothorax; species Gymnothorax reevesii. The sequence continues at coordinate 77,041,206 of CM056575.1, forward strand.
GTTTTACACTAAAACTTCTCAATTGGGTGAATTAAAAGCAACGTTTTCAACTTGCAACATCCTTGAGACATTTTTCAGTGGAGCTTGCTACGGTAAGAGCTTGAGCTTCGGTTAGCCTTCTGCCGCTGCTAAGACCGGACGAGTGAAGAAGACAGAGGGATTCCATGCTCCACTGTCCAAATCTCCCTTGTTTTCAACACATCGCCAACTTACAGCGCTCCATCCCCTGCACGGAACGAGGGGCCGACGGAAGGGACTTCTCGACCGAACGCTACGGTTTCTGCAGTCAACGGGGAGTGCTGTGACGCTACGGACAGCGAGTAGAGGGACTCTGTGGATGCCAAGAAACGGAGAACAGGTTTGATCTAACGGAACAGTTCACGGCTAACAGGTATGGATGCTACTTACACACGGAAATTCTTTGGATTAACAACGACAGAAAAAGACTATTTGGCGCTTCATAACATGCTAGAAGAGAGACTGTTTTGATGCTGAACGGAACTAAGGCTAACGTAACTGTTTTGATGCCCAACCAAACAAGGCAGAAGAGACTGGTTGGCGCTTCTTTCACCGTTCACAGACATCAAAACCGAATAACGATTGAAAACGGATTTCCTTCAGCATTTGATGGACTTCAGTGGTATTCAGTGCAACAGTGATTAAAGTCTATATTTCCATGCTTTGCTGGATGTTGATGTAGATATTTTCAAATAGCTGTTGTGATCCTGCATTTTCTGCCATGCCATGTACCATGTTTATGCCCATTCCCATGTTTCAAGTTCTGTGCCTGGCCTAGTGCCATGTATGACTGACCTATGTGTTTCTTGACTTCTGCTTATGTCTGACCATTCTTTGATTATGTATTGTGTTTTGGTTAGTCAGATTTTCATGTTCTATTATTTTCCAGATTTTAGTTTATTCACTTTACCATGCCATGTTTCAGTTCCATGCATTGCACTTGTCTCCCCCGTCTTGTCATGAGTGTTGTCTTTGCTCACAGTCCCTCGTCTAGCGTGCCACTCCTTCGGGAGATTTATTGGTTTCTGGGTTTCAATCTTCTTTTATTATCTCGTGTTATTCCTTCCTCTTACTCATACTATTTTACTGACACCCACTAACAGTTTGTTATTTTTGATAATTACTAACCAACACTAACCTTGTATATTTTGACTAACTTACTAATGAGCACTCGGGATTGTATAGCTGCACTTACTAATTGACTAACGATCTCTCAGCATTCGCCCTATTCTAGTCTCCGCCTCCTTGCCTTTCCCTAATTATCTCTGCTGCGATTTCTGTGGGTCTTCCACAACTGCTTCGTGCTTTCTTTTCTCTAAACTATGCACTTTTAGTACTCTGTGACTGGAGCTGTTTGTCGGTCTATAGGTTTGTCTGGTGATCCCTGTCTGCGTTTTGGCTACGGCCAATTTCTTGTAATTAGTTTGTTCCCAATGTGTCTCTCCATGATTGTCTTCCCCATTGATTGCACCTGTGGTCCCTTGTCATGTGGTCACCCAGATATGTATATTAGATGTCTGTTTGTTTCACTTCCTTGTCAGATCGTTATTTCCCTTGCTACCTGTGCCACGCTTCTCTCGCCTTGTATCATTGTGATTATCTTTTCTGACTGGACCATCCTAGACTTCGAGCTTTGGCTTCCCCCTGTACTTTGCTGCATTCTTGTTTTTTGACCCATTTTTGTCTGACTACGATTTTTGTGATTGATGCCCTGTTTACGGTTCTGGATTTCACCCCTTGGATTCTGCTTTTGGATTTTGGACTTTGTAGCCTACTGTCACCTGCTCTGTTGGGAGGTTTCCCCCTTCAGAAATAAATCCTCCTTTTTGCATTTTACTGGTGTTTGCACTTGGTTCATTTCGTAAAACCTCACAATCGCTTGTGTTCAATTTTTGAAATTTTCACATTATCTCAGTACAATTTTGATTTCTACAATTTACAATACAATTTCTACAAGTATCTGAACGGTTATTGAAGTTGAATTGTTTTTGACATACGATTGAAATGAGTCAAGGTGTCACAGTCAGATACAACAGAACCTGATAGGTTTAGGATAGAAGAACAAATACAAAGCCTTCTAAAAGAACTTAATTTTCAGTGAGAAAGTGAAACAGAAACAGGAAAAGGGCAAAAAATAGAAAGTGAGATTCAAAGCAAAGAACATGCCCTGAATAGCCTTAAAGAGCAAAAACATAATGAGAAAGATAAACAAAGCCTCAGATGCTCTGCCTGCCCTCATGTCCCAACTGAAAAAAATGTTCGCTTATCAAAAGAAAAAAGCACAGAAAAAAGAAAAGCAATTTCTCACTGCGTATTACAACTGGAAAACTGAAGTGTTGTGTTCTGTGGGTTTCTGAGTTTAGGTTGGTTTTTGTCCGTGGTCTTTCGTGTTTTAGGTTAGGGTTGTGTTTTTAATATTGGTTTTATTATTATTATTGTGATGTCTGTTTTTCGTCTTACGGTTTTAGTGTTTCCACATTTCGTATCTCTCTCGCGTTATTCCAGTCCATGTCTTACCCTCGTACGGTATTTTGTTTTTTCCCCTGTCGCGTGATTAGTTCGTTGCCGTTTCTGTCTTAATCGTGTCACTATTTCGGGTGATTTAATGGATTCAGGGTTTCAGCCTTCCTTCCGATCTCGTTTGCTTGCTTCCCCTTACTTTTCTATATTACTAACCGTTCTAACAGTTTGTTGTTTTTCGAGAATTTACTAACCCATATTAACATTGTATATAAGACTAATGTACTAACGAGCACTCGGGATTGTACAGCTGCACCTACAAATTTGTAAGTGTACAAATTTCACCCTGTTCTAGTCTCCCCCTCTCACTTTTGCCTAATCTCCTTCGCTGCGTTTCTGGCAGATTCTCTGCAATCATCTTATCTGTCCTGCCTCTCACTCTGTGCGGTTTATTCACTCTTTATTCGGTTTATTTATCCCGTCTATGGGAAAGTCTTGCGATCCTTGTCTGTGTGTTGGTGTTTTCCTGTTTCATATAATTAGGTTTCCCTCGTGTCCTACCCCTTGTAATTTATATTATTTTCTGCACCTGTGTGTGAGTGTTTCCCCTCCTTTTATATTCCTGCTCAGCGGATGCAGTGCAGACCAGACTTCAGTCCTGTGCAGTGCAGTTCGGATCAGTGCAAAGCAGTCCTGACTTAACATCAGACCAGTCCAGACTGGCAGACGTTTCTTAGCTCTATCTGCGCCAGCTGCGCCTCCCGACCCTTTGGCGCCAGCTGTGCCTCCCGAGTCTGCCATTTGCGCCAGCTGTGTCTCCTGAGTCTGCCATCTGCACCAGCTGTGCCTCCCGAATCTGCCACCTGCGCCAGCTGTGCCTCCCGAGTCAACCATCTGCGCCAGCTGTGCCACCGGAGTCTGCCGTCTGCACCAGCCGTGCCTCCCGAGCCCCCTGCGTGCAAGTGTCCCTGTTCATGTTCCCTTCCTGGAGTTTCCGAGTGCCCCAGTTCGTGTACCCTCCTAGTGTTCCCGAGTTCCCTAGTTTTTTTAATAGTTTGCCAGTTCCTTAGTTGTTCCCTTTTCAGTGCTTGTGCACGGTGGTTCTTTTCGGCCTTTGTGCCACCTTTTCGTGTTTCACGAGTTTAAAGGAGCTGTGTCACGGTGTAATGCGCAGGCTCAGGAGGTGACATACAAATCAGATAAACAGACCGGCTTTCACACGTGCGGAGACTCGTAGGATACAGAGCTTGCAGGACGTGAATCTCTCGGGACAAAATAAAGACTGCATAAGACTAGGAATGACTTCAATTGCTGGTGCAAGCGCGCCACTTTCGGTAAGTATCTGATTTCTATTATGATGATCTTGTTTTCAAACATATTTGTTGGCCGGGGAAAGAAATTCGAGAGCCTTCATGAAGCACTGCCGTCTGCTTTCTATACAGTAAGAAAAAAACACAGACGAACTCGATCAGCCGAACGAGGATTTTTGCCGATTTTTTTCTCTCTTCTCTGTGCTCCTGATAAAGCTGACTGGAGACAAGAGTTTACGGCCGCTGCCGTACCGCTTCCCTCCTCGAGAGGACATCCTTCGAGAGGACGCTAAAACCTCTAGTTCTTCGACTTATACCGGACAAAAAATACCCAAAACAAAAGCCTTATGTTCAAGGAACTAAAATATATTTATATATACAAGAAATTGAAGAATGTAGAGCGCCGATGGAAACAGATTTTTGGAGGATAAGTCACGATCGCCTTGATTTTGATTTCTTGTGAGGATGAACAGTTTTCAAAGTTCTGAGCATGCACAGTTCACGTGACTCAACTCCTTTAAGTTTTATTATTAAAATCTGGCTTTCCCTGCAAATGGTGTCTCTCCCCCCCGTTCTCTCCTTGTGTGTGTGCGTTTTTCGTAACAGGAAGTCCGACATGCATGCAAACAAATAAAATTAAATCTCACATCAACTCAGTTAGCCATCTTTGTTGACACTCTTGAGGATGTAAAGAACAAGGTGATCAAGTTATACAATGAAATAGGAAAGCTTGTCGCACCTTTATCGGAGATAAGGATGACTGTGAGGCCGTGAAAGCAAAGATTATTAAGATCACTTATGAAACGATAGCAGACATTGATGAATTTGATGCTGAAAAGGAGAGAAACCGCCTCCGTCAGCTACTTGAATGTGATTATGCACGCTCCATTTGTGGGTCAGCTGTTTCCAAAGTGAGTGAAGCACATAGCTAATACAGTAATGCATCTCTCTTAGCGGCCAAATGCGCAGGCGCCACAGCTGAGGTCGCAGCTAAAGAAGCTGCATATGAACTTCTGTTGAAGGAAAGAGAACAGAAGGCTAAAATACAACAGTTAGAGGAACAACATAAAAAAGCACTTGAATCTCAAAAATTAGAACTTGAAAAATTACGAGCAGAGAGGGACTTAAAGGCTGCTGAAAGTCTACACCCAAGAAACAGAAAGAGAATTAATTGCCCTACCCTTTGACTATGATGATGAATTTAAACCTAAACCAGTGCAACTATAGCTCAAAGAAAATTAGGCATTGAAAGCACACTGTCAAATGGAGATATCCCCTCCTTAGCACAAGCACTTCAGGATAGTATCTCCCTAAGCAGACTCTCAACACCAGAGCTGTCAGCGTTCACTGGCGACCCTATACAGTTCATTGAGTGGAAATCCTGCTTCATGGCGCTCATTGATAAAAAGAACATCTCTGCTGTAGACAAACTGTTTTATTTAAAGAAATATGTGAGTGGTCGAGCTCGTCAAAGTTTAGATGGAGCCTTCTATAGAAACGATGATGAGGCTTATAATGATGCCTGTTACCATCTCAATAACCGATAGGGACAACATTCGTTGCTAATTGGCCTAGAATTAATCCAAAAGATGATCTCAATCTCAGAGAGTACTCTGATTTTCTGAATGCTTGTTAAGATGCAATGCCATACTTGCGCTGACAGGAGGGGCCGAGGTGGGACAGAGGAGTGCTTGCGCTAGGCTGCACCGAGCACAAAATTGCAACATACACCTGGACACATCCCGTTAGCATGGCGCTCCCCCCATTTGCTGCACCAGTGCCGCGTCTATGAATTTAGAGCCCAAAAAGACAATGGAAAAATGTCCCACAGAACAGCCCTTGACTGGACAAGATGGAGTGCTTAAGGTGGGAGGGAGACTCTGTAACACAACGTCGTGGTATGCCTTCAAACACCCCATGATCATTCCTAAGAGTCATCCCATGACAAAAATTATTGTTGCTGACTGTCATGAGAGAGTCAAACATCAAGGAAAAGGTTTTACGATGAACAAAATAAGATCGAATGGATTCTGGATACCAAGCATGAACAGGGTAGTGGCATCTTACATTCAACAGTGCGTCATTTGCAGAAGACACAGGAGACCTGTCGAGGAACAAAGAATGGCTGATCTCCCCTCAGAAAGAATAGACCCCTTCCCTCCTTTCAGTTATTATGGCATGGACTGTTTTGGTCTTTACTATAAAAAAAACAAGGACGATACACTTACAAAAGATACGGCCTGCTTTTCACATGCTTCTCCGTGCAATACACATTGAGATGCTAACTGACTTATCCACAGATGCCTTCATCAAAGCACTGCAGTGTTTCATTTCAATACGTGGTACAGACAGGCAGATAAAGTCAGACCAAGGATCTAATTTCGTAGGTTCCCAAAATGAATTGTGTGAATCATTAAAGGAAGTTGATCCAGAACAAGTAGACTTCTTTCTGTCAGGCAAACAGTGTGACTTTGCCATGAACGCTCCTCATTCTGGTCATGCTGGAGGAGTATGGGAACGACAAACTAGAACGATAAGGGCCATGCTCAATACCACCCTCTCACTCTCCCCAGGCAGATTAGATGATTCTTCTCTCCGTTCCTTCTTCTATGAAGTAATGGCAATAGTAAACAACAGACCACTCACTGTCACAAACTTAAGTGATCCAAATAGTACAGAACCCCTAACGCCTAACCACTTGCTCACGTTAAAGCCCATGGTAGCTCTCCCTACACCAGGCCAATTTACCAGAGAAGACTTTTATGCATGGAAAAGGTGGCGCCATGTACAGTTCCTTACTGAGCAATTTTTGGAGCCCTTGGCGTAAGGAATAGCTTGCTAATATAGCCATAACACAACATTGGCACGTCTCAAGGAGAAACTTGCAAATAGGTGATATCGTGTTGCTAAAAGATGAGGACTTACTTACCCAGAAATGAGTGGCAGCTTGGCAGAGTTTCGGAGGCTACTGTAAATAAGGACGGACTTGTCAGAAAGGTTAAAATACAACTTGGGGATAGCAATCTGAATCCCAAAGGCAAGCGTGTTTGCAAGCCTCCAATAGTTGAACGCCCAATACAAAAGCTAGTTTTACTAATTGAAGCCTAGGAAATGTCACTACATGTTTTTTTTTTTTCCAAGCAGCCAAAGTGCTGGAATTTTTTAATATATAGCGTACAATAGAAATGGTGTATTATTTTCTGGTAGGACCTCTTTTAGGCCGCGAAATACGCTGTTTCTGTGTTCCCGTTCACAACCGTGTATCGCCTAAATTTCCACCCAGCACCATGCCCTGCTGCGGCTACCTGGAGGAGATTAGAGTGCTTTCTATTGCATCTAATGTAAGTAGTGGCGATTTGTAGCTCATACAACCCCACTTCAAAAAATGTGAACTATCCCTTTAATGAATCACATCTAAGGACTGCGTCATTCAGTTGAATGAAAATTCTATTCGTGATTTGAAAACAAAGCAAGTTTGTGATAAAATGTACTATGATTTGATTTGGAATGTAAAAAAAAAATTGTGATGTAACAAGGTCAGTTCATGAGGATTTGAGTCACAGTATGATTTGAAAAGGGCAAGTCAAGATATAAAGGTCATTTTATGATTTAAAGGGGGTTTGATTCCTGTATCTTTTAAAGCTGCAGTTGATAACTTTGAGGAGAGAGGACTTGACATAAAAATTTGAGAAAAAGCAACTTTCAGATCCCTCCCCCTCCCTCTCCACTGCACTCCTAAGACCCTCCCCCTGAAGGCTGCCGTGCACGCGAAGGCACGCGAGCTGTTATGCATGCCACTGCAGAGAGATTTTGCACGTTCACATTATGAAAACGGCCTAGTTGCCAAGGCTAGATGTTACTGTTGTGAACAGTCAACACTGCTGGCCAACCAACAGGTGCGTCACTAGACCTGAAAAATATCCCTCCCTTTATTGAAAATAATTAGTCCTGGCTAATTCTAGTTGGTGTTCCTTTATTAACACGTTTTCCAATTCAAGAATAATCAAGTGGCAATTGAAGACACGGCTTCTCTCCCCCGTGCGATCTAAAAGCAACAAAATAATGGGCTACATTCAGTACCGAAAAATAATTTGATTATAATTAGGTCTATGCACCGTCACTCGGCAACAGCATTTCAGAGTTCTCCATTCAATGAAGGTAATTTCGGCGACAAGTATGTACACCTGTTTTTGCAGCATGGTCATGCAACTCGCTGTAAAAAAATAGACAGCAGTCCGATTAGAAAATGTAAACAGACTAAACCACGTACTAGTCACCAAAGTTACCTTCATTCGCTGAAGAGTTCTGAAATGCCATCGCCGAGTGACTGTGCATAGACCTAATTATAATTAAATTATTTTTCTGTACTGAATGTAGCCCATTTTGTGGCTGTTAGATCGCATGGTGGAGGGAAGCCGTGTCTTAAATTGCCACTTGATAATTCTTGAATTGGAAAGCGTGTTAATAAAGGAAACCCATCTAGAATTAGCGAGGTCTATTTTCAATAAAGGGAGGGATATTAGCCCCGGAATTGTCAGGTCTAGTGACACGCCTGCCAATAAATGAGCAGAAATAAATCATGTCGACATGAAAAGTAATCTACAGCAGTATGTATTCAGTAAAAACCCAGCACACGCTTATTTCAGTAAGTTACCCATTTTTTTTTAGTACAGAAACGGTCGTGAATCCTGCTGAATGGCCAGTAAACCATGTCACAGCATTTAGCTGTGAGAGCACAGAAACTTTACACACATTTATAAGGACAACAACACAACCGATAAGACAGCCAGGTCACTTCATAAAGATATTTTCTGCTACTTTCTAATAAAATGACGCCAGTAATGTTAGCCCAAGCATCAGAAGCAATCTAACGTTAGCTCGACAGTAACATCACATGCACTACGGAGTACTGTAACAATTACAAGAAGCTGGCTATTCGAACAGCGACTGTGCTTGTAAGCGACGCTCACTCGCTTATTTGCAGAGCAAAAATAAATTGATGCCCGTGAAGGCTGGGGTTAGTTCTGACTGTGCATGTGAGCGACGCAAACTCACTTATTTCCAGAGTACTGCGTATGGGGTAAGGTTACTGTCAAAAGGTTTGTGCATGTGCACATAAAAATCGTGCACGTATTAAAAATGTGTGCGTGATAGTCTATAATTGTGCATAAATAAAACATTTGTAAACTTTTGTTTAAGTCGGATCACACACAGATTATGCAGCGTATAAATTCTCTGTGAGAATATAACTCATAAAGTTACAACTTCACTTAATTACAAAGACGGATTGCAGTTTACGGACGTCACTTCCTTCAGAATGAATACAAATCTGAATATCGTGAAATGACTGTCAAAACTACATCACAAGGTCACGGGCATTGTGTATCGAGTGGAAGATAATATCGATTCTACAAACTGCCCATGTGTCAGAAATTCAACCATGGGTTCAATTCAGTGAGTGTATAATGAACTGGAGAGGCTGTCGGAGTGAAAAGTTGAAGAAACCAATATGGCATCCAGTGCACCGCACCTCTCAATTTCCCATTGACTATAATGGAAAAATTCCTGTCAATATTTTGATATTTAAAGAGCATGCAATCGAATTTCCTTCTTAAGTAGTACTGGAATACATATTAAAAAATGAATCGAGGCGCAATTTTGGTTGACAATTTTCGAGAACAAAGTTAGAAAGAGTTGTTTTTAATCAACGATCAATTTCAATTTCAATTTATTTGTATAGCGCTTTTCACAGATAAACTGTCACAAAGACACTTTACAGTCAGAGATGAGTTACTGAAAGGGCTGTGCCGAGCCTATTCCCCACTACAGCAAATGAGGCAAAAAACTCCCAGTAGGGAGAAAAATCCTCAAACGGTGGTGAGAAAAAACTCCCAGTGGGAAGAAATCTCAGGAGGGAGCCGGCTATCGTGGGGAAGCCCATCCTCCACGGGCTAGCTTGTGGATAACAAGATAATGACAATACAGTTCCATATAAACAGTGCTATCAGTTGCTCGAGGAAGTGGCATGCCAAGGATTAAGGCACTGGTTGGTCAATATATGCCTCACGTCAGACTCTGAATGGTCAACAACTGTGGTACTGGTGAATAGCCTTCAGGGAACATGGCCGTAAAGCAGTTTTGTGCCCATGGGCATTGTACTAATCCTATCTCAGGATGCTTACGCTGTCCTAGCTAGCCTAATGAGTTCCTAACCAACCGTAACAGAGAAAGCCTCAGTACATTTTTCCAATCGGTTGGAATGAGGATCACAACACAAACGCGTTACTATGGTCATGTCACACTTCACACAAATTGGTTGTGAATTTAACTTTAACATTAGCGAGATGTTTATTCCCTGGTAATGTAATGCACCAAACTGAATTTTAACATTTTGCCTACCTCTGGAGCTTGCCCTGCTGAAAAGCTGGCTTGCATTGCAACCCATTTCTCACTTGGTTCGTTGAATTCCTACAGAATGTTGTTACTGTCGGGTTGGATGTTCGGTTTGAAATATAATGTGTCGTTCTCTCAAATCAGCGAGGTGCATTGCTGTCAACCAGTATTATGGTCTTGGAGTTCAGCATATTGCCTTGTATTTTCCGTTTGGTAGCTGGGCTTTTTCCACAGCTAACATTAATGCGTGAAAGCACTATAGCCACCTTGCATTGCTGGAACCATTTACAGTCTGTAAGTAAAAACTATGTAAGTTGCTGACATGGTTAACAGCGAGGCTTTGGAGAAACTTGCCCGAAGCTAGCTAGCTAGTTAAAGGTCACTGTGCAGTCCTGAATCCCAGTTTAAAGCTGTAGCTAATGTAGCTACTGCTAGCTTGTTCTTTGACCTCCTTCGTGCCTTTAGAATTCACAATGTTTGCTGATGGATTTTGATCTTTGCCCCTTGCCCCGTTTACTTTCCTAAGAAAATTTCCATTTCAAATACTATAGGGGTTGGATCTTGCAAGTTTGGAGGAATTATCACGTATGCCGCATTATTTCACATGCTGCTCATGACACAGGTGCATTAGTCACATCTCTGGCTGCAGTTATTGCTAAATTCGAGGTGAAAGATACTGCCGCCTTTTCATTTGCGCATTCGACTAAATCTTACGCCCAGACGGTGTATCTGAACACGGGCTTATGCCGATTTATTAAAATTAACATTCATATTAAATATTAAAATGGACAAATTATTGCAAGGAATTTTCTCACATATTATGTTGATAATAATAATAAAGGCTTAAGCTCATCAGTTTAGGCAACACAATGGCCCCGTTTCCAGCCAGATTGGACCACCTCATCAAAGTTAGTCCAATATATTAAAGAGAATTTTGCTCATTTTCTCGACTGCGCATTCATTATCTCAATCTTTCTGCTACCGTTAACGAAAGCCAATGAATGGAAAACGTTGCAGACGGTGATAATGTTCACGAAGCACAATGGCTGTACTGCGTTCACGCATTTGGCCTGCTCATGTTAGCTAATTGAGGCTCCATTGGTGCTTCAAGTAGAAATCAAATATCGTACAGGGCAGGTCAAATAGCTCAACGTGAAGCGAACATAAACGTTAGCTGGCTGGCTACTCAGCCACGCTCGTTCAGCATTTAACCTTAATCCTCATTTACATTTTTGAGCGACCTATTGAAAATATTGATCAATGTTCTCATAACGTTATGTAGCAGGTGCAAGTTACCTGCGTGGTGAGGGTAGATATCTTACACGCACCTGTTACACTTTGATCTTGTGTAAAAACCGAATTAAATCACACACACTCAGAGAGCACATTTCACTTGGCTTTGCTTCATCTTGACCATCGGGAACCCAACTCTACAATCACTGTCTGTGGGGTTAACGTATATACGCGCTGACCTCATCATCAGTACACGACATCCCCTCCTTTCTTGGATCAAAACTTTACCCGGTGCATTAACAACTGATTAACATGCTTAACACCATTAAGACATAACATATCGTCATCAACATAAATCTGGTCGTAAACATAACCTGTTTCAGGATAAACCATCTGTATTAATCTCATAAACACTTTATCACAAACCTTTTCAGGATAGACTTTTTTTTTAAATCAAATGAACATTTCAGCTCCAAGTGCTGCTCATTTTCACTGACCATATAAATCACTTCAGTTGAACATTGGGTTGGCTTCACTGTCATTGAACATGAATGAATACTTTTTTTTTTTCAACATATTCACTTCATAACAAAGCCTGAGAATCTCTGCGACAATTTTACTTCTCAGCGAGGCCGCTCAGTTGGTACAGTCAAAGGACGGCACGGAGACGACCCCTGAGTGAGTGTTTCTGGCGTGGACCTTGCCAGTTCAGCACAAGTCTCAGCGTCTCTCAGTCTTGGTGCCTCACTCTCGCCCAGTGGTAGTGTTTGCTCAGCTGGTGTTTACACTCTGACATGTGTAGTGTTTCTGGAGTACTGGGCTCCAGTGGGTGACTCAACTACAACATTGTTTCCGTTCTTACTGACTACAGTGTGTGGTGTCTGACTAAATGTTGTTGTAAACTTATCAACCTTGTCCTTCTTTAACAGGACCTCGTCTCCCACCTGCACAGATGACAGTTTTGCCCCACACCGTTCATCGTCATACATTTTGGACTTGCCCTTGCACTCAGCATCGGTGTCTCGCGCCTCGATGTCATCCCTCGGAGTGCTGATGTCTGGCAGCTTTCCCCTGAGCTTTCGATTGAACAGGAGTTCAGCGGGGCTCCTGCCGGTGGTGGAATGCTCGATGGACCTGTAGATCGTGACGTACCTTCGCAGCTCCTTTTGCCAGTCGAGACCCTCTGCTTGTGCGATGCGGATCCTCTTCACGATCGATGCGTTTTGCCTTTCGACCTCTCCATTCGCCTGAGCCCACTTTTGCGTCGTTCTCACCTGCTGAATGCTGTTCTCCTGGCAGAAGTCCTGGAACTGTGATGACAGAAACTGTGGCCCACAGTCAGACCTGATAGAGACAGGTAGACCGTGGCGGCTGAAGATGTTCTCTAAACAATCAATCACTTTCTCTGCCGTGGTGGACCGCATGACCTCGTACTCGTAGTACCGGCTGTAGTAGTCTACAGGTACCAGGATTGAATGTCCAGTTTGTAAGGGACCTAATAGATCTGTGGCAATGTCCTGCCAAGGCCCGTCAGGGAGGGCAGTGGGTCGCAATGGCTCTGGTACATCGGGGCGTGCCACTAGTTGGCATCCGTGACATGATTTAACATATTTTTCTGTTGCCCCATACATTCGACGTGACAGAGGATCTGCGATGTTGAACTTGCCCGCGATGTGCACCACCTGAAAGTCGTAAGGTTGCAGGCGGAGCACCCAACGCTCAATCCGGGCACATGGTTTGACTTTGGGCTGTAGATCACCTCCAGGGCTTTGTGGTCTGTCACGAGGTCGAACCTCTTGCCATATATGTACGGGTGTAGGCGTTCATATGCCCACACCAGTGCCAGGGCCTCTCGCTCCGTTTGCGAGTATCTTGTTTCACAGTCCGTCAGGCTCCTGCTCACATAGCATATAGGCACCATCGCGCCCTGTTGCTCCTGTGTCAGAACAGCCCCTATACCCACCGGCCCTGCATCTGCTATCACTTTGGTGGGGGCATCTTTGTCAAAGTACGCCAGTGTACCTGCCTCTGCCAGCGTCTGCTTGAGTGACTTGAATGCTGCTTTTTGCTCTGGCCTGAAGAAAAAAGGCACATCCTTCTTAGTCAGTCTCCGCAGTGGTTCTGAGAGGGTCGCAAACTGGGGTATGAAACGGCTGCTGTACCCACCCAGACCCAGAAAACTGCGGACCTCCGACGCATTTTCCAGCTCACGTGCCTCCACCAGCACTCTCACTCTCTCAGTGGTGGGCCCTTTTCCCTTCTCAGTCAGTAGAATGCCCATGAACACCAACTTGTCCATCTCGAACTGACACTTTTCACCATTCAGGGTTAGCCCGCATTTCTCCAGTCTTTCCAGCACTGCATGTAGTCGCTGGCGGTGTGTGTCGCGATCTGGTGCGCGGACGATGATGTCATCTGAGATGTTGGCCACTCCTTCGATGCCAGTCAGCGCCGATGCCACCTCATGCTGATACTGCTCACTTGCAGATGACACCCCGAATATGAGTCTCTTGTAGCGGTATGTTCCACTGTGCACGGCGAATGTTGTTATCGCCCTTGACTCTTCAGTGAGCTCTAGCTGATAATAGCCCCACCGTAAGTAAAGCTTACTGAGCACGGCAGACCCATTGATGTCATGCAGCAGTTCATCAACCGTCGGGATTAGGTATCTGCCCCGGATGATAGCCCTGTTTGCTATCCTCATGTCTAGACATAAGCGAATGTCAGTGCCCTTTGCCTTCGGCACTATCACGACAGGGTTCACCCATGGTGTTGGGCCTTCCACCTTCTCGATGATGTCCATTCTTAGCAGTTCCTCGATCTTCTTATCCACAACCTCCCGCAGGTGGAATGGTATCCGTCTCAGCGGTTGTGCTATGGGCTCCACGTGCCGTCGATGTGCAGTCTAATTTTTTTGTGTTCAGTTTACCCACCCCTGCGAATAACTTTGGGTATTTTTGTTTTACTTCTGTCTGAACATCGGTGACGGCTGCAACATCTACACCCACCTTTAGCACAACTAGCTTCATAGCCGTTTCCCTGCCAAGTAGCGGTACCCCCTGACCTGCAATCACAGTGAACTCTGCTTGGGTTGTTCTTTTCCCTATCTTCACATCACATGAGAACACTCCCTTTACCGGCAGTGGCTCCTTTGCTGAGTATGTGTACAGCTTCTTGTCGGATTTGGCTGACTTAGATTTAATTTTATCTTTCTTTAGCCCTTCCCATGTGTTTTCATCCACTATGTTGGTAGTAGCCCCTAAATCAACTAACATCACTAGGTCTACTCCACCCACATTAAATGATAAGCTGTCAATGTTACTACTGTCACGAACTACAAATGAAAAATCACTTTCCTGCTTTCCTACCTTCTCATCAACATACTTCACTGACCCCCTACTCCCTTTAGACTTGCACATCTTGGCATAGTGGTCCTTGCCGTTGCACTTTCTGCAGGTTTGTCCCCGGGCTGGGCATTTGTCGTCTTTTGAGAAGTGGTCGCCGTGTCCGCATCTGAAGCACACTTTCCCCTTTTCTTCTCCCTCGCGTTTTCGGTTCTTGCTCTTAGCTCCTCTTCCCCTGGAAATGTGGTTCACCGCCTCAGCGCCTTTGTTGTCTGTGCCGCTCACCCGCATTGCCGCCAACTGCTCCTCCACACGTTCACACTGTGCCGCTATCTCCAGTGCTCTGTCAGGGGTCAATGCTGAGCCCTCCTCGAGAAGTTTCCTCCTCACGTACTCTGACAAGCATCTGTTTAGCACTGCATCCCTTAGCTGGTTAGACAAATCGTCCCCAAAAGCACAGTCCTTTGCAGTCTTCCGCAAATGAGTAACGAACTGCTGTACAGTCTCCCCAGCATTCTGTGATAGCTGATAGAATGTTTGGCGCGCAAATGCATTGTTCACCTTAGGCACGAAGTAGTCGTTTAGCGCCTTCACAGCCTTGTCATAGTCAGTTGGACCTCCCGTATCGTCCAAAGTGGAAAAAATATCCTGTACATCCGTCCCAGCGTGATGCAGGAGTAATGCCCTTCTCTGGATCTTGCTGTGGTCGTTGGCATTTTCTGACAATATCAGTCCTTTTCCGTCTGCGAACAACTCAAATGCCGTTAGCCATCTAGTCCAGCGTGGACCTAGCGTAGCCGGCTCCTTATAGCCATCAAACTTCGGTAGTGCGTTAGTTCGTATCCTTGAGATGGAGAATAACTCACTTCAGATTTAACTATACGAAATTGATAGTTATCCTCGTCGCCAATGTTACACTTTGATCTTGTGTAAAAACCGAATTAAATCACACACACACGGAGAGCACATTTCACTTGGCTTTACTTCATCTTGACCATCGGGAACCCAACTCTACAATCACTGTCTGTGGGGTTAATGTATATACGCGCTGACGTCATCATCAGTACACGACAGCACCGGACAGGGGGAGCACGGCGGATCTGAGTCCAGGCACGCCCCAACTAATGATTTCACCTGGCTAGGGTGGTGAGGTATTGTGGAATCATTTTTTTATTGATTGATTTAATTATTATTAATTGTTTATCCTTGCTTGCTCCTACTTTACTTTCTTTCATAACCTTTTAGGCCTAGAGTGTGTGTGTGCTTGCATATTTCTGATTTAACAGGGGCCTGCATAACTGTACCAGTGCGTCATGACATATAGCCTATCTAAAGTCATGCAAAGCTGAATGTCTGTACCAAGGACTAGATGTTTTTCTCTTTCTCTAAGTTTGTGTTTATAGAAAGCTCCGGAATGCATAACAAGATAAACTGGAGCCGGGGCTGATAGAGAAGACAGGTGCTCTCCTCCCCAACGAGATGTATGTGTGCAGCCTTACGACAGCGTGACGTAGGTGGCATAAGACAGCGAGGGGTCTCCAGATTACATCATGATGTGTAAATCAGCGCGGGGGGAGGAGAACGTCATGGAGTAACCCTACAAAAACCAGAGAGAGACTAACTGTATCATCCTCCATCTTGACCTGAGCTTCTGTATGTGGGGATCCTTTTTTCTGCAGAAAAAAGTAAACGGACTTTGGCTTGAATATTAACTTCTCTGCCTCTGACTGATTTTTTCCCTGAGTAGTCTGGGTTTCTTATGTGAAGGTGATACGAGGAATATAATGTTAAAATTCCTTTAACAGGTATGAGTGGGTTGACTGAGGCCTTAGGATTTATGTACCTAGTTGAGGTGACAGAGATATAAGCTTTGACCCCCTTGTAACAGTGGCTTACACACCTGCTGTATATCCCCATCAACAACACTCCCCCAACCGGCGGCACCTCCCCCCATGCCCAGTGCGTACCACTATTGTTATTCGCTGAGGATTCCCCCTAATGAATACCTACTGGAGAGACACCTGGCTCATTGTAGTAACGCCATGCCTAGACAGGATTTGCCGTTATTAAGGGAATGAAGATTTATTTTGAAGTAATAAATGAGGTTGCTTGTGTCACCCCTGAGCTGGAGACCTGCAACAATAATAGTAAAACAATAACAGTAAAACAAAGAAAATGTCCACCGCAAATCGGTGCCCCTTAGCTTAACGCAGCCAGGTTAATTTAGTCCCCGAAAGAAAAAAACAGTCACTCCCTTTTAACCTCTTCAGAAATACAGATGCAGCACTTCACTACTTTTTTACAATATAAGGAACACAAACATTTCCATTATAAACATTTGCCCGTTCCAAGTTTAACTTAAAAATTGTTATTTTAAGTGGCAGGAGACATGGTCAGTTAAAATGAATGACTCCAATGCTTACAAAAATGAAATTAACCTACCCGGCTTGATAATATCACCGACCCAACAGGCCTTATTCAAAGAACGAAATAATTTGGATAATGCCCTCCTCAGCTTCTGCGCAATGACTTACAACAGTTATTGGAATCACCCAAACGCGCCGTGTCATCTACTCACTTATGACCATGGCTCCGCCTCCCATATAAGTTGCACAATAACCAAAAGGCATTCACCAGTACGTTTTACATTGATACGAGTATTCACCAAGACCCCTCCTCGTAAAATAAAAAAACGCACCTAAATTGTTGTATTCTCATGGGAGGAAAAGAATAATAATTCAATTCAATTAAAAGACTGAGACTGCTCGATACTTCGGCTTGAAATATACAAGCAAGTAATATTTACACACTTTAGATGGTTCACAAACAGTCTGCCCTTAAAACCAAGACAAAAGGGACATGCAGACGCACTAAAGAAACTCAAGATCTCAGATCACCCCAAATAAACGGCGGCATTCGCCATGTGAATAACGCTAGAAAAGAAACCAATCCCGTGCACCCAGCTAACCAGCAAGATGCTAACGATAGCCGGTGCTAAGTGTAATGATATTGTCCGCCTCAGCGCTTTGTACTGTGCCAGTTCTTGCGACTGTACCTTAAATTAGACGGCTGCGCTGATGGCCAGCGCCCGGATGAACCAAAATTCCACATGAACAAACACACAAGCCCAGGGGCTCTCACCTGAAACTAAAGGGAAGCGTGGTGGAATGTCCGCTGGCGAACGTTGTTGAAGCTTAGCACATGCGTTGATTCCTCACAACCGGGACGCTCTCCTCAAAAAAAAATTGAAGGCCTGAACACAACACTAGCTCCCCCGGCCGCCTGTAACGTCCTGGGACTAAGCTTTAGCCGGAGTGGCTACTTAGCTAATTATCGCACTGTTCGATAGAACTGAATTAACGTCACGGAGCCGCTGCCTCAGGAGAAACATCCTCTTCTGGAAACCGCAGTTCGGAATCAGCCTCGCCACTGCCAGCGACTCAGTTTCACAAAATAAATAACAAAAATGTGACTTTTCGCTTTTTTGCCGAAACACAGAGTTCTTCCTCTCGTTCCCTTTCTGTTTTTAGCCAAATCCGCTGTCTGTCCCCTCCTGCTCACCACCACGTTTTTTCAATCCCAAAAAAAAACAAATGAAAAAGAACACCGGTTCCGCTTAGCCTCAGCTGTTACTCCCTTCTCTGGTGCCCCTTCTGGTCACCCAACTGACATTCTGCCACTACTCCTAGATCGGCCTCCGAAAGCGCCCTAGGACACATCCCTGTGCCTACAGTTAGCTAAGTGGCATGTGTGTCTGGCAGATGGCTAACTCGGGTAGCACAGCTGGCCAGGAGAAGGGTCAGGGAGAACATCAGGAGGGGGACAGACAGGACACAGGGCTCAGGGCAGGCAGGAACGCTGGGGCTCAGGGCAGGCAGGAACGCTGGGACTCAGGGCAGGCAGGAACGCTGGGGCTCAGGGCAGGCAGGGTGCCAGGAGTGGGGGACAGGAACAGCCGGGAGCGGACGAGGGAGACAGGCACGTAGGGCTCTGGGGACAGCAGGGCAGACTGGCACAGAGGGCAACTGGAGACGGTGGAGGCAGACTGGCACAAAGGGCACAGAAGACACTGGAGGAGACAGGGGGCACCAGTGGCTTGATGGCGGCGGGAAGGGCAGGCTGGCCAGGGTTGGTGGCTGAACTGAAAACACACAGAGAAGAACTGAGGGGACCAGAGGAGAAGTGCAGGGAGTGAGTGCAAGTGACAGCGACAGCGAAGTCAGATCTGCTCGCGTGCAGAAAAGGCTCACAGATATAGGGCTTGGGCACACACAGACACAGGTGTTGAAACTTAATCTAATTAACAAGGGATGGAACATGAGGGAAACCAATTACATGAAAATAGATAAACATTAACAAACAGACAAGGATTACAAGACAATCCCAAAGATGGGAAAAATAAACTGGATAAAAAGACTCCTAAGTGTACAGAATAAGAGCCAGAACAGATGATAAGAATGCAGAGATTCTGCAGGAAACTTTAGCAAAGCCAGTGAACAGTAAAGCAAGGGGCGGAGACTAGAACAGTGCGACTGCTGAGAGATAATTAGTCAATTAGTAAGTGCAGCTATACAATCCCGGGTGCTCGTTAGCAGATTAGTATTATATACAAGGTTAGTATTGGTTAGTAATTTTAGCAAACAACAAACTGTTAGTAATGTTAGTAAATATAGAAAAGCAAGAGGAAACTAGCAAACGAGAACAGAAGGAAGGATGAAACCCAGAATCCATTAAATCACCCGAAATAGTGTCGCAATCAATTAACACAGAAACTGCTACAAACAAAGACGCGACCGGGGAGAAAGCAAAGACAGTACATGGGTAAAACGTGGACTGGACTAACACGAGAGAGGAATGAAATGTGAACACGAAGACCTGGACTAAAAACTGACATACCAATTTAATAACCTAAAATGAACTAACCAGGCACACAGACCATGGAACACAACAGATATCTGGAGATTTTGAACGAAAACCTTTAACAGTCAGCAGTAAAACTGGGTCTGGGTCGTTGCTTCATCTTCCAGCATGACAACGATCCAAAACATACGTCTCTCTTGGTGAAGATCTGTCTCCAGAAGTGAATGTAATTGAGTGGCCTGCATAAAGCCCTGACTTAAATCCCATAGAAAATATGAGAGGTGACCTAAAGAAGAACATTGATGCCACAAGGCCTTAATCTAGAGGAGCTTCAGAGATTTGCCAAAGAATGGGCTGGATTCCTCAAAAGGAGTGTCACAGACGTGTTGAAAACTACAGCAAACAACTGCGGGCTGTTATACAGCAAAAAGGATACACAATTGACTATTAGGATCTGGGGGGCTAATAATTTTGACCCTTGTAGTTTTTGTTTTTTGTGGAACATTTTCATTTCTGAGCGCAAACTAAAATAATGTAAGCATACTGTAATGTGAATAGATTTTTTTTTTTTTTTTTTTGTTAAGCCCAGACTGGAGATGGGTTTGGGCATGTTTTAGGCATGTCTGGGACAAGTCCCAGAGAAAAATAAAAAAAAGCCGAAAAGGTGGGAGGGGTCTGCAAAAGAGTATAAAAGGAGTAGAATTCAGATAGTAAAGTAGTACGAGAAATTGCAAGGAGAAGGATACATGTGACCAGACCTGTCATTCTGTTTAAGACTTGTGAAGCTTATAGTGGATTTTTGCCTGTGTTAGAGCATTTTCCTCACCCAGGACATCACCAAGGAACCCAACCAAAAGGGACTGTAAATATTTCTGTTTTTCTTGTTAATCAATCTTGGTCATTAGATTAGTCAGTAGATTAGTTAGTTGTTAGTTGTCTTTATTAAATAAATGTGTTTAAGTTTTAAAATTGTGTCTGTCATCCCTTGCTGTTGTGGATGTTGTAAATGTAATAACAAATTGGGGCCATAACAATACAAAATAAAACTAGGATGTCTAAAAAAAAGCTGTGTTACAAATGTGTTGCTCTGTTTAAAAGCACTTGGGAAAGGCTTTTAAAATGAAAGCACTGAAGTGCAAAACCCTTGGCGTGGCAATTGTGCTGAACGGAGATGATGCGCATGTGTATTACGTTTACATCCGCCAGTTGTTGTATAACGAAAAGTATATGGAAGACTACTGGCCCAACCAGCAAGTGGCTCTGTACAGTGCTGGAAGCGCTATAGCTTTGACCGGAACAGTACACATGCTTGTACTCCCTCAGCAACCTCTGGTGCTTCGCTGTACAAACATATCTCAAATCAGCATTAAACACACAATTTAGCAAGTCATTGCTACACTTGGAATATTTAGCTGGGTTACATGGAACAACACTCTTGCTATACATCAAACGGTGGCAACATGTACAAACAAAATCAGGCCCATTCTTGATATTAGCATGAAATGACACAATAGCTTCTATAGACACATCATTCGCTTTCTTAGCTGCTCTCATGCTTGCCATATGCTCTTTGTTCTGCTGCACAACAGCATTACATTGTGGAAAGACCTTGCTTGGAGGCATGACCAATTGCAACTCACGAAACTTCTCGCTCTGCTCTGCACACCACACAGGAAGAAATGACCAGTACCACGTGGTATAGGACTATAATGCGCATGCGCGCTTTCGGCAGGAGAACGGTCGACTGTACGTATGGCCGTACAACGGAGAGTGCTGGATCTCTGCAGCGGAACGGTTTCAGAGAAAACCCCACAAATTTTTTGACCACCATTGCCCGCTGAGGACGTGACAGCATTTTCAGGACAAACAGACGCTCCAGAGGTGAGATGTGACATAACAGACACACAGACCTGTAATGTGAATATAGGCCACTAGATGGCAGTATTTACCTTTTTTTTGTTAAGCTCAGACTGGAGTCATGTTTAGACATGTCCTGGACATGTCTGGGGCAAGTCTCAGAAAATTAAAAAAAAAGAGGTCTAAATGTGGGTGGGGTCTGCAAAAGAGTATATAAGGAAAAGAATTGAGACAGTAAAGTAGTAGGAGAAATTGCAAGAAGATGACCAGACCTGCCATTCTGTTCAAGACCTGTGACGTTTCTTTTATGGATTTCTTTGCCTGTGTTTGAGCATTTTCTTCATCCAGGACATCACCAAGCCACCCCACCAAAAAGGGACTGTAATTATTTCTGTTTTTTCTTATTTATCAATCTTGGTCTTTAGTTGTAGGTTGTTATTAGTCTTTGTCTTTGTTAAAAATTAAATGTGTTTTAGTTGTTAAAACTGTGTTTGTCATCCCTTGCTGTTGCTGTTGTGTTATAAATGTAATAACAAATTGGGGCCATAACAAATTGGGGGCTCATCCGGGAGAGACCATTGTGTGAGTAATTTATTGAAAATCTAACATTCCAAATTGTGAAATTGTTTTTGTGAATTTTCCTAGATATATATTGACAACAGCAATGGATGATTTCTTGGCATCACCAACCGTAGGGGTTTTGAAGTCTTTTAAAAAGACAGAACTACTAGAAATTTGCAGACAGTTGGAGCTGACAGAGGTAAAACCAGCCATGCGAAAAGCAAGACTGGCTAGAGAGATAGTTGAATATTACATTGATGAAAATGTGTTTGCACCAGGAGATCTGGAACAGTTTCCAGTGGAAAATCCAAATATAGAAATGGAACTTAAATTAAAAATGCTAGAGATTGAAAGGGAGGAAAGAGAAAAAGAAAGGGAGGAAAAAGAAAAACAAAGAGAATTTGAGAGGGAAGAAAAAGAAAAACAAAGGCAGTTTGAGTTAGAAAAATTAGCAAGAGAAGAAAAACAAAGAGAATTTGAGAGAGAGAAAGAGGAAAGAGCAGAAAGAGAGAGACAGAGACAGAGATTTTGAATTAGAGAAATTCGATAGAGAAGAAAGACTCCAAATGGAGCAACTAAAAATTAAAATTGAAACTAAAAATAAATTTTGTGCCAGTCAGGAGGTAAAACTGGCGCCTCCATTTTCAGAAAAGGATGTTGACAACTATTTCCAGTGTTTTGAAAAGGTAGCAAAGAGTTGCCAGTGGCCAAAAGAACACTGGCCTCTGATGCTGCAAACTGTCCTCAAGGGTAAAGCTCAACAAGCCTATTCGGCTTTGTCTGCAGATGATTCCTCTGATTATGAGGTTGTCAAAAAGGTTATTTTGAGAGCTTATGAGTTGGTTCCAGAGGCTTACCGACAGAAATTCAGAGGTCTGAAGAAATCTGAAAATCAGACTTATGTTGAATTTGCTAATGAAAAGCAGGTTTGCTTTGAGCGCTGGTGTACTTCTATGGAGGTCAATGATGATTTCAACTCACTAAAAGAGATGGTGTTAGTTGAACAATTCAAGAACTGTGTTAAAGATGATGTTAAGACCTACCTTAATGAGGCAAGCACTGAATTTGCAATCAGCTTCCAAATTTGCAGATGAATATGTTCTCACACATAAGTCCAAATTTCAGTCTAGCAGTAATAATAGATGGTCTCAATTTCAGAAAAAGGGTTATGGTGATACCCAAGATTCCTCACCCAAAGACAAAGACAAATCTGGTGATGGTGTTCAGAAATCCAGTAACAGGTCTGATCAAAGTGTGAAAGCTGACAGTGACAAAAGTGGTCTAGTTTGCAGTTATTGCAAGAAATCTGGTCATGTTACAACTAACTGTTGGTTCCTTAAAGCTAAGAAAGAAAAAGAAAAGGATGCCAAACCAAATGCTTTTGTGAAAACAAGGTTAGAAACCCCTGTAGTAGATAACCAATCTGCTAAATTGCCTGCTTCTTGTGGGGCTAAAAAGCCTAATACAGCTGACTTTGTGAGGGAGGAATTTCTTCCATTTGTGTCAGAGGGATTTGTGGCTCTGAATGAGCATACTACTCCTGTCCCCATATATATCCTAAGGGATACCGGAGCTTCTCAGTCACTTTTGTTGATGGACTCCTTGGAGTTACGTGATGAGACCGCTTCAGGGGATTTCATACTTGTACAAGGTATTGAAGGGAGGACTGTATCTGTACCCCTGCGCTCTATATTCTTGAAGTCAGATTTAGTTACAGGACAGGTAAAGGTGGGACTTATGTCAAGTCAACCTATAAAGGGTGTTTCTCTGTTGCTAGGCAATGACCTGGCTGGGGGCAAAGTAGTTCCCCCTGTACATCTTACTTCACAGCCGAGCACTGAAAATGGGGATGAGGACCCATCTCTGTATCCTTCTTGCGCAGTGACTCGTGCTATGGCCAAGAAGGCTAAAGAAGATGATGTTGTGGTGCCGTCCAGTACATTGAATAGTCAGGACTCAGGTGGTTCGCCTCATGACTCTGATTGGCCTACTATGGTTTCTCCGTTTGAGGACTTATCAGATACTTTTATCAGTTCTCTATTCAGCCAGCCGGATGGGTCTGGTGATTCTGATGTGTCTGGAGACTTGTCTCTGTCCAGAAAGCGGTTGATTGAGGAGCAAACTAATGATCCTGAAATTGGTGTACTAAAGAGGAGAGCCCTTCCTGAAAAAGAAATAGATGCAGTTCCAGTTGGGTATTATCTCAAGGATGGTGTGTTGATGCGGAAGTGGCGCCCTCCTGATATCCCTGCCAATGCAGATTGGGCAGTGGTCAGGCAAATTGTTGTTCCGAAGGTCTATAGGAATGAGATCTTAACAATGGCTCATAGTTTACCTTTAGGAGGTCATCTTGGTGTTAACAAGACTGTTGATAAGATCATGAAACACTTCTTTTGGCCTGGGCTTCGGAAAGACGTTTCCAACTTTTGCAAAACCTGTCACACTTGTCAGGTAGTTGGAAAACACCAGTTAGACCCACCTGTAGCTCCATTGCAGCCTATCCCAGCATTTGGGGAGCCATTCTCTAGGGTCATTGTTGATTGCGTTGGTCCATTACCCAAGACTAGATCTGGAAATCAGTACTTGTTGACAATCATGTGTGCATCTACCAGATTCCCCGAAGCCATACCTCTACAAAACATCAAGGCAACTGCAATCTCGAAGGCTTTGATAAAGTTCTTCACGTTGTTTGGTCTTCCCAGGGAAATTCAGTCAGGCCAGGGTAGCAATTTCACTTCAGGATTGTTTCAGCAGGTTGTGTATGAACTAGGTGCAAAGCAGATTCTTTCTAGTGCCTATCATCCAGAAAGTCAGGGTGCCTTAGAGCGGTTTCATTCCACTCTCAAGACAATGATGAGGACTTATTGTTATGACCATGAGAAAGACTGGGATGAAGGGGTTCATTTGCTGTTGTTTGCAGCTAGAGAAGCAGTGCAGGAGTCTACTGGATTCAGTCCATTTGAGCTCGTGTTTGGTCATGAAGTGAGAGGACCTTTGCTATTATTGAGTGAACAAAGGTAAGAGGAAGAGCCGCAAATCAGTCTGTTAGACTATGTTAGCAAGTTCAAGGAAAGATTGCGTGCAGCTTGTGACCTTGCCAAAGAGAACTTGAAATCAAGTCAGGGAAAAATGAAAACTTGGTATGATCATAAGGCTAGAAGCCGTGAGTTTAAACCAGGAGACAAGGTCCTTGTGTTGTTTCCCTTGCAGTCCAATCCATTGCAGGCTAGTTTTCATGGTCCTTATGAAATTCTGACAAAACTCAATGATCTCAATTACATTGTGAAGACTCCAGATAGGAGAAAACCAAAACAATTGTGTCATATTAACATGCTAAAGCCTTATCATGACAGAAATGCTAGGGTTGCAGCTGTCACTTCAGATTCTCCAATGGTCGAAACGTGTGAAGATGAGGGGGAGTTTCAAGATGATGAACCAAGAATTAAAGCTGAAGTTCTTTCATGTAAATTGTCAAACACTGAAGTGTTGCAAAATCTTGATGTAAAACTCCAGCACTTAGAACCCTCACAGAGAGATCAGTTTGAAAGGTTGATCAAGAAATATGAGGATTTGTTTCCTGATGTTCCAAAGAGAGTTACCATAGCCTCTCATGATGTAGATGTTGGTGATGCCAAACCAATAAAACAGCATCCATACCGGATGAATCCTGAAAAGAGAATGATTGCTGAGAAAGAGGTTGAGTACATGTTAAAACATGATATTATCAGACCCTCCAACTCAGATTGGAGTTCACCCTGTGTGCTAGTTCCAAAACCTGATGGAAGTACTAGATTCTGTACAGATTATCGCAAAGTCAATGCTGTAACTAGAACTGATGTGTTTCCAATACCTAGGATTGATGATTGTATTGATAGTGTAGGGCAAGCAAAGTTTCTGACCAAGATTGATTTATTGAAGGGTTATTGGTGTGTGCCTTTAACTGAGAGGGCCAAGAGCATCTCTGCTTTTGCCACACCATCTGGATTGTACCAGTATGAAGTCCTACCCTTTGGCATGAAAAATGCCCCAGCCACGTTCCAAAGGATGATACAGTCTACAATCGCCGGATTGCCACACACGGGTGCGTACATCGATGACCTGATCACATGGAGTGACTCCTGGGAAGAACATCTAAAAGATGTAGAGACGTTGTTCCAGCGCCTGACCCAGGCTAACCTAACTGTTAACCTGAACAAGAGTGACTTTGGTTGTGCTACTGTCACCTATCTTGGCTACGTCATAGGCCAGGGTAAGGTGGCACCCATAAATGCTAAAGTCCAAGCCATCATGGACTTTCCAGTTCCTGACAACAAAAAAGCTTTGCGCCGCTTCCTTGGAATGATCGGGTACTACCGCAAGTTCTGCAAGAACTTTGCTGAGATTGCTCTCAGTCTAACTAACCAACTGAAGAAAGGCGTAAAGTTCACCTGGGATGATGCATGCCAGAGAGCCTTCGATCGCCTGAAGTCTCTGCTGTGTCACTTCCCCGTGCTCAAATCTCCTGACTTCAACAAACCGTTCTCCATCGCGGTCGATGCTAGCGACCAAGCTTGTGGATCTGTGCTCCTACAGAGAAGTGACTCTGATGACATTGAGCATCCCGTGGCATACTTCTCCAGGAAGTTCAATCGCCACCAAAGGAACTATTCCACAATCGAGAAGGAACTGTTGGCTCTGGTCCTTTCTTTACAACACTTTGAGGTTTATGTTTGTACAGGACAAAAGCCAATGATTGTGTACACTGACCACAATCCGTTAATGTTTTTGAGTAAGATGAAAAACAAGAATCGGAGATTGTTGAATTGGAGTTTGATTTTACAGGAGTTTGACTTGGAAATTAAGCATGTGAAGGGTACAGACAATGTAATTGCTGATTGCTTATCCCGTGTTTGAATGTGTATGATATGTATATATAGACAAGTGTTCACTTTACCATTTTGTATTGAAAAGAAAAATTTTGCCTTTATGAGTCAAAATTTGTCCCTTTTGGAATTGAGGTGTAATGTGAATACAGGCCACTAGATGGCAGTATTTACCTTTTTTTTTGTTAAGCTCAGACTGGAGTCATGTTTAGACATGTCCTGGACATGTCTGGGGCAAGTCTCAGAAAATTTAAAAAAAAGAGGTCTAAATGTGGGTGGGGTCTGCAAAAGAGTATATAAGGAAAAGAATTGAGACAGTAAAGGAGTAGGAGAAATTGCAAGAAGATGACCAGACCTGCCATTCTGTTCAAGACCTGTGACGTTTCTTTTGTGGATTTCTTTGCCTGTGTTTGAGCATTTTCTTCATCCAGGACATCACCAAGCCACCCCACCAAAAAGGGACTGTAATTATTTCTGTTTTTTCTTATTTATCAATCTTGGTCTTTAGTTGTAGGTTGTTATTAGTCTTTGTCTTTGTTAAAAATTAAATGTGTTTTAGTTGTTAAAACTGTGTTTGTCATCCCTTGCTGTTGCTGTTGTGTTATAAATGTAATAACAAATTGGGGCCATAACAGACCCAACTACAGTAACCCTCGCTGCGCATGCGCTGAGGGTAAACAATGAAATTTTTGTTGGGGGGCTAATAATAAGAGCCTTGTTACAGTTGAGGCCAAAATTAAGAAACGTCACTTGCACTAATTGAGAGTGAGTGAGTACTTAAACTTAGTGTCTTAGGCACGCGAGCGAACGCGACCACAGGTCCGTTCCATTCCGTTCACAGAGAAGCCTGAACGCGCGTCCCTTGCTGCGCTGTGCCTCGTTATAAAGCAGTACACTGCTCATACAATAGGGGGTAGCAAAGTCCTCTCCGTCTCCTCCACCTTCTTTCTTCTTTTTGGTGTGTTGAACACAGCATATGGTGCATTATTTGCTTTATCTCCCCTATTGGAATCTCACGGAAATACACACGTCGACGTGTCGCGTTACAAAAATTTGGACGACACACTTTGCTACGCAAGGACGCAAGATGGACACCTTGCGTTGCTCAATGCGTTGCCTTGTGTTCGCGCTCGCGTACCTTGCGTTGAGTATGAACCGGCCCTTAAGAGTCGTTTGCTTTCAGAGACCTCGCTCACACAGCGTCCAGCGTCCCTTTCTGAGTGAAGGCTGAGTGCAGGGAACACTTCCCTTGAGCTGCACAAACTTGCGCCAGAATTTCGTTGTCATGGCTTTCAACTGGTTGCAAACATAAAAATTCTGGATCATTTACAACCGCGTGCTCGATGCAATTGCAACTGCGCAAATTTTTACTTTTATGATGATAAATGATGCTAGTAACTTGCTGACTGACCACCTGGTTTCAAGGGAAGCTCAAAACCATCCCTTAAAAATAGCGATTGGACATGACCTGTTTTCAATCATTTAAAAAAATGTTATTTTCTTAAACTCCAAAAATTCCTCGGACCATCATGTGTCACCAGTTCTTCTTGTTAAGTTAGAACAAGTGCTAATAATTCTTGCCCAGTTTTCAGTTATTCATTTAAATTACCATTGCAGGAACTCCGAAAACTCTCAACATTATCAGGTGTGGCCAGTTTTCATTAATGACGCATATCTGTTAACTCTCACGCATTCGGATTTCTCGTGCTTTTCTTTACTCATGGGATAAAAAATTCTGCGCTCAGCTGGCTCGTGGGCGCCGTGTGGATTGGTCTGCGAGGCTCATTCAGCTGTAAGTCATGAGAATCCATTCTTTTCTACATTCTTAATTGCTGAATGTAGAAGGAGATGTCCGGCACGTTTCACAGCTTGTTGCTTAGTGAGCCTCGCGGGCTGTCCTGCGCCTTCCGCGAGCCACTCGACCGCAGAATTTATGAAGACATGCTGATATTTTACTTTGTCTTTAATTTCAGTGCGAAAGAAACGTCTCATAATTTTGTGAAGCAATGTATAACAATCAAAAATAAATTTGATTGTCAGCCAACCAATTAGTCTGAGAAACATTCTAATAAAGAAAAGTTGACTGCGACAGCGTTAGGTCATTCAGCAATGAAGGCTGAGGATTGAGCGTCCCTTTGTAGCAGCCGACGCACCGCCTCTGGTTCCCACTACTGTCAGTTTTGCGAGCAGCGTTTGTGAATAGTCACTAGCGAGGATTGGGACCGCTGTCTCGGTTAGTGGTATCTCTTTCTCACACTCCAGTTACATTTCAATCATACTCACTATATGGCGAGTGTGAGTGGCGTTTCTCAATACGACCCTACCTAGCTAGCAAAGAGTCTCTGAAACAATGTTAAATCAACATTGTTTTGTCAATGTTAAGACATTGAAACAATGTTGAACGCGCACCCTCAATTAACATTGAATCAATGTTGATTTTCTAATTAACGATCAATGGCATTTCACTGTTATTTATTTTAAAGGAACATTGTTTCAAAGTTGAGATTTCAACCTAACCGTAGATCAATGTGCTTTCAATGACTTTTCAACATTAGTATCATCACCCTGTCAACCTGGAGTCGATGCTCAATCAATTATAATCATAACTTCAAATCAATATTGTTTCAATGTCGCTGTATCAACGTCGGGTTTCATCGCTACTGTCACAGTGATTCAACATTGATTTAGCATCGATATTTCAATGTCAACCATTCTGATGATTCAGATGGAAAATCAACATTGTTTCTATGTAGTCATGCTATCTGGGTAAGAGTCGGAGACGACAGTGACCGATCGTAGCCTGTACTTGACCCGGAAGGAGTCTGGAGAACTTAACCTGCTGTTCAACATCCACACTGCGCTGTGTGCCGTGTTGAGTATATCTGCTAACAGCACCTGGCACAAAGAAACCGATAAAGTTACGTAACTAGAAACAAAGGCTACATCAACGAAAGCATTGCCAACTCCATAATATTTTGCGAATATCATGTTAGAACAAAGTAATAAGAGGTAAACATTACCTGATTCCTTGCTTTGTCCGCAGCATCTGCCATCTTGGCGCCATGAAATTGAACCCATGGTTGAATTTCTGGCACATGCGCAGTTTGTAGAATCAATGTTATCTTCCACTCGATACATAATGCCTGTGCTCTCGTGACGTAGTTTTGACAGTCATTTCACGCTATTCAGATTCGTATTCATTCTGAAGAAAGTGACGTCTGTAAACTGCAATCCGCATTTGTAATTTAGTGAAGTTGTAACTTTATGAGTTGTATTCTCACAGAGAATTTATACACTGCATAATCTATGTGTGATTTGACTTAAACAAGAGTTTACACATTTTTAATTTATGCACAACTATAGACTATCACGCGCACATTTTTAATACGTGCACGATTTTTATGTGTATGCACAAAACTTGTGATAGTAACCTTACATCATAATTGAGGCGCAAAAATGAACCAATGATTAAAGCAGAAAAGTCGCCAACTCTGCCTCGGTTTTTAATCCTTCCAGATCACGGAGTTCCTTCCACCTCTAAAAAGCCACTCCGATGTTCAATCTGGTTTTATCCCGGGCTTTGTCAAATTCTTTCTTTTGTGTTTTTTTTTCTTTCTTCTGGCTTCCTCTTTGCAGTGTGTTGCCGGTGTTCTGACAAATTTTGCTACCCATCAAAATATGCTCCCTCGCGGTTCTGCGCCTGGCGCAAACCTGAAATCTCGGGCTGTTTCTTCGCTCAGTGCGCATTTCGACCTGTAAGCGTACATATATTTGCATGTACACGCTGGGTTCTCCTGAAAATGCAGAAATTAGATGATAATGGCGTATATGGGCATGTATCTTCAAACAAACTTATCCAACTCATTTTAACATCTGCTTTTGCTATAATTAGCTAACAAATAACTAAGTTACTATTGTAACCGGATCCATATTGCAATATCAAGGGGAAAACAAAGACTGTATGATCGCTTTGCATTAGGGTAGCATTTTTTGAAAAGGGAGCAAAATTTGTCAGAACACCGGTAACGGAGCTGTCGGTTTTTTTTTTCTTCGCTGATGGCTCTAAGCTCCTGAAGCCTCTCTCGGAAATTTGAACTTGATCGAGCACCGGCGCGAGTTGAGGAGGAAGGGGGAGGAGCGCGTACATGGACACTGTTTAGCTGCATCCAAATGTCTGCACTTCACCGCACTCGCAGACTCACGGACCTTGCGGGCGCGTTTGCCGGAAGTCCGGGAGTGCTGAGGGCTGTCCAAATCCACAATTGATCCAGTCCACAAGACTTTCGGACTTTCTGCGGACTTCCAGAGAGTCCACTTGGGATGCAGACTTCACTAGTGTAATTACCCGCAATTCATTGCAATACGGACGTGACGTTTTGATTTTTCCAAATTGCTGACAGAAAAAAGTACATTCACACACAGAAAACCACATAAACTTATTATAAATTTATAATAATGAAACGTTACTTGAAGAACATAGGTCAGATATGAAATTCAACATCATGATACAGAAATATAGGCTGTAGAGGTAATCAGTATGCATTCGCACGGAAACGAGTGAAACCGACTCGAAGCCTGTCTATCAGCTCCTTTTACAATGCTGCAGACTACCGCTCTTTCAGACTTTTCGTGATGACAATGAGGACATCACATTCCGTATGCCTGAAGTCCGTGGGGGCTCAGTCTGCAAGTCCAGAGGGTGGAGATTTGGATTCAGCTTTTGACGGCTGTGAGACACCATCTTGGCTCTAATTGGTTCTTTTTGGTTGGTCCGAACGATTCTTTTAAATTGCAGTAGGTGGGTTTAAAGGAGCCTTTTTTAATTACAAAGTACTAGTTTTATGTAATGCTTTCTGTACACAGTGACAGTTTTAGCAAAAATGACAAAAAGTTACTTTTATGAGACTTACCAACTACAGCTTTAACTGTCAGTTCATGGTTTAAAACCAAGATTGTTTATGTAAAAGGTCAAAGGATGATGTGTTTAAGGTATACACCTTCCCAATGTATTTCTTTTATGTTGATGTTACTATATCCAGGGTCAAGTTATTTGGAAATCATTCGTACCAGTTGTAACTTGAACTAATGATTTGGTGGGAGTGTAGATGACCTTGTATATCAGGCACATAAGTTTTGTATTCTTTCTGAAATGAAGTAAGAGCAAAGCACGGAGTGAGCAAGCTATTATAGACAAGGACTTTTATTTTGACATATGTGCTTATGTGCAC
Organism: Gymnothorax reevesii; assembly: GCA_029721435.1. NCBI lineage: Eukaryota > Metazoa > Chordata > Actinopteri > Anguilliformes > Muraenidae > Gymnothorax > Gymnothorax reevesii. The sequence goes on from CM056575.1 coordinate 77,073,332, forward strand.
TCCACGGAAGGACGGTGTGCGCACTATTCTCAACTTGTGCAGAGAAACATCACAACTCAATGGTTTATGGTAGGCATGGTAAATTTGAAGCTTTGAAATGTTTCAAAAAATTTAAACCATTGTTTCGAAATGTTTTGCAACATTTCAAAACTTGCTCCCTCAACATTGGCATCCAGTGGCAAAAGTTGTCATTGCAGCCTTTAATTATTGTTGGTGTTGATGTGCGGAAGCCCCCCTTTTCACAAATCCAAAAATATAAATAGTTTTGACACAGGCATGATCAGTCAATTGTTTATTTTTTGCAAGATATGACTATTTCTTTTTGCATGGCACTGTTTTTGTTTTGCAGTAAATTGTTCTCATTCATTCATTCATTGAGAATGATTGTGTCAGGTCAGCCTTTTATATATTAATTGACTTGACAATTACAATTTTTGATAATGCCCTAATTGGTATGCACCTCATTGAGATTATACACATCAGTAACATGTGGTATAAAGATTTAGATTCAGAGACATTTTGCTCAAATATTTTTATTCAGGGATAATAATTGCTGCACTTTTTTTTATTCAGCTGGCTTCTCTTAGCCTGGTAAAACCAGACTCTGCTACTTCACTTTGCCTCGTAGACAGAGTAGTGGAGCGAAATGAAATTATGCGGAAGTACAAAGACTAGCGAAGTCAGGCTAGGCTTCTCTACCATCTGAAATCAAATTACAAGTTTATTTAAACAAAAAAAACAAATAAAACTAACATGCTTCAACTTATTGACACATTTGAAAATACCTGGTAAGCTTTAGAGAATCTATCTATCCATCTATCTATATTGCATTTTGAACAACTGTAGCAAAATCCTCACAAAATCTCTCATTACAACTCAATGCAACAAAACAGCTCAAACACCTTATTTTCTCTTGGCTTTTTAAAACCTTTCGCGGTGGATGGATAGCGATCACATGACGTTTCAAAACATCTCCCGAACACCGCGTCGGAACCGGAAGTGTTAAAACGTTTTGAAGCCGTTCGAACTTTGGTGTCAAAATTGCCATCTCTACCTAATGCTCAATCAATAATTTAAATTCACTTTGTTTTATTTGGCTGAGAAACAAAAGTGATTTCCACTTGTCCTTCATCAGGGGACATTTACACGGTCAGAAAATTTACACCAGAATTCCTCTCTGGCCTTATTAGCCGTAACAGTGTTGCTTTTTACTATTTTTATATTTTTACATTCCTCATAACTATCCATTAATATGACCCACTCCTCTTGGGAGATTTTTAAAAAGATTTTATTTATCACCCAGCAACCATGTACACTACATCCAACAAGCAGTTACATCAACCAACAAGAATACATATGCTAATATAAATCTCAATTACAATTTCCCAAGAGTCTATGTTCATGCATAATTATGCAGTCTTTCAAGTGTCCAACTAATCAGTGTAAAACTTCATATGTGTCTCCCATTAAGCTGCTGGAGGCGCCCCCTGGTGCCATGGGGGAACACATCTCGCAGTCTTCTTGATCCTAGATCAGGGATAGCTTCCTCGAAGAAACATTCAGCATGCGATTTTATGAAGTGAAATACGGTAAATTGACGCTTGGAACGCCCTTTAATTGAGAGCACTTATGGCATTAAAAGCACAAAGCTGAGGTTTACAAAGAAAGGTTATAACCACTGTTGTGATTCTAATTACATCTGATTGTGAGGTCAGGGTTTGTTGAACTGGCTCACTCTATTAATGTCTGTCTATGTTGAACTTGCTTCGTAGTATAACCCCCAGGTCCCAGCAGCTCTGATGATATTGCCCTCCTAACGACATTCAATGAAGAATATCCGCCCCTTCTCTGTAGTCCGAGGTCTTTTAAGAGTGATTTAAGGGTTCCATTGATATGTATATTTCATGATACGAGGAGAGCATTTCTAGAATCGCATTATATGCATGTCCCTTGTTGAAGTATTGCGCTATCAACTCAAGCTCAGTTTCCATCCTTGTAAACACTTGAAATTTTGCGCTGGCTCTGCTAATGCGGTATCCAGTGTAAACAGGAAATGAAAAATGACTGATGCCGGACAGTCTTGAGTTTAGCTAATCACAAACAAGCATCATGATCCTACCCTTTTCGGTTTTGTGAAATGTATTTTGTGATCTGTGAAATGTTTTTGTGTTTTGTGAAAAGTATTTCTGTTGTCTGAAAGTTATTTTTGTTCTGTGAAATTTATTTGCGTTGTATGAAATTTATTTTTGTTCTGTGAAATGTATGTGTTTTGTGAAATATATTTTGCGCTTTTGAAATATTTATTACTGTTGGCTTTCAGGGCCACCGTAAATATCCCTCATGATGGTGGTATTGAGGCAGTCAACCATTTTTTAAATTTGAAACCACTCACTGACAAACCCAGTACGAGGTGCATCTCTGACCTGACCAAGACAGTATTAACCTCTTACTATTTTCTTTTTAAAAATACATACTACTTGCAGATGAAGGGCACTGCCATGGGCAGACCTATGGCACCTAATTACACAAATCTGTACATGGGTCACTTTGAACAAAGACATGCGCTGTACCCCGACATTAATGCTTTCCACTCCTATATTTTGCTGTATCTGAAATACATTGATGATTTGTTTATCATCTGGACAGGTGACAAGGAATCCCTTAGGGCCTTCCATCAATATCTGAACTCAGCTAACCCACACCTGAATTTTACTCTTGAATGCAGTGACACCGGCTTTAGCTTTTTAGACATAATGGTTATTAAGCATGGAAACTCTATTTCTACTGACCTATTTTGCAAACCTACAGACAGGAACACATTGTTGCGCGGCGATAGCTTCCATCCTACCCACCTTAAGAGAAGTCTGCCCATTTGCCAGTTTCACCGTGCCCGGAGAATCTGTTGCTCCGACTCCCTATATCAGAGTCAAGCCACAGACCTCAGCAAATGATTTTTAGAGAGAGGTTATAAGAGTGAATGGGTTGATGTGGCTGTTAATCGCTTCTGTGCTGTTACACAAGATGAGTGCCTTAAGCCCCGAACCACGGCAAACAAAGACCCGACTTTCTTCTGCTTTACGAAATATTCGCCAGTTGGCTTTGAACTCTCCAAAGTCATTCGCAAACACTGACACACAATTGAAACGGACCCTAAACTGAAGCAGTTATTCAGGGAGCCGCCGTCCATTGTTTTTAAGTGCCCTCCTAATTTGAAAGACTGGCTCGTGAAGTCATATATCCCATCAAAACGGGATACCTTCCTGAACGACCTGCCTGAGGGCAATTACAAATGTGGACACTGTGCGCAATGTGGAAACACCATCAAAAGCAAAACGTACACACATCCTCATAGCGGAAAGTCTTGTAGAATTTGTGGCGTTATCACGTGCAGTAGCACGCATGTAATTTATCTGATTAAATGCCCTTGTGGCTTTGCCTACGTGGGTGAGACGAGCAGGTAACTTAAAACTCGCATTTGCGAACACAGGAGTAACATCCGTAGCGGAGATGAGCGCAATACCATACCTGCACATTTTATACTAGCGGGACACAACATTAGTACTCTAGGCTACATGGGTATCGAGAAGGTAAAAAAAAACCCTGTGGTGGGGATCATGATTGGATACTTCCACAGCGCAAAACTTGTTACATTTACACCCTCTATACAATGGCTCCTTTTGGTCTCAGTGAAGAGTTCAACTTAAAACCTTTTTATGAATAGTATAGCAACTATTCTCAGTTTTAGCTTTTGCTCGGAATGTGTTTCTTTCTGACTGATTTTGATATATTTGTGTTTTCTTTGCATGTGTACAAATTGGGAGTTTTAAATTGTACCCATGCTTGACCTATGGGTTTAAAATATACCTTGAGATACTAGGCTATATCATTTGGATGCAATTGTATTGCATACAATATTAAATGTGCTGATTGTTGTGGAGAGTAGCCTACTACATGCATTGTTGATATGCCTTCACTTCTTTTTGCATGTATGTAGTGTTGTTTCAGTATCATAGGTAATATGGGGTTGATGTGATTATTTCTGTGTATTGGGACTCATTGCACTTTGGTTTGGTCCGTTTACCATCTTCAGTGTATATAAACCCCCACCCCCACCCCTCTCACATGTGTGGAACTCACCTGACGAAGGCCACGTCGGCCGAAACATTGTGCAAGGAATAAAGTCTTCTGGGAGTAACTTAAACAGTGTGCTGACTATTCTTTTCTACTGTTTTTTTTTGGTCCTGTGATATCTGATTTTGGATGTGCATGCATTTATTCTATTTTTGCCACCTTTGTATCCTACCCTGATGATCATTCATAAATCCATGAATAACGAGTGGAATATCCAAATTGTTCATCGCTTTTATTTGTTTTGCTGCTACATGTTTACTCGAGTGCAGTAGAGTGATGATTCACATGATATGCTGCACAGCAGTTTCCGCTTGTTGTTGAAACTGACTCGCGCCACCCGTACAAACCTTTCACTTAAGTGTGCAGAACAGCCACAGGTCACTCGAACGCAGCCACATATTTTATCATGTGAGCAGCAGAGTGTCCGGATGCACAAGATTCCCAAAAAAATATGCAAGAATCTTTTGCTGAAGTTGCCCAATGTGTCCTCAAATTTCGTGTTGGCTGCAGGATCTTGCATAAAATCGTTCGAGCATCCTGCCAGCGTGACCTTTGACTAGATAGACCCTACAAAGGCGCAGCAAAAAATCTGCACATCTCTGTAGACCACAGAGCTAAAGAAAACACCAGAGTCCACAATGTCATTGGCTGAAACAACCGCAAAACTTGAGATGCGTCCGCCATCTTGTGTAAGGAATCAGCGGAGAAATTGCGCGATCAGACGCTGTACATGTGTATTTGCCTAGGCCGTAACGCCCTTATACATTGGGGGGCACAGGTCCCCCCCAATGTTCAAGCATGCCCCAAACGTCATACATCTGCTTGTTTACAGTTTTATTTAAGTACACACTCCATTCGCTAAACACATTTCTGCAGCCCCACAGCCAATGGGAATTCGTCTGCGCACGCACGGCTTCATCACTCGATTCTTTTTCATCATCAAAGAAAAGCTCTAACGTTAACCGACCGTCACAGTGCAAGCTTTTTTGGACAGGACAACGGAACATTACTTGTGTACAACAGCGAAAAGGAATGTAACGTTATGAATCAGCTGGTAGTCTTTCAAATTTCCACAAGCATCCACGTTAAAGTGGATATTGATTATTTGATGATGTCTTTTTTACTGTTTAAATATAAAGAGAGGCCGTCGACTAACTGGCGTTACTAGTAAGCTGACACACTGACTGCACACTCAGTAGCCAAGTTTCGGGCCAACGAATGTAAACTAGCTGGCATATCTGCAAACTAGTCACCTTTCGGCTGCAAAAGCAGTTTTTTTTTTGTCAACTGGGTCATTTAAATAAATCATGCAGAACCGGGAAGTTTTTCAAAAAAAAGAGAGGGGTGGTGTTGGCGTCAGGGGAGATGGGAGAGTTCACTCCAGGCCTACATGACCCGTAGGTGAAGAAGGGCTGGACCCATAGAATCAAAGCTAATAGAGCGCCACGCGACTGGAGTAACAGAATCTTCAGTGGCCTTGATGGAACCAGTGTACACACCTTGGATAGAATGTACCGTGCGAGTTTTGTCCAATCGAGATCAGGATTTTGCTTCGATTGCGGCAAGTTGCTACTTTTTGACGAAGGTCTGCTACCATACGCTACCATAGTAGCCTACTCCAGTACTAAAGTGGTGTCTAACGCGTTAGATCTGAGGTATTAAGTCTCGTTTTCTGTCAGCGATATAATATACTGTTTAAATTGGGGTTATATATCAAGACGTCCGCTTGCTAAAGTAAGGTGTTCCTAGAGTGTGTTGTGATCCATTTCTCATGTTTAACGTAATTGTGAATAGCTCATCTGAATTGTGTTAACGTTAGCCACCTAGTCCTAGATATTTGCAATGCAACTGATTTTCGAAAGACTATCTCCACTGCATCCGAATTGTTACGTGGTTTAATGTATGCCGCTGTCGTGAGATCAAGGAAATGTAAACGGACCGGTAAGGAATCAAAATACACCCGTTTCTGCTGTAGACTAGACTTATTTAGTGATTTAACCCAAACACCCAAATCCAGTCTAGCAGACATGTGACGTGGACAATGCAGTTGGGTTAACATACAATGCAAGGCTCGCTATAAGCAGTTTCGCATCGCAAAATGCAGTCAGTTTTTTTTAAATGCGCTAATCTGCAACGGGCTTTTGAAATCCCCAAAGCATATTTTGAGATACAGTCTAAGGATAATGTGAAAAGAAGTTTTATTCCAGTTTTGAACGAAGACAAGCTCCGACAGTTTCCTTATGTCGTCCTGTTCAACCCTACAACTGCACCGTGGATAGCCTAACGGCGCGACTCAGAAATCATGGTAGCGAGTGGAATGATCTAATTTTCCGACAACGTCATTGGCTGAATCAACCGCAAAACGTTAGATTGCCATCTTGTGTAAGGAATAGGCAGGGGACTTGTGCAATCAAACGCTGTACATGTGTATATACGAGTAGATGAGATTAAATGAAAAACACTCAACTGGTGGCACACATCAGCGTACAAGCACGACCATTTTTTAATGAATTATTTTTTTTACAGGTGTTTGTTGTCAAGGAAATTCTTAATCGATAGTTAAAATTCAAAAACATCAAATATAAATAATAAGAGTTGTATATTTATGTCTAAGGGATGCTGTTTTCATATTTAAAAAAATTTTTTTTTTGTGAATTTTTCCTTTATTCGATAGTTATACAGTGTAGAGAGACAGGAAAGCTGGGGAAGAATAGGGGAAGACATGCAACAAATGACCCGAGCCGGACTCGACCCCAGGTCACCGCGGGAAGGACTCAACCAACTAAAACTTGGTAATTTCTGTTCAGTTGCCGAGTTACTACGTGTTAGCAGTAAGTGGAACCCATTTGTTAAATCCAAGCAGTTTTAGCACTGCAATTGATTTCAAACCAAAGCTTTAGTGGTATTAATAAAAGTTTCCTTTTTTTCCTTGAAGCAATTGCTATCTTTTCTCAATTTTCTACTCAGAGTATACCAGAATGCTTAATTTATGTGTTAAAATCACAGTTTTTTTTTTCGGGGGACCCGAAACCCTCCTATAGGGTTTAGTTTGTCACCTTTTTCATCAATCTTGAGATTGCAGGTATGGACTTAACAGATGATTTGTTTGATCTTTTTTTAGGCCTAAAAAGGTCTTAAATTTCAGTGAGGTGCTAGATATTCAGATTGCACCAGATTGCTGCATTTTGATTTACAATGTTCAAAAAATTTTGTCCCCGCCAATGCTAGAAAGGTGGTTACAGCCTTGATATATGCAACTATATAAAAGAAAATGAAAAACCCAGGACTGGTGACACCCATCAGCCTACAAGCACCACAATTAGTTAATAAGTTATTATTTTGTTTTCAGGTGTTTGCTGTCAGGAAATTCTTAATTTAGTTAGTCAGTTAAAAATTCAAATATTAAATTTAAATGAGCACTAAAAATATAGCAAAGAGTTGTATATTTATGTCTAAGGAATGCTGTTTTCATATTTTGAACACATGCATTTGTACCATGAATTTCTATAGTGCTCTTTTTAGGTTGCCGGCCATAGGCCAGTAACCTATAGTCATCACTTTGCGTCCGGCGGTGTCATTGGCGTTGGCGGCGTCCGTTCAAAGCCGCATCTCAAAAATGGTTTGTTGATTTGTTTTCATAAATTTGGGGATGTGATCAAATCGGTCATCAAGTTAATGCCCAAGCAAAATTTTTTTGATTGAATCGTTCGTTTAGACTTGTTGACCATTTTTATGTCAAATGGCCATTTTTGGCACTTAGGTGTAATTTTCCCAAAAATGGTTTGATTATTTTTTTTTTAAATCTCAGCAATGGAATCGGTATCATGACCTGCTTCAACGGTGTAAATGAAACGCCACCTTGGCAACGTGTCTGGACTTCATGATTTTTTGTGGTGTTTTGTGCTATAACTCTCTTAATATAGAATGTAGAGCTTAGGTATGTATGAGGCACCATTAGGGACTCAGATATGCTGAACATTGTGAGTCAGTCACATTTGACCTTGGGCCTCCAGGTGAAGGTCAAATGGCAAAAATGTGCTATAACTCTCTTAATATAGCATTCAAAGCTTAGGTATTGTAAATCAAAAATCAAAATAGAAGCTGAAAACAAATTCCATGCTAGCCAGGAGGTAAAGCTGGTGCCTCCATTCTCGGAGAAGGAGGTTGATAAGTATTTCCAGTGCTTCGAGAAGGTAGCTAAGAGTTGTCAGTGGCTAAAGGAACACCGGCCTCTGATGGTGCAAACTGTCCTTAAAGGTAAAGCTCAACAAGCCTATTCAGCTTTGTTGGCAGATGATTCCTCTGATTATGAGATAGTCAAAAAGGTTATTTTGACAGCTTATGAGTTGGGTCCAGAGCCTTACCGACAGAAATTCAGAGGTCTGAAGAAATCTGACTACCAGACTCATGAGGGATTTGCTAACGCGAAGAAGGTTTGCTTTGAGCGCTGGTGTACTTCTATGGAGGTCAAGGATGATTTCAACTCACTAAAAGAGATGGTGTTAGTTGAAGAATTTAAGAACTGTGTTGTGGATGATATTAAGACCCACCTTAATGAGAAGCAAGCTCTGAATTTGGAATCAGCTGCCAAATTTTCAGATGACTATGTTCTCATACTTAAGTCCAAATTTCATTATAGCAGTAACAATAGATGGTTTCAATTTAAGAAGAAAGGTAATGCCACTACCCAAGATTCCTTACTCAATGACAAAGAAAAATCTGGTAATGGTGCACAGAAATCCAGTCACAAGTCTGATCAAAGTGTGAAAGCTGACGTTGACAAAAGTGGTCTAGTTTGCGATTATTGCAAGAAATCTGGTCATGTTAGAACCAACTGTTGGTTCCTTAAAGCTAAGAAAGAAAAAGAAACGGATACCAAACCAAATGCCTTCGTGAAGACAAGGTTAGAAACCCCTGTAGTAGATGATCGATCTGCTAAATTGCCTGCTCCTTGTGGGGCTAAGAAGCCTGATACTGCTGACTTTGTGAGGGAGGAATTTCTTCCATTTGTGTCAGAGGGAATTGTGGTTCTGAATATCATTCTCCCCCTGTACCCTTATATATCCTAAGGGGTACCGGAGCTTCTCAGTCACTTTTGTTGATGGACTCCTTGGAGTTACGTGATGAGACCGCTTCTGGGGATTTCATACTTGTACAAGGTATTGAAGGGAGGACTGTATCTGTACCCCTGCACACTGTATTCTTGAAGTCAGATTTAGTTACAGGACAGGTAAAGGTGGGACTTATGTCAAGTCTACCTATTAAGGGTGTTTCTCTATTGCTAGACAATGACCTGGCTGGGGGCAATGTGGTTCCCCCTATTCATCTTATTTCACAGCCGAGCACTGAAGATAGCGATGAAGACCCATCCCTGTATCCTTCCTGTGCAGTGACCCGTGCTGTGGCCAAGAAGGCTCAAGAAGATGATGATGTGGTGCCGTCCAGCACATTGAATAGTCATGACTCAGGTGGTTCGCTTCATGACTCTGTTCGACCTACCATGGTTTCTCCGTTTGAAGACTTTTCAGACACTTTTATCAGTACTCTGTTCAGCTAGCCAGATGGGTCTGGTGATTCTGATGTGTCTGGAGTCAGGAGTCTCTGTCCAGAAAGCGGTTGATTTCGGAGCAAACTAATGACCTTGAAATTTGTGTACTAACGAAGAGAGCCCTTCCTGATGAAGAAATAGACGCAGTTCCATTTGGGTATTATCTCAAGGAAGGTGTGGATGCGGAAGTGGCGCCCTCCTGATATCCCTGCCGATGCAGATTGGGCAGTGGTCTAGCAAATTGTTTTTCCGAAGGTCTATAGGAATGAGATCTTAACAATGGCTCATAGTTTACCTCAAGGAGGTCATCTTGGTGTTAACAAGACTGTTGACAAGATTATGAAACACTATTTCTGGCCTAGACTTCAGAAAGATGTTTCCAACTTTTGCAAAACCTGTCACACTTGTCAGGTAGTTTGTAAACACCAGTTAGACCCACCTGTAGCTCCATTCCAGCCTATCCTAGCATTTGGGGAGCCCTTCGCTAAGGTCATTGTTGACTGTGTTAGTCCATTACCCAAGACTAGATCTGAAAATCAGTACTTGCTGACAATCATATGTGCATCTACCAGATTCCCTGAAGCCATACCTCTACGCAACATCAAGGCAACTGCAATCTCGAAGGCTTCACGTTGTTTTGGCCTTCTCAGGGACATGTCAGACTAAGGTAGCAATTTCACTTCCGGATTGTTTCAGCAGGTTGTGTATGAACTAGGTGCGAAGCAAATTCTTTCCAGTGCCTATCATCCAGAGAGTCAGGGTGCCTTAGAGCGGTTTCATTCCACTCTCAAGACAATGATGAGAACTTATTGTTATGACCATAAGAAAGACTGGGATGAAGATGTTCATTTGCTGTTTTTTGCAGCTGGAAGAGCAGTGAGGAGTCTACTGGATTCAGTCCGTTTGAGCTGGTGTTTGGCCGTGAAGTGGGAGGACCTTAGCTATTGTTGAGTGAACAATGGCAAGAGAAAGAGTCACATATCAGTCTCTTAGACAACAGTATCTCACAAAAGTGAGTACACCATTCACATTTCGACTATTAATTTAGTATATCTTTTTAAGGGACGTTACAGAAATGAAAACTGATATATTCTAGAGTAGTCATTGCACAATAGGTGTAGCAGTGTAGATTTACTGCACTGTCCAAATAACTGAACAAACAGTCACTATTTCCAAAATGGGTGGCAACAAAAGTGAGTACACCTCACCGTCAACATGCCAAATTGTGTCCATAGTGTCAATATTCAGTGTGACCGCCATTGCTGTCCAGCACTGCCTTGATTCTCCGAGGCATGGAATTCACCAGAGCTGCACAGATTGTTGCTGGGATCCTCCACTCCTCCATGACAACATCACGGAGCTGGTGGATGTTGGACACCTGCTGCTCCTCCACCTTCCTCTTGGGGATGTCCCACCGGTGCTCAATGGGATTTAGGTCTGGAGACATACTTGGCCATACCATCACCTTCAGCTTCTTCAGGAAGGCAGTTGTCATCTTGGAGGTGTGTTTCGGGTCGTTATCATGTTGGAAAACAGCCGTGCGGCCCAGTTTCTGAAGGGAGGGCGTCATGTTCTGCTTCAGAATCTCACAGTACATATTGAATCCTTTATTCCATTAATGAAGTGCAGCTCCCCAGGACCAGAGGCACTCATGCAGCCCCAGACCATGATGCTGTCAGCACCATGTTTGACTGTAGGCAGTACACACTTGTTTTGATACTTCTCACCAGGGCGCCGCCACACATGCTGGACACCATCTGAGCCGAACAGGTTTATCTTGGTCTCGTCAGACCACAGAACATGGTTCTAGTAGTTCATGTTCTTGGACTGGTTGTCTTCAACAAACTGTTTTCGGGCTTTCTTGTGGGCTAGCTTCAGAAGAGGCTTCCATCTTGGCTGACGGCCATGCAGACCAACTTTGCGCAGAGCATGGCGTATGGTCTGAGCACTGACAGGCTGTTATCCCACTGCTACAACCTTGTTAGCAATGCTGCCAGCACTCCTGCGTCTGTTTTCTAAAGCCAACTTGTGCACCCAGCACAGAGCACGAGGACTCAACCTCTTCGGTCGACCCTGACGAGGCCTTTTCTGAGCCGAACTCGTCTTGGAAAACCGCCGGATAACCTTGGCCACTGTGCTGTAGCTCAGTTTCATGGTTTCACAGATCTTCTTGTAGCTTAGACCATCTTTGTGGAGGGCAACAATTCTCTTTTTCAAATCCTCAGAGAGTTCTTTCCCATGAGGTGCCATGTTGACCCTACAGTGACCAGAATGAAAGCATTGCACCTAAGGCACTACAATTTGACCCTTCAACATGTTACACAACCTCATATGGCCCAGTCGAACAGACAAAAGCATGAACATGATGAACAAGTCGCGTTTCACTGCTTGGTTGACCATTATCAATTGGGGTGTGTACTCACTTTTGTTGCCATCCATTTTGGAAATAGTGACTGTTTGTTCAGGTTTGTTTGGACAGTGCAGTAAATCTACACTGCTACACATATTGTACCATGACTACTCTTGTATATATAGAAGTTTCACTTCTGTAGCATTGTCCCTTGAAAAGATACAATAAATTAATTGTCAAAATGTGAGGGGTGTACTCACTTTTGTGAGATAATGTATGTTAGCAAGTTCAAGGAAAGACTGTGTGCAGCTTGTGACCTAGCCAAAGAGAACTTAAAATCAAGTCAGGGAAAAATGAAAACTTGGTATGATCATAAGGCTAGAAGCCGTGAGTTTAAACCAGGGGACAAGGTCCTTGTGTTGTTTCCCTCGCAGTCCAATCCATTGCAAGCTAGATTTCATGGTCCTTATAAAATTCTGACAAAATCCAATGATCTCAATTACATTGTGAAGACTCCAGATAGGGGAAAGTCAAAACAGTTGTGTCACATTGACATGTTGAAGCCTTATCATGATAGAAATGCTAGGGTTGCAGCTGTCACTTCAGATCCTACTTTGGCCAAGACCTGTGAAGTTAAAAGGGGAGTTTCAAGATGATGAACCTAGAATTAAAGCTGAAGTTCTTTCATGTAAATTGATAAATTCTGAAGTGTTGCTGAATCTTGATGTAAAACTACAGCACTTACAACCCTCACAGGAAGATCAGTTTGAGAAGTTGATCAAGAAATATAAAGATTTATTTACTAAAGTTCCAAAGAGAGTTTCTGTAGCCTCTCATGAAGTAGATGTTGGTGATGCCGAACCAATAAAACAATATCCGTACCGGATGAATCCTGAAAAGAGAAAGATTGCTGAGAAAGAGGTTGAGTACATGTTAGAACATGATATTATCAGACCCTCCAACTCAGATTGGAGTTCACCCTGTGTGCTAGGTCCAAAACCTCATGGAAGTACTAGATTCTGTCCAGATTATCGCAAAGTCAATGCTGTAACTAGAACTGATGTGTTTCCAATACCTAGGATTGATGATTGTATCGATACAGTAGGGCAAGCAAAGTTTCTCACCAAGATTGATTTATTGAAGGGTTATTGGTGTGTGCCTTTAACTGAGAGGGCCAAGAACATCTCTGCTTTTGCCACACCATCTGGGTTATACCAGTATGAAGTCCTACCCTTTGGCATGAAAAATGCCCCAGCCACGTTTCAAAGGGTGATACAGTCTACAATCGCTGGATTGCCACACGGATGTGTACATCGACGACCTGATCACATGGAGTGACTCCTGGGAAAAACTTCTGAAAGATGTAGAGATGCTGTTCCAGCGCCTGACCCAGGCTAACCTGACTGTTAACCTGAACAAGAGTGACTTTGGTTGTGCTATTGTCACATATCTTGGCTGCGTCATAGGCCGGGGTAAGGTGGCACCCATAAATGCTAAAGTCCAAGCCATCATGGACTTTCCAGTTTCAGACAACAAAAAAGCTTTGCGCCGCTTCCTTGGAATGATCGGGTACTACCGCAAATTCTGCAAGAACTTTGCTGAGATTGCTCTCAGTCTCACCAACCAACTGAAGAAAGGCGTAAAGTTCACTTGGGATGAAGCATGCCAAAGAGCCTTTGATCGTCTGAAGTCTCTGCTGTGTCACTTCCCCGTGCTCAAATCTCCTTACTTCAACAAACCATTCTCCATCGCGGTCGATGCTAGCAACCAAGCTTGTGGATCTGTGCTCCTACAGAGAAGTGACTCTGATGACATTGAGCATCCCGTGGCATACTTCTCCTGGAAGTTCAATCGCCAGCAAAAGAACTATTCCACAATTGAGAAGGAGCTGTTGGCTCTGGTTCTATCCTTACAACACTTTGAGGTTATGGTTGTACAGGGCAAAAGCCAATGATTGTATATACTGACCACAATCCGTTAATGTTTTTGAGTAAGATGAAAAACAAGAATCGGGGATTGTTGAATTTGAGTTTGATTTTACAGGAGTTTGACTTGGAAATTAAGCATGTAAAGGGTACTGACAATGTAATTGCTGATTGCTTATCCCGTGTTTGAGTGTGTGTATATATATCACGTGTTTATTAGCATATTGTATTATATGTATATATACACACAAGTGTCTACTTAACCATTTTTGTATTGAAAAGAAAAATGTTGCCTTAAAGCTGCAGTTGGTAACTTTGAGGAGAGAGAGGACTTCGCACAAAAATTTGAAAAAAGCAGCTTTCGGATCCCTCCCCCTCCCTCTCCACTGCACTCCTCAGACCCTCCCCCAGAAAGCTGCCGTGCACGTGAAGGCACGAGAGCTGTTATGCATGCATCTGCGGAGAGGTTTTGCACATTCACATTATGAAAGCGGCCAAGTTGCCGAGGCTAGACGTTACCGTTGCGAACAGCCAACACTGCTGGCCAACAAACAGGCGCGTCGTTAGACCTGTAAATTCCGGCGCTAATATCCCTCCTTTTATTGAAAACAAGTGTTTGCCACTAACATGGTAACATCCCCCGCCGCCTCAATTTTATGTGTCCGTACCGATGGAGCTCAATGCTATATCCCCTGCTTCGCGCTAATCGCGTGGCGAGGGATAATAATTAGTCCTGGCAAATTCTAGATGGCTTTCTGTCATTCACACGTTTTCCAATTCAAGACTAATCAAGTGGCAGTTGAAGACGCGGCTTCTCTCCCCCATGTGATCTCAAAGCCACAAAATAATAGGCTACATTCAGTCCCGAAAAATAATTTGATTATAATTAGGTCTATGCACCATCACTCGGCAATGGCATTTCAGAACTCTTCAGCGAATGAAGGTAATTTCGGCGACAAGTACATACACCTGTTTTTGCAGCATGGTCGCTCAATTCATCGTTAAAAAAAAATAGACAGCTGTCCGATTGGAAAATGTAAACGGACGACTCCAATTACTAGTCTGAAATGCCTCGCCAAGTGCAGGTGCATAGACCTAATTATAATTACATTATTTTTCTGTCCTGAATGCAGCCCATTATTTTGTCGCTTTTAGATCGCATGCGAGAGAGAAGCCGTCTCTTCGATTGCCACTTGTTTATTCTTGAATTGGAAAATGTGTTGATATAGGAAACCCATCTAGAATTAGCCGGGACAAATTTTTAATAAAGGGAGGGATATAAGCCCCGGATTTTTCAGGTCCAACGAGACGCCTGCCAACAAACGAGCAGAAATAAATCGACATGAAAAGTAATCTACAGCAGTTTGTATTCATTAAAAACCCAGCACACGCTTATCTCAGCAAATCAAACCAGTTTTTTGAGTACAGAAACTGTCTTGAATCCTGCTGAATGGCCAGTAAAACATGTATGTCAGTATTTAAACATTACACATATTTATAAGGACAACAACACAACTGATAAGATCGTCAGGTCACTTCATAAAGAGATTTTCTGCTGCTTTCTAATAAAACAACGCCAGTAACGTTAGCCATAGCATCTGAAACAAGCTAATGTCAGTTCGACTGCAACATCATAGTAACATCACATGCACTGTGGACTACTGTAACAATTACAAGACTCTAGCTATTTTGATCAGCGACTGTGCTGTAAGCGACGTTCACTCGCTTATTTGCAGAGCGAAAATGAATTGATGCTGGTTAGGGCTGGGGTTAGTTTGGTCAGCATGTCAGCGACGCCAACTCGCTTATTTGCAGAGCAAAAATGAACCAACAAATAAAGCAGGGATTCACCTGTCAAGGAGAAAAGTCGCAAACTCTGCATAAGTTTCTAATCCTTCCAGATCACTGAGTTCCCTCCACTTCTAAAAATCCACTCCGATGTTCACTCTGGTTTTTTCCTGGGTTTTGTTAAATTCTTTCTATTGCGCTTTTGCGCGTCTGGCTTCCTTTTTTACGAGCTTAGCTGTGTGTGCTGTTTCTGCTAACTGAGGTATCAGTTTTTCCTCGCTGATGGTAGCAAGCTCCTGAACCCGCTCTCGGAGATTTGAACTTGACTGAGCACTGGCGTGAACTGAGGAGGAAGGGGGAGGGGGCTGTCTGCAGCGCGTGCATGTGCACTGTTTGACGGCTGTCAGACACCATCCCGGCTGTAATTGGTTCTTTTTGGTCGGTCCGAAGGATTCTTTCAAATTGCAGTAGGAGCATTAGGTGGGTTTAAATTACAGAGTACTAGTTTTATGTAATACTGTCTGTACACAGTGACAGTTTTAGCAAAAATGACAAAAAGTTACTGTTCTAAAACTAACCAACTGCAGCTGTAATGAGTCAAAATTTTTCCCTTTTGGAATGCAGGTGTAAAGTGGAAAAAAGAAGCCACTAGATGGCAGTATTGACTTTTTTTTGTTAAGCCAGTCTGCAGCTAGGTTTGGGGCATGTCCTGGGCATGTCTGAGAGGGGAAGTCCCAGAGAATTGAAAAAAAGTATTAAAGGTGGGAGGGGGCTGCAAAAGAGTATATAAGGAGAAAAATTGAGAGAGTAAAGTAATAGGAGAAATTGCAAGGGGAAGGATACATTTGACCAGACCTGTCACTCTTTTCAAGACCTGTGAAGCTTTTTGTGGATTTTTGCCTGTGTTGGAGCATTTTCCTGTTCCAGAACATCGCACGAAGCAACCCCATCTCTGTATCTATCTCATTTTTTTATATTATCAATCTTGGTCTGTGCTTTATTTTATTAAATCTGTTCAAGTTTTAAAATTATGTCTGTCATCCCTTGCTGTCTCATAATATTATGTATGAGGCACCAATAGGGAATCAGGTATGCCAAGCATTGTATGTCAGCCACATTTCACCTTGGGCCTCAAGGTCAAGGCCAGCTGGCAGAAATGTGCTATAACTTGCTTAATATGACATTTAGAGCTTAGATATGAGGCACCTAAAGGGAATCATGTATGCTAAACATTCTCAGTTGTTCAAATTTCACCTTGAGCCTCAAAGTGAAGGTCAAATGGCAAAAATGTGTTCTACCAGCTTCCTGTGCCATTTAGAGATTAGGAATGTGTGAAGCACCTAAAAAGAATCATTTAAATCAGACAAGTTGAATATGACATTGGGTGTCAAGATCAAATAGTAAAAATTGATAAAACTTGCTGAATATGGAAAATAGAGCTCAGGTATGTTTGGGGCATCTATAGGAAACCATGTATGCTGAACATTCTTAGGCAGTCAGTCAAATTTGATGTTAGGCCTCAAGGTCAAGGTTATATGACAAAAATGTCCCATATTTGTTTAATATTGTTTATAGAGCTTAGGTATGAATTGGACACTAATAGCAAATCATGTATGCTGGTTGTTTTCGACATATTGGATTTGATCTTGGGCTACAAGGTCCCGGTAATGACAAAACGTCCTAAAAGCCCCTTAATGTTGGCTTTAGATCTTCGGTATGTATTTAATTCTAATGACAGATCACGTATGCTGATCAAATTAGATTTGATTTTGGTCTTCAAGGACATGTGACAGAATCAATCTCCTTATTTTCTCATTCAATAATGTCTTTAGAAATTAGTATGTATTAGGCACTGACCTATATATAATCAAAATTTATACGGGCATTGTAACCGCTTGGTCCACCTTTTTCACAATAAAAACTGGTCAAAACCCATTTTTGGATGTTTATTCCTGTTACCATCATGGAATAGAAAGAATAATACCAATTAGATCCACTCGGTGGCAGTGTCGTGTAAAAAAACAATCATTGTCTGAAAGCAGAGCAAGAATCAGAAGTGAATTGAGAAGATGGCGCACTTCACAAATTGACAGCAGACGACAGTGAAAGTTCAGGTTTGAAAAAAATCTAATCGGATTTCATGATGTAAACTTCTTAAAGGTTATATTTTTGCTAAATGGCAGAAATTTTGCTGTCTGTCACTCATGAAAAAGTGTGACTTGCTCAGCCAAGTTGCCCAATATTGGTAACTAAAACCCCTTTCTCTCTGAGTTGCGTTGACCTGCAGAAGTGTTTGGATGAAACAGTTCTCTTTTTTCGCCGAGAAGAATTGATTCCAAGAACCGTGAATTGATTTGCAATGGTACGGGACCATTCACCATCACCGCCGAAATTCGCGAAAGAATTAAACGGGTTTCATTTTTTCGCGAATGTCCGAGCTGGAGCTTTTTAACGCCAATATTGTGTAGACCAGAGGTGTCAAACTCACTTTAGTTTAGGGGCCACATACGGCCCAATTTGATCTCAAGTGGGCCGGACCAGTAAAATCTTAGCGTAATAACCTATAAATTATGACTCCAAATCTTTCCCTTTTTTCGCACAAAGAACTACAAGTACATTCTGAAAATATTCACATTTAATGAACTAACCTTTTACAAAACATATTATTTACCTGAAATTTCTTAAAAAATATAAGAGCAATTTCAACAATATTATTCCTCAGTTTACAATTTGCAAATGTGCATTAGAACTTACAGATTACAGTCGACGTACAATGGCAAAAAACATTTAGTCACAGATATCTGGAACTGAACAATATGGTATTTTAATTTATGAATAAAACAACTTGTCAAGATCAACAATGGTTTGCCTTTTTTCTCCATAAACTGTCCAATTTCCTCTCGTAGATCAAAAAAACGCTTCAGCACGGCACCTCGGCAAAACCACCTTACCTCAGTGTGGTATGGCAGTCCATAGGAAATGTCTTTATCACTAAGAAGGCTGTCAAACTGAAGGTGATTTAAACCTCTGGCTCGAATGAAATTAACTGTTCGGACAACCACTTCCATGACGTGATCCATTTTTAACGACTTGCAACACAATGCCTCCTGGTGCAAAATACAGTGAAATGTCCAAAAATTATGTCCTCCATTTGCGACCTGTACTTCTCTCAGAATTTTGTCACAACACCTGCTTTTTTCCCCGATCATTGATGGTGCGCCATCTGTAGCCAGGCTGACAGCGCGGGCCCAGTCCACTCCGACCCTGTCCAGACCTCCAACCTCCAACGAGAGAGTTGAAAATGTCGACTGCTGTTGTGGTGTCCATCATAGGCTCCAACTCAAGGAACTCCTCGGTGACGGTCAAAGTCTCATCAACACCACGAACGAATATGGCTAGTTGTGCAACATCTGTAATGTCCGTGCTCTCATCAATTGCGACCGAAAATGCAACAAATGACTTGACTTTCTGCTTCATTTGGTTGACCAAATCAATTGAAAGGTCTGAAATCCTGTCTGCCACAGTATTTCTCGTCAGACTTATGTTGGCAAGAGCCTGTCGCTTTTCAGGACACACGAATTCTGCAGCCTTCAGCATGCACGTATTCATGAACTCAACCCTCACAGTATGGCTTTGATGCTGATGCTATTTCGCATGGAATAAGGTAGCTAGCTTTCACTGATGCATCACTGATCTCTCGGCTATGAGTAAAAACAGACTGTTGTTCCCTCAGACCCGCTAACAATTCATTTATCTTATTTCTTCTCCATTGTCCTTGCAAGCTGTTGTATTTTTCGCCATGATTAGTCTCATAGTGGCGCCGAATATTATATTCTTTGAGCACTAAAACTGGCTGCGAGCACACCAAGCACTCATGTTTCCCATTAACCTCCGTGAATAAATAGGAAAGGGTCCATTCTTTTTGGAAAACACTACACTCCGAGTCCACTTTTCTCCTTTTAGACAAAGCCATTTTGAGTAATGCGGGTGCCACAGAGTGTAATTTTGACAGTGAACAAAAAAAGCAGTGCGGCAAATTGGGAATAGCAGTTATTTTAATTGAAAAATTGTAGTTCATGTTTTTTCTGTAATTTTTACACATTGCTAAGTCATCCTGCGGGCCGGATTGGACGGGCCGTACGTTTGACACCCCTGGTCTAGATCAAGTTAGATTTTGAGCCGAATCAGACCAATACTTTGGCCAATGGGGGGCGTTCCATTTTGGCCAAGCGAGCGCAGTGGCTTTGCCACTATATTTTTTATACAGTCTATGGGTGTGAGTGGCTGCAGAGGTTATACACTAACAAAGGGAACAGGACAGGGCAAGAAGGATCCGCGTCTGTGTCAGCTAATAAGCCCTGCCAATAGCACTGATGGAAGAACAAATGTCGTGCAGTACTTTAATTAATGATTCACGTTTGTCTTTAAACCTGTTAAACAAAAAAAGAGAAAACCAACCATAATACAGGAAAAGATGATTTTGATTAAGTTATTTTTGCTGTTTAACTAATAATGAAATTTCATTTTATAATTGATGGAAATCTTGAATTACGACACTTCAGATGCTGTTAATCTGAGTTTTTGGTGAGCAAATGTTGCATTGCCAATTCATGAAACTGGAAATTTTGCATTCCCACTTTGGGATTTTTTTCCAATGAGACTGACAGTTGTTAAAAGTAACTGAAAAATATCATAGAAAAATAAATTGTGTCAATTCACTTTAAGGATGTGTTTTGACGAGTTCAAAATCAAAAAAGGCATAATATGCTGTAAAGCTCTGCCACACCAAAGTGAAAATTATTAATGTTGCAGACTCTTGTGTTGTTGATCTAAGGGATGTACACAATTGAACCCTTAAGTACATAGGAATGAACACTTCCTGCTGAATACTGTCTGACTTAAAGCAATTCCTACCTTTCTGGCATTTTTAAACTTTTCTTTTGTAATCCTAAAATGCTCCTAATAAGCATATGGCACATTAAAATGTAAAAGAAATCCACCAGATGTTGAAACTCTTCAATATTCATATATTTCAGATATAAGTCTGATCAATCATTTTCTTCGGTCCGAATAAAATGATTTGCCAAGCTTCCTGTCTGTCATCATAGCAGCGCCCCTTCCAGTTGCCCACAGCTGTCACTGCTTGCGAGTCACGTGCCTCTCTGGCAGAAAAAAAACAACGCATTTGACTGTAAACAAACGGGCACTGAAATGCTCTAATTATGATAATAACGTTAATGGTTGTTCGTCAGACTACAAAGGTAACTAAACGTTATGAGGGCATTTTATTTTATACCATATATAGAATGGAATAATATGTCATTACTGTTGGTTAGTTTTCACTTACCGGTGCCTCTGAATCTGACTCCATTGACCCGTTTCACTCTCAGATGAATGACGCAAATGCTCGCAAAAATGTGAGCAGCCTTCGTCAAATTCACCTGCCCAGAGTGTTCCAGCAAGACATCTCTTCGGTGCTACAGAAGATCTGTGGAAAGAAGTTTTTCGTCGATGTAGACAAGACCAGCCAGGGATTGCGGGGTCCTAAACATCGTCATTTGTCATCTCATGTTATCTTAAAGGAACTAAAGCGTCTAGAGGGTGAAATTACACAAACAGGCTCTATTCATGTAATTATTCATCCAGGAAAAAAAAACATGTCAGTCATTTCCCATAATATCAAACCGTTTTTGAGTAATTAGTAACTTTCTACCTGCCCTGGGAGTGCCCCATTTTAATAACTACAATCGATAATTCCGCCCTCTCTTAGCGTGACATCATCTAAAGAATTCAGGACCAATTCGGTGGTATGTACAACTGCAGGCAAAAATATCATTTTGATCACTTCATTACATGTTTTTGTTTCTCCAGTGCTTAGTAACGTCAAATCTGATATGATTTACATTATGAGCAAAAGAAAAATTGGCAATTTGTATATTTTTTATTTACATATTGCTGTGGTTCACTCGCGTTTGCCATCCGTGAAAGCTACTGCTAAACACATTATCCAGGTGTTTGGCTCTTCAGCAAGCTGCTACCTTAGCTCGCACTGCCCAATGTAATGGAGATACATTTTCTTATTTAATTAAAATAATTTCTATAACTGTTTGTACAAGTTACAGCAGTCACACATTTCCCAGCAATTTTGTCTATTTTAGAGTAAGGCTTGAAATAAGAGTTTAACCCTTTTAAGCCTAAAGTGTTGTCGCCAACACAGATATATGCGTAACGTTGAAAGTACCGTAATTATTGTTAGTTTTGCGCAATAGAAAAAAATCCAACTGTACCTGAAAACTGAAAAGCCATGCTTCAGCCCACATACAGGTTACTATGGTAAACACGGTAGCATGATTCTCCGCTGGGATTTTTGCATTAGTCCTTAAAGGGTTAATAGCGGAAATCCGACAAGCGCGTTGGATTATGAGCGGCATTTGGTCAGGCTAGAGTAAAACAATAATATGATCTGACATAGAAAAATAGATTAGAACACGAGATGAGTCAAGACACAGCGGCAGCATGCAACTAGATGGGCAGCAGCAGCTTGGGGGAAGCACTTTAGCACTGGACGCGAAACAAATTTTTAGCACGACAGATTACATTCAAAGTCAATCCGAAGATGCAGATACACATGTTTCTCGTCTGGTGTGAAAGCAGCTTAATAGAGCACTGGGAAAGAGAAGGCGTAAAACGTGTGGAATACCAGCCAAAGCCTGCGAAGTGCTAGCTGCAGCCAGCACTCTAAGCACTATAGTGTCTATAACGAAAGCCCTGCTGAAGCACTGGCGTAGTTAACACGTTCTAATTGTTCATTAGCGGGCCACCTTCATTTTCTTCCATTTTTCAGTGCCCGGTCTGCTCTTCTTTCTCCCCTTTTCCTCTGTGCTTCTCTCCTCGAATGGACTTTTGATTTTCAGGATAGCATCTGGCTTGATTTTTCTCATCTTTTTCATCACGAACTCAGACCAAAACCTTTCATCCTCGAAGTCGGAATTGTTGAAGTTGTCGCTACAAATCACGCTATTGTCGCTTGGTCCTTGCCATTTTGCCCGAGTCAGTTTCACCCGAGACGCCCAAATTTTACTTATTTATTCATCTTTTGGAAATCGATGAAGGCTGACTCCTTCTTTGGATACGTTACTACAACCTGCTACAATGCATCTGGTTGGCATTTGTGCCGCCGTTTCCCGAAATTTCGTGAGAAAATTATGATCTTATAAACCTTCTTCAGTTTGTGTCCCATAGGCAGTATAGAAAAATGAGCTTGACTGAGCTCGTCTCGTTCTTTAGATGACATCAACAGGGTGATGTGTCAATCCTTTGGAATTTGGACCTAATTGTGGGCGGGGCAGAAACTGTCTGAAAATCAAGGTCTGCCATCAGAAAACAAGCCTAAAATTATTACTGTGTGTATTTTCACAGGAATTTTTGGCGCCAACATAGTTTACAAGTACAGAACTATGGAATTGGTGTCAAAGTACTCCGTATTGGGAGTTCCTTTTACAACTTATATGACCATTAAATAGCCTACAATATTTCTTTTCGCAGTCTACTAAGTGAATTGTGTGGATGCAAATTATGACGTATCGTCGTCCCCCCAGTAGTGAAATAATAGCTGATGCATCTTTGTGTCAGTTTGTCCATGTTTAATCATTACTGTAGAACATTTTGTCCTAAGATGGAATACATAGTATTGAGATTACTGAACAAAAGTTTCTTAAAATAAAGATAGCTGAGGCATCGGAAATAGACAACTGTTGATTCGTGGGGGAAACTGAGTGTCACTGCTGAGTGTTACTGCTGTTCCCATACATTCATATACACTGCTCAAAAAAATAAAGGGAACACTTAAACAACACAATGTAACTCCAAGTCAATCACACTTCTGTGAAATCAAACTGACCACATCAATTTCACATGCTGTTGTGCAAATGGAATAGAAAACAGGTGGAAATTATAGGCAATTAGCAAGACACCCGCAGTAAAGGAGAGGTTCTGCAGGTGGTGACCACATACCACTTCTCAGTTCCTATGCTTTCTGGCTGATGTATTGTTCACTTTTGAATGCCGGCAGTGCTTTCACTCTAGTAGTACCATGAAACGGACTCTACAACCCACACAAGTGGCTCAGGTAGTGCAGCTCATTCAGGATGGCACATCAATGCGAGCTGTGGCAAGAAGGTTTGCTGCGTCTGTTAGCGTAGTGTCTAGAGCATGGAGGTGCTACCAGGAGACAGGCCAGTACATCAGGAGACGTGGAAGAGACCGTAGGAGGGCAACAACCTGGCAGCAGGACCGCTACCTCCGCCTTTGTGCAAGGAGGAACAGGAGGAGCACTGCCAGAGCCCTGCATAATGACCTCCAGCAGGCCACAAGTGTGCATGTGGCTGCTCAAACGGTCAGACACCGACTCCATGTGGATAGAATGAGGGCCCAATGTCCACAGGTGGGGGTTGTGCTTACAGCCCAACACCGTGCAGGACGTTTGACATTTGCCAGAGAACACCAAGATTGGCAAATTCGCCACTGGCGCCCTGTGCTCTTCACTCATGAAAGCAGGTTCACACTGAGCACGTGACAGACTTGACAGAGTCTGGAGACGCCATGGAGAATGTTCTGCTGCCTGCAATATCCTTCAGCATAACCGGTTTGGCAGTGAGTCAGTAATGGTGTGGGGTGGCATTTTTTTGGGGGGGCCGCACAGCTCTCCATGTGCTCGCCAGAGGTAGCCTGACTGCCATTAGGTACCGAGATGAGATCCTCAGACCCCTTGTGAGGCCATATGCTGGTGCGGTTGGCCCTGGGTTCCTCCTAATGCGAGAGAATGCTAGATCTCATGTGGCTGGACTGTGTCAGCAGTTCCTGCAAGACAGAGGCATTGATGTTATGGACTGGCCCGCTCGCTTCCCAGACCTGAATCCAATTGAGCACATCTGGGACATCATGTCTCGGTCCATCCACCAACGCCACGTTGCACCACAGACTGTCCAGGAGTTGGCGGATGCTTTAGTCAAGGTTTGGGAGGAGATCCCTCAGCAGACCATCCGCCACCTCATCAGGAGCATGCCCAGGCATTGTAGGGAGGTCATACAGGCATGTGGAGGCCACACACACTACTGGGCCTCATTTTGACTTGTTTTAAGGACATTACAAGTTGGGTCAGCCTGTAGTGTGTTTTTTCACTTTAATTTTGTGTGTGACTCCAAATACAGACCTCCATGGGTTAATAAATTTAATTTCCTTTAATAATTTTTTGTGTGATTTTGTTGTCAGTGCATTCAACTATGTAAAGGACGAAGTATTTAATAAGAATATTTCATTCATTCAGATCTAGGATGTGTTATGTGTTCCTTTTATTTTTTGTATATACACAATGTATACTTAGCTCCATTAAAACCGCACGGGTGAGCCATAGGCGTGCACAGATAGACGCTAGGTGGTGCTACAGCACTTGCCTCTTTGCCCTTTATCAATGAAAGTGCCCTTTTGAAACTTCGTTTTTTTTTTTTTTTAATTATTATTATTAATACTATAGTGAGGCCAATGTTGAAATGATCTTTTAGAAAAGCTGTCTGATTAAAAACTACTGAAAAAAATGCCCCGAAATGGGCCACCTCCTCACGAGCTTCCGACCTCTCTTCCTTTGTCACGTGAACGCGCGCGCAGTGTATATACTAGATGCGCTGCAGGAGCATATCAGCTGAGCGACTGGAAGCCACAGTCTTGTGCCCCGCCAGCCAGGTAACACACAGATCAAGTGAAATCGTACAACCCAACCTGTAAACATTTTGTTGTGCAGTAGCATGTCTCATACACAGTGATGGTCCGTTGGCAGAAACACAGGGCCAGCAATAACCTCACCTTTCACTTCTTAATGACAGACACCTCTCGCAGTTTACCTCCCCGATTAGCAACCGTTGCTCAGACTGATTGGAGGAACCGACGAGAATCTAACTTGTTTTTGACAGCCTTGTTATACATTGCAGTACGAAATTATACGGCGTTTAACTTACTTCCGCACACCAATGGCTACGGAAAAATATCAGTAGCCTACGTCTTTATAATTTCCGAATTTGCGTAAATTAATTCGCGACGTTCATTGAGCAATTAGCCATGAGAATCCGTTCTATATACTCTGAATGTGACAGCTAAAGTGCGTTGTTGGGTAAGAAGCACAGCTGAGTGAAGACGAAAATAATTGCGTAAGTATAAGTCCGCGAAAGTTTCGGATTTTTTGCAGATTGTCATCTTTGCGGATTCACATCAATTATATTGTAGCGCTCCGTATCGTTGTCGGGAGAGGAGTTAATCACACAACACAATTTGCAACGTTCCGCAATTTATTCACAAAACAATACAACCCTACCTCCCACTCACAACCACCCTGCACTCACACAAACCCCAAGTCAAGCCCTCTCTATGGCCGATTTAAACTAGGGGAAGGGACTGGCCATTAACCCCGGCCAGGGGCTAACTCATTTACCCCTCTCTCTCACACGCACACACACAATAGGCTAAAACAGCAATAAATAACGAAACCTCAAAGCTAGCATTAGGCTGAGCTAAATGGTAAAACAGAGTCCTATAACCGGCCTTGAAAGAGTACTGGGTTAGTCCATTGCCCGACTCCAACAAAGTATTTAAAACTGACCAAATGTCCACAAATAGTCCACAGTGCAGCCAAGTGCTCCGTCTGGCTGCACAAATCAATCGCCCCGAGGAGTTCGCTCGCGGCCAAATTCTGAGCGTCTTTATCCCAATCTCTCCAGGATGATCACTACTAACAGGTCACACCTGCAGCCTGCTACAATCAAGTCAGTAGGTGGGGCACAACCGTCTACGCGGCCAGTAAACTGCATTCACTACACTACCCCCCCCTTTAAAGAGGATAGCGTCCTCGCATCCGACATTTTGTACATCCATATTAAAATCTTTAAACCAATTTGGAGGTCTCCGCTGCCTCTGGGGACGGGAATATCCAAGTCCCTCAGTCACCGACACCGGCTCCGCCCCCTGCTGTCGCCCTGGCGGAAGACCCACAGCTGGAAGAGCAGGGCACTGTGCAGACGACTCAGGCCCCCCAACCAATGCCACCGGCTCAGCCCCCTGCTGTTGTTGTAATGGAGGCGGTTCCGTAACTGGAGGAGTTAAAACCTGCACAGGTGACTTTGGACCTTCAACCTCCCACGCCGACTGGGTCTGTTGATTACTTCCAGAAACAAAATCATACAGGGGTCTGGGCTGATATTGCCCTCCCCCCTGCACTGCTGATAAAGGCACCAGACGATCTTCCCCCGCATGAATCGTTCCCGACAGACTGGCCCCTTCAGCTGACTGATCTCCCCCCACATCAGGATCCCCCGAAGAGTCTGGAGGTGTCTGCTGAGCCAAAACAGGTGGTAGTAGGGAAGGCACTACCGATCTTCCCTGCCGTCGCTGTTCACTCCCTTGGGGTGGGCATCCGGCAGACCGCATCTCTCCCTCCCGAACATTCGCCTGAAGCGGGACTAGGCTCTTGTTATCATAACAGGGCTTCAGTCGATTAAAATGCACAACTGATTCCCCAGTACTCCCCCTAAGCCGGTATAAAACATCAGAAAGTCTCTCCACGACTAGATAAGGACCACTAAACTTTTTCTTAAACTTTGGACATTGTCCTCTCCTCCTCCTCTGATCCCGCACCCACACTTTCTCCCCAGGCTCATAATACTGGTATGAAACTTTTAAATCATAAAACCCCTTCTGACTTTCCGATGCTGCTTGTTGGTGCTTCTGTAAGGCTCCTGCCACTGAACACAATTTCTGCTTCATACAGTGCACATACTCATTCAACCCCTCATAAGACTCATCGCCTCGATCCCACAATAAGTCGACTGGCAACACAATCTGGCGTCCAAAAACAGCTTCGTATGGTGTGAATTTGGTACTGGACTGTATGCTACTACAATAAGCCATCATCACGTATGGCAAAATCACATCCCAATCAGACTGGTTTGAATTTACAAAATTCGACAACATTGTGGTCAAGGTACGATTAAACCTTTCTACAAGCCCATCCGAGCTAGGATGATATGGGCTAGTCCTTGTTTTATGTATATCAAGTAAAGAACACATCTGCTGGAACAATTGGGATTCAAAGTTCCTCCCTTGATCAGTGTGTAAGGTACGTGGTACCCCGTACCTCAACACAAACTCTGTGACAAATACCTCGGCAACAGTTTTGGCCTCCTGATTGGGCAAAGGGAAAGCCTCAGTCCATTTCGTAAAATAATCAGCAATCACCACTATATACACATTGCCTTTATCTGACCGTGGCAGAGGACCCAATATATCCATAGCTATCCTTTCAAATGGTCTGGAGGTCTGAGAGGTCTGCAACGGTGCCCTAGGCGCTGGTCCATTAATTTTACTTGAAGCACAATCAGGACAAGTTTTACACCACATTTTTACCCCCTCAGCCCACCCAGGCCAGAAAAAGCGCGTCCGCACTTTATCCATTAACTTCTCAATCCCCAGATGACCCCCAGTTTTGTCGTTGTGCAAACTTCGCAATACTACAGAGACCATAGATTCTGGTAGAACAGCACGACTAGCGTTACCCTCCTCGACAAGTACCAGTACACCCCCATATAACCGAAGCCTATCCCAAAGGGCCATATAAACCTTCAACTGGGGGCAAGCAACCCATTCTCTTGGCGCACAGGTACCCCCCTTTTCCACACTAGAAACCACCTGATGCAAAACTGGATCATTTCGCTGTCTAGTAGATAAGTCCAAATCAGGTTCAAGGTCACTCACGCTGACCTCACCCACCTCGCGCTGCCCCAAACAACGAGATAGTGCGTCAGCATTACTGTGCCGTTTCCCCGGTCTGTGCTGAATAGTATAACGAAATGACGACAACTGCTCTAGCCATCGGGCGACCTGACCCTCAGGCTCTTTAAAATTATGCAACCACTGGAGTGAACTATGGTCTGTCCGCAGTAGAAATTCATGCCCCAACAAATAGTGACGAAAATGTCTAGTAAAGTATACAACAGCTAATAATTCTTTTCTGGTGGTAGCATAATTACGCTCAGCCTTAGACAAAGCCCGAGAGCCGTAAGCAACAACTCGCTCCTGGCCATCATGCATTTGCGATAACACTGCCCCAATACCATAGTCAGAAGCATCCGTATCCAAGATAAACTGCTTAGCTATATCCGGATATACCAGGACTGGAGCCGTGGTTAATTTATGTTTCAAAATCTCAAAAGCCTGCTGGCATTCGTCCGTCCAATGGAAAGGGGTCTTTTTTTCTGTCAACTTATGAAGAGGTTGTGCGATGGATGCAAAATTGGCCACAAAACGTCTATAATATGAGGCTAACCCCAAAAAACTCCGGACATCATGAACACTAATTGGCATTGGCCAGGAACGCACGGCTTCAATTTTAGCTGGGTCTGTAGAGACACCCTCTGCTGAAATTACATGGCCCAAATAAGACACCTTTCGAGAGAATAAATTACATTTACTAGGCTTGATTTTCAACTGGGCAGATTTTAGACGCCCCAATACCTCCCCTAGACGTGAAACATGTTCAACAAACGTCCTCCCAAAAATAATGACATCGTCTAAATAAACAAGACATTTTGTCCACTGCAGCCCAGTAAGAACTAACTCCATTAGGCGCTGAAATGTACTCGGCGCGTTCGTAAGGCCATAAGGAAGAACATTAAATTCCCATAGGCCCTGTTTAGTAACGAAAGCAGTCTTTTCACGATGCTGAGGGTTAACCTCTAGTTGCCAAAAACCACTAGCTAAGTCTAATGTAGAAAACCACTTAGCAGACCCTAAGGCATCTAGAGTATCATCTATCCTCGGGAGGGGATATGCGTCTTTAACCGTGAGTTCATTAAGACGCCGATAATCAACGCAAAACCGTAACCCCCCGTCCCTCTTACGCACAATGACCACCGGGGCAGCCCATGGACTCTGAGAGGGCTGTATAACCCCCTGACATCTCATCTGTTCCAATTGGGCCTCCACCTCCTTCTCAAAGTGCGCTGGGATTTTCCTGGGATGCATCTTCACAGGCTGATTATCCCCAGTATGTATGTGATGATAAGTCAGATGTGTACGACCCAAATCTGTGTCACCAGTACTAAACACAGACAGATATTGACGAAGGACCTCTTTAACTTGCACATATTGATCCCTAGTCAAGTCCTTTTCTGATAATTTTAGAACAGCCGCCAAAGAATCTAAACTCCACCCACTTTTCTCAGCATCCCTTAAACAGGGGATGTTACTGCCCTCCTCCAAAACGGCCACCCCCATTTCAAAGCACCCAACATGTGTGCCCTTATACAGTCTAATAGGCTCAGTGGACATATTAGTCACATGCAAGGGAATCTGCTCAGAAGAGGGGCCAACAATGACCCGTGCTACCAAAACATCATACCGCTCAGACAGGTTGTGATTAGGCTCAAACAAACCCACATCGGACTCCTCATACAAATTATCAATTTTGCCATTAACAATGACCTGTGCCCGCGCGGGAATAACAAAGTCCCCAGCCAGACTGACTTTGCAAACATCATCTGCACTCAAGGTGCAAACTAAAGGGAGATCCTTACCCATAAGCTTACAGTGCCGCCTACCCACATCAACTACTGCCTGGTATCGTGATAGAAAATCAGTACCCAATATCACCTGTGTCGGTGCATCTACAATCAAAAAACCACAGTTTAGAATCAAATTATGAAATTCACATATTGTGCTCCAAATACCCAAAACCCCCAACAAACTACCATTTGCAGCCCTTACACTGCCACTATAAGGGGCCAAATCAGCATGGGGGTCAAGGCTATGCCACAGTGTTTTACTTAATATAGAAACCTGGGCTCCTGTATCTACCAATAGTTTACATGGCTGGCCATGAACACGCCCCTCAAGATATAACCCTGAGCTAGACCCAATTTTAACAGCACCTCCACCAGGGCCGCTTACAACAGGGGTGGTCACTTGGCCCTCTAGCACCACCCGCTGGCGTTTCCCGACAAATACGGGCAATCTCGCCGTAAATGGCGAGTACAACCACACTCCCAACAAGCCTTAGATGGGGCCTCCAACTCTGGCCTCCGCCGTCCACCCCGCCCACCACGGTTAAACTGCTGCTGCCCATCGGGCCTTACTGATTTAGAATTATTTGAGTTAACTAAAGTTTTCAATGCACACACCTCTTCTTGCAGTTTGCGCAACTCACTAAACATAACACCGGGGGCATTGCCGTCGAATGACCCTTCGGCTGAAAACATATTTAAGGCTGCTATAGTTTCCTTCTTTTCAAGTGCTTTAATTTGTTCAAATTCGGAAGCAAGATCCATAGCAATCTCCAAATTCACAGGTTTTGCATTTCGCAATTGCATTCGCACATCCCCACTACCAACTCTAGTGATAAATTGGTCTTTAGCCAACATATCACGTGTATTAAAATCAACCGAAGGATAAGCTTTATCAACCAACCTTCGCAATGCGTTACCGAAATCTCGTGCACTTTCCCCTGGTGTGCGTTCTCTACTATGGAGCTGCGCCCGATTCCAATCTACTTGGTTAGAGGGACCTAAATGTCTTCCCATAGCCGCCCGCAATAATTTATAATCACTACGTGCCTCTGGATTTAATCCCCAGTAAATTTCCCTTGCTCTACCAACCAGCAGCAAAGTCATCATCTTCAATTTCTTACCATCATTCCACCCATTTACATCGCTAGCCATATCAAATTGTTCCGCCCAATCGTCCCATTCTCTACCCAACCCAGAAAAATTTTCTGGCATAAACACGGGTCGAGGAATGACAGTCGAACGCATTGGCGTCTGACCAGTCATCCCAGACCCTGCGCCATTTGACCGAGTCGGCGTCTGAGTAGTCGTTCCTACCCGAGAGCCTGCACCATCTATCTGTTGCATTGTGCCGAGTAACTCCTCCTGATCCCTCTGCTGCCACCAGTGTAGCGCTCCGTATCGTTGTCGGGAGAGGAGTTAATCACACAACACAATTTGCAACGTTCCGAAATTTATTCACAAAACAATACAACCCTACCTCCCACTCACAACCACCCTGCACTCACACAAACCCCAAGTCAAGCCCTCTCTATGGCCGATTTAAACTAGGGGAAGGGACTGGCCATTAACCCCGGCCAGGGGCTAACTCATTTACCCCTCTCTCTCACACGCACACACACAATAGGCTAAAACAGCAATAAATAACGAAACCTCAAAGCTAGCATTAGGCTGAGCTAAATGGTAAAACAGAGTCCTATAACCGGCCTTGAAAGAGTACTGGGTTAGTCCATTGCCCGACTCCAACACAAAGTATTTAAAACTGACCAAATGTCCACAAATAGTCCACAGTGCAGCCAAGTGCTCCGTCTGGCTGCACAAATCAATCGCCCCGAGGAGTTCGCTCGCGGCCAAATTCTGAGCGTCTTTATCCCAATCTCTCCAGGATGATCACTACTAACAGGTCACACCTGCAGCCTGCTACCATCAAGTCAGTAGGTGGGGCACAACCGTCTACGCGGCCAGTAAACTGCATTCACTACAATATCAACATAGCCAACAGGCAATAGCTTTGTAATTAGCATTTCTTAATCATTACGTGTCACGCACTGGTGGTAGCTATTCTGTTAATCAATCAAACCTGATCGCAAACAGTTTAAGAGCAATTATCCGGGAAAGGGTGATGTTACTGAAGGCCTTCTTGGCACCTGACGGTACGTTGCCTAACAAAACCTACACAAAAGAAAACGTCCGGCTTGACAGATAGATTTGCAAAGTCGACCGACATTGTTTGTGGTGGTCGTCCTCACGTTATCTATCATTGATTTGGGATATAGCATTAAACTAGCTAATCAGGTGACCAGTCGGCTAAAAAATGCTCAGTTGTTTGGTGCTGTAAATGAACACAGAAAGAGGAACCAGGCAGTTCCCTATGGCCTGAGAGAAATATCCCCATAAAGGCTACCCAAGTGCCTTCTTGTAATGAATGACAGTAGTCATGAATTGCATTGAATATGTGCGTGTAATGTTTATTTTATTTTTTTTAATCTCACACTATAATGACATGTTCCACGAGTGCAAAAAAGTGCCCTCCCCCTCCCCCCTGAGCACTTGCCCCCCATAATGTCTGTGCACGCCACTGGGGTGAGCTATGTACTGCATTTGTGGCAAATTGATGAATCAATTGATTTTTATTGCTTTTCCAGTGAGGCACGAGAGGAAATAAAGAAAAGCACGTGGTATTGTAATCCTGACATGCACTACGGGTAGGCGCCAAGCACTTCAGTAATAACAAACATTGAGCTGTTTGTGATGTGTACAGTGACATTTGACTTGTTCTTTTTGGTGTGGTCAATGGCCTACATAAAGCCAACAAAAAAAAGAAAGAGAAATTCTACTGCATCAAGAAAATGCAACAGCTTGTGACCCTGGGGAGAGAAAAAGAGCCTTTGGCATGTTATGGGCAGATCTCAGCCGCCGAGAGGTGGTGCGTCATTTGCACTGTCACCGTTCAACAATCAGTCAGCTGTCTATCCGAGAATGGAACACAGACACTGCCCCTGACCGACCCCGCTTAGGGCAGCCACGAGTGACAATGGCGGTTCAAGAGCGCCACATCTGGTTACAGCCTGTACATGACAGATTCCGGACAGCAACCCAAACTGATCATGAGATGAGGGGTCCGAGATGATTGTGGGTGAGCGCAAGTATCATTTGACGCTGTCTATGTGAGCGAGACATGCATGCGCATGGGCCCTACGGAAAACCCAGTTTTTTGAATGGTAACGGTGCAAATGCCGCAGCATAACATGCCCGTAACATGCCAAAGGCTCTTTACTCTCTCCTGTGTCACAAGTCGTTCCATTTTCTTGATGCAGAAGCATTTTTCTTTTTTTTTTTGTTGGCTTTATGTAGGCTATTGACCACCAAAAAGAACAAGTCAAGTGTCACTGTTCACATCACAAACAGCTCAATGTTTGTTATTACTAAAGTGCTTGGTGCGTGTACGTGGTGCGCGTCAGGATTACAATACCGCTTATCATTATTTCCTCTCGTGCCTCACTGGAAAAGTAATAAAAATCAATTGATTCATCAATTTTCCACAAATACAGTACATACCTCACCCGTGCGTTTTTAATGGAGCTAAGTTTATATATACAATAAGATTATAAATGATTAAAAAGGGGTAGTAAGAATAATACATGTCATTACGGCCGTTGTCTGCCTTTTTGACCGTAGCTTGCACTTCCTTTAATGAGACCATTTTATTTTGTAGTATTATTTCAGGGAAAAAAAAAAAAAAATTGTTTCATCACAGTGCAATGTTATATTGCGTCATTATGCAGTACTTGTTCTGACTTCAAGTACTGACGAAAATGGAGGGTTGCATCAACTAATTCAAGGTTATTTCTATTTAATTAGTGAACATTTTATTCATTAACATAAATGGCACACTTTGGTAAAATTGGTGTAATTGGTAAAAAACGGAATTCCAAAAAATTTAAATGGGAAAAAACAGAATTTGGGAAAAAATAAAACTGATTTCATAGGACCCTTTAAAAAGAATGAAAACATTAAATGGGATATTTACTTAATAAAATCGATATTCAATTATAAAGGTAGCAGCCTCAGTAACAAAAAACGTGGCCGTGAGATGCATGCCCATTCTCACAAGCGCAACGATTACCCAGTCTCTCAAGCCTGGAGTGTTTGTTGCCAGGTTACATCGATCCAGGCCAAAGTAGACAATTTTTAAATCAGTCAGTTGAAGGACAGAGACTGTTGAGTATGTTGTGCTGTTTGTGGGTGATCTCCTTTTTCTCTTGATCTATCACTTTTTTACATGGTCATGTAGGATATGAACTGCTAATTCTCTTGTGCATCTAAAACCCAGACACATACATCCCAGTATAATTATAAGTTTACAAAGTTTGGTTAAACCTGCATTTTTAAGCAAAGCCATAGATGAGGGCACATTTTAAAATTATGCACATTAATTGTGTTATTGTGATTACTTGAAGTGTTTCATTGTGGTTAAAAAATTTGCCACCATTTTAAAGAGCATAATGTTTCAGGTTATGCAAAACTGATTTTATCTATTGGTGTAATGTTGCTGTTCTCAGGCATATTCCATGGACTAGGTGTCCCTATCAATTCATGTGAGATTTGAATCAATAAATAGGTGATTAAAATACATGTAGAAGTTTATTTGAATTGATGGAATTTTATAATCATAATCGTCACTTTTTTAGTGATTGTACTAGACATCCATGCCTGTCCCTCAGAATATTATTATGATTGTGTGAGGTTCACCAGCAGGGGGGAAATGAAACTCAAAACCCAAAAGAAGTTGAGGGTCAGAGGAATGTTTTTGACAATTCTTTTAAGTATGGCTTATTAACCCAGATAGGGTTAGAATATTACCCTTTGGGTAGTCATTTGGACTGTAGACATCACATTAATATGCATTATATGTGATATTGGATATGCAATCATTACACTTATGCTCAGAATTTTTAACCCAGTAAGAACTTTGTCAGGCTTAACTGACAAAGTTACAATGCTACAATGTCAAACTGATATGCAGTTACACACTTCACAAAGAGACTGAGGGAGGTTCAATCTTAAATACACATTGCACTCCGAGATGATGAGAAACAGGTGTTGATGATAATTAGATAATGACTGAAGTGTGCTCTGAGATTTAGTTGACCCGATGAGCTGGACAGCTGGAGGCGTGGCCTTAGAGACATCCATTTTTTAAACTGGACGTAGATCATGGCTAACTTATTAAGACAAAATTTGACCTGTGTAACCATCATAGTTTTCAATAACTTGACAGTGTGACAGATGGGTGGAAGGAAAGACGGATGGACAAAACCTAACTCTACATCCACCGCACCCATTTGTGGCCGGGGATACTAATGTCTTTTTGAGAGAAAAAGTCAATATCAAGAGTAGCCACCCTTTGCTTTGATTACAGCATTTTTATTTCCTCACTTGCTACACCATTCTGTATGGTTTTAAGTTCATTCCAAAGACAATCTTTTGATATTACAATAGGACTAAGGTCTGGATTTTGAGCAGGCCTAGTAAAAAAAATGCAGTTGATGATTAGGGGGTGCTATTGAGACAGTGTGTCACGCCCAATGCCAATTGGGATATAAAATTGAAGAGCATCATAATTCAACGTTATCTGCAGTTTTGTGAGTTTTCGAGCATGCCAATGCCCTCAAATATGCCTTCGTAGAATTAGGAAAAATGCAGGAAATGGCTCATAGCTTACTTCCTGTTTGGCAAAAAAATTTCAGAAAGGAAAAAAAAAAAAACTCCATTATGAACCCTATCACCCCACCATATTTCATGAAATTCTGAGCATCTTGATGCCAAAATGGCCACATGTTTGGTGGTGCTTTTGAGCCACTGGGGCATCCCCAAGTTCAATTGATGTATTGATTTTATTAGTACACAGTATGTGCAAATTATAGCAATCTTGTGTTTCATGGCAAGACATCAGAATTTGCCACAACATTACATCAAAAACTCGCAATTTCAATAAATTTTGATGGCAGGAACCTTACATGATCCTGACGAAATTTGAAGTTGCTTGGAGAAAAACTGTAGGAGGAGTTTGTTCAAATACCAGCCCTCCAGATATTGATGATTTCAAAATGGCGAATATCCTTTTGGATTTTGGGTCAGACTCCAATAGACTTTTTTGTAGATTCTGGTATGATACATCATTCGGCAAAGGTTTTGTGACTGTAGGCTCAATGTATTTCTGCTAATTTTCCATTGAATTTTGAAAATTCTAGGT
This sequence comes from Gymnothorax reevesii, assembly GCA_029721435.1. NCBI lineage: Eukaryota > Metazoa > Chordata > Actinopteri > Anguilliformes > Muraenidae > Gymnothorax > Gymnothorax reevesii. The sequence continues at coordinate 77,109,930 of CM056575.1, forward strand.
GGCGCTGCAGAGCTATTTTGATGCAATAATTTGGGTAAACAACAAAATATCATATTTTTCGCCAGGCCCTATCCAAGTGCCAATTTTGATGACTATCTGCCCAAAGGCCTGAAAAATGCAATTTTCATTTGTGAAAAAATTATAAAATAAGAAATACTAGTTACAATAGGGTCCTTGCACCCTCGGTTCTCAGGCCCTAATAATAATCATAATGATAGAAAGAAGAAGAGACGCAATGTATAATTCCATTGGTCCATTATCTATAACGCTTCTTCCTCTCTGGCAGGGGAGCTGGAGCTTATTCCAGCTGTCTATCGCAAAAGGTAGGGACCCCACCCGGGACAACTTATCAATCCTTTGCAGGGCGCACACACCATTCACTCTCACTCATACCCATGGGCAATTTAAAGTCTCCGATTAGCCTGACTTGCATGTCTTTGGACTGTGGGAGGAAACTGGAATACCCGGTTGAAACCCACTCAAACACGTGGAGAACATGCAAACTCCGCACAGAAAGGTCCCAGGCTGGATTCGAGCCCGCGACCGTCTTGCTGTGAGGCTGCAACGTATTATTTTTTCTCTCATTACTTGGGAAGTGCTGGGGAAATGAAATTACCACAGGGGGGCGACTTCTGAATTCATATAAAGATGTACCAAAAAGCACAATTAGCCTTGGACAAGATCCATCGGTCTGCTATTTTTGTTCCAATCTGACAAATTTCGTTGCTCATGCTCATTCAGAGTCAGTAGCTGCCATCCCCAGCTTGTCCCTAATCAAGAAAGTTTTGTGGAGGACATCGACTGAATTCCACGATTTGCTTTCATGTGAACCAAACCCGAGTCAAATATATGAAATTATACGAGCCCACTCTTGTGGCATGGAAATTTAAAAATTATTTGTGATCAAACTATGGTTAATAACAAACACAATAACCGTTCATCCGCCTTATTATTTTATTCCATAAAGTAATGGGATAGACAAACATTTTATTTCATTCTAGTGGTAAAGCGTGGCAAACAATTGGAATAACGGGTTACTTCTTCTAGACTGTACGCTTTCTTTCGTACGGTAGTCAGTGAAGGATCAGTTACAATTTTACGATAGAATAATTATCAATATAAAAATTAATTCCCACATTAAATTGTGGCTATTTTAATCAACTTCCTAGCCATGTGTTATATGGTGCATAATGGAGGGACTGCAAACACTGCAATATATACTTTGAAATCCACTTCCAATGTAAAGAAATCACATTCTTTATCATTTCATCGTCTGACGATGAAAGAAGTGAACTGAAGTTTTCTTCAACCAGCATCCACAGTTCATGCCCACATCTTCCGCGATGTTGCCGCTTGTGGTTAAGGGTTGAAACAGTCTGGGAGTGTCGAGCGCGCTCCTCAGAATCTCAAGGCCATTCCGCTTTCACTGCGGGAGCGAGCCGCACATCACATTAACGTGGAAAGAACAACTAAGCTGAAATTCGGGAACGACCCACGTTACGCTCAACAAGCAGTGAAGGTGTCTTTATCCTCTTCGAAGGGACATGTTTGCTGGGAGGCGAATTATTTGGATCCGTTTTACTACCAACGTGTGTTAACACACGGAACTTTAGAATTGAGTGAGCCGGTGTTCGCATGGGGTACCAAAAACATTCGTAGCCTATTTTTGAGTCCTGCTCACGCTTGGGAATCGGGCCACATCAACTATCCTTATCTGCCGGCTGTGGACTATTGTTTCTGTAAAAGCTTGCATTTTTCAAATCCAAGCGGAAGATGGGTTGTTGCTCAGGTCGATGTACCCTGATCTTTCTATGCACTTTACAGATGGTGAGTACATGCTTATATTACTGATATCTGACTTCTCCAAACGGTTCCAACGAGCGCAATGAGCCTTCAGTGATTTTCATTGTTTTCTGAACGGTGTTGTTGCCGTTATGTTGCAGCCAGTCGGTTATTATATTAGCCAGGTACACCGTTGTCTTTCAGTAGTGGACTGCCGTTATACTATTGGTCTGCAAGATTTAACGGTAATCCTCATCCACTAGAAAGAAGTGTAGTTTGAGAATTAAACGTACAGCCGCAAAATTTGTGCCAAAGATAGAAGGCAGGCTGACTTTGTGTGTGTGAAATATTAGCCCTGCACATTTCTGATAGTAGACTACTGTAGATGATGTACCAGTCGCCGATTTTGGGGGAGGTTCAGTCAACAGACCTATTGAACATTGTAATTTTTTAAATTATAATTCGGTTGCTTTCATGTAGGCTATTTAAGCGTGAACAGCAGTGAAATAACATCACACTTTAGAATTATTTACTAATTTCAACATTTATTTCGATGATGTTGCAATAGGGGAATTCTAATGATGATTGGCTACATTTAACCACCTTTCATGGAGTATAGCCTAAATGATGGATTACTGTCGCGATAATTATTAACCCCCTTTGTTGATCCAGTGAACACCTTTATGTTTGTACTTTTATCTTCATTTCATTTTTATATTTTGTAAAAAATTTAACCTTTGTATGTGATTATTTTCTTTCGCATGAGGATGTTAGGAGTCTATTACTGGTATTGTTGGTATTGGTTATTCGTGTTTTGTTCTGATTTTTTTTTCAGGCGCGCATTGATCTATCTCGTTCTCATCAATGTAAGCCTGCGGTCTGTCAGTTAACAAGTTTCCTACTGAACATTTGGTTTTGAAAGCAGCGGTGATCAACCCTTTAATTTCAACCAGTTGGCACCTTGATCGTTTCACTCATTTCATTTATTTAGTTGGATTTTGACAACGTAAGCACAATTTAGTGTGCTAATGTGAATGAGCTATATCGTATCGTATGTCCTTTGTTTGAAGCAGTGCAAATATAGGCCTATAATGTGGAGTCGTGTGAAATTATTTTTGTTTTGAAAGTGTCATTGAGCTCGATAGAGATTTGACTCTTGGGAAGTGTAAGGCAGCCTTGACAGGCAATATGCGAATTCCTTCCATTGTATACAGCCTGCGGCATTTCATGGATCCATTTCCAAGCGGAGCAGTGGGAAATATCAGTTTAAACTCGCATAACCGTTTATCATGTTGGCATGAGGTCCATTTGAAGTCTCTCAATTAATCGTTTCGGAGGCCCGGAAAGCACTGAGCTCAGTTGGAAACCAAGATGGATAAATGGCCACAAATGGTGAGGGTAAGCCACATGATCATGTCAAACTTCCCTCTTGGTAGTGTTTGCACACTGAAGCGCGCTCTCCCACACACTTTCACACGCGCATGCTTTACAGAGCACACCCACTAACAGTGGCAGTGACGGCATGAACAACAAACAACTAAACTTGTCATTTTCGGAACAGGCCCCTTGAAGCTTTTCTGGGATTTGGAATTAGTAGTCATTTGTATCCTCTGTAACAGCGCAGAAGTTATTTTATGTCAGAAAACGTGAGAGATGGAAAACAAAGCTGAGCAGTGTTGAACAAGGTCTGGTTTGGATCGTTATGTTGAATACTGGTTGGCGGTGACTGTGAAATTATGGATCGGGTAAATAGGATTTCATATTCTGACAGCCTGCTGAGTTGAGCATAAGACAGCAGACTTTGCTCCGCAGTGTTGTGCTGTTTCTGAAATGCACCCAAACACAAAGTTTTGTCAATAACTGAGTAAGAGTGTGTATTCTGCAATGTTTTCTTGCTAAAACCTAAATCTGTTGTGTAATAACCTTCAACTTAATCTGGAAGTATGTTTCCATGTTCTACACATTGTCCTGCCTCTGCCTCTTCTGTCTCTTAGCTTGTTTAGGCAGATTTTATTTGACTTGGTTGAAAATCAGTCTTCATACTGGTAGATTCTGGGAATAGCTTATATATAGAAATGGGGGCATGGTGGCATAGTGGGTAGCACTGTTCCCTCATAGCAAGAAGGTCGAGGGAAAGAATCGAGCCTGGGTCCTTCCTGTGTGGATTTTGGATGTTTGCATGAGATTCCTAAAGGTCCTCTGGTTTTTTTCCCCCCACACGGTCCACTAAATTGCCCATAGGTATACGTTCATGTGTGCATTCTGTTTAGGGTGTATAACTGCCTTCTGCCCGTAGTTTGCTGGGATAGGCTCTAGATCTCCTGCAACCCTAATGAGGACAAAGCTGCTTAGATAGTGGATGGACCAAACTCACTATATATCATGCTTGCTGGTCACTGGTAATGTCATTTTTACTCACGCCCGACGAGGCGGCGTGGATTTACAGTTTAGCACCGTCTGTCTGTCTGTCTGTCTGTGTGTGTCTGTCTGTCTGCACGACAGCTTGGCCACCACTGAAGCTAGGGTGACCAAACTTTGTGGGGTAGATGATCCTTGGGTACCCTGTCCAAATTTGCGTTTTCAGGTCAAAAGGTCAAAGGTCAAGGTCAACAGGAGGTGTGACAGGAGGTCAACAGCATCTCTATAGAGTGCGCATCATCTAGTTGATTTACTAACACAGAGATGTTCGGTTAAAGTACTGCGAGAGACAGCAGAATACGTATAAGACTGCCTCAGGGTAGTCAGTGACGAGAGTCAGAGACAGTGCCTCTTTTATCTACGCACCATGTCTTCATGCCAGTCCCATATTTTTTCAAGGCCCATACAAGAGGCTTTATCCAAGAACCACACCTCATTGAGTTAGTTGTCTGGCTCCCATATTTAGTCTATAACTATGAGAAAATTAAACTGAGTCTGGGGCTTGCTTAATTTTAGTCGGCATGATGGGGTTGGGTTTTCAGCATTCAGGAGGATCGGCATCAGGAGAATGGCTGGGATGGTCCCTTAAGCCACGGCTTCTTGTTATGAATTCTATTCTAATGGGATGGAATTGGACATCCATCTTGCATATAGCATGACTGTCTCCGATTGGTCATCGATTGAATGGTAAGATATGAACATTTATATGAATTTGTTAAAAAAGGGCTCTGGATTATTGTGGCTCCCGGATGAAGTCGGGCGGCTTCTATGGAATCAAGTGCATCGTCACTGCCGCGTTTGCGTCCATAGACACTTTCTTGTGGACGGTCTACAGGCTGTAATTTTTGACTGATTGCTTTCGTATTTGGTAGGAACACATGTTCTCCTTCACTTTTGACAATTATCAATTTTGGTTGCCATGGCGACAGTATTGGCTGAAGAATATGCAAATTAGGGGCAAAACATAGAGATTTCCTTGTGGATGCAGTACAGGCAGCAATTTTTCACCGATTACTATAATATTTGTTATGGACATGTGTTATACTTCACTGATGACACCTATCTGTTTTGGTTGCTATGGCAACAGGATTGGCCGAATAATGTGCAAATTAGTGGCGAAACATTGAGATTTCCTTGTGGACACAGTACATGCTGCAATTTTTCACCGGTTACTTTCATATTTGGTATTGACATATGTTGTTCTTCACTTATGACACCTATCAATTTTGGTTGCCATGGTGACAGTATTGGCCGGATAATGTGCAAATTTCTGCTGAAAGTATGCGCTTCCTTGTGGACGCTGTACAGGCTGTACTTTTTGACCGATTACTTTCAATTTGGTATGGACATGTGTTAAACTTCACTTATGACACCTATCAATTTTGGTTGCCATGGCGACAGTATTGACCGAATAAAAGGGTAGGGCTTCCCCATGTAACATACTGTATGATCATTTCCTGTCTCCTGCAACCTAATTCCCAACACTCTGTAAGATAGATAAGAGAAGAGACACTTTATTGAACCCCGTGGGGTAATTAGTCCTCTGCATTTGACCCATCCTATAGTTGGGAGCAGTGGGCAGCCACAGAGCAGCGCCCAGGGACCAACTCCACTTCTAAAGCCAGTTCCTTGGTCAGGGGTACTGGTTGGAGTGTTCTTATGATGCAAGTTTTTGTGTGGGTGGGGGAAACCGGAGTACCCGGAGGAAACCCACGCGAACACGGGTAGAACATGCAAACTCTACACAGAAAGGCCCCAGGCCGGATTCAAACCCACGACCTTCTTGCTGTGAGGCAGCAGCGCTAACCACTGTTAGATTATCCACTTGGGTTATGTATGGAATAGAATGATGAAGAAAGAGAAAAATGCTCAATGTGGTTGTGTGTTTATTGTGGTGGAAGGGGAGAGACATCAATATCTATCCTTACGGAAAGTCATATGTGTGAAGCAATTTGAATGCTCTTTCTGGAAAGTTGCGCAACATGGTAAATGAATGGAGTTTCATGCAGGATGAAGTGATTAAAAAAGAAAAGAAAGAGGGGGGCAGGGCCACAGAAACATCGAGCATGCATCTTTTCTGGCAGCCTGAAGCTGTGTAGAAAGTTTGGAGGCTCGAGCCATCAGCTTGTGAGAGGAGGAGGGCTTTCGAAAATGAACGGAAGTGTATGAAGCTGAAAAAGTAGAGATGAAATAGGAAGGTTGAAGGTGGCGAATCATAAAAAAAAAAACTTGAAAAGGAAAAATCTTGCCCAACATAAAGTAACACATCAAGTTTGGTGATTCTAGCCATGAAATTTCATGATTATGATTAGTTTTAAAAAGAATGGCCCATCATAAGTCTATTGGAAAAAAGGGGAAGAAAAAGCAAATAAAAGAAAGAACATGAGTGTCCTATCCTCTCAAAAAGCACAACAACCTGCATCGTTGGTATATCCTGAAGCTGCCCTCATTTCTGGGCTTGTGGCTTCACAGCTGGAGGAGGAGTTGCTTTAGCAAGCTATGTATTAAATAATAACAATAAGAAGAAGATCAGTTAGTTGGCTGTGTCAAGCCGACTTGAAATGATTTGTTCAACCAACATTTGACCTTTACTCTTTTACATTGATTGCTTTTAATTTTATTGGCAAGGACTTTCAGAGGTAGGCACCTTTTATTGACTTTGATGACTGCTGACTGAAAGTGGTTCTGGAACGTCTAATTTTACAATTACCACTGGTTACACTAGAAATCCTACTGCCCCCAATCTGCCAATGAATTCAGTTATTGTGTCTGGCGCAAGATCATTCAGGCATTTCAAAACCAATTTAAGGTGAGAGAACTGTATAAAACTTTCTAGACTTAGTAAATAACATTCCGTCAGTATTAGACAATGGTGCCATCTCCAAGGCTTTTAGTCCATTTTTAGTTTACCAGCCCTATGAGCTGTATAGCTTTTGTTATGGTGTGGCGTCCGTCGTCCGGAACATTTTTTATCTTTTTTTTCCCATGATGAATTTTCTTGTGAATTTGCAGTTACATTCTGCTACACCATATCTCCAGACATTTTTCTCGGATTTTTGATTGAATCATTTTTGTCTGTTTTATGGGCCCTTGAAATTTTGGGTCCAATGTTAAAGATAGGACTGAGAAAAAAATCATTTCTCAAAAACTATATGATACATTTTTTTCTAAATCAGGCAATCAACTTATCTCGGTACGGTCAATGTACAGTGCAAGTGCCATTTTGATTGAATGGACGGAAGTGGGTCTATTGGGGGCGCTGTACTTTATGAATATGCAAGATGGCCTGTGGAGGCCAAATGGTTGAAGATGGAGATTAAGTTTGTATTATCGACATATAGGAAGTCATATATGACCTATAATTTGGCAATATTAAATTTGACCACAGATGACTTTGAAAGGTCAAACGCGAGGTGAGGGAATATATTAGCAATGTTAAAAGATATGACTTGAAATTTCAAAAAATGACTTCTCAAAAATGGTCTAATAACTTTTTTTTCTTACGCCAACTTACGCCAGGGTCCCTAAACCCGTTTTTTGGGGATTCTGCATTGCGTAAGAGGTGTTCCTCCGTAAAAGTTGCTATCTTGCACACCTGCCTTTATTCCAAAAACACCTGCGCTACCCGTTACATTTTGCATAGGTGTGGTTTGGGCATTACGCCAGTTAAACCAATCAGTGTGCCAGGTGCCATTGCCTTTAAGAGCAGGTTGTGCTATACCAAATCCTCAAACCAAAACCCGTGATGGAGAGAGGAAGGTCGCCACGTTTCTCTGAAGACAAAGTTAAATTGCTCGTGCATGAGGTCAAATTCTGATGGGGGAGGATCAAAATCCCATTTTAGAAAATACCCACAGCCAAATAAATGCCTACATTGACTGCAACCATTTACACTTTTTTCTTTATGAAGCGATTTGAGTATTTAATAAAAAACTATATGAATTACATGTATTATTACATTATTAGTAGCCTACTGATTTCACAAATTACTTACCTGGCAGGCTGCAGATAAAATGACTAGAGGTGTCGCAGCTCCGCTGCCAGCTGGTCCCTCATTGCCCCTGCTGCTGTCATTATATCAGCATTTGGAGTCGGCACCTGCACTTCAGCTTGCCGCCTTCTATAGTCCAGTAATAATCTATCCTCAAACTCCAGCATCATTCCATGACGTAGGGCAGTTTTGTGCAGCACACAACATGCCACAAAGAAAGATGGTACTTTCTGAGGACCATACTGTAAGACCCCACCTGACCTGTCCAAGCAGCGGAACCGCATTTTGAGCATGCCAAATGTTCGCTCAATGAGAACTCGTGCGCGTAAGTGTTTTCTTTTGAAAGCGAACTCCCGCACACTTGTTCGCTTAATGTATGGGACCATGCACCACGTCTTTAATGGATAGCCATTGTTACCCAACAGCCACCCATCGAGAGGTCGTGGCTACCTCCAGGATGATTATATCCCTGAACGCCGAATGGCGTTCCGGGGGATATTATGTTTTTGGTCTGGCCGCGATAACTAGTAAGTTTTGCATATAAGTAAGTATCATAAAGAGGGAGAACTGATTTGATTTTGGACAATTTACGATCACTGGATTGGACACCAGGGGCCAAAAATTGATTTACATGTTAACGCAATAACTGCAAAAATATTTCAATTAGAAATTCCAAGTTTTGCATATATGTTGGGATCATAAAGAGGAAGAACTGATTCGATTTTGGACCATTTACAATTTCTAGATTGGCCGCCAGGGGCCAAGAACAGAAAAAATCACTGTTTTTATCATATCTCTGGAAATATTTGTCCGATTGACGTTAAATCAGGTGCAAATGAAAGGTCATGACCTCACAACGTGTCACATGATGACATCATACCTGTATGGTTCAATATTTTGCCACCAGGTGGCGCTTTGTGATGGAAAATTACCATTTTGGCCATATCTTCAGAACCATTTGACCGATTGACCTGAAATTAAGTCCAAATGAAAGTCTATTCAAGGTCTATTCAAGGATTGGGGAATTGGAGGATTGGGGGCATTCGGGTATATACCCCCAGCCGTCGCCTCCGACGGCATAAGCCTAGTTTGTGTATGCATTCAAGATGTTACCCCATGCATCGCAAATCACCTGTACGTTGATGGAATGGGTTCCCTTACGATTCACATGGGCGGCACTGTTCAGACCCGGAACCCGAATCAGAACTTGTGTGCCATCGACGGCACCCAGAACCCCAGGGAATCCATATCTTGCCAAAAAATCCCGCTTTACCCCGTGTCGTCTCTTGGGTGTCACTGGGATGCCAGTGATGTACCTACAGGCATGTCAGACTATGCTGGCAGTGACTGCAGTTATAGCTGAGCTTACGGCAGATTGGGTCATGCCTCCAATTGAGCTGAGTGGGTGTTGGAATGACCCACTCGCATAGGAAAATAGTGCCACAGTAACCCTAACAGCAACGGGCAAGGCATACGGACAGGTGGCAGCGGTGTCTACATCATCTGCAACCAGGGCACATAATTCCGCATCCTCGTTCTGAGGGAAATAATTCTTGTATTGTATTATAATTTTAAAATATTATATATGATGGATATCATTAATATATATTATATATAATAATTATATATTGTCGTAAAAGCGGGAAAAATGATTGATGCAAAATACAAACAATATAGACTTTTACAAGTCTATATTGCAATTATGTCTACCCCAACGTTTTTCCAGGAGTAATAAAGACAGGGCATCTTGGTCTCATCTTCAGCATCATCATGGCTACAACCAGTGGCGCCGCCAGCCACTTCTACACTACCTAGTCTACCGCCTATAAGGTGATTGCGGTTCGGTCCGGGAAAGTTATAGAAATGTCAAAAAGACAGTTTAGCCTTTTCCAGGCATTTGAAAGAAAAAGAATGCGACGGGGAGGTGTAGACTTCATTTCAAATAGGTAGCAACATTATTAGCCTATTATTATTATTATTATTATTATTACTGTGTTTTTACCATGGGCCTCTGCCTAATGCGCCGTCACCATATTTCGCTGGGCTGTGTTTATCTGTGTATCTGTACGCTGTCACCATCCTTTGCTGTAAAGCCTAACTGATCTTCATTTTTTCGTTGAGTAAAGATCTACGCAGTGTCTATGTGTCCGAAAGTCAGACAGGGTTTTAATATATCTCCATGTCCGACAGCCGGATGGTTTCAATTTAACTCCGTGTCCGACAGTCGATTATTGTTTTTAATTTCTTTAAATCTACTGAATCTTTTGGATATTAAACGTGAATGTTTTGATAAGAGGGCTCTTATCAATTATTAGATGTAGGCTACAAACCTGGTCGTGTTTGTTTTCGACCTTCACAAAATGCAAGTTGATAGCTATCGACTTTTCTTGGTCTTTTTATTTGTCTGTTTTCTTCGGTTGAGGATAGAGAAAAGTCTTTATTCGGTCTCTCTTTAGACAATTAGTCAGATGAATCAAACAGATTCACGCTTTATTTCCACACCAGATATAAAATAGTGCTTGTAGTCAGTGAGCAAATGAATTCCATGACCATTGACATTGTGAATTAAATATCACATGCACGAACAAGACTGTCCGACGCGAAATGCAAAATACTCCATGTCCGGCAGCCAGCAAAAAGTGAAAGTGTTGATATGAGAAGAGCTTTATTACGAAATAAAGGATAAAAATATATCACCAACAAACGGAACATCCAAAAAAGATGGCCCGCAAATAAATAAATCGCAGTGTTCATTGGATGTTCTGTTTGTTGTTGAAATGTTTCTTTTTATTTTGTATTTCTTTATCAATCTGTTCTAATTGTCCTCTTTTTTTTTTTTTTTTTTTTTAGGCTGTCAGACACGTAGTATTTTACATTTAATGTCCAGGTATTGTACATTGTCGACTCTCTTTATTGAGCAGAGCTCAAACAGAAACATTGATTGAAATTCTCAGGACTCATCTTGAAGAACTGAGCCCTCTTATCAAAACATTCACGTTTAATATCTAAAAGATTCAGTAGATTTGAAGAAATTAAGAACAATAATCAACTGTCGTACACGGAGTTATATTGAAACCACCCGACTGTGAAACACGGAGATATATTAAAACCCTGTCCGATTTTCAGACACATAGACACTGTGAAAAATCTAATTTGAATTATGGAATTGATTAGAATCGTTTCTTGTTGGAAATTTTTTTGTTTGGACTTTTAAACATCTGTAGGCTGTATAGTTTCTCTCTTTCTCTGCTTACCGTAGGGGAGAGTGGGGACTTACGGTCACTTTATCATATTTTCCTCTCTGCACAGAGATGCATTTATTTATAGTAACAGCATTTTATAGTGAGCAGCATACATATGTCTTCTACAAATCCCGACCATGTTTGCAAAGTTTGGATGAAAGCGAATGCTGGTCTGCAGTGCGCACTGCCGCTATGTGTTTAATTTCAAATTTAAATTTAAATTAACAGGTAGGCTTATCAAAAAGTGTTTTTTTTTTTTTTTTTAGTTCTTATTACATGTTGAACTAGACATATGTCGATGACGCACCATCGCAAATCTCCACGCTCCGCAACGAAGGATATGAGAGTAGTAGTGATGTGTCAAAGGGCAATTCACTGGACTGGCATTCTGTTGTACAAATCCTAGCTGAATGCATAAGGGAGATATGGCCATTTCTCTTGTCTCACAAAAAGCCCCCTATTGGCCAAAATATGAATCACCGGACGGCAATTTTTGGCATGCAGGTTGCTATCACCAAGATGCATATCCATACCAATTTGCAGCCTACTACATTGAGTAATAAAAAAAGTGCCATCCTTTTCATCGATTGGCACACCTGGCATCAATTTATGAGTATGAGTATGAGTAGATATGAGTATACCTAAAATACTCATATATAACACATTTCACATAATATAAAGAAAATTTAGCCATACAGGTACCACAAAGACAGAAAAATAATTAATTGCTGAAATGTTTACATCACTCAAATAATCATCATCAACAATAACAACGACAAACTCCACACAATAATTCGGCCAATGGTTTGTGCTATGCTGCTATACATACCAGACTTTACATGACACAGCCTAAACTGTAGGTCTGACACAAAACATAGGCGAGCAAGACAGCAGTTATACTCAAAACACGAGTAAACGCCTGCTGCATAATAAAACAACCTGGAGGCAACTCGATATTGCACCAATGTGCAGTACCAAAGTGCTGTTGAGCAAAATAGAACTGATCACCACAGGCTTATCCATGCCACCCAAGTTACAGCATCAGGATGCACCCCTTAGCTCCCTTGTCATTCGAACCATGGTGCCAACTTTATTAGAATTGAAATTTTATACTTGAGAGAAATGTTTCAGATGTGTTCCATAAACTATGTTTTCTACAAACTTGCAATTGTATTCAGTTTGACTAAGGTTAATGGAAGCAAAGGATACCTGTTGAAAGGAATAAGCCTCATGTTGAATATTTAGCGGATAATTATTCGGAAAATACCTCAAACAATCTAGTTATGCATTTATATTGTCGCGCTATTCAAGAACATGCAAATGTCCCATGGACTCAGTTTGACGCACTGGGAATGCAAGGTTGTAGCTCAGGCCAGGTTCGTTAGAATCATCAGGACTCATACATTCAAATTCCTACCAGCATAGTCTTACTGACAGCATCACAAGCCGCTGGCAGAGAGGAAAATACATTGCAAGGAAGCTAAATGCTAAAGAGATGAAATCTTTGAAGCAACGACCTGGGAAAGAACATGCAAGGATCCCAGCAGATCTAGTTTCGTTATAACATGAACACATTGGGCTAACAATAGCAACCGCAGGTTTACCCTCAAGCAGTTTTTTATTGCAAAATATCAAAGATAAGTATTTTTTTCTGCTCATCTCTGTAGACTGTAAAGTGTATGCCTGCTGTTATTTGAATGCGGTGTCGTTTTAAAATGACAGGGCTTTCTTCTTTTATTTGAGGTATCGTTTTTATGCATAGCACGGATTCAGCAGAAATTCTAGCGATTCAGTGCTGATATGATATTATACGGATGTTTTGGTGCATGCTTATTTACTTGCTTGGTGCTTGAATTGTCTTCATTTGAGGTAAAAATGGTTTACATTAGCTTTTAGCTGAGTTTCTCCCCGTCATTTTGGCATGCGACACGCTTGACCATAGGTCGTCTGTAGCGCGCGCATGTGACGCAGGCCCCATAAAAGGGGGCGTTTGTAATGAACAGGTTAAACTGCTTATTAGTCTTGACCTGTTTTCAGTAATTTTCCTTGATAAAAGATACTCAAACCCTCCCTTCTCAGGTTTAGCTAATTGTCTTCGTTAAGACGAGAGGTAAAACGCGTCAATTGAAGGCAAGAAAATGCGCATTTCAATCTTTGTTTTCAATTAAACAATCATGAAGCGAGGGATTGATGGCTTGCTTTGTAAGATATGGCAAAAGTCAACGCGGAAAATCCACAGTATTTTTTTTTCGTGAAGGGTTACCTATTAAAGCACGTAATTTAAACATTTTTATTGAAATTATTCACTCGCCTTGACATTTTATTAAAAGGGAAACTGTGTACTTAACCGCCAATGGTTTATTCTTATTGTTGGAAAACGTGTTAACCAAGAACAATGATTAAAATTGGGTCAATAATCTCATCCATTTCAAGGTATGTTTTCCGCCCCCTCGGTTTTCTGTCCACCAACCGCCACTCTTATTAAACACTGATAGATTAACATGTAAAGAATGTTACTGTCCTCGACAGAGATTTATTTAGCTTTGCTGTTGTTTAAAGCTGCAGTCAGTAACTTTGAGGAGGGAGAGGACTTCGCACAAAAATTTGGAAAAAGCAACTTTCAGATCCCTCCCCCTCCCTCGCCACTGCACTCCTCAGACCCTCCCCCAGAAATCTTCCGTGCACACAAAGGCATGCGAGCTGTTATGCATGCAACTGCAGAAAGATTTTGCACGTTCACATTATGAAAGCGGCCAAGTTGCCAAGGCTAGACATTACTGTTGCAAACTATGTGTCCGTACGGACGGAGCCCAATGCTATCTCTTGCACAGCGAGGGATAATAATTAGTCCAGGCAAATTCTAGATGGTTTTCCTTCATTCACACTTTTTCCAATTCAAGAATAATAAGACACGGCTTCTCTCCCCCATGCGATCTAAAAGCGACAAAATAATAGGCTACATTCAGTACCGAAAAATAATTTGATTATAATTAGGTCTATGCACCATCACTCGGCGGTGGCATTTCAGAACTCTTCAGCGAATGAAGGTAATTTCGGCAAGAAGTACATACATCTGTTTTTGCAGTATGGTCGCTCAATTCGTAGTAAAAAAAAAATAGACAGCTGTCCAATTGGAAAATGTAAACAGACGAAACCACTTACTAGTCTGAAATGCCGTAGCCAAGTGCAGGTGCATAGACCTAATTATAACTAATTTATTTTTCTGAATGCAGCCCATTATTTTGTCGCTTTTAGTTTGCATGAGGGAGAGGAGCCCTCTCTTCGATTGCCACTTGATTATTCTTGAATTTTGAAAACTTGATAATAATGAGAAACCATCTACAAAACCCAAAACCAATGAAGTTGGTTATAACTTATATTCAATTGAATACACTGCAAATGTTTAATCTTCAAACTGAGAAACATTTTTTTTTTTTTTTTGCAAATAATCATTAACTTAGAATTTAAAGGCAGCAACACATTGGAAAAAAGTTGGCACAGGGGCCTTTTTACCACTGTGTTACATCGCCTTTCCTTTTAACGACACTCAGTAAACGTTTGGGAACTGAGGAGACCAATTTTTGAAGCTTTGCTGGTGGAATTCTTTCCCATTCTTGCTTGATGTACAGCTTAAGTTGTTCAACAGTCCGGGGTCTCCGTTGTCATATTTTACGCTTCATAATGCGCCACGCATTTTCAATGGGAGACAGGTCTAGACCACAGGCAGGCCAGTCTAGTACCCGCACTCTTTTACTACGGAGCCATGCTGTTGTAACACGTGCAGAATGTGGCTTGGAATTGTCTTTCTGAAATAAGCAGGGGCATCCATGAAAAAGACGTCGCTTGGATGGCAACATATGTTGCTCCAAAACCTTTCAGCATTAATGGTGCCTTCACATATGTGTAAGTTGCCCATGCCTTGGGCACTAATACACCCCCATACCATCACAGATGTTGGCTTTTGAACTTTGCGCCTATAACAGCCCGGATGGTTTTTTTCCTCTTTGGTTCGGAGGACACAACGTCCACAGTTTCCAAAATTTGAAATGTGGACTCGTCAGACCACAGAACACTTTTCCACTTTGCATCAGTCCATCTTAAAAGAGCTTGGGCCCAGCAAAGCCGGCGGCGTTTCTGGCTGCTGTTGATAAATGGCTTTCGCTTTGCATTGTAGAGTTTTAACTTGCACTTGCAGATGTAGCGACGAACTGTCGTTACTGACAGTGGTTTTCTGAAGTGTTCCTGAGCCCATGTGGTGATGTCCTTTACACACTGATGTCGGTTTTCGATGCAGTACCGCCTGAGGGATCGAAGGTCACGGGCATTCGATGTTGGTTTTCGGGCTGGTCGCTTACGTGCAGTGATTTCTCCAGATTCTCTGAACCTTTTGACGATATTATGGACTGTAGATGATGAAATCCCTAAATTTCTTGCAATAGCTCGTTGAGGAATGTTGTTTTTAAACTGTTTGACAATCAGCTCACGCATTTGTTCACTTTGCTCCATCCTTGTTGGTGAATGACTGAGCATTTCAGGGAAGCTGCTTTTATACCCAATCATGGCACCCACCTGTTCCCAATTAGCTCGTTCACCTGTGGGATGTTCCACATAAGTGTTTGAGTATTCCTCCACTCTCTCAGTCTTTTTTGCCACTTGTGCCAGCTTTTTTGTAACATGTTGCAGGCATCAAATTCCAAATGAGCTAATATTTGCAAAGTTTACCTGTTTGAACATTAAGTAACTTGTCTTTGCAGTGTATTCAATTGAAAATAGGTTGAAAAGGATTTGCAAATCTTTGTATTCTGTTTTTATTTACGATTTACTCAATGTGCCAACTTCGCTGGTTTTGGGTTTTGTAGATTTAGCCAGGACTTAATATTTTTAATAAAGGGAGGGATATAAGCCCCAGATTTTTCAGGTCCAACGACACGCCTGCCAACGAACAAGCAGAAATAAATCATGTCGACATGAAAAGTAATCTACAGCAGTATGTATTCATTAAAAACCCCGCACACGCTTATTTCAGCAAGTTACCCGCTTTTTGAGTACAGAAACTGTCGTGAATCCAGCTGAATGGCCAGTAAATCATGTTTGTCAGCATTTAGCTGTGAGAGCAGAGAAACATTACACATATTTATAAGGACAACAACACAACTGATAAGACTGGCAGGTCACTTCATAAAGAGATTTTCTGCTGCTTTCTAATAAAACAACGCCAGTAATGTTAGCCCTAGCATCTGAAACAAGCTAACTTTAGCTGGACTGCAACATCACTGTAACATCACATGCATTGCGGAGAACTGTAACAATTACAAGACTCTGGCTATTTCGAGGGGGCTGTCTGCAGCGCGTGCATGTGCACTGTTTGACGGCTGTCAGACACCATCCTGGCTCTAATTGTTTTTTTTTGGTCGGTCCGAACGATTCTTTTAAATTGCAGTAGGAGCATAAGGTGGGTTTAAAGGAGCCTTTATTTTTAAATTACAGAGTATTAGTTTTATGTAATACTGTCTGTACCCAGTGACAGTTATAGCAAAAATTACAAAAAGTTACTTTTCTAAAACTTACCAACTGCAGCTTTAACGAGAGAACTTTTCTCTTGACATGCGAAGTACAGCACTACAGAAATCAATCACCCTGCCCCGATTATAATTGCCTGTCCGTCATTAGATTGAGACAGCCGCACCTATCATTTCCCCACAGTTCTTAAGATGTTAGTCTGGATTCTGTTGTGACCTCACAGATGAACTTTTGGACAAATTTTGGTAGGTCAGCCACTTTTGGGAAGGCCCACCACTGTTCCAAGTTCTCCTCAGTAGAAGATAAGATCCCTCACCAATGACTTTGTTTCTCATCTGTTCTTGCATTTTTTATACCCTATGGCATCTTTTGTTGTGTTACATATTCAAAATTAGAAGAAACTGGGAGGGGCTCAAGTACTTTTTCACAGAATTTTTTCTGTTATCTTGCCAGTTTGACAGTTTTCTTTACTGGAGAATTTGTCAACATACAGTATTAAATCTTTCCCGTCAAATCCCTCGAAGCACAATTTGAATTGTATTATAATTGGCTAAAGTCAAATTTTCACGTATCCATAAATTATTAAAATTTGATCTTCATTTTTTATTGACTCCACCTATGCTATGAGCTAAACTATTCTTACATTTATGTCATTGTTGCTTCACTCTGATAAAGTGTCCGCACAGATTGAATTCTGTCAAGCCTGCCTAACCACCATTATGGTGTTGGTGTCAGACTTGCTCAGCCTGCCAGAGATGTCCGGGTCCTGTGTTGACATGACCATTGAACTTTGAGTCCTTGAAGGAGTTCTGTAAACACAACACATCAAATCTGAACTCAGAACACATTTTGGTTATGAAAGTCGGTGAATTGCAGTTGTGATGGTAAGACGAAAACTCCTCTATCTTAACCCTCTGTTAACCAAGTACCTTTCCAACTGTGTAAAAATCATTTCCCTAGGCAAATATGTTGATTATGGGCCAATATTTGGAAAAATAGTAAAAAAAAAAAAAAAACTATTGGTCCACCATTCCAAAATGTAGCAGATCTGCTACATTGGGTAATAATGCGAATGGACAAATTAAAGTGATGGACCATTCACGTTATTCTCAAATGTTTATTTGGCAATGAGAAACAAAACCAGCAGGGTGTCCAGACTGTTAACCCTTTTACTTTATGTAGCAGATATGCTACGGTGGTTAATAGAGGGTTAAAGGATCAGTTTGTAAAATTTAGCCCATATATTCCATTTCTGCCAAAATGTCAATCTAAATTCTTCACACTGCTCCTTAAAAGGTGAAATGAATGAAGCAATTTGCAGTCTTTCACGACCCACTTGGTGGACATAGCTTTAGATGGTGTATTAGTACATGTGGTGCTCTTAATAACAGACAAACAATGAATGTTTCAGACGCTCCATCGAGTGAGAAGTTAAAAAATAATTTTTCAGTGCTTTCCAACAGCAGTTTGGTATTTGACAAATTCAAATTCAGTTTTTTTGTGGGTTGCGTTTTTCATTAAACATGGCATTTCCAGTGGCGGTACGTCAGCAGAAACAAAGACCTTCAGAAACCTCTCCCTTCAATGCTCATTAACCCTACCCTCTTGATGTTTACTTTTCCCGAACAGCAACAGTTGCCAAGACTAATTGGTGAGTATAATTTATTTTTGATAGCATTGTTATACATTGCGCCACAAAATTATGAGTCATTTTCTACTGTACAAAAATGACAACATAAAATATGATTATGTCATTATAATTTCTGCGCTCTTTTAGCTTGTGAAACAGCACAGGTTTGCTTAGTTTGCGAGGCTTATTAAGCAATTTGCCACAAGAATCCGTTCTATATTTTGAATGTGGTCACGCTAAAGGGCGTTGTTTGGCACGCTGCACAGCCGAGTGATGGCAAAAATAAATGCTGCCAAGTCAGCGGAAGTTTCAGATTTTCTCCACTCATGGCTTATTTGACAAGATGCCCCATTTTTTTTTTTTTGCAAGTTCTGGTTGTAAAGATCAGCGCCTATCTCAGCCCTGGCTCTCTGCCTTAGAGGACTGAAGAACTAAGTAGTTTTTTTTATTTTTTTTATGGCAACATCCCAACTTCAATCAGCAGAGACGTATACCCATTGTGGGTCTGACAGCGTCATACTACTACCCTAGGTCAGTGATTGCGTTTACATCATAATCCCTTAACGGAATAATCCAAAAATGGCAGTAATCTGATTTGAGGCATTTATATGCACTTTAATAAATTGATATCTGGAAAAACCTGGTTTCTATTATTCCGTCAAATAGCCGATTTCTCTCCAAGCACATTCTTCCTGCCCTCCACAAGTCGCACATGCGCAGATAAAAAAAATTTAAAAAAAACGAAAGAAATCCATGCACAGAATAAACAGATTATTGGGCAAAAAGCTAGGTGTGTTTACCGGATTTCTCATAAACCAACAACGGCCTTTATCCGATAATGATTATCGGACTTTGCTGTTTACATGACCACTTGAATAATCCGATTACTCCAGTTATCCGATACTAATCATTTTATTTGTGTGCATGTAATCGTACTCAGTAAAGAGCAGGACTAGAGCTACTTAGCTGGATAAGTGTTTCCAATTTCCATTTGGGGAGTGGGGATAAGTCTTCTCTGGCTTAGAGAGCAGCATATTAACGGGGGGAGCATTTCAATGAAGTGTCATGCTAACAGTGGAACAACATCCCCTTTTATTGAAAGTGAATTAGCACAGAGGACATGAAAGATATGGAAACCGCACAAAGGGTGTCTTGTTTCAGTCACATGCAGGTAAACTGGTGGATCACGTCTTGCTTGCATCTCCCCATGTCTCACTTGCCCTTGCAATGTAAGTCATGTCAAATTGGCTCTGCAATCCCCTCATAGCCAAGCAAGTCCTCATCTCCTCAGGGTTTAGCGCTGAAATTGGTGCCTCACTATCTGCCAGTGAAGGCTGGGTCTCATTGTTTGCAGAACACCAGTGCTGCTTGATCCCAAAGCAGCCTTATCTCTTGCTCACCCCTGAAGCTGGCCATGAAGAGATATATTTGGATTCCAGAGATCCACTCTCCTTCATTCTTCTGCTGCTTGCTGTTTGTGACGCAACTCCTGTGAAATCTTGGCTGAAAAACACATCTGATAGCTGGTGTGGTGGCTCAAAAAATTAAAATCGAGAAATCAAGGTTGAATTGGTTGTGTTACTGATCTTTGCTGTGGGGCAATTCCACGAAAACATGAACATCAGGGTCAAAATTGAAAATACTTAACAAGAGTTAAATTGGTATGTAAATTGAGAGGATGTAGTGTAATGATTGTGCAGCTACAATGTTTTCTTTTGTATTTTACCCTTCATCAAATTAACCTTGTCAATGTCACTGAGTTAAAATGGATTAAAAAATTGTTTTTTTGCCACTGCATTTTAAATTGCCAAGCTTGTGGAACAAAATAGTATTGGAAAAAACATCACCGCACTAAAGGCTTCATTAACGGTCCAGATTTCACAGTCAAAGTTTTAAGTTTGTGTGACATTTTGTGGTCATCAACCCCTTCTCGTCTGACCCATACCGAAGATGTCATATGAGTTACTTTTTTGTAATTAAGTTTTGTTTTCATAGTTCAGGTGTGGGCTTGGATAGTACTTGGATGGGAGACTACCTGGGAAAACCCAGTTGCTATTGGAAGAGGTGTTGGTGGCCAGTAGGTTGCAATCTTCCCTCTGGTGGAATAATCCCCCATTCCCAAGTACAATGATGGCGACACTGTACTGAAGGAGACGTTTTTCGGATGAGACGTTAAACAGAGGTTCTGACTCTCTGTGGTCACTAAAGATCCTATGACACTTATCGATAAGAGTTGGAGGTTCCCCGGTGTCATGGCCAAGGTCCCAACCTGGCTCTTTCAACCTGCCACCTAATCCTCCCCTGATCTAATTGGCTGTGCAAATTGCCCTCTCCCTCTCCACCTCAACCACCGGGGCATCCTTGAAAAAAGAGATTTCATCTCAACGGGACTTCCCTGGTTAAATAAGGGTGAAATAAATGAAATAAATTAATGAATCTCAGAGCCAACCAATATTCTCTGTAAAGATCCTATATGACTCTTAACAGTGGTAGGCAGCGAGGGCTGTATCTGTCCCTGGTTTTCTTACCAACTTCTGGCCTTCAGTTAGTTGATTTTCTAAATTAGCCAAACCATTTATGAAATCTGACATTTCAGGTGCATTTCTTTAAATAATCATGAATGACCACCAAAGACTGTTATTTTCTCCCTTCATAAAACATTTTCTTTTGATCAAATCATTGCGAAATTCTATATTTGTACATGCAATCAATAAACTCAATTAGTCAGGGTAAATGATAGAAATAAAAATCTGAATACACACTGGCCCTCCTGGACCAGAATTGCCCACCTTGGCTTATAATGTAAAAAGGTGAACAATCAAAATATTAGCCCATTCACAGAGAAAAAGGGTCACACAAGTGACATGGTAACACACGTGACATGACCAACAGATAACAAAGTCAAAGTGGTGGCAGACCAAAAATAAATTACATTGTTTTACAAACTTATTTGTTAATTATACCCCCCGCAACGAAGTTTAGGGGGGTATACTGGATTTGCTTTGTCTGTCCGTGCGTGCGTGTGTCTGTGCGTGTGTCTGTGTGTGTGTGCTTGCGTCTGTGCGTCCGGACCTAGATCTCATAACCTATGATCTCAGAAATGAGCAATACTTTATATGGCATCTTTGTGTCAAAACACGTCTATTGTCTAAAGGAAACAATGTATCCAACATCCACATTTTTTCTCCTAGAACTGCAATATCTGTCTTCTCATGTAGGCTCTATCAGAAATCCTCCGCTCTTGTGTGGTACAGAGTGACACATTGTGGCTGGCCCTATGATGATTGCAGCGCTCCAATCTGCAGCCAGAACGACTTACATTCTCACATCGGTCACGGTGCGCTACCAAAACTTCATGCACTGTGCGCCTATTCTGGCCAGCAATTCCCTCCCTAATTATCAGCCACCGGCCGCAAATTTTTTTCTGCAGGTCCGTTGGTACCATTACATACATCAGCCAATCGCAGATCAGCTGGTGCCACCAGCCAATCACAGCTCGGCTGTACTCATGCATAGATGGGCATGAGCGCATGCACTCCTAGGTTCAAAAGTTAGTCTGGAGTATTGTTGTGGATGTAGCTACCATCGCCAGCAAAGTGACCTTTCTTGTACAGTATTTCCTTGTTCTGGAACCTTCTTTTGAAATGAAGGTTTCACAAATTGAATTATGAAATTCAATTTTCAGTCTAGCTTTATCTCCCAATTTAAGAGAGTCATCAGCAAGTAAAATTTAATTGGGTAGTGCAATTAATGTGCATATAATCTTAAAGAAATTATATTTCATAAAAATAACAAAACAATTGTTCGAAAAAGTTCGAAAAAACAAAATGTTCACTCCGAGAGCGTTCCGCACTTAACAGGTGCTGCTTGTTCTCCCCGATTAGGTAAGACGACAATAATTCATCTGGAAACGTTTGCTTAATTTAAATCAACGTTATTCAAAATTACTCTCGGTATTGAGTGGGAAAAAAAGTGGCACTTGGCGTTAAAAAGCATGCGGCTCTATTTGACTTTGATTTAAATTATGCAAACGCGTCCAGACGAATGATTGTCGTCTTACCTTATCGGGGAGAACAAGCAGCACCTGTTAAGTGCGGAGCCTCTCGGACTGAACATTTTGTTAATCATGAAAATGACTGCGAACAGGTCAGGACTTATAATTCTTTATAACAGATGTTACGTCCACCCCAATTCTCAGTTTTACGGAAATTACCCCATGACTTCATCGCTGTTAGATCGCATGAGAAACCGTGTCTTCAGTTGCCGATTATAATAATTGGAAAATGCGTCAATAAAGAAAAATAATTGAGAACTAGCCAGGACTATCCTAATTGTCATAAAGGGACGTGTCTGTGCCACCCCAATTCCCGGTTCTAGCTTCGCCCCTGCCTTTATCCCCCTGCTTTTATTTCAATCCTGAATCTTTATAATAATAATAATAATAATAATAATAATAATAATAAATAAATAAATAAACAACAGCAACAACAATTATTGTTGTTGTTTTTTTTAATTTTATTTATTTTCTTAACAACAACAACAATTATTGTTGCTGTTAAGTGTTCTGAGAATGCATAATTTCGTCTATGTACTGTTTATAGGACAAAGGTGGGCAGCGGACATTTTTTAGATTTTCAAGTGGGCCCTGATTTGGAAAAGTTTGGGAACCCCTGCTTTAGGAAATAAGTCTTTGTTATTGGTGGACATCTTCATAATGAAGTCACTTTTACTGCTAGGCTTGATAGATACGTTGTGATGATATAGATGCAAAAAAAGTTCTAGGTTGTTGTTTACTTCCCTCTTGCCCAGCAACTCTAGGGCCTCTAAATTCCTAGACCAGGCGCAGGTGCAGCAAATGGGGGGTGCGCCGCGCCAACGGGGTGTGTCCAGGCGTATGTTGCATTTTCGTGCCCGGCGTAGCCTGGCGCAAGTACTCCTCTGTCCCGCCTCCGTCCCGCCTTCCAGCGCAAGTGGCAAAGAAGGCGTGTTTGGGTTTAACTCAGCCGAGTCAAATCTTCACCAATCAAATGAGCTTCGCTCCTCATCTTAAACGTGTTGGAATATAGAAGCCTCTGTCCTATATCTGCATGATGCGTTAATGTTGCATTTTACTTTGCTGCTTCAGGCATGTTTTCTGCACTACTTACGTCTATATTAAGCATTAAGAATATGAGTTAGCTGGCTAGCTAGGGCATTCGCAAATTATTACCATTAGCGATCCTGAATGGAATTTCAAAACGAAACTACGTCAGATCATTCAAACTTATGAAGTTGAAATGAAATACCATGGTTGCTCATTGGGAAGAGAAACTATGGATAGCGTGTTCCTATTATTACACCCTGTTGCTGAATAAAATTTTGGGATTAACATGCATGGACAACAATGCAAGATATGTTACACATTTATTTTCAATATGTGATCTTAACTCAGTACGACATCATAGCAATCCGGCTGTATTCCTTTCCCCCGCTGAAAACGATAAAACCTAAGTTCACTGGACGCAGAATGAATTTTTTGCACGACAGATTGCATTCTCGTGTCTGAAAGTCTGACGGGGTTTTAATATATCTCTGTGTCCGACAGTCCATTATTGTTTTTAATTTCTTCAAATCTACTGACTATTTTAGATATTAAACGTGAATGTTTTCATTAGAGGGCTCAGTTCTTCAAGATGAGTACCGAGAATTTCAACCAATGTTTCTGTTTAAGCTCTGCGCAATAAAGTGATTCGACATTGGCGCGGGACAACGTACAATGCCTCTGTGTCTGACAGCCAAAAAAAGAAAAAAAATAGGATTACAACAGATTGTTAACGAAATAAAGAATAAAAAGAATCATTTTAACAACAGAACATCCGATGAACACTGCGATTTATTTATTTGCGGGTCATCTTTTTTTGGATGTTCCATTTGTTGGTGATATATTTTTCTTCTTTATTTCCTTATAAATCTGTTCTTATATCAATACTTTTTGCTGGCTGCTGGACATGGAGTATTTTGCATTTTGCGTCGGACAGTCTTGATTGTGCAAAGGATAATTTATTCACACTGTCATTGGTCATGGAATCGATTTGCTCACGCACTATTTTATCTCTGCTGTAGAAATAGTGTCAATCTGTTTGATACATCTGACTAATAAAGACGGAAGAAAACAGACGAATAGGCTAAAAAGACCAAGAAAAATCAATAGCTATCAATTTGCATTTTTTGAAGGTCGAACACAAAAATGGCCAAGTTTACGCGTCTAATATTTAGAACTTTTATGACTTTCGGACACGGAGCTATATTAAAACCCTGTCCGACCTGTCCGAACCCTGTCGCATCTTTGCATTGACTTTGACTGTAATCAGTCGTGCGAAAAATATAGGCAGTTTGTGGTTGGCTGAGAAAGATGTGAAGTCATTAGTTTGCATCACGGATTCAGCTGAGTTGATTAAGCCAGGTCAAGTTTCCATTACTCGTGCCAACTTTAATCTGACATCAGTACAATCGACATAGATACTATAATTTATGTCCTTATTCAGATAGTTGCACATTAAGTACATCCTGTAATTATTTATTGCATTGAAATGTGCCTGACATTCTGGAAACCTGCCTGTGAGATGTCGGTGACGTGTGCGCACTGTGTGCCAGTCAGCCAAATTACCACCAGAAAGTAAACCAGGTTGGAGCTGACAAGCTTTCTGCGCAACTCCAGCGGAGACTTTTTCTACGAAATTGTCACTGCGTCTTGATGAATATGTGACACCTCCCCCTACTGCGCCGCCACACCCATCTCGGCGCATGTCCGTCTACCAAATTGCCAAAGTGGCTGCGCATGGTGTTGCACCGCATGAAATTACCACTGCGTGGGCTGCACCGGATGAAATTACCACTGCGTGGGCTGCGCCATGCTATGCTACGCTGCACCACCCAGCGCTGCGCCAAGAAATTAGAGCCCTATTTGTATGATGCCATGTTTGGAATTGGGTGCTGATATCCAGATAACACCATGGAGCTGTTGAAGGTATCTCTCCTATGATCTGGAAAAACCTAGTGAATGTATCAGTGGCAAGGATTCCTGCAACTGAACTAAAACCTTTGGATTCTGGACTGCTACTAACCAAAAAAAAAAAATTTTATCTAGAAAGTTCAAATAACACGAATGGCTAGTGTTTTAAGATTTTCACCACTCTTAATTACTGCAAATGAGGGTCAAACTCAGATTTTCCCAAAAGTGACATTTGTACTAGGTTTTTCCAGATCACTGTAGATGTGTCTATAGTAATTCCCTACAGGGTTGAGAACATTGGCAAACTGTAGTTTGCAGTAGTATTAGAATGTTTGCCTTTTTGTTAGTGACAAGTTTCATAATAAATTGAAGCAATTATTTCATTACGTTTCTACCTCATCATTGAATTGTAGGGTGACTGTTAAACCAGAGGCCACAGGTATTAGAAATCTGCTCAGTGTTGAAGTGTTCAGCTCTCAGCCAATGCACTGATCTTATGATTTCCTTTACTATCCTCATGGAAACTGGAGTATTTTTTGAATAGTTAAAGGATGTAGTGTAGTTTTTCAAATGTATGTATTTATCCAAAATGTCGACAATTGAAATAATAGAGTATCATCAGAGTCACAGTCCACCATTGCTAGAATTTTGGATGTCTTTCCGACTGAAAATGTCATGGTTATGGTTTTTTGTCATGTTTATGTTCATTTTTATGTCCTAGTTCAGTGTTCATGATTTTTTCTTTTATTTATTCTTTTTGGTCATTGTAATTCTCAGGTTTTAGTTCATTCCATTTCTCAGTTCCATTTCAGTTGTCTCCCCTGTCTTGTGATCTACTTGGTTCAGTCCGTCTTTCCGGTCTGTGTGCTCACTTACTTCGGGTGATTTAAATGATTTCTGGTGTTTAATATACTCCTTCGATTCTCGTTTAATTCCTTTGTCTTACTGTTCTGATTACTAACAAAACTAACTAACTAACTATTTGTATTTTGTATCATAATGTACTAACACAACTAATGCATGTAAATGGATTACTAACTTACTAATGAGCACTCTTGTTAAATTTGTAAAGTTGCACCGCTTCTAAATAATAGTAATTCCCTCTCAGTAATCGCCCTGTTCTAGTCTCCGCCTCTTGCTCAGCTGTACCTGTCTCTTCATGCGTTTCTGCGAGATCTCTCGCATGTGCTTAATAACTTTCCTGCACTCGTTATCTGTGCACTTAGAACGCCCTGACCGGAACTGTTTAAATGTCATAGGCTGTGTGTGTGATTCCCGTCCGTGTCTTGGCTTTCGCCAACTTTCGTGATAAGGGTTTCACTCATGTGATTCTCCCGTTGTAATTAGTCTGATCCAGCTCACCTGATCCCTGCATACCATGTGACTTCCTTTCTGTCTATTTAAGAGTCTTAGTCAGAAGGTTGATCAATATTTCTTGTGCAGAGCGCCGTGTATGCCATTGAGTATTGTTTTTCTTCGACTGGTTTGTCCAACTTCGATTCTTGCCATTGCCCCTCTTGTATTGTTTTGTCTTTTTGAATTTTGACCCATTTTTGTATGACCACGATTCCTGTGTTTAGATGCCCTGTGTATGACCCTTGACTTTGTTCATCGACTACGACTTTTTGCCTACCGTTTATGTACCCTTGCTCATCTGTCTTCCTGGTACTGGCCCCTGCCTGTCTAGTGGACTCTGTTTTTGGATTTCGTTTTGTGGCTTGGCAATTCTTGTGTTTTTTGGCTTTGACCTATACTTCATTAAAGGCATAAATTTTTTGGATTTCCATCTCTTGCGTGTGGTTCCTGAACACTACATCACAGTACGTTCTGACCACCATGGAACCAGCAAGGGAATCCAAATGACAAGATACGGTGGCGAATCAGGCTGTCATGCCATTAGCCGACATGCAGCACCTCCAGACCATGACGCTCCAGATGTCGGACCTGGCTTCCGCGGTGAGAGCTAGCCAACCCGGACTTGCCACCTGCCCCCGTTCCTGCACCGGCGCCCGCCCCTGCTCCCAGCCATGAGCCCCGCCTTCCGCCTCCGGAGAAGTATGACGGTGAGCCCGGCACGTGTTGTGCTTTTCTTACCCAATGCAGACTCATCTTCAGCCTCCAACCAGCTACCTTTCCCTCTGAGCAAGCCCAAGTGGCATACATTATCACCCAGCTCACCGGAAGAGCCAAGCAGTGGGCTACTGCTGCCTGGGAAGCTGGGCTGCCCTGCGTGCAGTTGTCTAAACTTCTGGAGGAGGAGATGAGACGCATATTCAACCATTTCAGGCACGAGCATGAGGCGGGTCGGGAGCTCTTGCGCATCCGCCAAGGTAGCCATTCTGTTTCCGATTATGCCATAGATTTTCAGACCCTGGCTACTAACAGCGGGTGGCAGAAGAGGGCGTTATACGATGCTTTTTTGCATGGTTTGGCTGAGAAGATCAAGGATGAACTCCTTACTCGCAAGCTGCTTGAAGAGCTGGAAGCTCTTATTGACCTTGCCATTCGTGTGGTCACATGTTTACAGGAGCGCAGACGGATGAAGCGACTCAGTGCTTCCCCTGACCTCCTTATCATGTCCCAGGTGAGACAGCAACTTCCTCTCCAAACCTCTGTGGCTCCAAAGGCAGCACCTGAGGGGGTCCCTACGCAAATGGACCGAGGCAGACTGATCAAAGAGGAGCGGGAACGCAGGTTCAGGGAACGGGCCTGCTTCTACTGCGGGACTCTAGATTTTATCACGTGTCGCTTCTGGTGGCCTAATATGAGGAAGGATGTCCGGGACTACGTCTCTGCCTGCTCTGCCTGATATTTAGTATATCTTTTTAAGGGCCAACATCACAGAAATGAAAACTGAATATATTCTAGAGTAGCCATTGCACAATACGTTTAGCAGTGTAGATTTACTGCACTGTCCAAATAACTGAACAAACAGTCACTATTTCCAAAATGGGTGGCAACAAAAGTGAGCACACCTTACTGTCAACATGCCAAATTGTGTCCATAGTGTCAATATTTAGAGTGACCGCCATTGTTGTCCAGCACTGCCTTGATTCTCCGAGGACTGGAATTCACCAGAGCTGCACAGGTTGTTGCTGGGATCCTCCATGAAAACATCACGGAGCTGGTGGATGTTTGACACCTGCTGCTCCTCCACCTTCCTCTTGAGGATGCCCCACTGCCCCAATGGGATCCTAGTCTGACATACTTGGCCATACCATCACCTTCAGCTTCTTCAGGAAGGCAATAGTCATCTTGGAGGTGTGTTTCGGGTCGTTATCATGTTGGAAAACAGCCATGCCGCCCAGTTTCTGTAGGGAGGGCATCATGTTCTGCTTCAGAATCTCACAGTACATGTTGGATCCATTATTCCACTAATGAAGTGCAGCTCCCCAGGACCAGAAGCACTCATGCAGCCCCAGACCATGAAACTGTCAGCACCATGTTTGACTGTAGGCAGTACACACTTGTTTTGATACTTCTCACCAGGGCGCCGCCACACATGCTGGACACCATCTGAGCCGAACAGGTTTATCTTGGTCTCCTCAGACCACAGGACATGGTTCTAGTAGTTCATGTTCTTGGACTGGTTGTCTTCAACGAACTGTTTTCGGGCTTTCTTGTGGGCTAGCTTCAGAAGAGGCTTCCTTCTTGGCTGACGGCCATGCAGACCAACTTTGCGCAGAGCATGGCGTATGGTCTGAGCACTGACAGGCTGTTATCCCACTGCTACAACCTTGTTAGCAATGCTGCCAGCACTCCTGCGTCTGTTTTCTGAAGCCAACTTGTGCACCTGACGCAGAGCACGAGGACTCAACCTCTTCGGTCGACCCTGACGAGGTCTGTTCCGAGCAGAACTCGTCTTGGAAAACCACTAGATAACCTTGGCCACCGTGCTGTAGCTCAGTTTCATGGTTTCACAGATCTTCTTGTAGCTTAGACCATCTTTGTGGAGAGCAACAATTCTCTTTTTCAGATCCTCAGAGAGTTCTTTCACATGAGGTGTCATGTTGACCATCCAGTGACCAGAATGAGAGCATCGCACCCAAAGCACCACAATTTAACCCTTCAACATGTTACACAGCCTCATATGGCCCAGTCAAACTGACAAAAGCATGAACATGATGAACAAGTCGCATTGAACATTGCTTGGTTGACCATTATCAATTGGGGTGTGTACTCACTTTTGTTGCCATCCATTTTGGAAATAGTGACTGTTTGTTTGGGTATTTGGACAGTGCAGTAAATCTACACTGCTACACATATTGTACCATGACTACTCTAGAATATATAGAAGTTTCACTTCTGTAGCATTGTCCCTTGAAAAGATATAATAAATTAATTGTCAAAATGTGAGGGGTGTACTCACTTTTGTGAGATACTGTAAGTGTGCGTATAAGGGGCATATGGGTCTCCTATATCGTTTCTTTATTTCCACATATAGGCTATATATATGTACATACACTACCTGACAAAAGTATTAGGATGTTCCTCATTCACACTCAATTTTTGATGTACATGTGTTATACTGTATTATATGCGAGCATTGTAGGACTTTTGTCCTAAAATATACATGTAAACATCACACAACATTATTGAACATTTGGGGAAACTACAGATATACATATTGACATATTTTTTCGAAAAACTCTCAATATTGGTCTGTCATCAGTAAGAAATATTATCATAAATTGTGCTTGCATGATGGTAATTTTCAAATTTACATGTTTGAAATTGTGTCCTTGGCATAATGGAAGATCAATGGCTACTGTTGGTCCAGTCATTATGATCAGGTGTGACACATGGGGTGATTTTAATTCTCTATAAAAGGGGGGTGAAGACAAACAATAATTCAGGGTGGCCTATCCAAAATGAGGTCTGTATTTTTATTTGAATAAACAACTATTTCCAAACATGATACATTCAGTATTTTCTACTGCACTGTAAGAAAATCACACCCATAAATAGTTGTGTCCTAATACTTTTGTCAGGTAGTGTACAAGGTAAATGTCTCCTATATAGCTCATGTACCCAGTGACAGGTTCTGTTTGTCATTCCTATTGTATAGCTCATATCTCACTTTTGCAACTGTCATACATGATGCCGAGCTCATATTTCTTTTCTCAAGGTAATATCTGCATATTAGTCTCAAGTCCCTTACAGAAATAACAAGAATTTTTACACAATAACCTATTAATCGCATGTGAACACGTTAAATTGGCATCAAATTTGATCCTCAATACATGTTGACATGTGACAATGGCATGTAATGTGTAAACCAGTCATTATTAACTATGGCAAGTGAGAGGAGACAAAAAGCTATGATTTCAACACAAATATCTAATACTATTTGTTATATTTTTTTTCCTGAAACATTAACCATAAGTATGGTCAAAAAAGAATTGATGACCTTGTTATTTCCATTCTATGAAGATTGAGTTGTGTATTGTGGAAGAGAAGGAAGTGTATAAAAACCAGAAGGTTTGATTGTGTTTATTTAATCAATTAAGCATTTTTTCAAGTTTAAGTCACTGCCAGATTCACCACATGAGATAAAATTGGATTCACATCATTACAGCTCATATACATCCACTGAAAGGTTATACACTACGCTGTTACATCCACCAAATGCAATGTTTTCTATCTTGTCAGTCATGCAGTTTTGAGATGAATATGACTCAGAGGTCCTTAGTCTAAGTGTAGCAAAATAAAACAAAAATAACAAAATAAAAAGACACAAGAATGTACATTCAAGTAAACATGAATGGCTAATGCCCGAGGTGGGCTGGCGAATGGTAGTGACGAAAGTAACAGAGATGACTAATTTTGGTATGAAATGGTACAACATGCACTGGAGATTACTGAGACTGAGGATTGAAACGCTCGGCCCTGCAATTATTGGACTGTGGCATATTTTGTGACCAAATACACTTCCGTGGATATGGAGCGTTTTGAAGACAAATCAATTGAAGTTTGCATTTTTTTAAAAGTTCTCATGATGTTATATTTCCATGAATTTGTGCATTGATTGTCTGTCATACCCTGTCCATATCAAAGGATTTGGAGTTATTGGATTATATTATTATCCCCCGCCACGAAGAGTGGGGGATATAGGTTTGACGTCCTTCCGTCCGTCCGAAATGGGGACACATTAACACAAAAACTATTGTAGATAGGATTACCATTACCTTAGCTTTATGACATGATTACCCAGTTCAAGTTCGAAAACCAGATCCGTATGGCCATCTATCTGTCCTTCCGTCCGAGATAAAGGGGACAGCTTTACTCCGAAACTACTAAAGATACAGTAACCAAATTTGGTGTGTAGCTTCAGACCATAAAGGCCTTGATGGAGTTTGAAAATAAGAAGCGCAGGACTGGCGAGGGATGTTGTAGACCATGTCGACTTGTTGGATATAGATTTTCCTAAAACAGTAAAAATGGATGTAGAGCTTTTTGCGTTTCCGCTCTTAAATTTTGATTTCATGGATATATCCTTCTGTGAAATGGTTAAGGCCTCTCTGGAAAACTTTGCTGGACAAGTTAGACACATTTGGTAAGAAACAAATTGCAGTATTATCAGGAATACGCGAGAGAGTGGTGCTAAAACTTGCGGTTGACATTTTGGAACTGAGTTGCATACCATGTGGGGCTGAGCAACAGTAATTAGTGGAGCAGAGTGGTAGGAACTAGTTGGAAAGGTCCACTGATGATTTTTGTGCTAATCTTTCCCCCATTTGCCCTGCAGTGGTTTGTGAATAGACAAGGATGTCAACGTGGCCATATTTAGAAATCACACACTACGTTATTACCTTCGTTTTCGCTTCATGATAATGAGGTCAACCTCACATCCATGTAACTTTTTTTACAGAGCGTGATTTACTTGAAGGCTTGAAGCTTGTGTAGGGAAGTTGAAAATAAACTGTCCAGACTGGTACCGGGAGGGGCTGAGGAAATTTGCACCATGATTGATCGTTCTGATGATCTCATGTTACGGGAAATACCAACAAAAATAAGGCTTGTATAAAATTAGGTCGTCATTTCAAAAATAATCGCCAGGCATCCTTCTGATAAAAGCCTGATATTGGTTTCGATTGATACATATAACATCGATATTAAATAATCTCCTACAAGTGCATTTTTTTGCTTTGCTGCAAATTGGATGAGAATTTTGAACAGTAAACAATATGCTCATGAAATTACAGTGCAGTGACAGCACAATATAAAACAGGAACGAGTAATGAATGCAAGGTTATTCCAATATCCTTTATTACAGGGAAGTCCCACTGAGTCCGCGGTCTCTTTTGCTGGGGAGCCCTGAATACAATGAAACAATTATAAAGTAGGTTAAAAACACAGAGCACAGTAAAATTCACAATTGTTTTCTTTGGGGTTCCTGTAATTGGCCAGCAGTCAGTAGAATTGAATTTTATCGATTGCTGCAAATGTTCAAAATACTGATTCAGAAACTAACTGGAAACGTATCCCCAATGTACGCCAGCAACGACCATATGCTTAGCGCAATGCCCCAAAAAAGAGTCTGTGTCACGAACAGTCTACAGTTATGAAGCAGACTGTATTTTTGGGGCTAATAACGTCAGACACTCCCAAGATCCTTTTCCATTTAATACCCTTAGAAGTGCGCAAAATCTAAATAGCGAAATAAAAAAACGGTAATGAAAACACTTCCTGATATCACGAAATTTGCTCTCCGATCTGCAGTATTAGTCACGGAAGCCAAGGCTAATAAATAGAATATTGGACCTCTGCAGCAGACCAGTGTACCTGTAATTTTGCGGATTGTGGAGCACTTACATTGTTATTGTAAGAAGAGCATTTACAAATCTGCCGCGTGCACAACTCAGCTGACAGAGAAAAGGTCGAATGCGTTGCCATTCTCGTCGATGCATGAGTACAGCCGAGCTGTGATAGGCTGATGGCACGGAAAATGGTACCAGAGCCGATCTTAGATTAGCTGATATACTTAACGGTCCCAACTGACCAGCAGAAAAAATTTTGCAGCCAGTTAAGGCACTCGCGTAACTTGCGCTGTACGAAATGATGAATAGAAAGGGGGGTGGGGGGGGCGCCAACACGAAGTGGGACTGTTACAGATAGGACAACCAAATTTGGTGTGTCGCTTCAGACTCCTTGATGGAGTTCGAAAATAAGAAGCACACGATTGGCGGGGGATGTTGTTGACCATGTCGACTTGTTTACAAATGTTTATAACTGTAAACTTTGTGGGGCCCCTGTGAATGCTGGGCCCCTAGAATCGTCCATGGTTACCATGGTCCATCTGATCAATTGCATCAGCAAACATGGTAACACTACAAATCCTCCCATTGTTAGCTGGTAACCATTGCTAGCATTAGTTTCTAGTTTGCAGTATACTCAAGTTAATGAGATGAATAATTTGCTAGCTGGCACGCTAGGGCTGTTCGTCATCAAACTTATGAGTTATAGGAGTAACTGTTATTGTTGAAACTTGAATTTATTAATTTAACTGCGAAAAGAGGTAGCATGCTAGCAAGCTAATTATTCGTCCTATTGACTTAAATAGATCGCCAAATAGAAGCTAATGCTTTTCTTTAATTTTCAAATATTTATGGGATAAAATCCTTGCCGAAGACTAAAATGAGAGTAGTAATTTTAGTTTCATAAATTTGATATATCTAGCTCAGTCATTTGAAATCATGTTTATGTGTGTAAGTATGTGTTTGTTTCTTTTCATGATACTGGGTAACAGTGAAACTTGCAAGAAAACACTGATTCATATTGAATTTCAAGCATCGTCATCACTGCTTACAGGTTGCGTCAACTGTACAATTAATTTGTGTGATATTTTATGGGACAACATTATTCTGAAGCATAACTTTCGTCACAATGGATTACAGTGGACAAGAAATGGGTACAAATGAATCTGTCATTGCATGATAAGAAATCATGTTATCCTAAAATACGAAATCAATAACAAATGTCATGAAAATAGTAGTCAGTAATTTCTTACATTGCAAGAGGCCAGTAATCAAAAAATAAACATCTTTGTCTTCGACGTGATTTATATTTCCTCCTCAGTGAAGTTGTTTCTTATTTGCCATCTTTCAAGAGTCCATGTCATAAAGTGGGCGGGACTATGCCTCCCGGGGCATGAACTTATAGGGGCGTGTCATGTAAATCACAAGGGTTTCGGCCGCCAGATTTATCAACGCCACGCCAGTTCTACACTGAAATCAGCGACGTACACACTTTTAGTAAATCAGACGTGACACCTGGTGAATGCTGATATTTGCACCAGAATCTACATCAGATCCTACGCAAGTTTGATAAATGAAGGCCTATATCTCCAATGTGTGCTAAACAAAATGAACTTGAATTAAAAGCATCAATCACCATCTGCTGATTATAAAACAATGAAGAACAACTATCGTTAAAATCTCTCCAGTATTGAAAAAAGGCAATAATGGCTGCAGCCCTTTTACAGGCTTTTTTCTGGGGGTTCTGGCCAGGGTTCTCTGTAACAAATTTTTGTGGAATGTGCCATGAAAATAAAATTTGATGAAGATGTTTTTTCAATATAACAATCAATGTACAGTCACTGTTAAATCCTCTTGAGACTCTTGCTTATTACCAGCATTTCTTGAAATCTCAAGACTTAATATTGGGGTCTGTAAAAATGGCTCCTCAATCCTGGTTCCACTAGCACTTCCGCTGCACTCTTTCCCTGTCTGGCCTTTCTGTCATCCATCGCTCAATACAGTTCTTCCAGATCAGAATCATTACTTCAACTTCCTGCAGTGGCATCCCAGAACACTTATTATGGGTTCATAGTCCCCCACAGCGGTGTAATGGCACTGGCCACTATAAATCAGTGTATGGGCTCAGAAACATATCTGAAAATCACTGTCACCAAACACCATTCATTGCTGCATCCACAAATGCAAGTTAAAAATCTAGCAGATTAAGATAAAACCACATACAGTATAAACCTTTGTAAAGGAGCCCTGGTGCTAAACTGGCCAGCCAGCAGTCCAGATATTTCACCCAGTTAAATATTTGGCACCTTATGAAATGAAAAATAAAACAAAGGATGCTGCGAAGTGCTGAGCAGCTGAAATTTGACATCAAGCAAGAATGCGTACACATTTCGCTCTCAAAACTACAGCAGTTGGTGTCCTCAGTTCCGAAACACAGAGTATTGGTATAAGAGGAGATGATGCAACACAGTGGTAAAATTGTGAAGTTGCGTTCAGGAACCAGTCGCGAGAATCCAAGAGGGCGAGGAAAGTAATTTTATTAAAATTTTAAATTTTATTAATTTAGTAAACCCCGCAAGGCTGAAGGCAACAGTACAGAGTCCACAATCCAATGGGCAGAATCCGAGTCGAAAAACCAGGGCAGCAAACACAGTAATCGTAGTCGGGCAGAAAAAGGGTTCAAAAACATGTAGATAGAAAACAACAAAACAGAGCCAAAAATTGTAAGTCGGGCGGTCCAGTCAGAAGAGCAACACTATGAATACAAGGCGAAACTGAGAGCAGCACAGGTAGACGAGGGAAACGTTCTGACAGGGAACTGCTGTGAGAAGACTCCTAATATACACATACGGGAGGTCACATGCTAAACAGAAAACAGGTGCAGGAAGTCAGACTTATTACAAAAGAAGCAAACATTGGGGAGAACCTAATCACATGAAATAGGCAAAAGCCAAAACGCGGACAGGGATCACAAGACAGCCTATAGACAGATATATGGCTTCGGTGAGGGAGTTCTAATGCGCATCGATAATGAGAGAAGGACAGAGTGAGCAGTTGTGGAGGATCCACTGAAACACAGCAAAGAAGATTAGGTAAAGGTAAGAGGCGGAGACTAGAATAGAGCGAGTGCTGAGAGCTTGTTAATCAATTAGTAAGGGGCAGCTATACAATCCCTAGTGCTCGTTCGTAAGTTAGTATTATATACAATGTTAGTCTCGGTTAGTAGATTTAACAAAACCACAAACTGTTAATACTGGTTAGCAAAAAATATATATATAAAAAAAAAATAGCAAAGCAAGACAAAGGAATGGTTGGAATCCAGAAACCATTAAATCACCCGAAAGAGTGGCTTGCAATACCGAGGCTGTGAGCAGGAACACAAGAGACCAGACGGGGGAGACAAAATGCAATGCATGGGTGAAGGCAAAACATGGACTGGAATAATAACAGGAATATGGATACTGGTAAAAAAAAAAAAAAACATGGCAAAAACGAAAACATGGCAAAACTAGAAAAGCACTCAGAGAGCGCAGAACCTCCGCCAGGGGGCAGCAAAGCCAAAAGCACGGGGATTGGAACTCCGGCCCACTGGAAAGACTTGAAATCTTGAACTTTGGCGTATATCTCAGCAGTACTTTGGCCTAGATATGCCAAAATTTATTCACCTCTTCCTTTAGTTAATACCCACCTACCCTGAAAATTTTGTCAAAATCCGGCCATAATTTTTTGAGTAATGTTTTACACAAACAAACCAACAAACAAACGGCACCGAAAACATATACCTCCTCGGCGGAGGTTAACAACAAATGAACATATCCAAGTCACCAAATCACAATACACTTAATAACAAGGCAAGGTCAGGCAATGCAGAGAACAGAAACCATATCAGACCGAATGTAACCAAAATGTGGGAAACAGATCAGGAATCATGAAAAACATGGCAATGCAGAGCAGAATCATCACAGCAATTGCACCTGACCCAACTTTTCTGAAATGTGTTGCTGGCAACAAATTCAAAAAGATGGTTTTGAAAGCAATAAAATTTGTTTCAGCATTTGATATTTTGTCTTTGTACTATTCACAATTAGATATAGGGTTTATTTGGATCCTAAATAGTTTTTAGTTAGATTTTGCATAGCATCCCAACTTTTGCAGGAACTGAGTTGTATATTCATATATAGACCCAGTTATGTGTACATAATCTTCTTTTCACTTGGTTGGATCTGAGATATTGCTATTCTTGGCTTACCTATTTAAAAATCGTAACACTATTTCTCCTCCTGTGTTTACAAATTTATGTATGACTTTGCTCTTTTTATTGTAGATTTTAGATCGGGCCAGTAAATGATTGAGGATCTATGGACTGATCCTTCACCCCCGGATACTTAACACGCATGGTTATTGATTTGACTGCAGACCTTCAGCCCCTCTCAGCTGCAGTTTCAATTGAATGGTCATCTGGGTAAATATCCTTCTGATGACAGTGCTGTAAACTTATACCTTGCTGCTGCTGTCATTAGAAGCACCCTCCAAGAGGAGTCCAATCTATAAATCCTCAGCCTTCTTAATGGAATCTGTTTCATTCCAGCCTTGCTTGTCCTCTGACCTGCTTGAATACAGCCGAGGACCCTGCTGTTTATTGTCAGGGCTAAGTTGTTGGTGGGCCCTGTGATTTATGGGATGCAGAATACGCTGATGGAATCACGGAATTTGAAAATAAAGATGTAATTAACTTTTAAATGCAGAATATTGTGGAATTGCCCAACATATGAATGTAACTTATAGAAATGAGCATTTTCCCTGCGGTGCCTATAGGCCAGTGCAACTGAAATCACGGAACATGAACATCCTGTCGTGCAACACTCACAGTGGTCATCGTTGTTATGAATAAGTATGAACTCACCAGGAACATTCCAACAGCTTTGAGTGGAGGAAGAAATTATTTTGCTAAATTTAACCCTTTAAAGTGCGGTCTTTTTTGGAGGAAATTTCCTCCCAAACTAAAATCCTTTTGTTCTTGAACCACTTTGACTCCAGTCAGAATTTCTGAGAACATGACCCATATGGAGTAACAACAGTGAAAATTCTTTGTAAGTCAGAAAAAGATTTTATGTTTTCTTCTACCCCTAAGGCACTGGTGACCAAGCCTTATTAGCCTAGAAAAAAGATACATTCACAGCCAGATGCCTAAATAACTGCAGGTTCAAATATTTTGATTCTGTAACCAAAAATGAATATTCTCCAGCTTTTTTTCTCAGTTATTTTTGTGTGCGTTTCGACAAACTATTTTGGAGAGTCCAAATTTCCCTGCATTCCTAGTCATGGTCGCATTCGCTTTCAAAACAGTTTTACAACTTCATTCAGGTCTCCTTCTCAATATATAACTACATTTTCACTCTAATAAACCTATGATTGAACCTATGGCGCTACATATTCAAACTGAGGGATGTTATGACACAATTTTAAATACTATTTTTTGCTATTGTTTTTGCATTATAAAATAGCTTACATGGTTAGAATGCTGAGTCCGCAAACGTTTGAATGATATATCATTCTACAACGTAGCACAATACTTGATGGCATAAAAACATAATTATGCCTTTCGGCCCACCCTTAGGCCAGTGCTCACTGAAAGGTTGACTTTGTTTGGTGCTTTTCAAAAGGTGAATGCAAATGAGGAAAATGTCAGGTATGTGAATATAATGTAGGGCTCGATTAAGGAAAACAATTCTCTCGTCTAAGAATTGAGGTTCAGAGATGAATGTTACACTCTCACAGCTAGAGTGCAATTAGGCCTAGTGCACACACACGTGAATTTTTCAATATGGGGTTCTTCCTCCATTTTCCAAAAAAACCCACACCATTGAAGTGCTGTCAAAACCATACCATACCATACCAACAGGCAGCAATAATATAATTTAATATATTATTTATTAATTGGGCCATTTTGCGCAGTTGCAATAATTTATCTAGCATTTTAGGAGATTATCAAAAACTAATTAGAAAGAGATTTGTTTTGAGATCACCTTGGATTTTAAGTGTCCAAAAATACAGAAGGTGGAGATATAAATTACCACAGTCGCACGAAATCGCCTAATGCGAGCCCGCAAAAAAAATTGTGCAATCGCATTCATGCAAATCTATGGCCATTTTAATTTTAAAATGTTATAATCAAACGTGCTATTTAAATAAGCTGGACTATCTACTCATTCAACTCATTACTCATTCAACTATTCTACTCATTCAACTATCTACTCATTGCTAATTGAGCAGAGTCAACAGGGACAGCATTAGAGCAGCCTAACTGGTTAAAACGAGATGATCAAGTTGTCTTTTACTTAGCTCCGTACAGCATGTTGCCAAAAAATACTGATGTCAGTCAGGGATTTCTGGAAGCATTTCACCTGCCCTTTGATGTTTGGCACTTTCAGCGGCCGTTTGTTCAAGACTGCATCGGATTTAAAGCTGCAGTTGGTAACTTTGAGGAGAGGGAGGACTTGGCATAAGAATTTGAAGAAATGCAACTTTGAGATCCCTCCCCCTCCCCTCTCCACTACACTCCTGCCCTAACAGACCCTCCCCCCGTAGGTTGCTGTGCATGCAAAGGCACGTGAGCTGTTATGCATGCAACCAAGTTGCCGAGGCTAGACATTACTGCTGTGAACAGTGCTGGCCAACAAATGAGAAGAAATATATCATGTCGATATGAAAAGTAATTTACAGCTGTATGTATTCAGTAAAAACCTAGCACACGCTTATTTCAGTAAGTTACCCATTTTTCACTGTTGTGAATCCTGCTGAATGGCCAGTAAAGCATGTATGCCAGCATTTAGCTGTGAGAGCACAGAAATGTTACATATATTTATAAGGACAACAACACAACCAATAAGACTGCCAGGTCACTTCATGAAGATATTTTCTGCTACTTTCTAATAAAACGACGCCAGTAACATTAGCCCTAGCATTGGAAACAAGCTTACGTTAGCTCGACTGCAACATCACAGTAACATCACATGCACTACGGAGTACTGTAACAATTACAAGACGCTGGCTATCCGAGCAGCGACTGTGCTTGTAAGCGACGTTCACTCGCTTATTTGCAGAACGAAAATGAATTGATGCTGGTTAGGGCTGGGGTTAGTTCCAGCTGTGCATGTGAGCGATGCCAACTCGCTTATTTGCAGAGAAAAAATTAACCAGCAAATAAAGCAGGGGTTTACCTGTCAAGCAAAAAAGTCTGCATCGGTTTTTAATCCTTCTAGATCATGGAGTTCCCTCCACCTCTGAAAAGCCACTCCGATGTTCACTTTTGTTTTATCCCGGGCTTTGTCTAATTCTTTCTTTTGTACTTTTTTTTCTTCTGGCTTCCTCATCTTACTTGTCTTAGCCGTGTATACTGTTGTTGGTGACAGAGGCATTGGTATTTTTTGCCTCGCTGACGGCTGTTGTTGCGCCATTAGTTTCTCTAAGCTCCTGAACCCTCTCCCGGAGTTTTGAGCTTGACGGAGCACTGGCGTGAACTGAGGAAGGGGG
Organism: Gymnothorax reevesii; assembly: GCA_029721435.1. Classification (NCBI taxonomy): domain Eukaryota; kingdom Metazoa; phylum Chordata; class Actinopteri; order Anguilliformes; family Muraenidae; genus Gymnothorax; species Gymnothorax reevesii. The sequence goes on from CM056575.1 coordinate 77,150,794, forward strand.
AGGAAGCTGTCTGCAGCTTGTGCATGTGCACTGTTTGACGGCTGTCAGACACCATCCTGACTCTAATTGGTTCTTTTTGGTCAATCCGAACAATTCTTTTAAATTGCAGTAGGAGCAGTAGGTCGGTTTAAAGGAGCCTTTTTTAAATTACAGAGTACTAGTTTTATGTAATACGGTCTGTACACAGTGACAGGTTTAGCAAAAATGACAAAAAGTGACTTTTATAAAACTTACAACTGCAGCTTTAATAAAGGAAAAGAGTAAGCTCGGATGTTCGCCCCATGGCAGCAAGTGGTCATACTATAGTTTAAAAGAAATTGCGGTTGAATATCGTTACATCCCTGGTTTCAACACTCATACAGCCATTTTGAGTTATCATGATGAGATATGATTATATGGACAGCATCTTTACTGAGGCCAAAACCAGATACAAGCTGATGTTGGCAGTTATCGAGCTTGAAGACAGTCCTTACAAAAAACCGCTGATTCATGCAAAATGATCTCACAGAGTGGCCAGATTTGGAGTTTGGAAATTGTATATGCATCTTACAAAGAAACAACCAGGTTAGCCAGTATCACTATTTTGTTTTTGCCTTCATGTCACACCATTGACTTAAGAGACCAGAATTCGCATGAGCTCATATAAATGGGTTAACGCTATTGTAACTTCAATTTTTAAATGGTGTAGAATGAGTAGTGTGCCCTTTTGAGTTTGATTTCATAGACAACATGCGTGGCTTATGGGTTTCTTTCAGATGTGGTAGACTGTTTTATGCCTGTGCTTCTGTTAGGGTGGACGATTATTGCCTCATTTCAGGTGTAATTAATTTGCATTGGTGTGAACTTTGTGGACTCCTGTGAGACCCCTCCTTATTTTGCCTATCAATAGCTGCCAGCCTTTGTCCCTTCTTTTTACATTTCTATACCGTTTGGACTGCTCAAAATATATTTTCTTTCACAGTTTCCAATTGTGATTACTACAACCAACAACTGCACTACCTTTTTATATTTTGGAGCATAGAAATGGCAATAGAACAGCATGAAGTATAGCAGTGCAGCAAAGCAAGTGACCAGTCGGACTACTTTGTTTTCAGCAGCACTCGTGGTTGCTAGGGCCAACCATTCCCAGAATTCAATGCACTAGGCATGTCTCTGAGCGCTTATTTGCCCTCAAGTTCCCTACATCACCCACCGCATATACAAAACCCAAAACCAGTGAAGTTGGCACGTTATGTAAATCGTAGATATAAGCAGAATACAATGATTTGCAAATCCTTTTCAACTTATATTCAATTGAATACACTGCAAAGACAAGATGTTTAATGTTCAAACTGAGAAACTTTTTTTTTTTTGCAAATAATCATTAACTTAGAATTTAAAGGCAGCAACACATTGCAAAAAAGTTGGCACAGGGGCCTTTTTACCACTGTGTTACATCGCCTTTCCTTTTAACGACACTCAGTAAACGTTTGGGAACTGAGGAGACCAATTTTTGAAGCTTTTCAGGTGGAACTCTTTCCCATTCTTGCTTGATGTACAGCTTAAGTTGTTCAACAGTCTGGGGTCTCCGTTGTGGTATTTTATGCTTCATAATCCGCCACACATTTTCAAAGGGAGACAGGTCTGGACTTCAGGCAGGCCAGTCTAGTACCCGCACTCTTTTACTACGGAGCCATGCTGTTGTAACACGTGCGGAATGTGGCTTGGCATTGTCTTGCTGAAATAAGCAGGGGCGTCCATGAAAAAGACGTTGCTTGGATGAAAACCTGCATGTACCTTTCAGCATTAATGGTGCCTTCACATATGTGTAAGTTGCCCATGCCTTGGGCACTAATACACCCCCATACCATCACAGATGCTGGCTTTTGAACTTTGCACCTATAACAGCCCGGATGGTTCTTTTCCTCTTTGGTCCGCAGGACACAACGTCCACAGTTTCCAAAAACAATTTGAAATGTGGACTTGTCAGACCACAGAACACTTTTCCACTTTGCATCAGTCCATCTTAGATGAGCTAGGACCCAGCGAAGCCAGCAGCGTTTCTGGGTGCTGTTGATAAATGGCTTTCACTTTGCATTGTAGAGTTTTAACTTGCACTTGCAGATGTAGCGACGAACTGTAGTTACTGACAGTGGTTTTCTGAAGTGTTCCTGAGCCCATGTGGTGATGTCCTTTACACACTGATGTCGGTTTTTGATGCAGTACCGCCTGAGGGATCGAAGGTCACAGGCATTCAATGTTGGTTTTCGGCCTTGTCGCTTACGTGCAGTGATTTCTCCAGATTCTCTGAACCTTTTGACGATATTACGGACCGTAGATGATGAAATCCCTAAATTTCTTGCAATAGCTCGTTGAGGAATGTTGTTTTTAAACTGTTCGACAATCAGCTCAGGCAATTGTTCACTAAGTGGTGACCCTCGCCCCATCCTTTTTTGTGAATGACTGAGCATTTTAGGGAAGCTGCTTTTATAGCCAATCATGGCACCCACCTGTTCCCAATTAGCCCGTTCACCTATGGGATGTTCCAAATAATTGTTTGATGAGCATTCCTCAACTCAGTCTTTTTTGCCACTTGTGCCTGATATGGAATCAGTTAGACACCAAAAGCGGGGTGAAGGGAAATGAGGATTTATTAAACAAAAAACAAAACAGGCACGAGGGCCAACGAAAAACTTGGCCCAAAGGGTTGCAAAAGACAAACTAAAGAATGCTGCACAGAGCTATAAACAAAGAATGCAAAACGACAAAAAACAAAAAGGCACTGGAAACTCCAGGCAAGAGATCTAGAAAAATAAATAACAAGACTATATATATATATATATATATATATATATATAAACACAAGGCAAGAGGCTAGAACAAGACTTGAAACTAGAAATACAAGGGAACTTGACAACAAGAACTTGGCTAAACTTGCACATGCAACGAGACGCGAGACACTGTCTGCCAGCCAACTTCCACCGCATCCAGATAAAGGCTTGGAAATCATGACATGAGGGGTAACACCTGGAGAGAGAGAAACAAGAGGCATGGCAAGATCAAGACATGGACAGAGATTGGTTGACAAGACTTGCTCATTAAGAGAATGAGCGTGCTCAGCTTAAGTACCAATTAAGTATGCAGTTTGGAAGCAAGCATGAATGTTCAGAACAGAAAAGCACAGCAGGATCTTGAAATAGCAAAGCAGGAATCATGACAATAAACTCCCTGTCTAAATTAGTAGTAATAGTAATGTGCCTATCTAAGAATTACACCAACCCAGTGAGTGTTAGTAAATGTTAGTAACTTAAAAACAGTTAATTGCCAATTAAGCTTAGAAAGCCCTGAATCAGCACAGCATGGAAGGAAGGGGAAATACCAAAGCCAACCATAGCTCAGAAATGTGCAACAACGAAGGCACAGGGCGGAACGCAGACAAGCGGTGGAGTGGCATGGCAGACCTGGCATGAACAAAAACATGGAAAAGTAAAAAACATGGACATGGAATGTAAAACATGAAATGCAAAACCCTGATACAAGAAACTGTTAAAACTATGACTATGAACATGAACTATGGAACTATGAACTATGAACATGAAACTGTTAAAACCATGAATAATACTGTTCTGGCCAAAGGCCAGAACCCTGGAACACAACAGTACCCCCCCCTTACAAAAGCGGCACCTGACGCGGACAAAAAAAAACACCAAGAACCAAAATACATGAAGCCGCACAAAACTAAATACAAATCCCACAAGACAAATAACTAATGAGAATACTAAAGACAAAAACCCTATGACACAAAACACCTAACCAAGAAACAGTACCAAGAAACACTAAACATAGACAAGATTACTAGGGGTCTCCAGCAAGCTGGGGCTAAGGCTTGGGCTATGGCAATGGCTTGAAACTATGGCTATGGCTTGGCTTGAGGTAGAGACTATGGCTATGGGCTATGAGCTATGGGGTTGGGGCTGTGGCTATGGCTTGGCTTGGGACTGTGGCTTGGGCTTGGGGCTATGGGGCTATGGGTTGGGGTGTGACTGGTGGTAGTCACGGATGAGACTTTTGTCGAGTATGTGCCTGGCCGGGACCCAGGAACGCTCCTCTGGGCCGTACCCCTCCCAATCCACGAGGTACTGGAGGCCCCGGCCCCTCCGACGGCAATCCAACAGAGCTTTGACTGTGTAGGCCTCCCCTCCGTCGATGAGCCGAGGAGGAGGCGGAGGCTCAGGTGGGGGCATGAGGGGGGAGGTGGCAACAGGCCTCAGGCGTGAGACGTGGAATACTGGGTGGAGACGTCGCATGGTGGATGGGAGCTTGAGCCGGACAGCAGTGGGGCTGATGATCCTCTGGATTGGGAAAGGACCCAGGAAGCGAGGAGCCAGCTTGCGGCTTTCCACCCGGAGTGGGATGTCCTGCGCAGCTAACCAGACCTTCTGGCCGACCCGATAGTGAGGGGCTGGGCGCCGACGCTTGTCTGCCGTGGTCTTCATCGTCTTACCCGCCCGAACCAAGGCGCGGCGAGCAGACAGCCACACACGGCGACACCGCCGGATGAATGCCCCGGCTGAAGGCACCCCGACTTCCTCCTCCTGGCTGGGGAACAATGGAGGCTGGTAGCCCATACAGCACTCGAAGGGGGAGAGGCCGGAGGCAGAGGCGGCGTGGGAGTTTACGGCGTACTCGACCCAGGGTAGCATGGTAGACCAGGATCTTGGGTTGGTCGAGCACACGCATCGGAGGACCGTCTCCAGGGTTTGGTTGGCCCGCTCAGTCTGTCCATTGGTCTGTGGGTGGTAACCGGAACTGAGGCTGAAGGAGGTGCCAAGGGATGTGCAGAATGCTTTCCAGAACTGGGAGGTGAATTGGGGACCACGATCTGACACTATATCCACAGGAATGCCATGGGGACGGACAACATGCTGGATAAGTAGGTCAGCTGTGGTTTTAGCGGAGGGGAGCTTGGGAAGGGGCACAAAGTGGGCAGACTTGGAGAACCGGTCAACAATGGTGAGGACAGTGGTGTTTCCATGGGAGACGGGCAGGCCAGTGACAAAATCCAGAGCGATGTGGGGCCAGGGACGGTGAGGAATGGGCAGAGGTTGGAGCAGACCAGAGGGAGGTGCGTGGGAGGACTTGGCGCGGGAACAGACTGAGCAGGCAGAAACGAACCCCCGGACCTCTGCTGCCATCTTGGGCCACCAGAAACGGCGCTGGATGAACCGCAGGGTCCGGCCGACCCCAGGATGGCACGACAGGTTGGAGGAGTGGCCCCACTGGAGAACGTCAGATCGGGCAGCTGCAGGGACGTACAGGCAGTTGGCAGGGCAGGCACTGGGCGTAGCTGCGCCATTCTGGGCGTAGCGGACCAGCTCCTCAATCCGGAGGCACACGTTGTTGACGAAGCAGGTTCTGGGCAGAATGGAGCTGGGCTCTCCCTTGGCTGAGGAAGCGTCGAAACGCCTGGAGAGCGCGTCAGCCTTAGTATTCTTGGACCCTGGTCTGTAGGCCAGGGAGAAGTTAAACCGGTCGAAGAAGAGGGCCCATCTGGCTTGTCTGGGCGTCAGCCTCTTGGCAGAGCGGAGGTACTCCAGGTTCTTATGGTCCGTCCAGACTAAGAACGGAATCCTTGCCCCCTCAAGCCAGTGCCTCCACTCCTCCAGGGCCAGCTTCACCGCCAGCAGCTCCCGGATCCCGACGTCGTAGTTGGACTCCGCAGGTGTCAGCCGGTGGGAGAAGAACGCGCATGGGTGTACCTTCTGATCATTGCTGGATCTTTGCGATAGGACCGCACCAACCCCGACATTGGAGGCATCCACCTCCACAATGAACTGCTTGGCGGGGTCGGGGGTGGTGAGGATGGGCGCGGTGGTGAAGCGCCTCTTCAGCTCACAGAAGGTCACCTCAGCTTGCGGAGTCCAACGGAACGGCACCTTGATGGAGGTAAGGGCCGTTAGGGGAGCTGCCACGGTACTATAATTCCTGACGAAACGCCGATAGAAATTGGCGAAGCCCAGGAAGCTCTGTAGGGCCTTGCGGTCCTTGGGTGCGGGCCAGTCCACCACAGCCTTGACCTTCTCCTCGTCCATTCCCAGGTGGTTTGGGGAGATGACGTGCCCCAGGAAGGAGGTAGTGGTGGTGCTGAACTCGCATTTCTCGGCCTTGACAAAGAGGCGGTTTTCGAGGAGGCGGCGGAGCACCTGGCGAACATGGTTCGTGTGCTCCGTCCTGTCCCGGGAGAAGATCAGGATGTCGTCAAGGTAGACATAGACGAACCTCCCGATCATGTCTCCAAGCACATCGTTCACCAAGTTCTGGAACACTGCGGGTGCGTTGGTCAGGCCGAATGGAACCACCAGGTACTCCCAGTGGCCGCTGGGGGTGTTAAAAGCGGTCTTCCATTCGTCGCCTTCCCTGATGCGCAGGAGGTGGTAAGCATTCCGCAGGTCCAGCTTGGTGAAGATGGCCGCCCCTTGAATGAGGTCGAATGCCGAGGTCATCAGTGGGAGTGGGTAGCGGTTCTGGACTGTGATTTTATTCAGGCCTCGGTAATCGATGCAGGGGCGCAGGGAACCATCCTTCTTTTTAACAAAGAAGAAGCCTGCCCCCGCAGGCGAGGAGGATGGACGGATGATGCCTGCTGCCAGGGACTCCCGGATGTACTTGTCCATGGCCCCCCTCTCTGGCTCAGACAAGGCAAAGACTCAACCCCTAGGAGGTGCTGTGCCAGGCTGGAGGTCGATAGCACAGTCATACGGGCGGTGCGGGGGCAGGGACACCGCACGGGACTTGCTAAAGACTGTAGCCAGATCGTGGTATTCGGGGGGCACTCTGGAGATGTCTGGCCTCCCCTCGGGAGCTGGTCCACCCGCAGAGCAAGAAGGTCGGGAGTCGAGGAGGCAGCTGGCCGAACAGGAGGCACTCCCGCACCTCATGGCGGGCCCAGTCGATCACCGGCCCGTGTTGAGCCAACCAGGGATGACCCAGGACAATCGGAGAGCGAGGCGTCTCAGTCACAAACAGCTGGACCTGCTCGCGGTGGTTACCGGACGCCAGCAGCTGGATGGGAGCAGTCCGGAAGGACACCTTGGCAAGGGGTTGCCCACCCAGCCCTGAGATGGACAATGGGCTGGGAAGTTGGCATAGGGGAACCCCCCACTCGGCAGCAGCTCTGGCGTCAATAAAGCTCTCCTCAGCCCCCGAGTCAATGAGGGCGGTGGTCTTGCGGGAGCGGCCCTCCCAGGTCAGGGTCACAGGAACGCAGGTCCGGCGGTAGGAGGAGGTCTGCTTGGATGAGGAGCCCACCATTACTCCTCCAGACGCTAGTGGGCGCTGTCTTGACAGACAGCCTCGGACCGCATGTCCCTGCTGGCCGCAGTAAAAACACGCCCCCGACCTCCTTCTCCGTTGGCGCTCCTCCTGGGTGAGCCGGGACCTCCCGATCTCCAGGGGAGATGCCTCTCCAGGAGAGAGTGTGGTGGCGTCCCCCCTCGGCTGGTCCTGAGGCGACGCGCGATCAGGGCACGGGGGTTGGATCTGGCCAGAAGGGGCAGAACGTCGGCCAGGGCCAAGGGTGAGCGCCCTCTCCTCCAGGCGGCTGTCGATGCGCAGGGCCAGGTCTATAAGGGCCTCTGGAGACTCAGGGATCTCACAGAAGAGCAGTCGATCCTTGACTGGTTCGGACAGCCCCTGGAGGAACACGTCACAGAGCGCCTCCTTGCTCCAGCCAGAAGTAGCTGCCACCGTCTGGAAGTCGATGGCATAGTCCGCCACCGATCTCCTCCCCTGCCTCATCCTCAGTAACTCTCGCCCTGCAGCTCTCCCCTGCTTGGAGCGGTCGAAGATGCGCAGCAGTTCCTCCGCCAAGGCCTGGTAGGTGGTAGTACAGGGCAGCCGAGCCTGCCATGCGGCAGTTCCCCACAGGCGAGCCCGCCCCGTCAGCTGGGAAAAGACGAAAGCGACTCGGGCCGGCTCCGAGGCGAAGGTGGAAGGCTGCAGAGCGAAGCACATCTCGCAGGAGGTGAGGAAGGCCCTGCAGAACCCTGGTTCTCCACCGTACCGCTCAGGTGGTGGAAGGCAAGGCTCAGGACCTGGGTGCGTGACCGGCTGCAGCTGGGGTGCTTCTGCTCCGGGCTGGAGCACAGGTGCAGCGGTGGCAAGGGGCTGGGTAGCAGGCATGGTGGGAGCCTGACTGGAACCCGCCCAGGGGAGGCTGGCTTGCAGAGTGGTAAGTGCTGCCGTCAGCTCCCGGATCCGCTGCCGTTGACGCAGCAGCTCAGCCTCTTGCTGGGCGATCTTGCGCTCCATCCCGCTGGTGTCTAGGAGACAGTGTCTACTGATATGGAATCAGTTAGACACCAAAAGCGGGGTGAAGGGAAATGAGGATTTATTAAACAAAAAACAAAACAGGCACGAGGGCCAACGAAAAACTTGGCCCAAAGGGTTGCAAAAGACAAACTAAAGTATGCTGCACAGAGCTATAAACAAAGAATGCAAAACGACAAAAAACAAAAGGCACTGGAAACTCCAGGCAAGAGATCTAGAAAAATAAATAACAAGACTATATATATATATATATATATATATATAAACACAAGGCAAGAGGCTAGAACAAGACTTGAAACTAGAAATACAAGGGAACTTGATAACAAGAACTTGGCTAAACTTGCACATGCAACGAGACGCGAGACACTGTCTGCCAGCCAACTTCCACCGCATCCAGATAAAGGCTTGGAAATCATGACATGAGGGGTAACACCTGGAGAGAGAGAAACAAGAGGCATGGCAAGATCAAGACATGGACAGAGATTGGTTGACAAGACTTGCTCATTAAGAGAATGAGCGTGCTCAGCTTAAGTACCAATTAAGTATGCAGTTTGGAAGCAAGCATGAATGTTCAGAACAGAAAAGCACAGCAGGATCTTGAAATAGCAAAGCAGGAATCATGACAATAAACTCCCTGTCTAAATTAGTAGTAATAGTAATGTGCCTATCTAAGAATTACACCAACCCAGTGAGTGTTAGTAAATGTTAGTAACTTAAAAACAGTTAATTGCCAATTAAGCTTAGAAAGCCCTGAATCAGCACAGCATGGAAGGAAGGGGAAATACCAAAGCCAACCATAGCTCAGAAATGTGCAACAACGAAGGCACGGGGCGGAACGCAGACAAGCGGTGGAGTGGCATGGCAGACCTGGCATGAACAAAAACATGGAAAAGTAAAAAACATGGACATGGAATGTAAAACATGAAATGCAAAACCCTGATACAAGAAACTGTTAAAACTATGACTATGAACATGAACTATGGAACTATGAACTATGAACATGAAACTGTTAAAACCATGAATAATACTGTTCTGGCCAAAGGCCAGAACCCTAGAACACAACAGTGCCAGCTTTTTTGAAACATGTTGCAGGCATCAAATTCCAAATGAGCTAATATTTGCAAAAAATTACAAAATTTACCTGTTCAAACATTAAGTAACTTGTCTTTGCTGTGTATTCAATTGAATATAGGTTGAAAAGGATTTGCAAATCATTGTATTCTGTTTTTATTTATGATTTACACAACGTGCCAACTTCACTGGTTTTGGGTTTTGTAGAAAACTACCAGAGGTGATAAAAAAAATAAAAACTTAGGGCAATGCATACAGTTTGTGGGACTGTAAGGGCATTACTCTGAAGGGTTGCACTGGAAGCATATGGCTCAAGAAGCCGACTAAGGTAAATCATTCCTACAGACAAGAAACGGTATCTCTCATGGAGGTAATCAGGGAATGTTGGAAGGGTTGGTGTTGTTGTTCTATCTGCTGATCTCATATCTCAAAGGTAGAGGCCATTCACACCAAACGCACTTTCACCATGGATACACCATCTGCGACTGTCCCGATTTTTTTTTTAAGCCTACATTGTAGAAATGCTGGATGCGTCTTTTTTGCGGTAGCAAAGTAACGCTCCTGTCACTCTCTTTGCGAACATTCTGCGCAATGTTAACGGCTGGTGCAAACAAACTCCTCCGCAAAGTCTGGTGTTTTTTACTGTTGAGTGAAATAACACTTAAGCAGTTGGCATGAACTTTTGCTTGAAAGAAGAGTGAAAAATAAAATTTGAGGAAAAATGTAACAACTTTTGGGAAATCGCTGTTTTAGGGCCGAGACCATGCTAACGGTAACAATAGAGCTCTCTGCCATATTTGTTCACAATGGAACGTAACGTACAATAAAACTCCACCCCTGCTTTCAAATGACTGGACAGCGGGTAAAAGACTTACAATAACGCTAAGCCCTTTTTTATTGGGGCAGGATTTTTTTTTTTGCAAAGAATTGTTTTCAGCTGGAAGAGCACATAAAAACAGCAGTACGCCTGGAGCCTATAAACGTGAGGCAGCATCCAGAATGCTTTGCAATGATTTGCATTTATTTAACAAAAAGGCCACCCCACACTGATGAAATGTGTTTGGTGTGAACGGACTATTAACCTGCTTAAGAACAGTTGGGCATCGAGCCTTCAGTTACTTTTTGTGATTTAGGTGATTTACACCAGTAAGAGAACCACTGCATAGTCCTGAAAATTTGGGATTAAATATGAAGTTATTTTGATAACCTCTAATCCTGCCTCGTAGCACAGGCCTCAGTTGACAACAGCCAGCATGTCCAGATGTGTTCATCACTTTTAATTGTACTCTGGAAACACTTGCTTTTTCCTTTGGTGTAATTGCAGCGCGTTTCTCTATTGTGTTGTCTTGTCCGTATTTGCTGCCCGTTTCTGTAATGTGATGTGGTGTCTGAATTTGCTGAAAGCTTTCTAATTGCTGCACATGCAATGTTCAATTTTGCAATTGATGAAGATGTTTCCGAAATGTTGTTCGCATGCGATGTCAAATTGACGAAGACGTTTTTGAAATGCTGTGCATGTGTACTGAAATTCTAAGATGTTTTCGAAATGCTGCGCATCTGTTGTCAAATTTATGATGTTTTCTTAATGTGCTAGAGTCTATTTGCATGTGTTTTCTTAAGTTGCAGTCCATTGTGCTCTCAGGGCCACTGTGCAGGAGGGATACATCTGAGCACTGCAATGATTTCAGTGAAAGAACAATGACATAGAAGAAAAGCTGGAACACTCGCTCACTATTCTTTGTGGTTTCCGCCATGGTCAATAGGCACCAGTTTCCAGCCATGGCAAAATGCATAGGAAACATAGTAAATTCCGTCATTCAGAAATGGATGATCTACAAAAGAATAAGTTTGCTATCGGATTCTTTTCCAAATGAGGACATACTTGTAAGTAAAAGCTTTCTTTGTGTAATAAATGTGATCAAAATCAGGTAAAATGATCATCTAAAAAATTATCCGTAAATATCAGTAAAAGTGTGTTTTTAGAGAAAATTTAAAAAATAAATACAAAGGCATATTTCTACATGGTTTTCACAGCCAACAGTGCAACAGGAACTAACTACTTTGATATCTAAATCATACGTATCCAAATTGGTTTTAACACAACATGCTTTCTTTTGCCCAGACTGGAAGTTGAAGCCTGCTTACCGTGAAGGAAGGGGCCATGAGCGGTCTAGCTTCTCTTCTACGTCATTGTGGAAGAAGATGTGTGTGGGTGTGATCGCAGGGGACTGTACTTATTAGCTCCTCTCCACACGCAGAATATGTGTACCATATACATAAAAAATTTTATTTCAGTAGTTTTTCCATCAATTTTCACCAAAACAATTAACAGCTCACGAGACGGTACAGGAATTATGTGAAGTTTTTCAGTATTTTATGACTTTGCTGCAGGCCATGGTGCCTATTTTAGTGTTTCTAGACACTAAGGGCCTGATTTACTAAGACCTTTAGCACAGGCAAAATCTTTTTGCCCTTGCAAAACCAATAACATTGCCACTGATTGGTGCAAGGCAAGTACCCTGGCCTATCATGGGCAATGTTATTGGTTTTGCATGGGCAAAAAGATTTTGCATGTGCTAAAGGTCTTAGTAAATCTGGCCCTAAATAGCTAGTGAGCACATTGCAGCACTTTGATGAAGGTTATTTATATTTTTGAAATGTTTTCTCCCAAACTTAAAGGTCTGCCAAAGTAGCTCTATTTTTTAGCATGTTTAAGGGGTCATATTCGGTTATACATGCTGGACACATAGAAAAAGGCAGCCTACATGATTGGGGACTCCAACTTTGACGCCTCATAAAATCCACATCATTCGAGTAATGACAAAGTTATACTGAAGTATTCATCGGCCGTGTGTCCTTAGTCATCTATTATAGTTTGAAGCCGATTCGATGTAGGTCAGGGGTGTCAGCATAAATTTTTTAGGTCTTAATGAGATATACAATTGAGTTTTGGTTTGATCTCTGTATGACTTCCCTACTGGTCGTGGTGACCGTTTAAATGCAGTTTTAGTGGTTCTTAGTGGCGCTAGAGAGCCATTTTGGCACTTTAGGGGATGATTTTTACGTTTTATGATATTTTTCACCAGACATGAGATGCGTGCCAAATTTGGTGAAATTTAAGTGAACGAGGGCAAATAGAGAAACAAAAAGTAAAGAATAATACTAATAATCATGATAATAAACAGTACAATAACAATAGGGCCCTGCACCAATCTTTGCAGGCTTAGGGGCTTGGTCCCTAAAAACGGATGAGCAAACTTGGAAACACATAGAATCTAAAGGTTGAAGATTATATTATGTAAGACAGGCAATGACCACATGGAGCATCTATAACATACATTCAGAGCACCTTGCAATTTGTTTCCAAATAAAAGAATCTCAATGTTTCGAAAAGTGTGTTTTCCAGTAATAAGGGGCCACTGCTTGGAAAATATTTTATGAGGGTGTAAAACAATAGATTAGATAGGAAATAATATTATTCCTTTGATTTTACACTTCTATCCCACATTTTTCTTAGTTAAACAGCAATATGTGTACTTAGCCAAAATCATAGATGATTCAGTGCTTGATGCAATATTTAATGCATAGGATAACCAAATTTTTTTCCTGTATTTCAAGAATTTAGGCAAGATCCAAGCAAGATATTTCAAGAATCTTGGCAAAATCCTAGCAAGACATTTCAAGAATCTTGGCAAGATCGTAGCAATATCTTTCAAGAATCTTGGCAAGATCCTGAAAGATATTTCAAGTACCTTGGCAAGATATTTCAAGAATCCTGACAAGATCCTTGCAAGATATTTCAAGAATATTTGCAAGATCCTGGCAAGACATTTCAAGAATCTAGCCAAGAACCTAGCAAGATGTTTCTGGAATCTTGGCAAGATCTTTGCAGTATCTTTCAAGAATATTGGTATGATCCTAGTGAGATATATTAAGAATCTTGGCAAAATCCTAGCAAGACATTTCAAGAATCTTGGCAAGATCGTAGCAATATCTTTCAAGAATCTTGGCAAGATGCTGAAAGATATTTCAAGAATCTTGGCATGATCGTAGTAAGATATTTAAAGAATCTTGGCATGATCCTAGCAAGATAATGCAAGAATGTTGGCATGATTCTAGCAAGATATTTCAACAATCTTAGCAAAATCCTAGCAAGTTATTTCAAAAATCCTGGCAGGATCCTAGCAAGACATTTCAAGAATCTTGGCAAGATCCTATCAAGATATTTCAGGAATCTTGCCAAGATCCTAGTAATTTTTTTCAAGAATCGTGGCTATTCAAGAACATTCACCCTATAATGAAAAGCCAGCAGTTCCCACTTCTGAGCTCGCAACCTTATACAACCCCAATTCCAAAATAGTTGGGACGAAGTGTAAAATGTGAATAAACTCAAAACGCAATGACTGTCAGATCACATGATCCAATATTTTATTTGCAGTAGAACATAGTTTCAACATTTGAAATGTTATCTGAGATATTTTACATTGTTATCCACAAAATTAGCCGATTTAAATTTTTCTGGCCACACTAGGTCTCAAAAAAGTTGGGACACAGGCAAAGAAGGGCTGTAAAATCTATTAATATGTAAGAGAATCAGATGACAGAACATTTTACAAAGTAATTAAGCTAACTGGCATCAGGTGTGTAACATGATTGGCTATAAAATGGATGTCTGAGAGGCTGAGTCTCTCAGAAGTATAGATGGCCAGAGGCTCTCCAACCTGTGAAGGCTCACATAAAAAAAAACTGTGGAATACTTTAAAAACAATGATCCTCAAAGTTAAATTGCAAAGACTTTGAAGTTCTCATCATCAACAGTGCATAAGACTGGAAAAATCTCTGTGCGTTAAGGGGCAAGGCCGAAGACCTTTACTGGATGCCCGTAATCTTCGGGCCCTCAGATGCCACACCATCACTCACCAGCATGATTCTGTCATTGACATTACTAAATGGACCCAGGAATACTTCAAGAAACCACTGTCAGTAAACACAGTCCGCCATGCCATCCACAGATGCCACCTAAAACTCTATTCTGCAAAAAGGAAGCCATTGTTGCGCATGATCCAGAAGCGTTGCAGTAAAGGCTCATTTAAAATGGAATGTAGCGAAGTGGCAAAGTGTCCTGTGGTCAGACGAGTCCAAATTTGACATTCTTGTTGGAATTCATGGGCGTCGTGTCCTCCGGGCTTAAGAGGAGAAAGACCACCCCTCCTGTTATCAGCATTCAGTTCAAAAGCCAGCATCTTTGATGGTATGGGGATCTATTAGCGCATATGGTGTGGGACATTTGCATGTTTTAAAAAGCACCATGAATGCTGAAAGGTGTATAAAGGTTTTAGAGCAACATATACTCCCCACCACATGACATCTATTCCAGGGAACGTCTTGTGTATTTCAGCAGGACAATGCAAAACCACATACGGCAGCTATTACAACAGCATGGCTTCATAGTAGAAGAGTCCTTGTGCTGAACTGGCCTGGCTGCAGTCCTGATCTTTCAGCAATTGAGAACATAAATGAACAAAAAGTCTGTTAAAGGAGCCCCAAAACTCTCCAGCAGCTGGAAACCAGTATTAAACAAGAATGGGATCAAATTTCAATGGCTAAACTCAAGAAACTGGTCTCCTCAATGCCCAGACGCCACCACTGTGTGTTAAAAAGAAGAGGGGATGCTACACCATGGAAGACGTGCCCCTGTCCCAACTTTTTTGAGCCCTGTAGCAGCCATATATTTTGAAATGAGCTCATTTTGTGGATAAAATTCTAAAATTTCTCAGTTTCAACATTTGCTATGTTATCTCTGTTCTATTGTGAATAAAATACTGGCTGGTGTGATTTGAAATTCATTGCGTTTTGATTTTATTCAAAATTTACACTTTGTCCCAACTATTTTGGAATTGGGGTTGTATTAACTCTTTCCACACCTTATAATCAACAAGTATATCTCACTAACTCAGCAATATCTGAAATATATTGTATTGTAACAGAACAAACATTCCACTATCAGGAAAAATCAGGCGATATTCTGCCCTAGATTGAACGGAAAGGTGCAATGAACATACCAGGGGGTGTACCGAAGTCTTCGAGCTGTTGGCATAATAAACAAGCCAAAACATGGGCATTCGATCTTGTGTGCAGTTACGCAGATGAGCCAAAGTAAATAATTGAGTGATCATGGCTATCAACATGAGTACTTAGGAGGATATAAAGGAACGCTGAATTTGTTGGTGGTGGAATCTACGCATAAATACATGATAGGGAGCTATGCATTTTTGATATGTGATGACCATAATTGATAGTAGAATGACATAGCATCATTACCATGTTGAATTTTTGCTTGAGAAAACTTATTTTTCTTAACTACTAATTGGGATACCATTGGCTCACTGCAGACCCGTCATATGATGTGCAGACGAGTCACATGATACAGAAAAATGACCGCACCCTCTGAAACTTTAACAGACATCCTGGCCGAGGATAACTTATTTGAATTGTGGCCAGAGTACCCATGCCATTTTCTGTGTCATGTGACTCCTCTGCACATCATATGATGGGTCTGCACGTTGTGATTGGTCGAGCACATGTAGCAGGCAGCCCCCACGAGTGACTTCCTTGCTTGACGCGAAAATATCTAGCATGCTAGATTCGCTGCTGCACTGTCACGCGAGAAAGTTATGCAGCAAAAACCATCTCCACACGGTGCAAGATTGCTTGATGCAGTATACACGTGTGTCACTTGCCTCAGGCAAAGTTGCACCGTCTGGGGCAGGCTTAATAACACAATTATCTCAAATGAAATGGAAAATGTACTTTGGGCAATTTTAACATTTTTTTCCGGCTTCCTCAAGATTCCTCAAGAGGTGCTTGCCTTAGCTTGAGAAACATTAGGCTAAGGTGCACTGGTTTAGACTTTCAGTGGTGTTAGTAGGGCTCAGTATAGATGGAGTCATTTAAGGATAAAGAGTCTTTTGACCATTTCAAAATTTACAACCGTGTTTGTGAGGTTTTACAAAATGAGCCAAGAGCAAGAACCAGATAGATGCAAAATGGAGGCTTTATTTCTGAAGGGGGAAACCCCCCAACAGAGCTGGCAACAGTACAATGTCCACAATCCACAAGCAGAATCCAAAGGGCAAAATCCAAAACTGTAACCAGGGCACCAATAACAAAACTCAAGGTCAGGCAAAAATGGTTTGGTACACAGGCGTGGGTTTGGTGGAGAGGCAAACTCATTAGCCGTAAACAGTCCGAATCCAAATACCAGGGCAGCAAAAGACAATAGACGTGGTCGGGCAAAAATAGGTCAAAACTCACAAAGGCAATCAGATCCAAAAGGGCAAACCAAAAACAAGTGTCAGGCAATCCAGTCAGAAAGAAAATATCACAATGAGCAAGGCGAGGAACGTAGCACAAGACAAAGGAGTAAAGACGATCTGACAAGGAACTAAAAGTGCAGACACCTTAAATACACATCCGGGGTGAACACATGACAAGGGAGCACAGGTGGGATCAATGAAACAATAATCAGGATTGACACATGAGGGTTTATCTAATTACGTGAATCTGGCGAATGCCGAAACGCAGACAGGGATAACGAGACATTCCTATGAACGAATAAACGGCTCCGGTTAAGGAGTACTAAAGTGTATAGTCTAAAGAAAAGGGAAAGCCTGAGATATAAGTGGAAACTGCAGTAGAGATAATTAGTGATAGGCAAGGAGGGCGGAGATACAGATTGGGCGAATGCTGAGAGATCGTTAGTCTATTAGTATGTGCAGCTATACAATCCCGAGTGCAAGTTAGTCCGTTAGTAAAAATATACAATGTTAATCTTGGTTGGTAATTAATCGAAAACAATAAACTGTTAGTATGGTAAGTGGAAAGTAACAGAGAGAGGAAGGAAGAAAAACGAGATATGAAGAAAGATTGAAATCCCAGAAACCAGGAAATCACCCGAATGAGTGGCACGTCAAACAAGGGACCGTGGGCAAAGACCTACACAAGACAAGACAGGGTAAACGAAGTGCAGGACTAGAACTAAAAACAAGACTATGAAAGCGTGGCAAGGCTATGAAAACATGGCAAGGCTGTGAAACATGGCAAGACTATAAAACATGGCAAAGACATAAATAATAACAAAACATGAAAAATAATAAAACATGAAATCAAACAACAAAACACAATACATAATCATGGGGATGGTCAGAGGCGGGCAGTGGTCACTTAAACACAAGCAGCATACGTGGCATGGCCAGGCACAAAACTTAAACATGGAACTAGGAAAAAGGCATGACCGAAATGCAGATTCACAACAGTGTTTACTATTGACCTCAGCCAATTGGCAGAATTAACTTTGATGCCAGACTTGGATGACATTTAGAATGATCCAAGTGGCTCAGGAGTTTTCTCTGTCCCTTGTCTGTATTCTAGGAGTGATTTTAGTTGTTCTCGAATCAGGGGCTTTGACACAAGAGTGCTTCTGGCATCAGGTGGACCGGGGTCTATTCCAATAGAATTGGATCGTCCTGCAATAGAATGAATGCAGTGCTTCAGAGGGCAGCCTCCTTATGCGGAAAAACAGCGTACTGTTGACCATCCCTATAGCGGACAATCCTAATGTGACCATGGCAGCCATCGGTTCCCTTTGCTACTATTTATGAAATAAAACCAAACACAATGGGTGTGCGGACCTCTGGTACACAGCTGGTAATGTTCATGTGTTTTTTTTCTCTAGGAATTGTATTTTGTGCTGGAAATAAGAAGTTTTAAAATACTTGTTTCATGTAACTTGCACATTTTTTGTACCATGTAGTGAGGCATTTTATTATTGAATGGGGCACATTTTCTTCTATTTAAAGAACTTACAGAGCTGATGTAAATGTAATTAACCTATTGAGCTCTGCAGTGTGTGTTCGTGAAATACAACTGCATTTTTAAAACCTGGGGACCTTTTGACCTATTTTAGATTCTAGTGATCACATTGTTTTCAAAGATCCCAAATACGTACTGTTAAAATATGTCCTAACTGGAAAATCTGTATGAAATGATGTAGAAGATCTGGATATTTCCTTTTTGATGTAATGCTGCAGCCATAAAAACATGGCATCCTGGGTTTGAATATTTCTCTCAATATAAATTTGATGTTGCTTTAGTGAAGCGCTGTAATTTGCAAATAAAGTACATGAATATGTAACCTTGTTCTAGAATATGTGGGGAAAAAAGCTTTTTCTATTTTTTTTTTTTTTTTAATCTTCTTAAGGGGAAATCAATCAAAAATTGAAGTTTAAAGGAGCTAGAATATTTTTGGTGGAAGGTTACATTGCGTTTTGTTGGAAGTGGTCTCATCATCTAGATTAATGGTTGCTTCTCTCTTCATATTGCATCTGTAACAATCCCAGTGATCATGCAGAGAAATCCAGCGAATCAATAATCAATTCAAACTTTCAATGGGAGCCTTGTAGCCAATTAAAATTAATACTCTATTAAGGTATGTGATATTATATTATGGAAGCAGAGGCTAGCAAAAAATTATGCGCAATGGAATTCTGACAAATGGCGAAAGTCTGTATCCCCTCACTTAGCTGGAAGAAATCTGTAGTTGTCTCGATATACTGTAGTTTTATTGGAAATAGCAGAAAGTAATGGAAAATGATTGATTGAAGCAGTCCCTTCCTCAGCTTGCTCTAAGGTTTGAATAATTAACCTTTGCTGCATGCTCTTTAAAAATATTTCAATTGTCCGACCCACAGGTCTGGAGGTCAGGTTGCTTAGTGAGACGGCACAGTTTTGTGGAATGCTCTAATGAAAACAAAA
The DNA here is from genome assembly GCA_029721435.1 of Gymnothorax reevesii. Classification (NCBI taxonomy): domain Eukaryota; kingdom Metazoa; phylum Chordata; class Actinopteri; order Anguilliformes; family Muraenidae; genus Gymnothorax; species Gymnothorax reevesii. The sequence continues at coordinate 77,169,985 of CM056575.1, forward strand.
GGTGCACAGACAAATTGGGTGTTCAGCTGTTGCAATGTTTTTTTCCCCCCCATTAGAAATGCAAATATGTTTGGATGAACTGTGAGTATGAGTCACTTAGCAGATCATATTTGAATAATTTTCCCTGAAGCATGACTACATTAAATGTCTGCCGTTTTTAAAGCTGTCACATTAACACTGTTTGCGCATTCAAATAGGCAATGCCATCACAGCTGTATGATTTTGCAGCCTTGTTCGCACTCATTTCCCCTTTGCTGAATGAGGAAACTCACGGGGACCTAATGTGAATCACTGAATAACTAAGGTCTTCGAACTGAGGGCATCCCACCTGATGACTGCAAGGATTTGTGGACAGACAATATTTTGCCATCATAGGAGGATTGGGGAGGAGTGGGGCAGGTCAGAGGGGGTGGGGGTCCCTGTAAACTCCTGGGATTACCTCCATGGCAACCAGCGGACACAAATTCCCACGCTGCAATGTTATAAAGGCCAGCAGCAGCAAGCAGAGAGCAGGTCATGAATAATGTGCGTTGTCAGCACATGGGCAGACCCTGCGAAAAAAGATTCCAGCAGGGGAAATGAAAGGATTAATCAAAGGACGGACTGCGTTTACACCTAAATGTCTGTGCCTCAATATCCCAAATCATGTCATATGGGGTCAATCTGGGTACGGATCTCAGCCTGAGAGATGAGGCAAGCGGGGAATTCTATTCCTTTACCCGGAGCAGAGAACCTGAGCGTAACCCTAGGATGATGCTGCCTTTTTGTATGCTGTCTATCAGTCTGAATGGTCTGATGTGTTTGAATATGTACGGAGAGCTGCATTGGCATGACGCCAGAGGGTACAGTTCTGATGTTGCTTGACTTTACAGAGACGGTGGAAATGAATGGGTGCGTCAAATAGATGTCCTTGGATAACTGAATGCCCTGTTTTATTGGCAAAGGACAACCAGTAAATAGATTGATCATGTCATCTCTAGAAGTTAAAACCAAATCAGACTAATTGAAAGTGTTTGAGTACACATGAATTGGGTCGAACAGAGAAAAATAAAGCAGTGAATATCACTCTATCAAAGGGAATTACAGAGTTTTTAGAGTGCAAGAAGCGTCAATGTAAGTGAGTGTTGAGAATACTTGAGGGCGCAGTACTAAATAACTGAAATTAACTGATAAAATTTGTCTTTCTTTTGGCATGGAAAGAGAACATATGAGTACTTGGTTTAATTAGCCATTTCTGAATCCACTTACATTGAGCATCATAAGCAGAGCAGGGGTGCATTTCCCGAAATCACATATGCTAACTAGCATAGTTGGACCCATTGACTGTGAATGGACGAACTATGTAACTTGCCAACTTAGTTAGCTACTACGCTTTTGGGAAACGTGTCCCATGTGTGTAAGTTCTCTATGAGAGAAGAATTTAAACAGGCGTTCACTGAATGCTTCTCTATCAGTCAGATAACTGACAGAATGCACATGATTAACTTGCTGTCATCTTTTTGACGTTGTCTCTTCTGTTAAGGTATTTCCTTCTGCATAATTTATTCATGCCTTTATAGTGATTTTAAGGTGAAATGTCTCACCTTAAATTTCCCAGTCTTCTAAAGCTGGTGGAGAGCACAGACTGTATAAAAAGATGGAAGCAGCACTCTGGTCTGAAAAAAGAAGCCCATGCAGAAATACTGTAAAATGGCATTCTATTTAATGGCCAGCAGATGGTGACGCCGGCAGTTGCAGAAAGAAGTCGAATGCCATAGAAGTCTATGAGAAAATTACCCTACTTTCCCATCTGATTTTTTATTTAAATATTTCAATATTTTAATTTTATTTAAAGTTTTCAGATTATCTTATGGTACCTATAGCAAGTTTCAAGTCTCCTTCAATATATCATAATGTTCATTTTTGTAAATTATTGTCCTAAGTAGACTAGAATAAAGTATAAAGCCAGAATATGCTTTAGAGGCGTGGCTATCCTCTGGTCCTCGTCAGAAACGGTCAGATCCACCTCTCACGCCCCTCACCGGATCTTGATTCTTGCTCTCGTCCAATAGAAATCACATCCGGTTTCAAAATGACAACATGGCGCAATTCAAATTGCCAAAATCGAGGCTTCCTTTATGGTATGCTGAAACCAATGGGTGACGTCACTGTCGCTTCGTCCATCTTTTAATACAGTCTATGGTGGAGAAGGTGAATTTTCTTTCCTGGAATCTTTGCAACTTTACCATCTCTCTCTCTCTCTCTCTCTCTCTCTATCTATCTCTCTCTCTATCTATCTAAAATTCACTCACTCAAGTCTCTCTGTCTTGAACCTATACAGAATTACAGATGGGCTTTATTACATATTGGCTGTAATGACTCCTGGAGCCCAAGGATGAAATAAGGGCACCAGGAGTAAATAAAGGTGGAGGACCCAAATGCAAGTTGCCTGTGCAGGGAAAAACCGAGGTATAGATAACAAGGGAGATAACTGGCTTAATTAAAACTAGGTGATAACATGAACAAGAAAAGAACAGGGGATAACTGAATAATTAGAAAAGGAAGGTAGCCACCAGGAATGCAGCAAGGGGGGAGGGCATTACATTGGCAAAGCATAAACTACATAACAGGACACTACGTATACTGGCAACATATCTGCATGTTCCGAAGTGCAGAAGAAATCCAGAATATGATACAGATACAAGTGTTTGTGTATTTGTGTGTGCTTGTGTCTTTGCGTTTGTATTTATGTCTGTGTGTATGCATGTCTGTGCATGATTGTATGCATGCACCGTGCCTGTTAGTGTTGAGTGTGTGTGTATGTGTGTGTTTGTGACTCTGCATGCAAGTTCTCGACAGGATGTTTGTCCCATTTGTTAAATTTCTGATTGGTATGAGGACGCCCCACATCAAGGCCATAAAGGTCATTTCGTTCAATTACTATTTAAAATATTTTTGGCAAGATTCTAACAGGAATTTCCACAAATACTCATCTTTCTTATAACATAGAAAGCTCTGTGTGCTTTTTCTCTCAAATCTTTTACTGCTGGATTGACATTTCTTGTTGGGGTAACTGTTAGTCCTAAATAGTTACAGCTAGCTGTGTTTAGATTTCTTATTGTGAATTTGGGTTTTTGTCCCAGAGATCTGGATCTTTTCTGGAAGACTATAATTTTGATTTTGATTAGGTCCCAGGCAACGCTGCTTTAGCAAGTCCAGGTTCTGCTGTAACCTTTGCAATGTGGTTGACAACAAAATGAAGTCATTGGCAGAGAACAGGAATTTGATATCTTGGTCATATAGGGTGAGGCCAAGAGCTCTGTCTCTGTGTCTGTCTGTCTGTCTGTCTGTCTCTCTCTCTCTTTCTCATGATCTGCGCAGTGAAGGATAGCTGATGCCAAACAGAGTGCAAGCATCATGAACTGTCAACAACTGCAATCAACAATGCTAGTTGAGCTGAGTCTCCCTCAAATTTTGAGCAAAAACCAATGTAACTAACTTATACTTTCATTTTTGTGTGTCCACCTCCATCTTATTTTGCCCTGACTGACTAATGGCCCATCTCCTGACTCCCATTTGTCTTCAGTCATATTCATTCAAGCAGAAGCATGGTCTTCTCTATCTCATTGGATTCTGCCCTTTATTTGTGTGAGACCATGTTAATGACCATATTTTAAATTGGTTGAAAGGTTAGATTAGTTCAAATGTTTTGCTTATGCTGGGGCAATGCAGAAGGTCAAAGAAACCTGTTTCCTTCAAGACCATTGCTTTAGCAGCTTCATAAAAATGTCAACGTTCAGAACAAAAATGGAGACAAATGGCATATAAATGCGCTGTTGGCTTGCAAAGCTGCATATAGGAGATAACCTATTATATTAATGTGTTGATGGCTGTCAGCTGGGACACATCCAAGACTGCATCTCCATTTCCTTTTCACATTAATGATGTCATCTCAATATGGCAGAAATGAGCACGAGTTTTACTCCATTATTCCTGCAGGTTTGGGATTTTGAATTTGAGTCCATAATACTTGAAGTATATAATAATGGCTGATGTTTGAAATATATGTACTAATGCAAATTAAATTAGTTTATGGAAGACAACCCAAGGCTTTCATTCATTTGCATGATTATGAAATATCTGCACATACAGTAATGTGAATTTTTTGGGCACATTTAAAGCAATTCATTGAGGCAGGATGCTTCCAAAAATCAAGTAAATAATAATTTACTGAATTCTGAGCAGTGAACTGTACAAAACTAAATCAAACCTACATTTGGTGTCAGTTCCCTTTACCTAAAATTTGGAATCCTGTTCGGCAGTTTTCTAGTTATATACAATAACTATAGTTGTTTATTTTTTCCAAGAATGAATGAGAACTTGCTACAATTGTTCTGAGGTCTCACAAACTCGCTTCTGTTTGTCTCCCTAGGTGATACTAAACAGCCTTGATGCTGCTTTGATCAGAGCTGTCTTGGTCATATACAACTCCAATTCCAAAATAGTTGGGACAAAGCGTAAATTGTGAATAAAATGAAAATACAATGACTTTCAGATCACATGAGCCAATGTTATTTACAAGAGAAAATAGAAAACTTTTCTAATGTTGAAACTGAGACATTTCACATTTTTTTCCACAAAATGAGCTTATTTCAAATTTTCTGGCTGCGACATGTCTCAAAAAAGTTGGGACACAGGCAAAAAAAAAACCAATTAATATATAAGAGAATCAGCTGAAAGAACATGTCGCAAGTAATTAAGTTAACTGACATCAGGTGTGTAACATGATTGTCTACAAATGGGATGTCTTATAGAGGCTGAGTCTCTCAGGAGTAAAGATGGCCAGAGGCTCTCCAACCTGTGAAGGCTTGCGTAAAAAAATTGTGGAATTTTTTAAAAACAGTGTTCCTCAACATCAAATTGCAAAGGCTTTGAAGTTCTCATCATCGACAGTGCATAACATCATCAAAAGACTCAGAGAAACCGGAAAATTCTCTGTGCACAAGGGACTAGGCTGAAGACCTTTACTGGATGCCCGTGATCTTCGGGCCCTCAGACGCCACTGCATCACTCACCGGCATGATTCTGTCATTGACATTATTAAATGGGCCCAGGAATACGTAAAGAAACCACTGTCTGTAAACACAGTCTGCCGTGCCATCCACAGATGCCACCTAAAACTCGATCATGCAAAAAGGAAGCCATTGTTGAGCGTGATCAAGAGGTGCTGCCATGTTCTTTGGGCCAAGGCTCATTTAAAATGGACTGTAGCAAAGTGTCCTGTGATTAGAAGAGTCCCAATTCGACATTCTTGTCGGAAATCATGGGCGTCGTGTCCTCCGGGCTAAAAAGGAGAAAGACCATCCCTCCTGTTATCAGCATTCAGTTCAAAAGCCAGCATCTCTGATGGTATTGGGATGCATTAGTGCATATGGTGTAGGACATTTGCATGTTTTAAAAAGCACCATGAATGCTGAAAGATATATAAAGGTTTTAGAGCGACATATGCTCCCCTCCAGATGACATCTATTCCAGGGAGGGCCTTGTGTATTTCTGCAGTACAATGCAAAACCACGTACCGCAGCTATTACAATAGCATGGCTTCCTAGTAGAAGAGTCCGTGTGCTGAACTGGCCCGCCTTCAGTCCTGATCTTTCACCGATTGAGAACATTTGGTGCATAATTAACCAAAAAGTCTGTCAAAGGAGACCCAAAACTCTCCAGCAGCTGGAAGCCTGTATTAAACAAGAGTGGAATCAAATTCCAATTGCTAAACTCAAGAAACTTGCCCAAACGTCTCCACTCTGTCTTTAAAAGAAGAGGAGATGTTACACCATGGTAGACAGGCCCCTGTCCCAACTTTGAGACATGTAGCAGCCATCAAATTTGAAACGAGGTCATTTTATGGATAAAATTGTAATATTTCTCAGTTTCAACATTTGCTATGTTATTTCTGTTCCATTGTGAATAAAATACTGGCTGGTGTGATGTGAAAATCATTGCATTTTGATTTTATTCACAATTTACACTTCATCTCAACTTTTTCGGAATTGGGGTTGTAATTTAGATCAAATATAAAATTTTTTTTAAGATTATTTTTTAAATGAACATATTTTATGTTAAATGTGCTTTTAAGCTAAGGCAACACAAAAGTGGAAAACAAAAGATAAACATCAACAATCAAATTTAAACTGAAAAAGTGTCCATAGTGACTGAAACTTTGGGACTGTACTGTATATCAGTAAGAACAGTATATCATCCACAAGCATGACAAATGCCTGTGTCATAATTGGAGAAGATTAGTGTAGTCCTGGGGCTTTTCTGGCTGCTTCAGTTTGACTGAAAGTAATGAAACTGCAATTGTTGTAACTTATAACTTCCCTGGCCACTGGGCACGGCGTAATGGCCCCGGGACACTTAGTTACAATGCCCTAATTGTGTCATGGTTTGGAAGCTTTGAGAGCTCTTTTTGTTGCTCTCGTCCGGGACAAAATCGTTTTGCTCCCTATCGGATTAATGGGCCAAGTGGCATTGATTGTGGGCGGTGCCCGGACTCTATTTAAGCTCCAGTTTCGCCTCACGTCCTTTGCTAGAGTGTCAGTGTCATATTAGCGCTTTAGCCGGTAAGGTCTTGAGAGAGAGTACTGTTAAGGACTTATTTGCATATTTGAGGCCTAGTGACTGTTAGAAAGGGGATCTTTGTTTTATTTTTCCCTTTTCTTTTTGTATCTTCGAGCTCGCCTGTTTTCTACCTCGGACGGCTTCCAGGACAGTTGGTAGCACGAGTCTCGCAAATTTAGTCTGTTTGAGTCTCTCAGTTCGCAGCTGTTGTTCCCTTTTAATTCTGGCCGCTGCTTTTGGCGTCCAGTATTTTACAGCCATCACAAATTGTTGGGAAGTGGACTGGCAACATCTGCGTTTTAAAACAAGAGGTGGAACAATCTAAGTTTTCTTCCTGTTTACATTTTTTCATCTTTTGCCCTCGTCATTTTGCAAATGGTCTATATTTTGTCTGACTGCATAATGCCGGGATCAGACTACACAATGTTTTTGTCTGTTCTAAAGATCACTATGTCAGATTAAAAGATTATAGAGTTGTAAATTATTCTCGCATTGTGGCTGAGTGATGTGGTATACTACACAAAGGGGCATGACCAATCGTCATTTGCAGTCTGTCATGATGTGCTGGGTAAGGTAGGAACATAAAATATTCCTGTTCTTATTGGCGCAACCTGGCTACGTTGTTAGGATTTCTCACATCTGGAAAAAAGGGCTTAATTGGATAATGTTGCTTCTATGAATCACTGCATTACCAGAGTGCTTCAATACCCCGGTCACAAACAGGAATATGTGGGCATGAACCTAAACGCTATCACACTGAGTTGCTAGCTTAATGCTACTGGCTGCACTCGCCGGTTTGCCGAAGTGTCTCGGCTATTTCTCACCAGAAATCAGCTTTATTCCCTCAGTCATGATGTAGTCCCTTGAGGAAATATCAAATAAGCACAGGTGTAGTTGCCCTATGACCGTGAACCTTTCCTCCATTTCACTGCTCCACCTTGCTATGACAGCATCACTCTTCTTTCTCTAGGCTATGTTTACAAATGTGCGCGCTGCGGCTTCATCGCTTCCTGTAGAGCGCTGTCAGTTATACTGCTATTGGTCAACATCACAGGAGCTACGCAAACTGTCGTGAGAGATGACGAAAAAAATACGTTAGACTTTCTGTTGGGACGTTGTGAGGCATTGCAGATGCTACGACGGTTGTCGTCCACTATGGCATACTACAAGGGTTAAAAATGATCAATCTTAGCCCACAATGACCAATAATTGTTCCTGATCCCACCCGATGCCTACGACTTCCAAATTGGGCTAAAATCGGGCCGAAATTGTGTAGTCTGGTCCCGGCAATAAGACACTGTTAATAGATAATTAAATTCATCAACAAGAATGATTAGCCTTCATTGATATACAGTAGCTGACAGAAGCACATGATGGAATATGAAACAGTACGTGACATTTGTTGTGGTCCGGACCAGGAATCAAGTGTGGAGTCAGGCCTGCAATCCAACTGGTGGTTTATTGACCGCAATACGGTACAAGATGGGGAAGGAACCCCAGAGAGAAGAGGTAGGACAGAATCCCAGATTATGAGGCACAGTTCATCACAGTTGTTATTGGCTAAACTGGGCTGCAGTCAAAGACCAGTGGCTTTCAGGAAGCTGTCAGATATTTTGCAGGCTTCGCCATCATTGAACTGCTCCAGAGGAGGAGGTGGCTGCTTGAGAGCAATGGGGTTGGAAGCTTTTTCCAAACAAGCTTGCCAAAGAGAGCAGACATAGATGGGTTAACAAGAATGCGGCCCCAGTCCTGGACCTTGAGTAGGACTGGAACCTTATTCTTCAAATCCTGAGTTGATGAACTGGCTTGAGTAGAGTTAACTTGAACTCGGCCCCAATCCTGCTGTGATTAATATGTTTCAGGTGGCAAGAGTTCTTTTACCCATGACTGATGCAGTGTGTGACCTCTCATATCTTACACAACCATATCGGGAGACATATCCCATGTTTGTGGAAAAAATGTTACTACATTTCAAGAGTGACAAATTATTTTTCTGCATCAGGCACACAGAAAATGACTAAGGACATTAATGAAATCCCTGGAATTCGGTAAAGAACTGTTCAACGCATTAAGCGAAGGATAGTGTTGAACCATGAACTTCGCAATAGAAAAGGGCTAAAAAAAAAAAAAAAACTATCAGGATCACTACAATCCTTGATTATGTCTCGTCATAAAAAAAATTGTCAGTTGAACTCATGGGTTTGTTTAATTGTGACAGTAAGAACATTTCTACTTGCACAGTTCAACAAAAACTTGCAGGATTGGGATTAAACTGCTATGTGACCAGAAAGCCACTTGTTAGTGAGGCTAATTGGAAAAAATTACAAATTGTTGAGGAGTATAAAGATTGGACTATGAAGCAATAGGAGAAGGTCTTGGTGTCACGATACAGACAACATAAGGGTAGACCGCAGTACAGATAGTAAAATTGACTTTATTTACGTAGGCAGCTGTACAGAATCAGAATCAGGAGCTGTGGTTAGTTTGGCAGAGGTCAGTGAATTGGTAGGTAGAATGCAGCACAGAGTCCAGATCTGGTGTCTTTGTTGGGCGGGTGAAGTTTGTTGACCGGGCAGGCAGAATGCAGCACAGAATCAGGTTCGGGAGTGCTCGTCAGAGGCAGATGCAGGGTCAGACCAGGGAGCTCAGGAACAAACTAAGGTACAGACATGGCTTGGAAACAGTGAGAAATCTCAGCAGAACTGCAAACACAGCAGATTTAACCAGCACAGTGGCCAAAGGGACAACCATTCACTGACTGAAGCAAACAAAGGAACGTGATCATTAATTTTAGCTCATTTTAACAGGAAGGGGGAGACACAGGAAACACTGCAAAGACAGGGTAAGAAATGAGACAACATGAGTTCACACAAATAGAATTACAAGATAAAATTAAGTGGCACAGAGAAAGAGATGCACAAAAGTGTAGGTAAACAGATACACATGGGACTGAAAACCACTGAAACTGGAACCATTTAAAGCACAGGGGGAAAAAACGGAACAGAAACCAGAACTACTGAATAATGGCACATGTGGTCTGATGCACCAGTCATGGATAGGGACCACTGAAAAAGCTGCAGGCCGTGGTATGATCTGGGGTGGCTTCTGTTGGTCAGGTCTTGGCTCAGCTATGTTATGCATCGCTGTTACGGCCGGCTCATCAGCCGCAACCAGTAAGGGAGATGTAGACAAGGCGGCTCCAAAAGTTAGCAAAAGTTTATTAAATTATACAATAAATACTTAATGGGGTGTGGAAGTAAATGTCAGTAGTGTATGAAAATGTATGAATGCAATGGAAAAATATGAGGTGCATGTTGTAAATGCAAAACAAAAGACAAAGTAAAGACGGCATGGCTTGAGAAGGGGACCGACGGCAACCACGACCGCTCCAACTACTTCCGCGATTACGAAGATGACCCAGACGGCTGAAGAGGTGGGATTAAGTAACCTGGGAACACTGGCCAGGTGTTCCCAGTTACCTGATGCCAACTCAGCTGCACCTGCAAAACAGAGCACACACACACACACACACACACACACAAGTACCTATGGAAAGACTAAGGCCCCATGGTCGTCACACCCCCCCCCCATAAAGTCGGGGTCCTAAAAGGAACCCTGACAAAAACCAATCCTCATAATACTACTACTTCCTTAACTACAAATTCAACCATAGGTACAACTTTTAAAAATCAACCACACCATGTAACAATACACAAATCTTAGACTCATTCAATACCAAACAAATACCTCACCGTTCATGTCTCCCACAACCCCAAGATTCCACTCCCTCCAGCAACTGGATCCTTGAAGCTTTTAAGAAGAAAGGGAAACCTAGGAGAATGGGACACAACACAAACCCAAGAGGCAAAACTATTGACTAGGAGCACGGGACAAAGCATCCGCCACCATGTTATCCCGCCCCTTAATATGGCGAATATCTAGGGTCTAAGATTGGAGAAACAGAGCCCAACGAACAAGCCTCTGATTTGGACTCTGTAATGAACTAAGAAAGGTCAATGGATTATGATCAGTAAAGACCACCACAGGCACAGAGCTAACATATACACTGAAATGCTGCAAAGCTAAAATTAACGCAAGAGTTTTTCTCGATAACTGAATAATTCAACTGATGTTTATTGAATTTCTTCGAAAAGAATTATACTGGCTTATCCACTCCCAAATCAGATTGCAACAACACCGCTCCTGCACCAACATAACTAGCATCTACCTCAAGCTTAAACGCCTATTCCCACTGTGGCGCAGCCAAAACAGGAGCATTACAAATTAAGGCTTTAACATTTTCAAATGCCTTCTGACATTCTGAGGACCACAGATACTTAACATCACCCTTCAACAAATCCGTAAGAGGAGCAACAACAGTAGAAAAATTTCTACAAAAACATCTATAATACCCCACTAGTCCTAAAAACCGCATAAGCATTTTTTTTGTTGATGGCGGAGCATATTCATCAATAGCTTGCACTTTTGCACGAACTGGACACACTCTACCTTGCCCCACCACATGACCCAAATATGTCACTGTAGCTTTTGCAAACTCGCATTTAGCGAGATTGACAGTCAAACGAGCGTGAGCTAAACGGTTAAACAACTGCTGAATACGGTCAAAATGGCTATCCCAGTCATTTGAAAAAATTACTACATCATCTAAATACACTGAGCAACCAATCCAAACCCCCAACAACCAAATTCATTCGGCGTTGAAAAGTCGCCGGTGCATTCCTCAAACCAAAAGCCATCACGGTGTAAGAATATAATCCAGTGGGAGTAATAAACGCAGCTATTTCTCGTGCTCTGGCTGACAACGGGACCCGCCAATAACCTTTCAACAAGTCGAACTTACTCACAAATTTAGCTGACCCAACTTCATCAACACAATCCTCCATCTGAGGAAGCGGAAATGAGTCTGCCTTCGTCACATTATTTACTTTACGAAAATCTGAACAAAATCTAAGTGTGTTATCAGACTTGGGAACAAGCAAACATGGTGATGCCCAACTGGAACAAGATGGCTCAGCAATACCATTATCCAACATATACTTAACCTCAGCATCAAGATACTTGCGTTTCTCTGGATGAACACGATAGAACCTTTGTTTAATAGGTTTACAATCACCAACATCTATATCATGTTCAATCAGATGCGTGCGAGTAGGTGTATCACCAAATCGCTTAATTAAATTCACCAATTGGCCACGCCTAGAAGCATCTAAATGACTCAACAAGCCATCAAGATTCTGTAGAGACTCTGAGTTCTTAAGACCACCACAAAGTACAGCTTCATCAGGCACCAACACATCCTCCCCCCCTTGCTCAGTCGCGGCATGAGGGGATACAGGCTTTGACAAACAAGCTGGATGGAGATCCGCTACCTGCTCTCCTTGATCGGGCTGCACCCGAGAAAAATATGGCTTCAACAAATTCACATGACAAAGCTGAGTAGAAGATCTACGGCAGGGAGTAGCTATAACATAATTCTGCTCCGACACCCTCTTCACCACAGAAAACGGACCAGAAAATTTAGCCTGAAATGGAGGTAACAATGGGCAACAAAGCGAGCACCTGATCCCCAGGGAGAAAAACACGATTCTCAACCTGGCGATCAAAAAGCCTTTTCATTTTGTCCTGTGCAGATTCCAAATTTCTTTTGGCCACCTCCTGGGCTTTATAAAGGCGATACCGAAAACCATTTACGTAGTCAATGAGGTTTTGTGGTGGTTGTAACTCCGTCCAATTATCCCGCAACAGCGCCAAAGGACCACGCACAGTATGACCAAACACAAGGTCATTCGGACTAAATCCTGTGCTCTCCTGGACTGCCTCCCTAGCAGCTAACAACAACCACGGTAAACCATCTTCCCAGTCTCTATTCATTTGTGTGCAATAAGCACGCAACATAGATTTAAGTGTTCGATGAAACCGCTGAAGAGCGCCTTGGCTCTGCGCATGGTAGGCAGATGCCTGATTATGTTTAACATGTAGCTGCTTCAACACTTGCGCAAATAAACGGGACGAAAAATTTGATCCTTGATCCGACTGAATGGCTCTCGGAACACCAAAAATTGAAATAAACTGCGACAACGCACGAACCACAGATTTAGCTGTAATCGTGCGCAAAGGATACGCAGCAGGATATCTTGTACTCTGACACATAACAGTTAAAAGGTAATTCGCTCCCGATTTAGACGGAGGCAACAGGCCAACACAATCTATAATTAAATATTCAAAAGGCTGACTTATAGCTGGTATAGGACACAATGGGGCAGGCTTTAAGCTCTGATTTGGTTTGCTGGTGAGTTGACACGTATGGCATGATTTCACAAAAGCAGAAATATCCCTTTTAAGCCGTGGCCAAAAAAAACACCTCAAAATACGGTCATACGTCTTCCTGACACCCAAATGACCAGACTCATCATGGGAAATCTGCAACACTACTTTACGAAACCTAGAAGGCACAACAACTTGATAAAGAGGTTCACCAACAAATTTCCCACTGAGGGACCCACTTCCTCATCAATACATCATTCTGAATAAAATAACAATGAGCGTGACTTTTCACCTCACCAGACAGACAAGCTATCTGCCAAAGACCCTTCAATGACCCGTCAGCTCGCTGCTCCTCCACCAATTCACTGTGAGAGACAGACCAAGGAACATCAGGACATATGTCATGCTGCATCAAAATGTCATCACTTTCAGTTGAATTTATCTGTTTTAACTGTGCTTGCTTCATTGCGCGCGTCACTGCACACGCCCTGAACACTTCAGGAAACTCTTTTTCATTACTGTCAGGTTCGCCACTAACTAAGGGTGATGACACAACAACGGCAGGAGGCGCAACATCAGCCCACACTCGACTCCCCGCTATACCATTACCCAGGATCATGGTAACACCCTCCACAGGCAAAGCCAGGCGCACGCCGACCGCCACCTCACCCTGAAACAGATCACAGGACAGCATTACTTTGTGCAGAGGTACACGCGAAACATTTAACTCCAGTCCAAGCACAGGAATATAAGAACCCATATAAGAATCCTCTGAAAATGGTAAGGCCGATGCTAAAATGAACAAGTCAAAAGCACCAGTGTCACACAATATTTTTGCGCAGATTTTTTTTATTACTCCCCACCAAAGACACAAAGCCCTCAGTAATGAAAGGCAAATACGACTGCAGCTCTAAACTACACGCATCTGCTTTTAACTCGGCACCTGAAGACTGCAACAACTGATCAGAACCTGGCGCAGCGAACATAGCCGGTTTGGGATTACCATTAATTCCATTTTGCTTAGACTTAGATTTTAATGCAAAACAATCCCTTTTCCAGTGCCCACGTTTATGACAGTAATTACAAACTTTATCAAAGTCACGCGCAATGCGCTCATGTTTCTGTTCCCACCTAGCTTTTTTCACAAGCCCACTAGAACATGCACCAACAGAACTTTCCCAACTGCCATTACTCCGCACACCAGAATTACCACAATCTACATGCGTCAGCACATAATCGGCCAACGCAGCAGCTTCAGCTGCGGTTTTCACCTTTTGCTCACTAATATAAGTTGCAATACACTCCGGAACCGAATTTTTAAATTGCTCCAAAATCATCAAATCACGTAAAGTATCATAGGAGTCAACCTCCGCAGCAGTACACCAACGATCAAACTGAATGTACAAATCACGAGCAAACTCCAAATGCGACTTGTCACCTCGTTTCCAACTTCTAAACCGCTGGCGATAAGCTTCAGGCACCAGCTCTTAAGCCTTAAGAACAGCTGACTTCACCACAAAATAATTTAAACCATCCCTGTCACTTAAAGAAGAAAAGGCCTCTTGAGCCCTGCCCGTCAAGACACATTGTAACATTAATGTGCGGATGGAATCAGGCCACCCCCGTGCTTCAGCCAAACGCTCAAACATTGAAAAAAAAAGTTTCAGGATCTCGCTCATTAAATTTGGGAACAAGCCTTAAATCACTCAAATCGTCTGCCCTGGCCGGGACAACGCCCGGAACAGGAGGACCGTCATTGAGAACATCGGCAGTAACTTTACCCTCACTGATCAACAATAATTTGTCTCTGCAGCTCCAACTTTGCCTGTTCTGTCTATTGCCTCACCTTCTCTACCGCAACTTCCCTCTCAGTTTCCAAATTCATCCGCAACAAAAGCAACTCTTTTTGCTGCTCAAATGATAAACCAGGACCCGCCCCTGACGGCGGAGTCGAGCCCCCGGTACACGCGGACCAAGACACAGCCTCAGCAGTGCCCAACACTCCCATTTTAAACAAATGAACTTTCAAATTCGCTTTTAAAATCTCCTTCACTTTTCTATCACCAACATCAACCTCATAATACTCAGCAATTTTAACCAACTGGTCTCGAGTACACTCATCCAAAAATTCTTCAGCCGGAGCTTTAACAAATGCTTTAACTACATCCGCCATAATTTACAAAAATTCGCAATCGCAGACAAAAAAAACACTACGCGTTAGACCCACCCGTGTGAAAAGGCCAATACAGCCTCCAACCGGAGCAAGTCCCCCGCTATCTAACTATCCAACCAGGAATCTACCTAAATTACTCCCCCCTAGTCTTCATGAGGCGTGGCGGCGGGTATTTATGCACTAATAACCCACTGGACCGAGAAAAGCGACCAGATAAACTGGCAACTACCCCGAGACCAGGGATGTGCCCCCGAGCAAAATGTAGGGAAAAGGGAAAAGGAAGCTCTAACCACCGTACCCCAACACTACAACCGCCCCCCCCAACGAAACCCAAAAGGGGAGACGCCGCTGAAACCTACAAGGGGAACCACTCCTACAACAAACACACCGGTGGATCAACACGTACCCCCTCAAATCTCCATGTATAACCGCAATAAAATCGAAATCTCCCTTACAAACAACGCGTTACAAAGTCATGCACAAGCTTACCTTTAAAACATCTTCCAAAGTGCGCAACAAATATTACCACATGGGGTTAATTACAGCGGATAACCAGAGGAAATCCCTGTGACGTCAACTTCGCATGAGAACTCCAATCTCCCCATCAAAGACTTCCAGCGACAAGCCGCCAATTAAGCCAGACCAATAAGCTCTCATACAAACCAAGCGCACAACTAAACCAGGTACAACCAATAAAACTTACCCAAAACTCATTTAGCAAAAAGAACAAAAAAAAAAAAAAACATACCGAATATCCCTGGCACTTCAAACGCACGAGCACCCCACCTTGTTACGGCCGGCTCATCAGCCGCAACCAGTAAGGGAGATGAAGACAAGGCGGCTCCAAAAGTTAGCAAAAGTTTATTAAATTATACAATAAATACTTAATGGGGTGTGGAAGTAAATGTCAGTAGTGTATGAAAATGTATGAATGCAATGGAAAAATATGAGGTGCATGTTGTAAATGCAAAACAAAAGACAAAGTAAAGACGGCATGGCTTGAGAAGGGGACCGACGGCTTCCGCGATTACGAAGATGACCCAGATGGCTGAAGAGGTGGGATTAAGTAACCTGGGAACACTGGCCAGGTGTTCCCAGTTACCTGATGCCAACTCAGCTGCACCTGCAAAACAGAGCACACACACACACACAAGTACCTATGGAAAGACTAAGGCCCCATGGCCGTCACAATCGATAAAAGGTAAGCTGACTACCTGAATAACCAGGGGCCTATTGCACGCAGGCGGGTTAAGGAATTAGCTCAGGATCGGCACGGGATTAGTCTGATCTCAAGCCCCATTTCGGTTGCACAGAGCGTGTGAGCTAAGCCATGGCACTAGTTACTATGGAAACAAAGTCTGTGTAGCTAGCAAGCTCCAGAGCAGGCTTACAAACTAGCTAAACTCCTGCCACCAGCCAATTTCACCTCCCCTCAGTCAGCAGTCACCCAAATTGAAAATCAACGTCCTTAACAGTCATTCTGAATTATCCACTACACACTGCTATCTCAATTATAGTAGGCCCAGTCCACAGTAATTTTTTTAGAAACTTGTGACCATTGATGTCAGTAAACTAGCCAATATTCGATAATTATAATCCAGTATCCATGTGACAGTGACCATCACAGTTCAATCAGTCCCCCTTCCATGTCACATTTTAGCCATATTTAGCATCCGTCATTATCAGATTGGTCCCTATTCCCCAAGTTGAGACTTCCATCAGAGTAGTAAATGAGCAGTGCTGCATGAAGTAAGTTATCGTGTTTCAGTGTGGTCTTAAATCGCTGCGGTAACCCCTACATACAGCACTGCTGCTACTTTTCTCCGTCATTATTCAGACTGTGACAAGTAAGGTAGAGTCGTTGCCTTAGTGCTAGACCCGAGTGCAATGTCGCTCGCTTCGCGATACTGGAATTAAACATTTTCAGGAGGCTCCTCAACATAATTGTCTGACATTAACATTTAACTTTTTCATTTGAGTATGCCTCCATCAGAGATGATTAAAAGCAGAAAGTGAACTCAAGTAATCTGAAAACGTCTTCTAGATCGGACTATCAATTCAGTCTGTGTAGGACAAGAAAGGGCTTGTAGCAAAATTGTGAGACATTCACGGTACATAAGTGCACTTATAAAAGATTCAGTATATCTTCCTACATGTCATGCGCATTTCACTCAAAAGCTCTTTGATCTAAGGCCTCGCTCGACATTATATCTGTCCGACAACAACGTCTTTTCTCGTTCACGGTAACACCGAAGTGCATCGGCTACGCCTTTTTGACGAGTTTACTTTCACTTGAGTTTAGCTCACTTTAATACTCCTCTCAAACGTCTCGCACCATTCAGACAGAAACTAAAGGAATAACGAGCAGAGGCATTTCAGCTATGGTGATGATCAGCAATTCTGTGATCAATCTCGGGGACTATTTGAGGTGGCTGAGTGCACGCACTCAGCAGGATCAGCGGCACAGGGCTTCACTTTGCCTATCCTCCTCCACCTGCTGATGGCTTTGTGCAATCAATTAAGCCAGCGACGTGCTGTTTGGGATATGGCAATCCTCGCTTTGGCGTTGATCCAGGATCTCAGGATCCAACTTTTGTGCAATAGACCCCAGGTTATCCCATCACTGGATTTTTAAATCCCTGATGGCGGTGGTATATTCCCGCATGACAATACCAGGATGCATCAGGCTCAAATTGTGAAAGAGTGGTTCTTTAAGCATGAGGAATCCTTTTTACACATGGATTAGCAGAGTTGTGACCAAGTCATCATGTTCAAGTCAAATCAGGTCACTGGTCATTAGCTCAAACTAAAAGCAGATGAGGGAGAGCAATGAGGGGTAATCAGACAATGAGCTAACTAATTAACAAGCAGAGTGGGGAAAGCTGAGAGAGTTAAAAGCTGAGATACATTTAGGATCAGAAAGGGGTCAATGTCTACATGAAATGCAGCTCATGGTTCTCTCAGCTTTCCCACTCTGCTCATTAATTGGTTAGCTCCTTGTCTAATTTGTTCCCCTGCCCCCTTTCACTCCTCATTGCTCTCCCTCTTCTGCTTTGAGTTTGGGTAATGACTAGTGACCCGATTTGACTTGAACATTATGACTTGGTCACAACTCTGTGAATCAGCCAAGACAAAATACTGACCTGAACCAGGTGAAAGTGTTTAGGACTTTCTGGAGGTGGCTTTACAAAGGCTGAATCCAACTAGGCTTATGCGGTCGGAGGCGACGGCTTGGGGTATATCCCCAAACGCCCCCAATCCTCCAATTCCCCAATCCTTGAGTAGACCCAATACAATATAAAGCCCCTCAGGTCATGACCTTTCATTTCAATCACAACAAAGCTCCACCTTGTGTCAAAATTTTTAACCAAGAAGCAGGTATACTGCCATCGTGGGACACATCCTCAGGTCATGACCTTTCATTTCCACTTGATTTCAGGTCAATCGGACAAATATTTCCAGAGATATGATAAAAACTGTGATTATTTTCAGTTTTTGGCCCCTGGTGGCCAATCTAGAAATTTTAAATTGTTCAAAATCGAATCAGTTCTTCCTCTTTATGATACTTACTTATATGCAAAACTAGAAATTTCTAACTGAAATATTACTGAAGTTATCACGTAAACACGTAGGGCGGCACGGCGGTGGCGGTCGGACCAATAACATAATATCCCCAGAATGCTATTTGGCGTTCGGGGATATAAATATCTGCACTTTTCCGTACTAGCAGACTCGCGGACTTTGCGGGCCCATTCACGGGAAGTCTGGGAGTGCTGAGGGCTGTCCAAATCCACAATATGCCACGCTCTGCGTTGCTCTTGTTTTATTATGCTGCAGACTCCTGCTCTTGCAGACCTTACGTGATGATGGTGAAGACGTCACATTACACACGCCCGAAGTCTGGGAGGGCTCAGTCTGGAAGTCAAGAGGGTGGAGGTTTGGATTCAGCCAAAGTGGGATGACTCTCCTTCATCAATACAAGATCTCTATTGAAAATTAATATAACTCCTGTTGGAAAGAAATAACATTGCATGCAATTGCTGGTACAATCCCACAAGGAATATACGTCATGATAACAGGTAAAAGGCGATCCAATAAAATATTATTGCACAACTATTTTTTGGCCAGGCAGCGTTTTATCACAGTTGGTACATTTAATATAGCAATTGTGGAGTTAAATGTTTAAATTAACTTACCACAAGTGTATTGACTTATGAAAGGCTTTAGGTCTGAGGGTGGCATTGAAATGAATTTATCTGTAGTCTAGCGTGTATTTTTTCAGGTGAATAGCAAGGGAGATGAATAGGATCCCTCTAAAAATGCCTTTTTTTTTTTTTTTGCTTTTCTAGCATATTCCACTGTGTGGAAACTTGATTTGCTGTTCACTGCGGTGAAATATGCTGTTCCCATTGACGGTGGAATTGAGAATCTATTAAGGTGCATCATGGTAAACTGTGCCCTCTCCCCTCCGCTGCTCATCGTAATTAATTTTCATCACAACTGATATACACGGCTCTGCATCTCAGTAGAAATCTGTGTTATCAGTCAAGCTGGTAATTTAAATGCTTGCTTGCTGAACTCTGAGAGGCCTGCAAACCAAAAAAAATTATTGCTGAAATTAAGATATGTTTGCACTTTAGTGCATAGATATGTCCAGTTCAGCATCAAGCTGCTCCATGTTTTTCTTTAAGAGTGTCAAAGAGAAGGTGGTTTTCCTTTGTTTTCCTGAAAGGTTTTGTAAATGAGATGC
The DNA here is from genome assembly GCA_029721435.1 of Gymnothorax reevesii. Lineage (NCBI taxonomy): Eukaryota > Metazoa > Chordata > Actinopteri > Anguilliformes > Muraenidae > Gymnothorax > Gymnothorax reevesii. The sequence continues at coordinate 77,189,793 of CM056575.1, forward strand.
ATTTTCATGCACACCATGCATACCGAGGAGCCCAGCAAACACAGCATACCTTTCCCTCTCTTTTATATTACAGAAGAGGGTACTTGAGATGACTCGAGTGAGGGTGTCACCAAACAGGAGGAGGCACTAGAGCTGAACTCTCTGTGGGCCGAAATGGTTTATTTATTGTTCAGTGAGTGGAACAAGGCTTCCTGCTTGTTCCAGATTCACGGGCTCTCCAACAACATGTGATGTCACTCCTGGTTGACTGTTTAATTTATTCCCCTCAGCAGTGGTTTACCTTTCCTTTCAGTGCTGTCCTTCATATGTTACAGAAGATAGTATAGCTTGTTTGTGTTGGTGAGTTGTGGAATTGAGCAAACTGTGTGTGTGTGAGATTTTGCTCCAGGGGGTGATGGCAGTTAGAACCTGAAGCATGAAAGGTCGTCTTGTGGTGCACAGATCTACTAAACAATGGAAGCCGGGGAGCTTGGTCAATGGAGACGGGAGGGGCCTTACTGTGCTGGCGAGCTAATGATGTCTACCTCCTGCCACATTAGGGAAAAAAATCCCCTATTGTTCCCTTCTATGACACGGAAGTGTGCTCTGTTTGCAGGCTGGCCACTGGGTGGAGGGTTAAAGGGTAGATTTGGAGTAGGGAGTTTTTTTGGATTGGCGTTAATGTGTCCATGGCAGCTTTGCATGCGGTTCACACATCAGGGCTAATACATTAGCATCACAATCAGCTGAAACACAATGCTCTCTGATGCGTGCGTTCAGGCTGAGGTTGCGGTTCCAAATAACTAGCAGCCTCACCACTGGTCTCTGACTAGCAGTTTTGTGACTTGTATGTATGCCAGAAATTCACAAAAGGCTGAAATATGTTCATCAGAAATCCCTGGCTTCCCGGCTTACTTTTACAATAAGCTTTTCTTTGAACTTTTTAGAATTGATTTCTATTCATGAAAATAATCAGGCAAACAATGCAGAACAGAATTTAATCATAATGATTAACATGTATGAAAGTAGGGTGGTTGGTGTCGGGATTTTAATACTTTCTAAGAACCCTCCCTTCCCCCTTTCTAAGGGTTCACACACAAGTATTTGGACAATTGGCTGTTCAGCGTTTTATGGCCTGGTGTTTTTTTCCAGAATAATTTCATTCAACAGTGAACACATGCAAATTTATAGTTGAAATGAAGTGTGACATTTCATTTGGATTCTGCAACTGTTAACTTTCCATATGAAATCTAAAGTTTGGACTTACAGGTTGCTCACAGCTATGACGTTCCTCTGCGAGCCCTGTGGTTAAGTGTTTAAATCCCAGCTATACCATTACCAGCTCTGGCCAGAAGTTCGCAAGGGCAAGGCAAAAATTGGTAGGGGATGAGCTTGTAAAGAGTCTGTTAGTTCATCCAAAGAGTAGTGTACAGTAGCGAGGGGTAGTCATCACGTGAGTCAGGAATCATGTGCCAGGGCATCTTCCTCCTGTGTCAATGAGAGCAGATCGCGTTGTGGTGTGTAAGACAGTTTGGCTTGTAATGGTGCGATCAGGAACCAGTCGCGAGAACCAGGCAATGCAGTAGAACTTACTTTATTAATAAAGGGGGAGGACCCCCACCGGGCAAATGGCAAAAGTACAGAGTCCACAATCCAAAAGTCAAAATCCAGTTGAGCAAAAATAGAATCAAAACCAGGGCAGCAATCACAGTAATCGCAGTCGGACAGAAATGGGTCTGGTTCACAGCAATAGGTATATCAGAGAAGCAAAGCCAGAATCCAAAGGGCGTAATCCCAATCGTTTCCAGGGCAGCAAACAGAGATCTCGTAGTCGGGCAGAAAATGGTCAAAACACACAGATGCAACAATAATCCAAAAAAATCACGAAGGCAAAAATCGGAAGTCGGACGGTCCAGTCAGAAAGATAAACACTGAGTAATCAAGGCGAGAAACGTAGCACGAGAAGACTAGGGAAAACGATCTGACGAAGAGTGGCTGTGAAAAGACATCTAATATACACTTCTGGGAAGATCACATGGGGAGAATCACAGGTGCAGATAGTCAGACTGATTACAAGGGGAAGACACAGGAGGAATAATCTAATTACATGAATTTGGCAAATACCAAAACGCAGACAGGGATCACAAGACAAACCTATGTACAAAACAGCTCCGGTTAAGGAGTACTAAATTGTATAGTTTAAAGAAAAGGAAAGCATTAAGTATTAGGCTAGGTTTACATGATGACGGTGTGAACAGAAGACGCAAAAGTGGCGTCGTGTCTTCACTTTTTATTTCGCGTTCAGACGAGCGTTCTCGGGAGGAAATCTGTGTGCATATGGTGACGCGAAAAGTGTGTAGAAATCGATTGGGTATACATGCCAGACGGCTAGGTGGTGCTGTGATACACTAACACAAACTCCGCCATGCCTACACGCATGCGTAGAATCTTCCTTCTTCTCGTCACTGTGCCGCGAAATCACAAAATAAGGCTACCGGTAACAAGAAGAACAGGTCGAGCTATTGCTCCAGATTACTTTAAACTATAAAACCTCTAAGGCTCAGCAAGGCAATTTGTAGTAACGATTCCTGTACATTTATTATGGCTGCCAGAGTAGCCTGAAGGTCCGAAGCATGGATGTAATCCGACATGTTTGTTTACTGCGTAACGTAAACGCCTACACGACGTGAGCAGAACAGCAGATCTGAGCCAGTTTTGCGTCTTGGCCAGTTTAGACGGAAACGCTACGCCGGAGCGTATTCAAGTTTTCCACTTTCGAGGGTGGTTTGAGCCGTCACCATATAAACAAAAGGCACTCCCGTTAAAATATTTTGTCGTCTTTACTCGCAAGCGTCTTCGTGTAAACTGGGCCTTAGTGGACATCCACAGAATCTGCAGCAGAGATAATTAGGGATAGGCAAGGAGGCGGAGACTAGCATTGGGCGACTGCTGAGAGATCGTTAGTCAATTAGTATGTGCAGCTATACAATCCCGAGTGTATGTTAGTAAGTTAGTAAAAATTAGGGCTGTCAGAATAATTAATCGGGATTAATTTAAGCGCAATAAAAGTAACTGCCACTATGAGGCAGACAGACGTGATTGCTTATTACCTTTTCCATGACACATACCTAATGGGGTCATTTGAAATGCTTCCGGTCAGAAAACTGTGATTTGAAGTCCATTAATTACCAGCCAGGTTAGACAGCCTCCATCGCCTTGGCATAATTAGCTCACCTTAAATCATTTCCCGCGTACTTTGCCTGACTTTCAATCAAGCCATTTATTCAGCCAACTGACTAATCAAAATCAAAATGTGGCGTAGAATGATTACGAAGTGATAATAAGAAGCAGACGGACCAAACCAGGCAGCCGCGTTAGATTGAAAAAATTTCAATAATCTGAATAAATAGCTGACCTCTGAATTCCACCTTTCATCAAGGAATTTTGTATGCATTATTAAAGATATTTCTAAAAAAAAAAATGAAGTTATTCAAAGATGGCCCTGGTTTTAAGAGCTTAAAAAATATGGGCTACTTGAAGTTGAAAACATTTTGTGAAGCATACTGAACATGAATGTGATAGAGAATACGTTTGCCTTGCAGGCAATAGTCAAATGCACCGAAGATTTGGCAATTAACGTTCAGGCGAATCTTTGCCGCAAATTTGAGGCATTTTTTATGAGATAATTGAACGAGAGTTATTTAAAATAATGTAACTCATAGCACTTGATTTTATTTACTTTTGAGCATCTAAATAACCGACAGTGAAGGTGGAAAACATTTTGTTTAAGCGTATAGAACGTGACATGTAAATTGTTAACAAATTTGAAAATCTTTTAATATAACGCGGCAGCCTGGTTAGGTCTGTCTGGTTCTCATTCTGTCTTCTCAATCATTATAGGCTACATTTTGGTTTTGATTTGTCAGTTGGCTGAATAAATAGCTTGATTGCAAGTCAGGCAAAGTACATGGGAATTGAATTAAGGTGAGCTAATTATGCCAAGGCGATGGAGGCTGTCCAGCCTGGCTGGTAATTAGTGGACTTCAAACCAAAGTTTTCTTACCGGAAGCATTTCAAATGACCGCATTAGGTATGTGTCATAGAAAAGGTAATAAGCAAGCACGTCTGTCTGCCTCATAGTGGCAGTTACTTTTATTGCGCTTAAATTAATCGTAATTAATTATTCTGACAGCCCTAGTAAAAATATATAATGTTAATCAGGGTTAGTAATGAATCAAAAACAACAAACTGTTAGTATGGTTAGTAGATAGCAAAAGAGAAAGGAAGGAAGCACATGAGATAATGAAAGAAGGTTGAAACCCAGAAACCAATAAATCACCCGAATGAGTGGCACGCAAGACTAGGGACCGTGGGCAAAGACCTACATAAGACAAGACTGGGTAGACGAAGTGCAATGCATGGAAACTGAAGCATGGCTAACTATGAACATGAAAAATAATAAAACATGAAAATCCAAATACCAATACACAATACACAAGAATGATCGGACATGAGCAAAAAGCAGAATCACAACATGGCTATGTTCAGGATGGGGAAAAAATTGGGGGAAAATAAAAGAAATCCGAAGAGATGTTGCTCCCCATATGAAGAAAGCCATTAGACTGAAAAACAGCATTATTGCAGCGTGTTTCAACCACGCTTTGCTTGAATATATAGCTCTCATTCCAAAGAGAAGTGTCCACAGTAGTCAATGAGATTTGCTTAATTGGCTAAATTAGGTGGCAACATACATCAGTTTTTTCTTTTATTTCTAATTTTCTTTTCAGTCTCAACGTCAACTGTGGTGGAAGCTGCATGTGTGCTATTGGTCCAGATGGATCCACATCTGCTTCTAGTGTTCTGCATTTAATGTAATGCGCATAATTTTTTGGGATAACATTACAGTGCCGTGAAAGTATTTGCCCCCTTCCTGATTTCTTTTTTTTTTTTAATATTTGTCACACTTAAATGTTTCAGATCAGCAAATTTTAATATTAGACAAAGACAACCCAAGTAAATACATAATGCAGTTTTTAAATGATTTAATCTATGAAGGGGAAAAAGCTATCCAAACCTACCTGGCCTGGTGTGAAAAAGTCATTGCCCCTAAACCTAATAACTGGTTGTGCCACCCTCTGTGACAACGGCAATCAAGTGTTTGCGATGACTGGCAATGAGTCTTTCACATCGCTGAGGAGGAATTGTGGCCCACTCTTCTTTGCGGAATGTTTTAATTCAGCCATTTTGGAGGGTTTTAGAGCATGAACGGCCTGTTTAAGGTCATGCCAATACATCACAATCGGATTTAAGTCCAGTCTTTGCTTAGGCTGCTCCAAAACCTTCATTTTTTTTTTTAAAGCCATTCAGAGGTGGACATGCTAATGTGTTTCGGATCATTGTCCTGCTGCTTAACCCAAGTGTACTTAAGCTTGAGGTCACCAACTGATGGTTGGACACTCTCCTTCAGGATTTTCCGGTAGAGAGCAGAATTCATAGTTCCAATCAATTGCAACAAGTCATCCAGGTCCTGAAGCAGCAAAGCAGCCCCAAACCATCACACTACCACCACCATGTTTGACTTTTGGTATGATGTTCTTCTCATGAAATTATATGTTAGTTTTAAGCCTGATGTAATGCACACCTTCCGAAAAGTTCAACTTTTGTCTCGTCAATCCACAGAATATTTTCCCAAAAGTCTTCTGGCACATGTGAGATGAGCCCTCGTGTTCTTTTTGTTCAGCAGTGGTTTTCGCCTTGGATATCCTCCAATGCCATTTTTGCCCAGTCTCTTTCTCATTGTTGAATCATGAACACTGACTTGAACTGAGGCAAGTGAGGCCTGCAGTTCTTTAGATGTTGCTCTGGGTTCTTTTGTGACTCTGGATGAGTCGTTGTTGCGCTTTTAGAGTAATTCTGGTAGGCCAGCCACTCCTGGGAAGGTTCACCACTGTTGCAAGTTTTCTCCATTTGTGGATAATGGCTCTCACCGTGATTCGCCAGAGTCCCAAAGCCTTAGAAATGGCTTTGCCACCCTTTCCAGACTGATAGATGTCAAATTCTTTGTTTCTCATCTGCTCTTGAATTTCTTTAGTTCACAGCATGATGTTGCTTTTTGAGATCTTTGACAAAGTGAAATAGGCTAAAACAGGTTTGGCAGTAATCAGTCCTGGGCAAGGGCGTTACTGTGTCTCAAATTTTGGGGGGACAAGATTTTAAGGGTCTTTTTTTTACCCACAAGCAGACAATGTTCAATGCTGCGCAGTCTGTTAAGATAAAGGCTGAAATGCTCAAAAAACATGCATCTTCAAAAGATTTCTAATCAAGGTTTTGGTTACAATGTTACTTAGCATTTTGTCTAGAAAAGGAGCACTGTCTAGGTGAGGAGAGTCCAATCTTATCCATGAAACGCCGCTGCGTGTGTAGGTTTTCATTTTTGCCCAGCGCTACATCACCTGAATCATCTAATTAACTAATCATGGGGTTCAATAAAAACCACAGATTACATTCAAAGTCAATGGAAAGAAGCGAATACACGGTCGTGCGAAAAAATTGTTTCACATCCGGTGGAAACCAGGGGGGTATTCCACAAAGCTGGCTACCTGAGTAAGCCTGGCTTTTGCAAAAAGTAAAACCTAAAAAGCTATATTTATTTCAGTCCATGTTCCAGATTTGAATAATTTCTAGGTTTTACTCTGTGCAAAAGCCAGGCTTACTCAGTTAGCCAGCTTTGTGGAATACCGCCCAGCTTAGTAATGCTACACCTGATGTTAGTTATCAAGGGCTCAACACTAACTTATTTTTTTAATTACTCATTCGGGAAAGTAAAATCAGATTTTTACTAGCCAAAAGAAAAATTTACATGCAAAATAAAATATAATAATAATAATAATTAAAATAAAATTTCTCAATGACTGGGAACCTTTACATCCTTTCTATAGCAGGAGGTCAGCCAAGTAAAAACAAAAATAATGTTTTAAATTCTGGTCTCTTCAGCATTCTTGCATTCAAAAATGTTTTCTTTTACTGTTCTGTGAAACTATGATTTGAATTCCAGGTCATAATATTTTTCAAAGTGATTTTACTGTTGTGTGTCAATAAATACAAACATATATATTTTTACACACTAAAATGAATTATGAATTCTCTCACTTTTGTCTACTCAAATTCTCATTTGTTACTTTACAGTCACCAATAAACACAAGGAAATGTACCAGTGTATAAGAAACCCTTGAAAAATGATAAGGCAAATAAAATTTAACTTCAGTTTGTACCCTTTTAAATTCTAATAAAGAAACTCACTTATTTACCCTTTAAACGTTTTAGTCTCACAAATTTCTCTTGGGTTCTCTTCAAATTCACCCAACAGGGAAATTGGAAAATACACATAGACTTCACACGCAGTGACGTACAACTTTTCACGCAAATTACCGGAAACATCAGAACCTCATTTAGCTCAAAGGTTTAGCTCAAATTTCAACCATGAAATTAATATAAGTAAAATTACTTTAAGAAACAATCAGATTCAGTGAAATGATAGCATTGGCATTAAACTAACGTTAATCCATGGATATGTTCAGACAATAACCAAGCACTTGGCTTTGCATTGGGGACCAAACGTTAGTGCACATAAATCCTTGATTTCGTTTCGATGCAGTGACACTACCTCACGAGTCCATGAAACAGGAGAAGCCGATCGGAAGCGTTGAGAGGAGAAACCAGTGCAGCAGGGGGAACGGTCATCCGAGTCGCTTCCGCAGTTCAGCAAGTTCGTCCTCATGAGGCATTAGCAACGGTTGCGGTTCTTTCTTGGTGAAAGCTACGGATAGCATTTTAGCGGAGTCTCTCACAGTACTATCTTAAACGTCCACGTCATCAGACTTTATGAGAACAAAAAGCGCAGTATATTTACCCAGCAACTCTTCACTTCAAGATCGCCTTTAAGCGAAAATTTCAGCTGTTCAGCTCTCTCACGCCACACTCTCCCAAAGCGTCTATAACGTTCTTCACGTTTTTTCTAAATGCACAATCAACAACAGAAGGCTTCTTCTTGGTTAAAGGTGCAGTCCCGCCTGGCTCAGATCAGGTCGTTTTTCTTGTGAATTTCCCATTGAGTCGAGCACCGCCTCCGCCCAATCAGGAGTCTCCCCGAAACCATCCGCTGGCCGAACCGGGTGACATTATCAGTTGTCGGAGTGGTCACTTCGTCCTCGCTGAAAACACTATAGCTGTCAAAAAGAAAGCGAACTAAACCGAGACAAATCAAACGAAAGTATCTTGTAACTTGGAAATGTTCGGTAACGTTCATTCCATAATTTCTGCATATACAATTTTCGTCCCGGGAAGTTTTAGGAACATGGTTTACTGGATGTTTCAGGCCGGACGATCATGATAGTGTGCTATTTGTCAGCACTCACCGATTTGATCTGAAAGGGATTATTCAACTTTTTGACAAATTGGCCTATCGACAGAATCCCTATAGTTATACCGGTAGGTGCATTGCCTTTAATTATCCCTGCCTTTTGTTTTGACATTCGGGTAGAGAGACGCGAGCTGCTCAGCGAACATAACGAGAGTGAACGTTACTGTCCCGCAACTCATCAAATACACAACAGCTCCAAAACGCTCTCGTCGATAAGTTGTGACCATAGAGTAACATACTAATATTAAAGTCGATGTTTGATTTGTTAAATTTTTTGGGGGGGACGAACACCACCCTTTTGAATGTTGAGGGGGACATGTCCCCCCCATTCCCCCCACTAATAACGCCTATGGTCCTGGGTGTGGCTAGTGAAACTGGACTCAAAATGTGGTTAATCACAGTTAATTCTTGATTTAACAAGGGGCGCAATTACTTTTTCACATAGGCCCAGGTAGGTTTGCATTGCTTTTTCCCCTTAAATGAAATCATCATTTCAAAACTGCATTTTGTATTTACTCGGGTTATCTTTGTCTCATATTAAAATTTGTCTCATGATCTGAAACATTTAAGTGTGAAAAATGTGCAAAGAAGTAAGAAATCAGGAACGGGGCAAATACTTTTTCACAGCACTGTGCATGATATTCAGTAACTAGAATCTGGATAGATTTTGGAAAGGACTGGGGTTAAGATCGTCTACTGGCCTGAAATTTTTTTTTTAAAAGATAAGAAATAAGAATCATGCCTGCTGACTAGGGTGTAAAGATTCTGAATCGCTTCTGTATCGATGTTTTTTAAGGCATAGAACCGCCATGGAGCGAACATCCGAGTTGAACAGTTTCCTTTATTAAAAATGACGCAGTCTTGAACGAAAGTGCCAAACATCAAAGGGAATGAGAAATGCTTCCAGGAAAAAATACTTGACCGTTTCGGCGACATGCTGCACGGAACCAAGTAAAGGACTACAGAATCATCTCCTTTTAAGCAATTTGGTTACTCTAATCTTGTCCCTGTTTACTTTGATCAATTAGCAATCAAACCGGTGATTCTCTTTTTTTAGTTTGCTGAATGAGTAGAGCTGTTTAAGACAGCATGTTTGATTGCCGCATTCTGAAAGTTAAATGGGCATAGATTTGCAAGAGCCCGTATTTGGCCATTTCGTGTGATCATTTATAGCTCACTCTCACGTTTCATCTGCTTTGATGTTTTCCACCTTGTGCATATTTTAGACGCCTGAAATCCAGGGCGATCTGAAAATAAATCTCTTTAGTTTTATTTTATCATTATAGATCTCCTAAAAATTCCACAATGAGAGGTGAAATGCTTAGTTGGGATGTGGCGAAGTTGAACGAGGATTTTTACCCCTCAGCCCTTAAGGCTGACGGGGTATTGCTATCCTTTGTGCGGTTGGGCGGGCGTCTCCAAAAACTTCAACATCGGGCTTTAGGGGTATTCCGTGCATTGCACGCCTATTTTTTTTAAGTGTGATGCGACAACTTGCACCGTCATGGGGTGTGTAGGCAGTCGCGTGTAATTTCTTGAAACATACACGCCTGAAGCAGCTTAAAACGATTTAAAATGCCGTCGGGAAGAAGCCATGAGTTTAGATTTCGCTAATTGCAGGTGCTCCGCCCTTCCTTAAATCTGCTCCCGTGCACTTGGCCAAAATAACAATCAAGAAATTTAGCCAGTAGCCTATAACGATTAAGATGTGATGGTGAAAAGCAGACGAACATAACTGGGCTACGGTGTTAGATTGAAAGAATGCCAATTTGAATAATGAGAAAAAAATCATCTTCCTCTGAATTTCATCTCTCATTGCAGCATTTTAGGAGATTATTCAAGATTAATTTAAAACGATTTGTTGTGAGATCGACCATTGTAATTATTTAAACGTCTTGCCTTCAGAAAGTGCATCATGACCGAGGGTGCTTTCACACAAGGCACTCAGGCACAGATCTGAGGACATTTTACCCCCAAGTCCAGTTCATTTGATAAGTGTGAACACAAGCGTACTGTGCCTGGGCACGGTACGCAAGTCCGCTTGTAAGAGCTGGACTCGGACGCGGTTCATCCGTACTTGTACCAAATATTAAAGCAACCGTACCTGAGCACGGAAGATTACTGTTATGTGTTACGGCTCTTTTGTTCAAACAAACGCAGCGGCAAAAGGATTTCTCCATTCAAACGAAGACGAAAACATACAATTACAACTGGGTACTACACAAAAAATCCCGGAGATTTATGGAATAATTTGTGAGTACTTACATTCGCGTGGTTATTACAAAACAATAGAATAGTTCCGTGACAAACTAAAGAAAATGCGGCTGCAATATTCCAAAGTGCAGGATGCGATGCGAAAGTATGGAAGCCCATAGGGGACAATGTTAACATGAAAATGCAATGAATCTTGCATTATAATTTTCCACTTGTGAATTATTTTAGACAAAATTTAATTGAAAATGCATTCATTCAATTATCACTTTCATTTTAACATGCTCATATGGGGAAATCTATGACAATATTCAAATGATAATGAAAATGCTGTTTCACATTCAATTTTCAAAGTTGTGCCCCGCAAAACAGTGAACAGTATTCAAATGCAATAAGCAAAACAGCACCCCCAGCCTATTGCATTTGCATTTAAATAGCACCATGCCCTTTTAGGGTCAACATGAAAATGTAAAAGCTATTCTCTGACTATGTGAAAATGATACTGAAAACAGCATTCAACATTTAATTTGCAAAGACTTAAAGCTATTCTTGCCTTTCTGGCATGCGGCACAGCACTGAGTAGAAATTTGAACATGAACAACTCCGCCTCCCTCCAAAGTCCCACCCTCCTCCCCCTGTCTGACCTCTGAGGCTCCCCTCCTCCCCTCACGCGTGCGGTGAGAAAGTGAGCAGCGCGAATGAAGCTGCTTTCACATCGGACGCATAACGAACTTTTCGCACTAAAAGATTACATTCAAAGTCAATGCAAAGACGCAAATCTCACGCGTATTCGCATCTTTGCATTGACTTTGAATGTAATCTGTCGTACAAAAAATTTGTTTTGCGTCCGGTGGGAAAGCATCTTGAAACGAGGCGATGGAGTCAGATTCAGAGGCACCGGTTAGTGAAAACTAACCAACCGTAATTACATAATATTTCATTCTATATGTGGAATAAAATAAAATGCCCTCATAACATCTGACGAACTACCATTAAAGTTAGTAATTATAGAATTTCAGCTCATCTTTGTTTATAGTCAGATGCTTCTTGTTTTGGCAGAATTCATTCATGTTTTCTTGCACAACTGCTGTCATAACGTCTTACTTCACCAGTATTGTCCTGGTAACGGTAGTCATTAAATCAAGAGCAGTTGCAGCCACTTTGTTTGCAGGCTAACCTCGTTGAGTAGCTACCTGCTTTGTCTCTACCGCTCTGCTGCTCTGCCAGGGAGGCGCGTGACTCGCAAGCAGTGACAGCGGTAGGCAACTGGAAGGGACGCAGCGACGGATGGCAGACAGGAAGCTCGGCAAATCATTTTATTCGGTCCAAAGAAAATGATTGGTCAGACTTTTATCAGAAATGTATGAGAATTGAATATCGATGAGTATCAACTCCTGGTGGATTTCTTTTACATTTTAGTGTGCCATACGCTTATTAGGAGCATTTTAAGATTACTAAAGAAAAGTGTAAAAATTCCAGAAAGGTAAGAATAGCTTTTACCTGCTCTACTAAGAACAATATTCAATGCAATAAGCCAAACAGCACTCCCAGTCTATTGCATTTACACACTCTTTTATCACACTCTTTTAGGGTCAACATTAAAAAAAATAAATGCTGTTTTCTACTCACTTGATGATAATAATAATGAGAGTGGCATTTGACATTTCATTTTCAAAGACTTAAAGGTCTAGACTGAAACCAAGTATGAGTGCCAATTTTAATGTCCCTAAATATTGGCTCATATTTCTTGACTAAATACAAGAAAAAAAAACTAGGCTTATGCTGTCGGAGGGTATATATATATTGGGGGTATATTCCAGAACGCCTCCAATCCTCCAATTCCCCAAGAATAGACCTTGAATAGACTTTCATTTGAACTTAATTTCAGGTCAATCGGTCAAATGGTTCTGAATGGTAATTTTCCATCACAAAGCACCACCTGGTGGCAAATATTGAACCATACAGGCATGATGCCATCATGTGACACATTGCGAGGTCATGACCTTGCAGTTGCACATAGTTTCATGTCAATTGGAGAAATAGTTCCAAAGATATAGCAAAAATGGTGAATTTTATGTGACAAAGCTCCACCTTGTGTCAAAATTTTGAACCAAACAGGTATAATGTCATCGTGGGGGACACCCTCAGGTCATGACCTTTCATTTCACTTAATTTGAGGTCAATCGGACAAATATTACCAGAGATATGATAAAAACAGTGATTTTTTCAGTTTTTGGCCCCTGGTGGCCAATCTGGAAATTGTAAATTGTCCAAAACTGAATGAGTTCTTCCTCTTTATGATACTTACTTGTATGCAAAACTTGGAATTTCTAATTGAAATATTACTGCAGTTATCGCGTTAACAAGTAAATCAGGTTTTGGCCCCTGTTGGCCAATCTAGAGATTGTAAATTGTCCAAAATCGAATCAGTTCTTCCACTTTATGATACTTACTTATGTGCAAAACTTGAAATTTGTAATTGTAATATTACTGAAGTTATCGTGGAACAGTGATTTTTTCAGCTTTTGACCCCTGGTGGCCAATCTAGTCAAAGTAATTTGTCCAAAATCGAATCAGTTCTTCCTCTTTATGATAGTTACTAATGTGCAAAATTTGTAATTTTTAATTGAAATATTACTGAAATTATCGCGTTAACACGTAGTGCGGCGGCCGGACCAAAAACATAATATCCCCCGGTACGCCATTCGGCGTTCGGGGATATAATTAGAAAAATATCCCGTGATTAAGTTACTGGTGTTTAATTGCCCAATTTTCAACGTTTTCTGAAAACAAAATTAAAAGCGCACCGAGTGACAGCAACTCAGGAAACAATGGTTGTAGAACGCGAAAAACAATGGCGACTTATAGAAAAAAGAGTGATTCTGAAGCTTCTTTGAAAGAAATCGAAGAGGAATGCATGTTGTTCCGTACCGTGCCACAGTGCAATTTCTCCCCCTCCCCTCTACCCCCGCTGGTGGGCTTTCACACTAGTAATTTCTAACCGAACTCAAGTACACTTGCAGATGTCAAAATTCCGATACAGCACGTTGCAGCACACACCTAGGTGGTTTTAAATGGGGAACGATTTTTAAAGGAGATGCCAATATATTTTGTGGGTTTTTATCATTTAGAAGGGGGTTTAGAACGTTAATATCACAAATGCATATGCTGCACATGCAATAGCTTCCCGGTGTGTCATCGGTAACATGCTTTACCACGTATAGCGGCACCAGAAATTAAACTCGAAATTTTCTTGACTGGATGCTTGATGTTTTTACTCACTCGTGGCTTTCTTTGGGTACCAAAACATCGGAGTAAAACAAAAAAAGAAAAGCACTGATTGCTTTCAATATTGAGGGAGGTTGAACACGGAATTCTTTCGCCCATGTGTTTTTGGCCAATTCTGCTCTCCACTGCCGTATATCGCGAAAATTTATCTTTCTCATAACTTGAGCAGTCAGACATTCGCAGTGCGTCTCACACTTTGAAATATCGCAGCTGCCTTTTACTTTGTCATAGCATTGTTCTATTGTTCTGTGATAACCACGCAAATGGACCTACTCAAAAATTATTCCATAAATCTCAGTTGTGTGTAGTATCCAGTTGTTTGCTGACATGCAGCATGGAGATGTGAGCTTGCCATTTAAACTCAGGCCGATTGCGTGAAAATTAGCAACTCTGCATTATGGATGAACTCCGCCAGAGTCCGCAAAGTTAGCTCTTGTTGTCTTGAGGTGTGTCATAAAAACTATTTTGAAAACATTTTTACAATTGTTTGCGTTTTGGGTCAAAAAGCGTCAGATTTGTGGGAAATCTGTAATGTGTCCTGTCTTGGCTATAAATTTGAAACTAATCATCCGATTGTGATCATATTTGGCATCAAGGTGTAAAAACACATAAAGATGTGTCATGGAAAACAATTTTGAAAATAATAGTGTAATTTTTCAGGTTTTGGGGCAAAAAGCGACACATTTGTGGGAAATCTGTAATGTGTCGTGTCCGGGCTATAACTTTGAGAATAATCTTCCGATTGTGATCATATTTGGCATCAAGGCGTAAAAACACATAAAGGTGTGTCATGAAAAACAATTTTGAAAATATCTTTACAGTTGTTTACGTTTTGGGTCAAAAAGCGTCAGATTTGTGGGAAATCAGTAATGTGTCCTGTCTTGGCTATAAATTTGAAACTAATCATCCGATCGTGATCATATTTCACATCGAGGTGACATAAAGGTGCGTCATGAAAACAATTTGGTATAATTTTTTTCTGATGTATACCCTCCGGCCTATTTTTTTTGCAAGGAAATTAACAGCTTTGCGATAAGTACAGTTCTTTAGAAATCTAAATGCATATAAACATTCTCTATTCAAAAATGCAACGCCAGTTGCGGGGTATATTGCTTGACAATGTCAGCAGCTTGTTAGAATTATTGAAAATATACGTCTATCAACTTTGCTTTCTCTAGTCAATATAGTTAATCTCCTTTTCTGTCTACTACTACTCCTAGTACCAACCAACCCCTAGAGTATAACCCCTAGAAAACCAACCACAAAATTTGGAGCCCTGATTATACATGTATAATAAATTACTGTAACACTTCATTTCATGACTGTAACAGCCTTGTATATGTTACGGTAATGAATGCAGAGTATTATGGTAATGAATGGCATGTTGCTAGCAATAATTAGCATAGCTAGCATGACTGGGCAGAAATATTTTCACAAACAGTTTTGCTCTATAGAAGTTACTTTTCCACAGAACATAAAATAATAATCTTCAAAACTATTTTAAATATACCCTATGATGGTAATGAACAGTAGTAGTCTGCCAAGGGGTGTATATAATTACAATCTTTAACATATCTACCGGGAGAACTTGAAAGATGATCTTACCTGGTACCCATTTTGCAACTTCTCTTCCACACAATGCGTCATGAGACAAAGAACCTTATTTATTGGAACACAGGGATTTTAATGGAGCCAAATATCTTTGTTACGGAAATGAACTGTTCATGCTACGCACACATGTATTTGGCCCGGAAAATAATTATTCACAAATGTTTGGCCCAAAATGGTAACACTGCTAGTTAAAGGGTATAACCCCAACCATTTTTTGTATTTATATGTATGGGGATGTATTGTGATAATTTTGGGTTTAAGGTAAAAAAATAAAAGTCCAGACTCGTTACGGAAATGATTCAGATTTGCGTAAATTAGTTTGCGAGGCTCATTGAGCAATAAGCCATGAGAATGCGTTCTATTGTCTGAATGTAGTGACAGCAAAAGTACGTAGTTAGGTATGATGCACAGCTGAGTGATGCCAAAAATAATTGCTGCAAAGTCTGCAAATGTTTCTGATTTACTTGCAGATTGTCATGCAAGGAGTCACATAAATTATATTAACATAGCCAATAGGCAATCGCTTTGTAATTAGCATTTTTTTATCATTACGTGTCATGCATTGGTGGTGGTTGTTCAGTTAATAAATTGTTTGTTTGTTAATCAGGCATACTTGATTGCAAACAGTTTTAGAGCTATTATGCAGGAAAGGGTGATGTTACTGAAGGCCTTCCTGACATCTGACAGCACGCCACTAACCACCATGATGTATCATTTGACGTGACTGTAAAATAATTGGAACACGTTGAAATAAATTAAGTCTAAACCGCAATAAATCCCATTTAAAAACATCTCACAATAAAAATTGTAGAATACTTTAAAAACAATGTTCCTCAAAAATTGCAAAGGCTTTCAAGGTCAACAGAGCATTACATCATTAAAAGATTCAGAGAAACTGGAAAAAATCTCTGTTCGTAAGGGACAAGGCTGAAGACCTTTAATGGATGCCCGAGGCCCACAGATGCCACTGCATCGCTCACTGGCATGATTCTGTCATTGACATTACTCAATGGGCCCAGGAATACTTCAAGAAGCCACCATCTGTAAACACAGCCCACCGTACCATCCACAGGTGCCACCTAAAACTCTATCATGCAAATATGAAGCTATTGTTGAGCATGATCCAGTAGCGCCACAGTGTTCTGTGGGCCAAGGCTCATTTAAAACGGACTGTAGCAAAGTAGCAAAGTGTCCTGTGGTCAGAGGAGTCCAAATTTGATATTCTTGTTGGAAATCATTGGTGTCGTGTCCCCCGTCTAAAGAGGAGAAAGACCACCCTGCGTGTTACCAGCGTTCAGTTCAAAAGCCAGCATCTCTGATGGTATGGGGATGCATTAGTGCATATGGTGCGGGACACTTGCATGTTTTAAAAAGCACCATGAATGCTGAAAGGTATATTAAGGCTTTAGAGCAACACATGCTCCTCTCCAGATGACATCTATTCCAGGGAAGGCCTTGTGTATTTCAGCAGGACAGTACAAAACCATTTATTGCAGCTATTACAACAGCATGGCTTCGCAGTCGAAGAGTGTGCTGAACTGGCCTGCGTGCAGTCCTGATCTTTCACCGATTGAGAACATTCGGCACATAATTAAACAAAAAGTCTGTCAAAGGAGACCCAAAACTTTCCAGTAGCTGGAAGCTTGTATTAAACGAGTGGGATCAAATTCCAATGGCTAAACTCAAGAAATTTGTCTCCTCAATGCCCAGACGCCTTCACTCTGTGTTAAAGAAAAGAGGATGCTACACCATGGTAAAGAGGCTCCTGTCCCAACTTTTTTGAGACCCGTAGCAGCCATCAAATTTGAAAAGAGCTAATTTTCTTGATAAAATTGTAGAATTTCTCAGTTTCAACATTTGCTATGTCATCTCTGTTCTATTGTGAACAAAATACCGGCTGGTGTCATTTGAAAGTCATTGCGTTTTGATTTTATTCACAATTTACACTTTGTCCCAACTATTTTGGAATTGGGTTCCACATATCAATTCAAAGATTAGGTCTATGAGAACTTTATTAAATAATTTGTGATCATTTTCCTTCAACATTCAATTAAATTTCTGGAGGGATTCTGGAGGGATTTTACATTTTGATTTATTTTCCTAAATCAAATGTTTTAATTGTGCCCTCCCGGTAATAACAATCAAAGTAATGTTGGGTTATTGTAGTAAGATAGCTCAATTTTTTACTTTTCATAAATGGTGTTTTTTGAACTGCTGCCTTCACTTGCTTCAGTAAAGGTCGATGTTCACAATTCCATAGTAGTAATTAGCAAACCACTGATTATTCTCAGTACCATAAAATCTTCAAGGAGAATGGTTGGCCATGCGTTGTGACCAAAGGCTCTTGAGCAGTTGGTTTATGCATCAGGACAATGATCCAAAGCTCACCTCTGAATTGCTCAAAAAAAATGTCAAAGTCTGAACTTAAGGGAGCTTGTCAATATTCTAAACGTGTTCAAAATTGAACATGCATTCAAAAATGAACAAGTCTCTGTTCGAGTTCAGCTAAAAAACGAACGGCAGTGTTCAAAAATTATCGAGCATGCTTTTTCATTTTGCTTTCAAAAACGAACAAGGATGCATTCGTTTTTGACCGAACGGCATCCAAAAATTAACGCAGCACGGTGAGACTCTTTTTTTGAATATTATTTTTTATTCATGTAGCCTATAACAGAAAATTGTTGGGGAAAAGATTTGGTGAATTGTAAACTACAAAGTTCAATTTTAAAAAAACTTATTTGCATGGGTAATATTTATGTAAACGAGACATATTAAAATTGCACAGTCTAGCTAAGCTGTGCCCATCAGAAAATTTGGATTGCCCTGTACCCCTGAATAAACAGTAAGAGAACTAAGACTCAAAACCTTAAAAATACCAAGCCTGTTCAGTGAGTTACCTGTAAATATTTGTATGCAAAGACTGCTCACACTGATAAAAACCTCCTGCACGAAAGATATGTAATTTTCTGGCTAAAGTTATTGAAATTATTTTATTGCACCTGTATATCTTAATGATGCCATTTTCTTCCTCAAAATAATAGCAAATGCACTTCTGGGAGTCTGGAATTTGACATTTTTCTGAGGCGGCATTTCCCCAGCCCGTTATAAGGCAACTCCTGCTTCACTTCACATTGCTCCTACTTTTAAAGCTGGCTAAAACACTGGTATTATGTACTTAGATTCAGCCAAGTGCTTCAGAACCCATTGGACAATGCTCCACAATGCAGATGGACAATGAAGGATACTACTAAAGCAACTCAAGATTTTTTAAAGCAAAGTAGTAGAATTTTGTTCAACTGACAAGCCAATCATATGGCCTGAATCCAGTTGAATATGCACTTCACTTGCTGATGGGAAAATTTACAGCAAAACCTCCTGACATTAAAGCAACTGAATATTGCTGCAGTGAAAGCCAGGTAGAAAATCACAAGAGAAGAAGCCTTGTGTCTGGTGACATCTATGGGTAAACTTCAAGCAGTTATTGACTACAAAGGATGTACACCATGTTCTGTATGAAAAACAACTATTTTTAATGATGTTTTTCAGTTTTTCTAATTACTTTTGAGCCCAACTGAGGGGGCTGTGCATAATATGGGTGTAATTTCTACATTGTTCGTACAATATTTTTGATAAAGCCCTTAAATTGAACTGAAGGTCTGAAATTCCAGGACATCTTGATTGTTCGTTTTAAGATCGATTGTGTTGGCTTACACAGCTGAAACACTGGAAATTGTGCCGTCGTCCAAATATTTATGAACTCACTATATATTTCCAGTAATGGAATTTAGCGACTTATCTTCACAATGCAAAATTCATCTTCCCCATTAGCTCAACTTACTTCATGTTTTCTTCCATTTTTTACTGGAATGAATGGTTTTGTACATAGATATTCATGTCTACTTGTGACTGGTCGCATACACTGCGCAGATTTATTTTTATAAGTTTGTGATTTGTAACACGGCAGAAAATTTCACTTTAAATTTCATAAGTCTGTGACTATGTCGTGCTATATTTGTAAGCCATATGTGTAGGTTGCCAATGCACAATGTTTTAACAAACTCTCAGCTGAGGTGGGGGTGAATTTCCCCCTCCCCCGCCCCCCCAACTTTCTCACTTTTTTGTCAGGAGACACTGGCACACGATTACTGCCCATGTCACACTCAATGCTGTATCGTGTACAGTATGTCCTATTCAATGTTGTATATCAATAATCAGGTTTCAATGATGACTGTTGACTGAGCCAAAACTGATTGGACAAACAGAACAGAACAGAAAAGAAGCTTTTGTCAGCTGATAAGTAAGTGTATCTTAATTAAAATCACAGCTGTTGGAATAAAATGTATTTTCGCCCTGATAAAATTAATGTGAAATGGATTATTGGATTGAATGGAATTTCCTAGGTATTTAACAGCTCAAAAGAGAATTATGAAACAAATCCTGGAGAATTGCACTTAAAAGCATCACTGAAAGCACTTGTCTCTAAAGTGGTCCTCGATGGAAACCAATGAACAAAATACAGGACATAAAAAATAAGAAAGTTGATGCATTCAAATGAAACACAAACTAAACCTTTGCAACACAACACCTATGATTCATACTTTCTCTCTTAGAAGTGAACCATCACCTCTCCCCACAAAGACACCTTCACTTTTGTTTTAAAGATGGTCTTTGTTTAACTTTGTTTAATATGCAGGGGCAAATTGTTCCATAAGGAGATCCTCGAATAAAAGAAAGAGTTTCTTGTTATTTTACTTTTAACACATGGTACACCACATGACATAATACTTGCTCTCATGTTGCACTTGTGTTGGCCTCTAAGCACATTACTTTGCTAGCTCATATATTCTGGGGGCCTTTCATGAATTATATTAATCATATGGTTAGTTTCCGTTGCTTTACTCCAACTTCAACAGGTAATAATCTAACCGTTTCTTTCTTCAAGTCCTGTATGTTGTAGGTAAAGCATTAAGCATGTAGTATCATATAACATTATTCGGGACAACCTGCATTTTATTTTTAAGCTTTTGGGAAAATCCACTTGATAAATGTGTAGCTAGGTTTCTGTTATACCCAGCCAAATGCCACTGCTCTAACATTGCTATGGTTACAGGTTGGCTTACTTGGCTAGCGGATGAATTTTGAACGGTGAAACTACCGTAGCTGAACTCCCTGTGCGGTTCCACGGTAATAGTCAATACCTGCCAGCCAATCAGAAAAGGGTACTCACCCAGATCATGGTATAAAGGGACTCTGAGGTACAGCCTCGTGCACAATGGCAAATTTTCTTTGCCATAATTTCTTTGCCCATGTCTATGAGGAAGTTTGCCAAATTTTTCTGGAACAAACAAAATATCACAAAAGCTAGGCACCCAGCTTTTCAGCAAATCTATTTGTCCGCCTGTACGCACTGCCAAATAGACAAATTGTTGCACAAGCAAATGAGCCATGACCTTGCCTCCTGTTTTGATCGTGTGACCTGTTGCTGTATCTGTCGATTTTGAGTTTGTTATGGGTTCATACTGGTCACATAAAGCGGTTAGTTCATTATTAGAAGAACACCAGACACGAAAATGTCTGTAGAACATCTCCAGCCCCCATTACAGGGATAAAAACAAGCCCCCACATCAAGATTTTCATTTCTCCTTACTTTGCACATTTTACAGATTGCACGTTTCAGTGAGTTTTGAAGACAGTTTTTTGTCAGGGGACACTCAGGGAAGAGGATATGGAAGAGGAGGTTATGGGACTGAACATGAGATTTTATATCCAACTAGAAAAGGCCAAATTTGAGTGCATGCTTCAGTGTGAATGGATGATTGAGCCCCCCAGCAGAAAAATCAAGTTTATGAACATTTCTTTAATTCCACAATGGTGCATGAAATGACATTGAGAGAAGGGAATATGCAATTAGCCGTTTTGCAGCTTATGGTTAGCGCGGGTTACTATGTGTTGTTAACTTTACCTATCCTAGCCTAATTTGTTGTCCGTTAGCTACGCTCAATATATCATAAAATTTAGCGCGGATAATCCGGTTAAATGTTTTCCCGTAGGTGTCAATAAGATTCAGACGTGCTGACATTATACATTGTAATTATTTAAACGTCTTGCCTTCAGAAAGTGCATCATGACCGAGGGTGCTTTCACACAAGGCACTCAGGCACAGATCTGAGGACATTTTACCCCCAAGTCCAGTTCATTTGATAAGTGTGAACACAAGCGTACTGTGCCTGGGCACGGTACGCAAGTCCGCTTGTAAGAGCTGGACTCGGACGCGGTTCATCCGTACTTGTACCAAATATTAAAGCAACCGTACCTGAGCACGGAAGATTACTGTTATGTGTTACGGCTCTTTTGTTCAAACAAACGCAGCGGCAAAAGGATTTCTCCATTCAAACGAAGACGAAAACATACAATTACAACTGGGTACTACACAAAAAATCCCGGAGATTTATGGAATAATTTGTGAGTACTTACATTCGCGTGGTTATTACAAAACAATAGAATAGTTCCGTGACAAACTAAAGAAAATGCGGCTGCAATATTCCAAAGTGCAGGATGCGATGCGAAAGTATGGAAGCCCATAGGGGACAATATTAACATGAAAATGCAATGAATCTTGCATTATAATTTTCCACTTGTGAATTATTTTAGACAAAATTTAATTGAAAATGCATTCATTCAATTATCACTTTCATTTTAACATGCTCATATGGGGAAATCTATGACAATATTCAAATGATAATGAAAATGCTGTTTCACATTCAATTTTCAAAGTTGTGCCCCGCAAAACAGTGAACAGTATTCAAATGCAATAAGCAAAACAGCACCCCCAGCCTATTGCATTTGCATTTAAATAGCACCATGCCCTTTTAGGGTCAACATGAAAATGTAAAAGCTATTCTCTGACTATGTGAAAATGATACTGAAAACAGCATTCAACATTTAATTTGCAAAGACTTAAAGCTATTCTTGCCTTTCTGGCATGCGGCACAGCACTGAGTAGAAATTTGAACATGAACAACTCCGCCTCCCTCCAAAGTCCCACCCTCCTCCCCCTGTCTGACCTCTGAGGCTCCCCTCCTCCCCTCACGCGTGCGGTGAGAAAGTGAGCAGCGCGAATGAAGCTGCTTTCACATCGGACGCATAACGAACTTTTCGCACTAAAAGATTACATTCAAAGTCAATGCAAAGACGCAAATCTCACGCGTATTCGCATCTTTGCATTGACTTTGAATGTAATCTGTCGTACAAAAAATTTGTTTTGCGTCCGGTGTGAAAGCATCTTGAAACGAGGCGATGGAGTCAGATTCAGAGGCACCGGTTAGTGAAAACTAACCAACCGTAATTACATAATATTTCATTCTATATGTGGAATAAGATAAAATGCCCTCATAACATCTGACGAACTACCATTAAAGTTAGTAATTATAGAATTTCAGCTCATCTTTGTTTATAGTCAGATGCTTCTTGTTTTGGCAGAATTCATTCATGTTTTCTTGCACAACTGCTGTCATAACGTCTTACTTCACCAGTATTGTCCTGGTAACGGTAGTCATTAAATCAAGAGCAGTTGCAGCCACTTTGTTTGCAGGCTAACCTCGTTGAGTAGCTACCTGCTTTGTCTCTACCGCTCTGCTGCTCTGCCAGGGAGGCGCGTGACTCGCAAGCAGTGACAGCGGTAGGCAACTGGAAGGGACGCAGCGACGGATGGCAGACAGGAAGCTCGGCAAATCATTTTATTCGGTCCAAAGAAAATGATTGGTCAGACTTTTATCAGAAATGTATGAGAATTGAATATCGATGAGTATCAACTCCTGGTGGATTTCTTTTACATTTTAGTGTGCCATACGCTTATTAGGAGCATTTTAAGATTACTAAAGAAAAGTGTAAAAATTCCAGAAAGGTAAGAATAGCTTTTACCTGCTCTACTAAGAACAATATTCAATGCAATAAGCCAAACAGCACTCCCAGGCTATTGCATTTACACACTCTTTTATCACACTCTTTTAGGGTCAACATTAAAAAAAATAAATGCTGTTTTCTACTCACTTGATGATAATAATAATGAGAGTGGCATTTGACATTTCATTTTCAAAGACTTAAAGGTCTAGACTGAAACCAAGTATGAGTGCCAATTTTAATGTCCCTAAATATTGGCTCATATTTCTTGACTAAATACAAGAAAAAAAAACTAGGCTTATGCCGTCGGAGGGTATATATATATTGGGGGTATATTCCAGAACGCCTCCAATCCTCCAATTCCCCAAGAATAGACCTTGAATAGACTTTCATTTGAACTTAATTTCAGGTCAATCGGTCAAATGGTTCTGAATGGTAATTTTCCATCACAAAGCACCACCTGGTGGCAAATATTGAACCATACAGGCATGATGCCATCATGTGACACATTGCGAGGTCATGACCTTGCAGTTGCACATAGTTTCATGTCAATTGGAGAAATAGTTCCAAAGATATAGCAAAAATGGTGAATTTTATGTGACAAAGCTCCACCTTGTGTCAAAATTTTGAACCAAACAGGTATAATGTCATCGTGGGGGACATCCTCAGGTCATGACCTTTCATTTTCACTTAATTTGAGGTCAATCGGACAAATATTACCAGAGATATGATAAAAACAGTGATTTTTTCAGTTTTTGGCCCCTGGTGGCCAATCTGGAAATTGTAAATTGTCCAAAACTGAATGAGTTCTTCCTCTTTATGATACTTACTTGTATGCAAAACTTGGAATTTCTAATTGAAATATTACTGCAGTTATCGCGTTAACAAGTAAATCAGGTTTTGGCCCCTGTTGGCCAATCTAGAGATTGTAAATTGTCCAAAATCGAATCAGTTCTTCCACTTTATGATACTTACTTATGTGCAAAACTTGAAATTTGTAATTGTAATATTACTGAAGTTATCGCGGAACAGTGATTTTTTCAGCTTTTGACCCCTGGTGGCCAATCTAGTCAAAGTAATTTGTCCAAAATCGAATCAGTTCTTCCTCTTTATGATAGTTACTAATGTGCAAAATTTGTAATTTTTAATTGAAATATTACTGAAATTATCGCGTTAACACGTAGTGCGGCGGCCGGACCAAAAACATAATATCCCCCGGTACGCCATTCGGCATTCGGGGATATAATTAGAAAAATATCCCGTGATTAAGTTACTGGTGTTTAATTGCCCAATTTTCAACGTTTTCTGAAAACAAAATTAAAAGCGCACCGAGTGACAGCAACTCAGGAAACAATGGTTGTAGAACGCGAAAAACAATGGCGACTTATAGAAAAAAGAGTGATTCTGAAGCTTCTTTGAAAGAAATCGAAGAGGAATGCATGTTGTTCCGTACCGTGCCACAGTGCAATTTCTCCCCCTCCCCTCTACCCCCGCTGGTGGGCTTTCACACTAGTAATTTCTAACCGAACTCAAGTACACTTGCAGATGTCAAAATTCCGATACAGCACGTTGCAGCACACACCTAGGTGGTTTTAAATGGGGAACGATTTTTAAAGGAGATGCCAATATATTTTGTGGGTTTTTATCATTTAGAAGGGGGTTTAGAACGTTAATATCACAAATGCATATGCTGCACATGCAATAGCTTCCCGGTGTGTCATCGGTAACATGCTTTACCACGTATAGCGGCACCAGAAATTAAACTCGAAATTTTCTTGACTGGATGCTTGATGTTTTTACTCACTCGTGGCTTTCTTTGGGTACCAAAACATCGGAGTAAAACAAAAAAAGAAAAGCACTGATTGCTTTCGATATTGAGGGAGGTTGAACACGGAATTCTTTCGCCCATGTGTTTTTGGCCAATTCTGCTCTCCACTGCCGTATATCGCGAAAATTTATCTTTCTCATAACTTGAGCAGTCAGACATTCGCAGTGCGTCTCACACTTTGAAATATCGCAGCTGCCTTTTACTTTGTCATAGCATTGTTCTATTGTTCTGTGATAACCACGCAAATGGACCTACTCAAAAATTATTCCATAAATCTCAGTTGTGTGTAGTATCCAGTTGTTTGCTGACATGCAGCATGGAGATGTGAGCTTGCCATTTAAACTCAGGCCGATTGCGTGAAAATTAGCAACTCTGCATTATGGATGAACTCCGCCAGAGTCCGCAAAGTTAGCTCTTGTTGTCTTGAGGTGTGTCATAAAAACTATTTTGAAAACATTTTTACAATTGTTTGCGTTTTGGGTCAAAAAGCGTCAGATTTGTGGGAAATCTGTAATGTGTCCTGTCTTGGCTATAAATTTGAAACTAATCATCCGATTGTGATCATATTTGGCATCAAGGTGTAAAAACACATAAAGATGTGTCATGGAAAACAATTTTGAAAATAATAGTGTAATTTTTCAGGTTTTGGGGCAAAAAGCGACACATTTGTGGGAAATCTGTAATGTGTCGTGTCCGGGCTATAACTTTGAGAATAATCTTCCGATTGTGATCATATTTGGCATCAAGGCGTAAAAACACATAAAGGTGTGTCATGAAAAACAATTTTGAAAATATCTTTACAGTTGTTTACGTTTTGGGTCAAAAAGCGTCAGATTTGTGGGAAATCAGTAATGTGTCCTGTCTTGGCTATAAATTTGAAACTAATCATCCGATCGTGATCATATTTCACATCGAGGTGACATAAAGGTGCGTCATGAAAACAATTTGGTATAATTTTTTTCTGATGTATACCCTCCGGCCTATTTTTTTTGCAAGGAAATTAACAGCTTTGCGATAAGTACAGTTCTTTAGAAATCTAAATGCATATAAACATTCTCTATTCAAAAATGCAACGCCAGTTGCGGGGTATATTGCTTGACAATGTCAGCAGCTTGTTAGAATTATTGAAAATATACGTCTATCAACTTTGCTTTCTCTAATCAATATAGTTAATCTCCTTTTCTGTCTACTACTACTCCTAGTACCAACCAACCCCTAGAGTATAACCCCTAGAAAACCAACCACAAAATTTGGAGCCCTGATTATACATGTATAATAAATTACTGTAACACTTCATTTCATGACTGTAACAGCCTTGTATATGTTACGGTAATGAATGCAGAGTATTATGGTAATGAATGGCATGTTGCTAGCAATAATTAGCATAGCTAGCATGACTGGGCAGAAATATTTTCACAAACAGTTTTGCTCTATAGAAGTTACTTTTCCACAGAACATAAAATAATAATCTTCAAAACTATTTTAAATATACCCTATGATGGTAATGAACAGTAGTAGTCTGCCAAGGGGTGTATATAATTACAATCTTTAACATATCTACCGGGAGAACTTGAAAGATGATCTTACCTGGTACCCATTTTGCAACTTCTCTTCCACACAATGCGTCATGAGACAAAGAACCTTATTTATTGGAACACAGGGATTTTAATGGAGCCAAATATCTTTGTTACGGAAATGAACTGTTCATGCTACGCACACATGTATTTGGCCCGGAAAATAATTATTCACAAATGTTTGGCCCAAAATGGTAACACTGCTAGTTAAAGGGTATAACCCCAACCATTTTTTGTATTTATATGTATGGGGATGTATTGTGATAATTTTGGGTTTAAGGTAAAAAAATAAAAGTCCAGACTCGTTACGGAAATGATTCAGATTTGCGTAAATTAGTTTGCGAGGCTCATTGAGCAATAAGCCATGAGAATGCGTTCTATTGTCTGAATGTAGTGACAGCAAAAGTACGTAGTTAGGTATGATGCACAGCTGAGTGATGCCAAAAATAATTGCTGCAAAGTCTGCAAATGTTTCTGATTTACTTGCAGATTGTCATGCAAGGAGTCACATAAATTATATTAACATAGCCAATAGGCAATCGCTTTGTAATTAGCATTTTTTTATCATTACGTGTCATGCATTGGTGGTGGTTGTTCAGTTAATAAATTGTTTGTTTGTTAATCAGGCATACTTGATTGCAAACAGTTTTAGAGCTATTATGCAGGAAAGGGTGATGTTACTGAAGGCCTTCCTGACATCTGACAGCACGCCACTAACCACCATGATGTATCATTTGACGTGACTGTAAAATAATTGGAACACGTTGAAATAAATTAAGTCTAAACCGCAATAAATCCCATTTAAAAACATCTCACAATAAAAATTGTAGAATACTTTAAAAACAATGTTCCTCAAAAATTGCAAAGGCTTTCAAGGTCAACAGAGCATT
This sequence comes from Gymnothorax reevesii, assembly GCA_029721435.1. Classification (NCBI taxonomy): domain Eukaryota; kingdom Metazoa; phylum Chordata; class Actinopteri; order Anguilliformes; family Muraenidae; genus Gymnothorax; species Gymnothorax reevesii. The sequence continues at coordinate 77,217,492 of CM056575.1, forward strand.
ACATCATTAAAAGATTCAGAGAAACTGGAAAAAATCTCTGTTCGTAAGGGACAAGGCTGAAGACCTTTAATGGATGCCCGAGGCCCACAGATGCCACTGCATCGCTCACTGGCATGATTCTGTCATTGACATTACTCAATGGGCCCAGGAATACTTCAAGAAGCCACCATCTGTAAACACAGCCCACCGTACCATCCACAGGTGCCACCTAAAACTCTATCATGCAAATATGAAGCTATTGTTGAGCATGATCCAGTAGCGCCACAGTGTTCTGTGGGCCAAGGCTCATTTAAAACGGACTGTAGCAAAGTAGCAAAGTGTCCTGTGGTCAGAGGAGTCCAAATTTGATATTCTTGTTGGAAATCATTGGTGTCGTGTCCCCCGTCTAAAGAGGAGAAAGACCACCCTGCGTGTTACCAGCGTTCAGTTCAAAAGCCAGCATCTCTGATGGTATGGGGATGCATTAGTGCATATGGTGCGGGACACTTGCATGTTTTAAAAAGCACCATGAATGCTGAAAGGTATATTAAGGCTTTAGAGCAACACATGCTCCTCTCCAGATGACATCTATTCCAGGGAAGGCCTTGTGTATTTCAGCAGGACAGTACAAAACCATTTATTGCAGCTATTACAACAGCATGGCTTCGCAGTCGAAGAGTGTGCTGAACTGGCCTGCGTGCAGTCCTGATCTTTCACCGATTGAGAACATTCGGCACATAATTAAACAAAAAGTCTGTCAAAGGAGACCCAAAACTTTCCAGTAGCTGGAAGCTTGTATTAAACGAGTGGGATCAAATTCCAATGGCTAAACTCAAGAAATTTGTCTCCTCAATGCCCAGACGCCTTCACTCTGTGTTAAAGAAAAGAGGATGCTACACCATGGTAAAGAGGCTCCTGTCCCAACTTTTTTGAGACCCGTAGCAGCCATCAAATTTGAAAAGAGCTAATTTTCTTGATAAAATTGTAGAATTTCTCAGTTTCAACATTTGCTATGTCATCTCTGTTCTATTGTGAACAAAATACCGGCTGGTGTCATTTGAAAGTCATTGCGTTTTGATTTTATTCACAATTTACACTTTGTCCCAACTATTTTGGAATTGGGTTCCACATATCAATTCAAAGATTAGGTCTATGAGAACTTTATTAAATAATTTGTGATCATTTTCCTTCAACATTCAATTAAATTTCTGGAGGGATTCTGGAGGGATTTTACATTTTGATTTATTTTCCTAAATCAAATGTTTTAATTGTGCCCTCCCGGTAATAACAATCAAAGTAATGTTGGGTTATTGTAGTAAGATAGCTCAATTTTTTACTTTTCATAAATGGTGTTTTTTGAACTGCTGCCTTCACTTGCTTCAGTAAAGGTCGATGTTCACAATTCCATAGTAGTAATTAGCAAACCACTGATTATTCTCAGTACCATAAAATCTTCAAGGAGAATGGTTGGCCATGCGTTGTGACCAAAGGCTCTTGAGCAGTTGGTTTATGCATCAGGACAATGATCCAAAGCTCACCTCTGAATTGCTCAAAAAAAATGTCAAAGTCTGAACTTAAGGGAGCTTGTCAATATTCTAAACGTGTTCAAAATTGAACATGCATTCAAAAATGAACAAGTCTCTGTTCGAGTTCAGCTAAAAAACGAACGGCAGTGTTCAAAAATTATCGAGCATGCTTTTTCATTTTGCTTTCAAAAACGAACAAGGATGCATTCGTTTTTGACCGAACGGCATCCAAAAATTAACGCAGCACGGTGAGCATTGTTAGCATAACGGCTAACAACATTAAGCTAGCCAGGTAATGTGGTTAGCATTGTTAGCGTATTTTGCATTATTAGCATAACGGCTAACAACATTGGCTAAGTTAGCTGAGTACCGTGGTTAGCATGGTCACATGGTTAGCATTGTTAGCATAAGAGCGAACAACATTAGCTTCGTCAGCCCAGTAACGTGCTTACCATGCTAACCACATTACTCAGCTAACTTAGCTAATGTTCTTAGCCGTGAAGTTAACAATGCTAACCATGCTAACCACGTTACTATCTATAAAATCCATCTATAGTAAGTGATGGAAAACAGGGAGATGGCATACCGCATAAAGTGTCACATAAATTGACAAAATCTGCAATAAAAAGCTCAGAACAGTTGACTACAAACAGAAATTCTTGGATTGCAAACATTTTATAATAAACGGAGTTAAGTTTTATATGAATGGCATTCAGTTTTTGATGAATGCATCAGACCAAAGTCACCTGCTTCAAAAATTCAGTTGATTGAATGGGAATCATCCTATATCTGCACCATAGATATGGACTAGATTTTCCCTGCTGTACCTACGACAGGTGATTTGGAAATTCTGAACTTTTCATTATGGTGATGTTATGTTTCAGGGTTAGGGAAAGGCAATTCTGCTTTTTCAAAGGTTGATGTTAGAATTTAGGGTTAGGAAAAGACGATCATGCTTTTTGAAAGGTTATGGTTATGCTTTTATGAAACACAGTTGAGTCTTTTAATATAATTCATACCTCATTTTAATAAATATTAATCTTCCAGGGGCAAGGATCAAACTGCAATCTTCTGTGGGAAGGTTCTGTGTTTTACATGCCCATCCAATCACCCTAGTCTACATCCCAATGTGAACTCTACATACATATTCACATCATGTCACTTCCTGCCTTGGTGCAGACAGCATGTTGCAAAATGATTGTGATGATTATAAACGTAATCATGACAAATGCACAAATAGGGATGGAGCATATACATCTTCACTGCATAATATATGCAGAAAAAAGTCCCACAAGAAGACCATTGCCTGTAGTTCCAAAAATTCAAGTCCATTGCAAAGTCTCAAGTAATCTTGGTGGTCTTGCCTGTGAGGATACTCATAAAAACTAATGAAAAGTTCTTGTCATGTGGCATAAATTCCTGCAAAAGGTTTTTAAATGATGAATTTTGAAACTGCAAGTATTTCATTAATTTAAAAAAAAATTCATGTTTCACTTGTCTTACTTGTGCATAAACAAGGCATTCATTGTCAAGAGAGCATGAAAAGCAAATTAGAGCCTGTCTGAATATTTGCTTGATCCCTTTATTTTCCAGTATCCTTCAAGGGACAAGTAAATCAATGTTTATGTTTATTTTTGTGGTACTCTCTGAACTGTGCCCTTGAAGCTCAAGAATGAGTTATTTGTATTTTTCTACATGCTGGTTCTTGGTGATGGTAGCCTTGAATATCAATTAAATCTGCAGTGGAGAGCAGAGGATTTTTTTGTGCAGTTCATGGTTCTCTCCCTGTTTCATCTTCAATAATTTCCACATTGTCTGCCTTTTTCTAATGCTGTACAAGTTATGTTTATTGCATGGCTAAATGAGGGGCAGTGCTTTGTATTTCCAAAGAGGCTGGAAAAAAGGAATCGGAACACAGATGGGACGACAGTGACATTATTTTCTGCAATCAGCATTTTTGGATGCATTAGGAAATTGGAAGACATTCCCATTTGTAGGATAGTGACCTATTAATGTGCTAAAGGCCATCAGCATTTTTCTGATGGCGGTGAGATTAGATGACAAAGAGGAAACCAGTGTCTTTACGGGGAAAATGTGTAAGGCTTTTCATTATTCTGAATTAGCATGGTACAAAGCAATGATCTCTCAACTGTGGCTGAGTCCACTATTTTCTGTATATTGAAATGGCTTATTGTGATCTGACCTGATTCAACCAGCCAGCTGTGATATCATAAATTATTATGTACAGTCTGTGAAAATTTCTTCTTGGTATTACAGCAAATACAGGTCAAGGGAAACAAGATTTAATGTAGCATTATTCTCACTGTGATGGTCATCAGATTTTCCGTACACAAAAATAGCTTTGTCCTCGCTGTATGTCCAAACAGTTACATTTTTATGTTTGCTGTCGCAGAACCTCAACGTGTAAGATTGCAAATGAATTACAATTCTGTAAAGTGAGATTTTCACAGTGTGAAATAATTGGGCCAGAGGAATTGTTTTTCGGAAGTGAACAGCTGACCAGACTAATTGACTTTGCTGTGTAATGGAGTTGTTCTGTGCAGGAAAATACTGAGATGATGGTTTTTTAATGATCTGCGCTGGATTCATGAGGGCCATATCCCTTTATGTCCACTGAATTGAGGATTAAGAAGGAGTGGCTGAGACCCAGGTGCAGTGGTGGCGGCTGGCTGTGTTTTCATTGGTCTCTGACTGCATCTAATTGGTGACAGCTGTTGGACCGGGTGGTTATGAAGTGTTGGGTTTTGGGGGTGGGCTGTTTCTACACCCCTGGGGCCTCTGTCACAATAGTGCTGTGTTCCAGGCGAGGCCAGGAGGGTAAAAAGCACAGGTAACTGCGCAAATAACATCAATGCAGCTGCTCTGGAAGAGCACCCCTCCAACTGGTGCTGAAACAGTCATGGAGACTGTGAGATTTAATCAGTATAAAGAGATCAGGGCACAAGTAATAAACAAAACAACCATAGCAAACATCACAGTGTCCCGCAGCACATGCTATTATTGTAATGTGTCATTTATTATTTATCATCCAGTGCTTACTGGGCTGTCATGGCATGATATATGAAGTTCATTTTATTCGGGATGAAAGAGGAAAGTGGAAGTTTGTAACAGTTTCAACGAATTTCCCAAGACCTCCAACCTACTACGCAGTACAGTCCAGGCACGTATTCTTGCAAAATGTAAGCATAGACCTGTACAGAGAATGGGGTCACTGGTTTTCTGCATGCAATGATGAATATTGCATGCAGTCAAATGATAACGCTGGGCATAATGCCCCCCTGATGCTTTTCATGAAAGGATTTAAAAGTTCAGGGATTTTATAGATCGAAGGTATATCTAACTACACTCAACAAAAATATAAATGCAGCACTTTTGTTTTTGCTCCCATTTGTCATGAGATGGACTCAAAGATCTAAAATTCATTCCAGATACACAATATTACCATTTCTCTCAAACATTGTTCACAAATCTGCCTAAATGTGTGATAGTGAGCACTTTTGCTTTGCTGAGACAATCCATCCCACCTCACAGGTGTGCCACATCAACATGCTCGTCAGACACCATGATTAGAGCAGAGGTGTACCTTAGACTGTCCACAATAAAAGGCCACTCTGAAATGTGCAGTTTTTGCTTTATTGGGGGTCAGGGGACTCAGAACCAGTCAGTATCTGGTGTGACCACCATTTGCCTCATGCAGTGCAACACATCTTCTTCGCATAGAGTTTATCAGATTGTCAATTGTGGCCTGTGGAATGTTGGTCCACTCCTCTTCAATGTCTGTGCGAAGTTGCTGGATATTAGTGGGAACTGGTACGCGCTGTCGTATACGCCGGTCAAGCACATCCCAAACATGCTCAGTGGGTGACATGTCCGGTGAGTATGCTGGCCATGCAAGAACTGGGACATTTTCAGCTTCCAAGAATTGTGTACAGATCCTTGCAACATGGGGCCGTGCATTATCTTGCTGAAGCATGAGGTGATGTTCATGGATGTATGGCACAACAATGGGCCTCAGGATCTCATCACGGTATCTCTGTGCATTCAAAATGCCATCAATAAAATGCACCTGTGTTCTTCGTCCATAACAGATGCCTGCCCATATCATAACCCCACCACCACCATGGGCCACTCGATCCACAACATTGACATCAGCAAAGCGCTCACCCACACGACGCCACACACGCTGTCTGCCATCTGCCCTGAACAATGTAAACCGAGATTCATCCGTGAAGAGAACACCTCTCCAACGTGCCAGACACCATCGAATGTGAGCATTTGCCCACTCAAGTCTGTTACGGCGACGATCTGGAGTCAGGTTAAGACCCCGATGAGGACGACGAGCATGCAGTTGAGCTTCCCTGAGACGGTTTCTGACAGTTTGTGCAGAAATTCTTTGGTTATGCAAACCAATTGTTTCAGCAGCTGTCTGGGTAGCTGGTCTCAGACGATCTTGGATCGCTGGATGTGGAGGTCCTGGGCTGGTGTGGTTACACGTGGTCTGCGGTTGTGAGGCCGGTTGGATGTACTGCCGTATTCTCTGAAACGCCTTTGGAGACGGCTTATGGTGGAGAAATGAACATTTAATGCCCGAGCAACAGATCTGGTTGACATTCCTGCTGTCAGCATGCCAATGGCACGCTCCCTCAATGCTTGCGCCATCTGTGGCATTTTGCTGCGAGACAAAACTGCACATTTCAGAGTGGCCTTTTATTGTAGGCAGTATAAGGTACACCTGTGCACTAATCATGGTGTCTGATGAGCATCTTGATGTGGCACACCTGCGAGGTGGGATGGATTGTCTCAGCAAAGCAAAAGTGCTCACTATCACACATTTAGACAGATTTGTGAACAATGTTTGAGAGAAATGGTAATATTGTGTATCTGGAATGAATTTTAGATCTTTGAGTCCATCTCATGACAAATGGGAGCAAAAACAACAGTGTTGCGTTTATATTTTTGTTGAGTGTACATTGCCTAAATGCCTTGCCATCAAAAACCTATCCTGGATGGCTTGTTAATTACAGAGTAAGAGAAGAACAGTGTGGGAACATATGGAAATCCTTTAAAGGGGACCTATTATGCTGATCCTTCTTTTAATACATATAGGTAATGTTATAATGTTGGATATCCATACTCAACCTCTGAAAAGTTTCTAAACATGAGATACAGGGGTTTTGCCGTCATCCGAGAACGTGATTTTGTGAACGTGATTTCCTCTCTGAACAGCTCCTCCCGAGATCTTCACGAGATCTGGGCATTACCTGACGTCAGGTTTTGCCCTCCAATTAGTACAGACCTAGCCAAAGCCAATCACGGCGCTGGACCTGCCCAAACCAGAAACTATTCTAGCAGACATGAACAACCGCGGATCATACTATGGCTTAGTAGCATCTACACTTCCAGAAATACAAAAGAAGAACCGCAGACCATTTGAAGTGCAGTTTTTTCAGTATCTCTCCCAAGGCTGCTCATCCGTTTACTTTTGGACGCGAAGAAAAGCACCTTATTCACTTCCAAAAGACGATGCCTCCCGAAATCAGTGAGTAGCTTTTTTGTTTGCTGATGGAGAACAGCCACGGCCAAAGGGAACGTTAGCTCTTTGTACTTAGCATTTCACCAAAGACAGCTTTGTCAATAATGGATAATTCCACGCAGGATAAGCCTTTCAGCTGCTTAACAAAACATGAAAGGGGAGAACAGGCCGTTCAGACCAACTATGCTCGCCAGTTTCTTTATACTATTGTGATTATATACTTTCAGATACTCAATGACTCAATGGTATCTAGCATTAAGTCAAGCCTGCTCTTGAAAACCCCCAAGCTCTCTGCCTCAACTATATGGTCAGGCAAGCTAATCCACATTGAAATTACTCTTTGGGTGAAGAAATATTTCCGAATATCAGTGCTATAATTCACTTTGTTAATCCCTTTAACATATTTAAAGACCTCAATCGAATCACCCTTTAGCCTCCTTTTCCTAGTCTCCTAGACTAAAGAGATCAAGTATCTTCAGCCTCTTCTCATAGCTTTCATCTTTTATACAAGAAATTAGCTTAGTGGCTCTTCTCTGAACTTTCTCTAGAGCAGTGGTCGTCAACCCCGGTCCTGGAGGGCCGGAGTGTCTGCTGGTTTTTGACGTTAATCTGCACTTAATTGATGAATGAAAGCAGTTCATGACACACTTAACTCATCTCACCAGGTGTCTTAGGTTTAAATAGCATGGTAAAAACCAAACTCAGCACACCCTGTGCTGTTAGCAATACTTCTGCACTGAGGGAATAATAAGCCAATCAATCAATTACCAGGAACTACTCACAAGACTCCTAGAGCTAAATTAAACAGACATGCAGGTTGTGACAGAAGTCTGAGTGGAAACCAAGATTTGTCAATGTAGTTGGACATTGAGCATAGTTGTAATCCGGACAAAGTAGAGGTTCAAAGTAGATAAAAGTTTATAGGGCAGGGGTAGCAAGCATTGGTTCTGGTGAGCCACAGGGTGTGCTGAGTTTGGTTTTCTCCACCCTGTTTAAACCTAAGACACCAGGTGAGATGAGTTAAGCGTGTAATGAACTGCTTTCGTTCATCAATTAAGTGCAGAGTAACGTCAAAAACCAGCAGACACTCCAGCCCTCCAGGACCGGGGTTGACGACCACTGCTCTAGAGCCTCTATATCTTTCTTAAAGTATGGTCCCCAGAACTGTACACAATACTCAAGATGTGGTCTGACGAATGGGTTGTACAAAAGAAGCATCACCTCCTTAGATTTGTACTGAATACATTTTGCAATGTATCCCAGCATCCGATTGGCTTTTTTAACTGCTACGGCACGATGGCTAGAACCTGTGAGGGTTTGGTCAACAATCACTCCCAGATCTTTCTTGTGTGGAGCACATTCCAGTTTTAAACCTCCCATGAAGTAATCCTGTCTAATGTTTTTATTACCCACATGTACAACTTTACATTTCCCTCCATTAAATTTAATTTGCCACATTTCTATCCAATTCTGGATTCTATCAAAATCATCCTGAATCACTTGAGTGGACTCTAAACTATTTGCCAAACCCCCCAATTTAGTATCATCTGCAAATTTAACTAATCTGCTCTCAATATTCCTATCAAGGTCATTAATATAGATGCTGCAGGGGTCCCAACACCGTTACCTGGGAGACGCCTCTCCCCACCATACCCAGCCCAGATGAGACACCACTGACCACTACTCTTTGTGTTCTGTCCTGTAACCAGTTTTGAATCCACTCCAGAATACATCCTGTAACTGCAATGGAGCTCATTTTAAAAATTAGTCTCTTATGTGGTACTGTATCAAATGCTTTCTGAAAATCCAAGTATCTGATGTCATAAGCCCTGCTCTGGTCATAAGTCTTTTGGCCTCTTCAAAAAATTCCAGAAGGTTTGTCAGGCATGACCTTCCCTTACGGAAACCATGTTCGCTATCCCTCAAGATACTGTTACGTTCAAGAAATAAATCCAGCTCATCTTTTATGATAGATTCCAATATATTGCACACAATGCAAGTTAAACTGACTGGCCTATAATTTCCTGGCTCTGTACGGTCCCCTTTCTTATATATTGGTATTATATTTCCCTGTTTCCAATCATTTGGTATTTCTCCTGTTTCTAAAGACCGTCTGAAGATGGCGGATAGTGGCTTAAAGATGATCCCACTAACTTCCCTGAGCACTCTAGGATATATGCCACCAGGACCCGCTGCCTTATCTGCCTTTAGCTTATGCAACTTGTCAAATATTTTGTTATTCCTAACCTCAATTTCTGATAGAAATTTTGAGCATTGGACATGCCCTCTGGTCGAATAAAGACCCCCTCTGAGGTAAAATTCTCAACAAAGTAACTGTTTAAGGCATCCGCAATATCCTTGTTATCATACAGCAGCGATCCATTTTTATTCTTTATGCACTTAACCTGCTCTTTGACTTTCCTTTTCCTGCTACAGTACTGAAAGAAGCACTTAGGGTTAGTTTTTGCAAGTTCTTTCATACAGTCTTCTTGCATTCCTCAGCTCTTCACCGCAGCCCGTATTTTACAGTATTCAGCCTTTGTGTTCTCATTGTTGTCCTTCATGTCCATCTTATAAAGATTCCTCTTTTCCCTCAAAATCCTACGAATACTTTTGGTCATCCACTGAGGATTCTGCTTTTTCAGCTTACTTTTGGACACCTTTGGAATGAATTTGCATTGTGATTCAAGTAAAACCCACATCTCATTTATGGACTCACAGTCCAGGAGCCTCTCCCATTTTATTTCACTTAGATATGAGCGCATCCTGTCAAAGTTTGCTTGCCTAAAATTGAAAATTTTAATTTTTGAGAACGCCTTTTTAAATTCCCATGAAACATCAAAATTTACAGCAAAGTGATCACTTGTCCTAAGTGGCTCCAGTACCTCAACATTGCAAATTCTATCTGGGTCATTACAGAGCACTAAGTCTAAAATTGCCTTCTCTCTTGTAGGTTTATTAACATACTGCATACTTAACATACTTCATAAAAATTGCTACGCCCCCTCCTCGCCTATTACATCTATCCTTCCTAAAGAGCTTATAACCTTCTACATTATATTCATCTCCATCCTCTTCACTAAGCCATGTCTCAGTAATCCCAACTCTGTCATTGCCCTCACTAATCATAGCGGCCTCAAGCTCTGGAAATTTATTTTTTGTGCTTCTTGCATTTAAATAAAAAACATTTCAGGTTATTACTAATGCTTTCCTCCCTTGATTTCCCATGCGCCCGCTGCTTCAAGCCCCCCACTACTCTTTGTTGCTTTAAAAGTATTTCATCAATAGTGCATGTAACACCGTCAGCTTCCATTAGGGCAGTCTGCATTTCCCTATGTGTAACACTCACTAGCCTCCCTGCCCCCCGAGTCCCTAGTTTAAATAATCCTGTGCTACCCTCAACATACGCTGACCCAGTGCAAGGGTACCCCTCTGGTTCATGTGCAGCCCATCAGGCTTGAACAGGTCACCCCTGTCCCAGAAAAAGTTCCAGTGCCCCATAAACCTGTACCCCTCTTTCTTACACCAGGTTTGTAGCCACATGTTAAACCTCCAAATAAAATTCTGTTTCCTCTGCTTGCACCTGGTACCAGCAGAATCCCGGAGAACACTACCGTTGAGGATCTGCTCCTAAGCTTCTCACCTAATTCCACAAATTTGCCTTGCAGAAACCTACCCTTACCCATGTCATTTGTCCCAACATGGACCATTACAACTGGATCCCTCCCCGCTCTGGCCAGGAGCTCGTCTGCACGCTCCAGGAGGTCTCCTACCTGGGCACACCGTACGAGACTCTTTTTCACCTGAACAGACTAAGCTATCTATTCCTCTAAGTATTGAGTCCCCCACTATCACTAACTCTCTTTTCTGAGGGGTAGAGGCCAACAGGGTGCCCTACTGCTCATCAGTCCCCTCACTTTCAGGGTCAGGGGCTAATTCGAGTTCCTGCAAGGGCTGGAATCCGTTGGACACCTCAACCACTGGAGGAGCTGTCACTGTATGACGTGCATGCCCTTTCCTGCACTGTCGACCTACAGTCACCCAACTTTCTCTCCCTACCTGCTCTGGGATCCCTGTACCACCCTGCTTCGGCGTACACACCATTTCTCTAAACAACATACTACTTAGTTCCTCTAGGTACTCTACTGATTGCGAGCTATGTCGTGCCGCCAACTGGCCCTGAAGATCAAGGATCTTGCTCTCCAGATGGTCAATTAGCTGGCACCGGTGGCAGACAAACCCACCCTGGAAATCTCTTTCCAAAAGTGCAGTCATCCTGCAACCTACACATAGTTTTGGCTACATTTTGAACCCCCTACCTAATGACCTTACTTAACCTAGATAAAAGAAATTGACTAATGCCGAGAGAGAAGCTGAGGAACCACAATTAATTTATTAACCTAAGAAGCCCTAATCAGCAGGCACAGTAGAAACCATGGGAAAACTGTGTAAATGGATTATAAGCCTCTTTTAACAGGGGCTTAGTTTCAGTTAACAGTAATGAAATACCAAATTGAGCCAGACTCCATATGGAATAAGCACTCCTAATAAGCTGACTTGAGTTTATCTAGTTCCAGTACTATTAATATGCTAACCTAAAAATATTACAGGGCTTAGCTGAGAACCCAGATAAAACAGACTGGATACAACGCCCAGGAGAAACTGGAGGAGGCGGAGCACTCCGGTAAAACTTACCCTTTAAATTCCAACCTAACCGATTGGACGACTCGGTGACTGCTGCCCTACTAACTAAATTTTGAATCTCAGATCCCCACTCAAAAATGCAAACAGTACTTATCTAGCAAGCCGCAAATACAACCAAGGTTAGCTGTGAAAAGAGTAAAGCCCCTGTTCCCTTTAATTAAAACAAACCAAATAAACAAGTCGTTTACTATGTGAGCGAACTAAACACGGTACCTCCCCTAACAAGCTGTCCTCAGCACTCAAACAAGCAGTTAAACTTTAATCAGCTAATCAAGGCTTGGCAATGCGTTTATGCGGTAATGCAGTCAGGATAGAGAACGGAGGGGACTAAAATAACCCCGGTGAACGTCAGCATTTATTGGCTTGAAGTCTGTATGAAAGGCAAGCCACCCAGTATGAAACCAAGCTGGGTTTTAGTTGGATATCCAGGTAATTCGATAATATTCTTGGCGTTGAGAGCTTGCTAGGGTTTGTTTGCTAAATCAGCTACAGAAAAACCAAGCGACAGTACCTCATTCCTTGAAAACAATGGTTTTACTTTGGATGTCACACAAATCACTTAGTGAGACAGTTACTTCGCATTTAATTTATTCTCCAAATTTAGCGTTTATTTTACCTTACTTTGCTCCCGGGAGACTGAAACCCCCCCCCCAAAAAAAAAACCCCCATCGCCTTTGTTTGACCAGGTTAGCGACTTATTTGGCTGTTTGCTCACGGAGTTGATACAGGGGGGAAAAAAACGGGGGTAAGATTCTCCCTGCCCCTACTGCGACAAAGGTTATACCTCGGGAGCAAATTGTCTTATCTCTATTATTGTTTGAGCCTTTACAGTCAAATTAATTTCAGCAAACCCCCGTTTACACAAGAGTAAATCTTCAGCTTCAATCCCACACGTCTTCTTCTCTCAATTCAGGCAGAATGATCACCAATGAACAGCGCGAAAGCACCAGTTTGCATCTCAAACCTGAAGCAGTTGCATCAATAAAGCACTCGGAGTCACAAGCTGTAAGTAACGATATAACAGCAAATAATGTAAGTGAAGCTAACAAGTTACGGGAGGCTAGCAGGACCGCTAACAATAGTTAGCACTAAAAACAGGCCTCGAAAGCAGGCTTTGTAAAATATGTGAAGATAAAGCCTGTATTGGTCGCGACTGTCCGAATTATCGAATTATCTGAAGTTCACCAAAAATATTCATGTGAATAAAGCTGCTGAAAATATGTTTCCATCTAACTGCGTTAAAAGGAATAAAAAGAAGTGCGTAATGACCCCACATTGTTATTCGATCAGATTGGTGTATCAAGTACATCTCTGACATTTTAAGCTGTTTCCATTCATTTTCACACTGAAACGCAGAACCTTCAAGTCAACAAAAGTAGTTTGTTACTCTACTAATTTAGCTGGTTAGCCAAAATGGATCGCGTTTACCAACAAAGCCAAAATGGATCGCATTTACCAACAAATGACGATGATTTCACAAGTTGTAGTAGTGCTCAGGTGCCAGGTATTAGCAGCATGGCAGACCATTATCAGAAGGAAACGACGGCATCAAAACACTTTCAAGATGCAGTAGCAGATTTATTCGGTGAATTATTATTTTATCAGTATTTATTGCAGAAGCCTTTTACCGATCAAGAGAAAATCTGATGAGATGGACCGCACAAACTATGAGTTGATAGTCTTGAGATCATGTCTAATTTCACCGTCTCCGTGAGGCATTTGTAATTGGATATTACTTAATTCGTATAAGAGCGTGTGGATGGAAACATGGCTACAGATGCAGAGGCAGTTGCTTCACAGCATAAGCCTACCCAACTGATGGCCTGTTGAATGTGGCTGTAGCACTGCGGCTAACGTAGCCAAGTTACTGTTGGTAATGTTTGAGTCCTAAATGTGCATGAGTAATATCAGGGAAAATTCAACAGAAGGTGTGTGAACATAAATTATGCTTGTTTGTAATTTGGATGTTGGTACAACTGCCCCCCCCCCCCCCCCCCCCAATTTTCTGTCTGTAAACCTGTATTGCAGGGTAAAGTTTGTAAAGTTTGGGTTTGCAGAACTTGGAGCGCTTTTTTGGGTGCTTGTGAAACAATCACTTTACTTATCCATGACCGGGGTCAGCCTGATACTTCTCCAATATCTGGGCAAGCTCTCTGATGCTACGGGTGAAAGCAATAGGGAAGCGCACAGGCTATAATGTGTCCGGTATTCTAAAGGATTTCTCTGCATTGCCGTGGATTGAACATTAAATCGGCGATTGAATATTAAATTCTCTCCTGTAAAAGTGATCGATTCGCTATCTCCACATTAGCAATGGTTCACGCAAACGGAACTTACGGTCTGTAAAACCTGTATTAAGCTCATAACATAAACGGAGCTCCGTCTATCTCTCGCGCACTATCCACAATGCGCCCTTTTTCCGAGAGGAAATGCTGGTCATTCCGAGGCAATAAGTAAACCATTATCATGGGCAATTTCCAAAAAGGCCGTTTAGACTGGAGATTTCACCGCTCCGTCATATACCAGCACAGAAGCTGCTCGTTACTCCACGACACACCACAGTTATGCACATGAACCAGCAGGTCCTAATACAGCGAAGCAGTCCATAAGCTGTTGGTCCACTTTTAGCTGCTCCTCACTGTCCATGTTTCCCTCTAAACTCAGACCCACCGGATTTCTGCAGTCTCCGGTCTACACTTGGGTATGGGGGATTTTAGCTTTCCCTGCATCCTAGCTATTGAGAAGAAAAACTGCTGTACTCACCACTGTTGCCGTAGCAAACTGTAGCCGATAGCAAGTTCCAGCTTGAGCTGCCGGACTTTCACACTGCGTCCTCCACTTTCACCGCTGCATTTATTAGAACAAGTTCATTTAATTAGATCTATATTCAAATATAGCGTTAGATTTTGGAATTATCCCGCTGATTCCTTATCAGATGGCAGATGTGTCTCACATTTCACTACGGGGAGGCAGACCCGGGCCATAGCGGCAGAGCCACCCCAACGAGGCGTTTCAGGCAGAGACTACAATGGATTACAAATGGGTTTTTTGATGACAGTATGAGCTAAATAAGGACCCTGTTTTGGACTTTGAACGATCAGGAGTACTCTAGGGGAGTCCAAGATCAAAATATGACCTTGGAAATATACCAAAATAGGTCCCCTTTAACTTTTCAATCTTGCTGGCAAACCTGCGGCCTATTGCACAAAAGTCGGATCCTGAGATCCTGGATCAATGCCAAAGCAAGGATTGCCATATCCCAAACAGCGCGTCACTGGCTTAATTGATTGCACAAAGCTATCAGCGGGTGGAGGAGGATAGGCTAAGTGAAGCTTGGTGGACTACGCTCAGACAGAGGGACAATGGGATGAATTGCCTCTGCTTGTTTTTCCTTTAGTTTCTGTCTGAATGGTGCGAGAAGTTTGAGAGGAGTATTAAAGTGAGCTAAACTTAAGTGAAAGTAAACTCCGGAGGTGTTTCAGCACCGTCAAAACGGAGTAGCTGATGCACTTCGGCATTACCGTGAACAGGATAAGCTGTTGCTGTCAGACAGACTTAATATCGAGGGAAACCCTTAGTACTCGAGCTTGTGTGTGACATGCGCACGACAGCCGCGAAGGCTAAACTGAAGTTGACAAAGCTATGGAAGCACGTGTTTCATATATGCCTCACAATCTTGCCACAAGCCCTTTTTTGTCCTATACAAACTGAATTGATAGTCTGATCTGGAAGACAATTTCGGATTTGTTGAGATTACTCCCTGCTTTTAATCACCTCTGATGGAGGCATACTCAAATTAAAAAGTAGAATGTTGGTGCCAGAAAATTGTGTCAAGGAGCTTTCTGAAAATGTTTGATTCTAGTATGGCGAAGCGAGCGACATTGCACTCGTGTCCAGCAGTAAGGCAACAACTCTACCTTACCTGTTGCAGTCTGAATAGAGAATGGAGAAAAGTATCTGCAGTGCCGTATATAGGGGGTTACCGCAGTGATTTAAGACCACACTGAGACATGGTAACCTACTTCATGCAGCACTGCTCGTTTTCTACTCTGATGGAAGTCTGAACTTGGGGAATAGGGACCAATCTGGTAATGATGGATGCTAAATATGGTGTGGCCCATTGGGATAACATGGAATACTTGAATATAATTATCGGATATTGGCTATTTTACTGACATCAATGGACACAAGTTTTTAAGATAATTACTCTGGGCCTACTATAATTGAGAAAGCAATGTGTAGTGGACAATTCAGAATGACTTAAGGACTTTGATTTTCAATTTGGGTGACCGCTGAATGAGGTGAGGTGAAATTGGCTGGAGACAGGAGCTTAGCTAGTTCGTAAGCCTGCTCCGAAGCTGGTGAGCTCCACAGACTTTGTTTCCATAGTAACTAGTGCCATGGCTTAGCTCACACGCTCCATCCAATCGAAATGGGGCTTGAGATCAGGCTAATCCCGTGCCGATCCTGGGCTAATCCCTTATCCCGCCTTTGTGCAATAGGCCTATGCTTGTTTCAGAATTCAACTGTTAGGCTGTAGGTAATAAAATTGCCTGTCAAATCCTCTCTGTTCTTTGTGAAAGCTTTGTCTTTTTACCTTTATATTTTGAGGTGTTTCAAATTTATTTCAAAGCATAAAGGTTGCTACAAGTGTGGAAGCATGGTGACAAGGCTTATGCTGAGAGAATCTGATTCCAGAAATTTCAAGACGAGGTCTGTTTAGCTGTGAACATAGGTATTTTATTCTGCCAAGTAGCTGCATTCTTTCAGCTATCATTTGTTTTTGTTTTCATGCTCGGAGGGCATTATTGTCTCTGGAATTTGTTTGAATTATTGACTTTCTAAACACAATCTTTTTTTTCCCTCTCTAGATTACTTCAATAGAGCGGCAAGTTTTTGATTTCTTGGGATACCAGTGGGCTCCCATCCTTGGAAACTTTCTTCACATTATAGTAGTCATTCTGGGCCTCTTTGGAACCATTCAGTATCGGTCCAAATATATAATTGTGGTAAGTGTTCATTTTTTGTACTTTTATGACAGATATTAGATGAAAGTAAGGTCACTTAAAGTGATAGTTCTCGCAAAAATAAAGATTCACTCATCATCTTCTCACCCCAATGCTAATCGAATGGTCCGTGAATTATTTTCATCCTCAAAACACTTTTGGAGTTACAAAGAAAAACAGCATGGAAGAAAAATCCAAATCAACACAAGTCATTGCTTTTTTTAAGTGTAAAAAACAACATTTAAGGAATACCAAATGCCTCCATACTGCCCATGCAGCGTAATCCAAGTGTCTGTAAGCCCCGACATTCAAATTTGACTCGAAAGGACGTCTTTTCACCATGTTTTTAGCCTAATTGTCCAATGTAGCCATTTAGCTGGGAGCCCTGTTTATTTTCGAGGAAGAAGTTGACCTCACTGTTGTGATTCTGCTTTTTGTTTGTCATGTTTAAGTTCTGTGCCTGGCTCAGCCATGTTTAGGATTCTTGTGTTTAAGTGACCTCTGCCTGTCTGACCATTCTTAGTATTGTGTATTGTGTTCCTGGTATTTAGATTTCTTGTTATTATTTTTCATGTTTAGATCATTCAGTTTTCCATGCCATGTTTTCATTTCCATGCTTTGCACTTTGTCTCCCCTGTCTTGTCATGTGTGTATCTTTGCTCACGGTCCCTTGTCTTGCGTGCCACTCATTCGGGTGATTTATTGGTTTCTGGGTTTCAATCTTCTTTCATTTTCTCGAGTCCTTCTCTCCTCTCTCTTTTACTGTCTTACTAACACATACTAACAGCTTATTGTTTTTGCTAATTACTAACCACACTAATCTTGTATATTTTTACTAACTTTCTAACATGCACTCGGGATTGTGTATCTGCACATACTAATTGACTAACGATCTCTCAGCAGTCGCTCAATTCTAATCTCCGCCTCCTTGCCTATCCCTAATTATCTCTGCTGCAAGTTTCTGTGGATTTCCACTTATACTTTGTGCTTTCCTTTTCTTTTATCTTGGCACTTTAGTACTCCTTAACCGGAGCTGTTGTTTTGTTCTTAGGTTTGTCTTGTGATCCCTGTCTGCGTTTTGGCTACAGCCAAATTCATGTAATTAGTTTATTCCTCATGTGTCTCTCCCTGATCATTGAGACCATTGATTGCACCTGTTCTCTCTGGTCATGTGTTTACTCCGGATGTGTATATAAGATGTCTGTTTGGTTCACTCTCTTGTCAGATTGTTCTCCCTAGTTTTCTCATGCCATGGTTCTTGCCTTGATTTCTCAGTGTTTATCTTTCTGACTGGATTGCCCGACATTTGATTTTTGCCTTTGTGATTTTGGATTGCTGTTGCATCTGTGTGTTTTGACCATTTTTCTGCCCGACTACGAGATCTGTTTGCTGCCCTGATAACGATTCGAATTATGTCCTGTGGATTCTGGCTTGTCCCTCTGATAGTACTATTCCTGTGTACCAGACCCATTTCTGTCCGACTACGATTACTGTGATTGCTGCCCTGGTTTTGATACTATTTTTGCCCAACTGGATTTTGACTTTTAGATTGTGGACTTTATACTGTTTTTCGCCTTGCAGGGGCCGCCACCCCCCCCATTCCAATGAAACAAGCTCTATTGCATTTCCTGGTTCTCGCATCTGGTTCCTGATCGCAACACAACACTCACTAGGGTAACTAAGCTCTTCAGTGAGTGAATACTAACATTCAAAATTGCCGCATGTTTCTCCAATTAGAGATGTTTAGTTGTGCCGCTGCCCTTGTGGGCCACCGAAGCGAGGTCTTAGTGAGGTTTGTCTTTGAAACTCCATAAGTGTTGAGGACGGAAGAAATTCAAGGACCCTTCGATTAGCCTTGGTGAGTAGATGGTGAGTGAATTTTCATTTTTGGGTGAACTATCCTTTTAGTGGCCTAATATGAATGTTCAAATCATTACTCCTGCAAAATTTTTACTTCCTAATGCCCAACATCCCCCCCCCCCTAGTGGTGAGGCTGGTATCACGGGATATTCAACTGACTTGCCATGAGCCTCTGACCGCTTAATTAAACGCATAATTGCTTTCAAGCTGTTTAAGATCGCTTGATCAATCACTCAATTTCTTGACTAAATCAAGACTAATACATGTATAAGGCTGATTAAGAAAGTATGAAGAAATGATGGTCACTGAAGGGCTACATTAACAATGTACTTAATAGTGATATATGGATACAAAAAAGCTAATAAAATCAATTAACCCAGTTTCTCTGAATTCCACCTTGAGTTCAAGGATTTTTTCAGCAGTGCAACTTAGTTCATTTTAAGATTGCACTTAAATGTCCTAAGCATTCCAAAGAATAGGTTTCATTTGCAGGGAACCATAGTTGTACACTGGTTGCTACACCAAGCAATAATGAATTTATTAAATAACCAATACTTAAGCTGATGCGTTGGTAATTGAATAATTGACTGAATTGGTTTCAGTGCATTGTGAAAGTTTGACGTGTGGTATGCAGTTATTTAATATGCATGCCATGCATTGAACTTTCAGGGTAGTCCTTCATGAGGTTTTTACAGTCTAGCTTCTGAAATGACTAGTTTACTGAAATCTAAATACCACTTTCAGCAGCATTTACTACATCACATTCGTCACAATGGAATTTCAAGAAATTTCAGATTATTACTGTCAATACAATCTCAAATTGTAGCCTGCCTCATGGATGCTAAGCTGTAAATCTTAATCATTGATGGCAATGCTGCTTATTGGAAGCCCATTTGCTCAGTAAATTTAATTCAATCTATTACCCTATTATTGGAAATAGGTTGAGTTAACCTGCGTTATGTTAATGTCGCTGGTTGTGGAGAGAATTTTATTTTTACATGGGTAGCCTTAACATGCGGGCCTGAGCTGGCATACCCTCATTTTTAGAAAGGCTCAAGAAAACCGATTGGATGCGACTGCAGGGGGGAAAAAACTAAACTACAGGTGGTTAATTGGCTTCCAAGCCCATTTGCTGTTCCAGATTTCAGTTTGCATTCAAATCAGAACTCCGTGTAAACAGTCATTAAACAGTGCAGAGTTTGCATGTGGTTTTCTTTGGGAACGGTTGCTTCTTTTGCTTTCCTGTGAGGACATCAGCTTAGGATCTATATACTGACATTCAGTTATGGTTTTCCTCTGCAGAAGAGAAATTCTAACATTTAATTGTATCAGATATGATATAGCGGTCCTATTTGCGTAGTGAGGAACGAAATTGAAAGTGTGATTTAGTGTTTGCTGGACATTGAAACAGGTTGGCGTGTCGTCATATCTCCAGTCAGATTCTGTAACGTTCTACACGGCCAGTCAGAGCTCAAAGACTAACGTGTTTTGAATAATTACAGACTAAGTTTTCTTCCTGATCATTTAGAGGAGGAGACAGCACCTTGGCAAAGTATATTTCAGCAGTAAGTAGAATACTTAGTGTCTGAAACGTATAGTTTTATAAATTTTAATTTGGTAATGATCCAGTGCAACTTATTTTTAAACCGAAAAGTCTTCAAATCGGCATCAATACCAGGGGGCAGACATTTTTACTTGGGGAATCTAAGCCTGCGTTCGGAAGGCTCACTAGTCCTCTCGCCTACTCACTCTCTCTATTGTTTTCAATGTAGAACATTCACTACAGTGCCCTATATAGTGGGTGAGCGGGCATTTTGAATGCATTGTCCAATCAAACGCCAGTGCTGCGGTGCTTGTGCGTCAGTTATTCTCTTATGTGATGTCAGTTGCTCTTTTTCATCCTGGCCATGGAGTAATTCAAAGAGCCTTCAGTAAGCTCTCCCTTTATGGGTTTGCTGCCTGCAAGCTGTTTTTATTTAAGCTGGCCTTAACAATCAAACAATTTATCGACTGAGTGGCCAAGACCAATACATGACCTATAATTAGAAACGGTAATGAAAGGTGAATTCCCATTGCCTACATTTATATAATTGATATGGCATTGTAAATCCAAAACTTTTGCTGACTTTGCAGCATTTATTTTTGCCGTCCTTGGTATGGTCACACAGCTGTGCAACCTTACAGCTCCCATTAGCCCTGACAACATTCAGAATAAAGAGCAGATTCCCGCAGCCTCGCAAACTAATTTCCGGAAATCTGTGCTGCTTAACGAGCGCTGAAATTATGAAGACATATTGATATTTTACATTGTCATCTATGTGCAGAAGACGCCTCATAATTTTGTGGTGCAATGCATAACAATAATAAAAGTAAATTCGACTGTCGGTTTTTACCAATTAGTCTGAGCAACTGTGGCTTATTGGGCGATGTAAACTGCGAGAGGTTAAGGTTATTTAGCATTTTTAAAAGGTGCAGTTTCTGAAGATCAAATAAGATCAGAAAATTCCCCAAGTAAAAATGTCTGCCCCCTGGTATTGAAGCAAATTTGAAGACTCGCTGATTTAAAAACGCGTCGCACTGGATCATCACCAAATTAAAATTTTTAAAACTAAAGTTTCAGACACTTCAAGTATTCTGCTTTCCGCTGTATTATACTTTGTCGAGGTGCTGCTCCTGCTTTAAAAACAAACTCAAGATATACCCTGTATGTGTATTATGACGAATTGTGAGCCTTAAGCACATCTTTGTGAGGTTTTACGAAATGAACTAAGTGCAAACACCAGTAAAATGCAAAAAGGAGGCTTTATTTCTGAAGGGGGAAACCACCCCCCCCCCCCCTAACAGAGCAGGCGACAGTACAAAGTCCACAATCCAAAATCAGCATCCAGGGGGCGAAATCCAGAACCGTAAACAGAAGGGGTGTCACGAATCTCCAAATCCTTGATTCGATTTGATTTTCGATTTTAGGGTCACGATTCGATTCCATTCTCGGGTTTTTTTTTTTTTTTTGGTTTTTTTTTTCTTCTTACAGTAGAGGCCTATGCTATTTTTAGACTAGTCTAGTCTACGATCATGGGTTTTATTTAATACATTTTGTACAGTAAATCTTATCTCAAAAGATGGGCTACATATAAGTGATTCAATTTCCATTATTCTTTATTTCTATATTCTTTATTTCCATATTCTTTCCATTATTATTATGTGTAATGTATCACATTAGGTCAAATTTTAAATTGTTACCTTTTTAAATTGTAAATAAATCTTGTTCCCAGTCAAGTGGAAAACAAAAAAAACAAACGTAACAATAACGACATAAATGAAAAGCCACAGAGGGCGCTGCCATCTAGTGACTCTTTTTGGGTACAGCAGTGTGCACTACTCATAAAATAACAATGTGCAAGGAAACAAACTAAATAAATAAAAAAATATAACAGTCCTGTCCAAAGTCATGGAACAATTAGAGCCTTAACAAACTATATCCTAACAGTTGAACATAAATAAGTAGTTTGGACTTTTGTCCCCTGAGAATGAGAACTGTCATTTTTACATTCTTCTTTCAAGTTTCTTTCTTTGAATTATTAACTATTTAAATATTTATGGCCAGACAAGACAACTGTTTTTATATTTTCAAGTTTTTCTTTAAGAAGATGAGAATATCCACATTCTCTGGAGAAAGGGCTGCTCTTTGAGCGGTCACAATGTCCCCTGCTGTGGAGAACACTCTCACTTGCCACACTTGTTGCTTGCACAGCAAGATAATGTGTGGAGAGCTTGGACAAATTTGGGTGCTGACGCTCATTGTCTTTCCACCATTTCAGTGGATTTGCATCCACTGAAATAACTATAGCCATCTTGTACAGCTCAATCTCCTCTTTGACTACATCAGACCATGGTTTTGGTGTTGATGATGCAGTGTGGGCTGTGCTGAAAATCACCTAACAGTTCACTGAGTGTTGTTCTCCTTGCTGGGGGGCTGCCTTCAATGGTTGCTGCAGTTTCTGAGTCCTCTGCAGGGTTTGGGCTGGTCCCTTGTCCTGAGGTCCGAGTCTATAAAAGACAAGGTCACACAGAACAGCTGTTTAAGGTCATGAAAAGGCACGTGTGACACTTAGCTGTGACAACAACAAACAGAATTTTGTTATAATTAATGAAATATTAAAATGCAAAATGTGTATATATTTAATAAAAGAACTACTTGTCAGAATATGAATTTCACACTGTGTTTTAACTATAAGATGAATCCATCATTATTGTTGACATTTCATCACATTAATTTCAATTGGCCACATACCTGCGTGGGATGCTTTTGCAGGATTTTCTCTGCCAGACTGTTGACAATCTCATTCCGAGAGGGGTCATCCAGATGGGGTAAAGACTTGAACCGAGGATCCAAGGCAGTGCTCTCATTCAGGAGCTGTTGAAGTCTGGGATCTGAATACCTCCCTCCAATGTTGGTTACTATAGCAGATTTAACATCCTTCACAATCTGTGAATCCGTGTCACTGTGTTTCATTGATGTGAGAATGGTGTGTTTGAGTGGCAGGACCATAGACACTGTTGGCTGCTGTTCTGAGCTCAGTAGAGTTGTGACTGTTTTCAGGGGCTTCAGTACCTGAACCACATCTTCCAGAACAGTCACATCTTGATCAGAGAGTGTGATGAGATCTTTGGCACTCTTTTTAACCTTTCTCTGTGTGCAGAATAAACAGCAGCTTGTTGCTCTAAGTAGCGTGTGAGCATGTCATAGCTGGAGTTCCACCTTGTAATGACATCTTGAACTAGCTTGTGAGGAGGAAGCTGGAGCATCATTTGTTTGGCCTTTAAGGCAGCTGCTGCAGTCGTGCTCTTGTGAAAAAAAGGGACCACCCTCCTGACTTTGCCCAAAAGACGAGAAATCTTGTTCACGCCCAACCCCTTCTGGGATGCCAGGTTCACTGTGTGCGCAAAACATCCTATATGTGGTGACAATCCAGCTGCATTTGAGGCATTGACAATGTTTTTGGCTCTATCTGTGGTCACAGGGATGGCTGTATTTTGTCTGTCCAGTTTCCATTCTAGTACCGCTTCTTTTAGCACGTCTGCCAAATTATCACTTGTGTGTGTGATTCATTGATGGGGCGACTTTGAAGGACTGGATTTTCAATCTCCCAATCATTATTGATGTAGTGTGCTGTGACGATGATGTAACTCTCAGTTGCTCTTGAGGTCCAGCCATCTGTTGTTAAGGCAACTAACTCTGCATTGCTCAGACCTCCAAAACTTTTTCCTTAACGTCTTCATACATCAAAGGCAACACTTGTTGTAAGATGCGACCTGCTGGGCATACTGTAGCGTGACTCAAGTACGCTAATTAAATGTTTAAATCCAGCGTTTTCCACCACTGAATAAGGCTGCAGGTCTGCTGCTATAAATAGCCTATAGCGTTAGTTGTAGCTTATGCGTGAGTTGAAGTCTGTGGAAGTTTCATTGCAAATGAAGATGGAATAGTTGGCTGGACCAGTGACGATGTTTTCCCGGTTGTCAAATCTACATCTTTGTGATGCCGGCGAATGTGTCCTGCCATGTTCATAGTGTTTACCGTGGTCGGGTATGCTACATGCGCATAGCATCTCTTACACTGTGGTCTTAACTCACCGGGAACGCTAAATATTTCCACACTGGTGATTTAAGAGAAGCAGAAGTGGCTTCAAGCTCCGGTGCCGCGTGTCCTTTATCTGCTCTTACCATGGTGTCATAAACTGCAAGTTGGCTAACTAGTGGCATCAGCTACAATATGCTGCGTCATCATGTGCTTTTACCTCTTTGCACACGTCCCTGATGTAAGGGGAGGGGGAGAGGTGATCGTCGATCCTCTCTTTGATTTCGATGCTCGAGACCATGACGTAATTTTGATCGATTTCGATAAAAAATCGAAATCGTGACACCCCTAGTAAACAGGGCACCAATCACAAAAATCGTAGTCAGACAAAAATGGGTCAATAAACAGGAATGCTGCGAAGTACAGGCATAAGGCAAAGCTCGAAGTCTAGGATGGTCCAGTCAGAAAGATAATCACAATGATACAAGGAGAGAAAAGCGTGGCACAGGTAACAAGGAAGTAACGATCTGGAAGTGGAACAAACAGACATCTAATGTACATTTCCGGGTGACCACATGAACACAGGTGCAATCAATGGGGATGATAATCATGGTGAGACACATTGGGAACAAACTAATAACAAGAAATCGGCCGTAGCCAAAATGCTGACAGGGATCACAAGACAAACCTATAGACAGACAAACAGCTCCAGTCACGGAGTACTAAAAGTGCGTAGTTTAGAGCAGGGGTCACCAACCCTGTTCCTGGAGAGCTACCATCCTGTGGATTGTTACTCCAATCTTAATTTGGCACAGCTGATCCCACTAATTAGCAACTCAACAAGGTCCCTGGTTGTTGAATGAAATGTGCTTTAAGGCAGCAGTGAAAACCTACAGGATGGTAGATCTCCAGGAACAGGGTTGGTGACCACTGGTTTAGAGAAAGGAAAGCACGAAGCAGTTTGGTGAAGACCCACAGAAATCGCAGCAGAGATAATTAGGGAAAGGCAAGAGGCGGAGACTAGAATAGGGCGAATGCTCAGATATTGTTAGTCACTTAATAAGTGCAGCTAAACAATCCCGAGTGCTCGTTAGTAAGTCAGTGAAAATATACAAGGTTAGTGTTGGTTAGTAATTATCAAAAATAACAAACTGTTAGTGGGTGTTAGTAAAATAGTAAAAGTAAGAGGAAGGAAGAACACGAGATGATGAAAGAAGATTGAAACCCAGAAACCAGTAAATCACCCGATGGAGTGAAGGCTAGGAAAGGCTTTTTTCTTGCAACTCTGCCATGTAAGTCTTTGTTGTAAAAAGGTATGCTGTATTGTTGTCCTGCGAACAGTTAGACCTGCGTCTGCTACTCTTTTTTTACTTTTATTACTTTTTTATTTTATTACTCTTTTGCAGTGATGTCACCAGGTCTCGGGCCACTCTATCAGAAATTTTTCTTTGTCTTCCAGATCTTGCCTTGACTTACTGTTCCATTTATTTTCCATTTTCATACGATGTTTCTTACAGTAGAAAGAGTTTTTTTGTAGCCCTCTCCTCGTTGACGGAAGTGAATTATCTTGATTTTGGACAACTGTTTTGAGGAACACGTGGTTTTTAACACCAGACACCACAGTTGGATACTTTAGAAGGCAAGGAGTTACTTCAGAATATATAGTTCAACCCTGGAATTATACTCACCTGACTCATTGAAGCCCTAACAAGTAAAACACCTGGGTCTGGGCCTTAGTAATCATCTTCTAAAAAGAATAATCCAAAAAGGTTCCCAAACTTTTGCACAGGGCCGTTTTTCCTTTCTTATCATTTAAAAACAGAAAAATTAAAATAAAAAGAAGCCTTGCTTTTAAATTTGCAGAAAGGTGTCATGTTTAACTCTACAGCATTTAGTGTTCAGATTTCCTTTCAATCACTTGGAGATTATTTGTAACAGACATTTTAACCAGGGGTCCCCAAATTCTTGCACCCCTCTGTATGATAGCTAGTCTAAGTAGACCACCAGCTTCGTAC
Organism: Gymnothorax reevesii; assembly: GCA_029721435.1. Taxonomy (NCBI): domain Eukaryota; kingdom Metazoa; phylum Chordata; class Actinopteri; order Anguilliformes; family Muraenidae; genus Gymnothorax; species Gymnothorax reevesii. The sequence continues at coordinate 77,243,714 of CM056575.1, forward strand.
AGTTTCTAGTGGCCAAACCCAAAAAGGCTTTGGGAACATATTTGACAATATTTGACATTTTGTTTGATGTGATGCTTGCCCCAAGATCATTATAAGATCATTCCTCATCATGACCAAAAAAGGCATAAAATATTTCAGAAGAACCTGGACTTATTGCGTCGTTATTCCGAAAAAAGTGAAACTGTTCTTTCCTTAATAGCTGGTGATTCAATTCTTGGATTTCTGGCCAGTTTAAGTAATCAAATTTGAAATGATGTAACTCAGTGATATGGAAGTGATTCCATTGCTTCTGTAAAATAGTGTTTATCTTGCACTGGTGAGCATAATTGGGGTGTAATGTCTTTATGTCATATGCTCAATTGAAATTTTATTGATTAAGGAGGCAAACATTGGAAGCGTGTGTGATTTACGCAATAATAAATTTTCACACATTCTTAGATGTGGTCTGTCTTGCTTTCTGGTATTTCATGCACTGTACCGTTGGTTCTTTTTTCAATGAAATTGTCTGTTTTAGATGGCTCTCTTCTGGTAATGGAGGTTCACTTATTTTCCACTCTCAGCCATATAAAAGCAGAGATACGCAGGAAGACTGACCTGCAGAAAAAGCAGTATTCATACCTCCCTTTCACAGCATTGAAACCGCAGCAGCGCTCTGATCCATGTCACCTACATTAACCGTTAGACCACCTTTGAGTACAGCAGAAATTAGCAGCTTTTGATTCAAAATTTGAAAATAAAAATCTGTCTTCAAGTTTGCAAATAAAGAGATAACCACAGTTTAAATTGCACTATATTTGAAACACTTGTATATTTGGTATTCATCATCAATTACCTGTTTTATGACGTTTCTTATCATTTTCATAGTAGTGTAGTATTACGACATTCAGAATATAGAATGGGTTCTCATGGCTTACTGCTTCATGAGCCTCGCAATCGAAATCATTCAAATCTGTACCGTTGCACAAGCGACATGAGCACAGAGTAAGACATATTGATATTTTCTTTCAATGCTGGACACATAAAAAAGAAAAAAATTGTCTCATGAAACCACCAACTATTGGTCATTTTATACATTTTCTTTTTTGTTACTGTGTAGGTCTTTTTTGTCACACTGTAGATATTAAGCCTTTTCCCTTAAATCTTCTTATAAAACACTTTAGAAACAAAGAAAAGTGCATCTGAAGTTATTTTACCTCAAAAAGTTGCATAAAACTTAAATATTAGTGGTATTTTGATTTGCTTTTTGGTTTTCGGCCGCAAGACTTTTAACACTCAGACAATATGGCCGAAACAGAATGTTGTGATGAAACAAGCAAAAACTGCGGCCAGCACGCGCCTGTCTGTATGTTTTAAATCGGGGGACGCGCAGCACCGTCACCTCGTTATGGCACTAAAGTCTGCAAGTGCTGAATTGCAATTTCTGTTTGACACTGTCCTGATGCATAGGATAGCAGCTGCTGTTGTGTCCGATTCGGTTGCACATTAAATGCATACCACATAAAAACGCAAAGCAATGATATCCGTGAAAGGCATAGAGTATTCATAGACAATGGCAATATATTTTCAAGGCATTTGTGTAACATCAGTATTCCACAATGTAACTACAACCCCTGGAAAAATATGGAATCACCACATACGGATGTTAATTTACATTTTTTCATTCATAACAAAGAAGCAAATCACTCATATGATAAAACAATTATTGTTTATTAGCTTGACATGGAGGCGTCATTTAACATTTCAGTTGCCTTCACTTTCAAAAACACGTGGAAAACGCGCAAATTGCTGGAGATGGCAGAGTATTAGAATGTATGGCTTTACAATGCATCATCTCATCTGTGATACCTTTCCTTTTCCTGAGAACAAAATGCTTCATCAGCACCCGGAAAGTTATTCTACGCGCAATTTTCGTTGAATAGGGTCAGCATAATAACTTTCTCAAGGGGAATTGGGGAAACAGAATTTGACACAACGCCGTTGCTTCTAATTTCATAACGAACAGGATGACGGACAAAGAAACGCATTTCATAAATGCAGTTGCTTCGGTGAACAAACGCAACCTTGTTTGAAAGGTAAGGCAACGCAAAGTTTATTTATCAAGCTGCCTAAAACAACACACGTTTCAAAACCACAATCTGAAGACCTGTGTCAGTGATGGAAAGTGAAGCCTGTTTCCTAACGATAATGCGGAAGCGAGTTGTCTATCGCAGTCAATTCTCTCTGACTAATCACAGGCCTACCAAAGAAAACGTAGCCTCTGCACACAAACACTTTGAAATGCCTACATTAATCGCGGAAATAGCAACTGAAAAATAATACCCCGCTACCGAAACTGCAAAAACCGCAACATAAACTGTTGACTCGTAGCATAAGACTATGAAACTGCAACATCTTCTTTCGCATCCGTCTTTGCCATTTACTGCGCTTGCGCGTACCGGCCCAGGCTGCTTTCAGAGATAGCGTAATCAGGCGTGTCTCCTTCGGTTGGTAAGTAAAACTTCCTAATATGACGTTATTGTTAATGGAGATGTTTAACAATGAATTGTAAGACGTAGCTGTTACAACCACATTCTCGTAAATTCGCTTATTTTAGCATGTCACCCTGCCGAAAATGAACGATGCCCTGTCGATTTCGCTATAGTCTTAGAGTTGCCAACTTGACGACTTTCTCAAGACGTAGCCTATACATACGTCTTGAGTGGACAAACATTCCCGATTTGGAAAGTCGCCAGATTAAGCGAGAAAGTCGTCAAGTTGGCTACATAGGACTTTAGCGAAATCGACAGTGCATCGTTCATTTTCGGCAGGGTGACATGCTAAAATAAGCGAATTTAGGAGAATGTGGATGTAACAGCTACGTCTTACAATTCATTGTTAAACATCTGCATTAACAATAACGTCATATTTGGAAGTTTTACTTACCAACCGAAGCAGACACGTCTGATTCCGCTATCTCTGAAAGCAGCCTGGGCCGGTACGCGCAAGCGCAGTAAATGGCAAAGACGGATGCGTATGAAGATGTTGCAGTTTCATAGTCTTATGCTACGAGTCAACAGTTTATGTTGCAGTTTCGGTAGCGGGGTATTATTTTTCTGTTGCTATTTCCGCGATTAATGTAGGCATTTCAAAGTTTTTGTGTGCTGAGGCTACGTTTTCTTTGGTAGGCCTGAATCAGTGGGCTGCTGTTGTCGTCACGTAACATATTTTACAATTTTTCAGCAGCCAGTAATAGGCCAGTCAGTTATAGGCCTGTAGGTTATTCATGAGTGGGGCTAAGTTAAACATTTTATTTATTATTTTATTTTATAATGTGCTTTATTGGAATGTCAGTGCTTAATAAATATTTTCATGATTTTGTAATAGATTTATTTTTTGAAGCGTGAATGTTAATTTATGCCATTGCAATGCCTTGACTTTAGTTAGGTAAGTACACAGTCATAGCCATAAATGCAATGGTACTTAAAATTGGCATCATTTCTTTCGGTGTTTCGGTTTTCGGCCAAGTGTTTCTCATTTTCGGTTTCGGCCAAAAATTTTCATTTTGGTGCACCCTTAGTAGTTGGTGTCCTGCTTCCTGATACGTGGTCCTACCGTGGCAAGTAGGTCATCAGACATCTTGGGCTGAATCCTGAGGAAATTCTGGAACGAGGCTTGATCTAGTGATGGCCTAACGAGGCTTTATGAAGCTTCGGACCCTTTCGGACCTTTGTATTGAAAATTGGTTCACTACTCGAAGCTCCATTCATTGAGCACGTGGGTGACATCTGCTGGCAGAGAGATTGTTGTACAGCCTTGCAAAGGTGACGCGGACGCACCTTGAGTGTGCACTTCGAGTATGTTATATTGTGAAAAATACTTAAATAAAGCTGAAATCGAACTTCGTCTTACACGTATCTGTTGTTTTTCTTCCTTACCTTAATTATTCATATTATATTAAAATAACAATAATTACATCCACAGGCTCATTGAATCCTGTAAATATTTAGTCTGTCCAAAAAACATATTGTATTGTTTTTTATTGTTCTTGGTATATACTGGGTGTGCTTGAGCGACTTTGCCATTATTATTTATGAATAAAAATGTATAACAGAGCGCTGTTTCATCCATGTTAAATACATTTGATTTGCGGCAATGTTTCAAAGCTCCGCCTATCGAACCAAACCAGTCAGCTGATTCAGTCTGAATGAAGCAGTGAAGTGGTTCGAACGTCATCATTCACGTGGTTTTTCACGATATGAAGCAAGCTCCGGCACAGTGCTTCAGAAAAATATGCCGTCGAGTTTGAAGCGTGCTTCGGAGCCTTGGTATCAGCGGTAACATCACTAGCTTGATCATCTCTTCTGTGCTTGACTGTGAAAAGGCAGCCCCAGCTTTTCACAAACGCAGCCGATCCCTATGCTACAATGTAGCTTGCTAACGGTTCACACAGGCTCGCACATGGGCACCTTCATACACCTCCGTACACAAATGCGCGCATACACGAATCTGAGACTTTCACTCGCGGAGCCGGCAACCGCGTTTGAGAGCTCTTTGTCATGTTATCATTCCAAAAGAAAACGTTCCATACCGTTCCCGTTTCCACACATTGCACACACAAACACAAACGCATACTTCCTGGTCCCCCAACTTTTTCTCCCCTGGGAAACACGAACTATGGGTTGGGGGATATTTTATTTCCCACTGAGCCAATCAGAGACTTTAATTAACCGACGGGGTGAAACGAATTGTTTGAATTTAAAATGCTATTTTGAGTTGCAATGTTGATGTAATGAGGAATGTTTTATTCTATGTATGCATGTAGTAATAGGGTAAATGTAGATTGTCTATGCATGCAGTTTAACAGTAATAATGGAGCAGTACATTGATAAAGTTATACCTTTTTCCTGTCATAAGTCTCAACCAATCATTCAGTAATTTAGCCCTGCAGTCATCCAATTTGTCAATCAAGTCTGTTTGTATAAAAACCCCACTTTTTTCAGTTTTTTTTTGTGTGAGGGTAGGAGAGAGGTTGGTGCTGGAGACTGCCGTGTTGTGTTGTGAAGGGGTTTTGCTCTTTGTGCGCTCTGCTTGTGTAGATTTATTGTTAGTTTATTATTTAAACAACCCTTGTGTTGATTTTGTTTATGTTTTGGAAAAAGTTTTTTTTTTATGGCACTTTTTTTTTGGTTAGAGTTCTGTAAATAAAGCTGCACTGCTTCATTCGCACTGGAAATCCTGTTTGCGTGTCTTCCTTCGGTTTGGTGGCCATTCTGCAGTGAAATCTGAGCCAGACGGCTGACCAATTTCACATTTGGTGTCAGAAGTGGGATATCCAGCACCACCACCAGCTCTGTGGATGCCAGCAGCCCCACTGGCAGGCCCATCGACCCTGTTTCCTGATCCAGCAGCACCAGCTCCAGCAACGTGGACTAGAGCAGCAGTGCCTAAGCTAGAGGACAGCGATGATGTGGAGCAGTACATGACCACCTTTGAACGGCTAGCTACAGCCTACAGGTGGCCTCCAACTCAGTGGGCTACGTTCCTAGTACCATACCTGTCTGGTAAAGCTCAGGCTGCTTATGTCGCCATGGACCCATACGAGGCAGTGGACTACTACAAGGTGAAGAATGCCATCTTAGCCAAGTATGAAATAAACGCCGAAAGCTACCGGACACGGTTCAGGGAGCCGAACATTCAATCTGGTGAGACTCCAAAAGAGTTTTACAACCGACTGAAAGAGATGTACCAAAAATGGATTCGGCCCTCTGAGCGCACTGTGGAAGAGATTGGTGAAGTGCTCATTCTGGAACAATTCTTGCGCTCACTCTTTCCAGAGGTGAGAGTGTGGGTCAAAGAGCACAACCCCAGCACAGGCCTGAAGGCCGCAGAGCTCGTGGACTCGTTCCTGGCAGCCCGTCGCGGACCCAAGGACTTCAGATTCCAAGGCCCCAGCAGAGCACCTCAACATCAGAAGGGTAAGTCTGTGGGATATGGGAGTGAAGTTGGTCCTGGTCTGGGGAGCAGTATACAGAATAGGGGCCCAAGCACTAGACACTACGCACCTCAACACCCTCCTCAGCCTAGACCTACTGAAACAACCACTAACACACCTGCCAACACACAGGCTGTATGTCATTATTGTGGTAAGCCAGGTCATTGGGCTAGAGTTTGTCCTGTGAAGAAGGTTAAGGGTGCTACATGTAGTATGGTTTCTGTGCCTAGACCTGTGACTGATACTGTGTATGCTGACAATGTGCCAGTAATGGATGTAATTGTGAATGGTAAACCGGTAAGGGCTCTCCTGGACACCGGCAGTACCCATACTTTAGTGCAACCACACCTGGTTCAGCAGCCTGAAGGCATGACTGGCAAGAAATTGAGAGTAGTGTGCATAAATGGTGATATACATGAATACCCCATAGCACTAGTGTCCGTTAAAGTGCAAAATCAGATGTTCAGGTTAGAAGTCGGTGTTGTTGAAGACTTGAATCATCCTGTGGTCTTAGGTCAGGATGTGGGGATTCTGCCCGACCTGGTGCAGGCTACTCTCCCAGTGAGTTGTGTTGCTACCAGGGCGCAGGCTAAAAAGACTCAGGAATTGTTGCGTGAGATGCCCTTCAGTGGTGAAGATATTTGTCCTCCGGTAAAGCTGAGAGTCAGGAAGACCCGCCGACAGCGTAGGTATGACAAGCTAGTTGGCACAGTGAAAGTCATGTCTGGTGGAGAGTTAGAGGCGGTTCCGGATGCAGAGAAGGATTTATGGAAAGTACCTGATGATTTGAAAGAGTTGCAAATGCGAGATGACACACTGAAGGAGCTGTTTAACAGAGCTGTTGAAGTTGATGGCGTGAGCACAGGCTAGAAAAAGACTGGGTGAATTTTATTTTGTGCGTGATGGCTTGTTGTATCATCAGCCTGAGGGTGGCAGTGCAGAGCAGCTGGTAATACCAACTTGTCTGAGGCAGAAGATTTTGTGTTTGGGTCATGACATTCCTTGGTCTGCTCATTTGGGAAGTGTGAAGACATTGGAGAGGATCTCAGACAGATTTTTCTGGCCAGGGTTGTATACTGATGTGCAAAAATACTGCAAAACATGCCCCACATGCCAGCTATGCAGCAAACACAAAGACAAGCCATATCCACTTCAGCCACTGCCAGTGATGGATGTCCCATTCATAAGAATAGGCATGGACATTGTAGGACCCTTGGAGCGCACACAATCAGGCTACCAGTACATTTTGGTAATCTGTGATTACGCGACGCGTTATCCTGAAGTGTTCCCCCTACGTCGAGTTACTGCTAGAGCTATTGCCCCTGCACTGTTGCAACTATTCTCAAGGGTGGGAATTCCCCGTGAAATACTGACTGATCAGGGAACAGCCTTCCTCTCAAACACCTTAAAGCAGGTTTATGGGTTGTTGGGTATTAGTGCGATCAGGACCACTCCCTACCATCCCCAGACTGATGGCCTTGTTGAGAGGTACAATCAAACATTAAAAAGCATGCTCAGGAAGTTTGTGTCGGCCAACGGCAAAGATTGGGACCGCTGGCTGCCTTACCTGATGTTTGCTTACAGAGAAGTTCCGCAAGCATCCACGGGGTTTTCGCCATTCGAACTCCTGTATGGCCGACAGGTGCGCGGACCTCTTGACCTGCTGAAAGATGTCTGGGAGTCGCCTAAGTCCACCACCTCCAGCGTGATTTCCTACGTCGTTGCCATGAGGGAGAAGATGGAGGAGATGGCCAACCTCGTACGAGACAATCTCCAGAGTGCCCAGAAGACCCAGACCACCTGGTATGACCGGAGTGCACGACGGAGAACCTTCCAGCCTGGCCAGAAAGTCCTCCTTCTCCTGCCCACTGAAGAAAACAAGTTGCTGGCTAAGTGGCAGGGACCCTACAGCATCAGCAGACAGTTGGGGCCGACCACCTATGAGCTGGAGATGCCAGAAAGGAGGAAGAAGCGGCAGGCGTTCCACGTGAACCTTTTAAAAGAGTGGAATGAAAGGGAGACGCCACTTAGTCCGCAGCTGTTAGTGCAGGCTGTGAAAGAGGAAGAGGACACTCCTGAACAGTTCTTCCCGACAGAACAACTAGCTGGGACATTGGACTTGTCCCATCTAACCCTTCAACAGCAGCAAGAGCTACGAGCCATTGTTCCTGAAGGCCTGTTCAGTGACCAGCCGGGGTATACATCAGTGGCGGAGCACGCCATCCGTCTGAAAGACTATACACCTGCTAGACAACGGATGTACAGAGTCCCAGAGCGCCTGTTACCTGCTCTGCTGGAGGAGCTGCAAGTAATGCAGAGATTGGGGGTGATTGAGCGTTCTGAGAGTGGCTGGAGTAGCCCAGTTGTCCTTGTGCCGAAGAAGGATGGCACAATGCGCTTCTGCATCGACTTCCGCAAGGTGAACGCTCAGTCACACTTCGATGCCTACCCCATGCCCAGGCTGGAGGACCTTATTGAGCGCCTGGGAGGCGCCCAGTACATCACCACACTGGACCTTAGTAAGGGTTACTGGCAGGTGCCCCTGGCGAAAGAAGCAAGACCGTACACCGCCTTCAGGACACCCCAGGGCCTCTTTCAATTCACGGTGATGCCCTTTGGCCTACAGGGGGCGCCTGCTACGTTCCAGCGTCTGATGGACCGTGTGCTGGACGGCACCAGCTCCTTCGCGGGCGCCTACCTGGATGACATCATAGTCTACAGCGGCAGTTGGGCGGAGCATGTGCAGCACCTGGCTGAAGTGTTGCGCCGCATTCACCAGGCGGGGCTGACCATTCAGCCCAACAAGTGTGCCTTTGTCCAGCAAGAGGTACGCTATCTGGGACACATTGTTGGACGCGGGGTGATCAAGCCCCAGCAAGACAAAATTGAGGCAATCCGGGACTGCCTGCGGCCAGAGACCAAGAAGGGGGTTCGCTCCTTCTTGGGGCTTGCAGGGTGGTACCGGAGGTTTGTCCCCAACTTTGCCACCAGAGCTGCCCCCCTCACCGATCTCACCAGAAAGTCGGGCTCTGTCAGAGTCAGGTGGGAGGAGCAGCATGACAAGGCCTTCAGAGACCTGAAGGAGGCCCTCTGCAGTGGACCAGTACTGCAGAGTCCAGACTTCAAGCAGCCGATGACCGTCCAGACTGACGCCTCTGGTGTAGGTCTGGGAGCAGTGCTCCTTCAGGGTGAAGGAGATCAGCAGCGCCCTGTGGCTTATATAAGCCGCAAGCTCTTTCCCCGAGAGACAAGGTACTTTGCTGTTGAACTGGAGTGCCTTGCTGTTAAATGGGCCCTTGATGCCTTTCGTTACTATCTTTTGGGTAGACAGTTTGTTTTAGAGACTGATCACCGAGCCTTGAAATGGCTCGGGCAGATGAAAGACACAAATGCCCGCATCACCCGTTGGTTTTTGGCTTTGCAGCCATATAGTTTCCAGGTCCGCTATCGAGCGGGCACACAGAACAAAGTGGCGGATTACCTGTCTCGCCACCCCAGTGGCAAGCTTCCAGAGGAAGGGGGGAGTGTGAAAAGGCAGCCCCAGCTTTTCACAAACGCAGCCGATCCCTATGCTACACTGTAGCTTGCTAACGGTTCACACAGGCTCGCACATGGGCACCTTCATACACCTCCGTACACAAATGCGCGCATACACGAATCTGAGACTTTCACTCGCGGAGCCGGCAACCGCGTTTGAGAGCTCTTTGTCATGTTATCATTCCAAAAGAAAACGTTCCATACCGTTCCCGTTTCCACACATTGCACACACAAACACAAACGCATACTTCCTGGTCCCCCAACTTTTTCTCCCCTGGGAAACACGAACTATGGGTTGGGGGATATTTTATTTCCCACTGAGCCAATCAGAGACTTTAATTAACCGACGGGGTGAAACGAATTGTTTGAATTTAAAATGCTATTTTGAGTTGCAATGTTGATGTAATGAGGAATGTTTTATTCTATGTATGCATGTAGTAATAGGGTAAATGTAGATTGTCTATGCATGCAGTTTAACAGTAATAATGGAGCAGTACATTGATAAAGTTATACCTTTTTCCTGTCATAAGTCTCAACCAATCATTCAGTAATTTAGCCCTGCAGTCATCCAATTTGTCAATCAAGTCTGTTTGTATAAAAACCCCACTTTTTTCAGTTCTTTTTTGTGTGAGGGTAGGAGAGAGGTTGGTGCTGGAGACTGCCGTGTTGTGTTGTGAAGGGGTTTTGCTCTTTGTGCGCTCTGCTTGTGTAGATTTATTGTTAGTTTATTATTTAAACAACCCTTGTGTTGATTTTGTTTATGTTTTGGAAAAAGTTTTTTTTTTTATGGCACTTTTTTTTTGGTTAGAGTTCTGTAAATAAAGCTGCACTGCTTCATTCGCACTGGAAATCCTGTTTGCGTGTCTTCCTTCGGTTTGGTGGCCATTCTGCAGTGAAATCTGAGCCAGACGGCTGACCAATTTCACATTGACCATAAGTTGGTTGTAGTGGCCAAGCTGCTCATGTCTCACATCACCCAGCCAAAGGTCTCACCCAGCATCTTCTTCATCTTGCTTGTCTTCTTCTTCGCATCAGGACAATGATTACTTGCTCCTCTTGTGCCTGAATCTGCCATTCTGCTGAGCTTTCTGAACTGTTTTAATACATTTTAGAACACTGAAATTGAAGCAAAAAACTGAAGCTTTAATAGCAAAATAATACCAAGATCATACAAAATATGACCACAGTAGTACTGTGCAAGCACCTCAGTGCAACCTCTGTGCAACCTCAGTGGAAATGCTATTGCCTTACAAGCACCTCAATACCACTGTCACTGCCGTAGGAACGCAGTGGAACTGCAGTAAGATCGCCAGATTCTCTATCATTCCTCCCTGACTTCGCAGTAGCACCCCCATACCCGCAGTGCTCGCGTGGTAGCACCGTCTTAACACCACCATAACCGCCACGGGGTTATGGTAGGGTCGCCAGTCTACTTTTTTTTGGCGATTGCACGGCGGTTGTACTGCGGAGGCACGACAGTGATGGAGGTGCTACTGAGGTCCTTGTACGATTCTATGGCGGTGCCACGGCAATCCCAGTGCGTATTGGCCCAACCTGCGGTGGCACTGCGGAAGTTTTGAACATGTTCAAAGTTTCCTCCATGCCACCGTGCTACGACGATCAATTACGGAACTACTGAAGAACCATGGTGATGCCATTGCGGTTTATGCCATACAAGCACCGCAGTGGCACCGCCAATCTGGTGTGACGAGGGTGTGAGTCATTGCAAAGTCTTTTATCTCCATGCCTGTGCTGTAATCCGAGTCTTGTATATAAGTTTTCCCTGCATTTCGTGTGTATTATTCTCTAAATCAAACTGAGTCCTATCTATTGTTTTACAGGAACCTTGCTTCCAATTTTGTTTCCTATTTGTAATACATTGTTTCTGCACCTTAAGCACGGAGTCTGTATTACTAATAGAGTTAATTAAGGAATCTCATTTCCTATTTGTTTTGTATTGCAATGTTTGTGCCTTCCGTTGGGCAGTAGGCATAATGGGTTTGGCTAAGCGGTTATGTCACTACAATTTTGATGTTCATTGGGCGATAACTTTTTAACAAGATAACTTATATAAACTTGAAATACGTGTTTCTAAAGGTTTTTACAAGTACTTTGAAGGGAGAGTTCACCCAAAACTGAAAATTCAATCATTATATACTTATCCCAAGGTTAATTGAAGGGTCAGTTAATTTCTTTTGTCCTCAAAATAGTGTTGGAGTTTTAAGGAAAAACAGCATTGAGGAGAAATCCAAATGAATGGAATCCTTTGGTGGCCACTTTTTCAAGCTTAAAAAAGCAATGTTAAAAAACATAAAATGCCACCATACTGCTCTTTTGACATTTTTGGAGTGTCTGCAAGCCCCGACATTATGATTAGACTCAAAAAGACGTCATTTTCTCTGTGTTTTTTGCCTGAATGTCTAATATAGCCACTTACCCAGTTTTTTTTCCTTAGGAAGAGTGAATTCCATTACTTGGAGGACTCAAAATACGAAGAGGAAGAGGACTTAAAAACATGCGCCGAAAACTAGGAAAAAGTGGACCTAGCCTGGAGCTTGTGTTTACATGCAAGCAGTGAACTATGCCGCATGTGATAGGGAGATCTGTTCGCATCACGTTTATAGTTTACGAAGTGTATATTTTGCCGTGTTTTTATATTTCAAAGGCTATTTCGCCGTGTTCTCCGGTATACATGCGCAGCTGTATTATTTTTGGATTTGAAGAAATTAATGGATAATAGTGAATGCATATAACTTCGCCATTTAGGCACCTAGCTTGCATATACATACATTCAATATAGCTAGCTAAGTTAGCATAAAGGCTGGTTTGCTGGATAGCTAACATTATATTTCATGCATTTAAATTTAGTCCATTTAAAATGCGTATAGCCATTATTATGCAAACTAATTTGGCTCGAGTTGGACCGTGACCATTTAGGTTGCTAGCTGGCATTAAAATAAATATAAAGGTTGCCAGCTTTCACACCAGACGCAAAACACAACAGATTACAATCAAAGTCAATCCAAACATGCGAATACACGCGTTTCGCGTGGATTAGCATCTTTGCATTGACTTTGAATGTAATCTGTCGTGGGAAAAATTTGTTTCACATCCGGTGTGAAAGCATCTTAACATTGACTGAGAAACCAACAAACCAGTTTCGTAAAATATAAATGTCATGTCACCAGGTGCGCAGACCTCCCTATCGCGTGCGGCTTAGTTCACTGCTTGCTTGTAAACACAAGCTCGAGGCCACGTTTTCTAGGTCCTCTTCTTCTAGTTTTATGGCGAATGTTTATGAGTCCTCTTCTTCTGTTCGTATTTTGGTTCCTCAAATAACGAAATTTCACTCTTCCCAAGAAAAAAAAACATGGCTCAAGTGGCTACTTTGGACATTTAGGCGAAAAACATAGTGAAAATGATGTCGATTCGAGTCAAATCATATTGTTGGAGCTTGCAGACACTTCGAAAATGTCACACAAGCAGTATGGAGGCATTTTTTGTTTTTTAATGTTGCTTTTTTAAGCTTGAAAAAGTGGCCACCAAAGGACTCTTTTCATTTGGATTTCTCTTCAGTGCTGTTTTTCCTTAAAACTCCAACACTATTTTGAGGACAAAAGAAATTAACCGACCCTTCAATTAGCCTTGGATGAGTATATGATAGGTGAATTTTCATTTTTGGGTGAACTTTCCCTTTAACATGGTATACTCAATGGATTAATAATTTTTAAATGTGAAATTAAAATGTGCTCGGTTAAGGTACTACTAAAAGAGGACATCAGATTTGACAAGGTGTACGCAAAGATGCATAACATGCAGTTCTCATTGCAAATTGGAGTCAACCTGGTTTCAATATTGCAATAAACCTATTAAACTATGTTTTCAGCAGAAATTAGAGCAAAATATGGAATTTCTTATTATTGAAAAGGGAAAATAATATGGTTACGTCATTACAAGCTGTATTGTTTTGTCACTACAGAACTAGATGTTTACTTCAAGAAAAGAACTAAAATATGAAGTTTAACACACTTTCCATTTTGGCCTCTGTATCATGTTATTTTTATACCTGTGAAACAGGAAATCATGTGTTCTGCTTGAAATTTCCTTAATAATATAAATGGAAAAAATTCAGTTGCATTTTGTCCATAAGAATTTCTGCAGCAGCCAATAATTGTGGCAGATGTGACCACTTATTAAAGGCAGTATTTTTCTCTATTCAGTGTGAGATTAAGCAAATTCGTCATAGGTGAATTTCTCATCATCATTTTGACTCATCTTTACCAGAGGTGCAAATAATTGTGGAGAGGATTGTAATATCTATTGTTCATTGTTCTTATTAAGTCACATTTCCTGAAATTGTTTTGACGTTTTATCAATTAATTTGGTGCAGGAGTACACTCGCAAACACTAAGGCTCTTTGCTTAATTTTATTCTATTAAGCAATGAGCTTCAATTCTTTTGATCAATGATAGGATGACGTTCAGTATTTGATAAGCAAATTGCTGACACACACACACACTGTTATATTCGGCTCAAAAATGCTGGCGCTGTCTCACCTCTAGAAGGGGTATTGTTGTCTTCTCTCCCCAATGCATCCCAAGATAGTGTTATTGATGCTATTTTTTCCTTATTGATTTTACTCCTGGCCCATGATGATGATTCATCGACTCTCTCTCTCCTGATCTCTTAGTACTCCATTTGGACTGCCCTCTGGGTTGCCTGGAATGTGTTCATCATCTGCTTTTATTTGGATGTAGGAGGTCTCTCTAAGGTAAGCTCATGTTATGCCTGCTCAATGGATATCTGGGGACTCAAAGGCTTGCTTGCCCTTCTCAAGTGCAAGCAGGGTGAGACTGTAGTTTTCCTGTGCCCATTTGTAAGCGATTTACCATTGTTATGTCAGCAATAGGTGCTCCAGTGGGCAGCACAATAGATTAAATTCATGGCAAAAGGTCATATTGTGCATTTCCAGGACAGCGTTGCCATGCTGGGTAAGAGATCTTATCACCTTCATTCTGCCTCTTCTACTCTGGTCTAATGTGGCCAACTAGACAGAATTGATTAAATGTCTTGATAATTAAGATTAACTAACATAAGTGCCTTGATCTGGGATTAGAAAACCTCTCTACTGTGGGTTCAGCATTGAGTTTTCTGTTCAAGATTTGTGTTGGTATTGATGAAGGGAGTGAGAATTGTGGAGCTGGAGCAATTTTAACTGATAAAGGTGCTTCTGATATTATACAATGTATAACATAGGATCTCTGCTGCAGAACGAGGTAATTGCAACAGTTCAAAAGGAAATTTGAGCATTTCTTCCCCCGTTTCTGGGAATTTGATGGCAGCACATAACCACCATCATATTCTGCGGAGTCACAAGGGGGGAAAATTCCATTAGTGTATTTTATTAAATACACTAATGGGTGTTTTGGGTGGCAGTGCTATATGAAAAAGTATTCTCTGACAGAAGGAGGCTGGATAGCAATTTTAACAAAAAATTGATTTTATGCGAAGGGAAAAAAAACAGCTAAAAAGTCGCAAGTTTCCTAAAAGAAATATCATTGAGCAGATCCCGTGTGAACTGGGAGTTAGAAAATGGACCCAGCATAGCAGGACTATAATTGATTCATTTGGATGTTGCAGCTTGCCGCAGAATGCTGTTATTTATTTATTTATTTATTAATAATCCAAGCCCATTAGTCAAGGCTCTCCATGACATTATGATAAATGCATTTGAAAACACCATCAAATAAGGTATCATTTCTGTTGTGCTGGCTTAATTTTTGTGGACTCAGTTTTCATTCCGTTGCCAGTGGCTCACAAGCACATAGCCTTACTGAATATGCATCTCTTTGCACATTTTTAGTAACTAACCTGTACCAAAGGTTTTGTGGGCTTATGTTGTGGCCTGCTAGCCCATCGTCATCGGCTGTAGCTCGTCGTCCAAGTGTAAACTACTTGAGCTGTCTTACACCCTGCGCAGAGCTGCACCAAGCGTGATGCAAGTGTGTTTGCTAGTTTATGTACCAGCAAAGTTGTAGTTTTCCCATCGAGCACTCAGTGTGTGTTAATAACAAATGAACTTGCACTAAACTGAGTGCCCATTGGTGTGTTGGTCTTAAAAAGAGGTGTGGTCAGGCCCATTGATGGTGTGTTGATATCTTGATGCTGCAGAAAGCAATTGCTGTCAGTTTTTAAATGTTATTTTTAGGGCGCATTATAAAATAGTATTATGCGCCTTCGTCGGGGAGTGCGCAATGAGCATACAGCCTGCTTATTACATAATACACAGGGACCAGCAGCAGTGCAGGCATATGCAAATAATTAAAATAAAAAAGATTGTGATGTTAAAGATAATTATCAAGATAATTAAAAAATACATGTCATAATGGTTTGTATGATCAATGTTCCCTATCAGAGAATGCTCTGATCCTAAGGGAATGTATTTCACTGTATTGTATTGCAAAACAACGTTTGAGGGTTACACATGCAGGTATTCGCAAATGTTTTATACAGGTGAACGTTGTCATTCATGCAGTCTTCCAGGAGGTCCCTCTGGACGGGTTACTTTTAGAATGGTTTGCCTAATTAGTAAATACAGGGTATATCACGCCCAGACTGTGTGATTTCCTGCTTCTATAATCAAATGCACAAAACCACTGTTTTGTTTGAAATATGCTTATTATAATTTTCAGTTTGGCTGACAAACAAAGCAGCCTTAAAACGTGGCACATTTAACAACAGGTGGTGTGAATATCATCAATCCATTGACTGGTGGTTATCGTTTGTTTTTAGCAACCGAGATATGGGTCAGGAGCAGGGGCGGAGCTAGAACCGGAAATTGGGGCGGCACAGACACGTCCCTTTGTGACAATTAGGATAGTCCTGGCTAGTTCTCAATTATTTTTCTTTATCGACGCGTTTTCTAATTATCGTAATAGGCAACTGAAGACACGGTTTCTCATGCGATCTAACAGCGATGAAGTCACGGGGTAAATTCCGTAAAACTGAGAATTGGGGTGGACGTAACATCTGTTTCAAAGAATTATTAGTCCTGACCTGTTCTCAGTCATTTTCATGATTATTAAAAGGCTCACTCCGAGAGCGCTCCGCACTTAACAGGTGCTGCTTGTTCTCCCACAGGCAGGTTTGCAGAATGTCAGGCACATTTCAATGCAATAAATAATTACAGGAAGCATTATTTAATGTAACTATCTGAATAAGGACATAAATTACAGTATCTACATCAATTGTCCTGATGTCAGATTAAAGGCGGTTGGCACGCGTAATGGAAACTTGACCTGGCTTAATCAACGCAGCTGAATCTGTAATGCAAACTAAGGACTTCACATCTTTCCCAGCCAACCACAAACATATATATATATATATATATATATATAGATAGATAGATAGGCCTAGAGCCTAATTCCAGGAATTATTAGACGTGCAAACTTGGCCATGTTTGTGTTTGACCTTCACAGAATGCAAATTGATAGCTATCGACTTTTCTTGGTCTTTTTAGCCTATTCATCTGTTTTCTTCCGTTGAAGATAGACAGCAGTCTTTATTCGGTCTTTCTTTTAAAAATTAGTGAGATGGATCGAACGATTCGCGCTTTATTTCCACACCAGAGATAAAATAGGCTAGTTCTTGTAGTCAGTGAGCAAATGAATTCCATGACCATTGACAGTGTGAATAAATTATCGCATGCAGGATCAAGACTGTCCGACGCGAAATGCAAAATACTCCATGTCCAGCAGCCAGCAAAAAGTAAAAGTATTGATATGAGAACACATTTATAACGAAATAAAGAATAAAATATATCACCAACACACGGAACATCCAAAAAGATGACCCGCAAATAAATAAATCCCAGTGTTCATTGGATGTTCTGTTGTTAAAATGTTTATTTTTATTCTTTATTTCGTTATCAATCTGTTGTAATCGTGCTCTTTTTTTTTTTTTTTTTTGGCTGTCAAACACGGAGGCATTGTACATTGTCTCGCGCCAGTGTCTACTCACTTCATTGAGCAGCTTAAACAGAAACATTGATTGAAATTCTCGGTACTCATCTTGAAGAACTGAGCCCTGTTATCAAAACATTCACGTTTAATATCTAAAAGAGTCAGTAGATTTGAAGAAATTAAAAACAATAATAGACTGTCGGACACGGAGATATATTAAAACCCTGTCAGACTTTCGGACACAAGACACTGCCTGCAACACAATCTGTCGAGCAAAAAATTCGTTTCGCGTTCAGTGTGCAAGCGGCTAAATACTAGGCTACTATTTTTGTCACCTAGGTTTTATCGTCTTTAGTGGGGGAAAGGAATACAGCCTGATTGCTATGATCTCGTACTGAGTTATGATCACATATTGAAAATAAATGTGTAACGTATCTTGCATTGTTGTCCATGCATGTTAAGCATGTCCCAAAATTATAAGCAGCAACAGTTTGTAATAATAGGAACACGCTATCCATCGTTTCTCTTCCCAATGAGCAAGATTTGACTAGGCTGTGTCGCCTTCTTTGCCAACTTGCGCTGGAAGGAGGGACAGAGGCGGAACAGAGGAGTACTTGCGCCAGGCTACGCCGGGCACGAAATTGCAACGTACGCCTGGACACACCCCGTTGGTGCGGCGCACCCCCCGTTCGCCGCGCCTGCGCCCGGTCTACGAAATTAGAGCCCAATGTGTTTACAGACATTTAATTTTAATTTTATTTTAATTTAACTCCAAATAATTTGCTCCAACTGAAAGGCAAACCAATCCTGCCACCGGGGTTATTCAAGAAAGAAGATCTGTATGTCTGGAGATGGTGGAGACAAGTCCGATACATTGTGGACCTGTGTTGGAAGAGGTGAGTGAGGGAATACCTCCTCATATTGCAAGAGCGAAAGAAATGGAATAGGACTTGCAGGAACTTTGCCATCAGGGATGTTGTGCTCATTGTAAATGAATCTGCACTGAAATTTTTGGCCCATTGGACGCATCATTGAAGCAATGGCAGATTGCAAAGGATTTGTTCAGCGTGTTTGTGTCAAGACACAAATTAATTGGAAAAGCCAACTGACAAAATCTGCCTTCTGATAGAGGTGATGTAGAGGCAACAGTAAATGTCTGCCTCCAACTGAGTCAAGTTCTGGAACCTCTGGCTCTGCATATACACTGATGCTCATCTACTGACATGCTTTACCCCTCATAATACAACATGCACTTTTTGGAACACCAGCATACGGTCCAATAAAAACACATGGAGCATTTTTTCAGTTTTGTGGCTTTTTGAATTTTCAAGAAGACATCTTTAGACTGTTTATGAAGAAGAAAACCTTTTTTGATATTTTTGCAAGTACATGGACTACTAATGACAATGATATTGAATTGATGGTTGAAAAATGGTGACTGTTCAGACCATGCATTATTTGATATTACATATTATAATGGCCATTTTTCTATTGTGTTAGTAATCGCTTGTTGTACAAGAATTAGGGGCCGGAATATTATGGCCTTTTTGCTGAATTTGTTCCCAAAGTAATCAATATTATTTATTTATTCTAAATTTGTTTATCAATAATATCAAGTTACTGTAGAATTTGTGCATTAATTTAGTTGTTTGTCTGTTGTAATGTGATAATTAGTTGGACACTCCTATGTGAATCTACAAAACCCAAAACCAGTGAAGTTGGCACATTGTGTAAATCGTAAATAAAAACAGAATACAATGATTTGAAAATCCTTTTCAACCTATTTTCAAATGAATACACTGCAAAGGCAAGTTACTTGATGATCGAACAGGTAAACTTTGTAATTTTTTGCAAATATTAGCTCATTTGGAATTTGATGCCTGCAACATGTTTCAAAAAAGCTGGCACAAGTGGCAAAAAAGACTGAGAGAGTTGAGGAATGCTCATCAAACACTTATTTGGAACATCCCACAGGTGAACAGGCTAATTGGGAACAGGGGGGTGCCATGATTGGGTATAAAAGCAGCTTCCCTGAAATGCTCAGTCATTCACCAACAAGGATGGGGCGAGAGTCACCACTTGGTGAACAAATGCGTGAGCTGATTGTCAAACAGTTTAAAAACAACATTCCTCAACAAGCTATTGCAAGAAATTTAGGGATTTCATCATCTACGGTCCGTAATATCGTGAAAAGGTTCATAGAAACTGGAGAAATCACTTCACGTAAGCGACAAGGCTGAAAACCAACATTGAATGCCCGTGACCTTCGATCCCTCAGGCGGTACTGCATCAAAAACCGACATCAATGTGTAAAGGACATCACCACATGGGCTCAGGAACACTTCAGAAAACCACTGTCAGTAACTACAGTTCGTCGCTACATCTGCAAGTGAAAGTTAAAGCTCTACAATGCAAAGCGAAAGCCATTTATCAACAGCACCCAGAAACCCCGCCGGCTTCGCTGGGCCCAAGCTCATCTAAGATGGACTAATGCAAAGTGGAAAAGTGTTCTGTGGTCTGACGAGTCCACATTTCAAATTGTTTTTGGAAACTGTGGACGTCGTGTCCTCCGGACCAAAGAGGAATGTTCATGTTTCATGAATGCTTGTCTTTTGTCACTCGCTCCCTTGTGTGTCTAAGTGTGGTTTCTTGTTTCCATTCACAGTCTTTTCCCCTGTCTTTTCTGGTTGGGTACTTCCTGCTTCCTTCTTCCTGTGCTTGTTAACTGTCTGCACCTGAGAATGGTTTAGCTGAGGCACTAGTGATTAGAAATGGGTAGGACTACACATTACAGCAGAGTAGTTAGGCACGGTGATTAGTTAGTTTGAAGAAGCAGGGCACACCTACTTGTTCAATCTGTCCTATCACTTTCCTTTGCTGTTCTAGATTCTCCCTCCTCTCAGCTGTCCTTCATTTCTTGGGCTAAACACTCTAATTAGTTTGTTTATAAAGACCCCCCTTTTCCGCTTGTCTTTGTCGATTCGTGACCGTTTCTTACTCTGCTTGGTCGTTCTGTCTCTGCGCTTTTTCTCAGTGTGTTTTTGCGATTATTGAGAGTTTTTGTCCTTTTCTGTACTCTAGTTATTAATTGTATTTGGTCGAGTGAGTGTGGTGAGTTTGAGAGTCTCCCGTTTTCCCCAGTTCCCTTTATACTTTGACTGTTTAGTTAATTTCTGTGTCTCTCTCGTCCCTTCTGTAATGTGAATATAGGCCACTAGATGGCAGTATTTACCTTTTTTTTTTGTTAAGCTCAGACTGCAGTCATGTTTAGACATGTCCTGGACATGTCTGGGGCAAGTCTCAGAAAATTAAAAAAAAGAGGTCTAAATGTGGGTGGGGTCTGCAAAAGAGTATATAAGGAAAAGAATTGAGACAGTAAAGTAGTAGGAGAAATTGCAAGAAGAAGGATACGTGTGACCAGACCTGTCATTTCTGTTCAAGACCTGTTAAGTTTCTTTTGTGGATTTTTTCCTGTATTTGAGCATTTTTCCTCACCCAGGACATCACCAAGGGACTGTAAATATTTCTGGTTTTTTTGTAGTAATCAATCTTGATCATTTAGTTGTAGATAGTAGTTTAGTCTTTGTTTTTTTCATTAAATGTGTTTAAGTTTTAAATTGTTTCTGTCATCCCTTGCTGTTGCTGTTGCGTTGTGAATCTAATAACAAATTGGGGCCATAACAAATTGGGGGCTCAAGGTCCGGGATAGACCATTTTGTGAGTCATTTATTAAAAATCTAACATTTCAAATTGTAAAATTGATTTTTTTTAATTGAATACATATATATTGACAACAGCGTCTTTTAAAAAGACAGAACTGCTAGAAATTTGCAGACATTTAGAGCTGACAGAGGTGAAACCAGCCATGCGAAAAGCAAGACTGGCTCGAGAGATAGTTGAATATTACATTGATGAAAATGTGTTTGCACCCGGATATCTGGAACAGTTTCCAGTGGAAAATCCAAATATAGAAATGGAGCTTAAATTAAAAATGCTAGAGATTGAAAGGGAGGAAAGAGAAAAAGAAAGGGAGGAAAAAGAAAAGCAAAGAGAATTTGAGAGGGAAGAAAGAGAGAAAGAAAGGGAAGAAAAAGAAAAAAAAGGCAGTTTGAGTTAGAAAAATTAGCAAGAGAAGAGAAAATGGAAAGGCAGGAAAAAGAAAAACAAAGAGAATTTGAGTTAGAAAAATTTGCAAGACAGAGAGATTTTGAATTAGAGAAATTCGATAGAGAAGAAAGACTCCAAATGGAGCAACTAAAAATTAAAATTTAAACTAAAAATAAATTTTGTGCCAGTCAGGAGGTAAAACTGGTGCCTCCATTTTCGGAAAAGGATGTTGACAACTATTTCCAGTGTTTTGAAAAGGTAGCAAAGAGTTGCCAGTGGCCAAAGGAACACTGGCCTCTGATGTTGCAAACTGTCCTCAAGGGTAAAGCTCAACAAGCCTATTCGGCTTTGTCTGCAGATGATTCCTCTGATTATGAGGTTGTCAAAAAGGTTATTTTGAGAGCTTATGAGTTGGTTCCAGAGGCTTACCGACAGAAATTCAGAGGTCTGAAGAAATCTGAAAATCAGACTTATGTGGAATTTGCTAATGAGAAGAAGGTTTGCTTTGAGCGCTGGTGTACTTCTATGGAGGTCAAGGATGATTTCAACTCACTAAAAGAGATGGTGTTAGTTGAAGAATTCAAGAACTGTGTTAAGGATGATGTTAAGACCTACCTCAATGAGAAGCAAGCACTGAATTTGCAATCAGCTGCCAAATTTGCAGATGAATATGTTCTCACACATAAGTCCAAATTTCAGTCTAGCAGTAACAATAGATGGTCCCAATTTCAGAAAAAGGGTTACGGTGATACCCAAGATTCCTCACCCAAAGACAAAGACAAATCTGGTGATGGTGCTCAGAAATCCAGTAACAGGTCTGATCAAAGTGTGAAAGCTGACAGTGACAAAAGTGGTCTAGTTTGCAGTTATTGCAAGAAATCTGGTCATGTTACAACTAACTGTTGGTTCCTTAAAGCTAAGAAAGAAAAAGAAAAGGATACCAAACCAAATGCCTTTGTGAAAACAAGGTTAGAAACCCCTGTAGTAGATAACCAATCTGCTAAATTGCCTGCTTCTTGTGGGGCTAAAAAGCCTGATACAGCTGACTTCGTGATGGAGGAATTTCTTCCATTTGTGTCAGAGGGATTTGTGGCTCTGAATGAGCATACTACTCCTGTCCTCATATATATCCTAAGGGATACCGGAGCTTCTCAGTCACTTTTGTTGATGGACTCCTTGGAGTTACGTGATGAGACCGCTTCAGGGGATTTCATACTTGTACAAGGTATTGAAGGGAGGACTGTATCTGTACCCCTGCGCTCTATATTCTTGAAGTCAGATTTAGTTACAGGACAGGTAAAGGTGGGACTTATGTCAAGTCTACCTATAAAGGGTGTTTCTCTGTTGCTAGGCAATGACCTGGCTGGGGGCAAAGTAGTTCCCCCTGTACATCTTACTTCACAGCCGAGCACTGAAGATGGGGATGAGGACCCATCTCTGTATTCTTCTTGCGCAGTGACTCGTGCTATGGCCAAGAAAGCTAAAGAAGAAGATGATGTGGTGCCGTCCAGTACATTGAATAGTCAGGACTCAGGTGGTTCACCTCATGACTCTGATTGGCCTACTATGGTTTCTCCGTTTGAGGACTTATCAGATACTTTTATCAGTTCTCTATTCAGCCAGCCGGATGGGTCTGGTGATTCTGATGTGTCTGGAGACTTGTCTCTGTCCAGAAAGCGGTTGATTGAGGAGCAAACTAATGATCCTGAAATTTGTGTACTAAAGAGGAGAGCCCTTCCTGATAAAGAAATAGACGCAGTTCCAGTTGGGTATTATCTCAAGGATGGTGTGTTGATGCGGAAGTGGCGCCCTCCTGATATCCCTGCCAATGCAGATTGGGCAGTGGTCAGGCAAATTGTTGTTCCGAAGGTCTATAGGAATGAGATCTTAACAATGGCTCATAGTTTACCTTTAGGAGGTCATCTTGGTGTTAACAAGACTGTTGATAAGATCATGAAACACTTCTTTTGGCCTGGGCTTTGGAAAGACGTTTCCAACTTTTGCAAAACTTGTCACACTTGTCAGGTAGTTGGAAAACACCAGTTAGACCCACCTGTAGCTCCATTGCAGCCTATCCCAGCATTTGGGGAGCCATTCTCTAGGGTCATTGTTGATTGCGTTAGTCCATTACCCAAGACTAGATCTGGAAATCAGTACTTGTTGACAATCGTGTGCATCTACCAGATTCCCCGAAGCCATACCTCTACGTAACATCAAGGAAACTGCAATCTCGAAGGCTTTGATAAAGTTCTTCACGTTGTTTGGCCTTCCCAGGGAAATTCAGTCAGACCAGGGTAGCAATTTCACTCCAGGATTGTTTCAGCAGGTTGTGTATGAACTAGGTGCAAAGCAGATTCTTTCTAGTGCCCATCATCCAGAAAGTCAGGGTGCCTTAGAGCGGTTTCATTCCACTCTCAAGACAATGATGAGGACTTATTGTTATGACCATGAGAAAGGCTGGGATGAAGGGGTTCATTTGCTGTTGTTTGCAGCTAGAGAAGCAGTGCAGGAGTCTACTGGATTCAGTCCATTTGAGCTAGTGTTTGGTCATGAAGTGAGAGGACCTTTGCTATTATTGAGTGAACAATGGCAAGAGAAAGAGCCGCATAT
The DNA here is from genome assembly GCA_029721435.1 of Gymnothorax reevesii. Taxonomy (NCBI): domain Eukaryota; kingdom Metazoa; phylum Chordata; class Actinopteri; order Anguilliformes; family Muraenidae; genus Gymnothorax; species Gymnothorax reevesii. The sequence continues at coordinate 77,267,900 of CM056575.1, forward strand.
CAGTCTGTTAGACTATGTTAGCAAGTTCAAGGAAAGATTGCGTGCAGCTTGTGACCTTGCCAAAGAGAACTTGAAATCAAGTCAGGGAAAAATGAAAACTTGGTATGATCATAAGGCTAGAAGCCGTGAGTTTAAACCAGGAGAAAAGGTCCTTGTGTTGTTTCCCTTGCAGTCCAATCCATTGCAGGCTAGATTTCGTGGTCCTTATGAAATTCTGACAAAACTCAATGATCTCAATTACATTGTGAAGACTCCAGATAGGAGAAAACCAAAACAATTGTGTCATATTAACATGCTAAAGCCTTATCATGACAGAAATGCTGGGGTTGCAGCTGTCACTTCAGATTCTCCAATGGTCGAAACGTGTGAAGATGAGGGGGAGTTTCAAGATGATGAACCTAGAATTAAAGCTGAAGTTCTTTCATGTAAATTGTCAAACACTGAAGTGTTGCAAAATCTTGATGTGAAACTCCAGCACTTAGAACCCTCACAGAGAGATCAGTTTAAGAGGTTGATCAAGAAATATGAGGATCTGTTTCCTGATGTTCCAAAAAGAGTTTCTATAGCCTCTCATGATGTAGATGTTGGTGATGCCAAACCAATAAAACAGCATCCGTACCGGATGAATCCTGAAAAGAGAAAGATTGCTGAGAAAGAGGTTGAGTACATGTTAAAACATGATATTATCAGACCCTCCAACTCCGATTGGAGTTCACCCTGTGTGCTAGTTCCAAAACCTGATGGAAGTACTAGATTCTGTACAGATTATCGCAAAGTCAATGCTGTAACTAGAACTGATGTGTTTCCAATTCCTAGGATTGATGATTGTATTGATAGTGTAGGGCAAGCAAAATTTCTGACCAAGATTGATTTATTGAAGGGTTATTGGTGTGTGCCTTTAACTGAGAGGGCCAAGAGCATCTCTGCTTTTGCCACACCATCTGGATTGTACCAGTATGAAGTCCTACCCTTTGGCATGAAAAATGCCCCAGCCACGTTCCAAAGGATGATGCAGTCTACAATCGCCGGATTGCCCCACACGGGTGCGTACATCAATGATCTGATCACATGGAGTGACTCCTGGGAATAACATCTAAAAGATGTAGAGACGTTGTTCCAGCGCCTGACCCAGGCTAACCTGACTGTTAACCTGAGCAAGAGTGACTTTGGTTGTGCTACTGTCACCTATCTTGGCTACGTCATAGGCCAGGGTAAGGTGGCACCCATAAATGCTAAAGTCCAAGCCATCATGGACTTTCCAGTTCCTGACAACAAAAAAGCTTTGCGCCGCTTCCTTGGAATGATCGGGTACTACCGCAAGTTCTGCAAGAACTTTGCTGAGATTGCTCTCAGTCTAACTAACCAACTGAAAAAAGGCGTAAAGTTCACCTGGGATGATGCATGCCAGAGAGCCTTCAATCGCCTGAAGTCTCTGCTGTGTCACTTCCCCGTGCTCAAATCTCCTGACTTCAACAAACCGTTCTCCATCGCGGTCGATGCTAGCGACCAAGCTTGTGGATCTGTGCTCCTACAGAGAAGTGACTCTGATGACATTGAGCATCCCGTGGCATACTTCTCCAGGAAGTTCAATCGCCACCAAAGGAACTATTCCACAATAGAGAAGGAACTGTTGGCTCTGGTCCTTTCTTTACAACACTTTGAGGTTTATGTTTGCACAGGACAAAAGCCAATGATTGTGTACACTGACCACAATCCGTTAATGTTTTTGAGTAAGATGAAAAACAAGAATCGGAGATTGTTGAATTGGAGTTTGATTTTACAGGAGTTTGACTTGGAAATTAAGCATGTGAAGGGTACAGACAATGTAATTGCTGATTGCTTATCCCGTGTTTGAATGTGTATATATATATCATGTGTTTGAATATTGTATGATATGTATATATAGACAAGTGTTCACTTAACCATTTTGTATTGAAAAGAAAAATTTTGCCTTTATGAGTCAAAATTTTTCCCTTTTGGAATGGAGGTGTAATGTGAATATATGGAAAAGGTTCCATATGTGCACTGATGATTGTAATGTGAATATAGGCCACTAGGTGGCAGTATTTACCTTTTTTTTGTTAAGCTCAGACTGGAGTCATGTTTAGACATGTCCTGGACATGTCTGGGGCAAGTCTCAGAAAATTAAAAAAAAGAGGTCTAAATGTGGGTGGGGTCTGCAAAAGAGTATATAAGGAAAAGAATTGAGACAGTAAAGTAGTAGGAGAAATTGCAAGAAGAAGGATACGTGTGACCAGACCTGTCATTTCTGTTCAAGACCTGTTAAGTTTCTTTTGTGGATTTTTTCCTGTATTTGAGCATTTTTCCTCACCCAGGACATCACCAAGGGACTGTAAATATTTCTGGTTTTTTTTGTAGTAATCAATCTTGGTCATTTAGTTGTAGATAGTAGTTTAGTCTTTGTTTTTTTCATTAAATGTGTTTAAGTTTTAAATTGTTTCTGTCATCCCTTGCTGTTGCTGTTGCGTTGTGAATCTAATAACAAATTGGGGCCATAACACTTCCAATTCCCCTTTCCCTTTTCCCCATTCCCTTAGGTTAGTTTCCCTTTTCCCTGTTTCTGTATTCTGTGCTGACTGATTTCCTGTTTTGTTTTTTTTTTGACATTTTGCCTGTCCCAGACTAAGATTGAGTGTTTCTGTGAGATTTCTGGCTATTTCTGACCTCTGTTTCTGTCTGACCATGAGCAACGGTAATGTTAATAAAAAAACGCTCTTCCAAGCTTGAACCGCGATTGGAGTCTCCGTACGTTCATTACATTTAATCTAAAAACATCCACTTTTTTTTAAATCTTTTCATTTATTTTATTTTCTTGCAACCAGTCCTGCATATATTTCCCATTCAAAGGAAACGTATACAAAGGAAATGAAGTTTGAATCCACTGGAGCAGATTTATTTTCAATAAAACAAGCAAGCAAACAAAATTACAAATTCAAAGATAAGGTGAAAAATGGTTAAAGGTAAAAGCACCCCAGCAATTACTTATACAAGAACTATAACCCTGCTGCTCAAAAAGACTATACACTCAACCTGGGTTTCAACTTGCATCTCCCGCATCAGACCGCAGCATCTTAGTCACTAAGGTACCTGAGTGGACTGGTTCACCTTATCCTCATTGAAAATCCAAAGAGTCAAAAAACACGTCTAGCGCTTGTATTACTGCACTCTTTCAATACTTGCACATAATGGTGCAAGGAATTTCAGTCAGATGCAACTGTATAGACTACTTTGAAAATGACTGAATATTTTGTGGACAATTATAGTGAAAAAAAGAGAACCGGTTTAGCGACTGTATTGCTGCCCTCATTGTTTCACTCTGAGTCTTTGTGCATAATGTCACCCGTAATGCAGAAAAAGTAAAAACAACAATCACAAAAAACACCCCAGTAAATACATGTACAAGTAACTGTGTTTCCAATGGAGGACTGATCAAAATGTGATCATATAGGACCATCACCTGCAGAAAAGCTCAATGACTTACCCACTACACTATGTCCAATGATTCGACTAGTGAGGCTTCTTCGCCAGCTTGGCATGTAAGAATGACATGACGTGCCCATACGAAAAGTCAGCCGGAAAGCCTTGAAAACTACTTTGATGACGTCTGCAGTCATCCTGAAAATGCCATTTTGACCAATTTGCCAACTATTACGCTGCAACTCAAGAGAAATGTGTGAACAACACACATTAAGATTCAGTACAATTGTCACTATGGGTCAATGTCTTGTTTGTGCTTATTCTGTTTCAATTGTACTCTCGATGTCATTGAAAATGAGGACATGCGCTCAATGATATCTCAAGTGATTTCTCAAGATTAAATAAAGGTTGAAGGAATGAATAAATGAATTTATATATTAAGTACCAACAATTAATAACATGTATATTTGTTGTCCGTACCATTTTGACCATGATTTGACCTCTGTTATAAGGCCACACAATTAAATTTCATTAATATCTTAAATCTTATTCTCCAAAACCACCTCACTAAGAAAGCCGAAACTTGGCATGCTTGTTCTTACTCATGAGTACAAAGAATGTTCAAGGCATGATTTTAAATACAGATGCCATGGCAGACTTCTTGAAAATTCCCTCTTGACACATTTGTCAAATATTACTGCATTGATTCAGCTGAAGTTCAGTATGTTTGTACTACACAACAATTCTCAAGAGACGTTTCAGGTTTTGCTGTGCAATGGATTTTGACCTTCATTTGACCTCTGTCATTTGGATATGCTGTTAAAATTTCTGAATATTTAAAAATCTTCTTCTCTAAAACTTCTTGATTAATGACACTAAAAATTTCCAGGGATCTTCTTGCCAATCGGGACACTTGTATTTGTTTAGAAGGTCCAAATTGGAATTCCAAAATGGTTGCCAATGGTTGTTGTTTCCTTCATTTAGGTTAGGCTTGTGGTGTTTCACAAAAACAAAGAAAAAAAAATGATGATGATGACTCAGCTACAACTGCTGGTAAGGTGATATTTATTATTTAAAGAGCCATTTTTGATCCATTTGATTTTCCCACTGCCTTCCCTATGCCCTGCCTGGGACCCTATACTGTATATATGCCAAAGCCCCACCTATTTTGACTCCACCATCTGTGTCTGCAAATCATTATACATAATAGTATCACAGATTTAATAAAGAAAATATGACAGAATTAACATAAAAGCATTTTTCATCAAAAGCACTCTTGATGACAGCCCACATAACCATATATTATAACAGTTGTCTTCAACGTCGTTCCTGGAGACCCACTGTGTATGCTGGTTTTTGTTTCAACCACAATTGTATTCACTGGATTTTTACAGGCTGTTAATTTGTCTTAAGTTAATTTAATGTTCAGAGCAGTTATTTGCCCTCTTAACTCACAAGTTAATAGAGAATATCATATGGGCATTTTCATATCATATCAGGGTTGATAAAAGGTGTGATATGAAAATGTTTATATCATGTTGTATTTATCATATACTCTGATAAGGGTTTTTTTCCTGCGGGCTAATACAGCCGGGGCCTCGCACTTGTATCACAGGTGCAGATCCCTGTATTAGTATATGATAAAAAGCAATGTCTGTCTACTATCAAGAATAAAAAATATTATTCCCACATTGCGATGTATTGGATTTAACAGCATAAAATGAGAGAAAACAATGCAACCAATCAAGATGTTATGTGACTAATTGGCACATTGTGACAAATTTATTCCACAAGCAAATGGTTGAGTCAAAACAGTTTTGTGGTATGTTAGTCTAATGAAGTTCACCAGAAGTTTTTTGACTGAACTTGAAACAGCACTTTCAAAATACTTTGGTGGATTGTTTGTGCGCAATATGAATGCATTTTCCTGGAATCATTGACGGAGCTCGTCGTCACAGTCATTCCAACCTGATTGAAATATGTAGTTGCCATCTGGAAAATGCATATGTTGGCCATATTGGAGAATTTACTTCGGCTTGTGTTTCACAGATTATTGCTGAAAATTGGAAGAGTTGACAGGCAGGTCCAAAAAACATGCTCAATGCGAAATTTTTCAAGGTTTTGCTATATTTTACTGGCCTTGATTTAATCTCATTAATGTTCGGTGCATTGATATGTCCAGGTGTCTAGGTGAGCTAGAGTGTCATGGCACTATTTTTATTTGCTCAACATAATAAGTAAATGAAGAAGCAGCTCGAAGCTGCCTTTCACTCGGGTACACTGAGTGGTATTATTCTTGCCGACATTACATTATGGGCAAGGAATTAACAGCAAAATGAAGCACCATAGTGATTTAGTACTCCCAGATTATTGTCAGTCACATTCATCTATATTTGCCATACAATTAAACAGTTGGGCATAGTTATTTATGTTTGTTTAATATATCTTGGTTATATCTTGGTTAAATTTTAGAAATTTTAGTCTGTAATACAATGGGTTAAAGTTATGTATAATACCTCAGTCTCCAAAATTATAAATCATGGTTATATTTCAAAACCCATTGCACTTCAAAGGGGGGTAAACAGGTTTGCCCGTCATCGCCATATTTATTAATTATGGCAATAGAAATACTCGCTGTAAAAATATGAACAAATAATATCAAAGGCTTTGAAATGCAAGGCCTAAATACAAAAATTTCAATGTACGCTGATGATACAATTTTTATACTGAGACCTCAATATATATTGCTACAGAGCCTAAGAAAAGATCTTGATGACTTTCCAAACCTATCTGGACTGAAGCCAAATTAAGAGAAATGCCAAATATTGAGGCTCAGTTCCCTGAAAAATAAAAATTTTACTCATCCATGCAATTTACCAATTCACTGGACAGATGGATTGGTTATTGAACTTGGTATACACATCCTAGAAAATATTAGTGAAATTTCAACTATTAATTTTAATAATAAATTAAGTAAAGTCGGAAAAATTCTGCTGCCCTGGAAAGGGAAACATCTGACCATTTATGGAAAAATAACTTAAGTTAACTCATTAGTTGTATCCCAGTTTACATACTTACTGATTACCAACCATTACCAACCCCTAAAGAATCATTCTTCAAAATATATAAACAGAAGTTACTCAAATTTTTATGGAATGATAAACCTGATAAATTAAGCGTACATATCTCTACAGCGATTATGTATCGGGTGGGCTAAAACTCAAACTTAAAAGCTTTAAATCTTTCACTTTCACTTTGGCTTAAAGGCTTCCTTTAAGCCAAAATTCTACTTCAGTCCAAACTGGTTTTCCAGCAAATTACTTTAAAGTGTCCATCCTATATTTGATAAAGGCTTCTTTCCATTTCAGCAAATTAAGCCTATGCATTTCGCATGTTTTCTGGTGTCTCCACTTTTCTGGAAAAAGCTCAACAAAGTTGGTTACAATTTCAGTTTCACCCAGCAGAAAATGCAGAACAAGTTCGACAACAAACAAATTCTAATATAGTTGTTCATAGAATTATGACTTTTTTGGAAACCTATGCTGAATAAAGGTATTATTTTTATAAGGGATACCGTAAATGAGGATAATAAACTCATGTTTCACAAACAGTTAACTAGTTTTGATGGAACAGTCTGTACACTGCAACAATATAATCAACTTATTGGAGCTTTACCACGTGCTTGGAAATCAAAAATTATGGAAGGAACAGGAGACATTGAGTCTGTTGGCCTCATATGAAATTGGTAAATTGGTTAAAGAGAATAAAGATCAACGAACATATATACACATTTTATTTAAGAATAAACAATTTAGTCGCTTTACCATACAGGATTCAAGACAGTTGGGAAAATATGTTAGATAAATCAGTCCCATGGAACAAAGTTTTTAAAATCATTTACAATACATCACTTGATCCAAAGATAAGATATTTTCAATATAAGTTAATATATACATTTTTAGCAACTAAAAAGATGCTAAATATATGGGGAATAGAGTCATCACCCCTTCGTCGATTCTACCAGGAAGAAGTGGAGTCTGTAGACCATTTATTTTCGTACTGTCCTATAATGGCCTTATTTTGGACAAAGGTGCAAGACTGGATATCTCAGTATAATAGAATACAATTAGATTTATTTAAAGTATTATTGGGTGATGTAACAAAAGGAACACACCTAACCTGTAATATAATTATATATTTGGCAAAAATATTTCTTTTTGGATTGACATCTGTTGAGGTATTAAGAATTGAGAAATGAAAAAATTTTGTCAATTATAACAGTAGAATTGAGTGTGTTATGGTTGTGGCGGGTTTAAAAAAACAAAAAAAACAAACACAGAAACAAACAAGTGGTGCCAGGCACAACAGACCCCGCCCCTTGCACATACTTTCACCTACTTTTACGAAATTCAATAGGGATCTATTCTGGGTCAGTGGCAGTCCCTATACGGAATTTGGGGTGAATCTGGCCATCAGTTTTGCCGCTAGAGTGTTAACAAATAAACGCAGAAACAAACTGAACCGAAAACAATACCCCTCCCATCACCCTTTAGGTGGGGCGGGGTAACAAACACACAAACTCAGAAACAAACTGAAATGAAAACAATACCCCTTGCCTCACCCTTCAGGTGGGGCGGGGTAATTATGCTTTTAAGTAGCATATCTTAGGTGGAGAAGACTCAGCGCAGGTCATTGTTCATCAAGTTGATTTTGCTGATGAACAACATGGATGAAAAGAGAATGAGGGTAATCAAGGTCAGTTTTAAAGTTTCCAGGTGCCATTTTTACACTCATAATGTCACATGATGTATTCTGGTGAGCTAAACTTTATGATCATTCATAGATGATGCAAAGAACATTAATTATGTAAAACCATGTCATGCACAACTACGAGTTGATTACTCTGCTTATAGCATGGTCATTTGCCAGCAATATCAAATCAAAGCATTTAGAAATTTTTGGTGAAAGTTTTGCTCTTAAAAAAACGAGCTGGAAATCATTTAACAGGCGCCGCACCTTTTCGTAGCCAATACTATAGGCCAAGCTAAACTGGTCACAAGGCTATAGCCTTGGTCACAACCGGACGCACAGATTTTTTAATTATGTGTTCTCTGCATTTTTTGCCGTAGGTGAGAGTTGTAGAGGACGTGGAGGTTAAAAAAGTAGCAGTCAACTCATAAGGCAGGAGTAATCGAGCCGTGCTGCCCTTGAGGGTGACAAAAGAAGTTTGCAGCAACACTCTTGCGATTTGGCACGTGCGTCCTTCGTAGAGGTAGCAAGGAGGAGATGCGACAGTCTTGCAACAGCTGTGCACTTCTTCCTTCCAGCATAGTGGATGTCAGCTGCCGTCATGACACATGAAGCATCCATTTCTTTCCACCTGCAAAATCACTGAGCATGATGACTGTATGGGGTGAGATGAATTAGATTTTTTTCCAGTTATATTGGTATCATCAATGTTACATGTTAAAAAAGATGATGGTTAAAGAATACAGGACTAATAAATGACTTCGTAAAAACATATTTGGTGTCATGCTTCCTTTTATCCTTGTCAGCTTCTACAAATTAAGGCCTTCTTCCTAACACCTGAAAAACTAAAACTAAACTAAAACTAGTCAATTCCTCAAAATAAAAACTTAACTAAAACTGCTTAATCACTTATTCAGCTAACTAAAACTAAAAGAGCAAACTGAAAAACTAGATAAAATTTAATGAAAACTTCAAAACTATAATAACCTTGGTCTGCAGGCTCAAAATTTCGCTAGAAGAACCTGTGTGGCCCGTAAGTTCGTTGGCTTTTTTTGCTGTAGAAACACTGTGGAGTAGAAGTACGGACAGTTGTGACCGCGGCTTAACTTAGTTCAGCTTACCTTCATAGAGAAAAATTTTTTTGCGCATGTTAACATTTTACCAGCTAATGATTTGGTAACGGATTCCAGCTGAAACTGATTATGCATAACACAACATTATGCGCGATTTTGCAGACTAGCTAACTTGCTACCCGCAGTTACATTGAACTTATGACGGTTTCCGTAGAGCCAGTGAGTTGAAATCAGTCTGTTGTCATAGTAAGTAGATAGCAAACTATCAGCAGTTGCTGACACATGAAGTGGACATTTTAGCTTCCTTTGTAACCGTACATAATAACTAGTGTTTAATGAATAAAGCGTGATTACTTCGCTGCTTTAATATTTACAGTCATTATCACTGGAGTACCTATTGTAAACCACCCCGCAGGACACAACTTATTTGATGGCGCCAAATTTACTGGAGATAAATGAGTAAATGAGATAAATGGGTTTCTGTTAAACCCAGCCAAATGCCAGTGCTCTAACTTTGCTATGGTTAAAGGTTGGCTAGCGGATGAATTTCAAACGGTGAAACTACTGTAGCCGAACTACCTTTGCGTTCCACGGTTTTAACGTATGCCTGCCAGCCAATCAGAAAAGAATATTCACCCAGACCATGGTATAACATGTAATGAAGACTGATGTCAAGGTCTGTGAATGGACTTTATATGGTAATCTAACAATTGTTTCCTGTAATCATTGTATTGGACTTGGGAGAAATAGGATCTTAGCAATTTCATAAGTATATTATGAAATATACTGCATGCACCTCATAGTTGGGTAAATTACTATTTTAATTTGTTATAAAACCTAGAAATATGTATTCATCAAGGCTGATGGTGTGTGGAATGAATACTGAATCATGCTTAGGACTCCCACTTCTGTAATTTGTTTTTCCTTGAAGTCTGTGAGAGCAGTGGAGATATGACATAGTGATACCAGGCTGGGATCAGCCACAGCATTTTCTTTAGAACTAACGGCAAACACCACATTAATTTCCCAATAGAGAGGAGGATTAGAACTGTTTATTTATGTCCTCCATATTAAACAGACCAAAAAAATTTTCAAAAAGTCAAAATAGGGCTAGGAATGTGTCTCGTATGACTTATTCTGAGACACAGGTTTTTCTGAACTCCTTTCACAGCATCATTTTATTGACTTGACAGTCTTAAAATGAATTTGATTTCTATCTTCTATTGCATCACAGCAGTCATCAGCTGATACTTTTATCTAAAGTTACATATGGTTGCTTAGCCAGCTGGGGCTCATCCCTCTGCAACAATCCGGGGTGATGGGCCCAAAAGCGGCAAAAATGTCAGATTGTAAGCCATTTTAAGAGCTCAACAGCACCATTATCTGTAATTTGTAAAATAGTGCAGAAAGAACTGTATTTTCACTCTAATCTTTTTTCTCAATATACTTAACTGTTGTATGCCCGAGAACAGCAAGAGTGAATAGTTCATCTAACAATAATTCTGCATGAACAAACATGTTCTCTTATTTATTTATTACCAAATTTATTTCAATCATGGCAGTGTACACTTGATGCCGAATACAACATTCCGAATTCATTTATAAATAGATTTAAAACGTCCATTGTATAATGTTTATGAAAGAAAAGGAGCAGGATGTAAAAATATTCTCATAATTCATTGCAACTAGAATAGTATGCTTAAAGATTGGCTATGCCTTTTTTTGTTTTTTTTGTTATTGTTTTTTCCAAAATGTAGTGTAAATAACTTAAAATTGATTACAGTTTAATGCTCGCCTGTTTTGTCTCAGAGTGTGATACTTATTTGCCACTCTTCATTGCTGTGTTGGGTATTTTATGGATCAGAATGTGATTACTGCTGAGAATTACAAAAGCATTACAGAAATGCTGCTTTACTGAAGTTGACAATGTATACCGGAATGCTTACGGTCTGGCCAGCTCAGAAATATAGGCTATAAGTGAGTTTAAGCAAGAGGACAGAAGGGAGCCCACATGGAAAGAATCTATATGAACATATATGCAACCTACAACAGGTATATGCAGCATAAAGCCCAAATTGAGGTACATATATGTGCTTATAGAGGGCATATAGGTCCCCTATATTTCTTCTTTATTTCCACATATAGGCCTGATATGTACATACAAGGTACACTCACCAAAAATATAAACGCAACACTTTTGTTTTTGCTCCCATTTGTCATGAGATGGACTCAAAGATCTAAAATTCATTCCAGATACACAATATTACCATTTCTCTCAAACATTGTTCACAAATCTGTCTAAATGTGTGATAGTGAGCACTTTTGCTTTGCTGAGACAATCCATCCCACCTCACAGGTGTGCCACATCAAGATGCTCATCAGACACCATGATTGGTGCACAGGTGTACCTTTTCCAAAACTTTAAATACCCATATGTGTTCAAAGACAGGTGCATCTTTTGCCGCAGCAATCAACAGAAAAGCAATGCTTCAATTAAGTTCAAAATGGGGCTAAATCCTCTTCAGGAAGAAAGTTATAATAGGCTACCTGAAGCTGTGTATTTGCTTCTAAATATGCATGAGCCTTGGCAGCCAGGAGTGGCCTTCGAGAGCAAAGACACATACAAATTTTGACGCACTCAACCCCTATTATCCTCGGTAATGCTGAGCCAATTGTGCCTCGACCATGCAGACCTTCAGATGTAGCAGGTAATGGCGTGGATGGGACCAAAACACCTGTACACAGGGCTGCCAGATGATCATCCAGGCTGTGCACCACCTGGAAACCCGCTAGAAATAAAAATTCAAATGAATATTGAAGGGAAGGACATTTAATGACATTCCAGCCTTCCGCTGAAATTTAAAAGCAGATGTTATGCCAAAGTTGCATAACATTTTTTGCATTGTTTGTCTTAGTTTGCGGCACTGATGCAAAAGGAACGCAAAAGGACTCAAATTTACTTTGTTCAAGGTCATCCTTCATGTCTCCTTGAAACACTTTTTTTAACGATAGAAAGCAGATACAATTTGCATCTGAGAGAACTCCTGCAAATAAGAAGAGGGGTGGTGGGAGCAGGATATCTCCTTTCTGCTCCTATCCCCGACAGATTAGACGCTTTGTCATCCTATCTGTGACCACAACACCGACCTCATTCCTCCCTGTGCAGTCACCACATGAACAAAAATGAGAGCCCTTCTCCTCTTATCATAAGCCAAATTTGACTGCAGGGGAAAAATATATCTGCATGGAGTACTATTGTGTCCGTTTTCAGCTGTTGTGGATTGAGCTGAGCTTTTAATTTAGGTTGTAATAATAATAATACTTATAATCTTTTTCTATGAGGCATTCTTAATCAAGCTTTTTGCAGCCGATTACCTCACAGAAACCTAGAAGGCAGTCTAGAGAGCGCATTACCTCTGCCATTGTGGAATTCTTTGGTGGAAGAAGTCAGAATCAGATTTTGGTCTAGCACAAAGTATTTGTACAGGGAAGTAATCAGATGGCTGATGTGGCTGTTAGCGTCATCTGACACCGGCGCGAGAGAGTGCTGTCATTATGCGCACAGAAATCCTTTCCGAGCCTACATTAAAAAGAAATGTGTCGTATTTTCGCCAAAATTTAAACACTTCCTCCTTACCACAATATCTATGGACATACTAAATTTTATTGACATCCATCCATAACTTTTTGAGATATCTCGTTAAATGAACAAACAAACAAATGAAAGATCGTTCATAGAACAATGACTAGCCAAAATTCCACCCACTTAGATCAGAGTGACGTGACTGCTAAGACTGCATTGACTTGAACAGAATGGCATCAGTTTGCAGTCTCTAGCTTTCCTATGAGCAAAGTTATTGACCAAAATGTGTTTTTGACCTTTTGATGACCTTGACCTTGGCCTTGGCCTTGATGATAGGATCACACAAAAGTATAGCCCTCTAGCCGAGACATTTTCAGACTCAATGACATGAAAACAAAGACTTTTACTGCAAAATAAAGGGCAGTTAAGGGTGTGACTAGCAGATTTACAAAAAACAAACACACTAACCAAACAGACAAACATATTTGCTGAAAAAATTTCAGCAAGTAACAAAAACCAGTGAAAACAGCCAGAGTCCAAATTTAGAATTTTGGTATATTTTATATGTAATATATTGTTATAAGATTCATAATAATATATAATATATATTATTATAATAATTTATATATTTATATTTTTTTCAGTGCTTTGTCCCAAGATCATTTTGAATTTTTAACTAATAATTTCTTCACAACATGAAAATGTGAATGATCATTTTTCGATTGTAGTCTTCATATCAAAAAAAAAAAAAAAAGGTACAGTAATCTCAGCAAAGTGCCATGCTAAATTAGTCCGAGTAAAACATTGAAAGTATCATGATTTGTATGAATAAATATGGGCTGTAAAGACTGAAAACAAGGTTAATGATTGGAGTTGCCTTACAAAACAGGCTGATATTGTCTGCAGTAGAGGGAAACATGCCGATCTTTGGCTGCTGATGAGACAGAGCGGGAATAAAAACAGCTAACCTAGAATCAGGCCTTCTAGAATATGGCCTTCTAGAAAATGGGTGCTGCGACTTGGATAGGCTATGAGGGAGATTGAGCCAACCTGCAGCCTGCTTATAACTCACCAGCTTGCTTTCTCTTTTACACACTGAAATAAGTATAGCACTATTCCTGATGTCAAATCCATTGATTTTGTTAATTTTATTTATACATTTTATTAATTTATCATTTCTATGTCTGAGGACAAAGATGAGACAGACAAGAATGCCCAGTTATTTATTTTATAGCTGGTGCATTTATTTAAACAATCTTTCCGAAAGTAACCTCTCAACAATGGTGACTGGATTGTGCACAGCAACATCTGCTTGTTTAACATATTGATCAGTTGGCCTATTGCTCTCAGACTGTTATCCTTCCTTTCATTCCATTCATTCATCATGAAAATGGCTGGGATTAGCATTTGAATGTGAGCAGCCGCACTGCACCTCTGAAGTCCTGAATTGTTTTGATTACCACTAACTGTTCTCTCCTCATACCGTCTGGTTGCTGAAGACATTACTCTCTTATAAAAGTCATATGAATTAAGTTTTCGGTGACATCAGGTTTTTTTAATTGTTCTTAAACACGGTGCAACGTTATTTTCAGATGCTAATGTAAAAAGCACTTAATAGTACAAGTACTGTATGAACAATAGCATATTGACTATATGAATCATACTGACCACTTAACAAAGTAGTCCACTGTATTGTTTCCATTATGTCAATAATTTTAAATGATGACTGCCAATAAAGTTCAAGATTGAACAATGATCCTCTCTAATACTGAGGCCATGGTAATGCACAAAAAAGCATTACATGAAGTCCTATGTGTATGCCCTTTTTAATTGTATAACCCATCATTAACTATATTTCACTGTGATTAAGCAGGTTGACGGGGTCATACAATCCATCTTGGGGTTTTTCCTTTCCTTAAATGTTCCTTTTTGCATGTAAAACGTTTGCATGGAAAAAGTTCGAAGTCCATGCCGAAGATAATTATTCTCATTGACAAAGAGCAGCTCCTGAACAACCTGAAACATATTGTTTGTAGTCCAGTCTTCTTTTCTGTAACTTGTCTACATCACAATTTGACACATTTGCATAATGCCTGCAGTGGCTAGTTTGGCACCCCTTTGAACGAAGTTAAGAGGAGCGAGACTAGGAAGAATTAGGTTAGTGCATTTCGCCATACTAGGAGGACACTGTTTTCTTTCATGCAAAGGCATATTCTCTTTGTATGGAATTCCAAAAGAAAGCAAAGTGAAGAGTAAGGGTTAGATTTCTTTCATTCCACAATTCATCAATGGTACAAGTTCAACCTATTATTGTGTTCCCTTCATTTTACTGAGGCCTGCTTCCTGAACAACGAATTAGGCTTCAAGGGATGGGCGCTCAAAGAGACAGGAGCCAAAACAGCCCATTTCAGGCTGAGGAACCTCTAGGTGCAGCGCGCACAGCCTATACAGCTGTAATTGCGAGCATTTTGACTATAAAACATGGCAAGGTTTGGGAATAAACCACAGAAATGAAAATACTGAACTGTGAAAAGGGCATAATATGACCCTTTACGAGAAAACAAATGTCCATAAATTTATTAAGAGTAACCTACTGGTGACAAATGAGGAATTTAGATTAGAATCTGAATGACTGAGAGGTGCAACAGGACATTTTGCGGGCATTGGTCAGTTTCCCTTGTCCCAGTGGTGGGTAGGGTCTCTGCAAGTCAATAACAAATTGGATTGATGAATTCAATTAGGGTCCAACTCGCCACATGCCGCGCCACGGCACATCTCTGCAACATCCCAGAAGTGGCTCTCTGCACTGCACCGCTGAAAATACACGCTAAGTCTATTTCTGCTGCTGGTGAGCGGCAGTTGCACTGATCTGAATATAGCAGGCATACGTTTCCCATAGTTTGACCATATACATTTAGTAGATCCAACTGTGTTAGTATTTGTGCTGATGGGAATTGCACTCCAGATCGTGCCAGGCAGGAAGTAACTATTAGGGGGAATACGCTTTTAACTAAAAGAAACCAGCCACAAATCTTTGATATAAAATTTGTTTATAACTTATTTCTGAAAAGTTGTGATTTTGTAATAACTAAAACACGAGCACAGTTTTTTTTAAATCTATGGTGCTCACGGCTGGACTGTAGTAGGTTCTACAGCACAAAAAAGACGGAAATGACATTAAATGCATCTAAAGCCGGAAAAAATAACAGAAAGCATTAAAGGTCTTTGTACAAATATGCCGGTAAAAATGACAAAATATGCAAAATCGATTGACGAGCACAAACAAATAGGAAGGATAGGTGAACAGATTGCAATCAATGTGTTCGTGGTCGTCAATTGACTTACTGTGACTTTCAAGATGGAGGCGACTGGAAACTACCTCAAGGTACTGTTTGCATAAATAGTCTTTTTTAATAAACTACTAGTGCATTTTCAAAGTCCTCAGTGCCTCGTTTCAAATTTCAGGGCCCTCGGAATTCTACCAATGAAGTGTCGAGTTACTTTGAGCCTTGTTAATGATGAAAAAAATAGCAATTTCTTTGCATGGCAATGCTACGCCCGATTCACTACTATTGTAAGCCTGTTGGGAGCTTCGGCTAAAAAGCCATATATTTCGAAATGGTGCGTCCGTACGGAAGTCGGGTATTTGGCAAAGGTTAGTACTCGTTATCATGTTTCAATGCACCCCAAGTCAATTTCACTCCGGAATTCTCCTTTAAGGCTGTGATGATAGCCAAATGACAGCGGGGTTCTGTGAATTATCATCACCACCGCAGTTTTTCTTTTGTAATTTATTTTTAAAAAAAATTTTTTTCCTGTTGAAATTTGCAAGAGTGCACATGGTGATGTCAGAGAAAATGAATAGGCCAACGTTAATCATTCTTTAGTCCTCATAAAGTGTTTTCCATCCAATGTAATATGATATGTTGCTTTTTCACCGGGTTAAGAAAATATGCATTTCATCACAGTCGTATTGCACCCAATCAAAAACCTTGCTAAATCTGAATTTTGAGAATGTGTGGAGTTGGGCCCGAATTGAATTAATCGATTAATTTGTCCTGAATGATCATCTTTATCCTAACATGAAACAATTCCATCCTGAGGGAAATGGTGTCTCTCAGGATAGTGGTGTCTCCATTAGGTGGGAAGGATCACTGTGTGGTGAGTATGAAAAGGATGTGAGTCGAGTGGCCTTTGCTATCACCAGATCTACGCCAAGTCTAAGACCCGCAGGAGGTTTTAGATGAACTTGTTGGAGTGCGCTCTCTACCACATCCTCAAAACACAAAATGCAATTCTGTTCCTCCAGTTGTAGAATCTACTGTCCATGCAAACTGAAGCTGCGCTGTTTTCCCAATGCTGTCCAAAACCTTACCTAAACATTTTATGTGTTTTTAACTGTGACCAGCTACTCTATACATTGCTCACTCATAACTCCCCAATGGATTCGCAGACTTGCACAAGATTTTGTGGAAATGTTTGTCAAGCACAAGAGGACAGCTGATTAACTTTCATTTTCAAGTGACAAAAAGGGGATGTGGCAGTGTGAGTGGCCTGTAATAAAAAGGTGCATAACTTCTTAAGGAACTGTCGTAGCATGGCCAAATTTTGAATAAATATACACACGGAGAGAGCGACAGACATACACAATGACACTTATTCGCACACGCACATACACACACACAGATATACAAACACATAAAGTGCAATAAAACCATTTGGCCCCATCCTCCTTCATAATCCATGTTCTGGCTGTCATGGATACTCGTGAGAGTCATCATTGCTCTAAGCAGAGTTCATTTTTCATCGGTGATGGTTTTCCCCGCCTTCCTACACTTAAGCCGCGTCCCATTTCATGAGGCATGAACTGTTTGGTGTGAACTCTTGTGGGAGGCATCATTGCACTCAGCAAAGGTACCTTTTTCTTTGGTGTGGGTTAACCTTGTCCCATATACTTCAGCCATGCTCTTTTTCATAACTCATGCACTGTTTCTCCCAGAAACTCATGGGAGGCATCACTGGTCTCAAAAGAGAGTTCCTGTTTCAATGCTGTGAGTTAGCACCTCTCTGTATACTTAAGCCATACTCCTTTCATAACTCAATAACCAGTTTTTCTAGGCACTTGTGATAGTTATCATTGGAGTAAGCAGAGGTATTACTCATAGGTGATTGGTTGCACCACCGCCTATACTGTAGCCAGCCTCCTCTTTCAGAAACTGTTTGTCGTGGACTCTAGTGGCTGGTTCCTTTTCCAGTGGTGCAGGTTGGCCCTGTCCCCATGTACAACATGGAGGTCAAGTGCTAGTGTGAGGTGGCCACAGTTTTTTTTATGGCAGTTTGTGTAATTAAATGAATTTGACTGCATTAAATTTGAACAGAGTATTTATGTAATTAGCGTTTTGGTAAATCCTTGCATTTTTACAGCATTTCAGACAGGACAGTTAAGTCAGATTTGACCATTTAGTGCAGAACAACTTGAATTTAGTTGGCGGTTACTCAAGTGATGCTCTGGAACAATCTGAGGAAGCATGACAGACAGTCCCTGAGATCAGAAACCCCCTAGTGGAACTTGAGATTCTTTTCATTAAAATTAATTTACACAAACAGATGCTACTTATGATGAACTACGTTATTTGAAGGTGCAGTCTGGGGGGCTCTTTAGTTAGCTGCATCTCAGTTAGTAAGTAGGAGCCATGTCGAGGGCTTGGAGCTGGAGAAACAGAGGAATACTGGCTCAGTCATTAAAGCTTGTCAATTTGGTGGGAGATGTGATTGGAGTGAAAGAGTGATTGGACAGAAAGGGGCTTGTAAGTAGGCCTGACTTCCGTGCCTGCCTAAACTAACACTTAAGGTCCATTAATGTGATTAGAAAGTTCATGACGTTACTTTGCAACTGACGTAAGTAATGGTTTGGTTGCTAATTCGGAAAAGTAAATAGGAACCAGTCTGGAGAAGTTTTATTTTAATATTTTGGCAGTTCCTCATAAAGGAAAAAGATAAAAGGACTCAGCGCCCTATCTTACACTCAGCGCTAAGCGTAGCACAAGTGTTATTGCTACTTATAGACTGACGCAGGTACCAATTTTCCGTCGAGCATCTACGCTACATAAATAGAGAATGCATTTGCGCCACATTGAGCGCCCATGGCCGTGTTGGTCTAAAAATGAGGTGTGGTCAGGTGATCTGCAGGTGTGCTGCTATCTTGAGGTCGCTTTAAGTTCTTGCAAGATTTACGGATAAAAACCTGGTCTGAAGTCAATGATCAGTTTTTAACTCCTATTTTAAGGGCGCATTATTACAAGTATTTTGAGTGCTTAATGCGCGTACCCTCTGCTTGTTACATGTAACAAAAGGACGAACTGCAGCACCCACACAAGCAAACAATTAAAAATAAAAAAAAGCCAATGTGAAAGATTATTTTTAAGACGTTTAAAGAACTCGTGTGAGAATGGTGATTGTGATCACTCCACGGACCCACATCAGAACATGCTGTGATGCTACCTAGTTCAAGGGAAGCTATTCCATCGGATAATTTGTGATTCAACCTGTGAGGATTTACACATAGCTATACGCAGATTATACTGGATAAAGCCACAACTCTTTCATACTGGCAAACTCGATAATTTAAGCGGTCTTCCAGAGGATCCCCCCCTGGAAGGCTGGCTGTTCGGCGACAACGGTTGGTCAAAATATCAAACACGACATATAATTCTGAATATTGCATGGATTTTGTGTGCATCTGTCACAGGAAACACAAACTGTAACTGAACGATTGTTTCAGAATTATGGGTGCCTGCGATCCCGTTTCCATAATCAAATGTAAAATCACTCATTTCATTTAGAAATGGATTTGTTATTTAAGCAGAAACAAGTTCTTGTCTCTCCTGTAGGATATTATTCAAGGGGTTACAGTATGTGATGAAAGAAAACACTCGTTTTGTTTCTTTCTCGCCATTTTTATCACTCATTTTAATTTCTCTTAGTCGTTCCCTGCTAGGGAGCAATTATTTATTAATTTATTTTTACTGGTGACCATGAAGTTAAACCTTTCTTTCTTGTTTGCTTGTTTTATGCACAAGTTGTAATGCAAAATAAAGTTCAACTGCGGTCCTGGGGATTCACTGTTATAACGTTTAACACCTGAATATGATTAAAATAATTTTGAACAATATTTTTAAAATATTTTATTGCATTTTTGAAGATTGTTTAAAGTTGCCTATGGAAACCTGATCTCAGCAATGGTTTGCTCGTGCGCTTTCACTTCAGGCAGGAGCAGCCCTCATTCTGATGCAGTTAAGTGTTATTATCATTATTATTATTATGAGGGCAGTTAAGTCCACCCTTATAATAGCTATCCGCCATGGTACAAGTTCCCCAGGCTTTTGAAGGAAATGGGAGATGACAATCTGATTGGTTTATTCCATGTTTCGCCCAAAACACGCCTATGATTAATTAAGAAATGAAATCCAACCCCTTAGCACCAAGCGCCTTACTATGCGCCCAAATGTCCTGCATTTGTATAGCAGACATGGATTTTGACACGCCCTAAATGCACTTGCGCCACACTTCTCAGACCGAGCGCTTAGATCGTTAAAATAGGGCCCTCAATGTTTAATACAGGCCTTTGTGAAATATTGTGGATGTCAAACAGGCCAATCCCAATTTCAGACAAAGAATATCACCAGGATTTTACTTTTTTATTGTTGCTTATGTATTTGGGAAAGCAATAATATCTGCTGAAGATTTTGGCACCTAGTCCTTTGTCCCCTCCTTCTGCAATGCTGTGAAAAAGTATTTGCCCCCTCCCTGATTTCTTATTTTTTTGCACATTTGTTACACACAAATGTTCAAGATAATCACACAGATTTAATAGTTGTACCAGACAAAGATAACCCGAGTAAATACAAAATGCAGTTTTTTGATAATGATTTCATTTATTAAGGGAAAAAGCCATTGAAATCTACCTGGAAGCGCCAGTAATTGTTGATCTCTTCAGATTTTAGAGAAAAGAGTGTGTTATGAATATAGTGGCAGTGTTATGCCACTCTGCCTCATGGCTGACAGTATATCATACTTGCGACAGCCGGTTATTACTCTTGCTTAATTTCCATCAAATCCAGTGAAGGCTGCAGCCAGCATTACAGCTGGAGAGAATGCATACTACATTAATGCCACTACTAGTGTTTTGTTTGCTGCCAAACACTAGATTACGCTGAAATATGGCAGGCACAGTCAGCCCTGAATAATCGGGCAGAATAATGACCCAGAAATCTCTGTGAGACTGTATAAATGCAGTTAAGCATGTGCAGTAAAATGTGAAAAGGATTGACTTTTTCGAATACATGCAAATCATTTCCCTGTTGGAGCAAAAAAATTAAAGCATTTTTTTTACACTGGAAACGGTGTGTTTTTTCTATGAATATCCATATGGAGGCATGCGCATAAATTAAAAACCAAATTCAACTTCTGGGCCCATTCTAAAAGCTGACTTGTCTTAATCCCCTTCCACTTCACAAAATAAACTTCACAAACTTCCAATAAAAGATCAGGACAAAAAACCAGAGAGGTTTTTTGTGAGGATAAGATTGCTCTGTACTTTTACATTTGCAGTAAAGTTTCCATGAATGTACTGAACTGCCTTTGTACTTCCAATTTGAGAATTATAGTGCACTGAGAATGTCTTATTTAATTCAGCAGTGCCACTCAAATATCCCCACTCTATGAAGTACTACACTGCTGAGTGCCCACACTGTCATAATCCTGATTAATCAAGGGCCCTCTTTGTCAAGAGCCATGGTAATTAAATTTTAAAAAAAGAAAAACTATTTAATCTTCATTCCCCAATGACCCTAGTATGTGTGATCAACAATGAAAGAAACACAAATTAGTGGCAAGGTGGTAGTTCATCAAATTCTGTGCACACAGGAAAAACCCTGATTTTTATCACTTATCTGTGCCAGCTATTCCTTTCTGCAAGGAAACAGAAACACCAATGGGTGGCAAAGCATAGTCAAAGACAAAAAAAAAAAAAAGAAAATGCCATGCCGGCTTGCAGAACTACATCATTACTACAGAAATTCTGCAAGGTGACCTCAGCTGACAGCAAGACACATGCAGCAATGAATTAAATGGGCCTGGCTGTGCTTGAATTGGACATGGCATCACAACTCTTGATGCAAAAAAATAGATGTTATTAAATATCCAATTCACTCATGCCATTTATGCTTCTTTTGTCTTTCATTTAGTTTATCATCACCTGCCACAAAGTGGGTGGGGGCATGAGAATGAGCATTGTCCTTCTGCATGTCAGTCCGTTTGTCCATCCATCCATTCGTCCGTCATGTTTCTTTTCTGGGCCATAACGCCGAAATCAATATATCTCAAAGAAAATTCACTTATGGATACATCTTCTTGTGTAGTTGCGCATTTTTATGCTTCCGTCCATCCTCCTGTTTGTCCCTCCACTGCATTCTGTGTCCAGGCCAGATATCAGCCATCCAATTTTTTTTCCAAGCCAGAAATCCAAAATCTTCGAATTCTTCTCAATGAAATGTATTATATCGATAAAACTAATTGTGTAGATGTGCCTTTTCATACTTCAGTCCTTCCATCCACCGCATTTTGTTTCCAGGCCAGATATCAACCATCCTGTGGCAGGGACATTGAGTATTTCATGCTTGTTTATCTGTCAGTTAGTTTGTTTTTGATCCTTCGGTGGCTGTATTCTTGGTAAACTTATTCTGTTTGTGTTGTGCACATGGTTGCAACCACCTGCCAAATGTAAGATTTTCAAATTCTGGTAGTGAATCTGCTCCCGACCCCAGTGTCTCTCTTTCCTCATTTCTGGCTGGTGTACAGAGAGCCGACCAGGGACGCGTCTCCCAAAAGAGTAGTAGCGAACTAAGTTAGCAACTTACATAGTTCATTCATTCACAGTCAGTGAGTTCAACTACAAGTGCTGGTCAACGAATTAGAATAATTTGAATATTATTAATTTGAAAAGCGCAATTGTTAACTTTTCTTGATGCATTTTTTGTGCAGAAAGCAAATCAGGTGTTCACCGCGCCTGTCCTACTTGTTAGAGTAATCACAGAACTCGCTACCTGTAAAAAATTTGCTCAGTTGAGCTTTCCAAAAGGCCCATTTAGGCCATTTAACTGTGACAATGTTGTTTTATTGAAATAGAATAATTGAGAAACCGTTTCTCTGAATTAAAATAATTTTTATTATAATTAGAATCATCACTTTCTCAGTATTTTGTGGCTGCCCCCTTGGCTTGTATGACTGCCTGAAGTCTCCGCGGCATCGATTTGACCAGCTTGTCACAAGTTTCCGCACTCACAGCTTCCCAGGCAGTGGCGATGTTCTGCTTCAGTTGGTCCAGCGTAGTCGGCTTTCTGTCGCGAATTTTCCGCTTGACGATGGCCCAAAGGTTTTCAATAACATTGAGGTCAGGCGATTTGGTCGGCCATGCCAAAACTTCAGGCTGTTTTTCGTCAAACCAATCTTTGGTCGACTTTGCCGCATGAGCCGGTGCAAGATCCTGTTGAAATATGAGGTCTTCTTCGCCAAACTGTCCCTCAACAGTCGGAATCAGGAACGTTTCCAGAACATCTTGGTATACGGCAGCCTTGACAGTCTTCTTGAGGAAGCAGAGTTTCCCTACACCCCGAGCGGACATGCATCCCCGGACCATAACGCTCTGGGGAGACTTGACGCATCTTTTTACGCGCTCGTGATTGTAGGTTTCACCACCACAACGCCAGACACGAGGACCCTGGTCACCGAAGGAGATGCAAAAGCGTGATTCGTCACTGAAGACCACTTTCTGCCAGTCTTCAGCAGTCCACTCGCCATGTTCTTTGGCCCACTTCAGCGGTTTCTCCATTTGTTTCTTGTTCAGCTTCGGTTTTTCCTGCTGGAACGCGAGATTTGAAGCCGAGTTTGCGCAGACGACGGTAAGTGGTTGATCTCGAGACGTTAGCGCCGGTCTGCTCGTTCCACAAGTCGCTGAGCTCAGAAATGGACTTGAACCGGTTGCTGACTGCGATCTTTCTCAGCTGCTTGTTGTCACGAGCAGAAGTTTTTCGGATGCCGGAACAGTTGGTGCGCTTGCTGCAGTCTTTCTTTAGAGCTTTGCTGTCAGTTTTGCTGTCTTCTGATGGAAGACTGGCTGATGCCGAGCTGCTCAGCAATTTTAGTTTGGGTCAAACCTTGTTAGCGAAGGGCTTGAATTTGAGTCACTATTCCTGTTGAGAGGTCGCGCTGCTTACCCATGATTGATTTTACAACTTAGAAATTCTACTCAACCCTGACTTTATACTGCACAGTGAACACTCTTCACAGAAAACAAAAATTCGAGCACTTCTTCTAATTCAATGAAATGACTTATGAATTATTATAATTCAATGAAACAACAGTGTCACAGTTAAATGGCCTAAATGGGCCTTTTGGAAAGCTCAGCTGAGCACATTTTTTACAGGTAGTGAGTTCTGTGATTACTCTTACAAGCAGGACAGGCGCGGTGAACACCTGATTTGCTTTCTGCACAAAAAATGCATCAAGAAAATTTAACGATTGCACTATTTCAAATTATTCTAATTCGTTGACCAGCACTTGTATGTAAGTTAGCATGTGATTTCGTGAAACGCACCCCTGCACAATTCTTTTATTTAGAAAGCAGTGCAAAGGCATTACTAATATTTTAGATCATGTCTGTTATAGAATTAATAATGTCTGGTTACTCTGGTCAGCACATTTGTGGTAAAAGAAAAGATGGGCAGTAAAAGTACTCAGTAAACTTGTGCTGGCCAAGTGCTGATTGGTGCATTTGAAGCTGCATCAGCTTGAGAGACTGGTTGGCATGCCTTTTGGGAAAAGAAAAATCTTGGGAAAATAAAAACTTGAATCAGAATGTTCAGTACCCTGGGGAGTTATAGTTACTCAGGAGAGGATTGTGGGGAATGGGGACTCTTCCCTGAGCCAAATTAACCATCTGTGTTGAATGATGGAAAAAGTGTACAGCAATTATTGCTGAAATTAAAGAGGCTTAATGCCAGTATTACAAACAGCGTGGTCAGTTGCTCTTGCTTAAACACTGTATGTATTATTTGCGCTTACAGTTTATTGGCTTGAATTACTGCCCAGTTCCTTCTACCGGAGCGGAGGAAAGCTGCCTAGTTATTAGTGTCTGTTTTTGGATGGGTTTCACGGAAAAATCATCCCCCTTTTTCTCCACAATTTCAATGCAAACCAGTAAAAAGCAATTTGCCACTGAATCCTGCGAGAGATGCAGTTTTACTCTAATGAAACATTGTTTACTGGATGCAAAGCTCGCAGACGTCTTTTTGAATAGCACAGACACTTAGGCAGTGGCAAGTCTCCCACACTTAAGCAAGCATTTTGAGACATGTTAAATATTCACACTGTCATGTGGTCTTTTGTGTTAGCCTATACCTTGCGCAGATATGCATTTTAACGACGTTTTGTGTTGTATCACAGTTAATATAGCTTTTACGCAGCTTGTATTTGATGTGCTGGACATTTATACTGGCGAATAGTTTATTTACCCTGGGAAAATTCATTCACAAATATTTTATGGATCTTAGACAGCTAAAGGCAACTCAGGTTGAGACCCTTGAAGAAACTAATTTGTGGTAAAGGCTGCATTAACGATAGTAAGATGTGCAGTTCCAAGAATACTGGTGGACTGATTGAAATTTATTCACTTGCCCAATGTTACCTCCGGTGCCAGACACTATTTAGAGCCATGGACCCACCAGTCTGACGGGGTGTGGGATTTGAGGTAGGCCAAAAATGAATAAACTCTATGGAAATGCGGTCTGTCCAGGTTACATAACTACAGCTAGCTGTTTCAGTTGCTGAAGATGTATTTTATCAGAGTAGGTTATTTTTATACAACCCCAATTCCGAAATAGTTGGGACGAAGTGTAAAGTGCGAATAAATTCAAAATGGGATGACTTTCAGATCACATGAGCTATTATTTTCAATAGAACGTAGATAACATTTCAAATGTTGAAACTGAGCTAGTCACTCAATTATATACTCAGATTCATCTGCGTTACTCTACAGTTATAGTTCACACCCTCGTGAAGCTTCACCGGTAACGATGTATTGATAGACTCGTTTCTTTTCCAATTCCCAAGTGTTTAAGCTTTCCTCAATAACTGAAATACATTGATCGGACAATAAGAATAGGATACAAAGCTAAGCGTAAAAGTAAGGTCGGTTATGTTCTTCGAATGTTGGCCACGATTGCGCAGCTGAAAATGATGCAATATCAAAACACTCAAGACACTCAAAACCGGCCTGAAGTGTTCATTTTCATTTACGAGATACATGTAGTATGGATGCGGTCAATGGGAATTATACCGAATGAAACAGTACTGGAGGGTTCCTTCTACCCGATACATCTGTCTCTGGAGGAGGGCATCAATGAAGAAAACAGGTTATACTTCTACTCTGTTTGCATTCTGCTCAAAATGGCTTTTTGCTGTAGAATTTATACCGCGTTTAAAGACATCGAATGCCGAGGTTTTGGTTTCTCCAAACGCATGCATCCCACGCACGTCGGTAGATCCCTCGGTACGTTCATTACACCATTCTGTTGAATATGGAAACATATGTCGTTTGATTTTTCCTGAAAGTGAAATTTCTGACCTGTTAAAATAAGGTATATTTCAGAATTCAGATATTACGAAGTTATACTTTACCCTTATAAGGTGTAAGCTTATGAGCTCGGATGTGAGAGCGGTTAGCTTTTCATTGTAGCGTGAATGTTATAGCTGTTTAATCAGCACTTTATTTAATGCTTGGGAGACTTCGAAGAAAATTGGGCAATATTGTTAACTTTATTATGGAGAAAAGGCGTGTTTTGTGTTTGGAGAGGTTACTGGTGACCAATGATGTTCAACTGCACTGATATTGATACATTCATGCTAAACTCTACCAGAAAATCATTAGTTCATGCTGAATTTCATGCCCCAAAAGTTAATTTGTGTTAAATATATGATTAATGTATGATTTGACAGTGAACCATTTTGATGGATCTCAGACTTTGGGGCGACACCTGGATAGCTGTCTAATTTAGCTCATAGCAAGCGGGTAATCTGGAATGTAATGTTCAAGATGAATTGTATTTCTGATGGACACTTTGTCAAAGAGAACATTTATTAAAACATAGAAGCATACATTGAGTTTGGCGGTATGGCTCTGTTCGAGAGATCCCTGCCCGTCCAGCGTGGAACCGAAGGCAGGGAGCTGCTATTAACCCCCCTGTCCATAGAACAGAGCCAAAAGCAACAATGACCTCAGACAGAAGAGACATTGTTATGTGTGACAGTTAGACATGAAAGAACAGGATTACAGGATGCTACAAATGACAGGAGGAGCTGGGGAGGAGGAGGGATGTTAAGCATACATGCTGCAGAGCCTCTGCTCAGAATGCGAGCTTAAGTAAACTAGCATATCAATCGAGCAATCATGTGACGGCAAATCAGATGACATCCAAGAGCACTCAGGTGATTCAAGCTCGAGAAGCGGCTACTATAGTTACCAAGCTTGACTCCGTGCCCATCAGAATTACTCAAAGCTCCATTTCTGATGGGACACTTTGTCAAAGAGAACATTTATTAAAACATAGAAGCATACATCGAGTTTGGCGGTATGGCTCTGCTCGAGAGATCCCTGCCCGTCCAGCGTAAAACCGAAGGCAGGGAGCTGCCATTAACCCCCCAAAACAGAACCATACTGATGCCCGCCAACGATGAAAAATGGTGCTTCCATAGGTTTAAAGCAGCCCGGCGGCTTTCAGAATTTCCCTTGAAGCCAAGTGTGAGAGAAATATTCCATGTGAAATGCACTGTGTGTAGTGACAGCCCGACGGCTGGTGCAATTCTCTAGAGCCAAGTACGAGAGAAATCCCATGTGAAGTGCGCTGTGTCGTGACAGCCCGGCGGCTGGCACATTTCTCTTGAAGCCAAACACAAGAGAAATATTCTATGTGGAGTGTACTATGTGTCGTGACAGCCCGGCAGCTGGCACAATTTCTCTTGAAGCCAAACACAAGAGAAATATTCAATGCCAAATGTACTGTGTGTCGTGACAGCCCAGCGGCTGGCACAATTCCTCTTGAAGCCAAACACAAGAGAAATATTCTATGTGTAGTGTACTATGTGTCGTGACAGCCCGGCGGCTGGCACAATATCTGAGAAATATTCTATGTGGAATGTACTATGTGCCGTGATTGTCCGGCGGCTGGCACAATTTCTCTTGAAGCCAAATACAGGAGAAATATTCTATGTGAGTGTATTATGTGTCGTGACAGCCTGGCGGCTGGCACAATTTCTCTTGAAGCCAAACACAAGAGAAATATTCTATGTGAGTATATTATGTGTCGTGACAGCCGGGCGGCTGGCACAATTTCTCTTGAAGCCAAACACAAGGGAAATATTCTATGTGAGTGTACCATGTGTCGTGACAGCCTGGCGGCAGGCACGATTTCTCTTGAAGCCAAACACAAGAGAAATATTCTTAATGTAGTGATAGTCCTGTAGTGAAGCAGTCTGCAATGAAATAATCTATGTGAAGTGTAGTATGTGTCGTGACAGCCCGGTGGCTGGCACAATTTCTCTTGAAGCCAAACACAAGAGAAATACTCTATGTGAGTGTACCGAGACAGCCCAGGGGTTGGCACCATTCTTGAAGCCGTGTACAATGAAATAATCTATGAGAAGAGTAGTATGTGTCGTGACAGCCCGCGGCTGGCACAATTTCTCTTGAAGCCAAATACAGGAGAAATATTCTATGTGAGTGTACCATGTGTCGTGACAGCCTGGCGGCTGGCACGATTTCTCTTGAAGCCAAACACAAGAGAAATATTCTTAATGTAGTGATAATCCTGTAGTGAAGCAGTCTGCAATGAAATAATCTATGTGAAGTGTACCATGTGTCGTGACAGCCTGGCGGCTGGCACGATTTCTCTTGAAGCCAAACACAAGAGAAATATTCTTAATGTAGTGATAATCCTGTAGTGAAGCAGTCTGCAATGAAATAATCTATGTGAAGTGTAGTATGTGTCGTGACAGCCCGGTGGCTGGCACAATTTCTCTTGAAGCCAAACACAAGAGAATTATTCTATGTGAGTGTACCGAGACAGCCCAGGGGTTGGCACCATTCTTGAAGCCGTGTACAATGAAATAATCTATGAGAAGAGTAGTATGTGTCGTGACAGCCCGCGGCTGGCACAATTTCTCTTGAAGCCAAATACAGGAGAAATATTCTATGTGAGTGTATTATGTGTCGTGACAGCCTGGCGGCTGGCACAATTTCTCTTGAAGCCAAACACAAGAGAAATATTCTATGTGAATGTATTATGTGTCGTGACAGCCCGGCGGCTGGCACAATTTCTCTTGAAGCCAAACACAAGAGAAATATTCTATGTGAGTGTATTGTGTGTCGCGACAGCCCGGCGGCTGGCACCATTTCTCTTGAAGCCAAACACAAGAGAAATATTCAAAATGTAGTGATAGTCCTCTCAAAGATTCATGAGAATTATACTATATGATTTGAGGTAAATGACATGAGGCAGAACCTATAATAATTGAAGTGTATGTTGTGGTGAATGACATGACATGTGTGCCGAAGAGTGACGCTTCGTGCCCTGACTATGTGTATAGAGTATACTAAATGATGCATGAATCAGACATACAGGAGGATTTGTTTAACATACAAAACTTGGTGACCACTTACAGTCTTACGTATCCAACTGAGCTTCCACAATGTCTTTAATTCCTGGGTGAAGGTAATGTTCTTGGCTGCGAGTCCAGTGTCCTGAGGCCTTAATGCCTTTGTTAAGCCACGAAGGAGCGATGCACTGCTTGAATATAGAAATGAAGCAGAGCTGAGCGGTGAACTAGAAATGGGTTCCCAAACCTCCGAGATGATCAAAGGAACTCTATGGTCGCAATGCACTTTGTAGTAAACCCTGGTCTGAACCCCTCGAAAGCAAGCCAGTGGCGACAGTGGCAAGACAGTAGCACAAGTCCCTATGTGCTAAAATATAGGAAGAAACCTTGGGAGGAACCAGGCTTTAGAGGGAAGGTCCATCCTCCTCTGACCGTCCCAGGGTCTGAGTTCATGGTTGCCGTAATGCGAAAGGGAAGTTGACAAGCAGCCCAGTATTTGTAGTTTGCTGATGCCATGACCCAGTCCATGATGTGAAGCAGCGCTTGTGCAGAGGCCAGGTGGCATTGATGCAAAGATCAGCAGCAGCATACTCAGGGCAGGGTCCACCGTGGACATGCAGAAACGAAAAGTAGACAATTCGTGGAGAACACAGTGGGAAGCATGCTAGGAATGTACCATGAATAAATGCTGCCGACTCCATAAAGTTGATATAAAAGGGAGAATATAAATATATACACATACATGCATGTGCACACATATGAATGAAAACGGTAAAACCTTGCTGAATCTGAAAGCTGGGAGAGTTGCTCGAATCCCCCAAAACAATGATGTAGCAAAACCAAACATCAGAGGCTAATGACCGAGCCCTGCAGCAGTGACCTTTGGGTCGATCCAGCAACTGGCTGTTATAGACTGTAGGACATACTGAGCAGGCAAAGCAAATCAGTTTGAATGTAATGAGTAGCAGACCACAAGCACTAGCTGGATGCCGACATGGGGTACATTTTAGTGAAGCATGGCAACATGCCGCATCATGGCATTGCTGAGCATGCGCAAGATAAGCCACAGCTTGAGTATATGAGTTTGAAGTTGGCAAGCGCTCCAAGGTTTCCTTGATTGCCATGTTCTGCTTTGCAAAATATTTATTAATTTAATTTTATTATTTTTTAATTTTTTAAAACCAAGTAGAGTGCTAGTGTATGGTTATACAGGAACACTAGAGGCACTTCTGAAGTGCAAACCTTCACTTAAACAGTCTGAATCTTGCTGAGTGGAGCAAGTACAATCATTGAGAGTCATAAGATTTCAAGGTGGATGCCATATTGTGCTAGTGATGGTGATCAAAATCAGCAGGGTCTATCCCTGATGTAATTGTGACCCACCCACTGGATTTTCAGAAATATCTGCTCATTACATATGCAATAAGCTGTTCACACAAAACAAACAAATGCACGGATCACATGACCTCTTGCCAACTCGCATTGCGGACGTAGATGCCACCAATGATAGCCATTTCCCCCAATTTGGGAAGTTACAAAGACTTGTCAATTACTGACAAGGAGAAGCAATACCAGATTGATTTCAGAAACTAAAGCTGACTGGGATGGCTGTTCCCACTGATTCCGCAGCTTGTGTTTTTTTTTTTTTAATTAAGATTTACTGAGCAGGCCAAAGTTAGCATTTCCCATTAGTTTGCTGGTGCGAGGTGAATGCCATGCAATTTCCAAACAGTTACCACAACTTAACACTTACAATACCAGCACCTGCTAGGAGCAGATGAATAAAGCCAACAGGGAAGTAAGTGCAGCATAACTATTGGATCCAAGCAGCATATCGGCAATCGATTTTAACTTAAATGAGGATTGCAATTTGGACCAGTCATTTGAACAGCATTAGGGCAACATGAGAATAACGCTTTTGTTTTGGCCGCAGATACATGAACTACTGAATTTACTACAATTCCTGTGCCACACATACAGTTGTTGAAGCATTAATGAAGAGCCAATTGCTTTAGATGTACATCAGACTTTTTTTTTTTTTTTTTAAATAAATAATGGGTCGAAGACAATCTGAGCCATAGGACATTTCTTGATAGACACTCCAACTATGCCAACATGGGCGCTGAGAATGGGAATAACTGGCAAACTATAGCATTTCGGCCCGTAAGTTGCTATAAACAGGCTTGGTACAAGGCAAAAGTTAAGCCGCAATCCAATAGACCTCAGAACCAGTTCGAACGAAACGGATTAGTAGTGCAGTCAATCCATGTAGTTACACTACTGACAACCTGGGAAAAAGAGTTAACAATTCGAGCTAAACCCAAGGGTTTAAAATTTAAATCACTGGACCAAGTGGCATCCGACCCAGAGGTTGCTGCAAAAATTTAATTGCAGTTTCAAATATTCCAGGCCAAGTGAATTGGGTGCAGCTGGAAAGATAAAGTGATTATTTGTAGACTCCGTAAGGCGTAAACCATAAATGCGATTCAAAAGCCGAGCTCGTTCATTGCTGCAGAAAGATGACATTCCACATGCATTTACCAAGGCTTTCCAATCATAACCCGACTGTACAAATGAACAGCAGCAACCCGTGTAAAAAGGAAAGCTAGCGGCTCGCGAAACTTCGCGAAATAAGACATGACATGCAGCTCTGCGCTGCGAGTACAAACACTGCAAAGGCTGAAATTAGCATTCCGGTGTTACGGATTAACTGGTTTCCCTGTTAACTGGTTACCTTTGTTTACAAAAGTCGGGTCTTTCTCACAGCAGCATAACATTTTCCGCTGGCCATAGCTGTCCATGCAAATGCCTTAACAATTACAATATAATTTTACTTGTTAGCTATCCATCCGATTCAAGTATTTCGTTGACTTTTGACATTTGTAAAGCCGTGATGAGTTTAAAAATCGAGTTTAATCTTCTTGCTCCTCCAAATAAAAAAAGAAAAAGAAATGTAATCTCACCCGAGATTCGATACGACATATGGTATAAAAGCAATCATAGGACGATAGATCAACCCGCTTGACCACCGAATGAACACAACCTTTTCGATGTCGAAATACACTCCACACCTCAAACAGAAACAACTGGACATGCATTTCTTGGTTGAAAACACTTCGGCTGGATTAACTTGTGACTATTGTTACGGCAGAGATAGTAGCTGAACCTGTGTTTGTTGCACCGCTGATTTAAGTTTTTCTTGATAAGAATCTAAATCGGCTAACCCTTTTTTTAATACAGCCTATTGAATTTATTGTGTTATTAAGCAATCAAAAGAAATTCAGTTTATGGGATGATCGCCGCCGACTGAAATATGAAGATAGGAACCGTGTCCTATGGCGTTACCCTTATTCAAAATATTATCAGTAAGTCACCAGCCATTATAAACACTTGATGCATGGACTTTGTTTTGACTGGTTATGTATTACGCATTGTTGTTTGTAACGGCTGGTTATTAACGGACTATATTGAAAAAGGTCTACCCGATAAGACAGTGTTACACGACTCCTAGACACAAGACAATCTCGTGAACTGAATTTGTTTCGGCTGGTTAATGGCAGGATTAAATCAAATACATATTTTTTAAAGCGTTAGCCAATTCGATTCTTCTCAACAAAAACCAAAAAAACCTGACAGAAAGACTCTCATAAACAAAAGTCACCAGTTAACAGGGAAACCAGTTGATCTATCGCACCTGTTAACTGGTGACCTTTGTTTACAAACGTCTGCAGATGTTCTAACTACGGAAAAGACACGGCGCTGATCGTGGATATGCCTGAACAGTTATAATCCTATTTTACTCGGATATCCGTCCGATTCATTCATTTATTTTTTAATAGAATTGAGTGAAACTGATGACAAATTGAAATCGCATTTTACTTGCTTCCTTTAAAAAAAAAAAAGAAGTTCTCAACGAGGTTTCGATACCAAACATTCTCGTAATTTTCGTGTAAAGTTTCCTTGCAATAGCCCGCTGCGCTACTGCATTAAAAGGTTAAAGAGAAGTTAGAGTTGACTAGATGTCGGTTTAGCATGAATACCCAGACACTGATTTGTTGGCTAAAAACACCTCGGCTGGATTAACTTGTGACCAGTTATTTCAGTGATTACAGCGGAACCTCTGCGTGTTGCGCCTCTGAGGTGAAATATTTCGTTTATATATATTTCGTTTGGGAAGAGTCTCGTTGAGTCTCGTTGAGTTGCCCCCCCCCCCATTTATAGAAGACTTGATTTAATTTTAAAATTAAATTAAAAAAACCACACAACCCACATGCAGAACATTGTCATAATTTATGAGTTTATTTTAGAATAAAGTAATTGAGTTAATGGCTTTACGCATCCTCTCCCATCGCCGCCAACTGAAAAGGTAATAGTATTGATGCGTTATTTGTCTGAGGGGTGGCTTCCTTCTGAAGGGTAGTCCTGTCGCATTTCTTAACCAAATCTTCCGTAAGTTAGTGGAAGTGCTTCAGATTGATGATTCGCAGATGCTGTTATGTGCTCAGAGCGCTCTTCATATTGTAGCTGGACTGACTTCAGCTGAGGGAATGGCACACAGGGCAGAAGAATGCTTGGTCTGTAGGAGGCTTTCCCAAACAGTCCCAGTGGTACCAGCGCCCACATGCAGTGCATTCAATCTGGAAGAAATATAACTTAAGTGTTATGCAAGGAGAAAAGTAAACATTTATGGAGCAGAGATGCCCTTACCCAGTCAAAATGGCTCTCTTTAGTGCTTCCTGCATCCCTCTCCCCACAGGAGTGACAGAGATCCAACAGGGTATCTAATTCAAAGAGTAATTGAAACTTCTGTACTTGTGTGTAAAAATTTAAGCAAGACCATAAATCATACCTAGCTCGTCAATCAATGTTAAGGCCATTTCCACCGTCATTTTATTGACTCCGTGCTGGTCAACTGGAGAGTTGGGCCTCTCCCCTTTTAAGATGCTCTCAGCCACCTTGAACATGAACTGCAGTAAACTCACTTTGAAATATTTGAAAGATGGATTGAGTGACAATATGGACAGCTTACTTTACAGACCAGCACCCCACATGATGTGATGTCCTGCTGGTGGCGGTGGTCGATGGTGCTGCATGACCATCTGGACACATTTATGTTTTTCCTTCTAATGAAG
Source organism: Gymnothorax reevesii (assembly GCA_029721435.1). Classification (NCBI taxonomy): domain Eukaryota; kingdom Metazoa; phylum Chordata; class Actinopteri; order Anguilliformes; family Muraenidae; genus Gymnothorax; species Gymnothorax reevesii. The sequence continues at coordinate 77,302,582 of CM056575.1, forward strand.
GCTCTAAATTGCAAGGATAAAGGGATCAAGTGATACTGCTTGTGACTTACAAGATAGTTCATTTACTTCAGACAGGCAACCATGAGAAATCATCCAAGATTACCTTGTTTTTTCCTTGCATTTCTGAAGCTGGGCACTAGTAGCTCCAAAGGGGTCAACAAAAAGGGCCCTTCGCTCCATGGGGTACATAACCTGTTTAAAATTAAAATAAATGATTTGTAAGTCTACAGAAAGCTTTTATGCTTGCTAAAGATGTGCATGTAGCTTTGGATAAATGTGCACTTACTACCGGAGTCCAGTGTCTGTCCTTGCAAACTGCTCCAATGAGTACGCCACACAGTGCAGCATCCAGCTACAAAAATTTCACCTGTTATGAGTTGCACATCTTGGAAACATCAAGATTAAATGATACTCACCTCTTTCAACCCCCTAGATGTGCCATTCCATATAGCAGTCATTTCAAAGGAGTCAATGACAAAGGCTTTGGATGGCATTTGCCTGGCAACAATTGACATGTAACCGTTCAGGACCTGCAAATAGTTGCCTGTTATTAGTCTGTTTCGACAAAATAAAAACCCAACGGAACCTACAAGCCAGCTTAAATCAGAGTATATTCAGGAATCCTTACCTCACTCACCAGTTCCCTTCTAGGGGCGAGGCTCTGGAGATCTGCTGTAAAGATCTTATAGGGCCCAATCTTTGCCCATAAGATCTCCCCCTTTTTCTGATCCCAGATATCTGTCACTGGAAAGGCAGAGTCGTATTTTGAAGTTACAGAAATGGGGGAGGGGGGGGGGGGTTAGATACAAATTTAATCTGACAAGATATATAAATACCATTGCTTTGGAGTGGATTTCTCAGACAGAGTGGCTGAGGAGGTTGGAGAGAGGGTAATCAGAGGGGCGCTTACAGCATCAGGTTGGATGTTTTGGTGGGTTGGACTAGTACTCGCTGTTAAACTGTGGTGTGAAGCCAGATGAGGGGGCTTGTCTGTTCTTTTAAGCTTTGCTGGAATCCTCTCCTCTGGCTTGATGAAATGAACCAGATGATCTAGGTTTACGGTGGTTTTTGTTGTGCTGGTGGTGCTTTTTGAGTGCAGCAATTTTCTCTTGGAGGTCTGTAATTGTGAATGGTCCAAGCATGTCAGCCTCCATTTTCCCCCCTTCCGCTGCCGTTCCCTGATGTTTTTGAGCAGCACGACGTCACCAGCTTTGAATGCGTCATCCTGACCCGGTCTCCTTTCCTTTTCCTGGTTTTCTCATGGCTTTTTTTAATGTTTTCCCGCACCTCCTGATACACCTCATGCTGTCTGAGTCTTTCCGAGACACCACTTCATCCCTCAAGTGTTTCCACCTTCTCCTTGGTCACCTACAAGAAAATACAAGGGCATTAGAGTGTTAGAGTCACATTTAATTGGCAGCTGTATAAAAATATTGCAAACAATTTCGACAGGCTTACCTCATACTCTTTGGGTACCTCTGAAGGATATCTGGCCTCTCTACCAAACACGAGGTAGTAAGGGCTGTATTTTGTGGTGAGATGTTTTTTGGTCCTGATGCCAAACATTGCGGCACCCAGATATCGGTCCCATGTCCTGGGATTGTCCCTCGCCAGCTTGCCCAGAGACCTGAAATATTCAGTGGTGTCATATCGAAAGTGACCATGTATTCATTATCAACTTAAAGTCGTTTTTACCTTCTAAGAACATACTGTTGGATGGTGCTGTTAAGTCTCTCAACAAGCCTGTTTGTTTGGGGATGGTAGGGGGAACAAAAGCTCCTTTTTATGCCCAGCTTCTCACAGAGGCAAGCGTTGACCTTCCACATGCCAAAGATTAATACAAGTCAGCATGGATGACCAATACTATGGTACTGCAAATAATCCAATTTTACCTCACCTTATTTTTAAACTCTGTTCCCTGATCTGTAAGCAGTCTTTGAGGAGCCCCAAATTTGTATACAAAGTCAAGAATACAATGGGTGACCTCTTCTGCTGATTTACTTTTAAGAGGGTAGGCCTCTGCCCACTTAGTGAAGTAGTCAACCATGACACCGATGTACTGGTTACCACTCTGAGTGACAGTGAGCTTGAGAAGATCCATTCCAACAAGCTCAAATGGCTCAGACACCTGAAAGACAAGAATGCGCACTATACAACTCCACTGGAAGGTAAGATCGGACTCTTCAGTCACACAGAAGCTCACCTCTATTGGCTTATATTGTTTCTTTACCTTTAGGTTGGCCCGCTTAGACTGACATGCTGGGCACTGGGCAACCTGAAAAATGAAAGTCCTCAGAATAACCATCATGTTAGGTCTGTTTTTACAAGTAATGTACACTGGATATTTAGATAGCGATAGTCGCATCTTCACATCTACTTTTTAAAACTTTATTCACACAATTGTTTGAATTGTTTCTGGTCTTTTAGAGTGCCCATTCTTTCAAGTAATTGGATACATGAAAATGTTCGGGGTGAAGTAATTTCTTTGTTCCACTTACCCATTTACGAATGTCATCTTCCATGCCAGGCCAATAATACCGACTGATAATAGAATGATGAGTTTTTTCCACTCCACAGTGAGCTCCATGAGCGCTGCAGTGGAAGTCCTGAAAAATTTCATCCGCCTCCTCAGACGAAAGAACAACTTTTGCAAGGAGTTCTTCCTGGCCTTTTCGTCTTCTACAAATGTATAAGAGCTCTTAATCTAGAAAGGATGCTGCTCCTGAATTATTAAGCACCAAAATAATCACTGAAAAATAAAGTTTTGTTGATTTGTTACCCTTAAGGGTGAAATTTGCTGCTCTCCTCTTGATCACATATTTTTGCTGCTTTGCTGCGCCCTGGGGGAATTGATTATGGACTTTAGAGTCCATCAACTCTCGCACAATTGTAGGATTCATTGTCTTTTTTTTTTTTTTATTCTCTCACTTGCTTCAAAACCCAAAAGTTATACAGGGGTCATGGGTAATTGGATTCAAAAATCAGCTCTCAAAAAAGGGCTGCAGACCTGTGGTCTAGTGGTCTCTGGTTCATTTGTAATTAATAATTTGGTTCATTGGTGAACAAGCATTGATACTGTGAGAGGTATCAGTAAACGTGAAAGTAGTAGCAGTTGTTGAATTAATAAACAAAACCGTATCCAAAGTGTTCGAATTGAAGGTGGAAGTGGAATTGGGCTTCATAAATACGAATAATAGGCTCCCATGCAGAGGTTAATTTGCTGAATATTAGCCTATATTAAAATGCATAATGACTAGGAAATGTCAAACGATGGCCTCTGTATTGAAGTTAAATCAATGTACTCTCTCGATAACGTTATTTTCGTAATCGTGGGATGAATTTTGTGATGTGAATGATTTATTATGTTTCCATTGAATCTTAGTACTTATTTTATCCCCAAAAAACAGACATTGCGACCTCTGATCTCTAAAAATACAGAATAGTTTGGAAAAATGAGACTGTATGGGTTTATCATCATCTAGAACCAAAAATAACGGGTTATCACTGCAACAACGGGTCACAAGTTAATCCAGTCGAAGAGTTTTTAGCCAACAAATCAGTGTCTGGTTATTCATGTTTAACCAACATGTCTATCCTCATACCTGAACCATCTGTAGTGGCGCAGTGGGTTAATATAAGGACGCTTCATCCGAACGTGCGGGAATGCTTGATGTCAAAACTTCGTTGAGAATCAGGACTACTTTTTTTTTTTAAAGGAAGCAAGTAAAATGCGATTTCAATTTGTCATCAGTTTCACTCAATTCTATTAAAAAATAAATGAATGAATTGGACGGATATCCGAGTAAAATAGGATTAGGATATCCTAGGATTAGGATAAAAATAGGATATAACTGTTCAGGCATATCCACGATCAGCGCCGTGTCTTTTCCGTAGTTAGAACATCTGCAGACGTTTGTAAACAAAGGTCACCAGTTAACAGGTGCGATGGATCAACTGGTTTCCCTGTTAACTGGTGACTTTTGTTTATGAGAGTCTTTCTGTCAGGTTTTTTTGGTTTTTGTTGAGAAGAATCGAATTGGCTAACGCTTTAAAATAAATGTATTTGATTTAATCCTGCCATTAACCAGCCGAAACAAATTCAGTTCACGAGATTGTCTCGTGTCTAGGAGTCGTGTAACACTGTCTTATCGGGTAGACCTTTTTCAATATAGTCCGTTAATAACCAGCCGTTACCAACAACAATGCGTAATAGCCTACATAACCAGTCAAAACAAAGTCCCTGCATCAAGTGTTTATAATGGCTGGTGACTTACTGATAATATTTTGAATAAGGGTAACGCCATAGGACACGGTTCCTATCTTCATATTTCAGACGGCGGCGATCATCCCATAAACTGAATTTCTTTTGATTGCTTAATAACACAATAAATTCAATAGGCTGTATTAAAAAAAAGGGTTAGCCGATTTAGATTCTTATCAAGAAAAACTTAAATCAGCGGTGCAACAAACACAGGTTTAGCTACTATCTCTGCCGTAACAATGGTCACAAGTTAATCCAGCCGAAGTGTTTTCGACCAAGAAATGCATGTCCAGTTGTTTCTGTATGAGGTGTGGAATGTATTTGGACATCGAAAAGGTTGTGTTTGTTCGGTGGCCAAGCGGGTTAATCAATCGATTGAAGTTTGCGTTTATATCTTATGTCGTATCGAATCTCGGGTGAGATTACATTTCTTTTTCTTTTTTTATTTGGAGGAGCAAGAAGATTAAACTCGATTTTTAAACTCATCACGGTTTTACAAATGTCAAAAGTCAACGAAATACTTGAATCGGATGGATAGATAACAAGTAAAATTATATTGTAATTGTTAAGGCATTTGCATGGACAGCTATGGCCAGCGGAAAATGTTATGCTGCTGTGAGAAAGACCCGACTTTTGTAAACAAAGGTAACCAGTTAACAGGGAAACCAGTTGATCCGTAACACCGGCACGCTTGTCTGAAAGACATGCAGATTTAAGCACCAAGCTCCCGATTAAGACAAGACTGCAGTGCGTTACTGCGTTATCTTAGCATCCAAAGGTTTTCAACACCCGCAAAAGATCAGCTTCTGACAGAGTACCGGTTCGCTAAACAAGAACTGGAATCGAGCATTTGTGGCTGCACCCTGATGACCATGCGCTGCTTTAAATTTACGGTTGATAAATGACACGCCGATGCGAAACGTTCCTTCGGCAAAAACAAACGCAATGCTTCCGAAGCAAGCCACATAAATTATGATACAAGTTTGTATTACGCTGGTTATCCTGCATAACCTAGCACTTCCAAGGTGACGACATTCGAGCGTGACATCAAACCACAGCAAATCACGAAATGCAGTCACCAAAATAAGCATGTTATAAAAGAAGCAGTGATAATGAAAACCACAAACCTTGTTTCAGGTGGCTCCGTTTGCGGTGGCAGCAATGTTAAGCGTACATGCTGCAGAGCCTCTGCTCAGAATGCGAGCTTAAGTAAACTAGCATATCAATCGAGCAATCATGTCACGGCAAATCAGATGACATCCAAGAGCACTCAGGTGATTCAAGCTCGAGAAGAGGCTACTATAGTTACCAAGCTTGACTCCGTGCCCATCAGAATTACTCAAAGCTCCATTTGTGGTCAAGAAGTTTATGATTCCAGAAATGTATAGTTTTAAGCCCCTGCAGTTTTTAAATTGTCAGTATTATTTTTTTATGCTATTTCAATGGTGAATTCTCATGAAGATTTTTTATGTTTGTAGCCCCTTTTCTCCACCAAAATCATGAATATAAACTGAAATACGATGGGAGTCTAAATCCTTCAAGTGTCTAGACTCAATTGAGCCAAAGTTTTTCTGTCTATGAAGCTGCAATCTTGAATTATAAAGCCTTAAATCAGGTAACACCTAAAAAGCCAGATTTGGCTTCTGCGTAAAGGGGTTAAACAAGAGTGGGATGAAGTTCCAATGGCTAAAATCAAGAAACTTGTCTCCTTAATACCCAGACGCCTCCACTCCATGCCTGTTTCAAAAGAAGAGGGGATGCTACACCATGGTAAACAGGCCCCTGTCCCAACTTATTTGAAATTAGCTCATTTTGTGGATAAAATTGTTAAATTACTCAGTTTCAACTTTTGCTGTTATCTCTGTTCTATTGTGGATAAAATACTGGCTGGTGTGATTTGAAAGTCATTGCGTTTTGTTTCTACTCACGATTTACACTTTGTCTCAACTATTTCAGAAGTGAATGAGATTTCCTCATGACATTTTCCTTTATTTTTAATTTGGTTGTAACGGTTTGTATATTGACACATTAATGTCCAAATTTCTTTTCAAAGTAAAGGTTATTTTATAATCAGTGTACAACGTACATGTGTAACGCTTAAATTCTGGTGAAAAATAATTTTTCATCGAGGACCCCATATATGTATGTCCCATCGCAAATGTACGCAGTTGTTGAAAGCATGATAAAAAAAATCATCATTCTGAGGAAAACATATTTAGATAATGCTATAATTTCCAATTTTTGTTTTTAGTGCTGTATAAAAATGTGTCTCAGGAAAAAAAGGCACACTCACCTTTGAGAGCGTCGCACAATGCTGTTACAGATTCAAGAAATTCATGCAAATGGCAGCCCCCCACCACTGCTGTAAAGGGAGACAAGCCTCATAATCACTTTTCCTGGATGCAAGTTACTTCCCTTGATTAACCAACAGCAGCTTAGTCACAGTAACACATTCACTTGGGTTACAGAGGTTAAAATGTGTTGACATTAATAACAGTCAAGTGCAGTAAAGCATTCTTGGGGTTTCATACTGCACTCTAAATATACTAGAGTGATTTTAATTCCGCACAATAGTTATCCATTAGGCTGAAATCATTTGATGTGCACTCTATAGTATCCCTGGCCCAGATAGCTGACAATCTTTGTGTAAGTAAAGTAAATAAAGCTTCGATGTACTTCTTTCCGTCTGCTACAATGCGAGATGCTGACAGGTAATATGTTGTCATTCTTTCATTTTTATCACTGCCAGGAATTTGATTAGATTAAGATAGAGTAACGAAGCTGTTGTGTTGTGTATTCTTAACCCTCCGTGTATGAAACATGGATGTTTCCCAAACCTCCCCTTCACAGCATCTCTGAAACACAGTCTGTCCTGACAACTGACTTCTGTCATTTTTATCGCAAAGAAATTTTAAGTGAATTAATTTTAAATTTTAAATTATTTGTTAAATAAGCTGATTATCTTGTAGTTTTTTTATGGTCTGGTATATTATAATTCATTTATTTATATTACTCAGGATTACATGTTTTGACCGAAAGGCAGTTTGAGGCAAATTATGCACCTGGGTACAAGTCAAGGGGAGTGCATATGGAGGATTTGAAATGCGTGAGGCAGATGAAAGGAAAAAGATAGGAGGCAGCCCAGGAATATCTTAGACTTTAGAGAAGCATCTTGATTAGCACTCAGAAAACCAGAGTCATCATGTACATTTGGCCATGCGTTATGAAATGACAAACTATATTTTGGGAATTAAATGTACAAGTGTCCTTTAAATTAATTTATGACTGTAGTGGTAAGTTGCAAAAACTACTGTGTTTTATACCTCTTCTAATTTATACTCGTGAACACAAAGTAGGTCCATCAATTTGAAGAGATTCTACCTTAAGAGCAGAACATAATTGGCAGATTGCTTTGGCCTGAGTGAACTAGCCATTTAAGTTTGAGGGGGTGCAACACCTGAAGAACACAATTATGTGGGCTAACTGACACTTATTGCTGAAATTTAGTTGAGCTCTTTGTTTCTCTCTTGTACTCTCACAAACTAATGGCGTTTGCTGGTAGCATAGCGCCCTGTACTTGGGAATGCTTGCACACTTGAGCCCATGACATGACAGCTGCAGGGCCCTCTGATCCCATCGAGCAGTCTGGACGTGGCTTTGATCGCTGTATTAATAAACAGATGTGCGGGCACGGATGCTATCTCCCTCTCGATGACAGCCACTTGTGGCCTGTTTCAGCCAGGGGCATAAAATGAAGCTCTCTGAGAGTTCTGCCTGCTGCTCTGCAGTGCAAATCAAGTATGTGCCCATACTGTTATAAATTGACACCTTTTTTTGTCAGTGATTTTTACTGGCACTTTTTTGGCAGTTATTTTCACTTTCATTTTACAATCAGTTTGCAACAGAGGCTCCATGTATGTTAACTGTAAATCACAATCAAATGGACGCAGAAATCTATTTGCAGTTAAAATTACACGGAGACAATGCGTTAATTTACCTTTTAAATGCAGTCAGTTTATAACAGTGCAGCTGGCAAAGCATCTTACACAGCAAACTGCTGTGTCGTTCCTGAAAGCAGAGTGCAAAATTAAATGAAGAGACTACTTTAAGAGGGGGCTTATTGGTCACAGGAAAGTGCTCTTATGTTCCACTCTGACAGTCCTTATTTCCTTCCACAGACCAGGTTAGTCATGCCGCACCAGTTACCACAGCAATAAAGGCGCATTAAAAGCGTGTCAGCATTGTAATACCAAAAATATATTTTTTAGCATTTAAATTAGCTTAATAACCTGTCTATGTAGCACAAAGCTCAGGTACTTGTCCTTATGGATCCAATCATCCATCACTCCATCAACCATGTAGCCCCAAACCCCAATTCCAATGAAGTTGAGACATTGGGCTCTAATTTCGTAGACCAGGCGCAGGCGCGGCGCAGGCGCGGCGCATGGGGAGTGCGCCGCGCCAACGGGGTGTGTCCAGGCGTATGTGGCAATTTCGTGCCCGGCGTAGCCTGGCGCAAGTACTCCTCTGTCCCGCCTCTGCCCCTCCTTCCAGCGCAAGTTGGCAAAGAAGGCGTGTTTGGGTATAACACAGCCGAGTCAAATCTTCACCAGTCAAATGAGCTCCTCACCTCACCTTTAATGTGTTAGAATATAGAAGGCGACACAGCCCAGTAAAATCTTGCTCACTGGCAAGAGAAACGATGGATAGCGTGTTCCCATTAGTTACAAACTGTTGCTGCTTTAAATTTTGGGATTAACAAGCATGGACAACAATGCAAGATACGTGACACATTTATTTCCAATATGTGATCTTAACTCAGTACGAGATCATAGCAATCAGGCTGCATTCCTTTCCCCCACTAAAGACGATAAAACCTAAGTGACAATAATAGTAGCCTAGTATTAAGCCGCTTGCACACTGGACGCGAAACGAATTTTTCGTTCGACAGATTGCTTCTTGTGTCCAAAGGTCTGACAGGGTTTTAATAAATCGTCGTGTCCGACAGTCTATTATTGTTTTTAATTTCTTCAAATCTGCTGACTCTTTTAGATATTAAACGTGAATGTTTTGATAAGAGGGCTCAGTTCTTTAAGTGGAGTACCGAGAATTTCAATCAATGTTTCTGTTTAAGCTCCGCTCAATAAAGCGAGTAGACATTGGCGCGAGACAATGTACAATGCCTCCGTGTCTGACAGCCAAAAAAAAAAAAAAGGGGGGGGGGGGGATTAGAATAGATTGAAAACGAAATAAAGAATAAAAAGAAACATTTTAACATCAGAGCATCCAATGAACACTGAGATTTATTTATTGGCGGGTCATCTTTGTTTGATATCACGTTTGTTGCTGATATATTTTTATTCTTTACTTCGTTATAAATCTGTTCTCATATCAATACTTTTACTTTTTGCTGGCTGGTGGACATGGAGTATTTTGCATTTCGTGTCGGACAGTCTTGATCGTGCATGTGATAATTTCTTCACACTGTCAATGGTCATGGAATTGATTTGCTCACCCACTATTTTATCTCTGCTGTGGAAATAAACCGTGAATCTGTTCGGTCCATCTGACTGATTTTCAAAAGAAAGACCGAGTAAAGACTGCCGTCTATCCTCAACGGAAGAAAACAGACGAATAGGCTAAAAAGACCAAGAAAAGTCGATAGCTATCAATTTGCATTTTGTGAAGGTCGAACACAAACATAGCCAAGTTTGCACGTCTAATAATTCCTGGAATACTAGGAAAAATGAGAAATTTTATGTCTTTCGGACACGGAGCTATATTAAAACCCTGTCCAACGATCGCGTCTTTGCATTGACTTTGTCTGTAATCAGTCGTGCGAAAAATTCGTTTCGCGTCCAGTGTGCAAGCGGCTTTAATGAGCATAGAACGCAAGCATTCGATATACAGTATATATACAGTTTGTGGTTGGCTGAGAAAGATGTGAAGTCGTTAGTTTGCATCACAGATTCAGCTGCATCGATTAAGCCAGGTCAAGTTTCCATTACGCGTGACAACCGCCTTTAATCTGACATCAGGACAATCGATATAGATACTATAATTTATGTCCTTATTCAGATAGTTACATTAAATAGTGCTTCCTGTAATTATTTCTTGCATTGAAATGTGCCTGACATTCTGTAAACCTGCCTGTGAGATTTCGGTGACGTGTGCGCACTCTGCGCCGGTCAGCCAAATTACCACTGCCCGGAAATTAAACCAGGTTGGAGCTGGTGAGTTTTCTGCGCAACTCCAGCGGAGACTTTTCCTACGAAATTGTCACTGCGTCTTGATGAATATGTGACACCTCCCCCTACTACGCCGCCACACCCATCTCGGCGCACCATCGTCTACCGAAGGCTGCGCACCTCACGAAATTACCAGTACGCGGGCTGCGCCGTGCGAAATTACCACTGCGCGGGCTGCGCCTGGCTACGCCACCTGCGCTGCGCCAGGAAATTAGAGCCCATTGTGTTAAACATGAATAAAAACAGAATACAGTGATTTGCAAATCCTTTTCGACCTATATTCAGTTGAATACACGACAAAGACACAAAATTTAATGTTCAAACTGATGAAATTCATTGTTTTTTTGGAAATATTCACTCATTTTGAATTTGATGCCTACGACACGTTCCAAAAAAGGTGATGCTCCTTTTACACCGAATCATGACACCTGTTTCCAATGAACCTGTTTACCTGTGGAATGTTCCAAACGTGTTGCAGGCATGAAATTCTAAATGAGTGAATATTTTCAAAAAAAATTAAGTTTATAAGTTTGAACATTAAATATTTTCTCTTTGTAGTGTGCTCAATTGAATAAAGGTTGAAAAGGATTTGCAAATCATTTTCTCCTGTTTTTATTTTACATTTTACACAACGTCCTAACTTCATTGGAATTGTGGTTTGTAGATTGACTTAATTTAACAATTAAATAACGTATTGTCTCCTTGTTATTTTACCCGTAAGTAGAGTCCTAGGCACATTTGAATGGGGTTTACAGTTAACATTAACAGAACCTCTGTTGTAAACTGATTGTAAAATTACAGTTAAAATAACTGGCAGAAAAGGTGGCGGCTTATAACAGTGTCCCTGGTCAGGTAGGAGGCAGTCTCTGAATACAAGGGGTTAAGTAGAGAGGGGGGAATACAACCTATACAGGCTGCCAATTTATGAAAGGGCTATTTTCAAATAGTGGATATGCACACATAGAATGAAAACACATTACAAAATTAATATAGCTGCAAAGTTGCACTACTTTCATCATACATAACAGTAACCTATGGTTGTGACGAAAGTACATGCTCGGCAATCCTTTTCCTGTAATTCTCTAAGGATAGTCCAGTTTTCTGCTGGCAATTAGACCCTGCTTAGTTCCTGTCACCTCAGAGAAGATATAGAATAATTTCTGACAGGCTACTTACTTTTGTATATATACAGTATATTTAACGCCATTAAAAAGTACCGGTGAGGTAAGTACTTCATTTAAGCACGAGAAAAAAGATGGGTTTTCTGTCGGAGTCGGGTGCACGCATATGTTGCGCACATAGACGGCATCAAACGGCACTTGCGCTCACCCAGTAGTCTCAGACTCCTGGTCTCATGATCTGTTTGGGTTGCTGGCCATAGTGTCACATACAGGCTGTAACAAGATGTGGTGCTCTTGAGCTACTGAGTCACTTGAGGCTGACCTTAGCGTCACTGTACATCTCACAAACAGCTCAGTCTTTGTAATTACTGAAGTACTTGGAGAGTTCTGATGTGGCGCTTGTCAGCATTACGATACCATGCACTTTTCTTTATTTCCACTCGTATCTCACTGGAAAAACAATAAAAATCGATTGATTCTCTGTTTTGCCATAAATACATTACATACCTCACTATTGCGTTTTTAATGGCGCTTAGTGTACTTTTCTGATGCAGATAAGAGTCATAACACTCAAGCAATTGTTATAAGGAAAGGACCATGTGAACCAATAAATTTTCCTGCCTGTGTCAGATTTATACAGCAAACCTGCTCACTGAGGAATGCCATAACTCTAGTCAAAAAGAAACCTGATTTTAAAGTTTACAATCAATTTTTTTGAAGTTGAGGAGAATCTGGCTGCTTCTGGGAAATAATGGGGTGGTTGGCTCATCAAAAACACTGCAAAAAATACCAGCTTCGTGAAGCACACAAGGTACACATTGGCAGTGGCCAAAATTAATTCAATTATGTGGTAATTTTCCGTGTCGGTCCCATTAGGAGAGCTTTGACTATTCATTTGTGCTGTTGCTGTGTTTGGCATATGCTGTCAAAACTTTTGACGCCGTTTCCCTTGCCACCTTACATAACTGTGACATTTTTGTGACCTAGGCGCCTCCAACACTGGGACCAACTTTTTGGCCTTTTTTGAATTCCGGTAGTATCCTCATCTTGTTTTGGAGTGTGACATAGCAAAATGCCGCTGGTTACATCTGCTTTAAGGAGATGCATGCTGCTAATTATTATTCAAATAAATTGGAATCACCTGTGTCTATGCTTGTGTAATTATGCTTTATGGTCATTGAAATTAAAACCATTTTTCTGGGAAGCTTCCTTTATTGTGTGCATCCCCTGTGTTTAACTTACAAAGGGGCCAAGGCAACCCATTATATATCAAGAATTTGGTTTCTGCTAAAGTACAACATTAAAGGGGGAAAATGGCGGTTTTTGATGTTAGCACTAAGAACACATTCTTGGGGGAAGACTTTCACATACTGTATTTGTTTCGAGTGATGAGCTTGATCCTTTGCTCTTTGTTGATTTCACATTGCATTTTTCTTGCTGAAAAATTTCCATATTTTCTTCTGAGTGGTGTTTGTTGGAAAGTGGGTGAAATATGCGACATAAATATAAGTTACCATTGTGTTCAAGGAGCTTAATGCAGCTTAGTTTCATGGCATTTATGGCATGAGCCTTGATATGAAAGATGTAACTTTTAGAGTTTTAGAGCACTGCCATCATGGAGTATAGGAAATCATTGAGACATCAGCCTTAAGATTCTCTGTGGCCTAAACCTGCAAACAGAAAAGTGTCTTTCAGTGGAAGCTTTTGAAAGGAGACAGTGAGTGATGGAAGCATTCCCTTCTTTCATTCGGTGATGAAGTTACTACCTGTACAGACTACAGCTGCGGGCCTGTATTTTTGTGCAGATTATTGTGGAGTTTCACAGAGGTTAATAAAACTCTTGACATGCCATATCAATGGCTCACAATGTTCATTTACTCACAAGCATTTTAATTGAGAAGAACACAATCACTTACAGCATAATATTTTATTAGTACTTATAGTCTACATATGACTTTACATCATTTACTCCATTATACACAATAATGAATGAAAGCCTGAAATTCATGAAAGCTTTTAACCCCAAATGAAATTTAATTACGAAATTGCTAGGTAAATGTCGTACTTTTAGCAGTGAATACAGAAACAATGAAAAGATGTCAATAAGCGGTCAAATATATATATTTTTTTTTTCACTAAAGCAGAATAAAGATTATATGCCATTTGCACTTGCAGAATTGTAATGATATTCATTTTTAGTCCTAGGTATTGGCACATTTAGAGTCATGAGCAGCTGTGTTTGTTTTCCTCTCTCTCTTTTGAATGTTCATGAAGCTTTATTAACTCAAATGCATTGTAAGCTGACCGGAAGTGTGTGATGAAGGACTGGAATTGCTGCTCTTCTTAGGTACTGGAGCTGAAGCATTAAGTGGTTCCTCAGATGTCTGGGCCTCTCAGTCTAGTTTCACGCCACATGGATCTCTTGACAGTATTAAAAACCAGGACTCCTCTCAGTCATATTCATTTGGTTTACATCAAATTCCTTGATTTCTGTGATCCCAGACCAAGCCCACTCTGGCAGGAAAATGTGCTTTTCTGCACGTATCAGAGATATTTCACACTTTTCACCCATCCATCTCACACAGGACACAATCAAATGACTTACTGTTATAAATGCATTAAATGTCTATTCAGGCTCTTGGGCCCTGACCATCTTTGTCTCTTTACAAGATAAAGAGATGTATCTCCTCAAAAATTTTTGTTGATGAAGTGCCAGTCAGGCATAGGTATTGTCCATAATATCCAGGTATGAGTGCAATGCTTATGGTACCCTTGATTAGGGGCTACATTTTTTCATATTGCACCAGTTTAATAAAATGCTATGAATGTAATGAATGGTCGAGCGTAATGCTGGTGCTGGCTGCCGATGCATCTTTTCAGTGTAAATCAATTGGACCTATTTTCTTGCTTTGCTAGCTCTTTTGAGCACTTTTTGTGTACCTTCGTTAATAGGAGTGATGGAGCTCACCATAAGGCTGGCTACTGCTTGCAAGCACGAGGCTAGCCAAGAACAATGTTCATATTCTGAAAGGGCCTTTCACTTCCTCCAGTCACAAACGTTGACTGTGTGTCAAACCAGATCAGTATGAGAGCTCATCTGATTTTGAGCCCTAATATGAGCAATCTATTTGGCTTGAGCAGGACCTGACTCAATCCGAATGTAATGTAAGTAATGAGTATCCATCATTAATGAGAGGAGCTCCTTTCATATTGCGAGAAATAAGCTCATTTGTTATACAATAAAGCCTATTATTTTCTCCAGTGGGCAACGGCCGACTGTTTGCACAAAAGCAGAATAACTTCAGTTATAATTGGCAAAAAATCCTTTCAGGAACATCTGGAATTTCTGACTGGCTGTTGGGAACTCTCCGGGGCTTGTTGGAGATAGGGCAGCTAAAAAAACAACCTCCAAATAGAATGCAGATTCTCTGGAAGCAACTTTCCACTGTTAAGATAGATCCGAGGCTGAGCTCTATCATTTTTTAATTTTAAGTATGTTTTGTTTATTTATGCATTTATTTATTTGCCTTGATATCTGAGCACATTTGCATGACAGCATAGCTCCTCAGCTGTGTGTCTCTTTTCATAGGACTCATATTTGGGACCTCTATTGTTCATTACACGTGTCTCTGTGAAAAGTGGTGACTGGGTTCTTAAATGTGTTTCTCAGTGTTGTAAATTATGGTGGCACACTCTCAATTATGGTACATTTTACACAGTCATCGGGCATGTACAGCAGATGTATTTTTCCCACTGGTTATGGCTGCCGATTTTTGCAAATATTACCATAAAAATGCTCATGTACAAGGTTTTTTTTAACTGATTTTAAGCACCATTCACGTCTCTGATTTTTTTTTTTTTTTATGTATGCAGTGTGTCTGGATATAGTCATATATATACACGACAAACATATGAATTACATTCTAAATTTGTAAATGCATACCTCATTTCCACTGAATTTGCATTTAATTACTTTCCTCCTGTTGATCTTACCAGAAGAACTCTCTTATTCTAATGATTATAGAAATGGCTCATTATGTTAATGACACATTGTATTGTCACTTTAGCTTCTGCATTTAATTGCTTCCTTGGTTGGATTTATAAATGTGCTAATTTATCTTTATTTTTTAATGCATTCACTAACCATTTAATTGTATGGTGGCGTTTTTGCTACTTTTTTTGCATTTAATGTAAGGTTCTGTGTCCATGTATACTGTACATCTGTTCAAGGAGTGAATCATCATTTCACATGCTCGCACGCACGCACACTCACACACACACACACACACACACATACAGTAAACATCCACTGATTCTACAGCCTGGCTTAATGGATCCATAATTAACATACAACTGCATACATTTATGCAGCACCTACAATGCTGAGAAAAAGTATTTGGCCCCCTCCCAAATTCTTCAGTTTTGGCATATTTGTCACACTTGAATTTTCAGATCGTTAAACTAATTTTGATATTAGAAAAAGATAACCCAAGTGAGCAGAATGCAGTTTTTAAAATCTTTACTGAAGAAAAAAGCTATTCTACCCTACTTGCCCCATGTGAAAAAGGAATTGCCCTCTTATTTCCTGAATGTAATTGATAATTGGACTGAATTTCTCTCAACACACCCAGACATCATTACTGCTGGTAAACATCACTTAAATAGAATCTGTCAGTGTGAAGGAGGCAAAAAGCAGAACATGATGCCACAATCTAAAGAAATTGAAGAATAGATTAGAAACACATTTGTTGGCATATATAAGTCTAGAAACGGTTACAAAGCCATTTCTAAGGCTCTGGAACTGCAGCAAACCATGGTGAGAGCCATTGCCTAAATGAAGAAAACTTGAAATGGAGTGAACTTTCCCAACAACTCATTCCGGGGGTCACAGAGGAACCCAGACTAGTACCTAAAAAACTGCAGGCCTCACATGCCTCAGTTATGGCCAATGTTCACAAATTTTCACAAATTGAAGTGATAGATTCACTATAGTAATAAGAAACCAGCGCGCCTAGTTGGGCTGAATGGCCTGTTCTTGCCACTCATGTTATATTAAGTTAATTCTATAATAAGAAAGAAACTGGGAAAAAATGACATCCATGCAGTGTTCATTCAGTAGTTAAATGGAAAGGGGGCAAGGGCCCCAAAGAAGGGTCACTTGGCAACCGCTAAGGGAGCAAAGCAACATCGTGGATGACTTGCACCAATAAAGCATGTTCTTCTTTTAAAATAGACCTACTTATATATGCAGGGCTCCCAACTCTCCCACATTTGACTTGAGATTTAGTGGCATATTCGTGTTCCCATGATGTATGTCAGCAATTATTCAGTCTGCGCGTTTGTAAGAGGCTTGTGCATGGAGGTTTATCAGTTTCACATGTGTCATGGTGGATTTCACCTCGATTAACATGGAAATCAATTATGACTCTGGACTTCTCACACTTTTCTTCACTCAGGGATTATGGTGTTATTTCATTTCAACAATTTGAATGATCGTGAAACACATGCATTGCGTTGATTGAATAATTGCTGACTACGGCACGGGAACATGAATATACCACTAAATCTCACTAAATGCCATAATTTTTGTGTGCAAGCATCAGGTTTTCTGAGTGACTGCTTTCTTCACCTAGAAACCATCATACAGAACGTATAAAACAATGTAATACTTAAGTCTTCACTCTTCTCTCCCTCTTTTTTTAACATTGCAAGTTTTTTTTACCTTTAACTTACTTCAACTGTTTTTAAACCAACTACAACAGGGGTGGATCTAGGAATTTTGGAAAGCGGGGCACAGCCCCCATACGAGTGCCAAAGGCGCAAAGCCTGGCGGGGGGTCTGGGAGCCCTTAACCAGAAAATTATGAAAATTAAAGTGCCAAATACGCGTTTTCCTGTCATCTGGGAACAAAATTCGAGGTCTTACAATTCGTTGAAAAAAGCATTTTTTTCAATAACAATCATCTCTATTTAAGGTATAAGTTTGCTCTTGACTCTGCAAAGACAATCAAAAAAAAAAGAGACTTAGGTCCTATTCCAATAGAAACGGACGAACTGTGAAAATGATCAAAGCATCCATTGGGACACATCATGGATTAAACATTTAAAACACAACACTAAAGTTGTTTTCTTTCATGGAGAATGGTATTTAATTCACCTTGAAGTGAATTTCCTACTTGCCCATTAGGCATATTCAGTAGGCATGCAGAGCAACAAAATCATCTTCTGGAAATTTTTTATTCTTACAGAATAGGATGATGGAGAGCATTCTTTGGAGGTATCTACGGGTGTACATATCGATCACTTTGTCATAATCAAGTTTAATATCCAGTTTCACTGGATTTACACTGCGGATCTTTTGCTCAAATGTGGCCAATATCCGATCTGTCACATGGCTGTGTAAACAGAAAAAAACTCATTGATTCCGGTCTCGATCGGATCTGTCAGAGGCTCATCCAGGGCTCATTCAAATGTGGTTTTTGTTCGGATATGTATCTGTTGTGTTTCAGATATGTGCCAGTGTGCCCGTTGTGTAAATGCATATCATCATGCAGATCGGATATTTTGTTAAAAGAAAAAAAAAAGGCCCAGACAATGGCGGAGTCTGCCTTTGCATTTGCAATGATGCAGGTGGTAGGTGTAAAGCTGCTTTTACACCATCGCAAAACAAATTTTTTGCGTGACAGATTACATTCAAAGTGAATGCAAAGACGAACACACCCGAAACGCGTATATTTGCGTCTTTGCATTTACTTTGAATCTGTTGAGGATTATATTTCAATATTTCTCATCATATTCATCAGTAAATCAGAAACTAAATTAATTTGTTTCGCGTCCAGTGTGAAAGCGGCTTAAAAAGCGTTAATGGGAGAATCAGATGTAGGTTACCCAGTGAAATGTTGCGAGCTTGCTTCATGTTTTGAACATTTCTATAACTGTTAGGCCTGCATGCTTTTGTTGCGCTGCACGCACATTTGCTTTTATTTTCAGTAGCCTTCTCCACTGTGCGCATGTGGATCGCCCACGACAATGGCCTGGTAGTAAGTGGTGTAAACAAACGGAATCGAAACGAAACAGATATCATTCAGGCTCAAAGCAAGATGTAAACACACAGTTGAACAAATTGGATATGGGCCTCAAAATCCAATCCATATCCGATCTGGGCAACAAGACCTGCAGTGTAAATCCAGCCTAAGATAAAGCGCTGTTATCACTACTTAATTTGTAACGAGTAACAAAGTGGCCAGTATCAACGTCAGTGGCGTAGCCAGCGAGGGTGCTAAGATACGTCCCTTAGCGACTGCAATTAGTAGTTCTCAATCATTTTCCTTCATTGACGCATTTTCCAATTATCGTATTTGGCAACCGAAGACACGGGCTGCATCCAAAATCCCTCCCTACTGACTATACAGTGGCTTCGCCATTTTCTAGGGCTGTCCGAAGTGTTTGTAAGAATTTGTATTCCCTATATAGTGAACCCATTACATCCCACAATCCACCGCGAAATGTAGTGAAGATCCAATAGTCACTAACCCAGCTATGGACCGGTCTCGAGTACTACAACACCAGGATTAAGGAGGGCCTCAAGCACACGTCTGACGTGTTGTTTATGCTCCGAGAGTGATGAAGAAAAAATCGAAATGTCGCCAAGATATACGAAGACGAATTTCTCCAACATTTCTCGGAGGACGTCAGTAACAAGTGCCTGAAACACCGAGGGGGCGTTACCCAATCCAAACGATAAGACCAAATATTCGTAGTACCCGTCATGAGTGTTAAATGTCGTCATCCGTTCGTCCCCCTCCCAAATGTGAAGTTATAAACAATACGAAGATCTAGCTTAGTCCAAACGCAGAATTCATTAAAGCTATAGTTGGTAATGTTGAAGAGCTGGCAAGATTTGAAAGTGGCACCTCCTCTAAGCTCCATCCCCTCCCGTCAGTGCTCCGTCTAAAGCCACCTCCCCACAAACTTGAACGCGCATCTGACAGTTGGACTCAGCAGGGCATAGGAGAGCCGACTCAAGCATTTACACACATTTTGGACATTAACCAAACTACCTCATGTCTCATTCACCTGTTAGTAAACTATATTATTATCGTAGTTTTCAAGCTAGCATGTCATGTTTAGCAATACTAACCTCAGACGTTTTGTATTGTATGCCGCTGGAGGTCAGTTAGGGTAGGCGGAATCATCCCCAATAAATAAACGATAACTCTATTACTTTGCTTAATTAGCAATCTGAGGACTGATTTCCTAATTTATAAGACTAAATGGCAGAATGGTGTGCCAGTTCCATCCACATCACCAGTACCGATGACCGGCTTTAGCCGCTTTCACACTGGACGCGGAACAAATCTTTCGCATGAAAAGTTACTTTCAAAGTCAATGCAAAGATGCGAATACACGCATTTCGAGTCATAGGCCACCGCTGCATCAGCTGACAGAGGAAAGCAAACGGCAATCACAATGGTGAGAGTTAACTCCTTTGGTAAATAATACAGGTGCATTTGCACAGCAAGCAGTTCAATGTCTGGGGTACAAAGGCGCTTCTTCACGTTCACATGTCCGAGATTACACCATCTCTCACTCACATAAAGTGCAAACTCACCTCCCTTCTTGAGTGAGTTTAGCCGTCTTTCACTGAAGTAAAAAAATGCTACACTCACGGTATTCCATGTGGGTCTTCACCAGCGCTGCGAGCTCATCCGTCTTGTTCCCCAAATAACTCACTTTTCCCATTATAATTGCTGGGACCGCTGACTTCTGTCTTCTCCTTTTCTCCTTCTGCTTGACTCCAGATCTGCAACCCCGGTGTCTCCTCCATAACTCCTGCGGGATCAGAGGTCTGTCTCCGGGCAACAGCACAGGCTTACACAGGGCAATCTACTGATCACGCGTGTATACAATGCTCCCGCTCCAATCGGCAAAGTTACGAAAAAGTTTCCTTCTTCTTCTTCTTATGAGTTTTATTGCGATTTTAATACCAAAGGTGTATTACTGACAACTACTGGCTGAATATTTACGGTAACAGTGAAATGTGATGAGCGTGCACGCGGGGAGGAGGGAGCCACAGAGGGCGGCATGGGCAGCAGAAGGCATCTGATTGATTCTTTCAATTTGGACTGAATGGCAGGGATTTGTCAGAGTTTTTACAGTCCTGCAGCCGACACAGAGGTCTGATTCTTTTCGTTCCCTTTTCTGAGTACATAATGTATTGACTACTCTCAGGATAGATGGACCATTTCACTCAGTATAACAAAAAGTGTTTCTGAACAGGATTACCAACTATAGCTTTAACAGAAGGGGGTACCGGTTTTTAATGGTGATCTTATTCAAACCCCTATAATCAATACAGGGTCTCATCCTTCTAACCCGCAAAAAAAAATCCCGCTCCGGCAGGAGTCGTGGACGGCCGAATAAAACCACTAGCAAGAGCTTCCTGAATATATTCTCTCATGGCCTAACGCTCAGATCCTGACAGCGAGCATAGCAAACCCCTAGGAGGAGTTGTACCAGGGTAGAGATTGATTTTGCAGTCATACGGACGATGGGGAGGTAACGTCAATGCTTGTTGTTTGCTAAACACTTCGGCAACATTAGCATAGTCATTAGGAACAATTAAAGGCAAGCTAAAGTTCAGGGTGGCCCCAAATTCCTCACCCTGCTCCAAATCTAATGTCTCCGTGACTGATTCAGAATCGCTAAATCCTCTGAAAGGTAATTGTCCTCTGGCTGTCGCCAATTAAATTGAGGATCCCATTCCAACCCCTCCTCTGCCCCTTTTTCTAGTCTAGGAGGGTACCTCCTTACACTCGCTCCAGGCATTAGCCTGCCCCATAGCTTGATGTCTGGGAAAACAAATTTCATTATCTCGACAATGAGAGTTGCAATTGGTGCCCCAGTGGATGATGGGATTGTTCTCTTTCTCCCAACTGATACAAGGTCTATGTTCCCGTAACCAAGAATGCCCTAAAACAATGGGAAAAGCAGGGGAACTGATAATAAAAAAACCGAACCTCCTGAGAGTGGCCACCAAAGGAAATGAACATATTCAGCAGTTCAGAAACTTCGGTTATAACTCCCGTTCCAAGCGGGCGACCATCCAAAGTTCTGACAGAGCGTGACTGAAAGCGTAACGGTGGGAACGGAGTGCTTCCTAGCCCACTCAATATCCATGAAACAATTTACTGCTTCCGAAACTACGAATGCTTCAATGGTAACTCTCTTGCTCCCCACAGTCAGTTCAACAGGGATTAGTGTTCGGAAGGGAAATTGGGTCTGCCCCTCTAATGCCCCCCAAATTGCGAGAGGGGTTTTCCTTTTCCTTGAAGCTTCGGACAACGTGGACGGTTATGACCCAGCTTATTACAATTGAAGCAGATTATTCTTCTGCGAGTAAGTTTATTAGACCGACTGTCAAACAAACTATCAACTTGCTTGGGCTCAACCGGAGTCGAATTTTCAGTGGGTGGAATAGGAGCCGCACACTCACCACTAGCCACTTTAGCCCCATTGTCAGCAAGCAGCAATCTGTTTAGCTTCTCCCTGTTACGTTCGCGTATGCCGTTGTCAATTTGTACAGCAGTACAAACTAGAGAGTCTGAAGTCAAACAGGGTTCCAATGTAGCCAACGCGTCCTTTATCTCCTCAATAAGAGCATGTCTGAACACGCTCAGTCATAAGATGAGCCTCCGGCCAGCCTTTTGAAACTTGTGTAGAGAGAGACCTAACACTGTCAGTCAAGCTTTACAGATTCCGCTCCTGATTCTGAAGTGAATTCTCTTGAAGGCGGAGTCTCCCAGCTAACTCAGACTGCTGATTACCCAAACCTGAAAGCCCTTTCGCGAAACCAGACAGCATATCTTGCTGGCTGGTAACAGCCCTTTTAATCTCCGCCACCGCTGATGTCTCCATGTTTGGGCTAGAGTGTACTGTCTGTGATGGCTGTTGAGTTCAGACGCCAAACGCAGTGGTCAGAATAAAAGGAAGACACGCAGATGAGGGAGAGACAAATAAAATAAGAGGGTGAGACTCGCCCTTCCAAGGGACCTAGATGTTGTCCGAGGCGAGCTCGACAGGACGAATAGAAAGGGAAAAAATCTTGGAAATCGAGATAAAAGGAATTGGCACCAGACAGTGCACAGAAAGAGGGAAAAACAGAAAGATTTCCTTGCTATCTCGAACTTTTCCTCAAATATGCAGCTAAACCTCAACAATTCTCTTACTAGAGACCTAACTGGCTAAAGTGCAAACATAACACTGATACCCTAGCAAGGGAAGTGAGGTGGAACTAGGGCTTAAATAGAATCTGGGCAACGCCCCCAATTAATGCCAGCTGGCCCAGGAATCCGATTGAGAGCAAAACGACATCGTCCCCGGACGAGAGCAATAAAGAAAGCTCTCAAAGCCTCCAAACCATGACAATCTCATGTTTTATGGAATTACACAGCAGTGGCCTTAGCCAGAACTTAAAAATGTGTACGCATGGAGCATCCCATTACAACAATTATAGATCCTGACTTCCTCTAAACTATTCTCCTGTATTCACATTTTCCAAGTATAAGAATAATCCATTTGCAATTAAAGACACAGCTTCTTTCTTGATGCGACCTAAGGGCGAACTCAATAATAAGCTAAATTTGGTACAGAAAAATAGTAGTAGTAGTAGTAAGCCTCCTTCGGTCAGGGTCGACCATGGGTAGCATCCTAGTCTGCTTGGCTGGAGCACCGGCGTCTGTGGCTGTAGAGGCCGATACGGGAGTGACAGTCTCTGTTGCAGAGGCTGCATATGTGTTGTGTCTCTGGTCTGTTGGAGCTTTCACTTTGCTTTCTGCGAGCCCGTCTCTCTGTGGCGGCTTGTGTCAGCTTCTCTTCCCCTGATTTGAGGTGTTTGGTCAGGGCTCCTCTCCACTTGGACCGGTCGGCTGCAAGGCTCTCCCACGACTCCGTGTTGATGTCAACAGCCTTCATGTCGCGTTTCACAACGTCGCGGTACCGCAGCTGTGGCCGTCCGGTGGGTCTCTTTCCAGTGGCCAGTTCACCATACAGAAGGTCTTTGGGGATGCGGCCATCTGGCATGCGGTGAACGTGGCCTAGCCAGCGGAGTCTGCGCTGTCTGAGCAGTGTGAACATGCTGGGCAGTCCTGCGCGAGAGAGAACCTCCGTGTTGGGCACTTTGTCTTGCCATGATATTCCCAGGATGCGGCGGATGCTTCTCATGTGGAAGGTGTTCAAGCGCCTTTCTTGCCTGGCATATGTGGTCCAAGTCTCGCTGGCGTAAAGCAGTGTGCTGATGACACAGGCGTTGTACACTGCCATCTTGGTTTTCACTGTCAGCTTGGGGTTGGTCCACACACGTGTTGTGAGGCGTGCGAGGGTTGTGGCTGCCTTGCCAATTCTCTTGTCAAGCTCTGCGTCCAGGGAGAGGTTGTCAGAGATGGTGGAGCCAAGGTACGTGAACTGCTGTACCGCATCGAGTTCATAGTCGTCGATAGTGACGACCGGTGGTGTTTCGGTACCTTGTCCCAGGACGTTTGTCTTTTTCAGGCTGATGGTCAGCCCAAAGTCTTTGCAGGCCTGGGAGAACTGGTCCATCAGTACCTGAAGTTCGCGCTGGGTGTGGGTCGCTACTGCTGCATCGTCAGCAAACAGCATGTCTCTGATCAGGACTTCACGTACTTTGGTCTTGGCTCTGAGGCGGGCGAGGTTGAAGAGCCTGCCGTCTGATCTTGTACGCAGGTAAATCCCTTCTCTTGATGAGCCGAATGCATGCTTCAGAAGCATCGCGAAGAAGATCCCAAAGAGAGTCGGAGCAAGTACGCAGCCCTGTTTGACCCCGCTGCAGATGCTGAATGGCTCGGAGGTGCTGCCGTTGAACTGGACGGTCCCCTGCATGTCGCTGTGGAAGGACTCGATCAAGCTGAGCAGCTTTGGTGGGCAGCCAATCTTAGGCAGGATTTTGAAGAGGCCCTCTCTGCTTACGAGGTCAAACGCCTTGGTCAGGTCGATGAAAGCGACGTACAGGGGCATCTGCTGTTCTCTGCACTTTTCCTGGAGCTGGCGTAGGGAGAAGACCATGTCTACCGTTAATCTTTCAGCTCGGAAACCGCACTGCGACTCTGGGTAGACACGCTCGGCAAGTTTCTGTAGGCGGGCCAGGATGACCCGAGCGAAGACTTTGCCGACGATGCTGAGTAATGAGATGCCTCTGTAGTTGTTACAGTTGCTTCGCTCGCCTTTGTTCTTGTAGAGTGTGACGATCTTCGCGTCTCTCATGTCCTGTGGTACGGCCCCTTCTCTCCAACACTGGCAGAGGACTTCGTGCAATGGGAGCAGTAGGGTAGTCTTGCAGTGTTTGATCAGGTCGGGGGGAATCCTGTCGCTGCCTGGGGCTTTCCCTGAGGCCAAGCTGTCAATGGCCTTGCTCAGTTCCTCTACAGTTGGTACGGTGTCGAGCTCTTCCGAGACAGGCAGGCGTTCGATGGCGTCAAGGGCTGTGGTCGTCACAACGTCCTGCCTGGAGTAGAGGTCGGAGTAGTGTTCCACCCATCTCTCCAACTGTTGCCCCTTGTCTGTGGTGACTTCTCCAGTGGAGGATTTGAGGGGGGCGGTCTTGTTCTGCACTGGTCCCATTGCTGTCTTGATGCCTTCATACATCCCT
Source organism: Gymnothorax reevesii (assembly GCA_029721435.1). Lineage (NCBI taxonomy): Eukaryota > Metazoa > Chordata > Actinopteri > Anguilliformes > Muraenidae > Gymnothorax > Gymnothorax reevesii. The sequence goes on from CM056575.1 coordinate 77,327,874, forward strand.
CTGATGTTCCCCGTTATTGCTGCTGTCTGGATGGTTTCGCTGAGCTCTGTCCAGTATTCGTTGGCGCAGCATCGAGCAGTCTGTTGAGCTTTGCTCCTTGCAGCCCGGAGAATCTGCAGGTTCTTCTCACTGGGGGAACGCTTGTACTCCGCAAGGGCGGCACGCTTGGCTTCTATGACGGGGGTCATCTGCCTTTTTTGCACATCTGGCAGTTATGATTCTGCCTTTTGTGTGTTGTCTCGTGCTTATTTTGCTTGTTCCTTACTTTCGTTTTATTTTTCAGCTTTCATTTCTGCCGTCTGACGATCCACTCCCAATCTGCATTCTCCAGTGATGTCGCGTGACAGCCTTCAGCATGCCTGTGTCTCGTCGTCCAATCATGTTTCCTCTTTCGGTTTCGGCTCTGGTATTTCTTTCATTGCTTCCAGTTGTCTGGGTCTCGCGAAACTCTGAGTGAATACGTTCTCTGACAGGATAATTACTAGCCCGTACTAACCAGCACTTATTTAAGGGTGATTGTAAATATTTTGTCACGTAGTATTAACCTTATTACTTATTTAGCGAGTGCGTGCGTTTCTACCTTCAGTATAGTCCGCCTGAGCTGTCTCTGATTAACTGATTTAAAAGCTGTGCTTTCTTTGCTTTTCTTGTGGTGCTTTTTACTTGTCACGTTTAGATTACCTTAATCTAAACTGTCTAAGCTTGATTGATGGTCTCAGCGTCTTGTCTCGAGTCATTATTGTTAACCCGGTTTTCGTGTAATTTTTTATTAATCCCATGTGTTTCTGTTTCACTCCGAGATTGCATTTCGAGTCCCCGCCTCCTCTTGTGACTATTTATCAGGCTGTATTGGGAGCGGAGGTCAGAAGGATCCTTGAGTTGACTTAGTCCTTCTTGGTGAAATCTCTGCTCCAGTGTCTTCTGAGTATTTCCCCTGTGTTTTTCTGAGTCTTGTATTCGGCCAACTTTTCTCCAAGTGTTTTTTGTGTTTAAAGAACACTTCTGCATCCTGCACCTGGTGTTCCCCGGACCTCTTCTTACATCAGGCGATCTAACCTGCGTTTTATGATTGTTTAAATGGTTGAAATTAAACTAAACACAAAGATTTGATATACCTTTGAAAAAAGGTGATTGAAACGCTCCAATTGTGCGTCCAAATGAAAGGTTGTCGTCTTGTCCAATGAGGAGAATTACCAAAACCTGAAAGCATGGAGTGTTTTCATTATGAGTGCATCGTCAATTTAAAAATTATTGAGAATGAGTCAGGACTAACAATTGTTTCAAAGAGATGCTCTATGCCTACACATTTTTAAGTTCTGCCTACACCACTGTTACACAGAAAATACTTTCACCACATACCAATGTTGTGTACTGGTCAATGTTGTTTACTGGTCAGGATGACATTTTAAAGCTCATGTATTGTTGTTGCATACATAAAGTGAAGCAATTTTCAAAACCATCAAAATCTTGATTTCTGTAAAATTGACGCATATGAAGTTATTGCACTTAACCCTTCAGTTTTTGGAGGAAACACTGAAAATTATGCCATGAGCTAAGCATATGTGTGTGGTAACCATGGTGTAAGCGAAATAATCAACTCCATGCCGGCCATTATTCTAGGATAATGGCATAGTTAAGTTTATTCTTATGCATAAAAAAACTGTTTTGCCTGGCAGCCCTCAGCACCCTCTGACAGGTGCGCAGTTAAGGGTTCATACCCTTGAAATCTTTATCTGCAATTCTATTTGATGTCTACATAGTCTGCATTGTAACAAGGTGCACTTCAATCATAATGTGCAATTTACCTAAATGTTTCATTGATGTTAAGATGGGACGTATAATAGCTGGCTAGTTTACCAGGGTGGGAATCACCCTGAATACTGGAGACCCTATTTTTATTTTAGTCGATGTGGTTGGATGAAATCTCTGGCTGGCTTGAACACTGTATAGGTTTGCTGTGATTCATGCATGCACTTTATGCTGTGAAGCAATTATTGTGGTAATGGGAATTTAGCATGGTTTCTGCATCCTTATTGAATAATATGAATCATGGAGTTACAAAAAGGCCCAACTCAACCAAGGTATTTTTTTCAGGGGAGCATTTTTTCTGTTTGCTGTTAATGCTATGAAAGGAAATTTCAATCAGCCAAGTGTAACGTGATAAGGCCAAACAGAGGTTTATTTAGGCTGAACTTGAAGTATACTGCCTGTCACACAAAATAATGGTAGCACTTGAAACATGGCGGAGTTGGGCCCTTTTGTAATTAAACGGACAAAATGAAAGGACTACAATGATTTCTCCAATGAAATTTGAACATTATTTCAAACTACAACATTGCTTCTGCTTAGGGTATGACAGTAGGTCTGCTTTACTTCCAAAACTCTGCCAGTGGGTGCTTGTTCATTGGGTTGTTCAGCTCAGTATTGAACATGTGTTGTTCTGTGGGCGCTTCCATGTTTGAACTGGTGCTGCTATCTAGCGGCCACCTGTAAAATTTGTTGAAGAGGGGCCCAACTCCTCGACTTGGGCTGTTCTTCAACTCAAAACTAAAGAACTCACCTCAGTTAACAGCTTTATGCACTGGAGTTGGGCCTTTCTTCAGTTCATTTTCATAGGTCTTAACCCAGTATACAAGATAGGCAGATAACCTGGATTTCTCAAAAAATCGTGGAGTTGGGCCCTTTTGTAACTCCATGATTCATATCTACCCTCTATTATATTTATTTAGTGTCCTTCTCATTTCCCATATTTACATGGAGGGCATCCTCTTGCATTGGCGAACCAGTTAAGGGGTGCGGCTACTTGCATACTCTATCATGGGACGGTAGCGATTGTGTTCCATGAAAGAGGCCCACATGTAGGCAACAGAGCCTGGCATATGTGCGGGAGCAGGCATTGGCAGCTGGACAAAAGCAATTATCTCAGAGTCACCAAGCCAGACTATGGCCCATCCATCAGTACGATCCCATCCATCATGTCCTCACCCTTGTCCCCCGCTGTGCCCCAGCTCTTGAGAACCTGGGCCAGCTGCCATGCTGACATTTGACCCAAAGGCTCCTCCTTGGTGCAGAGGACAAAGCAGAGCAGATAATGTCTTCTGTCTTTCATCAAAAATGGAGAAAAAATAAGTTTGAGGGCATTTTTACTTCCCATCAGCATAAAACTGTCATGATTGAACTTTCTACTGCTTTTGCAACCAACATTTGTGCTTTTTAGATGAAAGCTTGGTCAGAATGAAAAAAGGCTATTTTGTACAGCAGTACAGCAGCAGTTTTTTGGCCAGTATCATTGGAAAACATGTTTTGAAGAGTTAACATTTTTCACAGGGCCCTATTTTTCCGTCACCTTTTCTGCCTGGATTCACCTGCCTCCTGTGTCTGGGATGGCTGCTGGCTTATAGCAAATTACCTACACTCACGGGAGTCTTTAACATTAAAAGTTTTCAGGTCAGTAATAAATGATACATGACGGTATAGCAAAACTAAATCCATCCCCAGAAATTACCTGTGCTTTCAAATCATAGTCCACTTCTTGCAAGTAGTGTACCATTTATTCATTTATTTGAGGCTTCTCCTCTTGATTAGCAGGTTAGAGCAAAATATTCCATGGGAAGAATATTGATATACTGGGTGTGAGAAATGGGTCATGTCTGTATTCTTTGAATTTGTACTGTGAAAATGTATTTGGCTTCCTTTCTTCCATTTTTAGCTGACTGGCCCAATGGGCTGATCAGCTATTGTCGTGGTGTGGTGTCCGTCATCCGGAGTCCGGAGTCCATCGTCTGTCGTCCGGAACAATTTTTATCTTTTTTGTTGGTCTGATGAATTTTCGTGTAAATTGGCAATAACATAATACTATACCATATCCCCAGAGGTTTTTCTCAGATTTTTGATAGAATTTTTGTCTGTTTCATGGGCCCTGGAAGTTTTGGCTCCAATGTTAAAGATAGGACAGAAATAAAAAAAAAATCATTTCTCAAAAACTTTTCTAAATCAGGCAATCAACTTACCTTGGTACCGTCAATGTACAGTGCAAGCGCCATTTTTATTGAATCGACGGAAGTGGGTCTATTGGGGGCGCTGTACTTTGTGAATATGCAAGATGGCCTGTGGAGGCCAAATGGTTGCAGATAGAGATTAAGTTTGTATTACTGACATACGTATAGGAAGTAATATATGACGTAAGTTTTGGCTGTTAAAGCTGAGCTCAGAGGACCTTGAAAGGTCAAACATGAAGTCAAGCAAAATGTTACTATTTTTAAAGGTTTCTAGGCTTGAAAATATTGAAGATTGTGAACATATGTGCATTGAACACATGTAGGAAGTCATGTATGAACTTTTGGTGGCCTTGAACGTGACCTTCGGCGACCTTCGAATGTCAAACTTCACATAGTGAAATTTCAACGACTTCTATCACCAAAACTATTACAGATAGAGCTTAGGTTTGTATTGCAGGCATATAGGAAGTCATGTATGAAGTTTCATTTGGTCACCTTGAATGCCAAAACTTCACAGTGAAATTTTAATGACTTATATCAGCAAAATGGTAACAGATAGTTTCAGTTTGTATGGGAGATGTATAGGAAGTCACACATGAACTTTCATTTAGTGGCCTTGAGCTTGACCTTAGGTGACATTTGAAGGCCAAAACTTCACATAGTGAAATTTCAATGACTTCTGGCCCCAAAACTATGACAGATAGAGCTTCGAGTTGTATTGCGGCCTTGTAGGAAGTCATGTATGAAGTTTCATTGGGTGATCTTGAATTTCAGTGACCTTGAACGGCCAAACTATACAGTGAAATTTCAATGACTTATATCAGCAAATCGTTTCAGATTGAATGTAGGTTTGTAATGGAGAAGTATAGGAAGTCATGTATGAACTGTCATTTGGTGACCTTCATATTGACCTCCAAAGGTTTCACTTGACCTAGGGAAAATTCAATGACTTTTATCACTGAAAAGGTCACAGATGGAGCCTAGGTTTGTGTTACTGACATAGGAAGTCACATATGAACTTTCATTTGGTGACATTCAACTTGACTTTCAGTGACCTTTGAGGGCCAAACTCCACAGTGAAATTACAATGACTTGTTAAGGCTATGGGTTTGCGGACTCAGAGGCAGAGAAAAAAGGCTGAGAGGCAGGAGTATAGTTCTGAGGTGTGGTTTATTTTTTCTTAGATCAGAACAGGCAGGAGCAGGCAATAGGTCTTGGGTTGCAGTTCAGGGCTGTAGCCTGGGCCGCATTACAGGTCAGAACTGCAGACGGTGCAGGGCTGCAGGTTGGGCTGCAGACTAAGCTAGATTGTAGGTGGGGCTGCCGACTGGGCTGGATTGCAGGCTAGGGCTGCAGGCGGTGCACGGTTGCAGGTTGGCTGCAGGCGGTGCACGGTTGCAGGTTGGCTGCAGGCGGTGCACGGTTGCAGGTTGGCTGCAGGCGGTGCACGGTTGCAGGTTGGCTGCAGGCGGTACACGGTTGCAGGTTAGGCTGCAGGCGGTGCACGGTTGCAGATTGGCTGCAGGCGGTGCACGGTTGCAGGTTAGGCTGCTGGCGGTGCTTGGTTGCAGGTTAGGCTGCAGACTGGGCTAAATTGCAGGACACAGGCAGTCTGAGGAACAAGGAATATACAATTAATAATTCTGAATGCAGGAGGACCTGCAATCTCTGGAAGCTGTAAAGTGACTAAATGAGTCTACAATCTGGCAAAAACTGGCAGCAAGTGCTGGGTCTTTATAGAGAGCACTGATGGTAATAATAGGCACAGCTGCGGGAAGCGGCGCTCAACAACCCAAGCCATGCACACCAGCCTTCTATCCTGCAATCAGACCACAGACACACAAACACAAAGGAAAAAGGGGAATGGAGAGAGAGGCTACTGGCAGGACTTAACACTTGTACCACCAAAATGGTCACAGATTGTGCCAAGGTTTGTATAGAGACATATAGAAAGTCATAAATGAAATCCATTTGCTGACCACAACATGACATTCTGTGAGCTTTTAAGTTCACAATTGACATTTTGAATACATATTGACAATTTTTAATTACTTGTATCACCAAAACTGCTTCAGAGCTTAGGACTGTTTAACAGAAAGTCTTATAAATCTTTTCAGTGACCTTGGCATTGATTTTCATTGATTCAAATGTCACACTCAACATGAAATTTTCATAACTATCATTGCTATAAGACTGTTTGCTGGTAAGCTACAGGACCCTTGGTCCTATTTTTGCACATTTGTCCCACTTGTTTCAGATCGTAATAAATATGTATTAATCACCAAGTACAACTTGAGCACGCAGAAAATATTTAAAACATTATTTCATTTATTAAGGAAAAAATTCCATAACTAACTGCCTTTCTATGATATAGTAATGTGTACTACTAAAGTAACAGACTTTCACTCTTGAAATTTAAAATGCGGCGGTGTTGAGATTGTCTAATCAGTTCGTCTAGTGGTGAAGGTGTTGTGTTCAAATGCGGGAGTTTCAAATCTTGGTTCAGGCATAGGAAATTTTTTGAGCAGCAGGGGCATAGTTCTTGTATAAATAATTGCTGGGTGTTTGTTGTTTTTTTTTTACCATTTTTACCATAGCTTTGTATTAATAATTTTGCGTATTTGCTTGTTTTATTGAAAATAAATTTGCTCCTGTGGGGTCAAACTTCATTTCCTTTGTATTTATTTTCTTTAAATGGGAAAATGTATGCAAGACTGGTTGCAATACAATAAATAAATAAATAAAATTGTTGTAATTAGATGGAATGTATGCCATACAGTGACATACAGTGCTGTGCAGAAGTCTTAGACTCATTTAAAGCAATTTTGTACGGCGCACATGCTTGCAAAAATGATTAAATTAAAAGTTTACTACAGAGTAGTAACTGAGAAATGTGCTAAACAGAGCTGTAAACAGTTAAACACAAATCCAAACCTATATTTCGTGTGACTAAACTCTGCCTAAAAATTTGGGACTCTGTCCTGTTGTGCTATAGTTTCATAAGATGACTGGCGTTTGCTTGTTTTTAGCAGAGTGGAAAACTTGCCAACATTCTTCTGTACTGACCTTCTCAACTGCGTCTGTCCCTCCAAGTAATTGCAGACAGCTATGATGATGTTGACATCAGGGCTCTATCAAGGCTATATTATGTGCATCAGTGTTTTTTCAATGAAATGCAAACATTTATTTCTAAAACTTAACTTTAAATTCGAATTTGGAATTTTACATTTACTTTTCATCTGCAGCAACTCAAATGTGGAAAACAAAAAGTAAACATCTACAACAGCAGATTTAAATGTAAAAACACAGGGTGCCTAAGTCTTTTGCATAGTGAAATTAAATGTGTTTAACAGTTTGGTACCAGAGAAATCACTCAGAGCCAATTAGAAGAAGCCACTGAGACACTTACAAGCTAAAACCTCTCTAAGTTTGCTCTGATTTACTCGATTAGAATAAATGTACTTAATAATAATACAACAAATAATGGTGAGATAATGTGCTGTAATTTTTTTAGAGGTTTCAGACTGAAACTAAATAATTTCATAAGGGATAAAAGGAGAACTTTGTTTGGTGCAAATTAGATCTTTCATTTATGCTGTGTTCCATCTTAACTTATTCTGACTCTGTGAATAATACACTGATTTTTACACCATGACAGAAATCCCCAAGGTGTAACTTTTATTATGATACGAAGATTATTCAAACGGATCAAATAGTTGCAGAGATGTACTCATGTCAATTTCGAGCCAGAGGCTCAGGGCTTAAGGGGTTAATTTTTAAGAGGAGGAATAGTTTCACTAGCTTCAGACAAAAGGGGATTTGGGCAGTGAAGCAAAGCAGTTTTGGAGGTGACTTTATTTCGCATAAGACCACACACAAATGCAGAGAACTGGACAGATGTTTAGAGTCATTGTTATGGAGAAATGCCAGGTGACTTCCCCCGTGGTTTCCTAAAATAAAACGATGTCGACAGATGCCGTCAAATCCTCCCTCTCCTTGTGCAATATTGATTTGTAGATGTTTACAAGAGCTGAGGTCTGACGGCTATTTATTTTATATGAATTGATTGATGTATGATTCATGAATGAGTTTGTCCTGGTCTAATAGTAGTGGCATGACAGGCATTCAGGTGGCATAATGCAGCATTATTTTCCGTGCTGTTCTGTGCTGTGAAGTCTGTGACGTTGTGTACACTTGCTCCCTCTCAGCAGAGATGTGTTCCCCCTGCTCACCTGCCCACCTTTGCCCCTGCAGGACACAGATTACATGACATTTAACATCTCCATGCACCGCTCCTGGTGGCGGGAACATGGGCCAGGCTGCGTGAGGAAGGAAGTCCCACCCCCTGCCTCCCGCGAGCTGGAAGACCATGCCTACATATCTGTCACAGACTGCATGGTGGAGTTCCAGTACCTGGAGGTGATGCACTCCGCCCTGCAGATACAGCTGGCTGTAAGTAGCACATTCGTGCGCACAAATACATGCACACCCAGGCACCTATGGACCATACACATGTGGGTACGCACACCTGCCGAGTCAGAATCAGCCTGTGTGCTCATTTTGATGACTAGCTTTAAACTGCGAGGGATGGAAATGCTTGCAAAACAGTAGCACGTGTATAGATTACAAGAAAATTGTTCTTAATGTGGCCATTCCCCTGGCTGATGGCTCCCAAGCAGAAATGCCCCTCTCGCAAAAGCAATTGAGCAATGAATCCAAATCGATATATGCTGTTGGAAATTCAAAGCTGCTCTTCAGCCTCGGGGTAATAGATTTTCTTTGTGTGGCTAATGACCTCACTGGCAGAGCTTGGAAAATGCTTACACCTCACTCTATCAACGGGGTTAAACATCTGCCAAATAGTGTCCAGATAGACTGAGCTATGACCATTATGTGGAAGATTTTATACACTGCCCGCGTAAAAAAAAAAAGGTTGCCATTTGGATTTAAATAAGCAAATACTCAAGAACCTATGAAGGGATCATTATTGCAGTGATGCATATGTTTCAGCTGGCAATAATTCTTTTAATCTTGTCTGATTCAGTGTGTAACTTCTCATTTCATAAGAAATCATGTGGGAAGACTTGTCTCATGGTAGTTGAAAAGATGTTACTGTGTTTCGAGAGGGGAAAATTATTGGCCTGCATCAATCAAAGAAGACAACTAAGGAGATTGCTGAAATCTCTAGAACTGGGAGGAAGGCTAGTGGTGAACAATCAGCCTCATGGAAGAAATGGGTTGAATAAAAGTCATTATTTCATTTATATCATTAGAACTCATGGCTATGTTTAATTACCTATTGCAGCTTAGAGAATTTCCACATGCACAATGTAATGAGAGCCAGGGCGATTGGAACAAAACAGCATTGTGGCCTCAATAAAGACACTTGTTAGTGAGGCTTATTGGGGAAAAAACAACTTCAATTTACGAGGGAGCATGAAGATTGGACTGAGGAGCAATGTAGAAAGGTCATGTGGTCTAAGGATCCCAGATGGGCACATCAGAGCAGGAAAGGATAGTGCGCAGTGCATGCATAGTGCCCATTAACTTTACAAACCTCTGGCGGCAGTGTCATGATCTGGGGTTGCCTGAATTGGTCAGATTCACTGTTTTGCAGCAAGAAAATGAATTCAGCAGACGACCTGAATATACCAAATGACCGGTAACCCCCCATAAATGGACTTTTTAATCCCTGATGGCTCAGGCATATTCCATGGTGAAAATGCCAAGGTTTATTGGGCTCAGACTGTGAAAAAGTGGCTCATCAAGCTCAAGGGATCAGTTTTCACACATGAATTGGCCACCTCAGAGTCTGGACCTCAGCCATTTGAAAGTCTTTAGGATGTGCTCGAGAAGGCGTAACAGAGGAGTTTGACTCACCCATCATCAAAACATTATCTTGGCAAAAAATGAATGCAAATCTGGTTGTAAATAAATGTTGTAACATTGTATGAGGTTGTCTAAACAAAAACCTGTTGTGTTTCTGCATTATGCTCATGTCATGTTTAAGTTCTGTGCCTGGCTCTGCCATGTTTAGGATTCTTGTGTTCAGTGACCACTGCCTGCCCTTTGACCATTCTTAGGATCATGTATTGTGTTTTTGGTAATTTAGATTTCATGTTTTATTATTTTTTCATGCCTCAGTTTTCATTTCCATGCATTGCACTTCGTCTACCCTGTCTTGTCTTGTGTAGGTCTTTGCCCACGGTCCCTAGTCTTCCGTGCCACTCATTCGGGTGATTTATTGGTTTCTGGGTTTTCAATCTTCCTTCATTATCTCGTGTGCTTCCTTCCTCTCTCCTTTACTATCTACTAACCATACTAACAGTTTGTTGTTTTCGATAATTACTAACCCTCATTGTATATTTTTACTAACTTACTAACATGCACTCGGGATGGTATAGCTGCACATACTAATTGACTAACGATCTCTCAGCAGTCGCTCAATTCTAATCTCCGCCTCCTTGCCTATCCCTAATTATCTCTGCCGCTGGTTTCCACTTATATCTCATGCTTTCCTTTTCTTTAGACTATGTACTTTAGTACTCCTTACCTGGAGCTGTTGTTTTGTTCATAGGATTGTCTTGTGATCCCTGTCTGCGTCTTGGCATTTGCCAAATTCTTGTAATTAGATTATTCCTCATGTGTCACTCCTCATTATTGTATCATTTATTGCACCTGTTTCTCCCTGGTCATGTGTTCACCCCGGATGTGTATTTAAGATGTCTGTTCAAGCACTTCCAGTGTCAGATCGTTCTCCCTAGTTTTCTCATGCCACGTTTCTCGCCTTGATTTCTCAGTGTTTATCTTTCTGACTGGATTGCCCGACTTTTGATTTTTGCCTTTGTGACTTTGGATTACTGTCGCATCTGTGTGTTTTGACCATTTTTCTGCCCGACTAAGAGATCTCTGTTTGCTGCCCTGGTAACGATTCGGATTACGCCCTGTGGTTTCTGGCTTGTCTCTCTGATAGTGCTATTCCTGTGTACCAGACCCATTTCTGTCCGACTACGATTATTGTGATTGCTGCCCTGGTTTTTGATACTATTTTTGCTCAACTGGATTTCGACTTTTGGATTGTGGACTTTGTACTGTTGCCTTTGCTCTGCGGGGGTCACCCCCCTGTACCAATAAAACAAGCTCTACTGCACTTCCTGGTTCTCGCATCTGGTTCCTGATCGCAATACAACAAAACCACAATGAATGTGCACGGTGATTAAAGGAAAAAATTGGCCCAACAAGATATTATAGTACAAAAGTATGAAACTTTATTTTTGACTGGTAGTGCATATTTTTTATTTTACATAAAATGATAATGGCATGATAATTTATGACACAAGAGTGTGTAATAGCTTTTAAATGCAATATAATGTGATACAATTATTGACTGATATGGCTTTGAAAGTCTTTAAGCTCTGTAATTGGTCTTTGGCTTGCATGTGGTTTTTTTGAAGGATACATAGGCCGATGACTAACAAAACCATCTCATTCCTGAAAGTGATCTTCAAAGAGCCAAAAAATGAGGCCGTGAGCTGGGCAAGTGATCGCAGTTAGATGTAAAAACATGGCTGTAACCAACTAGGGACGGTGGAGCAGACCCAGAAAGTACAGCATGGCCCTGTGCTGCCTTGTGCTTTACAGATCTCCTGAATACACTCGTGCTGTCTGTGGATTCCCAGACATTGCGTTCTGACCTTGTTTTCTCTGAATCCGAGAGGAAGGGGTATCATGAACAAAGTCAGCACAGTGGATGTGCCTTCGAGAGAAATGTGCTGTGAAATGTGTTGTCTAAATCATTTCAAATATTTTTATACCCTTGTTTTCATGATTCTCATTCCTGCTCACATTCTCCTTGAATTAGTCTGATTATTTAAATTATGTAGCTATTAGTAATTGCTGGGTAATTGGTGTCACTTTCCCACACATATCTTATTAGCGGGTTTCAGATTTGTTGGTGAACTTTTATCTTACATAATAATGGACTCAATTTATTCTGTGAGAATTTCTTATACAGCAATGAAATTTATTGGCTTGCTTGCTAGCTAGCGTGAAGCCTGCTCTCAAGCATACAGAGATGCCAAGTCTCACCCATTCGGCGTAGGTCTCACGCATTTTTTAGGCTTATTCACCGTAGTCTGTAATTATTCATTGAATGCTTAATGAGATTCTCATGCAGAATTAAAATCCTTGTGCATTAAAGTTTACGTTTCACTTGCGTAAAGGTGCACCTCATCACAAGTACCATGGGAAGCGATTATGACTCCGGACTTCCCGAGCTTCTCTTTACTCAGGGATTGGAAACAATGCATGTGTTTCATGATCGTTTACATTGTTTTAATGAAATAAGACAATTTGAAACGTTTTTATGCAATTCCATTGCTTTTAATCCCTCAGTAAAGACAAGCCTGAGAATTCCAGAGTCGTAATCGATTTCCGTGTCATTAGAGGGGAAATCCACTGTAATGTACGTGAAACTGACTAACTTGATGCACAATGACTTAAATTCCGTGAGTGAATTTCTTGTATAGCGCTTTTCACAGACAAACTGTCACAAAGACGCTTTACAGTGAGAGATGAAGTTACTGAAGTGCGCTTTGATTGAATAATTGCTGACTACGGCACAGAAACGTGAATACCACATTGAGGGGAAACTCACACCTAAGACGTAAGCCTTGGCATCTCTGAGCATATGAGCTCGCCCTCAAGATAACTATTATGGTTGATGTGTATCACTGAAATATTAATGCAAGTAAATTCACATGGTATCCCTACTCTCAATCTTCAGAAATGTTGACTAAGTAACAAGAACATCTAAAATCAGAGGAATGTTTTCATCCACCATTTTCATCCTGCTACATTCTCCATGTTTGGATGTATTACATGGTATACTTTAGGAAATGCTGCCATTTTAAGCCATTTGGTGAAGGCTGATGTCTTTTAAGACACAGGGGATGAAAGCCTAGGGAGGAATTTCACGCCTGGGGCATAAGCCTCAGAGTAGTTCCAGATGTGCTAACATCTGAACCATTTCTACGCCACCACACAATCAGGGACTTCCTGTACTAATGCAAGGTGGCAGGGTTTCCCTCACCAGGGCCTTAGAGACCCCAAAGGCCGCTGCACAGATGCTGCAGAGCCCTAATCAGCACCACCAGCCCCAACAAAAGATACCTCATATCAACACAATTAAAAGAGACAAAAAAGGAAAATAGACCCAGTCCCCTGGTTCATCGCTTAATTTAATTCAGAAATTGGGATCATGCTGTAAAACGAAACACAAAGCAATTTTGCATTATTCAAGAGGTTCATGTTGCCTTGGATTCCCCACATCTGAATGCATGCAGTTATAAATAACTCCCCATAAATATCCTGTGAATGTTTATGACTTGCTGTGTGGCTAGTGTCTTCTAAAATCCATTCTCCTTTGTGAATAGTAATATAGGATTACATTTTATGGGGCTTTGATGTAGTATTACAGTGATTTTCCCTTTTCCTGCTGTTGGCAGTTATTTTACAGCCATGAATCTTGTAGAAGTGCATTCGTTCTGGTTGTACATAAATCCAGGTCCTCCCCAGCAACGCATTTAGAAATTAATCTGTCTGAACTTATAGTTTAATCCTAACTGCAATCAGGCCGCAGCTAGCTAAACCATGCATCCGATGTCTGAATTGGAGAGACAGATCTACAAATCTTGTCGCCACTGTAAATTCTTTTTTAATTTTGGATTGTATTTATTGTATTGTGGAATTTTATGGGACTAATGCTGTGACCTGCTTTGGAGTAAGTCCTAGTTCAAACCAGGTATTGTCTGAAAAACCTGCGGCAAATTCAAAGATCTTATGTTCTTATACCTTCATGATTGGATGAGTCAGTTGGTCAGGCACTCTTAGAGATAGAGAGAGAGAGAGAGAGAGAGATCTGTGGTAGTGTATAAGTGCTCATTTGAGTCTCTGCCTAAAACCTTAGGATTTGCTGTTGCAGACAGAATGAAAGGTAATTTGCGCACGTGTGTGTGTGTGTGTGCGTGTGCGTGCGTGTGTGTGTGTGTGTGTGTGCGCATCTGTGTGTGTGTGCATGTGTGCGTTTGTGCGTACGTGAGTGTATGTGTGCGTCCGTGTGTTGGGGGATGATATAGTTGTGGTTTAGGGAGGGCTGGACAGGACCCTAGGGGCTGACGTGCTGCATCTGTATCTGAGAAACTGACCCCCTCGGTACCCTGAGATTTGTCACTGTCAGTCAGCATCATGGTGCACCAAGCTCAGGGGAGGGAGAGTCCCAACGCGGGCCACTGCAGGCTAGACCCACAATGAAGAACACAACGACAGCTAGGAACAAAGCCATTTCTCACAGTCACATAGAGACGAGATCCCATCTTATACATCCTAACGTTCCCCTCCTATTACACTCGAACAATTACTCCTGTGCTGAATACATTTTGCTTTTCAAAGAGAGAAAGGGTAAAAAGCATGAAATCAAATCTCTGCACTGCAACAGAACTCCAGGGCTAGTTTTCAAATGTACCTCCCTCATAAATAATTAGTGCATTACTAATTTCAAAGAATCTGCATGACATGAATTATTAAAGAAGAAAATGAAGAATGATGCTCTGGAAGCCAGAATTTTATTTAATCAAAGGGAAGCTATATTTCATAAGGAATCAGCAGTGGTAGGGCAGTGGTGACAAGGAGGAGGACAGAGGAGCCTTTAAATAATTAAGCAGGCTAAGTCAAGTGACTTTTCTCTGCTTGCACAGAGACAGGGGAAAGCGAGGGCAGAGCCCTGCACAGAGACAATTGTATAACAAGCCAGGCTTAGGATATAGGGTACATAATGTGCTTACATAGTAATAGCCAGAGCTATTATGCACTGTCTGTCCAGAAAAAAAAGTTGCATACTCAAATATTTAGTTGGGAACCCTGTAGCTTTGATTACAGAGCAAATTCGTTGCGTCTTTGTTTTACACTGTGTGCAATGTCCAAACGTTTGATTTCAATCAGAGTTGCATTCATTTTTGGCCCAAGATCTTTCTCCGGCACATCCAAATAACTTCCAATGTGGTCAAGGCCAGGACATTATGGTGGCCAATTTGTGGGTGAAAATAAATCATGCTTGTATTCCCCATTCATTGTTTTCTTCGCTAGATGCAGGCCAACAATTTGCCCCCTCTGAAATACTGTAACATCTTCTATGCCACCAAGTGATACATCTACTGACATGATTTTTTTTTTTTAAATGAGAAGGTCCACACTTCATCAGTCAGGGTTAAAATAATTATTGCTAGCTGAAACCTAATAATCACTGCAATAACGATCCAATCATAGTATTTTTTCATTGATATCCAAATGGCTGCTTTTTTTTTTTTTTTGGTCAGGCAGTGTAGAATGCTGTGCTATATGTTGCATGGTCATATTTAAAATGGAAACTGATATGTAGTATTGAGTGTGTAGGGAGCCAGATTAATGTAAGCAATTACAGTTCTTTTTTTGCGGATCAATTTATCATACTATTTCAACAAATTTTGTCAATAGCACAAGAGAGAACGCGTAGCCTAGACAGCTCAGTGATGCAATAAGAACAACCAGAGTAAAAGGCTTTGACTGCTTGTGTGAATGGTTGAGGTGTGTGAGATGTTTTACTCTGTTGATATTGGAACAAATCACCAACTACATAATAGACTGCAGAATTGAATTATATCTCCCAGTGATGTTAGGTAAACTGCCCAGCTACTTAGGCTGCAATGCAATCCATTGTTTGATCAGACCAGATAACTGCATTCTTCATGAGCTACGCATGAGCACGTTATTGAGGGTGATTTTATTTGGAGCTCAGTCTCAAGGCCAGCATTGCCTTGTAAAGATGTTAATTACTGTGCAGGGAAAGCATTTCCAGTTTCTGACTTGCGAGAAAATTTTAGCAAATGCAGCACGTTTCATAAAGCATTCCAAAATAAAGCAGCTTGTCTTAAAACCCTGTAAAGATAACATTTCTGATGTCTCGAGGCTGCTATGTTCATGCACGCTCATTCATTTAGTATCTCATATCGTAGGCATCCACTATTTGCTCTTTTAGTTATAGCATTGTGGGGTTGATTCTCAGGCAAAGAAAAACTGAAGAATGTACCGGAACAAATTCGCTGAATGTGGGATTAACTGTGTGATAAAGTAGTTTCAGCTGCCAAAATGTTAAGTTTTAAACCATTGACAATATAGGTTTTCCAGGTTGTGTTGTAAATTCACTAGCTTTGCCTGGAACTAAAATACAGTTAATTAGATGTTGAATAAATCAAAAAATGCCACGAAACATATTGACCCCCCACCCTGATATCCTCTGTTTCTGGATATTTGTTACACTAAATGGTATTTGACCTACATGCAAAGTAAAAAATACAACCTCAATTTCAGAAGAATCAAGACAATTGGCAAAATGTAAATATACAAAGAGGCATTAAAAAGCGAAAAGAAACAATGTACAAAATTTGTGCAAATAATGAAATAAGGAAAAAAAATAAAAGGATATTTAAACCCCTTTTCACAGATATAAATGCTGGCATCCGTAAATTCCGAAATTTAATTTGTAAACAATTCTATAATTGAATTTCCAAATCTCTAGCTTCACTAGAGTAATTTTTCAGAGTCTCTGTGACACAAATATTGAGTTATAAAGCTGAAATAGGCTCATGCACAAAATAAAAAATTGGCATAATTTTGTATTCTGCGCAAACAGGTTTAAGTAGAGTATTAGCTCACAAATAGCGAATTCTAACAATGTGTAAGTCAGCAGTCCACATCCCAATAACAATTGTCCAATACATGAGCCACTCCCAAAAGGATCAACAAAAAGGAGAATGAGCTAAGAAATGTGTGTATTGCTCAACATTAATCCTGGCTATAAAAATCCTGACTTCAAAACTTAACATTTGTGAAAAGTCATGATACCACGAAAAAAGACAGGGATCAGGCGATCGGAATGCTGATGGCCGGAATGTGTGCAGCCATTGTGTTGTGGCACACTTTGAACTGCATTGTGCGACTGTTTTACATCTGCAAATGAGATATAGGCAGACAGGAAGCACCCGAGATTGGCCGCGCCTGGGCAGCCATGCGTGACCGTGTGTGCAGGATCGTATCATATGTGTGGTACATGTCAGAGACTGCTTTCGGCCAGCTGAGTGTGGCTTGGCGTTATCTTGCTGGCAAAAAACAAGGGTGTCCTTGAAAAAGGATAAAAACTGCAAACCAGTGTCTCCACAGTGTCGCAGTGGATGAATTTTAGGCCCTGTCTTGTCTGTAGAATTCCTTTAATTTTTCTGCTTTTAAGAATGTTTGAGCATGAGCATCTGCTCCAATGTGGCAAAACAAAGAGATTAAAGCAAGACTTAGACTAGGCCATTCAGTTGCCAATTACCATAATTTGAAAACGCGTCGATGAAAGAAAATAATTGAGAACTGGCCAGGACTAATTGTCATAAAGGCCGTGTCAAAGTCCCTACCAACTCCCAGTTAAATCTACGCCCCTGCCCGCAACACACCTCTCCGGCATTCTGCAAACTCATAGGCCTTGGAACTTATTCTACGATTGTACAACACGCTTGAAATGCTGATTGATCCGCCCAATAATCCTCACTAAATTATGGTAAACAATGCACAATGTGCGCGCGGGTGTTCCGCCGATGAAGTCTCGCAGCGCGAATCTCGCATTGTCCCTTTCATTCTCGTTTACTTCTCGCGTCGGAGCGGCTGAGCAGATGTCATTTTAAAAGTATTATTCTAAGGTAAAGAAAGATTTTTTTGGCAGTTGCGCTGCAATTTATGAATCTATACTACATATACAAAAGATTGAGCATATTTTTTTACATTTCAAAATCTGCCCGTATTTCCTCTTTAAATTATATTGCGGTTGGCTTTTCAAAACCATTAAATCAATTGCGGCACACTTCGCTTAAGGTCTACCCACAAACTCTCAGAATCACAGTTTTTGCAATAAAAAGACATATAAAATGCCAGAAAAATTTCCTTCAAGAATACAATTGCTTATACTAAATGTCGAATTTATCATATGTTTTTTTTCTTGTTCATGCTAGGCTTTTTAAACCGAGGAAATGATCAGACACATGCTGTCCAGAGGTCGCATAAGCTTCCACTTCCACTGCAAGAGAAAATAAAAAGATGTTAAAATACATTACGGAAAACACAAACTTAATTCTAACAGTCAAAACGCCTTCTATTATAACTTACATGAGGTACTACATTCAGTTCCGCGGAGCCACATCCGGTTATTCCTGGCGGTAAATTGTCCTGGTAAATACGGCTCATTGGTTAGCAGTATGAAGTACCGCGTTATCGCGCGTTAGATTGTGGTTAGAAGGGCGAAATGTCCGAGGTAACCGGGCGTTAACTAACACCGTCTCTTTGGTTGTAACGGTGACTGTACTGTAGCAAAGCATCCCCACATCGTCACACTACCACTACCCTGTGTGATTATGTTCTTATTGTTGAATGCTGTGTTTATCTGTGACAAATGATGAACTAGAATCCAAACAATTCTACTTTAGACTGTGCAGGGCACAGAACAGCATTCCAAAAAGCATGGGGGTCATCAAGGTGTTGACAGTTCTTTATATTCCTATTCTTTAGCTGTGGTTTCCACCTTGCATCAGTAAATGGGCACCATTTTTGTCTCCCAGTCTCTTTCTGCGGGTTGAATGTTGAATCTGATGCAATCAAGGTCTTGCAGTTCATGAGATGTAGCTTGCCTTTGATGCATGATTTTGATCATTGTCTTGTTGGAGGGCCCAACCACGGCCCAGTTTAAGCTTTCTGAATTCAGGCTTCACTTAAGTGCTGGTACATGATTAAATCCATGATGCCACTAATCCTAAAAAGTTGCCGAAAGAATTCAGAAGAAAAGCAGCCCAACAACATTAAAGATCCGTCATCATACTTCATAGCGGGGAAGAGGTTCTCTTGTCTAAGTTCACAGTATTGGTCTCATCTCTTCATAGGACTTGGTCCCACTGGAATTTCCAACACCATTTGGTGCACTGTTCTTTTCTTCTTTTTTTTTTTGATGGCAACTGAGTCTTTTTTTTTCCTGAAAACCCTTCCAAAAATCATGTCATTGAGTAGATAGCAGAGTGTAATTTTGGGGTCTGTTTTACGCCAGGACATAAATACTCTTAGCAACCCTCCGAAACTGTTCCTTGGAGTTTCTTTTACTGCTTGAACTACCTTCCTAACAGCTCAGGAATTCAAAATGACCTAGGCCCGTATTCACAAACCATCTTATCTTACTGCTAGGAGTACTCCTAAGTCACGCTAAAACATTTTATGTAGGAGTAAAATCTTAAAAGATATTTATAAAGCCGCTGAGAGCAACTTTTAGTTAAGAAAACTGGTAACTCCAAGGATAGGAGTAGCTCTGAAATAGGTGGGAGTAATCTTCGTTGCTATGGCTGACGTCAATTCTCATGCACGAGTCTTGGGACAATGAGCACGGTGATTGGTTGATTGGTGGCAGGGCGGCCCATTGAAAAAAATATACCACATACAACCCATGGAGAAAAAAAAGAGAAAATAGTCCAAGCGGCTGGTTTGTCCCATAAAATAATGGCAGTTGCTCCAGGTACGGCAGTTGTCCAATGCATTTCAAAATAAAGAGGTACGGCGGTCCCAATTTTAAACACTGCCCTAACCCTAACCTTAACCTTAACACTGACATTTAAATTAAATCCTCCCCAATTGATTGTTTGTGTTCCAACCCTTTCAAGCAGGCTATTGACGAATTGCAATACGTCGGCTTCTTTTAGATTCTGCGTAAAATAATAGCATGTTGAGTATTTTTGAAAATGCACAAGGCACGGTCCCCACATATCACGCTCTAGGCAAATAAACATACATAGGAGAGAGATAATTGTAAAAACATTAATAGCATAAAACAAGTTATTAATGAAACGCATCACTTGCCCCAATAGCTACTTATTACCCGATGAGATTGAGAATATGTTGCGATCATTTAAATATTGAGCCGTTCAAGTTTGTTTGCCCTAAACTGTCATGAATGAAAGTTCAAAAAGGGTGCGAAAGCTCAACTGGAGCCATGACCAGTTACTGCTGCTGGGCCAGTTGGTGCTGGAGCGAAAGCATGATGTAGCCTAATCAGAGGGAAATTTTGGTCGGGGGTGAACAGCAAATCCAAGCGGTATGCGTGGGATAATATCAGCCTACAGATCATTGCTGCGTTACCCTCGGTGTCTCGGATGGCTGCTAGAAGCGGTGGTATGGGCTGCCTTCGCAGGTAAGGTCCGAGATCGCAGCCTATAGAAAAGCATTCTTAAGTTTGGTTTGCAATTTATAGCCTACAGTTTAAATATGCATACAAAATATGACATAGGCTGGTATTATTATGATGTTCTATTGAATGTAACTCTCGCTCAATGCCATAATAAAATTATTCATCCATAGCAGGAGGAGGTACACCAAAGCCACTGTCCCGAGCAAGTGGCACTCCACAGGCACATAGTGCCTGTCAAAAAATTGGCATAAGCTACTTCCCATTAAAATGCTAGAGTCGTGCGAGAATCCTGTCCATTTTGCAACAATGTCTAAAATATTGTTTACGGTATCAAATAGCCTACTATCTGGATGTTGATGGAACAAACTTTTTTTATGCTTACAAATACCTCTTCATCTTGTGTCGGAGAAATAATTTCAGTATCTGTCCCGTCAATAGCACCAGTGATACTGGGCATACCTGAGATGTGCAAGAATTGACGTTTGATTCTTTGTTATTGGCGAATGTCCATTAGAAACCGTATAAACTGTCGGATGATATGGGGTACAGAGTGTAGGCTATTGATTGTTTGTTGAATTGAGCGGCTGACAGATGATTGTGAAATCCCTAAATTGTCCGCGTTGCAAAATTGCATTTTTCCGGTGGCCAAATAACGAATTGCTGTCAAACATTTTTTCGGGGCTTATTGAGTTGTTTCTCATGGTTGGAGACGTAATTCTCTCCATCACCAAGTCAACAACAAATAACATCCTTTCACGGTTGATCCGATGGCTTTTCAACAACTGTGCGTCATTCAGAATTTCCAAGTTATTCCGTCTTTCAACAGCAGCAGTCATTTTCCGATGAAGGCTTTAGTGAGTTATGAGTCCTCTTGACTACTTTTAAGCTCTCCCAGGCTTAGGAGCTACTTTTAGGTCTAAAATGCTTTGTGAATAACACTTAGTAAAAATAATTAGGAGTCCTAAATTTACAACTGATACGCCCAATTTTTTAGGAGTTCCTCCAAAATCCGGCAGTTAGGACCTACTTTTAGCGCTAAGATGCTTTGTGAATACGGGCCCTGGTCTCTACTGAAAATGAGACTTTGGTTCGTATTCAGAAACAACACTCACACTCACCCTCCTCTCACCATACAGTGAGTATGATTGAAATGTAACTGGAGTGTGAGAAAGAGATCGACCGACCACTAACTGAGGGAGCGGTCTCACTCCTCGCCAGTTGATATTCACAAATGCCACTCGAGCATAACTGACAGTAGTGGGCACTGGATACCACAGGCGGTGCATCGGCTGCTGCAAAGGGACGCTCAATCCTCACCCTTCAGTGCTGAATGACCTAAACCTGTCGCAGTTTACTTTTCTTGATTAGAAAGTTTCTCAGACTAATTTATAAAACGACAATCAAATTAATTTTTTTATAGCGTCGTCATACATTGCTTCACAAAATCCACACGGCCCCTACGAGCCGCTGAGCGCAGAATTTTCCACCCATCAGTAAAGAACAGCGCTAAAAATTCGAATGCGTGAGAGCTGACAGATATGCGTCATTAATGAAAACTGGCCACATCTGATAATGTTGAGAGTTTTCAGAGTTTTTGCAATGGTAATCTAAATGAATTGAAAGCAGGTCAATAATTATCAGTGCTTATTCTAACATAACAAGTAGAACTGGCGACACATGATAATCCTTTGGATTTTTTTAGTCCAAGTAAATAAAATTTTATTAAATGATTGAATATGACCTTTTTTCAATCATTATTTTTAAGGGATAGTCTTGAGCTTCCCCTATTGTCAGATCACCAGTAGCCACTGGTGGGTACGCAAATGCTAACCTTGAGTTCACCACAGTGCAGTTCGTAAAGACTGAAACCAGGTGATCAGTTAGTAAGTTACCGGCATCGTTATCATCCTTAGAGATAAAATTTGCATAGTTGCGATTGCGTTGAGCACGTGGCTGTAAATGATCCAGAATTTCTAATGTGTGTAACCACCTGAAGGCCATGACAACAAAATACCAGCCCAAGTTAGTGCGGCTCAAGGAAGGTGTTCCCTGCACTCAACTTTCACTCAGAAAAAGATGCTATTTTCAGTGTGAGTGAGGTCTCTGAAAGCAAATGAGTGTTAAGGCAACCTCTGACTCATTTAGTATAACCTGACACTAACCAAGTTTAAGTACCCACTCGCACTCAATTAGTGTGTGTCGTTTCTGAATACGGGCCTTTGTGTCTCATTGAGTTTACCTATCTCAATAAAGGGAAAATAAATAAAATATACTCATACCTTTTATTAGGCTTTTTTTTAACATTGCTATTTGCATTTCACTTCATAATTATTGCCCTGATTGGTAAAATGGATATTTCAACTTCTGTGCTATTTTCTTTCAGCCATTCTCTCATTTATAGAGCTCAATAACTTTGTCGCAAATCATTTCAGTATTATTTGGTTTCTACTATAGTGATTTGTGACAAAGACAAAGAAGCAGGTGAATCAAATAATATTTATCTTCGAGGGAAACAGATGGACAAGGAATAGACAAGCTTTTTTGTAAGGTTTTCCAGTGGTGCCAATTATTGTGGCACACATTTACTTTTGTATTTTGGAAAAATATTTAAGACAAAAATATATTTTCCTTCAATCATTTTCTCTAAATTTATGGTTAGGTTTTTAGTAAATATTTTGAATAAAAGATTGAGAAGATGATGATGATCAACCACTTTTTTTCCAATGCATTTTTTATTGAATATTTATCAGGGGTGCCAGTACCAGTGGAGGGCATTGTATCTATATGCATGGACTGCGCCCTCCATAATTAATTAAGATGTGTTAAAAGCCTTAAAATAAATTCAATTTTTATTGCAGAAGCATACTTCTGCAATTACCTGTTCCACAATTATTAGCACCCCTAACAATTCCTAGGAATTAAATTTAATTGAAGTATTTCTGTCATTTCTACAGTAGTTTACAAAGTTGATCAGAGTATCTAGGAACATTTAATTAGTAATTCATCACTTCCTGTTTCCTTGGGGTATAAATATGACGTGACACATTTCTCGTATCCACTCTTCAGCATGGGAAAGACAAAGGGACACACCATTCAAGTAAGGCAGATGTGTGTCGACCTTCACAGGTCAGACAATGGCTACAAGAAAATAGCCACTCGCCCGCACATGCCCATATCTAGTGTCAGAGGAATCATGAAGAAGTTTAAAACAACTGGAACAGTGGTAACAAGCCTGGACGAGGACGCAAGGTTATTTTGCCACCACGCACAGTGAGGAGGATGGTAAGAGAAATAAAATGTTCTCCAAAGCTCACTGTTAAAGAATTGCAACAAATGGTAGCATCTTGGGTTCACAAACTCTCCAAAACAACCATCAGGCGCCATCTACACGCCAACAAGCTGTTTGGGAGGCATGCACGGAAAAAACCTTTTCTCACTCACAATCATAAATGCAAACGTCTGGAGTTCGTTAACTGGTACTGGGACTTCAACTGGGACCGTGCGCTTTGGTCAGATGAGACCAAGATAGAGCTTTTTGGCAACAAACACTCAAAGTGCGTCTGGCGGAACACAAAATATGAGTATGCAGAAAAGCACCTCATGACCACTGTGAAGTATGGAGGAGGATCGGTGATGCTGTGGGCCTGTTTCTCTTCCAGAGGCCCAGGGAACCTTGTTAGGGTGCATGGCATCATGAACGCTTTGAAATACCAGGACATTTTAAATCAAAATCTGGTGGCCTCTGCCCGAAAGCTGAAGATGGGTCGTCACATGGTCTTTCAGCAAGATAATGACTCTAAACATGTGGCCAAATCTACACAGAAATGGTTCACCAGACACAGAATCAAGCTCCTACCATGGCCATCTCAGTCCCCAGACCTTAACCCCATTGAAAACCTGTGGAGTGAGCTGAAGAGGAGAGTGCAGAGGAGAGGACCCAGGTCGCTGGATGATTTAGAGAGATTGTGCATAGAGGAATGGTCAAAGATCCCTCTTTCTGTATTTTTTCATCTTGTGAAACATTATAGGAGAAGATTAGGTGCTGTGTTGTTGGCAAAAGGGAGTTATACAAAGTATTAACATCAGGGGTGCTAATTATTGTGGCACTCGTGATTTGATGTAAAATAATTATTTCTTAATGTGGGATTTTTTTCACACTGAATAAATGCACTTGAATTAAAAGTTGGATTTTCATTTTTTTTTCCACTGAGGTCCTATATTATTTAGAAAAAAGACAGAATTTATTAGAAGCTAAAGAACACATCTTAACCAGGGGTGTCAATAATTATTGAGGGCGCCGTATGTAAGTGTGGATGAAGCAGAGCTTGGCAAATTAGGAAAAGCACTGAGACAAATTTATAATTGAGCTGTTAATATTAAATGAATTGTCATTCACAAAATGAGTAAAACATATTTTAGGCTAATTACATACATCAATATTTGCTCGCATGCTTATGCGCTACCACTTGCTTTCTGTGTGAAATAAATCAGCATAAAAATTCTTAATAGAATATCAAAGCTGCAACCTTTTCATGTTGATGCGTTCTATGAGTGTACATAGTGCAAAGTAATTATCACCGTCTCTCATGAGAAAAGAAGGACTGTGTCGCTGCCCTGTTCGAAGTAAATTGGTAAAATCATACTTCACGTTCATACATCTGTCTTTTGCATGACCTTCTGGATTTTTTATTAATAGTACATGTCTGGGTAGCAAACTTTTGCTAATGCTGGACTTTAAGCACGAAGGATTACGGTGCATAAGCTAGATGAGTCAATCCTGGCTAAAAGTGAGTGAATAGTCAGTGTCGGTGCGGATGGAATTCTTCACCCTCATTATGTATGAGCACTTTTCTTCTTTATAAGCAAAGGGCACTTAGCAGACCCCAGTTATTATTGGACTGGAAAACCCTGCCTCACTACAAGCAGTTGAAGTGCCGTGGATGGTGTTTAAGACATTTAAACTCGAGTAACGTAAATATGCCTTACTTGTCAGAGTACCTGAAAAATTTAAACAATGGATATTTGAATCTGGAATGGGAGTTTGTACTTTAGGAAACTGAACTTCCTGAAGCTGCCCAAGATTTTCTTGCACAAATCCAAGCACATACTTTATAAGAAGCCGTTGTATGGCTGATTAATGAGGCACACGTACTTTGGGAGGATGTTAGGAACAAGCTTTAAATGCTAAAAAGAAACTTGACTGGTGGTCCTGTATCTTTATATTATGTTAATCAAAACAGTAATGCCTATCAAAATAATGTTCTCTTTTGTGAGCTTAATCGAACACACTCAGGACATGATTAACAGCATGAGCAATGAGGCAAATCTCAGTGTTTATTTTTTTCTTTCATAGGGTAGAAATATTATAATGTGGACTACTGTTGAGGTAAGGCTTTATTGTGTGTTTGCTCCTTTGGGACCTTTTCCTCCCCGCATAAAGCAGGGAGAATGCTGTTTCATGTCATATCATTGTTTGAACAGTGATATGCATTTTGTCTGGGCAATGGTTTGATTGGAAAGATAAGACACTGGCTTATAGTTGTTGACTGAAACACGTATTGAGTGGAAAGAATTACTCTGTTCTGTGCGCACGTGTTTGCAAGTGCAAATATGTGTGTGTCTGTCTGTCAGTGCATGAGTGCAGCCTTGTGTATCTGTGTGTATGCATAACAACAAAGAAATGGTTCAGGGTGAGATACCTTGCATTGTTGGCATATAAACGACTCAGTTTCTTTGAGTTGTTAAATGTATTGTAAATTCATTGTACAATCACACTATTGCCACCCCAGCCTCTGAGCAGGTCATAGGCACATTTATTAGCAGCTTTCTACACATTCTCATTACAAGTAGCATGCTGAGTCAGTTTTATTATGTTAAAAGGAGAATGTCCAGCTCATTTGAGAGCTGATGAAACGTGTCAGTCTGTAATCTGCATCAGCGCAAGCTTTCCCTGCTGGAAGTAGCCGATTTTGATCACTACATCACTGAGTGACTCACATTTCTGGGAGCAGGATTCCTTGACGTTTTTCCATATGCGGCTGCTATTATGATTATGTTTGGGTAGATGCGCAGGTCAAACTGTAACCACCCACTCAAACCCATATGCTTTTGTGCAAAAGACCTCAGTAAAAAATTGAATTTAGTTGATTTTATCTGTGAAGTATGACAGATCTGAGTGTTGGGTTTTCATGAGTATCAAATTCACAAAATGAGCATGTGAATGGCTTGAACTGCTAAAGATGTAATCGTTTAAATCTAATGGAAACGCGTCTGATAAATGGCTTTTGCAGTGTAATGCATTTTTACTGTTTTCTACTCACTTAAATGAGTTTTACAATTTATTTTGCTTTCTTAATCAATCAGCCTATTTCCTTCGATTGTACATGTTGATTGTATCCCCCGAACGAAGTTCGAGGATACTATGGATTTGGCCTCGTCACGCGTTCTTGTGAACGCTCTACAGCCCACATAAGTGCACCAATTCTTTTCAAATTTTGCAGGGACATGTATTATGGTAAGTTCACGACAGGTATTGATTTTGGGTACTCTGGGACCATCTGGGCCCAACTGGGGGGCCTTCGGGGGATGCATGTGCTCGGTTGCCGATCCCAGTTGGAAACTTAATGATTTAAGCATAACAAATATTCATCTTTCGTGTTATGAAAGTTTTTTATAATGAATGATGATAAGCATTTCATTGTTTATTGTGTAGTAGCATGTTCACCATGTGCTGACTCGCGTGGATACAAATTAATTTTTTCGAAAGGGAATATATAATCAGCTGAATAGCCCTTATCATGGATTACTCTGCAGACTAGTTATGTTAGCTGCACAAGTGACGTTTAGAGACTGGACGCTATTTAGAATGAGGGGGCACTTGAGGATTTTGGAGCGCTCCAAAATTAAAAGCAGTTACACTCCCTCTGACTAAAATATATATTTTTATGGCCTAACTCAATGATTGAGGAAAAAAGAAAAAGATTGACGCTCCAGCAAATGTTACATTATTTTCGCTGAGGAAACAATGTTCAATGTATTATCAATAAAAAAATTATTGATTGTAGAATTAGGTTTGGTTAATTGTGGATTATGGTCTCAATATTGCAATAATCTCAAAAAACTCTGACTTCATGTTAATGCCCAAATAAACAAAACTTCAATGCACTGCTAAAAATGAAGCCATTCACACAGTTTGAGGCAATTGTTGGGAGGCAGCAACAGCTCCTCCAGTACTTGTTTGATTCATCCCAGTTTGTTCTCTTACTTTTTCTCTAAATTATTTTTGATTTTAATGACCCTATCTTCAGGAGAGAGAAACTGCATCAAAACCCTTAAATCTTTATGTAGATAACATAGCTGAGTGAATGTATTTTTAGAAGAGTCCAACGGACTTGACTGTACCAAACCTCACGGGACACAAATAGCAGCAGAATTTTGAGAACAAATGCATCAATAACAATGTCCAATATTATTAAATCACAGTAGTACAATACTAGAAATTCTAATAGTTGTTATATAAATCTTTAACGTTTTTTTATTATTTATCAAAAGTAGACACAAGTTGGCATCATTATTGCTACTTTAAATATGAACTAATGTATGATTGTACAACCACACGTATAAACCAATGGAATATAGGTTGTTCAAACTTGTGCAACTCAACAGCCACTCTCATTTCCATGTCAACATTACTAACCCACAGATAATAAAACTTTCCTTGAATTAAGCTAAATAACCCGACGTAAAATAGCTTTCCAAAATATTGCACCGCAGGTGTATGTTTCTCACAAACATACTTTTGAACTACATTAGCAACTTGCATAGTTTGACCATACTCAGTCATATGGTTCAAAACATGTACAGTAAATTAGCATCTGCGCTTTCTGGAAACATACCCCATATCAGTGCGGTAGATAAGTCAGAGTGGCGACACCCATTGACTTCGTTGTTCGAGTGGTCACGTGGTTCATGGAGAAGCGCTATAGTTCCAAACGAATGCCACGGTGTCATTGTCTCCTATGGGACGGACAGCAGCGATTGCTTTACTGAACGTTAAATATTCAATTAAACCTTACACCATTGCCACACATTTCTCTTTATGAATTACATTCTTTACATACATGTTTATTGAGGTTGTGCTTTTACTACTAAGATCATGTCATAGCTTTTGGAGGGAAAGATTCATATTAGCATCAGTGAGCTAGTAGGCCTACTTATACCAACCATTGATCTGCTATAATTTCTAAGTAAATTTAACCCTGTATCTACGCTGTCATGGGGATGGTTAAGTTTACATATTTTAGCTTTATTAAGTTACATTATTGGATTACCAGGGTCTGTGTATATCTTCTGGATTTACCCACAACTTACCATGTTAAAGTTCTGCTGACCTGTAATATCATTCAATGTCCTGGCAGTTCTTTCTTAAAGCAAAGGTGCACCACCCTGCTCATTTCAGAGCCCTTGATATTTTCAATTCTGATGTTTAGATAAAATGAACGAAATACGTGTAACCTTCAGCTGGTGAGACCAGGAGACTGAATCAGATTAAATACAATGACTGATGCAAGGAAAGGTTTTCAACAATAAGATTTTTATTTAACAGTAGACAACAGGATGGCACAGAAATTGAAGTTGATAAAGAAATGAAACAAGGAGGGGTGCAAGTGTGAGTGAGAGAACCATGAGTGAACCTTGAACACCAAATAACAAAAGAAATACTACGTTATACATAGTAATATGGCAGGGTGGTGGTGGGTTCTAATGTGGGAGAGGGGATGATCAGTGTCAAATTAATAAACTTTCTCAATGTGTGGAACTACTAAGGGTGTGTGTGCATGCACGCGCGCATGTTTGTTTTCAGAACAGGGCAGGGTTCTGAATAGAAGTGTAACAACTAAATGGATTGAACAGGAATGTACTGAATAGAACAGACAAGTAAACTCTTGGAACAAGAACAATACTGTGAAGCATGAACATTTGTGGAATTACAAATAATTAAATAAAGGAGTTGGGGACATTGCAACAAGGGCCAGAAATAGGAGGAGGTTTGCAAATTTTATACATCTCTGAACTTCCCATGAATCCTGTTGCCTCCAATGTCAACAGCAGCCTCTGCCCACCTTCGCCAGCACCTGCCTCCACCACTGCCAGCAGCACAGGGTACCTGAGGGTTTTCAGTGACTTAAATATAAGACCTTTCCAAAGTCTCCCATAACTGACATGTAAGACACACCTGCAATTAAAAAAGTTAACAAAATCATTGCATTATTTTAAAACGGAGATTTACATGTAATTTGGGATTAAAATAAATGTGTGATTTGCAAAGTTTATACACGTCAGAACCTCTCTTGAACCCTATAGCCTCCATCGCCAACAGCAGCCTCTGCTCGTATTAATGGTAAACAAGAGTTTGTCACTAAAGTGACTATATCCCCCGCCATTAGGTCACCAAAACCGACTGGTGTTGCGCATTCCCAGTAGGAAGGTTGGTACCAAAAAGAATTGAAATAGTTTGACTCCTTGGTGAGATATCGCGCTGACAATGTTAAGAATTGAAATAGGTTGACTCCTTGGTGAGATATCGCGCTGACAATGTTCAGGACGGACGTACGGACGGAGCTTAATACTATATCCCCTGCTTTGCGCTAAACACGCAGCGGGAGATAATTAACACTAAGCCTACTTGACACAATAAAATGAGCACAGAAAAGTAATAAAGACTAACCACAGCCACCACATCTCTTCAAGAGCAAATCATTTAAAAAGACCATCTTTTTGCAAAATAAAACATGGCATGTAATACAGCAAGCTGACTACAGCAAGATCGCTTGAAAGCTAACAGCGCCTGGCATGACAAATGCAAATTGACAGATGCAATTTCATAATAGCTAGCTAAAACATGATGGGTGACACTTTGGTCGTCATCGTCCTAACTTGTGGTTTCAATCAATTTTTTGAATAACAAGTGGTTTTAATTCGAAATGGTTATTGAGAGCTAAACTGAGTTGGAAACTCCGCAACCGTTCGTGATTAAACTTAAAACAGCTGATCAAGCTAGGCTAGGTAAGAGCATGTTAAAATTGTCAAAGCTAACTTTGAATAAAATATTTTTAAAAACTTTATCGAAACCAGTCACAGGCACCTCATCCCATCATTTACAGTCGTGATTATATCGGTTTTGTGAGAAATAGAAATAGAAACTCCATAGAGTTAAGTACTGAATTCCCACAGCTGACCAAGGTAACTACGAAGCAAAGAACATGAGCTTAAATCATCACAACCTCTTCAGATTTAAAATATATATATCGTCGTGCATACACAATTGGAGATTACAAATGATACATGACCACTGATATGATATATACATTTCATGAATCATAAGACTTCAATATTTTATTACTTACTGTCAGTGTTGTCTCAATGGAAGTGAATCGGTCTGAAGCTGCGAGAATAGGCCCATCTCACATTTCTAGGTGCATTCTTTCACTTCACTAATATGGTGATAATTGTTTCTTAGAAGTTTGGTATGTGGACAAGTGATACAAGTTATTTTTGCGCAGCTATTTTATGATTCTGATGGTTAATGATAATAAAATAGTGGTGGCTAACAGGAAGCAGCTACAGAACGAAGTCACTAGCGAGTAACTTTGATCCTAATTAATTTAAGAACAGTTTAACTTCAGACGACGTCAAGTTTTTCGGATTCAGTTGTATTTTCCGGCTATTTTTAAACTTACCGTAAGTTGTTTGTCTACAGTGTCGTTTGATCCTGTGAAACGTATTTCTGGCTGTCCGTTTAACCTGTGTTTATTTCCTGCCAGAATGTCCATTGTGCAGCTATGGGAGACTTTGGTACCTATGCCTGTCTGGTTTGCTGCCTGCGAAAGCAGAGTGCGCCGGCTTGGCTAAGCTTACCAATAACTAGCTATAACTTCAAAACAACGAGTGTAGCGTAGAAAACTCTCATAAGCGTGGCCGGGTCACAAAGCCAACATTCCGCCTTTCATCTTCAGTTGTGAAACCTTGCTTTATTTACTGCCAATAAAATATATATTTTCTGACAAATGTGTTCGTGTGTTTCTGTTTGCCATCACATTACTGCCTAGTAGTGATGCGCGGGTCAAGGTTTTTTAACACCCACACCAACCCGACTCGACGTCACAGCAAACCCGCCTTGCTAAAATTCGCACTGATTTTCAACCCGAACCCAACCCGATCCGACACAAAAAGGAGGCAAGAAAAAAAAAGGATGCGTCTGTGCTCCCCCAAGTCCAGTTCTGGTGCCTACACTGACTTGAGGTCAATAAAGCCCGCAATGTGACACATATTGCCAACATATAAGTCTGTTCAGATGGAGCAATGTTGGACTATGTAAGCGAGGCAAACCAGTAACATTGTGTGTCATTTGCGCATAATTACGTATAATTATGCTTTCTGACTCTCCGTGATCAAGCAAATTTACCTTGCTCCGTTTCTTTAATCAGAAATGAACATAAACCGTAATTAGACAGCTGGACAACTAGAAAAACATTGTATTCGCTGAACGCCCAAGCTTTATGCCTCAATAGTGACGGCTTTTCTGAGTATTAATCAAAAATTTGGACTGTAAGCTCGACATTTATCTTCACTGTGAAACAACAGGGAGTTGTGCATATGACCAAGTATTGCATCTGTTCTGCGCATTATTTCGTTAAGCCACTCGGCATAATTGCCTTGGCTACTTTTTATTTATTTATTTTATTTTTATTTTAATTCCGATATCGGCTGCCTCTTCTTTCGTGCAGCCTATAAAATGTGTATGCCCCCTTTTTTCTCGAAACCTTAAGAGATGGGCAATCATGGTACAAGGCTATAACGACAGTTTGAATAAAAATTTGTCAATTCAGGAAATGACTCGAGTGAGAAGCAGGAACCGGTAGCCCACGTTATTAACAAATTATGGCATCAGAGCTTTGTCATAAAGTTTGGGCAATAAAATCTTTGTTGTAAAGTAAGAATTTATGCGGGACAGAAGTCATATCTCAAACGGAGTCATCATTTTGCTCATAGTTCCTGGCATGTTTTGAACAAACTTAAAACGAGAACAATTCCAATAACAACTACAATGTGTCGAGCGTGTTATGATTCTGCCTTGTTCTATTCATGTTTTGCCATGTCTTGATCCATGCCATGTTTTGTTTCTGTTTATCCCTGCATATTCTCCCATAGTCTATTCCCCCAGTCATATTCCGGTCATTTTTTTGTATTTTGCCATCCATTGCACTTTGTCTCCCCTGTCTGGTCTTGTGTTATGTGATAGCTACAGTGGCGCTGTTGAGGCGACACGCAGCAGCAGAGATAGACAGTGTATGGGCGCGAGTTGGCTTTGTTTTTTCTATCGTTCTACCGTCATTTTTAACAAGTGCAATAATGTTTTCACAAGTCTGATCTTACAACAATGTCTTACCAAAGGTGGATTGTCTCCCTCCTGGCCTTGTCACTTTGTTTTGGCCTTTTGAGTGGACATTGTGTATCTACTGGGTTACGCCAGTATGGACGGGAATTCATCCTGCTACTCCAGAACGCTGGTGCGGGAGTTGTGGACGCCGAGTCCTTCCCTGCAGAGATCATCCGTCATGATTCCTCTTTGGGGAATATGAGTTCGGCTTTCAAGCCGAAACATGGAATAAGGAGGAGAGGCAGACGTGGTGGAGTTCGACAGCGGCTAAAGAGACAGGGCCACCGGAGGATCCCCCTGCCCTCAATCATCCTTGTCAATGCGCAGTCGCTTCGGAACAAGGTAGATGAGTTGCAAGCAAATGTCAAGTTCCTTTCCGAGTATAAAAGTGCTTGCCTCATCGCTGTGACTGAGACGTGGCTCAAACAACAGGATCTGCAATCCGATCTGGAAATAGATGGCTTCAGGGAACCACTGCGTATAGACAGAGACCCCACAGTGACTGGGAAATCATTGGGAGGTGGTCTCTGTCGATACATTAATAAAAACTGGTGCAGCACTTCTGTAGTCAGAGAAACACTATGTACCCCTGACATCGAACTTCTCTCTGTTTCTCTGTGCCCGTTTTATCATCCGCGGGAATTTCCGCAAATATTTATAACTCTTGTGTACATTCACCCGAAGGCAAATGCTCCAAATGCTACATGGGCTATTGGTGATACAGTCCACCGGCTTTTGAACATTGCACCGGACGCCCCTAGCTTTATTATGGGTGACTTCAACCACTGCAAACTCGGGAAGTCTCTCACAAACTTTCATCAATATGTTACTTGCCCCACGAGGAATGCGAGGTGTTTGGACCTTTGTTACAGTTCCATAAAAGGTGCATATAAATCCTTTCAGCGGGCTCCGCTGGGAACTCCTGACCACACTGTGGTTTATTTGTGTCCGGTGTATAAACCTGTCCTGAAGGATACAAAGCCCGAGCGGAAGTTGGTTCCGGTCTGGTCAGCGGAATCCATTCAGCGCCTTCAGGACTGCTTCGTTTGCACAGACTGGAATCTATTTGTGGATATTTGTACAGACTTGGACGATTTGACTGATACTGTCACCTCATACATAAATTTCTGCGAGGATTTGATTATTCCCAGGAAATTAATTTCCATCTTCCCAAATAATAAGCCATGGGTGTCAAAAACAGTAAAAAATATCATTAACCAGAGGAACATCAGTTTTAAAAAGGGGTATATTTCCCGTAGCAGGGAACTACAAAAGGAAGTTAAGCGTGAGCTTAAACTTGCCAAATTCAAATATAAAAATAAGGTGCAAACTCTACTAAATTCTGGTAACTCCAGGCCAGCATGGGAGGGTGTTAAATCGATTATGGGCCTGCAGTCCAGTAAGAGCCCTATTTTCCTTGCTGGCATGTCAGATTCTGAGCTTGCGTGTAATTTGAATCATTTTTATAATCGTTTTAACACTTGTGATTTTAGTAATGTGCTATCAGTTTACAGATATGCTCCCCTTGCCCAGATGGATGCATCCATTGACATAAGTGAGGGCGCCGTGTGCAGACTTTTTAGAGGAGTGAAAGAGAGAAAGAGCCCTGGTCCAGACAATATTGGGGGAAGACTTTTGAAGAACTGTGCCGAGCAGTTGGCTGGCATTTTTGCTTTTATTTTCAGGCAATCTCTCCTGCTCTGTAGGGTCCCTCGTCTTTGGAAAGACTCTATCATCGTCCCGGTGCCCAAGATTAGAGCACCAAAAACTCAAAATGACTTTCGGCCGGTTGCTCTCACGTCTCTCGTCATGAAGACGTTTGAACGTATCATAAAGGCAGAGATCTTGGGCACAACCCAGAGCAGCTTGGACCATCTACAATTCGCCTACAGAGCAGGCAGGGGTGTAGATGATGCCGTCAACACCCTTCTTAATCTGGTACTGGGTCACCTTGAGGGGTCACAAAATTTTGCATGTCTGCTTTTTATTGATTTTACCTCTGCTTTTAACTGTATACAACCACACATTTTAGCCGACCGTTTGACCAGCATGCATAATCTTAACCAGGGTTTAGTTTGCTGGCTTGTTGATTTTTTAACAAACAGATCTCAGAGGGTGAGGGTGAATGGTTTTTTATCTGATGCACTTTTATCCTCCACCGGCTCCCCTCAAGGCTGTGTCCTCTCACCACTTTTATTCATTTTATACACAAATGAGTGTCGAAGTCGGCATGCCAATCGGCATATTATTAAATTTGCTGATGACTCCGTGATTGTGTCACTGCTCAACATAGACGGCAATCATGGTCCAGTGGTGAATGATTTTATTGATTGGTGTGAGAGCTCATTTTTAAAGATTAATGTTCTTAAAACCAAAGAATTGGTTATTGATTTTAGGAAGAAGCCTCCACCAAATTCCCCTGTTTTAATTCATGGTCAAGCGGTTGAAACTGTACAACAGTACAAATACTTGGGGACCATCATTGACAACAGTTTGACATTTGAGGCCAACATAGATGCGATCTGTGCAAAGGCCCACCAGCGCATGTATTTTTATCGCAAATTGAGAGGTTTTAATGTAGACACTTCTTTTATGAGGATGTTTTATGAGTCCGTTTTAACCTTCTCTTTTATTTGCTGGTTTGGGTCCCTCACTGTTAAGGACAAGAACAGGCTTACCGGTATAGTGAGGATGTGTGGCAGAATTGCGGGGACAAATTTTGAGGAGCTCTCTGTCCTGTATAGAGCCAGGGCGACCAGAAGAGCTGAAAGCATCCTGACTGACCCCAGTCATCCGCTGGCCTGCCAATACAGGCTACTGCCTTCTGGTCGCAGGTACATGGCAGCAAAGGTCAGAACAAACAGATTCAAAAACTCGTTTGTACCAATGACAATTGGCCTCGTAAATATGTTGTGTTGATTGGTTCCCTAAAACATTAGTGCACTGTATTTATTTATTTATTTATTTATTTATTTATTATGACTCGTGGTGAATGTGCATGTTGTTGTCTGTTTGTATTGCTGTGCTGTTTTTTCTTTCTGCTGGCTGTGAAACAAATTGCCCCCTTGTGGGGATAATAAAGTTTACTAAATGCTAAAAAAAAGCTTATTTGCCCTAGTATTGTGTGCCACACTTTCAGGTGATTTCATGGTTTCTAGGATTTCAATCATTCCTTCCAATCTCGTTTACTTCCTTCACCTTACTTTTCTATAGTACTAACCAAACGAACAGTTTATTATTTTAGTTAACTTACTAACCCAAACTAACACTGTTTATAGTACTAACTTACAAACGAGCACTAGGGATTGTATTGCTGCACTTTACTAATTGATTAACGACCTCAGCATTCGCCCTATTCTAGTCTCCGCCTCTGGTCTTTACTTAATTTACTTTGCTGCAGTTTCAGCGGAACCTCCGTGCTTATTAAATTCTGTTCTCTCTCCTTTTCTGGGCACGGTAGAACTCCCTAACCGGAGCCGTATGTTTGTCAATAGGCTGTCTTCGTGATCCCTGTCCGCGTTTTGGCTTTTGCCTATTTCTTGTAATTAGGAACTTCCTCATGTTCATTCCTTTGTAATAAATCTTATCCCGTTCACCTGTTTCCCTTTGTAGCATGTGACTTCCTGTTGGTCTATTTAAGCAGTCTTATCACAGCCAGCTCCTTATCAGAACGTTTCCCTTGTGCTACGCTTGTTTTCGCCTTGTATTCTTGGAGATTCTTTTCGGACTGGACCGTCCCTGTTTTAGATTTTGGCTCTGATTTGGATTACTGTCTGCATCTGTGTGTCAAACCCTTTTTTGCCCGACCACGAGTACTGTGTATGCTGCCCTGGTTACGACTTGAATTTCACCCTGTAGATTTTGATTTTTGGATTGTGGACTCTGTACCGTTGCCTCCTGCTCTGCAGGGTTCGCCCCTCCCTTAATAAAATCCAGTTCTACTGCACTGCTTGGTTCTCGCTTCTGGTTCCTGAACGCTACATATCAGTACGTTCTGACCAGTATGGAGCCAGTGAGCATCCAGCCTCTGCAAGCTGCAGTGAAGGAACAGGGCGCCCAGTTGGAATTTCAACAGCAGCAGCTGCGGGCCATGATGCAGCATATGCAGACCATGACTCACCAGATGGCTGACCTCACCCGCTCCCTACAGGGTGCGCAGCCCTTCTGCACCTCCCAACAATCCGCTACCACCACTTCTGCTTCCGTGTCGGTACCTGCCCCACCCGCTCCGGTCCACGAACCACGCCTGCCGCCTCCAGAGAAATATGATGGCGACCCTGCTTCCTGCCGTGCCTTCCTGACCCAGTGCAAATTGATCTTCAGCCTACAGCCTGCCACCTTCCCCTCTGAGCGATATGACGTGGCATACATCATCACTCAGCTAACCGGGAGAGCTAAACAGTGGGCAACATCAGCTTGGGAGGCAGGACTATGGAGGATTATTTGTGACATATCTTTAATTTTATCTATCAAAATATCTATCATTTTAAATGTCAATCTATTGGTCAATACATTCATTTATCAGTCAATTTGTTGTTAAAAACACAATATATTTTTCCACGTTTTATTCAAAACAATTTGACAATTAATTTGCAATAATTATTACAATAAAGTATGCAATATTGTATGGAATAACTTATGCTATAATTTTATGCAATAATTTATGCAATAATGTGAGCAGTCATTTAGGCAAAAGTTCATGCAATGTGTTTTGCAATGATTCATTTCACATTAGATTGAAAGATAGATTGACAAATCGTTTGCCAATTTGACAAATTTCCATATGCTAATTTGTCCCCGTTCTGATTGGTGTATGAAACGTTGGATAACCATAGATAGAAAGAGCCAGGAAGGCTAAAACATAGATATATATACCTGTATATAAACACTAGATGGCTCAAGGCAAAATCGGCAGCGTCGTCACTGGTCGGCCATCTTAGGACAGGGACTGTGCTGTAGGCGTAGGTAAGGTGGATGATTTACTCGCTTAAATACTCCTAACTCGCTGAATTCTTGACGGATTTACAAACGGATTGGGTTATTACAAACCTTATTAACGTGGCTATAATTCGTGGCTTATTAACCTGTTATTCATTTTATTTGTTATTCATTTTATCATTCCTTTATTTTATTTATTTTGTCTATTATTTGAATATTGTAAATATTAAATATTTACTATAATTTCTGTGTGTGTATAGCTATTGCTTTGCCTATCTACTTAATGTACTTTTTATATCGAATTCAATGGTTTTAATTATTCATAAGTATGCAATTAAATAACTACATCTCTGATGTTTACCCGACAAACCAAGCCATTTGTTTGACAATCGGTTGAGAATTTGGGAGAGTTGAGCAATCTACAGTTATTTCAAAGCCCGTGCTCCATTGGCTGTAATGTTATGAATGATCGAGCAGCCCTGTCCCAAGATGGCCGCCCTGTGACGACGTTACTTCACATTGGCTCGCAGCGCGCTTGAGCCATCTAGTGTTTATGTATATCTATGGGCTAAAAAAAAAAAGAGTGAGGAAAATGGCGACAAGCACTGAAGAAGCACCTGCAGAAGTAGAAGAAGAGGCTTTTGGAATCTTAGAAACAGTGTTTCCCATACGTTCATTTATCGCCACAAATAAATTATATCCGCCACAAATAGATATTTCCGCTTTCGGCTCGACCTCGCTCATAAAAGCACTTGCTGCTACCCGTGAAATTGCCATTTTTTTGCTTGCATGACCGTTTTTCAAAAATCGGGCGGCGTCAAGTCTGTAGTGTTAACGTTCAAACAAGTTGAGCAGCAGCTAATGCTTAAAGTCCACTTTCGATCATTCTTTTTAGCCATTTAAAGCTTCTTGGTGGTCTTTAAACATAGGCGGATTTAAGCGTCCCCCCCCTATTTCTGCAAACTGACTTTTCAAAGACAGCCTTTTTTGCACATTACACGCAGCTCGAAAAATTGCCATGCCGAAAAACTGAAAAATCAAAAATAGTTGGGTCCTAACGCACTTGGTAATGATCAGAGGTGTATAGTAACGAACAGTAGGCCTACCCTACTTAAGTAGTTTTTTTTTTTTTTTTTTTGAGGATTTGTACCTTACTTGAGTTTTGACTTCTACTTTTACTCTACAACATTTAAAAGAAAAAAAGTATACTTTCACTTCGTCACGCTGACCCTGGCCACTTCGTTACTCGTCACAAATTAAAATATGAATGTAATTCATCATAAGGATTATCTGGATTTGGCGCGTTCAAGAACAACGGCGCTTAGCAAGGTATCCATGTACAGATATTGATGTCAGCGGACATGAAGCTGCAAATTTATGCAGGCAGTTACAATATTCTCTCGCTAGATGGCACACCAGGATCAGTTATTGAATATTCACAAGCAAGCGAAGCTGAAACACGGATTTAAATGCAGGATTTCTACTTTTATTAAAGCATTTATTTTGTGATATTGACACTGACTGTAGAAAGTCAAGGTATGTGAATTAACATGATGTAACGGTGATAATGTTGGTGAGCAGAGTGTGATTCCATATGCTATATACAGATACATTTAAACTGTTGTGCAATAAATAACAGAGAATACTCTGAGGATTAACAAAAAGTGTCAATATCACAAAATAAATGCTTTAATAGAAGTAGAAATCCTGCATTTAAATTAGGAGGGAACTCCTCCTCAAAACCGTGTTTCAGCTTTGCTTGCTTGTGAATATTCAATAACTGATCCTGGTGTGCCATCTAGCGAGAGAATATTGTAACTGCCTGCATAAATTTGCAGCTTCATGTCCGCTGACATCAACATCTGAACAAAGATACTTTGCTGAGCGCCGTTGTTCTTGATCGCGCCAAATCCAGATAATCCTAATGATGAATTACATTCATATTTTAATTTGTGACGAGTAACAAAGTGGCCAGGGTCAGCGTAACGAAGTGAAAGTATACTTTTTTCTTTTAAATGTTGTAGGGTCCCATATGAAAAAGATTTATATAAAACTTGTAATGTTTATATGTGTTTTATGATAAACATATATGCATCTTATAGGAGATACAATATTCATATAAAATTCCTACAAAATAAAACTTACACAATTTTACACCATAGAAGAATCATAGATGGCACTAAACCCTCATGTAATATCATTATAAGACTTTTGTACTACATGACATATAACGCCAAACCTTGTATGAGAGATAGAGGCAGACAAAGAATACCTATAAAATCCTTAGCAAAGACCAGATGAAAGTTCGTCAACAAGTTAAGGGTTGTTTTCTTCATGATGATACGCCAGGCCAAGGTAATTTCCAAGCTGTGGTCAGTGATGGCATAGCGCGTTTTCTGTGGAAAAAAAAAAAAAATATATTAATATATATTGCCTATATATATATACATTTTTATTTATTTATCCTTCATTTTACCAGAAAAGTTCCATAATTTCCATCCACTAAAATGGCATGCTAAAATTGGATAGTGACACCTCTGATTATTATGCATGTATGAACTCATGTATTATGACCACCTGGCCTATGACAGTTTTTGTTCTTTTTTCACTCACACAGAGGGCTTTTAAAACCCCTGAGCGAAGTAATTTTGTTTCCTAGATAAGAAGATATTCATGACCAGAATTTGTAGGTTTCTATATTTCAGAAGTAAACACTGATCGGGAGAATTATACATGTTTGCATACTTCATGCTTTACACTTTAAAGAGGGCCTGGACTTGTTGTAGCTGCCTGCAGGCCTCACCAATATGGCGGCTGAGTGGAGGAACTTGCCCAAAAGGACTTTGGTAATATCACCAAAGGGTTGTTTGGGAGTTATGGTATCAATGCTGTTGAAGTACTCCCAAGCAGCCTATAGTTCCGCCATACATTATAGTTGTCCTTTGTATCTGCTTCTTAAAATACCCACAGATGCTCACATAACTGTATTTAAATTGGGGAAACATGGAAGTTGTTGGTTGCCTCTCACTTCACCAATGTTTGGATCCTAATTAAATGCTAACACGTCTACGCCAGTGTGACAGAGCACGCATGAAGGCAAGACATACGCCTCAACTTGTCTGATATCAAGGAAGAACATTTCAATATTGAAAAACTGTGGCGTATTCCTTTAAAGTGGTGTCAGTCAAGAAATGAATTGAAATCAGGAATTTCTTTGGGATTTAATTTTCATAAATGACCAGTAACACATATAAAATTTAGGTTGCAACATCATGAGCAGACAAAAAAACATTCAATTCAATGCATGCATGCTACTGAACATGCAAAAAAATGATAAATGCACTCATTTACAGTATCAAGTCCTCAGGATTTTTCGCACAATTGCTGTGGATGATGGGCAAGGAATGTACATATATGGTTGTACTATCTGATTGGCAAGTAGGCCTATGGCTTTGTAAAGGCCAGTAATTAGGCTACGTCAAAGCATCATGAGCATAACCAATGAAGTCATTTAATTCAGACCAACAGAATTCTGGATCACGTACAGAAAACATGTATGGGCTACCACATATCCCTATATGAATATTAATAGAAATATGTAAGTAATTTATAAATGTTTGCACACATAACATACAGAAACCATATATGTACCTGTAGGTATTCAGATATAAGTAATGGAAACATGTAAGAAATCTATAAAATTTTGTATACATGACATGCAAAAAACATGTATGGACTTTGACATATTCATATAAGAATAGACATTGAAATATGTAAGAAATCTATAAATGTTTGTACACATAACATACAGAAAACATGTATGGGCTACCACATATCCATATATGAATATTAATAGAAATATGTAAGTAGTCTATAAACGTTTGCACACATAAAATACAAAAAACATATATGTCCTTGTAGGTGTTCATATATGCTAAGTAATGGAAATATGTAAGAAATCTATAAAATTTTGTACAAATAACATACAGAAAACATTTATGGGCTACCACATATCCCTATATGAATATTAATAGAAATATGTAAGTAATTTATAAATGTTTGCACACATAACATACAGAAACCATATATGTACTTGTAGGTATTCAGATATAAGTAATGGAAACATGTAAGAAATCTATAAAATTTTGTACACATGACATGCAAAAAACATGTATGGACTTTGACATATTCGTATAAGAATAGACATTGAAATATGTAAGAAATCTATAAATGTTTGGACACATAACATACAGAAAACATGTATGGGCTACCACATATTCATATATGAATATTAATAGAAATATGTAAGTAGTCTATAAACGTTTGCACACATAAAATACAAAAAACATATATGTCCTTGTAGGTGTTCATATATGCTAAGTAATGGAAATATGTAAGAAATCTATAAAATTTTGTACACATAACATACAGAAAACATGTATGGGCTTGCACATATTCATATATGAATATTAATAGAAAGATTTAAGAAATCTATAAATGTTTTACATATGTCATACAAAAAGCATGTATGGGCTTTGACATATTCATATATGAAAATTGACGTAAACATAAAAAAAAACTACATTTTTGTCCATACCTCATATAAAACATTACACTTAACATTACATGTTTCATAAGCTGACCATATATGTTGGCTTATATGTAATTTATACAAATCCTTTATGATCTGTATTCCATTCATATATATGAAGTGGGCCACTTTTGTAGCATGCGCCATATATGCCATTTCATTACAGTTTTATACTTATCTTTGTAAGTTTTTTATGAATCATTTTCATATGGGGTAAAAGTCGAAGTCAAAACTCAAGTAAGGTACAAATCCTCAAAAAAAAACTACTTAAGTAGGCTACTGTTCGTTACTATACACCTCTGACCATTACAAAGTGCGTTAGGACCCAACTCTTTTTGATTTTTCAGTTTTTCGGCATGGCAATTTTTCGAACTGCGTGTAATGCGCGAAAAAGGCTGTCTTCGAAAAGTCAGTCTGCAGAAATGTGCGGGGGGGGTGCCTAAATCCGCCTATGTTTAAAGACCACCAAGAAGCTTTAAATGGCTAAAAAGCATGATTGAAAGTGGACTTTAAGCGTTAGCTGCTGCTCAACTTGTTTGAACGTTAACACTACGGACTTGATGTCGACCGATATTTGAAAAACGGTCATGCAAGCAAAAAAATGGCAATTTCACTCTAGGCAGCGGGTAGCAGCAAGTGCTTTTATGAGCGAGGTCGAGCCGAAAGCAGAAAAATCTATACGTGGCGGATATAATTTGTGGCGATAAATGAACGTATGGGAAACACTGTTTCTAAGATGCCAAAAGCCTCTTCTTCTACTGCTTCGTCAGTGCTTGTCGCCATTTTCCTCACTCTTTTTTTTTTTGCCTGCCTGGCTCTCTCTATCTTTGGTTATCCAATGTTTCATACACCAATCAGAACGGGGACAAATTAGCATTTGGAAATTTGTCAAATTGGCAAACGATTTGTCAAACTATTTGGCAATCTATTTGGCAATCTATCTTTCAATCTAATGTGAAATGAATCATTGAAAAATACATTGCATGAACTTTGGCCTGAATGACTGCCCACATTATTGCATAAATTATAGCATAAGTTATTCCATACAATATTGCATAAAATATTGCATATTTTACTGCAATAAATATTTCAAATTGATTGTCAAATTGTTTTGAATAAAACGTGGAATAATATATTATGTTTTCAACCACAAATTGACTGATAAATGAATGTATTTACCAACAGATTGACATTTAAAATGAAAGATATTTT
The DNA here is from genome assembly GCA_029721435.1 of Gymnothorax reevesii. Classification (NCBI taxonomy): domain Eukaryota; kingdom Metazoa; phylum Chordata; class Actinopteri; order Anguilliformes; family Muraenidae; genus Gymnothorax; species Gymnothorax reevesii. Next base: position 77,371,343 of record CM056575.1, read on the forward strand.
GATAGATAAAATTAAAGATATGTCACAATTAATCCTCCATACAGGACCACCTTGTGTCCAGACATCCAATCTGTTGGGGGAAGAAATGAAGCGGGTGTTCGACCATTCCAGACACGGGCAAGAGGCTGGAAGGTTAATTCTCCGCATCCACCAGGGGGGTCACTCAGTTTCAGACTACGCCATAGAGTTTCAGACTCTAGCAGTTTCAGACTACGCCATAGAGTTTCAGACTCTAGCCACCAATAGCAGATGGCATGAGAGAGCCCTCTATGACGCCTTCATCAATGGGCTATCAGAGTGAATCAAGGATGAGCTGCTACCACGTGACGTGCCCGAAAGTCTGGACCGGATAATTGAGATGGCTATCCGCATCGATTCACGTTTGGAGGAGCGAAGACTCACCAGTGAGAAGAGGGACCGCAGGTGGAGGGTACGGGTCTGCATTTACTGTGGCAAGAACGGACACTACATCTCACGGTGCCCAGTAAAAGATCACGCCCAGTAACGAGGAGAGGAGCGTAAGTGGGCATCATTCCTGTTGATCACTACTCAAAAAACCGTACCTGCTTTCCTGTTTCCCTGGAGTGGGCTGGAGGAGGGTAGGGATATCTTCCGAGAGGGGAACAGGAACATGATCAAGTGCATCAATGAGGCAGTTTCGAGCACAATTGGGGCTCCAACCCTTAATCTCATGCTTTCCCCAATCGACCTCAGGCAGGTGTTAGGCCATCCAGGGGTGCCCGAGGACGACTGGGGCATGTGGAGACTGGATGAGGTAGAGCCTGATCGACTCTTAATGGTTTTCGGAAATCCGCAACTTAATCGGACCAATGACATGGGTGATGTGGCCAATCCTCTGGCCATTGAGGGAGTTAGCCACACGATGAGGGAAGATCTTTTCAACAGGGATGCCCCACTTCTGGGCTACTTCCAGATCGATGAAATTCTCCTCAGCTCCCGAGTCTATCAGGGCAGTGGTCTTCTTCCCTGGAGAAGGTACCCCCTGAGTTCCATGACCTGAAAGAGGTGTTCTCTAAATCTCGAGCTTCCAGCCTGCCCCCGCACAGACCCTATGACTGTGCCGTCGAACTTAAGCCTGGTACTATGCCACCTACAATCCTCGCCATGGAGAAGTATCTTAGTGAGTCCCTTGTGGCGGGAATCATTCGGCCTTCCTCATCTCCTGTGGGAGCTGGGTTTTTCTTTGTTGGCAAGAAAGACGGATCTTTGATCTTTGCCCTGTATTGACCACAGTGGCCTAAATGAAATCACAGTAAAGAACAGATACCCTTTACCACTCATGAATACTGTCTACGACCTCCATCAGGGGGCGAAGATTTACACCAAGCTGGACTTGCGCAATGCATACCATCTGGTCCGTATACGTGAGGGAGGCAAATGGAAGACCGCTTTTAATATCCCTACCGAGCACTGGGAGTATTTGGTTCTTCCAGGCTCACCAATGCCCCAGCGGTCTGCCAAAACCTTGTGAATGATGTTCTATGAGACATGATTAACAAGTTTGTGTACCTGGATGACATTTTAATCTTTTCCAAATCACAGGATGATCACGTTCTCCATGTCCGCCAAGTCCTCAAGCGCCTGCTGGAGAATCGCCTGTTTGTTTAGGCTGAGAAGTGTGAGTTTTCTGTCCAGACCACTTCCTCACCCGGCACCATCATCTCACCCGGCATATTACTCATATGTATTATAAGAAGGATCGGCATATTAGGTCCCCTTTAACACTGCTCACCACGGTCATTGGAAGCTGCGATGGAAAGAGTTCTTTTTGAGTTTGGTACTCTCCCCTTTCCATCTTTAGTCTTTAAACCCTAGCAGGCAGGTCACAATTCATTAAGGAAACTCTTCTGAGTGCCTGCAGTCCTGGAAAATGACGCTTCTTCCAGTTGTTACTTCATCCGAGTCCAAGAGTCTGCTTTTGCCCTATTTGCCCTGATCCATTTGGCTTTGCTACCAACCTTAGCTACAAACCTTGGACCAGTCCCTTCTACTCTGCCTTGCCTGACCTCCAGCGTTCCAGTTCTGCTCCTGCCTGACCTTAGGCCATCTTCTCATTTGTTACTGTATTGAAAACTCTTGCCTTATACAAACAAACCTGATTTGTACTCACAGCAGTCTATCAGGTCAAGATTGTTAAGTGGAGGGAGATAACGCACCGAGCTTGATATTCTACATTGCACAGTATTAAATAGATGATCAACTCAGAACAGAACTGACTGTCACATTGGCATCGCCAAAAAATTATATGTCATTAAAGATATGTCATTTAAAATAAATAAATAAATAAATAATGTTATCACACTTTTGCAAATATTGCCCTGATTCAATATCAAATCATACTTATAGCTGCCGGGTGGCTCACACGGCTTGGTTCATGTCCGGGTATCCTCCGCCCTCGCTCTGAACTTGCGAAGATTCAACCAGCGAGTGTATAACAATCAGTGGCTGACAGGCACGTGCTTCGGAGGAGAGCCGTGAACTGTCTTCACTATCCTGAGTTGGCAGCAAGGGGTCGCATACGAGCAAGCTTTGTACATAGTTCCCCAATTGGGCATTCCAAATTCGGGTGGGATTGGAGATGCCAAATTAAAAAAAAAAAAAAAAAAAAAAATCATACTTATGAGGGGTGACATAATTTGCCTCTCTCTTGGTAATTTTGTTAGATTATCTGGCAACTGACCTTGGCTGGTGTTTTAATTATCATATGATCATTCAAATGTTCACCTTGCCTTGTAACTCAAGAATACAAAAAGAATTAAATAATTTAGTGCCACTCACTGCGTGGCTAATCACGCTCTTTAAACGCCCTGGGGCTCAAGTGGTTATCCACTTCAATGGATTTTTGTCACTGCATGTTTTCAGAATGATCTGCTGTGAAAGATTGAATCAATGGTCTTTGAATGTACAGTAAAACCTTGTTTTCTTGATTTCCTATGATTGCCTAAGGCAGCATGCACAGTTCCATGACTTTCCATCTGGTTTGAGTCATGTGTGGGGGTATGAAAACTTGTGTTGAAAATTATAGGTTAATCTGTTTTGGTATGTAAGTTGCAACCGATTCTGGAAGTCTTTGAATTTCCGTTAGCAGCGTAATATAAGTGTAGATTCCTGTGTCTTTTAGCCAATGGGCTGTTTCTCATAGGTTACAATATATATGACTTCTCATTCCATATCACATCTCCGGCATCTAAATTTTCCTTCGAGTGTCCTTCAGAGAAGCAGAGATGTCCCTCTTTGTTTGATTTGTCAGTTGAGGTTCTTGAACCAGCCCGCTCCATTAACTCATTCCCTACGGCAAGCCACTGCCAACAGCCCGGCGAATTCTACCACTCCCTACGGTAAGCCGCTGCCAGCGGTGTGGATGACCATTTGCAGTCCGATGAAAACACAAAATCAGTTGACGATCTCAGTCATAGGCCACCTGTACTTCAACACTTTATATTGTGTAATTTTCAGGAAAGGCATTCTGTACAAATGCAGCAATTTTATATAAAAGTATTCCATAGAGAATGCAGGCCTCAAACTACAGGTGATAAGGAGCACGGCAAAAGTTGCTGTGGTCCACGCTGAAAATACAAGGGCACTACGGCAAATGTGCCTCCTCAAAAATGGCACCACAGCAAAGTCTGCCGCTACCCAGGGGGCACAGCAGCAAATTCACCATAGAGCATTAGGTCATCACTTTAGCTAATAAAAAGTAAAGGTTCGTGGTCTCAGATGTTCCTCACATAAAGTGACCAATCAGTGTGCACTGTGCAAATCAAAACCATTCTTGAAAGAAAATGTTTCCCGTATTTTTCCCCACTTGTTGTCTTGGAAATTGGCTCAGTAATGCACTGGGACATAGTTTGGGCATTGCTATAATGCAAGCAAAGGACATTCCAATCAAATGCTAGGTCATTGAAAAAATAATCATATTTAGCCATTTTGTCCATCTTCTGCCACCCGCGCAATTCGGACTTTCTCCTGTCATTCCAACACTCACACTGATAACAGCGCTAGATACTGGCTATAAAGACCACTTCCCAAGCTTTATCAACACACAACACGCAACCTAAGAATTCCAAGACCTCTATAACTTCGTCAATTTGTCACACTTTACGATTGCCGATTGTAATTCGGCTTTTTTTTTTTCCTTTCATGTGTCGGCATCGTGATCGGAGTTAAAAATAGAGGAGATACATAAATAATTCAAGAATAATTCTGCGCCCAAGATCACAAGAAAAGGTTGAAAAAGACAGTTAAAACCAGGGGCGGTTTGTCGGCCGTAACAAGAGGAAGCCAAAACCTCGCCCTTCAAAGCTTAATGACTTTCACAGTTTACTTTTTCTTGATCAGCAGTTGCTCATACGAATTGGCAGAAGGACAGTCAAATTTATTTTTGATAGCATTGTTATACATTGCAACACGAAATTATGAGCGGTTTTCTTTCACACATAAATTACGACGTTAATTGCCATAGGCCTACATCTTTAAAAATTCCGTGCTCAAGTCGCTCATGGAACGGCATAAATTCGCAAATTGATGAAGCAATAAGCTGCGCAACATCACATTCTTCATCAAGATTGTAGAAAATGGATTGTCGTGGCTTCTTGCGAAAGAAGCCTTGCAAACTAATTTATAAAGACGTATTGATAATTTGCGTCCTCATTTGCTATCGAAAATAAAATTGACTGTCCTTCTACCAATTCGTATGAGCAGCTGCTGATCAAGAAAAGTAAACTGAAAGGTTAAAGTCATTAAGCTTTGAAGGGCAAGGTTTTGGCTTTCCTCTGTCACGGCTGACGAATCGCTACTGGTAAAAACGGGAAATACTGTGCGGTTTAATTATTTTGGGTGTGTGTTTTGGCCGAGGGGCACTTACGGCTATGCGGGGAAAGGGCACGGCATTCTACTGCCACGAACTGGGGCTTTTATAGGTGGGCAGCACGGCAAAGGGGTAAACACACATTGTATTGTGTCCACTGACTCAGGCAATGGTTTGATTAAAAATAACTGCCAAAAAAGAAGCAAACCCCAGATGAAAGGCAAGGTTTTGTGAAACATGAAAATGTAATTACTATCAACTGTCACATTTCAAGACATATTTTAATGAATTTGCATGCTTCTGCTCTGCAATTTTCTCCAGTTGTTTGCTGTAAGGATAATGCTTGACCAGTGTCTCTCCTCTGTTTCTTGGTCGGTCTCTCTCTCTTTCTCTCTCCCTCTCTCCATACAGCTGGTTGGCTTTGTGTATTCCTGTTACGTGGTCAGTGTGCTCGCAGAAGAAGAGGACGGCTGTAAGTACTGACGCTCCAACTCCTCCGGTCCGTCTCTGCAGCTGTCCAGGGTGAGACACCATCTTTAACTAACCAGTAAAGCTCAACGCATCTTGCCCCACCAGCTAGGTTAATGCCCTCAGTCTGGAGGATATGTGCGCTTTTGTTGACCTGCATGTGTGTTCATTAATGGGAATGTAACTCATGGGACCAGTAAGGCTGTGTGTGTCTGTGGGAGGTGGACAGGAAGGCAGCTGCAGTATGCCTTTATTTGACTCGGGTATATTTCAGGCTGCACGTTATTTTCCTTTCTTACACATGATAACATTATGAATGGCTAATTTCCTCCCCTACACATGACCCAGGCAGTGCTGATCACTGTTGTTACATGACTGTATATGAAATGATAATGGTCTTTCAGACATCTTCATTACTTTAGGCCCCTCTAAGTAACCAATCCATTCTGCTGGCCTGCCTTGAATTATCACTCTAGAGGTTTCATCGCACCTACTTGGCATTGTGAATTGTAATAGCTTATTCTACACAGTTTGGATTATTTATTCATGATCAATTTTCTGTCTTTATTAAAATGGGATTGCTATTTGGCCACAATTACCATGGAATTTATGGAAGGCAGCAGGTGGGTCGTGTTGGATTAAATGTTGTTGGAATTAGACTTCTTAGATTATGTTAAGGTGTCTGTCTGTTCATATTAACTGTTGGATTTCCACTGAAATAAAAATTGCCCACTCTTTTCTGCAGTCTGTAATACAGGTAAACTTCAGTAATAAAAGGTGAATGTAACCAGCAGTTTTTCTTCAAATGGTTGTTTTTTTTTTTTACCTTTATTCACCAATAAGTGCATACAAACAAATATGTTGTAAAAAGAGGTCAGAGGAACACCAGGTGCAGGATCCAGAAGTGTTTATTAAACACAAAACACTAAGGGAGAAATGGCAGACACGCCAGAAACAAAACACCCTGCACAAGCACTGAACAAATGGGAGAACTGAGGTACACTGCCAAAGGCAGGGGGAAACAGAAATACTCTCTCCAAGAGAGGATAACTAAGAAAACAAACACTGAACCTAACTATACTGATTGCCACACTGGGAGACTTATACACAGGGCAGACAAGACTAAAGCGCGGCAAACAGAAAGACTCGGGAACCATACACAGGAGACACTCAGAAGGCACTAGGAGCTGAGACTTCACAATGTAGTACAATACAGAGGATCCGTCTGACAATTGCGTCCAAAGCTCCCACATTTATGATCACGAGCGGAGGTGGGGACTCGAAATGCAATCACAGACTGAAACAGAAACACATGGGATTAATAAACAATTACACGAGAACCGGGTTAAACAATAATGACTCGAGACAAGACGCGGAGACCATCAATCAGACAAGACTGTTTAGATTAAGGTAATCTAAACGTGACAAGGGAAAAACACCACAAGAGAACCGAAGGGAAGCATGGTTTTAAATGTAGTTAATCAGAGCTCAAGCGGAAATCACAAAAGCCAGAATCGCACACACTTGCTACATGAGTTAATCAATGTTAATACTACGTGACGAAATATTTACAATCACCCTTAAATAAGTGCTGGTTAGTACGTGTTAGTGATGTCCTATCAGAGAACGCATTCACTCAGAGTTTCGCGAGACCCGGAATTAAGCACAGCTGGAAGCAATGAATGAAATACTAAAGCCAAACCGAAAGTAGAAACGTGATTGGACGACGAGACGCAGGCATGCTGAAGGCAGTCACGCGACACCAATGGAGACAGATTGAGCAGATTGAGAGCGATTGTCAGACGGCACAACTGAGAGCTGGAAAATAAGAAACGAAAGTAAATCACAAGCACAAATGAGCACGGGACAACACACGAAAGGGCAGAATCATAACATGTGACCAAACAAATAAATGGGTAGCGAGTTGTGGTGTTGATTTACAGAGTAATATACATACAATAATATTAGACAAAGACAGATCAACAAATAGAATAGAAGAGAAAAATAAAACAAACAAAAAAAAGGAAAGAGAGGGAAAAAGGGGGGAAAACCACAAAGGAAGGAAAAATGAGAGAAAGCAAATAAGCAATAACAATAGTAATAGTAATAATTATAATGAAATAGAGAGATAAGAGCCGAAAGAGAAGGGAAAAAGGGGAACAAGGCAGAACAGTGTAACAACCAAATGATCCGAAATGAAGCACAGTTGTATTTTGGCAGTTATTTCATGATGTTTCCATAAGGATTTATACAGATTAACAATTTCAAATTCCCCAAGTTTTTTTTTTTTTTTTTAAATATCCCTTCTCCTCTCCGTGAACAAGCCTTTGTATATCTATGCTGTGGCATTAACTCACCGGCATCGAGATGGCAGTGAAAGTTGTGGAGTAAATGTTGTTGAATTCTTGTAATTGATTCTTGTGGGTTGCTGACTGTTGTTCCATTGATATATGTTGTGTATAGAGATCTAACCATTGTGTTGTTGTAATGTTTTTTCTGTTTTTCCAGTTGAGCAGTATTGTTTTCTTGGCGATAGTTAGGGCCTCAAGCTGGGGCATTGTGATTTGCTTTGAGTTAGTGTTGAGTTCTTCTAAATTTCTAAGTATGCAGACTGTGGGGGATAGTGGGACATTGTGGTCAAGGAATCGGGATAAGGTGGTGGTTTTTTGTTTCCAGAAGTTATGAATTGGTGGGCAGAGCCAGAGTGCCTGCAGGTGATCGTCGATAGTGTTGAGTGTGCAGTGGGTGCAAATGTCTGTGTCTGTGAGTCCCATGATGTGCATCTTGTGTTGTGTGAGGTGTGTTCTATGGATGATTTTATACTGTATTAACTGAATTTTGGTGTTGCTGGACATAGAGAATATTTTGTTGCAGACTGTGTTCCAGAATTGACCGATGGTGTGGATGATGAGGTCTCGTTCCCATTTGTTTATTGGTATGTGATGTGGGTCGTTGTTGGAGGATATGAGTTTATATAGCTTAGTGAGTAGTTTTTTCTTTGACTGTGTTATTTTATTGATGCTAATAATAGTGGTGGATGTTCTAGGTAGAAATTTGTGATATTTATTTTTGTTTTTATTGATTCTTTGAGTTGGATATATTGAAGGAATTGTTTCTTGTCGATATCGTACATTTCAGACAGCTGTTGGAATGTTAGTAAAGTGTTGTAGAAGATGTGGTGGTGTGTGATTCCTTTTTCTTTCCATTTAGTTCCTATTAGAGGGGATTTGTTCCATATGGGTGTTTTAGTTGTGGGTGAGAATGTTGTGTTTCTTATTAGTCCCCTACTGGAAACGGAGGGGACTAAAGGATTGCACTCCGTCCGTCTGTCAGTCCATCTGTCAGTCCGTTCGTCCGCATTTATGTCTGCTCCATCACTTCAATACCTAGGAACATCAAAGTTGGTGTGTGGATGCATCTTGGGGAGAGGGTGTGTCATGAACCCTATTCAGGTAACTTTCCTACTTTTTAGGAAATATAATATGCATACACCGGTAGGGGACTAGTATTGCGCAGCAATACGACATTCGCCGATAGGCGGTGCACTTGTTTTATTGATATTCCACCAAGCTGTCAGAGTTGCTGCGATTGCGGGGTTTTTGAAACACTTTTGTTTTCTGATTGTCGTACAGAAAAATGGAAGGTCTTTGATTGACATGTCTTGGCAGTCTGTCTGTTCTATGTCTAACCAGGGGTGATAGTGATGGGTTGAATGGATCCATTTGGGAAGGTACTGTAACTGATTGGCTAAGTAGTAATGAGAGAAATTTGGTGCTTCTAGGCCTCCTTGTATTTATGACTGCTGTAGTGTAGTCAGTTTTATCCTGGGCTTTTTGTTTTTCCAGTACAATGATGTTATTGTTGTGTCCAGTGTGCTAAACAATTTTGATGTGGGTTGGATGGGGATCATTGTGAATAGGTAAGTGAGTTTTGGCGGTATCATTATTTTAATTGTGGCGATGCGTCCTATAATTGAGATTGGTAGTCTCAACCATCGGTTTAGGTCATCTTGTATTGTTTTTAAAAGTGGTGTGAAATTCAGGTGAAACAACTCAGACAGCTTGGCGGAGAATCTTATGCCTAAATATGTGATGTTGCCAGTAGTAGGTGGTAATTGGGGTATGTGTGGTGTAGAAAGGGATGTATCTGCATTTATTGTGAGGTTGGTAGTCTGAGATGATATTGCTGAGTATGAATTGATGAGTTTGATAAGTTCTTTGATTGAATTATTGGGATTTTGTATGAACAGGAGTATGTCATCTGCGTATAAACTGATTTTATGCGTTATGTTTTTAGTATGAATACCAGTAATATTGTTATTTTGAAAGATTGCAGCAGCTAATGGTTCAATGAAAAGTGCTAATAGTGATGGTGATAGTGGACATCCTTGTCTGGTGCCTCTGTGAAGTTTGAAATGTGGTGTGATAAGGTTTTTTTGTTTTTTTTTTCCTTCTGAAGGCAATGCTGCAGCCAATTGATTTTAATTCTGTATGGAGCAAAGGGTACCATACCTATTACAAAAAACTTTGCATGACATTAGTTTCCCATTTCCATCAATTAGATCATTCAGAAAGTAAATGCCCCTAGCAGACATTTGTTTCCATATAAATGGATGTCTTCTAATTGTAATATTTGAGTTAAACCATATTATCTGTTCTAAGATTTCTTCAGGGTGGTCTGGTGGATGGTACTGAGAACTTAAACAAGCTTTTATAGACTCTTTTTTAGAAATACTGATGAATCGGCCATGACTTCTTGAATAAACAGGGGAATATGGAGTGATCTTAATTGCAGAAATGGAAAGAGCTGGCTTTCAAATATGTGATGAAATGTACCTAATAATCTGTAAGAAAACCAGTTTGGCTTATGATTGATTTTTTGAATCACCAATGCTTTTAAAGTTAGATCCAATGCTTTTAAATTTAATAATCTTAATCCTCCATGTTCATAGTTGTTGTATAAATATTTCCTCTTTATATTTTCTGGTTTATTATTCCAGATGAATTGAAATATCTTCTGTTTGTTTAATTTGAAGGCAGAATCTGATGGTGAAGGTAAGGACATAAATAGATATGTAAATTGAGAAACAATCAAGGAATCAACAAGAGCAATTTTCCCATATAATGTTAACTGTTGACCTTTCCAAGGTAGCAGCCCTTTATCCATTTTGCTACATTTTAATTTAAAGTTTGTATCCACTAATCCCTTCATGTCGGTATATGGATCCCAAGGACATTTACCGGTCCATCTGTCCATTGTATAGGAAAGAGGCATGGTAAAGTGAAGTGTGTATCCTTTAATGATCCAATTCTCAATAAGCTACATTTTTCATAATTTGGTTTTAGGCCTGAGTATTTTGAGAAAATATTTAGGTCTTCAATAAGGTTTTGAAGAGTAGACAGTTGAGGATTTATGGGAAAATTTGTATCATCTGTATACATCGATACCTTAAATTCCACCCCATTAATTTCTAGTCCTTTTATACTTTCATTGGCTCTAACTTTTATCCCCAACATCTCTATTGCTATGATAAAGAGGTATGGCAATTAAGGACAACATTGTTTCAGTCTTCTGAACAGTGGTATATGGTCTGAATAATGCCCATTATTTATAATTTTACAGTACGGTTCATGATACAGTACTTTTATCCATTTTATTAGGGACTTCCGAAAATTGAAAAAATCTAAGCATTTTTAAATAAAATCTAATCTTACCTTATCAAAGGCCTTTTCAAAATCGGCAATAAAAACTAAGCCAGGTTTTTTTGTTTTATCATAATATTCCATTATTTCCAATAGTTGACAAATATTTTCTCCAGGATATCTTTCGTGGAGGAAGCCTGTTTGGTCATAATGAATTATGTCCGGTAAAAGTCTTTTCATTCTATGAGCAATACAGTTTTCCAGTATCTTTGCATCACAACATTGTAACGTTAATGGCCGCCACTGTTTAAGATAGGCTGGGTCTTTATACTGTCCTTGTGGGTCCTGCTTTAATAATAATGAAATGAGGCCTATTTTTGTGTATCTGATAAAGAGCCATCTTTAAAGGAATAATTAAAACATTAGAGCAAAGGGGCCTTAATCTCCTCATAAAATATTTGATAAACTTCAACAGGAATGCCATCAAGTCCTGGTGTTTTCTCACTTTGAAAAGAGAAGATGGCTTTCTGTAGTTCTTCCTCTGAAATTAAACCCTCACATGTACTTCTCTATGTCTCAGAGAGCTTGTTGGTGTAGTCAATGGGAAAAAAGTCCTCACATTGCTCATTAGATAGTGCCTCTGGTTTATTTTTAGAGGAGAATATTTCTAAGTATATCGTTTCTACTGTCAATATTTCAGCTGTTGACATACAAGTTTCAACATCATTTTTTATTAATTTAGTTATATTCTTCTTTGAGGAGTTTCTATGTAGAAGTTTCAGAAAGAACTTCCATTTAGCCATTTTCTTCAAATAAATATCCTCAGCTCTTTGTTTATAAAGTGCTTCCAGTTCACCTTGTTTTTCATCCCGTTGATCTATCCAGTCCATTGGTATTATTGTAGATTTGTCTATTTTTACATTTAGATTTATAATTTCTTGAATCAGGGAATTCTCTTTTAAAAGATACTGCTTATGTTTGTAGGAAGATATTTTAATTGCGTGTCCTCTGAAGGCACATTTAAAACTGTCCCAGACTAAATGTGGATTTGCAGATCCTACACTGTATTTAAAAAACTCTGTTATAAACATTCTTGTTCGAGTAACAAATGTATCATCTTTTAAAAGGCTTTGGTTGAATTTCCAATATCCTGGACCTCTAAGAATTTTGCAAAGTGTCAGATGTAAAGTTATAAGATTGTGATCTCACCTAAGAGAGTCTACAATGGTTGTTTCAGTGACTTTGTGTATTATTGAGAAGGATATTAAAAAGAAATCTATCCAACTTGCCTGTTTTGCCCTTTTCCATGTAAAATACGGAGTGTCTGGATTTTTTAGCCTCCATGTATCTACGAGATCGAATGCCTGCATCATATCCTGAATAGCCTGAAGTGCTTTTGGACGGTAGTTTGTAGCATGTCCACCTTTTCTGTCAATTGTTGTATATAAAGTCGTATTGAAATCTCCTACCATTATTATTTGATCACAAACTATGGGTAAATCTTTTATGATGGGATGAATTTCCACAAAAAAAGCGGGTCATAATTATTTGGTGCATATAAGTTGACAAGACATATTCTGTTTTTATCCAATGAAATATCCAATATAATCCATCTTCGTGCTGAGTCTACTTGGGAGGAATGTAATATGAAATCAAAACTATTTTCAAATAATATCATCACACCTTTGGAATTACTTAGAAAAAGAAATATGAGAAAAAAATAACATGCCCGCCCCATTCCTTTCTCCATTTAACTTCATCCTTTTCCTGAGAATGTGTTTCTTGCAGGCAGATAATGCTGTATTTTTTATCACTTAGCCATGTGAAAACCTCTCTCCTTTTGTTTTATCCACCAAGCCATTGCAGTTAAAACTTGCAGTATATCTGTTCTATTGACAAAGTATCTTAAAATATTTTTTTTTCTTCTTTTTTGAAAGGGCATTGCACAAACCAGTCGTCAAATACATCACTGCTGAAATCCACCTTTCCTTGAGGGTCTGATTCGAATGCTTGGATTCAATTATTACATTTTGAATTAGATGGAGGATAAGTGCGCTCCGAGATTTTGATCGTGTCCACCAGCCCCCCCAAACCCACACCCATCCACCATGTTGCGCAAAAGTAAAAAAAAAATATATATATATACAGAAGAAGATACAAACAGACATTGAAAGGCATCGCTGTATGCAATATTGTATCTCAGAAAACTCTCAGCAATAGTTGTAAGGCTATAGGTTAGACAATGAAAAAGTCTTTTTTATCTTGTAGGCTATAGGTTAGACAATGAAAAAGGCGAAAACAACTCGTGTTAACATTAAGTGCTTTCCATTAAGTGAGTAACATTAAGTGAGATGAGGTTGTTTGTAATTAACTGCTGCTTTTGGTTGGTTGTTATCCACTGAATAAATGACTGTCCAAATCCAAATTTTTCCAATGTTTTTAAGAGAAATATCCAGTTTACCTTGTCGAATGCTTTTCTGCGTCTAAAGAGAGAATGAATGTTTTGTGTTGACTTTGTTGAGAACAGTGGATAAGATTGAATAGACGGAATGTGTTGTTTGATGAATGACTACCTTTAATGAATACTGTGTGATCTGGGTGAATGAGAGATGGGATGACTGATTCAATTGGAGTTCTTAGTGCTTTGCTGATTATTTTGATATCCGTGTTAATGAGTGAAATGGGCCTGTTACTTAGGCAGTGAGTTGGGTCTTTGTTTTGAGTAATACTGAAATTAGTGCTGTGTTCATGTGATATGGAATTGATTGATTGCTCTTAATTTATCTGCCATTCTAACAAAAAGTGGTCATACTTAGCAATTGCTAAGAGTGTGCTCAAGCTATGGAATAATATTTGATATCATTTTAATCCTAAAAAGAGTGTCATTTTAATTGCTAAAACTAAGGAGGATCAAAAGCGAAAATTCCCCTCATTCTTACTATCTGAGCGCACTTTAGATGTGGTTAAGAAAGTGGGATAATTGGGACACATAATTACTGATGATTTGTGTGATGATGATGATATTCAGCATTAGTGTTGTAAACTATATGCACAGGCCAATATGTTGGCGCATAGGTTCCATATGTGCACTGATGATTGTAATGTGAATATAGGCCACTAGATGGCAGTATTTACCTTTTTTTTGTTAAGCTCAGACTGGAGTCATGTTTAGACATGTCCTGGACATGTCTGGGGCAAGTCTCAGAAAATAAAAAAAAGAGGTCTAAATGTGGGTGGGGTCTGCAAAAGAGTATATAAGGAAAAGAATTGAGACAGTAAAGTAGTAGGAGAAATTGCAAGAAGATGACCAGACCTGCCATTCTGTTCAAGACCTGTGACGTTTCTTTTGTGGATTTCTTTGCCTGTGTTTGAGCATTTTCATCATCCAGGACATCACCAAGCCACCCCCCCCCCCGAAAAGGGATTGTAAATATTTACGTTTTGTACATAATTCAATCTTGGTCTTTAGGTTAGTTAGTTGTTATTGTTTTTAAAAATGAAATGTGTTTAAGTTTTTAAAACTGTGTCTGTCATCCCTTGCTGTTGCTGTTGTGTTGTAAATTGTATTAACAAATTGGGGCCATAACAAATTGGGGGCTCAAGGTCCAGGATAGACCATTTTGTGAGTAATTTATTGAAAATCTAACATTTCAAATTGTAAAATTGATTTTTTTTTTAATTGAATACATATATATTGACAACAGCAATGGATGATTTCTTGGCATCACCAACCGTAGGGGTTTTGAAGTCTTTTAAAAAGACAGAACTGCTAGAAATTTGCAGACAGTTGGAGCTGACAGAGGTGAAACCAGCCATGCGAAAAGCAAGACTGGCTCGAGAGATAGTTGAATATTACATTGATGAAAATGTGTTTGCACCCGGAGATCTGGAACAGTTTCCAGTGGAAAATCCAAATATAGAAATGGAACTTAAATTAAAAATGCTAGAGATTGAAAGGGAGGAAAGAGAAAAAGAAAGGGAGGAAAGAGCAAAAGAAAGGGAGGAAAAAGAAAAGCAAAGAGAATTTGAGAGGGAAGAAAAAGAAAAACAAAGGCAGTTTGAGTTAGAAAAATTAGCAAGAGAAGAGAAAATAGAAAGGGAGGAAAAAGAAAAACAAAGAGAATTTGAGTTAGAAAAATCTGCAAGACAGAGAGATTTTGAATTAGAGAAATTCGATAGAGAAGAAAGACTCCAAATGGAGCAACTAAAAATTAAAATTGAAACTAAAAATAAATTTTGTGCCAGTCAGGAGGTAAAACTGGTGCCTCCATTTTCAGAAAAGGATGTTGACAACTATTTCCAGTGTTTTGAAAAGGTAGCAAAGAGTTGCCAGTGGCCAAAGGAACACTGGCCTCTGATGTTGCAAACTGTCCTCAAGGGTAAAGCTCAACAAGCGTATTCGGCTTTGTCTGCAGATGATTCCTCTGATTATGAGGTTGTCAAAAAGGTTATTTTGAGAGCTTATGAGTTGGTTCCAGAGGCTTACTGACAGAAATTCAGAGGTCTGAAGAAATCTGAAAATCAGACTTATGGGGAATTTGCTAATGAGAAGAAGGTTTGCTTTGAGCGCTGGTGTACTTCTATGGAGGTCAAGGATGATTTCAACTCACTAAAAGAGATGGTGTTAGTTGAAGAATTCAAGAACTGTGTTAAGGATGATGTTAAGACCTACCTTAATGAGAAGCAAGCACTGAATTTGCAATCAGCTGCCAAATTTGCAGATGAATATGTTCTCACACATAAGTCCAAATTTCAGTCTAGCAGTAATAATAGATGGTCCCAATTTCAGAAAAAGGGTTATGGTGATACCCAAGATTCCTCACCCAAAGACAAAGACAAATCTGGTGATGGTGCTCAGAAATCCAGTAACAGGTCTGATCAAAGTGTGAAAGCTGACAGTGACAAAAGTGGTCTAGTTTGCAGTTATTGCAAGAGATCTGGTCATGTTACAACTAACTGTTGGTTCCTGAAAGCTAAGAAAGAAAAAGAAAAGGATACCAAACCAAATGCCTTTGTGAAAACAAGGTTAGAAACCCCTGTAGTAGATAACCAATCTGCTAAATTGCCTGCTTCTTGTGGGGCTAAAAAGCCTGATACAGCTGACTTCGTGAGGGAGGAATTTCTTCCATTTGTGTCAGAGGGATTTGTGGCTCTGAATGAGCATACTACTCCTGTCCCCATATATATCCTAAGGGATACCGGAGCTTCTCAGTCACTTTTGTTGATGGACTCCTTGGAGTTACGTGATGAGACCGCTTCAGGGGATTTCATACTTGTACAAGGTATTGAAGGGAGGACTGTATCTGTACCCCTGCGCTCTATATTCTTGAAGTCAGATTTAGTTACAGGACAGGTAAAGGTGGGACTTATGTCAAGTCTACCTATAAAGGGTGTTTCTCTGTTGCTAGGCAATGACCTGGCTGGGGGCAAAGTAGTTCCCCCTGTACATCTTACTTCACAGCCGAGCACTGAAGATGGGGATGAGGACCCATCTCTGTATCCTTCTTGCGCAGTGACTCGTGCTATGGCCAAGAAGGCTAAAGAAGAAGATGATGTGGTGCCGTCCAGTACATTGAATAGTCAGGACTCAGGTGGTTCACCTCATGACTCTGATTGGCCTACTATGGTTTCTCCGTTTGAGGACTTATCAGATACTTTTATCAGTTCTCTATTCAGCCAGCCGGATGGGTCTGGTGATTCTGATGTGTCTGGAGACTTGTCTCTGTCCAGAAAGCGGTTGATTGAGGAGCAAACTAATGATCCTGAAATTTGTGTACTAAAGAGGAGAGCCCTTCCTGATAAAGAAATAGACGCAGTTCCAGTTGGGTATTATCTCAAGGATGGTGTGTTGATGCAGAAGTGGCGCCCTCCTGATATCCCTGCCAATGCACATTGGGCAGTGGTCAGGCGAATTGTTGTTCCGAAGGTCTATAGGAATGAGATCTTAACAATGGCTCATAGTTTACCTTTAGGAGGTCATCTTGGTGTTAACAAGACTGTTGATAAGATCATGAAACACTTCTTTTGGCCTGGGCTTCGGAAAGACGTTTCCAACTTTTGCAAAACCTGTCACACTTGTCAGGTAGTTGGAAAACACCAGTTAGACCCACCTGTAGCTCCATTGCAGCCTATCCCAGCATTTGGGGAGCCATTCTCTAAGGTCATTGTTGATTGTGTTGGTCCATTACCCAAGACTAGATCTGGAAATCAGTACTTGTTGACAATCATGTGTGCATCTACCAGATTCCCCGAAGCCATACCTCTACGTAACATCAAGGCAACTGCAATCTCGAAGGCTTTGATAAAGTTCTTCACGTTGTTTGGCCTTCCCAGGGAAATTCAGTCAGACCAGGGTAGCAATTTCACTTCAGGATTGTTTCAGCAGTTTGTGAATGAACTAGGTGCAAAGCAGATTCTTTCTAGTGCCTATCATCCAGAAAGTCAGGGTGCCTTAGAGCGGTTTCATTCCACTCTCAAGACAATGATGAGGACTTATTGTTATGACCATGTGAAAGACTGGGATGAAGGTGTTCATTTGCTGTTGTTTGCAGCTAGAGAAGCAGTGCAGGAGTCTACTGGATTCAGTCCATTTGAGCTAGTGTTTGGTCATGAAGTGAGAGGACCTTTGCTATTATTGAGTGAACAATGGCAAGAGAAAGAGCCACATATCAGTCTGTTAGACTATGTTAGCAAGTTTAAGGAAAGATTGCGTGCAGCTTGTGACCTTGCCAAAGAGAACTTGAAATCAAGTCAGGGAAAAATGAAAACTTGGTATGATCATAAGGCTAGAAGCCGTGAGTTTAAACCAGGAGAAAAGGTCCTTGTGTTGTTTCCCTTGCAGTCCAATCCATTGCAGGCTAGATTTCATGGTCCTTATGAAATTCTGACAAAACTCAATGATCTCAATTACATTGTGAAGACTCCAGATAGGAGAAAACCAAAACAATTGTGTCATATTAACATGCTAAAGCCTTATCATGACAGAAATGCTAGGGTTGCAGCTGTCACTTCAGATTCTCCAATGGTCGAAACGTGTGAAGATGAGGGGGAGTTTCAAGATGATGAACCAAGAATTAAAGCTGAAGTTCTTTCATGTAAATTGTCAAACACTGAAGTGTTGCAAAATCTTGATGTAAAACTCCAGCACTTAGAACCCTCACAGAGAGATCAGTTTGAAAGGTTGATCAAGAAATATGAGGATTTGTTTCCTGATGTTCCAAAGAGAGTTACCATAGCCTCTCATGATGTAGATGTTGGTGATGCCAAACCAATAAAACAGCATCCATACCGGATGAATCCTGAAAAGAGAAAGATTGCTGAGAAAGAGGTTGAGTACATGTTAAAACATGATATTATCAGACCCTCCAACTCCGATTGGAGTTCACCCTGTGTGCTAGTTCCAAAACCTGATGGAAGTACTAGATTCTGTACAGATTATCGCAAAGTCAATGCTGTAACTAGAACTGATGTGTTTCCAATACCTAGGATTGATGATTGTATTGATAGTGTAGGGCAAGCAAAGTTTCTGACCAAGATTGATTTATTGAAGGGTTATTGGTGTGTGCCTTTAACTGAGAGGGCCAAGAGCATCTCTGCTTTTGCCACACCATCTGGATTGTACCAGTATGAAGTCCTACCCTTTGGCATGAAAAATGCCCCAGCCACGTTCCAAAGGATGATACAGTCTACAATCGCCGGATTGCCACACACGGGTGCGTACATCGATGACCTGATCACATGGAGTGACTCCTGGGAAGAACATCTAAAAGATGTAGAGACGTTGTTCCAGCGCTTGACCCAGGCTAACCTGACTGTTAACCTGAGCAAGAGTGACTTTGGTTGTGCTACTGTCACCCATCTTGGCTACTTCATAGGCCAGGGTAAGGTGGCACCCATAAATGCTAAAGTCCAAGCCATCATGGACTTTCCAGTTCCTGACAACAAAAAAGCTTTGCGCCGCTTCCTTGGAATGATCGGGTACTACCGCAAGTTCTGCAAGAACTTTGCTGAGATTGCTCTCAGTCTAACTAACCAACTGAAGAAAGGCGTAAAGTTCACCTGGGATGATGCATGCCAGAGAGCCTTCGATCGCCTGAAGTCTCTGCTGTGTCACTTCCCCGTGCTCAAATCTCCTGACTTCAACAAACCGTTCTCCATCGCGGTCGATGCTAGCGACCAAGCTTGTGGATCTGTGCTCCTACAGAGAAGTGACTCTGATGACATTGAGCATCCCGTGGCATACTTCTCCAGGAAGTTCAATCGCCACCTAAGGAGCTATTCCACATTAGAGAGGGAACTGTTGGCTCTGGTCCTTTCTTTACAACACTTTGAGGTTTATGTTTGTACAGGACAAAAGCCAATGGCTGTGTACACAGACCACAATCCGTTAATGTTTTTGAGTAAGATGAAAAACAAGAATCGGAGATTGTTGAATTGGAGTTTGATATTACAGGAGTTTGACTTGGAAATTAAGCATGTGAAGGGTACAGACAATGTAATTGCTGATTGCTTATCCCGTGTTAGAATGTGTATATATATATATCATGTGTTTGAATATTGTATGATATGTATATATAGATAAGTGTTCACTTAACCATTTTGTATTGAAAAGAAAAATTTTGCCTTTATGAGTCAAAATTTTTCCCTTTTGGAATGGAGGTGTAATGTGAATATAGGCCACTAGATGGCAGTATTTATCTTTTTTTTGTTAAGCTCAGACTGGAGTCATGTTTAGACATGTCCTGGACATGTCTGGGGCAAGTCTCAGAAAATAAAAAAAAAGAGGTCTAAATGTGGGTGGGGTCTGCAAAAGAGAATATAAGGAAAAGAATTGAGACAGTAAAGTAGTAGGAGAAATTGCAAGAAGATGACCAGACCTGCCATTCTATTCAAGACCTGTGACGTTTCTTTTGTGGATTTCTTTGCCTGTGTTTGAGCATTTTCATCATCCAGGACATCACCAAGCCACCCCCCCCCCCAAAAAGGGATTGTAAATATTTATGTTTTGTACATAATTCAATCTTGGTCTTTAGGTTAGTTAGTTGTTATTGTTTTTAAAAATTAAATGTGTTTAAGTTTTTAAAACTGTGTCTGTCATCCCTTGCTGTTGCTGTTGTGTTGTAAATTGTATCAACAAATTGGGGCCATAACATGATGTAAAAGTGAATCTCTTCAGAGCTTATTGTACACCTTTTTATACGGCTCATCTATGGTGTACATTCAGCACAGCAAAACTGAAAAAGCTTCAATTAGCATATAATGATGCATTTAGGATTCTCCTTAAGCTTCCAAGATGGACTAGTGCAAGCTCTCTATTTGTTAATAGTAATGTCCCCCCTTTAATGCTTTGTTGAGGAATTTTATGTATAAATTCATGTGCCGACTTGTCGGGTCAAGGAACTGCATAATAATTGCACTCACTGACACCAAACAGAGTGATACAAGGTTTTTCTCCAGGATGTGGAAACACTGGAATAGATGTCTGTGTGTACAAAGGTATATTGAAGTGTTGACCCTGTCGGTATATGTCTTGTCTTTAAATGTTTTTTATATGGAACTCTTAAGTCTGTCATAAAGTATTCATTCATTCATTCATTCACTGTTTTCCAAAGGTTATTTTTGAAGTATGGCATTGTTCTTATTCCTATAAATGCATTATACACAAAATTGAGGCTCAGTCCATCTATATTATACAGTACCAGCATGAATAAAGGTTCCACTTTTGCCAACGCGCCGTTGGCCATGTGTCAGGTGGACATGTCCTGCTCACTGAACCAAGACACTTTGCAATTGCTGACTGTAATTAACCTCCGCCGAGGAGGTTTATGTTTTCGGTGCCGTTTGTTTGTTGATTGGTTTGTTTGTGTACAAGATAACTCAAAAACTAATGGCCGGATTTTGATGAAATTTTCAGAGTAGGTGGGTATTAAGTCAAGGAAGAGGTGATTAAATTTTGGCATATCTAGGCCAAAGTACTGCTGAGATATACTCCAAAGTTCAAGATTTCAAGTCTTTCCAATGGGCCGGAGTTCCAATCGCCGTGCTTTTGGCTTTGCTGCCCCCTGGTGGCGGAGGTTCTGCGCTCTGAGTGCTCTTCTAGTTCTATATAGATCCGTGGCTACCTCTGTTTTGTTTGAGTTTGAATGTCAACAGAATTGAAAGTAAACCAACTTGCATGGTGCATCTTGAATATTGCTGGATTTGTTGTCAGTATTATAACATTTCTGATACATTTCAGCAACAATTTGTGCAATGTTTAGTTGTTGGTGGGCCAGTCCTACTTTTTTCCAAGGGGCTGAGGTAAGAGGGTCTTCTGTAGCTCACTTTTGGTTGGTTGTCATCCACTGAATGAATGACTGTCCAAATCCAAATTTTTCCAATGTTTTTAAGAGAAATATCCAGTTTACCTTGTCGAATGCTTTTCTGCGTCTAAAGAGAGAATGACTGTTTTGTGTTGACTTTGTTGAGAAAAGTGGATAAGATTGAATAGACGGCATGTGTTGTTTGATGAATGGCTTCCTTTAATGAATACTGTGTGATCTGGGTGAATGAGAGATGGGATGACTGATTCAATTAG
This sequence comes from Gymnothorax reevesii, assembly GCA_029721435.1. NCBI lineage: Eukaryota > Metazoa > Chordata > Actinopteri > Anguilliformes > Muraenidae > Gymnothorax > Gymnothorax reevesii. The sequence goes on from CM056575.1 coordinate 77,392,857, forward strand.
AGTTCTTAGTGCTTTGCTGATTATTTTGATATCCGAGTTAATGAGTGAAATGGGCCTGTTACTTTGGCAGTGAGTTGGGTCTTTGTTTTGAGTAATACTGAAATTAGTGCTGTGTTCATGTGATATGGAATTGATTGATTGCTCTTAATTTATCTGCCATTCTAACAAAAAGTGGTCATACTTAGCAATTGCTAAGAGTGTGCTCTAGCTATGGAATAGAATTTGATATCATTTTAATCCTAAAAAGAGTGTCATTTCAATTGCTAAAACTAAGGAGGATCAAAAGCGAAAATTCCCCTCATTCTTACTATCAGACCGCACTTTAGATGTGGTTAAGAAAGTGCGATAATTGGGACACATAATTACTGATGATTTGTGTGATGATGATGATATTCAGCGTTAGTGTTGTAAACTTTATGCACAGGCCAATATGTTGGCGCATAGGTTCCATATGTGCACTGATGATGTAAAAGTGAATCTCTTCAGAGCTTATTATACACCTTTTTATACGGCTCGTCTATGGTGTACATTCAGCACAGCAAAATTGAAAAAGCTTCAATTAGCATAAAATGATGCATTTAGGATTCTCCTTAACCCCTTTCTGCAGAAGCCAAATTTGGCTATTTATGGGTTACCCACTTTAATGCTGTATAATTCAAGATTCAAGCTTCATAAAGAGGAAAAATGTGGCTCAATTCAGAAAAGACACTTACAGCATTTAGAATTACATTGTGTTTCAGTTTATTTTCATGATTTTGGTAGAGAAAATGAGCTGCAAACATAAAAAATCTTCATGAGAATTCACCATTGAAATTGCAAAAAAAAAATAATTCTGAGGATTGAAAAACTGCTGGGGCTTAAAACTTTACATTTCTGGTATCATAAACTCCTTGAGCACAAGTAGAATTCATCTTCAACATTACATTCTAGATTACCTACATGCCATTAGCCAAATTATACAGCTACCCAAGTGTCTCCCCAAAGTCTCAGAATCATGTACTGTCAAATCATAAAAAAATCATGTATTTAACACAAATAAAGTTTTAAGGCATGAAATTTAATATGAACAAATGATTTTCTAGTTAGGTTTAGTATGAATTTATCAATATCAGTGCAGATGAATATCAGTGGTCACCAGTAACCTCTCCAAACACAAAACATACCTTTTCTCCATAATAAAGTTTAGAGTTTTGGCCATTTTTCTTCAAAGCCAGCACAAACACGCATTAAATAAACTGTTTATTAAACGGTCAGAACATTCACCCTGTAATGGAAGCTACCAGTCCCCTCTTCTAAGCTCACGAACCCATTTCAACACTTATAAGGAACAAGTGCAACTCACTAACTCAGTAATATCTGAATTCTGAAATATACCTTATTTTAACAGAACAGACACTCCACTTTCATGGAATATCAAACATTCCATTGCCTCTCCCGATTCAAAAGAAACGTGCAATGCACGTACCAGGGGGTTCATCCGAATGCACGGGCAGTTCGCGTTTTAACCAGGAAAAAACCTCGACATTCGACTTTGTCGAGTACATATACATTCCAAAACGAAAAAAAAAAAAAAAAAAAGTAGCAGCCTGACCTTTTTCATGAATCCCTCCTCCAGAGACCGATCCAGTAGCAAGAACCCTCCGGTCCGGTTTCATTCGAAATAATTCCAACTGACCATGTCCTTATCTAATTTAAATCCTGTAAATGTAACTGAACACTTCAAGGCCAGTTTTGCGAACCTGTTTTCTATAAATCGCGTCTATTTTAGCCGCGTAATGTGCATAACGTAGACAGGATACAACCAAGCCTGCTGATACGCATTAGTTTGTATGCTCTGTGTTTGTCCAATCAATGTGTTTCACTTTACACTAAAATGTTTAAACACTCGGGAATTGGATAAGAAACGAGCCAATCAAAACATTGTTACCAGGGAAACTTCACGAGGGCAGGAAGTGTAACTCTACAATTACTCAGAAGACCCTGAGTGTATGGTTGAGTGATTGGCTATCAATGCCAGTACTTGGGTGGACATAAGGAAGCGCTGGATTTGTCAATGAAGGAATCTACGCGTAAATCCACGGTCGGGAACAACAAATTTTTTTTGTATGTGACAACTGTAATTGACAGTAGAATGTGAATCAATACCATGTCCATTTTTTTGCCTCAGAAAACTGATTTTTCTGAAACACTAATTGGAATACTGTTGGCTCACTGTGGCTAAACTGGTTGCTACAAAGGATAACGATTTTTTCTGTGTCAAGATATCGTTTTTTTAAACTGCTGGTTCGATACTATGGGCAAGGATACTGACCAGTTTGCACATCAGGCTTAGCTGAGGAGTTTAATTCATGGAGCTCTTGAAAAACAGGCAGCGGAGTGAACTTCCCCATATTCAGAACCGCGTTCGAGGTCTGCTTGCTTCTGAACTTTCAATAACTGATCCGGGGGTGCCATCCAGTGACCGAGTACAGTAACAGCGTGTTTAAATTTCCAGGTCTATCGACGCAGGCGTCTACATCTGCAGAAAGGGGTTAAGCTTCCAAGATGAACTAGTGCAAGCTCTCTATTTGTTAATAGTAATGTCCCCACTTTTAATGCTTTGTTGAGGAATTTTATGTATAAATTCATGTGCCGACTTGTCGGGTCAAGGAACTGCATAATAATTGCACTCACTGACACCAAACAGAGTGATACAAGGTTTTTCTCCAGGATGTGGAAACACTGGAATAGATGTCTGTGTGTACAAAGGTATATTGAAGTGTTGACCCTGTCGGTATGTATGTCTTGTCTTTATATGTTTTTTATATGGAACTCTTGAGTCTGTAATAAAGTATTCATTCATTCATTCATTCACTGTTTTCCAAAGATTATTTTTGAAGTATGGCATTGTTCTTATTCCTATAAATGCATTATACACAAAATTGAGGCTCAGTCCATCTATAATATAAAGTACCAGCATGAATAAAGGTTCCACTTTCGCCAACGCGCCGTTGGCTGTGTGTCAGGTGGACGTGCCCTGCTCACCGAACCAAGACACTTTGCAATTGCTGACTGTGATTAACCTCCGCCGAGGAGGTTTATGTTTTCGGTGCCGTTTGTTTGTTGATTTGTTTGTTTGTGTACAAGATAACTCAAAAACTAATGGCCGGATATTGATGAAATTTTCAGGGTAGGTGGGTATTAAGTCAAGGAAGAGGTGATTAAATTTTGGCATATCTAGGCCAAAGCACTGCTGAGATATACTCCAAAGGTCAAGATTTCAGGTCTTTCCAATGGGCCGGAGTTCCAATCGCCGTGCTTTTGGCTTTGCTGCCCCCTGCTGGCGGAGGTTCTGCGCTCTGAGTGCTCTTCTAGTTCTATATAGATCCGTGGCTACCTCTGTTTTGTTTGAGTTCGAATGTCAACAGAATTGAAAGTAAACCAACTTGCATGGTGCATCTTGAATATTGCTGGATTTGTTGTCAGTATTATAACATTTCTGACACATTTCAGCTACAATTTGTGCAATGTTTAGTTGTTGGTGGGCCAGTCCTACTTTTTTCCAAGGGGCTGAGGTAAGAGGGTCTTCTGTAGCTCGCTTGAACAGACCATACAAGTCTTTTTTATCTTGTAGGCTATAGGTTAGACCAGTGATTCCCAAAGTGTGGGCCGCGCCCCCCTGGTGGGCTGTGGTGGTACTGCAGGTGGGCCGTGAGAGGTCATTAAAAATAATTCATTTTTGCAAATATGATTTTTTAAATTATTTTTATAGTAAAATATTTATTGCACAATTTTAAAAAATATAATAGTAATAAGTAATAACCTATTGAGTGTTATTGACCTCACAATATTTTGGGAACCTTATATAGTTTATCATCGGAACGTAGCTTTCTGGTCATCATGACCGGGGGTCATAATCGGAGGAGCACGTACTGTGTTCGATAATTAATTCTGTCTTGTGTGTACACCACAGATTAAAAGTTTGGGCAACCTTTATCCCCCTGCTTTCATTTCAATCCTGAATCTTTATAATAATAATTAATAAAAACCAACAATTATTGTTGCTTTTTATTTATTTTATTTTCTTAACAACAACAACAATTATCGTTGTTGTTAAGCGTTCTGAGAATGCATAATTTCGTCTATGTACTGTTTATAGGACAAAGGTGGGCCGCGGACATTTTTTAGATTTTCAAGTGGGCCCTGATTTGGAAAAGTTTGGGAACCCCTGGGTTAGACAATGAAAAAGGCGAAAACAACTCATGTTAATATGAAGTGCTTTCCATTAAGTGAGTAACATTAAGTGAGATGAGGTTGTTTGTAATTAACTGCTGCTTTTGGTTGGTTGTTATCCACTGAATAAATGACTGTCCGAATCCAAATTTTTCCAATGTTTTTCAGAGAAATATCCAGTTTACCTTGTCGAATGCTTTTCTGCGTCTAAAGAGAGAATGAATGTTTTGTGTTGACTTTGTTGAGAACAGTGGATAAGATTGAATAGACGGAATGTGTTGTTTGATGAATGGCTTCCTTTAATGAATACTGTGTGATCTGGGTGAATGAGAGATGGGATGACTGATTCAATTGGAGTTCTTAGTGCTTTGCTGATTATTTTGATATCCGTGTTAATGAGTGAAATAGGCCTGTTACTTTGGCAGTGAGTTGGGTCTTTGTTTTGAGTAATACTGAAATTAGTGCTGTGTTCATGTGATATGGAACTGATTAATTGCTCTTAATTTATCTGCCATTCTAAAAAAAAAGTGGTCATACTTAGCAATTGCTAAGAGTGTGCTCTAGCTATGGAATAGAATTTGATATCATTTAAATTCTAAAAAGAGTGTCATTTTAATTGCTAAAACCAAGGAGGATTAAAAGCGAAAATTCCCCTCATTCTTACTATCTGACCGCACTTTAGATGTGGTTAAGAAAGTGCGATAATTGGGACACAGAATTACTGATGATTTGTGTGATGATGATGATATTCAGCGTTAGTGTTGTAAACTATATGCACAGGCCAATATTTTGGCGCATAGGTTCCATATGTGCACTGATGATGTAAAAGTGAATCTCTTCAGCGCTTATTGTACACCTTTTTATACGGCTCATCTATGGTGTACATTCAGCACAGCAAAACTGAAAAAGCTTCAATTAGCATATAATGATGCATTAAGGATTCTCCTTAAGCTTCCAAGATGGACTAGTGCAAGCTCTCTATTTGTTAATGGTAATGTCCCCACTTTTAATGCTTTGTTGAGGAATTTTATGAATAAATTCATGTGCCGACTTGTCGGGTCAAGGAACTGCATAATAATTGCACTCACTGACACCAAACAGAGTGATACAAGGTTTTTCTCCAGGATGTGGAAACACTGGAATAGATATCTGTGTGTACAAAGGTATATTGAAGTGTTGACCCTGTCGGTATATGTCTTGTCTTTATATGTTTTTATATATGGAACTCTTAAGTCTGTAATAAAGTATTAATTCATTCATTCACTGTTTTCCAAAGGTTATTTTTGAAGTATGGCATCGTTCTTATTCCTATAAATGCATTATACACAAAATTGAGACTCAGTCCATCTATAATATACAGTACCAGCATGAATAAAGGTTCCACTTTCGCCAACGCGCCGTTGGCCATGTGTCAGGTGGACGTGCCCTGCTCACTGAACCAAGACACTTTGCAATTGCTGACTATAATTAACCTCCGCCGAGGAGGTTTATGTTTTCGGTGCCGTTTGTTTGTTGGTTTGTTTTTTTGTGTACAAGATAACTCAAAAACTAATGGCCGGATTTTGATGAAATTTTCAGGGTAGGTGGGTATTAAGTCAAGGAAGAGGTGATTAAATTTTGGCATATCTAGGCCAAAGTACTGCTGAGATATACTCCAAAGTTCAAGATTTCAAGTCTTTCCAATGGGCCGGAGTTCCAATCGCCGTGCTTTTGGCTTTGCTGCCCCCTGCTGGCGGAGGTTCTGCGCTCTGAGTGCTCTTCTAGTTCTATATAGATCCGTGGCTACCTCTGTTTTGTTTGAGTTCGAATGTCAACAGAATTGAAAGTAAACCAACTTGCATGATGCATCTTTAATATTGCTGGATTTGTTTTCAGTATTATAACATTTCTGATACATTTCAGCAACAATTTGTGCAATGTTTAGTTGTTGGTGGGCCAGTCCTACTTTTTTCCAAGGGGCTGAGGTAAGAGGGTCTTCTGTAGCTCGCTCGAACAGACGATACAAGTCTTTTTTATCTTGTAGGCCAGTGATTCCCAAAGTGTGGGCCGTGGTGGTACTGCAGGTGGGCCGTGAGAGGTCATTAAAAATATGATTCATTTTTGCAAATATGATTTTTTATGATTTGTATTGTAAAATATTTATTGCACGATTGAAAGAAATATTTAGAAGTAATAACCTATTGAGTGTTCTTGACCTCACAATATTTTAGGAACCTTATGTAGTTTATGATCGGAACGCAGCTTTCTGGTCATCATGAGCGGGGGTCATAATCGGAGGAGCACGTACTGTGCTCGATAATTAATTCTGTCTTGTGTGTACACCACAGATTAAAAGTTTGGGCTTCCTTTATCCAGGGGCGAAGGTAGAACCGGGAATTGGGGTGGCACAGACACGTCCCTTTATGACAATTAGGATAGTCCTGGCTAGTTCTCAATTATTTTTCTTTATTGACGCGTTTTCCAATTATCGTCATAGGCAACTGAAGACACGGTTTCTCATGCGATCTAACAGCGATGAAGTCATGGGGTAAATACCGTAAAACTGAGAATTGGGGTGGACGTAACATCTGTTTTAAAGAATTATTAGTCCTGACCTTTTCACAGTGATTTTCATGATTAACAAAATGTTCACTCCGAGAGCGCACGCACTTAACAGGTGCTGCTTGTTCTCCCCGATTTGGTAAGACGACAATAATTCATCTGGAAACGTTTGCTTAATTTAAATCAATGTTATTCAAAATTACTCTCGGTATTGAGTGGGAAAAAAGTGGCACTTGGCGTTAAAAAGCATGCGGCCCTATTTGACTTTGATTTAAATTATGCAAACGCGTCCAGATGAATTATTGTCGTCGTACCTAATCGGGGAGAACAAGCAGCACCTGTTAAGTGGGGAGCGCTCTCGGAGTGAACATTTTGTTAATCATGAAAATGACTGTGAACAGGTCAGGACTAATAATTCTTTAAAACAGATGTTACGTCCACCCCAATTCTCAGTTTTACGGAATTTACCCCATGACTTCATCGCTGTTAGATCGTATGAGAAACCGTGTCTTCAGTTGCCTATTATAATAATTGGAAAACGCGTCAATAAAGAAAAATAATTGAGAACTAGCCAGGACTATCCTAATTGTCATAAAGGGACGTGTCTGTGCCACCCCTATTCCCGGTTCTAGCTTCGCCCCTGCCTTTATCCCCCTGCTTTTATTTCAATCCTGAATCTATATAATAATAATAATAATAAATAAAAAACAACAGCAACAACAATTATTGTTGTTGTTTTTTATTTATTTTATTTTATTTATTTTATTTTCTTGACAACAACAACAACAATTATTGTTGCTGTTAAGTGTTCTGAGAATGCATAATTTCGTCTATGTACTGTTTGGGCCGCGGACATTTTTTAGATTTTCAAGTGGGCCCTGATTTGGAAAAGTTTGGGAACCCGTGTTGTAGGCTATAGGTTAGACAATGAAAAAGGCAAAAATAGCTCGTGTTAACATTAAGTGCTTTCCATTAAGTGAGTAACATTAAGTGAGATGAGGTTGTTTGTAATTAACTGCTGCTTTTGGTTGGTTGTTATCCACTGAATAAATGACTGTCCAAATCCAAATTTTTCCAATGTTTTTCAGAGAAATATCCAGTTTACCTTGTCGAATGCTTTTCTGCGTCTAAAGAGAGATTGACTGTTTTGTGTTGACTTTGTTGAGAAAAGTGGATAAGATTGAATAGACGGCATGTGTTGTTTGATGAATGGCTTCCTTTAATGAATACTGTGTGATCTGGGTGAATGAGAGATGGGATGACTGATTCAATTGGAGTTCTTAGTGCTTTGCTGATTATTTTGATATCCATGTTAATGAGTGAAATGGGCCTGTTACTTGGGCAGTGAGTTGGGTCTTTGTTTTGAGTAATACTGAAATTAGTGCTGTGTTCATGTGATATGGAATTGATTGATTGCTCTTAATTTATCTGCCATTCTAACAAAAAGTGGTCATACTTAGCAATTGCTAAGAGTGTGCTCTAGCTATGGAATAGAATTTGATATCATTTTAATCCTAAAAAGAGTGTCATTTTAATTGCTAAAACTATGGAGGATCAAAAGCGAAAATTCCCCTCATTCTTACTATCTGACCGCACTTTAGATGTGGTTAAGAAAGTGCGATAATTGGGACACATAATTACTGATGATTTGTGTGATGATGATGATATTCAGCGTTAGTGTTGTAAACTTTATGCACAGGCCAATATGTTGGCGCATAGGTTCCATATGTGCACTGATGATGTAAAAGTGAATCTCTTCAGAGCTTATTGTACACCTTTTTATACGGCTCATCTATGGTGTACATTCAGCACAGCAAAACTGAAAAAGCTTCAATTAGCATATAATGATGCATTTAGGATTCTCCTTAAGCTTCCAAGATGGACTAGTGCAAGCTCTCTATTTGTTAATAGTAATGTCCCCACTTTTAATGCTTTGTTGAGGAATTTTATGTATAAATTCATGTGCCGACTTGTCGGGTCAAGGAACTGCATAATAATTGCACTCACTGACACCAAACAGAGTGATACAAGGTTTTTCTCCAGGATGTGGAAACACTGGAATAGATGTCTGTGTGTACAAAGGTATATTGAAGTGTTGACCCTGTCGGTATATGTCTTGTCTTTATATGTTTTTTATATGGAACTCTTGAGTCTGTAATAAAGTATTCATTCATTCATTCACTGTTTTCCAAAGGTTATTTTTGCAGTATGGCATTGTTCTTATTCCTATAAATGCATTATATACAAAATTGAGGCTCAGTCCATCTATAATATACAGTACCAGCATGAATAAAGGTTCCACTTTCGCCAACGCGCCGTTGGCTGTGTGTCAGGTGGAAGTGACCTGCTCACTGAACCAAGACACTTTGCAATTGCTGACTGTAATTAACCTCCGCCGAGGAGGTTTATGTTTTCAGTGCCGTTTATTTGTTGGTTTGTTTGTGTACAAGATAACTCAAAAACTAATGGCCTGATTTTGATGTAATTTTCAGGGTAGGTGGGTATTAAGTCAAGGAAGAGGTGATTAAATTTTGGCATATCCAGGCCAAAGTACTGCTGAGATATACTCCAAAGTTCAAGATTTCAAGTCTTTCCAATGGGCCGGAGTTCCAATCGCCGTGCTTTTGGCTTTGCTGCCCCCTGCTGGCGGAGGTTCTGCGCTCTGAGTGCTCTTCTAGTTCTATATAGATCCGTGGCTACCTCTGTTTTGTTTGAGTTCGAATGTCAACAGAATTGAAAGTAAACCAACTTGCATGGTGCATCTTTAATATTGCTGGATTTGTTGTCAGTATTATAACATTTCTGATACATTTCAGCAACAATTTGTGCAATGTTTAGTTGTTGGTGGGCCAGTCCTACTTTTTTCCAAGGGGCTGAGGTAAGAGGGTCTTCTGTAGCTCACTTGAACAGACCATACAAGTCTTTTTTATCTTGTAGGCTATAGGTTAGACAATGAAAAAGGCAAAAATAACTCGTGTTAACATTAAGTGCTTTCCATTAAGTGAGTAACATTAAGTGAGATGAGGTTGTTTGTAATTAACTGCTGCTTTTGGTTGGTTGTCATCCACTGAATAAATGACTGTCCAAATCCAAATTTTTCCAATGTTTTTAAGAGAAATATCCAGTTTACCTTGTCGAATGCTTTTCTGCGTCTAAAGAGAGAATGACTGTTTTGTGTTGACTTTGTTGAGAAAAGTGGATAAGATTGAATAGACGGCATGTGTTGTTTGATGAATGGCTTCCTTTAATGAATACTGTGTGATCTGGGTGAATGAGAGATGGGATGACTGATTCAATTAGAGTTCTTAGTGCTTTGCTGATTATTTTGATATCCGAGTTAATGAGTGAAATGGGCCTGTTACTTTGGCAGTGAGTTGGGTCTTTGTTTTGAGTAATACTGAAATTAGTGCTGTGTTCATGTGATATGGAATTGATTGATTGCTCTTAATTTATTTGCCATTCTAACAAAAAGTGGTCATACTTAGCAATTGCTAAGAGTGTGCTCTAGCTATGGAATAGAATTTGATATCATTTTAATCCTAAAAAGTGTGTCGTTTTAATTGCTAAAACTAAGGAGGATCAAAAGCGAAAATTCCCCTCATTCTTACTATCTGACCGCACTTTAGATGTGGTTAAGAAAGTGCGATAATTGGGACACATAATTACTGATGATTTGTGTGATGATGATGATATTCAGCGTTAGTGTTGTAAACTATTTGCACAGGCCAATATGTTGGCGCATAGGTTCCATATGTGCACTGATGATGTAAAAGTGAATCTCTTCAGAGCTTATTGTACACCTTTTTTTACGGCTCATCTATGGTGTACATTCAGCACAGCAAAACTGAAAAAGCTTCAATTAGCATATAATGATGCATTTAGGATTCTCCTTAAGCTTCCAAGATGGGCTAGTGCAAGCTCTCTATTTGTTAATAGTAATGTCCCCACTTTTAATGCTTTGTTGAGGAATTTTATGTATAAATTCATGTGCCGACTTGTCGGGTCAAGGAACTGCATAATAATTGCACTCACTGACACCAAGAAGAGTGATACAAGGTTTTTCTCCAGGATGTGGAAACACTGGAATAGATGTCTGTGTGTACAAAGGTATATTGAAGTGTTGACCCTGTCGGTATATGTCTTGTCTTTATATGTTTTTTATATGGAACTCTTGAGTCTATAATAAAGTATTCATTCATTCATTCACTGTTTTCCAAAGGTTATTTTTGAAGTATGGCATTGTTCTTATTCCTATAAATGCATTATACACAAAATTGAGGCTCAGTCCATCTATAATATACAGTACCAGCATGAATAAAGGTTCCACTTTCGCCAACGCGCCATTGGCCGTGTGTCAGGTGGAAGTGCCCTGCTCACTGAACCAAGACACTTTGCAATTGCTGACTGTAATTAACCTCCGCCGAGGAGGTTTATGTTTTCGGTGCCGTTTGTTTGTTGGTTTGTTTGTTTGTGTACAAGATAACTCAAAAACTAATGGCCGGATTTTGATGCAAAATTTTGGCATATCTAGGCCAAAGTACTGCTGAGATATACTCCAAAGTTCAAGATTTCAAGTCTTCCCAATGGGCCGGAGTTCCAATCGCCGTGCTTTTGGCTTTGCTGCCCCCTGGTGGCGGAGGTTCTACGCTCTGAGTGCTCTTCTAGTTCTATATAGATCCATGGCTACCTCTGTTTTGTTTGAGTTCGAATGTCAACAGAATTGAAAGTAAACCAACTTGCATGGTGCATCTTTAATATTGCTGGATTTGTTGTCAGTATTATAACATTTCTGATACATTTCAGCAACAATTTGTGCAATGTTTAGTTGTTGGTGGGCCAGTCCTACTTTTTTCCAAGGGGCTGAGGTAAGAGGGTCTTCTGTAGCTCGCTTGAACAGACCATACAAGTCTTTTTTATCTGCTGCTTAATTTTTTTGGCCTTTTTGAATGAAGTGAAATGGGTGTTAAATGGGTCAGAAATGCTTAAATTGGGCATTGGAAGCCAGCAGTACTACTTGTTCAGCATTTTTTTTTTGTTGTTTTGTTCCTTTCACCTGTCGGCATCATGATCGGAGTTAAAAATAGAGGAGATACATAAATTACTCAAGAATAATTCTGCGCCCACGCGCCGTTGGCTGCGTGTCAGCCGAAAGTCAGGTGGACGTGCCCTGCTCACTGAACCAAGAAGTAGAGTGAGTGAGAAGGCATGTTGGCCGGGCGTTTCACACATATCTTCGTGTAAATCCCCGTCGCAAAGAAGTCGAAATAAATTCTGCTCTGAAATTTTTTCATCGGACATCATGACATCCATTATATATAGTGGCTATAGTGTAAACGCCTGGTTTAATTTTTGTTACAGATTTTCTTTTGCACAGTTGGAGATATATTTATTTCCAGGAAAGTTAATGTCTGCAAATTCATGAATTTTTGCCGTAATATTTCCCGATAAGAATTAAGAAATGAAGCCACGACTTCAATATTATTTAAATTATGAGCAAAACCCACACTTCTGAAAACAGAAATAAAACAGAGGTGTTACCAGGATGCCAAGCTTGAGTGGGCATTTGTCCTCTTTGGGGGGGCAAAAAAAACCTCTGAATCGCCTTAAAAATATATTTTTTCATGTGGCGGCTGGTGAACTGGCGATGGGGGAAGGACATTAACAGGTGTTAACAGTTTTCATTAATTATGCACACTAGGGTTGTGCAGATCGTGAACCCCGATTTTTTGAAGGCGTAGCACCACCACCTGCTACCATGGGGCGAACAGCCGAGCTTTCCCTTTTGCTTTATTAAACCCAACACAGGTTAAACTAAAGTGCAAAACATCAAAGGGAATTTGAAATGCTTCTGGTAAAAAACTTGACTGACATCAGTATTTTTCGGCTACATACTGCACGGAGCCAAGTAAAGGACTAGCTACAGAATCACAATCACCAATTGTCATTGTCATGTGATTTCATGCGACTGATCATTTATATCTCATATTCACGTTTCATCCCCTTTTGGGGAAGAGGAAGATTTTTTTAATTACTCAAACTGGCATTCTGTCAATCTAACACCGTAGCCCAGTTAGGTTTGTCTGCTTTTCACCATCACATCTTAATTGGCTGATTTCCTTGGCTGATGAGGTGTGACTGCCTTGGCTGACCTCTTGGCTGTGCTGTAGCGCTGTTTATTGGTGATCACTCTGCTGGAGTTGAGAGAGGAAGTCGTGTGGGATTGAAGCTGAGAATTTACCTTGGTGTTTACGGGGTTTTCTTAAAATAATCCATGTGTTAAGACTCAAACAATAATAGAGACTAGACGATTTGCTCCCGAGGTATAACCTTTGTCGCAGTTGGGACAGGGAGGATGTTCCCCCTGGTATCTTACCCCTTTTTTGCCCCTGTAACAACTCGGTGAGCAAACAGCCAAGTTAAGTCCCTAATCTGGTCAAATAAAAGCGACGGGGGTTTTTTGGGGGGTTTCAGTCTCCTGGGAGCAAAGCAAAGTAAGGTAAAGTAAAATAAATTTAAACGCTAAATTAAGAAAATAAATTAAATGCTAAATAATTGTCGAACTAAGTGAATTGTGCGGTATACAAGGTAAAACAGTTTTCAGGGACTGTGGTACTCGCCTGCTTTTTTTTTTCCGTAGCTGTTTCAGCAAACGAACCCTTGCAAGCTCTCAACGCCAAGAATATTATCGAATTACCTCGATATCTAACTATAGCCCGGCTTGGTTCATACTCGGTTGCTTGCCTTTCATACAATCTTCTAGCCAATAAATGCTGACGTTCACCAGGGTTTTTAGTCCCCTTCATTCTCTATCCTGACTGCATTACCGCATAAACGCATTGCCAAGCTCGAATATTAACGCAAACCGGGGTTTTTGTCTTTCTCGCATTTTATTATTACCGAAGGGCTCTTCTGATGAAACACATTGTAAATACCCTATCTTTGTATTTTCCTCCGGTTGCTGTGCCTTGATCAGCTGATTAAGGTTTAACTGCTTGTTTGAGTGCTTTGGACAGCTTGTAGGGGGAGGTACCATGTTTATTTTGCTCACATAGTAAATGACTTGTTTATTCGGTCAGTTTTAAATAAAAAGGGAACCGCGGCTTTACTCTTTTCGCGCTTACTATAAAAGCACAAATGGGCTTCACTCCCAAACTTTAAGAGTGCAAGACCAAAATCAACAATAATGAAATGAGAAAAAAGGTTGCACTTTGCATAAACACATTTATTGTACCATGCGTTTCGGCGTAGTGCCTTCTTCAGTGTGCTTACAAACATAGTCAAACCACAGGTTATATTCCCATGCCAATACACTGACACACCCTCATCGATGAGGTGAGTGCAATTATGTAAATTACATGGAAATCACCAATGTATGCAATCATACCAGCACGCATAATTAGGCGTCATGGTAGCACAGCGCATATAGCTAAGACAGGTATGCAAGGTCATACTAAGAAGCAAACTATAAAAAGCAGGTAAGGGACAGATTCATCCTTCATTCATCCCATTAGGTGCAACCGTGTTCAAGGAAAAAATATACCAGGCCTCCCTCTGCAGTAGGCAGTTCTCACGATCTCCGCCTCTAGGGGACTGCCTGACTATTTCTAAGCCCATGAATTTAACAGAATTAGCACCATGGCCCGCTGAATTAAAATGTCTAGCGACAGAGGATTTTTCGTCATTTCTCCTAATTGCATATTTATGTTCACATATTCTGGTTTTAAGTTGGCGTTTAGTTTTCCCAACATAACATAAACCACACGGGCACATTAGCAAGTACACGACAAAAGTGGAAAGACATGAAATTCTGCCCCTTACCATAAAGTTTTTATTGGTGCTAGACTGTGTGAAAAATTTTTCTGTCATCATATTATTACAAACCACACAATTGAAACATTCGGCAGCACGACATAGTTCGCAATCAGTAGAGTTCCTAGAGGAACTAAGTAGTATGTCGTTTAGAGAAATGGTATGTACGCCAGAGCATGGTGGTACGGGGATCCAAGAAAAGGCAGGGAGAGAATGTTGGGTGACTGTAGGTCGGCAGTGCAGGAAAGGGCGTGCACGCCGTACAGCGACAGCTCCTCCAGTGGTTAAGGTGTCCAACCGATTCCAGACCTTGCAGGAACTCGACTTGGCCCCTAACCCTGAGAGTGAGGGGACTGATAAGCAGCAGGGCACCCTGTTGGCCTCTACCCCTCAGAAAAGAGAGTTATTGATAGTGGGGGACTCAATACTTAGAGCAATAGATAGCTTAGTCTGTTCGCTCGACGAGGAGTATCGTACGGTGTGTTGCCTGCCTGGTGCCCAGGTAGGAGACCTCCTGGAGCGTGTGGACAAGCTCCTGGCCAGAGTGGGGAGGGATCCAGTTGTCATGGTCCATGTTGGGACAAATGACATAGGTAAGAGTAGGTTTGAGGTTCAGCTAGGCAAATTTGTGGAATTAGCTGAGAAGCTTAGGAGCAGATTCTCAACTGTAGTGTTCTCCGGGATTCTACACGGTACCCCGTGCAAGTAGAGGTAAGCAGAATTTTATCTGGAGGTTTAACACGTGGCTATGAACCTGGTGTTGGAAAGAGGGGTATAGGTTTATGGGGCACTGGAACTTTTTCTGGGACAGGGGCAACCTGTTCAAGCCTGATGGGCTGCACCTGAACCGTAGGGGTTTCCTTTGCACTGGGCCAGCGTATGTGGAGGGTAGCACAGGATTATTTAAACTAGGGACTCGGGGGGCAGGGAGGTTAGTGAGTGTTACACATAGGGAAATGCAGACTGCCCCGATGGAAGCTGACGGCGTAACATGCACTAACAAGGTTTTACTTTTAAAGCAACAAAGCGAAGTGGGGGGCTCGAGGTGGCGGCCACATGGGAAATCAAGGGGGAAGAGCATTAGTAATAACCTGAAATGTTTTTATCTAAATGCAAGAAGCATAAAAAATACATTTCCAGAACTTCAGGCTGTAGTGATCAGTGAGGGCTATGACATAGTTGGGATTACAGAGACAAGGCTATGTGAAGAGGATGGAGATGAATACAATATAGACGGTTATAAGCTCTTTAGGAAGGATAGATGTAATAGGCAAGGAGGGGGCGTAGCACTCTATGTGAATGAAAACATTAATGTACAGGAAATTCCCGAAATTGAACATCCCTTGTCCTGTGAAGATATCTAGGTCAGGCTCATTGGCAAACACAAGACAGGTTTAAACATAGGAGTATGCTATCGACCACCAGCTTTGGACAGTACATTCAAAGAAATGCTTTTTAGGAGGATTACGCAAGCTTCTAGTGGTGGTGGGACTATTATCATGGGAGACTTAAATTATCCTGGTATCAATTGGGAAAAGGTGAAAGGACAGGGTAGGGGGGAGGAAGAATTTCTAGATGCTATAAATAATAATTTCTTGATGCAGTATGTTAATAAACCTACCAGAGCGAAGGCAATTATAGACTTAGTGCTCTGTAATGACCCCAATAGAATTAGCAATGTTGAGGTACTGGAGCCACTTGGGACAAGTGATCACTCTGCTGTTAATTTTGATGTTTCATGGGAAGTTAAAAAGGTGTATTTTAAAACAAAAATTTTCAATTTTAGGCGAGCAAACTTTGACAGGATGCGCTCATATCTAGCTGAAATAAAATGGGAGACACTCCTGGACTGTAAGTTCGTAAATGAGATGTGGGAAAGATTAAAGGGGGTTTTACTTGAATCACAATGCAGATTCATTCCGAAGGTGTCCAAAAGTAAGCAGAAAAAGCAGAATCCTCAGTGAATGACCAAAAGTATTCATAGGATGTTGAGGGAAAAGAGGAATCCTTATAAGATGTACATAAAGGATAACAATGAGAATACTAGGGCTGAATACTGTAAAATGCGGGCTGTGGTAAAAAAAAAAAGCTGAGGAATGCTCAAAGACTGTATGAAAGACAAAAGGCAGAGGGGGCAAAAACTAGCCCTAAGTGCTTCTTTCAGTACTGTAGCAGAAAAAGGAAAGTTAAACAGCAGGTTAAGTGCATAAAGAATAAAAATGGAACGCTGCTATCTGATAAAAAGCATATTGCGGATGCCTTAAACAGTTACTTTGTGGAGAATTTTACCTCAGAGGGGGTCTTTATTTGGCCAGAGGGCATGTCAAGTGCTCAAGATTATTTAGCAGTAATTGAGGTTCGGGATAACGAAGTATTAGACGAGTTGCATAAACTAAAAGCAGATAAGGAAGGCGGCGGGTCCTGATGGCTTATATCCTAGAGTGTTCTGGGAAGCTGGTGAGTTCATCTTTCAGCCGCTATCCGCCATATTCAGACAGTCTTTAGAAACTGGAGAAATACCAAATGATTGGAAACAGGGCAATATAATACCAATATATAAGAAAGGGGACCATACCAAGCCAGGAAACTACAGGCCAGTGAGTTTAACTTGCATTTCGTGCAAAATATTGGAATCTATCATAAAAGATGAGCTGGACTTATTTCTTGAACGTTAACAGTATCTTGAGGGATAGCCAACATGGTTTTCGGAAGGGAAGGTCATGCCTAACAAACCTTCTGGAATTTTTGAAGAGGCCACCAGGACTTACAACCAGAGCAGGGCTTATGACATCATGTACTTGGATTTTCAGAAAGCATTCGATACAGTATCGCATAAGAGACTAATTTTTAAAATGAGCTCCATTGGAGTTACAGGAGGTATTCTGAAGTGGATCCAAAACTGGTTACAGGACAGAAAATAAAGAGTAGTGGTCAGTGATATCTCATCTGAGCTGGGTATGGTGGGGAATGGTGTCCCCCAGGGATCAGTGTTGGGACCTCTGCTGTTCCTCATTTACATTAATGACCTTGATAGGAATATTGAGAGCAGATTGGTTAAATTTGCTGATGATACTAAATTGGGGGGTTTGGAAAATAGTCTAGGGTCCACTAATGTGATTCAGGACGATTTGGATAGAATCCAGAATTGGGCAGAAATGTGGCAAATGAAATTTAATCTAGCAAAATGTAAAGTTGTACATGTAGGTTATAAAAACATTGGATGGGATTACTTCATGGGAGGTTTAAAACTGGAATATGCTGCACACGAGAAAGATCTGGGAGTGATTGTTAACCAAACCCTCACAGGTTCTAGCCATTGTGCCATAGCAGTTAAAAAAGCTAATCGAATGCTAGGATACATTGCCAAAAGTATTGAGTACAAATCTAAGGAGATAATGCTTCTTTTGTACAACATGTTCGTTCGACCACACCTGGAGTATTGTGTACAGTTCTGGGGACCATACTTTAAGAGAGATATAGAGGCTCTAGAGAAAGTTCAGAGAAGAGCCACCAAGCTTATTCCTGGTATAAAAGATGAAAGCTATGAGAAGAGGCTGAAGATCCTTAATCTCTTTAGTCTTAGGAAAAGGAGACTCAGGGGTGATTTGATTGAGGTCTTTAAATATGCTAAAGGGATTAACAAAGTGAAATATGTAGGATTCCTTCAACCAAGTGTTGTGAGTAGTACTCGGGGTCACAAATGGAAGTTGACCTAAGGTACATTTCGAACTGATATTTGGAAATATTTCTTCTCCCAAAGGGTAATTTCAATGTGGAAAAGCTTACCTGACCATATTGTTGAGGCAGAGACCTTGGGGGTTTTCATGAGCAGGCTTGACCTAAAGCTAGATACCATTGAGTCATTTAGTATCTGAAGGGATATATTCACAATAGTATAAAGAAACTGGCGAGCTTAGTTGGGCTGAAAGGCCTGTTCTTGCCATTCATGTTATGTTATGTTATGTTATGTAATCGTTATAGGCCACTGAAATTGCTTGATTGTTATTTAGACCAAGTACACGGGAGCAGATTTACGGAATGGTGGAGCACCTGCAATTGGGGAAATCTAAACTCAGGCTTCTTTTCGGCGGCATTTTAAATAGTTTAAACCGCTTCAGGTGTGTATGTTTCAAGAAATTACATCGCCACATCCCAACTCAGCATTTCATCTCTCGTTGTAGTATTTTTAACAAGATCTATAATGATAAAATAAAAATAAAGAGTTTTGTCATGAGACCGCCCTGGAGTTTAAGCGTCAAGAATATACGCAAAGTGGATGACATTCTGAAAAGCGGATGAAACATGAATGTGATATATATATGATCAGTCGCACAAAATGGTGTGGCAATGACATCGTGTTCATGAAAGTCCGCTGTTCTACGGCCATTTACATTTCGAAATGCACCAATCAAACATGCTGTCTTAGTAAACAGCTCTACTCATTCAACTTAGAGAGTAAACGAATCCACCATTTGATTGCCTATCATGCAAAGTAAATGGGAACACGTTTACTTTTCTTAGAGTTGTCTTCTGTAGTGCTTTACTTGGCCCCGTGCACTATGTCGCCGAAAAATACTTATGCCAGTCAAGTTTTTTTCCGGAAGTGCTTATGATGCAGATTTATTGTTCATACCTGCAAACTCATGACGGTTAAAAAAGGTGACAAATTAATCGTGGACACCCACCCCCCCGCGGGCGCAACCAAACAAAATTAAGGAAAAGGAAAATATTTTATTTTTTAATTTATTAATTTTTATTTCTGCAATTTGGAGTTTTGCATCTCACACCAGATTACCAGACGCAGCATGACACAGGAAACACTACTCAAACTATATGAACATAAACTACAGCTTTATAATCAAGTTATATTGTTAGATTGGTAGTACAAGAGATCACAATATACATCGGAAACATAAAATCCACTGAAGTGGCTGGAAAGAAAGTCATTTTTTAGACATTTTGGCCTGAACAAGCCGTTCAGGGGCACGTTTGCGCTGTTTTTGCCATGTGCCTCTTTCAGGCCATCCTCTCCTTTTCCACCACCTCTGCCCTATTACCAGCAGCACTGGTAGACGGCTGGCAACCAAATTCAGCCCTCCTTTCCCTCAGTGCTGCCAAATTTACCTGTCGCTGTGCTTTATCCCTACTTCCAGCTCCACTGATACTTGCACACTCCTGTCCACCTCTCCAAATTTTACATTATCCCTTTTAAACATTTCCACCCCAGTCTGTTTCCGATTTTGCAGAGTGTACTTCGCGGTTTGCACTGCACCGCTACTTTTTTGATAGCTGACAATGAAGATAGTTAAGTTCTTCTAACAGAAAAAATGACAATCTACCACACTCAGTAAATGACATAAAAACACAAAGAGTAATTGTCATCCTCGCCAAAAACAAGGGCTAATCACTCGCCCTCGACGTGGTAAAGAACAATATTAGTTGCTAGTTGACGCTGATAAAAGTTTAGCTTACGTCTTTGATACGATAGCCTGCTTGTGCTCAACAACCAGAGACTGCTCGAACAAGCGGTTTGCATGGGGATTTGAAAAGACGGTGCTAATTTCAGAAAGAAAAAAAATCCTGTCTGCTTTCTGTCTCTCAAAAAACGCTCTGATCGAGTGCTTTCTGTATTTGAAAAAGGCAAGAGTACCATTCACAACCTCCACTTTTTAACTTTTTTGGGTTTTTTTTTTTGGCCAGAATAATTTTTAAAGGGGGCACAAATATTTTTGGGGGGTTTTTATGAGTGAGAAGGGGGTTTAGAATGATGGGGGAACAATTTTAAAAGGAAGGGACTATTTCGAGACTATAAAGGGTCCTCACTGACAAACGAGAACCAAAATGAGTGATTGCGCGGTGCAAGATGAGTGGAACTTGTGGCGGCTGTCTCGGCAGCTGCGGACTCCAGAGGCCGCAGTTGAATTGTGCAAAGAGCGGGGTCTGATTGCTCGCTCTCCGCTTTGTCAGCGGTGTCGCTGAGTCCTCTTGCGGTTTGCGAAGGCAGACTCTCGAGTGGGCTTCGTATGGCGCTGCCGCAATCGAAGACGCAGCGGCAGCCACCGCTCGGACCTCCGACCGCAGCATTTGTCGTGGCAGCTGGTTCGCTGGCAGCAGGATGTCATTGGAAGCCGTCCTGGTGCTCACCTACTGCTGGGAGGCACAGATGTCAAACAACGCGGCGGCAGCAATAAAGGAATCCAGCCTCGACGGCGAGCTCACAAGCAAGGAGACCGTCGTCGACCGGTTCGCTTATTGCCGCGAAGTTTGCCTCCACGTCGTCCAGCAGTGTAGTACCACCACTATAAGGGGCCCAGGACGTATCGTGGAAATCGACGAGTCCAAATTTGACAGCCGCCGAAAATACAACCGCGGTGGTTTTTTTTTTTTTTTTTTCTTCGAGGTTGAGAACCGGAATTTGGCGACGTTAATACCCCTTATTAAGGAGTATGTTGCTGCCGGTTCGCAAAGCGTAACCGACTGCTGGCGGGCATACGCTTGCCTCAGCGAGGAAAACTTCCAGCATCTCGCGGTGAACCACTCCTTGAACTTCGTCGATCCTGCCTCCCCTGGCGCGCACACTCAAAATATTGAGTGCCAGCGGTGGCAGATCGAGAGGTCCTCGCCATCCACGCAGACGAGCAGCAGCAGCGACGGCTGACCGGACATTCACATTGGCGCGGCGCGTCCGTTGACGGCTACGCCTCCCCATTCATTTGCTATGGAAGGCGGCGAGCGTGTCCATAGCCCCGGCGCAATGCATGATGGGAGCGGCGCGTCAAATTTTGTGCTTGCGGCGCGTCGACGAAGCTGGGAAAAATTAAGTTTATGGTAATGAATCCGGCAAGCGGAACGCGTATATCCAATCAAGTGGTTGAAGGCAGTGTGTACGTTGTCTTCCAGGAACGTGGGCTACGAAATAATGGTTCCCCTGATTGCAAGTGATTCCTGAACACAATGGAGGAAAAGCTTTTTATCGCCGTGACCTCTTTTCCTGTTTTATATGACAGTTCCCTGCCTTGTTACAGGGACAATGAGAAACGCAACTGCACATGGAGGAAGGTAGCAGAGATTTTTGGTGTCTCTGGTGGGTTTGAGCATTCTGTCACTGTTAAAAATGAAATAAAATACGGCATTGTGTGGCTCTAATTACTGAGACCTGGCGCTCAGCAAATCGCGTTTTTTACAGGCCCCGATACGTGCCCAGACCGGCGCCGTTTTCGCCGAAGATGCAGGATGGCAACTATCAGAACTGTCCTCGTTCTCCGATCCATGACAATGATTAAACTCCATGACAATAACGGAATGCATTTATACACAACTGCAGTCCCTCAAAAATTCAAAATCCAAGCGGGAAAAACGACAATGGGGTGGATTAATATCGTTGTCAATGAAAACTTGCTTCAGCCAGTTGTCAGCTGCATTTCGCTTCCAGTGACGTCACTAGAAAACTGGACCGCCCAAAGGCAGCAAAACCAAGGGGATAGAAGCGTCTGCAGGCGTTGACGCGCCGCGCCAATGTTAATGTTCCGTTAGGGTTCTATTTGGCAGAGTACACCCGGGCGACGTAAACACAGCGGCGTCGACCACTTTGCTCAAATTTTAGCCGACATCCCGTTGCTGTACGCGCCACCAAAGAGCATGTAACATCTCGTCACCACCACTCTCCAGACTTCTGCTTCGGCAGAGGTCTCCTATAAGGTCCAAAGAAAGAACAATTACACTTTGCGCCCGGAACCGCATTATTTACAGTTCCGGGCACCAGCACACAGCATCATTTGCACACCGAGACGACTACGACGTCCATTGAATATTATCTTAAAGCCAACTTCGCGTAAATTCCAAAATTACTGTCGTCAAGCGCAAAGCAAACTTAAGAACGCGAATCATTACTCAAACAGAGGTCCAGGCGCGAATGAATGAAGCCCCACAATGACACAAGCGGCTGGGTGTGGAACACAGTAGCGCGCGGAAACTGAGCGCTCGCCCTTGCGGCACGCGCGTGCTTACGCTGCGCAAAGTGCGCATGCCCTAGTATTGTCAACAGTGTCATGGCTGCCTCCTTTATAAGCAAGTAGCACGTATAGCCGCTGTGGAAATTAAAGTGTAAATTATCTTTACTAGATGTACGGTCGACGTTTTTCCACACCCGAATACTTTACTTGGTATCTTAACATTAAGGTAAGCTGAAAAAGTTGTGATTTTTTTCGATTTTGCTGGAGGTTGTGTATGGTACTCTTACCCAGCAGGCATAACAGCAAACAAAATCCTTTGTATTTCATCCGAGAGCAGTTGTTCAGGTTGGCACTCCAAAGTTGATCAAAAAGGCGACTTTGCCGGGGAGACAGTGAAAGTGACAGTGGTTTGTTTGCGGTCTGAGTCTGGAATATTCGTAAGCAACTCCAAAGGAAAGGAAGCGCGCGCTACTGTACGAGACTTGGTTCTAACTTTGTAACTGGCAGTCATGGAACGACAGGCAGACCAACATTATAGAATATAATATATATGTTGCTCAACAATAACGTCCGTAGTCTGTCTGCCCCCCCCAAAAAAAACTCTTCGGATCTACACAATTCACGTAAGTGACCTATTTTGGGATCAAAACGGCGAATTTTGCCGAAAGGTGACTAGTTTGCAGGTATGATTGTTGCAACAACCCTAGTGAGTGACTAGCAACTCCAGACTAAGTTGCTGGCTAGCTGCCTTGGGTCACTCGGTTGCCAACTCAGGTTATAAATACACGAGTCAACATCGATGACAAATTACCTTAATGTCAAACAACAAGACTGACAAAATAAGCAGTGGTAGAAGTAGCAACAAAAGAGATATGGGCGAAGTTTTAATTCCCTGAGAGAAGCACAGGGCCGTAGACGTGACCTCAGACTGATGATGGCAGTCTAAGAGAATGGGAGCGTCCCTAGTAATTCGGTGGACCCATTGGTTTCACAGCAGAATAGACTGGCAAAAGAATCCACCTACTTTTGGCTGTGACTCAGCTGGATATCGCGTGCTTGCTGTCAAATGTTTTTTATCTTGAGTTGTCATTGGGTGGGCAGAGCTTTTCTCAGGGTGGGCACTGCCCACCCCCTGCAACCCCCCCCCGGTAAGGCCCCTGAAATAAAATACGCAAATATCTATGTAGTTGTAACTTAAATAATGATGTCACATTTTCCTAAGTCCGCAAGAAATGTTTCAGCCTTTGGAAATCTGGAGGTTTTAGTCCATGTTGTGTATAAGCTGAACAACTCAACAGAAAGCGGTGACTTGTTCAGTCAGATCAAATGGTTGAACGTAAAGTGTGCTAACTTTGTTTGCCTTTTACTCCTAATTTGAGAGCTAATCTCAAGAATAAACTTCAGCTGTTGCTGACGAATTAACGCGATAAAGCCCTTCTGAGTTGCAAGTGTCATAGGGTTGCGCGGATTGAAAACTGTTCACACAACGGGACTGATTATGTCTTCACATTTGTGAGAAATGATCACTTATCCGCCTTAGGCAGGCTGTACTGTGTAAAACATTTATATTGAGATTTAATGGTATAGTAATCAATTTGTGAACTGCATGCAAGCCAATGTCTTACAGTATTAAGACCAATATTTCGCCACAGCAAATTAATGATATTTACAGTGACATGAGCAAGATTTCAAATTTTGGGCATTCAACATGAAATAATAAATGTATTAATAAATATTTTGTGACAATAAATGCGTAAGTTGTCATCCATAAGGAAAATGTTTCTACTTCATGACTACTCCCAGCAAACATGAGTGCGTAAGTTGTCATCCATAAGGAAAATGTTTCTACTTCATGACTACTCCCAGCAAACATGAGACGTTCGCCTGACGTGCAGATCATGTCTTTATTGCGTCAGTCGGTCTTGTATGGAGCCAGAACCCTGACATTAATAGTTGGCATTGAAAACAGAATTTGGAATTGTAATCACAATTTTTGGCATTGAAAATAATATTTGGCATTGCAATAACGATTTTTAGCATTGAAAATAAAATTTGGCATTGTAATAAAGTTTGTACTGACACTGGAAAAAAAAATATTGGCATCGAATAATGTTGGAACACAGACATAAAAACATACAAGATTAAAAAAAAAAATTATTATCATGTCGTTTTCAATGTCAGTCTTCAGATTTCTTCTTCGTGATCATGTTTTTTCAGTGTGTTTTTTACGCTGTATTCTCCAAGCAGTCTCACAGGTTTTCAGTTTCAGTGTTTTTTTTTTCGGTTTCAATTTTTTTTTTGCAATGCCAAGTCACTGTCGGGGTTTTGGCGTGGAGGGGGGAGTGTCTGTTGGGGGGAGCTAGGGAAGCCTGAACGCGCCTCTAGGTTATAACAGGGGAGTGAGTGGGAGTAGCGCGGCCGGGCCGCAAATTTTTTTACTCTAAATGCTATGGCTGTTGCACCTTTTATTTCTACTTCTTGCTTGTCTTGAAACATGGCGAGGTTATGCTTTTATTGAGCACGGTGGGCGATACTGTGATTAGTTTGCGTACAATGAGAGGGATTTTAAAATGCTTGGGGCTGTACAGAAGACAGAATGAGCCTGACCCCCTGGAGGTAGCGACGTTTCTGAACATCGGTCAAGCTATCACTAGCTCGGAAAACGACGGTCGTACCGTCACAGCTAATAATGAAATGGGCAAATACAGCAGACATCACGTTAGTAACATTACGTGATGTACTTGCTGTCAAGTAGCCGTCACATGGAAATATATAACGAAGCTTGTTCAACAAAAATAAATATGTACTCTGTTCAGAAAAATACACAAGCAAACTTGAATAATTTGCGGAAACAATCAATTGTGATTGATAGTGAAAAAATTAATACATAATAAACAAGATAGGAAGTTGGTAGTTTGGCCAAGGTGATGGGTGCGATTTTGATGAGGTGCCATTATGCCAGATCAGCACTTACAATTGCTTGTTACAGTACATGTGTTCTTACATACGTAAGGCAAAAAAAAATCAAGAAGAGCAGAACGTACTCTGGAATTAATACATACAATTGCCATCAAAATTGGGTTCTGGTGAAAAGGAGAAAGAGTGAGGAAAAATACACGACCATACTGCATGTGCTGTAGTACAAGTGTATTGAATAAGGAAAGATTCAATGGGAGAATTATTTTATAAATGGCCATCAAAGTTGGTACTGTTGGGATTCTGATTCTGCATGCCATGTTTAAGTTCTGTGCCTGGCCTTGTGCCATGTTAGATTAATCCGCGCATTCTTGACCATTGCTTATGTCTGACTATTCTTAGGATTGTTTTGTGTTTTGGTAATTTAGATTCATTGTGTTATTATTTTTCATGTCTTAGTAATTTAGTTTCCATGCCATGTTTTCATTTCTATGCTTTGCACTTTGTCTCCCCTGTCTTGTCATGTGTGTATCTTTGCTCACGGTCCCTTGTCTTGTGTGCCACTCATTCGGGTGATTTATTGGTTTCTGGGTTTCAATCTTCCTTCATTATCTCGTGTTCTTCCTTCCTCTCTCTTTTACTGTCTTACTAACACATACTAATAGTTTATTGTTTTTGCTAAATACTAATCCACACTAACCTTGTATATTTGGACTAACTTACTAACAAGCACTTGGGATTGTATAGCTGCACTTACTAATTGACTAATGATCTCTCAGCTGTCGCCCAATTCTAGTCTCCGCCTCCTTGCCTATCCCTAATTATCTCTGCTGCAAGTTTCTGTGGATTTCCACTTATACTTTGTGCTTTCCTTTTCTTTTATCTTGGCACTTTAGTACTCCTTAACCGGAGCTGTTGTTTTGTACTTTGGTTTGTCTTGTGATCCCTGTCTGCGTTTTGGCTACAGCCAAATTCATGTAATTAGTTTATCCCTCATGTGTCTCTCCCTAATCATTGTCACCATTGATTGCACCTGTTCTCCCTGGTCATGTGTTTACCCTGGATGTGTATATAAGATGTCTGTTTGGTTCTCACTCTTGTCAGATCGTTCTCCCTAGTTTTCTCGTGCCACGTTTCTCGCCTTGATTGCTCAGTGTTTATCTTTCTGACTGGATTGCTCGACTATTGATTTTGGTTTGCCCTTTTTGGATTTTGTTGCATCTGTGAGTTTTGACCTTTTTCTGCCCGACCTTGATTTTGTGATTACTGCCCTGGTTTTGGATTCGGACTGTCTTTGGCTTATGAGTTTGTTTCTCCTCCAAACCTACGCCTGTGTACCGAACCCTTTTTGTCTGACCACGAACTTTGTTATTGGTGCCCTGGTTACGATTCTGGATTACGCCCATTGGATACTGTTTTTGGATTGTGGACTTTGTACCGTTGCCAGCTCTGTTGGGGGGTTTCCCCCTTCAGAAATAAAGCCTCCTTTTTGCATTCTACTGGTTGTCGCACTTGGTTCATTTCGTAAACCCCAACAGGTACTTTGCAATGTGCAATTGGAGAAAATGGAATGAAGGGCCATGTTTGAGGGCCTGTAATTCCCACAAATCAAAAGGTTTGTGAAAAATAATACTTGCATACCATAGTACGTGTATTTTAGAGCAAGCACATTGAATATGAAGAGATTTTTCATGATTGAAATTATTGAATAAATGACTGTCCAAGTTGGTACATTGCAATGTGTGAACTGAGACAACTGAATAGGTGGCCATTTTCATTGCCTTTAATTCTTGCAAATCCAAAATTTTTTGAAAAATAACACTTCTATACAATACAACATGAATGTCTTTAATTCTGGAATACTGAATATGAGGACATTTTGTGGTGGAGTTAAATAAATGCCCATCAAAGTTAGTACTTGGCAATGTGCAAATAGAGACAATAGAATGGAGGGCCGTGTTTCAGGGCATGTAACTTTTGAAATGCAACAAATTTGCAAAAAATAACACTTAACTGCCATAATAGATATATTTAAGCACAAGCCCACTGAATACAAAGAGATGATATGGCGGAATTTTAAATGAATAGCTGTCAAAGCTGATACCTTGCGATGAGCAAATGAACCGGGAGCCATATTTGATGGCCGTAATTCCAGTTTAGCTGAAAGTCTATAGTAAATCACCTTTCCATACTATACTACATGCATTCTAGTACAAGCGCAATGAATATGAAATGATTCCATGATAAAGTTATTAAATAAATGGCCGTCAAAAATGGTGCTTTGCATTGTGCAAATGGAGAGAATTGAATGGGGGGGGCAATATTTTAGAGCTTGTAGTTCTTGCAAATGAAGAAATTTGAAATGGATAAAGTGCCAAATTCATACAATAGTACACTACAGGCCAAAATTTTGGGGCCACCCTCAGATTTTTAATGGTGCTTAGTTTTGTCCCCTTGGTTTTGGGGAAGGCATTTATACAGCAATGGAACAATTGAAGTCAAGGCAAGATCTGGAAGACCAAGAAAAATTTTAGATAGAATGGCCCGAGATTTGGTAAGAAATGCTCAGAAGAACCCAAACAGCACTGCAAAAGAGCTGCAAAAAAGAGCAGCAGACACAGGTCTAGTTGTTTTACAGGACAACAATACAGCGTACCTAAAACAACAAAGACCTACATGGCAAAGTGGCAAGAGTTTCCTTTCCCAGGACCTCAACACAAAATTAAGCATCTAGAGTATGCAAAAGAAAACCTTTAGAAACCTCAAGCCTATTGAAACAACGTGCTTTTGACTGATGAAACCAAAATTGAACTTTTTCAACTGTATGTTTGGAGAAAAATGGGTGAAGCATTTGTGGAGAAAAACACATTGTCAACTGTTAAACATGGAAGTGTGTCCATTATGCTTTGGGGTTGTGTAGCAGCTGGAGCACAAGGAATATTGTGTGAGTGGAGAGAAGAATGGATTCCACCAAATATCAAGACATTCTAGAGGCTAATGTTCACAGCTAAGTCCAGAAATTGAAGTTGAAGAGGGTACCCCTGCAAGACAATGACCGGAAGCATACCTCAAAATCCACAATTAAGTACCCCCAGGAAAGACGGATGAAGGTTTTGGAATGGCTATCAAGATCGTTAGACTTGAATATTATTGAAAATCTGTGGAGAGACCTTAAACATGCCGTGCATGCAGAAGCAGAAGAATATTTCTGAGCTAGAGGTGCTCTGTCAGGGAGAGTGGGGAGAAATTCCAAATACAAGAATTGAAAGACTCTTAGCTGGCTACAGGAAGCCTTTGCAAGCTGCTATAGCTTCCCAAGGAGGAGTTACAAAGTACGAGCTGACAGGCACTATAATTTTGAAATTGTAAAAAGTAAAAAATAATGCTTACGTCGCCCGGATTGGCGTCACCGGGACCCCACCCTGGAGCCAGGTCTGGGGTTGGGGTTGGTAGGCGAGCACCTGGTGATCGGGCCTCCGCTCACGGGACCCACCCGGGCATAGCCCGAACGAGCAACGTGGGCCCGCTTTCCCGTAGGCCCATACCCCGCGGGAGGGTTCAGAAGGGGCTGATGCCTCGTGTTTTGGGTGGCAGTCGTGGATGGGGGCCCCGGCGACCCAATCCCCGGACTCTGAATCTGGTTCTGGGGACATGGAATGTCACCTCACTGGGGGGGAAGGAGCCTGAGCTTGTGCAGGAGGTCGAGCGATACCGGCTAGAGATAGTCGGGCTCACCTCCACGCACAGTCTGGGCTCTGGAACCCAACTCCTTGAGAGAGGCTGGACTCTCTTCTACTCTGGAGTTGCCCGCGGTGAGAGGCGGCGGGCTGGTGTGGGTTTGCTTATAGCCCCCCAGCTTAGCCATCAGGTGTTGGAGTTTTCCCCGGTGAACGAGAGGGTCGCTGCCCTGTGCCTTCGGGTCGGGGACAGGTGCCTCACTGTCATTTCGGCTTATGGGCCGAATGGCAGTGCAGAGTACCCGACCTTCTTGGAGTCTGTAGGAAGGGTACTGGAAAGTGCTCCGACTGGGGACTCCATTGTCTACTGGGGGACTTTAACGCCCACGTGGGTAGTGACAGTGTTACCTAGAGGGGCATGATTGGGAGGAACGGCCTCCCCAATCTGAACCCGAGCGGTGCTCTGTTATTGGACTTCTGTGCAAGTCACGGTTTGTCCATAACGAACACCATGCTCAAGCATCAGGGTGTCCATCAGTGCACGTGGCACGAGGACACCCAAGATCGGAGGTCAATGATCGACTTTGTGGTCGTGTCATCTGACCTTCGGCCGTATTTCTTGGACACTCGGGTGAAGAGAGGGGCTGAGCTGTCCACTGATCACCACCTGGTGGTGAGTTGGATCCGCTGGCAGAGGAGGAAGCTGGACAGACTTGGCAAGCCCAAACATGTTGTGAGGCTTGTTGGGAACGTCTAGCGGAACCCTCTGTCAGAGGGGTTTTCAACTCTCACCTCCGGGAGAGCTTTGACCAGATCCCAAGGGAGGCTGGAAACATTGAGTCTGAATGGACTATGTTCTCCACCTCCATTGTTGCCGCGGCTGTTTGGAGCTGTGGCCGTAAGGTTTCCGGTGCCTGTCGTGGCGGCAATCCCTGAGCCCGGTGGTGGACACCGGAAGTAAGGGATGCCGTCAAGCTGAAGAAGGACTCTTACCGGAAGTAAGGGATGCCGTCAAGCTGAAGAAGGAGTCTTACCGAGGTTGGCTAGCTCTCGGGACGTCCGAGGCAGCTGACCGGTACCGGCAGGCTAAGCGTGCTGCGGCCCGGGCGGTGGCGGAAGCAAAAACTTGGGTATGGGAAAAGTTTGGGGAGGCCATGGAGGAGGACTATCGGTCGGCCCCGAAGAAATTCTGGCAAACCGTCCGGAGCCTCAGGAGGGGAAAGCAGTACCCTGCCAACACTGTTTACAGTGGAGGTGGGGAGCTGTTGACTTCAACTGGGGATATTGTCTGCCGTTGGAAGGAATACTTCGAGGACCACCTCAATCCTTCTGTTACGCCTTCCGTAGAGGAAGCAGAGGCTGGGGACTCAGAGGCTGACTCATCCATCACTCGGGCTGAAGTCACTGAGGTAGTTCGGCAGCTCCTCGGTGGCAAGGCACCGGGGGTGGATGAGATCCGCCCTGAGTACCTCAAGTCTCTGGATGTAGTAGGGCTGTCTTGGTTGACACGCCTCTGCAGCATCGCGTGGCAGTCGGGGACAGCGGCTCCGGATTGTTTCCTCTATTTAAGAAGGGGGACCGGAGGGTGTGCTCCAACTATAGGGGGATCACACTTCTCAGCCTCCCGGGTAAAGTCTATACTAGGGTGCTGGAGAGGAGAATCCGGCCGATGGTCGAACCTCGGATTCAGGAGGAACAATGCGGTTTTCGTCCTAGTCGTGGAACACTGGACCAGCTCTATACCCTCCGCAGGGTGCTTGAGGGTGCATGGGAGTTTGCCCAACCTGTTCACATGTGTTTTGCGGACTTGGAGAAGGCATTCGACCGTGTCCCTCGTGGTATTCTGTGGGAGGTGCTTCGGGAGTATGGAGTCCGGGGCCCTCTACTAAGGGCCGTGCGGTCTCTGTATGACCGGAGCAGGAGCTGGGTTCGCATTGCCAGCAGTAAGTCAGACCTGTTCTGGTGCATGTTGGACTCCGGCAGGGCTTCCCTTTGTCACCAGTTCTGTTCATTATTTTTATGGACAGAATTTCTAGGCGCAGCCAGGGGGCGGAGGGAGTTCGGTTTGGGGACCACAGGATCTCAGCTCTGCTTTTTGTGGATGATGTAGTCCTGTTGGCTCCTTCGAACCAGGACCTTCAGCATGCACTGGGGCGGTTTGCAGCCGAGTGTGAAGAGGCTGGGATGAGAATCAGCACCTCAAGTCCGAGGCCATGGTTCTCAACCGGAAAAGGGTGATATGTACATTGTACCGATCTGTCGTGGTGAAGAAGGAGCTGAGCCCGAAAGGCAAAGCTCTCGATTTACCAGTCAATCTACGTTCCTACCCTCACCTATGGCCATGAACTCTGGGTCATGACCGGAAGAACGAGATCTCGGCTACAAGCGGCTGAAATGTGTTTTCTCTGCAGGAGCCCACCCTTAGAGATAGGGTGAGGAGCTCTGTCACTCGGGAGGAGCTCAGAGTAGAGCCGCTGCTCCTCCACGTCGAGAGGGGCCAGCTGGGGTGGCTCGGGCATCTTCATCGGATGCCCCCTGGACGCCTTCCTGGGTCCGGGCATGCCCCACCGGGAGGAGAAGGCCTCGGGGAAGACCCAGGACATGCTGGAGGGACTATGTCTCTCGGCTGGCCCTGGAACGCCTCAGGATACCCCCGGAAGAACTGGAGGAAGTGTCCGGGGAGAGGGAAGTCTGGGCATTCCTGCTTAGACTGCTGCCTCCGCGACCCGGCCACGGATAAGCGGTAGAAGATGGATGGAAAAATAAAAATTATTCTTGCTTTGAAATGTGATGATGTGTCATGTTTAACTTTGTAGCATTTAGTGTTCAGGTTTAGTTTAAATCACTAGGAGATTAATTGTAACAGACATTTAAACTAGGGGTGCCAAAATTTTTGCACCCTTCTGTAAGCCTATTTTACTTTCAAATTTTGGCACAAATGTGCATTGAAAGAAACTGAATGGGTAACATTGTTTTTGGGCCTATAATTTATCAAAGGCTATTTGCACACTCAGCTGTATTACTTCTGGTCGGTTACATCAAACAGGCAGTATGGTAATGCTATTTTCAGCAGACAGTTTGATTTGCAAACGTTTTTGTTCCCCACTTCCATTTCCACCCTTCACCAAATGCCAGTTTTGATGGTAATTCATGCAGTAGATCAAGAGTATTTTCTGCGCTACTTTACCCATTTGCTTAATGTCCAAACACTTGTACTCTAACAAGCAATTGTTTGTGCTGATCTGGAATAATAGCACATCAAAATCGCATCACCTTGGATAAACTACCAACTTCCTATCCTGTTTATTGTGTATTTATTTTTTCACTAATCAATCACAATTGATTATTAGCGCAAATTATTCTGTACAGTCCCAAGCATTTTAAAATCCCTCTCATTGTACGCATACTAATCACAGTATCGCCAGCCGTGCTCAATAATAGCATAATCTCGCCATGTTTCAAGACAAGCAAGAAGTAGAACTTAATCAAATCATGTAAATGAGCCAAAAGTTTCTTATCATAATGTGATGTTCTCGCGTTTAAATAACGTGAAGATATCTTGTTAAGGCGTGAAAATATGTTGTCATAACATGAAAAGGATCTTGTGATAACAAACAACTTTTCATTTATGACGTTTTTTTTTCCAGGAATGGCAGCAATACGCTACCGTAAGACAGGGACTCGGTCACATGACCTTGCCCATTCATAAGTTTCAATGTCTCCTTGGAGACGATTGACCAAACAGAGGACAAGTAAAAGGTGCAATTGCCATAACGTTTAGAGGAAACAAATTTGCGGCCCGGCCACGCTACTCCAACTCACTCCCCTCTTATAAACTTGAGGCGCGTTCAGGCGTCCCTAGCTCCTCCCCTCAGACACTCCAGCCTCCATGACAAAACCCTGACAGTAGCTTGGCATTGAAAAAAGGAAAATTGAAACCAAAAAAAAAACACTGAAACTGAAAACCAGTGAGAGTGCTTGGGGAATACAGCGTAAAAAAAAACACTCACTGAAAAAATTTGAACATGAAGAAGAAATCTGGACTGACATTGAAAACTACATGATAAAATATTTTTTTAAAATCCAAATAAAATATTGTATGTTTTTATGTCTGTGGTCCAACATTATTCGATGCCAATACGTTTTTTTCCCAGTGTCAATACAACTTTTATTACAATGCCAAATTTTATTTTAAATGCTAAAAATCGTTTTTGCAATGCCAAATTTTATTTTCAATGCCAAAAATCGTGATTACAATTCCAAATTCTGTTTCAATGCCAACTATTAATGTCAGGGTTCTGGCCCCATAGTCTAGGACCATATCTATATGTCAATACGACGCACAAATAAGGTTCATGTCACCAATTTTTGAAATTGCATTGAACAGTTTGTATCGCTGTTTAAGAGCATGAAATCCCCATAGTCCTGTCTCCACGATACAGAACCCACCACTTCCTGTAGCTCAACGTATGTTCTCTTCAAAATAAAACACCCTGCACTGTTAACTCAGATGACACAACCGATATGTGGTTTTACACTCATACATCAGTATATGGTATTTTTCGGATGTCTATTGACGCATAAGACAGGTGCAGGATTTAGGTCGTTTTCACAGTTGTGTTGTGATTCTGCCCTTTCGTGTGTTGTCCCGTGCTTATTTGCGCTTGTGATGTACTTTCGTTTCTTTTATTTCCAGCTCTCAGCTCAACCGTCTGACAATCGCTTCCAATCTGTTTCCAGTGGTGTCGCGTGACTGCCTTCAGCATGCCTGCATCTCGTCATCCAATCACGTTTCTACTTTCGGTTTGGCTTCGGTATTTCATTCATTTCTTCCAGCTGTATTTAATTCTGGGTCTCGCGAAACTCTGAGTGAATGCGCTCTCTGATAGGACATTACTAACATGTACTAACCAGCACTTATTTACGGGCGATTGTAAATATTTCGTCACATAGTATTAACATTGATTAACTCATTTAGCGAGTGTGTGCGATTCTGGCTTCTCTGCATTCAGTCTGAGCTTTCTGATTAACTAAATTTAAAACCATGCTTCCCATTGCTTCTCTTGTGGTGCTTTTTCCTTGTCACGTTTAGATTGCCTTAATCTAAACCGTCTAGCTTGATTGCTCATCTCAGCGTCTTGTCTCGAGTCATTAGTGTTAACCCGGTTCTCGTGTAATTGTTTATTAATCCCATGTGTTTCTGTTTCAGTCCGTGATTGCATTCCGAGTCCCCGCCTCCTCTCGTGATTATAAATGTTCCAGTTTTCCAGGCGATTGTCAGACGAATCCTCCGTATTGTTCTACATGGTGAAGTCTCAGCTCCTCGTGCCTTCTGAGTGTCTCCCGTGTATGGTTCCCGAGTCTTTCTGTTTGCTGCGATTTAGTCTTATCTGTCCTGTGTATAAGTTTCCCAGTGTGTCCGTCAGTTTAGTTAGGTTCAGTTTTTTTTATTATTATACGCCCGTCTCAAGACGGGATGTATTATGTCATCACCCCTGTCCGTCCGTCTGTCTGTTGTCTGTTAGCAATTTCTTGTCCGGGGCATAACTCCTGAGCCGCTTCAGCTAAATTCGTGATACTTCACAAACACGTGCACCATCACTAGGGGCTGTGTCGCGCACCATGATTTCGTTCACCTGGTCAAGGTCAAGGTCACTGGCAAAGGTCAAAGGTCACATGGGGCCCAGATGGGGCTTGTCCGGAGAATAACTTCTCAACCGCTTGAGATACATCCATGATATTTCATACACATGTGTACTATCACTGAGCGGAGTGTCGCGTACCATGTTTACGGCCCTCCCTCCAAGGTCAAGGTCACTGGAAAAGGTCAAAGGTCACATGGGGCCCAGATGTTGTCTGTCCACTTCCTGATCCATGTTCATGAGGGGCGTATTACGCACCGTCGGTGGTGCTCTTGTTTTCTTAGTTATCCTCTCTTGGAGAGAGTATTTCTGTTACCCCCTGCCTTTGGCAGTGTACCTCAGTTCTCCCATTTGTTCAGTGCTTGTGCACGGTGTTTTGTGTCCGGCGTGTCTGCCTTTTTCCCTTAGTGTTTTGTGTTTTAATAAACACTTCTGGATCCTGCTCCTGGTGTCCCTCTGACCTCTTCTTACAAGTTGCCATTTTACAAGACATAGCATGGCAAGCAAATGTGTGATTGGCTAATAAGATTGATCATGGTTCGATTACATATTGGCGTGCCACAACTGTTCTAGTGATACAGAAACCACAGTACAAGGGCAGTATGGTCCCGAAACACCTAAATGGAATGAAACCATAATTTTTTATTTTCACCTGTGCTTGGTGCTTTGGCATGACAAAATGTCCTTTGTGAAAAAGGTCTGTCAAGTAATTAAACAATAATCGGCAAGCACTGGAGCAAGAGCTCAGAGGTAATAGTAGTAGTCGTTGTTGTTGTTGATGATTGTTATTATTATTAATCCCGCAAACATGAGACGTCCGCCCGACGTGCAAATCACGTCGTCAAATTTATAAGAGTCAATCCATGCACACTCTCCAATTCTTGCCTATTAATTTTTCGTTCGTATCAGACCTTTTTCACAGAGGCCATTTTCACATATCATGCATCAAGCACAGGTGTAATATTTATGGTCTCATTCCACCCAGGTGTTTCAGAGTCATATGGCTCTTATGTTGTGGTTGCTGTCTTACTGGAATGATTGTAACACATCAAGGCTATATGCAATGGAACCATAAATATAGGTTACGGTGCAAATGTTCGTAGCGGACTGGAATTTTGGAACGAGTTGGGCCGCGGAAGGATTTTTACCGCACCTCCGCAGCCCAATGAGTTCCGAAATTCCCCAGACACTACAAACAAGAGCACGGTAAACAATGTATTATATGTGCCATTTTTTGTATTCATTTGTGAGACAAAATAAGTTGTAATTCAACATTTCATATATAAATAATGCATGACAGCTAATGTTAAATGGTTTAACGAGACTAAATGAACTGAAAGCTACACATGGACGACAGTGACAACAATCGCTACCTTCCTGGTTGTATTCAATGTATGTTTTTTTTTCAGGTTAAATATATTTTTAATGATCTCACCTTGAATTTCCAGCCATTTCTGGAATTTGTGAATGCTCCTATCGGTAAAGATGGCTGTATTTCTGTTTTCTTTGCTCTTAATGAAAGACTTAAGTGCCTTTGCGCTGTTGAGAGAAGCCGATATCTAGGTTGGTTTCTTAACTTTTTTACAGGAATACAGTTTTTTTGACACAATCATTCTACATTTTGTATTTTTTTACACATATTCTGAGGTTCGAAACCGCCCGAGGTGCCACGGAAACGTCCAACTTGAAAATATTTCCGACCATTTCAGCCCCGTGCCATACGGCGAACATTATGACACGGGTGTACTGGTACTGTCAGCGAGACGCGCGTAGAACACTCACTTTTAATAGTCTAATTACATCAGTGCTTGCCCTGCTTTGACATGTAAAATGGCAACTGTGAAAAGGATCCTTTTCCTGCACCTGTCTTCCACGTCAATAGACGTCCAAAAAATACCTTATCTCGATGTCCAAATGTAGAACCACTTATTCGTGGTGTAATCTGAGTTAACAATGTGGAGTGTTTTATATTTTCAAGAGTAGCCTAGATATGTTGAGCTACAGAAAGTGGTGGGTTCTTTATTATGTATGGACGGGACTATGGGATGTTCATGAAGTTTAACAGCGATAAAGACTGTTGAATGTGAATCTTACAAATTGCCAACATCTCGATTACGGTCTCGGTCAAGATTCATTCACAATCTTATATACCCTATGGGGTGGGACAAAGGACCATATTGCATGCGAAAAGGATTAGCACAGAGGATACTGACGTGAAAAGCGCATAACAGTAATTACGTGCAGCACAAGGTATTACAGCAATCAAGTTTCGCAAGGTTTTTAAGGTTTATTACTAACAAACAAACAAACAAGGAAGAGGTTATTCGTCCCGCAGCACTCCTGCACGAAAGTTCAAAGACTGTGGCGGGTTATAAAATTAAATCGCTTATTAGCCTAGTTGTGAGGAAAATAGCAGAAGTGCTTCTCTTATCTGCCCCACTGCGGTGCCAATAGTAGAACTGCTACTGTTATTTGCACCTCAGATATCGATCTCTTTCCCCTAATTAACCTCCCTACTGAGCGAGTTGCCACTTTCAACAATTAAACAAAAAAACAGATGACTATGATAACACTAAAACACAAAATTTCATGTTAACATAATTCTTAATTGTTTTTTTTTTCCCAGCACGATAATACTCTTAAGTCCAGTACATTATTTTTCTTAAATATGGATACAAGTTGTTAGGACTTCATTTAATGACCCGTGGAAAGTTGTCATTGGGAAACGCATCTTAACTACCCCGTGCAGAACTTAGAAAATGCACAGGTAGTTTATTAAAAAAGACTATTTATGCAAACAGTACCTTGAGGCAGTTTCCAGTCACCTCCATCTTGAAAGTCACGATAAGTCGATTAACGAGCAGGAACAAATAGGAATAGAACAGATTGCAATCTATTTGTTTGTGCTTGTCAATCTCAGTGCCTCGTTATAAATGTCCGGGCCCTCGGAATTCTTCTGATGAAGTGTGGAGCTTCTTTGAGCCTTGCTAATGATGTAAAAATAGCGATTTCTTTGCATGGGAACGCTATGCCCAATTCACTACCATAGTAAGCCTGTCGGAAGCTTCGGCTAAAAAGCCATTTATTTTGAAATGTTGCGTACGTACGGAGGAGGGGTAATCGACGAAAGTTAGCACTCATCATGTTTCAATACACCCCAAGTCAATTTCACACCGGAATTCTCCTTTAATGTACTTTGAATATGTGAACCCAGTCACAACACTGACTGTGCAACTTTGTTTTATGTATGATATGCTAGCTAGATAGCTAGCCATATTAGTGGCACTCTTTGTGGAAGTGTGAGAATGTAGTCTAAATACTGCATACATGCTCTGAAAAGATCATGAATGTGACATTGTCATCTTGTAGATTTTGTTCAATATAGCTGGCTGTAATTAAGAGTGCTGGACGAACACACCTTACTTGCAGTTTAACCTTTATGAGCTTGTAATTTTTAAAAGGTAAGGTTAATGCAAACAAAACTGAGCAGTGTCAAATCTCAAAGAAGCTAATGTACCAGAGATTAGATTGCGATCTGATGATACACCTGAACTCCGTCCTGACGAAAGAACAAGAGCAATGAAATAAAGAATAAGGGATGCATGAAACTTGTTGAAATATAGCACATTATTAACCATGGGCAGTGTTCTGTAAGGTCAAGTTGAATGTTTGTTCAAGTATGGTAATGATAGTCAAATTTGCACAGTAACAGGCCCTAAATGTTGCTAGCCAATACTGTCTGTGAATATATTTATGATGAAAGAATGCAAATGGTCAAAAACAGGTTGGCTTGTGATAAAACAATACTAATACGTGAAATAATAGCATTGAACTGTTTTTCTGAAGTTATCTTCGCAACGAAAATTAGAAAAAAAGTCACACAGAATCTGCTTGGCTCCGGAAATAAGACCCCATGTCAGCGTGCTATGCCATTGAGCAATGTTCATTGAAAAGCAGGAATGTCTATTTTTGTATTCCCCATCCTGTTCTTATACTACATACGTATAGTTCTTATACTATGGTTGAAGCTCATTGTTGGGGCATGTAGGCTGTCATTGCTTGCGCATAATTAATACATCACCTTATCAGCCGTACATATCTGCAAAAATTTTTACATTTGCTGATAAGATACACTTTATTGAACCCTATGGAGTAATTTGTCCACTGCTTTTATCTCATCCTGTAGTTAGGAGCAGTGGACAGCCACAGAGCACCGCCCAGGGACCAACTCCAGTTC
Organism: Gymnothorax reevesii; assembly: GCA_029721435.1. Classification (NCBI taxonomy): domain Eukaryota; kingdom Metazoa; phylum Chordata; class Actinopteri; order Anguilliformes; family Muraenidae; genus Gymnothorax; species Gymnothorax reevesii. Next base: position 77,431,843 of record CM056575.1, read on the forward strand.
TAAAGCCAGTTCCTTGGTCAGGGGTACTGCTAGGAGTGTTGCAGAGATGCCAAGTCTCACGCTTTCGGCGTAGGTCTTTTTTAGGCTTATTCACCGTAGTCAGTAATTATTTATTGAATGCTTAATGAGATTCTCATGCAGTTGTATGCGTGGACTACTTTAGCAAAAGACTCTTTCCAATCTTCCTTCTCTTTATCCTCTAGGGTGCGCAACATTGACAACAGGGTCCAGTTGATTCGTTCTACTTGTCCGTTCCCCTGTGGGTGGTAGGCTGTCGTGTGCAAACCCTGAATGCCTGAGAGATCCTTCAGCCTGGCCATCAGTTTTTTCTCAAACTCTTTGCCCATATCGTGATGCAGCTCACCCGGGAAGCCAAACTTGAGTGCAAAATCATTGAAGATTTTGTCAGCCACCGTTTTTTCTGCCTTGTTCGTAGTAGGCCTGCGCAAATCTTGTAAAGTGGTCCATGACCACCAAAATATATTCATATCCATGCTTACACTTATCTAGATGGAGGAAATCTATCAAAACTAGCTGGAATGGATGAGTAGTCTGGATTGTTGTCAATGGTGCACGGGTTGGCCTGCTTGGCTTCTTTTTCTTGAGACACTCACACACGTGGGTAATAAAATGTTCCACATCTTTGTGAATTTGCTGCCTGTAGAACCTCTCGAATGAGGTCCAGTGTTCTCTTCACACCAAAGTGGCCTATGTCCTGATGCAGTTCTTTGAAAACAAGCTGATTGCAGGCTTTGGGAAGCACCAGCTGTTCTCGTTGAGCTGTTCTGCGGCGCAGGACATCATCTCCATCTACCTGGATCTTTTGTCATTGTCTCAGTAGCGTGGCTACTGCAGGATGCTCAGCTATGATCTCAGTTCTACTCGGCCTCTTATTTTGCGACTTCCACCAGAGGATTCTGGAGAGGGTTTCATCCTCCTCCTGAGCCATTCGGATTTTTGCTGGGGTGAGGGGTTAACCAGTCCCACAGTCTTTCACTAAACTCAAGGCGCCGATGTGGACTACGCCGACATCCTGGCAAGGATCTTTTCTTTCCACGTTCACTCTTTCCATTGATGCATTAATTATCTCTTGACTAACCTCAGCAGTACAGCTTCTTATGTACTTTTCAATGTCCAAAGGCATCCTGGACAGCCCATCGGCATCTGAGTTGTTTTTCCTCGGGCGGTATCATATTGTGAAATTATAATCTGCCAACTCCCCCACCCTTCTGTGCCCTGTGGCATTGAGTTTTGCAGTCGTCAGCACATATGTCAAAGGGTTGCAGTCTGTGTATACAACAAATGATGAAACATGAAACAAGTAATCACGGAAACAATCGCAGATGGCCCACTTTAACGCTAAAAATTCCAGCTTCCCAGAATGGAGGTGGTACCTCTTTTCAGATGGGCTCAGGGTGCGCGAGCCATACGCTATCACTCTCAGCCTTCCTTGCTGACGCTGATATAGCACAGTGCCCAACCCCGCTTGGGAGGCGTCGCAGTGTAGCACGAAAAGAACCCAAGCATCTGGCGCAACTTACCAGCAGTGGCTGGGGTTCTCTCCTTTAAGGCCCTCACAGGTGCTATCTCCGCGGGGTCCATAATGTAACCCTCTCCTGTCACCAACTTGTCAAGAAACCTCACATGGGGCTTGAACAGGTCACACTTCTTAGGGGTCAGCTTGACACCATGCTCCTTGTAACGCTGGATGACTAACCGAACATGCTCCAAGTGTTCTTCGAAGCTGCTGCTGTGCACTAAGTTGTCATCCAAGTACGGGAGGCACACTGTATCTCGCAGGCCAGCTAAGCAGTGTTCCTTACTTCTCTGAAATTCAGCGGGTGCGGAGCTCAGGCCAAAGTTTTTGCAGATCCATTCGTAGAGCCCCCACGGCGTGATGAAGGCTGTCAAGGGGCGACTCTTCTCATCAAGGAAGCCCTGGTGGTACGCCTTGCCTTAGTCCATCACCGAAACCCAAGAACTTCCACCCAGAGCGTCCAAAATGTCCTGGATCCTTGGGATGAGGTGACGGTGGGGAACTGACTTGCAGTTGAGTTCCCTGTAGTCACAACAGAGGCGCAGACTGCCGTCCTTCTTGCGGACGCACATAACCGGCGATGAGTAAGGTGACCGTGATGGTGTTATCCACTCCTTGTTCAACAAGTCTTGTAAATACTCTTTCACTTCGTTGTGGAGGGGTTCTGGGACCGACATGTAGGTCTTTTGCACAGGACTAGTATCGTGGAGGGTGATGTGCATCTTGAGTGATGGGATGCACCCCACATCGTCATTATCGAATCCGAATACCTGACACTCCTCCCTCAACACCTACCTTACCGCTTCCTGTTGACCCTCTGGGAGGTGTTTGAGATCCACTGGGGGGTCCCATGTTATTGGCCTTTTCTCTTGCTCACCACAGGGTCATGATGCAGTCTGTGTTGTGCAGCTCATCTTGCTGGACTTGTACTCCCAGCCATCTGGCCGGTCAGGTGTTGGATCATTCCCTTTAGCTTGAATGGATGCGGAGTACATGGTCTTGACTGATTCCAAGTGTCCAATTACTTTACGGCAATCTAAGTAAATAGTGTGGTTAGTAGTGTTAGCTATTGGAATTGGTACATATGGTGTTTTTCTGTCCAGGACCTGCAGTAACACTTCAGGGGTGGGAGGGGGGGGTCGACACATGAGGGAAAAAAAAAAAAACATATCTTAGCCCCTACCTAGGTATCCAACATGCGCTCGCACATGGACCGTGATGACTTGATAGGCAGGCAAAAGCACTCTCTTCCCACCTGTGCAGACCACACCAGTCTCTGAGCCGGGAGCCCTATTTTGCACCACACTCTGAGCAGTTCTTACTTTTATAGCGAATGCTTTACTCACTCCATGTGCTAGTGATTTTCTTCCACCCCTAACTTTCTTCTCATTTCTATTAATAATGTGTTTAATGGCATTAAAAACCTAAAATAGGTTCACTGGCAACTGCTGGATCAGTAGAAACTAGCATTGGCACTCGCAAGTCACTTTTCATGTGAGGGTCACTATCTAGACTAAAACTGACCTCAATCCAGCTGGGCCGGTTCATACTCTACGCAAGGTACGCGAGCGCGAACGCAAGGCAACGCATTGAGCAATGGAAGGTAGCCATCCTGCGTCCTTGCGTATCAAAGTACAAAATTTTTGTAACACGACGCATCGACGCGTGTATTTCCATGAGATTCCAACAGGGGAGATAAAGCAAATAATGCACCATACGCTGTGTTCAACACACCAAAAAGAAAAAAGGAGGAGGAGGAGGAGAAGACTTTGCTACCCCCTATTGCATGAGCAGTGTACTGCTTTTTAACAAGGCACAGCGCAGCAAGGGCGCACTCAGGCTTCTCTGTGAATGGAATGGAATGGACCTGTGCTCGCATTCACTCGCATACCGTGGAGTATGCACCGGCCTCTCTTCCCCCTAAAGCTTGGAGATGGGCCGAATGGTGGTGTGGGGCAGATGTCTCTGTCGCCATGAATCACTTACTATGCTAGACTGTGCCCCTGTGTCCCACAAAGCTTTAACTGGGTGGTTGTTTGTTGAACTGTTTCATGGACATCTATTGCCTTCAAGGCCCGCTAATCATGACTGGTGATGGGAGGGCAGATTGTGAACTACACTACCTGACAAAAGTATTAGGACACAACTATTTATGTGTGTGATTTTCTTACAGTGCAGTAGAAAATACTGAATGTATCATGTTTGGAAATAGTTGTTTATTCAAATAAAAATACAGACCTCATTTTGGATAGGCCACCCTGAATTATTGTTTGTCTTCACCCCCCTTTTATAGAGAATTAAAATCACCCCATGTGTCACACCTGATCATAATGACTGGACCAACAGTAGCCATTGATCTTCCATTATGCCAAGGACACAATTTCAAACATGTAAATTTGAAAATTACCATCATGCAAGCACAATTTATGATAATATTTCTTACTGATGACAGACCAATATTGAGAGTTTTTCGCACAGAGAAAAAATATGTCAATATGTATATCTGTAGTTTCCCCAAATGTTCAATAATGTTCTGTGATGTTTACATGTATATTTTAGGACAAAAGTCCTACAATGCTCGCATATAATACAGTATAACACATGTACATCAAAAATTGAGTGTGAATGAGGAACGTCCTAATACTTTTGTCAGGTAGTGTACATTCACAGCTACTGAGGTATCTGCAGCCTAATGTTTGGGTGCTATTCGGGGCAATGCTGTTGGGAAGCCCAGGAGCTGCTTCGTTTGGGACCCTTCTCCCTGGACTACTGGGGGTCCCGTCTGGGTAGCTCTTGCCCATTTCCTGACAAGGCTCCCTGCACTCTGTACCCATGGGAGAAGTGGCCCTCTTGTCCACATTTTAAGCAGTGTGCACAGTCCTTACCCACCTTCTCTTTTCGGCATCTCTGGCAGCCCCTCTCTCGCTGCCTCGGTCCAGGGGGGCAAGGACTGGTTTCCATCACTGCTTGAAACATCTGCGTCATTTCCATGCGAAGCTCTTCCATGATCTCCTGTGCATTCTTGCTGTCAGACTTGGTCTCCTTTCCTTCCACCGTTTTAACTGCCACTACTGGGTTTGACTCCTTTGGTTTAAAGGGGCTCTGGCTCAGCGCGGCATCTGTCTGAATTTCAGATCTCCTGCACTTTGGGACTTTTCGTGGCCGTGAACCTTTTACGCTTCTCCTGTCTCTCGCTTTCAACCTTTGCAGCTTCATTGACCCTCTCGATTAGCTCTTCATCTGTTATGTTCACATCACCAAGGTGGGGCAGGATCTGGAATTGCACAGCGTCACTTAAAAGTCCAGTTTCAGTTGAGCGGAGGAACTTGCGCTGAATGGCGGTCCAACTGTACTGGTCATCAGCTTCCTCATTTGCCGCCTTCCTTAACAACTACGCCTTAAGCTTAATCACACGGAATACAAAATTTAGGGCAGTCTCCTTGGGCTCTTGAGAGATGTTTATAAGCTGGTGGTAGAGGTCAGTGGAACTGTCCACTTTGTAGTGGTCCCTCAAGATGGGGAGAAGAGATGTGAGAGTCAGCCCACGTTTGTTCTCCAACATGTCTCTCAAGGGAAGCCCTGGACTGACAGCCCTGATTACAGCCTCCACAATCTCAATCTCTGTGTGGCCCTTTTCTATCCCCACTTCAATCTGGCGGATTAAACTACCCTGTCCCTCTTCCCACTCTCTCCAATCTGCCATTGTTACCTCAGGCGGCAAGCGAGTTTGCTCTTATCAACTCTTGAGTGGGGAGTACGTGGTCCTTTGAAGAGGGCTGTGTGGCAGGAGGTGCTTTCCCTAAAGTCCTTTCTTTGGGGCAGGCTCTTCTGAGGCTTGCTCTCTTACTGGCCTGGGAGCCTCCCTTGCTTTGCCTTTCAATGCATGTGAGTAGGTCAGTGCAAAACTGACCAACCACAGCGTCATCTTGGAAAGGCAGCCCTGTCCATGTCCGACAGTCTATTATTGTTTTTAATTTCTTCCAATCTACTGACTCTTTCAGATATTAAATGTGAATGTTTTGATAAGAGGGCTCAGTTCTTCAAGATGAGTACCGAGAATTTCAATCAATGTTTCAATAAAGTGAGTCGACATTGGCGTGAGACAATGTACAATGCCTCCGTGTCTGACAGCCAAAAAAAAAAGAGGACGATTAGAACAGATTGATAACGAAATGAAGAATAAAAAGAAACATTAACAACAGAACATCCAACGAACCCTGCAATTAATTTATTTGCGGGTCATCTTTTTTGGATGTTCTGTTGGTTGGTGACGTATATGCATTTTTATTCTTTATTCCTTTATAAATCTGCTGTCATATCAATACTTTTATTTTTTGCTGGGTGCCGGACATGGAGTATTTTGCATTTCGCATCAGACTGTCTTGATCATGCATGCAATAATTTATTCACACAGTCAATGGTCATGGAATTGATTTGCTCTCTGATTGCAAGCATTATTTTATTTGCTATGGAAATAAAGCGTGAATCTGTTCGATCCATCTGACTAATTTTCAAAAGTAAAACCGAATAAAGACTGTTGTCTATCTTCAAAGGAAGAAAACAGACGAATAAAAAGACCAAGAATAGTCGATAGCTCTTTGCCTTGACTTCAACTGTAATCAGTCGTGCGAAAAATTTGTTTCGCGTCCAGTGTGCAAGCGGCTTTACCGAGCATAGAACGCAAGCATTATATACGCACTGCCTGATTCCGAGGCAGTTTGTGGTTGGCTGAGTAAGATATGAAGTCGTTAATTTGCATCATTAATTCAGTTGCATTGATTAAGTCAGGTCGAGGTTTCCATCACGCGTGCCAACCGCCTTTGATCTGACATCAGGACAATCGATATAGATACTATAATTTATGTGCTGATTCAAATAGTTACTTTAAACAGTGGTTGCTGTAATTATTTACTGTATTGAAATGTGCCTGACATTCTGGAAACCTGCCTGTGAGGTTTCGGTGACGTGTGCGCACTGCGCGCCGGTCAGCCAAATTACCACTGCACAGAAAGTGAACCAGGTTGGAGCTGGCGAGCTTTCTGCGCAACTGCAGCGAAGACTTTTTCTACGAAACTGTCTCTGCGTCTTGATGAATAAGTGACACCTCCCCCTACTACGCCGCCACACCCATCTCGACGCACATTCGTCTGCGCACGGTGTTGCACCTCACGAAATTACCACTGCGCGGGCTGCACCAGACAAAATTACCACGGCGTGGGGTGCGCCACGCTTCGCCAGCTGCACTGCGCCAAGAAATTAGAGCCCTTAGAAGCTGTAAGTTGCTTTACTGCATAAGCCTACCTAATGCGATAGCCTGTTCAATGTGGCTGTGGCACTGGGCCTAACGTAGCTAAGTTACTTTTACTAATGTTCGTGCCCTAAATATGCAAGAGCAAATAATATCTAGGAGACATTCAACAGAAGGTGTGTGAACATAGACCTCATACGAAGCAAACTTTTTATACTTGTTTGTAATTTGGATGCGTAGTACAACTGTTTATGATAACAGAACTTACTGCCTGTAATACCTGTATTGAAAGGTAACATTTGTCTCTCTCATTGTTATAAACACTTAGTAACTAGCTACTGCATATTAGTTTGCTTGCCGTGCACCTTAAAAATTGCTCCTGGTTAACTTATATGAAGTAATTCTGATCGGTATGCTTGTGTTACGTCGGTGAGCATCAATATGGCAGTTTCATCACAATGTTGCCGGATTATAGCCACTACAGTTGAAGCTAACTGGAGAGGACTTGTATGTGTCTGCAAAGTTGGGCTGAAAAGGCTGCAGTTAGACCAGACGTAGGTTTTTCAGAGCTCAGGGTATGTGTTCGGGTTTGTTTACTGTTACTGTGAAACGATTGTTTTACTTATCCATGACCAGGGTCAATCAAGTACTTTGCCATTGTGTGGGTTAGTTCTATGAGGCTACCACGGTGAATGCAATCGCGAAACGCTCTATAACGTGTCTGGTATAACAAACGATTTCTCTGCATTGCCACGGCGGATTTTCATCCACCTTTGAAAATTGTTCTGGCAAATACAAAGCCAAAAAAAGTGGAGATCGGATACAGATTTTTTTCGGTGGAAGTTTTAGAGTCACTTGCTCCACAGAAGCATCGCTTACACCTTTTTTTTCCAAACTCATGTCGTAGCTTGGTGTTGGAATTGCATTTTGTTTTGGGGGAAATGGTTAACAGGAGCTTTGAGCAAAGTTTCCTCCAGACAGCCAAGTGGGTATATAACATGACTATATAACAGTACAGCTATGCAAGGCGAGAGAGTACGAGCAAAACACTAAAATTTCAACTCATTGAAAAATGCCACTCATTGATATCCTGCTGTAAACTTTGCTACAATTCTTCAATGGTGTCCTCCTCCCGTTCGGGGTCAGATTTGGGATCAAACAAGTACGGTCTCACCGCAAAACATGCCACTGAGAGCTGTCCTGAAATATCTGCCATCTTGATTTCCTGGTATTTCGGGTCTGCACCCTCCCCCAGCATCGAAGCAGCCAAGCAACCAATCAGACCACTGCCTCATTGTCACAGCCTTCCCGCCCACTCAAAACAGCTCATGTTTCAGGCAGGCACAGACGGGGTGAGAGAAGAGGTCCCACTAGGCCTGGATGTGTGTGGTTTTTTTTTTATTCTTAACATTATTATAAGATCCATTGGACATATTTCATACGACTAAATAAAGCATAGTAGGGGACCATTGAAATTAAAATGACAACTCTGCTAACTTCAATGACCACATTAACTCCAAACAGGTGAAAGGGCTCAGGTGGATCAAAGTACATCTTAACACATTACACAGCATTGTTCATACTACTATTGTGATGGACATTGCGGGACAGACCCACATTGAAAATTTGTCACAAGAAAAATTGAAATCCAATCCTGATTGAACATCTGAGAAAAAATATGATACCAGTTAGTACTAGTCAGTTCATCTTTGTAGCAAATGGTCTTAAAACTCACAACCTCAATTATGTAATCTTGAAATGCAATAAAAATTGTTGAAAGAATTGTTTTTGGCGTCAGAATATCATCGATCACAGTTGTTTTATGGGCATCAACACATTTTAAGAAATTGCTAAACATGCCGCCAGGGTGCTGCCCCAGCCAATTTATCATATATATAATGAAATGAGTAAAAGTGCATTTTTGCAATGATTGCACATTTAGATTGGTTTTTGACGGCTGGAGATTGTAGGACCCTTGCATTCCCTGGATCCATCAATTCGATTGGCAGCTGATTATTTGCAATTACATGGCATTTAAAAGTGGAGAATATCTGATTCTTTGACACACTTGAGTTGATCAGTTGGGTATAGGTCGGACTAATTAGGGATGAATCACTGCTGATCATCTGATGCAGTCGAAGGTGAACGTGACTGTCTGTGCAAAGCTCATTTTACTCCAACTGTTTATGAATTTATCCAAAAACCTCTTTTAACCATTAGGAAATCATATTAGTACCAAGAGATATTGCATAAAAATTAGGCATATAAGCACAAATGAAAGTGTCCCACCACGTGCGTGATGGATGGACATTTTCTGGGACGGAAAAGAGTTAAACTTCTGCGGTTCAGGGGCCAGTCTAAATTTCAGGGGCAAACCTTGTGTACACATTCCTTATTAGTAGATATTTCTCCCACTGTGGTATAATTACGATAGCACTCTGCGATAAGGATAAATATGCACTGTTGTGAACAGACACTGTGGGACGGAAAAAATAAGCTGTTATCTTCAGGCTGGTTACAAAGAAAAAAAGATGTGATGATGAGAAAATGTACGATTCTACGAAATTATACAAAAAAGTGGTATTCTAAGCAATTTTAAGCAGGTAATTTGGTTAAGTGAATTGAATTGAATGCTCGGTTCCCAAGGTTGGGTCAAATTTAGCAATTTTCTAAAATTAGTGAAATGTCATTCAAGCATTCTGAGTACTTGAAATCTCAACATAGATGTAACTTATTATATATCATGGGAAAGTAGAGTTCATTACAGATCCACTGATATCCAAATTAACACTATTCCTCACTTGTAGATAAGGTTTTTCACTTGATGCTCTTTTTAAAATGTTACATTTTTTTCGTCAAAAAAAAAAAGGGGTCATATTTTGGATGATAAATGGTTGCTGCAGGTAGACGGAACATGCACTATACCTAGAATTGTCTTTGCTGCTTGATGGCATTGGGTGCTAAATAAAATGACCCATATCTGTCACAAGAAGTGGATTTTAACTTCTCTAAAGCTTAAAAAAGTTGTAAACTGGAATTGATGGCCAGCATTGTGAACATGCTCCTAAGCGACTGACATTCTGTATCTGATTGTAGCTGGTTTGCTGGCAAGCTACTGAGCCAACTAAAGTTTCTAAGCAGATTACATTATGCTGTTACAAAATTCTTCACCATCTGGCAAGATGTTATATATGATCTAGTGTTGCGATTGCCAGTGCTGGGTGGCAAGAAGGAGTCATGTTCTCAGCAGAATAGTTAATGGTTTGGAGCTACATCTGATATTGCATGCAGAAGTCCACTGGAGAAAAACAAGTATGATTCCCAGCAAAACATATGCATAGATTGTTGGTAACTAACTAACTAGAGAGGGCGAAATGGCAAAATCTTTCATTTGCTTACCTTTGAGCAAACATGCCTTAATCTGTTCCAAACACTTTTTCAGCTGCTTTTTTGGCCTTGGAAAAAAGATTAATTGCACTCCCTGTTGCCCGACAGGGTGTCTTTTTTTCAGTATAAAACGTTCCCCACGCGCATCTAAGAACCATTTTCGGTACAGTCAAATACTTCTTCTATTAAACACTGCTCATGACTCGTTGAATGTAAGACAATATGGCAGTGCTCTCGGGGTAGGCAGGACCTTAGTAAGATGAGGCAATCTGATTGGTAGTTATTCTACGCTTGATTGACAGGTCTGAAAGGTCCATTGTCATCATGCTGCAAGAAAATAAAGTGGGAGGGTCTGCCAATTTGGAATTATAGGATAATGGCATCGTTAGTTGCTCAAGCGCCTCCAGTTGGGCAGCCAGGTGCTCGCCAGTAAAATTCTAAGCTTGCACATGCTCGGGTCTCCTCCACCCTCGTTCTAAGCTTGAAAAGTTAATACACAATGTAAAAAAAATATAATGTTATGCTGCATTATATTTCTACTTGCTATGAACATTTCTGGGGAAAGGATTCCCTTGCACATTGTCATGGAATTCCTTCCAAACTGGAGCAATTTGATAATTTATTTTTTGCATGACTTCTAGTATGGACCTCTGAGTATAGCATTCAAAACATTTTTGGTCTGGGCCAGTTTTCTTTGTTTTAAAGTTCAGATGTTGTTTTGTCATTCAGTGTTAAAAATGTCCTCAGTCTCAGTGAAGCCATTGGCATTGCTTCTGAGATGGAGACGAGTAAAAATAACTGGAATTACCTCAGGAACCTTATGGAACCTTGGCAAAAGAAATTGTGGTACTCATGAGAGTGGAACTGCCTGAATGCCCCTTGATTACAGAATAAGGTCTTCATCTCAGTCATTGGGGATGCACTAGAAGTGCATTCACTCTGACGTTTCTCCATTTGCTCAAAAGTCGCACTTGTTTCATGCGAACAGCTTCTGATTAAGGAGCAAATTACGTGCAGTTTATGTATATTCAACTCAAAGAAATGGTTTTTTAGCACTGCATTCAGTCGATGGGCTCTTTCCACAAAGAAGTTTTGATTAGAGTATTTCCCTGCTGGAAGGAGTGGTCTTGTCATAAAACTTGGCTCTCTATGCAGTAGAGGCAAAATGTTTTTTTTTCAATTTTTTTATAATTGCTCCATGACCAGAGAAAACAAAGAAAATTGACAGTGGTATTCCATTTCACTTAAAAGGTAGAAACCCCACAATTACTAGATTGTATTGGGCTCATTGCCTTCTCAAGCCACACCCATTGCTGAAGACATTTGTTTCAGCTCTTACACAATACAAGTACAAAACCCAAAACCAGTGAAGTTGGCACGTTATGTAAATCGTAGATAAAAACAGAGTACAATGATTTGCAAATCCTTTTCAACTTATATTCAATTGAATACACTGCAAAGACAAGATGTTTAATGTTCAAACTGAGAAACTTTATTTTTTTTTGCAAGTAATCATTAACTGAGAATTTAAAGGCAGCAACACATTGCAAAACATGTTGGCACAGGGGCCTTTTTACCACTGTGTTACATTGCCTTTCCTTTTAACAACACTCAGTAAACGTTTGGGAACTGAGGAGACCAATTTTTGAAGCTTTTCAAGTGGAACTCTTTCCCATTCTTGCTTGATGTACAGCTTACGTTGTTCAACAGTCCAGGGTCTCCGTTGTCGTATTTTATGCTTCATAATGCGCCACACATTTTCAATGGAAGACAGGTCTGGACTGCAGGCAGGCCAGTCTAGTACCCGCACTCTTTTACTACAGAGCCATGCTGTTGTAACACGTGCAGAATGTGACTTGGCATTGTCTTGCTGAAATAAGCAGGGGCGTCCATGAAAAAGACGTTGCTTCGATGGCAACATATGTTGCTCCAAAACCTGTATGTACCTTTCAGCATTAATGGTGCCTTCACATATGTGTAAGTTGCCCATGCCTTGGGCACTAATACACCCCCATACCATCACAGATGCTGGCTTTTGAACTTTGTGCCTATGATAGTCCGGATGGTTCTTTTCCTCTTTGGTCCGGAGGACACGATGTCCACAGTTTCCAAAAACAATTTGAAATGTGGACTCGTCAGACCACAGAACACTTTTCCACTTTGCATCAGTCCATCTTAGATGAGCTTGGGCCCAGCGAAGCCGGCGGCGTTTCTGGATGCTGTTGATAAATGGCTTTCGCTTTTCATTGTAGCGTTTTAATTTGCACTTGCAGATGTAGCGACGAACTGTAGTTACTGACAGTGGTTTTCTGAAGTGTTCCTGAGCCCATAAGGTGATGTCCTTTACACACTGATGTCGGTTTTTGATGCAGTACCGCCTGAGGGATCGAAGGTCACAGGCATTCAATGTTGGTTTTCGGCCTTGTTGCTTACGTGCAGTGATTTCTTAAGATTCACTGAACCTTTTAACGATATTACGGACCGTAGATGATGAAATCCCTAAATTTCTTGCAATAGCTCGTTGAGGAATGTTGTTTTTAAACTGTTTGACAATCAGCTCACGCATTTGTTCACTAAGTGGTGACCCTAGCCCCATTCTTGTTTGTGAATGACTGAGCATTTCAGGGAAGCTGCTTTTATACCCAATCATGGCACCCACCTGTTCCCAATTAGCTCGTTTACCTGTGGGATGTTCCAAATAAGTGTTTGATGAGCATTCCTCACCTCTCTCAGTCTTTTTTGCCACTTGTGCCAGCTTTTTTGAAACATGTTGCAAGCATCAAATTCCAAATGAGCTAATATTTGCAAAAAATTACATAGTTTACCTGTTAAAACATTAAGTAACTTATCTTTGCAGTGTATTGAATTGAATATAGGTTGAAGAGGATTTGCAAATCATTGTATTCTGTTTTTATTTACGATTTACGCAACGTGCCAACTTCTCTAGTTTTGGGTTTTGTATATGTTCTTCATGTTCCATCAATATTTTTGGCAAATTTTTGCAATTTTTATGCAGCGATGTCAAACCTCTGAAATACAACTCATAAACACAAGTTCATGAATGCTGTCATTCCGTATATTTTTCTCAAAACATACTTTGTGCGGCAATGTTCTGGATGTTATGATACGCTTGAACACCAGGAAATCAGCTTATCTATATGCAGTGCTGACAAATTAGTCTTGATCATCACCTCGTGCTGCAGCTTAATTTTACACCGAATGATCAATGTTCAGTATTACCAATCATTATTAGAACCTGAGTAACAAATCAGTCATACTACTGCTTTGTGTGCCTGTTGGTTGCTCCAAGAAAAGGGAAACTCGGACTTACCTGTGGGCGTAAGCTTTTGCAGATTTATACTTCATGAAGCTTGACTTGTTACGACAGTAGCTACACATCAGACAACAGGACTTCGTCCCAATGAAGTCACTGTTTGTTCGCTAGGCTGGAGAAATCTCAGCATCAGTTACTGATAGAACAGGTAGGCTTTCCAAATCTTATGTCCACTTATAATTTGTCATTGTAGTTACACCGATTCACAAGTTAATTAATCTGATGAACTCTTGCCTACAGTAGCCATATCTTATTTCATTTACAGTGCTATGAATAAGTGCTAGATTACATCCCCAATTCCGAAATAATAAAATAAAAAGGCAATGACTTTCAAATCACACCAGCCAGTATTTTATTCACAATAAAACAGATAACATAGCAAATGTTGAAACTGAGAAATTTTACAATTTTATCCACAAAATGAGCTCATTTCAAATTTGATGGCTGCTACAGGTCTCAAAAAAGTTGGGACAGGGGCCCTTCTACCATGGTATAGCATCCCCTTTTCCTTTTAACACAGAGTGGAAGCATCTGGGCATTGAGGAGACAGGTCTCTTGAGTTCAGCCATTGGAATTTGACCCCACTCTTGTTTAATACAGGCTTCCAGCTGCTGGAGAGTTTTGGGTCTTATTTCACGGACTTTTTGTTTAATAATGCGCCAAATGTTCTCAATTGGTGAAAGATCAGCACTGCAGGCAGGCCAGTTCAGCACATGGACTCCTCTACTACGAACCAATGCTGTTGTAATAGCTGCAGTATGTGGTTTTGCATTGCACTGCTGAAATACACAAGGCCTTCTCTGGAATAGATGTCCTCTGGAGGGGAGCATATGTTGCTCTAAAACCTTTATATACCTTTCAGCATTCATGTTGCTTTTTAAAACATGAAAGTTTCCCACACCAAATGCACTAATGCATCCCCATACCATCTATGTTCTATTGTAAATAACATTTTGGCTCATGTGATCTGAAGATCATTGCATTTTGATTTTGTTCACAATTAACACTTCGCCCCAACTATTTAGGAATTGGGGTTGTAGTATTAGACGAAGATAACAAGTCAATACAAAATGCAGTTTTTAATGATGATTTCATTTATCAAGGGAAGAAAGCTATCCACACCTATCTGGCCCTTTGCAAAAAAGTAATTGTCCCCCTTGTTAAATCATGAATTAACTGTGATTAACCACCTTTTTAGCTTCAGGGCCAATAAGCTAATGATGTGGTGTGACGTCCGTCATCCGGAACATTTATCTTTTTTTTTGGCCTCATGAATTTTCATGTAAATTTGCCATAACATGCTACAAGACCTTATCTCCAAACTTTTTTTTTTTTTTCAGATTTTTGATCGAATCGTTATTGTGCATTTTATGGGCCCTTGAAATTTTGGCCCCGGTGTTAAAGATAGGACTGAGAAATTTTAAATTATTTCTCAAAAACTGCACGATAAATTTTTTTCTAAATCAGGCAATCAATTTACCCTGGTACCATCAATGGACAGTGCGAGCATCATTTTGATTGAATCGACGGAAGTGGGTCTAGTGGGGGTGCTATACTTTTTGAATATGCAAGATGGCCTGTGGAGGCTAAATGGTTGCAGATAGAGATTATGTTTGTATTTTCAACATATAGGAAGTCATACTAGACCTATAGTTTGGATTTGTTAAAGTTGACCTCAGATGACTTTTAAAGGTCAAACTTGAGGTCAAGCAAAATGTAACAATTCTCAAGGCTTCTAGGCTTGAAAATATTGAAGATTGAGAACATGTGTATTGAATACTTATAGGAACTCAAATATGAACTTTCATGCAGTGGCCTTGAACTTGACCTTTGGTGACCTTTGAAGATCAAACTTATCATAGTGAAAATTCAATGAGACCTATCACCAAAAGTATTACAGATCGAGCTTATATGGGCATATGGAAGTCATGTATGAAGTTTCACTTGGTGACCTTGAACTTGACCTTCAACAGCTAAACTTAAGTGAAATTTCAGTAAAGGAAGTCACACATGAACATTGAACTTGACTGTTGGTGACCTTTGAAGGTCAAACTTGACCTAATACAATTACAATGACTTGTATTGCCAAATCAGTCAAAAATGGAGCCTAGGTTTGTATTGGAGACATTTAGAAAGTCATAAATGAACTTTCATTTGCTGACCTTCGTACAGACCTTCGAAGGTTAAATGTGACCTAGTGAAAACTCAATGACTTGTATCACTAAAATGCTCACAGATGGAGCCTAGGTTTGTTAACAGACATCTAGGAAGTCACATATGAAGTTTTATTTGGTGGCATTCTGCTTGACTGTCAGTGACCTTTGAAGGTCAAACTCAGTGAAATTACCCTGACTTGTATCACCAAAATGGTCACAGATGGAGTCAAGGTTTGACTAGCGATATTGAGAAAGTCATATATGAAGTCCGTTTGCTGACCTGAACTTGACCCGTGGCCTTTAACTCATTTGGCGCCATTGACGTTGATCTACGTCTTTGACATGAATCTACGTTAATGACGCTTGGTGTTATACTATTTGCCAGAATTTCAGTACCACCTATCTCTGCCAGATGGCATTGCAATTTCATCACCACACTCGTGGTTGTGTAGAATTTTCTTGTGTTTACATTTCCCCCATGTATTCAGTGCATAACAATGGCCTGCTGGACCATTGAAAGTGTGGTGCCAAATGAGTTAAAGTTCACAATTGACACATTGAATTTTCAGTTACTTGTATCACCAAAACTGCTTCAGAGCTTAGGATTGGTTATTGCAGGGGGGTCTTATAGATGTATGGGGACATTTATTTAGTGACCTTCAATAATTCAAAGGTCAAACTTCACATGAAATTTTCATAACTTTACTTTTTTTACTTGCCGGTAAGCTACAGGACCCTTGCCGGTTAGCTACAGGTCCTATTTTTTGAGTTCAATTTCACTGGCCACACCTAGGCCTGATTACTGCCAGTCCTGTTGAATCAAGAAATCACTTAAATGGAGCCTGTCTGACAAAGTGAGGTAGGCTTAAAGATCTCAAAAAGCAACACATCATGCCACAAACTAAAGAAATTCAACTACAGATGAGAAACAAAGTAATTGACATCTGTCAGTCTAGAAAGGGTTACAAAGCCATTTCTAAAGGCTTTCTGACTCCAGTGAAGCATGGTGAGAGCCATTATATATAAATGGAGAAAACTTAGAACCCTGACGAACCTTCCCAGGAGTGGCCGGCTTACCAAAATTACTCCAAGAGCACATCGACGACTCATCCAGGAGGTCACAAAAGAACCCAGAACAACATCTAAAGAACTGCAGGCCTCAGAAGCCTCAGTTAAAGTCAGTTATCATGTCTCAAGGATAAGGAAGAGACTGGGCAAAAATGGCACGCATGGAAGAGTTCCAAGGCAAAAACCACTGCTGACCAAAGAGAACATATAGGCTCATCTCACATTTGCCACCTCTTGATTATCCCCAAGACTTTTGGGGAAATATTCTGTGGACTGATGAGACAAAAGTTTAACTTTTTGGACAGTGTGTGTCCCGTTACATCTGGGGTAAAACTAACATAGCATTTCATAAAAAGAACATCGTACCAAAAGTCAAACATGGTGGTGGTAGTGTGATGGTCTGGGGCTGCTTTCCTGCTTCAGGACCTGGACGACTTGCCGTAATTGATGGAACCATGAATTCTGCCCACTACCAGAAAATCCTGAAAGTGAATGTCCAACCATCAGCTCTTGATCTCAAGCTCAAGTGCACTTGTGTTATGCAGCAGGACAATGATCCAAAAGACACCAGCAAGTCCACCTCTGAATGGCTAAAAATACAAAATGAAGGTTTTGGAGTGGCCTAGTCAAAGTCCCAGCTACAATCCAATTGAGCTGTTGTGGCATGACCTTGAGCAGGCCATTCATGCTTGAAAACCCTCCTATAATGGAGCATATTTCGCCAGAGACCATGTTTTTGCCTGGCTTGCTTCATTTGTTTTTGTTTTTTTTTTCCTGTTTCTTTTCGGGATCCTGAAGTATATCTCCAGCTCTTCCCTGTCCATGTGGGGCCCTAAACTTTGGTGTGACATTACCCATGCTTGAACCGCTTTCTCTACAGAATCAGCAAATTCTTCCTAATGAAACTGGCCTCTCTGAGATTCTCTGCCACACTTTGATTCCATTTCTTTTTCTGGCAGAGCACATAGCCCATTTACCACAGTGGCTGCACCAGTTGTCCTCAGCTTGAATATAGCCCCAAATGTCCAATTACAACATTAAAATATTAAAATCCTGTTTATCTGTATCTTCTTGCATGATCTTTCAGTGATTGTTCAAAACATGTTGGACAGGATTGTTTTGATTTTTGATCCGACGGGCCAGCCTCTCTTGACCCGTGGAGGTGGGCATACAAAAAAAAAATGCAGCAATGCAATCTATCGGGCAATCACCAGCTCAATAGGCAGAAATTTCTGCGAGGTGACACACAATTTGCCATCGGGCAGACAATTTCGGGCAAATGAGTCAGGAATTCTCAATGCTGGGAACATTGAAGAGAGTAAAATATTGTTCTTTAGCATAATCTAGCCACATTGTAATTATACAAAGCAAGTTGAAAATCTAAAGTTTCCCTTTAGGGGGAAATGTATTTATATCTCTGCAATGTCTCATGATGTGCAATTTGTTAGCCTCCCATTTATTCCCATTGCTTCTGAACTCTAGGTCCTGCTGATTGTATTGTCTGCAGGTATTTTACCGAAAAAACGCAAGGGCACCATTGGATGGGAAGCAGGAAAATATGTGAACACTGGTGGTATTGTGTATAGTTTGAGCAAATGCTTGCAGGCCATTTGGCATGAAAATCTGGATTTGAGGAGCCGTGTGATTTGTCAGTTTTCTTTTCATGCAAGTGATCAGTCCTCATTGTTTTGGTTGTTTTGTGATTTCAGTTGATTTTATTGGTGGATTTGATTCATACACCTATCACCATTCATCCCAGAAAACCTTCCATGTCCAGTTAAAGCCGGTCTATCTGTAAGTAAGGGAAATTATATTTCCTGTTTGTTATCGTTTTTCTAACTGGACTCAAGAACTAACAGTTTGCTGTGATGGCAACAATGTAAACCATGACTAACAGTTGCATAACAACCTACTAACTGAAGCCACTGCATTTCTAGCAGTAGAATGGAAGCCACATTGTTTTCAAGTAATGGTTAGAGTGTGTGACATGTCCCCTGAATCTATGTCACACAACTTTCACTGAGTGAACAGTTAGCATATAAAAATGTTATACAAAGACAAATGCTCTTGGTATGTATAATGGCCTGCCCTGAGATCTTTCCTTTAATTTCAGTCGAGCTTTAAATGCAGGCATGTGTGCTTGCATGTGCTTGATAGAGGACTTGCAAACAGGAAGAAGTTCTTCATGCTCTCTCATTTTCACTGACTCGACACTGAACTGTGTTTGCATTTATTATACTTATTTCTTGACATTTTTAGAAGACAAAAGTATGTCTCGTAGTTTTCGGCAGTTTTTTTCACTTCTGAAGGGTTAACGGTCACCAACGATGAATCTTTGTTTGAACTGTTTAAAAAAAAAAAAACTGTGATCAGATTAGTGGGGATGCAACACATCCATATTGTCCTGATTCAGCCAAATGCAGCATAAAAGGTTTGGTTAACCAGCTCCTCAAACACCTTAAGATAAAAATCATATCTAATAATGGTTTAGCTGTGTATTGCGACTGTTTAATAAGTCAATAGCTGGCACAAAATCCCATTTTGTACATTGCATTATCCAGGGACTCAGTTATTTTCCTGTACCGATGCTACGTAACCTAAAAATTATTCAAGCACACATGATGACCAGAATCAGATTCTAACTTTTTACACTTTCAGAAATAAACCTTAATTTTTTTAAAAGTACATAATCATGTAACTGTGATTATACCCTCTAAGTATCACCTATGGCTTTTATGATTCATGCACTAGTTTCTCTTATTATAGGTATTTATAAGTAGACAAAAAATGCCATTGTACCATTCAGAGTACATTAGCAAGGTTTGTTTCTGAGAGAACAAAATGTACCTCCGATATCTCTGTATGCTGTGCCACTCTAAATTTTGAGTGCGATCGTGCAGATGGGAACCTTTTAAACCTCCAAAACCTTTGGAAAGTGTCTTTCAAACCACCAAAGCATTTGAAATGGATGTTTGATTGACACACAAAACAGGTGTATCGGATCAATACAGATTCCTATCAAAAAAGGTACTAATTGATCAATTTCACAGCAAAACCTCATCTAGCATTCCTTATAATCAGCCGGCATATCAGCTGGATCTCTGACAGAAAACTATGACCTTTTGAAAGATATGTCTTGTCTTGCCAGAAAAAGCAGTGGAAGCTGATGGGTATTACAGTTCGGAATATTCTGTCTGATCAGGGAATGTCTGCAGCCATAAAGGGTTAGAGCCAATGCTCAAGTTTCCATCTCATATCGAGCAAACTTTAGAAGATTTGCATAAAGAAGATTCAAATTACCTGCATTTCCATCAATGGCTTGGAGCAAATAAACGGAGCTAAATCTTGTATAGAAGCATTGTGTTGCGTTCTTATTGTGGTGCAGCATCCGTCATCCATCGTCCGGAAAATTTTTAATCTTTTTTTTGGCCAGATAAATTTTCGTATAAATTTGCCATAACATACTACTTGACCAAATCTCCAGTCAGTTTTACCAGATTTATAATTGAATCATTTTTGTCCGTTTTATGGGCCCTTGAAATTTTGGCCCCAGTGTTAAAGATAGGACTGAGAAATTTTAAAAAATGATTTCTCAAAAACTGGGTATTAAATTTTTCTTAATAAATCAGGCAATCAACTTACCTTGGCATCGTCAAAGTACAGACCAGGCACCATTTTGATTGAATCGATTGAAGTGGGTCCAGTGGGGGCGCTGTACTTTATGAGTATGCACGATGGCCTGTGACGGCCAAATGGTTGTAGAAAGAGATTAAGTTTGTATTATCAACATATAGGAAGTGATATATGATATATTTGGCTGTGTTAAAGTTGACGTCAGATGACTTTGAAAGGTGAAACTCAAGGTCAAGGAAAATATTTGATTGAAACGACGGAAGTGGGTCTAGTGGGGGCACTGTACTTTAACATTGGGTCTTATGGAGAATGGGCAAAATCGCCTGTGGAAGGTAAATGGTTGCAGATGGAGATTAAGTTTATATTATCAACATATAGGAAGTCACATATGACTTATATTTTGGATGTGTTAAATTGACCTCAGATGACCCTGAAAGGTCAAACTTCAGGTCAAGCAAAATGTTACAATTTTCAAAGGCTTCTCAGCTTGAAAATATTGAAGATTGGGAACATATGCTTATTGAACACTGATAGGAAGTCATATATGAAATTTCATTGAGTGGCCTTGAACTTGACCTCCGGTGACTTCTGAACGTCAAACCTCACATAGGGAAATTTCAATGACTTCTATCATGATGATAGAAGGTTTGAATTGTGGGCATATTGAAAGTCTTGAATGAAGTTTCATTTGGTGACCTTGAACTTGACCTTCAGTAACCTTCAATAGCCAGACTTAACAGTGAAATTTCAATTATTTACGTCAGCAAAATTGTTACAGATAGGGTGTAGGTTTGTATTGGAGATGTATAGGAAGTCAGATATGAACTTTTATTTGGTGACCTTCATATCGACCTTAGAAGGTCAAACTTGACCTTGTGAAAATTCAATGACTGCTATCACTAAAAAGGTCACAGATGGAGCCTAAGTTTGTATCACAGACTTAAAGGAAGTTCCACATGAACATTCATTTTGACTGCTGTGAAGTTCAAACATGACTTAATACAGTTACAATGACTTGTATTGCCAAAAACGGTCAAAGATGGAGCCTAGGTTTGAATTGGAGACATATAAGAAGTCATATATGAACTTTCATTTGGTGACCTTTGTATTGACCTTCGAAGGTCAAATGTGATTTGGTGAAAATTCAATGACTTGTATCACTAAAATGGTCACAGATGGAGCCTAGGTTTGTTTACAGACATTTTTAGTCAAATATGGACCTGGTGGCATTCAACTTGACTGTCAGTGACCTTTGAGGGTCAAACTCGGCAGTGAAATTACCCTGACTTGTAACACCGAAATGGTCACAGATGGAGCCAAGGTTTGTATAGTGGCATTTAGAAAGTCATATATGAAGTCTGTTCGCTAACCTCAACTTGACCCTTTGTGACCTTTAAAGTTCACAATTAACATGTTGAATTTTCAATGACTTATATCAGAAAAGTAGAAAAAAACCACACACTGTCCATTCCGCATGCAATTATTTATTCACAATGTTTTGGTCAACAGACCTTCGTCAGGTGAATGATTTATATCACCAAAACTGCTTCAGAGCTTAGGATTTGGTATTACAGAGGGTCTTATAAATGTATGTAAACTTTTATTTCGTGACGTTGACATTGACCTTCAATAATTCAAAGGTCAAACTTCACATGAAATTGTCATAGCTTGTATCATCACTATAAGATTGCTTGCTGGTAAGCTACAGGACTCTTGGTTCCATTTTTTCACGTTGTCCTTGTCTTTTATTACATTTTGTATGAAGATCTGAAATACCCAAGTAAGAGACAAATGTGAAAAATAGGAAATTAGGAGGGGGCAAATACTTTTTCATGGCACGGTATTTTGAGTTATTATTTTCCCAAGCTGGTAGCTTCAAATGATGGTGTTCAAATAAAACCAGAAATCTTGTATTTTTTTAATCATTAATGCTGAATTTGTTTCTCCTTTTGCAGATCGAAGGAAATGAGAAGCAGTTGCCATTTTACCAGAGACACCAAAAACATGAAGAGATTGGCGGTGTGCCACACAGTGCTATGAGCACAAAGCCGGGGGACATGTTCATTTGTGAGTGTGTGAGCTGTATTTGAGGGCATGTCAGTGTACTCATCAATGACTACTTACTCGTCGACAACATAATTGAACACGCGACAGCCCTCTGTTATGCATAAACAGCAAAATCACGTACACATTTTTTTATTTAACAAATATTTTTTTGAGCCTGTAAACCATGGGCTGTGTATTTGGGGTCAAGTGTCAGACGGGCGTTTTCCTTTTTGCCATTTTTATAATGTACCAATAAATTCAAATAAGGCATTTGTGATATGTGAAAATTAAAATGTTACTTTGTTGTCTCATAATTTGCAATACCTAACGTGTATTTTGGCCTTTCAATTGCAAGTAAATGTAATTACGAGGGTCCAATTATTTGGTAGAACAGCAGCAGCTGGGCTTTTTGATTGTCATCTAAACTGTAACTAAAATTTGACGGTAAACCTCAAGCAAATGACAATTTCTCACAAAGGTTCATTTGCTTCAAATGTTCCCAAATGCAAATTCTCAACATCTCATACATTTTTCTGTATGTACACTAGTGTAAATAAGCACACAATATAGCAGGGCAGATTTTGACTTTGTTACATGAATTTGAATATATATTTTATCTTTTTACATTTAATGAATGACTCCCCAATTCAATGTTTTATGTAACTACTGTTTAAATCTGTACCTTTATATGCTTATCATATTTTGCGACTGTCTGTCCATATTAGTTCATGCTGTCCCACACTTTAATTAAATGTGTTGTCATTGAGCCATGAGGAGGTCATATCAAGTAGTTTGGATTAATTGGTTTGATGTTAGATGATAGCATCTCTGCAGGAATTGGATGCAGTGGTTCTCAAACACGGTCCTGGGGAACCCCTGTGAATGCTGCTTTTTGTTCTGACCAGAGAGACAATCCCAGAATTTTAAAAAGCTGTTATGAATCCATACTAGGAGCTAATACTGTGGGACTACTTAAACTGTTAAATCATATCCTGCTGAAATTGCCTATGCCTGCGATGAAAATTCTGTAGTGCTGTCTGTATTAAATTTTTAACAGTTAATTTTGATACGCATGAAGAGAGGTAACAGATGAAATGAAAGACTGAGGTCAATTAGAAAGCTCTTAATTGGTAAGTACACCCGGCCGTCAATACTAACCATCAGTAAGATAATGAAGAATTCAATAACAATGCAAATGATAATGAGGCCCACAAGTTTTGCCGTACAAGGAAAAAATGGTCAAGTATTGCATATACAACAATAATTTGGGTAATAAATCTTATTAGTTTGTTACCTCTGTAATTTTTTGCTTTTTGTACAACTAGTGAATTACCCGTGGCGAGAATAATTTCGACTGTGCGAGCATGGAGATGGAAATACAGCAGTTACATTTGTAAAGGGCTATGCCACACCCTTATCCCCAAGAGGAAGGGGAGTTTTGTCTGGCATGGGGGTGGTGGAGTGTCCAAAGTAGAATGGTTTGGTTGGAGCTTACTGGTTAGTTGAGGATTTCTCTGTAGACAACATTGTCTGTGTATGTGCCTTGTTTGTCAGAAAACTGTCCATTGACTTTTGACCTCAGTGACCTTGATTTCTCGTGACGACCTACGGTTTGACATTTGACCCTCGTGACCTTGACCTTTGACGAAACGGACCTCTCGCGGTCATTTCTTGTGACGACCTATGTCCACATACCAACTTTCATGAAAATCTGTCCAGGGAGATGGGAGATGTGAAAAATTGACCTTTGACCCCAGTGACCTTGACCTTTCAAAAAACTAACCCCTTAAGGACAATTCCAGGGACAACCTACATAGACCCACCAAGTTTGGTGAAGATCCGTCAGAGGACCTCGGAGGAGTAGGGGAACAAACAGACAAACGTTCCTCAAATTATAGTATGATGAGCAAAATGTATAATTGGTCATCTTTGGGGCACAGCAAAGCTATGTTTGGCACTCTTTGGATTAAGATGGTAAATTACCTCTCTGAACATCAAAAGCACCTAATTAAGAAAATTTAACAGCTTGTTAAAATTCTGGAATTGAAATTTTGGTTGGAATGAAAATGAGCAGGGGTACCCCAGGACTGGGTTTGAGAAGCACTGGGTCACGATGTGTAAGACCCATAACAGATTTTTGTTGTTCAAAATTAACAAAGCACATGTCCTGCAACATTTGAAATAGTGCCTTTCACACCTAGTTTCACTTTATACTCCACATTTAAAAAAGAGCTCAGTTTCTGTGAATATTTTGAGTGTACATGCTCAGTTTACCTATCCGAAAGGGGTATTGGGAGCTAAATACATGTTGTGTTTTCATTCTGTGAGTGTATAATGTGCACATATTTGTAGATCATTAGCAAAAAAAAAAAAAAAAACTACGGAGTGGAAAAAGTATTGCCTTTCCCGACATATTAGAATGGACTGGCATTGATCGTACAGATGGTCAAAATCAAATGAGGAGTCTGTTCCGTGAATCTATTCATACAGCCCAGTGCTCACAAGGTTGCACTGAAGGATGATATTGCCATCTGCTGGGAATTTACAGAAAAGTAGTTATGGGTGTCAAAACAGTGTGCAGACTCATATCACTTGCAAACACAGTCCAGGATGCAAGCAACAACCCTGAGATCCTCACAATTTAAAATGGAGTCAGTTACAAAAGTACCAAGAATTTTTGAGCCAGTGCTTGTCTCATATGTTGACTTCCTTAGAATGACTTCATTTTTGAATGGGGCTTCACTAGAGAACAAAAACACATGTAATTTAAATGTGTATTTTGTTCAAAAAATTTAAGATTTTTACACCTTAGTACAACCTTAGTACAAAAAAATCTATTTAGGCTTTGTACAAAATGTTTTTGATGTAAAATGCTTTTGGATGCATGCATGATTTTTTATTTTAAATTTTTGTGATTTCTGTGATTTCATGAAAAAACTGTACTTTAGGTAAATACCTGAGACCTGATCTGATATGAAGGTTGTATATACTGATCTACATGACCTGTGCCATTTAGTTTTAAGCCCTAAATGTGATTTATTAGTTGTTTGCAATCTTACCCCTCTCAGCAGCCCCCAGTTGCATTTTCAATTATCTGATACATAGGGCCTGATTTACTAAGACCTTTAGCACATGCAAAATCTTCTTGCCGATGCAAAACCAATAACATTGCCACTGATTGGTGCAAGGCAAGTACCCCGGCCAATCATGGGCAATGTTATTGGTTTTGCACGGGCAAAAAGATTTTGCATGTGCTAAAGGTCTTAGTAAATCAGACCCATGGTGTGAAAAACCAGTTGAGATTTGGGATTACGGTGTATCTTTGTTGTTTATCAAATCCTACATAAATGCTATTTTCCATGCTACAGTTACTGCCAGGTTAATTAAACTTGCAATAAAATAATGTTTATTCTTCTTATAAAAATGTAAGGAAATACTAATTCAGGCATTGTGAGAAGGTTTTAGTCTGTGGATATCTTGTCCGCGTGTTTGAGGGTGTCTGTTTGTACGAATGTCTGTATATATAATTGTACAACTTTTTGCACATTCATTTTACCTTGTTTAAAATCTACCTTCTTTAGAGACAATAATTGGTCACAATTTAAAAAGAACTGAGGAAAGGAAACTGATCAAGGCATAACAGTGCCTTTGAAACATGAAACTTAGTGTTGATAACAGGAAATTTCTTGTAAGTTATTAATAAACTGTGACTTTGAGAAATAACTGTGACCATTTAATTTATTATTTGCAAAGGGAGCTTCAAAGGGCTGACGTAGAAATATGTCGTCATTTCACTGAAAGTGGCCCTCCCTGATATTACCTTCATGCTTGATTTAATCTAAGTGACAGCATGTTTTCACAAACTATAACACGGCTTGGTTTCATACTTGGTGGCTTGCCTTTCATACAGTCCTCTGGCCAATAAATATTGACGTTCACCGGGGTTTTTAGTCCCCTTCGTTCTCTATCCTGACTGCATTACCGCATAAACGCATTGCCAAGCTTGAATATTAACGCAAACTGGGGTTTTTGTCTTTCGCGCATTTTATTATTACCGAAGGGCTCTTCTGATTAAACACATTGTAGATACCCTATCTTTGTATTTTCCTCCAGTAACTGTGCCTTGATCAGCTGATTAAAGTTTAACTGCTTGTTCAAGTGCTTAGGACAGCTTGTTGGGGGAGATACCGTGTTTAATTCAATCACACAGTAAACGACTTGTTTATTCGGTCCGTTTTAATTAAAGGGAACCGGGGCTTTACTCTTTTCTCGGTTACCCTTGGTTGTATTTACGGCTAGGTAGCTAGATAAGTACTGTTTGCATTTTTGGCTGGGGATCTGAGATTTCGTATTTAGTTACTAGGGCAGTCATTTGACTCGTCCATTCGGTTAGGTTGGAATTTAAAAGGTAAGTTTTTACCGGAGTGCTCCGTCTCCGCCAGTCTGTTTTATCTGAGTTCTTAGCTAAGCCCTGTGATATTTCTAGTTTAGTATATTAATAGTACTGGGACTAGATAAATTCAAGCCAGCTTATTAGGAGCGCTTATAACATATAGAGTTTGGCTCCATTTGGTATTTCATTACAGTTAACTGAAACTAAGCCCCTGTTAAAAGAGGCTTATAATCCATTTACATAGTTTCCCCACGGTTTCTATTTTGACTGCTGCTTAGGGCCTCTTAGGTTAGTAAATTAATAAATTGTGGTTCCTCAACTTTTGTCTAGGCATTAGTAATTTTCTTTTATCAAGGGTGAGCAAGGTCATTAGTTAGGGGGTTCAAAATGTGGCCAAAACTATGTGACGGTTGCAGGATGATCGCACTTTTAGAAAGAGATTTCCAGGGTGGGTTTGTCTGCCACTGGTGCCAGCTAATTGAGCATCTGGAGAGCAAGATCCTTGATCTTCGGGGCCAGTTGGTGGCACGACATAGTTCACAATCAGAAGAGTTCCTAGAGGAACTAAGTAGTATGTCATTTAGAGAAATGGTGTGTACGCCGAAGCAGGGAGGTACTGGGATCCCAGAGTAGGCAGGGAGAGAAAGTTGGGTGACTGTAGGTCAACAGCGCAGGAAAGAGTGTGCACACCGTACAGTGACAGCTCCTCCAGTGGTTGGAGTCCAACCGATTCCGACCCTTGCAGGAACTTGACTTGGCCCCTGACCCTGAGAGTGTGTGAGCTGAGCAGCAGGGCACCCTATTGGCCTCTACCCCTCAGAAAAGAGAGTTAGCGATAGTGGGGGACTCAATACTATGAGGAATAGATAGCTTAGTCTGTTCGCGCAACAAGGAGTCTCATACGGTGTGTTGCCTGCCTGGTGCCCAGGTAGGAGACCTCCTGGAGCGTGCGGACAAGCTCCTGACCAGAGCGGGGAGGGATCCAGTTGTCATGGTCCATGTTGGGACAAATGACATAGGTAAGGGTAGGTTTGAGGTTCTGCAAGGCAAATTTGTGGAATTAGCTGAGAAGCTTAGGAGCAGATCCTCAAAAGAAGTGTTCTTCGGGATTCTACTGGTACCACGTGCAAGCAGAGGAAAGCAGAATTTTATCTGGAGGTTTAACACGTGGCTACGAACCTGCTGGAGGAAAGAGGGGTATAGGTTTTTGGGGCAATGGAACTTTTTCTGGGACAGTGGTGACCTGTTCAAGCCTGACGGGCTACACATGAACTGGAGGGGTACCTTTGCACTGGGCAAGCGTATGTTGAGGGTAGCACAGGATTATTTAAACGAGGGACTTGGGGGGCAGGGCGGTTAGTGAGTGTTACACATAGGGAAATGCAGACTGCCCTGATGGAGGCTGATGGCGTTACATGCACTATTGATGAAATACTTTTAAAGCAATAAAGCGTAGTGGGGGGCTTGAAGCAGTGACCACATGGGAAATCAAGGGGGAAGAGCATTAGTAATTACCTGAAATGTTTTTACTTGAATGCAAGAGGCATAAAAAATAAATTTCCAGAGCTTGAGGCAGTTATAATTAGTGAGGGCTATGACATAGTTGGGATTACATACACATGGCTAAGTGAAGAGGATGGAGATGAATATAATTTAGAAGGTTATAAGCTCTTTAGGAAGGATAGATGTAATAGGCGGGGAGGGGGCATAGCAATCTATGTGAACGAAAACATAAATGTACAGGAAATTCCCGAAATTGAACATTCCTTGTCCTGTGAAGATATCTGGGTCAGGCTCATTGGGATGCATTGAAATGCTTTTTAGGAGGATTACGCAAGCTTGTAGAGGTGGTGACTATTATTATGGGAGACTTAAATTATCCTAGTATCAATTGGGAAATGGTGAAAGGACAGGGTAGGGGAGAGGAAGAATTTCTAGATGTTATACACTCAACAAAAATATAAACACAACACTTTTGTTTTTGCTCCCATTTGTCATGAGATGGACTCAAAGATCTAAAATTCATTCCAGATACACAATATTACCATTTCTCTCAAACATTTTTCACAAATCTGTCTAAATGTGTGATAGTTAGCACTTTTGCTTTGCTGAGACAATCCATCCCACCTCACAGGTGTGCCACATCAAGATGCTCATCAGGCACCATGATTAGTGCACAGGTGTACCTTAGACTGTCCACAATAAAAGGCCACCCTGAAATGTGCAGTTTTTGCTTTATTGGGGGTCTGGGGACTCAGAACCAGTCAGTATCTGGTGTGACCACCATTTGCTTCATGCAGTGCAACACATCTTCTTCGCAAAGAGTTTATCAGATTGTCAATTGTGGCCTGTGGAATGTTGGTCCACTCCTCTTCAATGGCTGTGCGAAGTTGCTGTATATTAGTGGGAACTGGTACGCGCTGTCGTATACGCCGGTCAAGCACATCCCAAACATGCTCAATGGGTGACATGTCCGGTGAGTATGCTGGCCATGCAAGAACTGGGACATTTTCAGCTTCCAAGAATTGTGTACAGATCCTTGCAATATGGGGCCGTGCATTATCCTGCTGAAACATGAGGTGATGTTCATGGATGTATGACACAACAATGGGCCTCAGGATCTCATCACGGTATCTCTGTGCATTCAAAATGCCATCAATAAAATGCACCTGTGTTCTTCGTCCATAACAGATGCCTGCCCATACCATAACCCCACCACCACTATGGGCCACTGGATCCACAACATTGACATCAGCAAAGCGCTCACCCACACGACGCCACACACGCTGTCTGGCGTCTGCCCTGAACAATGTAAACCGAGATTCATCCGTGAAGAGAACACCTCTCCAACGTGCCAGACGCCATCGAATGTGAGCATTTGCCCACTCAAGTCTGTTACAGCGACGATCTGGAGTCAGGTTAAGACCCCGATGAGGACGACGAGCATGCAGTTGAGTTTCCCTGAGACGGTTTCTGACAGTTTGTGCAGAAATTCTTTGGTTATGCCAACCAATTGTTACAGCAGCTGTCTGAGTAGCTGGTCTCAGACGATCTTGGAGGTGAACCTGCTGGTGTGGTTACACATGGTCTGAGGCACTGAGGCCGGTTGGATGTACTGCCTTATTCTCTGAAACGCCTTTGGAGACGGCTTATGGTGGAGAAATGAACATTCAATGCCCGAGCAACAGATCTGGTTGACATTCCTGCTGTCAGCATGCCAGTTGCACGCTCCCTCAATGCTTGCACCATCTGTGGCGTTTTGCTCTGAGACAAAACTGCACATTTCAGAGTGGTCTTTTATTGTGGACAGTCTAAGGTACACCTGTGCACTAATCATGGTGTCTGATGAGCATCTTGATGTGGCACACCTGTGAGGTGGGATGGATTGTCTCAGCAAAGCAAAAGTGCTCACTATCACACATTTAGACAGATTTGTGAACAATGTTTGAGAGAAATGGTAATATTGTGTATCTGGAATGAATTTTAGATCTTTGAGTCCATCTCATGACAAATGGGAGCAAAAACAAAAGTGTTGCGTTTATATTTTTGTTGAGTGTAAATGATAATTTCTTGATGCAGTATGTTAATAAAGCTACAAGAGAGAAGGCAATTTTAGACTTAATGCTCTGTAATGACCCAGATAGAATTAGCAATGTTTAGGTACTGGAGCCACTTGGGACAAGTGATCACTCTGCTGTTAATTTTGATGTTTCATGGGAAGTTAAACAGGTCTATTCAAAAACAAAAATTTTCAATTTTAGGCGAGCAAACTTTGACAGGATGCGCTCATATCTAAGTGAAATAAAATGGGAGACACTCCTGGACTGTGAGTCCGTAAATGAGATGTGGGAAAGATCTAAGGGGGTTTTACTTGAATCACAATGCAGATTCATTCCAAAGGTGTCCAAAAGTAAGCTGAAAAAGCAGAATCCTCGGTGGATGACCAAAAGTATTTGTAGGATTTTGAGGGAAAAGAGGAATCTTTATAAGATGTACATAAAGGATAACAATGAGAACACTAAGGCTGAATACTGTAAAATGCGGGCTGTGGTCAAAAAAGAGCTGAGGAACAGTGGCGTCTCTGGCATGAAAAGTCCAGTGGGGCACAACAGACCAGTTATACGTAGCCTCTCACTTTTCTGTGACGCTGCCTACAACCCATATTTGCTCAATATTAAATGAGCCACATACTAGAAATGCAATTTTATATAAACGGGGTTAATATAAAATGGGGTTTGTGTAAAAGGTTTCAACCTTTTTTACTGCTTAACAAAACAAATAATATTGGGTTACTAAAAATGGTCACTCACCATGTTGCTCATTTCTTGAAAGGAAAAGATGCACGTCGATCTTTCATCTGAGAAAATTTGTCATTGACCCTTCTGTCAAAGTCCCGTAATCCATGGATGAATTCATTTTCAATGGACAGCATAGCCAGTGCATTCAACCTCTGCTGCCCCATTGCGTTTCTAGTAAATTTTTTGATTCTTTTTAATTTTGAAAAGTTTCTCTCTGACTTAGCAGTGGTCATTGGTGTTGTGATGATTTCTAGCAGTGACACTCTCAGATAAGGCATCATGGAGGTTGTCATAAAGCAACTGCAGCAGTGACAAAGTATTCCCGGCGTGCAACTCTGTGTGAGTGACTGTACAGTGATTTCAGTTAAGTTTCGAGCTAACTTTATTTCGAATTGGCCACATTTTGATAGCACATTTAAATTCAGCACTTGAAAATGAGTCCCTGAACTTACTGAAAAGTGTGCAGTCCACAAGCTTTGCTGCTATAATGTGATCACTCTTGTGAAATCTCACCTCCACCTGAAGTAACACAGTATCACAAGCCTCTCTCATAACAGCAGCAGTGTTTTTTTTTTCCTTCGTTTTGTTGGAGCCGTCTCTCTCGCTTGTGCAATGTCATCCACTTTCTCTCTAAATCAGCCCAGGCCTTCTCTGAAGCTCCCC
Source organism: Gymnothorax reevesii (assembly GCA_029721435.1). Classification (NCBI taxonomy): domain Eukaryota; kingdom Metazoa; phylum Chordata; class Actinopteri; order Anguilliformes; family Muraenidae; genus Gymnothorax; species Gymnothorax reevesii. The sequence continues at coordinate 77,463,606 of CM056575.1, forward strand.
ATGGCGCGGTTGATCGTAGCTGCATCAATGTTTCGTTTTTGCAGTGTGTTATAGAATGTCCACTTCTGGCATCAGGTGTTAAAAAAACTGCACTCGGGGGTGAAGGAGCCGGTTTGCCCTTTCCAGCATGGATGATGTTAAAATCCGTTGGCTGGTGAGGTCCTAAACGTTTTATTTCTAATTTTTGCTCAAGTGGCAAAGTCCTACATTTTACTTTGATTAAAAAGTCTACTTCGTTCATTATTTCGTCTTGGTAAGTTGGTAACTAACAAAAATAGCCAATCAAGCTAGCTGTGGTTGAACTGCTGCATATTACGAACTGACGGCTAGTCATTCCTATATTTTAATTGGATGACCTCAGCGTGGGGTCGTCGTGATTGGGCCCCACAGCGATCTATTGAGACCGCGTTGGACATACTGAGATTTCAGTGGTTAATTACTTAAACAAGTGCCAGAGGGCCGGCCCCATTATCAGGTGCTTTGAAAGGAATAGGTTTAGGCTACTAAGCCTGTCAGCATTCTGACAAATATCTTTGACTATATATATATATATATATATATATATATATACACACACACACACACACAAATATATAAAACAGAATCGATTGTTATATAATTACATTTGCGACAAAGGCAGATTCTGTTACAATTAATTCAAGGCAGCATATTGCTCCACAGCGACATCTGGCCCCAAATGCAGAGACGCAACTGCTGAGGAATGCTAGAAGACTGTATGAAAGGCAAATTGCAGAGGGGGCAAAAACTAACCCAAAGCGCTTCTTTCAGTACTGTAACAGAAAAAGGAAAGTCAAAGAGCTGGTTAAGTGCATAAAGAATAAAAACAGATCGCTGCTTTTTGATAAGGATATTGCGGATGCCTTAAACAGTTACTTTGTTGAGAATTTTACCTCAGAGGGGGTCTTTATTTGGCCAGAGGGCATGTTAAATGCTCAAGATTATTTTGCAGAAATTGAGGTTCGGGATAACGAAGTATTAGACAACTTGCATAAACTAAAGGCAGATAAGGCGGCGGGTCCTGATGGCTTATATCCTAGAGTGCTGAGGGAAGTTGGTGAAATCATCTTTTAGCCGCTATCCACCATCTTCAGGCGGTCTTTAGAAACTGGAGAAATACTAATTAATTGGAAACAGGGCAATCGTTGAAATACGATCAGGAACCAGATGCGAGAACCAGGAAGTGCAGTAGAGCTTGTTTTATTGAAAAAGGGGGATGACCCCCGCAGAGCGAAAGGCAACAGTTCAAAGTCCACAATCCAAAATCCGTAATCCAGTTGGGCAAAAATAAAATCAAAAACCAGGGCAGCAATCACAGTAATCGTAGTCGGACAGAAATGGGTCTGGTACACAGGAATAGTACTTTCAGAGATACAAGCCAGAATCCACAGGACGTAATCCGAAACGTTACCAGGGCAGCAAACAGAAATCTCGTAGTCGGGCAGAAAAATGGTCGAAACACACACAGATGCAACAGTAATCCAAAAACATAAAGGCAAAAATCAAAAGTCGGGCAATCCACTCAGAAAGTTAAACACTGAGAAATCGAGGCGAGAAACGTAGCACAAGAAAACTAGGGAGAACGATCTGACACTGGAAGTGCTTGAACAGACATCTTAAGTACACATCCGGGGTGAGCACATGACAAGGGAGAACAGGTGTGATCAATGAAACAATAATCAGGACTGACACATGAGGAATAATCTAATTACACGAATTTGGCAAATTCCAAGACGCAGACAGGGATCACAAGACAATCCTATGAACAAAACAACAGCTTCAGTTAAGGAGTACTAAAGTGCATAGTCTAAAGAAAAGGAAAGCATGAGATCTAAGAGGAAATTCACAGAAGCTGCAACAGAGATAGGCAAGAGGGCGGAGATTAGAATTGGGCGATTGCTGAGAGATCGTTAGTCAATTAGTATGTGCAGCTATATAATCCCGAGTGCACGTTAGTAAAAATATACAATCTTAATATTGGTTAGTAATTATCGAAAACTATAAACTGTTAGTATGGATTAGTAGATAGTAAAAGAGAGGGGAAGGAAGCACACGAGATAATGAAGGAAGATTGAAAACCCAGAAACCAATAAATCACCCGAATGAGTGGCACGCAAGACTAGGGACCGTGGGCAAAGACCTACACAAGACAAGACAGGGTAGACATGGTGCAATACAAGGAAATGAAAACATGGCATGACTGAAAATAACTGTGAACATGAAAAATAATAAACGAGAATCTAACTCACCAAAACACAATACGTTATCCTAAGAATGGTCATAAGGCAGGCAGTGGTCACTAAACACAAAAGGCATACATGGCTAAGCCAGGCATAGAACTTAAACATGACAGCAGAATGCAGAATCACAACAGTACCCATCCCCCCCCAAAGAACGCCTCCTGGCGTTCAACCTGATGGACGTGGATGTGAAGCATGAAAGTCTCAGATCAGTTCTTTATCCAAAATGTGCCGGGAAGGCACCCAACTGCGGTGTTCAGGGCTGTAGCCCTCCCAGTCCACGAGGTACTGAAGTCCGCGACCTCTTCGACGACAGTCCAACAATGCGTCCACCGTAAAGGCCTCGCCTCCGTCAATTATACGAGCGGGAGGTGGGGGATCAGGACCAGATGACAGGGGGTGGGTTATTGCAGGTTTGATTTGCGAAACATGAAACGTGGGATGAATACGGTGCATGGACAGGGGGAGACAGGGGGCGGACCGCAGAGGGGCTTATGACCCTTTCGATGGTGAAGGGCCCCTGAAATTTGGGGAACAGTTTCTCCCCACTCCCCCTCAAGGGAATGTCCTTGGAGGACAACCATATGCGCTGCCCAGGTCGGTATGATGGAGCAGTGATGCGTCTCTTGTCAGCTTGGGCCTTCATGCGGGCCACCGACCTGAGCAGCACTTCCTGGGTGGTCCTCCAAGTGTGTCTGCAGTGACGCACGAACTCGCAGGCTGAGGGGACAGCAACCCCCTTCTCCTGGCATGGGAACAATGGGGGTTGGTAACCGAGACACGCTGGGAAAAGGCCGGAGGCTGATGATGTGTGGCTATTAACGGCGTATTCTGCCCATGGGAGTTGATGGCTCCAGGAGGAGGGGTTCTTGAGACAAATGCACCATAAGACTGTTTCGATGCTTTGGTTGGCCCGCTTGGTCTGACCATTGGTTTGGGGGCGAAAACCTGAGGAGAGACTAACTGAGGTGCCGAGGGATTTTCAAAATGACTTCCAAAATTTGGCTGTGAATTGTGGGCCGCAATCAGATGTGATATCAGTGGGAATGCCGTGTAACCGGATAACGTGTTGTATTATAAGACTAACAGATTCTTGTGCAGATGGTAACTTTGTGAGGGGGACAAAGTGAACGGCTTTGGAAAATTGGTCGACTATGGTAAGGATGGTGGTAAAGTGATTGGAAGGGGGTAAACCAGTAATGAAATCTAGGGCTACATGTGACCAGGGGCGGTGTGGTGTCGGTAGTGGTTGCAGTAGGCTGTGAGGGGGTTGGTGCGATACCTTTGCTTGGGCGCAGACCGAGCAGGCAGAGACGTATTTTTGGACGTTTTTCCTGATTTCAGGCCACCAAAAACGTTGTAATATGAAGTCCAGAGTTCGCTTACTTCCGGGGTGGCATGAGAGATTGGACGCGTGTCCCCACTCCAGAACTCGAGGTCGTAAGTGAGCAGGGACGAACAGACATTGGGCTGGACAGGCACTTGGGGCGGGAGAATCATTACTAGCATTCAAGACTTCTTTTTCAATGTCTAACATTGACATGCATTAACGAAAGTTTCCTTTGGGAGAATAGTGTCAGGATCAACTTGGTCTTTCTCAGTCTCAAAACATCGCGACAAGGCATCGGGCTTCACATTTTTACTACCAGGTCGATAGGCGAGATGGAAATTGAATCGTGAGAAAAACAGGGCCCACCTGGCTTGTCTGGGATTCAGTCGCTTGGCCGTTTGGAGATACTCCAAATTCTTGTGGTCAGTCCAGACCAAAAATGGAAGCTCGGATCCCTCTAGCCACTGCCTCCACTCCTCGAGTGCCAACTTTACCGCCAGTAATTCCCGGTTCTCGATGTCGTAGTTCTGCTCTGCTGACCTCAAACGTCTGGAGAAATAGGCACATGGGTGAATCTTGGCCTTGGTGGATCTCTGGGAAAGGACCACTCCTACTCCAACATTAGAGGCGTCCACCTCCACCACGAACTGGAGCTTGGGATCAGGGATGGTTAATATAGGTGCAGAAGAAAAACGTGACTTGAGAGAAGCAAAAGCTTCTTCTGCTAGCTTAGTCCATTGAAACTTTTTCTTGGGTGAGGTGAGGGAAGTGAGAAGAGCGGCCACTGAGCTATAATTTCTAATGAACCGGCGGTAAAAGTTGGAAAAACCCAGGAAACGTTGGAGGGACTTACGGTCATGAGGAGTGGGCCAGCAGGTGACAGCTTCAACCTTGGCGGATCCATCTGGATGGAGTCACGGCTAATAATATATCTCGGGAAAGAAGTGGTCTGGACTGAGAATTCACATTTCTCGGCCTTGACGAATAGGCGATTCTCCAGCAACCGGCCGAGAACTCGTCTGACGTGCTGGGTGTGCTCTTCCTGTGACTTGGAGAAGATTAAAATATCATCAAGGTACACAAACACGAATTTTTTTTATCATGTCACGTAATACATCATTGACCAGATTCTGAAACACTGCTGGAGCGTTGGTAAGCCCGAACGGAAGAACCAGGTACTCCCATTACCCTGTGGGCGTGTTAAAGGCCGTCTTCCACTCGTCCCCCTCACGAATACGCACCAGGTGGTAGGCATTGCGTAAGTCCAGTTTAGTGAACACTTTAGCCCCTTGTAGCAGGTCAAAAGCTGAGTTCATGAGGGGGAGAGGCAGGTACCTGTTCTTTACAGTGATGTCGTTGAGGCCTCTGTAGTCAATGCAGGGACGGAGTGAGCCATCTTTCTTGCCCACAAAGAAGAATCCGGCTCCAGCTGGCGATGAGGACGGGCGTATTATTCCAGCGGCAAGTGACTCAGAGATATTTCTCCATGGCTTGAGTCTCGGGACATGACAGAGAGAAAAGGCGCCCCCTAGGTGGCATGGTTCCTGGCCTGAGCTCGATGGCGCAGTCATAGGTTCGGTGCGGAGGCAAACTGGTAGCACGAGATTTGGAAAATACTTGTTTGAGATCTTGGTATTCCTTGGGAACCTTCTCCAGGTTAGGGATCTCATTAGTGGAAGTAGGTGTGACATAACTTTGGGCATCGCGGAGGCAGGTCTGGGCAAAGCTGGGACTCCATTCCTTAATCTCGTGTTTTCCCCAGTCAACAACTGGCACATGTTGAGGACGATTGGAGCATGAGGTGACTTGATCAGGAATAGCTTGATCTGCTCATGATGGTTTCCGGAGATGCTGAGTTTAATAGGACAGGTAACCTGGAAGATATTACCGATCTTGAGGCCACTGAGAGAATTGACCACTCGATCGGGAAAAATAGTCTCCACAGGGATGCCCCACTCCCGGGCGAGTTCTTGGTCCAGGAAACTCTCCTCCGCCCCAGAGTCAATAAGGGTGGTAGTCTTTCTGCCTCCCCCATCCCATTCCAGGGAAACCGGAAGGCAGGTCCTGTTTCTTGAGGAGTGATCCACGGGGATTACGTCCACTAACGCTCCTCTCCTCGTTAGTGGGTGTTGCCTTTTACTGGACACTGTGAGAGGAAATGGCCCTCTTCGCCGCAGTAGAAGCATCTCCATTCCCGTCACCTGCGTTCCCTCTCCTCATTGGAGACCCTTGCTCGCCCTACTTGCATGGGTTCTGCCTCAGGAAGTGGCTTGACAGGGTTGGAGGGCGGCAGGTACGGTGCGGCTGGTGGTCTGGACCGAAATGTAGCATGCCTCTTCTCCTCCAGTCGGGCGTCGATGCAGATAGCCATTCTAATAACACCCTCCAGGTTCTCAGGTAGATCGCATGGGAGCAGTTCATCCTTAATCCTTTCGGAACGGCCAGCGATGAATGCGTCATATAGTGCCCTGTCCTGCCATCCACTGTTAGTAGCCAACGTCTGAAAATCGATGGCGTAATCAGACACTGTGCGATTTCCCTGACGAATGCGTAGAATCTCCCTCCCTGCCTCATGCCCGTGCCTGGATCGGTCGAACACCCTCTTCATCTCCTCTCCGAAGCTGTCGAACGATTGTACACAGGGTAATCCCGCCTCCCAGGTAGCCGTGGCCCACTGCTTCGCTCTGCCGGTTAATTGCGTGATGACATACGCCACTCGCGCTTGCTCGGATGGGAAAGTCGAGGGCTGTAAGCTGAATATCAGCTTGCACTGAGTGAGGAATGACCGGCAGGATCCTGGGTCGCCATCATATCTTTCAGGGGGAGGTAGGCGTGGCTCTTGGAGAGGCGCGGGTGGTGCAGGAGCTGGACTGGGTACAGGCATGGGAGCGACTGGAGGCTGTGGCATTTGGAAGCTCGGCGCACTCCGCAGTGAGTGAGCGATATCCGCCATTTAATTGCTCATGACTTGCATGTGTTGCATCAAAGCCCGAAGCTGCCGTTGCTGCACCTCAAACTGGGCGCCTTGCTCTTCTACTACAGCCTGCAGAGGCTTGGAGCTCGCTGGTTCCATGATGGTCAGATCGTAATGTTGAAATACGATCAGGAACCAGATGCGAGAACCAGGAAGTGCAGTAGAGCTTGTTGTATTGAAAAGGGGGGGGGGTGACCCCCGCAGAGCGAAAGGGAACAGTACAAAGTCCACAATCCAAAATCTGTAATCCAGTTGGGCAAAAATAAAATCAAAAACCAGGGCAGCAATCACAGTAATCGTAGTCGGACAGAAATGGGTCTGGTACACAGGAATAGTACTTCCAGAGATACAAGCTAGAATCCACAGGACGTAATCCGAATCGTTACCAGGGCAGCAAACAGAAATCTCGTAGTCGGGCAGAAAAATGGTCGAAACACACAGAGATGCAACAGTAATTCCAAAAACATAAAGGCAAAAATCAAAAGTCGGGCAATCCACTCAGAAAGATAAACACTGAGAAATCGAGGCGAGAAACGTAGCACAAGAAAACTAGGGAGAACGATCTGACACTGGAAGTGCTTGAACAGACATCTTAAATACACATCCGGGGTGAGCACATGACAAGGGAGAACAGGTGTGATCAATGAAACAATAATCAGGACTGACACATGAGGAATAATCTAATTACACGAATTTGGCAAATTCCAAGACGCAGACAGGGATCACAAGACAATCCTATGAACAAAACAACAGCTCCGGTTAAGGAGTACTAAAGTGCATAGTCTAAAGAAAAGGAAAGCATGAGATCTAAGAGGAAATTCACAGAAGCTGCAACAGAGATAGGCAAGAGGGCGGAGATTAGAATTGGGCGATTGCTGAGAGATCGTTAGTCAATTAGTATGTGCAGCTATATAATCCCGAGTGCACGTTAGTAAAAATATACAATCTTAATATTGGTTAGTAATTATCGAAAACAATAAACTGTTAGTATGGATTAGTAGATAGTAAAAGAGAGGGAAGGAAGCACACGAGATAATGAAGGAAGATTGAAAACCCAGAAACCAATAAATCACCCGAATGAGTGGTACGCAAGACTAGGGACCGTGGGCAAAGACCTACACAAGACAAGACAGGGTAGACGTGGTGCAATACAAGGAAATGAAAACATGGCATGGCTGAAAATAACTGTGAACATGAAAAATAATAAACGAGAATCTAACTCACCAAAACACAATACGTTATCCTAAGAATGGTCATAAGGCAGGCAGTGGTCACAAAACACAAAAAGCATACATGGCTAAGCCAGGCACAGAACTTAAACATGACAGCAGAATGCAGAATCACAACAGCAATATAATACCAATATATAAGAAAGGGGACCGTACTGAGCCAGGAAATTACAGGCCTGTCAGTTTAACTTGTATTGCGTGCAAAATATTGGAATCTATCATAAAAGATGAGCTGGACTTATTTCTTGAACGTAACAGTATCTTGAGGGATAGCCAACATGGTTTTCGTAAAGGAATGTCATGCCCGACAAACCTTCTGGAATTTTTTGAAGAAGCCACCAAGACTTATGACCAGAGCAGGGCTTATGACATCATATACTTGGATTTTCAGAAAGCATTACAGGACAGTATACAGTACCGCATAAGAGACTAATTTTTAAAATGAGCTCCATTGGAGTTACAGGAGGTATTCTGGAGTGGATTCAAAACTAGTTACAGGACAGAACACAAAGAGTGGTGGTCAGTGGTATCTCATCTGAGCTAGGTATGGTGGGGAGTGGCGTCCCCCAGGGATCGGTGTTGGGGCCCCTGCTGTTCCACATCTACATTAATGACCTTGATAGTAATATTGAGAGCAGATTGGTTAAATTTGCAGATGATACTAAATTGGAGGGTTTGGCAAATAGTTTAGGGTCCTCTAAAGTGATTCAGGATGATTTGGATAGATTCCAGAATTGGGCAGAAATGTGGCAAATGAAATTTAATCTAGCAAAATGTGAAGTTGTACATGTAGGTAATAAAAACATTAGACGGGATTACTTCATGGGAGGTTTAAAACTGGAATATGCTGCACACGAGAAAGATCTGGGAGTGATTGTTGACCAGACCCTTACAGGCTCTAGCCATTGAGCCGCAGCAGTTAAAAAAGCCAATCGGATGCTGGGATACATTGACAAAAAGTATTGAGTACAAATCTAAGGAGATGATGCTTCTTTTGTACAACACATTGGTCAGACCACATTGTGTACAGTTCTGGGGAACTTTAAGAAAGATTTAGAGGCTCTAGAGGAAGTTCAGAAAAGAGCCACTAACCTTATTCCAGGTAGATGGCATGATGAAAGCTATGAGAAAAGGCTGAAATTCCTTAATCTCTTTAGTCTTAGGAAAAGGAGACTAAAAGGTGATTTGATTGAGGTCTTTAAATATGTTAAAGGGATTAACAAAGTGAATTATGTAGGATTCCTTCTACCAAGTGTTGTGCGTTGAACTCAGGATCACAAATGGAAGTTGACCAAAGGTAACTGATACTTAGCACTGATATTCAGAAATATTTCTTCACCAAAAGAGTAACTTCAATGTGGAATAGCTTGCCTGACCATATTGTTGAGGCAGAGACCTTGGGGGTTTTCAAGAGCAGGCTTGACTTAAAGCAAGATACCATTGAGTCATTGAGTATCTGAAGGGATATGTTCACAACAGTATAAAGAAACTGGCAAGCGTAGTTGGGCTGAAAGGCCTGTTCTTGCCATTCATGTTCATGTTATTTTAAAAGATAACGTTACAGACCGAAAAAAAATTTTCAGAGCGATTAACTACTTTCATGTGTGCTCTGTCAATATCAGGTGCTAAATCATCCCAAAATATATTGACTTCCGCATAGTTTGACGTCGAACAGAAGTTGTGCATTGCTACTTTCGACCCCTCCAGTCGGGATGAAAGTAGCACACGGGCGGGACAAAAGTAATGTGATCAAATTAACTGGAATCTTTTATACTACTGTCGTTAAAACCAAAACAATCAGACATTTAATTTGTTTCAAATGTTTAAAAAGTAAACGTGAACATGTTTAACGTGCAATTGGTCTATTTATAAAAATTATGAAATGATTTTACTCACTATCACAGTTGTGACAGATATAATGAGCTGCATGCCTTATGTGACCACAGCAGACAAAAGATGCACCGCACCCACACTTCTCCAGGCAAAGATGAGGCAAATGTCTCCCCACAAACAAGCCATTCTTCATCATTGCCCTGAAACTGTGGTTGCATTGTGTCCACTAAACAAGGTTTTCTTAGGGAGTTTTGAAGAGGACTGTTTTCTCTGGCCCCTCTGCTGACTCTCCTCCTCCAAAGCAGCTTTTACTGGGCTGTCGGTCAGTATTGCTGTTGACCTGCAATATTCACTGAGATGACAATCAGAATCAGCTTGTTTTTATACAAGCAAGAAAATCAAGACAAGTTAAAAACAACACCCTGCTCACCTCTTTCTTCCTCTTCTTTTATTTTCTTTCCTCGAGCCAGCCTTTGGATATGGGCGAACCTTTTCTGGGCTGAACCTCTGCATTGGCGTGCCCCTAGATGTTCCTGGAACCACAAGCATACCTGGATAGATAATATTTTTAAAAAATGCTTGGCAAGGCTCAACATGCACATTTAAATACACACACAGACACAAACTCTCACCATCTACAGAGATGGCAGCCTCATGGGGATGCAGCTCAAATGGGCTCTGGCTAGGTTGGTGGTGTCTTAAGGGAGTGGGCCCTGGTGATCGAGCGGACATTGGTGATGATGAGGGCGCTGGTGATAGAGCTGGCACTGGTGATGAAGAGGCCGCTGGTGATGGAGCAAGCACTGGCACTGGGGATGGAGCTGGTGCTTGTGCGGGACAGTCGGTCACAAAAGCTGGAGCAAGGTCTGTTTCACTGAAAATAACTGGATTCAAGGGCCAGATACCGGTACACTCGAACCCAGATGACATGCTGCTTGCTGTTGCAGCTTGAGGCAAAACTTTGACCATCTCCAACATCCCAAGTCTTGCGGCTAAAGTTCTTCCAAGGTTCATTCGCATCCAATTGTCTGCTGCACTGTTAATGTAGTGCTTCAAAGGACCAAAAAGGCTTCAGTCAAGCGGCTGAAGATGGTGGGAGCAGTGGGGTGGAAAAGACAGGAGTACAATGCCATGTGACTTGCAAAACTCAATAGCTACCACAGAGAGGTGTGATGCATGATTGTCTAAGAGTAGCAGCAACTTTGACTCTGGGGTCACGCAGGTGTGTCTTGCAAAATGCTGTAAAAATGCCAAGAAATCTGTCTCCTCCATCCACCCCGATCCATTGGCAGAACCAGTGCAGCCAAACGGGCCATCCCAGATGAAGTGGTCCTGGAACTTCCTCCTTGGGAAGATAAAATAAGGGGGAACAAAGTTGCCTTGTGCATTGGCAGCAAAGGCAACAGTCACCAATGTCCCGCTTTCCCCAGAGGTCACAGCACCGACCTGGCGCTGTCCCTTGGTGACAATGATTTTGCCAGGCACTTGAACCTTTGTGGTACCTGAAATAATAAATGAAATTAATTATTGCTTCTCCCACATGAGACAGCTACAGCCTTATCGAGGTGGATAGTCCTTTTAACAAAATTGGGTGACGACATGTCCATAAAAAAGGTCAAACAATCAGCGAGTCTTAAATGGAATCCGTCCGTTACAAACCAGATTCCGAAATAATCCAAACGACATCTTCAGTTCACTGGGCCTGTATATTAAGAAAATCCTCCACCTCCGACTGAGTCCCAAAAAGATGCACTTCTCCCCGGCGGGACAGCTTCAGCCTAGCCGGGTAAATCAGGAAGGGAGTGAAACCAAGTTTCCTCGCGGCCTGCATCGTTTGAGAAAAAGAGCGGCGCCGTTTCATGGTATAGTTGCTGTAATCAGGTGCCAAGTAGGGATGGCGAAAACCAGAAATTTTATTGACTTACCACCGAGCCTCATTAGCCGGTTGAAACCGGTTAACCGATTAGTTTAAAATATGCTACACTATTTGAAATAACAGCCATTTCGAGCCGTGCCTGCAATTTCGCAACTCTGTCGCATCTCTCTGCCGCTCTGCCTTCAGCTCACACACACACTGCTCCGGTGCCGCCCTTCCACTCACGTCACTTTTTTTAAATCCCCTACAGCGCGAAACATGAGTCCCGCAAACGCGGCGCTGAGGAGCTTGTATGTAAACGGAGGACAAATGGCTCCTTAGTTTCGAAATGGTTTGGGTACAAGGTGATCGCGTTGAAAATAAAGGCGTTTGTCTAGCGTTAGAAGCTCATTTGAAACATTGCCGCGGGTCATTTAAGAAAATGACTGCTCCGAAGAGACGCCGCTTTAGTTTGAGGTAGTGCTAACAATAATAAAGAAAGATGATGATCATCATCACCTTATCTGTTACCATTGATGATCCTTCCTGAAATGTAGATTTAATGTATTTCCAAATCTAAGCCCTTCTTATGCGGAATGTTGCCTAATTGATTGCAACACGGTAAAACCAATGGATAAAAGAGGAACCTTCAGAATGCGTAAAAGACGCACCGGCCAAGGCAGGTCTAACTCACTGTGTGCCTTCTAATAACGAACAGATCAACTCTTTTGTATTAATTCTTTATGAATTAAATTTTGTGATCAAGGATTGACAATAGTGCCACGAAAATATAATTGCGTGGACAGAAATGGTTACGTAGTTGAGTCATCTGTTTCGTCCACGAAAGCCAAATGTCTCTCACTTATGTAGAGTGAATGACAAGCACAAAAGACAATTCCGTTCACGACAAGAATATACCGTTTTGTCTTCCGTTCACAAAAGGATTTAATCTCTTGTGAATTTCTTCCGCAAACCCCCTACAGTTTTATAAATTTCGTGGACAAAAATCCAGTTCTTATAAACTAGTTTTGTGCAGATAACATGGATTTCGTGGCACAGAAATTTTCGTCCATGAAAATGGTGTGTTACTCTTGGCGCCCCATAATGTGTTTCGTACGATTAATGAATTATAAAAAAACGATTACTCCTAAAGACAAAATTATAACCTACCTCCATACGTTCACTCAATGACTGTCGAACCGTGCCTTGAACTCCGCTACCTGAGGCCTGTCATCGGTAGCGATGGCCATGTGCTTATTAACGATTGTGAGCGTGCGAACCCAAACGCTGTGACCTTGCGCCAAATGTTTTTATTGGTTTATTAAGTACAAACAGACGAGTTATTAAAATTTGAGTGAGGGATAATTTGTTCACACAAAATGATCTTGGAATGAGATGGCTAACTGTAGTAGCGTTTTGTCCACTGTCTATAATAGCCTAATTTCGAGATCACCTTTTTTTTTTTAACCGACTACCGACAACTTTGATCGGTTAACGTTGATACGGTCAACCATCGATTAAACGGTCATCGGTTAACATCCCTCATGCAAAGCGAATTTCCCTGCCTTCGACTTCAATCCAAGAGCCCCCGGCCCCCTTTAAAATACGATCACGGTCCGTATTAAGCAGCATCTTGCAGATCATAGTACAGGATCCTCGGGTGCTGCGCTTCGGTCCAATACGATGAGCCCTGGTCACCTCCAACTTTTCACCAGCAAGAGAAGGGAACCACTTAAGAAGCGAGGATGAAACAAAACTCGAAGCATCGCTGTTCTCGATGTTCTCAGGCAAATTAACAATGCGAATATTGTCTCTACGAGATGTATCGTCCAATCCTGTAATACTTGGTTCAAGTCTAGAACATGTGTTTTGAAAAGTTTCCTCTGTCTTAGTCAAAGTAGTGGATAACCCCTTATAATCCACTTTCAGCTTTCTGAGGTAATTTGAATTCTTTGTTACCTCAGTTTTGATAGTATTCAGGCGGTCTTCAAATTTGGCAAACTGCAACTCAATAAAATTGCGCTGCTCCTTCAGTGCAGACGTTAGCACTGAGGATAACGCCAACTGAAGAGACTCAAACTTCTCATCGTCTTTCGTAGGTTCTAGAGCAGTTTTGCTCCTTAAACCATCCGCCATACTAAAAATAAAAGTTTGACCATTCGAAATAACTGGTTGCTGAATTAAAACTTACATAGAAGACGGAATTTATATATTAATATTAGGGAAAAGTTGACGAGAGCAATCGTGCTACGCAGCCATCTTATCTACCGGTCACGTGGCTCTCACATCACATTGGGACTTATTCGGAGGCCTTTTTTCTCCTTTTTTTTTCTTTTTATTTCCAAATATACAGGCCCAGCCGACTGGATTTGCCGTTTAGATTACTTGGGAACTTGACTTATAAAAGATGAATTAAATAGATTTTGTTGATCTGGGCAATTTTCATTTGTTTCTTAGTCTCTCACATCGTAACCAGATTTTTTGTGTTATGGAGTACCCCTCTCAATAAGTTATGCTTTGTACTTATCAAATTGATAGATTTCTTCACTGGGTAAAAATTTTGCTTTATTTTTTTATTTTAATTTGATGGATGACTTTTATTTCACAATGTAACTCATTGTAATCTAAAATATTTGCTTGTTGAATGGATTGTTACACCGAATATTTTGATGGGGTAATGGCTAGTGTAGCTAGCAGTGTGATAGCCATCTTTCTCAGGTCAGGTGCCCTGGCAGTGGATTTTTCTTCAGCGGCATAGCTTCTTTGTGTGTTTACATTTGTGGGGGGGGGGGGGGGGGGGGGGTTGTGTTTGGTGTTTTTTTTTTTTTTTTTTTAGATTTTGTGTGGTGGGATGGTGGTGGGGAAACTTGGGTCTCTGAAGTTTTGATTTTTGTTCATCTGCAAGTATATAATTATTTGCCCAGTCTTGTTTGCAATTATGTCTATGTTACATGTTGCTAGTTGGAACATACAGTATCTCACAAAACTGAGTACACCCTTCACATTTCGACTATTAATTTAGTATATCTTTTTAAGGGATAACGTTACAGAAATGAAAACTGAATATATTCTAGAGTAGTCATTGCACAATAGGTGTAGCAGTGTAGATTTACTGCACTGTCCAAATAACTGAACAAACAGTCACTATTTCCAAAATAGGTGGCACCAAAAGTGAGTACACCTCTCCGTCAACATACCAAATTGTGTCCATGGTGTCAATATTTAGTGTGACCGCCATTGTTGTTCAGCACTGCCTTGATTCTCCTAGGCATGGAATTCACCAGAGCTGCACAGGTTGTTGCTGGGATCCTCCACTCCTCCATGACAACATTACGGAGCTGGTGGATGTTGGACATCTGCTGCTCCTCCACCTTCCTCTTGAGGATGCCCCACTGGTGCTCAATGGGATTCAGGTCTGGAGACATACTTGGCCATACCATCACCTTCTGCTTCTTCAGGAAGGCAGTCATCTTGGAGGTGTGTTTCGGGTCGTTATCATGTTGGAAAACAGCTGTGCGGCCCAGTTTTTGAAGGGAGGGCGTCATGTTCTGCTTCAGAATCTCACAGTACATGTTGGATCCATTATTCCATTAATGAAGTGCAGCTCCCCAGGACCAGAAGCACTCATGCAGCCCCAGACCATGACGCTGTCAGCACCATGTTTGACTGTAGGCAGTACACACTTGTTTTGATACTTCTCACCAGGGCACCGCCACACATGCTGGACACCATCTGAGCCGAACGAGTTTATCTTGGTCTCGTCAGACCACAGAACATAGTTCTAGTAGTTCATGTTCTTGGACTGGTTGTCTTCAACAAACTGTTTTTGGGCTTTCTTGTGGGCTAGCTTCAGAAGAGGCTTCCATCTTGGTTGACGGCCATGCAGACCAACACTGCGCAGAGCATGGCGTATGGTCTGAGCACTGACAGGCTGTTATCCCACTGCTACAACCTTGTTAGCAATGCTGCCAGCACTCCTGCGTCTGTTTTCTGAAGCCAACTTGTGCACCTGGCACAGAGCACGAGGACTCAACCTCTTCGGTCGACCCTGACGAGGCCTTTTCCGAGCAGAACTCGTCTTGGAAAACCGCTGGATAACCTTGGCCACCGTGGTGTAGCTCAGTTTCATGGTTTCACAGATCTTCTTGTAGCTTAGACCATCTTTGTGGAGAGCAACAGTTCTCTTTTCCAGATCCTCAGAGAGTTCTTTCCCATGAGGTGCCATGTTGACCCTACAGTGCATTGCACCTAAAGCACTACAATTTAACCCTTCAACATGTTACACAACCTCATATGGCCCAGTCGAACAGACAAAAGCATGAACATGATGAACAAGTCGCGTTTCATTGCTTGGTTGACCATTATCAATTGGGGTGTATACTCACTTTTGTTGCCATCCATTTTGGAAATAGTGACTGGACAGTGCAGTAAATCTACACTGCTACACATATTGTACCATGACTACTCTAGAATATATAGAAGTTTCACTTCCGTAGCATTGTCCCTTGAAAAGATATAATAAATTAATTGTAAAAATGTGAGGGGTGTACTCACTTTTGTGAGATACTGTAAATGGCCTAAATAGCCCAATGAAACGTTCAATGTGCCTAGATTGGCTTAATAGACACAAAATAGATGTGGCCTTCATTCAAGAGTCTCACCTTAAACCAGCCGATAAACATAGATTGGTGAATCGTCACTATTATACTGCAGCAGCAGCCGCATTTAACTCCAAAGGCTGAGATGCCCTGGTGATTTTGAGACATAGTTTATCTTTAACAGTAATAGAAAGTTATGGAAGTGAGGACGGTAGAATTGCATGTATTAAAACAAACATTAATGGTTTGAGAGTTGCATTTCTCTGTATATATGCCCCAAATCAATTTAATTCAGTTTTTTTTTTTTTGCTGCCATTGGTAGTTTTCTATGTAACCTGCAGGGCTTCTCAATGATTATTGGTGCTGACATGAATGCCATCCTTGATCCGTATTTAGACAGATTTAGCATACCCCCAAAGAATACTCACCCATCTACAGAAGCTCTTGAAGGGCTGATAAATGATTTTAGTTTGGTAGACATCTTCAGAATTATAAATCCTTCTGCAAGGCAATATAGTTTCTATTCAGATAGACATAAAAGTTATTCAAGGATGGATTTCATATTCGCTTCTATGACTTAATTTTCTCAGGTCCATTCTGCTGTGATTCAGCCCAATTCGTTATCTGACCCTAGTGCTGTCATCTCATTGCTCACTTTAGCAGATGCCACTACTAGGGCCACAAGATGGCGTTTTAATACATCATTAATAGGAAACTAAGAGTATTGTGGTTACTTCAGAAATAATTTTGAAGAATTTATTTCTGTTAATTCTAAATCAGTGGAGGATCCTCAAGTTTTATGGAGTGCAATTAAAGGTTTTATAAGAAATGTAACAATTTCCTTTGTTTCTCACCTCAATCGAATAAGACTGGGCAAAATTAAAACTCTTGAATATGTTTTTCAAAGGCTAGAATATGACCAACAGAGAGATGGTTTTACTGTTGAGCAAAAAAGGGAAATTGATAGTCAGAGTGAATCTTAACAATTTACTTAAAATGAGAGCAGAATTCCAAATTCAAAGGGTTTGGAGGAACTATTATTTTCATGGATCGAGGCCAACTCGTCTTCTTGCTTTGAGTTAACAGAAATGCAAAAAGTATGCAAATATCACAGCTATTAGCTCAGATCGGCAACTAATTACTTCTCCTAAAGAAGTTCTCTTCATTTTACTCAGAATTTTATAGTTCTGAAATAAAATTGGATACAAATAAATGTAAATCTTTTTTGCAAGGTCTTAATCTCCCTTTTCTTTCTCAAGAGGATAATGAGCATCTTGGTAGATCAATCACTCTGACTGAATTAAAAGATGCTATTGCAGGGATGAAAAAAGGAAAATCTCCAGGCTGGGATGGGATCCCCCCAGAATATTGTCTTGCTTTTTGAGAAGAGCTTGGACAGTACCTTTTAGCAATGATTCATAGAGCGGTTGAGGTAGGTGTCTTTTTCAATGACTTAAATTCTGCTTTAATTTCTGTACTTCCGAAACCTAACAAAGACCTAACTAAATGTAGTAATTATAGGCCATTATCAATTCTCAATGCTGAAATTAAAATCTTTGCACGGATTCTTTCTTTACGCTTAGAACCTCACATATCGAAATTAATTCATTGTGACCAGACCGGTTTTATGAAGTCACGTCATGTTCGCAGACTACTTTATGTAATTTATAATGCCAAAGAAATAGCTTCTCCTTGCGCTGTGTTTAGCCTTGATGTGGAAAAAAGCCTTCGATAGGCTAGAATGGGATTATCTATGGGAGGTTCTATATCATTTTCAATTTGGTCCTAATTTTATTAAACTAATTCAATTATTTTATAGTAACCCAACTGCAATGGTAATTACTAATGGCATTATATCAACCAAAATTTCCGTATCACGGTCTAGTAGACAAGGCTGTCCTTTAAGCCCTTTTTTGTTTGCTTTGTCACTTGAACCCCTTGCTCAGAAAATTAGGTAACTTTCGTCCATTGCACCTATTATTTTCAATAATACCATTCACTCGATATCGTTGTATGCTGATTGCATACTTTTATATTTTGATAGGGCACCCGTTTCAATACCTTCTATTTTAGATACCTTTGATGATTTCAGTTCCCTGTCTGGGTATAAAATTAGTTGGACAAAATCAGTACTTTTCCCATTAAACTTGAAATTGGATCCAAGCAAATTACCCCAGTATATTCCTATTGTTAATCAATTTAAGTACTTGGGGATAGATATTTTTCCCTCATTGACTCATATTGCACATAAAAACTTTCAAGGGATCTTTAAAAAAAATTGAATTAGATCTTGATAGATGGTCATACCTTCCAAAATCGCTACAAACTCGTGTAACGGTAATTAAGATGGATATATTGCCACGGGTAAATTTTTTTGCTTCTATGATACCTTTGTCGCCCCCAACTGATTATTGGGACAGAATTCATTCTTTGGTATACAAAATCATCTGGGTTAAGAAACGACCACACATTAAATTGACTACTCTTCAACGTCATAAATCAGAAGGTGGTCTTTCAGTTCCTAATTTCAAGCATTATTTCTGGTCATTTGTCTTAAAACCATTATCAGTTCGGTTAAATTCTGACGTAGTTACTTGTCGGAAATCTATTGCGTTTAATTTAGCATTTCCACACAGACTGGAATACCTTATTTATTCAGCTGTTCCTTTGAAACGAGCCAAGTTGCGGCTCAGTCCCATAATATTTTTTTTTTTGTTAGTATGGCGGCTTGCTGAAAAGGGATCTAATATAACATGTAAATGGCATCTTAAAAGCCCAATTTTTTACAATTTCTCTCTGCTTTCTTGGGGGGTTCCATTTTCCTGTTCGGCCTGGAGTACTAAAGGGATTCAGACATTATCAGATATCCATGATGAGGCTGGGCTTCGCAATTTTAATGATTTAAGACTGCTTTATAATTTACCAGGCTCCTCCTATTTTTTATATCTTCAGTTGTGGTCATCTATGAAAACGTACAGAGTGCCATGGAACACTCCATTAACTATTCACCCTTTACATTCTATTTTGGTCAATAGAGGTCAAAAAAGAGGTTGCGTCACTCAATTATATTCATTATTTCGGAATGCCTCCTATAAAGCACTTCCTATTATACAAGTATGGTCTGAAGATTGAAAAACTATACTGAAGAGATTTTACTTGACTGGGAGAGGATATGGTCTTCAATTATAATGGCGTCTAAAAACCCAAATCATCAACAGATTCATTATGATTTTATCTATAGGACTTCCCTTAGTTACCCCGAGAAAAGCTTATCTTATGAAAAGAGTATCATCCACAATTTGTACTTTGTGTACAGATGGTCTCTTAGGTTGCATATGTTTTGGGAATGTAAAGACGTTAAAATGTATTGGGTGTGGTTTTGAATGACACTGCATCGTTGGAACTAACCTCTATCAATAGACGCATTCTTTTAATGGTATTACTGCTGCTCAAAAGAAACTAGTTTTAAGTTGGAAATCTCCACATATTGTCACCTAAGCACACTGGATTAATACATTTAGTGATATTATTAACATGGAGCTTTCAGTAGCGAGGATGCATGGTGCTCACACTAGCACTATTTTTGTATGGCAAGAGATTGCTGATAAAATCAAAGAAATGCTGTAATTTGTTACTTTATTATTTTTTAGTTGAGCTTTTATATGCTGCACATATTACTGTAGGGAGACCCATGAGGTTGATGAGAGAGGGGGGATGAATTACCTGTCACATGTTTTTTGGGTTGTTGGTTTTTTTTTTTGTATATGTTGTAATGTCTTGTGTTATTTCTTGCATCTTATATAATGTCAAAAATAAAACTAATTGATCACAAAAAAAAAATTATTATTGCTGTTGCAAATCACTGTTGCTTTTTAATTTATCTAAATATAAATTTTTATCTGTTTCATCCATGTTCCAGATGTCCTTTGCTTCAAAATTATAGTGGGTGAGGACAGTCTTTAGGTTTTTAAAAAACGCTGTCACGTTGGTCTTGTTGAAGTGGAATGGGACATGCTGGTGGCTTGAGGTCAACGGATGGACAGGGTTTTGTTGCGCACGAGGAAGGAGGTGAGCCAATCCTTCCCTGCCATCTGGTTTTTCTCCCATGAACATGGAGTTTTGAGGCCAATATTTTCGGCCAGCTTAAATGCAAACTTTTGCACCTAAAATGGCATGAAAAATGAGGATAATTCCCAGATGGCAAGCATCTCTGCTCCGGATTTGCCCAGACTCTGTGCTGACTCCAGCTGATCCGGCTCAGAGCCGGGGCAGATCCAGAGCAGAGGTGCTTGCTATCTTAGGAAAATGGCAGTAGTGGTGTTGCTCTGTCTGCAGTGTTACTCCAACCTCTTTAGGACTCAGGCCAAAATATATATCAGCTGCTGTCTTTATAAATGCCTGCAGTCTCTTCCCCTGTTCTTCTGTGAAGACTTTGTTGTGAGCCCTGTACCCTGGGGCTCTGGTCTGCTGCCCTCTTGCCTCTGCCCTCCTCTTGCAGTACCTGAACAGGGTGACATGACAAACGCCATGCACCTCTGCTGCCCTCCTAACACTCTCGCCTCTTCGGACATCAAAAAAGGCCCCTCCGTAAACCTGCTTGTCAACCTTTCCTCTCTGGGTAGTTCTGACCCTAACTCTTGGCATTTTCTGTCAGCAAAATATAACACACACATTTTTTAATGACCTTTAAAACACAGAATGCGGCTGCATTAGCAGATAGGGACGAACCTAAGCCTTGGTACTTCCGTCCCACACCACTGCTGCCCTCCTTGTACTCTTGCCTCTTTGGGCATCAAAAAAGGCCCTTTCATAAACCTGCTGGTCAACCTTTCCTCTCCGGTTAGTTCTGACCCTACCTCTTTGCAGTTTCTGTCAGTAAAATATAATGCACACATTGTTTAATGAGGTTTAAAACACAAAATTCGGCCGCATTAGCAGAGAGGGACAAATGTAACCGTTGCTACTTCTGCCCCGAGAATGACTTCTGACATTTGAACCAGGATTGTTTCTTAAGTGGAAAAAGTCTGACATTTTAAACTTCAGGATATGTTACAAAACTAAATGACCTATCATTTCATCATAAATACAACACATGGAGCGATAAAGACAATCTTTAAATCAAAAAAGTTTTCCATTTCTCTGAATTTACTCATCACTGTGGAAAACAGTCTTCCTGGTCTCGTGACGAAACCTCAAGATTTTTCCTGGGTCTGGAGAGTGTCGCGAGCTGCATGTGCTGACCTAATTTGACGCATTAAAGTGCGGATGGCTGTGAGTAAATCGCTGTATTACTTTCATCCCATGTTACTTTCGCACCAGCTCTTGCCTACGTTTACAGGCACAGCGTAATCCGATAACCGGGAATAATTCGATAATGGTAATTATATGATTTGTGGCGTTTACATGCTTAATAAACCGATATCTGAAAAAACCTGGTTTACATGATTCATTCAGGTAGTCGGATTTCTCTCGAAGCAGTGGCAGCACCAGAACTGAAAATTTGGGGGCTACAGAACATCCCTTTTATTAGTCCTAGATAGTTCTCAATCATTTTCATAATTAACAATAGATTCGCTCTGAGAGCAGTGCACAATATTAGGTGCTGCTAATTCTCCCCCTTTAGGTGTGACGTCGACAATCATTAATTTGGACGCGTAATTTGGTGCACTGAAATCAGCGTTATTCCAAATTGCATACCTGTCAACTCTCACGCATAAGGAGTTTATTGCCTTGAGTGGCATATCGCGTTCTCTCGCCGTAGTCTGCAATACTTAGTTGATAACAAAAGTGAAGATTGAAAAATTTTAATTCGGCAAACAATATTATATTTAATTGCGGAGTCCCACTTTTTAATAAACCACGACAGTAAAGGCAATATTTCATTGGAATGCAGATCAGTCATTATTCAATCAGCGTATATTTAAGAAATTATCACACGGAAATCAAGTCTTCTCATGGTTTTCTTTCCTCGGGGGTGGGAAGCTAAAAAAGACATTTCAAATGGTTTTTTACAATGTAGTTCATTTAAACAATTTAAATGATCATGCAACGCAAGTTAAATCACCAGATGCACGGAAAAGGTAGCACGGAAGTTTCAGAGCAGTTTGTCTTTGGTAAAGCAGGGGCCTATTTATAAGCAAGTTATTTTTTCTGTGCTGAATTTAGCTCATTATTTAAATGCTGTTAGATCGCATGGGGAGGGAAGCCATGTCCTCTATTGCCGATGGATTATTCCAATGTCTGGAAAATGTGTCAATAAAGGAAAAGGAAGAGGCTATTCGCCCAGCAGCAGGGTGAATTGGAGGATAGAGATGGGCGATCTGCCCCGCAATGGGGCAGACAAGAGAAGCAGTTCTGCAATTAGCACTGTTGTGGGGCGGATAAGAGAACTGCTTCTGCTATTTGCCCCACAGTTGGGCCAAGAAGAGGTTTCATTTTATAATCCGTCCCACTCTCTGATCTTACGAGCTGAACTGCCACGGGGCGAATAGGTTCTTCCAAAGGAAAATGATGAAGAACTAACCTGGATTAGTTCCTGCACAGGTTACATATACATATATATATACATACTCCACTAATGAGCTGATCAGCTGAATCAGGTGTGTTAAATTAGGGAGACATCTGAAATATGCAGGGAAGGGGTACTCCAGGAACAGGGTTGGGAAACACTGCTCGAAGATACTGTTCTATTACACTGTAGTGAAATCATTCTGTGGCAACGTGTAATTTATATTTCACTCTAATTCAAATTACGAGGGAAAAAAACAAATTTATGATGTTTTGAGGGCTTTAATTTTGAAATATGACATCAGAATGTACTGACTTCTCTGGTGTTCTATCATGCATTAGTGAAATCAGTCCCTGGCAGAAGGGAGTTTCCCTTTAATTCTAATCTGAAATTTTTACTGCAGGCTGTTCTCCCAAGGGTTCATCATACATGTAATGGGTATTTTGATTTGACTTAATTTTAAAGGTTATATAGGTCAAAGGTCATAAAATGTGCCAATTTCGTTTCAGCGCCATAGCACCCTCAGTTCTCAACGGATCCTTTTCCTATAATATATGCATGTATATGGGCCCAAGATCTAGCCAGAGTTCGATTTCGGTTGTGCTGCGATTCTTGGTTTGGCCACCAGGGGGATTTTTTGCAAAATTTCAAAGAGCTCTAGCTCCCTTATTCTATGAGCTAAGATACTCAAATTTGTACTGTAGGTTGTTCTGCCGAGGATTCATCATATATCTAATGGGTTTTGATTTGACTTAATTTTTAAGGTTATATAGGTCAAAGGTCTTAAAATGCACAGATTTTGTTTCACTGCAATAGTGACTTCATTTTTCAACGGATCCTTTTACAGATTTTATATGCATGTATATGGGCCGAAGATCTAGCCCCAGATCAATTTTGGGCATTCTGCGATTCTCGGTTTGGCTACCAGGGGGCTTTTTCTGCAAAAATTCAAACAGCTCTCTTATTCTACGAGCTAAGATGCTCAAATTTTTTGCCCACTCAGCCAAAAGGCCCAAGGGGCTCATGCTATGCTTGGCGTCTTTAGTGGTGGTCTGTCGTGCGTCTGTGCGTGTGTATGTAAACTTTTGGCTTGTCTGCGCTCTAGTGCCTTCAGTTTTCCACCGGTCCTTTCAATATTTTATTTGTGTACATAGCGTCATAAGGTCTAGACCAATTTCGATTTTGAGCCCAATCGGACTGATACATTCGCCAATAGGGGGCGTTCCACGTTTGGCCAAGCGGGCACAGTGGCTTTGCCACTATTTTTTAAAATTAGTATTAATTTTGAATTTATTATTCGGTTTTATATTTATTCTTTTTATAGCACTCATTAATTCAGTTTCTATTTCTTTCTAAATTAACTAATTCCTGATTGACCTAATGCATTTATAAGATAGCTTTTATACTCAGTCCATATGAAAACGCACCACTCATGAAATCTGGAATAGCTCCACGGATTGATCTGTGAAGTATTTACGTATGATGCATTTGAGATAATGAATGATTTAAGAAGACATGTAAACATCATTCAATTTCATTCACAATAATGTTAATGCGCGAGAGAGGATTAACTGGTGTAGGGGTCAAACAGGAAAGTCAATAACGGGTGTGACCGCCATTTGCATTGACACATGCGGTGCATCGTCGTCGCATGGAGTTGATCAGTCTCTGGATAGTGTTCTGAGGGATAGCATTCCACTCCTGAACAAGGGCAACCTCAAGTTCTCGGATGTTGTCCATCTGGCGTCGACGTGAAAGACCTCGTCCAATTTCATCCCATAAGTGCTCGATAGGGGAGAGGTCGGGTGACAGAGCTGGCCACTGAAGCACGGGGATGTTCTGCTGTGCAAGGTACTGCATGGACACCCTTGCAGTGTGTGCCCTAGCGTTGTTCTGTTGGAATGTGTGGACATCGTGGTGTTGGTTGAAGAACGGCACAATATGGTTCTGCAGCACCTGGTCCCGGTAGTAGACGCCGTTCACCCTTCCTCTGCAGATATGGAGAGGGGTTCTGTGACGGTAGCTTATTCCACCCCACACCATAACACTGCCACCACCCCAACGGTCCGTTTGAATGACACAATCGGCGTTATGACGTTCACTACGTCACCGCCAAACACGTATACGGCCATCTGCATTCCTTAAGTGAAATCATGACTCGTCAGAAAAGATGACACCGTGCCATTGTCGTAGTCGCCAATTCTGGTGCCTGTTTGCCCACTGTAGACGCAGGTTTCGGTGACGATCCGTCAATATGGGGCCGAAATAAGGACGTCGTGCACGCAGGCCTGGAGCTCGCAGACGGTTCCGTACGGTGTTGGGGTGAATGAATCCAAGTTGTCCTTGGACTTGAGCAGCCGTTCTTCTCGCTGGTAGTGTTCGGTCTCGGACATGATCCCGTACGATCTGACGGTCCTGACGTGCCATTGTCACACGTTGTTGACCCGGTCGAGGACGGTCCCGAGTGCTCCCCGTTTGCAGAAACCTTTGATAGAGTCTTGCGATCGTTGTGTGTGCGCAGTGTAGTCGTCTGGCAATTTCCCTGGTGCTGGGGCCAATTTGAAGCATGCCTATGGCACGTTCCCGTTCAGGGAGTGTAAGTCGCGGCAAAGTGTCGACGTTTCCTAAGTGTCAGTGAAGAAGTGAAATCTTATTCAGATTCACATGCTTTTAAAGGCAATATGTGCACAAATTCAGAGTGAAATTAATTTTTCTGGTGGTGTGCGTGCAAGATGTTGCGTTTTCGCAAAAAATTGCCTAGCGTTACAGTTAACTTGAAATTCTCGCATTTCTTGCACCTGGCATGTCGGGTGACATCACTGTAGTGTTGTTGTTGTATAAAAATTATATTGAAGTTAATTTGAACTTAAATATTGACTTTTTTCAAGTGGTGCGTTTTCATTTGTGCTCAGTACATTTTGAAAATTTGAAATCAGTCGAGACACGCTATTACCATAATACTGCATATATTCGCACACCGCTGAAACATGTTAGGGCTAGTTTGATCATGTTTTCCAAAATGGAGGCTGGCTTGACCGCAGTGAAAAATGCAGTGCGATATTTCAAAGTGCGGGACGTGGTGCAGAAGTCTGGCAGCTCAAGTTATGAGAAAGATAAATTTTTGTGGTATGAGGCAGTGAACAGCATAATCAGCCAAAAATGCAAGGGTGAAAGAATTCCGTATTCAAAATCCACCAATGTGGAATGTAATTAGTGCATTTTCGGCATTCCTTGATGTTTGGGTCCCCTGAGAAAGATTGTGAAAACAAAAAGCATTCAGTCAAAAAAATCTCAAGTTTAATTTCTCATGGTAATCCATGTTACTGATGACACACCAGGTTGCTAGGGCACGCACAGCATATGCATGCACGATATTAATATTCAATATTAATATTGTAAACCCCCCTCTCAAAAATAAAACCCTCCGCAATATATTGACATCTCCTTTTAAAATCGTTCCCCATTTAAATCCACCTAGGCGCATACTGCCACACGATGTATTGGAAATTTGACATATATGCAAGTGTACTCGGGCACGTTGCGATATTACTAGTGTGAAAGCTGACCAGCGGGGGGAGAGGGAAGGGGGGACAATCGTACAGAGGCACGGTATGGAACAATCGTACTTAGTGTGAAAGCGCCCTCAATATAGTCAGGGTCTACCGGCAGTCCTTGATCCGAAACTGACCTGCTCAGTGTCACTGAAACATCTTTTTTGTGACCAGAAACAGTCACTCCACGGTCCTCTAGATATTTCTTGAACTTCGGAGCAGTCCAAGTGTTAAAGGTAGCCATATTTGGAAGAAATAAATGGGCAAAAAATGGGATTCCGTCCGTTCTCTCTAAAATCAAGATGGTGGATGCACTGGCTTGACAGACCTAGCAACAAGCCTGGCTAGTAACCACAACTAAAGGGCGCTTGCAAAAGGCCTACTGGCATGTGGCAACGTGGTGTCTGTCAACAGGGCTGCCGACTTTCACGCATTTGGCATGAGTTTTATTAGCATTTTCACGTTCCCGTGTTATAGTCAGCAATTATTCAATCAACCCAATGCATGTGTTTCACGATCGTTCAAATTGTTTAAAAGACATGTGACCATTTTAAATGTTATTCTGCAATTCCATTGCTTCCAACCCCTGAGAAAAGAAAAGTGGTGAAATTCATTGTAAGGCATGTGGAACTGATAAACTTCCATGCACAAGTGCTCCATTCCACCTGAGAATCTCTTACAAACGCGCTAATAGAATAATTGCTGACTAAAGCACGGGAACGTGAATATGCCACTAAAACTCACGCCGAATGTGTTAAACTTGGCAAATGATGACGCCCGATGACCACTAAATAAAACTGGGAGTTAAAATAAGCAAGGACACAGAGATTTTCTGGGATTTTAGAAGCAATACAGAAATAACAATTTTCATAAAAATACTTAACATGTATTGTGTTTATCTCAATTCCAAAAAATATACATTACATATATAATGAATATTTGCTATTAATCTCTGATTAATTACATTAAACAATGGACGCTTCAAGCGTTTTGTGATAGTGAATTTATTATTTATCTAAAAAATCCACAATAATAAAGACTGGCATAACTGAAGGTGGCATGAATAATACTTATCTATGAAAAAATTAAATGAAACATTGTTTTAATGATTTTTTAAATAATAATAATAATAATTATTATTATTCATTGAAGTGATATTGCCGAGCTCCGCCAGAAAAAGCCATCTTCCTTGGAGCTTCATTTGGTTCCTGCCTGGGTCGATTGGCATCCAGATTACAAACACATTATAGGCTGACACATTCAGAATATTGTACAA
Organism: Gymnothorax reevesii; assembly: GCA_029721435.1. NCBI lineage: Eukaryota > Metazoa > Chordata > Actinopteri > Anguilliformes > Muraenidae > Gymnothorax > Gymnothorax reevesii. The sequence goes on from CM056575.1 coordinate 77,491,018, forward strand.
GATCACAAGTGGCCATCATAAAGTTCTTCTTTCCCAGCTGTAACAGTTGTCGACCCCTTTTTTTGTAGTGTAATAATCAAGTACGACCTTGACTTAAAGTCCTCCTGGTCACTGATCCTTCCATCCCTATGTACAGTGCTCATGAGCACCATATTTTTGTCCTTTTTGGGTCTGTAGGATACCAGGGCAGTGTAGGCCATAAACAGAAAGTTAGAGGAGTGAACAGGCCTGTTCTTTACTGTTAGAAGCTGAGGTGGGAGTTCCAATCATTGTCAGCATTCTTCTGAGACGTCCCTGTCCCAGGTTGTAGGAGGTAAATAAAATATCAAAGGTGATGTTGTGGCCACTTAGGCTCTGCATCATATCCAGTACTACCCATGTGCCCTGGTTTTTTTCAGGGGCTCTTCCCTCTGGCTTCCCTGTATAAATTATTATGCATTATATTTATCTGTTTATCCCCTCCCCCATTGCGCAGGCGTGAGGGGTGCAGTGTGAGAAAACTTTAGATGTTGTAATATAGTGTAGTTTCCTATAGTACAGAAGGTAAAGAGAGCAGTAAAATAGGTGCAGACAGCCTCACAGTGTTGGGATTGTCACAGTTTGCAAGTGCGTGAATGTGTTTGTAGGGGTGGTTAAAAAAAATTACTTTCATGGTATTAACCGAGGCACCACCTCATTTAGTTTGTTTTACTAAACTATGTAATTATGCCAAAAATCTTAGTGATATTGTTCTGTAGCAGAGGGCTTCAGCGTCAGGTCAAAACTCAGCATCATCAGGTGTGGCCAGTGTTCATTAATCAGCACATAGGCGATGTAATAATTGAAGTCTATGTACATGGAGGTTTATCAATTTCACGTGTCACGGTGGATTTCACTACCAGTAACATGGAAATCAATTATTACTCCGGACTTCTCACGCTTTTCTTCACTCGGGGGTTGAAAGCAACAGAATTGCATAAAGACATTTCAAATGGCTTTATTTTATTTAAACAATGTGAACAATTCTGAAACACACGCATTGTGGTTGTTGCTGTCTTTTTTGAAATTGGTGTTGTTTAAATCAGAAGTGAATGACCTACTTTTGTTTACATGTTGAAACAGTAGTAAATGGTCTAGTTTTAGTTGAATACAGCTCTTTCTGTTATTTGTTGGATGGAATAATATATGCATTCGAAAGTTTGCCAGTTTTCTAATAGGTACAATGACAGCAAATAGCTTTCGAAATTGACCCATCATGAGCACTGGCTTTACGTTCATATATCAACTTACAATTGTGCATGTTAGATTAAAATGATAATTGGAACATTTTTAAAAGTTGCCTTGAGTCCTACTGTATATAAAAACATTTCGGCACATTATTGGACCACCCTAATGTGATATGGGATCAGTACGACACCAGAAGCGGGGTGAAGGGAAATGAGGATTTATTAAACAAAACAAAACAGGCACGAGGGCCAACGAAAAACTTGGCCCAAAGGGTTGCAAAGACAAACTAAGGTACGCTACACAGAGCTATAAACAAAAGAATACAAAAACAACAAAAAACAAAAGGCACTGGAAACTCCAGGCAGGATGACCATAAACAGAAAAGAATAACGATTCTAAGATAAGAGCAGAAGGCTATATACAACAAGACAAGAACTAAGGACAAGGACTTGGACTTGAACTTGAACAAGGCTTGGAAACTTGGCAACAAAACTTGGGAACATGAACTAGGAACAAGCTTGAGACACTGTCTGCCAGCCAACTTCCACCGCATCCAGATATAGGCTAGAAATCATGGCACATGAGGGGCAACACCTGGAGAAAGAGAAACAAGAGGCATGGCAAGATCATGACATGGACAGAGATTGGATGACAAGACTTGCTCATTAAAAGAATGAGCGTGCTCAGCTTAAGTACCAATTAAGTATGCAGTTTGGAAGCAAGCATGAATGTTAAGAACAGAAAAGCACAGCAAGATCTTGAAATAGTAAAGCAGGAATCATGACAATAAACTCCCTGTCTAAATTAGTAATATTAGTAATGTGCCTATCTAAGAATTACACTACCCAGTGAGTGTTAGTAAATGTTAGTAACTTAAAAACAGTTAATTGCCAATTAAGCTTAGAGAGCCCCGAATCAGCACAGCACAGAAGGAAGGGGGAAATACCAAAGCCAACCAGAGCTCAGAAATGTGCAACAACGAAGGCATGGGGCGGAACGCAGACAAGCGGTGGAGTGGCTTGGCAGACCTGGCATGAACAAAAACATGGAAAAGTAAAAACATGGACTATGAACATGAATTATGAAATACTTGATCCTGATACAAGAAACTGTTAAAACTGTGACTATGAACATGAAACTATGAACTATGAAACTTGAAACATGAAACTGTTAAAACCATAAATGCTGTCCTGGCCAAAGGCCAGGACCCCAGAACACAACACTAATGTATGTCTCTCTCTCTCTCTCTCTCTCTCTCTCTCTCTCTCTCTCCCTTTCTGTCTCTCTCTATCTCTCTACCTATGAGTGCAAAGGGATGGAAGGATCAGTGGCTGGGATAAGTGTAAGACAGAGGTCATACTTGACTATCTCTCATCTCCAATGAGAGAGCCTCCCTGTTCAGCTGCTAACATAAGAAGAAGCTTTCACATATCAATGACCAAAGCGCAAATCCTCCTATCTGCATAATTATTCTGATTGGGGAATTTCACTCTGGATGATGAGAACAAGGAAGGCTGCTCATCCAAAGTGAAATCCACTTATCAGAAAAATTCTGCAGATAGGAGGTTTCGCGCTTTGGTCATCGATTATTGTCGATGGTCATCAGGTTTGATGACAGGGCATCAAGACCTGCTAGATTTTTGGAGCCCGTGTGTGTGTGTGAGTGTGTGAGAGAGAGAGAGAGCAAGAGAGAGAGAAGGAGCGAGTGTGTGTGTGTATGAGTGTGAGAGAGAGGGAGAGAGAGAAGGAGCGAGTGTGTGTGTGTGTGTTTGTGTGTGTGCGCGCATGTGTGTGTGTGTGTGTGTGTGTGCTCTCTGTCTGTGTCTGTGTCTCTGTGTGTATCCTGGTCAATCTGACCCGAACATTACATCAAGGACATAAATGTGTGGGGCATTGTAGCATGTATATTCAATGAATTTTTTTCCTTTTTTATATTCTTCAAAGAAAATTAATTTCAGGCAAAAAAAAATATGTCCTTGTATCATTTTTGTTTTCATAAAAACTGGACTGCTGGTTGTGAGAGCAGAAGGCCCGCAGGAAGCATGAGATCTCTTGCACCTTTCTCTCCATCTGCCCATTCGCTTATGGAAGGGACTTTAACATGATGCTCAATGTCACACCCAGACAGGTAAAGAATGCTTTCCAAAATCAGGAGATAAACTGGGGTCCTCGGTCTGAAACTATATCTTCTGGAAGTCCATAATTAGTAAGCAATCCTTCAAACAATATATTTGCGGTCTCCTGTGAGCTAGGGAGCTTAAGCAAGGGAAAAAATGTACATGCCTTGGAGAATCAATTAACAATAATGAGAATACAATTATTACCTCGAGAGTGTGGGAGGTCTGTGAAGAAATCCATCCCCAGGTGTGACTATAGCCACAGTGGAATTAGCAGCGGGAGGAACTTTCCTGTGGGTAGGTGGTGCAGGCTCTTGGACATAGCACTGATGGAACAGCTAGAGATGTACTAGCTGACATCTCCACAGATGCCCGGCCACCAGTAACTCTGCCTCACAAGCAAGACAATTTGATTAGCCCATGGGTGGCCAGTGCACAGTGAGGAGTGTACCATTTCCATAACACAGTGGCAGAGGTCCTGTGGAACATAAATGGCAGGGGTTGGAGTTCCTGGTGGAGTAGGCTGGGAGCTGGTTATCTCTTTTATTTCTTCATCCAGGGTCCACTGGATGGCTCTCATAATCTTCGCCTCTGGCACAGTATTAGTAGAAGTCATCAGGAGTGTGGAGTCGGGAGAACGCATCTGCCTGCACATTTTGGGACCCTGAATAATAGAAAATAGTAAAATCAAAACGAGTATAAAAACAGCCCAGCCAGCTTGTCATGGGTTTAGCCAATTAGCTTCTCTCAAATAGGCAAGGTTCTTGTAATCAGTGAGGATCTTGAATGGATACTTGTTGCCAACTAGTGAGTGACACCACTCCTCCAAAGCTAACTTCATGGTTAGTAGCTCATGATTACTGATGTCATAGTTCTGCTCCTCTGGTGACAATTTTCTAGAAAAATCGGCACAGGGTAGGTAGCGTTGCGACATCCCCTGCTGTTGAGAAAGCATCGTGCCTACTCCCATAGTTGATGCATCCACCTCAACCATGAAAGGCTTCTTTTGGATGTCGAAAGATGGGTGCCGTAGTGAATGCGAGAAGTCCTGAAACACCCTCTGAGCTTTTGCATTCCAACCTAAAGTCCTTGGTTTTCCCATAAGGAGAGAGGTGAGTAGGTGGCTGGTTGAACCCTGGGACTGGCAGTGGTCACAATAGGCTGGGCTATTGTCGTCCCCTTCGCAGACGGGCGGGCGAATAGGTGGACAGGCGGGTGGGAAAATTTTGCCTGGACCATTTCTCTGTTACCGCTTAGGTTTGGAACTTGATTTTGCATATTTGTTCTCCCTTTAGTGGATAGTTAAGAGCATTTGTCGGTTTCAGGTTACAGATCTCTCCTAGAGCAGGCTAAGTTTCTGTGTTTTCTCTACTGTTAAGAGTGTGACATTGAACAGGGGCGTATTCTGCCTGTTTTTCGGTTTGACTTCTAGTTTCAATTGTGAGTGATCAGCTGTTTTGCGTTGACAATTAGCAAGGCTTTTAACACTGTGTCGAGTGACTATATTAGACCAGCTGACTGTTTTTGCTCTGTTAAGTTCATTTGTCAGTTTTAGAAGTTACAAATCTCTCCTAGAGCAGGCTCAGTTTCTGTGTTTTTTCTGGTGATAAGAGTTTGACGTTATTACGGGGCACTTATTCAGCTTGTTTTGCGGTTTAAGTTTTAGTTTCAATTGTAAGCGATCAGCTGTTTTGCATTGACAATTAGCGAGTCTTTTTAGCACTGTGTCGAGCGACTCCCACCCAGTTTATCGCCTCCTCTCCAATCCCTATCTACTGGGTATGTGTATGCCTATGCCTCCTCTCCGCTCCTGCTCATCCCGCTCAAGACTGCTGTCTGTCCTGGTTTGCCGTTTGTGGAATGATCTTCCCATCAAGGTCAGAACATCAGAGTCCTTGAAGTATTGTTGTAGTCAAGACCACCTAATCCGAGACCAAGACATTACCAAGACCGGAGTGTATCGAGACCGAGTCAAGACCAAGACTTTTAGAGGCTGTGACCAAGTCAAGACCAAGACTAAGGCAAGCCGAGACAGAGTCAAGACCAAGATCGGACCAATACAAATCCCACATGGTGTGGCACACTTATGATGAGATGTAGAACATGCAAACCATAGACACTCCTTAAATTGACCTGAAATATCCTCCTTCTGATAAAAGCATCCACAGTAAACAAATGAAGATTCCTCTTCTTTGACCTCTTTTATTGCTATTCACTGCATATGCATGTGTAAGTGTACTACAAGAAATCTTTTGATAAAATAATCATAAGGCATTGCAGAGGTGAACACCTGCGCATTGACCCCACTTTTTGCCTTGTAACTGTGTGGTGTAAAATGGTCAGACCACAGCTCAGCAGAGGTCTTTTCTGGTAACGGAATACCTCCAAATGAAAAGTGTTTGTACTGTCCTTCAGCGGTTTCAACATCAATTTCCAAATGTTAGGGTTCCGAGTCGTCTCACTGTTTTCAGGAATGTCATCAAGTACCGTGCCTCTTGCACCAGCCACAGTCTCAACAAAGGGAGGTCAGGCCAACGCAAGACCCAACATACACCAGTCAACATCGAAGCAGTCAGGACCCTCCTAGACGACCAATATGCTGAAAGACATGATGTGATTATGGAATAATTATATGACATACCCACTGAATGATGCTTGTTAGCTTGATTCACTTGTTAACAGCCACTTGAATTGCATGTGTTAACCCTTTGGTTACAATCACTCATAAAAGAGACCAATTTGTGCCGGGGTTAGGGGGTGAGAGGGTTAATTATTCAAAAAACGCCTTGGCAAATCCAATTTTAACTCTCGCATTCCCGTACGCAAAAGACTTGAATTTTGCAAAATTCAAAGCATCTCTCTGCTCACTGGGGCATAAAGCGTAAACCAAGATACTGGTATCATTCAAAGCAGAATGACCCCCTCTACCAAGGTTTACGCCCACATTTACAGAACTATTATCTATGTGATTTTATGAGGATTTTTCAGAGAGTATAATTTTTTCTGATATATCTTGTATATAGTGGGTTCGCCATTTTGTAGGGCTGTCCGAATTGTTTGTAAGAATTTTTATCCCCTATATAGTGAACTCATTACATCCCACAATCCACCGCAAAATGTAGTGAAGATCTGATGGTCACTAACCCAGCTATACATCCCAACATGCACTGCACACACTCCAAAAAGCACCGAAAAAGCTGCGTTTAGTCAAAGGAGTTTGAAAACAGGCATGAGACATTTATTAGCTTCAGGCGCGAAAATTTTTCTTTTTTTTTTTTTTTGGAAACCAAGTAGCGCAGGAGACCCCTTCTTTTACACAGGATATAAACGGACATATAGGAACTGTTAAAACAAATCGTGATGAGCTAGAAGACAAAAAATAGACGACGATATTAAAAATTTATGGGAAATTTTATTATTTAAACGATGGTAGACACAAACACAGTGGGAAATATGCTCAGTTTGGTTATTACAGAAATACGCCCAAATCCTTCAACTTCAAGTTGAATAAGTACGATTTAATTTTGCGACAGCAATGAAGCTATTAACAGCTGCAACAAAATGAGCCAGGTAGTGTCTGAAAGCGTTTCTTTCCTCTGCCATTGAGCTCACTATATAGTCACCTACATATGAGTCCGATTATAGTGAGTAGGGGATAGTGAATGAGTGAGTGATTTCGGGCACAGCCAATGTCATTTCTTAAGTATTTGGACGCAGCCCAGCTCAATACAATAACACTGTGAAACAAGACATTTCCCTTGATAGGGTTTTTTTTTGTGATTATTATTTATAGGCACGCTGAGTGAGTGATTTTGGACACAGCCACGGCTCCTCTCCATATGCGATCTAACAGCGATTAAATCATAGGCTAAATTCAGCACAGTTGTGGAAAAAGAAAAGAGAACTGGGTTGCACAAAACTTCCATTTAAAAAAATTATTTGTCCTTACCTGTTCTCAGTCATTTTTATAATTAACAGAAGGTTCACTCTGAGAGCACTCCACAGTTAAAAGGTGCTGCTTGTTCTCCCTGATTAGGTAAGACGACAATCATTCATCTGGACAACCCCCCGCCCCAAATCCGCCTATGAATAACAAGCTTTGTATAAATGTACAGCTGTCAAGTTAACGTTATTGGTTGCATTTTAAGTAGATGGTTTTGCATCCAATTACAGCAATAATTTTAAAAATAAACCAGAAAATTCACAGGCAAATTAGTGATATGCTCACAGGTGTGGTCTTGACTGGTCTTGAAAAAAAACCTGAGTCCGCTTTGTCCGAGACCGAGACAAGACCGAGTAAAACAGCAGTCGATTCCGAGACGAGGCCGAGACTTTCAAAAAATGGTCTCGAGACCGGCACTACAACACTACCTCGAACAAACCACAACCAACCTCAAACCACTTGGGTTAGGAACATAGAGCATAGCATATTCAGAGCAAAGATCAGCCACCCCATTAAAACTTTGTGCAGGCCATTTCTATCAAATTGCTTGGGTAAGGAACTTGATTTTGCATATGTGGACTTGCCTTGGTAGGTAGTCGTGCCTCATCAAGGTTTCATTCCTGAATGTCCTTTGACCTTGCCGCACTGACCTTCACCTTTAAAACTTTGTCTGGGTTATTTCTATCAAACCGCTTGGGTTAGGAGCATAGAGCATTGCCTATTCAGAGCATAGATCAGCCACCCCATTAATACCGGAATTTTTGTGATTGTGCAGGTCATACTCTTCCTTACAAGTACTTACTGCATTACCATTCCAAATCGTCATGTTTTCCTCACAGTTTTGGCTGTTATTACCTCCGCCAAGGAGGTTATTTTTTAGGCCGCATTTGTCTTTGTTTGTTTGTTTGTTAGTTAGCAAGATAACTCTAAAAGTAATAACTGAATTTGATAAAATTTTCAGAGAAGGTGGGTATAAAGTCAAGAAACAGGTGTTTAAATTTTGGCACATCTAGGCCAAAGTATAGCTGAGATATATGCCAAAGTTCAAGATTTCAAGTCTTTCCAATGGCCCGGAGTTCCAATCGCTGTGCTTTTGGGTTTTGCTCCCCCCTGGCGGAGGTCTGCGCTCTCTGAGTGCTTTTCTAGTTGTTTTTGCATGGGTAGCACTATGCTTCTTGAGCTCTTTAATTGGCAAGTAAACAGTGGAATGCTTGCAAATATTAAGCTCACATGCTCAATCTGTGGCTTATCTTGTGCATGACCAGCAATGCCATAGCGCAGATGCATGTTGCCTTGCAGGCAAGTATCGCTGATGCTTCACTAGTATTTACACCATGTCATCAAACCGCAGCTCACACATTGTGGTCATCTACTCAACATTATCCTTCATTTAAAAATTGCTTTGCCTCTGCCTGTGCTATGTTCTGTATCCATCAACTGTGCCTCTCGCTTGGTTTAGCTAAAAGCTATAAATACAGGAGCACATGTCTATGGACCTTTGGAGCTAGAGGCCATCAGCCTAAGGTTTTTGGGTTATGCCTGCATCATTGGTTTTGGTATGGGATCCATGCAACGTTCTCAGCTTTCAAATTCATGAATGCTCATTTGTAGTCTTCAATCATGGTATATTTTTCTGTATTTTTGTAATATGAACATTAATACAATGAGCACATGACATTTTCACATCACATTATATTCCCTTGTAATGTTTTCATCAACAGAATAGAGAACTTGGTGTCACTATGCACAAAGTCTTGTCATGTAGTGTATACAGTTATATCCCCATCACTGCTGCCACATACTGCCCTCCACTAGCTTCCTGAATTTGTGTCGTCTCTTCATGTGTGTGGCGGGGCCCTGCCCTGAGCATGCTGCTGCTGGTCTTTCCATCATCGTTATCATCTGGCACTCTGCCCACGTGCTGCCAGGTCTCCACCGTAGAAGGATCTGGTCTGTGGCACCTATCCAGCTGACAAATACAAAATACAATTACAAATCCAGGACTGCCTTTCTTCAACGGACTCTTTGAATATGAACTCATATCCTGGACCAGTCACAGGATGATGGGCTACCCCTCTGAAACCCGAATCCTCCCAAGGTATTTTGCTATTCATTCCACATGGGGAGTTTTTCCTTGCCACTGTTGTCGCAGGCTTGCTTTTGAGAGGGTTCAGGCCAGGGTTAACTTTGAGCAATTTGTGGCAATATTTGTGAAATGAGCGATTCTGATGAAATGTAAAGTTTCTCTTGTACTGTTAAAGGAGCAGTACGTAAGCTTGTGGCCAAAACTGGTAGTGCAATCACATTCAAAATAGTGCAGAGCGCAATATCCCCTCCTTCTGTCCCCCAAACAAGAGGTTGCCAGCTAGGTTGCCGGATCCAGCAACGTCTATTACACGGAGCTACCATGGCTACGTTTCAATATCACCAATGATTTGCTCTCATAGGGTTGTGTTCAGTTCAGTTCAGAAAAGATCGAGACTAATGACTATTTAACTTAAGCAATGGTCATATTGGTCAACTTGCTCGTCACTCTACTGTGTGGATAGCCCACTAAAGTCCATGCTGTAAAATGTATAAAGAATGAATGAGGACTCATTTCACTGATATGCTGTCTCAATTACTTTTCATATTGCCATAATGGCTGTGCTAATATTGAAACGGTTTGCACAGCGTCTCAGCATAAAGCCAGAGAAATGGACTAAAAATGCATTGCTAATGTTAGCAATGAAGAGCCACGGTTTTTATTTGTCAAATATTTGTTACCTAGTCAATTCGATGACCCACCTGCATAAGCACTAATGTACCATGAACGAACATGCATAACCTTATTCGCCTGGAGAGAATATTTGAAATATCCGTGTCGGTCTTCAAATTCTTCTCTGCTTTCAGCCATCTCCATCTTTGAAAGGCCTGTCCTATACAGATCCTTGTTTTGTTTCTGACTTTGTCATGACATATTTCAGAATCATAACACGGCCTTTTAGATTTAGTAAGGTCAGACATTTGTGCTCCGAGACACTGGTAGCTGCAGCTCAGTGGTAACTGGCAACCTGGATGCCGAAATGCTACTGACTTTGTGATTGGGAGATAGATGGGGGGTGGCGCAACAGGCCAAAACACAAAATGACAACATAAACATTAGTTGTGGGCTGCAATTTCACTTTTGTAATGAGAATATTCTGGCTGGACTACTGTTGTCAGTGATATATGTATTTGAAATTAACATCATTCCTTAATGTTTGGTGATATACCAGGGCCATTTCATGATTAATCAACATACATTTCTTACATATTGCTCCTTTAAATTCAATAAAAATGACAACATGGCTGTTGACTCGTGCAGTCGCTCTACACTCCTCACTTCTTGCGTATTGCAGCAGCAATAATCGCTGCTTGAATTGCCTCATTGCTACACTTAAGGCCAACGGAAATTGTTTGTCATCTGCTTATGAATGTTAACTTCACTCTGGAGGTAAGGATATATCAGAGGCTCAAATTTGAGTAAACTTGTGTAAGCTTATTGAACATGTATATGTATTGCACAGGAAAATACATTGTATTTGTGCTTGCCTTCATTCACTTCCAGCTCACCTGACATACTGAACATCTGTTCATAGACACAAGCAAGGCCATAAAGTGACTGGACTGTACCATGCCAACTTATCCATCACTATACAAAAAACACACTCAAAGAAATTAAAAAGTAGCATATTTCTCTCTCAAGTGAAGTTGTGCCAGCCGCCTAGCTGCCACTATACATAGTACATATCATATATTTCTCTTAAATCGACTTCAGGTGAATTTGCACTAGCTGCCGGGCTGTGACGACACATAGTACACTTTAGATAGGATATTTCTCTTGAATCAGCATCAAGAGAAATTGTGACAGCTGCCAGACTGCCACTACACTTTGAACAATTCATATAGTATATTTCTCTTGTATCGGCATCAAGGCAAATTGTACAGCTGCTTGGCTGCCTGTTCAATTTGAAAGCTTCATAATTTATTCTGTTTCTAAACTGCCTATGCCAGGCATGGTTCTGTTTCGGGGGGTTTGCAGCAGCTCCATGCCTTCGGCTCAATGTTTAGACAGGCAGGGATCGCTGAGAACAGAGCTGAGTCTCCAAACGCATTGTATGCACCTATGCCTGCATGACAAAAAAATTTAAAAAACACTTCAATAAAAGTAGTCTCATCAGAAATGGAAGCCTTAGTGTAAATTTCAAAAAATCACAGAGTCAAGCAGCTCTTCTCTATGTGGAGCAGCAGCTTCAACCTGCTGGACGAGTCACCTGAATACATGGCTTTCAACTGACTTCACTGATAATTGCTTGACCAGTAATCTGCTGGTTCATTAAAGTTGGTGTCCACAGAAGTAGCTCCTCGTACCACTTGATTTGGCAACCCTCCTCCACCCCAGCTCCACTTATCAAGTATAACCCCAATTCCAAAAAAGTTGGGATGCAGTATAAATTGTAAATAAAAATAGAATGCAATGATTTGCAAATCTCATAAACCCACATTTTATTTTCAATAGCACACAGACAACATACAATACAGGCCAGAAGTTTGGGGCCACCCTCAGATTTTTAATGTTGCACCAAGTGCAACGTCATTCCTTGGTTTTGGGGAAGGCATTCACACAGCATGCCTTCTGGTTACATAAAATTGTTGCCGTCCTAATGACATAAAATTATGTGACACAATAGCATTGGAACTCAGTTATAAAACATTGTGGTCAGTGATCAATCATTCAAGACAGCTTTAAAATGTGGCCTGAGGTCTGGAATTCACCCAAAACCTATTGGCTTCCTATATTTTATGCGCTGAAGTCATTTCATGTGCAGAAATTAAGGAAAGTTGATGTGATATTTTTTTTTAATCTGAGGGTGGCCTTTTGGCATGTAGTGTATGTTGAAAGCGAGACATTTTACCATTTCATGAAACATATGAGCTCATTTTTAATTTGATGGCAGTAACATATCTCAGAAAGTTTGGAGAGGGCAACAAAAGATGGGAAAAACAAGTGGTACAACTAAAAAACAGCTGAATGAGCATTTTGCAGCTAATTACCTGAATTGGCAACAGGTCAGTAACATGGCTCTTCATAAAAAGAGCATTTTAGAGAGGCTGAGTCTCAGAGAAGATGGACAGAGATTCACCAATCTACAAAAAAAGCAGATAAAAATTGTGGAGCAATTCCAGAAAAATGCTCCTCAATGTACAAGTAAAATTGCGAAAACTTAGTATGCACAAGGGACAAGTCCGAAGGTCGATACTGGATGTTCGTGATCTTCGGGCCCTCAGGCAGCACTGCATGAAAAACAGGCATGATTCTGCACTGTAATTCACTGCATGGGCTCAGGAACACTTCCAGAAATCATTGTCCGTGAAGACAGTTCGCCATGCAATCTAAAACCCCAATTCTGAAATAGCTGGAACAAAGTGTAAATTGTGAATGAAGTCAAAACGCAACGACTTTGAAATCACACCAGCCGGTATTTTATTCACAATAGAACAGAGATAACATAGCAAATCTTGAAACTGAGAAATTTTACAATTTTATCTACAAAATGAGCTCATTTCAAATTTGATGGCTGCTACAGGTCTCAAAAAAGTTGGGACAGGGGCTGTTTACCATGGTGTAGCAACTCCTTTTCTTTTTATCACAGAGTGGAGGCATCTGGGCATTGAGGAGACAAGTTTCTTGAGTTTAGCCATTGGAAATTGATCCCACTCTTGTTTAATACAGGCTTCCAGCTGCTGGAGAGTATTGGGTCTCCTTTCACAGACTTTTCGTTTAATTATGTGCCAAATATTCTCAATCGGTGAAAGATCAGGACTCCAGGCAGGCCAGTTCAGCACAGGGACTCTTCTACTACGAAGCCGTGTTGTTGTAATAGCTGCAGTATGTGGTTTTGCATTGTCCTACTGACATACACAAGGCCTTCCCTGGAATAGATGTTGTCTGGAGGGGAGCATATGTTGCTTTAAAACCTTTATATACCCTTCAGCATTCATGGTGCTTTTAAAAAATGCAAGTGTCCCACACCATATGCACTAATGCATCCCCATACCATCAGAGATGCTGGCTTTTGAAATGAACGCTGATAACAGGAGGGGTGGTCTTTCTCCTCTTTCGCCCAAAGGACACAACAAGATTTCCAACAAGAATGTCAAAATTGGACTTGCCTGACCACAGGACACTTTGCCGCTTTACTACGGTCCATTTTAAATGAGCCTTGGCCTACAAAACATGGCGGGGCTACTGGATCATGTTCAACCATGGCTTCCTTTTTGCATGATAGAGTCTTAGGTGGCATCTGTGGATGGCACGGCGGACTGTGTTTACAGACAGTGGTTTCTTGGAGTATTCTTGGGCCCATTTAGTAATGTCAATGACAGAATCATGCCAGAGAGTGCTGCAGTGGCATCTGAGGGCCCGAAAAGATCAAGGGCATCCAGTAAGGGTCTTTGGCCTTGTCCCTTACGTACAGAGATTTTTTCAGTTTCTCTGAATCTTTTGATGATGTTATGCACTGTCGATGATGAGACCTTCAAATCCTTTGCAATTTGACATTGAGGAACATGGTCTTCCACAATTTTTTTTCGCAAGCCTTCACAGGTTGGAGAGCCTCTGGCCATCTTTACTTCTGAGAGACTCAGCCTCTCTAAGACATCCCTTTTATAGCCAATCATGTTACACACCTGATGCTAGTTAATGTAATTACTTGCTAAATGTTCTTTCGGCTGATTCTCATACATATTAATTGCTTTTTCAGCCAGAAGCACTGCCCTCTTCTCTTAGCCAAAATTCATTTAAAATGGACTGAGGTAGAATGGAAAACTGTTCTGTGGTTAGATGAATCAAAATTCAGAATTCTTTTTGGAAACCACTGATGTCGTGTCATGCGGTCTAAAGAGGAGAGGGAGCATCCAGCTTTATATCAGTGCACAGTTCAAAAGCCCACATCTCTGATGGTATTGGGTTGCATTAGTTCCTATGGCGTGGGGAGCTTACACATCTGGAAAGGCATTATCAATGCTAAAAAGTATTTAGCGGTTTTACAACAACATATGCTCCCATACAGACAATGTCTCTGTCAGGGAAGGCCTTGCGTATTTCAGCAAAACAATGCCAAACCACATATTGCATCCATGAAAACAGCATGGCTTTACAGTACCAGAGTCTCAGTGCTTGACTGGCCAACCGACAGTCCAGACCATTCACTAATAAAAAACATCTGACACATCATAAAATGAAAAATCTGGAAAAGAAGACCCCGGAGTGTTGAGCAGCTAGAATCCTACATCTGACAAGAGTGGGACAACATACCTCTCCCAAAACTTATGCAATTGGTCTCCTCACTTTCCAGACGTTTAAAGACTGTTGTTAAAAGAAGAGGGGCTGCTAAACAACTTTTTTGAGATTTCTTGCTGCCATCAAATTCAAAATGAGCTAATATTTTTCATGCAATGATAAAATATCTCACTTTCAACATCTGATATGTTGTCTGTATTCTATTATGAATAGAATGGCAGTTTACAAATCATTGAATCCTGTTATTTACATTTTACACAGCATCCCAACTTTTTTGACATTAGGGTTGTATATCATTCATTTATCCATTCCATAACAATGTCTCTTCCTTTGAGGTCATTGCTGATGTAGGCTTTGTTCTATAGAGGGGTTAGTTGCAGCTCCCTGTCTTCCATGTTTGGACGGGCATGGATCTCAGGGATCTCGCATGCCCGTATGCCTTCAATAAATCTCTTCCTTTTTGACTAAGTGGACCTATCAGAAATGTGAGATTATGCTGATATACCACAACATGGAGTTTCACAAACCACTTGTCAAATATTCAAAACCTCAGCGAGAAGCTTGCAAATGGCACATAAACCCAGGTATTTGGGCATATACTGTATATACACACATATATATTTTTTAATTTTAACCATGAGTGTTCTGTAGTGTTTAAATGTCATCTATTCATAGATGAAGAAATAAGAAATCGCAAAAATTGCAAAGATTGCACACTTTTTTTATTGATGGTTTAATTTTTTTTTATTCTGTCCTGAAGCAAAGGCACAATGGTTTTAAGCCATTTTACATGTTTTCAAAACAGACAGCTGATTGAAACAAAAGCTGATTAAATAGGTAAAAATTCTTGGGCAGCACATTAAAGATTGATGACAGAGCACTGCGTCAATGTAGTCTGGGACTGCAGTGCCAAGGTTCGCTATATAAAGATTGTAGAAAAAGGATATTGTATACATCCCAGTGAAAGGAGAGCCATGGCTCAATCTAATGATTAGGATTTGACGTACACCGTGGTCTTTTCAGAAAATTAAGTTGATTTTACCCAAACTGAAGCACAAAAAAGCATACATTTTCAATCAATCATTTCAGTGGTCACTTAACATTTAGCCTTTCAGTCTTGGCCGAAGTATGAAGCCTATCACTGTCTGTTACCTCAAGTGAAATTCACATGAATTCTTGGCTATGGCTCATCTCTGTAATGAGCCAGACTTTTAATATAATTTGTTCAGTATTGTAGAGATGTAGCATTTCTTTTCAAATGATTATCCCTCATACACAACAGAATGTTTGTTTTTACATTTTTCCACACAAACCATTTTGGATATAAACAAATGTGCCATGCTAAATGCATCCATCCATTGACTATCTAAACCATTTCTTCCTCACTAGGGTTGCAGGGGAGCTGGGATTTGAAGACACAACTTCCTTGCAGTCAAGAGGCAATCAAAAAATACGTCCATAATTGTAACTTTGCATTAACAAACGCAGAGTCAATCAACTCTGGGGAGCTCATGTCATCATGCATATTCTTTGAAATGAATAAAAGTATATGGTCACCTTGCAGTGCACCATCTGAGCTGATTTTACAAGGCAAGTGCATATCTTTCACAGTGGGAGTAGAATAGATAGACCACAGAGGTCTGGTCTGCAACAGGGGGTACCAATTTGCAGGCTGAAATTCCTGCTGCATAACAATATGCTAAATTATGCACAGACACCACCAATATTAATACAATTCTCATGGCTTCATCATGATTTCTTTCTTGGCTCAAGCTGAGAAAATCCAACAGGGAAAATGACATGCAGTTCTGTTAAGGCAGCTGACCAGCTGCCACCCTGTAAAGAGCACTCAACACTTATAACAATTAACATTTATGGCACCAGAGCCTCAGCTAGATCAACCATAAAAGATATCAGCTTCTGACACCTTCTTGGGGTGAAGAGAGATCACACAGCAGGGGTCACATAGAATCCTTGAAATAAAGCCCTGATGAAAGATGGACAGATATACAGTGGGCTCAAAAATTATTGGCACCCCTGACTGGAAATGCATGAACAATACGATATATAAATAATATAATTTTAGAGAAACAGAATATACCAACATGTGTGAAATACTTCTTTAATGATTTGATGGAAACAAAGAAAACCATAATCATTTAATACAAAGTACATTTCAACAAAATCAATGTTTCATCATAATAACTGGCAACTTTTTAATACTTTGTGAAACTATCTCTGGCAAGGATAACCGCATAAAGTTTTCCTGAATTTTTGACAAGGTTAAGGCACACATTTGGGGAGATTTTGGTGCATTCCTCCAAGCAGATCCTTTCAAGATCCTTCTCATTCTTGGATTTGTGTTCATCAAATGCCCTCTTTAACTCAGCCCACAGGTTTTCAATTGGACAGAGGTCTGACAAATGAGATGGCCATTGCAGAAAGTTGATTTTGTTGTCAAGGAACAATAACATAACATAACATAACATGAATGGCGAGAACAGGCCGTTCAGCCCAACTAAGCTCATCAGAGTCAATGTCTGTGTGGATCTTGAGGTATGCTTTGGGTTGTTGTTGGAAAGTCCACATACAGCCAAATCCCAGCCTTTTGGTGGAGGCAACCAGATTGTCAGCCACAATATCCTGATACTCCGTTGAATTCATTATGCAATTCATCATAACCAGTGCCCCAGGAGCTTTTGAATGAAAACAGCCCCAAAACATGACTGAACCACTATCATATTTCACCGTGGGAATGAGGCACTTCTCCTTGTATGCATCTCTGTTTCGACACCAAACGTGCTGATGCTGTATCTGACCGAAATGAGCATTGTTTGTCTCATTTGACCAAAGGACCTTGTTCCAGTGATTAAAAAGATGTTTGGCAACTACAAGCGCTTACTTCTGTGTCTTCTGGCCAGAAAAGGCTTTCTTCTAGCAACCCTTCCAAAGGGTTGAGGAGGTGGCGCCTGATTGTGCTTTTTGAAGCCTGGTGACCCCAAGATGCCACCAAGGCCTGCAATTCCTTCACAGTGATCCTTGGGGATTTTGTTGCTTCTCTCACCATCCTCCTCAGTATCTTGGGAAGGGGGGTGTAAAATGCATCTGTGTCCTCTACCCTTGAGGTTTTCAACAGTTCTATATCTTTGGAATTTTTTTAATAATTGCCCTGGCAGTGGCATATTGATTTGTTTTTGAATCTTCTTGGAGCCATTGCCAGATTTCTGAAGGTCTATGATCATCTGGCTCTTTTGAACTGACAGTTGTTTTGTTTTCATCAAGGTGTTGGATGACACAGGGATATGGCATGCGTTTTAACATTTTAATATCCTAGTAAAACAGGAAGGGATGCTATGCTTCAATATAGTTATTTAACACTAAGATAAAACTTAAGTGGAATTTAATACTTGCTTGAATTTTGGTTTATGCCATTTGCCATAATCTTCTAAGGAGCCATTAATTGTGAAACCTTGCTTTGCAAGGAAGCAAGGGAGACAGTTTGGCATTCCCCGTTTCACTCAGAGATGTTTGTTATGACAAAGTCTGTAGTCTACAATGAATGCATAAAAACATTCCCAAACCGACAAAGGCACGAGGGCCTGAATGCAGGTCAAATACCCAGATTTCCAGCTGAGAAAGCAATGATAAAAGAACGCTTGCCATGTAACACCATGAAAAATATAGCAAATTTAACCAGAATTAATTAAATTTAGTCAGAATGAAAAGTCAGAAGAGTATGAAAATCAAACTTTGAAAGCTTTGTTCACTCCCCAGACATTTCAGACTGGAACATATTTTTATAGAAATTTCAACAAGTATCAGTCAGAAGCAAATTACCAGAACATCACACAAGCAAAAAATAATGAAGCTACGTTTTAAAAAATCTATTTGAAAACATAAATCTGCTCAAACGCAGACTTTTTCCCTGAGTAAATAGGACAGTAGTTGTAGATCAGAGCATCCAGTTCTTCTTGCAGACTTGAAAATCGATGAGAGCTTTTTCTTGCTGTAAATTAAAAAGTGGACACAGAGAAAAAGTTTAGTACATTCTGAACCTTGCAAAAACATCACTGCGCAAAAAATTGTTGAAGTTCAAAAGTTGAGAGCAAATCTCAATACTCCATATGGATTAATGTGACGTGAGCAGCCAATTCAACTAGGGATGCAGATTCTTAACTTTTGCTTTCACAGTGAAAAATAATTGACCGTGATGATTTTACCCGGGTGCCAATCTGACGTGATCTGCTCCACATTAATATAAATTCCCCAAGGGTGCTTTCAGCCCTTTCAAATTGTGTCACTGTACAAATAATTATGGATCTCAATGTACTAGCTTCTCATGTTCCATTACCTTCATTGACAAAGAAGTCAGCTGTGAAAAAGGTAGTCCTCACTGCCGCTGGAGAGTGAGGAATGTAGGGCCTGGTCCACTCAAAAGCATTCTTCTCTGGGTGCCACTGAGTCCCATAAAAAGGGAAGTCATATGCTACAAAGTAAATTAACCATATGAACAGTTACTGCGTGCAGCCTCTTGCACCTCTGTGTACCATTCAAACAAACAGCCAAATCGTGTACAGAAATTAGATCCCAAAATAGAAATCCATTCCAAGACCTATATGTAAAATATTCTCAACAAACACCTTAAAAATATGATATCCAGAACTTGGGGTGCAAACAGCATTTTATAATAAAATATATTCACTTAATTTCCTGTTTTTTTCTTCTCCAAGACAGAGCTGCTGTGAATATTATCTTAATGAAAAACAAATAGATCAATAATAACTGAGCTGAACACTCAAATGACAGTCTCAAGATCAGAGCCCACAGAACAGTGGATCTCATTTTACATGAAATGTGATTTTCCACAAAATTAACAGAAGACATCAATTTAACAGATGTGCATATACCAGATCATTTATTTCCTGCTTTACATACACTGCCCAATCAACAAAAAAAAAGGGCCTCGCTGAAGCGGGCAATACCCCTCAGCCCCCAAGGTCACTGCTGCAAGGTCAAAGGTCAAACTGGGGCGAAACCTCAAAAAGCCACACCTATCCCCCATGGGGGGTCCACATATGCAATATGAACTTCCTAACCCAAGTGGTTACAGAGAAATAGCCCGGACAAAATTGGCAGCCGCCCGCCTGCCCGCCCGCTGAAGGGACGACAATACCCCTCGTGCCCTTGTTGCACTGAGGGTTAAAAAGTCTTGCTCAAATATTTTTTCGGACCGCCTTGAGCTTTGATTGAGGCACACTTTCAGTGGAATCATTTTCATTTGCTTCTACATTATGTAACGTCACAACATTCATTTCAGTCCAAAGTTGCATTAATTTTTAGCCATGCTCTTGTATCGATGATAGGAGAGAATCCGAATGCTGCAAGTCTTGTCCAGCACATCCCAAAAATTCTCAATAGGGTTTAGGTCTGAACTCTGTGGTTGCCAATCCGAGTGTGAAATTTATGTCTCATGCTCCCTGAACTAGTCTCTCACAATTTGAGAATGATGAATCCTGGTATTGTCATCTTGGAATATATCTGAACCATCTGGGAGGCAAAGATCCATTGATGAAATAACCCTGTCATTCAGTATATTCAGGAGGTCAGCTAACCTCATTTTTGAGGCACATTTCGTTGCGAAGCCTAGACCTGACCCACTGAAGCAACCCCAGATCATAACACTAGCCCCACAGCTTGTACAGTAGACATTAGGCATGACATGTGCCTCGCTTCCTCAGCCTCTCTTTACCCTGATGTGCCAATCACTCTGGAGCAGGATAAATTTGGACTCAAACCACATGACTTCTTCCCATTGCTCCAGAATCCAAACTTAATCTCGCCAGCAAATGAAAAACTTTTTTTCCATTTAGCCTCACAGATAATTGGTTTTCTGCTGGCTACATGAGTTACCTTCACACTGTGGAAGCGCTGTTACTTTCACTATTTAACATAGCCGGGAGTTCTAGCTGTGAGTTCCACTGTAGATGTTTTACAGTTTGATGTCACCAAACGTTTCAATGATCTCAGATCATGATCATTCGAGATTTTTTTCTAACCACATTTCTTCCTTGAAGACGATGGTTCACCACTATCCTTCCAGGCTTTTAATAATGCTTTACACAGTTCTTCACCCAATTTGATCAGTTTCAGCAACCTCCTTAGTAGGGATGTAACTTTATCCAACAGTGGTTTTTTTTTCCAGTGTTGTAAGACCACTGCTGCCATGGAGTGAACATCAAAGCTTTTCCTGATCTTTTATTTAACCCAATGCAGTCTAGTATGAATGTCTGTCGAAAGTGCCAAACATCAGAGGGGCATGGAAATTGCTTTCGGAAAAACTTGACTGTCATCAGTATTTTTTGGTAAAAATTTAAAAGTGGTCAATTTATGGAGCTTTTGTGCTTTAAGGAATAATATTTATGACAAGTTCCAGGCAGGTTTTCGGAAGCGACACTCCACTGAGACGGCTCTGTTGAGGGTCTCCAATGATATTTTAATGTCTGTTGAAGGAGGCGACTGCTCAGTATTAGTCCTGCTTGACCTTAGTTCTGCATTTGACACAGTCGACCATCCTACACTTATTAAAACTCTGTGAGACTGTGTGGGAATATCAGGCATAGCCTTGGATTGGTTTTCATCATATCTCTCTGACAGGACTTTCTCTGTTTCTGTCGGCGAGCACTTGACTGACCCTGCTCCTTTATCTAGTGGTGTCCCTCAGGGCTCTGTCCTGGGACCTTTACT
This sequence comes from Gymnothorax reevesii, assembly GCA_029721435.1. Classification (NCBI taxonomy): domain Eukaryota; kingdom Metazoa; phylum Chordata; class Actinopteri; order Anguilliformes; family Muraenidae; genus Gymnothorax; species Gymnothorax reevesii. The sequence continues at coordinate 77,512,352 of CM056575.1, forward strand.
AATTTTCCTTTATTTGCTTCCCCTAGGGCAGATTATAATGAGTTTTAATATTTCTTATCATCTCTATGCGGATGATATTCAGCTGCACTTCTCTTTCAAACCTAGTGAGGCCTTTAGGTTGTCCCAGCTCCTTGACTGCCTAAATGCTATTAGGGTCTGGACCACAGCCAGCTATCTACAATTAAATGATAGCAAAACAGAAGTTCTTATTATTGCTAAAGACAAACATGTTCCCGCAATCATGCAACACATTGGACACCTCACACCAACAGTACACCCCAACATTCGTAGTCTTGGCGTCATCTTTGATTCATCGCTTTCACTCGACCTTCATATCAAGCAGCTGACAAGATCTTGCTTCTATCACTTAAGAAACATCAGAAAACTTAGAGCATTCGTTACAGCTACAGAACTTGAAATGATCACTCACGCACTCATCCCGTATTGACTATTGTAACAGCCTCTTCACCTCACTCAGTATGTCTGCCTTAAACCGGTTACAGTCAATACAGAATACTGCTGCTCGTGTACTCACCAGGTCAAATAAACACTCTCACATCACTCCCATACTAAAATCTCTACATTGGCTTCCCATTATTTACAGGATTAGATTTAAAGTTCTCACCGTCACTTTTACAGCACTTCATGGAAAGGCGCCTGAGTATTTAACAGAACTCATTCACCCATACCTGCCTACCTGTTCACTAAGATCCAACTCAAGTAACCTGCTGTCTGTACCTAGGACAAATTTTAAAAGACGTGGTGACCGAGCTTTTGAGGCCCTAGCACCAAAACTATGGAACGCCCTGCCCAAGTCGATCTGTTGTTCTGACTCGGTTGAGTCTTTTAAAAAACAGTTAAAAACATACATGTTCAGACAGGCTTTTGAATAATTATCATGTACATTCTCATTCTTTTACAATTGATTCTTATCTCTTCACCGATAATTTGAATCTGGTCATTGTTTTTAATTGTTTCTTATTGCTCCTGTGTTTGCTTCTGTTGATGGAAAGCACTTTGTGACCTCTGAAAAGTGCTCTATAAATAAATTTTACTTACTTAAACAAATTTCATTTGCATAGCAACATTCAGGATTGTTCTCTCCATGTCTAACCCTAGTTTTCAGTGAACAAAACCTAGTTAATCAAGAAAGACTCACCTTCCATGGTTGATACAAACTCCAATTTCCCATCATAATTGGTGGTCAAGACCCTGTAGAAATTTCTCAGCTTCTGACTTTCATTATAACTCTGGAAAAGATTGCAGTTGACTGTAAATGTTCGCAAGTGTGGCTTATGTAAAAAGCTCAAAACAGAAAATGAAACAAAATAGGAGTCCAAAGAGTTTGAGATCTTTCCCAAAACTTCAATAACACAACTTTAAAACATTTTGCCAGATGATACCTTAACGGTGAGACTCCAACGATGAGAGTTTTCCGTGATTGGCTCTGAGGCGAGAGCACTCATGACATCTGACGGGAAGTTGCTGAACAGTCGGCTCTCCACTGAATCTACAAACCCAAGAACAAGTCAGAAAATTTAGTGGGTTTATATGTAACGAGGCTTGCAAATTTTCCAAAAATGTGGTTGCCGTAAGGGCAAGTCGCAGGAGAATTTTGGTTGCCTTCAATAGCTGCATATCTGCCCACCTCAAATCATTTTTTTTTTTTTAAATTTGGCATCTCCAATCCCACCCAAATCTGAAATGCCCAATTGGGGAACTATGTACAAAGCTTGCTCGTATGCGACCCCTTGCTGCCAACTCAGGATAGTGAGACAGTTCACGGCTCTCCTCCGTAGCACATGCCTGTCTGCCACTGATTCTTATACACTCATTGGTTGAATCTTCGCAAGTTCAGAACTAGGGCGGAGGATACCCGGACATGAACCAACCCGGAGTCTTCCTGACGAGCGCCCGTCTGGCCAACAGGAGGCGCTGGAGCAATGAACAAAGCTGTTATTATATACCCAAATCCGGCAGTCCCTTCCCAATTTGAAACCTTGTAGCGCAATAGCCAATTGTGTGCTACTCTGAAAAAGCTGCCACCCCTGCCGGTGGGTACGCCGGGGCTCGAACTCGCGACGTGGTGATCACCTCTGCACTGCAGAGTAGTGCCTTAACCGTGTGAGCCACCCGGCAGCTCACCTCAAATCCATTTTTAAGAATTTTTAGCCCCAAAACACGCATTTTCAAACAAAACATTGCCCAGTCAGATTGACAATTACCTGTACGAATTAGAAGCTTCTTTGCAGCTACTAGGGCAAAAATAATTTTTAAGTCGTAGTTCTGAACTCAGCCAGAAATAAATTACAATGTCGATTTATAGTGACCAGTTCACATTGTGGTAGTAAAATAAAAATACAACCCCTAGCAAGAAGTATGGAATCACCAGTCTTGGGCGAGCACTCACTCAGACATTTTATTCTGTAGAAAAAACTCAGATCACAAACATGAAACAATCGTAAGGTCATTCCAAAGTGCAACATCTTGGCATTCAGAAACACTAAAAGAAATGAAGAAAAAACATTGCAATGGTCAGTAAATGTCACTTTTATAGAGCAAGTGTAGGGAAATAAATATGGCGTCACTCAATTCTGAGGAAAAAAAAATGGAATCACTCCATTTTGAGTAGAAAATAAGGACACACCCAGTCAATTTCCTTTCCTTAATTGGGCACCTGCCTCAGATTAGATCTGCTCATTAGTCAGCAGTTAAAAACAGTGCAGTTATCACACCTTGGAGGGCTGCTAGACCAAGTGGATTGGCAAGAATCATGGCTCCAACAAGAGAAATGTCTCTTGTGACCAAAGACACGATTATCAAACTTCTTGAAGAAGGTAACTCTACATGTATGGTTGCCAAAGATATGGGCTGCTCACAGTCAGATGTATCAAAGATCTGGACCAAGTACAAACAGCATGGGAAGGTTGTTAAAGTCAAGCGTACTGGTAGACCAAGGAAGACATCTAAGTGTCAAGACAAACAACTAAAGGCCATATGTCTTGAAAACAGAAAATGCACAACAAGACAAATGAAAAAGAAATGGGAGGAAGCTGGAGTCAATGCATGTGACAAAACTGTGCAAATTCGCCTAAAGGAAATGGGATTTTCATACAGGAAAGCTAAAAGGAAACCATCATTGACGCTTAAACAAAAAAGAACAAGACTGCAATGGGCTAAGGAGAGGCAATCATGGACTGTGGATGACTGGATGAAGGTTATCTTCAGTGATGAGTCACGAATCTGCATTGGACAAGGTGATGATGCTGGAACTTTTGTTTGGTGCCGTTCCAGTGAGATTTACAAAGAGGACCGCCTAAAGAAAACCTCAAAATTCCCACAGTCCATGATGATATGGGGCTGCATATCAGGCAAAGGCACTGGGGAGATGGCTGAGGTTGAATCTTCAATAAATGCACAAGTTTACATTGACATTTTGGACAGCTTTCTTATCCCTTCAATTGAAAAAATGTTTGGGGATGATGAAATCATTTTCCAAGATGACAATGCATCATGCCACAGAGCAAAAAATGTGAAAGCATTCCTTGGAGAAAGGCGCATCCAGTCAATGTCATGGCCTACTAATAGCCCAGATCTCAACCCAATTGAAAACCTGTGGTGGAAATTGAAAAAAATCGTCCACAGCAAGGCTCCGACCTGCAAAGATGATCTGGCAACTGCAATCAAAGAGAGTTGGCACCAGATTGATGAAGAATACTGTTTGTCACTCAAGTCCATGCCTTAGAGACTGCAAGCTGTCATAAAAGCCAGAGGTGGTGCAACTAAATACTAATGATGTGTTTTGATTGTTATTTCTTTGTCTGTATTCCATATTTTTTTCCTCAGAATGGTGTGATTCCATATTTTTTTCCCTGTGCTTGGTCTGTAAAAGTAACATTTACTGACCACCACAATGTTTTTTATTCATTTCTTTTAGTGTTTCTGAATGTCAAGGAGTTGCACTTTTGAAAAACTTCATTATTTTCTCATGCTTTTTATCTGAGTTTGTTCTACAGAATAAAATTTCTGAGTGAGTGCTCGCCCAAGACTGGTGATTCCATACTTTTTGCTAGGGGTTGTAGGCTTAGGATTTGTCCTCATAATATTTTGCATGCACAATATCTAGTGCTTTTTAACAACTGAGTGTACGGTCACCAGCCGCTTTATTAGGTACACCTGTTCTACAGCTTGTTTACGCAAATATCTAATCAATCAGTCACATAGCAGCAACTCTGTGCATTTAGGCATGTAGACATGGTCAAGATGATCTGCTGCAATTCAAACCGAGCAGCAGAATGGGGAAGACAGGTCATTTAAGTGACTAAGAACATGGCACGGTTGTTAGTGCCAGAAGGGCTGGTTTGAGTATTTCAGCAACTGCAGATCCACTGTGCTTTAACGCACAATCATCTCGAGGCTTTACAAAGTCTGAAAACAAATTTAAAAATCCAGTCAGTGGCAGTTCTCTGGGCAAAAATGGCTTGCTGATTTTTGAGGTCAGAGCTGAATGGCCAGACTATTTGGAGCTGATAGAAAGGCAACAGTAACTAAAATAACCACTCTTTACAACCGAGGTCTGCAGAAGAAAATCTCTGAAAGCACAACATGTCAAACCTTGAAGTAGATGGGCTACAGCAGCGGACAACTACACCGTGTGCCACTCCTGTCAGCCAAGAACAGGAAACTGAGGATACAATTTACATAGGCTCACCAAAATTGGACGACAGAGGGCCGGAAAAATGTTGACTGGTCTAAGTCGTCTTGATTCCTGCAGCAACACTCGAATGGTACGGTCAGAATTTGGCCAAAACAACATGAAAGCATGAATCCATCCTGCCTTCTGTCAACTATTCAGGCTAGTGGTGGTGGTGTGAGGGATAATTTCTTGGCACACTATGGACTCCTTAGTACCAATTAAGCATCGTGTAAATGCCACAGCTTTCCTGAATATTGTTGCTGACCATGTCCATCTGATTATGACCATAGTGTGCCCATATTTTGATGGCTACTTCCAACAGGATAATGAACCATGTCACAAAGCTGAAATCTTTTTCAACTGGTTTACATGACAATGAGTTCACTGTACTCAGATGGCTTCCACAGTCACCAGATCTCAATCCACAGTGCACCTTTGGATAGTGTTGGAACGGAAGATTTGTATCAAGGATGTTCAGCCAACAGATTTGCAGCAACTGCATGATGCTATTATGTCAATAAGGACCAATATCTCTCAAGAATGTCTCCAACACCTTGTAGAATCTATGCCAGGTAGAAATAAAGCAATTCTGAAAGCAAAACGCTCCAACCTAGGACTAGCAAGGTGTATCTAAAGAAGTGGCTGGTGAGTGTATTTAGGAACTGGAGAGGTTGTTACCGCTTCTGTCTATGAGCAGCGCAGATAGTAATTACACCGAACATGAAAGTGTACTTTTAGCAGTTATAGTTGGAATTCTCATTGGAAAGGAAACTGGGCAAGGGGTAGAGTTTCAAACTAAACTTCCATTTTAAAAAAATGTTAACTCGACAATGACTATCACCTGAAAGCTAAACTAACCAAGTGAGAAACTACCAGTGAGATAGAAAGCAAGCTAGCTAGCTTGCTTTTGGTGAATGGAACGCAACGAGCTAGCTGTAGATAGCCAACTGTACTAAACGTTATATTTATTTAGGTGTAGACATAGCTACAAAACAACGGAATACATAGCTTGCTACATACATAGCTACACATTAGCCATTTTAAATGACCAAGCAAATGCGTTCGTTTTGTGACCCTAATTTCAGGCATTTGAAACATTATACCAGGGATTTCATGATCATGTATCAATTAAGCTAGCTAGCTAGGATAAAGTACTGACCTAAGAGAAGCATTGAAACCATGGGGGTTCAAACTGCTTTATTACCAAGGTCATTGTAGGCTATTCACTGGTACTACGCGTTCAACCATTCAGAGTCAGACGTGAAGGATATTGACCTATCGATTACTTAATTGTTGGCATACGATGACTAAAACAACCCCACTGTATATTTACAATTATGTTCCACCTCCAATAGTCTCTCCTGTTTCTAAATACTCTCAATGATGTAGACCCGGGCGGCTTGGATTCCTTATTCCCCGAGCCTGCATGATCAGCGATAGAACATGGTTGCCTGCCAGGACGTGAGTTAAGAAAATGTAGTTGCCTGGCAGAAATTTCTTGTTGCCCCGGGATGTCGGGCAGGCGATTTTGCAAGCCTTGTGTAAGGTCAAATGTACTCTCAGATCTTTAATCTAATGACATAGGGCATTTTTTAACCCACCATTTGTGAAAATTAAAGGGAGTGCAACTCCAGTTGTGTTCGTAGTGCTGAGCAAAAACTTCCCGCTGGTCAAGAACGTCAGCTCTTCAAAGCCAAGGCAAGTACCCCATATAGGGAAGTAATCACCATTAATATTCGCCTAAAGAAAGGAAAATAATTTTTTTTACATGATAAAGACAATAAAAATAAAAATAACATGAACATGTATTTCTTGTACTGATATGACAAACAAAAGCTTATCTCTACATGTGACAGAGACAGGCTTGAATTGCAATAATTAAAAAAATAATGGCAAACAGACCTTTATAGCAAGCTTATAAAATATTCTTGCAGCTCTAGCATACCCTGAGGACTCAATGCTGACATCTCCTCCCGGAAATAGCACTCTGTGGAAATAAGAATGAATTTTTATATGAAGGTTTGTGCATTGAATCAGACGGGCAGTGAATGTTCACAAACCTAACGCTCTACCAGCTCAGGGGGCCCTAATCATTAAGGGACAATATCCTCGTTAACGGGCGACTAAAGTCTATTGTCTAGTAACGCCCAGTAAGTGCTATTCATTAAAGGACATTAGATCGTATCCACATTAGGTCGTGGGCTTGTAACTCTTATAAACAGACAATGCAAGATTCAAAAGAGAGATGGTACCGATTCATCTGATATGAAACTGCATTTTCCCCATTTCTCCCAATATGAATGTGGCTCTGTTCACCGCTCTGTGAGATTTTCTCCCACACTACTTCTTTTCTGTTGGTGTCATCTGACAACAAAAGGCCATGTTTGAGGCGTACTTCTACTAATACTCTTTCACTACTTCTCTCATCTTGGGAAGAGCAACTTGGTTTTTTCTTTTTGTACAGTATGTTTCTCAAATCTTCAGGTTTAGTTTTCCTTCCAGGTGGCTGACAACATTCGATTGAGTCTGCGCAGCAGCAAACTAAGACATATTCTAAAAATAAATGGGTCATTTGCTGTTGGTCCTGCCGACTATCTTTTGTGAATATACATGATGTTACCAAGCTCATGCTACACAGTTAAGATGGCGTTCTTCATTTTGTAAGCCTCCCCCTTGCTCTCAAAGTATAATACCGTTCATCACGGCCAAACAGCTAAATTTTTGTTTCATCAGACCAGAAGAAATTTCACAAAAAAGAAAATCTGTCCTTTTGTGAAGTCGCAAACCATATTCTGGCTTTTTAATGGCTGTTTTCGAGCAGTCACTTCTTCCTTACTGAGTGGCCTTTCAGTTATGTCAATATTGGACTTGTTTTACTGTGGATAAAGATACTTTGGGGTACCTGCTTGCTCTGGCATCTTCTCAGGGTCCTTTGTTGTTGTTTAGGCTTGATTTGCGCTTTTTAGGCCAAAGTGCATTCATCTCTTGAACAAAAAACGCCCCTCCTTCCAGAGCGGTATGATGGCTGTGTGGTCCGATTGCGTTTATACTTGTGTACTGTTGTATGTACAGATGAACAAGGTACCTTCTGGAATTAGGCAATTAGTTCCATGCATGAACCAGACTTGTGGAGGGCAATCATTTTTTTCTGAGGACTTGGTGGATTTCTTTTGATTTTGTAAAACTAAGCTGTTTACAGTGAGATTGATGGGACAATACAAATACAACCACAAGCACACCAGCAATTGACCCAAATAACGTTGTTGAACCCATCAGAAGCTTTAAAAGCAATGACATTTTCTGGCATTTTCCAACCTGTTTAAAGGCACAATTTACTTAATGGATGGAAGCTCCACATCATGAATTTTAAGTAAAATGATCTGTGTGCAATAACTTGTTGGAAAAATTACTGCAGTCTTGCACAAATTAAAGGGTGTCAGAACTACAGTTTGTGAACCTGAAATCTGTGCAGTCATGAAAAAATTAGTTTTAACCCCCTTGCACAGAGCTATAGCAGCCGGCGTCTAAATGATGGCATCACTGTAAGCAAGTAACTGCTTCCATGGAGCACATAACTGTGGATTGAACTGTTGATTGAATATAACTTAATTAATGGACTTATTTGATTTCTTTGTATGTTTGGATTACTTGGCTTGTGACCAACAGCTGGTGAAAATTTCATGTCAATAGCCCCATTAGAAATACAGTGCTATGAAAGTATTTGCCCCCTTATTTTCTAATTTTTTTTTGCTTATTTGTCACACTTAAATGTTTCAGATCAAACAAATTTTAATATTAGACAAAGATAACGCGAGTATATATAAAATGCAGTTTTTAAATGATGATTTCATTTATTCAGGGAAAACGCTTTCCAAACCTTGCTGGCCCCGTGTGAAAAAGTAATTGCCCCCCTGTACTATCCTAGTTGAGGTGTACTAACTCCAATTAGACAGTAAGCTAAACTCTCTTGCATTCATGAACATGAAGAATGCCTCAGTTTCTTGTTTGAGGATTCATTTTAATTCTTCACAGTGTACTGAATCCAGATCAATCGATGAAAAAGATACAGGGGAGTGAAACTAGGAAACAAACGACAAAATACTGCAATTAGTTACGTCACCTAATTTCAATGAAGATTACTTTAAAATATAACAATTACATGTAAAGCTAACTGCTAACATTTCCTTGAGCTAACCGTAGTGCCCACATATTTAAACTAGCATTCAAATATTTAAAGCTTATAACTTCATTTTTACAGCATGACATTCATATATGTACACTCAACAAAAATATAAACGCAACACTTTTGTTTTTGCTCCCATTTGTCATGAGATGGACGCAAAGATTTAAAATTCATTCCAGATACACAATATTACCATCTCTCTCAAACATTGTTCACAAATCTGTCTAAATGTGTGATAGTGAGCACTTTTGCTTTGCTGAGACAATCCATCCCACCTCACAGGTGTGCCACATCAAGATGCTCATCAGACACCATGATTAGTGCACAGGTGCACCATAGACTGCCCACAATAAAAGGCCACTCTGAAATGTGCAGTTTTGTCTCACAGCAAAATGCCACAGATGGCGCAAGCATTGAGGGAGCGTGCAATTGGCATGCTGACAGCAGGAATGTCAACCAGATCTGTTGCTCGGGCATTGAATGTTCATTTCTCCACCATAAGCCGCCTCCAAAGGCGTTTCAGAGAATATGGCAGTACATCCAACCGGCCTCACAACCGCAGACCACGTGTAACCACACCAGCCCAGGACCTCCACATCCAGCAGGTTCACCTCCAAGATTGTCTGAGACCAGCTACTCAGACAGCTGCTGAAACAATTGGTTTGCATAACCAAAGAATTTCTGCACAAACTGTCAGAAACCATCTCAGGGAAGCTCAACTGCATGCTCGTCGTCCTCATCGGGGTCTTAACCTGACTCCAGATCGTCGCCGTAACAGACTTGAGTGGGCAAATGCTCACATTCGATGGCGTCTGGCACGTTGGAGAGGTGTTCTCTTCACGGATGAATCTCGGTTTACATTGTTCAGGGCAGATGGCAGACAGCGTGTGTGGCGTCGTGTGGGTGTCATGGTGTCTGATGAGCATCTTGATGTGGCACACCTGTGAGGTGGGATGGATTGTCTCAGCAAAGCAAAAGTGCTCACTATCACACATTTAGACAGATTTGTGAACAATGTTTGAGAGAGATGGTAATATTGTGTATCTGGAATGAATTTTAGATCTTTGAGTCCATCTCATGACAAATGGGAGCAAAAACAAAAGTGTTGCGTTTATATTTTTGGTGAGTGTATGAGTTAACTTAGTGATAACAAGAGTGATACATACAAGTGATGCCTCTGCTGGGGAATCAACATGCAAGACATGCTTTCTCTGCCATCTGCTCTGTTAACAAACCTCTTGTTTCCACCATGTTCCAAACTTGAAATTTAAATGTAAACAAACTGCCAGCTGTTCCTAACGTGTTCCAAATGTGAATTCCAAATGTAAACAAACTACTTCCCGACTACTTTCTGTTCAAATACAAAAAAGTTCAATAAAGTTCTGCACAAAACTGAAATTGTTCAAATTAAAAGCATGAATTTTAAAATTAAAAGCCTGAAGGGCAGAACACCCCCCTTTGTAAAATCATAAATTTACTGTGAATAACCACATTTTTGAGTTCATTTTCACTAGCCACACCCAGGCCTGATTAATGGCAGACCTGTTGAATCAAGAAATCACTTAAAGGTACAGTGTGTAACCTACTTGGCCTTTTATTAGTAAAAATCAAATCTTGCTCTCATAAATACGTATTTACCGAAGTCTAATCACAATCGCATGTAAATGAAAGCTTTCCTGTTGCTTAGAATGAGTTGTTTACAAATACACAGGTGCTGGTGCAGCCACTGGAGGTTGCCCCGTTCCATCGCCATCTTTGAATGCAGTAGCTGAAAGGGGACAAACTTGATTCGCCTTTTGCGTTTTACCTTTAAATCCCCGTGTGCTGTCGGGGGCGGGGAGGAGAAGCAGCAAAGACGACTGTGTTGTTGAAAGCGCCTGTGGTTCATATACTTGCCCTTTCCCTTGAAATTTGCCCCATGAGAGGGAAGGAAAACCACCCAAGAAAAGAAAAAGAAAACATAACTGGGATAAAACGAGAGTCTACATCGGCGTAGCTTTTCCCAGGTGGACACAATTCATGAGCAAGAAGGACTTGAAAAAGTATGTGGAGGTTGCAACCTTTCTGGAAGACAGGTAATTCAATCTAACAGTGAAGTTTATTTTGGCGTAATGTTAGAACCTGGGCAGTGTAGTCCAGCATCTACCTTATCCTCCCGTTTAAGTCGGGTGATTGCTGTCACTTGCAATATAAAATGGCAACAGCAAAGACGGCTAGTTTGTTAATTATCTTACATTGGAAAAACTCTGTTGCAACATTTTTCAGTCGCTGTTACTCTGCACATAAGCAGGGCCGCATTAAAGAACCATGGGCCCCAGGGCGACCACTTTTTCCAAGGCCCCCCCCAATCATTGCCGCGCCAAGTACCATCACAATTGCACTACTGACCTTGTCCCATCTGCGCAACATCAGCCCTGCGCACTTTCTATGCAATAGTGCATAAACAATCACTTATAACTGCAGTTTCAATGCATTTCAATGCTATTAGAGCACATAATACTTTTATCATAGAGAGGCTTATTCAATAAAATTATACAGAAATTGCATCAGCAAAAAGATGCGTTAAAGATGTGGTTAAGATGTGTTAAAAGCCTTGAAATAAATTCAATTTTTATTGCAGAAGCATACTCACACACTAAAAATTGAAGAAAAACGTACCCTTCAACTCAAGTGAATTTTAAGGGAAAAAAATCCCTGACTAAGAAATAATTATTTTTCATAAAATCACCTATTCTACAATTATTGGCACCCCTAACAATTCCTAGGAAATTCATGTAATTGAAGTATTTCCGTCATTTCTACAGTAGTTAACAAAGTTGATCAGAGTATCTATGAACATTTAATTAGTAATTCACAACCCAAAAGATGAGTATGCAGAAAAGCACCTCATGCCCACTGTGAAGTATGGGGGAGGATCGGTGATGCTGTGGGCCTGTCTCTCTTCCAGAGGCCCTGGGAACCTTGTTAGCGTGCATGGCATCATGAACGCTATGAAATACCAGGATATTTAAAATCAAAATCTGGTGGCCTCCACCCAAAAGCTGAAGATGGGTCTGTAATGTGTAAAGAAGCCACTAGATGGCAGTATTAACCTTTTTTTGTTAAGCCCAGAATGGAGCTAGGTTTGGGCATGTCCTGGGCATGTCTGAGACAGAAAGTCCCAGGGAATTTTAAAAGAAGTCTAAAAGGTGGGAGGGGCTGCAAAAGAGTATATCATAATGAAAATTGAGAAAGTAGTAGGAGAAATTGCAAGGAGAAGGATACATTTGACCAGACCTGTCACTCTGTTCAACCTGTGAAGTTTTTTTTTTAGTGGATTTTTGCCTGTGTTGGAGCATTTTCCTTACCCGGAGCATCACCAAGCGACTCCATCTCAAGGGATAGTAAATATTTTTTTTTCTCTTGTATATATCAATCTTGTTCAGTAGAGTAGATTGTAGGTTAGTGTTAGTCTTTGTTTAATAAAAATCTGTTTGAGTTTTGAAATTTTGTCTGTCTTATGTCATAACAAATTGGGGCCTTCACAAATTGGGGGCTCGTCCGGGATCAACCATTGTGTGAGTCATTTATTGAAAATCTAACATTTCAAATAGTAAAATTGTTTTTTGAAATTACTTATATATATATATATATATATATATATATATATATATATATATATATATATATATATATATATATATATATATATATATATATATAGACAGATCAACAGCAATAGATGATTTCTTGGCATCACCAACCGTAGAGGTTTTGAAGTCTTTTAAAAAGACAGAACTGCGAGAAATATGCAGACATTTAGAGCTGACAGAGGTAAAACCAGCCATGCAAAAAGCAAGACTGGCTCGAGAAATTGTTGAATATTTCATTCATGAAAATGGATTTGCACCAGGAGATCTGGAACAGTTTCCAGTGGAAAATCCAAATGTAGAAATTGAACTTAAATTAAAACTGCTAGAGATTGAGAGGGAAGAAAGAGAGAAAAACAAGGAGAATTTGAGTTAGGAAAATTAGCGAGAGAGAGAAAGAGGAAAGAGTAGAAAGAGACAGAGATTTTGAATTAGAGAAGTTAGATAGAGAAGAAAGACTCCAAATGGAGCAACTAAAACTTAAAATTGGAACTAAAAATAAATTTTGTGCTAGCCAGGAGGTAAAACTGGTGCCTCCATTCCTGGAGAAGGACGTTGATAACTATTTCCAGTGCTTTGAAAAGGTAGCTAAAAGTTATCAGTGGCCAAAGGAACACTGGCCTCTGATGTTGTGAACTGTCCTCAAGGGTAAAGCTCAAAAAGTCTATTCAGCTTTATCTGCAGATGATTCCTCTGATTATGAGGTTGTCAAAAAGTTTATTTTGAGAGCTTATGAGTTGGTTCCAGAGGCTTACCGACAGAAATTCAGAGGTCTGAAGAAATCTGACAATCAGACTTATAAGGAATTTGCTAATGAGAAGAAGGTTTGCTTTGAGCGCTGGTGTACTTCTATGGAGATCAAGGACGACTTCAACGCACTAAAAGAGATGGTGTTAGTTGAAGAATTCAAGAACTGGGTTCAGGATGATATTAAGACCTACCTTAATGAGAAGCAAGCACTGAATTTGCAATCTGCTGCCAAATTTGTAAGTCCAAATTTCAGTCTAGCAGTAACAATAGATGGTCCCAATTTCAGAAAAAAGGTAACGGTGATACCCAAGATTCCTTACCCAAAGACAAAGACAAATCTGGTGATGGTGCTCAGAAATCCAGTAACAGGTCTGATCAAAGTGTGAAAGATGACAGTGAGAAAAGTGGTCTAGTTTGCAATTATAGCAAGAAATCTGGTCATGTTACAACTAACTGTTGGTTCCTTAAAGCTAAGAAAGAAAAAGAAAAGGATACCAAACCAAATGCCTTTGTGAAAACAAGGTTAGAAACCCCTGTGGTAGATGACCAATCTGCTAAATTGCCTGCTCCTTGTGGGGCTAAGAAGCCTGATACTGCTGACTTTGTGAGGGAGGAATTTCTTCTATTTGTATCAGAGTGATTTGTGGCTCTGAATGAGCATTCTCCTCCTGTCCCCATATATATCATAGGAATACCGGAGCTTCTCTGTCACTTTTGTTGATGGACTCATTGGAGTTACGTGATGAGACCGTTTCTGGGGATTTCATACTTGTACAAGGTATTGAAGGGAGGACAGTATCTGTACCCCTGCGCTCTGTATTCTTGAAATCAGATTTAGTTACAGGACAGGTAAAGGTAGGACTTTCTCAAGACGTATAAATACGTCTTGAATGGACAAACAATCCCAATTTGGAAAGTCGCCAGATTAAGCGAGAAAGTCGTCAAGTTGGCAACTCTAAGACTTTAGCGAAATCAACAGTGCATCGTTCATTTTCGGCAGGGTGACATGCTAAAATTAGCGAATTTACGAGAATGTGGATGTAACAGCTACGTCTTACAATTCATTGTTAAACATCTGCATTAACAATAACGTCATATTTGGAAGTTTTACTAACCTACCGAAGGAGACACGCCTGATTCCGCCATCTCTGAAAGCAGCCTGGGCCGGTACGCGCAAGCGCAGTAAATGGCAAAGACGGATGCGAAAGATGATGTTGCAGTTTCATAGTCTTATGCTACGAGTCAACAGTTTATGTTGCGGTTTTTGCAGTTTCGGTAGCGGGGTATTATTTTTCTGTTGCTATTTCCGCGATTAATGTAGGCATTTCAAAGTTTTTGTGTGCTGAGGCTACGTTTTCTTTGGTAGGCCTGAACTGTGTAAGGTTTTTAGACTTCTGATCAGGAAATTGAATACAGATGGAGGTGGGGTATTCAATAAAAGTTAGTACTTGTTATCATGTTTCAATACATCCCAACTCAATTTCACACTGGAGTACCCCTTTAAATAGAACCTGTCTGACAAGTGAAGTGGGCTAAAAGATCTCCAAAAGCAACACACTTTTTCACGGCACTCTATATTTACTGAGAAAAATGTTGAAGCATTCAATACTTATTTTCCCCACTGTACATGAGGCCCCCTAATTTTGACTGTCAGAAACATTTAAAAATAATAATATTCACTTGCTTTTGATGCGAAAGTTGGTACCATATGTGATGACAGCTGGTTGTTTCTTTAAGATTGCATGATTTATAATTCATACTAAAGCAAAAGTCGTTCCATTTTTAACTGTTTGGAGAATTGGGGGGCAGGTTGTATTTTGCTTCACATATTATTATTTGCACTGAGGACTTGCCATCAATGAGTTTCTGATCCAGGGAATACACAAAACCCAAAACCACTGAAGTTGGCATGTTATGTAAATCGTGGATAAAAACAGAATACAATGATTTGCAAATCCTTTTCAACTTATATTCAATTGAATACACTGCAAAGACAAGATGTTTAATGTTTAAACTGAGGAACTTTTTTTTTTTTTTGCAATTAATCATTAACTTTAAATTTAAAGGCAGCAACACATTGCAAAAAAGTTGGCACAGGGGCCTTTTTACCACTGTGTTACATCCCCTTTCCTTTTAACGACACTCAGTAAACGTTTGGGAACTGAATAGACCAATTTTTGAAGCTTTTCAGGTGGAACGCTTTCCAATTCTTGCTTCATGTACAGCTTAAGTTGTTCAACAGTCTCCGTTGTCGTATTTTACACTTCATAATGCGCCACACATTTTCAATGGGAGATAGGTCTGGACTACAGGCAGGCCAGTCTAGTACCCGCACTCTTTTACTACAGAGCCATGCTGTTGTAACACGGGCAGAATGTGGCTTGGCATTGTCTTGCTGAAATAAGCAGGGGCATCCATGAAATAGACGTTACTTGGATGGCAACATATGTTGCTCCAAAACCTGTATGTACCTTTCAGCATTAATGGTGCCTTCACATATGTGTAAGTTGTCCATGCCTTGGGCACTAATACACCCCCATACCATCACAGATGCTGGCTTTTGAACTTTGCGCCTATAACAGTCCGGATGGTTCTTTTCCTCTTTGGTCCGGAGGACACGACGTCCACAGTTTCCAAAAACAATTTGAAATGTGGACTCGTCAGACCACAGAACACTTTTCCACTTTGCATCAGTCCATCTTAGATGAGCTTGGGCCCAGCGAAGCCGGCGGCGTTTCTGGGTGCTGTTGATAAATGACTTTCGCTTTGCATTGTAGAGTTTTAACTTGCACTTGCCGATGTAGCGACGAACTGTAGTTACTGACAGTGGTTTTATTGAAGAGTTCCTGAGCCCAAGTGGTGATGTCCTTACACCCTGATGTTGGTTTTTGATGCTGTACCGCCTGAGGGATCGAAGGTCACGGTCATTCAATGTTGGTTTGCGGCCTTGTCGCTTACGTGCAGTGATTTTTCCAGATTCTCTGAACCTTTTGACGATATTACGGACCGTAGATGATGAAATCTCGAAATTTCTTGCAATAGCTCATTGAGGAATGTGGTTTTTGAACTGTTCGACAAACTGCTCACGCATTTGTTCACTAAGTGGTGACCCCTGCCCCATCCTTGTTTGTGAATTACTGAGCATTTCAGGGAAGCTGTTTTTATACCCAATCATGGCACCCACCTGTTCCCAATTAGCCCGTTCACCTGTGGGATGTTCCAAATAAGTGTTTGATGAGCATTCCTCAACTCTCTCAGTCTTTTTTGCCACTTGTGCCAGCTTTTTTTAAACATGTTGCAGGCATCAAATTCCAAATGAGCTAATATTTGCAAAAAATGACAAAGTTTACCTGTTCGAACATAAAGTAACTTGTCTTTGCAGTGTATTCAATTGAACATAGGTTGAAAAGGATTTGCAAATCATTGTATTCTGTTTTTATTTACGATTTACACAATGTCCCAACTTCACTGGTTTTGGGTTTTTTATTATTCCCTGTTATACATGGGAATATTCCCTGTTTATATATATAAACAAGTTATATAACTTGTTTGTTTTTCAGGGTGTGAGAGCAAAACAACTTCAGCGTTGAATTTTCAAGTCCCCTTCTGTTCATGGAGTTCAAAACATGTAAATAAGTTTTATTTCCAAATGATACAAGTGTATTGTTTCATTAAAATCATTTTTCCAGTCTTTGTGATGCTCAAATACTGAGTTATAAAGCCTTAAACAGGGGTCATGCACAATTGGCAAGGATGGTCTTGATTTAGCATCTGTGCAAAGGGGTTAACGACTTCAACCTAAGTGTACCTTTTGACTTATCAAATTTACAAATTATACTGCTAAAATTGTATATCTCAATACATGTATTAGGCAAAATTATTATCATTATTGCTACAAGCGCTGGCTCACTGACATAGCACTCATCACCAGTATCTTGATTGACGCTGGAACTATAAGAACTGTGTTAGGTATAGATCCTTTTTACATTCCAATCACCCCACAATAATAAAAGTCAAAAGCGCAGTCTCACCCATTAATGGAGTTAAAAATCCTTGCGTATTCATCCTGGGTCTGATTTATTCTGCAACATTTAAAAGGAAAAAAAAAAAAGACAAATATCATTACGTCACTCTGGAGCTCAACACAATACACAGAGTGCATAAAATGTGCCACAGTGTAAAGCTGTCTACTACATTCCATGTCACACTGACCATGTCTATTATAATGTTAATACATTCCTGTCAATAAAAATAAAAATTAGGCATTCAATTTACTCAAAAAAAAAACAATTAGACCACACTTTTCAATGAGGTTGCATTAACAGACATTATCTGATGTTGCACTATACATGCATTGACAGTAAAAATTGAAGGAAGGAAACGATTACAATCATTATTCGACAAAAAATTTGTGTCTCAGTAAATAATTATTCATACAAATGCAAGTCATAGGATTAATCGTCAGTTAACAATTAACAAATACAAAATCTGCATTTTATCTCGATATCAACTGGCGTCATCTAATTTTTAAAGCAAATTATGATGTAGAAACAAACTTTTAGCCATGTACCATTTAGCAAACAGATTGGTTCATGCCAATCACGTGGACCCCCAATGTAAAAAGTGTAATGAAACAATGAGACAATGATTGCCAAATTATCTAAAGTACAGATGGGTGAGAAATTATGGTGAAAAAAACCTGAATAAATGTGTGAATGTACATAAAGAATGCTGATGCTTCCGTTAATCTTCCTAATATGGATTAGATCCTCTTGTCCCACTGAAGGCAGAAGGATCAAAGCAAATCCATGCACAGACGTATTGTCAGTGATCACCTTTATATCCTATAATGGGGCATTCCATTCATAATGGGAACCTTCTCTTCCAGGATTACAGCAATCTAAGCCCACATTGTACAAGGGGTGACTGAAAGGTTTTACAAGCATTAAAATGATCCTCAGCATATGCCACCACCTTCACAGTCACCAGATCTAAAACCAGCTGAACTCATATCGAAGAATTTGGATGTGTCAGACTGCGCTATCCAACACCATCAACAAAACACCGAGTGAGGGAACATGTTTAGGAACAAAGGTACTCCATCCCTCCGGTAAAGTTTTACACTCATCAACTTATGCTTAAACTTCTACACTTTTAAAGCTGATCTGGCAGCTTATGTAGGACCAACACTTTACCAAGACTGTTTTTGTTGATTTTCCATTAATCTGTCACCCATCTGTGTATGACATTGACTCGTTAAGTTCATGGTACTGATTCTTAGCCAGGGAAATCCCATATGCTTAATAATACTGCTACTGAGTGCAACCACCAAACTTTAATAATAATAATATTAATAATAATAATAATAATAATAATAATAATAATAATAATATATATTTTTTTATATAAGTGAATTCTTGAGTGCTTGTTGAACTGTGGTATTCAAGATATGTAATTCTTACTTCACTGGTACAACTCTAGCTCCAGCAGACTCCAAATACTTCACATATGACGCAGCAATATAAGAGCTTCCAAGAGGCTGAGGTGAGGATAATTCTTGGGCCAAAACACCTGGGAAAATTGACAATATTTGATAGAAACAAGCATAGGCATGAATCCTTAGCCAAAGGCAAGGCATGGTCCAAAGTCACACAAACGACTGGGTTGGATCCAAAAATATCTGATCCTCTCAACACTTGTGGACTGGCTGACTTCAAGCAATATTTTCAAAACTTCGAATGAAGTCCTTAATATGCAGTTACAAATGTGTGCAATACAGTTTGCATTTGACTCTGACATTCCATGCCTCTGTGGCGAAGAGCAGGTGTTTGAACTTTACCTCCCAATACACTTCCATTGTGTGTATGAATATGGCAGATATTCAGGTTTTTTGTTGAAATGCCTTAGCTGTTTTGTGAAAAAGTGTTGTAGTAGCATGGTATAAACACACCAAAATGCCCTTCAACTGTTGAGCATTGAAGATGGCATTATTTCAGAATTATTCAATTGTTCATGAATTGTTCTCTAATTTTGATCTCCAGTGTATATATGTATGTATGTATGTATATAGTGTATGTAAGTAAATGTGGCTCAAAATGAGCAGAAAACACAAAATCTGCAAAAAAAAAAAAAAAAAAATCTTTCGACAAAATGGCCACCAGCGGCCATATTGGATGTTGGAAATTGCCAAGGAAATTGATCTTGAGCATTGCCAAATAAACATGTTTGACTTTGCAAATTTAGAGAAAAATCCTCTAAACTTTGAAGCCTCCAAAGCCTGGGACAGAAAATTTCTGCAGCGGTGGCCAAACTAAACCATAGTGTCTCCCAAGTACTACTGTCATCGGGGAGATACAAAAATGTTAAAAATATCATTTTTGTCATAATGAAATTGATATCGTAGGTTTCTCTGGTGGATTCATGAACCCCATGGAGTGTTTCATCAATGCTGAAATTAATTTTGAATTTGGTGGTTTGGGCCAGAAAACACCCTTCATGGGACTCCACCTTTGAAGTTTTTATTGTTTGCTATTGATTATGAAGAAAAGGTTTCATTCTGTTTTACTGAAGGGTTTGTTTTGCTTGTCTCTTACGTTTATTGCCATGTCAGATAATTGGTATTACAACATAACTGGAGTTAAATTGGCACAGGTGTGAGTTAATGAATCATTATTTTGATAAACACTGAGTTTCTTATTGGTGCTGTGAATTTAAAAAAAAAAAAAAAAGGCTGTCTAGTAAAAGATGGGGAGGACTAGTAAACCTGAGTGATTTCTTGTCCGGATGTCTATTGAAAAAAATTAAATGTCTATTCTTGGCTTAGAGGCAGAGCAGTTTAACTCACAGAACATTGTTTTTGAGATGATATCAAACTTTTGAATTATTGTTCACATGTATAATACACATCATGCAGTGCTGCAAAAAGGGGCGCCAAAGTGATGGGAGAAAAATTATTTCGAGTCGGCATTTTCTGTATTTAACAGCTGTTTATGCGCGTGTAAATGATATGATCAATATCAGAGGGGCATGTCACTAATTAGGCACCCCTCCACTCCCCTCCTCTTGCCCCCTCCCACACACACTATTGGCGTTCCAGTGCGCGCACCCTCGAGCACGCGCTGGAGCGATTTTTTTTTTCCATTTGCTTCGTGTTGTCACATCAAATGACAGGGAACTCAAGATGGAGAGGCAGAAAAGAACGTTCTTGGGGGCACAAAGTAGAAAATGGAAGAGTGAGAAGGAGAAAACTTTTAAAGGAATAAAAAAAGGTTTTCACAGTGGTTGAAAGACAGTGGGTAAGTTACGTCAGTGTATCAAGATGAGGCTTGTAAATATTCAGGTTAGCTAAAGTTACTACTAGTAAAACGACAGGTCTTGCAACTGTGGGAGGAAGGATCTGATACTGAAACACGTTCTTCATTCTTTCAAAACTTCACTTAGTATTTAAATTTCAGGAATATGATTTCATTTAGTGACATTTTAGATTTGTTTCCAATAAGATATTATTGAGGATTTCCAAACTGATCCAATACGAATATAATTTAAAATTAAAATTTCATGTTTTCTATATGTGGTTTAACTGCTGTATTTTTTAAACCTCCGGAAAGACGACAGGTTGGTCTAATATTAGGTGGAAGTGTAGGAACAGTCACTTGATATCAAGTGATTCATTTCTAAATATTATTTATATTGAAAAATTGCATTAACAAGATGTGTAATTTATTCAAAGCTATTAAACAATGCTTGTTTGACCATATGAATGAACGGAGAAAAACAGGCAAGGGGTGAAGGAGAGGTCAGTGACGGCATCTGCTATAGAGGAGACCAGTGATGACATCAGGTTGGAATAATTAAACTAGTGAGGCCACAAAGAACTAGATGCCTAGTATGGTTTGATTTTCTGCTGACCAACCAATTCACTGTGTCCACTTGGGAAAATTAGTGCAGGCAGACATTACAAGTCAGTCACCACAGAGAAGAATGTGGAACAGAGAGGTGCAGATGAGGGAGAGGAACAGAGAGGTGCAGATGATGGTGAAGAGGAACTGGAACAGAGAGGTGAAGATGAGGGTGAAGAACAGAGAGGTGCAGAGGAGAGGGCTGGGGCAAGGCCGTATTCAGAAGATCCATGTGAATGGCCTTCACCGCATGAAATTGGGGACTCATTGAGGCAGTACATGGTTGAGAATGGCCCACAGAAATGTCCTGATGGGCCATATCCAAGATCAGACAAAAGTAAAAGCATACTATTTTCGTGTACTGTCCAATGGAGGGAAAGTGGAGCGGGATTGGTGAGTGTACTCCAAAAGTACTAACAAAGTCTATTGTTTTGCATGCAAGCTTTTTGGTGAAGCTAGAATTGCTGACACACGCCTTGTGGTGGGGTATAATAACTGGCAATGTCTTTCAAAAACACTGAAGCACCATGAAACCAGTGATTATCACATAAATGCTTATCTGATGTGGAAAGAATTAGCATCCCGCTTTTGCCTAGGTAAAACTATTGATAGCATGTTGCAGAGAGCCATGGCCGCTGAAAAGGCACACTGAAGAACTGTGTTGACTAGAGTGATCGACTGCATACTCTTCCTTGCAGATAGAAACTTGCCACTCAGGGGAAAAAATGCATAGTTGGGAAATCCTAAAAATGGAAATTTTCTGGGTATCCTTGAGCTCATAGCACGGTATGATGTCACACTAGCAGAGCATCTTAGAAAGGCTGCCTAAAAAAAAACCACCGGATATCAGTCCTGGTGCTCGCAAAATGAATTTTTGGATGCAATATCAGAATGTGTTTTAGGTAAAATTTGTGCCAAGATCAAAGCCTCCAAGTACTTTTGGACTGCACTCCCGATATTTCAAAGCAATAGCGGGCCTCAGTTATCATATGGTATGTTCATACAGATGAGAAGAAGGTCACTATTACTGAATCTTTTGTGGGGTTCACTGCTGTGAAGGACACAACTGGGAAAGGCCTCACAGATACACTGACAGGGGTGCTGGATAGTCTGGGGTTGGAGATGGCCAATTGTAGAGGGCAAAATTATGACAATGGCTCTAATATGAGGGGAATACACAAGGGTGTCCAAGCTTTAATACAACAGAGATGTCCAGAGGCTCTGTTCATCCCCTGCTGTAGCCACAGCCTGAACCTTTTGCTATGCGATGCAGCCTCATCCAACAGAGTGTCTAACCTTCTTTGGCACTCTTCAAAGATTGTACACCATCTTTTTGTCTTCTCTGAAGAGGTGGGATATTCTCACAGAATTTGTTGACATCACACTGAAGCCTCTGAGTGACACCAGGTGGGAAGCAAAGTTAGACTCAGTCAAAGCTGTTCATTTCCAGTTGGGGGGGATTCTAGATGCGCTAAAAAAGCTTGAAGAAGTGGCAGGAGACCGCACAATCGTCTCAGAGGCAAAGTCTGTCAGAAGAGGTCCAGGGAACACCAGATGCAGGAAGCAGAAGTGTTTATTCAACACAAAAAACACTAGGAGAAAGGGTTGGCAGACACGCCAGAAATAAAACACCGTGCACAAGCACTGAACAAATGGGAAAACTAAGGTACACTGCCAAAGGCAGGGATAAAGAGAAATACTCTTTCCAAGAGAGGATAACTAAGAAAACAAAAGCTGAACCTAACTAACACACTGGGAGACTTATACACGGGGCAGACAAGACTAGGGCGCAGCAAACAGAACATGGGAGAAACTCAGAAGGCACGAGGAGCTGAGACTTCACCATGAAACACAGAGACAATACAGAGGATCCGTCTGACAATCGCTTCCAATACTGCCACATATATAATCACGAGAGGAGGCGGGGACTTGGAAACCAATCACGGACTGAAACAGAAACACATGGTATTAATAAACAATTACATGAGAACCGGGTTTAACAATAAAGACTCGAGGCAAGACACGGAGACAATCAATCAAACTAGACTGTTTAGATTAAGGTAATCTAAACGTGACAAGGAAAAAGCACCACAAGAGAAGCAGAGGAAAGCATAGTTTTAAATGTAGTTAATCAGAGACAGTTCAGACTGAAATACAAAAGCCAGAAACGCACACGCTCGCTAAATGAGTTAATCAAGGTTAATACTACGTGACGAATTATTTACAATCACCCTTAAATAAGTGCTGGTTAGTACGGGTTAGTAATATCCTATCAGAGAGCGCATTCACTCAGAGTTTCGCGAGACCCGGAATTAAACACAGCTGGAAGAAATGAATGAAATACCAAAGCCGAAACCAAAAGAGGAAACGTGATTGGACGACGAGACGTAAGCACGCAGAGGGCAGTCACGCGACATCACTGGAGACAGATTGGGAGTGAATTGTCAGACAGCTGAATAGAAATCTGAAAATACAAAACGAAAGTAAAGCACAAGCACAAATAAACGCGGGACAACACACGAAAGGGCAGAATCACAACAAAGTCACTGTCTGATGAGATTGTAAGTATGGAGTTCCTTGTGTGCCTCTTGGTTTGGTATGACTTATTGTCAGAGATCAACTTTGAGACATCTGCTGCTTGTAGTGCCTTGCTTGCAATGGACACAGCCATTAGATTGATCGATTCTCTGAAAGAGATTTTGCTCAAGTATAGAGAGGAGGGCTTTCAGAAGTCACTTGACATTGCACGTAGGATAGCACTTGAAATGGAAGCTTCTCCTGAATTTAAAGAGAGACGTTTTTGGAAGCAAAAGAGGTCCCAAGATGACAATTCCAGCACTGGTCATCATGAAAAGGAACCAGAGAGGCACTTCAGATGCATGGTTTTCAATGTTATTGTCGACACAGTCCTGGAAGAGCTGTCTGACAGGCTGAGCTGGAGGAATCAGTTACCAGCAATGCCGGGGTGGCCGCTGGGAGGGCCGGGAGCTTTCCCGGTGGGCCAGGCAGCACTTTATTCACTTTGGGCCGGCCTCCTTACATTAAATTTCAGATCGCCAGCCTTCATGCTGTGGCAGCCATACCTCTTTACAGAGACTGCATTTGCAACGGTCTATTACTAAACTAAAACGTATCTCCACGATAACAAAGGAAATACGTTGTTTTTATATATACCTGATCAACATCGTCACATACTCACCCATGGTGACTCAAGATGCAATTTAAATCTTAATTTATGACGTGGTAGGCCTAGCTACATTGTCCTATGCATTTTAATAAATTGTTACAAAAATAAATAGTTTATTAAGGCATGTAAAAAGCGATCAAAACACAGCCTATAGGCCTACTATATATTTTGCTTGTTTTGCTCTCAGAAGTTAGGCTCCAGTGGAACAAGAAATGATGGGAATGGGAGCTGGATTGTCCAATCATAGCCTTTCTGCCACTCAACGTGCATGATCAGCAAGCGTGTTCTGTGCGTGCGGGGGAGTGATTCTCGGGTTATGCGTAGTTGCACCTGAGAGGTGCGTTGTGGATGGAGGGCAAGAAGAGGCCAGGAGGGGCCGCAAAGGCCAGGATTAAAAAAAGAAAGGCACTAGAAGAAGATGCTTCCAAATGTGTGAAGCTGCCAGATCTATTTTCCCAAGGACAGACCCACTTTTCATCTGGTAAAGAGATATGGCTAACGTTTGCAAAGCTATAAGATATGATATAGCTAGACGTTTGGAAAGTCAAAACCTGTTCTTATAAGCACAGTGCAGCCTAGGCTAAAATTCAATCTCCTTCAATGACGGTTCGTCGGCTGTAAGAAAGGGAAGCCAAAACCTCACCCTTCAAAGCATAATGACTTAAACCTTTCGTAGTTTACTTTCCTTGATCAGCAGGTGCTTATACCAATTGGTGGAGGGACAGTCAAATTTATTTTTGATAGCAAATGAGGTCGCAAATTATCAAGTACATCTTTATTAATTAGTTTGCGAGGCTTCTTTCGCAACAAGCCACGAGAATCCGTTTTCTACAATCGTAATTCAGTGGCGTAGCCAGCGGGGGTGCTGAGACACGTCCCTTTTTGACTGCAATTAGTAGTTCTCAATCATTTTCTTTTATTGACGCGTTTTCCAATTATCGTAATTGGCAACCGAAGACACGGTTTCTCTCCGCATGCGATCTAACAGCGATTAAATCATGGGCTAAATTCAGTCCAGTTGCGGAACACGAACAGAGAATTGGATCGCAAAAAACTTCCGTTTAAAACAATTATTAGCCCTGACCTGTTCTCAGTCATTTTCATAATTAACAGAGGGTTCACTCCGAGAGCACTCCACGTTTAACAGGTGCGGCTTGTTCTCCCCGATCAGGGACAGGTCAGGACTAATAATTGTTCTAAATGGAAGTTTTCTGCAACCCGATTCTCTGTTCTTGTTCCGCAACTGGACAACGTTGCAGTCTACTTATAACATTTTTTAAGGTTGAAAAACTCCTTTCACATGCAACCTGTGTGCTTGAAAGTGTCAAAAGAAACTGGTATGCCATACCAATGAAATAATAGGCATCGGTGAAGAGGTTGTACTGTGAGAGAATGAGGTAGACACAGATGGGGCAGTTTTTGCGAGAAGAACAGGTCCTGCTTTGAAGTTCAAACTCAATCTCTGTGAGTCCACCATCCTCCTCATCTACCTCTGTCTCCTCACTTCCTATCCTAACCACATAACCCTCCAGAGGGGCTTTCTTTAGCTGCACCCACTGAGATGCCACACTGCGGCTGTTGATGCTTTGAATCAGGTACTGTCTGATCAGGTACAGGCATAGGCCTGTTGCACGACCCAAAAACAGAGAGAGTCTGCAAGGAACCCAAATATAGCTTTCTTTTATTTCAAATTATTTATTCAATATTTTGTAACATTTGATTTCACTGCTTATATGAAAGACTATTCTTTTCAACTTGTACATTTCTGAGTTTTGTATTAGGGAGTTTCTAGTTGGAAATGTGGACTGCGGTTTGAACTTTCCCACAAAGATTTATGTTGTATAGGTCACAAGGCTACATTGTGCACTTTTTAGTTAATTAACAAATTCAACAGAATGTTTAAGTGAAGTGTTATTCCATTAGTGGTCAACAAAAACCCAATAAAAAGGGACAGAAAATATTAAGTTGATCAATTACGCTTCATTTAATAAAATGCCTCCACTGTAAAAAGTGGGCCGGTTTATACATGAAATTCCCAGGCTGAAAAATGATCCCACCCCGGCCCTGGTTACCAGATATGCCCTGACCACCTGTGATGTTTCCAGAGATATCATTCAAGAAATATACCTAGCAAGCCCTCTACTGAAGGGTTACAAGGCTCTTGAGAAGTTGAATGTCCTCATACAGGAGAATCTTGATTTGGTGTTCCCAAATTTGACAGTAGCCCTTAGAGTATTCCTGACCATGCCTCTGACGGTTGCATTTACCGAAAGATCCTTCAGTGAGCTGAGGCTAATTAAAACATACCTTCCTTCGAGTATGAGCAATGATCGCCTGACCCAGTTAGCAGTGATCTCGATTGAAAACAGTGTGGCGCGGTCTATTTCATTTGATGCCATTCTTGACAAATGGGCGAGTGCAAGGTGGTAGCACTGTTACATAGGGTATAAACTGTACTGAATGTATTGAGCACTGGTTGCCACTGCTGTTACATGTTATTGCATTATTATACATTCTTTTTTATTTTTGATTGAGCTGATCACCTGTGATATGTTTCTTAAAATAAAAGACTGTAATAAAAGTCTTATATTTTCTAAGTCCATGAATAAATAAGATTAATACATGTAAACAGTGAAGAAAAGAAAAGGGGGGGACACCTGTAATGTGTCTGCATACCCCTCAGAAAGTAGGTAGTTGCGCCCCTGACATCATCGCATCAGTTTTGCGTTATGACTCATATCAGCATGTGTCACAATATGATCCAAACTCAGTCATTTTTTGGGGGTCAGACCACTCTGGTTCTAAGCCCTTCATTTTTATTTGTGGGATAGAAAATTACAGATTTAAATTTTAAAAATGCTGAAAAAGTACAACCTAATTACCCCGACTTTCAAACCTCCTTTTCAACTGAAACTGAAAATGTTTTACTTTAGAGGCGAAACAAACTCAGGCGCTGTTGCTATCACTGTATGAACAGTGGTCACAAATTAGCGCAGCACAGGCATTTCAAATCCAGAAACTAAAATCTCCTCGTTTCTGCAATCACACAGGTATGTATTTGGACCATTAAAAGGAAAGTAATGCTGCTAAGGCTAAGCGGTCTGGCCCACATTGAAGAAAGGCATGTATTTTTTAAGATTTAATTCCTGATGTAGAGTCAGAGGAGATTTTTCTATATTTACGAAAATAAAATGCGGTTTAGAAATTCTGCCATCGTTTAGTTTCACCTAACTCCATCGACCAACAATAAACTAAATGAATCAATCAAATCAAATCAATCAAATGAATGAATGGCTAACTTTGTAAATAATAATGAATTTTATTCCTTATTACCCAAGACATTTGCACAGGGAGCCACGCTTCCTCTCCGTGGCTGGAACATACACAGACACCCCCTAATTCTGCGAACGAAGTCACCAACTAGCAGGAAATCCCTAACACCGGACCCCCACACTTCCGAGTCAGTGGTGCTGAAGGCAGCATTGGATTCAGCCGCACTACCAGCAAATCGGGAGCTGTAAGAAGTCCGAATCCACCGTTTAGATGAGATGGTTGGAATCTATAAATTAACATAACGCTCAAACAGAGGCTACTTTCATCGGCGGATATAATCAAACTGTGATTGAAATTGAATACATTAACTCACCGATGACAGGCATGTTGTTTATTTCTGCTGTGAAAGCTGCAGATAAAACAAACACCATGAAAATAAATACATGCGTGAAACACGTCATGTCTGAGAACGTGCGGCGAGAATGATCAAATTTATGAGGCTTTCTGCACTAAGACTAGCCTGTATAATAGTCCGCTTTAAGCTCAGTTCAGCACTTCAGCAAATAACTGCTGACTAAATGCAAAGTGACGCGGACCCGCCGGAACAAACCGCTGTCACGCATCCCGTGATTTCTTCTTCTTAGGAGTTTTCAGCAGTTGGTCAATAAAGGCGTATTTCTGCCATATAGCCCTCCACTGGAAAAAGTTAAAACGTAACTAAAAACTCCACCCTAACACAGCACTATATTCTATTATATAACTCCGTATCGTGCAGGAATGGCAACATTGCTTTCATTATCAGGTGGTGATTCTCACTCTGACCAAAAATGAAGCTAAAGGAAAACGAACGAACACATAGAGCAGCCAAAGTTTTGTAAAAATGGTCCCTTTGCTCTCTGTATCTGCTACAATCCAGGGATACATGACTCGGTGTTTCGGAATTACCACGCTCACATAGCCCAGATTGATGTTTTCCCACAACATACAAAGTTTGATTAAGTCCACAATGGCCTACCCTTATTCTGCAGATTTTAACAGAATCTTTCCTATTTCCCACAAAATGAGTATCCTTTTTAACACAAGGTTGCAGAGAAAAATAGTGCCTCTCCCTAGACTCCTTCTCCTAAATTCCCTGCCATTCTTTCAGAATTGCCATTCTTCCTTGATTTTTTTCACTTAGTTCCACTCTCCCCAAGGATACAGACATATCGACTTCACCTTTCTTTAAAGCTTCTTTTGCTATAGCGTTAACTATTTCATTCCCCACAACCCCCACATGGCTTGGAACCCAGCAGAACTTTACTTCGCAGCCTGCTTTCTCTGCTCTATACAGGACAAAGTAAATCTCATGAATAAGGTCAAGTCGGGCTTTTGAATTACCCTTCCTTAAAGCCATTAATGCAGCTGCAGAGTCTGAACATGTGAGAACCCTCTCTGGTTTCATCTCGCGATTTCCCTGTTAGATGGTGGTTTGAAGACTTCTGCTTCTACTTCTTCTTCTTCTTCTTCTTTTGTGGATTGTATAGTCGGTAGCAAACAATCTGATGCATTACCGCCATCAACTGATGTGGAGTGTGAATCTTGACACTTACCCTGATAGCAAAGAGTCATTGAAACAATGTTACATCAACATTGTTTCTATGTCTTAATGTTGACAAAACAATGTTGAATATGTACCCTCAATTAACATTGAATCAATGTTGATTTTCTAATTAAAGATCAATGGTATTTCAATGTTATTTCATTAAAAAGAACAAATAGTTACCCTGGATGTAACTCCAGTTCTATGAGTACGTGCGTAGCCCTCTAACGGACTTCGCTATTGGTTTACCCCTCCGAGGCCCCGCCTCGGCGCCTGAAAAGAAAATTGAACTCACCTGCTCCGTAGGAGTGGGTAGCATACTCACCCCCTATAAAGCCCCGCCGCTGTCAGTGCTCGTCTCCCTTTGAAACTCAGCATCTCACATCCGGGGGCCAGCTGGGCAGGCAGTTAGAGGGCTACGCACGTACTCATAGAACTGGAGTTACATCCAGGGTAACTATTTGTTCTATTTCGTACGTGCTCCGCCCTCTAACGGGCTTCGCTATTGGTTTACAACTACGGCAAAGGCCGTTAGGGATGAATGTACTCCCAGGTGGCCCCGCACCCTAGAGTTCTAGTTGGAAACCAGCAAAGCCGTGTCCTTCCTGGGGCGGGCACCGCCAGGCCGCGTACCCCGACCCAGGTCGTGACACACCAAACAACACCAGACCCAAGCCGGTGTCAGACGGGGCCCCTTCCAATAAGGCCCCTTCTAGAGCGAAAGAACGAAGGAATGAGGAGGGGGGGGGCTTGTAGCTGTCAAATCCCTTCTACGCGCCCCTCCCCCCACACCTGCAGGCGAGGCGCCCCCAGAGCGCATCGCCCCAGGGTGTGGTAACATACTAGTTAGCGTTGGGGGGGGACCCTGCTGACAGGGTTCCCAGGACTGAATGCGCGACCAACTGGCGGTCATGTCCCTCAGACATGACTGCGCGAAGGTAGATGCGTAAGACCGCAAGGCCGCCTTGCAAATCTCCCCCACGGATACGCCCTTAATTAGCGCTGCGGAGGATGCGATGCCACGGGTAGAATGTGTGGTCAGCCCCGCCGGGACGGAGAGGCCCACTGCCGAATAGGCTCTGCCGATAGCATCACAGATACAGTGGGCGAGGCGCTGCGATAACAGAGGGGCCCGTTGAGCCCGCTCACCATAGCCCACAAACTGCTGATCTGCCTTCCAAAGGCTTGCCGTGCGTTTCATCTACAGCATGAGCGCTCGCACTGGGCCCAGTTTGTGCATCCGTTCCTGCTCACTGGTGGCATGGGGCGGAGGGCAGAAAGCCCTGAGCCGGATCACCGAAGAACTGAAGGCTGACGTGATGACCTTAGGTCTGACGGACGGATTATGGCGAAGTTCCACTGATCCATTATCCTAGGTCGGAAGGACGGATTAGGGCGAAGTTCCACTGATCCATTATCCTCGCTTACGGTCAGGCATGACGGGTGCAGGGAGAGGGCCCCCAATTCGCTCACCCTCCTGGCTATGCCAAGGCTAAAGGGTGGGCCGTCTAGATCGATAAGGTATGCAGGTCCGCCTGGTCCAAGGGTTCAAATGGTGGTCTCGCCAGGCCGTCCAGCACCGTCTGCAGATCCCACTGTGGAACCACGCGCTGCATCAGGGGTTCCAGCCTGCGGATTTCCTTCGAAAAACCGCTTTACCAGGGGGTGACTTCTAGCTGAGAAGCGGTCAACCCATCATGACCTACTGCAATGGCCGCCGCGAACACGCCCAAGGTGGATGCTGCACGGCCCCTCTCGAAGAGCCCCTGAAGGAACTCTAGCACCCCCTGAAGGGGGCATGAGCGCGGGTTCAGGCCTCTCACCTGACACCAGCCCACGAAAATCCGCCAACGAGTCGCATAAGCCTTGGACGTGGCCGAGGCACGCGCATACTGAATTGTGGACGCAACCGCTTCGGGTAGGCCCGATTCAGTTAACCTTACCCTTTCAGCTTCCAGGCCAGGAGGGGGCAGGTGCGGACGGTGGTCGGTACCCGAGTCCCGGTAAGGGGAGGGTCCGGAATTTCCCATGGGTTCCCCAACGCCAGCTGGATAAGGACCGGAAACCATCTGGCGCTCGGGCACAGTGGTGCCACCACAATTATGGACAAGTGCTGCTCCCTCACTTGCAAAGTAGTGGCATTAATAGCCGCCGGGGCTGGAACGCATATAGCAGGCCGGCCGGCCACACTGGACGGGCCAACGCATCCACCCCCAGGAGAGGATTGTTGGTAGGCCTCAGGTAGAACCACAGCGGGCACAGAGCGTTCTCCCTGTTCGCAAACAGATCCATCTTCAGTCGCCCGACCAGCCTCCAGATTTGCTCGGATGTCGCCGGTGGGGAGGCTCCAATCCTCCTTGGGCAGCGCCCCCCTGGACAGCCCATCTGCCCGAGTGTTGAGGATGCCTAGAACATGTTGGCCTTCAGAGAGCGCAAGTGGCGATCTGCCCATATTAGGATGGAAGCCGCCATCTTGTGTAGGGCCACTGATCTGACCCTCCCCTTGTCTGTTGAGATAGGCTACCGCCGTCGTGTTGTCTGATCTCACAGGACATGCCTCCCATCCAACTGTGGGGAAAAATGGTGCAGCACCCTCTGAACTGCCATGAGTTCCAGTAGGTTGATGTGCCGCCGGGGCCCCTGCCATGTACCAGCGACCGAAGCAGGGCCACAAGTTCCGCCCCACCTTGTGAGGGAGGCATCCACAAATGCATGCGCATAGTGAGCCAGGCACCCCAACCGAACTCCCTCGCGGAGCCGGCTGTGTGAGGCCCTAAACGCTAAGGTCCGCCGTGCTTGCAATGGTATGCGGAGCATGCGCTGCTGGTCTCGCCTCAGGGCCAGCCGAAGGCGTATAAACCAGCGCTGCAGATCTCTTGTGCAGTAGCCCTAAGCGGACTACTAGATGAGCAGCAGCCATCATCCCCAGTAGCGACATGACTGCCATCGCCCGCACTGAGACTGCATCCTGTAACCGTTGGGCACAAGACAGGATCGCTTCTGCTCTCTCCACCGACAAGCGTGCGGCCATGGTCCGAGAGTCCAACTGCATTCCTAAATACCGCGCTGTCTGGCTGGGCTGCAGGGTGCTTGTCATAGTTGATAGCCCAGCTGCGCAATATGCCGCATCACCAACTTCGTATGGGTGGTACCATCTGTTCGGAAGGGGCCAGGATCAGCCAATCGTCCAGATAGGTAGAAGCCACACCCATCTCAGATGGAGCGGCGCTAGGGTTATCTCCACATATTTGGACTATGTCTGTGGTGCCAGGGAGTATCCGAACAGGAGGCGGCAAAACTGAAAGGTCCGGTCCTGTAGCGCAAAGCGAAGGAACTTCTGATGGCGTGGCAGGATTGGGACGTGAAAATAGGCATCTGTCAGACCTATTGACGTCATCCAGTCTCCCGGCCTGACGCGTTCCAGCAACGCATTCACCGTCAGCATCTGGAATGGTCTGAGCACCATGCGATTGTTCAGCACCCAAGATCCAAAATGGGCCTCAGGCCTCCCAAAAAAAATTTTTTTCTGGGGGGATCAAGAAATATAAAAAAATCCTGCTTGAGCTTCTGACAGAGGAAACCGGTCTTACGGCCCTCCTCCGTAGAAGCGAGTTTACCTCTTCCTTCACAAACGCCCTTTGGGCGGAACCGGGGAACTTCGTCCGTACAATGCCTTTGAATGGGGGAGGACGGCAGCGAAACTGCAATACGTATCCCTTCCGCAACGTCCTGTCCAACCACCTCGGAAGGGGGGCGCACAACCTCACCCACAACTGATAGTGATCCGTCAGTGGTGAAGCAGTTGATTCTATGGTTTCCGATAGCCCAGGCCCTCCCGCGATGCCCCGCCCCCTGTGGGAGGGTTCGACCGGGGGGCCCTGCCCGAAAGGGCTGATAGACCAATGGCAACAGCGCATCCACTGCAACCCCAAGCACGTCACCTGGTGACTCACTCACCGTGGGTGGTGGGGGCGCAGCTGTCTCTGAGTCAAGCGAAAGCTCTTCCTGACGATTACCCTCAGAGACATTAGCCATTAACACATCTCGAGCTGTGGGGCAGAACGAGCGACACTTTTCTCCACGGGTTCGGAAGCCCCAGTACCAGATTTACGTTTGCGTACACAATCCCGTCCCTTGCCACCGGGATGCATAGTGAGAATTTTGCGAGACCTCCGGAGCTATGGAGCCAAAATGGCGGACAACTCCCCTTCCGTGCAACCCGGAAGCAGAAGTGCGCTGACGTATCCTAACCACGCTGCTGGAGCCAGCCCAGCTAGAGTGTTAGCAACAAGCTGGTTATTAGTTCGTGAACATTTCTTCACTGGAGACATACCCGGATGAAGTGAGTTCGCTGACTTCCAAGACTGAATTTGGCCAAACCAGCACTGAGAGATGGGAGTGCGTAAATTTTGGTCCGGAGCTCGTGTGCTGCCGCCATGGTTAGAACATTCGGCCTGGAGCAGAACGAGTGGAGGTCCTCTTCACAGATTCACAAGCCCCAGTACCAGAATTACACTTGTGCAAACATCCCGCCCCTTGTCCCTGGGATGCACAGTGAACCGAATCGAAGATTTGAGTGAGCGCCAATGCCACTGTAAGATGGGAGAGTATCCTCGTCAGATTTCCGATTAGCTACAATGCTTGACCGTGTACTACCTCCGCTGGTAGAACACGCCAACTTAGCTGGCGCTTAGCTATCCATTGTTCCATAAACAGTTTATAGCTGGCGAAGCGCCGTTGTGTAGCGGACTTGTACTAACCGCGCCGCTGGAGCCAGTCCAGCTAGCAGCGTTAGAAGTTTATGGCAATCTGCCTCAGTGCGTGAACGTCCCCTCACTGGAGCTACACCATGACGAAACGAGTGCACCGAATTGAAGGATCTGTAGCGAACCCCCCTGTCAGCAGCATGGCGGGAGGGTGTCATCGCCATAATTACGATTAGCCACATTGTTTGACGGTGCACTACCCCGCGGGTAGAACAACGCAAGCCTCGTTGGTTGGCTAACCAGCGTTTCATTAAAAAACCCTTTTAGCTGGTGAAGCACAGATTAGCTGTTCTGTGTTGATTAGAAATGCTGAGGGAACAAGCCTCACGCATCATGTCCCTCACTGAGCTGGTGAAAAAGGGGAAGCCACTCTGCTCCTCCCAGTAAGGTATCCCAATGACTATGAATGCAAACATCTGAAACAACCAGTGTGTCAGCGTGAGTGCATGAATAACGATCTTGAAGCCAAATAAAAATAATGGCTTTTATTTGTAAATCTCCCAGAGTAGGGCGACCAGAAGCTGCGAGGCTGCAGCAGCAGTAGACGGGGGCTGGAGCCCGCTGATGGCCGGTCTTCTGAAGACGTGCGACGACAGCTGCTCGCGGGCAGACTCCAGGCGGTCGACCATCGTCAGGACACGGTGGAGTAGGGCCCAAAGGAGATTGGCTGCCATCGGGTTCATGGCGACATCTTCGGACATAGTACCCTGAGCCACGGTCCCCATTTCGGCTGGGCCAGCAGACCGATGGTGAAGTCGTCACTCAAGCACGAAAGGAGCTTGTCGTCCTGGAAGAGGGCCGTTGTCAAGGCTTCAGACGGACCGTCGCCAGCTCTCAGGTTGGCCCCGAGCCAGCCTGGGGGGCGCACAAACTGTAGCCGCTGTACATGCCCCTGGCGTGGGGACGCTTGCATAGGCGGCACGGAGCAGCCTGCGCCTGGCGTCGCCAGCCAGCCAGATGCAGTCATCGTGCTGGTCCGAGGGCGCCAAGGGGGAGGCATATTAGAGACAAAACTTAATCCATATGTTTCGCGACACAACGATAGTGACTGAATTCCGCGAGAGTCCAAACTTTCATCAGGCTGAGTGAAAAAGGGAGACGAGCACTGACAGCGGCGGGGCTTTATAGGGGGTGAGTATGCTACCCACTCCTACGGAGCAGGTGAGTTCAATTTTCTTTTCAGGCGCCGAGGCGGGGCCTCGGAGGGGTAAACCAATAGCGAAGCCCGTTAGAGGGCGGAGCACGTACGAAATAGAACATTGAAACAATGTTGAGATTTCAAGCTAACCATAGATCAATGTGCTTTCAACATTAGTATCATCACCCTGTCAACCAGGTATCGATGCTGAATTAATTATAATCATAACTTTAAATCAATATTGTTTTAATGTCGCTTTATCAACGTCGGGTTTCATTGCTATTGTAATAGTGATTCCACATTGATTTAGCATTGATATTTCAATGTCAACCATTCTGATGATTCATTCATTCATCTTCTATACCCACTTATTCCTGATCATTCTGATGATTAAGATGGAAAATCAACATTGTTTCTTTGTAGTCATGCTATCTGGGTTTGTCCTTCTTATTAAATAAAAAAATAACAATACCTATATCCTTCACCCTACTCTGCAATCCTTGATAACAATATTACCACTAAACAATTTAAATTTCAATTATTAACTTCCACTAAACCCATTCTCCAAAATCCTGCAGCAATCGCATGGTTTGGAGGGCTTATCGCGCAACTTCTGCAAGATTCTTGCGTGATTTTTCGGGAATCTCGCGCAGCCGGCTTACTTGCAGACACGCTCGAACGCACCCATTAGGCTCGTTTGAGATCAACTGCGCCTAGCCTGAAAGGTAGACGAGACCAGGCGGCGGCAGCAGCAGGGGGCACTGACAAAAAGCTGCAATCAAGTCGGACAGTTTCCACCACTGCCACCACCAGAGCAAGCTATATAGGAAGTCAGAAATAGTCACATCCTGTCAGATCCAGCTGTTGTACAGTTTTGCCGAAGACTTTCTGACAGCTATGGCCGAGGAAATAGCGTTTGCGTTTCTGATCGTTGATGAACTACGAATTGAAGACATATTACTTTTGCATGATGATGAACTGGAACAGAGAAGGTGAGATGCCTTGTGTAAACATTTGAAATGGATCGTTTAATGTCCGCCTAGGCTACCAAAACAGTTAAGAATGGTGTGGGTTCAATGCGGGCGTCTTGGTTGTCGGCGTCTTAACCAACATTCCACAGCGTTGTCATTAAACAGTTGAAAAAACTTACGATTTTAGCACTTAAATTAATTATATAATAGCGTATAATGAATGTACTATACTATGAATAAAATGTAGGATATTATATGTATTTATTTGACATAATGTGAATTTATTATATCATTAATAATTGATTTCATATGTAGGTCTATGTGTTTACATATGATGTTAGTAAACTGACTGTGCTCCTAGGCTCAATCAGTCCTCTTTATTTACCTTACTTGTCTAGGCTGGTTCCAAAAATCACTAATTTTGTTGAGGAAGTTATTATATTATATTATTATACAGCCTCACTGACTTCAAAAGTCATTTCAGGCTGTCAAGAGGACAGGTGGAGGTAGTTTTATCAAAAGCAGGTCAAATATTATTAGTGGTAGGCCTATGTTTATGTGATGATTTAGGCTTCTCTTTTTGCTAACTAGGACCTCATGGCAAACCTGGAACCGCTCTATATGAATAGGCAACAAACAAAGTTGCCTTTCACCAATAGTGTTCTTGCCTGTCTTTGGACCCTGGCAAACCAGGAATCATATAGGGGTGTGGCAGACCGATTCAATGTTTCCAAATCCACAATATCCACCCATCTCCATCACTTTTGCTCCATGGTCACAACTCATCTGTCCCATAACATTTCATGGCCTACAGGAAATTCACTTCACACTTCACAATTACAATTTCAAGCTGCTGGATTTCCAAACACAGTCTGTGCCGTTGACTGATGCCACATTCCCATTCACAAACCACTCTGCAACAACCCCATAGCCTATTATAACCATAAGCAATTTTACTCCATCCTCCTCACTGGTTTCTGTGACGGTGAAAGGCGCTTCTGCCATGTAAGTGTAGGTCATCCTGGCAGTTGGCACGATGCACAGGCGTTTCGACTCACAAAAATGGCACACCTACTGGATGAAGATCCGCAGGCTCTGGTCCCAGATGGAATGCACATCATCGGCGACTCTGCATACCCTTTAAAGAAGCAGCTCATGACGCCATATAGGGACAATGGCCACCTAACTGCAAGGCAGAGGTGCTTCAACAGAAAGCTGAATGCAGCTTGTGTGGCCATTGAACATGCATTTGGGATCATGAAAAATAAGTTCAGGAGGCTGAAATGCCTGCACATGAAGGATGTAGCAAACATCAGCTGCACAGTGACGGCCTGTTGCATCCTCCATAATATATCATTGGAGCTCGGTGATCGGGTTGATGAGGAGCAGGATCTGGATGAAATCGAAGGGGATCCACACCCACCACAACCCAACAACCAAGATGCTGCAAATCACAGGGACTTTATTTGTGCCCATATCCAAGAGTGTAGACCCACACACTCACTCAGTCACTCACACCCACACCTCACACTTTTTTGTTAAAATTTCTCTTTTCTTTGAACATTGTGAGCTGGTGTGCAGTATGCCACAGGATGATGTGGGGTACCTTGGTCAAGTGTTTGGTTTATAATTGAAAATAGACTACCACATTGTAATACTTGATTAGTCTACAAGGCATGAAGTTACCATTTGATTGAACTGCCTCTACATCATCAAGACTTCTGCTGTGCCTCCAAGTGGCAGCTCATGGAAACTGGGTGTTGAACCCAGGCAAAATCAGCAGGGGATCTCGGAGTATCAGTGGTCCCCAGAGGCAGTCATTTCACAGTTCGCTACCTTAGAATAATAATGTTGTATCTGACATTTGTCAAAATTGAGTTATTTACATATTCTTACTGTGGTATAACTAGTGGACATTATTTCAGGGTTTTTTTATGTTTTATTCATAAAACAAAAAGGTTCTATCTTCAGAGTTGCAATGCAGTGCTAAAATTTCAAACCTTAATATTTCAATACTGATCTGAACGCAGATTTGGTACCGAGTTGTGAATGTGAACCAGCCAACCACTGACTTATTAATTTTTTTTGGATGAGATGTATCAATAGCTATTTTTTGTAGAGATTTATTGAAGATGCACATTATATAGCATATAACACTGAAATTATACCATCATTCAGAATTTCATTATATGAAAATAGAAAGAAAACCAAAAAAAAACATGTTTATATTTGCATCATTGATTGTTCTCAAGCAAGGACATTATTTGTTTTTGCTGTGTTGAGATTTCTTTTAATTGGGAGACTATTTGATCCATGCATGTCAGCATCTTTTTCTCAAACCCTCTTCTTCTTCTCTCCTTCAGCCTCCGCCATCTGGCCAATTCTGGCCTTACCAGAGACTCCAGGGCAGTGGTCCTCCTCTCTGCATGAGACTCATAACAGTCGAGAAGTGATCCAGTACCTTTTTTGTGTGTTGATGGCCTTGGTCGTGGTCTTGAGGTACCGGGTTCCTGGGTGATATTGCAATGTGGCTGGTCAACAGATAAAGATAGGGTCTGACTGGGGGGTAGTGGAATGGGTGTCGGACTTGGGGGTAGTGGAATGGGAGTCGGACTTGGGGAGAGTGGGGCAGGTGTCTGGCTATGAAAGAGTGGAGTGGACCTAATTGTGCCAGGTGGGGCAGTTCCAACCCCAGAGCCACCAAATATTTCATCCATTTGCTGTAAAGACACAAGAGAATTTCAGTTAAAATCAGACAGTACAATGTGCTATTTTTCGCACTAG
This sequence comes from Gymnothorax reevesii, assembly GCA_029721435.1. NCBI lineage: Eukaryota > Metazoa > Chordata > Actinopteri > Anguilliformes > Muraenidae > Gymnothorax > Gymnothorax reevesii. The sequence continues at coordinate 77,551,209 of CM056575.1, forward strand.
TTTGTTGTGGTGATCCCTCCGCTATCATCCAATCAGGCACCGATGAAGCCCCATAGTCCAATTGTATACTAAACAAAATACTGATTCGGAACAGGATAAATATGACAAATCAGAAAGTCACCCTAAAAAGTAAGTTTTACATTATGCAGAGCAAGCACTCACCCAGTAGTATTCCCACCCAATTTTGCCATCTCCTGTTGCCTGAGATCTGTCCTTGGCCCTTTTGTAAGTGATGAGCATGTTCCCAAGTTTTTTCCTTATTTGGTCATTTGTGAAATTGTATCCATTTGCTATAAATCCATGTTCCAATTCTTATTGTATTTCAATCCACAGATTAGAAACAAACAGCCATACCTGTCTGGGATTCGTGATCTGGATGGCGGAGTGTAAATGGGACGGATGATGACTGCTGTGGTGTGATAGATGACTGGTTGGTTTTCGGTGTAGGGCACCGGGTGAATTAGCTGCATCAGGCCAAACCAGAGCGCGGGTGGTGGAAGCTGGAGCGTGGGTGGTGGAAACCAGAGTGTGGCACTGGGTGGATGTTGGAGGTGGAGGAGTGGGAATGGCAGGAGGTTGGGAGACTGCTTGCATAGCACTGCTTGGATTTAATGCAAAGAAAGAAAGCTACAACACTGAAAAAAACCCATCCATACTGTATTTATTTGTGTTCATGTTTGGCATAATAAAAACAACTTCCATCGATTGAGCTCTGCATCTTTTATTTGCTTTATGAGTTTAGTGGCATAGTTTTTATCTGGAAAAACAGATGTCAGTTAATGAATGCCATCCAAATGGCTAATGATATAAAAGTAGCATAGTTTTCTTTTGTACTCACCAGTCCTTAGCCTTTCAGCCGTTTCTCGGTCCACTCTCAATTGGGGCCTTTGTTGTGTAATGTGAATATAGGCCACTGGGTGGCAGTATTTACCTATTTTTTTTTGTTAAGCTCAGACTGGAGCTAGGTTTGGGCATGTTTCGGGCATGTCTGAAACAAGTCCTCGAGAAAAGAGGAAAAAAAAGTCTAAAAGGTGGGAGGGGTCTGCAAAAGAGTGTATAAAGGGGAGAATTGAGACAGTAAAGTAGTAGGAGAAATTGCAAGAAGAGGGATACATGTGACCAGACCTGTCATTCTGTTCAAGACCTGTGAAGTTTCTTTTGTGGATTTTTGCCTGTGTTAGAGCATTTTCCTCACCCAGGACATCACCAAGCCACCCCACCAAAAAGGGACTGTAAATATTTCTGTTTTTTGTAATATTCAATCTTGGTCAGTAGGTTAGTTAGTTGTTTAGTTGTCTGTTCATTAAATGTGATCAAGTTTTTGAAACTGTGTCTGTCATCCCTTGCCGTTTCTGTTGCTGTTGGGTTGTAAATGTAATAAATTGGGGCCATAACAAATTGGGGGCTCAAGTCCGGGACAGACCATTGTGTGAGTAATTTATTGAAAATCTAACATTTCAAATTGTAAAATTGTTTTTTGAATTTTCCTATATAAATATATTGACAGATCAGCAGCAATTGATGATTTCTTGGCATCACCAACCGTTGAGGTTTTGAAGTCTTTTAAAAAGACAGAACTGCTAGAAATTTTCAGACATTTAGAGCTGACAGAGGTAAAACCAGCCATGCAAAAAGCAAGACTGGCTAGAGAGATAGTTGAATATTACATTGATGAAAATGTGTTTGCACCAGGAGATCTGGAACAGTTTCCAGTGGAAAATCCAAATCTAGAAATGGTACTTAAATTGAAAATGCTAGAGATTGAAAGGGAGGAAAAAGAAAAACAAAGAGAATTTGAGAGGGAGGAAAAAGAAAAACAAAGAGAATTTGAGATAGAAAAATTAGCAAGAGAAGAGAAGAAAGAAAAGGAGGAAAAGGAAAGCAAAGAGAATTTGAGAGAGAGAAAGAGGAAAGAGCAGAAAGAGAGAGACAGAGACAGAGATTTTGAATTAGAGAAATTCGATGCAGAAGAAAGACTCCAAATGGAGCAACTAAAAATTAAAACTGAAACTGAAAATAAATTTTGTGCTAGCCAGGAGGTAAAACTGGTGCCTCCATTTTCAGAAAAGGGTGTTGACAACTATTTCCAGTGTTTTGAAAAGGGAGCAAAGAGTTGCCAGTGGCCAAAGGAACACTGGCCTCTGATGTTGCAAACTGACCTCAAGGGTAAAGCTCAACAAGCCTATTCGGCTTTGTCTGCAGATGATTCCTCTGATTATGAGGTTGTCAAAAAGGTTATTTTGAGAGCTTATGAGTTGGTTCCAGAGGCTTACCTTCAGGGGTCTGAAGAAATCTGACAATCAGACTAATGTGGAATTTGCTAACAAGAAGAAGATTTGCTTTGAGCGCTGGTGTACTTCTATGGAGGTCAAGGATGATTTCAACTCACTAAAAGAGATGGTGTTAGTTGAAGAATTCAAGAGCTGTGTTAAAGATGATATTAAGACCTACCTTAATGAGAGGCAAGCACTGAATTTGCAATCAGCTGCCAAATTTGCAGACAAATATGGTCTCACACATAAGCAGTGCTTTAAGTGGTAAAAAAAGAAGTGCCGGTACTCCCCCTTTTCAACGGTTGGCAGGTAAATTAGGCAGTGGGCGGTCGGTGCAAGCAGATCATTAAGTGATACATTCAAATGTTAGAACATGATGCTGATTTTAAGAAAAATTGTTTTAGAACTCCACTAAGAGTTTTAACAAGTAGTTTCTTGTTAACATCCATCTATGAATTATCTACTGACAAAACACATCCAATTGAAAGGAGATGTTGCCCAACACTGTGCACAATGACACAGTTCTCTTTTGTTTTTGGGAGAGGCATGATATAGCCTAGAGTGTAGAGCTTGGTTAAGTCCACCAACCTCCTTGAGAACATCCCCAACTGCTAATTCCAGATGATTATTTGAGCAGTGCCACACAAACAGATCAGGAAATCTGGTACAAAGTTGCGCAGCAACTCTAGTTTGGCGTTACTGATGCTCAATCACATACAGATGCCACAAAACACTCGCGCAAGAAGTATTCATCAAAGCCATTTTTATGAAGACATGCTAGCAGTTTCTCTGTTATATCATTTGCTGTGGTCCCATCCAACTCAAGCAGGCCAAAGAATATTGTGTCTGGCTCTGAATTGGCAATAGCTGACCGCAAACACACCACCAACACAGACTTTCCACTGATTGTGGTGGATTCAATCAATCAATGCACACAATTTTAATCTGTTTTTGACTATGTCATCAGTGACTTTTTTTGTAATCATGCTAGCTAGCTAATAGTTTAAGAAACCAATATGGCGTTCAGTGCACCACACTCTCCAGTTTCCGATATTATACAACATGTAGACCCAACCGAGCAATCTGATTGGTCAATTAGACGTTTAGAATGTTCTCAAATGAGCAAGACAGTACGGGTAGCGTGTGCTCAAATGAGAAATACCTCATCACTGAAAATATTACTCTGCCTATCTCTGGTGCCTAGGCCATTGATTTAATCAATTTGTTTGCATTTGTACTTTGAAATGCACATTTAATAAATCAACAAATTTGTGAAAACTGCTTATTTCGGAGGTAATTTGATAATAGCCGGAAAAGGTGATTAGCGAAAGCCCCCGAAAGGTGGGGTTGAAATTATATGTAACTCTGTTCAGCCTTAATGTTGCTGGTTACTTTTGCTGCTTGGCCACATTAATCGGAGCTAACGTTAATAAAGCATTATTACACGCGAGGGTGTGCTTGACCATCATTCTTGTCACGACAGTGATGCGGCCAGCGCCTCGTTCCGTTATCACTGAAGTGACAAGAATGACGGTCAAGCACACCCCAGTGTAATAATACGATTATACAACTATTACCACTAAAATAAAATGTATAATCATAATTTATTCATACAATAGGCATTAATATAAAAGTTTTTTGCAAGTATTCTCTCCGTATCTGTGGAAATACATGAGTTCTGACGTTAACTAGTCCTTGTGAGCCAGCCAATTTGGGTTTTCGAGACATCGTGATTTCCCAAAACTGAATAAACACCGCACATGCTTTGCTAGCTCAATCATGTAACTAGAATATACGCTGGAAAAAAATTTTTTTTTTCATGGACTGATAGTTGTACTTCAACCGACATCAGAAATTTTTAGGCTAACAGGTGCCGTGACAACGACTCAGCTGAACTTTATCGCACAAACTTATATTAACGGTTTCATTTAAATAAAGACAACGGCTTTCCAGTGTCGGCACCAGAACAAAAATCTATCTTTTGATTAACTCACCAGCAGATGTTTAATTTCAAATGGGGGTGTGTCACTTCAATGAATATAATGGAGAAATCTGAGCCATTTTCTTTTAAATTAAAGGATCTTGTGCCGTACTTTCAAGACATATATAACCGGAATCCATATAAGAATAAGAATCAATGGGTTAGTTTGCATAACACCGTTCGATGATAAAGTTATTGGGAGTGTTGTTTAACTCATCACACTCAACGTTAGAGCGGCCGATTGGGTGTATTGAGTAATGACGACGAATTGCTGATGAATGGCCAACAAACACCATCATGAACAAGTCTAGTTATTTGTCGAAAGGACCTGACATAACTTATTGTGGATGAGCCAGCTGGCATTGGTTTATGTATTTGGTTGTGGGTATTTTGAGGATTATGAAAGTTAATAGTTTGAAACATCATCTGGAATGCAAGTTATCATTGTACTCGGCTATACTTGCCATCGCGTGGTGAAACATGAGAAGCAGTTATAATATCAAAGATGATCAAATTCCGCGTGTTGGCAAGTAGCTAGCAAGCATGATTACAAACACCCCCACCAGATTAGCTTGGTAGTTAGGTCAGCTAAAACCCGTCTCTCTGCTGCAAAACCCATCCACAGAGTCCGGTCTGTAGCCAACATTGCTTGCCACTTGCCATTTATTATTCGCGAAGAGACTGCTGATGCATCACACGGCTCGCTCAAATAATTTTTGAAAGACATGCCACTCCTCCTTGAGATCTCCTTGCGAGGGAACATCTCGCGAGTAAAGGGACAGGCTTGCGGCGCGTACTAGTGCACAGTGGGTAATGTAGTATAGCTATCGGATCATGAATCGCCAAGAGAGAAATAGAGCCGGACAGGGTACTACGAGCTTCTGTGAAGTCCCAGTATGCCCTAAAAAGTCCAGGTACGCCAGAGGCTAAAATCTAGAAGTGCCGGTGTTCTGACAAATTTAGCTACCCATCAAAATATGCTACCTCGCGGTTCTGCGCTTGCACTAACCTAAAATCTCGGGCTGTTTCTTCGCTCATATCTTAAGTATTTTCAAAAATCATTAAATAAGATTTATTTTCAGGGTGCATTTCGACCTGTAAGCGTACATATATTTGCATGTACACGCTGGGGTTTCCTGAAGATGCAGAAATTAGACGATAATGGCGTATATGGGCATATATCTTCAAACAGACTTATCCAACTCGTTACAAAATATACGTATGTAATAAAAAGCTAATAAACTACAAAGTTAATACTGTAAACTGATCCATATTGCAATATCAAGGCAAAAACAAAGACTTTAAGATCGCTTTGTATGAAGGTAGCATTTTTTGACAAGGTAGCAAAATTTGTAAGAACACCGGTACGTACTGGCCCACTTAAAGCACTGCACATAAGTCCAAATTTCAGTCTAGCAGTAACAATAGATGGTTCCAATTTCAGAAGAAGAGTAATGGTGATACCCAAGATTCCTCCCCCACAGACAAAGACAAATCTGGTGATGGTGCTCAGAAATCCAGTCACAGGTCTGATCAAAGTGTGAAAGCTCACAGTGACAAAAGTGGTCTAGTTTGTAATTATTGCAAGAAATCTGGTCATGTTACGACTAAATGTTGGTTCCTTAAAGCTTAGAAAGAAAAAAAAAAGGATACCAAACCCAATGGCTTTGTGAAGACAAGGTTAGAAACCCCTGTAGTAGATGACAGATCTCCTAAATTGCCTGCACCTTGTGGGGCCAAGAAGCCTGATACTGCTGAGTTTGTGAGGGAGGAATTTCTTCCATTTGTGTCAGAGGGATTTGTGGCTCAGAATGAGCATTCTCCTCCTGTCCCCATATATATCCTAAGGGATACTGGAGCTTCTCAGTCACTTTTGTTGATGGACTCCTTGAAGTTACGTGATGAGACCGCTTCTGGGGATTTCACACTTGTACAAGGTACTGAAAGGAGGACTGTATCTGTACCTCTGCGCTCTGTATTCTTGAAGTCAGATTTAGTTACAGGGCAGGTAAAGGTGGGACTTATGTCAAGTCTACCTATCAAGGGTGTTTCTCTGTTGCTAGGCAATGACCTGGCTGGGGGCAATGTAGTTCCCCCTGTTCATCTTACTTCACAGCCGAGCACCGAAGATGGCGATGAAGACCCATCTCTGTATCCTACCTGTGCAGTGACCCGTGCTATGGCTAAGAAGGCTCAAGAAGAAAATGATGTGGTGCTGTCCAGCACATAGAATAGTGTGAGGAAATTACCTCTTGATACCAGTGGTGTTCGTTTGGGGTGGAAGACAATTGAAATTGAGACTTAACCAGATTGTGATTGAAGTAGTATATTTATAACAGACAAAGAGCAAATAACAAACCACAACAGAGGAATGTTCTCAGCCACAGTTTGGAGAGCGCTCTACGGGCGTTGCCCAGACATCAGTTCTTATAATCCACAGTCCTTTAGCTGTTCATCAATTGGCAGTAGATCTGTCTATAACCGTAGTCTAATCAGCTCCCGCCTTTCTACATAGTATTGTCCAGTCTACTTTGGACGGGTCACTGAGAGGCGGTTACGGGATACCTGATGCCACTTTGGACTGCGCTTAGGGTGTTTTCTTCTTTGGCCGAAACTTTGCATTCCTGTGCCACTGTTGACCTTGATCCTCTGTATAACTCCTTTCACACAGACACACATTCTGGGTAATAGAATTATAAGCTTTGGGTTATTGACATAGAAGATGTTTTAAGCAGCAAAAGATAATAATAATACAAGATGTTTTGATAATAATACTGATGATAATAAGAGGATGCAAAGGATGTTTTGTATTATTCCACAACTCCCTCCTTTGGCCCCATTTTATGGGGACAACACTAAATGCTGAAGCGATTACATTCTCACCCTTTTGTGCTGTGAGCACCTACGTTACACATTGCAGTCAATGGGGTGGTCGCATTAGCATCCTAACGCAGCGAAGCAGAACCTGACCTCCGGGCTCTGCTTGACCTCTGGGACCCCTCCTTGGGTGCCCCCCTTCACCCCTTGACAACTTCAGGGATCCACATGACCATGGCTTGGCAATGCCGCCAGTGGAGGTCGACTTGACTGGTTGCCCGCCCAGCGTCCGCTCCAAGCGAAACCCTTTGGTCCTAGAGCAAATCTGCATATTCCGTCTTTTTAATTTTACTTCATATGTGCAGGTGCACATGTCAGCCACTATCACTATGGAATATGGATCTGGCACATGAGCACGTGAGCACACTGTATCATTATAAATTTAGTGGGTCAATACCCTTCATCCACTCCAATCTCATTCACACTCCTCCTCAAACAACCCCAGAATCTCCCGGCAGTAGGCTCGCTGAAATTCAGGATCAGTCAGAAGTTGTTTTCTGAGGTTAGGCAGCTCTGGGCGATACTTCTCCGCCCACTTCCAGCAAGCCCATTCTGCTCCTCTGCTTTGTTCATGTTTCAGTAGGGATTTCCAATGGGGCAGTTGGGCATGTAGGGTTCTGGAGGACACACCCACTCGTCACTTCCTGTCACATCTCCGGTCACCTTTTGGTACAGTAACATAGTCGCCTCGTCGGGCGAGGTTAGGGCAAGTACCCTAACCTCCAGGCCTATGGGGTCATCTCGATACTCCTCTAACTCAATATCTTCCTCAGAATCATAGGCTGGGTCTAAACAGCCCTCTTCTAATTGAACTGCTTGGTATTTGGGTGGATCCTCTCTAGTTAAGGCCTTTTCAATTGTTTTAGTCACCAAAGTACGCATGCAGGGTATACAACAACATCCGCAAATTATGAATAGAGACCCCACTACTGTGATTCCTATGAGCAACTGCCCAATGAGTGCTCCCCATCTACCAAAGGTCTCATTTAGCCAGGAGCTAGCAGGGTTACTTACTCCTGACTGCGCCTTCATTTCATTTGCCAGTGCTTTCAGTAAAATTAAAAAAAAAGTAAAACCCGACGCAGGTTGAACGAAAGTGCCAAACATCAAAGGGCATGTGAAATGCTTCCGGAAAAAAACTTCACTGACATCAGTTTTTCTCTGCGACATGCTGCACAGAGCCAAGTAAAGGACTATAGAATCGTCTCCTATTAACCAATTAGGCTACTCTACGAAAACTAATCTGTTCCAGTTTACTTGCTTTAATGAGCAATCAAATGGTGGGTGCGTTTACTCTCGAAGTTGAATGAGCAGAGCTGTTTATTAAGGCAGCATGTTTGATTACTGAATTTTGAAATTTAAATGGCCATAGAACAGCACAACATGAACACGATTGCCATTGCCTCGGCATTTCCCGCGACTGTGATAATTTATATCTTACATTCACGTTACATCCGCTTAACAGAATGTTTTCCACCTTGTGTATTTTTTAGACGTTTGGAATCCAGGGCAGTCTGAAAACAAATCTCTTTATTTTATCATTGTGGATGTCCTAAAAATACTCAATGAGAGATGACATGCAGAGTTGGGATATGGTGATGTTGAACAAGGATTTTTTTTTAAAAGTGTGATCAGACCACTTGCAGTCATGGGGTCGCTTGTAATTTCTAGAGACAGACACAACTGAAGCGGCTAAAACGATTAAAAATGCCGTCGGGAAGAAGCCTGAGTTTAGATTTCGCTAATTGCAGGCGCTCCGCTCTTCCCTAAATCTGCACTCGTGTACTTGTCCTAAATAACAATCAAGCAATATAAGTAGCCTATAATGATTAAGATGTGTTGATGAAAGCCAGACAAACCTAACTGGGCTACGGTGTTAGAGTGAAAGAATGCCAATAAAAAAATCTTCCTCTGAATTTCATCTCTCAGCATTTTAGGACATTATTAAAGATTCATTTAAAAAAAAATTTTTGTAAGATCGCCCTGGATTTTAAGCCTATAAAAATACACAAGGTGGAAATCATTCAGAAAAGCGAATGAAACGCGAATGTGAGAAATAAATTATCACAGTCGCATGAAATGCCGTGGCAATGGAAATCATGTTCATGCTGTGCTGTTCTATGGCCATTTAAATTTTTAAAAATGCAGCAATCAAACACGCTGTCTTAATAAACAGCATTCATTCAACTTAGAGAGTAACGCATCAACCATTTGATTGCTGATCAAGCAAGTAAACTGGAACAGATTACTTTTCTTAGAGTAGCCTAATTGGTTAATAGGAGACGATTCTGTAGTCCTTTATGTGGCTCCGTGCAGCATGTCGCCGAAAAATACAGATGTCAGGTTCAAGTTTTTTTTCTGGAAGCATTTCACATGCCCTTTCATGTTTGGCGCTTTTGTTCAACCTGCGTCGGGTTTAATAAAGGAAAAGGGAAAGCTTGGATGTTGGCCCCATGGCAGCAGGTAGTGGTATAACACCTTAAAAAAGAATCGATTCAGAATCGTCCCAGCCCTAATCTCTGTGCAGCATGTGTTTTTTAACATTGAGCATACCCCTCCTTTCTCTGCCTAGAGCATGTCTAATGCTATCCGGTTCTGGTATGTCATTAATGAGGTTAGAGACAGCTGTTCGTGTATCGCTTCCATTGCATCTCTAGTTTCATTTCCCAGCCGCTGCACATTATAATGTATCAGATCTATTCGATTTACATTTTTATTTACAATTACAGGAAAAATGGCCGAAAATATTGGGAAGCTTTCAAACCCAGCCGCTATTTCATCTGCAAGCTTACATTCTTCGGGTATATTTCTGGCCTGCCCTATGGGATCCACCCACATGCCATGCTCATTAATTGTCCAATCAAAAGACCCAAATGATCTTTTGTGGCTTTCTATTGTGTCTATTTATTGTTCTGGGGAAAAATGATTCAGTAGTTCTTCCGCATTGGTTACAATCATAACTGGCGCATTGAGGGCCACAAGGGCACACTTACCTCTCCAGTTATGAGGGAGCCAATTTAATAGTCTCCTACCTCCACAGTACCACTAGACGTCCGCTCTGGCTACGATGAGGCTGCTTGCAGTCCCATTTCCCGTCAGGTCCAAGGTTTCCTCACAGCTCGTCAGTGTGCCTAGATTATGTGACTGGGGACTGGTATTGTTATTTTTAATGCAGGTCACATTTCTTACTTTCCCTTTTTGAAACACTGGGGGCATCACATTCGCTGGGGCCATAGGATGTACCGTTTCCCATTTTTTGCACTCCATTGGTGGGTTTTCGGAGGACATTGGCCAAATTAAGCAGTTTCTATCCTTTCCTGGGTTTTTCATGGTGCGGTCATATAGGTCAAATGCTGATGGAGATATTAATAAGGTGGGTCTGGCCCCTGAGCATATTATACAATCAGAACCTTCACCTGTTTTGCATATTCAACCATTCTGTTTATCCATGCATTCTTTTCTCAGATTCCAGTTTCAATTGCCAATTTTGTTTGGAAAGTTATTTTTGCCGAATCAAATTTCCATACCACCTCTGGGGCAGACGTAGGTTCAGGTTCTTTCTTAGGAGAGGGCACACTTGTGGGGATCGTATTATTCTTCGGTTTGGGAGGCAGTGAATCTATTCTAACTATTCCCATTGGATCTGTACCGGTTACATCCACCCCCATAATAATGTAGAAGGTTGGTTCGCTCCTTGGGATTCCCTTTCCTCCCGTGTCACACGTTTTGGGATCATATCCCTGCATGAGCCACGGATTTTTCAACCCCCTCTTGGTATTAATAATTATGGGATTTTGTTTGCCGTTATCCCCATTTGGCACAAGTTGTCCCCTCATCATCGTTACTTTCCCTTGCACGTCCCCCCACTTATTACTCTAAGCCGAAACCGACCAGTGCCTGGGGTTGGTACTCCAATATACGTCAGACCAGGATCGGCATCACGGGTTGTTTGTGGGAAAACCCCTAATGAACTGGCAACCGTACACATCATACCCCCTCCATTTGGAGGAGTCAGTACCACAGTCGATTACGCTATATAAATCAAATTGAAATGTGTTCTCACTGTCCGGGTTCATCTTTAAAATTACCTTGGCTCCACAGGGGTCTGAGTTCACGGCAGCTGCATCTGTTACCAGTACCAAGGCCAAGATTACTATAGTACTTGCTATTTTCATGTTACTTTTGGAACGTGCATTGAAGTTGGTCTTGTTCCGGTGATATATGTGATAGGACCCAACGATGTATATACTGCAAGACCAGGCTGGAGAATGCTCCTCCTGCTATTAGTCCTTCTACTACTGCCGCTACCATCAACATGTCTTTCGTGAACTCTTGGTGTGGTGTAGGTTAAGGGCATCTTTCTGAGTGCGTTCAGTGTACAGCAAAGCACCTACAAGAAGTAATGAAAATCCTACTCGGAGAGCTAATCCCTCCTTCCCCATTCCTAGCCACATTTCATTATGTTTCCTCACCCTCCTTCGATTCTCCCCCTCCATCTTCCTCGTTGATGTCCTGCAAGGACAACAGCTTAGTTCTTACCTGCTCCAGTGACTGCTCTGGCGGTCTTGGTTTTGCACAGTGTGCAAAATGATGCCAGGTCTTATCTCCCTCCTTCTCGAACCCCACTGCACGGTCAGAAACCTCAGTGATCTTGAACGGTCCAGATCGGTTTGTCCCAGTGTGGACGGCCTGGTGCCTTTAACCACACCCAGTCACCAGTGGTCACCCCTGGGGCCGGGGTGCCATTTTCCACGTCTCCTGTGGAATTTACTGCTTGCACCTGGTGAGAGAAAAGCTTAATCATGTTGCCCAGAACCCGCATATAATCTGATAGGTCTGTTTGCAGCAAGGCTGCGGTGGGGACCACGTTTGGGTCTCCTGGAGACCCGGGCATTGGCCATCCAGTGAGTAATTCATGTGGGGATAGGAATGTGTCCTTAGCAGGCTGTTGACGCGTGGAGTACAACACTCATGGGAGGGCCTCCACCCAAGTCAAATTAGTGTAGTGCATTGCCTTTGCCAATTTGAGCTTGATTGTCTGTTTCACCCTTTCAGCAATCCCCTGAGATTGTGGCCGGTATATGGAACCGAAACGATGCTTGATGCCGAAAAATGACTCAACCTCTTGGAGGTGTGTATTCTGGAAGTGTGAACCGTTATCTGAACAAATTTTCGAGGGGACCCCATAAAGGGGAATGAGGTCCTTCACTAACCAATTAATGACTGTTTGTGAATCCTCCTTCTTTGCAGGTATCGCTTCAACCCATTTAGTGTACCGATTAACCGCGACTAGCTGGTAGCGGTAACCCTGAGTCCGATGGTTCATTCCCATGTCAGTATACTCTATACAGATTTCCTTCCAAGGGGCTTGTGGGACTGGGACAGCAAGCAGCGGGTGTGGAATCGTGCATTTGTTTTGAACTTATTACAGGTCTCACACTCGGTGCAGAAGTTGTCAATCATTTCTTTTAAGTAGGGGGACCACTTAGTTCCCCTAATGCTTTTGTCTGTAGCCTGCTTGCTTACATGAGTGGGGTCAAGGGTTTGAGCTATGAGCAACTGGACCAGAGAAGAGGGCGCCACCATGCGCCCATCAGCTGATCTCCAAATAGTAAACTTGTCACTTTCATAAGGGATGCATTGCCTGAATGCTCCGAACTGGAGCCATTGCGATTATTCCTGAGAACTAGCTAATTCCTGTATGTTCGAGAACATGCATATGGTGTCTGTGAGTTCTGGGGTGTCCACTATACCTTCCGCAGATGTTAGAGGCTTGTGGTCGCCAGTTCTGTGATATTCCGATTCTTCCTCTGGGGGGAGGTTTTGCTCCCCCACCCGTTTTCCACTTCGCAGGGAGACTAATTGGCCCTGTGGGCCCTCCTTTTCAGAGGACTGTCCTCCAGCTTGCTTGGCTAGAGTGTCTGCGGCTTTGTCACCCAGGGCCTCTTTGGTGTGACCACTTACGTGTCCAGCTACTTTTATCACGGCCACCTCTCTAGGTAGCTGGACCGCCTGGACCAACTCTTTTAAGTATGACTCATGTTTGACTGCTGTCCCTGCTGCTGTCTGGAAATTTCTACGGACCCAGGACGGCCCATCCAGGTGAATTGCCGCGTGTCCATAAGCCGAATCTGTGTATATGTTCACCCGCAATCCTTCAGATAATTGTAGGCCTCTGGTCAGAGCCACTATCTCTGCCACCTGGGCTGACACTGGTTGTGGAATCAGTCCTGATTCCACTGGGAGTGGCTTATCCTCCTCCCATTGTACCACACCGTAAGGAGCTATATTTCCTTTGGGACCCTTGTAACAGGATCCATCTGTAAAAATCTCCCAATCTGGATCTAGCAGAGGCGTAGCTGACAAATCCCCTCTCAATTTCATGGCCCTTCTTACTCGTATCACGCAATCATGGGGTGGGAGTCTGCCGTCGTTGACCACTTGTGCTATATTAGCTTGTGTCCCTTTCACTGTTCTGTATGAAATGTGTGCGCTGGCCAGCGTGCTGGAAATTTTCACTTTGCGCGAATTAGAGAAGCTAAAGGCTCCTGCTGCCAATAGGGCTGCAACCCCGTGGTCAGTGTTGAACACTAGTGGGTGGCAGAGCACAATGTGCGCAGTTTTCTCAACGGCTCTGGCCAGAGCCGCCAGGTGCCTAGAACATTGGGGCTGTCCCTTCTCCACGGCATCCAGCCGAGTGCTGTAATACGAGAGGACCTTCCTCTGTCCCCTCTCCTTCTGAAACAGTACGGCATTCACTACCCCTCCTGTTTCCGAAACGTCCAAATGAAACTCTTTGTCATAGTCAGGGTTGGCAAGGTGTGCTGCCTGTCCTAGTGCCTGTTTCACTCAGGCAAAGGCCATTTCCCTATCTACGGTCCAGGTTGAAGGGCCCACAAGGGTTCTGTGTCCTACCTCCGAAATCATGTCTTGGAGAGGCTGGGTCAAATTTACAAAGTCTTGCACGTAATTTCTGCTGTACCCACAGAGGCCTAGGAAGGCCAGCATATCCTGTACTGTTTCTGGTTTTCGGAGTGTCTGTATAGAGGTCCTATGTGCATCAGTCAGAGTTGTCCCCTGTTGTCCAACCTGACGTCTCAGAAATGTGACAGTCTCTCTACTCACCTGACATTTTTCCTTTTTGACCTTAAAACCCGTATTTGCCAATATGGTTAGCACTGTCTGTGTTGCGGTAAGACATGTCTCAGCCGAAGGCGCCGCAATCAGAAGGTCATCTACGTACTGAATTAGTGTGATCCCTTCCGGTAAAGGAATGTTTTGTAAGTATTGGTGTCAGGCCTGATTAATTAGTCCAGTGCTATCTTTAAACCCCTGTGGTAATCTAGTGTAGGTGTATCTCTGCCCTCTGTATGTGAAAGCAAACCATTCTTGGCACTCCTAGGCCAGCGGAAGACAGAAGAATTCATTTGCCAAATCAACAACAGTAAAGTACTTTTGGTCGGGTGAGAGTGCTTGTACTGCAACATACGGGTCTGGGACCGGAAGTGCCCAGTGTCTCAGTGGCCTGATTAATTGCACGAAGGTCATGCACCATTCGCCATCCCTTTCCCTGCGCTTTAGGAACAGGGAGGATTGGTGTGTTCCGTTCTCCTTCAAGGGCTGATCTTAGTACCTCTGCTTGCAGCAACCCCTCCACTGTGTCTGCAATACCATCCTCTTGTTCTAGTTTCAACTTATACTGGGGTTGCCAGATTGGGGCCACTGTGGGGTCTGCTCATGGAAGTGTGGCCACTCCCTGCACATCCCTTCCAACATCATGTGGGCCAGTGGTCCATAAGGACTCTGGTACTTAATTTAAAATTTTTTTCTGCGTCAGGATGTTCAGTCACCTGTCTCACTTCCTGCCTAATTTGAGTCACTTTCTCGGGGACCGCTCTATCCAGAGCCTCCACCACAAATCGAGTGTATTTGCCGCATTTGCTGACTGTGACATGAGGCAGGGAAGTTTCCTTGTATTCTTGCTGGAGTGCACGTTTAATCATTGGGCCAAAGGCTTTACCCTCATGCCCTTGTCCTACTGCTAATGTAATGTGGGGGGCTCCATCTGGAGCCCCTTTGAACCAATCTTCCTGTCCCTCAGTGCCAAACCCTGGCTTTAAGATCACTGCTGCAGCCACCCCCTCGGGTCCGGCTATAATTTCAGAGGTACACAAGTCCTCAAGCCTGCCAGATTTGTACTTTTCCCAAAGCTCATCGTATTCTGTGTCCTCAGTCGTGTTATAGTAGTAGATCGTGTATTGGGTCAGTTGGGGGCCCAAAGGCACCTTTTCGATCTATTAGGGGTTTCCACTCGTAATACTGGCTCATCAGTCCTGGGCATGCTGAATCATATTGCAACCTGCTCCAGTACACATGTACCTCTGTTTCTTTTTGTCTCACCATTCTGTCCGGTTCCATATGGACAATGTCCATAAATGACAGTACACTTTCTGCCCTTTAAATCTCCCGGGCAGGAGATTGTCAGCCTATCCGGGCTGCAAAGAATTTTTACACCCAATTTACTCAAGAGATCTCGTCCTAGTATATTTACTGGACAACTTGGAGCGTACAGCAATTGGTGAATTAGGGTCTGATTACCGAAATTTAACGTTATTGGTGCAGTGAACTTTTGAGTTTCTGTTTTCCCTGAGAACCCAACTGTAGAGAGGGTGCGATCAGATAGGGGAATATTTCCTTTTAGAGAATTTAGCGTGGAGACAGTTACTCCAGTGTCCACCATGAATTGAGTCGTGTAAGTTTCCAAATTTGCCTTAATTAAAGGGGGTGTGATGGGGCTTATCACTCTCTCTCTGTGTTCTCTTGGGCCCCATCAACAGTCTCCTTCCCATATTTCAGTGTCCAGCTCAGAGTAGGACACGGCCGCCTGGATCTGCAGTTGACTTTGGTCTGCCGGAGTCAGTTGAGTCCACCCCGCTTGCCGTGGTGGAGCATGTGCTCCTCTACCCCGTCCCCCTCTGCCTCGTGTGGGGGCTCCTCATGGAGGGCCCATGTATTGTCCTCGTGCTCTAAACCCCTGGCCCGTCATTCTACAATATCTGCTCATGTGACCTTGTTGGCCGCAGGTCCAGCATGTAGGTGGAGGATAACCGCTGGCTTGCCACTGATTATAGTATAATGGGCCCCTGGTCTGTGGGCTCTAATTTCGGAGTGGAGGCAGATATGGATTCGACTGCACCGTCGGCGGGGATGGCTGCGCTTGTGGTTGAGGTGCCTGTTGTACAGGGGTCATTACTGGGCTTCCATGACTGCCGTTACAGCCTTGGAGTCCTCATCACTTTGTAACTTTGCCAGTTGCAGCTACAATAATTTGTTCTCTAAAACGGTTGTTTCATCATCTTTTGCTTTCTTACTTTGGCGGTATTTTGTGATGGCATGAACTACATATTCTTTCCAGAGCTCCTCTGACATTGTATCTAGTCCTACTACATCATCTAATTTGGCTTGTAATTTTGCCGGGAGTCCTTTCTGGACTCCATGACGCCAGTGGCCATGTGTGGAGGCCGAATTGTCTGGACTTTCCCCAATGGAGTGCTCCCACAACTCGAAAGCTCTCTTAAGGTATGCGTATACCTCCTCTCCTTCTCCCATTGTTAGACTAGACAACGCACTGCAATTTTTCTTAGTAGGGTAGAATTGTTTCAGAGATGTCCAGAAGGCAGTTCTACATCGGTCAAAGGGGGTATTGTCTGGAGCCTTTCCACAGCCAGCAGCAGCTTGGGATGCCGCTAGTGCTGGCGAGGCTTTTAGTTTGACCAGGAGAGTGCGTATATCCGCTAAGGCTAATTTATCTTGAGCAGCCTCCTGTTCAAACACTGATATCCATGGGGCTCCTCCTTTCTCCAGAGGGGGCAGTCTATTTATAAGCGTATCTAAGTCTTGGGGACATCAAGGATGATATCGGTCTCCTGAGGCGGTCTCAAACAAGGGAAGCATATGGTTGGGGCCCTGTCCTAGCCCTAAGTCAATGAAGTCGTCACATTCGTCCTCTTCGTCATATTGTGTCTGTCTGCGCTTCCGCTCGCGCATCTCTGTGGAGTCATAAATCTCAGTCAGGGCTTTAGAGTCTACTCCTTCTTCGTCACCTAACGTGGTAGTCAATTTCAGGTCCCGTCCGGTTACCGTTACTGCTCTCCACTCATGCATTCCCCTTTGGCGGGGGTCTTGCTTCCTAACAGTGGAAGTGTGCCGTGGGGTTGGCAAGTTTTTGTAAACCGCAGCTTTCTTTATTTGGCTGCAATCAATGTGTTCTTGTGTATTCTTATGTGTGTGCTTGTGTAAGTATTGTCTGCCCTCACTATCTCTCCCCGAGTCCTCTGTCTCAGACCAATCACCATCCCTCTCTTCACCTGACATTTCTCCTTCCTCATCCCCATCCGTGCTCTGCTCCTGCGACTTGCTCTTTCCTTGCCTATGTCTCCTAGCATCCTGTCTCCTACTTCTTTCTACTTCTAGGAGGGACGCCACTTCTGTCTTAATCTTGTCACTTGTCATGTTATGTACCGTTTTAAGAGCTGCCACAATATCCCCTGACACTTTGACCAAATCCTCGACTTGCTCTCCTACCGTCACTAATTGAGGCAAAAATACCTCCAACATACCACTGGTTACTTTCATCATTGGGGCTTGTATTTGCGTTTCGTCAGTCTGTGGTGTGGCTTTTGTGTGAAGTTGCGTGTCTTTTGTCCCCTCTGCCTTGGGCGCGGACGGCGCAGCCGGATTCACATTGTATGGCGGGGGTTTATCTGTTCCTGGCAGGCACCTTATCTACCTCCTCACTCATCCAAAGGCTGGGTGCGAATTGCTTCCCTTTTTTATCAGTGTAATTGCCGAATATGTTGAGGAGCTCAATCATGAGCACCACCTTGTCCCGAAGCTTATCTTTGTTTTTTTGAGTCACCTTGGGAAATTTCTTTTGGATCAATTCAACTTCTTTCGCCCTGTATTCAGCATTTGTGTTTGTAATTAACTCTTGTCTTTGTGACTCAGTCAGGAATGGCTCCCCGGGCCCTGGAAACCATCCCTTCTTTTGCCACTTACTTATCATTTTTAGGGCTCTTTTTTTGTCATTTCCTTCTTTTACTGATGATCTGCACTGTAGGTGCCTCCAGACCTTAGTCAAGGTCTGGTTCACTGTTTGTTTTTCCGCCATCACTACCGCTTGTATTTCGAACACGTTCTCTGTTGGGAACTAGTCGTTCAAATATCGTGGGTTTAATAATGACACATAGACACTCAGTGCATCTATTGTCTGTTGGTGTCCCACTGGGTGTGGTCTAGTTTGTAAATCAGGCTCTGCGGCTCGATAATTTTTACCTTGTGTGTCCCAAATCTTTTGTTTCTCGGCGCAGCACAAAGTGAAGTTGGCACTGTGTATACCAATACTCAAGTCTCTTTTTACTATGACCTCCCTTTTGTACCCACTCTTCAAATGCCTTACAGTCTAATTTTACTTGTACAACAACTCCATTAACCTGTAGTTTTGCAATCTGGCATAAAAGTCTTTAATTGAAGTGGGATTTCTAAATAACCGGCTAAATTTTTCACCAAGCCCTGGGGCTCGTTCTGGGTATCAGTATTTAATTCCTTCCCAGTTTATGACACAAATGCTGTCACACAAAACTTCCACGGATTTGTCTGCTGTCAATTCTTTACTGTCCCACCAGTGACATCTCGATGTACTATATCTATATGTTGCAATTTAGGCGCATCAATATTAAACTACAAACTAATTTACAGCAATGCTATGTACAAATAAAATTACAACATTCCCCTCATTCCCCCAATTCCAGTATAAGTACTATGAATATTGGTTGCAATCCACCGGTCAAGATCAATTTCCTCTCTGCCTCATACGTCTGCAGAGTGGGAATGTCAAAAGTCCAGCATTGCGTCGCCCAATATTCTTCAGCGTCATGCAAGAGAACTGAGAAAACCCCACAGTTCTGCAAACAGGAAGTTTCACTGACAGTGTACAAACCACGAGTCAGTTACTTCTTCAAATAGCGAGTGTCACTTGATCTGGGTGTGCTTCAATCTTATGACAGAGGCTCCATTTGCAGAATCTAACATGCCAATCTACGACCATAAAATGGATTTACAATAATATACACTCAGGTCCTGATCTCTACGTGCGCAGTCCAATGACCAAGTCCTTGATTGGATATTTTACTGTCATGTGATCTTTATATTTCTCCTCTATCTCTTTTCTTTTGTTACATACACGTGTGAATTATCTTCCAAGGCATCTGAGATGGACCTCCCGTATAGGACCACTAGACCATTCAGAACTCAGTGGCTGACGTCCCCCCACCTAACCTATTAAGACCGTTACTTCCTACCGTGTCCACCCTCACCCACACGTTTCAAGTTAAAATATCCCTTGGGTATTTACCTGGCCTTGTGACGGACTTTTTTTTATTTTTTATGCCATTGTCCCGCCCCCGTATTCACTTCCTTTTTCACTTATCACCTAGGACTTTTGTTCAGACTAGTCTTTAGAGTTGGGTATTGGAATGCGCATACAGGAAATCAGAATAGAATATTACCCTGTGTCTGATACTGAAATCATGCAAAATATAATAATATAATTTTTTACCTTTACGTCAAACGTCAGACACTTCGTATTCTATCCTATGCAGATTTTATTAAAAAGGTTCTGCCTACCTCTGTCTTTGGCTGGCCGTGAAGTGTCTGGCGATTGTCGTCAAGGCGTTGTCCAAATTCTGACCGAGTTTTCAGGTCAGACCCAGGAGTCTTCCCCCTCCACGTCGGGGTCACCAAATCTGTGAGGAAATTACCTCTTGATACCTGTGGTGTTCGTTAAGGGTGGAAGACAATTGAAATTGAGACTTAACCAGATTGTAATTGAAGTATAGTATATTTATAACAGACAAAGAGCAAATAACAAACCACAACAGAGGAATGTTCTCAGCCACAGTTTGGAGAGCGCTCTACGGGCGTTGCCCGAACATCAGTTCTTATAATCCACAGTCCTTTAGCTGTACATCAATTGACTGTAGATCTGTCTATAACTGTATTCTAATCAGCTCCCGCCTTTCTACATAGTATTGTCCAGTCTACTTTGGACAGGTCACTGAGAGGCGGTTACGGGATACCTGATGCCACTTTGGACTGCGCTTAGGGTGTTTTTTTCTTTGGCAGAAACTTTGGATTCCTGTGCCACTTTTGACCTTGATCCTCTGTATAATTCCTTTCACACAGACACACATTCTGGGTAATAGAATTATAAGCTTTGGGTTATTGACATAGAAGATGTTTTAAGCAGCAAAAGATAATAATAATAATACAAGATGTTTTGATAATAATACTGATAATAATAAGATGATAAGAATGCAAAGGATGTTTTGTATTATTCCACAATAGTCATCACTCAGGTGGTTTGCCTCATGACTCTGTTCGGCCTACTTTGGTTTCTCCATTTGAGGACTTATCAGAAATGTTTATCAGTTCTTTGTTCAGCCAGCCAGATGGGTCTGGTGATTCTGATGTGCCTGGAGACTTGTCCAGACTTGTCTCTGTCTACATAACATCAAGGCAACTGCAATCTCGAAGGCTTTGATAAAGTTCTTCACGTTGTTTGGCCTTCCCAGGGAAATTCAGTCAGACCAAGGCAGCAATTTCACTTCCGGATTGTTTCAGCAGGTAGTGTATGGACTAGGAGCGAAGCAGATTCTTTCTAGTGCCTATCATCCAGAGAGTCAGGGTGCCTTAGAGCGGTTTCATTCCACTCTCAAGACAATGATGAGGACTTATTGTTATGACCATGAGAAAGACTAGGATGAAGGTGTTCATTTGCTGTTTGCAGCTAGAGAAGCAGTGCAGGAGTCCACTGTATTCAGTCTGTTTGAGCTAGTGTTTGGCCATGAAGTGAGAGGACCTTTGCTATTGTTGAGTGAACAATGGCAAGAGAAAAAGCTGCATATCAGTCCGTTAGACTACGTTAGCAATGTCAAGGAAAGACTGCGTGCAGCTTGTGACCTAGCCAAAGAGAACTTGAAATCAAGTCAGGGAAAAATGAAAACTTGGTATGATCATAAGTGAGTTTAAACCAGGAGACAAGGTCCTTGTGTTGTTTCCCTTGCAGTCCAATCCATTGCAGGCTAGATTTCATGGTCCTTATGAAATTCTGACAAAACTCAATGATCTCAATTGCATTGTGAAGACTCCAGATAGGAGAAAGCCGAAACAGTTGTGTCACATTAACATGCTGAAGCCTTATCATGATGGGAATGCTAGGGTTGCAGCTGTCACTTCAGATCCTCCTATGGCCGAGACTTGTGAAGATGAGGGGGAATTTCAATATGATGAATGTAGAATTAAAGCTGAGGTTCTTTCATGTAAATTGTCAAATTCTGAAGTGTTGCAAAATCTTGATGTAAAACTCCAGCACTTAGAACCCTCACAGAAAGATCAGTTTGAGAGGTTGATCAAGAAATATGAAGATCTATTTCCTGATGTTCCAAAGAGAGTTTCTATTGCCTCTCATGATGTAGATGTTGGTGATGCCAAACCAATAAAACAGCATCCGTACCGGATGAATCCTGAAAAGAGAAAGATTGCTGAGAAAGAGGTTGAGTACATGTTAGAACATGATATTATCAGACCCTCAAACTCAGATTGGAGTTCACCCTGTGTGCTAGTTCCAAAACCTGATGGAAGTACTAGATTCTGTACAGATTATCGCAAAGTCAGTGCTGTAACTAGAACTGATGTGTTTCCAATACCTAGGATTGATGATTGTATCGATAGAGTAGGGCAAGCAAAGTTTTTGACCAAGATTGATTTATTGAAGGGTTATTGGTGTGTGCCTTTAACTGAGAGGGCCAAGAGCATCTCTGCTTTTGCCACTCCATCTGGGTTGTACCAGGATAAAGTCCTACCCTTTGGCATCGACGACCTGATCACATGGAGTGACTCCTGGGAAGAACATCTTAAAGATGTGGAGACGTTGTTCCAGCACTTGACCCAGGCTAACCTGACTGTTAACCTGAACAAGAGTGACTTTGGTTGTGCGGCTGTCACGTATCTTGGCTATGTCATAGGCCAGGGTAAGGTAGCACCCATAAATGCTAAAGTCCAAGCCATCATGGACTTTCCAGTTCCTGACAACAAAAAAGCTTTGCGCCGCTTCCTTGGAATGATCGGGTACTACCGCAAGTTCTGCAAGAACTTTGCTGAGATTGCTCTCAGTCTCATCAACCAACTGAAGAAAGGCGTAAAGTTCACTTGGGATAAAGCATCCCAAAGAGCCTTCGATCGCCTGAAGTCTCTGCCGTTTCCCTTCCCTGTGCTCAATATGCTTTATTACGATATTGTATTATGTGTATATAAATACAAATGTCTACTTAACCATTTTTGTATTGAAAAGAAAAATTTTGCCTTTGAGTCAAAATTTTTCCCTTTTGGAATGGAGGTGTAATGCAAAAAAAATGCCACTAGATGACAGTATTGACCTTTTTTTTGTTAAGCCCAGTCTGGAGCTAGGTTTAGGTTTGTCCTGGGCATGTCTGAGAGGGGAAAGTCCCAGAGAATAAAAAAAAAGTCTAAAAGGTGGAAGGGGGCTGCAAAAGAGTGTATGAGGAGAAAAATCGAGAGAGTGGAGTAGTAGGAGAAATTGCAAGGAGAAGGATACATTTGACCAGACCTGTCACTCTTTTCAAGACCTGTGAAGTTTTATTGTGGATTTTTTGCCTGCGTTGGAGCATTTTCCTCACCCGAAACATCACCAAGCAACCCCATCTCAAGGGACTGTATTTTTTTTCTTGTATATTATCAAGCTTGGTCAGTAGTATAAATTGTAGGTTAGCGTTGGTCTTTGTTTAAGTAAATCTGTTTGAGTTTTAAAACTTTGTCTGTCATCCCTTGCTATCGTAAATGTCATAACAAATTGGGGCCATAACAATAGTAATGATAATCTCTATTGCAGACTCGTACTCCACATAAGACAGATAGAAAAGGTTAAAAATACATATTATGCTATTATAAATGGATATATAAAATACTTAGGCACAAAGCAGAGTCACACAGAATGCAAAAGACACACTATTAATACAGTAATAGGTTCCAGTGGTTTCTCATACGAGACAGGTAAAAACCTTCAACAAGGAAGCATCGCACTAGCACATTGTCAGAATTCAGGAGTTGACATCTGAACCTTTACACATTCTTACGTATCATAATACATGAAATAGTATAATAGTGTAAATATTGAGTTGTACTGTATTACTTGTCTGTAAGACTGCAAAGAACATGATCCATCTTTATGCTAATTCCTGTTAAATGTGACTGATGCCACTTACCATACTTTCTTAACCCTCTATTAACCAAACCCATTTCCAATTGTGTTAAAATTATTCCCCTATGCAAAAATGTTCATTTTGGGCCATTATTAGAAAATTTTTTTGACACATTTGGCCCACCTTTCCAAATTGCAGCAAATCTGCTACATTGGGTAATAATGCTAATGAAAAAATTAAAGAGACATACCATTCAAGTTATTCTCAAATGTTTATTTGGCAATGAGAAACAAAACCAACAGGGTGTCCAGGCTGTTAACCCTTTTACTTCATGTAGCAGATATGCTACGCTGGTTAATGGAGGGTTAAACATCAGCAGCAAAAGCTGATCACAACTAATTCAGTTCCATAAGCTAAGTCGGGAAACAAAGACCAGCCTCATTTCTCAGCACCATTTCCCACCCAAGCCCATATAGGTGTGTCTAACCCTTTCTCCTGTCTTTTTCTCCCCCTCTCTTTCTTTCAGCAGAAGTGCAGGCGATTCAATACAAGCCCTGTCCCTGAAATGAGACCGACGACACTCACCCTGAGTCTTAACTCCCAAAGCTGTGCAAGCTTTTCCCCGTTCCTTAATTTTAATAAACTGGACAATAAAATTCCAAATTGTGTGGTCATTGGTTGTGAAAAAATGCATGTGCAGTGTTTGAAAATGATCACCTCACATTTTTGTTGTTGTAATTTTGAATGATTGTTAGATTTCTCCTGCTGAATTGAGCCTACAAATTGTACATGCCTACTCAACTCCCCAGCGATCGGAGCATCCCCACGCAGCGCAGAAAACCATGGCAGAGATTATATACTAGGACAACATGGAGGAGAGGGCACAGACAAACTGCCTCACATGTTATTCATGTTTCTGAGTTTATTAACCCCTTTCTGCAGATGTAGACGCTCGCGTCATAGATATGCAAATTTAAGCACTTAGTTACAGTAGTCGACCACGAGATGGCACCCCCGGATCAGCTATTGAATATTCACAAGCCGGCAGAGCTGAAATGCGATTTAGAGTATGGAGAAGTTCCCTCCAATCCCTGTTTTTCAGGAGTAGCATGAATGAAACTCCTCAGCTAAGCCTGATGTGCAAACTGGTCAATATCCTTGCCCATAGTATCGATCCAGTAGTTTTAAAAAATTATCACTTGCGACAGAAAAAAACTTAGTACTCTGTAGCAACCATTTTAGCTACAGTCAGCCAACAATATTCCAATTATTGGTTAAAAAAATAAATTTTGTGAAGCAAAAAATCTCCGACATAGTATTGATTCTCTCACATTCTTCAGTCATTTTGTGTCTGATGACTGTAATTATGTGTAGTTCCCTCCCATGGATTATCGCGTATACTCCTCCATTGACAAATTCAGCGCTCCCTTCTATCCACCCAAGTACTGGTGTCGATAGCCAGTCACTCAATTATATACTCAGATTCATCATTCATAGTTCACGCCCTCGTGAAGCTTCCCCGGTAACGATGTATTGATAGACTCGTTTCTTATCCAATTCCTGAGTGTTTAAACTTTCCTCAATAACTGAAATACATTGATCGGACAATAAGAATAGGATACAAAGCTAAGCGTAAAAGTAAGGTCGGTTGTGTTCTTCGAATATTGGCCACGGTTGTGCAGCTGAAAATGATGCGATATCAAAGAAACAAAGACACCGGAAACCGGCCTGAAGTGTTCAGTTTCATTTACAAGATAAATGTTGTATGGACGCGGTCAATGGGAATTATTCCGAATGAAACAGTAGTGGAGGGTTCCTTCTATCCAATACATCTGTCTCTGGAGGAGGGCATCAATGAAGAAAACAGGTTATACTTCTACTCTGTTTGCATTTTGCTCAATAAGGCTTTTTGCTGTAGAATTTATACCAAGTTTAAAGACATCGAATGCTGAGGTTTTTGTTTCTCCAAATGCATACAGCCCACACACGTCGGTAGATCCCTCGGTACGTTCATTGCACCAATCTGTTGAATATGGTGGCGTATGTCTTTTGATTTTTCCTGAAAGTGAAATTTTCTGTTCTGTTAGAATAAGGTGTATTTCAGAATTCAGATATTACTGAGTTAGTCAGTTTTTACCCTTGTAAGGTGTAAGGTTATGAGCTCGGATGTGAGAGCAGTTAGCTTTTCATTGTAGCGTGAATGTTATAGCTGTTTAATCAGCACTTTATTTAATGCTTGGGGGACTTTGAAGAAAAATGGACAATATTGTTAACTTTATTATGGAGAAAAGGCATGTTTTGTGTTTGGAGAGGTTACTGGTGACCAATGATGTTCAACTGCACTGATATTGATAAATTCATAAACTCAACCAGAAAATCATTAGTTCATGCTGAATTTCATGCACCAAAAGTTAATTTGTGTTAAATATATGATTAATGTATGATTTGACAGTGAACCATTTTGATGGATCTCAGACTTTGGGGAGACACCTGGATAGCTATCTAATTTAGCTCATAGCAAGCGGGTAATCTAGAATGTAATGTTCAAGATGAATTGTACTTGTGGTCAAGAAGTTTATGATCACAGAAACGTATAGATTTAAGCCCCAGTAGTTTTTCATTTGTCAGTATAATTTTTTATGCTATTTCAATGGTGAATTCTCATGAAGATTTTTGTGTCGCCTGCGAAGCATAGCGGCACATAGAGATCACTTTGTCCGGCGTCTGTCTGTCCGTCCGTCCGTCCGTCTGCACGGTAGTCACACTTTGAGTTGGTAGTCACACTTTCACATAAGCTTCGCAGGCGACAAGTGTTCACCTGAACACTCTAGTTTATGTTTGCAGCCCCTTTTCTCCACCAAAATCATAAAAATAAACTGAAATACAATGGGAGTCTAAATGCTTCAAGTGTCTAGACTCAATTGAGCCAAAGTTTTTCTGTCTGTGAAGCTGCAATCTTGAATTATAAAGCCTTGAATCAGGTAACACCTAAAAAGCCAGATTTGGCTTCTGCGCAAAGGGGTTAAAGATTTATTTTTAATGAAGTAATTGTAGTACATAAGAGCAAAATAAAAAGATATATAGAAAATGTATGTGTTTAGTAATATAAACTGTGTCTTTTCTGTTTGGATATATATTGTTTAATGAGCCCTTCCTAAAAATATTACTATACATGCAAGCCGAGATAAATTTATACTTTCAATTAAAGTCAATTAAAAAGTTGTTTTGAACTTATGTATTGGTGTTTAGTGATAAGTGCAGATGTGCATAAAAATTATGAGCAGATAAATTATAATTATTACAAGTGGATTTTCTAAGATGCCACACTAAACATTTTGCTGCTTTTAGTAATGCAGGGACTGATTGTGCTGTCAGTTGATACTCATTAATAGTCACCAGTCAGTCCTCTGTCCTTTCTGAAAGTCATGAAGATTACAATAATTTCTGAAATGATAACTTAGATCTCCCATTAGAAATGGTAGTAAATTAAACAATTTTGAAATGTTCTTTCCCCTCCCTCTGCATAATAAACATTAGGATGGGATTAAACAAGCACTGTGGTCAAAAGCAAAAACCAAGAATTCAAAGCAATCAACAACAGGAACACGCTCTTTGAAATGACTTAATCTCATTTTAGTCATCTTAATTATTAAAATAATTCTAAGGCACTAAAACTGCTCGAATACTGCCTATGTTGAGTGCAAATGTTCTGCCATTTAATGTAGCTTTTTCGCGGTCGTTTAACGTTGGGGTCACTTAAGTGAGACGGCGACATTCACTTAAGCCTGAAATATACAAACAAGGCAGAAATAACGCTAATATTGACTAGTAATTCCCGAGAATTGCAGGTGTGTCTCTCTGCAGCCTATAGACCCATTTACTGTTTACAAACAAAACAGGCTGCGCGCGCATCTTTGCAACGGAAGTATGGCGGACCATAATAGCTTGTCAAGCTATGCGAGGGCATTAGCCATCAGTGATCGCGAATTCTACCTAAACAAATTAACTTTGACGAATGGCAACATATTTCCAGATCTGTATGGTATCAGTGAGTGGGTCGATGACGTTAGTTAGTGGCCCAGTATTCCGTGGCCTGATATATATACCCATTTGATCGAGAAACCTACCGTGTACTCTAGGAGGGAACTACGATTTTATTTATTTATTTATTTATTTATTTTTAATTGAGATTCAACAAACAGTGAAAATTGAAATATAGTTACAGTATTTTCATAACAGATATCTTGCAGCAAATATTGAATGATATAAAGAAAATGAAAAATACAAAGGTAAATTAAGCATACCTTAGTGTGAATTTAGAAAATGCATTTTAAAAAATATAAATAAAAACAAAGATACACTAAGAGACAAAAAAAAATTATAAAGAATTTAGTCATGTTTTAGGAAGTTCTTGCATATCTTAAGAGTTTTGACACTCTTTTTACAGTAGATGAAAGACATGGATTGAATGTATCCTCTGAATTCACATAGGAAGACATTAAAGTATGGGGATGTTTTAGCAAACTTGCACTTATGGATGTAATATTTACCATACAACGTCAATAGATTCAAGAGATATTCATTTTCACAGTTTGGATGTCCAAAATAAATAATAACATTATTACACAGTATATTTATGTTTTCCTTAATTTTACCTTGGATAAAATTTTCCAAATCATTCCAAAATTTCAGTGAGTGAGGACAATAAAAAAATAAATGAGTTAATGATTCTGGGTCTATGTAACAGAAAGTACATTTATCTTCACGGGATGTGTATTTAGATAATATATACCCTACCAAAGTATACTTATGTAGAATCTTAAGGTGTACTTCTTTTATCTTGTTAGTTTTATAGTATTTGTATGGTAATAGCCAGGCTTTCTTCCAGGAGGTGAGGAAGGAACTACGAGCATAGGGGTCACTGGATGCTTATGACAGCGTTATCTGCGGACAAAAGCAGAATGTCAAATACAAAACCCAAAACCAGTGAAGTTGTCACGTTATGTAAATTGTAGATAAAAACAGAATACAATGATTTGCAAATCCTTTTCAACTTATATTCAATTGAATACACTGCAAAGACAAGATGTTTAATGTTCAAACTGAGAAACTTTTTTTGCAAATAATCATTAACTTAGAATTTAAAGGCAGCAGCACATTGCAAAAAAGTTGGCACAGGGGCCTTTTTACCACTGTTTTATATCGCCTTTCCTTTTAACGACACTCAGTAAACATTTGGGAACTGAGGAGACCAATTTTTGAAGCTTTTCAGGTGGAACTCTTTCCCATTCTTGCTTGATGTACAGCTTAAGTTGTTCAACAGTCCGGTGCCTCCGTTGTCGTATTTTACGCTTCACAATGCGCCACACATTTTAAATGGGAGACAGGCCTGGGCTACAGGCAGGCCAGTCTAGTACCCGCACTCTTTTACTACGGAGCCATCCTGTTGTAACACGTGCAGAATGTGGCTTGGCATTGTCTTGCTGAAATAAGCAGGGGCGTCCATGAAAAAGACGTTGATTGGATGGCAACATATGTTGCTCAAATGTACCTTTCAGCATTAATGGTGCCTTCACATATGTGTAAGTTGCCCATGCCTTGGGCACTAATACAGCCCCATACCATCACAGATGCTGGCTTTTGAACCTTGCGCCTATAAAAGTTGGTTCTTTTTCTCTTTGGTCCGGAGGACACAACGTCTACAGTTTCCAAAAACAATTTGAAATGTGGACTCGTCAGACCACAGAACACTTTTCCACTTTGCATCAGTCCAACTTAGATGAGCTTGGGCCCAGCGAAGCCGGCAGCGTTTCTGGTGCTGTTGATAAATGGCTTTCGCTTTGCATTGTAGAGTTTTAACTTGCACTTGCAGATGTAGCGACAAACTGTAGCTACTGACAGTGGTTTTCTGAAGTGTTCCTGAGTCCATGTGGTGATGTCCTTTACACACGGATGTCGGTTTTTGATGCAGTTCCGCCTGAGGGATCGAGGGTCACAGGCATTCAATGTTAGTTTTTGGCCTTGACGCTAACGTGCAGTGATTTCTCCAGATTCTCTGAACCTTTTGATGATATTACGGACCGTAGATGATGAAATCCCTAAATTTCTTGCAATAGCTCGTTGAGGAATGTTGTTTTTAAACTGTTTGACAATCAGCTCACGCATTTGTTCACTAAGTGGTGACCCTCGCCCCATCCTTGTTTATGAATGACTGAGCATTTCAGGGATGCGGCTTTTATACCCAATCATGGCACCCACCTGTTCCCAATTAGCCCGTTCACTTGTGGGATGTTCCAAATAAGTGTTTGATGAGCATTCAACTCTCTGTCTTTTTTGCCACTTGTGCCAGCTTTTATGAAACGTTGCAGGCATCAAATTCCAAATGTTTGCTAATATTTGCAAAAATTACAAAGTTTACCTGTTCGAACATTAAGTAACTTGTCTTTGCAGTGTATTCAATTGAATATAGGTTGAAAAGGATTTGCAAATCATTGTATTCTGTTTTTATTTACGATTTACACAACGTGCCAACTTCACTGGTTTCGGGTTTTGTACCACAACAGACTTTTGTGTTTCGAGTTTTGTGTCTCGAAATCAGAGGTCCTTCCTTGTCAAACACAAGGGCATAAAACAGCCGTGTAGGCAGAGATAACATTAGTCTTAGGCGTGAGTTTCTCCTCTTTGTGGCATTCAGGTTTCTGCGCTGTTGTCAGCAATTATTCAATCAAAGCGCACTGAAGATATTCACTCGCGGAATTGAAGTCATTGTGCATCAAGTTAATCAGTTTCACGTGCATTACCGTGGATTTCCCCACTAATGACACAGAAATCGATCATGACCCGGGAATTCTCAGGTTTGTCTTTGCTGAGGGATTAAAAGCCAGCAGTCAAGCTATCACCAGTTCGCAAAACGACGGTCAAACTATCACCGCTAAAAATTTTATGCGCAATTACAGCGGATATCGCGGTACTTTGGTCGCGTGATACACTTGCTGTGAAAATTCGGCTTGCTGAGAGAAAAACCGAGGCTTATTCAACGAAAGAATGCGTGTATTTTCTTCAGAAAAAAAATCGTTAACAACTTCCATAATGTGGTTTGAAAATGACTTTTCTTTTTTCAATAAAAAGTTGACATTTTACGCAGATTGAAATGTAAGATTTTGGCGAGCTGCTGTTAATCCAGGTGACAAACAATTGCATACAACTGTTATAATGTTTTACTTAAAGCAAAAGCAAAAAAGGTATATGTCACTGTGGCATTTATGGAAGAATTCCCATTAGAATAGCTCTTTTTAGGTGGACAAAATACGTGAACATTAAAGCAGGGACCATAATACTTGTGTAATTCAAAATGTTTTTGGAACTTAGGGGGCCCAAACCATACTGCACACGCTGTAGTAAAGGGTTATTGAATAAAGAGAGATTGCATGGGTGAATCAACATGTAAACAGCAATCAAAGTATGTGCTTTGCAATTCAACACAACTAAATGGGGCATGTCTGAGGGCCTGTAATGGTTAAAATTTAAAAATTTAGCATTTGCTTGCAACAATGCCTGCATCCCAGTACAGGGTAGGAGGAGATTCCATGTTGGATATATTAAATTAATAGCGATTAAAGTTGGTACTGTGAAATGTGCGATTGCAGATGATTTAATAGGGAGATCATGTTTCTGGGCATATAATTACTACAAATCAAAAAGAATGTGACAAATAACAGATGCATATCATAAAACATGGATCCTAGTATAAGCCCACCAAATATTAAGTGATTCTGTGGCGGAAATTTTTATTAAATGGCCATCAAAATTAGTACTGTGCAATGTGTGAATGCAGACAATTGGATAGGGGCATCATACTTGAGGACCTCTATTTCCTGCAAATCAAATAGCTAGTGAAAAATAACACTTGCATATAATAGAACATGGATCCTACTATAAGCCTACCGAGTATGAAGAGATTCTGTGGTGAATAATTTTAATAAATGGACTTCAAAGTTGATACTGCGCAATGTGTGAATGCAGACAATTGGATGGGGGGGCGTCATACTTGAGGACCTCTATTTCCTGCAAATCAAAAAGGTAGTGAAAAGTAACTTTTGCATATCATAAAACAAAAATGCTACGATAAGCCGACCGAATATGAAGAGATTCTGTGGTGGAAATTTTTAATAAATTGCACAGTACTAAATTTGATGGCCATGTGCGAAAGCAGACAATTGGATGGGGGGCGTCATACTTGAGGACCTCTATTTCCTGAAAATGAATTAGACAGTGGAAAGTAACACTTGCATATAATAGTATATAGATCCTACTATAAGCCCACCGAATATGAAGAAATTCTGTGGTTGAAATTTTTAATAAATGGCCTTCAAAGTTGATACTGTGCAATGTGTGAATGCAGACAATTGGATGGGGGGGCGTCATACTTGAGGACCTCTATTTCCTGCAAATCAGAAAGTTAGTGAAAAGTAACACATGCATATCATAATACATAAATCCTACGATAAGTCCACCGAATATGAAGAGATTCTGTGGTGGAAATTTTTAATAAATGGCCTTCAAAGCTGATACTGTGCAATGTGCGAATGCAGACAATTGGATGGGGGGGCGTCATACTTGAGGACCTCTATTTCCTGCAAATCAAAGGGTTAGTGAAAAATACCACTTGCATATAATAGTATATGGATCCTACTATGAGCCCACTGAATATGAAGAGATTCTGTGGTAGAAAATTTAAATAAATGGATGGGGGAGCGTCATACTTGAGGACCTCTATTTCCTGCAAATCAAAACGTTAGTGAAAAGTAACACTTGTAAATCATAGAGCATGGATCCTACGATAAGCCCACTGAATATGAAGAGATTCTGTGGTGGAAATTTTAAATAAATTGCCTTCAAAGTTGATACTGTGCAATGAGCGAATGCTGACAATTGGATGGGGGCGTCATACTTGAGGACCTCCATTTCCGACAAATCAAAAAGTTAGTGAAAAGTAACTTTGCATATCATAGTACATAAATGCTACGATAAGCCCACCGAATATGAATAGATTTTGTGTTGGAAATTTTTAATAAATGGCCATCAAAATTAGTACTGTGCAATGTGCGAATGCAGACAATTGGATGGGGGGGGCGTCATACTTGAGGGTCTCTATTTCCTGCAAATCAGAAAGTTAGTGAAAAGTAACACATGTATATCATTATACATAAATCCTACGATAAGCAAACCGAATATGAAGAGATTCTGTGGTGGAAATTTTTAATAAATGGCCTTCAAATTTGATACTGTGCAATGCAATGTGCGAATGCAGACAATTGCAATTGTGTTTGTAACAAAAACCATCAAATGTTGGTGGGCTGCAGGACAGAGTAAGGCAAGTTCAAGCTAGTGTTATTTTTCTAAATGTTTTTGATTTGCAGGAATTACTGACCCTGAAACGTGGCCCCACATTCAATCATCTCCTTTGGCACACTGCAACAGTTTCGACATTGATGCCCATTTTTTTCATAATTCCATCATAGAATCTCTTCATATTCAGACAATTTACATTACAGTGCATGTAGCATGGTCAGGAACTGTTATTTTTCACAAACGTTTTGATTTACAGGAATTACAGGCTTTCAACAAGGTACCCCATTCAGTCCTCTCCATTCACACATTACAGTAGTTCCCGATTTGATGGCCATTTATTCAATAAGTTTGGCACGGAATCTTTTAATATTCAGTGAGTTTATACTACGACACATGACATATAGTAAGCAAGAGGTAATTTTTACAAACTACTTCATTTGCAGGAACCACAGGCCCTCAAGTATGGACCCCCATTCAATTGTCTGCATTCACATATTGAACAGTTATAAATTTGTCAGCCATTTATTTTAAAATTCCTCCATGGAATTTTTCATATTTTAAAGTTTTATACTAGGATCCATGTGTTATGGTATTGAAGTGTAACTTTTGACAAACATTTTGATTTGCCAGAATTATCAGCCCTCAAACATGATCCCCCTATGCAATTGTCTGCATTGGCACATTGCACAGTATCAATTTTGAAGGTCATTTATTAAAAATTTCCACCACAGAATCTCTTCATATGCGGTAGGCTTACAGTAGGATCCATATACTATTATATGCAATGTTACTTTTCACTAACTTTTTGATTTGCAGGAAATAGAGGTCCTCAAATTTGACAACACCCCCCCCCCCCCCCCATCCAATTTTCTGCATTCGCACACTGCACAGTATCAACTTTGAAGGCCATTTATTAAAACTTTCCACCACAGAATCTCTTCATATTCGGTGGGCTTACCAAAAGATCCATATACTAATATATGCAAAGTTACTTTTCACTAACTTTTTGATTTGCAGGAAATAGAGGTCCTCGAGTATCACACCCCCCATCCAATTGTCTGCATTCTCACATTGCACAGTACTAACTTTGATGGCCATTTATTAAAAATTTCCACCACAGAATCTCGTGATATTTGGTGGGCTTATACTAGGATCCATGTATTATGATATGCAGCCGTTATTTTAATTATATGTAATATAATTATGTTATGTTATATTATGCAGTAATTATATGCCCAGAAACATGACTTCCCTATTAAATCATCTGCATTTGCACATTTCACAGGACCAACTTTGATCTTGGTATCTCTTCCTATTCAGACATCCTGTACTGAAATGCAGGCAGTGTTGCATGCAAATGCTAAATTTTAAAACCATTTCAGGCCCTCAGACATGCCCCATTTAGTTGTGTTGAATTGCAAAGTACATACTTTGATGGTTGTTATCCCCCGCCGTGCGTTTAGCGCGAACCGGGGAATATAGTATTCAGCTCCGTCCTTCTGTCCCGTCCCGAACATTGTCAGCGCGATATCTCAAGAAGGCAGTGGCGTGCACAAATAGACGCTAGGTGTTGCTACAGCACTTGCCCCATTCCCCTTTATCAATGAAAGTGCCCTTTTGAAATTTTGTTTTTTTTTTAATGATTATATTTATTATTATTTTTATTATTATTATTATTAACACTTCCGTGGGGCCAATGTTGAAATGATCTTTTATAAAGGCTGTGTGATTAAAAACTACTGAAAAAAATGCCCCGAAATGGGCCACCTCCTCACGCACTTCCGACCTCTCTTCCTTTGTCACGTGAACACGCGCGGAGTGCGCGCAGTGCATATCAGCTGAGCGACTGGTAGCCAAAGTCTTGTGCCCCGCCAGCCAGGTAACACACAGGGGTGCGTTTCCCGAACAACGACGGAAGTTAGCTTTGAACTAACATGGTACGATGCATCATTAAACTAACAAACATCAGAGCAACGACTGTTTCCCAAAACCGTCGTACCTTGTTCGTACCACAGTAGTTTGAACCATGTTGGTTTGAATGACGTTAGTTTGAACCATGTTGGTTTGACCGATTATCGTTCTGCTGATAACAATGTTTCCAGGAGCACGCCGGTCTGACTTTCACACCGTGAAGCTTGCAAACTTTGTAATACTGTGTCTAAAAACCGCAGTTGTGATCGACAATTCTTATTCCTCATTTTGGCTATTTATAGTGCAATCGTTAATCAACAACGGCAACAAAAATATTTATATATTCAAAACATCCTTTTTGGTTTGATAAAATATTGAAAGACAAAAATATAGTAATGGCCCAATGATAGGTTTTAGAGACAACGTTACTGGCGATAGCGGAAAAAATAGAACTATTAGCCATTTCACAGCAGTTAAATTGGCTCATGGATTTAAACGCTATGATGAGTAAATATTTTTTGGTCCACATGTATTGCTCAGTAGTCAGTGGCTCTTACGATCTGACAGTCATTCTAAAAATCTGCCTAGAATGATATGTGCACTCCGCCCACCAACCGAGGTTCAATCCCCGGGTGCAGCCACATGGACTCCCCCCCCCAATTATGGCAACGAAAGGTCTCGGTAGTTCTTAATTAATCCACAGAATTACTTAAAAGATTTTTATGTTGTTTCACTCAATATAGTAAAAAAAAATACTACCTTGAGAATTCCATATCTTCATATGCCGACAATCACACATGTATGAAGGGAGTAGGAAAGATAAAATTGAAAGATGTGCTTTTCACGCTTTATTTTGTCTTTTCACCCCCATGCGAGTGAATTAGCAAATTAAACTATTTTGAACAAGTCAGAAATCTGTGAGAAAACACCTGTTGCTTTTAGAGTTTCGACACTATTTAAGCCCTTATACAAGTGGGCATAAGCACGCACTGAAAATGACGCAAAAGCCTCAATTTACGGCAAATGAGCTGCAAGTGCTGGTCGATGAGGTTGACCAACACAAATTAGTTCTTTTCTCGAAATTTAAGAATTCTGTCACGAATTCGAAGAAGAAAAGAAGGTGGCAGGAAATAACAGAAAAAATTAACTTTGTTGGTCATGGATGGCGACGGACGGCAGAGGATATGAGGGGAAAATGGAGGGATTATGCCACTGTCACCAGAAGAAAGGCTGCAGCTCTCAGGAGGGAGCAACAGCGGACTGGTGGTGGCAGCACCAGTCTGCCTCCCCTTACTTCTGAGGAGAAGAGGGCTCTGTCTATTCTTGGCCCAGAAGCCCTGGGGGGCATCGACGTCTATGGCATGTGGCGTTCTCAGACATCTGTGCCTTCCACCTCCAGCCTACTTCCTCTGGGTCCACTAACATCTGGCCCCCAGGAGTTGGAGCCCCAGCACCCTTCAACTTGGTAATCTCCACATCAGGTGTCTCTGTTCTGCCCCCCCCCCACACCAAGCGCCTCAACATCAGACCCCCCTGCATCAGGTGCCTCTGTTCTGCCCCCCCCCACACCAAGCGCCTCAACATCAGGCCCCCTCGTCTTGGCCATCCCCTTGCTGGGGTCCTCATTGGGTCCCATCCCGCATGGTCATCAGTCCTTCAGGGCTGCACGTTCCCCTCAGTCAGAGAGCTCATTCGCCTTCACTCACACAGCAGCCTCGCCACAGCGCCCCCCATGCACCCAGACCCGCCGGCGCAGAAAATCCCGCTGCCAGTGCAGCGAGGCGCTCCTCAGGTCTGAGGCGGAGAAGATCTCTGTTCTGAGGGGCATCAAGGAGGAACTGGCAGCCCTAAGGGATCAAAATCTACGCCAGCATGAAGAGACCATGGCGTACCAGAGGGAGAAACTGGCCTTACTTGCCCAACAGGCCAATAAGCCCAGTATGACAATGTATCTCCCCACCTCTGAAAGTGAGTTCATTTTGTTTATTTGCATAATATGTGCTTGTTAAATGAGGGGTAATATTTTTCTTTAACAGATCCTGAGTGAAACATCCCACTTCCTTTTTTAAAAAGGAAAGGCCTAGAAACCAGGCCAACATGCCTCTCAAAATCCAACCCCTCGTCCTTGTCGTGGGAGGTGGAAACAGACGTAGTCTGGCAAACGGGGCTCTGGTGAAGCAGTGCAGCATAATGTACCAAGTGATAGCTGCATTTGTACATCTGTATCTATTAAAACACCTGTGCCAACATTACTTGAGTGGATTCAAGTACTCATTGTAATTTCATCAACTTTCTCTTGTCACACATTAAGTACTGGATTTTAACCCCTTACCACTCCAGTAACATTTTCTTAGAATGCCTATAAAGGACATACTCAAGGTAAATTGAAATCTTCTCTTGTTTTTAACTTCCCTGATGGGGCCCGTATACGGGCCGTCGAGTGTTAAGGGCTTAATTATACCCCAAAGTTGTAGCTATGACACAATGTTGGGACAAGATGAGAAATGCAACAGCCGGAAAACAAAAACATAATACATTGTTTGCCTTTCTGCTCCTTTAAAGTTTATTGGTCAGCACTCCACATTTATTTCCTCATGATCACTCAGTTCTGAAACAACAGGAACTTAAAAACAGAAAAATGAAGAAATTAGAAACAGGTTTCTCATGATTCTGTACTTAAGACTGATCTATTGTAGGACAAGATGTTTAAAACTGCTCAAATAAATGGATGAGTAAAATGGTCCATAAACCTTGTAGTCATTAACTTCAGTCACTGCTGCCAATAACCATTCCATATGACCACCAATGAAAATTGCTGATCAATTTACTCCAATGAGTGTGCCATATGCTGCCCTCTATAAATGTTGTGACAACATTTGAGGCCCTTAGCACAATGGCAGCATTACAGCGCATCATTGAGCTAAATCGACATCGTAGCGAGGTGGTATATGTGAATGCCTACATACGCACCACCTTTAACCCCCTTCAGGTCCTATCATATGAGGCCATAATCAGAAAATACCGTCTCACTCGAGCAAATATTGAGGAGTTGATTAATTTTGCTCATCCTTATCTGGTGAGAGCCACAAGGCGTAACTTTGCCTTGAGCCCAACTGTGCAGCTTTTGGCTGCCCTGCGTTTTTACGCCTCCGGCAGCTTCTTTGAGGTGTTGGGAGATGGCCTAGGTCTCAGCAGGTCATCCATCAGTAGAGCTGTGACCGCTGTGACCCAGGTACTGCTGAAGCTCACAGACAGGATGACCTTCCCCACCACACCGGAGGAGATCACCAGAACCAACCGAGGCTTCCATGCCATCGCTGAGATTCCCCGAGTCATTGGTGTGATCGACAGCACCCTCATTCCCATCGCAAGGCCATCCAGCGCTGAACGTCCATGTCATCAGCGACCATCAGGGTGTGTTCACCGACATCGTTGCAAAGTGGCCAGGCAGCACCCATGACTCCTTTATCTGGGCCAACTCTGCTCTCTGCCAGGTGGCTGAATGGTGGCTTTCAGGGTTGTTGGCTCCTTGGAGACTGCGGCTATCCTTTGAGCCCCTACCTGCTCACTCCCATCCAGCAGCCCAACACCGAAGCAGAGGCCAGATTCAACAGCGCTCACATTAGAACTCGTGCTGTTGAGGAGAGGGCCATAGGGGTGTGGAAGCAGCGTTTCCGGTGTGTCAGCAAATCTGCTGGAGGCCTGCAGCTACACCCCACAAAATGCTGTGCTGTAGTGGTGGTTACAGCACTGCTGCACAACATGGCCATCAAAACCAACGACCCACTGCCAGAAGATGAGGTCTTCTTAGAGGATGCTGAACGATATGTACAGCATGATGACACGCATCCTGCGGGCCTAGAAGTACGAAGAAGTTTAGTTGAAAACATGTTTGCCCCGTAAGCCCAGACACCCCCTCCCCAGCACTTTTTTTTTTTAACCAACAACCTTTTCCTCCACTAGGCCTACTTTTCATTAAAGCTTCTCCATTATTCTTAGCCTTTAATTCCCCTATAAATATAGATATATAGGGACTTCAGTTCAGCATGTATTACTTTTGGTGTCATTTCTGACCCAACGATAGTTTAAGAACAAAATAAATTGATTTAGCGAGAAATTATTTTTATTGCACCCTCAAACTAGTCTTTGGTAAACGAAATTAATTATTCCATTATAATCGCAGCGCTGTGATACACTCTTTGGGTCAGGCATCACATTGTAAATTATATGCAGAACTCAAGTCCTTAAGTAGATATGAATGCGTATTGACTTCGAACATATGCACGGTAAGAAGCGAGTCATATACATTAGAAGTACATGGGCTAATACATTGCGGTCAACAGTCGGAACACGTCCTCCCCAATAGGTCCATGATCCTCCCTAGAACTAGCTACCGAAAGTTGTCATCTTGAATGATTAACTCTACAATCATACCGTCGTAAAGAATGGTGAACCCACCAAATGCAAAGTACTCAATTAACCATGCTCCGGTCTACCAATCGCACCATAAAAGCCCATAGGAGTGAAATGATGTTTAATTATGATTTTACGTTACGTTACCAAACATTGCTCAAGCAATGCACTCACAGGTAACGAGCAATATAGCTAACTTGATAGGTGCAATCATACCAATGAATCTTCATTTTATCTGGAAACACTCCGCAAGAGAAGGATAGATTACATATATGCGTAAGTGGAGTTACAATTGCATTGGTTAGTGTTTTCAGTAATTTCATATCTAATTGGTTTACGTCAACAGACGTTTTAGTTGTACAATTATTCAGAATTGATCTAATTTTGGATTCAGTAACAGGAGTTAATGTCAATGTGTCTTGTACTTCCTCATCCTTATCAAGGTAGTCCCATCTTAGGTGTGAGGGTTCAATACCCTTTGCTAGTTCTGGCCCAACATTCACAAAGTAATTATTTTAATGTTCCACGACTAGATCCATGTTCTCTACCTGTTTACCATGAATATTAAAGAAGGCAGGGTACTCCCTCTTCGGAGCCCTCCCGGAAACATTCTTTCCTATATTCCAAAGATTTCTGGTGTAATGTTTATTTCCTACTAAAAGCTTTTCATAATACTTTTTTTTATGCTTCCTCAACAAGCGCGTAATTTTATTTCTATAAGACTTATACCTTACTTCCGCTTTCTCAGTCCTTTCTCTCAGGAACTGCATGTACAAAGTATTTTTTTTCAGTGCTTTTGAAAGACAAGGTCTTCTTTCTTTGTTTTTCTTCAGATTGTTGATTGTTTTGACTAAACAGTGGGTATCATACAGAGAATTTACAGTCCACAGGAAAGCCTCATACGCTCTATTCTGGTCGTTTTCTGCAAATACATTATCCCAATTTTGATTCAACAAATCTAATTCCAGATGCTTTAGCCTTTTTTCACTTTTAATTCTGATTTCTGTGTATTCCCGGACTTTCGATCTAGCCTGATCTTTTATATCTACCATGCAATCACAAATAGTAAAGACTGGCAGATGATCAGTAATGTCATTTATCATGATGCCGCAAAATATATCAGAATCTAGTACATTAGTATAGATATTGTCTATCAAAGTGGCACTATGCCTAGTAATCCTGCTTGGTTTTGTAATTAATGGTTGCATACCCATGGCATTCTTGGTGTTAATATAATCCTCTATTATAGAGCTGTTATTTGGATTTATCAAGTCAACGTTAAAGTCCCCACACATAAAAAAATTTTTATGGCTTGTATTAGTGAGTAGTTCACCGATACATTTGCTGAAAACATCAATTTGCGAATCCGGTGCCCTGTACACACACCAAATAACAGTATTTTTACCTTTCAATCTGGGAATCTCAATTGTAAGGCATTCCATAACACTTTCCACAACATATGATTTACATTCTATTACCTGGACGTTTATGGCCTCATCAATAAATAGGCCAACTACCCCACCTGCTTTATTCAGTCTATTCTTACACACAAAATTATAACCCTCCATGTAGAAGTCCTTGCCCTTTTCCTCTTTAATCCAAGTTTCCGATAAGGCGGTGATGTTAAACGGGTTAGCAAAAGACCGAAGGTATTCCTTTATTTGATCGAAGTTGGAATATAGACTCCTACTATTAAAGTGGATAATGGACAAACTCCCATCCATTTTAATGCTTTTGTTGAATTTGACCACAGAAAAGTATTTGCACATGTTAGGCTCTTTGTAGAAAAAATGGTTATCCGGATCGATTTCTTCATTTGGGTCTATTTCTGAAGAATGGTGACTTCCTGTCAAAGATCCATTTCCCGAAAAATTTATTTCTGTAGGTTGATGACTACTCATGAATGTCTGTCAAGGACCTCAGTGTTCGTACTTCTCCAAATCACGCATCATCTTGATCAGCACCGGTCTGGTGGTTTCCGGTCACTTTAGTGACAAACTCTTGTTTACGTGTTGATTCACCCATGCAATCTCTCTGTATTCAATAACCCTTTACTACAGCGTGTGCAGTATGGTTTGGGCCCCCTAATTTCCCCAAACATTTTGAATTACACAAGTATTATGGTCCCTGCTTTAATTTTCTCGCATTTTGTCCACCAAAAAAGAGCAATTCTAATGGGAATTCTTCCATTAATGCCACAGTGACATTTACCTTTTTTCTTTTTGCTTTAAGTAAAACATTTTTACAGTTACATGCAATTGTTTGTCATCTGGATTAACAACAGCTCGCCAAAATCTCACATTTCAATCTGCACAAAATGTCAACTATTTATTGAAAAAAGAAGTCATTTTCAAACCACATTATGGAAGTTGTTCACGATTTTTTTTCTGATGAAAAAACACGCATTCTTTCATTGAATAAGCCTCAGTTTTTATCTCGACAAGCCTAATTTTGACAGCAATTGTATCACGTGACCAAAGTACCGCGCTATCTGCTGTAATTGTGCATCATATTTTTTGCGGTGAGTTTGACCGTTGTTTTGCGAACTGGTGATAACTTGACCGCAGTATTAAACGCTGAGAGACGTTGAAAGCATTCTCCTGAATGTGGTGAATATTACCGAACCATATCATCCTTTCAAAATCAAAGCGTGGAATGTACCTACTGCAAATATTAAAACACTGCTACTTGTTGCGGCATTAGGTTTGCTTGTCAAGAAGCCTACGGAAATAATGAACGAACTGAAGATCATAACTCTCGGCCGGGTCTTCAGAAAAGAAATATAGTTTGGAGGAAGTGATAAAGAAAAACTCAGGAACATAGTATTGCTATGTAAATGACATAGCAATGGGTAAATTGATGCTAAAATGAGCTAGCTAAGTGCAAGAATTAATGTGCGGGGACTGACGTTAACCACCTTTTTAAACGCGAAATATATAATCATATAATCATAGCTACGTATAGTAAGTGAAACCAATACCTTCAAACAATACTAAAATGGGATCACTGAAAGATTTCATTTTGTGAAAAACTTTATTGCTTCGATAAATTGTTGTCCTCTTTGATTTCTGTAGCCTAGTTTGGAACTTGGCGGTAGTTGAAAACCAGTTATAAAATCAAACAGCCAATCAAAGCTCATGGTCAGCATTGAATGTCCCGCCTCCAAAGTCTAAAAGTCAAATCGGCAAGCGAGCGTGTTGTGATATAGCGAGCGTATTTTGACATTGAGAGCGCGTGTTGAAGTCAGGGTTTCTGCAGGGTTTAGTCAGTCAAATTTAAGACTTTTTAAGACCTTTTTATGACCATTATGATAAAAATTTATGACCTACACGAATTCTGAAAAATAACTTCAGTCATTAAAATTCCTTTCAAAAATCTTTTTTTTTAATTGATTTTCATTGACAGCAACAAATTGTATTCTTTAAAGGTTCCATTTTCTGAAGAGTAACAAACTGAAGGCTCCCTTTTCTTAAGTATCAACAAAACAGGAACAACACTTAACAACTGTAAATTGTATGATAAATTAACATCTCTATGGCATTACTTTCCAAAGTAACAAGTCAGTCTGTATGTCTGTCGGTCTGTCAGTACGTCAGTCAGTCAGTCAGTGTCTGTCTACATGTATCTCAGTTCGTCCCCCTTAACGGTGATCTCCTCCTCAACCTTTTTCAGCTCAGCCAATTTTTCCTTGCTTGCCCGTCTGAGGGCGTTTGATTTTGAAAGGAGCTGGGCCATCTTTGACCCCGATTTGCCCTCTGCTTCCTCTGCCAGCATGTCGGCCTCTCTGGCGAGACAGGTGGAAACCTCTTCAACAGTGGTTTTCTTTCTCTTAAGGTTGGTCAAATACTCCTCTGCCAGCTTTCTTTTCTGTGTCCGTGCTTCACTCTCCTTCCTTGCACGCTGCTGATTGTAGAACCTGAAATTTTCATTTTGCTTGATTTTACTCAAAACATATGCCAAAAATCATATTGTTGGAACACATGCCCATTATGCATGTAAAATCTGAATGTTTGGTTGATCTGGTGCAGCTCAAAAAGTCAGCAGTAAAGTTTTATAACCTTAGAATGGTCTTATTGCCTGCCTGCGAGAGTGGCATCCTTTGTTCCCCACGGCAGGGGGTGAGAGCCATCAAGTCTAGCAGGCCCAGCATCTCTTGAACTCAAATTCACTGTTTTCATTGAAGTTAAAGCGCAGCTACTTCAATTGGCTTAAAACAACTTAGACCTCTACCAAATTCATAATATATTTCTGTTCAATATCCTAGGAAGGAACCTCTTATATATTGATAACGCAATTGGGCTATAATATTCCATTTTAAGGCTTTTCCATGACAACTGCATCATTTTGGCACACATTCCTATCATGT
This sequence comes from Gymnothorax reevesii, assembly GCA_029721435.1. Classification (NCBI taxonomy): domain Eukaryota; kingdom Metazoa; phylum Chordata; class Actinopteri; order Anguilliformes; family Muraenidae; genus Gymnothorax; species Gymnothorax reevesii. The sequence continues at coordinate 77,594,658 of CM056575.1, forward strand.
TTGGTCTCTTTATTCTCGGGGGAGTCCAAGGAGTTGAATGGAAAATGTTTCATTTCCCTTGGAATTATGGTTTGTTTGTAAGATTCATTCAAGCAACTACCCTAGTCTCCCTGTGCAAATTATCTTATCACCTAGGCCAGTAAAACTCTGATTCGGCCAACCTTCCCTCTACCTTGTTCGGAGGTGTGGTTTGGAGCCTTTAAAGGTATGAGATCCTGAGGGGGGGGGGGGGGGTTGTTCTTCGTTTCTCTTCTTGCTTGGGTCTTCTCTTCTTGCGCTTCTTTTCTTGTCTCTTCTTGCTTAGCTTCTGCTCTTCTCTGGGCTTCTCTCTTCTCTTCTTGCTCCTGCTCTTCTTCTTCCTGTCTTTTCCTTTCTTGGTCAACTTCTGACGTGCGAATAGGTAAGCGGGGAGAGGTCACGTGCTGCCTTGTTCCGGAGCGGGGGAACATGTGAGTTCTCCCCGACCACGTGGAGCGATTTTAGCTCCACGTGGTCATTCATCTTTTCCAGGTATGAAAATACTCCAAATCCTTCTAAATTATATGTAACGGTAATTGGCCTATCATTGATTTGTTTGATTCAAGTTGTGCCTACCTGGTAAATTAAATTATTGTTATTCCTTTTCCAGCCTGCGTGTTCTCATTGTAAATTCTTTCTGGCCTTGTTGCGATTGGGACTTAAGGGGAGACTCCTACCAAGACATGTGTAGGTAGCGATACTTCTAAGTTAGATTGAGATTGGGTTCTACCTATTAAGGGGTTATGAAATTACCGGCTCTTAAGATTTAGCTATTGGTTAATCTTTCTAAGGGGCCCTTTGATATACATAAACCTAGGTTCGTGGTACGTTCATACTCAGAGCTATTTGCCTGATGTTGCTACCGTGCCAGTCTTCTCTATCCAATGGATTTATCGTCGAATTAGACCAGGCAGAGACGCCTATTTTAACCCTAGGGGGTGTTCTGCTTAGTAACAATGGTTTTCGCAGACAGAGTTTGGGTGCGTAACTGTTTCGAGATTCACGCAGGTGTTCCCTAAATTATCAATTCTAATTCTAATTTGGAGTCAGATTTCTAACGAGATTATTGCTAAATTTTGTATTCTAACTGTTATATGGAGTCAGATAAATCGTAACCATTGCGCTTTAATGCCCCGTCCACGGACGGTGAAAAATATCCATTATATTGTGATTCACACCAGCCAGAAGAATGCTCTAATTAAAGTTAGACTAAAAGAACACGTGAGGCCTTCACCCAGGCAATATCCGCCTTTTGGTTATTGCTCTTTTGGGGTTTTACATGATCAAGGAAAAAACGGTACCTCGATCTGGCTGCACCCACTGAGACCAGCAGTTCTTTTGTGAGGGGCACTTTGGTCACTCCACCATGCGAATCAACATAATCACACACAAGTCTATGTGCAACCATTGTCTCTTCCTGCATATTGTCAGTCTCAACCTCCTTGTTCACAGAGAACCCCCTTTCAACTGAAGCTTGCCCATGAGAAAGGAGGAGCAGCTTCTGGCAAAATGCCCAAGCCATTGGATAGGCATGGCTTAAGAAGCCGCACAAGAAGGTGTCCAGCCTTTTCACAAGTGGCTGGAAGGAGAGAAACTCCTCATTCCTACACTCAAGGGTCAGAAGAGCCTCAAATTGTTGTAGAATGACATCCCCTAAAACAAAAACATGTTACAAAGGGAATAACTTAATATATGTATATATTGATGCACTTCAACCTCTATAAAGACTACAATAACATTTGGTTACGATGGTTTAAATTCAGGGCTTTCCCTAAGGTTTTAGAGGGCATAGAAACTCCACTAATCTGAGATAAATACAATTTTAAACTCAGGACACGAAAATTACATGTAGTTAATCTGCAACACCTACATGATCGCTAATCCAATTTCTTTTGTTGATTACTGTTGTCAGGATACCTCTCCATTTGAGACTGAGCTACTTTCTGATTTTTACATTTTCTTAAATGTGCAACACTTATTAGGTATATGTGGTTCCTAAAAAAAACCCAGATAAACTTCATATTTTAAGCAAGCAAAACCCTATGTAAAATATTTCAAAATCATGCACACAGAACGGGAGCAGGACCATTACCAACCAAATGACAAAAGCTAGAGATCCACGCTAAAAAAATACCCTGATGGGAAAAGAGAAAAGGGATACATGGAGCAAATGTCTACAAGATGGCACAGTTAAACATAATGCTGTAAACACAGTCTAATAACCACTTAGAGTATAATTTAGCGTGGTCCTTAATCTTTGGTCAAAGCCCCTTCCAGAACTACTCCTACCAGCGGATACACCTCCTGCCAGCTGCTTGGTCTGTAGAAAGGTCTGCACCAGACATTTCATTTGTTCCTTGCACCTGTCTGGGTCTCTGAACATGTTAGAGGGGTCCAGACAGGCCATCTGCCTCACAGTGCAATATTTAAGTGGACTCTTCTCCTGCATTTTCCTGACTATATTGGTCAGCCCCTGCATGCAGTCTCTCCTAAAGTCTAGGACCCTGAGATCTGATACTGTTGTTTCCTGAAGAGGGATGTACAATAAAAATACAAGTAAGTAGAATGTACAACACAATGATTCCTGTTTCTTGTATCTTGACCACAATTTCTAAAAGTACTTCAACTAAAACTTCAAAATTGACCACAAGGAGCTGCCGGGTGGCTCACACGGTTAAGGCACTGCGCTGCAGTGCAGAGGTGATCACCACGTCGCGGGTTCGAGCCTCGGCGTACCCACCGGCAGGGGTCGGCAGCTTTTTCAGAGTAGCGCACAATTGGCTATCGCGCTACAGGGTTACAAATTGGGAAGGGACTGCCGGATTTGGATATTCGATACAGCTTTGTTCGTTGCTCCAGCGCCTCCTGTTGTCCAGACGGGCGCTCGTCAGGAAGACTCCGACTTGGTTCATGTTCGGGTATCCTCCGCCCTCGCTCTGAACTTGCGAAGATTCAACCAGCAAGTGTATAAGAATCAGTGGCTGACAGGCACGTGCTTCGGAGGAGAGCCGTGAACTGTCTTCACTATCCTGAGTTGGCAGCAAGGGGTCGCATACGAGCAAGCTTTGTACATAGTTCCCCAATTGGGCATTCCAAATTCGGGTGGGATTGGAGATGCCAAATTTAAAAAAAAAAAAAAAGAAAAAAAAAAATTGACCACAATACCTTCAGGGCTTTTTCTGCACCTAGGCCAATGTCTATTCTCTGTGGCAGGAGCAAGTTTTTCTTCTCACTCAAGTCCAGCTTGGTGAGCTGCAGTTTTGTGATGTCCTGAAGGACTTCTCGTTTCACAAAGCGCCTCAGTACACTCTGTCAGAGGAAAATTACAGATGAAAATGAAAAATGTAAGTGCCCTACATCCATATTTTTCATGCAGTAATGTCACAGTTTTGACAGAAAAAAACAAAACAAAGGTTGAACAATTTCATCCATTAAATACAGTGTACATAATACATCATACACGCATATCTAATTCATCATAGTAGCTGAGGAGCCAGACAAGCACACAAGTTATTTTTAAATTATCTTCATCAACTCAGCCAAGTCTCTGGCAAGGAATGGCATGACTGGCTCATCTGTCTGGTACCTCTTCTGGAAGGGCTCAAAGGTACGGGCGATGGTTGTGAAAAAATGCAACTTCGCCAAGATCAGGGGATCCTTTTGTGCAGCCTCTGTTGTTTCAAACGAACCTGTACCAGGGTTGGGCAGCTCCTTTTTTTTCACCGCATCCACATACAGTTGAAGTGAAGGCCAGACCTCAAGAGCTCTCTCTGCCACAGGCAGGTTCTCTAACCAGCGATGGCCACAGAATGCTAGTGGGAAGACTGATGACTTTGTGACTGTTACATAGTCTTCCCTCCTTGCAGGAACATTGTTGAAGAGTGTGTGCATTGATCTTAACAGCTTTTCCATCTGCCACATGGAGAAACCTGCCTTGAACGCATTGTGCAGAGTATGAAGCCCACAGCTCCCCACGGACACCAGCTGAGCACCCCCATACATTTCCCTTAAGTCGGATTGGAGAAGCTCCAAGAACTTGAAATTTACATTGGGCCCATCCATCGATACAGAGACCAGCCTGCTGAGATTCAGCTGATGCACACACTCCTTGAGGGATGACAATAAAAAGATGATAAATAAATATACCACTTAACTGATAACATACACACACAGCACTTTTCCAGTTCAAGTTCAATATCATCATGTTTTGACTAGGCCTGCATGTCAGGTATATCCATGAGGACTGTTTCTGACAATACACCCGCAGCTGACGAAACAAATTAAACGATTTGAATTAGGCCTACATCGGGTTAGGTCCTGAAATCCTCAAAAACCTAAATCCTCAAATCCAAAATAACTAAATCCTCAAATAATGGCCGGAATTCTATTATGTTCTATTTATAGCCTGGCCTCAAATAATAGCTGGGTGGTGGTCGACTGGACAAATAAAGGCCGGCCCCCAAATACAAGCCGGGGTAATAATTGCTGACCAGTAGGGTTATCAGTCCATGAGCACTAAGACATTGTTTCCATTTAACTCAATGAAATAAAAGAGATCTTAATATTTTATATGGTTTAATAGGCTACTGTTGTGTTGGTTTTCCTTGGCTACATCATGGGTCTTCAACACCCCCTTAAGTCAGCATAAACCAATACATTTAAACACAATTGTTGCCGTGAGGCATTCCAGCCTACGAATTTAATAAAAAGTAAATCGTCTATAAATAAAAATACACAAATAACTACATTTAGGCCACCTGGCTACGCAGTAGCCTAAGGTTTCCATTAGCCAACAGCACAGCGCACGTTAGGCTATTTGAATGAATGAATGAAAGCGCGCTGCCTTGTCTCGCAAACAGTGCGGAAATCCCGACAGTCTTTCAACTATATGCAACTTAGTGAACCATCAAATATCCCCAGAATTCAGTAGCCATCAGTCCCAACATTTAGCAACATAACCAAACAGTTCAAAAGTAAATTAAATTACAAACCAAAACGAGAATCTGCTTTTGACAGCCTACCGGTCGGCTTAATGCCGCTCCAAACGACACGCATGTCTCACAAAACGCAGGCAAGAAATAAAGGTCTAACTTGAAAACAAGCCTGCCCCAAAATAAAGTAAATAGCCTAAAATACCCCGGCCATAATTTGAGGATTTATGATGATAAATAGCCTATATTTTCTCGTAACAGTAGCTACAGAGACACGATTTCCCTCTGCAAATTAGTAGCCTATGAATGAATGGATCAAATACACGTTTTAAGCTATTCATAGGTTTGCAGATTAAATTGTTCCAAATATTACATGCAGCATTAGAAATCATATTTGTATAAAGATTAAACTTTAATTTGGCTACTTACTTTACACTGCTTTAGCAAATCCTGGGCCGTGGCATGGCCAATGAATTGCGATCCCAAGTAGCGAGAATTGACCTTGTCCTCATCCCAAAACCGAACGTGAATGTCCAGCTGTTTCTTCTTGCTCGTTTTGTTTAAGCTTTCGTCAAACATCAGGACGTAAGGCCCCGTGACCTTGGAGAGGAGGTCTTTTTTAATGTACTCTGCTAAGCCAAACCGTGCGATGTATGATGTCTTGTCTTTTCCACACGTGAAGGTTTTGGCAATATCAGAGTCTGGGAACATTGTTCGGAAAAGTTCGGAAATGTCTTCGTTCCCGTTGTAGGACTGGTGTTTTGTAATGGTGTTCAAGACCCACAGGACCTCCGCTTTCATTGTCGAGGTTGACCCGAAAGGACTGTGAGCACTGGATGTGGCGGGAGCGGGACAACCGGAATCCCGTGATGAGCTTGGACCGGGTAGTGACGGAGAACAAAACTGAGTGATCGTCTGCACCCGCTGCAGACCTTTTAACGATACCTTATGCCTCTCTGATTTTGCATGTGAATTTAAGGCTTGTATGCCTAAACTAGAGAGCTCCAGGGCCTTCTTGCACAGGGTGCAATATGCTTGATATCTGTTGTTCGCGACGGGCTTAAGCCAGCTCTTAAACGCACCATCATCTAGCCATAACATGTTAAAAGTACACTTTCCCATTGTGTAAAGTTAAGTAATCAATTAATCAGACCCAAATATAAAAGCTACAGAAATGAGATGCGGTAAGCAGACTACCTTGCGATAAACCTATAGGCTACATCAAAACACCGGTAATGAAACTTTGAAGTTCGCGCAGGTTTCTGTGAAAGTCCTTCCACCAAGTCTGTTTCCTGCACTGCCGCATGGACTTTGTAGTTCTGGAATGCGATGTTACCACCCAGATTCCTCAGACAGAACTACAATAGGCGAAACGAATGAATCCCGCCACCAGCGTATTTTCTCGGGGGAAAACGCGATGGTAGAACCAATGATTGAACGAGCATATCAATTCAAGACGTGGCTAAATGTCATTTATGACCTTGTAAGGGAAATCCGGATGTTTTTATGACTTTTTATGGCCTAAAATTCTTATGATTAAATTTATGACGTTTTATGACTTTTTATGACTCCGCGGAAACTCTGTGAAGTATTGCGAGCACATTTTGACATTGAGAGCGCGTGTTGAAGTATTGCGAGCACATTTTGACATTGAGAGCGCGTGTTGAAGTATTGCGAGCACATTTTGACATTGAGTGCGCGTTTTAAAATTGAGAGCACATAATATTGAAATTGCGAGCATTTTGAGGTTGCGAGCAGCTAGAGAGGGTCTTGTTCGCTCAGTTTTTATGCGCTCGAGTTTTGAGACTAATTTAACGCCATAGGTCCCCCATACGCCAACAGTGCACTTATTTCTATGGAGGAAGGTGTATGCGCAACTACTATAATCATAGCTCCCCGACATTTTACCCGATTTTCACACTGTTTGGTTCGTTACAAATGGCAGAGATGTAGTTATGATGCAGGACGCTGTCACACATTAAAAATACATGCTTTCATGCTGAAATACTTTGTCTTTGTAAAAGAGCATTATACAGACATACGATATGGCATATTAATGAATGTATTAACGTCGTCCCAACGAGTTCCGAAATTCACCAGACGCTACAAACACGAGCACGGTAAAATATGTTTTATATGCGCCATATCCAATCCACTTCAAATACTTGTACCGTAACGTATTGTTGAAGATTTTATTTCAGCATTATCCATTTTATTTACTATTATTGATTATATATTTTTCGTCATTATTCATTCATTGCTCAAACTCATAATCAATAACCATATTATGTAGGCAGCAAAAAGACACACACACACACACACACACACATACATACAAGGAGTTCACATACTGCAGTGCAAACACACAGACAAGCTGTTCACACACAGGCAGACACATATACAAGCAATTCAGTTCACACATGCATGAGCCGCTCACACACACATAAGCAGAGCACTTCTGTAGCTTTGATTTGCTTCTGTTGATTCAAAAAACATAATCAGAGGAGGTATTTGATTTCTGTAGCTTTGATCAATATTTGTTCAGCAAAATCATTATTTGCTACTGAAAACAAACTCAATTGAATTATTTGTAATAATTTGATATGTATCGAATTCATTCACTAGTATCTTTTTCTTTTTATCAAATTCATCTGGCTGTATTTTCTGTCTTTGTATCTCTGTATAATTTTTGCTGAGTGTAGCTGTAGGTCTCTTAATGTGACGCGCATGCGTCTTTGCTCTGCATTCCTGAAGGGTTACTTAACTGGGATCTCAGGTTACCTGTCCATTTGTGGTGCGAGAATGAAAAAAACAGAAAGACCATATTTGCTGGAGATAAGGGTATAAAACGATGTGCACAAGTCAGTTTCTTCAGTTCGTCAGGGAGGAGATCGGGAGTTCTTCTTGGGGGCAGTTCCTCTCGCTTAAGAGGAACTCGGCTTTGCATTTTTTAACATGACACAATAAAGCCTAATTTTCTTTTTCAGAATCTGTCTCTCTCCAGTTGCTTGCAGATGGGGGAATCTCAATATGTTAAGAAAAATCCACAACATATTTGGTGAGCCAGCAGCAGGAGTCGACAAAGGTTGGTTACACTCGTCCTGGTGCTTGGAGATGGGGCAGAGACCACAAACACACCCTAAGATGCCGGCAAACTAAAGATAAGGTGAGCAATTTAATAGATAAGTGAGGGTGTTGTTTTGTGCTGTCTGGTCCTTATCTGCAGCACTGGAGACAAATAACCTTTCGGCTCAAAGAATCTAGACACTAAATTGGGGAAATTAAAAGGTGAGGGACAGAATCTGCAGAATTGGTATGTAACTATACTAACCACTAATGAATGAATTTGCAACAAGTTACTGTGAGTGTTTGAAATCGTTTGATTTCGTTCTGAGCGTGTTCTGTTGCTGATTTGTTGTATGACTGCTTGTTATATGTGAGGCCTGTGCTGGAGACCCTAAAGCGAGGGAATAAACCTGCAGGCCTCCCCGCTTATGGTTCGGATACGGCCCAGACCTAAGAAGAGGTGCTGGGAGCCGTTTTTATGGTTCTAGGATCAATCCGTTTTTGTAGAGGATCCATTTTCTAGAGGTATTGGATTCGGTTTTTTATACAATATTGTCTGTGTCTTATCATTTGAATGGGCTTAGATAGATTGAAATAGGAACAGTGGTCTTGTTGTGTGTTTCATAAGTTGGGAGTGTTAATAGTGCACTATACATGAATAAATAACCCCTAGTTTACATGCAATAAGTTAAGATTATTACTAATGGTCATTACTATTTGGCAGATTAAAAGTAGTAGTAAATTGCATGTATTAGAAGATGATTGTTTTAGCATTTTTTTGATTGGTGAGGAAAGAAAAATTATTTGGCCAAGAAATTAAATTTGGATTAAAAGATAAACAATGACGATTACTACAAAGCTGGCAGATAAAGGAGAAAAGGGGAGAAAAGAAAAAAAGGCTAAACCGATAGAAACAGTAAATGTTAGTTAGTTTACCATCACTTACTGTTATTCGGGAAGCTAGCTAGCATGAGTATTCAATAAATATCACTAGCTAAGCTAGCGAAATAGCTAGCTAGCGAGCCAGCTACGTGAATACAAACAGTGAATAGTCAGTATTTCACTTCTGTCAAGCCAGGGGATGCATCTCAAAGCCCTGGCTGCATTTTAAGGGGTCGTCACTTAATTCCATCTGCCAAACTGACATTTGGGTAAGAGACTAGGTTAAGTTTGGGGTTAAGTATAGGGCTAGGTATTAAAGTTAAGGTTGGGGGAAACAGTGACAACTCGCTTAAATCAAAGCTGTTTAATGAAGATGAAATGACATTACGTCAGTTTGCCAGATGGGATGAAATGGCAACCCCTAAAAATTAAGCCTTCGAAGGATGCAGCCTCGGATTTGAGATGCACCCAGGGGCTTGAGTCACGTCAGGGAATTCTGTTCCAGGGCTGCAGCTGGATAGTGTTGCACGCAAATGTCCGATATGAAAGTAGTTCCGACCATCTGGTGCCATGGCTCGTCAAACAATGCTTCTAGTGGGGTGGGTACCGGTACGGTTTTTTCCACTCATGACTGTTTTTGATGGACTTAGTTTGAACAGCCACCACCACTAGTAACCTATGAACCTATGTGAAACACTGATGTACTGTCCATTATTCAGTTGGTTTGTATTCTTCATTATTAACCTGTGTAGGCTTGCCTGTCTATTATCATCGGACTTATAAAAATCTGTCCTGCCATGTAACATGGCGTCATTCTGCCTGGTAATTTAAATGTCCACTCAGTCAATAATTATATGCATATTGGTTCACCACCTAAAATTGACTTGCTTGGAAATGGCCTGTTTTCTGTTGCCTCATTTTACCACACTTCAATACTATTGTTAGTCAGCCAGGTACCTTTCAATGGTCTGCTGACTTGTGTATATAGGCCGGTCCACTATTTGGAAACGCACTCTAGTGAGGTAGCTTTGTATCTAGTAAGAAATGTGCGAGTACTGAAAGGTTCAAAACTTCACACAATTTTCCTCCAATGTTATGAAACATTTTTTAAATTTGAAAATGGGAACATGCAGCATGTCCGTATAACAGCCAATTTTAGGTTTTTTAAGTAGATGTCTGTGAAATCCACAAAGTACATACAATTATGTACAACAAAATCTACACTTTGTTTATTATAAGCCTAATTAACTTTTGCAAAAATCTAAGAAGATGTTATGATTCTGCTATGACTGTCATGATTCTGATCTGCTTTGGCATGTCCCTGACCTGTTTGCTTTGTTTGTATTTGGATCTTTGCTATGTCTGACTATGCCTTGGGTTATGTATTGTGATTTGGTTACTTAGATTTGTTCATGTATTGTCTAGTTTAGTTTTTCCATGTTTTGTATTTTGCCAAATTCCATTCCTGTAGTTACATTCCAGTCCATGTTTTTGTTTTTACCATGCATTGCACTTTGTCTCCCCCTGTCTGGTCTTCTGTCATGTGTTTGCTCTCAGCCCCAGTACTGCGTGCCACACTTTCTGGTGATTTAATGGATTCTGGGTTTCAACCATTCCTTCCATTCTCGTTTACTTACCTCATCTTACTTTTTCTATATTACTAACCAATACTAATGGTTTGTTGTTTTTGCTAAACTACTAACCAAGACTTACATTGTTCATAGTACTAACTTACTAACAAGCACTAGGGATTGTATAGCTGCACTCTACTAATTGACAAATGATCTCTCAGCATTCACCCTGTTCTAGTCTCCGCCTCTTGCCTTCACTAAATTTACTTTGCTGTGTTTCTTGCAGATTTTCTGCACCTGCCTATTCACTGTTCGGCCACTCACTCTGTGCACTTAGAAATCCCTAACTGGATCTGTTTGTTCTGTCTATAGGCTGTCTTGTGATCCCTGTCCACGTTTTGGCTTTTGCCTTTTTTCATGTGATTAGGTACTTCCTCATGTTCATTCCTTTGTAATTAGTTTGATCCAATTAACCTGTTCCCTGCATAGCATGCGACCTTCCTCTTGTCTATTTAAACTGTCTTTTCACTCACAGCTCTAGTCAGAACGTTGATCAATACTTCTTTGTGCAGAGCGCCTCGTATGCCATTGAATATTGTTTCGCCTCTACTGGATAGTCCGACCTTGATTCTTGCCATAGCCCTTTTTGTACTGTTCTTGTCTTTATGGATTTTGACCTATTTTTGTATGACCACGAGTTCTGTGTTTGGATGCCCTGTGTATGACCCTTGGCTTTGCCCATCGACTACGACTTTTTGCCTATTGTTTTTGTACCTCTGCCCATCCGTCTTACTGGTTCTGACCCCTGCCTGTCTAGTCGATACTGTTTTTGGATTTCGTTTTGTGGCTTGGCAATTCCTGGGTATTTTGGCTTTGACTCGGACCCCATTAAAGGCATACGTTTTTTGGATTTCTAACTCTCGCGAGTGGTTCCTGAATGGTGCCTCCCAGAAGATGCTGAAGGCATGGCTGTGTCTCTTACCACAAAGTGTCTTTCTATGCAACATAGCATGTCACCGTAATATTGCTGAAAGTCACTTTTCACCCTCAAGTCTCTTGCAGTTCCTCCACACTTCCACAATGTAACAGGTTACTTGACAACACTGAAGGCTGACTTAGACAGTGGCAAATTGTCAAGAGTCATTTTCTGCTTTGAACAATTATTGTTACCCAATTGTTCGGTGTCCAGTCGGATGTTTCATGTTTGTGGATGATTTCCTACGCGACAGGTTAACAACACTGCCTGCCAGTCACTACTTGGCTACAATAAGCACACGTTTCTGGTCTTTCCAAGCTCATGGCACTCAATTTCATGGTTCTCGTTCGGATTGGACAATACCATACCATGATCTTGATTGGACGGTGTCACCAAGTATATTGATTAACGGAATGGTCTGAACCTTCTAACTTGCTCAAACAGTATTCATTGTCATTCACTCACGCATTGAGCGAATCCACGTGCCAACCAATCCTATACTTAAAAATTTTTCACCATCAGTGCCAGATGTTCTAGCTCCAGCAGTGATCTCCAGCAACATTTGTCACGCAGGTCACACAGGACTTTATAAACAGGAAAAGCAGTATTGTAAACAAACAGGAAAGACTATTGGTTTGTCAACATTCCATTTATCACCAAAAGTCCAAACATACACGTCTTCCCCCGAGGTTGCACTTGCTAAAGGACTAGTACTATTCAATCGGAGAGACAAACGCAACAGTGCACAGCAGAGTATCCACTTGTCCAGTACTGAGCACCCATTGATGCAACATTACCAAGACAGTCAAATTCCTGATGTTAATGAACACAGGCAAACTGGCTCCTACATTGACCTTGAGGATGCATGTTTCCTCACCCAGAGGTATAACGAGGTACATGCTGTACCCAACACGCCAACGGCAAACATACCACAAGGCAACGATGGCATCCAAGAGATAAGTCAAACCGAAAGATGTCAATTCACTGCTAAACATCACAATCAGCTAGGACCAATCCTATATTTGGTACTGATGGCTTTCTTAAACAGCACTCATTTGAACCAATCACTACTTATAGACATAGAGCATGGCAGATGAAATCTTCCACTACAGAGGCAACATATCTGCTGTGCAAATACTGCTAACCAGTCACTATGATAGTGCACTGAAACTGGAAACATGCCGAATTTTGCTCCAAGCTGTAAATGCTGTACCCGGGAATTATGCTTAAGAAAAGAAAGCTACAATCATCTCGCAAGTCTATCACCGAGTTCATGCCGTAACGTTTCAGAACTTGGCTGATATAGAGACTGCAGCAGCATTACCAGACCATGACATCATAATTACAACTACAAACGGGGACAGCGTAGATATGATACTCCATGAAGAGTTGTTGCAAAGACAATGGGTACTGATGCTTGCATTGACTGCGGGAGATAACTATAACATGTCAATGCGTTGGATGGTTAACACAAACTGGCAGTCATTCAGCAGCCAAGGACACCACTTACATTAGTAGGTGATGTTGTAATGATTGTATGTCAAAACTACGTAGAGGCTACAAGCAGCACAATGATGTGTACTTGAAAGTTGCTGTGCACAAAGACAAGCATACTGTGTTGCTCACAATGTGCTTCTCATTCGCCAAGTAAGAGGGCACAACACACACTGCTCCATTCCCTGTGGCAGTCGCCTCCTATTCTGGTGTTGCCCACATGGATTTGGAGAAGATCAATGCACTCTTGGTTTGTGCAAAAAACACTTTCAACATCAGTGTCAACACTCTCAGTGTACCACAATAACTGTTGGCCAATATGGGCCATACCTTCCAAATACAGATATAAGCAATACAGCGGCTGCTCCAAAAAGACCACAGCTAGTTGAACAGCGTTGCGAAGAGTCGTCCGAAGATGATGATGCCCATGATGATGTTGATGAGACCAAAGTTGAAATACCCTTCACTTATGATGGAGCAGCTGTTGTTCATTCAGGGGACACAGTTGATTTGGAAACAATATATCCGATAGGCAACAGCAATGAGATGACCAGCACATGCCATTTGTCTACTGCAGCAGACACAATGCCAATATACAGCTCCAACAGCAGCACAGATACATCCGGACACTTTCATTTAAACCGCCACTTAAGAGTCATGTCCTGAATAGAATTCGTTCAAAAACCTCCTGTGCCAACTTTACAGCTGTTACAAAATATGTGCAGCAAAACCCCAGAATGGACTGTGCCACTGGTTTATCCTGAGGGAATGTTGTTCCCCAGGATCTTTTGGGCTGTGGAAGGTCATTCAGTCATCGGTGCTTTACCATGAATATTCTACTCCAACATTATACAACGAAGTCATCAAATAAATTTGGCATCACTCAATGATCACCTTATCACTCGTGTTTTGGACGGAAGAATTTTGACTTCACATGATACCTCATACCTGCAATTTGCATTTGATGTGCTTTTGAATGCTGATTTGAACAGGAATTCAGCTAAAATTGCATGTCATCGTGGGTTAGAGGCTATCTTTCGTGATGGAGACAGGATTCTGCCCGACAGGCAAGAAAATCTCCTACCTTTCGATGAAATAGATGCTAAATGACAGGTCAATAGCATCGTCGCAACTTTACGGACAGAGGGACCATAGACATACAGTACAGTCGCCGTTAAAACCAAAGAAAACGGCATTAATCCGCCAGTACGGGGGCATTAGGCTCTCAGTAGAACCGGGAAATATCGTCGTGAGCTGTGCAGTAGGACCGGCGTATTGACGCGCATGAAGACGAAAGAACACCTCCCGCCGCCTACCGCGCACGGTGTAACTGGGCGATAGCCCGTTAGCCGGGTGTTTGTTTACTCGTAACTGAGCCTCTTGGGCGGTTGGGGCGGTAGTAGTCCGTACATGCAGATAATGGCACAGCTTGTTGGCGATTTATTTCCATATATGAATGCAATAACGTTACGGTAGCCTACATAAAATATTGATTTGCTATGGCGGGGGTGATGTTGCCGGTAATCATTTCTGCAAACCTGTTTGTATTTGACGATACAGTTTTCTCAACCTGTGCTAATATTTAAAACTTTAGTGCGGTATAATACGCAATTGGATTATTAAATATCATGCTATTTTTGGTGAGGATTTTGTTTGTCAGGTGTCATTTCTGCAATATTTTATGTCCGGAGAAAATGCATGCTTTTATGTACTATTAGGCTTATTTTACACTCAAGTGCCGAAAAAAAAAAATTTATATATATATATATATATATAAATTTTTTTTTTTTTTTCCCTGTTGCAAACCTGTAATTTAGTATAACATATCCATTCCTACAGTAGGCTATACGTTGACTGGTTCCACAAACGGAATTTGTTTGAAGCGTCTGGTATCGATAGGCCTACAGAATTTGCTGGCGGAAAGTTATCTGGTCACGAATTCACGGAAATTACTCACGCTTTTTGTGGATCAGTTATTTTTCTTCAGTTATTTGGAATAAAGCCTTGCACAGTCATTTTTCAGTGGCACGTCCTTTGACTGGTTCCGCAAATAATTTCCAGTTTCGGAAACAGCGCCCTTTGTCAGGCCGAACTTATGATATTCTTTGTTTATTGGCATTATTGCGTGCCCCTGCCCACAACGAAACAGACACATGTATTTCCACCAATTTTAGCCAGCATTGCTCTATAGGGGATATCACAATAATTGGTAAAATTTATGGCTAATTGTTCCGTGTGTCCACATTGTGTCAGCTGGAATCCATGTGCGCTGGCCTCAGTTCACGATGATTTGTGCATCCATCGATATTCAACTGCTATCAGCGACTACGGAGGATTCTTTCTACTCTTTCCAATTCAAGTAGGCCTAGTAAATGCCAAGTATACATTAAAATTATGAGGATGAGACTACCAAATTCAGATTAACACAGGACATGACTCATGATCAGCCCATTGTGCCACAGAAAAACAGTGATGGCAGGGGGGAAAATGTTTTGTCACACCGACTACAATAAATTTCATAAAATTCTTTCAGAAAAAATATACAAGAATAAACATGTCTCATAAATTACAAGTTTGAAAACCTACAAAATGGCATTTGCAGAACTAGTCAAATGACAGTCACTCTAATGGGTGTTGATGGAAAAAGTATGAAGAGTACTGAATTGGGATTTATACGGTCAAATGTACCATAATTTCCGATCATAATGACACTAATAATGTGTGATGAATCCCGGGATTACACGTGTTTAACAGCCACACACTGCACAGTGCGCCTTATCACAAGTGTTGATTTGGTAGCCCACTTGCAACGGCAAGCAACAGTTATCGGGCATTTTCTTTATGAAGCCAAATATCTCTAAACGATAGGAGTTAAATCCACAATAATTTACCGTTTCCAGCTATGTCAAACTCAAGACTGACAGCGAAGTCGTTTTCCCGCAAAAAAAGGTTTGATTTCTGCAAATTGCGGAACCGGTCAACCCACTGTATATCAAAGCTTACTCGCACCCCGTCGCAGTAGAAATTCATTTAGGGACAGAACCTGAATGTTTTGCGATTTATATACTGTTTAGTTTTAAAATGCTAGTTGGCAATTTTTAACCAATTTTTCGAAACGTTTTGCATCGTCTGTATTTGTTTTAATGACTTCTCATAACGATTCAGATAACCATTGAGATGTTCAAACAATGTTCGCAAAGCTTGCAACTAGAAAAATAAGTGTACAATATGTACCATAACTACTCTTGAATGCACTAAAAAAAAAAAAAAAAACCAAGCAAAGTAAACTATTTGTGGAACCTTACACAGGATGTTTTAGTAAGCTTATTCTACATCTAAGGAAACGCAATTTAAAAAAAAAAAAAAAAATCTGCTCAATATCTTTAGCTCTTTCGTAAACTGAATTCACGGAATTAAAAGCGGATACACTTGGCACCGATACTGTAATGTACCGATCAGGAACCAGTCGAGAGAACGAGGAAATGCAGTAGAGCTTGTTTTATTGGCAAAGGGGGGAGAATTCCCGCAAGGCAGAAAGCAACAGTACAGAGTCCACAATCCATAAGTCAAAATCCAGTTGGGCAAAAATAGTATCAAAACCAGGGCAGCAATCACAGTAATCGTAGTCGGACAGAAATAGGTCTGGTACACCGGAATATTTCTATCAGAGAAGCAAGCCAGAATCCACAGGACGTAATCTGAATCGTTACCAGGGCAGCAAACAGATCTCGTAGTCGGGAAGAAAAGTGGTCAAAACACACAGATGCAACAATTATCCAAAATCACAAAGGCAATAATCGAAAGTCGGGCAATCCAGTCAGAAAGATAAACACTGAGAAATCAAGGCGAGAAACGTGGCACGAGAAAACTACGGAGAATGATCTGACAAGAAAGTGAACCAAACAGACATCTTATATACACACCTGGGGTAAACACATGACCAGGGAGAACAGGTGCAATCAATGGTAATGATCAGGGAGAGACACATGAGGAATAAACTAATTACATGAATTTGGCTGTAGCCAAAACGCAGACAGGGATCACAAGACATACCTAAGTACAAAACAGCCCCGGTTAAGGAGTACTAAACTGCCAAGATAAAAAAGGAAAGCACAAAGTATAAGTGGAAATCCACAGAAACTTGCAGCAGAGATAATTAGGTATAGGCAAGGAGGCGGAGATTAGAATTGATTGACTGCTGAGAGATCGTTAGTCTATTAGTATGTGCAGCTATACAATCCCGAGTGCATGTTAGAAAGTTAGTAAAAATATACAAGATTAGTGTGGTTAGTAATATCAAAAACAATAAACTGTTAGTATGTGTTGATAAGACAGGGGAGACAAAGTGCAAACCATGGAAATGAAAACATGGCATGGAAACTAAATGATCTAAGACATGAAAAATAATAACACCATGAAATCCAAACTACCAAAACACAATACATAATCCTAAGAATGGTCAGACAGGCAGTGGTCACTTAAACACAAGAATCCTGAACATGGCTGAGCCAGGCACAGAACTTAAACATGACATGCAGAATGCAGATCACAACAGATTCAATAAACTCAGTTCGTGTCATCTCTATTTATCACTCATTGTCACCCTAATATTTCCTTTAAACTCGTTGTAGCCTATTGAAGAATTAATGACCAGGTCAGCGCGTGGCAGAAATTTTCTATAAAATACCCAACCATAAATTGACATCACATTCACAACTATGGAACCTATCACGATACGACGCATTTCCCCAGAGTTTAGGACGAAGATTGACTCCTTGGCGAGAGACAACCTCACACCTCTGGAGGTCCGAAAACGCATAATTTCGGAGGATAACGTGATCATAGGCTCACAGGCTGTTAAGTTGTACGAAGTATATTGCCAATTTGTTTATTTATATTGCAGCTGGCTTTTCAAATCCAATAAATCAACTGCGGCACACTTCGCTGAAGGTCTACCCGCAATCACAGTTTCTGCAATAAAAAGACATATTTAAAATACCAAAAAAATTTCCTTCAAGAATACAATTTCTTATATTTCGCAGTCAAATTTATCATAATATTTTTTTCTTGTTCATGCTAGGCTTTTTAAACAGAGGATCAGCTACACGCTTTCCAGAGGTCGCAGAAGCTCTCACTTACACTTTCACTGCAAGAGAAAATAAAAAGATGTTAAAATACATGATGGCAAACACAAACGTAATTCTAAAAGTGAAAATGCCCTCTATTCTATAACTTTCACACAGTACTACATTCAGTTCTGTGGAGCCACATATGGTTATTCCTGGCGGTAAATTGTCCCGTGATACGGCTCATTGGTTAGATCATGGTTAGAAATGCGTAAGAAGGGCGAAATGTTCGAGATAACCGGGCATGAACTAACACTGGCTCTTTGGTTTTAACGGCGACTGTACTGTATTTCTTCACCTTAACCTGTAATGACACAGCAACTCCTGGCTTGGCACCACTTTGTTCGGCCATTCAACATTACTCTGAACAACACTGCCCAAACAGGCTGCATGATCTTCTGCAAAACTACTGTGTTTTACTGACTCGTGTGTGGGAAAGAACTGTACACCACATTTGGTCCTATATTACGACAAGTCCAGAACAAATCTTGGGCCCAATAAAAAGTTTGTGGATGAGATTTGAATTTCAAAGCGCTTGTGCTTTGAGAAGCCGTCCGCACGTACATGCAGGAGTGACACTCAAGGATGAGCCACACCATTAAACTCTTGGAAGAGTCAGATGCTCAAATATGTCCCTCTGGTCAACTGACACTGGCACTGATTATGGTACACTGTTGGCAGATGGATTGGTGGACAGTGTTGCAGACTTTGAAAACCTGCAGCAACTTGCAGGAACTCTACAACAACATTCTTGTGTGAAAGCAGGTGGACGTTGTCTCAAACGCAAGGCAAAGGATGATACATTTATATGTAGAGTACCAAAGCACCCTCCAAGTTGCACATACCACTTCGAACATTATGGCCTCCTGTACCCACCTGAAACCTATGAGCAACTGCACTGCTTGGATTTGGCTACCATATGTCATTGTCAATAGCATTGGCAAACCACCCCAGAGTTTAGTGCTGGCTTTTGGCACTACCCAGCCCAAAATGATGAACACTTTGTCCTATCCATACCCAGATTGTTCGTGGCAATGAAGTTTAGTACTAATGTACAAGTTTGTGACAGGAATTTTCAAGTTTCCTACCTAGCAAAATATGCTGCAGGGATGGATGAAAAAAAGGTCTGTGACTGTCTCGAAAACAGCAGCTACAGATGAGGTTCATGTAGATGTCCATGACCCAAACAATATAAAAATCAGTGGGCAATGCCTACACCCATTAAATTCAAAGAATACAAACCTAGCACACGAACTGGCTTTGACAGAGATGATCTGGTACAGTTTGAATTTTGTATTCATAAAATGCAACTTCGTCTATGTTAATGCTTCAACCAATCCACCAGAACATCGATCAGCAGTGGTGAAATACAGAAAAAAGCCCAACAATCGACAGCAAGAACAAGTGGTGTTGGTTCGCCAGAAACTATTGCAGCACGTCTCCCATTGCCAGCATGGCGACATTTCACTGCATCACAGGTCAACATCATTTCCAATTATGAGAGAGGCTACTTCTACATGGACAGTACATCAGCTTTTTCAATCCGACCTCCAGAATTGCTTTTAGTTTCCACCTTGGAACTGTACCTGCGGTGGTTCCCATGGGGGAACGATGCAACGGCAGATACCAAACCCATCCTGAATGCATCCCATCTACTGGATGGCATCGGACACTGTGTTCGCATCAGGGCACCTCATCTTATGGATGTAGCAGCATACCTGCATGACTTGATGACAAATCCAGATGAAGCCATTGCCAACATGGCGATTGAGCTGTATGTTCATATACTATGTCCACTGGTTACAGAAAGCCAAAATGCAAGAGACGATGCAAGTGATCACTCGAAACGATTTGTTGATGACAGTGAAAAGCGTAGAACTGTAGTCTTTTTCAGAAGTCCATCACCATAAAATATACCAGCATTTTTTACTCATCTAGTGCTAACAATGGGCAAGTTAGCTACAGAATTGGATGTCTATAGCCAACCCAGAATGACTGCAGCATTGAAAACAGCTATACTCCTCAACCATAACCAACCAGATGAGCATGATGTCAAATGTCTTGCCCGCAGATATGTTGTAGAACAGCTACTGTGGTACCCATTCGGGACAGTAACCTTTACAAAACATTTAAATGCTGCTTTACAGGGTTTACGAGGCATTTTGTTGGGCAATGCTGGTTTCCCACTTCCAAGCACCACACAGGAACAAATAGATGATGCAAACTCGCAGGAATTGGCCGATCATGAACGTTTCATTCTAGAAGCAGCGCTTGTTGTCCTCAGTGAAGAAGGATTGCCGCACTTTCCAAATGGTGAGGACTTTAAAAACCTCTTAAGACCCAAGCTCTTTTTCGATATGCATTTTTTTATTTCTCTTTGCTATTTGGGCTTATTGGAACCTGATAAGTGTAGAAACTAAGTATCATCTTTTGACATGATGTAGTTGATATTGACTAATAAATGGTTTCTGTCATGTGTTTTTCTCCTCTGACACCTCTAGATGGCAGTGTAAGCGTCCACACATTTGGTCATACGGCCTCAGTTAAGCAGAATTAAATGCAGTGACAATATAACCCAAAATGCGATGTCCTTGTATGAGGACGCCAGGTCTTAAAGGAACAGTCCACCGTACTTTCATAATGAAATATGTTTTTCTATGAAATGAGACGAGATGATACGTACCTCTCCGAGCTTTGAGCGATCACCCAGTCAGCCAGGCGGGCTGCCACTCCTGTTAGCATTTGTAGCTAGACTCATTGTGGTCAACGGTACTTTTGGGGGCTGTAGTTAGATGTGACCAAAGTCTTCCATGTTTTTCCTGTTTACATAGGTTTATATGACCAGTGACATGAGTTCGGGTTCGGGGACGCAAATCCAAAAGTGGCTTTTTGTCAGCGAGCTGAAATCAGTCTGCAGGCATAGCACGTAGCTAGCGAACTGTCAGCAGTCGCTGATACATGAAGTGGACACGTTAGCTTCATTTGTAACCGCACACAGTTACTAATGGATAAAGCCTGATTACTTCGCTGCGACAATCTTTACGGTCATTATCGCTTGAGTACCCATTGTTAACCGCCCCGCAGGACGCACTTATATGATGCCGCTAAATTTAGTGGAAATAAATGAGCTGCTAGGTTTCTGTTGTACCCAGTCAAATATCAGCTCTAACATTGCTATGGTTACAAGTTGGGTAGTGGATGAATTTCGAATGGTGAAACGACCGTAGCCGAACTACCTGTGCGGCTCCACGGTGTTAATGCATACCTGCCAGCCGCCAGCCAATTAGAAAAAATTAGAAAAAGGTTTTCACCCAGACCATGGTATAAAAGAAAATAATCAAGTGTGCTACTATGGAACATTTTCAAATGGAGGACATAGATGCCGACGACTGGCTTGTGGCGGATCCGGAGCCATATCTATTTGAACCGGAATATACCGAGGAGGAGCGAGCCGAAATGGACCGTGAGAGGGAAGAAGAAACGAACGAAGATGAATCGTATGTGAAGAAGTGAAGTGAAGGTTCGCAAGCTATGTGCTTTGCCAGCAGACTGATTTCACCTCGCTGACTCGTACTCAAGCGATAACGACCGTAAATATTATAGCAGCGAAAAAAATCAGGCTTTATCCATTAAAAGATTGTAATTGAGTACGGTTACAAATGAAGCTAACGTGTCCACTTCATGTATCAGCGACTGCTGACAGTCCGCTAGCTATGTGTTATGCCAGCAGACTGATTTCAGCTCGCTGACTGCGGAAACCGTCATAAGTTCATTGTAATTGTGGGTAGCAAGTAAGCTACAGTCTGCATAATCACACATAATGTTGGGTTATGCATAATCTCCGTTTCAGATTAATGCTGCGATATGATATTGCTCGCAAATGACCATGGTATAAGCAGGATAATCAACTCGAAGGTGAGCATTCCACGGTTTTAATACTCTTCGCAAAGGCAACCACCCGACGCGAACTCCGCGTCGTGCATTAAAACCGTGGAATGCACACCTTCTCGTTAATTATCCCTTACTTATAATTTTCTGCAAGCTCTGGCTTCCTGACTGTGTACTAAGTAGTGCAGTGCAGTCACGTTGGTTGTATTTACGGAAGTAGGGGGGGTCGTGGGAGAGAAAAGAAATCAGAAGTGAAGGTATCAATGCGCTGTCGAAGCGCGCAGAAGGTGTTACTACGTCTGTCATTATAGTACGCACTTCCCACAGCATAGAAAAAGCCATTTTAGGATTTGCGTCCCCGAACCCGAACTCATGTCACTGGTCATATAAACCTATGTAAACAGGAA
Source organism: Gymnothorax reevesii (assembly GCA_029721435.1). Classification (NCBI taxonomy): domain Eukaryota; kingdom Metazoa; phylum Chordata; class Actinopteri; order Anguilliformes; family Muraenidae; genus Gymnothorax; species Gymnothorax reevesii. The sequence goes on from CM056575.1 coordinate 77,617,017, forward strand.
AAACGTGGAAGACTTTGGTCGCATCTAACTACAGCCCCGAAAAATACTGTTGACCACAATGAGTCTAGCTACAAATGCTAACAGGAGTGGCAGCCCGTCTGGCTGACTGGGTGATCGCTCAAAGATCGGAGAGGTACGTATCATCTCGTCTCATTTCATAGAAAAACATATTTCATTATGAAAATACGGTGGACTGTTCCTTTAAGAGGTTAAAAACAGTCCTGCAATATACCAACCACAAATCAAAGCCTTACACTATCAGCAGTCTCCACAGTCTGTGCAAGAACAACAACATGCTCTCAATCACTGCATCACTGCAATAAATAGTGCTGAGAATACTTACCACTTGGAGGAAAACTGCTTCTTATTAGTTGGACCGCCAGGTTCAGGAAAGACGTACATCTTGCTTCTTGCAAACACGTATGCGCTTACTAAAAGCATGCGTGCTGTCCTTGTTGCTGTTACTTCTGAAAGAGCTCGTCGTTTAGGAGGGTTCCATGTCCACATGACATTTGCACTACCCGTTGTCAATGTCAAGTTCCACACAATTAACAGTATTGTTTCAAAGGTAGTAACATCACTTCTTAAGACCCCAGTTCAGCTAGCAATGCTGCAACGCCTACAAGTTCTGTTGATTGAAGAGATAGGATTGCTATCTTCAGAGTTGTTTGTGGCAATTGGCACCATACTAAGACTTAACAGGAATTATCAACAACCAATGGGTGGACTTGTTGTCATCGCCACAGGAGATCCTTATCAACTGACACCAGTTGAAGGCACCCCATTTTGGACTAGCCTCTACCTCATGATGTCATTCAGAATTTTACCAATGAAACATTATGTACGATCATGTGAAGACAAGGATCTGCAACAATTGATTGACATCATGCGAAGTATTGCCATCACTGATGACCAAATCGATGACTTTGTCAATACTATTTCCAGTAGGTGCATACCAAATGCTGTTCCTTCTTGGGATGAAGTGTCAAACAATGCATTGAAATCGTTGGCACTAAAGCTGCTTGCCAAGAAATCATCACTTAGTATATCACTGAAAAACAAAACGATCCTCAAGTCAGCTGCCAAACATTCACTGCGCGAGATGAGGCTGAGACTTTTCAAGGCATTAGGGGGACAGCTAATCAACGTGTCAAGGATAAACTGAACTAATCCTGCCAAGAAAAAGAAATTCTAGTCTTATTTCCGGACCAAATTCTCCGTCTGACATACAATAATTCACAACCAACTCCACAGACACCAAGATTTTCTCAAGGACAGTTGTGCGTAGTTATGCAGCTACCAGACAATGACAGCAACAAACTGTGGTAGAAATTAGTGCCAGCTGGGGAAAGGATCCTCGATCCTAATAACTTGCCACTATGAGACATTTTTTCAATTACCCCTGCAATGTCCCGTTCATCATTGTCGGCATTGGACATACAATAGCACGCAGAATACAGTACAGACTGACATACTATGTATGTAGCAGGATACACAAAGCACCAGGAAAAACATGCTCAAGAATTGCCACACAGATCTCCTGCACGGAACGTAAGTACAGTCTTTGGGAACGAGAACGATTGTTAGTCCTGATCAGTCGTGTCAAATCACTGGACAAAATCATATTTGTCACACAAGATCCTTCTGACACCTTGCTGGCAATTCGGAAAGTCATTCAGACAACGCCTACATGGACAGTGCATATAGAGTACATACTGTGAGCATTAGATGAATCTTCCCTAACCCAAGTAATCACCCATGACAACAACCAATACCCACCAACTGTACGCATGGAGCAACTACTAAGTGCAGATGTTGGCTACGTGTACATGCTGGTCAGTACCAAAGATATACAGTTTGCATATGTGGGAGAAACTGCATCTATAAAGCACCACTTGCAGGAACACAACAGTGGACATGGATCAAGATATACCAACACTCCACATCTGCATCCATGGGTGTGCTTTGCACTAGTCTAGAGATTTCCTGGAACTGGTTAACAAGTAAACATCAGAGCCTGAAAATTTTTCGAACACCTTTGGCACCAAAAAAATGCAAGCGATCATCTACCAAATACACGATTCATATACACCAATGGTCTTGTGATTTTCAACCAACTTCGCACACGGTACCCACAGCTGGTATGGGAGCAATTGGGAAACTTCCACTAACTTCATCAACCAGGAACTCCCCTATAAATGCAAGAATCCTACAGGTGCACCTTCAAATTTTACACTTTTCTTCAGTCATACTGCAATGACCACATTTACCTATTCTTAGCCCTGTATTCACAGCAAATATCATATCACACACTTACAATGAGCAATGTTATTGATATTTAGGGCTCTAATTTGGTAGACCAAGTTGCAGGCGCTGCGATTGGGGGTGCGCCACGCCAACGGGGTGTGTCCAGGCGTATGTTGCAATTTCATGCCCGGCGTAGCCTGGCGCAAGTACTCCTCTGTCCCGCCTCTGTCCCTTCTTCCAGCGCAAGTTGGCAAAGAAGGCGTGTTTGGGTATAACACAGCCAAGTCAAATATTGCTCATTGGCAAGAGAAACAATGGATAGCATGTTCCTATTATTACAGCCTGTTGCTGCTTAAAATTTTGGGATAAACATGCATGGACAACAATGCAAGATACGTAACACATTTATTTTCAATATGTGATCTTAACTCAGTACGAGATCATAACAGTCAGGCTGTATTCCTTTCCCCCACTAAAAACGACCTAAGTGACAATAGTAGAGTGTTGAGCTGCTTGCACACTGGACGTGAAACAAATTTTTCGCTCGAAAGATTGCGTTGAAGGCAGTGTCTTGTGTCCGAAAGTCTGACAGGGTTGTAATATATCTCCGTGTCCGACAGTCGATTATTGTTTTTAATTTCTTCAAATCTACTGACTCTTTTAGATATTAAACGTGAATGTTTTGATAAGAGGGCTCAGTTCTTCAAGATGAGTACCGAGAATTTCAATCAATGTTTCTGTTTAAGCTCTGCTCAATAAAGTGAGACAACATTGGCGCAAGACAATGTACAATGCCTCCGTGTCTGACAGCCCAAAAAAAAAAAAAAAAAAAAAGAGGACGATTAGAACAGATTGATAACGAAATAAAGAATAAAAAGAAACATTTTAACAACAGAACATCCAATGAACACTGCGATTAATTTATTAGCATGTCATTTTTTTGGATGTTCTGTTGATTGGTGATGGATATGTATTTTTATCCTTTATCCCCTTATAAATCTCTTCTCATATCATTACTTTTATTTTTTGCTGGGTGCCGGACATGGAGTATTTTGCATTTTGCGTCTGACAGTCTTGATCGTGCATGCAATAATTTATTCACACTGTCAATGGTCATGGAATTGATTTGCTCTCTGATTGCAAGCACTATTTTATCTCTGCTGTGGAAATAAAGCGTGAATCTGTTTGATCCATCTGACTACTTTTCAAAAGAAAGACCGAATAAAGACAGTTGCCTGTTTTCAAAGGAAGAAAACAGACAAATAAAAAGACCAAGAAAAGTCATTAGCCCTTTGCATTGACTTTGACTGTAATCAGTCATGCGTTAAACTTGTTTCGCGTCCAGTGTGCAAGCGGCTTTACCGAGCATAGAACGCAAGCATTATACACGCACTGCCTGATGCCGAGGCAGTTTGTGGTTGGCTGAGAAAGATGTGAAATCGTTAATTTGCATCATTGATTCAGTTGCGTTGATTAAGTCAGGTCGAGTTTCCATCACGCGTGCCAACCGCCTTTGATCTCACATGAGGACAATCGATATAGATACTACAATTTATGTGCTGATTCAGATAGTTACATTAAACAGTGGTTGCTGTAATTATTTACTGTATTGAAATATGTCTGACATTCTGGAAACCTGCCTGTGATGTTTCGGTGATGTGTTCGCACTGTGTGCCGGTCAGCCAAATTACCACTGCACAGAAAGTGAATCAGGTTGGAGCTGGTGAGCTTTCTGCGCAACTGCAGCGAAGACTTTTCTACAAAATTGTCACTGTGTCTTGATGAATAAGTGACACTTCCCCCTACTACGCCACCACACCCATCTCGGCGCACGTTCGTCTGCGCACGGTGTTGCACCTCACGAAATTACCACCGCGCGGGCTGCGCCGGACGAAATTACCACTACGCTACGCCACCTGCGCTTCGCCAAGAAATTAGAGCCCTTAATCATCAAGCATTGAATAACCACTTGCATTAACCACAGCATGCATCCTTCTCACTATCTGTACATTTCAATTCAAAGTGACCTTGGTATAAAATTACCTTCTCAATCATGTAACTAGATACACCTTTCTCATGTAAATATATACTCATGCAATTCCTTTCAGTGAGCGGATGCTTAAATGCATGGTAGTTCATTGAGCATCCTCTCACCACTTATTTACGAAGTAAATGCACCTGAAACACTTCCAATTATGCAGAGGACAATTATTTCCATAGACTTCTAAAACATTGCTCTTCCTCTTTCAACATTGCTCTACCGAAAACCTTACTTAACATGCTCAACTCATTCATTATCTTTAAATAATCCTTACCTTTTACTTCCTTCTACTTCCAGGTAAATACAACCATGCTTCGGCAGTATATTGAGCAAGGAGATATGCCCAATGCTATGGCAGTCTTTAATTATCACACCATAAGTGATGTAAACTTGACATATGTGGTAAACCACCCAGATGACAACACTCGTTTGCTGGCTGAAATCCTCCGTATAAAGAAGGCAAAAGGCAGAAAACCTTCAAAGGATAACAAATTTGCGAAAGTAGACAAACAATACGATCGATTGATTCTCATGAGGTGAGCACCATTTTATAATAATCAAAATTGCAACAAATCACTCACATGGCATTTAGCTAAGAAATACCTTACCTGAACTTGCACAGCAACGACATGTTGCAGTTGTTGCATTGACATCTGCTTTAACATTGACATTCCCATTACACCAAACTGGCACGATCTAATACTTCATTGATAGAGCGCTTATCTGTATGACGTCCTTGTCAGACTAAGTCTGCATTCCCTTTATATTTCTTGTTTCAGGGAACTGACTAAAGGAGATCTGTTCTATAACAGACAACACACAGGAAATGAGAAACCTATTCAAAATTCAGAATTATACGTGGATTGGGGCAAGTGTGGGACTCTTCGAACCTGAATATAAAACTATGATAAATAACATTCCACTGTTGACCTTAGAGCAACCACTGCTCCCTATAAGAGCAGTTGTTGCTTACAGAATTACAAGGCCATAAGTGGCCGAGTACACTGACAAAGTTGTACCAAGATCTCTATATGTTTAAAACGCCAACATTAGTGTCAGCAGAGCAAATCCTTACCTCTTGTTGAGCAGACCCTTGTGATAGTCAGTATGATGAAGTTACACGCTGTCCAGCTACAGTGACTGACCTGTCTAGGAGAGTGCTGTCATGTCGCACAACATCAGCTGAAGCTAACATCCAACGTGTGCCCTTCAAGTCCACTACATTCACTCGTCTCTTCCTGTCACCAGCTGCTATGAAGCTAAATTGTACAATACTCAGATCTACGGCTACGCACAAAGAAAGCACTCTCCTATACATCATACTTCAGTTCCTAAAATTCCTTCTGTGTAAGGGAAACTTACCATAAAAGCATTTATCCCCATAATATATTACTGTACTTGAAATGGAACTATTTTGCAACACTGCAACTTTACTATTGACAACTGGCAGATACGTGCCCTGTTGGTCAAACTACCCATCTTACACATAAAACCCTATCAAACCATTGCCTTAACATGATTATCATCAATATCATTCTGAGCAATTCTCATCTTTTTCAGATCACAAGTCCATAGCTGCTAATGCTCAAACTCCGATAACACATCGAACGTGTCCTTGATGTCTATAGAAACAACCACATCACATGGCAAATCTCAGGCTGGTATAAGCCAGGATTATGAGCAACTGATGAGGAAGTCCGAGAACCACGCTTCAATTTGACATCTGTGCGACCATCACGCATTCTGCCGGATGCGCTCCTATTTCAGCTTCAATAAGACAACAACCAACCTCATCAAATAGAAGCTGCAATACAACGTCCTTGTCATCAACAGGTTGTTGCAAACAGGCTAGTAGCATCGCTCAATCCTGCAGCAACAACCACCACCACCAGAGCTGAACTGTCAACACATCAAACCCATTCTACGGGAACACAAGCACAAAGGGCTGAACTAATCGCATCAACATCAGCAGCAACAACACCACTCCATCAAGGTGAACTTCCTGATCTTCAAACCCAAAATATCTATGCGACCATGGCAGGTGCAAGTAGCACACCACATGTTGAAGACCAACTGCCAAACATGGTAAACAACTGCAGAAGACAAACTATTCCTCAATCCGCATCCAATACCAATTCAAAGAAATCGTCAAACATGTCAAAGTAATGCAACTGTCATTTGCACAATTTCATACACCTTTGATAGCATGCATGTAATTCAGTAACTCAGGGCTCTCAAGTCTCATGCATTGAGCGTGGGACTCACGCATTTCAATAAGTTCACACGCTCTCACGCCACACATGACATTTCTCACACTGAGAAGTGATAAAATCGCCGCAAATTAGTAACAGAGACTGTTGCAGCCATTTATGCCATTTTGTGTTTTGGTCTGTTCTCATGGGGTTTCTGCAATACTTCCCTTAGGCTGTAGAGGGGCTGACACTATTTAGGGACGTCACTCAGGTGAGCATGCAGGGGAATTAGGCTCGAGGAAGCACACGTTTTCAACCGTGGTTTCTGGTGCACAGTCTGGTCTCAGTTACTTTGAGCTCATATATAGACAACAGTTGTGTACACTGTAATTTTAATAATGAATTAATAAAAGCGAATTTTAACGTGTTCCACCATCCAAAAGACAGTTTTTAATTTACCACGCGTTGGAGATGACAACGAACCGACCAGTTCCCATGCGGTTTCTTCGAAGGTTCGTAGATTGCCGCTACAAATGTTGAAAACGGCTTCGAAGGACGGATTAGATACAATGTAACGCTTCAGAGGGCGGATTGATTGGATACAAAGTAACAAAAGGTCATTGCGGCTCTTTTTGATTCCCAACCTGGATTTTCTGCTGGCGAACAGGGGTCAACAAGATCACGGTAAGACTGTTTGACTGAGAATTGTTTGCTGTGAAAGAGATTGGCCTTCTCGCAATGGGATATTGGAAAGTCCTGCAACAATTCTGCTTAAAGGTGCAGTTCGGAAGTGAAATCAAATGACTCTTTCTAATGTTAAAACCCGTATTCCTTGAAATGGCAATGTAAGAGGCAGAGCATGCTAAAAGAACCACTAAACTTACCCCTAAAGCATTAGAAGGAAAAATAATATTGCTGCAAAAGGAAAGATATTCTAAAATAAAACTGCTTAACAAAATATCAAAAGATCTTGCGCAAGTGACGTCTTCAACTAAAAATAGATCCGATGTGCAGGAGAAATATGAAAGCTTCTCTAAAATGATTGCGGAAGCCAGAGAGTTTCATGATCTATTAAAGCCAATAAAGCCTGCCGATGAAATGTCAAAACATAGTGAATGGTTTGAAACCCACATACAAAACGTCCAGCAAAGAATCCAACAAACTGAAAAGTCGTTGATGGAAACAGAAGGCCATGTAGGCCTACCGGAGAATGATGATGACTGTGGGGGTGATAATGAACAGGAGAAAAGGGATGTTAATGATGCTCAATTTAAAGGTGTTCATGATGATGCTCAACTTAAAGGTGTTTATAATGATGCTCAACTTGAAGGTGCTCATGATTATAATCACAAAATCAATGTGCAGAAGGAATTGCATGATGGTCATGTTGAGGTCAATGATGATGGTGTGCATAAAAGTGATGGGCGTGACATTGTCAATGATTTGACTTTGACTGGTAACAAAGATGCACAAAATAATGTGGATGATGAGGATGATTATTATGACGATGATGACGCCATTTGCCCAAATGACAGTGTTTCCAATGTGGGCACATCCAGCCGCATATCATTGAGGTCAACAATCTTGTCTGCATGCCTAAGGGCAGAGGCCGACAGGGCCGCTCTTCTTGCCATGGCAAGCTCTCTCAAGGAAAAACACGAGCTGGATGCTCAGGAACAACAAATAAAACAGAAAAGGGACCTTCTTGATTTGCAAAGCCAAATTGCTGCTCAAATTGCAAAGGTTAATGTGGTCAGATATGGAGGCTCTGATATAAGCCATCGCAGCAGACATGGAGGATCCGACACGCGCAGCAAAGCTCGCTCAGCTTGTTCAGTTAATGGTATGAATTCTTATCTGAAACGGTCTAAGCATATGTCTACTCTTAGGCCCTCTGTCCCAGACTTTGTTCCACAAAAACAAATCCATCAATTCATTCAACCACCCATAGGAGGCTGCAAAGCTGCGATATTGAAGGGGCTGAATCCCAAAGAATCTAAACAGCATGTCATTTGTCTGCCAGGCGGGAGCAGCAAACCTCCAAGGTTATTGGGAGCACGATCAAAGATGCCACCTGCTGCTCAGCAACCTATAAGTGTTTTTGCCCTAAATCAAACATCAAGTCAGCTTCCTCAAAATTCTCAGCTGGCACATCAAATATCTTGTGAACAGGAACCTCCTCAGAGTACTCGCAGAGTAACAACAGATATGGGTCAGGGTCAATCTACATCTAACAGTCTACATCCCAATCCAACTGTGTTATCATCTCATGATTACCCCACCACATATTATGAGCAGGAACCTTGTCAGTGGGCTGCTGAAGTAACAGATCAGGGCCAAGGCAATCTTCTAACAATCATGCAACGGCAGAATGACATAACCGCTCTACTGGTGCAACAACAGTCATCATTGTCCTTACCTCCAAGGGATATACCTACCTTTAATGGTAACCCGCTAGAATTCATTGCTTTCATGAGAGCATTTGTGCATGGGGTTGAAACAAAGACTGCTGACCCTGTGGACTGCTTGTATTTCTTAGAGCAGTACACCACAGGACAACCTAAAGAACTGGTCAAGAGCTGTCAACATATGCCACCTAAAAGGGGTTATTCGCGAGCAAAGACACTTCTAAGAGAGCAATTTGGCAATGAACAAAAAATAGCCATTACCTACATGGAGAAGGCTCTGGGATGGCAACCAGTGAAGTCGGAAGATGTCAAGGCCTTGCAAGCCTTTGCTTTGTTTTTGCGAGTGTGTTGTAATGCCATGGAGGACATCAGCTACATGTCAGAGATTAATATCCCATCCAATTTGAGGAATTTAATCTTAAAACTCCCATACAAGCTGAGAGAAAGATGGAGAAACACTGCCTATGAGTTGCAGGAGAAATACAGTCGCCAAGCAGGTTTCGTTGACCTTGTAAACTTCATAGAGAGGCAAGTGTCCATTGTGTCTGATCCACTTTATGGAAACATTCAGGATGCTTCAGCCTTACCTTCAAGGGACAAAAGTGGAAACAAAGGTTCACAGAGTCGATTTAAGGACAAAGGAAGCAGTTTTGCTACCTCTGTTGCAGCTGTTAATTCTGAGAGCTGCATGACCTTTACAAGCAGAAAGAAAAACTTTCCTCAGAAGTGCAGAAAGTCATCTTGTTTACTGTGTGAAGAAGATCACCGATTGGAGTGTGTGCCCTAAAATGGAAAAAATGATGCATAGAGATAAAATCTCGTTTCTTAAAGAGGAAGGAGTGTGTATTGGGTGCTTGTCCAGTGCTGGACACATGAGCAAAGATTGTTCTAGCCATTTAACTTGTTCACTGTGTAACCTGAAACATCCCACTATCCTTCACATTCCATCAAAGGAGAAGCAAGTTGAGTTAAAAGATGCTAAACTGGAAGATGCCGAGGGGACAGTGCTGGAAAAAGGTGCAGTTCCCTCAAAGACATGTGGCCATATAGGGGCCGTAGCGCAGGATTGTGTCCTGCCAATCTTGCCAGTCAAGATCAAGGTAACGAAGGGAAGCAAAGTCCTTACCAGCTATGCCTTTCTAGATTGCGGTAGTAATGCCACCTTTTGTTCAGAATGGCTAGTGAGAGAACTGAAGGTTAAAGGAAGAGATGCCAAAATCTTGTTAAGAACAATGGGACAGGAAAAGTTTGTTTACAGTCATGTTATCTCAGGATTGGAAGTAGCCGCACTTAACGGCAACACTTACTTCGAACTACCTGGTTTATATACACAGCACAACATGCCCGTGGCTCGTGAGAATATCCTTCGACAGGCAGATATAATGGCCTGGCCACACCTGAACTCAGTGGAAGTTCCCGCCATAGATGCAGACGTGGAACTGTTAATTGAAACCAACTGCTCAAGAGTGATGGAACCATGGGAAGTTGTGCACAGCAATGGTGAAGGACCTCATGCCGTCAGAACTTTTCTGGGCTGGGTTGTCTATGGACCACTCAAAGGAGGCACGGAGAGTGGATGCAGCAGTCCAATAGTGACTGCCAATCGAATATCAAATGCCCACATAGAGGAGCTATTAGTGCAGCAATACAACCATGACTTTAATGAAAAAGTGGAAGAAAAGCCAGAAATGTCCAGAGAAGATCTGAAGTTCATGAATATCATGGATAAGTCAGTATACCATGATAACGGACATTACTACTTGCAATTGGCCTTCAGAAACGATGATGTCACCATGCCCAACAATCGCCAGGTGGCTGAACAAAGGGCACTTAGTCGAAAAAGAAAGCTGAAGAAGGACCCTGTCCTTAAAGAGGAGTACACACAGTTTCTCAGTGAAGTAATTGAAAAAGGCTATGCTGAAAAGGTGCCAGAACCTTTGACTCCCAATCATCTCCTCTTGCTTAAAGGTTTTCAATAAAACTGACCTTTATACAAGAAGACGATGGAGACAGGTTCAGTACCTCTCGGACCTCTTCAGGCAGAGATGGATTCGGGAGTATCTGCCCCTGCTACAAGAGCGACAACGGTGGTCAACAGGCAACCGAAACTTAGTCATAGAAGACATTGTCATTGTGATGGATGCTACTGCTCCACGCGGATCGTGGCTGTTGGGGAAGGTACTGCAGACCTTTCCTGACGCACAAGGACATGTGTGGTCTGTTAAAATTCAGATCAAAAGCAACATTCTGGAAAGGCCAATTACGAAGATCTGCCTTCTACAAGAAGCTGAGTGAGGGCTCACAGCTCTTATTCTTTTCCCACGGATTAAGATAAACTTTGTTCTTGCTTGACCGATACTCTGAACTTTATGGACTGATCTACGCAAGAACTTTGGACTGCTTCATGTGGACTTAACACACACACACACACACACACTCTGATGGTTGGCTGTATTAGGTATTATTTGGAATTGTTATGTTATTATACAGTAACAATTAGGGGCCGGAGTGTTGCGGCCATTTATGCCATTGTGTGTTTTAGTCTGTTCCCCTGGGGTTTCTGCAATACTTCACCTGGGCTGTGGAGGGGCTGTCACTATTTAGGGACGTCACTCAGGTGAGCATGCAGGGGAATTAGGCTCGGGGAAGCACACGTTTTCAACCGTGATTTCTGGTGCACAGTCCCGTCTCGGCAAGAGTACTCTTGCCCCGACGAGTTCCCATGCGGTTTCTTCGAAGGTTCGTAGATTGCCGCTACAGAGACTGAATATAAAAGAGATTAGTAATCTGTGGATGAGGTGAAGACAGGTTGCTGATTCAGGCAGAGCAGTCTATCAGCAAATTAGAAAATAGTATTTCTTCTTGCTTGGTGAAATAGCAGCACCGTAATCACTTCCTCCACTCGCGACTGCTGCTTTTGTGTGCACGCGTCAAAGAAGAGCTGGTAGTGGAAGCCCGAAATCAGGTAATCGAATCATCACTTAATTTTTTTTTTTTTTTTACAATGGCTGCTTATTAATGCAGGATATCTGCTTTATGGATCATTGACTTGTAATTTATAACTGGGAGTGGGGGCTCTCTGCCCTCCATGTAGTGTATTTTGGCTGAAAACAGACCCTGCTCCGATCCAGTGTCAGAGGTGGCACCGCAACATCTCTTGTTTGTGACAGACAACGATACAAATACGCAAAATAATTATTTCATTTAGCCTTCATTATATTGGGGAGTCCCACTAAAATGAAGTACAGGTATGGCTAAACATTATCTTGTTCAAAATCTAACAACTACTCCAAGAGTAAACGCTAGCAAGTTGAAATCAAATTTTAAGCTCATGTCAAATAGCATTCGAGAATGCCGTAGCTGGCCAGCTAACTCATATTCGTGACGCGAGGCTGAGTTGTTAGCTGTGCATTGTTGTTAAGTATACAAGTATCACCATAAGTGTCATGCCTTTTTTAGTACAACATATGCCATCTCCTTTAAATGCCATAACATATCTCCAACAAACAGGGCCGCATTAAAGAACCATGGGCCCCGGGGCTACCACTTTTTCAAGGCCCCCCACCCCTCCGCCGTCATCGCCGCGCCAAGTACCACCGCAATTACACAACTGACCTGTCCCATCTGTGCAACATCAGCCCTGCTTACTTTCTATGCAATAATGCATCAACAATCACTTGTAACAGCAGTTTCAATTCATGACTACTACAGCAAAAAATACTTTTATCATACAGAGGATTACATATATTCAATAAAATTATACAGAAATTGAGTCACAAAAACAATAAAGATCGGCTATCAGTAGGACGCTATACATCTCTCTGACATAACTCACACATTTGTGCGCTCATACACGCAAGCAACACACTCTACATCAGCTGAGAATAAGCACCCTAACAAATAATTCTGAACGGTCACAATAAAAGGGAGCATAAACACATACAGCTTGCCTGCATCATTTTTTCGACTCACAACTATCGCAAAATGCAAAAAACGCCACTTTGGACATTTTTGAACCACCATTGCGATAAGATCATTTTCGACAAGCCGGTTGACGTTCTGAATTCAGCCTTGACCAACACGCAGTATCCCAGTGTTAAGCATGCTTGGACATCAGCAATAATCTGCTTTTCACCAAGCAAGTTTTTTCTGCTAGCAGAGATATATCCTCGTAGCCGATCAGCGATGAAGCCCGCACTACCAACAGGCTCTGACTGTTTAGCGCAGTGGTTGTCTAACTTTTTGTGCCCAAGGCACACCAAATGGCAAGCCAAAACCTCAATGCAAACCTGTATTTATATCAGCGCAAATTAGCCTCTATAACACATATTTTCACACTGATCATTAAGTATAACTTTTTTATTTACTGATGGCAAATAAAAATTGCAAACAACCATATTACTCCTTAAATATTAGTAAAAAATTTCAAGGATTCGCTTTCTAAAATAACATAATACAAAATAATTTTAAAAAAAAAAACGTTCTGTCATCTTCCATCTTAGAGTTGCAGGAGCACCAATTTCACTTGTTACGTGAGAATTTTTCATTGTGACTAAACTGAACGGCGCATGAATGTCTCATCCGCCCAACCCCCGGCCAAATAAATAATATCCAAATTATTAAATTGACACCTATATTGACGTGAATATTGCTGGACTTCATTAAGCATGATCAGCGCATGAAATAGAACACTTAGAGTTGGCTTGATTTGTTGTGCACTCGAGATCATGAAAAGATGAAGAAACTGAAAGAGTATGCATTATAAGGCATTTATGGTGCACTTTAATAGAAAAACATAATTGTGAAAAGATGTGAGAAATGAGCATGCATAATAAGTATCAATTTCACGGTACAAGCTCTCAAGATGCTCTCTGAAGGTCTTCAGCTTCCAGTCTTTTTGCAGAAAAATGACGAAGCATCAGAACGTTCTAATCTAGGGGCTTTAGCTTCCCATCTTATGATTCTGTTCATAACTAAATGACAAACCTCTGTGCAGTGATGCCACAAAACTATTGAGCAGTCTTTCGTACAAACACGGAAAATAGTTTTCTGTCGTGCTACCGTTAAACTGTAAATTTGGTATCACATCTGACGGCAAATTCTATAACGATGCGCTTCTCCGAGGAAAGGCCGTGTAAAAATAACCGTCATATTTCCAATTTCAGAAATGATTATACATACGACCTATAATTGTTTGAACCGTTCATACAACCAAAATTTGAATGATAATACTGAACAGCAAAAGCAGATAGAAATCACTAAATCACGAACTTCAACGTTTGCGGCCAAACTCTTCAGTTAGCTACAGTGTACTGGAACAGGCTTAAGTTAGCTGAAAATAGAGCCCACATTTTCTAATATTGTCGTTGTACTAAGCCACTTACCTATAAAACGCTTAGCTTGCTATCTATCCTGTGTCAGCACCAGCTGCATGTGGTTTGTTACCATCTTCTGCGGCCGGTTTGCTCAACCATCTTGCCGGTGCTGGCTTGTTAGCATCGCCCGGATAGCCGCTAATGCTGAAGGGTTTTCTGGCTCGTAGTTTTGAAATATCCAGTCAGCTGGGTTATTTTTCTTTTTTAAAAAACTGGGACTCCCGCAGCAATTTCCCAAGTTGATTGGTGCATTTTGAGCCCTGCTGTCACATTTCTTTCAACGTTGTAGAGTCTTTTGTCTTAAATATCCACTCTCGAAAGCTGTAGCCTATTTGTACAGTTCAAATTCAAAGACTCATTCATTGGACAGTAACAATAGGCACGCATGTCGTCCATTAACCAATCACAGTGTCTTTTATTTCTGCAAAATATTAATGCACCTCGTCTTCCAGGGCAGGCCCAACACAAACAACAATCAGAGCACTGTATTAACATTATTTTGCGTTTCTGCCGATGATTGTTTTCATCCCAATCCTCGCGATAGGCCCTTTGGCGTCGGGCCCCGGGGCTTCAGCCCCGGTAAGCCCGTGCATTAAAGTGGCCCTGCATGTGGGTTTGTAGGATATCCTCAAAAAATAAAGCAGAATTCTTGTGACTGTGACAGATGTAATGTGAAAAAAAAGATGAGGGGGAGTTTCAAGATGATGAACCTAGAATTAAAGCTGAAGTTCTTTCATGTAAATCGTCAAATTCTGAAGTGTTGAAAAATCTTGATGTAAAACTCCAGCACTTAGAACCCTCACAGAGAGATCAGTTTGAGAGGTTGATCAAGAAATATGAAGATCTCTTTCCTGATGTTCCAAAGAGAGTTTCTATGGCCTCTCACGATGTAGATGTTGGTGATGCCAAACCAATAAAACAGCATCCGCACCGGATGAATCCTGAAAAGAGAAAGATTGCTGAGAAAGAGGTTGAGTACATGTTAGAGCATGATATTATCATACCCTCCAACTCAGATTGAAGTTCACCCTGTGTGCTAGTTCCAAAACCTGATGGAAGTACTAGATTCTGTACAAATTATCGCAAAGTCAATGCTGTAACTAGAACTGATGTGTTTCCAATACCTAGGATTGATGATTGTATCAATAGAGTAGGGCAAGCAATGTTTCTGACTAAGATTGATTTATTGAAAGATTATTGGTGTGTGCCTTTAACTGGGAGGGCCAAGAGCATCTCTGCTTTGTCACGCCATCTGGGTTGTACCAGTATGAAGTCTTACCCTTTGGCATGAAAAATGCCCCAGCCACGTTCCAAAGGATGATACAGTCTACAATCGCCGGATTGCCACACACGGGTGCGTACATCGACGACCTGATCACA
This sequence comes from Gymnothorax reevesii, assembly GCA_029721435.1. Lineage (NCBI taxonomy): Eukaryota > Metazoa > Chordata > Actinopteri > Anguilliformes > Muraenidae > Gymnothorax > Gymnothorax reevesii. Next base: position 77,632,660 of record CM056575.1, read on the forward strand.
TGGAGTGACTCCTGGGAAGAACATCTGAAAGATGTGGAGATGTCGTTCCAGCGCCTGACCCAGCGTTGTTCCTAACCTGACTGTTAACCTGAACAAGAGTGACTTTGGTTGTGCTACCGTCACGTATCTTGGCTACTCATAAACCAGGGTAAGATGGCACCCATAAATGCTAAAGTCCAAGCCACCATGGACATTCCAGTTACTGACAACTAAAAAGCTTTGCGTCGCTTCCTTGGAATGATCGGGTACTACCGCACGTTCTGCAAGAACTTGTTACTTGTTGCTCTCAGTCTCACCAACCAACTGAAGAAAGGTGTAAAGTTCACTTGATGAAGCATGCCAAAAGAGCCTTTGATCACCTGAAGTCTCTGCTGTGTCACTTCCCCATGCTCAAATCTCCTGACTTCAACAAACCGTTCTCCATCGCGGTCGATGCTAGCGACCAAGCTTGTGGATCTACAGAGAAGTCACTCTGATGACTTTGAGCATCCCGTGGCATACTTCTCCAGGAAGTTCAATCGCCACCAAAAGAACTATTCCACAATTGAGAAGGAGCTGTTGGCTCTGGTTCTATCCTTACAACACTTTGAGGTTTATGTTTGTTCAGGGAAAAAGCCAACGATTGTATATACTGACCACAATTTATTAATGTTTTTGAGTTAGATGAAAAACAAGAGTCTGTGATTGTTCAATTGGAGTTTGATTTTACAGGAGTTCGACTGGGAAATTAAGCATGTAAAGGGTACTGACAATCTAATTGCTAATTGCTAATCCCGTGTTTGAGTATGTGTATATATCACGTGTTTATTAGCATATTGTATTATATGTATATAAATACAAGTGTCTACTTAACCATTTTTGTATTGAAAAGAAAAATTTTGCCTTTATGAGTCAAAATTTTTCCCTTTTGGAAAGGAGGTGTAATGTGAAAAAAATTGTATTGAAAAAATATTGACCTTTTTTTGTTAAGCCCAATCTGGAGCTAACTTTGGGCATGTCCTGGGCTCGAAATTTTTTTTTACAGGCCAGTTGGTACATATGTACATTGATCAGCCAATCACAGCACGACACTCCTCCACGTCACTTGACTGCGCACACATGGTGCTTGTTTACCTTCCTTGCACGACACTCTTCTACGTCAGAGATTATCTCAATGGCGCTTGACATGAACAATACTTTGCTCTTGGAAGAACATCCTCAACTGAAGGTTCGTTCCTCATGTTCATTGTGTTCTTCGCAGTCGTTAACAAAGCGACAGTTCAGTTTCCAAACTGCATAACTGATGGGTGAATGAATGCTCAAGTGAAGTGGCACGCGCCCACCAATGACAAGTTTTTCGCCAAGGTCATGCGAATTCAAATTTAAATTCGATCATGCATTGCATGTTAAAAGAATGCTCACACTGCCGCGATGATGCTCTCATATGCACTGTCGTGCACTGTCGAGTCTATGACAAAACGCAGACTAGGGCCTACAGATCCAACAGCATAGGCTCAATACGCACAACACGCACAATGCTAGGCTTTTAAAATCCTACATTTCGTATGCAGGCGTAAGTATATTAGGCATATTAGGCTTTAGCACAAGGTACGATTGTTCAGTACTGTGCCACAGTGCGATTGTTCCCTCTCCCTGCTGGTCAGCTTTCTCGCTAGTAATATCGTACCATACCCGAGTACACATATGCCAAAATTCCAATACAGCGCGTTGCAGTATGCACCTAGGTAGTTTTAAATGGGGAAATGTACAGAAAGGAGTAGTTAACTCATGCATAGAAAAAACTCCGCATCCAGTCTCTGCTTTTTCCTGGCTTTTTATTTGCCAGCACTATTTTAAACGGAGGCGCCAATATGTTTTGCAGGATTTTAGTAGTGAGAAGGGGCTTTAGAATATTGATATCGCAAATGCATGCCGCGCATGCCCTTGCAACCCGGTGTGTCATCAGTAACATGGATTACCACGTATAGCAGCACAAGAAATTAATCTAAAAATGTTCTTAACTGAATTTCAGTGGCACAATCATCAAAATTGCTCCCTGCAACTGTCAGACGCCAGTCCGTAATCTTGGATTTGCCCACTTGCCATAAATATAGCCCCAAATCACCGTTTGTGGCGCCGTAAATATCGCGCCACTGCACATTAATTTTCGCATGTGTAGAGCAGCTTTACAGTATTATACAAATGAAATTCGCGCTTTTGAATGAAAAGAAAATAGAGCAACACCGCTAACTTCAAAAAACGCACCAATTTCATTCAGAAATTTACTAACAGACCCACAGACGCAGTATATATGACCGTGCGCAGGTTCCATACCAATTTTATTATGGATAAAACAGTTGTATAAATATTATGTAAGCGTATAAAACGACTGTATGAAAATTCAAATTTGGGGTTTGAAATTAACATTTTTTTGACCCATTTTGTAAATATAAAAGAATTTTCCTTTAGAATACTTCCACAGGATCTTGCATTCTGTATGTATTCTGTATGCTGTATTCTGATGCCATTTTCTCATACTTGCTCTGGACAGACTACCTTGTGGCGGTTATATGCCAGTCTTATACCAGTGAAGAATCAAAGTTGGGTTTCTTTCCCTTGAATGATTTTGACATTTTCATGTTTGTGTCACACTTTTGTTGCTCAGTATTGTTTAAAGACACACATTTTTGTTCATAGATACTCCCTTGAGGATTTTTGAAATTGTACCCTGATTCTACATTTGGATCCTTGAATGGATCTTCACAAAAAGTGATTCCAAGGCTTTCCAAAGAACTGATTCAATCATCAACCTATACAAAGCTGTTGTGATTTGGTTTCCGTGTGGGTATAAGTCATTTTTTCAACTTCAACTAAATATTCTATCTTGTTTGTAGTACATACGGAAATGCTTATTTAAATTAAAGCAATTTGGACTTCGGGATCAGTTTCACTACTTGTATGATTAGTGGAAGCAATATTCTGTTATTTGATACTTTCAATTTTACACACTGGGCGTACATGTATTCCGTACATTACTGGGAGGTAGATTGTTCTTTACTTTTCGGTAAATAACATCTTAGACATGACATCCCCCCAGCAGCTGGAACGTCTGAAGATGATTTGGAACGTCATGACCGGAAGGTCATGAAATCGTGGAGCGGAAGTGAGAATCGGAGCCTCTCCGCCATTGTGGAAGCGCCATAGAGTAAGGGATTTTCTAATCTGACATCAGAAGCAGTAATAAAAAGCAAGTGTGGCCAAGAAGAACAAGACAGCCTTCCCGTATCAGATATTATTAGCAAACAAAAAGTTCGTATCCATAAAAATCTGCGACCACGTGAATACTTTGTAACAGGAGAAAACGCGGACTAAAAATACAGAGACTGAATAACCCGAGACGAGAGAGAAAATACCAATACCACCACAGAAGTAGGAGCGATCGTGGACAGTAACAAATAGTACTCAGCTCTGGTTCCTGGAGGATGTCTGCGACCACTGTCGATCAGGTACGATACAAGTTTTTCTAGCTCGCAACCCTTCTAGTTGACAGGGAAGTGGAAAGCTAAATTGGGTCTTGGCTGCCGCTTTTGCGAAAGAGTATTGCCACTGTCTGTGCCAGCGGCAGCGGTGCTAGTTGCTAAGGTAGCCGTGCCAGTATGCCAGGGTAAGTGGCTAACGTTAAGTGTTAGCAAGATATTTCGTTTGATGCCCTGGTGAAGGCCGAGAACCGACTTGCTTACTGATCGTCTAACGTTTGCTCTGAGAAGTCCAGGGTATTACTGGTTTGTCGTGCTGCTTGCTCAATAATGCTCAGTTAACTAAGCTAGCGTGTGGATGTTTTTTTAGTGCCCAGTTCTTTAACGCCCAGTTAAAAAGTAAAGCAATTTGGTTTGCGAAAAGGCAGCGGTATGTCTATGAAGCGAGAAAATAGTTGTTACCAAAGCATTAATTGTAACGTTGTGTCGGAGGAGGGGAGATTGATAAACGATGAAAGCTGCAGTGCGACCCTGAGCCGCTGTTCGGCAGTTTTCATTGGCGGCTGCTTTCAAAGCCCCAACGCCTATTTTACTGTTCATTTCTTAGGCTAGTCTGACAGCTTATCAAAACTGATGTAAGTACACTGACGACTGTCTTCTCTCTCCCCCTCCCACCTCTAACGATACCGATGCGCACACAAACATCATGATTTCAGAGACCTAAGGGACAAGGAAACAAAGGTAAGCTTAAACTTAAGCAAAGTGGTGATTGTCCGTGCATCTGTTTGCGCTGTCTGACTGCTGCAGAGCAACAGAGGTGGCGTATTTGGTTTGATGGCGTTTTTCATTCCGGGTCAACTAATAGTTGCATTTTTGAGAGTGCTCAACCTTGGAAATGATGGCTTCTATAGAAACTATTTATAATGTACAGACGACGTTTTATCGGCCGTAATGTATTCGTTTTGTGCACCTCTTGACGTGGACATGTGGAACTACGGGGTTTGCTGGATAGTTGTTGTCAGTTGGCTCAAACACATGATTACACTGGCATCGCACTTATTTTGAACATATGGGTCTGAAGAGGTTTTAGATTTTGAAGATGAAAATGAATAACAACGCTCCCATTTGTGCTTCTTGACTCTTTATTCTGCTTCTTTTCCTTGGCTTGTATAGTCGGCAGCAGGAATGCTTGAAATTACCCATCAGTAGTTGCCTATTTAATCTTGAAAGGATTAACAAATATACCATACATCTCGTACAGTTAGTATGAGGTTCCATCTGGATCCAGGCATATGCTGCAGTTTTGCAGGGTTTGTTCAAGCTTTTGCTCGTATGTACCTCACAATTTAATTTTGGAATTAATGTTTTCTAATTAAAAAAAATTCAAACTACATTAACTTTAATACTGGGCATTTTTTGGTATTCTCTGTTAATTCATGTCATTTGAGCCTTATAATTGATTTGGGTTTTTCCTGTCTGTCACTAAGAAATTCCTGGTCTTCATATGCATTATGCATTTGGCTCAGGCGTTTTACCTTTTGTATCAATATGTATGAAATGGGGCATTAACCCCAATTTACTAATTAATCCTTTCTCAAAGTTGTGTGGGTCTGCAATCTGTTATCTTGCTTGTTAAGTGCACCATTTCCAAAACCCAGCAAATTCATTGCTTCTGAAAACTGAGAAATTAGCAGCAAAGCTGTGTGTGTGCAGATTGTTGATGCAGGTGCATCATCATCTTGAGCTCACATTTCTGAATGCTTGCCTTAATGATGGGAAAGGCTGTTTTCTTGAGTGCAGCATTTTTGCATTCAGTGAGGAGTTCACTTATGAAACCACAAGCAATAAGGGCTGGTTGTTCCCTGCACCCAGCTGCAGGTCTAAGTTGGGGATTTAAGTTGCCATTAGGTAGTTTGATTGCACATGTCTGAAGGTGTGAAGTGCTGATGTTTATCTGTGTCAGACAATATTGGTCAATGAATAATAAAAGGTCGCAAGTGACATTCCTGATGAAATCTGCTGTTTTATTAAAAACGGGTTTCATTGGGAATGTCACTTGTGACCTTTTGTTATTCATGGGACGATATGACCTGTATTCGAAAAGTAGACATGTATTGATTTGAGGTTTAAAAAAAAATTGCCATATTTGGTATGGTCCGAAAAGGTATGCAGAACTCTCTCAAACTGTCAACACTTTTCACCCAGAGATGATAGTGGAATAGAGTAATCATGGATGTAAAATGGGCTCTAGCAACCCCCAAAATCACCCTTGAACAGCACTATGAATCGGTTTGAGAGCTGTGACATAACTTGTTGGATCAATTGTAACCAGGGGCTATCGTACATCATCAGGTATTGCAGGTGTACCAGTAGAACCGGAGCCTTGGGCATGGGCAAATGAGTGGGAACCAAGCTTTGGGGTGTGTTTTCCAAAAAGTTGGAATCATGGACTGTACATGGTTGAATTGGCAATGTAAGTTGCTAACATAGTTGATGACTATGCTTATGGGAAACCTACCCCCAAGCGAGGGTGGAGGGAACCCGAACATGCACAAGCTTAGAATGATACTGACAAGCGCCCGGCTGGTTAAGAGGAGGCCCTTAGGCAAAAAACAATGCTATTATCCTATCATCTGAAACTGGCAGTGTCTACCAATTTACAGTGTTTCCCTGCAACGCAAAGCCAATTTTGCACTGTTTTGAAAAGACTACTGGGCACTGGTGCAACTCGGGCTCCAACCCGGGCCATGGTGGTCGGCACTACTCCGCAAAGCGTCCCCTTAACTGGGTGAGCTAACTTGGTAGCCAAACAATTACATATTTTTTTGTTATGATAATCTAATCCGCTAGAAATGTTCAACAAAATGACACCAAGAAATGAAGAAATTAGGACAGGCAGAGTCAGACCATGGTCGATGCACTCAACTTCCTAACCACTTGTCCTCATTCCCCACAAATTACACCATCAGAAAGGAGCTACGTTCATGCAGTTTTTTTGGATTGTGTGCAAGTTGAAGGGGTGTTCAAACTGCCTTTTTTATTCTCGTACTGTTTGAGTGAGTGTCTAGAAAGTGTTTTATTCATCATCTCCATGACATTAGCTTTCCATAGAGTTATTTGCCCATTTTTGGATTTCTCAATACATGTCTACTTTAAGGTAGAACTTCAGTTCAAATTTGATTAACTGTATTATAATAACAATGATGTTGAGTATCATGCACTGGTTGTTGTATATAAATGCCATTCGTGTTTTTACTCAGTTTCTTTTATTGAACTAAAGTGACAATGGCCCCCAGTTTTAGACCTATTGCACTTGCATTAGTAGAATGAGTATTATTTGATGATTCTGTCTTTTTACATCTTTTTTAATATCTGCATTTCTTCTATGGTTTTATTATAGTTCAGAACGGCTCAATGCATCAGAAAGATGCTGTAAACGATGATGACTTTGAGCCTTATCTAAGCAACCAGACAAATCAGGTGAGTTTATTGACACTTTTTTTTTTTTTTTTAGTGTAAAACTTTCAGCCCAAACTCCTCTGAAGTGTTTTATTGACCTGTGCTGTAAGCACCCGGGTGTGGAATCAAACCCATCGATCTTTGTATCACCAGGATTATCGGAAATTTAAAAGCAAGTTTGAGAACCTGTCTTTTCCAGAAGCTGTTTGTTTGGGCAATAAAATATGGCAAATCCTAAACCTCTCTAAAAAGATATTTGGCTGATCCCCTTTCAGTTAAAGCCAAAGTCCTGAGAGAATCAGGATTGGGCACTGAATTGATGTTATTGTTATTGATGTTATCGCTACTTTTTGTCATAGACCTCATAATGGACAGCACATGGATGGCTAAATGGGGAGGAAATAATTTTGTGTAGCAATGCTGCAGGCCCACTGGAGTTTAAATATAGTCATTCAAACATGAAGTAGTGTTGTGGAAAGTGGGTTTTGTGACAGATGATATTTACAGTAGAGCTCTATCAGGAATATTGAAACAATGTAGACTTCAGCAACAGATGTTTTTTTTTCCTTCGTTTTACATGGATATGTCTTGCAGTTGCTTTTGAGAAGAGGTTCAATTAAAGCCGATTCAGTTGCAATTGATAGGAGCAGAAACTGCTCGGGCATATTTGACTGTAGTCATTTTTATTGCTTCACTGGGCCTCAGGTGAAACGGCTAATTTTTTTTATTTTTTTGGGTTCCATTCACGTGGGATGAGGACCGTAATCATTTTCATTGGGAGAACTTGCCGTCTGTCTTAACTGGTTATCTTTCCTCCACACAGAGTAACAGCTATCCACCAATGTCAGATCCCTACATGCCTAGTTATTATGCTCCATCCATTGGGTTCCCTTACTCTCTGGGGGAGGCAGCATGGTCCACTGCAGGAGACCCCCCTATGCCCTATCTGACCACCTACGGACAGATGAGCAACGGCGAGCACCACTTCATCCCTGACGGGGTGTTTAGCCAACCAGGAGCCCTGGGTAACACCCCTCCCTTCCTCAGTCAACACGGCTTCAACTTCTTCCCTGGCAACGCAGACTTCTCTACCTGGGGGACAAGTGGCTCTCAGGGCCAGTCCACGCAGAGCTCCGCTTACAGCAGCAGCTATGGCTACGCCCCCAGCTCACTGGGCCGAGCTATCACCGACGGCCAGGCAGGCTTCGGGAGTGACTCGCAGCTCAGCAAGGTGACAGGACTGAGCAGCATCGAGCAGAGCATGGCCGGCCTCAAACTGGGTTCCGACATGGCCGCCGTCACTAAGACGGTGGGCTCCCCGTTGGGGGGGGCAGCGGGTATGAGCAGCATGGCCATGAACAGCATGCCCCCTGTTAGTTCCTCTGCCCCCAAGCCTACCTCATGGGCTGCCATCGCCCGCAAGCCCGCCAAACCCCAGCCCAAGCTTAAACCCAAAGCAAACATGGGCATGGTTGGTGGGGCTGCCATACCCCCTCCCCCCATTAAGCACAACATGAACATTGGCACCTGGGACGACAAGGGCTCCATCACCAAGCCACCGCTAGCTCAGCAGATGTTGCCCCCTCAGCCTTTAGTGCAGCAGCAGCTCCTGGCCCCACCTCAGCCGCTCATGCAGAGCCAATTGCCCCCTCAACCCCAACATCAGCACCACCTACAGCTGCAGCCAGCCCAGCCCCTGCCCCCAGGTCCCCCGCACCAACCCCAGCAGCACCCTGCTCAGCCTTGCCCACCCCAGCCCCTCCAACCCCCCCCGCAGCAGCAGCCCACACCCCCCCAGAACCGTTGGGTGGCCCCTCGCAACCGGGGCACCAGCTTTAACCAGAACTGTGGGGTAGAGAACTTCATTATGGGGTCAGGGGTGCCTATGAGCGCCCCACCTTGTCCTGGGGAGGTCCATCCAGTGCTGGAGAAACTCAAGGCTCTGAACAACTACAACCCCAAAGACTTTGACTGGAACTTGAAAAATGGGCGAGTGTTCATCATCAAGAGCTACTCTGAGGACGACATTCACCGTTCTATCAAGTACTCCATCTGGTGCAGCACCGAGCATGGCAACAAGCGGCTGGATGCGGCGTATCGCTCACTCAATGCCAAGGGTCCCCTCTACTTGCTCTTTAGCGTCAATGGCAGTGGACACTTTTGCGGCGTTGCCGAGATGAAGTCAGTGGTGGACTACAATGCGTATGCCGGAGTCTGGTCTCAGGACAAGTGGAAGGGTAAATTCGAGGTGAAATGGATCTTCGTGAAGGACGTTCCCAACAACCAGCTGCGGCATATCCGCCTGGAAAACAACGACAACAAACCTGTCACCAATTCCAGGGACACTCAGGAAGTGCCCCTAGAAAAGGCAAAGCAAGTGCTTAAAATTATTGCAACTTTCAAGCATACCACCTCAATCTTTGATGACTTTGCACACTATGAAAAGCGTCAGGAGGAGGAGGAAGCCATGCGTAGGGTAAGCTTGACTTGAATATAATGCCTCCCCACACACACAAAAACTACTGAGAGGAATTCCTGCTGTGCCCATTTGATGAGACGATGGAGACTTCCACATACTGGCAGCTAAATTACCTGGCCTGTGTGCATTAGATTGCTTTTAGTGCTGACACTATGTCTGGCTCTTCAATCATATGTCAATCAAGTCTTGTGTTTTGACTTGTGTCCTGAACCCATGCCTTTAATTGCCCGATATATCAAGCATGTTTCTCTCTTCCTTATTGGGTGGGGGGAAGGGGGCTGGAAAAGATATGAAAAAAATTTCCAGGATGGAGTAAATAGGATTGGTTGCTTTCCCTAGTTTGAATTTTTTTCAGTTTGTTCTGACTTTAGTATGCCTGTTAAGTATAATCTCATTGCTTTTCTTATTTTCTGACTAAAAACAAGAGACATAGGCCCTCCATTTCAACCATGTGAATAAAAACTAATTGGCTTAATGTATTAAATCAGTATGACTAAATAATTGGGCTACATCTCATGCCTTCCCAGCAATTTGTGCATGTACTGCCTGCAGCTTGCAAATTGGCTACATTTGAGCATAGTTTGATCTAATGTGTGACTTACCGGACTAGTCACATCCCAGTTGTTTGTCCTGTCCTGCCGACTTCACTTTCTTTAGCCTGAGTTAAATGGGTTGATTCTCAATTTCAGTCAAAATCTTTGAGAAAATGAGTGGCCGGCAATACTAATTTGTACCTCTTTGATTAAGGGTTTTATCGAGGTATTCTGATTTCTGATGCAGAAAATTTAAAAAATGGCACAAATTAAAAAAACAGAAAATACAGGGTGCTGGGCCGAAAAGTAAATGGAGAAAAAGGACTGAAGACCTCACACCAGAAGCTGCTCCAGATTACCTTTCATGAAAATCACCAACTTGACGTTTTGGGCACATGCCCTTCTTCAGATATAAGGCAATGAGAGACACCTCTACGAATACACTCCTAAAGTAGGGTTGCCACCTTTGGGAACTAAAAATAAGGAACTGGGGAGGGGTTGGTGTCAGGAACACGTACACCAAAATACATCAACATCGTCATTAGCGAATATACTTTTCATCACTTTGTCTTGGGTCCTTTTAGGTTTTATATGCCTAAATTAATAAAATGTTCATAAGTAATTTTTTTTTGTAGTATAGAGTATGCATGTTTTCCCTGTGTATATGTAGGTGCTCCCACAGCCCAGAAACTTTCCTGCAAGTTGAGCCGGTTTGAGTCTGTGAGTTGCGAGCCCTAAAGCTGATTGGTGAGCTGTCCAATCAAGTCAATCAAAAAACATTATATAGAAAGGAAAAATGTATTTTCACTTCTTTAAAGTTGCATAAAGAATGGAAATATTCATTGTTTGTCAGTTTTGTAGAAAAACAAACTTCATATTCCATTCTTGTCACATTCAAGAAAATATATTCATGATAAAATAAATCAAACCCACCAGCTAATAAGCTAGGATAAGAGTTTCCAAAAATTAGTTTAGCCTTGCAAGATTTTGCTTTCCACTACAAAAATCTTCATACTTCAAAAGCTGGGGCAATCTAGATAACAGCTGGCAAAAAGGCAAATTCTTCAGAATGATCGCTTTGGCTGAAGGCTAAATTTTTCATTTTGTACGAAATCAAAACCGTTCATCAATTCCTCAAGTAAGCTAGACAGTTGTCTCTTATATACAGCTGAGTTGTCCAAGAAGAAGCTGAGCGATGTTATTCTGAGCTAATTGTGCCAAATTAATAGGTCTTTATCTACACCACTAACAACTGTCATATTTTCTTTTCTTGACCACATTTTTTTTTCTTCCCCCTCTTTTGAGACTCAAGTGGATAGTTCTTCCTCAGTGAATTGTCAATAACGCGTGGAATCCACCTCAAACTTGCACGTAGCTACCTTCGATTCTCGAGCAGTAGACACGAGATACTGCATTATCAATTAATGACGTTAAGCAGGTCCTGAAATTTGACATTGCCGCGGACTTAAGTGATCATCCTTCGGGAGCCTCCTTAAAGCTTGGGTCCCTGATTTACCTTTCCTTCAAATTCAGCTCTGGACATGCACACTGAAGCTAAGCTTGAAGTAACAATTTTGCCTGAAATTTTATTCGTTTAACCAACGGCTACTCTTAAGTTCTTTTTTGCGAAAATCTGTCATTTTTTTTTTTCATGATTAATTTCATTACTCAGATGTAAAATATGGAAAAAGGCGTTCCATATTGATTCGTCCAACAACACAACAAATTTTCTATTAGATTCAGAACAGATTCTTATTTTATTTTCCTGAGGGGGAAATGTGTTTTCACAATCCGTACACACCACTTACAAGTCACAGTCAACACAACAAGTAGCAAACAATATAGCAGTTACAACAACACAACAATAACAATCAACAACAACTGTTTCGTCAAGAATGTCACACGAACAATTCTACCTGCTACGGAATGATTCTGTAAAACACCGAGCCGGTGGCAACCCTGCTCCCACAGGGTCATCTGACAGGTCACGTAAATCAAAATCAATCACTCAAAAAAACATAATCATATGTCAGTATTGTTGGTGTCTCTGGATCCATATTCTGGATCGCCTCCAAAATTGAATCAACCCATTCTTGGACTACCACCTACCATCCTACCAAATTTCATGCCAATCCCTTCATAAGCTTTTGAGCTATCCTGTTAACAGACGAGACGAATAGACAAACAAACAAATGGGTGAAAATATATCCTCTGTGGTGGAGGCAATAAAGAAACCACTGCAGTGTACCTCACAAGTCTATTTGGAGCCGCTTCTGGTGTGTGGTTCTCAGTTCTGTCATTCTTGTTTCTTCTATCCCTGAAGATATTGTAAGTGGAACCAAATGAAGAAATTTTGTATAGGTATGGTGGGCTCTAGAATTATTGGTACCCATGACCTGAAATGCACTAAAAAAAAAAACAAATTTTTTTTGAGATGAACTCAAAATGCTGACATGTGAGAAACATTGTGCTTTGTTGATGTTGTGAATGTTTCAATAACCCAACCAAAGCTTTTAAGTCATTCAATTATTAATCAATTTCCTTCAATTTCCTCAAGTTTCCCAATGACATTCCTGGTTTTCTACTTTGAGTAACCACCTATGGCATAGATAACAGCTTGGAGTGTTTCCCAGAACTGTTTGACATTGCAAAAGACAACTTTTGGAGGGATTTTGAGCTTTTCCCCTGCCGATCCTTTCAAGAGAGGCTTGGGTTGTGTTTATCAACCTCCCTTTGCAGCTAGACTGCAGATTTTGGATTGGATGTAAGCCTAACGACCAATATGGCAATTGCAAAACATTGATTTAGTTGTTCTGGAATTAATTTTTTTGTTTGAATTTTGAAGTGTGCTTGTGCTCATCCTCTTACGAAGTTCACCATGGCAAAGCCTGGGCCTTCTGGCAAATTTGGAAAAGGCTTTTTTTTTTTTTTTTTTTTTGGGGCAACCCTTCCAAAGAGCCTGCAGTTATGGACCTGGCTTTTGGTGCTAAAATTTCACTTAGGCCTGCAGTCCTTTCATGGTGATTCTTAGGGATGTTTTTTCTTTTGATTTTTTTGCAAATTTTAGTGTAATTGCTCTGACAGCACTCGTGTGCTGAATTATTTTGTGGATCATCCACCAGCCACTGGCTTTACAATGGTTTATGGCCATCTTTCTCTTTTGAACAGCTACTTCTTTCATTTTCTTCATGAAGCTGGATGGCAAAGGGATTTTAATTCCGTGTTACCTCATTTTACACCTTAGTGAAACAGAACATGATGTAATGACGTAGTATTGATCCTTTAAACCAGGATGAACTTAACGGCAAAGAAAACCATTTTTTCAGCTCTAGAAGTACACCTACTATTCAAATATATTCTTGGGTCATTTTTGAAATTTTTTTTGACGAGTTAATCTGCTCAAAGATCAGATTTACACGTTGTTGGCGGTGCACCATTTGTTTGAATCAGGGTAGCTTGGTGCGTCACCCAGACATCGGAACTCTTGAGCGCACAGAGGCCATAAATTAAATAAAACCATTGGCATACCGAGAACTGAAAATTTGGTGGGGCACAGGATAACCCCTTAAAATAGTTATCAGTCCTGACCTGTTCTCAGTCATTTTTTATAATTAACAATAAATTCACTCCAAGAACACTCCACACTATCAGGTGTTGCTAGTTCTCCCTGTTTAGGCATCACGACAATCATTCATTTGGATGCGTAATTTGCTGCATGTAAATCGGCATCATTCACCTCTCCCAAGGAGGTGTGTGTTTTTGCCGGCGTTTATCTGTTTGTCTGTCTGTTTGTTTGCAGGATATCTCAAAAACAGCACATAAAACCAAACTTCGCAGGATCTTAGAGTAGCACAAGAGGAACAAGTGATTAGATTTTGGCAAATCTGGGCCAAAGTACAGCTGAGATACAGGCCAAAGTTCAAATGCAGCTATGCTGGCAGAGATTTGAAGTCTTTCCAATGGGCCGGATTTCCAATTGGAGTGCTTTGGGGTTTTTATGCCACCTGGCGGTGGAATGCAACAATACCCTACATCGGCCAACGAAAATAACTAATGCACGGAGTTGCCTTGGCGTGGCGGAGGTGCTGCGCTCTCTGAGTGCTCTTGTTCAAGATCGCATTCCTGTCGACTCTCGTGCATATGACCTGAGTCTCACACTTTTTAGTGGCATATCACGTTCTCATGCCGCAGTCTGCAATCACACCCTTTATGTGATAATTAAAAATTTTAGTTCGGAAAACAAAATTTTTAATTGAGTCCCACTTTTGAATGAACCCGCACTGTACCGAGAGTACAAGGCGATGTTTCATTGGAATGCAGATCAGTCATTATTTTGTCAACGCGCATTGAAGAGATTATCACTAGAATTGAAGTCTGTGTGCTCAGAAGTTTTTCAGTTTTAGATGCGTTTCTGTAGATTTCACCAGAAGTGGCATGGAAACCGAATTTGACTCCAGAATTCTCACTATTTTCTTAAATTCTCTTGGGTCGGAAGCTATGAAATTGAAGACTATTTGAAATATCTTTATGCAATTTCATTTAAACTATTTAAATGATTGTGAAGCGCAAGTTAAATCGCCTGATGTGTGGAAGAGGTCACACGGAAGTTTCAGAGCAGTTTTTCTATTGCAAAGCATGGGCCTATTTTTGAGTAAATTATTTTCCTGTACTGAATTTAGCCCATTATTTGATTGCTGTTAGACCTCATGGGGATAGAAGCTGTGTCTTCAGTTACTCATGGGGCATTTCCACGGTGACTTGTGTTACATTCTCGTGCATTTTAGAGTATATACTTTGGCTTGTACCTTTTTATAATGATGAGCTGGAAGATGTTGGTAAAAGCCTAAAAAATGTATGAACAAATATCCATTTCATTTCAAAACATGGCTTCAATTAACGCTAAATGTAACATGACTCGAATTACATGAAAAGGACAATGCAAAAAACAGATCGATTTCAGTTGCAATTTCTCCTAAAAGTAAACAACATGGAAAATAATTAAAACTGTCAGTGTTGATACGACTAAAGGAGGTTGTAAAATGTACTTAAGGGAACTTGTGATTTTAGGACCAATAATTAGAGATGCTATGTTATGAGCGTGACTCGCATTGCCAAATTTTAACCCCGTTGCGCAGATACAGACACCAGTATGCGTAAATTCCAAAATTTAATTCTTAAATAATTCTGTAATTTAATTTCCAGATGTCTGTCTTCACTGTAATAATTTCCCACAGTCTCTGTGACATAAATAATGAGTTACCAAGCCTAAATAAGCTTGTGCAAAATGGGAAAAAATTGGCATAATTTGTATTCTGCTCAAAGAGGTTAATGTCCTGCACAGCTGCATATGAGGACTAGCTGTGCATATTGGTCGAACAATTTTGTTCGGTCTGGGGAACAGCCTGCCATGCGTAATTGTGAGGGAGGAAAAATACACTGCTCAAAAAAATAAAGGGAACACTAAACTAACACATCCCAGATCTGAATGAATGAAATAATCTTCTTAAATACTTTGTTCTTTACATAGTTGAATGTGTTGACAACAAAATCACACAAAAATTATCAATGGAAATCAAATTTATTAACCCATGGAGGTCTGGATTTGGAGTCACACTCAAAATTAAAGTTGAAAAACACACTACAGGCTGATCCAACTTTGATGTACAGGTGCTGGTCAACGAATTAGAATAATTTGAAATAGTGCAATCTTTACATTTTTTTAATGCATTTTTTGTGCAGAAAGCAAATCAGGTGTTCACCGCGCCTGTCCTACTTGTTAGAGAAATCACAGAACTCGCTACCTGTAAAAAATTTGCTAAATTTCCCCACCTGTGGACATTTGGCCCTCATACCATCCTCATGAAGTCGTTTTCTGACCATTTGAGCAGACACATGCATACTTGTGGCCTGCTGGAGGTCAATATGCCAGGCTCTGGCAGTGCTCCTCCTGTTCCTCCTTGCACAAAGGCGGAGGTAGCGGTCCTGCTGCTTGGTTGTTGCCCTCCTACAGCCTCGTCCACGTCTCCTGATGTACTGGCCTGTCTCCTGGTAGCGCCTCCATGCTCTGGAAACTACACTGATAGACAGCAAACCTTCTTGCCACAGCTCGCATTGATGTGCCATCCTGGATGAGCTGCACTACCTGAGCCACTGTTATGGGTTGTAGAGTCAGTCTCATGCTACCACTAGAGTGAAAGCACTGCCAGCATTCAAAAGTGACCAAAACATCAGCCAGAGAGCGTAGGAACTGAGAAAGTGGTCTGTGGTCACCGCCTGCAGAACCACTCCTTTATTGGGGGTGTCTTGCTAATTGCCTATAATTTCCATGTGTTGTCTATTCCATTTGCACAACAGCATGTGAAATTGATTGTCAATCAGTGTTGCTTCTTAAGTGGCCAGTTTGATTTCACAGATGTGTGATTGACTTGGAGTTACATTGTATTGTTTAAGTGTTCCCTTTATTTTTTTGAGCAGTGTATGTTTTTGTGACTCGCATTACACCACCATCACTACTCAATTTTAATGCGGAATCCTGAAAAATCTGGAACAGATGGGGAATTTTAAGCGGTCAAAATACACTTGACCAAGATTTCAAAATATAAAACCAACACAGTTGTCAAGAATGCACCCGGAAACATGATGCAGAAGCCAGGTAGTGTTTGAAGCCCAAAATTAATGCTATTTTGTCATCTAAACTCTGAAGATGTAACAAGGAGGATTCTGACAGAATTTGGCTGGAAATACTGAATTTTGTATTTTTCCTTAAAATACAAACCCCAATTCCAATGAAGTTCGGACATTGTGTAAAACATGAATAAAAATGGAATGCAATTATTTCCAAATCACATAAACCCACATTTTATTCACAATAGAACATAGACAGAATATCTGATTTTAAAAGTGAGGGATTTTATCATTTCATGAAAAATATTAGCTCATTATGAACTTGATCGTAGCAACACTTCTCAAAAAAAATGGGACAGGGCCATGTTTCCCATTGTGTAGCATCCCCTGTTCTTTTAACAACAATCTGTAAATGTCTGGGAAGTGTGGAGACCAATTGCTGAAGTTTTGGGAGAGGAAAGTTGTCCCACTCTTGTCAAATGTAGGATTCTAGCTGCTCAACAGTCCTGGGTCTTCTAAGCCAGATTTTTCATTTTATGATGCACCTAATGTTTTCTATAGGTGAGAGGTCTGGACTGCAGGCAGGCCAGTTCAGCACGCAGGCTCTTCTACAGCAAAGCCATGCTGTTGTGATGGATGCTGTATGTGGGTCACCATTGTCTTGCCGAAATATGCAAGGCCTTCCCAGAAAGAGACGTTGTTGTAAACCTCATTATACTTTTCAGTATTGATAATGCCTATCCAGATGTGTAGGTTGCCTATGCCATAGGCACTAATGTAACCCAATAACATCTGAGGTGCAAGCTTTTGAACTGAGCGCTGATAACAAGCTGGATGGTCCCTCTCTTCTTCAGTTCGCACAAGACCGTGTCTGTGGTTTCCAAAAAGAATTTCAAAGTTTGAGTAATCTGACCGCGGAACAGTTCCCCATTTTGCCTCAGTAATTGACCCCCGCCAAGGAGGTATATGTTTTCGGTGCCGTTTGTTACCTTCGCCAGCGACTTCGCTGACGAAGGTAATGTTTTGATCCCCGTGTATTTATTACCTTCGCCAGCGACTTCGCTGACGAAGGTAATGTTTTGATCCCCGTGTATTTATTTGTTTGTGTGTCTGTCTGTATGTGTATCGAATAACTCAAAAAGTACCCAACGGAATTTCATAAAATTTGGTGGGTTGATTTGGCATGACCTGAGGATCAATCGATTAGATTTTGGGAGTGATCAGGTCAAAGGTCAAGGTCAAGGCCACGAAAAGGTCAAAACCGACTTTCGGCCATATCTCGGTCAATTTTTATCCGATCGGCATGAAACCAACGCCAAAATGTGCAGAATTATATACCCGATCCTGTGATGTGAAACACGGTACAATGGGGTCAATACCCTTCTTAGCGGTTGGGGGTCAAAGGTCAGGGGGGTCATTACCTTTCGAACTTAAAGGCAAATTGATGTAAAAAAAAATATATCGTACTCTTGTCATTCATCGATCATTTAAAAAAATTAAAAATTGGTCCTCAGAGTTATGTGGCGAGGGATTCAGTGGCGTCGGCGAAGGTATGCGCTCTACCGAGTGCCCGTTCTAGTTTTTTGGTTTGTTTGTTTGTTGATTTGTTTGTGTACAACATAACTCAAAAACTTATGGCCGGATTTTGACTAAATTTTCAGGGTAGGTGGGTATTAACTCAAGGAAAACGTGATTAAATTTTGGCATATCTAGGCCAAAGTACTGCTGAGATATACGCCAAAGTTCAAGATTCCAAGTCTTTCCAATCGGCCGGAGTTCTAATCGCCGTGCTTTTGGCTTTGCTGCCCCCTGGCGGAGGTTCTGCACTCTCTGAGTGCTTTTCTAGTTTTTAAATGAGCTTTGGCCCAGAGAAGACGGCCGTATTCCTGGATTGTGTGCACATATGGCTGCTTCTTTATATGATACGGCTATAACTTGCATTTATGGATAGCACTGCAAACTGTGTTCACCCACAATGATTTCCAGAAGTGTTCCTGAGTCCTTTTAGTGAATTCCGGTGCAGAACTATGCTTTAATGCAGTGCCACCTGAGGGCCCGAAGATCACAAACATCCAATACTGACCTTCAGCCTTGTCCCCTCACACAGATATTTCTCTAGACTCAGTGAATCTTATGATGATATTATTTACTGTAGATGGTGGGATATTCAAAATATTCGCAACTTCACATTGAGGAACAATTTTCTGAAATTGTTCCACAATTTTTAGACTTTTTCAACTTTTTTTGCAGATTGGTGAGCCTCTGCTCATCTTTATTTCTGAGAGACTGTGCCTCTCTCAAATGCTTTTTAAACCAAGTTATGTTACTAACCTATTGGCAATTAGTTGTGAAATTCTCCTCCAGCTATTTTTTAATTGGTCTCTTTTACTTTTCCAGCCTTTTGTTGCCTCTGTCCCAACTGTTTGAGATTTGTTGCTGCCATCAAATTCAAAATGAACTAATATTTTTCATGAAATGGTAAAATGTCACTTTCAACATCAGATATGTTGTCTTTATTCTATTGTGAATAAAATGTGGGTTGATGAGATTTGAAAATCATTGCATTCTGTTTTTATTCACATTTTACGCAACGTCCCAACTTCATTGGAATTCGGGTTTGCATATATACATGTTCCAACCTATAAAAATATAGGTTTCCATAGAAATTTGTTAGAGAATTTTTTTTGAAGGTCTTTGTCCCTATTTTCATGGAATTAACCAATGGATTATTACTATAATTGGAAAATGTGTCAATAAAGGCAAATTATTGTGAACTAGCCAGGACTAATTGTTGTTCTAAAGGGATTTTCTGTGTACCCAGCCACTGGTAGAATCAGATATTGTACAATCACTGTTGCAACAAGTCAGGCTTCACCAAGGGAAATCATGGCAAGCTTATGCCTGGGTAGGTCCAAGTTTCCTGTATCGTGGGAGCAATCAACAGCTGCACATAGCTGCATTACCACTGATTGTGTCGCTCAGGTTCTCATAATGATTGATAATATCAGACCTTGATTATTTGGCTTAAAATATAGCTGCAGCATGAGTGATAATCAAGGCTAATTTGTATACACTTTATATACATCAGCTGCTTTCTTGGTGTCCAAGCACGTTAAAACGCCAGGGACATTGTAGCCACCGACCAGTCTCTCGGTTGCGATGGGAGGCTCGAGTTGCGAGAGGATTGGGGAGAGGGAGGGAAAAGAGAGCCTGCACGAAAGCCAGGGGTTTTTGAATTCTGTCCCTAACAAGCTGTCAGCATGGTTGGACTATTTGGGTCTATGCACTGGCACTCAGCAACTGAAAAAATTTCCTCCCGCCCACAGTGAGAGCGGCATTTCAGAACTCTTTTGCAAATGAATGTAATTTCGGCGACAAGTACGTACACCTTTTTTTGCGGCGCGGTCGCGCAACTTGCTGTAAAAAATAGACGGCTGTCCGATTGGAAAATTTAAATGGACGAAACCACATACTAGTCACCAAAATTGCCTTCATTCGCTGAAGAGTTCTGAAATGAGTGCCAGTACATAGACCTAATTATAATTAAAATAATTTTTCTGTACTGAATGTAGCCCATTATTTTTGCGCTTTTAGATTGCATGCTGGAGAAAAGCAGTGTAGTCAACTGCCGCTTGATTATTCTTGAATTGGAAAACGTGTTAATAAAGGAAAACTATCTAGAATTAGCCAGGACTAATTTTTGTCAATAATTGCCCCCGTATTTTCAGGTCTTGCGCCAGCCCTGCGAGTGTTCAACTGTCAAATTTGAATTTGGGAGCGGTCAAATTTGACCAATCAGAATGCTGCGTTCGTGAATGAACGCGGGGCACTCACATAACCTTGGCTTTCGTGCAGGCTCTCTCTTCATTCCTCCTCCCCACTGCTGTCGCCGTCTCGCTTCGCTTCGCCCCTCAACTTCCGCCTCCCATTGCAAACAAGAGAGCCTGCACGCAGGCTAGGGACATTGCCACACAGGGTATTTTTGGATTGGCTGAAATGTACAAAATGGCGGCATTCACAAACTTGTGATTCTTTGTTGTATTTCAGACGTTTGAGGTTTGATTACTTGTAGATATTTTTGCAAAAATTCGTTAAAAAAAAATTTATGGAACTAGGAAAAACGTCTATTTTTTTGGGTAAGAGCTGAAAAAAGTGTTTTCTTTGCTTTTAAATGAATTGAATTTTATCCCTGATTTAAATGTGGTGCATTTTATTTTCAGTAATCCTTAGGGGCGCTATTCATTCTGGAATCTGGATTTTGATTAAATTTATTTTTATGGAAGAATAAATGATTTTGCTTGTTTCCATTGAATCATTAATGCAAGCTGTTGCCCAGCAATTCAATTATAGCAGCAGATTAGACTGTCTGCTTACCTTGCTATCGATTTCTCAGGTACAAAGTAGTTGATGCAAACAAAAAATGAACCTTTGCGGCTCTCTTGCACCTTGTTATGCCAGCCCTGATCCATGGTAAATGTCATAACTTTAGGCATGGTCGAGTAGTAGCTAACTGACCGTGCAGGCGATGTATTGAGACCTTTAATGAAACTTGATCTCCTCTTCCTATGTCAACAGCACTGCTGCATTGTTCAAGTTAATATTTGTACTGATTTTTTGTTAATGAAATGATGGAAAAGCAAAGATTCTTGCCTTGGCTGACTTGTCTAACTTTCCTGTTACTTCCTGAGTGACAGTCTTTACCAAATTGGAAATGACTAAGTTTTGTGCTGAGAATACTATTGGTGCTGATTTTCTGCTGAATATTGAAGCTTATCCTCTGATTAGCATTAACATCATACTATAATTTCAGGAACGTTTGTCTGTCTGTCTGTTCCCCTACTCCTCCGAGGTCCTCTGACAGATCTTCACCAAACTTGGTGGGTCTATGTAGGTTGTCCCTGGAATTGTCCTTGAGGGGTTAGTTTTTTGAAAGGTCAAGGTCACTGGGGTCAAAGGTCAATTTTTTGCATCTCCCATCTCCCTGGACCAATTTTCATGAAAGTTGGTACGTGGACGAAGGTCGTTGCAAGAAATGACCGCGAGAGGTCCGTTCCATCAAAGGTCAAGGTCACGAGGGTCAAAGGTCACCGTATTCATGAAAGTTGGTATGTGGACGTAGGTCGTCACAAGAAATTATTCTCGCCACAGGTAATTCACTAGTATCATTAATTATCCCAAGTGAAAGGCCTATTGAACTAGCTGACAGGGTGCCTCACACTGTGGCATCCGTGATTGTGTGAATGGGATGGTAGAAATCAGTGGGTTCATGGCTTATTCTGGGTTGGGGTGCTCAACGGCAAATATCCGTGAGAGTTAATTCATATCAAATGGAGCAGTTGTAGGAATCTAGCCCTTCATTAAAGAATATGTGTGGTAGTACTTGTTATTAAACCACCAAATAGAAAATTTTAGCTTCTGAAGTCAAATAGTTGCTCGGGTACAGTACCTGTCAAAAGTTTGGACACACTTTGCTAATGTCACAGCACTCTGTTTTTAGAGGAATTTAAATTCCTCTAAAAACTAAAGGTCAATGAAAAGCAAACCACCAGTGCAGCACATCTTTGGGAAGTTAGACAGCCATGCAGCTGCATCACATTGTAGACATATGACTGTGCTTGTGAGGGGAAAACAAATTTACTCAGCAAATATGACCGCAAACGCTAGTCAGTTTGATGGATTTAAGAATTGGGTCCTTTTCATGAAAACTAAAGGGTGCTTCTTCATTTAACATCTCTTGTAAGAAAAATGAGGTGTGTCCAAACTTTTGACAGGTAGTGTGTGTCCATTTGAAAGTGGGCTATGAAGACCAAATTAAATTCCCCATGTTTTTTTTTTACCCCTCCCCCCCAGGTTCTCAGGTGCTGTAAACTTATAGTTCTAGTCAGGTAGAACATTCCAACTGTACATATTTAGAGATCTTTTGGTGTAGACTAAGAATTTGGAGCCAGATACACGCTCAGACATCTTTGTGGCTCTATTTGGCACCAAAATCACTTTTCAACCATTAAATTATTTTGTTCCGTATTTCAGATTGCTTCTTTTACTCTTGGTAATTTATGGAGAACCACCAATATCAGTCTAGTTAATTTTTGGGATTCTGTTATTAATCAGCAGCAGAGTTTGGGATGATTTGGAGGCAAAGGTGTGTAAGTCATGTCATTAGTGCCAAAAACGTGATGTGTAAGCATGCGTAAATACCAACAATGCAGTGCAGCCATGAGTGCCTTCTGTTAAATAGCTTATGCACTATTGGAATTTGACTTGCCTGTTTAACTTATTCGAATGCCTGCTGTCCACTCCACCACTTGCTTATTGTTAGTGGGCTAGAAAGGTTAGGAAAATTCAATTCAATCAGATTAGTGATCGGCTGATCACACCATAACAAATTCGGTGATCAATATCGGCCTAAAAATCCTGATCGGTGCGTCCGTAATTGAAGCTGTTGCTGATCGTTACGGAAAGCTGCGAAATTATGTTGGAGACACTCCAGGTATCTTGTCTTTTTCACAGTTGTTGACCTCTAAATATGCCGATAAGCAACCTAAAAGCAGAACCCACTGGAGCCCAAAATAATGAGATGGTATACATAATGTACACAAAAAGTTACTCTAAATTGACAAGTTTGAGTGGAATAGGTTATTAACAATGATTTTAGAATTCATAAACTACACCAAAAATAATAGTCTGGCAAGTTAGAGTGTTCTGCCCCTTCTAGAACTTCTAGAAGACTTTTCAGCACCTGTAAGCCTGAAAAAACAGGGATTTTATTTTTGGCTTTCATACCCTACTTTCAAATTGCCATATCTCTGCTCCGATTTAACTAAGCTAAAATTTTGGATATGGTGGTTTAAAATCATATTATACAACTTTTTTTTTTTTGAGGGGGTCAGGCTCCTTACCTCTTCAGAAGTAGTCCAATTGTTATTGCTATGACCTTTACAGGCTTTTCACCTTATCCCTTCATGTTTGCTTTGCAGATACTTTTTTTTTTTTTTGCGCAGTTGCACAGATTCCCTCTGGGAATAAAACCGTCTTTGTGTCAAAGCTGACTTTAATATGGCTTGAATACATTTTACACATTTCTGCAGGTTGTGTACATCTTGTATTTTTTTTACTGTGGGGGCGTTGCAGTGCTGCAATAGGTAGCACTGTTGCCTCAAAGAATGAAGATCATCAGATCAATTCTTGCCAAAGACCTGTCTGTGTGGAGTTTGCATATTCTCTCTATGTTCTCATGGGTTTCTTCCAGGTACTGATTTCCTCTTACGGTCCAAATGCATGATATGTTATTTTGAGACAGTAAATTACCGAGAAGTGTGAGTGGGTGAGTGAATGGTGATTGATCCCCATGATGAATTGTCCTGAAAGTTCTGCCTGCCACCCGTTGTGAGCTTCAGCCACCCTGAAATCTCTACTAGGAATAAGTGAGTTTGTTGATGGATAAATGGATGTTTTATTACGTCAGCACTCACATTTGTAGGGTGCATTCCATCAATAAGCCGGAAGTGAATGTCTTTCTTTGCCTTTTAATGCTGAAGTAGCCACTTGAAATCCAGCAATATTGACCAGTAGTAAAGTGTTTAAGCTGCTGTTGTATCATTTTGACTGTTACCCTTAGGCTGAAAGTTGTGCTAAATGCAGACTGAAAGCTTTCCCCGCAATTAATAGGCTAATGCATTTAAGATGATTAGAACCAAAATATTGCCAAGTTCTTCCTCTTGCTCTGTATTCCTTTTGAGCTGATAGAAATAAGATTTTTCTCTCCCAATTTCAAATCAGGGGTTCTTTTTTGAGCCATAACTGTGCCACTTGAAGCTGTGTGGCTTCAGGCTTGGACTTTATCACCCAGTACAGGGGGGGAAAAAAATCACCTCAGTCAACTTGTGCTGTAGGTTCAGCATTCACTCACCTACTTGTCAGCTCAGTAGGTTGCATTCAGATAATTGATGGATGCTGTATAATTTACGTTTGCAGTGAATGGGCATGTACAGTGATGCTACATGATACTATGGTGGCCGGAAATTAAAAACTGTAAAGTACAATTTAAGGCCACCTCCCAGGTCTCCATAAACTTTTTTCTTCTGAAAGTATGTGTGTGTCAATTCCACATTGCCCACTAATTTTAACTGGTTTGACATGAGTAAGATTACATATCATCTGAAAAAATCCAGACGTTGGTACCATTTTGTTGAATTTATGACGACTTGTATGGTTCCTGTTCATTGATGTGCAGCACACTGATACATGGACAGTGTTGCAGCCTGAAAGTTGGTGGGAAAAAAAAAACGGACCAAAGTGACAGCGAAAATTCATTTTCAAGTATTTACAGGGTTTCCTCCAGGATTTTTGGAAACTGTGGCAGAGGGCTTCAGTGTCGGGTCAAAACTCAGCATTACCTGGTGTGGCCAGTTTTCGTTAATCAGCAGGTAGGCGATGTAATAATTGAAGTCTGTGTGCACGGAGGTTTATCAGTTTCATGTGCTTGACGGTGGATTTCACATATAATATGAAAACCGATTATGACTCCGGAATTGGAATTAAATAATCATGAAGATACAATTAGGTAGAGTAGGATGTGCTCACAGCAAACAGATATTAACATTGTCGTTTATCGTTTTTCAAAGTGAACAAAATATTTTTTTCTCTAATCGTTGCGCAAATTGCATTAAAGGAGAATTCCAGTATGAAATTGACTTGGGATGTATTGAAACATGATAACAAGTACTAACTTTTGTCGAATACCCCACCTTCGTACGCACACAACATTTCAAAATGCATGGCTTTTTAGCCGAAGCTCCCAACAGGCTTACAATGGTAGTAGCCTTGCCATGCAAAGAAATCGCTGTTTTTGCATCATTAACTAGGCTCAAAGTAGCTCCACACTTCATTGGAAGAATTCCGAGGGCCCTGACATTTAAAACGAGGCACTGAGAACTTTGAAAATGCACAGGTAGTTTATTAAAAAAGACTATTTATGCAAACCGTACCTTGAGGTAGTGTCCAGTCGCCTCCATCTTGAAAGTCATGATATGTCGATTGACGAGCATGAACGAATAGATTGCAGTCTGTTCCCCTATCCGTCCTACAAAAGCAGTCTTTTTTTTTTGTTTTAGAAAAGTTTAGGGTGGGCCTGTAGATGTGTGGGTGGGCCTAGGTCCACCCAGGCCCACCCATAATGCCGTGCCTGCTCTGAACCATTCCATATGGTTTGAAGGTCACTCCAAAGAGATTCTTTCGATGTTATGTGACAGATTTGCTCAATTGGATTAAGGTCTGGACTTCGAGCAGGCCAGGTCATAATTCTTTTGTCACCAGATGTTTCTTTTCGACTGAGATAATTATTGAACAAGTGAGAAGTGTGTTTAGAATCATTATTTAGTTGAATACAAAATCCAGGACCAATCAGTCTATTTTCAGATAGCAATGAGTGCCTCACAAGGATACTGTGATACTATGATTCCATCAATTTTTATGCATTCACCGGCTCCTTTCAAGCAGGTAATAACATAATATTACCACCTCCATGTTTTGCCAGGGGTTAAACAGTCACTTTTGAAATGTTCTCCAAATCTTTGGCGCACATAAGTTCTGGGCAATTCCATGGTGACTGACACTACGTTCAAACTGACGTCAAACCATTAAAGATTAACAGTATTTTTCATTCCAAAATATAAGTTAACATGCAACTGAGATTCTAGAAATTGTTGCTGTGTTCCAAATCAAAAGCATCATTAGAATGGTTACATAATTGTGCGTGACTGACGATACACTTTGTCAGAAAAAAAGGGGGCAATCCCAGGCACTCAGTCATGTAAATAAAGTTTTTGTATTGACAAAGTTCATTCTGGAACAATTAAATGCCAACATGTTTCGGCCTGGTGGCCTTCATCAGGGCAGACAGAAGAAACAGCAATCACAAAGCATATATATGTGTGTGTATATATATATATAGGTGAAGGCATCATTAAAGAGAGAGGCAACAATGAGGCTCATGAAACCCCATAGACAAAGGAGTATTCCGCAGAAGAGAAGATATAAAAAATAAAGCCTGTAGGTTTCAGTACCAGCAGAAGATGCAAATAAATCGCAATATACAAATAAATTGACCACCGTAGAGCAGAAAGTATGAGAATGGCTCAACGGAATAGGTTTAGTACCATTGTGGGGGAACCAGGTACAAACTTACATTACAAAAAACATAACATCTATAGAATCATTAAGACCTGGGTGTGTCAAAGCCCCCAGGGTGAATATCCAACGACTCTCTCGTTGGCTCAGTGTTTTTTCCTCCATCACCTCTCCGGGCTGTAAGAGGGTTTTGATCTATACCCATAGCTGTAAATAAAACATATCTACCTTTTTGCATGTCGCTGAAATGTTTCACTGTAGCATAATCTAGATTCGTTCTTGCGGCCTGCATAAAGGTGTTCAGCTACCCAGTCTTGTAAGCTTTAGTGCAACCCATACAGAAAGCATTGCAAAATAAACAAAGAAGAGCTACCAGATAGCTCACTCGGTAAAGCATCGCGTTGCGAAGCAGAAGTGACTATCACGTCGCGGGTTCCAGCCCCGCTTTGTTCCAGCCGGCAGTGGTCGGCAGATTTTTCAGAGTAGCGCACGATTGCCTATTGCGCTACAGGGTTGCAAATTGGGAAGGGACTGTCAGGAAGGGAATATAATAGTTGCCTTGTTCGTTGCTCAAGCGCCTCCTGTTGGCCAGACGGGCGCTTGTGAGGACTCTAAGCCTGGCCATGCCAGGGTATCCTCCGCCCTCACTCTGAACTTGCGAAGATTCAACCAATGAGTGTTTAAGAAGCGGTGGCTGACAGGCGCGTCCTTCGGAGGAGAGCCGCGAACTGTCTTCACTCTCCTGAATTGGCAGCAAGGGGTCGCATACAAGCAAGCCTTGTACATAGTTCAGCAGTTGGGCATTCCAGATTCGGGTGGGATTGGAGAAATAATTATTTCATTTTAAATAAATAAATGAATTAATAAAATAAACGAAGAAGAATGTATACAACATGAGTAGTTTTACAATTGATAAAATGGTTATAGTAAAAACCTTCTTAGATGTAGGATGGGTAAGACCTCTAGATTTAACCACGACACCTGTAAAGGAGGACCTGCAGTTTTTAACACTTTTCTTATTACCTTTTTTGAAGGGCGTTCCCCACCTACTTTTGTCTTTTTTGGGGTTACATTTTGTCACTAAGAGTTCAAAGTAACCGAAAGGATTTCTGTTGATAAAACAAGATAATTAGACAAGCGGTTGTCATATTCTACATATCCATTTACTTGAAAGCTTATTAAATAGTAATGATGTTATTTGAATGTTTTTTCGACCATACCAGGTGCAGTGCTAACAATACCTTCTGGTTTCAAGTGAGATGTCAATACTCTGTCTCATTATTAACTTAGGCTTGTGTCTTCCACTCCTTAAATCTTACAGGCCTGATATATAGCTATGAACTGAAAAAAATTAAACACTTCTCAACTCATATTGTAACCAACTACTACTGGTTGGCAGAGTCAAAAACCCATAAAAAATGTGAGAAAATAAATAAGCTGAAAAAGACAGAGTTGTGTGAGTTGAAAACCCCAGTATTCCAATATAAAGTCACTCTGCTGCACTCTTCCTGAACATTACACATGAGGTGAACCCCTTAGAGCTGCACCGAATGCTTCAAAGTATCAAACCATTGAGCCTGACATTCACAATCGAATTCTAAATTTAGGCTCTAACGCGGTATGAGTTATGTACATCCACAATTCATTCCGTTTAAACCGGTTATTTTTTTCTGTACAATTGGTGATGAAGCTTTAACTACGTAGTAATCGTAATAATACGGGTCTATTTGCCTTAGCCTATTATTAGTTGTCTATCATATGATTTTAATTCAAACTTTTAAGTTCCATTAACTCCAGATTAAGTCCATCAGTCAAAATTTCTAATAAAAAAAAAGATGGATGTAATAACTTTGTGAATTCATGATATATTTTAATCTAATGAATTATCCTGCTTCAGTCCATATTTATTGGCGTTTGGCCTGTCAGAAACCACATTTTCTCTGAGTGCATATCCACTGCATGCTCTCCCACCGCACTTGACACCCTAGCAAAACAGTCTAGCTGCAACAGCCAGAAGATCTAATTTATACAATTACAGTAATTAAAATCATTTTCATCTCCAACAGTATTATAGTGGGTGGCCAACTCAATTTCTTTTAAAAGATAATTGGTTTTTTCAGCTTTTATTCGGTGCTGGGGCTCTGTGGTCGAGTTGGTAATTATCAAGTGCATCAAGGACTCTTAAAGGACTTGACTTAAGACAAATTATCGAAGCATTTGTTTGGAAAATGACTTTTTCACATAGGGCCAGGTAGGTTTAGATAGCCTTTTCCCCTCAATAAATGAAATCATCATTTAAAAACTGCATTTTGTATTTTTTCAGCTTATCTTTGCCTAATATTAAAATTTGTTTGATCTGAAGGATTTAGGTGTCACAAATATGCAACAAAAAAAAAAAGAAATCGGGAAGGGGGCAAATACTTTCTCACAGCATTGCACATTTGACTTGTGACTGACGTTACAGCCATGAAATGCAATTATCATTAAACTTTTATTGGCATCATTTACAATGTTCCCCATTGGCTTTATTTTTCAGTAAGTACTTCACGTACTTATCGCTGCTTAGCTTTTGTAGCCATAGTGAAATAGTTATGTCCGATCTTCGAGCTACTTCAGGCGGGCTCCGGGACTTGCACGTAAAACTGACCCTTGACCACAGAACCAAACTAAAGAGATTTTCAACACAACTTAATCTAGCTTGCTTGCACCAAGTCACATCAAGAGTAAGCCGAGGTGCCAGCGTTCCCTGGAATGGCTTGATCAGCTGATCAGACTAATGTATGACGATGTTCCTATTGAGTATTTTTCTTTCCAATGGGCCCAAGAGATTTACATGGAAAATCCTCTCAGATGGTATTGAGTTATGTACTTACAATGGTCTTACTCATAACTGGTTTGCAGAACCAAGTCACAATTGTGCATTATAGGTGTATGAGATGTTTTTGTTTCAATAGGATACACAGAGAATACAAAATAGTTAGATGTATGACTTGCCATTTTCCTATTTGGAAAACGGATCAAATCGTGATAATGCATACCTACCTAGTCTCTCCAATGGGGAGATTTAATACTTGGTTTGTGTATGTCATATTTTGCTTTCAATCTAGTCTATATAATAGAAGTGTGTTGCTTACTACTACTACCACCTACGTTTATGATGTGAAGAATTTATGTTCTTTTGTAGTGTCACACGTAAAATGACTTTTTTTTTTGCCTGGCTAAAGGCTGCTGTTGCCAGCTACATATTGCACACCCTGTTACTCATTTTCTGCCAAATACTCTGGTTGGGAGATACTATGATTTAGTTCCGGGGCCACCACCGCACCCGCAGAGATTTTCCGTTCTAGGCTCTGGAATCGACAATTATTACTGGAATTTTTCCCAATTTTGCACAGACAAAGATATTTATTTCACAATGCTCAAGACTAGGGCTAAGCGATATATCTATCGCGATATTTTTAAGAGCAATATAAGTAACTGCCACTAATGGGCAGACAGGCGAGGCTGCTTATTACCTTTTCTATACCTAATGCCGCGTGGCGCAAAAATCAGAGGTCATTTGATATGTTTCCGGGAAGAAAAGTGCGATTTGAAGTCTGCTAATTACCAGCGAGGTTAGACAGCCTCCATCGCCATGGCAGAATTATCTCACCTTAAATCAATTCCCGTGTACTTTGCCTAACTTGCATGCAAGCCGTTTATTCAGCCAACTGACTGATCAAAACCAAGATGTGGCCTATAATTATTTAGAAGAGATAATGAGAAGCAGACAGACGTAACCCTAACCAAGCTACGGTGTTAGACTGAAAGAATGTCAATAACATGAATAAATATCAGAATTCTGAATTCACCTCTCATCGTTGCATTTTTACGTACTGTTAAAAAAGATTTTTGAAAAATAAAATCAATTAAGATGGGCGTGGTTTTAAAGGGTTTAAAAAATACGCTGTGTCTAGAGATACGGCTGTTCTTATTGGTACGGCAGTCGACTTCAAGGGATTAGGATAAGGATTATGGGAAGGGTTAGGTTGGGTCAGGGTTTGAAATTGGGACTGCCGTACTTCTCTACATTGAAATGCATTGGAGAACTTTCCTACCTGTAGCAACTGCCTTAAAAATAAAAAAAGTGGAAAACATTTTGTGAAGCATGTCGAACGTGAATGTGAGAAATTATTTTCGCATTGCACGCAGTAGACAAATGCACAAAAATAATAATTGAACAGGACTAATTTGAAATAAAGTAATTCATAGCTCTTGATTCTGGTTACTTTTGAGCGTCTAAACTGCCTACAGTGAAAGTAGAAAACATTTTGTTTAAGCGTATCGAACGTGACATGTAAATTGTAAACGCATTCGCACACAGAGGCCAAATGTGAAACTAGAGATACAAAATAAACAAAAATGATCTCGAAATAAATTAGACTGCCAACCAATTTAAATTGTTAACTGAGCGAATCAGCTGTCAACTGTTTGATTGCAAATTTGACAAAGTACACGGGAATTGACTTAAGGTGAGCTAATTATGCCAAGGCGATGGAGGCTGTCCAACCTCGCTGGTAAATAGTAGACTTCAAATCGCACTTTTCTTCCCGGCAGAATTTCAAATGGCCTATGATGTTAGTTCAACGCTAAATTAAAGGTATGTGGCATAGAAAAGGTAAAAATCAAGCTCGTCCGTCTGCCCCATAGAGGCAGTTACTTTCAATGCGCTTAAAAATGATATCGATACATGCATCGCCCAGCTCTACTCAAGACTGATTTTCGGTAACTTTGGACGTCCAATATGGCTGCCGGCGGCCATTTTGTCCGAAATTTGGGGATCAGGGAGATGGACGACTCAGTCCCTGGGGCAACAGAGTTATCTAGTTTTTTAATGGTTGTGTCTGCATGGTTCTCATGGTAAGGTGAGTCATAAGTTGATTTCCGTAATTGTAGCTCTAAACAGGAGGTTGCATTTTCTGTGGCAGAAAACAATGTTTTCAGTGGTGAGGAAAGTAATTGGAAGGGAGAACTGCCAGGACGGTGAGCATGCTTGACTATTTTTATGTATTCAGAAAGAGCAATGATATAATTTCTACATTTGCCGCTAATGAACAGATTTGTATATTTAATTTAGCTGGTGGAGATGGTTAGTGGTACTGAAAGTATGTTAATGCTGAGAGCGGGAAAATAAAATCAGAGGACCTGGCAGGTGCAAGATTCAGATTAGGTGATTTCTTGTGTATTTGATCTGTTTTCTAGAGAAATTTGCTCATAGCACTTAGAGAAAGTGGATGGCTGCATGCTCTGTCTTGCTCTTACCGAGCATGCGTACATTGCAAGTGCGTGTTTTTATACGCGTGTGCTGGAGATTCTCATTTGTTACATTGACTCATGCATTGTGGTTGAGAGGGGAAATGGCAAGTAGTTTGCATTTGTCGTGATTATTTTGTGAAACGTGAAATTTAAGCAGTGGTGCTCATTATTCAGTTATGTACAATGTGAAAAGTCATTTTGCACCGATGCTCAATGCTTTTAGGTGAAACAATGCAATTGAACGCTGGGGATTTGTATTTGTAGTTGTGCACCTCCTCCTGACAGCGTGAACATGAAGTTTGGCATCTTCCCTTCAAAATTTGAATGCCATCTAACAATGTATCAGATGAAACCCACTGGCACACCCATGAACGCTCATCTGCTGAACTGTATAGGAAGCAGGTACAGGTACAGTACAGATAAATTAGGGTATTTGCTGCATCAGGTGGCACCACTTAACCCTTTTTCATTCCAATAAACATGCAGTACATGGAACATTTTACAAAGCATTTGTTATAATATGCGCCGCGGCAAGTTGATCAAAGTCTCAAAGATTTTTTGCAGCCATGGGAAGAACCAGACTCGGTGGGCTGGTTGGCAGTCCAGTGACCATGCTCCTATTTCCTGTAGCTATTGTGGTTGGCTAAAGAACTGCAACTTTTATCAGGGGATTGAATTCTAAAAATCTGTGATTTCAGAGTTAACGTATACTGGGAACTATAAAGATTGATATTGTGTACCATAGTGTGTCATCATCTTCTGCTCTTTGAAGACATCATGGTAACCACTGCTAGCCTTCCTCTCTGTAATGTCAGGGCTGTGTTACATCTGGTAACTGTGTGAGGCCTGTAAAGAGGTTGTCATGATATATATATTTCCCCAAATCACATGCCTCGTGTGCTTTTGCTTGTGACACTAGCCCATGATATGTACTCGTATCCTGGCTGCAGTGTGCAGAAGTACAAACAGTTGGGTCACTCACTCCTTTTCAATATTTTTAAACGTGCAGTTAAATTCTGACTTACTCTGCTTCCCTTTACTGCGAGTGGATTATGTGCAGAGCTGCCATTTTTGATTACTTGAGTCACTGCATCATTATTTTTTTGCACTGTTAAACTAACCAAACGTTCATCTCCCAGACTTGTATTATGTTTAGATGTTTTAAAGGGAGTATTTCATGTGATGGTGAGGCTGGACTGTGCCTATTAATATTCTTTGTCTCCATGAGTCAGTTCCCCTTTGTCCTCTGTTAATGACTATCTGCCTTATTATAAGAGAGCTGCTTGCTATACATTATCATGTGATTGTGCTGTGATTTCTGTAGGCTCTTCAGTGCAGTTTCCAATAGCAAGCATGAAGAAGGGGACCTGGCTGGACCAGTGTTTCCATTGGAAAAACATGCATGGTATCAGTCCACGTGTTCTGAAAGATTAGTCTCCCCGACAAAAAGGAGGAATTCTGGTTAAATGTTACCTGTGATTATTAGGCTTAAAAACAATTGATTGGCAGGCTATAAAGACTGACCTCTTGAAGGTATGCAGATTTTTAATATTCCCTATTGATAAGTATAGGCTACCGTTGGTCATGTATTATACTCCAAAGTCCCATCAATAAAATAAATCCCATCAATAGACTTGCATGCATAGTGCTATTTTCAAAATAAATAGCCGAAATAAACATTGTTGCCTTGGACAGTATGTAAACACAAAAAATTCATTCGACTTTCGGCCTATATACTCTCGGATAAAAACAAACTGGAAGAAAAACTATTTGCTAACAAATATTGCAAAAAATACTTGTGGGTTCTGAACTTTTTATTTAGCGCTGCTGGTGCCGAATTCAAATCAAATCATTTCAATTTCCCTATATTGACCTTTTATTAGATTCGTATAATTAAAAACGCATTGAAAACAAATAACAAAAAAAAAAGACATTTGCTGGCTCAAAGTTTTACTTCTCACGGGTTTTTGCAGCAGTGAAGCGTGCAGCTGCTGGTTTAGAAACTGAGTTAAGGTGCAATTTATTAAATAAGAATGAAGAGATGGAGTCATTTATTAGCCTATGTACTGTGGCTGACAAGGGCAAAAGCGCTGCAATGGGCAAAACATTGCCAATTGGAGAAACCCGCTGTAATGACAGAGACGATGCAAACTCAAAAACACACAAACCTCAAAAACAAGTGCAGCAGAAAAATGCTGCATGTTCACGTCAACACACGTGCTGCAACGGGCCAAAACATCTCCAATTGGAGCAGTGGTTCTCAAACACGGTCCTGGCACCCCACTGTCTATGCTGGTTATTCTTCCACCCTTAATTGCAGTTCTAGAATTTTAAAACACTGTTACTTTGTCATAATTAGCAGCATTCCATGTTTAGAGTAGTTGTTTACCATCTTAAGTCACATTTTTATGGACATATCCATTCTGCCATGAAGAATAAAAACTGAACATATTGTGCTTAATTTTCAATACTGTTAGGATTTTCAGGTGAAAACTTTTTTAAACAGATCAAATTCGACTCTGAGAAAATCAGTGAGCTCTAAATTAGGTTTCTGAACACAGGTGTTTTGAGTTTTTCCCAAATAACCTGCCTGAACCTAGTAAAATCGACACGAAACACAACAGGTGTGACAATTTGTCAAGTAAATTGTTGGGTTTTGCCACCATGTGTCAAGAGTTTCAGCAATGAGGAACTTATTGATTGTTTATGTTTATTAAATGTTTGGTTAAAGTGTTTCCCTCTGCAGATATGTACAGTATATCTCAATGTGGATATTAGCATAAATGCACCTAATTAAAACAAATGAACAGCTTGTTAAAATCCTAAGATTGCAATTGTAGTTGGAACAAAAACCAGTGGGGCGCCAGGACTGAGTTAGAGAACCACTGCCAATTGGAGAAAAGCGCTGCAAAAACAGAAACGATGCAAAGTCAAAAACTCGCAGACCTCAAAAATTAATGCATGAGAAGAACTCATTATACCCTGGAGAATGTGTTCCAAATATAGGGGGATCACACTGCTCTACCTCCCAGAAAACGCTTATGCCAGGGTGCTGGAAAGGAGGCTACGCCCACTTGTCAAGCCTTGGATTCAGGAGAAGCAGTGCCAATTACATTCTGGCCATGAAACAGTGGACCAACTTTTTACGCTTGCATGGATACTGGAGGGATCATGGGAGTTTGCCCATCCAGTCTACATGTGTTTTGTAGACTAGGAGAAGGCTTATGATCGTGTCCCACGAGGAATCCAGTGGGGGGGTGCTGCGGGAGTATGAGGCTTCAGAGACTTTGGTTTGAGCTGTCGGATCCCTGTACAATCCAAGCTGGAGTTGTGTTTGTATACTCGGCATCAAGTCGGACTCGTTTACAGTTGGTGTTGGACTTCGCCAAGGGTGTGGCTTGACTCCTATTCTGTTCATGATTTTCATGGACAAGATGTCAAGAAGCTGCCGGGACTTGGAGGGAATCCAGTTTGGTGGCTTCAGGGTTGCATCTCTGTTCTTTGCTGATGATGGGGTACTGCTGGCTTCATCAGGCTGTGATCTCCAATGCACACTGGAGTGGTGTGTGCCGGAGTGGTGTGTGCCGCCGAGTGTGAAACGGGTGGAACGAGGATCAGTACCCCCAAATCTGAGGCCATGGTTCTCTGCCGGAAAAAGTTGGATTGTAGTTGGGGGGGAGAAGTCGTTACCCTAAGTGGAAGAGTTAAAGTATCTCGGGGACTTGTTCATGAGTGGGGGTAAAATCCAGCATGAGATTGATGGGCGGATTGTTGCAATATCTGCAGTGATGCAGGCGTTGTACCGGTCTGTCATAGTGAAAAAGGAGCTGAGCTTAAAAGCAAAGCTCTCGATTTTCTGGTTGATCTATGTTCCAGTCCTCACCTATGGTCATGAGCTTTGGGTAGCGACAGAAAGGACGAGATCGCAAATACAAGTGACCGAAATGAGCTTTCTCCACAGGGTGCCTGGGCTGACCCTTGGGGATAAGGAGCTCAGATATCTGAGAGATGTTAAGAGCAAAACTGCTGCTCCTATGAGTTGAGAGAAGTCAGTTTAGGTGGTTTGCGCATCTGGTTTGGATGCCTCTTGGACGCCTCCTTTTAAAAGTTTTCTGGGCATGTCCAACTAGGAGGAGGCCCCGAGGAAGACCAAGGACACGCTGGAGGGGTTATATCTCATGGCTGGCTTGGGAACGTCTTGGGCTCCCCCAGGAAGAGTTGGAGGAAGTAGCTTGGCCACTTTGCTTTGTCTGCTTCGCCAGTGACCCGGCCCTGGATAAGCAGGAAAAAATGGATGGATGAATAGCTTAATCAGAGTGAAGCAAAAATAAAATAAATGTTCCAGTTGTTTAATTCATAGCATCGGCTACACAGCCTACGCATTCTGGAAAAAATGAAGATTTATTTTTATTTAAACAGATGGATGTGTAGGAATTTAGTTACTTCACTCTACGGAGTGGGCGTGAAGTACTGTTTTCAGCGGTTCTGTGTGTTTGTCTGTTTGTGGTTCCGCACTTGCCAATATTTGCGTGAATGGGGTGAAGTCTGCAATCTCTGATTGGCTTGTTCAAATTGTGCTTAGAGGGGTTTCACTGGACATTATGACTGGCAAGATTGAAATATGTCAAACCAGCAGATTTTCCTTCTAAAAAATGGCATTTACACGATAACAAAAATAAAGGGCTGGACTCAGTGGCGTTCCTAAGCAACTTTGCACCCTAGGCAGGATTTCTGGTAGTGCCCCCCCCCCGCAACTTATTAGAGCGACCACAAAATATTCATCATAAACTCACACTGGCCGCGGGAACGGGGTGTTAATGAATCCCCCTTAAATCTATAAATAAAGCTGTAACTTCAGATAAAACATGAGCAAATGGCTTGACACAAACGATTTGCTTAGCTAGTACGTTGTGTTTTAGATCTGAATTCTGCAACATGCTGGACTGCCATTAAGCCATGATGATAATTGACGCCGCTCTGTCTGGCCTGCCTTATGTTATTATTGCCTTGTTGGCTGTGCTTGGTGTGGTCTCTCTGTGTGGTGAACTAGAGGTGGCGTCGCGATGCATAAGCCGCGGCGGCGGCGCTGTAGGTGTGTTGTGTTACAAGTTACCCTTCTGTAACTAGTTGAGTTCAAAAGAGAGTCGCAGAGAGCGATATTTTTTTCCGTACTGTTAATGCGTCGCTATTCTGCAATTCTGGTCCCCCCATGTGACTTTCCTCCCTTTATGCGCGTCAATTTACGTCATTATTACGCCGACAAAATAAGGCTACCGTTTGTGCACAGTGTTGCTCGCTAGCGAGCTAGGGGTCCATGGCACTGGTCCGACCTCCCATTCCCTTGCGCGATGAATAAACACGCATGCCCCCTCACACACACACGTGTGTGATGTGCGTTTCTGAGAGCTCTCTCTCTCTCTCTCTCTCTCTCTCTCTGTGGTCGATTTTGTCAAAGTAACGGGAGGTCGGAGCAATGGGAGGTGGGACTAATGGGGTCATTTTGTTGGGGGAACGGGAGGTCGGACCAATGGGTCGTCGGGACCAATGGGCAGCTACCGCGAGCTAGTTGGCTACCTAGCAAGCAATTGTATAGCTAGCGCGCCAATGTATTTAGCTAGATAATCAACTGACTAGCGAGTTACAAAGACTGCAATTCGCTTTCAATGCGTACACTGTCATACTCGCTAGCGGGCTAGTTCCTCGGTAGCAAGCCAAAGTGATATTGACCTGTGTGTCACAGCTAGCATGCCATTGTAATTAGCTGCATGACCAACTGGCTAACGAGCTGAAAAGGCTACAGTTTGCCTATAATGGAATACTCACGAGCGAGCTATTTGGCTACCTAACCAGCAAGACAAAGAGACATCGATATCTATAATGACGCATTAACGGTACGGAAAGAAATATTGCGGGCGGCGGGGAGGAGTCGTATACAGGTCGTGTCCTGTGTGCAATCCATTGGGGACCGTGGTGAAATTGCAGGCAGGTTGCAGGCAGACAGACACTTAAGCCCGAATATAAATGCTTTATTTCGCTATTGCTTAAAGAATTCACAACTGTATGTACTGTTGTTAGATTGCTCAGTCTTTGTTGTTGTTGTTTTATATTGTGAAATAAAAAGTATTTATTTAAAAAAAAAAAAAAAAAAAAAAACTTCTCCCTTCCCTGGCGCCCTTTCTGCTCGCGAGCGCCCCTAGCATCCGCCTAATGACAGGAGTGCCCCTGGCTGGGCTAGTACTTCCTGGAATACTGTATGTCTGTGTCGCTAACTCAGTGTGCTGTCCTTTACAAATTATCATGGCCTTTGAAAAGGTCTTTTGGCAAGTTCTAATGGCTCCCAAAGTATGCTATGAATGTTATTATTATACCCCCGCTACGACGTAGTGTTATGTATGATAATTTTTTGTACAGCTTTATATTCCATTTGTAAATGAAGATTTGTTACATGCTGTTTTGCTGCCCTGCTGGTCAGCTATATTTATTTTGTTCATTGGCACCATCTGGTGGCGTGTTTGTAAAATCATTAAGAAAAGTCTAGTAATTTCTAGAAGCTTCTGGCACTTTCCTGCTTGGAGGGGGCGGGATTTCCCTAGAATCCTGTGGATCTTTCTGGAAGGTTGCTAGACTATAAAAAGGCTGTGATTTTAAGCACAGCAGAGACTGACAACAAAGAGAGCAGACAGCAGAAGAGAGCAGACCAGGGTTTTGTTTTGGCAACAGTTAAATAGTGGCAGTGTTATTAGAGATTTTAAATAGTGGATAATTTTTGTACAACTTTTTTTGTAAAGAATAAATTTGTTTTAGTTGTACTGGCCAGTTTTCTTTGTTGTGATTTTTCCAAGTCATAACAAATTGGAGGTTCCACCGAGATTGGATTCACCGAAGATTATTATTTTAAATCTTTTGACTAGTTTAAAAACTAGCAATCATGACTTTTGATGTGGAAAGTTTTTTGAAAACTCCAACCCAGGAATTAATTTTGTTGGCAAAGAAGAAGGACTTGCTACAAATAGCCTCAACCCTTGGATTATCTGATGTGAAGTCATCAATGAAGAAACAAGAAATATTCAACATTTTGGTGCAACATTTCATCGATGAAGATATCTTTGGGGAAGAAGCAGCAGAATTAATTAAAGCTGTGGAAGTGCCTGCAACAGAGCTGCAAAGGCTTGAATTCCAGCTGCGCCAAAAACAACTAGAGCTGGAAGAGAGAAGGTTGGAGAGGGAGAAGGAAAGAGAAATGGAGGAAAGAAGATTGGAGAAAGAAATGGAGGAAAGAAGGATGGAGAAAGAAATGGAAGAAAGAAGGTTGGAGAGGGAGAAGGAGAGAGAACTAGAAGAAAAAAGGATGCAGTTCGAATTGGAAATGAAGAAAATAGAAGCAGGTACTGTTCCAAAATCATTTGGACTTTCTGATCATTTTGATGTGGTTAAACATATCAGACTTGTTCCTCCTTTCTTAGAAAATGATGTTGACCAATACTTTACCCATTTTGAAAAAATTGCTGAAAATTTGAAATGGCCAAAAGAGCATTGGACAATGATGTTACAAAGTGTTCTTACTGGTAAAGCTAGAAAAATCTATAACCAGTTATCTGTCCAACAGTGTGCTGATTATGATTTTGTCAAATCTGCCATTCTGAAGGGTTATGAATTAGTCCCTGAGGCTTACAGGCAAAAATTTAGGAATTCTTGCAAGGAAGCCAGTCAAACTCATGTTGAATTTGGCAGGTTAAAGGAACAGTTGTTTGATCAGTGGTGTAATTCCATGAATGTTGAAAAAGATTTTGATAGAATGAGGCAACTTATTCTGGTTGAGGAATTCAAAAGGTGTGTCCAGCCTGATATTAAGACTTTCCTTGAAGAAAAACAAGCCATTACTTTGCAAGATGTTTCTACGCTAGCTGATAGTTATGCATTGACTCACAAGACTTCTTTTGTCCAAAAATCTACTTTTTCTAAATTTCAAAGCAAGTTTCAGTCCAAGACTACTTCTAATAACACTTCTAATGATTCTAAGGCCACTTCTGAGAGGAAACCTTTCGGTGAAAAGCAATCCTCTAATTCTTTACCCTCTGTGTCTTGCCATTACTGCAAAAAGCAAGGTCACCTTATTTCTGAGTGTTATGCTCTCAAGAAAAAACAACAACGAGAAGAAACCAAGCCAACTGCTTTGACAAAGAGAGAATCT
Source organism: Gymnothorax reevesii (assembly GCA_029721435.1). Classification (NCBI taxonomy): domain Eukaryota; kingdom Metazoa; phylum Chordata; class Actinopteri; order Anguilliformes; family Muraenidae; genus Gymnothorax; species Gymnothorax reevesii. Next base: position 77,672,824 of record CM056575.1, read on the forward strand.
CTTGTATCAATGGTCAGTTCACCTGATCTTCTACCTTCTGTGTCTGATCCGGTTATGGAGGGTTTTGAGCCATTCATCACTGATGGTTCTGTCTCACTTTCACATGATTTTTCCTCATCTGCTCCTGTTCGAATTCTAAGGGATACTGGGTCTTCCCAATCTCTTATTCTTGCAGATATTCTGCCTTTCTCGGACAAATCGTCTACTCAGGCTAATGTCCTTATTCAAGGAGTAGAATGTGGTTTTACAAGTGTACCTCTCCATAATGTTCATCTCAAATCAGACTTGGTCTCTGGACCTGTTACTGTTGGTGTTAGGTCTTCTCTTCCTTTCAAAGGCATTCATTTGCTTCTTGGTAATGATCTTGCTGGGGATAAGGTTGTGCCCTACCCTATTGTAACTGACACTCCTTTGATTCATCAAGAATCTGACTCTATAGAGGAGGAAATTCCAGACCTCTATCCTTCATGTGCAGTTACTCGTTCTATGGCCAAAAAGCCTATTCAGGATGTTGCTGACCTGGACTTTAACCTGGCTGACACCTTCATTGGGCAGTCTTTTCATCAGGAACCTTCCAGTCCTGAGATATCTGGGAAATCTTCAGACTTGTCCTTGTCAGGTCATTCTAATGACATTTTGTCTCGTAAACAACTTATTCATGAGCAACAACAAGCTCGTGATCTAGCGCATCTTCTACCACAGGCTGCAAGTGAACAAGAGGCTACTCAAGTTCCTGTCTGTTTTTACTACAAAAATGGTGTGCTTATGAGAAAGTGGCGTCCACCCGATGTTCCTGCAGATGAAGAGTGGATGATCACCCATCAAATTGTTCTTCCAAATCCGTACCGTCAAGAAACTCTTAGTCTGGCCCATGACAATCCTATGTCAGGTCATTTGGGTATCAAGAAGACCCTTCAACGTGTCAGACACCACTTCTTCTGGCCTTCTATGAGGTCTGATGTACAGGAGTACTGCAAATCCTGTCATACTTGTCAAATGGTAGGGAAGCCGAACCAAAATATTCCAAAGGCTCGACTTAAGCCCATTCCCGCTTTTGAAGAACCTTTCAGTCGGATCATCGTTGACTGTGTTGGACCATTGCCGAAGACTAGGTCTGGTTGTGAGTACTTACTGACTATCATGTGTGCTTCCACCCGGTTTCCTGAGGCAATTCCACTTCGTAATATCAAGGCGAAGACTATCATCAAGGCTCTAACCAAGTTTTTCTGCTTAGTTGGTCTTCCTAAGTCTATTCAGTCTGATCAAGGATCAAATTTCATGTCAGGCATATTTCAACAAGTTATGCATGAGCTTGGTATTAAACAATACAGGTCATCAGCTTACCATCCTGAGAGTCAAGGTGCTTTGGAGAGGTTCCATCAAACCCTGAAGAACATGATAAGGACCTACTGCCTTGACACAGAGAAAGATTGGGATGAAGGTGTTCATCTTCTTCTGTTTGCTGCCCGTGAAGCTGTTCAGGAGTCTCTTGGGTTCAGTCCTTTTGAGCTCGTTTTTGGGCATACAGTCCGTGGACCTTTGAAGCTACTGAAGGAAAAGTTGCTAGCTGAAGATGATGTTCCAATGAACTTGCTTCAGTATGTCTCTGACTTCCGCAATCGTCTTGCTAAGGCTTGTGACTTTGCTAAGTCTAATCTCAAAGAAGCTCAGGGCAAAATGAAAGCCAGATATGACCTTCATTCAAAAGATAGAAGTTTCAAAACTGGTGACAAAGTTCTTGCACTTTTGCCAGTTCCTGGAAACCCTCTAAGGGCCCGATATTTCGGCCCTTACACTGTCCTCAAAAAGGTCAGTGATCTAAATTATGTAATTTCAACTCCTGGAAGGAGGAAACAAAAACAAATGTGTCACATCAACATGCTGAAAGAATACATTGATAGAGACACACAGCAAAAGCCAGTCAATGTGGTAAATACAGTTGAACTGGAAAATTCCGAAGATTGTGACTGCCCCTTAGAAAATGAACCTGGTCCAGTCAAACTTGAAAATTCAGACATTCTTCAAAATATTGACAGCAAGTTGTCCCACCTGGACCCTTTTCAACAACAGCAGCTAAAGCAGCTCATATTTGAATATAGTCACATTTTCCCTGACGTTCCATCAAGGACTGATTTGGTTTACCATGATGTCATCCTACAAGATGATGCCAAGCCTGTAAAACAGCATCCCTACAGAATGAATCCAGAGAAGCAGGAATACCTTAAACAAGAAGTCAAATATCTGCTTGAAAATGACTTTGTTGAACCAAGTTACAGTGACTGGAGTTCTCCATGCATCCTAGTTCCCAAACCCAATGGAACATATAGAATGGTGACAGACTACAGAAAAGCGAATGCTCTATCAAAAACGGACTCATATCCTATTCCCAGGATTGATGACTGCATTGACAAAGTTGGACAGTCAAAGTATGTCACAAAATTTGATCTCCTCAAGGGCTTCTGGCAGATCCCTCTAACAGAGAGAGCAAAGGAGATCTCTGCCTTCGTCACGCCAGATGGATTATACCAATACAAGGTCATGCCATTTGGAATGAAAAATTCTCCAGCCACCTTCCAACGTCTGGTAAACAAAGTGATTGCTGGACTGCCAGGATGTGAGGCCTATATCGATGATATTATCATCACCAGTGACAGCTTCCAAGAGCACCTCACCTACATCAGAAACTTCTTTCGGAGAGTGAGTGATGCCAAGCTGACTGTCAACCTTATTAAAAGTGACTTTTGTAAAGCTTCAGTTGTTTACTTAGGTCATGTTGTAGGACAGGGTCAAGTCAAACCAGTTGATGCAAAAGTCAAAGTTATCACTGAATTTCCTGAGCCAACAACTAAAAGACAGCTCATGAGATTTCTAGGGATGGCTGGCTACTACAGAAAATTCTGTAAAAATTTCTCTATCATCTCTGAACCTTTGACAAATTTACCGAAGAAAAATGCAAAATTTGTTTGGGATGAAAAATGTCAAAATTCATTTGACCAGCTAAAAGCGATTCTCAAAAATGCACCAGTTCTCTTATCTCCCAATTTCAAAAAGGAGTTCAAGTTGGCAGTTGATGCCAGTGACATTGGTGCAGGTGCAGTTTTACTGCAAGAAGACACTGATGGAGTAGATCATCCTGTTTGTTACTTTTCCAAAAAGTTTGATAAACATCAGAAAAACTACTCAACAATTGAAAAAGAATGTTTGGCACTTGTTTTGGCTTTACAACATTTTGAAGTCTATTTGACTTGTTCAGCTACTTCCATCAAGGTCTTCAGTGATCACAATCCCCTCACATTCTTGCACAAGATCAAAAACAAGAATCAAAGATTACTGAGATGGAGTTTACTTTTGCAAGAGTATGATTTGGACATTTCTCACATCAGGGGAAAAGATAATGTAATCCCAGATACACTTTCACGCATGTAATTTTATTTCCTTTTTTTGATTGTGAAAAATGTAATTTTACTTTTCTATTTGATTGTGAGACTTACACTGTTTGTTATGTATATGATTGTTATCATGATCAATAATACGTTTGTGTAAAGTTCAATATTGTTCTGATTATAAAACTGTGTTAATTTTAACAAAAGAAAGCTTTTAGCAAACCTTTCTTTTCTTAAAGAGGGGAGGTGTTATGTATGATAATTTTTTGTACAGCTTTATATTCCATTTGTAAATGAAGATTTGTTACATGCTGTTTTGCTGCCCTGCTGGTCAGCTATATTTATTTTGTTCATTGGCACCATCTGGTGGCGTGTTTGTAAAATCATTAAGAAAAGTCTAGTAATTTCTAGAAGCTTCTGGCACTTTCCTGCTTGGAGGGGGCGGGATTTCCCTAGAATCCTGTGGATCTTTCTGGAAGGTTGCTAGACTATAAAAAGGCTGTGATTTTAAGCACAGCAGAGACTGACAACAAAGAGAGCAGACAGCAGAAGAGAGCAGACCAGGGTTTTGTTTTGGCAACAGTTAAATAGTGGCAGTGTTATTAGAGAATTTAAATAGTGGATAATTTTGGTACAACTTTTTTTGTAAAGAATAAATTTGTTTTAGTTGTACTGGCCAGTTTTCTTTGTTGTGATTTTTCCAAGTCATAACAGTAGTCAGGGGTATATAGCGCTCCACCCGCCCGTCCGTCTGTCCGTGTGTCTGTGCGTCCGGATTTGTTTCCGGAGCATAACTCAAGAACTATATGACTTAGAGGCTTCAGATTTGGTATGTAGGTTTCCCATATGGTGCAGATGTGCATTTTGGTGGTGTCATACTTTTGCTGCCAAAAATATTTTGAACAACTTTAGCATTGGTGAATAATGGAGAATATATATATATATATATATATATATATATTGTTTGAAATAACATTTAACGTCAAGGGTGATGTATGTTTTTGATCAAATGCACCTACTTCCAAAATAAAATGTTGACCGCATTTTGCTTGTCACAAACCATTTACAAATCATCACCAAAATGAATATAAAGTTACTCAAGACAGTAGTTATTTCATCCATGAAATTATTAAAGTTAACTATTAGAAAACCCACTTGTGATCTAGAGAAATAACCTTTCACATTACATGCCTATCCTGTAAGGAATGTACCTGTAGTTTTCATCATTGTGATGATATGAAACTAAGTCCTTTTTGTTGTCTGAAGGTGGTCAAACATAAAGCAGGGGTATGTGAGCTCTGTTCGCTTCTACACTTGTTACTCGGGGTACCTCAAATGTAGCTCCAGTCTGGGTCAATCCTTTCGTCTATCAATTTATCTATCATCTACATTGAGAATTGGATTTACACAGAAGTGATTGGGTATCATGTCATGAAAAGGCGCAACACAAAAGCCAAAACATGAACGCATTAACAGAAAAGAAATTTAGTACGGGTTATTAATATTCAGCACACGTCAGGGCTGGGTGGTAAATTTATCGCAATTATTTTTAACGCAAAAAAAGTAACTGCCACAATGGGGCAGACAGACGGGCTTGGTTAATACCTTTTCTATGATGCATACTGAATCTGGTGTTGAACAAACATCCAAAGGAATGAGCTAGTTTCCAGTTGCCTCCATCTTGAAAGTCACAAAAAGTCGATTGATGAGCACGAACGAATAGATTGCAATCTCTTCCCCTATCCTTCCTATTCGCTCGTGCTCATCAATCAACTTGCCGTAACTTTCAAGATGGAGGCGACTGGAAACTAACTCAAGGTACTGTTTGCATAAATAGTCTTTTTTTTAATAAACTACCTGTGCATTTTCAAAGTTCTCAGTGCCTTGTTTTAAATGTCAGGGCCCTCGGAATTCTACCAATGAAGTGTGGAGCTACTTTGAGCCTTGTTAATAATGAAAAAAATAGCGATTTCTTTGCATGGCAACGCTACGCCCGATTCACTACTATTTTAAACCTGTTGGGAGCTTCAGCTAAAAAGCTATATATTTCGAAATGTTGCATGCGTATAAAGGTGGGGTATTCAGCAAAGGTTGGTACTCGTTATCATGTTTCCAAACACCCCAAGTCAATTTCACACCAGAATTCTCCTTGAAGAGTTTAGACATGCCTTGCTTGTATGGACCATAAAAAATTTTGATAGCTTCATAGAAGCATCTAAAGTCCCCGTGATCAGCGTAATCCCTGTAATTCCTGTGCTTTCCTATCCCACCACTGATCTTTCATAATCCTGAGCTGCTTTCGCTGGTTTGATTTGGTGCAACGGAAGGTATTTTTTGTCACAGAGGAGTTGGGTTGCTGGAGAAAAGCTTGATGAGCAGCTGCTTTCACTCACAAGAGTCTTTCTATGTTCTCATTTTCATCAAACTAGTCTTGATGTTCATGTGTTACCTTACCCACGGTTTCAAGAGCGGCATTGAAGACTGTTTCCTTGAAAGCTTTCCAGTGGTCAATTATGTTCTCCTTCTGATTCAAGTTGTATCTGCACTGGACTGTAGGGCAGCTTTTTAATCATTATCCTTGAGCTAGATAACATTTTATTAATCGAGTGGTCAGGCTGCATTTTGTCTCTGGCGCCTTAATAGACAGACATAGGTTGGTCCAGACCATCTGATGATTTGTTGGGTTCTCTGCACCAAGTTTAAAATGGGTAACACAGACATCAGAGAGATTATGTTGCTGGATGATAACATAGTCAATGAGATGCCAGTTTCTTGAGCATGGATGCATCAAAGTACACTTCAGTTTAATGGGCAGTCTGAACAGTGCTTTAGTCATGATAAGGTTAAGCTAGGCGCTCATGGACAAGAGAGGAGACCATTGCTGTTACTAGTGCCAAATCCATGTCGACCGATCACAGCAAATCACATGATGCAGTCCAAACCCATACGGGCATTAAAATCTATTAACAGCTGCAGCTTATCAGAATTGCATCCATTAAATACGCGCTTTAGTTCCTCATTGAATCATCCTTTCATTTCACTTCTGGATCGGTGAGATCCAGTTTTAGCATTGTCCAATAGTGTCCGAATATTCCATGAGGCAACAATAAGTTTGTACTTCTTGTTCATACCACCAGTGTGGACAACCTGTCAGCCGCGGCATACTGGCTAGGTTGGTATGAGTGGACTTTATTCAGGCCACCTTTTCTTGGCCCCTAGAGCAGAAATACTCAACACAGACAGAAGTTCTTTTTTGGAAGACTCCAATAATTTTATGGTTTTTTTGAAGGTAGCCTATTCATCTTTGAAAGCCATTAAATCTAAAAATGTGGATAGGTCGGTATATTTCTTTAAAAATGATGTAAATATATTTTGTGCACAAGCCCGAGGATCAGGCAGGTGAAAGGCTTTCATTGGGTTTGAATAAAATTGTGAAAAGCTATCTTTGAACCAAGAATGACTGCCAAACTTTGAGCTGTCTCCCTGTTCATCCATAGTTTGTTTCAGAAATACTCATGGTCGTTACATTGGGGCAATTCCACGTGAGAGTTGCTAAAACAGCTATTTTTAAAAAGTGTTTTATACTAGAAATATATTTTTTGTGTGGATGACTCCTTACCAAATCTGACATTGAAAACCCTTTTAAAATATCTTTGACGGTCTTAATATCTTCTCAAAATTGACATATTGTTTTTGCCTGAATTCCTGTTGGCGTTGGCGTTGATGCAGCACTGGCTGCTTCTGGTAACCATGCCATTGATGATGAAACGAGGAATCGGGTGATTGAGTTTTATTTGAATTCTTCGTGGATGTGCCCAGGATGGAAAGACGCAATAAAAATACATAATCCTGTGAGCAAAAACAGAGACCACAAAAACACTACATGCTGACTACACTGAAAGAAGCCTTTGCCATATTCAAGGAAGAGAACCCAGAGATAAACATCTTATTTTCGAAGTTTGCTGACTTTCGACCACCCCAAGTGCAGCTCCAGCGTGACATGCCCCACAGCTCATGCCTATGCAAGTATCATGAGAACATTCGCCTTTTGTTACAGAGCTTACACAAGGCTGGTATTGATTTACCAACTGGCTTCCGTGACTTTATTGCATTGGTTGTTTGTGACCAAAACAAGGAAGAGCACATGAGTGGACACTGTGAAAGGTGCCCTGGGGTAGACCACCTTGCCCCAGCAGATACTGACCGGCACATTTCCTGGCAGCAGTGGACCTCAGATGGAAAGACTATGCAAGTTGAAAAGCAAGTATCCGTGACAATCCCGTCAAGGTGGCCATTCCAGTCAATTTCGCCGAGAACTGTACCACCAAGTTGCAGGGTGAAATTCAGTTGGCTCACTGGGCATACAACCAAGTGACACATTTCACGGTCTGTGCTTGGGAACTGGGTGGTGTTCACTCAATGACTGTTGTTTCCGACTACTTGTCTCATGACAGATTTGATGTTAATGTATTCCTTAGCACAGTATTCAAGTGGCTGGACAAGGAAATTCACCATTTCAATTCTGTTGTCATGTTTTCTGATGGGGCAGCTTGCCAGTTCAAACAGCGCTACCTTCTCTGCAGTCTGACACTCATGAACAGAAACATAAGTTGGAATTTCTTTGCAAATAATCATGGAAAAGGGCCTGTAGATGGCATTAGTGGGACCATTATGCATGTAGTTACCAAACAGGTCTTGAGTGGAAAGGAGGATGCGCTAACATCTTCACAATTCCTTGGTGTAGCCAGAAAAACTGTCAAAATATTGCAGTGCTTCATATGACCAAAGAGGATATTGAAAAGGAAATTCCAAAACTTGTTGAGGACATTGAGGCAGTGAAGCTGATTCCTAACACCAAACAGATGCACACGGTAACTGGAAACCAATCCTACAGTCTGCAGCTACAGAGACATGCTAAAGCACCTACTACTGATCACAATTTCAAGAACATCCCAGCTGACAGTCATGATGATGGCAGCCATGATGGAGATGATTATGATTGTGCTGCTGATAGCCATGCAATTGATGATGTCAGCCATGATGATGATGTTGCAGACATGGTAGACAGCCATGGTAATGTTACAGACAACCGTGGAGATGATTGCCGCAATTATGACAGTGATGAAAGTAAGGAAAGCCGTGTAGATGGCATATCCTACGACTATGGTGCTGCTGCAGAATGGCATATCCTACGACTATGGTGCTGCTGCAGACCACAATGGAAATAATGCAGATGATTGTGTAACCAAAAGTCACAGAAGACCCAAATGGCAGAGAGGTAGTTGATGATGGAGATCAGCAGTGAAAATGGGTGGAAGTTCAATATTCCAATGTAAAAAATGCTAAGAAATTCAGAGGTCAGATAGTTGCAGTGGTGGGGGATGATTTCACAATAAAGTTTGTAAAGAAAACTGATTTCAACAAATACATCTGGCCTGATAAGGAGGACTTGGACACTTTGCCAAAGTCTAATATAGAGATCCTGAAAGAGCCACAGATGGATAGAAGGGACAGGATTACATTTGTATAAAGTGTTTGTCTTCTGCCAATAAAGGATAATAATTGATGGGTCATTTATTAGTGTTTAATGTTAACATGTTCAGTTTGAGCTTTGCAAATTACAGGAGTTGATTAATTGATATTTTATACATTTTTTTATTGCGTGAAGAGACTGCCACTCATGACTGAGAAAAGTTAGAAAGAATATAGATATTGCAAGCCATGACACATTTGAGATTTGCACAGTGCTTTTGACATGGGCTGTGTTGCCGTAATTCCATTACCGACTTCAGTACTTACAATATTTATTCACTGAATGATGATAGAACACTACAACAAAGTAAAAACAAATGTTTCAGTATCCAGTCAGTGACAGAACAACAATTTTCATGCATGTGACCTCTGATATAGAAATGAGTTATTCTCATCAATATCATGATTGCCTTACTTTTGCCCAGACTTGTTGATCAGAATTATGGTTCAACAAGAGGTCAGCAACACAAACATCATTTATGATACCAATTTTCAATTGCTTTGTTGTTTTGAGTGTAATAACTTTAGTAGATTCTCAGAAAATGTAATTCCGTTACCATTTTGGAATTCCTTTACTGGGGTTATCTCTTTCTCAGAAATGGCATCCTACAAAATATCTGTGAATATACCAGTCAATGTAAACTTCGCATTGCCTGGTCAACATCCTAGGATGTGGTGATCTTGTGCTGGTGTGGTCACACGTGGCCGACGTGGATGGGGTGGTTTTGCAGTACCGCCCATCTGTCGGAAACAAACTCTCAAAACGTCCGATATTTGACATTCAGCTGCACAGCGACCGCTCTGGTGGACATCCCTGCATCCAGCAAGCCAATGGCACGTTCCCCCATGACCTGAGACATCTGAGGCATGATGACATTTCACAAAATTTGACATTTTGGGGTGGCCTTTTACAAAACCCAAAACCAGTAAATAAAAACAATACAATGATTTGCAAATCCTTTTCAACCTATATTCAATTGAATACACTGCAAAGACAAGTTACTTAATATTCGAACAGGTAAACTTTGTAATTTTTTGCAAATATTACCTCATTTGGAATTTGATGCCTGCAACATGTTTCAAAAAAGCTGGCACAAGTGGCAAAAAAGACAAAGAGTTGAGGAATGCTCATCAAACACTTATTTGCAACATCCCACAGGTGAACGGGCTAATTGGGAACAGGTGGGTGCCATGATTGGGTATAAAAGGAGCTTCCCTGAAATGCTCAGTCATTCACTAACAAAGATGGGGCGAGGGTCACCACTTTGTGAACAAATGCGTGAGCTGATTGTCGAACAGTTTAAAAAGAACATTCCTCAATGAGCTATCGCAAGAAATTTATGGATTTCATCATCTACGGTCTGTAATATCGTCAAAAGGTTCAGAGAATATGGAGAAATCACTGCACGTAAGCGACAAGGCAAAAAAGCAACATTGAATGCCCGTGACCTTCGATTCCTCAGGCGGTACTGCATCAAAATCCGACATCAGTGTGTAAAGGACATCACCACATGGGCTCAGGAACACTTCAGAAAACCACTGTCAGTAACTACAGTTCGTCGCTACATCGACAAGTGCAAGTTAAAACTCTACAATGCAAAGCAAAAGCCATTTATCAACAGCACCCAGAAACGCCGCCGACTTCGCTGGGCCCAAGCTCATCTAAGATGGACTGATGCAAAGTGGAAAAGTGTTCTGTGGTCTGACGAGTCCACATTTGAAATTGTTTTTAGAAACTGTGGACGTCGTGTCCTCCGGACCAAAGAAGAAAAGAACCATCCGGACTGTTATAGGCGCAAAGTTAAAAAGCCAGCATCTGTGAAGGTATGGGGGTGTATTAGTGCCCAAGGCATGGGCAACTTACACATATGTGAAGGCAACATTAATGCTGAAAGGTACATACAGGTTTTGGAGCAACATATGTTGCCATCCAAGCAACGTCATTTTCATGGATGCCCTTGCTTATTTCAGGAAGACAATGCCAAGCCACATTCTGCACGTGTTACAACAGGATGGCTCCGTAGTAAAAGAGTGCGGATACTAGACTGGCCTGCCTGTAGTCCAGACCTGTCTCCCATTGAGAATGTGCGGCGCATTATGAAGCGTAAAATACGATAACGGAGACCCCGGACTGTTGAACAACTTAAGCTGTACATCAAGCAAGAATGGGAAAGAGTTCCACCTGAAAAGCTTCAAAAATTGGTCTCCTCAGTTCCCAAACGTTTACTGAGTGTCGTTAAAAGGAAAGGCGATGTAACACAGTGGTAAAAAGGCCCCTGTGCCAACTTTTTTGCAATGTGTTGCTGCCTTTGAATTCTAAGTTAATGATTATTTGCAACAAAAAAAAAAGTTTCTCAGTTTGAACATTGAACATCTTGTCTTTGCAGTGTATTCAATTGAATATAAGTTGAAAAGGATTTGCAAATCATTGTATTCTGTTCTTATCTATGATTTACATAACGTGCCATCTTCACTGGTTTTGGGTTTTGTATTGTCCCCAGTATAAGGAGTGTATGGGTACTGCTCATACACTCTGGAAATGCCACACCGATGTGCAGTACTGAGTGAAATCACTGCATCACTGAGCAAATGCTCACTGACAGAGAGATGGGTTAAAAACCGGTACACAAATCAAGAGAAATATCCCTATTATACCAGTAAAAGTCAGCATATGCTCACTTAAGAGTTGTTAACTCCATGTGGCATCAATTTTTGACATGGGGCATTTATATTTTTGTTTACTGTATTTAAGCAGTGTGATATTTTCTGCAAAAATGCAGTGAAGTGCATGCTTAATTGCTTTATGACTGGGAGGAGCGAAAATCTTTACTTGTTGCTGGATCATGAGATTTCTTGGAAAAAGTCTCTTTGAGAGGCGTTTGTGATTTGACATATAGAGCCAATTGCCATCTTTTCCATCATAAAAAAAAATATTTTCAGACAATAGGTCCTAAAAAATTGCCAAGTTTTTGTATAATGAATAAGTGTCATGATTGGTGATATAAGAAACAAGAACATGATGCATCCTCCTCCTAATTCAGTTTTGAGTGGTAAATGCTGGCCTGGGGAAGGTCAGTTTAGTTTGAAGCCATCTGACCTGTGGCACTGTCTAGCGTGGCACAAAAATAACTCATGACAAGCCTGTAGATGAAAATATACTCTCTGGAATAATAAGCAGTTGTAAAATGAAGATATTTTTAAACATGATTTGGCCAGATGATGGAAGCGTTATTTGGCTAATAAGTTTATCCTGCACTTTGATTGAACCAGGATGCTTTATTTTTCAGTGGAACATACAGTGCAGCAGTGGTTCAAAACCTCAGTCCTTGGTGCCCTTGCATATGCAAATTTTTGTTTGCACCCCAAACGCGATCCCAGAATTTTTAGAAGCTGCATATTTTTCTTACTTAGGTGCTTTTCATGCTCACGTGATTTATTTACCCTCAAGCCACAAGTTCTCTGAATGCATACCATGTATAATAAGCCTCCCAATGCTCACATTGTGATATACTGCAAAGAATTTTATTAAAAGAGGGAAACAAAATCGGTGTTTTTAGCTCGCCGGGACGAGTCACGTCCGGAGAGCTATTGTCGTACCCCCGGCGTCCGCGTCCATCCCTGTCCGCCCGCGTGCAGAAAAACTTTAACCTTGCCCCGGCGAGCTTTGTTGTCTTTCTGACAACTCTTGTTTGAGGTTTTCAGAGGGCTCAGGTGTTAATTGGGTTTTGGGGTGCGCAAATCCCCCCCCAAACGATATATCACTGGAGACTATTTAAAGGCTTCTGATTAGCTCTGACACAGAGGTCAGTTGACCTCATTATCATTTAACAGCAGGATGAAAACAATGCATACCAGCCAATCAGCTTCACAGGTGGGCATGTACACTCTAGGCAGAGGGAAGCACTGGCCCTGCTTTGTTTTTATCAGTTTCAGCGCAATCGCACCCACACCATGTTACAAGTGAATCTTGGCAACAAGATAGCTGAAAATAAGAGTTGAAAACAAAAGAGGCTACGAGAAAACTGTAATTGAGTGAACTAACTAAACAGCTCGTTTATTGATTATGTCATGGTGGCTAGACAGCATCATACTGCTATGTATTTGTTCGCATATTACGTTACACTTAAGATTATATAGCCATCTAGCCTGCTAGCCAATATTAACTAAGGAAAATCTTCGTAGATAATCATCATATTTAAGCAATATGCTCTGACTTTTGCCCAAATGTAGCAAACTGCAATGGGCATGAACTTTTCTGATATTGTGCATCCCAACTTTGCTTTCAAGTTTTTTGGATGCTTGCTAGCTAGCTAGCTGAAGAGCAACTGGCTCGTGAATTTAGGGCAGAAACCAAATCATTCATTCATTCATTCCTTTTTGTATACCTGCTATATCTATACCTCACGGGGCTAGCCGGAGCCTATCCCAGCTGACTACGGGCAAAGGCAATGACCCACCCTGGACAGGTTGCCAATCTATCGCAGGGCGCACACACCATTCACAGACCATTCACTCTCACACTCATACCTTTGGGCAATTAAGTGTCTCCAATTAACCTGATATGCATGTCTTTGGACTGTGCGAGGAAACCGGAGTACCCGGAGAAAACCCACGCAAACACGGGGAGAACATGCAAACTCCACACAGAAAGGCCCCAGGCCAGATTCGGACCCACAAATTTCTTGCTTTGAGGCGGCAATGCTAACCACTGCGCCACCGTGCCGCCCACAGAAATCAAATCTCATTGCTGAAATATGACAATAATTTACAAATGGTTTGGGAACTTAACACCTCAAGGAAGACTATGAAACAATGATTTAAAATTCATCGCTGAACTTTGGTCTGGATGCTTTATTGACAGAAGTTCGGCGAAAGGAAAGGATAAACAAAGGCACTTGGGTGAAGGCAAGCCTTGCTATAAATGACATGTTGTCTTCCTGGCTCTCTTCTGATGATATTATCTGACGTACATTACACAGACAATCCGAATCCTCCAGGTGTTCCCTATTGCTATATCATTTGGGGGGAAAAATTTTTACTGGCAGGGCAGGGCGAGGACTTGAAGGAAGTTTTAAGTCATTATTTATTTATTTATTTTTAAACCCATTATGCTTGGCATATTTGTCAAAGAAAGCTGGTAATACCTTGCAAAAGTAAAATGGGCAAATTGAATATGCAGTAGGGATGGGTCAGAGAAAAAAAAATTATTACAAATAATTGTAAGGATCAACTTTGACTTCTGTAATATAGTCGCTGAATCCCCTCTCCCAACCCACGGGTAAATTGTTGAAAACTTCACATAAATAACTGAAATGGAGGGGAACTACGCAATGCCTCAGTAAGCAATCTATAATTCTGTGGGGAAATTTTCAGTTTCAACCACTAGGTGGGAGTCTTTTCATTAATTGACTCCACCACAAAGAGGCGGCGACTCCTCATGCTAGCTGCATTTCTGTGTTGGGAATTACGGACCTCTGAAGGGAGCCAGATTGTATGGCTCATTGTTCTTTTTTCAGTTTTTTTAGGGGTGGTGTTTGCTAAGTTTATCTGCAAAATAATAGTTTGAATAATAAGATTTGGATCAGATTCCAACTTAGACATCCTGCCAGTATAATTTATTTTCACATGTGGGGACTAGTTTTTGCGGCCAGCTCTAAATGATTTATATTTTATTTGTATTCAATTACTATTCCCAGATAATGTAAGATCGCATTTGCTTTATGTCCACACATTGCTTGATAATGCCTTTACCTCTCCCGTGGCTGTATGTCCACACACTATTTGATAATGCCTGCTACACCTCTCCCATGGCCAGATCATGTCCACATTACTTTTTCCTACTCACCCATTTCTTGGCATCGCTCATGTATACATTGTGGCTGGAATGCGACTACACTGTAAAGAATTCCGATCGTAATGCAAGCCTGATCACCTTGGGATACGACCATATCTAGCAGTGTCAGCAAAAATCATATCTAGTACTGACAAGACGATACAGGTAATGCATCCTGCGATGATTGGATGATGAAAGTTGAATTGAATTGATAAGTGTATCACTGAGGCCTCTATGTAATATCACGTCACTGGGTAATTCTGCATACTAACATTTATCACATATCACATCACATATACTTTTCCCATAGCCCAGCTCATGACATTTTTGATATGTACCTAGGGTAATATCACTTTTGCAAAAATTTCATCGGCTGAGAGTGTGGGGGAGGGGGGGGGGAACTCACTGCATTGTGTCACGCTGTTAACACTTAGGAAAAACTAATACCGAGTGTAACGTTGGTTAAATTAGTGTAGGATAGTTCTATAGCAAGCTAGATACGTGCCACTCTCATAACCAAGTTAACTTTACCCAGCTAGCGTGCATGCAGTCGTCAGATACTCTCATTTGAACTGGCAGCAGTTTGTAAATTCATTCAACTGAGTAGCTAGCTAACATTACTTAGCTAGCTAGCGTGCATGCAGTTCTTTTTCATAACGATTATGCAGCAGTAGCTTACAATGTTAGCTAGCTACTCAGTTGACTGAATTCACAAACTGATGCCAGTTCAAATTCAAAATATCTGACTCGGTGACTAAGTTTACAGAGTGATAGTTGACAGGGCTGCTGGATAGCTCACTTGGTAAAGCATCGCGCTGAGAAGCTGAAGTGACTATCACGTTGCAGGTTCGATCCCCGCTCTGTACCCACCGGCAGAGGTCGGCAGCTTTTTCAGAGTAGCGCATAATTGGCTACAGCGCTACAGGGTTGCAAAATGGGAAGGGACTGTCGGAAAGGGAATATAATGGTTGCCTTGTTCGTTGCTCAAGCGCCTCCTGTTGGCCAGACGGGCGCTCGTCAGGAAGATTCTAAGTCTGTTCATGTCTGGGTATCCTCCAGTCTCGTTCTGAGCTTGCGAAGATTCAACCAATGAGTGTATAAGAAGCGGTGGCTGACAGGCGCGTGCTTCGGAGGAGAGCCGCAGACTGTCTACACTCTCCTGAGTTGGCAGCAAGGGGTCGCATACGAGCAAGACTTGTACATAGTTCACCAATTGGGCATTCCAGATTCGGGTGGGATTGGAGATGACCAATTTAAAAAAAAAAAAAAAAAAGTGATAGTTGGCTCAGTTATAACATATAATGGGTGCTACTGAAAAATTTGATGTGTTTTCTATTAAATTACAGGCTTCAGTTATGTGATAAACAGAATCTTATGCTCATGGTTGTTTCATAAGAAAGTTATTTACTCATTTCTTATATTTTGGGTTTGTTGCTCAGTAAAGCTGGCAACAAATGCTAAATTTACTCAACTCCTTTCATAACTTTAGTATGACGCCCACTCGATGAAGATCCTTGATTTAGCCAAGAGAACAGCATTAACTTCTAGCTGTAATTGTCATTCAATTCCAAGCGGTCACAGTTACAAGGCAAGTACTGTTAAATTACAATTACCTGAGAAGATAAATACAAAGTTTCATCAAAATGTTGTGATATTTGGACAAATAAATTGATGACTTATAAGCTCTGGCGCGTCTGTTATCTGACTTCCCATCACTTTATAACGTTGCTTGCTAAACAAAGCCGAAACTGCCCAGTAAAACGCTAAAACGCAGCAACAGATGAGTACAAATGATGCACGTCCATGAACAGCCATTGATATTTTGAAGGAACAGAAAGGTTACCTTGATCTTGATGTGACCCAAAAGAAACGTCTGGAATTGGATACAGCTTTTAGATGACTAAGTTGCATGCGCCTTAGTCAGTTTCCGGGGGACTGGTAGGAAAACGGCAGCAAGTTGAGGTGAAAGCCAATGAAAAACACACGGATATAGCATGACGCAAATGTGAAATGAAAGAAATTAAAAGCGGTCAGAGATAAAATGAGCATCACTGAGAATTGCATATCATTATGTGCTTCACTGAGCATGATTGGATACATGGACTAATGTATGAAATTATATGCGACAGCAAAGTTTTGAATCTTTAGTCGTCTGAACACCGACTGTAGATTTGCAGTTCATTGATGTTGCCAGGTTACCTTTCTGTTAGAGATCAAGCAATGTCTCTTTTTTTTTTTTCAGCCCATAGAACGCTCACCGTTGTTTACATTTTTATGATCATTCGGATTAGGCGCTTCATAATAATTCTAAGGCGCTGTGCCCAAATGATTATTTGGAGAGGAAAACCCTGACAGTTATTTAACATTGGGGATTCCTGGAGTGGGTGAGTAGGCTCCTCAATGGTGAAAGCTTGGAAATATGGCCAAGACACTTGTGGTGATGAAGATTTAAGAATAGGCAAATGATGGAACCGATCTGCATTTAGTTATTTTTAATGAGAATGTACACAATATCATATGTTTAGCTGCCTAATTTAGGACCTATTGACTTGCCAGTTAAAAAATTGTGCCGATTGTTGTAGTAGTGTAATTGAAAATGATGGTTTTTACAACCTGGCATTGCTTCACACACTTGTGCTCACATGCTTTACCATGGTGTCATGGTTTGGAAGCTTTGAGAGCTCTTTTTGTTGCTCTCGTCCGGGACGATATCGTTTTGCTCCCAATCGTATTCCTGGGCCAGCTGGCATCAAATGGGGGCGTTACCTGGACTCTATTTAAGTTCTAGTTCAGCCTCGCTTCCGCTGCTAGAATGTCAGTGTTTCATTTGCGCTTTAGCTGGTAAGGTCTCTACAAAGAGAATTGTTTGGGACTTAAGCTGCATAATTGAGGTTAAGTAGTACTGAGCAAAGGAATCTTTGTTTTATTTTCCCTTTTCTTTTTGTCCCGTCGAGCGCGCTTTGCTTTCTGCCTCGGACGACTTCTAGGTCCGTTGGTAGCACGAGTCTCGCATTTATATTCTATTTGAGTCTCTCCTTTCTCTGCTCTTTTTGCAATCTGCTCTTTTTAAATCAAAGTCAAATAGAGCCGCATGCTTTTTATAGCCTATTTCACCGCCAAGTGCCACTTTTTTCCCACTCAATACCGAGAGTAATTTTGAATAACGTTGATTTAAATTAAGCAAACGTTTCCAGATGAATGATTTTCCTCTTACCTAATCGGGGAGAACAAGCAGCACCTGTTAAGTGCGGAGCGCTCTCGGAGTGAACATTTTGTTAATCATGAAAATGACTGCGAACAGGTCAGGACTAATAATTCTTCAAAACAGATGTTACGTCCACCCCAATCCTCAGTTTTACGGAATTTACACCATGACTTCATCGCTGTTAGACCGCATGAGAAACCGTGTCTTCAGTTGCCTATTACGATAATTGGAAAACACGTCAATAAAGAAAAATAATTGAGAACTAGCCAGGACTATCCTAATTGTAATAAAGGGACGTGTCTGTGCCACCCCAATTCTCGGTTCTAGCTTCGCCCCTGCAGCAACAATAACCGTTATAAATTTTAGAACTAGCACTGTGATGATTGGGAGTTATTAATTGACTTATCCCCATTTGTTGGTTTTAGGGGGGTGCTCATCTAAATTTGGCGATAAACTGAATGATTCATAGAAAAATTATGTACAGGGGAGGGTTTGATGAAAAGTTGTCCTTTGGGGAAATGGAGACTTGTACATACATTTAGACTTGTATGATAACACTCCAAAATGAAAACTGCATTTATACATTTTTCAAACATTCTTGTGAATATCAATATCTACTTCGCAGTTCACAATGTGCTTTCTGATAATGTTTCTTAAATAAATTCAGCAACAAGTGATGTTCGGCTACCTTTATTTGGGCTTGTCAGTATTCAGAAAAGTATCATTGTACTTTGCGTGACAACAGTTTTGGCCTGCGCGCCCAACTTTTTCAGGTTGAGAGCGTATGCGCTCCTAGGTCCAAAAGTTAGTATGGCGGGTTGAATGCTTCTTTCAGTTATGTTACTACAAATAAAGGTTAGATTTTTGTGAATATTCTGAATGAAAGATCATGAAGATAAACTATTAGACTTTTTTCTCATCTTGTTTTGCTCATTTTAAATAAAGGGAGCCCATAGATATTGAGAGCACTACCACTGGAGTTTATCATTTTTATTAACTTATTTAATTGCAGGAAGTATTTTTAAAATGTTTTGATTCCTTTTGCAAACCATTTTCGCAACTGGAAAGTTGACAGAATCCCTGGAATTTATAAATAGACTTGGAGGGACCTAATGTTAAATGCAGTTTAAGGCAAGTTTAAGATGCAAGTTCAATGCAAACAATATTTTTTTCTCATCTTGGTTTGTTCATTTTTAATAAGTGGAACCAATCATTTTTGAGGTTACAATGTCACGGCAATTAATATTTTTAGTTGACTTATTTAACTGTTGGTAGTATGTTAAAAAAATTTTGTTTTATTAATTGCACTTGCATACTATTTTCACAACTGGAAAGCTGACTTGAGGGCCTAACGTGACACAGAGTTAAAGGCAAGTTTAAGATGTCAAGTTCATATGAGCAGTGCTTCATTAATTAGGCAATAAAAAAAGATTCACTTGTTATAGTCGAAATAATTTTTAATTGATTGCCTAAACATACAATATTATCTAATTGCAATACATGCAGAATACAGTACCGTATCAGTATTATACTGGAAGTGGAATCTAGAGGAGTAACATGAAATATTTTCATACATCTGGTGGGCCCATAAAGAGTATATTTTATGCCAGTTTCTGTTAGCGATGCTGAATTTTTTTACTTCCTTATATCTTGTGAACATTTGCATTCTGAAGTAAATGATGTAGGCAAATTCTTGTGTTGTCATACAGATCTCCTCTGTTTAACAGATATCTGACTGTACAAGCACATTGCTCAAGTGTGAAGTTGCAATAAACCTCTGAGTAAACCTGCCAATCATTGACACCTTCATGTTCATTTTAGTTTTCATACATTTTAGTGTAGTAACACATTATTTTATCTGTGGACAGTGCTGCTGGTGCCCTCTGGTTCATAACAGGATAGTAAGCAGCGTGATACGGAAATTCTGCCTTCTTTTAATCAAAAAATATTGCTATAAGATGGCTTGGAGACGGCTTCCATATATTCAAATGTTGCCAATTTATGGTTTTTTTTTTTTTTTGGTCGAGCTGCTGTAAATTCCGCTAAATGCTGTATACTGTATCACGTCTCACTTAAGAAAAGAAAAACAATATGTCATAGCATTCGCACCATGGTTGTTTTTCCTTATATACAATGCATATGATGACATCTCCTGTTATGCACTGAAAAGTTGACACAGAGTCATGTAGTCTTACCATGTAAGATCCATTGATTGGTTAACTTTAGTCCTGCCTCTGCGCTCCTGTTTATGGAGGATTGGCATACAGGGAAATAACAAGCTCTTTACATGATCCTGTATGTTTCTGCAGTTTCCTCTTTTTGTTTGTGAAGAAAACTACAATGTCAGGCAGATTTTCCCCCAATATTAAAACACAAGGGAGTCTGTAAATGAAAACCTCTAAAGCCTATGTGGTATTTTCCATAAAAAATGCAAGAATAACCACTAATTGTTTTCAAACTTTAAATGAATGTCTTATTTTTCACTGCATGGTTTTTTTTTTATGTGCGGCAGCTGCAGGAGAATGGATGTCACCGGTCCTTTCAGTCTTAGACACTCCACTTTGAGGAGTTTTCCTATTTTTGGAGAGCAAGCCACATTTAGGATGTTATGAAGCGATCACTAGTGTACTAAAGCACTCCGTTATCTGAATATTTGAACATGGTGTAAAATTAGTTGAAAGCAGGTCATCCTGTCCCAGACCTGAGGAAAATTGGGACTTTCGCATCAGAGGATGACCTCTGATGTGTAGGTAATGATAATAAGATGGGTTTTCTAACTTTTTTTTTAACTTAAATTACATATGTATCAGTAACCAATATGTTCCCAGTTTAGTGGAGAATATTGCCATCTTGGCAATATGCAAGGGCCCCCTTTTTTTGTTGTCAAACCCTTTAAAATAACTGCAAACATTCTGCACCAAGAATTTTAGTCCTGCCTTGAAAATTCTCATAAATGAGATGGACTTTTGATTTGCGAAGGTACACCTTCGTCTGCGGCTCCCCCCCGATGTTAATAGGTTTGATTCATGTGCATAAAATAGCTTTTTCTGATCTGTGTGGCTGTTCTTTCAATGAAGCAATTATTTAGAGGCATTATATGTGTAGGGAGTGAGGCTTTGCAGACTTAGAGAAAGTCAAATGACTTGGTAGTTAATGGATGTCTTTTTATTTTTTGTATTAGTGTTTTTGTGGGCCAGGACAACAGGTGCATCCAAATTGCCTAAAGAGGAAAATATGCATTCTTCACCAGTTCCTCTGATTTATGTTGTTCTAGTAAGCTGCAAGTGACAATAGCGGTGTTCTGCTGTTTACAGATTTTTACTTCTGATGTTTGCTAATTTTTCCCATCACAAATTGTGTTTTTTTTTTTCCTCCTTATGGTCATAACTAGGCCTGTTATTGATTCTAGAGTAGGGATGGGCAATTCCAGTCCTGGAGGGCCAGTGTGTGTGCAGGTTTTTATTTCTATCAGTTACCCTGACTAATTGAGCTAATCGGTTGTACGTATAAAGACAGATTTACACATAAATGTTTTCTTTGATCAAATATATCTTTAAGGAGACAAAACAGTCTTTGATGGTCATTCATGATCCTGTAATTTGAAGAAATGCAGCAGAGAAATTTCTGATTTCATAAGTGCTGTGGTTAACTAAGATAACTAATTGAAGGCCAGAAGTTGGTGTGAATCCAGGGGCAGATGCAGACCTCATTGCCCACCTCTGTTCTTGAAGCTTAAATTGGGATTTTTCTGAATTTGGGTTTTTACCTGGAGGATGGTTGTATGGCTAGTGGTAAATAGGGGAATTCTCAATTACACAGAACTGCCTAATATTTCTGTCTGAATGCTAAACATTCAACATTGTTTCTCAAAAATGCAAGATAAGACACCTCAACTAATTATGCCTTTCTTTCTTTCCTTACAGGAGCGGAATAGAACCAAATAGAAATGCATTGGAGACACCGCTGCTAGAACTGCAACACTAATGATGTAAACCCTTAAATTATCATCTAACTGCAAGGAATAAAGGGTTCTGCAATGTTTTCTGCTGAAGACTGTGTATCTGAACTTTTAACACATCAGTGGACTGTTCTATTTTAGTTTTTGGTGCATTTGCCCTTATACTCTTGTCTCACAATAAAGGAAAGAAACGAACTCACTTAAACTGTATCTTAAAGCACTTTCAGTCCTTCTAAAAGCTTTTACCAATACCTTAACTTTCTCTGGAGTTTTTGTTTGTTATTAATTAACTAACCAGTGATAGTTGGTTCTAAAGATTTCACAAGAATCATTTGTAGTTTCTTTTTTAAATATCCTCCAAATTTTGGAAATATTAGCGCTTTATGAATTTTTAGCGCTTTCAGAAGAGGTTAAAAAATAAATATATAAATATATATATAACAAATCTTTTACTTGAATCTGCATTTAGCTGCCCGATTCTCAGATGGATATCATTATTCAGTAGCAGATGGGGTCTTGACTCGTGAAACCCAGACAGGAATGATCATGCCATTTTGTCGTTGACTGACTGTTTACTCATTTTTCCCCTCTTGTGTTGTTTACCAAGTGTTGGTAATATCCTGTGTGTTGAAAGGTGCGAGGTAATGCACGTTTGTTGTTTTTTCTCCTTCATGTAATGTCCTATAAAAGTGCATTTTTCTGAGGAGAAATGTGTCCCAGTGCCACCAATTACCTAACCATCTTGAACTTTCAAGTTAACATACCTTGGTTTTAATCAGACCTTTCTTTATAATATCTGAAATTGCCCTGACTGTTGATCTTTCTTGCTACGGGGCTTTGTCTCAAGGTTGATAAATGCTGTGGAAGGCCCCATTTAACTCGTCTAGGTGACTCACTCGCTAAAACATACCTGTTTAGTGATAACTTTTTTTTGGGTTTTCAATTCTCAACCAGGTTGTTACATCATTCTATCTTGTTTCCACTTTCTGATTTGATGTTGATATTCAACATGTTATGGCAATTCTTTGTGTATGCATCTCTCTTCCTTGAAAAAAATTTGTTTGATAATGCAATGTATGGAATTGTATAGGATCAGGTGGCACTACAGGTATACTGGAGTGATTACAGTGCATGTATGGCTTCAGCCCAAAGCAAATAGCGAAGACTGCACATCCACTGTGCTCTCTTGCGTGTGGGGAAGCTCTTTAAGCTGCTTTGAGAAGCTGAGCTACCCCATTTGAAGTGATTCACTTGTATGATTTGGAACATCTGCAAGTGATATACCATCATTAAGGCCTGTGGTATTTCCTGTTTGTTCACTTTAAACTGCCTTTTTCATTAACCCTGTCGGTTTTTGTCCTGTTTTAGTTTTTGTTGTGTGGGAGGATTTGTGTAACTTAAATTCTGAAATCATGCACTATTCAGTTAACTTTAAATTATTGAAACCCACATTCACAAACAAGAAATTGGTAAACCTACAAGGAGGAGTCATCTTGTGAATGGCACTTTTTTTTTCCTCATTTTTGCGGTTATACTTGTGCCCATGCCTCTTGTGAATCGATGCTTATTGATGGCGCTAATGCTTATTACACTCTGATGTGATTAAAAATAAAATAAAATTATAGATTTATGAAAACAGCCTTATGAAAATGTTTTCTTAAGTTTTGACTGCAGCACTGAGGAATTCCCTGGCAGCGGAGTGTTTCAGCTGATTTATTCCAGGACAGCTTCTGTTTAGGACCCCAACTCGACAACGTTTTCCACATAACCTTGAAGCAAGCAATTTTTAATACCATGTTTGAATAAGATGTATTCTGCTGGTGTTCAAACTACAGTGTGCACCATAATTCATTGGACAGTGATACATTTTTTTATTTATTCTGGTACTGAACACCACAACTGAACTTGAAGGGTACAATCACAATGCGCTGAAGTGCAAACTGTTGGCTTTAAACGTTGTTGCGGGGGATATAAAAATGGGGTCCGTCCGTCCGTCAGTCCGACACGTTTGTTGTCCGGGTTAAAACTTTGAAACTAATCATCCCATTCTGATCATATTTGGCATCGAGGTGTAAAACCACATAAAGGTGTGTCATGAAAAACAATTTTGAAAATAATTTTGTAATTTCTCACGTTTTGGGCCAAAAAGCGACAAATTTGTGGGAAATCTGTTGTGTGTCGTGTCCGGGCTTTAACTTCGAAACTAATCATCCGATTCTGATCATATTTGGCATTGAGGTGTAAAACCACATATAGGTGTGTCATGAAAAACTATTTTGAAAAGAATTTTGTAATTTCTCACGTTCTGGGGCAAAAAGCGACAAATTTGTGGGAAATCTGTAATGTCTCGTGTCCGGGCTATAACTTTCAAAATAATCATCCGATTGCGATCATATTTGGCATCAAGGTGTAAAAACACATAAAGGTGCGTCATAAAACAATTTTGTATAATTTTCGGAGTTTTCTGATGCATACTCTCCGGCCTATTTTTTTTTGCAAGGAAATTAACAGCTTTGCGATTAGTACAGTTCTTTAAAAATCTAAATACATATAAACATTCTCTATTCAAAAATGCAATGCCAGTTGCGGGGGATATTGCTTGACAATGTCAGCAGCTTGTGTTTGCTTATCTATTGCATGCTGTGACTGCTTAAAGTCAGTGATGTATAGACATGAACAAATGTTGGTTATCTTCCCTCGCAATTCTCTACCAGGCATGTACAACAATCGTCTTCAGTTCATCCTTGTTTGTTGGACTTTTTACCTTCAGTTTCCTCTTCAGCATGTAAAATGCATGTTCATTTGGATTCAGTTCCAGTGATTGACATGGCCAACAGAACCAAAAGGACAATCAATGTCTTACTATCCAATTAATTATGGTGCTGACTGTGCATACATTTGTATGAAGCAGCTGTCATTATTCTGCCAGGAATGGAAGGGATACTATCATAATGACTGATGTGATCGGATAGATCTGAACCAATGATGAAATATGAAAGAGTTCTGAAACTTCATTTGACAGCTGGCTAACCATTTGGAGAACATTGGTTGTCAGTGATCATATCTGATGCATAGCTGTGATTAACTTGCTAAATTTTGCAGTAGACCTTATTTGTGTCCTTGAATGTGTGAAAACACAACCTGCTTTAACTGCACAGTCCACTGACTGTATTATATCAATCGACCCATTTCAGCTCAGATTACAATTAAACAACATACACTAATATTACGAAAACGATTATATATAGTACTAAACTACTATAGATAAAACCAATAGTGTAAAATTATACTCTCCCACTAATCCAGTGTTCAAATAATATTGTATGACTTCGTAGGAATTATGCCTCACTGTGCCAGTTGCTTGAACAGATAGTGGTGTATTTATTACCTGCTGAACCTTGAAGAGGTCTTTAATCAAAAGACTAAATCATTCATCATTCATTATAAAAATTAATGTACTTTTGTGCTGTATGTCAATACCTAAAGTGACTCAGCTATTGCTTTATCTGATGAATCAAGTGGAGACTTCAATTTGTACGTAGGCTTTATAGCCTGCTTTGAAATGTTAAATTTGACTTTTTCTTCTAACATATAGCATATTAAGAGCCAATCCGTGAGAAAATGTTGAGGAGTTGACCCCCGTGGAATTGAATGAAACTTGGTAGATATGGTGGTCTCACGGAAAAAGCCAAATTTCTATGTCTGTATCTCAAGAAGTCTGCTGGTGGGGGCACCTGGAAGCCACTTAAGTGGCTCAGTTTTTCTTTTGACACCATATTTTCCATCAATTATTATGACTCAAAAGCATAACACATCTGGCGCTATGTACCCTTATCATGACCTGTAACACTCAAGTCTGGATAGACATTAGCACCACATCAGCGCCAAGCTGGGTAACTGTGTTATTGAGTCGGAATTATTTAAGAAATCACTGTAAAAAGTGAAAATGGGAATAAAATAATATCCTAGTTGTACAATAAAGCATTCTTGATTGGTATGTGTTTACTCGCAACAAAACTCATTTTCAGTTAATATTCCCTTGGTATCTTGCTGGGTTAGTGCTATGGATGGCCGGAAAGATGGTCAAAATTGATTTTGGTGCATGTTTGCAGTATATTTTCTCAGTAAACCAGATATATTCCATGATGATAAATGCTGTTTGTTGCGCTTTTGAAGGTCTGTTTTCAGGACTATCAAGAATTTCTTTGGTAGTATCTACACTTTCAAGCTAGACGGAGCCAAAGTTGGAGGAAAACTCAAAATGGACCATTTCATAGCAAATTGTGCCTATGTTTAGGAGGCATTATTTTATTTACCCAGCAAGATAGACTGGGTATCTAGATATCTAGATAGAAATTTTATACTGATGTTAACTCAGGTGACTGTTAAGGGCCTCTTGTTCTTATTTCTCAAATAATTCTGGCTCGGTAACGTGGTTACCCTGCTTGGCGCTGATGTGGTGCTGAAGTCTAACCAGACTTGAAGTGTCACAGGTCATGATAGAAGTATAACACATTTGGTACTGTGTACCCTTAAGTCATGATAGTTGATGTAAAATATGGTGACTACACCAAAACTGAGCCACTTATGTAGCTTCCAGGTGGCGCTATCGGCAGGCAAAGTGAAATACGGACCTAAAAATTTGGCTTTTTCTGTGATACACCCATATATACCAATGTTCCAAGTTTCAGTCAATTCCAGGGGGGGTCAACTGTGCACCGAATATTAATCTCTCGTGGAATGGCTCTTAAAAACACTCTACGGCTGTTTAAAGACTGGCATTGCTTTTGTGCATTTTTCAATGGCTATGAAACGGGTCATAAATGCAGATAATCGAGGGTAACAATCTGTGTTGGCACAGTCCTCAGAAGTGCAATCAGTGCCTTAAACTCACCAGTGCCTTATATCTGATAATATTGCCAGAGTACAGGGAGGCACTGAATGGAAGAATACTTTCTGAAGATGATCTGAATTGAGATTTTTTTCTTTTGCATGTGTGCTATACCTCTCCCATATGAAGGGATTTTTAATAATTCAAGAGTACCTTTGCTGAAGACTTGGCTTCCTAGCATGTTTCAGAGCATCTGCATAATTAATGCTCATTAACCAGTGTCTTTTCCCTTCTATTTCAAGATGATTTGAAAGGTTTGAGGATATGGCATACCGTAGCTATTCACTCTTCTCTCTTCCTACATTCTGCTTTTTAGTGTTGGTCTCAGGAAAAGCTGGTGTTTCAATATTATTCCACAAGACGGTGCCATTGTTCCATTTTCAAGTAGAAATACATTTTCACTTGCATACAGCTAAGAATTTCCAGACAACATTATTGATTGAGGTTATGGATCCTTATAGAATATCTAAGCATACGATTTTATCCAAACAAATAAAAAATATTCAAATTTTTGATGGATAGAAATGAATTATTTTACAGTTGCCCCTTCTTTGATTCCAGTGACTTGCCTTCAGATATAGGCATAGATAGCTTCAGAAGCCTGCATGTTTTAAAAGACTGGCCGGTTCTGATATATTTTAACTGAGCAATTGATGATGTTTTGATTTATGAAACATGTACAGAGACCTCTCAGTGATAAGGAGAAAGATGGAACAGTGACCTGCATCTGTCAATGCTTGAGATTACATCACCATACAAACTTAAAGTTGCTGTAAGTGATTTTTGTATTTTTTTAAAAAGTGTTCAATAGCACCACATTCCGACAGAGATCATTTATTTACAGTATCTGGTCAATAACACGGGTCTCTCAGTTAGTGTCTTTTGCAGTAAATCAGCATATAAAATTCTGGAGCCACCAACTGCCTCTCTCCAATCAAGTGAGAAAATGCCATAAAGATGCGTTTCTCTCTACTTGTGAAAACGCAGAGCTGAATCTGCGTTTTTAGTGCGCCATCTGCCAGGAAAATCATAAGTTGACGAAGAAAAATCTGTGTTGTTGGCTATAGCAGAACAGATGAAGCTTCCATCCTAGTGCTACGGGAGACAGCGTATACAATTAAACACCCAAAGCGCCAAAGAATGGTAGAGGAACAAATAGAAAGGAGGAAAAACGCGAGCTGTATTTATATCGGTGCCGCTTTCAATGGGGAAAACTGGTTTAAAAAGCAATGCAAAGGTGGCCTTGATGCAACTGGACAGGTAAGCTTTGTTTTACTTTGTTGTAGTTATGCAGTTTTATCAGTCTCGGATTGTCCTGTTGGAGATTTTTAATCCTGCCAATGTCAGTTTATAAATGAACCGTCATTGTTTGTGGCTGAATGCTGCTTGCTTACCTGTGTACATAGACTGACTAAAAAGATGGACAAAGCAACCGTGACGTCACTCATCGGTTTCAGCATACCGTTTAGGAAGCCTAGATTTTGGCAATTTGAATGGCGCCATTTTGTCATTTTGAAACCAGATGTGATTACTATTGGACGAGAGCATGAATTGAATATCCAGGGAGGAGCGAGGGGTGGATCTACGGGTAGATCTGACTGTATCAGAAGAGGACCAGAGGATAGCCATGCCCCTAAAGCATATTCTGGCTATATCCTTTATTCTAGTGTATTTGGGACCATAATTTACAAAAATGAACATGATGATGTATTGGAGGAGACTTGAAACTTGCGATGTGGAAAATCATTATTGAAATACTAAATCGGGTGAGAAAGAGGGGTAATTTTCTCATCGACTTCAATAGCATTGATCTTTCTGCAACCACCGACGTCTCCATCTGTTGGCCATTAAATAAAATGCAAATTTTAGAGATTTTCACACTGGCCTCTGTTTTCAGACCCGAGTGCTGCGTCCATCTTTTTATACAGTCTATGGCTGTGTAATGATAGCATTTGTGCCTATAGGACACTCGCTAGTTTTAGCGATTGCTTTCAAAAAGCCATTCATACCGAAGTTTCTGCATGGATGTAATGTGACATTAGTCAATGTTTTCAGTTTGGCTTTCACACGACAATCATTGAAAGTGTCTGTTTATATTGTACTTAATTGTTTTATTCTAAGATTTCTGTTTGCAAAGGTTCTAGGCATTTGCTGACTGCCCGAAGGTCCCAAATTAAAGAGATTTTACAACTGGAGCAAATTCCAAGATTGATTAGAGTTTATTTTCCACCCCAAAGCCATGGAGTGCAAACAGCTGATAACACATTATAAACTTAACAAACAAAACATTAAACAATCAATTACCAGCTGGATTAAATCAAAATAATTTTACAATACAACTTATAGTGAAAGAAATGCAAATAGAAACAAAAATTAACCTTTCATTCTCAGGAACACATGGCAGGCAGATTAGATGGAAAACAGTGACTGCTAGTCTGAAGGAGGGTCTTCATATATTGGCAGGTAACACAACTGTCAGCAATTACCCTCATCTGAGCAGGTGTAGTGAGTGTCCTCACCACCAGAGGCTACCATTTGACAGCATGAGGGACTTCACAACAGCCACCCCCACACTTGCCCAGCTGCTGTGACAAGAAAATGAATTCCTCTTGCTGTTCAGGTGATATTGAGGGTAAAGGGATCAGATGGGCTACTGGCCGGGTATAGATTAAGATTTTGTTCTAAATCAAGATGTCCACCTTTCTGACACATCCATCTGGGCTGAGATGGACCTTCAGTATCCTCCCAATAGACAGCTCAGGGCAGTTGAGGATCTATCGCAAGAGCAATTGTCCTCTTTCAAGTTCAAGTTTCAAGTGAAATTGTGTTCAGAACTGATCGGTCAGTAATTGGCTTTGGCGCCAGTGACACCGCCCCATTTGGTCAGGAGCATAAATAACTAGAGGTAATGTGGAATCCCGCTGCCCCATGAGTAGCGTATTGCAAGTAACTGGGTCCAGGTCAGCTACATCCGAGGAGGTATAACCCAAAGGTTTAGAATTGAGAATTCTTTCAACCTCCACTAGCACAATGCTAAGAGCATCCTCCGGCACTGGTTGGTGGCCTAGTGTAATTTGAAGGGCATTCTTTACTGATCAAATCTCCTTCTCCCACACACCAAATGGGGGGAGTTCAGAAGATTAAACTTGAAGCTAAGTTGGAAAGGACGAAGAAGTTTCTCCTTTAGTTCAGGTTTCATTGCCTGAAATGATTCCTGGAGCTTTCTTTCAGCCCCACGGAAATTAGTGCCCCTTTCAGAATGAAGCTCCGTGGGTTTTCCTTGGCAAGAAATAAACCTCCTAAGTGCAAGAAGGAAGGCATCAGAGTCGAGACTGAGGGCCAACTGAGAGAGGGCCAAAACAGTCAACTCCTGTAGAATAGAATGGAGCAGGGAGGTTAGCCATGAGGGGAACTTTAGGCTGGGCTCGCCACTGATTGCATGCAGGGCATGAAGTTTGATGACTTTTTACTGCTTGCCTGCCAGGAAGGATCCAGTAGTGACAGCGGATTTCAGAAAACACACGCTCAGTTCTTGCTTCTTATCTACCAGCGACCTCTCTTCTGGAGTCCTAGGGCAACTGGCTAGACAGTTATCAACATAAAGATTATTTTCCACTGTCCACCTGACATCTTCATATCCTTCTCAATGATCTCTGACATGTTTTTGAACAACAAAGGTAGCACAGCATGGGCTGCATGTCATACCAAAAGGTAGTACTTGCCACTCATAAAAGTCTGGTGTTTTCTCCCTGTTCATATTTCACCAAAGGAATCTGAGCAGAGGCCGATCCTCAGGCAGTAGTCGGACCTGATGAAACATGCCCTTGATGTCACTGCTTCCTGCTACTGGATATTGACGAAATGAAGGAGAACTCCAATGAGGGAAGGGCTGAGGGTTGGACCTGGAAGGAGCTGGTCATTCAAGCACATGCCCTTAAATCTAAATGAACAGTTAAATACCAGGCAAGCCTTATTGTTATGATAGACCTGATGATGAGGGAGATACCAGGATTCTGCTGAACTGTTGATGATTTCAGAGGGAATTTTCTTGATGCAGCCAGCTTTCTCCAGTTTTAGAACTTCCTCAGTATAGATATCCGCTTTCTCTCGATCCTTAAGGAGTTGTCTTTCTGTACTCCTCAGCGTGGGCATGGTAGCATACAGTGAAACCTAACGCCTTGGAAAATCATGCATACGGAGGAGGAAAGTGGCATAGTGCTCAATTCCATCAACTGCCACCCTTGTTGTTTGAGCCTCTAACATTTGGATTGCCTGTTTATCTTGTTGGGACCAAGTGACTTGTTTTTCACTGCGGAAAGGCAGCACATCCATTTTCCATAGCCTTTCAACATGACTGAACAAGGGGTCAGGTGAGTTACTGAAAGCAGTGAACAGACATTGATGCGCTGAAGGGCTGCTTTCTGATAAACTGAGAATTGTAAGAGCCAATCAAGACAAGAGGTTGGACTTTTCTAAAAGGCTGAATGGGGAACTCTCGTAGATATGGATACCTGCACTTCGAGGAGGATACTGGACATCAATAAGATCAATCTCCTTGGCAGTAAAGGCCTGCTGTATGGGGTGCCTGATGTTCAGTGCTGAGAGCGAGGGAGATCTCTATCTGAACATTTTGTCCTTCAGTGTGAGTGAGGTCAGAACGGATGGTGTGAAGAGCAAATACTTCACTCACTCCCTTCAACTGGTGCCGTTTGACTGCTATTGGCAGAATCATAGATCGAATGGAGCCATCATCTAATATTGCATATGTGCTTAGTGAAACATTTCCATTCCAAGGGAGTACTGGGACAACTTTGAGCAATACCCGGTTGGAGGTTGTGAATGGGAGAAGTACAGTTTACTGTGTGGCTGAAATAATTCAAGATTATTAGCCATAGCATGCACAACCTGAAGATAGAGCTCACCACAGGCAGGGCAGGGCTTCTTCATGGTACACTCAACAGTGGAATGAGACGCCCGGCCACAACTCCAGCACCTACTGTCCTTTGTTATCCATGATGTTAGTTACTCCTTAGTTTGGGATGGTATGTGAAGACATTTATGGGTCTATTCTCCCATTTGCGCGCAAGTCCTTTTTTATGCGATTCGAGTTAAGCGCTTTTGAGTTACGCGTATTCTCCCCTACGCGCTTCGATCACGCCCACAGCGCTTAACTTCAGAATGTAGGCGGCCTTATGAAAGAGGTGTGACTAATCCAAAAGAGAGGCAGACTCTGTTCAAAGCTCATTGATTATGGCTATCAGGAAAACAAGGAACAAGGATTTTCTGATTAACCATGAAAATGCAGTTGCAGTCCATGGAAAACGTAAACCAGACTTTAAATTTGAATATCGTGGGCCTGCTGATCTCCAAAATCTCCAAACTCATAAGAAACAAAAACTATTGTCCACTATTCTTACATGCAGAATTAAACTTTTTTTTATTTTAAATTATATTTATCAATTTATATTATTTTATTATTATTTTTTAATTTTATATTTTCCTGTGAAGTTCATCATTTTGAAGATACAAGGTTTTATAGCAGCCCGAAGATATGCCGCTGTAATAGTAGGCCTATTGATGTCTGTGCCAATTACAGGTAGTAACGCTCCTTTTCTATTTCTTATTTTAGCCACCATGACATTAAAGCTATGGAAACAAACAAATTGCGGTGATAATAATAATAATAATGCATCAATAATGACGTAAAGAATTTAGCGCTTCTCAACAAGCGTAATCTGCATCGAAAATGTGCCCCTCCTACACTAGCCTGTTTATTCCAGAGAAGAAGTAAAGAGAACATTCTAGTCACACAAAAATAGCAATCAATGACCTATTCTCAGTCATTTTCATAATTAACAGTAGGTTCACTCCGAGAGCACTCCACAGTTAAGAGGTGCGGCTTGATCTCCCCGATTAGGAACAGGTCAGGGCTAATAATTGTTCTAAACGGAAGTTTAGTGCAACCCAATTCTCTGTTCTTGTTCCGCAACTAGACTGAATTTAGCCCATGATTTAATCGCTGTTAGATCGCATACGGAGAGAAACCGTGTCTTTGGTTGCCAATTATGATAATTGGAAAACGCGTCAATAAATGAAAATGATTGAGAACTACTAATTGCAGTCAAAAAGGGTCATGTCTCATCACCCCCGCTGGCTACGCCACTGGCCTATGCTCAAAGTATCACTGTGATAGATACTGGAAACAAACTTAATATGGTTTCAAATATTTATTGTATTTTTTGGCATTTCAAGCAGTTGCGCAGTACATAGGCGTCATGGGCCGAGCCACGAAATTTGGCGCAGATTCTTAATATGCGCGTATCATGATCACATTAATGCTGCATGTGCCGACGTCTGCGGTCTCTGTACATATTCTTATTAGTGGAAGAGGTTCTGATTGCAAAGTGAGTACAATCAATGGCTCCCACAACACTGGGGAACCTGGCGACCCGGCTGATGTGGTGCAGCATAACGTCAACCAACTGTGTCAGACACCTTGACACAGACGCCTGTGATATGTGCATGACATCACCAGCCACTCTCTGGAACGACCCAGATGCCAGGACCGACAGCGCGGTTGGGACCGTGATGACCACCGGTATGTTTGTAATTGTTTGTAATGCGTTTGTAATTGAACTAATTGGAGAACAGGCTGTTGTGTAGCCTAATATCATATGATGATTTCGTTTGAAAATTTATTATGGTTATGAGAAATGTAGTTTAGAAATAAGGATGAACAATCGAATATTTAATGTCTCAACCTTTACCATGTTAAATAAAACAAAATTAATGTTAAAATTCGGCCTATAACCGACATCAAACGCAATATTCCATTTCGCCTTATATTGGCGCTTGACCTTAATACAGCCCTCAAAAGCGCTTAACAGAAAAAGCGCGTAAGCCAGGGGGAGAATACGCGTAAGTGTTATTTGCATGAGAAACGCCCGGAAACACCCCGATTTTGGCCTTACGCCGCCCCAAGGGGTCTATTCTCCCATTAGCGAGTAAGTCCTTTTTTACGTGATTCGAGTTAAGCGCTTTTGAGTTACGCATATTCTCTCCTGCTCGCTTCGATCACGCCCACAACGCTTAACTTCGGAATGTAGGTGGCCTTATGAAAGAGGTGTGTCTAATCCAAAAGAGAGGCAGACTCTGTACAAAGCTCATTGATTATGGCTATCAAGAAAACATGGAACAAGGATTTTCTGATTAACCATAAAAATGCAGTTGTGGTCCATGGAAAACGCAAACCATACTTGAAATCGTGGGCCTGCTGATAAAACCTCATATCTCCAAACTGATAGAAAACAAAAACTCGCATCTCCACTATTCTTACACGCAGAATTAAGCACGTTTTATTTAATTTATATTTTAAATTATATTTATCAATTTATATATTTTTTTAATATTTATTAATTTTCCTCTGAAGTTTATTATTTTGAAGATACAAGGTTTTATCAGCAGGCCCACGATATGCGGCTGTAAGGCCGATATAGGCCTATGTCTGTGCCAATTAGAAGAAGTAATACAGACATCTCTTTTTTATTTCTTACCGTAGCCACCATGGCATTACAGCTATGCAAACAAACAAATTGCCGCGATGATGAAATAACAAAAAGAATTTAGCGCTTCTCAACCAGCGCAATCAGAGCATTGAATATGTGCCCCTCCTACACCAGCCTGTTTGTTCCGTGGAAAACAGGGAAGGAGACAAATAATGAGAACATTCTTAACAATCAAGACAGTTCATATGATCTCATTTAGAAATTGCTGAAATCTCAAACTACTTTGATGTCAGGTTTGCAACTAAAGGACATGGAAACGCTTTAACAAAGGATTCTCACCCCGCACGCGGTCATCCCCCTGCCCCGAAACCGCCTCAGCAATCACACAATTCCAATCCGTTGCCTATTATGTCCCATTTGATTTGAGCGACACACATTCACTTGAACTTGTGCCCAATACTTTATTATAATCAATTATCCAACTTACTTATAATGATTTTTCCCATGTCAGCTATTCTTTATTGGGTAAAATTGATTAACAAATGGGTAGTGCTTTGGTATTGGCCAGGGTAGGGCTCAATCTAGAGTAGCCTATTTAATAATATCTTTATTCACACATTAAAATACACAGTATTATCAATGATAAAAAATAATAATAAATAAATAAATAAATAAAAAATTTGGCGACAAAGACACAAGTTAGTTAATATAGATATCCTCAAATAGAAAATCATTCTCCTCCCTCGTGAGAATATCACAACTTTTTAGATTATCACGAACATATAGGGAAGTCGCATTTGTTAATATAACATGAAGACAATGATGATGACGTCGAGCCAAAGCCTAAAACCAAATTTCACAGATGTGAACTTGCCGGATTACAAATGATTTCTCTGCACTACCTCGATATAATTTCATCCCCCTTTAGAAATTGTTGTGGCTTATAAAGCTGAAAAAGGCGGAGATGAAATACATAATAGCTCTCTCTTACTGTTGCGTACTGTCCATAAAGCTGCCTTCACTTCAGACACGAAACAAAGTTTTCGCAGGACAGATTAGCCTACATTCCAATTCAATGCAAAGACGCGAATACACAGGCCGCTTTCACACCGGACGCGAAACGATTTTCTCGCGCGACAGATTACATTCAAACTAACCCTTAGCAAAAAGTAGTATACTTGAAGTTCATTTTACTAAGTATACTTCAGTATAAGTATAAGTCTAGCAAGTATACTACAGACCCATGTACTTGTAGTGTACTAAAAAGTATACTAATTTAATACTTCTTCAGACTAAATTGGAACATTTTAAGTTTATAAAAGTATACTTTTAAGTATACTTCAAGTTTAAGCAAAGTAAACTGAAAGTATCCATCTAGTTTACATCTAATTTTTATTCTATACTGCAAGTACACTACAAGTGAACTTCTCTGTATACTGTGAGTGAACTAGTTGTATACTTCTAGTATACTTTTTAATTTATGAAAGTATACATTTAAGTAGACTGCAAGTAAACTTACAGATATACTGCTAGTTTATTAGTTGTATACTTCTAGTAAACTTTTCAGTTCATGAGAGTATACTGTGAGGAAACTTAAAAAGAGTGTCATTGGATGTTTATTGACTACAATGAGTCAGAACTTCAGGTTCACATCTCATCTGATAGACAACATCATCATCACTGCACTATTGTGTATTATTCCACCAGTGGGAACATCCCAACCTACTGGCCCAACAACACCAACTTACTTTCCTCAGGCGTCTCCCATCCAAGCACAAACCAAGCCTACAGCCGCTTAGCTTCAACCATACAGCTGGTGCAGATCAAGTTGTGGTATGGTTGCTTGTTCTAAA
Organism: Gymnothorax reevesii; assembly: GCA_029721435.1. Taxonomy (NCBI): domain Eukaryota; kingdom Metazoa; phylum Chordata; class Actinopteri; order Anguilliformes; family Muraenidae; genus Gymnothorax; species Gymnothorax reevesii. Next base: position 77,708,984 of record CM056575.1, read on the forward strand.
ACTAGAACAGACATTTAATTGTCACTTTGTCAGATAGCACTGAAGTTAGTCTCCTTAATCTTATGTTTGAAAATACTGTGTACATTTATCTGCACATCATGGCCAGCTAGATTGAACTGATATCTCAACTTAAACACAGCAATGTTTGGTACAGGTACAATATGCAGGGCTTTGATGTCCACACTCTTGTTTAAAAATGATTAAATCATTGATAAAAAGAATGTACCATCTTTCCAGTATTACAGCACCGCTACATCTTTACTTTAGTCGGTCATATTTTTGACTGTGATACAGAACTCCATTAACCAAAAACAGCTCGTCAGTGTACTCAGTTGGAATATTTCATCAGCCTTTGCTTGAGTCCTTCAGCCTACTGGTCAGGCTGAAGGCATTGATAATTGATATTTTATGCATATTTCTGGTTCCATATGAGAGAAAGAGGTTTTTTTTTGTTTTGAATTGGGATTTTAATAAGAGTTGCCATTGCTGTGTTCTTATACTTCAGCATCTAATACAATATTGTGTTTGAAAATTTTATTTATAAAGGAATTAATTTTGTTCTCTCCTGAGTATGTGTTTCATTGTAAATCCTTATAAGTACCTTCATCTGTGAATAAGAGCAGAATGCACTTAATCATTATCTACTCATAGAGTACATGAGGTAACCTCTCGTCTACTTGCATTAAATAATATCTAATTGCAACAGTAATATATTTTAGATTGCAATAGTCATAGGCTGTGAGTTTGATGTTAAGTTTGAAGTATACTTGCAGATAAAAAAAAAAAACTTTTAGCTCCCTGAAAGTTTAAAACTAAATTTAAACTATAGAGTGCTTGAAGTATAGAACTAGTGGACTTGTAGTCTACCTATAAGTTTACTTGCAATATACTTTAAAGTGCACTTTCATGAACTAAAAAGTTGGCTTGAAGTATATAACAAGTAAAGTTGTAGTAAATCTGAGTTTACTTTCAGTATACCTCAAAGTATACTTTTATAAATAAGACATTGTGCTAGAAGTATATAACTAGTGAACTAATAGTTCATTTTTAAGTGTCCTAGCAGTGTACCTCACAGTATACTTTCATGAACTGAAAAGTTTACTAGAAGTATAGAACTAATAAACTAGCAGTATATCTGTAAGTTTACTTGCAGTATACTACAAATTATACATTTATAAACTAGAAATTGTGCTAGAAGTACGTTACTAGTAAACTAATAGTTTATCTTTAAGTTTACTAGCAGTATACTTCACAGTATACTTTCATGAAGTAAAAAATGTTTACTAGAAGTATACAACTAATAAACTAGCAGTCTTTCTGTAGGTTTACTTGCAGTATACTACAAATTATACTTTTATAAACTAGAAATTGTGCTAGAAGTACGTAACTAGTAAACTAATAGTTCATCTTTAAGTTTCTTCGCAGTATACTTCGCAGTATACTTTCATGAACTGAAAAGTTTACTAGAATTATACAACTAATAAACTAGCAGTATATCTGTAAGTTTACTTGCTGTATACTTAAATATATGCTTTCATAAATTGAAAAGTATTCTAGAGGTATACAACTAATTAAGTCACAGTATACTTAAAAGTTCACTTGTAGTGTACTTGCAGAACAAAATAAAACTTAAACTTAAAGTACCCATCTAGTTTACATCTATGTTGTTTAAACTTAAAGTATACTTTTTTTTGCAAGAGTATGTATCAAGTCTGTCAATACTGCAATAATTGTAAAATTTGTTCTCAAATAAAATCAGAAAAATGTTTATCTATTTCTTTGTGGGTTAATAACACTGCATAAAAATCAAGTTCAGCTCCACCCATGTGCTAATTACTCTGCTATGCTGCCCCAAAGCTGACTTGTTACTGCAAACATTCTTGTAAGTCCATGAGATAGTAAAAACTGAGTAAAAATATAGTACAGTATACTTCAAAGAAGCCAATATGTATGGTAAAAATATTTTAATGTGCTTATGCTTTTGATAGTAGCCTAACTACAAGCCAGTATACTTAAACATTAGGCATGAATATTTTAATACTTAAGATTATCATACTTTTCTTGAGTATATCTAAGTTTAGGCACCAATATTGGCTAAATATACTTAGACTTTTCGGTGTACTTTTCAGTATAAGCAAAGTATATGTAAGTATTACTGAGCTAAGTATATCTCTGATAAGTACATCAAAAGTAAACTGAAAGTATACTCTCTTATTTTTAGTTTTGAAGAAGTATACTAATAGCACACTTGAATAAACTTTTTTTTTTGTAAGGGTAAGTATATCTCTAATAAGTGCATCAAAGGTAAACTGAAAGTATACTCTCTTATTTTTAGTTTAGAAGAAGTATACTAATAGCACACTTGAATAAACTACTTTTTTGTAAGGGAAGTCATGACCGCTTATCAGCTACTGCATGTTAGTTCGCGTGCTCTGCAAATTAAAAATGCTTCTGGTTAACTTATACCCGATCCGACGGTCGAATAACATGGCGAACAGTTGTAGTGCCGTCCGCGGCTGTAGTAAAAGTATAGCCTTGAGGGGAAATATGCGTCTGAGCAGACGGCAAAATAACCTCCCAGCGTGAATTGCCGTCTGGGCAGACGGCATAATAGCCCTTCTATTAATTAAAAATTAAAATGATTAATTAAAATTAAAAATGCTTCTGGTTAACTTATACCCGATCCAACGGTCGAATAACATGGCGAACAGTTGTAGTGCCGTCCGCGGCTGTAGTAAAAATATAGCCTTGTGGGGAAGTATGCGTCTGAGCAGACGGCAAAATAACCTCCCAGCGTGAATTGCCGTCTGGGCAGACGGCATAATACCCCTTCAGCGTGAATTGCCGACGCCGTGTATATGCCTACAAACTTTAAGTCCACATCTGTGACAACTGCATATGTCAAGCGGACATGACGGCAAAATAGCAGAAAATATTGAATAAAAATAAAATAAATAGGCTAGCTGCCTAGCCTAAATGGAGAGATCTGCAGGGCGCTGTAAAAGCCAGGCTCACTGCACACCGGAGAAGAGCACGCAGCATCATCCTCTGTGCATTTCACTGCACTGGAGGAGAAGGTGGCACCCACTCTTTCTGCAGTGGAAGTGCATGGTGAGAACTTGGAGCGTAAATGAACTGTGTCAGATATGTGCATGACATCACCAACCACTCTCTGGAACGACCCAGATGCCAGAACTGACATCGCAGTTGTGAAATTGATGACCACCGGTATGTTTGTAATGTTTGTAATGCATTTGTAATTGAACTAATTAGAGAAGAGGCTGTTGGGTAATATCTATCGTTTGATAATTTATTATGGTCATGAGAAATGTAGTTTAGAAATAAGGATGAACAATCGAATATTGAATGGCTCAACCTTTACCATGTTAAATAAAATTAGTGTTAAAATGCGGCCTATAACCGACATTAAACGCAATATTCCATTTCGCCTTATATTGGCGCTTGACCTTAATACAGCCCTCAAAAGCGCTGAACAGAAAAAGCGCGTAAGCCAGGGGGAGAATACGCGTAAGTGTTATTTGCATGAGAAACGCCCGGAAACGCCCTGATTTTGGCCTTGCTCCGCCCCAAGTGCGTAACTGCCTTCTGGGCGCATAATGCACAGACTTAAGTTGAGGGGAGAATACGCATAGACTGAAAAGCGCGTAGTTACACGCTTTTTTCGACTTACGCGCATAGGAGAATAGACCCCCAAGCGCGTAACTGCCTTCAAGGCGCGTAATGCACAGACTTAAGTCGAGGGGAGAATACGCGTAGGCTAAAAAGCGCGTAGCTACGCGCTTTTTTTCGACTTAAGCGCATGGGAGAATAGACCCCTTAGTGAGGTAGTGGTCATGACAACGACAAGAGAGGCAATAAACATAGGATCATTTACATATGGTAGCAGAGGGTTTAGGTTTTTGAGGGGACTGCTGAAGCTGGACAGGAGGCAAATCTAGATTGGAGCCATGACTGCTGGACTTTTACTCTTGTTAGGCCTGGGTGGCCTATTACTTGGCTGCTCCTGCTGATATCGTTGAACAAGTCAATTTGATAACCTTTGCTGCTGTGCCTTTGAGTGCAACCATTCGGCTAAGTTCCTAAATTGTATGGATTCAGTCTAGCCACAGTGAGTTCACCTTGCACAAGTAAAAACTTAATGAAACTCTGTCTCAAATATCTGGGCAGTTTGTTCAGCAAACGGTCCACATGGGAGCAACAGCTCATTTCATAGCCAGTTGGGCCCTCCAGTGATGTTAGCATACTCACAAGCAGGTGAACCCGCAGGGAATAGCTCTGGAACCCTTGTGAGTCACCGATCTTGACGTCTGGTGACGTGAGTACAGCTGCTATCTTACTCTGAGCCAACTGGTGAGGCTGACCAGACTGCAATTGGAGAGCCTGAAGTTCAGCAGTATATGGTGCTGAATGATGATGGCAAGACTGAGCAATCATCAGTGCATCAGGCAATTTGAGATGCTCAAGTAGGACATGATATTTGTATTTCTCACTCAGCTGTACGTAAGGGCTCAAAAGATTATCTGGTGCCAATTTAAGGTCAGAAAATTCCTTCTCACTATCTTTAGTAAAATCAGGTAAGGTAGGCTTAGGGATTCCATACAGAGATGGCTCATAAGGAATTTGGCTGGCTGAATCAACAGCAGTAGAATGAGCCATTTCCAAAGGTAGAAAGTGTACCTGATTTGCATGTTGCAGTGGAAATGGCTGTGATGTAGACCCAGCATTTGGTTAAGACTGTAGTAGATCAGAAGAAATAGGCACCATTTGCTGATTTCTTAGAGCTCTTGGATAGAGACAGTGGCCCTCATTTATCAAACTTGCGTAGGATCTGGTGTAAGATTCTGGTGTAAATATCAGCGTTCGCCTGGTGTCACGTCTGATTCACTAAAAGTGTGTAGGTCGCAGATTTCAGTGTAGAACTGGCGTGGTGTTGATAAATCTGGCGGCTGAAACCTTCGCAATTTACATGACACGCCCCTATGAATTCATGCTCCGGGAGGCACAGTCCTGCCCACTTCACGGCAGGGACTCTCGAAATAAAGGGAGCCCAGAAGGCTGCAGTCTGGAAAACTATTGCAGCTGCGGTAAACTCCGTTGAGGTGGAAAACCAGAGTGCTTCAGAAGTTTGATTTAATTCATTAAAAAATCGAAATGACTATTCACACTTATTTAAGAGCGTCCAAGCCCAAAAATTGATCGAAATTTGCGTTAGACGCACTTATAAGTGTGGCCAAGAAAAAAATTCAGCATTGAATTTGAATGCAGCATTGAATGTAAATAACATCGGCTATAATAAATTCAATTTATAGATCCATTATATTTCATAGCCTAACCGACAATCCAAATGCTTTACATGTAGGTTAAAAAAGTGGTCCGATTTTAAGATCTCCACCAAAAAATGGGTTGCGGCCACTGATCTATGTAGAATTATATATACACTGGAGATCACAATTGAATAATTCTGAAATAATGCCATCTTCAATGCTCAACAGTTGAAGGGCATTTTGGTGTGTCTATACCATGCTACTACAACACTTTTTCACAAAACAGCTAAGGCATTTCAACAAAAAACCTGTATTTTGCAGAAAATGCACTGATCAAAATTAGAGAACACTTTCAGGTGACTCCTACTTAATGGTGCTTAACTGGAGCATGGTGCTAATTTCCTTGATTATCTGCCAACCCCTATTTAACTAGCATCCTAAGTGCCAGTTTCACCGACTTTGCAAGATGGTGCTTCGTTCTAAAGTGACTGAAAACCTCCGGCAGCAGGTTGTCCAAATGAAAACCAAAGGGATGACCCTATCAGCCATAGCAAGACAAGTTGGTCGTTCCAAATCTGTGATTTCAAGAATCTTGAATCTTTACAAAACTACAAACTCATTCAAGTCGCCCAAGAAGGCTGGTCGTCCACGGAAGACAAATGCAAGAGAGGACAGATTACTGCGAAGGATGTCAATGGGCAATCGTTTCCACACTGCAGCTGGAATTGCTCGCCAGTTTAGTGCTGAACATGGTAAGGATCTGTCTCGCCACACAGTGTCTCGCCGTTTAAGAGCATTTGGACTGAAGGCCCACACTGCAGTGACCAAACCTCTCATTAGAAGAAAAAATCAAAAGGCTAGACTGAGCTTTGCTGAGGAACATGTTGTGTGGACAGAGGAGAACTGGTCAAGAGTTCACTTCAGTGATGAAAGCAAATTTTATTTATTTGGGTCTGATGGAAAACATTATGTTCGGCGACACACTGGAGAAAGACTAAACCCAAAGTGTGTAAAAAAGTCAGTGAAAGGTGGAGGAGGAAGTGTCATGGTTATGGGCATGTTTTCTGCAGCAGGAGTTGGGCCTCTCGTACAACTACATGGCCGAGTGAATGCAAATGTGTATCAGAACCTTCTTCAACAACACATGGTTCCTTCCTTGCGATCATCGCCCAATCAGCCTGCAGTCTTCATGCAGGACAATGCTCCGTGTCACACAGCAAAACGTGTAAAGAATTTCCTTGCTAGTGAAAATATTGAATTAATGGCATGGCCTGCCCAGAGTCCTGATCTCAACCCAGTAGAGAACCTCTGGAAAATCCTTGGCAACAAAGTTATGGTCAGGAAACCCACTACAGTCACCGAACTGTGGAGGAGACTGGAAGAAGAGTGGACCAAAATCACACCAGAGCAGTGTGAGAGACTAGTGCTGTCCTGTGGCCGCAGATGTGCTGAAGTCATTCAGAGCAGAGGCCTGTACACTTTCTACCTATTTCCTATTCCTAATTGATGACTGTTGTAACCTTCAGAAAAATCTTATTCCTTGCCAAAGTCGTTGTGTTCTCTAATTTTGATCAATGTGTTCTCTAATTTTGATCAGTGCATTTTCTGCAAAATACAGGTTTTTTGTTGAAATGCCTTAGCTGTTTTGTGAAAAAGTGTTGTAGTAGCATGGTATAAACACACCAAAATGCCCTTCAACTGTTGAGCATTGAAGATTGCATTATTTCAGAATTATTCAATTGTTCATGAATTGTTCTCTAATTTTAATCTCCAGTGTAGATCAGTGGTTGCGGCGCTCAGGCACAGCAGCGCACGGACCCTGGGGAGGCCAACCAGACTCAAACCTCTAGCTGTCACCGTTCGAGGAGCAGGGCTCCCCCTCCATCATGGGAATACAAGGCAGTGGGGAGATGGATGAGTCCCCATTGCCTGGATCGGAGCTGCATGAGGGTAATTGTTAAAATACAGTCTGCAGAGATCACTCTTCATTGTACTTTTATTAGTAGGCTATAACTCCATGACATTTTTATTGGGTGCCACTCAAAATGAGCAACCACTCGTCACTTTTCCAGAGGAGATTTCCTCTGCGCCGAAAGTTCCTCTCACGTTGGACAGATGCTTATTCCTCTTACAAGAGCAGATCTGCCATTGTGAAAATGTTATCACTGTCAAAGTGTCTGTAGTTGAGCAACAAAAGAAACACAAGTTATATATATATATATATACGCCTAGCACCCGAAACGGGTAGTTACAATTACTAGAGAGAGTTGTAAGAGACAGTAAATATGTGTTAATGTGCGTCTTGTCTTTAGTTGCAGACAGTTTCTTGATTATTCAAAATCTTTTTTTTTTTTTTGGGCTTTTCTCATGACGCTTGACCCTTTTCCTTTCATTTTCTTCTTTTCTATCTGTATCTATCTTTTTACTTATATCTTGTATACACTTCCGCCATTCTGGCCTTTCCATAACAGTATCCCTCCATGTATGAAGCGCGCCACCGTGCTTCAAAATATCCTTGAGTGTGTCTTTGTATCGGAGGAGAGGGCGGCCAATCTTCCTCGATCCTTGTGCTAGTTCCCCATACAGTAATGCTTTAGTTGGTCTATCATCCGGTAATTGTGCAACATGTCCCACCCAGCGTAGTCTGTTTCTGATAAGTATGTTTTCAATGTCTTCAGCCATAGCGCGGTCTAATACTTCATCATTTGTGATATAGTCATCCCATTTGATCTTCAAAATGGATCTCAGATGTCATTGTTGGACAGTTCTCAGCTTTTTAATTTGGTATCTGTATAAAGTCCAGGTCTCACTTCCATACAACAGAATTGGTATGACACATTGATTGTACACATTAACCTTTGTTTCTGTTGTCATTTCCCTGCAATTAAATACTCGTTCTCTGAGCCTGCCTACGGCACTTGAGGCAGCTTGGATACGTACAGTTATTTCTTCATCTAGCTTGCAGTCATTACTGACGTAGCTGCCCAGATACTTGAAGTGATCTACTTTTTTCAGCTTTTCTCCATTTACATGGAAGTCAGCGTACTCTCCAATGCTCATGGTCTCTGTCTTTTTGGTGTTAATTCGAAGACCCATCTTTTGTGCCAGGCTCTTATAAGAAGACAGGAGATGTTGAAGTGAGGTGGCATCGTTGCAAAATATAGCTATGTCATCAGCATACTGGGCTTCTCTTATATAACTGGTTACTACTTTGGTTTTAGCTTTCAGACGTCGAAGATCGAATATGTCGCCATCATATCTGAAACGAATGTTGATATTGTATGTTGGGTTGATTTTTTTGAAGGCAAGGAAGATCAGTACAGCTGCATATATACCAAATAAGGTGGGAGCAAGCTTGCAGCCCTGCTTTACACCACTGTTGTACTTGATTGGCTCAGACAGCTCTCCATCAATTACTCGTCTTGCATGTACGTTTGTGTATAATTTCTTGATCACACGACAGAGTTTGGCAGGGCAGCCAAGCTTTTCTAAGATGATAAAAAGAAGCTCTCGATTTACACAGTCAAAAGCCTTGGTGAAGTCAATAAAGGCTATATACAGGTTCTGCTCCCGCTCTCTACTTTTCTCCATTATTTGGCGCAGGGTAAAGATGCTGTCGACAGTGCCTCTGTTTTTCCTGTAGCCTGATTGGGATTCAGGGTAGACTGACTCGGCCAGATACTGAAGTCGCTGTAGGAGAATGTCGGCAGAGGCTTTTCCAACGACACTGAGGAGAGACACTCCACGGTAATTTCCACATTGACTGCGATCTCCTTTCTGAAACAGAATACAGATATTAGCGTTGATCCAGTCAGGTGGTAAGTCTTCTGTTGTCCACAAAAGATTGAAGATGGCCAACAGGAAAGATCGCAGAGCACTGCCACCATGTACTAGAATCTCTGGTAAAATCCCATCTGGCCCTGGGCTCTTTCTGAGTTTAGTGTTAATGATTGCTCTCTCAACCTCTGCCATTGCTATTGAGGCGTCAAGTTCTTCAAGGGTTGGATGTATCTTTATCTCACCAAGGATATCCCAGTCAGCATTTGTTGGTTGATTAAGGAGTTCATTAAAATGCTCAACCCATCTCTTCCTGGTATCTTCTGCTGATGAGAGAAGTACATCACTTTTTGATCTCACTGGGTGAAGATTTTTAGGTTTGGGCCCATAGATAGCATTGAGAGTTGCATAGAATTCTCTATGATTCTTTTCTCTTGCATATTGTTCTGCTAGACTTGCTTTTTGTTGCAACCAACCATTCTTAAGTTTTCTGATTTCTTTTTTGAGTTCAGACTTGCCTCCACTTAATTTCTTATCCTTAAGAAGTCCTTGAATCTCATCGTCTTGATCATCAAACCAGTCAGCGTTCTTTTTCTTTCTCTTTTCAAAAACATGTTTTGCAGCATTCTGAAGCACCTCCTTCAGATCTTCCCAGGATTCTTCACAGCTGGGGAGCTTCTCTTCCAGAAAAAGCTCTAGCTTCTCTTTCTTTTCAGGATTTAGTGAAATGTCTGGTCTTGATGGTGGTTTTATCTTTCTTCTCTTCTTAACTACGAAACAGCATTTGGCGATGAGAAGTTTATGATCTGTAAAGCAATCTGCTGTGGGGTTGATCTTTGTCACATTAATAAACTCTCTGGCCTTTTTATCAGCAAGCACATGATCGATTTGGTGCCAGTGTTTTGAGCGCAAATGTTGCCAGGTATTCTTGAGATGATCTTTCAACTGGAACATGGTTCCCATAATTGAAAGGTGATAGCGAGTGCAGAATTCCAGAAGCATTAAGCCATTTGAATTCATTTTGCCAGTTCCATGCTTTCCAATGACTGATGGCCACAACTGCCAGTCCTTCCCAAGCCGAGCATTAAAGTCACCTAGGACAATTATGCTGTCACCTTTCGCTTTATTAATACATTCACTGAGCTTCTCGTAGAAGCTCTCCTTCTCAACTACTGTACGCTGCATGGTGGGCGCGTACACACTAATCAGAGTGAGGTAATTATTGTCCTTGAGTGGAATGCGAACTGTCATTAACCTGTCGTTTATGGGTACAGGAGTGATATTTTCAAAGTTGTTGGAGATGGCGAAGCCCACGCCAGCATCTCTCTCTGCACCACCACTCCAAAAAATGGTGTGACTCTTTTCCCTGATATTACCAGTGTCTGGACGTCGAACCTCACTCAGAGCGCAGATATCTACATTCGCCTTTTCGATTTCTTTGCAAATAATTGCAGTGGCACGTTCTGGTCTTATGCTGTCCTCACTGTCATTTGTCGTGCGGACATTCCAGGCTGCCAAATGTAATAGCTTCTTATCTCTAGCTTGGACTCTAGTCTGTTTATCTCTGTATGGACGTCGCATTTTTTCCTCCACTGCCATACAACGTGGGGCGTCGGTTGCTTCGTACGCAGTAGCATTTACCAAATCTCCTATAATGCTCATCTCATAAAAGTAAGGCTACGCCTACGATGTCGGCACTAAACGGCGCTAAATAGTGCCCCTTGGCAGGCAAACCCTGTTGTTCGACGGGACAGCGAAGCTGACACGGCCGCAGGGAAGCCTGTTGCCCACCAAAATGGATGATGGGATTTGTTTTCAGGGTTTACTCCCCAAGATCCGCCATGTTCTGCGTTGGTAACAGGGGCACCACGAGTAGGATACATGGTCGGTCTTCACCATGGAGAGGCTAGCGTGGTCAGCTCTTGAGTGACCATGTTTTGCGCTTCACAAGGTGCTGCATATAGGGAGACCAGTCTAGGACGCCCACAGGCCACTAGGAAAGGTACTACTCCTCCAGTGATCCTTAAACCCCCAAACACAAGTTAGCTAGTTAGTTTATATACTCTTATGGTTACTCACATTGAGGGATTATGGGTCGTCTTGGCCCCTGGGCAAAGAGTTCGCGGAGCCCCCCCCCCCAAAGAAAAAGTTAAAAATTAAATTACCAAAAAAGCCAAGAACGTTATTGTTGCAGTGCTAAATCCATCCGGTTAGCAACATTGCACAACCTAGTGTGCTAGATCGAACATGAAGAAATTGAAGCAGTATGTTGCTTTACGTCTTTCCCTAAGAAGACAACTACAGCCTGGCACATTAAACCACTAAAGTCTCGACAGCCAGGGTTCTGTGTGTAACCAGAATTAAATGCTGTGAGTTACTAGTTAGCGACTGTAAATCAGACTTGCCTTTCAAAAGGCTTTGAACTGAACTGGAGGCTTTAAGGTGTAATCGTGTTATTACTAATATAATATAATATCATATAATATAATATGCCTTATAATATGCCTTTATAATAAGACGTTTACCTTTAAAAAAGGTTTTTAAGTCTTTCAAAAACGTTATTAGGCTGTATAATGTGCAATATAGTATAATATAATTGTAGTAACATGACAGACACAGGTTCATTCGATTTAACACTTTATGTGATCTCTTAGTGCAGCCCAAAACAATACAGTGGCCTATGCCCGAAAAGCTCAAACCCGAATGCCCGCACTCTGCAGGCCTCCCTAAAAAATACCCGCCACCCAACAGTGTGCAGGCCAGTGCAATGGCTGTGTGATAAACATGTGCTAAGGATATCACATTATAACATTTCCTTCCCCCATGGTCCAAAAAATAACCCCACATCACAACTACGTCACCCAACCCATAATCAGGCCTTTATAACAGAACTAACGGCCAACAGTCCAACATAACAGTCTAACAGCTTCTTCTATTCTCCTCCTGCCCGAACATAGTCCCGCAGATAAGCTGGAACCAGGCGGTCTCTCACTGGGTACCGTCTTTCTTGGACCAACACAGCCTGTGGCGGCTCAGCATCTCGCGGCTCGGCTGGTGCTTCAGCCGGTCTCACAATATTGTTGTATGATAACGTAACATAACATAACATGAATGGCAAGAACAGGCCTTTCAGCCCAACTAAGCTCGCCAGTTTCTTTATACTATTGTGAATATATCCCTTCAGATACTAAATGACTCAATGGTATCTAGCTTGTCAATGGTCAAGCCTGCTCTTGAAAACGCCTAAGGTCTCTGCCTCAACAATATGGTCAGGTAAGCTATTCCACATTGAAATTACTCTTTGGGTGAAGAAATATTTCAGAATATCAGCGCTAAATTTACCTTCGGTCAACTTCCATTTGTGACCCCGAGTTCTACTCACAACACTTGGTCGAAGGAATCCTACATGATTCACTTTGTTAATCCCTTTAACATATTTAAAGACCTCAATCAAATCACCCCTGAGTCTCCTTTTCCTAAGACTACTTCAGCCTGATGATTGCCCCCAGACCTCCTGTGCCTCTCTCCGTGACGGAAAAGCATTTAACGGGCCGTGGTTGTCTCGGCGTGGGCGAATCTGGTCGTTGAAGCACCTCACTATCTGTCCATCCTGTGTTCTCACTTTCCACGACACTGGTCCAGTTTTCTCTATCAGAATTCCTGAAATCCTTTTCTCACCAGAGGCTTGGTAGCTCCTTTCATACACCGCCACTGCCTGTGTGAGCTCCCAGTCTCTGTCTTGCGTGTGGAGATCATGTTGCTGCTTCTGTTTACCTTGGTTTTGTCTGACTCTTTCAGCAAGCGATGGGTGCACTAAGTCCAGGTGGGTTCTTAGTCGCCTGTTCATAAGGAGCTCCACTGGTGTCTCTCCTGTTGTGGTTTGAGGAGTTGTCCTGTATTTCAGGAGGAATCGTGACACTTTTTTTTCCACAGCCCTCCGTCCTTTTCTTCATCCCCTCTTTGAAGACTCGAACCGCTCGTTCTGCGAGCCCATTTGAGGCTGGATGATAAGGCGCTGAAATAACATGCTTGATTCCGTTCTTATTCAGGAACCGCTCAAACTCTGTGCTGACTAGACTCGGTCCATTGTCGCTGACGAGAATGGCTGGAACCCCGTGCTCCGCAAATATGCAGCGAAGCTTCTCTATGGTTGCAGCTGATGTGATCGAGGTCATGGAATGAGCCTCAGTCCACTTTGAGTGTGCATCGATGGCGATCAGGAACATCTTTCCCATCACTGGGCCACAAAAGTCTATGTGCACTCTCATCCACGGCTGGCCGGGCCACTCCCAGGGATGGAGCGGCGCTCCAGCTGGTGTGGCCTGGTTCCCTTGACATGTGTGGCACTTCCCTACAGCTTCCTCCAAGTCGACATCCATGCCTGGCCACCACACGAAGCTGCGGGCTAACACTTTCATGCATGATGCCCCAGGGTGTGCCTCATGGAGTTCTTTCGTCATTCTGTGTCGCCCCTGGGGCGGGATGATAACCCTGGTCCCCCGCAGGATACCCTCCCTCCACACTCAGTTCGTGCTTCCGCCTATAGTAAGGCTGCAATTCTGGGTCCTTCACCCAGCTCGGTCGTCCTTGGAGTGTCCAGTGATGCACCCGTGACAGGATGGGATCCTCTCTCGTCCAGGTGCGGATCTGGGTCACGTCAACTGGGGTGCTGTCCATGTGTTCCAGCAGCAGAATCACGTCCCCTACTTGTGGCGTTACAGCCAGAGTGTCCGGGAGGGGAAGACGACTCAAACCATCGGCATTGGGATGTTTGGAGCCTTCCTTGTAGGCCAATGTGTAGTCGTAGGCCTCCAGCGTTAAAGCCCACCTCTGAATCCGGGCTGCGGCCATCACTGGAATACCATTGTTTTCACCCAGTAAGCCCAGGAGGGGCTTGTGATCAGTCAAGATGGTGAAGTGATGTCCATGTAAGTAGTGATGGAACTTGTTGAGGCCGAACATGATGGACAGTGCCTCCTTTTCCAATTGTGAATATCCCTCTCAGCTGGAGTCAAGGAACGGGACATGAAGCCTATAGGTCTCTCCGAGCCGTCAGGGTACTGGTGTGCTAGCACTGCTCCAACCCCGTAAGGCAATGCATCACATGCAAGGCAGAGGGGGTTTTTGTCATCAAAATGCACCAGCAACTGTTCAGACTGAAGACACTCCTTGGCCTTTGTAAATGCCTGCTGTTGCTCTCTACCCCACCTCCATACTGTTCCTTTCCTCAGTAGCACATGAAGTGGCTCTAGCACTGTCGACACATTAGGTAGGAATTCATGGTAATTCTTCAACATACCTAAGAACGCTCTCAGCTGTGTCTGGTTAGTTGGAGTGGGGGCATTTTTGACAGCTAAGAAGATTAGGTGCTGTTTTGCTGGCAAAAGGGGGTTGTACAAAGTATTAACATCAGGGGTGCTAATAATTGTGGCACACGAATTGATGCAAAAGAATTATTTCTTAATGTGGGATTTTTTTTCCCATTGAATAAATGCATTTGAATTAAAGGTTGGATTTTCCTCTTTTTTCCACTGTGGTTCTATATTTAGAAAAAAAACTGAATTATTAGAAGCTAAAGAACACATCTTAACCAGGGGTGCCAATAATTATGGAGGGCGCTGTAGGTGGGGAAAGCCGCGGTTGACCTAATGAGTTAATAAAGCAGCTTCGTAGGACTGCTTAGAGATACGGCGGTTGTTTGGCTTCGTGAACCCCAGCAATAACTGAAAGCATTGTTCATTTGCGCACTGTTACTGCGTGGGGGGGAGAAATCATTTGTGATCTTTAATAAAGTTCATACAGCAGTAAGTTTGAAAATCCACTCAGTGCTGTATTTAACACATTGCGCAATGTGTGTCTACGTGAATCGCTGTCGGCATCAGCTAATGCATAATCTATAAATTGTTTATTTTATTTAAAAAAAATAAATGATTATCATTTTAAGAAATAAAATTAGAATGGGGTGCCCCGGTGGCCCATCAGTCTAACACGCGTACCATAAAGGCTGTGTCCCTCCCGCAGTGACCTGGGTTCGATTCCGGCTGCATGTTTTCCCCCATTCCTCTGCCCAACCTTCCTGTCTCTCTACACTGTAGAGAGAATCTTTAATAAAAAAAAGAAATAAAATTACAATAATGGATAATAATTGATTATGACGGAACTTTTATGCCCCTGTCAGATGGACAATCAGAAAGTGTAAAGCTATGTTGCCATTTATATGGCTGAAGTCAGGCACCAGTGCAGACATGGGTACGTCCAAAATCGCATATCATTTTCTTCATATGAAGTGTTTCCATCCACAAGATTTTCCCCCCTGGAGCAGAGCCGCATGCTTGTTTTTCTGATCAGACCAGGGAGCGGTTCCAGCTCCGGTGGACACGAATCACACAAGGACTTCCCTATAGTTCAAAGGGGTTTCCCCTCTATTTCGCTAGCAAATGAGTACCTTTGAAGCAATGTGCATTTATTCCCCTGTTCAGAGCAGACCCAAGGCTTCTGCAACAACATACATGTAGGGGAGACCGGGGCTTGTTGTCACACGGGTAAGTTGTCACACTGCAATAATCTTCTCCACTAGAGGGCACAGCTAAAGTGGAATACTAGTTTTCTTCCTTTACATGGTCAGGTATGTCCTCATGTCCTGTGATAGAAAAGAACACCACATTGTAAGTTGAGATGAGCACCATTTTCCACAGCCCAAAGTTTAAAATAATACAAAAAAAATTAACTTTATATATTTTAAAATATGCTCCTTTCAGATAAAAATCCTAGCAGTGATACATGTGGATTTGTTATAGATATTAAGGCATCCTGTCATACCTCAGTCACTGTTCTGCTTTATGCTAACTTTAAACTAGAGCTAGCATTAGCAAACATGGCAGTTTGGGGCAACTTGTCTCAGTCATTTGGGGGTTAGTTGTCACATGTGAAGAAAACAAGTTAACCAGCAGAGAAAGAGAAACTGCTATTCTCACCAACACCTCTGTGAAGGAGGCACTTCATGCTGAAAGGCAGGCATAAGGGGGAATAAAGGCCATTCAAAAAGAAAGGCAAGGCAACCAAATACAAAATACCAAAGAACCAAAGCACAGGGAAGAAACAGAGGGCAGGTACAAAAAGAAAAACTCCAGATGACTCCCCATTGGAAGATGAGTCCCTGTGTAACAATCTGGTTCAGGAACCAATTGCGAACCAAGACATGATACAAAAACGTAGTTTATTTCAGTCCAAGTTCAAAGCCAGGAAGACAGTTTGCAACAGTACAGATACGTGAGCAAAAAATCTAAATCCATACATGAAAGCAGGGGTCGATGTCCAGTAAATCACAGAGCACAGTGCAGAATCACAATCTAGGAATCGGTAGCAAGATTACGAAAGCCAATGGTCATACACCGGGCGGCAGGGGGGTAGAATGGTCATACAGAAAATGGGTCAAAAACAAAAACAGACAAACAAATCCAAAAGGGCTCACACAAACTCGAAGTCAAGCAAAGGGTGTAGAAGAAGAATCAATCAGACAGTCGTACAAGGAACTGGGCTCTGAAAGAAATGATCAATGTTCTGACAAGAATGCACTGCAGTGAAAGACCTTAAGTAGACAAGAGGTAAGTCACATGCTATCAAGGAACAGGTGAATGGGATGAGAGCTAAACAGGGGAGGATACATGGGGAAGTCCTTAAGACAATGATTAGAAAATGCCAAGACACGGACAGGAATCACATTGACAACCTATGACAAATAAACGCCTCCGGTCAGGGAGTTCTAAGCACACAGAACAAGGAGTGCAGGACAGCAATTAAGCACGTGCGGAAGATTCTGCGGAATCACTGGGAGATACAGAGACAGTAAAGCAAGGGGCGGAGACTAGAACAGGGCGAGTGCTGAGATCGTGTTAGTAGTAATTAGTAGCAGTGCAGCTTCACAATTACCTAAGTGCTTGTTAGTCAATTAGTGGTATCTACAATATTAGTTTGGTTAGTAAGTATAATACAAAATATAAATGTTAGTATTATTAGCAATCAAAAAAAGCAGAGTGGTGGAAGTAAACGACAATTGAAGTAATTATTTGAAAAACCAGAAACCAATTAAATCACCTGACGCAAGTTGGCACACAGACTGGCGAGATACTATTATTAAACTTTATTTAACCAGTAAAATCACATGAGACAAGTCTCTTTTACATGTGCGAACTGGCCAAGAGGCTTAAAGTTTACATTGAATCCTACAAAGGAAAATACATTAGACATAACACACAACATACAACACAACCAGCACAATAACTACCGATAAAGAAACAAATTTGAGAATTAAATTAATAAATAAATAAATTAATTAATTAATAGAAATAGAAAATTTTCTAACAAGTAATCCTAACAAGTGAGCACGAGACCTAAAATAATTATAAAAATGTTGGGGACATTATATAAAAAAGGGGGTTATACATCAAAACAGGAACAGTGACTAGAGAGAGTATCCTTGATGATCCTTTTAAAGCTGGAGAGAGAAACCAGTGTAGCCAATTTGAGTTTAGACTGGAGGTCATTCCACGACTAAGGCCCAAAGTAGGAAAGACATCTTTTCCCTGACTCAGATCTGAGTGGAGGCACAACGTAGCGTTGCCAAGAATTGGATCTCAGATTGAAAGAATTTTGAACCAAAACAAATTTGGCACAGATGTAAGGGGGGAGGTTACCGAGAATGGCTTTATAAATAAAAATGTACCAGTGTTGCAACCTGCGAGATGTTAACGAGGACCAACCAACAGCAGAGCACAAAGTACAGTGGTGAGTCCTAAAAGGAGAGTTAGTGATGAACCTCTAGGCTGCGTGAAAGAGAGGATCAAGTTTGGCCAGTGTTGAGGCAGAGGCAAATCTATAGATAATGTCACCATAGTCCAGCTGTGAAAGGAAGAGGCCTGTAACGAGCTGCTTACGTGAAGCAGGGGAAAAACATGACCTCATTCGATAAAAGAAACTCAAAGTAAATTTTAATTTCTTTGCCAGAAAGTTAACATGATATTTGAAAGTAAGCTTAGTATCCAGCCAAATACCAAGATATTTGTAAACTTCAACCCATTCTATGGATGTTCCGTCAAGAGTTTTGATGGGTGGAGGGATATTTACTGAGCGATTAGGGGCAAATAGCATGGCCTTGGTTTTTTGGCCATTAAGTAGGAGCTTACTACGTGTGAAATCCTGCTGTGAGGAGACAAAATCCGAAGCCAAATTTGACACAGCCAGATTCAAAGAAGGAGCACAAGTATACAAAACCGTGTCATCCGCATACATATGATACTTAGAGAACTTGCAATGACTGCATATGTTACTAACATATAGGAGAAAAAGCAATGGACCCAGAATTGAGCCTTGAGGGACTCCTTTCTCAAGGGTGATAGGGTCAGATACCGTGTCACCAAGCTTTACACATTGTGTGCTACTAAATAAATAATCCTTAAACCAACCTGATATGTTGTGGCCAAAACCAATATTTGAAAGGCCTTTAAGCAATACTTGATGGTCGACTGTATCAAAGGTCTTTGTAAGGTCGACAAACAGAGTCACACAGAAAGATTTCTTGTGCAGAGCAGCCGTAAGGTTATCTATGACGTTTAGACATGCCGATACAGTGCTGTGTTTTGCTCTAAAACCAGATTGCATAGGGTTAAGAATCTTGGATGTGTCGAGAAAGAGTTTCACCTGGGCTGATACCTGGCATTCAAGAATTTTGGCCAAGGCAGACAAATTAGAAATTGGCCTATAATTGTTTACATCACATGGATACTGATCACAAGACGGGGAACAAAAGTGCAATGAATACAGAAATGGCATGAAAACAAAAACTGGGATGTACAATCAGCAAGATGTATAAAGAAAAGACATGGCAAAAACAGAAAACAAGACAAAACCAGAATCACAATACTCTTTGTCTGGTCTGTGTAGAGCCATTTTGAAACAGCCGCCCAGGAGAAACCTGGGTGTGGTGCATAATATGAAAAGGGCCCATGAAGAATGCACCCCTGGCAAATCAATCTGCGTATGCCAGAACTGCGACTCAGATGAGGAGTCTGACTAGTGAGGTCAAGTTTTTTTTTAGTTTTTTTAATAGATCTTCCAGGACTAGTTTAAGTTTCATAATGCACGTTGCATAATATTTTATGTTAAGGTTTATTCACTTTCAAGTTAAAAAAAAACAACAACAATAATTTTGTCCTTGTTTCATTAGTTTAAAAATCCAATGTGACATCTTACCCCATTGGAGGGGGAAATTGTCACATGATGACAATCTCTATTTGATTGCTTATAACTCTGCACTGACACAAGATATGAAAATGACATGAATACAAAATATATTCCAGAGACTTCGGTCTTTCATCTGGTACACAATTTTTTAATATATGATGTTTTGATTCCAAGTAATATATGAGTGTAAAAGTGTTACAACAAGCCCTGGTCTCCCCTATTTACCATTCTTAGTGAATCAAAAGCATATTGCAATTTTAAATTATTGGCTTTGTATTGCCACAATATCCATGTGATTTCTGTATATCAGAAGTGCTCCTATGTATAACATGCTTAAGTTTGTTACAAGATGATAACAGAGTAGTGGTTTTTATGCATCAGTTTTACGGAGTTTGAAAAAAATTTCATCTAACTCTTGCAATTCAGAGGATGAAGTATCAGACTTTATTATTCATCAGTCCTGGTGGAACATAATTCCAGCCATCTTGATCTTTTTATCATCTTAAACAGTGCTTTCTTTTAGTTTGTTTCTTCTTCTGCATTAAAATGTAGCTTTTAGTTATTATGATGATCTCTTCATCCACCATGAGGAAGTGCTGTGTTGGGTCCTGCCATGAGGATGAAAACAGATGAACAGTGTAGTTCAGCCGTTTATATGGAAACACTGCGGATGCACCATGGGACGCATGCGATGTCCCGTGTCTGCCCCAAAGCCTGTAGCAGCCGGACTTCAGCCCATTTACAGTTTGCAAACAAGACAGGTTGCACAGCAGCTTGGCAATGGAAGTATGGCGGACCATAATAGCTTGTCAAGCTATGCAAGGGCATTAGCCATTAAAGATCGCAAATTATACCTTAACAAATTGCATCCAATTTCCAGATCGATATGGTATTAGTAAGTGGGTAGATGACGTTAGTTAGTGGCCCAGTATTCCGTGGCCTGATATATATATACCCATTTTATCGAGAAACCTACCGTGTACACTAGGGAGGAACTACGAGCCTACAAGTCACTGGATGCTTATGACTACGTTATCTACGGACATAAGCAGATTGTTAAATACCATGACAGACTAGGAGTTTTGTGTCTCGAAATCAAAGGGTCCTTCCGAGTCAAACACAAGGGCACAAAACCGCTGTGTATGACGCGTAGGTTATAATAATAATAATAATAATTATAATAAAATAATTGTAATAACAATAATAATTGTAACTGCATGGCAGGCTAAGTATTATTTTGTATTGTTGGCTTGCTAGCTTGCGGGTTTGACTGCGTAGCATGAAATGACATGAAATCTGCTTCGATTTACCATTATTCTCACATATTTCATTTAATGTCTGTAACCGCGAGATGCGCGTCAGCGTATGGCAGCGTGTGACACCCGTCAGATTTTAACTTTTCGCCAGTGCACCATTTCTTGAGCGTCAACTCAATGGAAACACATTTGTCTTTTAGGTTATTTAACTATTTCGCATTTTCATGGTTGGTGGCACACATTTAGCGGAAACCTCACATGCAATTGTCGAAACCGAAATACCTGCTTTTTAACCATGTCGCAGTTTTGAGAGGAAATCCGGTATTTTGTATGCATTTAAGCTGTCAAGCCATCTACAGTTAGAACCTAACTCAAGGAATACTGGTAAGAGTTTAACACTGCCATGTTACCTAGCCAAAACTCAATGTGGATAGGCTAAAGGATGAGGAAACAAAGAAGAAGTACTGCGTGGCGCTAATGAGTAAACTGGAAGAGATGAAGATGGAGAGTTAAGACATGGAGGAGATATGGGAGCAGCAGAGAAGCGCATATGTCAGCGCTGCAGAAGAAGTACTTGGATTCAAGAAAGGGAAAAGCAAACCATGGATCAGCGATACCACCTGGAAGTTGATAGATGAGAGGAAAGGCATTAAGACTAAAGATAGATAGCACCCGCTCAGAAAGGATTAGGAACAGGATGAAGGAAGAATACAGGGAGAAGGACAGAGATGTGAAGAGGAGTGTAAGGGAAGACGAGAGAAGATGGATGGCAGAGAAAGCACAGAGACCACAGGCAGCAGCTGAAATTGGGCGACAGAAGTAATTGTACAACATAGTGAAGCAATTGGCAGGACAAAGCACCAGACAGGCTACAGCAGTGAAGGACAAAAATGGAGGATTTATAAAGAACAAAGAGGCCAGGTTAGAAAGATGGAAGGAGCATTTCCAAGAAGTGCTCAACAGAGATGCACTGGAGGAACCACCTCAGGAAAAGGAAGTTCAGAGAGAAGAAATTGATATATCTACAGAAGCCCCAACTTTACAGGAAACCAAAACAGCACTGAAAGCCCTCAACAATGGGAAAGCCCCAGGAGCAGACCAAATTACAGCAGAGATGCTCAAAGCAGATATAGAGCAAACCAGCATAGAATTGAAAAGAATATTAGTCCTGACGTGGGAAAAGGAAACAGTTCCTACAGCATGGACGGAAGGGCTCATTTACAAAATTCCAAAGAAAGGAAACCTTCAGGAATGCGGCAACTGGAGGGGGGTTACATTATTGCCGCTGGCTAGCAAGGTGATCAGCAGGATACTGATCAACAGATTACAAGCAGGTGTTGACTCATTGCTTAGGAAAGAACAAGCGGGCTTCAGGAAAAGGCAGAGGAACTGCGGAGCAGATATTCATTATCAGGAACATTCTGGAACAAGTCAACGAATGGAATACTACCCTTTACATCCATTTCGTTGATTTTGAGAAGGCCTTCGATTCCATACACAGAGATAGCCTGTGGATCATCATGCGCCAGTATGGAATCCCCACAAAGCTGATACAGATGGTCAAGTCTCTTTATGAGGACTTGCAGTGCTCGGTCATTGATGACAAAAAAACAACAGATTGGTTCCCAGTGATGACTGGAGTGAAGCAGGGATGCTGCATGTCAGGATTCCTCTTCCTCCTAGTCATCAACTGGGTCATGCGATAAACAACCAAAGGTCAAAGAACAGGGATCAGATGGGACTTCACCACCTTGTTGGAGGACCTTGATTATGCAGAAGATCCTGCTCTCTTGTCATCTGGCAAAAACAACTTGGCGAAGAATGGTTGAGATGGAGAGGACCGTTGCTGGCTGGTCGTCGTGGAACTCGGCACGCTGCGCAGCTGCAAATCGGCCCCAATGGAGGAGTGATGTCCAAGCCTTATGTGCCTCCTGGCACTGAGAGAATTATGGTTAAGGTAAGGATGTTAGCTAGCTAGCTAATTCGCCGCTGGGTGAAGTAAAGTGAATCATAATCTTAATTTACTAGACAGCTAAATTTAGGAGGAAAATTATGCCTGTATATAACATATAGTCCGCAATAACCTGAACGTCACACTTTTTCATCACTTAAAATAAGCTTTATCGGTAGGTGTTTTCAAATTTAAACGTTATCTTGTTGAATATTTTGAGAGTGACAACCATGGCTTCTTGGTTCTGTTGACAGCTGTCAATGTTGATGGGGCTGACGCATTCAGTGGGCGCTTAAGCCTGATTCATCCTTCTTGCGGTCGGCGCGGTCAGCACGGCCCACGCGGTGAAATGACACAATTGCGGCCAGGGTGACAGACAATGGTGGGTCCACGGAGGCTCTGAATGCTGACCCGCGCACCTGGAGGATTTTGTAACAACACGGCCGGGGTCGCACAGACCGCATTGCAATGATTGGCTAGCTTCAGGACTCTGAAGTACGTATACCGATTGAAATGGAAAGCTTTAAAGAAAGGCCAGCTGAACATACAAACAGCTGAAACTACGTATGACTTCCAACACATGGAAGGACAATGAAAATTTTCATCAGACGTATATAAGATAAAATGGAAAACTTTTCGCAACCGGTTTGTGAAAGCACAAAAAAAATGAAAGGGAGGAGTGGAGAGGCTGGCGAAATCAGTGTATTGGCAATATTTACATTATTGTCCTGGCTCATGCTGTTTATGAAACTCAGGGAGACAAAATAAAATGTCTATGCAGCGCTCTGTTTAACCCAAGGTTTTCCGTATTTGTCATATTTTGAACGTACAAAACCCAAAACCAGTGAAGTTGGCACGTTGTGTAAATCGTAAATAAAAACAGAATATAATGATTTGCAAATCCTATATTCAATTGAATACACTACAAAGACAAGTTACTTAATGTTTGAATAGGTAAACTTTGTAATTTTTGCAAATATTAGCTCATTTGGAATTTGATGCCTGCAACATGTTTCAAAAAAGCTGGCACAAGTGGCAAAAAAAGACTGAGAGAGTTGAGGAATGCTCATCAAACACTTATTTGGAACATCCCACACGTGAACGGGCTAATTGGGAACAGGTGGGTGCCATGATTGGGTATAAAAGCAGCTTCCCTGAAATGCTTAGTCATTCACAAACAAGGATTGGGTCAGGGTCACCACTTACTGAACAAATGCGTGAGCTGATTGTCGAACAGTTTAAAAACAACATTCCTCAATGAGCTATTGCAAGAAATTTAGGGATTTCATCATCTCTGGTCCATAATTTCGTCAAAAGGTTCAGAGAATCTGGAGAAATCATTGCACGTAAGCGACAAGGCCGAAAACCAACATTGAATGCCCGTGACCTTCGATCCCTCAGGCGGTACTGCATCAAAAACCGACATCAGTATGTAAAGGACATCACCACATGGGCTCAGGAACACTTCAGAAGACCACTGTCAGTAACTACAGCTTGCCGCTACATCTGCAAGTGCAAGTTAAAACTCTACAATGCAAAGCGAAAGCCATTTATCAACAGCACCCAGAAACGCCACCGGCTTTGCTGGGCCCAAGCTCATCTAAGATGGAGTGATGCAAAGTGGAAAAGTGTTCTGTGGTCTGTCGAGTCCACATTTCAAATTGTTTTTGGAAACTGTGGACATCGTGTACATACAGGTTTTGGAGCAACATATGTTGCCATCCAAGCAACGTCTTTTTCATGGACGCCCCTGCTTATTTCAGCAAGACGATGCCAAGCCACATTCTGCACGTGTTACAACAGCATGGCTCCGTAGTAAAAGAGTGTGGGTACTAGACTGGCCTGCCTGTAGTCCAGACCTGTCCCCCATTGAAAATGTGTGGCGCATTATGAAGCGTAAAATACGACAACGGAGACCCCGGACTGTTGAACAACTTAAGCTGTACATCAAGCATGAATGGGAAAGAGTTCCACCTGAAAAGCTTCAAAAATTGGTCTCCTCAGTTCCCAAACGTTTACTGAGTGTAGTTAAAAGGAAAGGCGATGTAACACAGTTGTAAAAAGGCCCCTGTGTCAACTTTTTTGCAATGTGTTGCTGCCTTTAAATTCTAGGTTAATGATTATTTGCAAAAAAAAAAAAAAAAGTTTCTCAGTTTGAACATCAAATATCTTGTCTTTGCAGTGTATTCAATTGAATATAAGTTGAAAAGGATTTGCAAATCATTGTATTCTGTTTTTATCTACGATTTACATAACTTGCCAACTTCACTGGTTTTGGGGTTTTGTATTCATCACAGAAATAAGATTCAGTAGCGCAACTATTAGAGCAGGTCTGTTCTTGGAGCCGCTTTGACCGCATCAAGCATGAAACGACTCGACATTCGTAGGGACCGTGCGCGTCGTCCGCACCGCAGAAACCGCACCGACCGCAAGAAGCATGAATCAGGCTTCAAAGCATCAAGGCAACTTTCGGAGTTTGACTTGACACTTCGCTTGCAGCCAGTGGGCGTTATATGGATGTGATCCTCTCGGAATCCTGTAAAACTCAGTCCACCAATGGAATATCAATTCTGACAGCCCTACATGCAAAAACCAGACATTTAGGTGCTTGTTAAATATCTAATTCAATGTTTGCAGATTCATAACTCGTCAGACTGAATTGAGGAGATGGCTACTTCCGTTGCCAAGATGCGCGCACATCTTTTTGATGAAGTTGGCTGTAAATGGGTCTATTAATGGAAACATAGCTTAACACGAATTCTGATGTAAGTCCCAACGGATGTCTTGTATTGAGTTTTCTCTTGTATTGTATTGCGATGTCTTCAGTCAGTAGCTGCCAAGAAGCTAGGCTGATTTTCCTGCAAAGCGAAAGTGGGTTCACTGAAGAGAACGCAAGGTAAACTTATCAAGGTCTCTAAATCAGCGTTCACATGAGAAGTGAGTTGTGCATTATGGAGATGTATGTATAACTGCCTGCCATTCATTGTCAAGTGTGAATGACATTATCTATTTAAGTAGCTAGAACTTTACATCCTCAGTAATAACCTGGCAAAATTAAACTTGTCCGTCAACGATTATTTAGTGTCAACAAAACGTTAGCCTTTTTTAATGCTGGCATAATTAGCCTAAATGATTTGACCAGTCAACACCTGGTTTTGTCGTCTAGTTAGTCTGGTCTAATATTATAGACAGCGTTACACAACAGTTTTACTGGATTATCTCATTTATACCGTGTGATATTGATTGATCTGGTTAATTTCATTTCAGTCATCTAGGTAGCTTTAGACTAACCTGATGGATCACGTTAGCTAACATTAATTTGACATATTCCAATAATAACCGTTAACTGGTCCAATTTCCCAGATTGATTAGAGTTTCTTTCTATCCTAAAGCCATGGTTTCTGCAGTGCAAACAATTAATAACACATAATTAATAAACTAAACATTAAACAATCAACTAGAATGAGAGTTTATAAAGAAACTCTGAGTTTGCATGTAATAGCACAATTTACTCTATAATGTGATGTTTATTTTTGCATTGTCCTGCACTCTGCTGTATGATATAGTGCAAAGTGTCTTCTTTACAGGTAGGCAAGTATGATAAACTATGATGACCGTCCATTGCATGGTCGAAGTGACCAGGGCATATGTATGGTAAGAGTTAATTTAGTTGTCAAGCTACATCATTGGTATGTAGTATAATAAAAGTTATTTGGATGACGATGATCGTTGTTGTTGTCAGTAATGGTTCAGGTATATATTTGTTTATTACCTCTGCCAGGAAGTTATGTTTTCGGAAGCGTTTGTTTGTTCGCTAGCAAGATAACTCAAAAAGTAATTCACCGATTTTGATGAAATTTTCAGAGAAGGTGGGTATAAAGTCAAGGAATTGTTAAATTTTGGCATACCTAGGCCAAAGCACAGGTGAGATATACGCCAAAGTTCAAGATTTAAAGTCTTTCCGATAGGCTAGTTGCACAAGATGGCGCTGTGTACATTCTGAAATATGTTGGTAAGCTTAACTATTTCTGGTTTGCCTCTGCTACTGATCAATCTCCATCAGATGATGAGCAGATGACAGGTATATCATCCCGAAAAATGTGAGTTTAGCTATAGCCATTTTCCCAGGATTTGGCTAGATTAACCACGAATGATGTTCGTAGGATTTGTCTCGATTATCTTCACTGATGTTTGTTCATTGGCACTCTTAATGAGGCATTTGCTGCTCCAACGAGAAATGAGAGGATTTCTAACGAGCAACACATTTCCAGCCGTTCTCACTGATGAGTGATGAACTGGCTTTAAGCGACAGATAAAATACGTGAAAATATCTGATAATTAATGTGTAAATAATCCATAACTTTGAAATGCTGTTTCATAAATCTAACATTCGATCCATCGATACTTCGTTTCCCTTCCCACTCGGCGTCAGTTGCACTCTCAAGATCATCACATCTGGAGCTATGGTTAGCTGAGCACATCTAAGAAAACCATAACAATATTGCATTACTAGCAAGCCAGTTGTATCAGAAGGTGTAAAAGTAAATTCTATATAAAACCTAAACAGAAAATCTTGCTTGCTCTCTAGCAAGCCTTGCTAGCTACTCAACTTTGCTACTGCTCGATGAAAAAATGAAAGCTAGCTCCAGATATTAATCTAATGAGGAAATTTGGGTCGTGCAACACTGGATGTCTGTTGCTTAAAGCCAGTTCATGACAGTCACCAGAGCAAACAGCTGGAAATGATGCTGGGTAGAAACCCTCTTCATCAGTGGGGCAGCTAATGTCCCATTAACAGTGCCAATGAACAAACAGTAGCAGCTAATCGAGACAAATCATGCGAACATCATTCTCGGTTAGTTAAGCCAAATCTTAGGAACAGCGGCAATAGTTAAAATCACATTTTCGGGATTACATTCCTGTCACCTGCTCAGCATCTGATGTAGACTGATAAATGACAGAAGCAAACTTAAAATAGTAAAGCAAACCAGTGTATTTCAAAATTTACGTAGCCCCATTTTGTGCACATAGCCAATTAGAATAGCACATCGGATAGAATTCACTGGAAGTTTGCTTGTTCACCACAAGCCATGTTTCCATCCACACATTCTTATGCAAATGAAGTCATATTGAATTAAAAATTCCTTATGAAAACGGTGACATTCAACTTGATTTGAAGAATATCGACACAAACTTTACACGGTTGATCTGATCGGATTTTCTTTTGATCGGTAAAAGGCTTATGCGATAAATGTTGATGCACACACTATTTGCAGAATAAATCTGCAACTGCATCATCATGGTGTTTTGTTGGCGTCGTTGCCTTCTGATAATGGTTTGCGATGTTGCTAATAGCTGGCACATAAGCACGTACAACTTGTGCAAATTATCATCATTTGAATGTTAGACGCAATTCATTTTGGCTTACTAGCTAAATTAGTCAGCTAATACACTACTTTTGTTCACTTGAAGGTTCTGCGATTCAGTGTGAAAATGAATGGAAACAGCTTTAAATGTCAGAAATCCATTCGATACACCAATTTGAGCGTGTAACAGCATGTGACGTCATTACGCACAAGTTTTTATTCGCTTTAATGACGTTAGATGGAAACGCATTTTCACCTGCTTATTTTGCATGAATATTTTTGGCGAACTTCAGATAGTTCCATTGACAAGTGGATGGAAGCATAGCTACAGACAACTCGGAAATTCTCTTTCAATTCCTGTGCGCCTAGCGAATGGGCTGGAGTTCCAATCGCCGTGCTTTAGGGTTTTGCTGCCACCTGGCGGGGGTCTGCGCTCTCTGAGTGCTTTTCCAGTCATCTACACTGCCTGGCCAAAAAAAAAGTCACTGTTTGGAAATTAATGAACAAATTCTAGAATTGGATCATTATTGCGGTTACTAATATGTTTCAGCTGGCAATAATCATTTTTCCCCTGACTGATGAAGGGCATCGCTACTCATTTCTCAAAAAATCATGTCGGAAGACACATCCCTTGCTGGTGGAAAAGATGTTACAGTATTTCAGAACAGGCAACTTATTGGCCTGTATTTAGCAAAGATACTCATGAATGCAAAAACAAGTATGACGAATCACAAATAAATATGCCACCACAAAGTCCTGATCTTAGACCCAGTAAAAGTTATTGGGATGTGCTCAAGAAAGACCACCGAGTAGTTCAACCATTATGTCGAGAAGACAAGATCTCGGCCAAAAATTATGGTATGTATGATCGAAAATAAATGTTCTGGCATTGCGTATAGTTGTAAAAACAATGACAAAATGAATATGCACTGTAATCAAAGCTACAGGGGTTCCAACTAAATATTTGAGTGTGCGACTTTTTTTTTGGCCGGGCAGTGTATATTCTGGTTTTACATGGCTATTGATGCACTATCATCATAATGGACATGTTATTATTCACAGCATATGACTGTAATACACCTATTGTTCAAGTCCAACATGATGTGCTGGACAGTACAGGTCCGACATTTATGATCATTCTTTCCCTTTTATCAATATAGTAAATTGGACATTGTGAAAAGATGTATTATTCGTTTTTAATTATTTCTATTACTATTTTTTTTTAATGGTAACAGTAATTTCTGGACTGGCAGCATCACCACCTTGTAAAGCAGCTGTAATATTTGAGAGGCACAGGGTTCAAAGGGTGGTGCTGTCAGCCCAGCGAGTTTTTGGTGCTGTGTTGCCTAACCTGATGGACTTACACAATATGAGGTGAGGCCCACAGTCACCTAAATCATGGCCTCTTCTTGACGAAGCTGTCCGGTCGGAAGCCAGGCTATGTGAACATTGCAGCCAAGACCAATTACCAAAGCCACAGCTTCAACCCCCATACTCTCTGTAAGACCAATAAGACATGCACTGCTCTCTCAGTACGAATTACTGAGCTGCTTCCTTCATCTTTTTGCTCATTGATATTGCCTTTATAGTATCTTGTAAATACAGAATGTTCGTTTATTTGAGCCTACTTTGTCTCAAATTGTTATTTTTACTGTATGATGATGACATTTTTATGATCTTTTTTTTCATTATTTTCATTGGGTTTGAATTTTGTGAAGTGATAGAGATACATAATCTCTTAATCATAAAACTTTAACAATTTGAATTGATAATATTTATGAGGCACTTTCATAAAGATGTATAGTTAAACACACCAGTGCATAATATACTTGTAGGTTGTAATGCAAAAATCATTTTTATATTCATACTGTTTGTTTTTTTAAAGTCTACTTTGTCTTATCTTTTGTTTTTTTATCGTATTTTTGTTTAAGTATATTAATTGGGTTTTAATTTTTTATACTATGAGATTAATTTTCTTCTCCGTATTCCTATCCCAGCATATCTTTTGGGTGAGAGAAAGAAATATACCCTGGACAGGTAGCCAGTTTATCGGAGGTCATACATCATACGCTCACTCGTACCTTTGGGCATATTAGAGTCTCCAGTTAGCCTGATATGCATGCATTTGGACTGTGGGAGGAAACCAGAGCACCCTGAGAAAACCCACGGGGGCATGGGGTGAACATGTAAACTCCACCCAGAAACGCCACGGGCGGATTCAAACCCACAACCTTCTTGCTGGGAGCCCGATCACCGTGCCGCCCTACTGACTAAGATGAATAATGGAAGACCTAATCTCACTGCTTTGAACGGCATGTGGATATGATGAATCACAAAACCTGAACAATTTCTGAAAAAGCAGAATCCTCAGTGGATGACCAAAAGTATTCGTAGGATTTTGAGGGAAAAGAGGAATGTTTATAAGATGTACATAAAGGATAACAATGAGAACACTAAGGCTGAATACTGTAAAATGCGGGCAGTGGTCTAAAAAGAGCTGAGGAATGCTAGAAGACTGTATGAAAGACAAATTGCAGAGGGGGCAAAAACTAAACCTAAGCGCTTCTTTCAGTACTGTAGCAGAAAAAGGAAAGTTAAAGAGCAGGTTAAGTGCATAAAGTATAAAAACGGATCGCTGCTATTTGATAACAAGCATATTGCAGATGCCTTAAACAGTTACTTTGTTGAGAATTTTACCTCAGAGGGGGTCTTTATTTGGCCAGAGGGCATGTCAAATGCTCAAGATTATTTAGCGGAAATTGAGGTTTTGGATAACAAAGTATTAGACAAGTCGCATAAACTAAAGGCAGATAAGGCGGCGGGTCCTGATGGCTTATATCGTAGAGTACTCAGGGAAGTTGAAGAGATCGTCTTTAAGCCGCTATCTGCCATCTTCAGATGGTCTTTAGAAACTGAAGAAACACCAAATGATTGGAAACAGGGCAATATAATACCAATATATAAGAAAGGGGACCGTACCGAGCCAGGAAACTACAGGCCAGTGAGTTTAACTTGCATTTCGTGCAAAATATTGGAATCTATCATAAAAGATGAGCTGGACTTATTTCTTGAACGTAACAGTATCTTGAGGGATAGCCAACATGGTTTTTGGAAGGGAAGGTAATGCCTAACAAACCTTCTGGAGTTTTTTGAAGAGGCCACCAGGACTTATGACCAGAGCAGGACTTATGAAATCATATACTTGGATTTTCAGAAAGCATTCAGTACAGTACCGCATAAGAGACTAATTTTTAAAATGAGCTCCATTGGAGTTACAGGAGGTATTCTGAAGTGGATTTAAAACTGGTTACTGGACAGGACTCAGAGTGGTGGTCAGTGGTATCTCATCTTAGCTAGGTATGGTGGGGAGTGGCGTCCCCCAGGGATCGGTGTTGGGACCTCTGCTGTTCCTCATCTACATTAATGACCTTGATAGAAATATTGAGAGCCGATTGGTTAAATTTGCAGATGATACTAAATTGGGGGGTTTGGCAAATAGTTTAGGGTCCATTAAAGTGATTCAGGATGATTTCAATAGAATCCAGAATTGGGCAGAAATGTGGCAAATGAAATTTAATGTAGTGAAATGTAAAGTTGTACATGTAGGTAATAAAAACATTAGACGGGATTACTTCATGGGATGTTTAAAACTGGAATGTGCAGCACAAGAGAAAGATCTGGGAGTGATTGTTGACCACACCCTCACAGGTTCTAGCCATTGTGCCGTAGCAGTTAAAAAAGCTAATTGGATGCTGGGATCCATTGGCAGAAGTATTGAGTACAAATCTAAGGAGGTGATGCTTCTTTTGTACAACACGTTCGTTAGACCACATCTGGAGTATTGTGTAGAGTTCTGGGGACCATACTTTAAGAAAGATATAGAGGCTCTAGAGTAAGATCAGACAAGAGCCACTAAGCTTATTCCTGGTATAAAAGATGAAAGCTACTGAAGATCCTTAATCTCTTCAGTCTTAGGAAAAGGAGACTCAGGGGTGATTTGATTGAGGTCTTTAAATATGTTAAAGGGATTAACAAAGTGAATTATGTAGGATTCCTTCGACCAAGTGTTGTGAGTAGAACTCGGGGTCACAAATGGAAGTTGACCAAAGGTAAATTTAGCACTGATATTCAGAAATAAGAGTAATTTCAATGTGGAATAGCTTGCCTGACCATATTGTTGAGGCAGAGACCTTGGGGGTTTTTCAAGAGCAGGCTTGACTTAAAGCTAGATACCATTTAGTCATTCAGTATCTGACGGGATATATTCACAATAGTATAAAGAAACTGGCAAGCTCAGTTGGGCTGAAAGGCCTGTTCTTGCAATTCATGTTATGTTATGTTATGTAATTTGATTATGTATGTGTGTATGTATGTCTGTATTATAAATGTTTGATTTTTGTTTTAATTATCTTTGGTGCTATTATTATTATTATTCTCATCATTTTTGATATTTCGATAATATAAAAGTTATATTAATTAATAGTGTTATGATATCAATATAATACAGAACTCCTCCCAGGAATGCAAAGTGTCTTTTATAGTTTCTGTGACGATAATGATATTATGAATATTACTGGTATTGTCATCACCAAATAAAAATAATCAAGCAGGGTTGACTGCTCAGTTTCTGTGTCAGCACCACTGTACTATATAGAATAACTGGATTGCTGAGGTGATACAGAACTGCATTGGGAGGTTGAAGCAACAGGAAGTGGTCGGGCGGCCATTTTACTATGCCCGGTAGTAAGCAAGGTATTAAGTAGTAAGCATAGTATTCTATTGGGGAGAAGCGCTGATTTGCAGCCTTGCAATGCGGAGAGACATTTTTTGGGGGATGTGGCGAGACAATGCACTGGCTGTAGTGAAGACAGATACACACGAATGAATTTAAACTAATATATTGCTTATTATTAGCCACTGGCGATCTACCTTAACAGCAGATAATGAGTCAATGTTAGCCCAGCTAACGGTTATTATTGGAACAATTCAAATTAATGTTCGCTAACATGATCCATCAGGTTAGCCTAAAGCTACCTAGATTACCGAACTGAAGTTAACCAAATCAATCAATGTCACACGACATAAATGAGATAATCCAGAAAATCTGCTGTGTAACGCTGTCTATAATATTAGACCAGACTAACTAGACAACAAAACAAGGTGTTGACTGGTCTTATAATTATGGCAAATTTATGCCAGCACTAAAAAAGGTTAATGTTCTGCTGACACTCAATTACCGATGACGGATAAATTTAATTCTGCCAGGTTATCAATGAGGATGTAACGTTAGAGCTACTTAAATAGACAATGTGATTCACACTCGACAATGAACGGCAGGTAGCTGTACATACATCTCCACACACACAACTCATTTCACTTCTCATGTGAACGCTGATTTAGCGACCTTGATAAGTTTACATTGCGTTCTTTCACTTTGTCGGAAAATTAGCCTAGCCTCATGGCAGCTACTGAGTGAAGACAGCGCAAGAGAAAACTCAATTCAAGACATCCGTTGGGAGTTACATATGCGTTATGCACAATTGAATCTCACACCCAGTGTTTCTAAAATAAAGACAACGGTTGAAAAGATGCGGGCTTACGGCTCCTTTATTTTTTCATGAATTTTTTAAATCCCCCCACTCAGAATAATAATACGGGCTGGATTGATGTCTTGTCTTGTCTTCTCCAGTCTCAATGACTTTCGACTTTAATTTCGTTGTACCACTGCCCCACTCAGGCAAGATGTAGAAAAATCCGTATAGATTTCCTATGGAACGCACTCATTGGTCGTACTTGCAAATGCTGATATTGTCCATTAAAATGTTAAAGGCACGTACAACTGCTGCCTACTGTAGTTAAATCTGCGGTCCTTGAGACATTTTTCGTACAGTCAGATCGATCTGAGGAGGAAACATAAAATACCGCCTCCATATCTTCTCAATTAGCCTAATTATCTTGTTGGCTGCAACGTGTTCAATGTGAGTAATGTTCTGAGAGATAATTGTTGGGCATGCCAATATGGCGGCACGGTTACTTCAAAATTATGATGTCATCAGCTATCCAGTTCTTATATAGGCCTATAGATCAGTGGTCAGCACAGATTTTGTGCCAAAGTAAGTAATGCATTACTCTCGCCTACGGGCTCTCACGTTGTTTTAATTAGCAACAGTGTTCTTCCAAGCGTTTGTGAAGAATCACTGCGTGAAAATGAGCTAAAGGCCATCAAAAACACTAAATTGTATTAAATCTTAAATTTTGTAAGGCACACAAAAAAATTATTCCGCAGGAAAACTGGTGAAGGCACAGCACTTCTTAAACATTCGGACTGCTGTTTACTTTTGCTCACATTTTCCCACGCCTGATCGTTTTACGTTGATCCTGTGTGTGTCAACGAAGGACAAGTTAATGATTGTTGAAACATTTACGTTTTTTCTGACTTCGCTTCAATCCATCCCTTGCTTTGCAACACGGAAATTGAACGCTCCAGCGTAACACACTAAACTCACCTGCGATCGCTTCTCATTTTCTTCCGTGATGAAAGCAGATTGCATCTGTCATTTAGGACCGATTTCTTAAAAAATAAAATCACACCCCTTTTAGCTTGCAACATTATACAATCTTTGGCGGATATTTTTTCATCAAACTGTCAGCAACTGTTTGCTGCGGAATGTTTACATCTACCACATATACCGAGGGAAGTTGGCAGTCGGGTGAGCACCGGCAAACCAGGCGATTGTCTTTAAAGTGGCTAAATGGACAAGTGATTACGCAAATCTATAATATTTTTTGATGGATATAAAATTATATGTGGACATTTACTGAGGAGAAAACATCACTGCAAAACCCTTAGTTAGAAGGCATAATGTTGCCTGACATCGATTTCATGACCGTCGAAAGCAAGTATTCATGTCACCTAATTTTAGAATGAGCAGATCATCCATTGGTTATCGAGTCCCTGTAACGTTACGCTGTCAGACGGCTCTGGGTGCTGAATGTTTAAGTGAAATAATATGCATATAAAAAGGGCTTTTACTGGCCAATTTGTTTTGTAGCAAATTATAACATCTTGGCCGATAAAAGCCCGTTTTAAATGCATATTATTCCATGCAAACGTAAACAGATCACTAGCACCAGGAAGCTAGTTATCTCGCTAGCCTGCGATTTAGGCTATCAATACAGGGACGGATCATTTCAAATAAAATCAACTATTGTTGTATCTGTGTGTTTAGCTGTCTATTGCATTATTATACCTAACTGGACGTAGCGAAGCGTTTTTGTGATCATTTGAGCAGTATGTATGAATTTTACTAATAATATTACATGGCTAGCTAGCTTCCCGGAAAAACTACGCCATGCCTACCGGACAAGCACATTGTTCGTCGTTTTTTGTATTAAAATGGAGACCGCTGCAGCTCGTAGGCCTATTTGCTTGCTGCCTGTGGAGCTTGCATTGTCCTGAATTATACTGTTTTTTTGTCTGCTTAGGTTATCTTTGTATTATTTTAGTGAAACGAACATAACAAAACATTTTTGAACGTTTCTGCTGTAACAGTTATGTAATTATTTCGTTATAAGTATGTAGCTAGGAACTCAGTGTCGTGACATGGAGCCCTGTGAACCATAATCGTGATGCATTTTCATAAAATAATATGCTAGTTTGCATAAGATAATTATCTTTCATAATTGTATAACATTTGTATGTTGTGATGTTACGAATAAATTTGTGGTTTGATAGCTATTTATTTAGTATTATTCAGTATATTTTTGCTCGCATCGGATACAAAACAAGATGGCGGCGTTTCAATTTTGTCCTGATGCTGTTTAGCCAATAGGAAAAGAGAGAGAGCGAGAATGGTCGATGCTGTTTG
Organism: Gymnothorax reevesii; assembly: GCA_029721435.1. NCBI lineage: Eukaryota > Metazoa > Chordata > Actinopteri > Anguilliformes > Muraenidae > Gymnothorax > Gymnothorax reevesii. The sequence continues at coordinate 77,744,726 of CM056575.1, forward strand.
GCCAATTGGAAAAGTGAGTGTGGTTGTGCAAAAAAGTCTCGCTCCCATTGAAAATGAATGGGCTCCATTCATTGTCTATGAGAATTTTTTCATTTTTCATGTTTTATCTTGTCTGCTTGTGCTACTCTGTTCATGCCCTGTTTTCATAGCATTATACTTCTGACTGGAACGTCCTTGATTTTGATTCTGCCTCTGCCTATGATAATACTTTGCCTTGTTACCGAACCTGCTTTGCCTGTGCTCGAGACTTGTGATTGCTACCCTGGTAACAAACTGTTTCTGGCCGTCTGGATTGTGTTTTTAGATTCTGGACTTTGTACCATAATACCTGGCCTGTGTACCGAACCTGTTTTGCCTGACCTCGAGACTTGTGATTGCTGCCCTGGTAATGAACCGTTTCTGGCCCTCTGGATTGTATTTTTGGATTCTGGAATTTGTACCCTTGCCAGCAATCCTGCTGGGGTTTCCACCCCTAAATTCAATAAAACCAATTTTGCTGCACTTTCTGGTACTCGCCTGTGGTTCTGGAACGCACCCTCACTAAACCAATCTGCTCTCTCAGTACGAATTATTGAACTGCCTCCTTCATCTCTTCGCTCATTGCAGTTGCCTTTATCTTGTAAATACAAAATGTTAGTTTATTAGAGCCTATTTTGTCTTATATTATTTTTACTGTATCATGATGACATTTTTATTATCTTTTTTTCTCTAATTGCTACTGGGTTTGAATTTTGTAAACTGAGAGATGCATATTTAATCGTGTGAATAATTTTGGATAGATCAGATTTATGATGCTCTTTCATCAAGACGTATAATTATACACACCAGTGCATAATATACTTGTAGGATGTATTGCAAAAATTATTTTGCATATTGACAGAGTTTGTTTTTTATTTTATAAAATTTTTGCTTTGATTGCTATTTACGTTATATTATTCAGCCTATTTTCGCTGCATACTGCATGTTTATAGTTAGCGGACAAAGCATTTGCGTTGATGCGGATTTTGCATGGATATTGTAGCTGATGCTTGACAGTCATCTGGGCTTGCAGGAATCACTGATTTTTTTTTTTAAGGTGGTAAAACATGTTCTATCGTCTTCTGTGTCTAGTTAGCATTTTGTTTTACCAAACTGGTCATGGCTAAGCATTTTTGTGGTCATTTGTGCAGTATGAATGAATGTGACTAATATAATGTGGCGAGCTACGTAGCTAGCTGCCCGGGATAAACTACGCCACACCTTGGGGACCAGCGCATTGTTCGTCGGTCTTCGTATTAAAATGGAGACCGCTGCAGCTCGTAGGCCTATTTGCTTGATGCCTGAGGAGTCTGGATTGTCGTGTATTATATTGTTTTCTATGTCTGCTTAGGTTATCTTTGTATTATTTTAGCGAAATGAACATGAAGAATTTCTGTGAACATTTGTGCTGTATGTAATTATTTCGTTATAAGTATGTAGCAAGCATGCTAGCTACATGGAGCTCCGTGTTGTGACATGGAGCCATGCGAACCATAATCGCGATGCATTTTCATAAAACAATTTTATTAGTTTGCAGAAGATAATTATGTGTCATAATTGTATGACATATGTCTGTTGTGATGTTACGATTAAATTTGTGGTTTGATAGCCATTTAATGTGTATTTCTCAGTATATTTTCACTCGCATCAGAAGCAAAACAAGATGGCGGCATTATAATGCTGTTTAGCCAATAGGAACAGAGGGAGAATGGTTGATGCTGTTTAGCCAATTGGAAAAGTGAGAGAGTGTGGTTGTGCAAGAAAGTCTCGCTCCCATTGAAAATGAATGGGCTCCATTCATTGTCTATGGGAATGTTTTCATTTCTAATTGCTAATAATTAATATAATTAATATCGATATGATTTTGAATAGCGATGATCTGCACATATAGTAGAATAATTTGGTATGCAGGTTGTATGGGTAGTATGAAAACTATAGGAGGAGTTAGTGTTAACAGAATGGGAAGAAAGAGAATAAAAATAATGAGTTGAAAGATCCTGAGAAATAAAAATAGTTTTCATGCTTCACATGCAAACTAATAAAAATAATAAGTCGGAAGGTCCTGAGAAATAACAATAGTTTGCATCACATGCAAACTAATTACCAGCTGGATTAAATAAAGATGAACTTACAATATAACTTTGAGTCAAAGGAATCCAAAGAGAAACACAAATTAAGCTTATGTTCTAAGGAACACATGGCAGGCAGATGGGATGGAAAACAGAGACTGCTAGTCTGAAGGAGAGTCCTTATATACTGGCAGGTAACACAACTGTCAGCAAGTACCCTCAACTGAGCTGGTGTAGTGAGTGTCCTCACCACCAGAGGCTACCATTTGACAGCATGAGGGACTTCACAACACTTATATTGTCACTGAGTTGCTACTGTCCTCTGCCTCTGTTTGAAACCGATGCGTGTTCCTGTGTGTGGCTTAGGGATGGGCGCGGGGACTGCTTACATTGGCTTCGGACAAGAAACTGCGAAATCAGTTACTGCAGCTTTAAGCGTTCTTAATATGTGCATTGCTAATGTTCAGCCAGCCGGTTTCCAGACTAAAACCCTGAAGAGAGGGAGTATGGGGGGGGGGTTAAGAATAATGAATTAATGGAAAACATCAGTCGGTCCTACAGCAAACATATTCATTCCTTTAATTCAGGCTAAAGTGCTGCAGTCAGGACAAACTGTCATGCCAGGTTAAAGCTACTTAAAGTTTAAAAGGCATTTTTTCAGCTCTAAGATGACCTTACCTGGAAGATAGGGATCTGGAAATATTCAATCGGAGCAAAATTTAGGTTTTTAATACTGTATAACGTCTTTTGATGTTCTGCAATGATCAGCTCTGTCAAGTCTTCATTTTTTGGCCTTTTGTTTCTCCTTGACTGTGTATCGATTGACTTGCATCCATTCAAGGTAACTATTGACAAAGTACTTTGAATTCACATTCAAAGTTAATTATGCTTTTGAAAGAGCATTGCATGACCTCTGTATCAGTTCATCAGTTAGGTTTTGGGATTATTGTGATTACTGTGATTCTTAGAATTAGATGACGATTCGAGAAAGCAAGCAATCATACTGTTAAAATATACTCAGCAACAAAAGTTTCTGTGACACCAGTATTGTTAATTATTTTTCATAACGCAATTATGAAATTGTCATACATGGTGATATCAGACTGAAACAGTACACGTAAACACAACATTGAAATGGAAATCATGTAAATGTGAGAAAATGACTTTGCACGTGAAAATGTGCGTAAATCATGCTTGTGGATGGCAATAAAAGAGGAGAATTTTTGGAATGTTCACATTGTGCCTGATGAACGACGGAAGCATCACTTATCGAAAACACAGCCATTTCGGATCAGGAACTCTACCCTCTAAATGCCAAGACTGTCTGAAAATGATCGGTGGAGGGCCATTGGGATGATTGAATCCGGAACCTCGCAGAGGGAAGTTGCTCATCGCCTGAATGTCCACCGAAACACCATTTGGAACTTATGGCAGCGTCATCAGCAGACAAGACATGTCAGAGACCGTCCTCGCAGCGGCCGTCCACGAGTAACCACTCCCAGACAGGACAACTGGATTCGAACAACCCATCTCCGAAATCGATTCCAACCTGAAACCATAACTGCAAGAACGATACCTGGTTTGAGGCGACTGTCTGCACAGACAATCCGTCGCCGTCTCCGTCATTTTGGCATTGTCCAACGTCGGCCAGCAAGACGTCCAATACTCACAGTACAACACCGACGACTGCGTCTACAGTGGGCACAACAACATCGACGGTGGATCCAACGTCAGTGGGATCTTGTACTCTTCACCGATGAATCAAGATTCATGCTTAACCGATGTGATGGTCGTTTACGTGTATACCGTCAACGTGGAGAACGTTATGCCAACAACTGTGTTCAGGAATTTGATCGTTTTGGAGGTGGTAGTGTCATGATTTGGGGAGGGATCACGGCTAGAAACAGAACAGATTTGCTTGTTATTGATGGAAATCTGACAGGTCAAAGATATCGCGATGAAGTGTTACGGCCATTGGTGGTACCGTTTTTGATGCAACATGGTCCCGGAATAACGCTGCAACATGATAACGCCAGACCACACGTTGCAAGGATTGTACAGCAGTATCTGATGCAACAACATGTCAATGTCCTGCTATGGCCAGCCAGATCCCCAGACATGTCCCCAATCGAGCATCTTTGGGACGAGATGGATCGACGTTTGCGGCGGTTGGATAACCCGCCAGCTACACTCCAGGAATTGCGACAACGTCTACGTCAGATTTGGAATGACATCCCACAGCAATTTCTGGCACATCTGATTCAGTCCATGCGCTGGAGATGCGTTGCTTGCATCATGGCACGAGGAAGTCACACCCGGTATTGAAGTGTGAAGGTCACAATTGGTTAGACGTCAGACAAGTGCTTCATGACGCATGAAAATGACATTTTTCGTTTTGAGTGACGTTGGCACTGAAAAGTCAGTGTTTCTCCTGTTAAATAAACATATTAATTGCATTGAGATCTTTGCGTGTCATTTATAACATACACATAAATGGTGTCACAGAAACTTTTGTTGCTGAGTATAGTAAAATTGACATCCAAAATAAACTCCATAAGACATTTCCAATGTTGAATGCATAGTCATAGCCTGGTTGAGCCCTTTGTGAGTTGCAAATTAAGTAGGTGAAGGAAATAACAATTTCTTCCCTTTCACCCACTTCCCCCTCAGTTTGGATTTCCCATATGTGGTGGTTCTGCCATGCAGTCCCTCCTCCTGCTGCATTCCTCACCTCCACCTTAACGGGCAACAGGTGTGTTCGTTGAGGTGGAGGTGAAGGCTTGTTAGTTGGGTGTGTGACGTGCCACATTGATTTTTGCATCAAGGAGAAATTTTATACAAGTACGTAATATATAGAAATGAGTTTGATATGGTATATATTCATTAGTCTTACATTATTCTCCCTCCTCACCATTCATATTGGGATGGAAAATACAGAATTGGTAGGCTTTTACACCATTCAAGTGCTAAATGTCATGCGGTAAAATGGGAGTCACTTAATTTCAAAAAAAGACAACTGCTTTTAAAATGATTAAAAATGTTTAAAATCATCAACTTTTTATAGTGTACAGAAAAGCACTGCAAAGTATTAATAGGATATATCAATGTCATTAATATCTAAATCACAATGTCATGTAGTAATGCAAAGATTGGAAGCCATTTTGTACTTTAGAAATATGACTCAAGTCATGTGACCTGTGATGACATCACTCAGAGGACCTCTGAGGACAACCAGAGTTGGAGGCAAGTTCAAAAATGTGCTCCTATATATAAGTTATTATCACCTTTTCCAGGGGTCATACAAAGTTTCACAGATTAGAATGTGATGCGGTCCAACGTCAAAAAAAGTGTTGATAAAGTTGAACACTTTAAAATGATTGATTTTGACATGAAATTTAAAGTTTATAGGTCAAGGTCAAGGTTAGTGTGGTGAATAGGTGGCCATGCAACTGCTTGTTAGGAATGAAAATGATGGAATCCATCATACAGACAAACAAAATATGTCATGTGGACAAACGTTTTTACAAATGACATGCTGTTTTACCACATGACAATTCAGTTTAAATCTTCTGTATCTTTTTCTTTCTTAATTATTTTAATCATTTGTAAAGTTTGTATAATTATTCTTAATTACTTTTAACATTTGTAATACATTTTTGTGTATTTTAAACTTTTTGCAACCCCAATCTCGAACTAGTTGGGATGTAGTGTAAATTGTGAATAAAATCAAAATGCAATGACTTTCAGATCACATGAGCCAATATGTTATTTACAATAGAACATAGATAACATTTCAAATGTTGAATCTGAGACATTTTACATTTTTATCTACAAAATGAGCTTTTTTCAAATTTTTTGGCCGCAATAGGTCTCCAAAAAGTTGGGACGCATGCGAAAAAAGGGCTGAGAAAGAAATGAATATAAAAGAGAATCAGCTGAAAGAACATTAAGCAAGTAATTAAGCCAACTGGCATCAGGTGTGTAACATGATTGGCTATAAAAGGGATGTCTTAGAGAGGCTGAGTTTCTCAGAAATAAAGATGCCCAGAAGCTCTCCAACCTGTGCAGACTTGCCTGAAAAAACTGTGGAATACTTTCAAAACTATGTTCCTCAACGGCAAATTGCAAAGGCTTTGAAGGTCTCATCTTTGAAAGTGCATGACATCATCAAAATTTTCACAGAAACCGAAAAAAAATCTCTGTATGTAAGGGACAAGCCCGTAGACCTTAACTGAATGCCCGTAATCTTCGGGCCCTCAGACGCCGCTGCATCACTCACCGGCATGATTCTGTCATTGAAATTACTGAATGGGCCCAGGAATACTTCAAGAAACCACTGTCTGTAAACACAGTCTGCCGTGCCATCCACAGATGCCACCTAAAATCATGCAAAAAGGAAGCCATTGTCGAGCATGATCCAGAAGCGTCACCGTGTTCTGTGGGCCAAGGCTCATTTAAAATGGACTGCTGCAAAGTGGCAAAGTGTCCTGTGGTCAGACAAGTCCAAATTTGACATTCTTTCTGGAAATGATGGGCGTTGTGTATGGAACGAAATTTGTTCCAACAGAAATTGAATTGAATTTTAGTTTTGAATTGAATTTTATCAGGTTTTGAAATTGAATGAACAAGTAATCTGAAACTGAATCTAATTATTTGAATTGAATTTAACATAAAACTTGAAGCATTTCATTCAGTTCGCATATTCAAAATTCAAATTCAAAATTCAAATTCAAGTTGAGTAACATCACATTTCATTCAGTTCTCACATTCAAATTCAGTTCCTTAAATTCAAAATTAAAATTCAAAATTCAAATTCAAAATTCAAATTCAAAATTCAAATTCAAGTTGAGTAACATCACATGAACGCGCATGGCGAGCTGCAGTCACGCCTCTGTCCCTCGTGGCTTGCCTTATTTGGAATAAGGTAACTATGTCATTTCCGGGAAGCGCACCTCAGAACGAATTCTAAACCTACCCGACTATACACCGAAAACGTTTACCAAAACTTCGGCTCTTTATCAGTTTATTTGTTTTAGCTCATCATATTAATCTTCAACAGTTAACCCTGAGTTAGCCTAAGATCATCAGTAAATGCACTCGTTAATTATCCCCCGCCGCGCGATTAGCGCGAAGCGGGGGATATAGAATTAGGCTGCGTACTGACACACAAAATTGAGGTGGCGGGGGATATCGCCATGTTAGTGGCAAACACTTGTTTCTATGGTTTCTTCGGCTAAGTAAATAATTCTAACGTTAGTTACGAATGAGTGTCTTTTATCCGTCGGTATGTGTAAATGTATTTCGATGGCAGCCTACTTGTTAAAGCTCCTGTGCTTCAAGTGTAACGTTATATTCAGTCAAAATCAAAATATTTAGAGCTGTTCAGAACTTAAACTTCAAATTCCTCGGAATTCAGTACTTTCTACCTGTCATCGGCAATGTCACTAGTTCGGTCTCTGTCAGGTTAAAACCCTGAAGAAATATGCTGAAGTAAAAACTCGGACATTGCTCACTCACTGTAGAGACGCTGCCATAGACCGAACTAGTGACTTTGCCGATGACCAGTAGAAAAGTATAACGGTTACTGAATTCCGAGGAGCCACCGAATTTACATTGCATTTCATGTTTCCGTGAATGCTGTAGATGATTTGCCGGATATAGCTAGCCAGCTATAAATGAACCTGGAGCGTTTAAAATGCTACTACAGAACCATGTGCATACAATACGTAAATCCGTGTTGGCAACGTATTTCCGCAGAGAGCATATCCCCGTACTCTTATCAGCATATTTTCGTGCATGAGTGAATTTGCATGTGCGTGAAGTACCGCTCCAAATGAGGAATATTTCTTTCACTTGATTCAGCTGCAACCCCTACTGGATTAATAGCAGTCTCTTCTCTTCGCGGGAATGTCATCACTTTGTGACTCTAGGCATTCTGAACCATTAAGCCATATGAAGTTTAAGTTCTGCGCAGCTCTATCAAATTATTTTGATTGAATGTAACGTTTCACTTGAAGCCCTCGAGCTTGAACGCGTAGGCTCGCCAGCTAAAGCCTGATTCATGCTTCTTGCGGTCGGCGTGGTCGGCACGGCCCACACGGTGAAATGACTCAATTGCGGCCGGGGCGACAGAGCGCGGAGGGTCCGCGGAGGCTCTGAACGCCTAGCCGCGCACCCGGAGGATTTTGTAACAACGCGGCCGGGGTCGCACCAGACCGCGTTGCAATGATTGGCTAGCTTCAGGACCCCGAAGTACGAATACCGATTTAAATTAAAAATGGAAAACTTTAAAGAAAGGCCAGCTGAACATTCAAACAGCTGAAATACATATGACTTCCAACACATGGAAGGAGATCAGAAATTTTCATCAGACGTGTATTAGATAAAATGGAAAACCTTTCGCAACCGGTTTGTGGAGGCACGAAAAAAATTAAGGGGAGGAGTGGAGAGGCTGGGGGAACCAGTGTATCGGCAGTATTTAAGTTACATCATTGTCCTGGCTCATGCTGTTTATAAAACTTAGGGAGACAAAAAATCAAAAGTCTATGTAGCGCTCTGTTTAACCTAAGGTTTTCCGTATTTCTTACATTTTGAACGTATTTATCACAGAAATAAGATTCAGTAGCGCAACAGTACAGCAGGTCCGTTCTTGGAGCCGCTTTGACCGCATCAAGCATGAAACAACTCGACGTTCGTGGGGACCGTGCGCGCCGTCCGCACTGCTGAAACCGCGCCGATCGCAAGAAGCATGAATCAGGCTTTAATATATTCTCACATACCGATTGGGAGAAAAGGTGACCCAATTGTAACTAATGTTAGCATTTTTTTTACTACGCCGAAGAAACGCTAGTTTATCGAGTGCATTTACTATTAATGATCTCGGGCTGACTCAGGGTTAACTGTTGAAGATTAGGCCTAATATGATTAGCTAAAACAAATAAACTGATAAAGAGTCGAAGTTTTGATAAACGTTTTCGGTGTATAGTCGGGTAGGTTTAGAATTCGTTCTGAGGTGCGCTTCCCGGAAATTACATAGTTACCTTATTCCAAATAAGGCAAGCCATGAGGGACAGAGGCGTGACTGCAGCTCGCCATGCGCGTTCATGTGATGTTACTCAACTTGAATTTGAATTTTGAATTTGAATTTTGAATTTAAGGAACTGAATTTGAATGTGCGAACTGAATGAAATGTGATGTTACTCAACTTGAATTTGAATTTTGAATTTGAATTTTGAATATGCGAACTGAATGAAATGCTTCAAGTTTTATGTTAAATTCAATTCAAATAATTAGATTCAGTTTCAGATTACTTGTTCATTCAATTTCAAAACCTGATAAAATTCAATTCAAAACTAAAATTCAATTCAATTTCTGTTGGAACAAATTTCGTTCCATAGTCGTGTCTTTGGGCTAAAGAGGAGAAAGACCACCCCTCCTGTTATCAGCCTTCAGTTCAAAAGCCAGCATCTCTGATGGTATGGGGATGCATTAGTGCAAATGGTGTGGGACACTTGCATGTTTTAAAAAGCACCATGAATGCTGAAAGGTATATAAAGGTTTTAGAGCAACATATGCACCCCTCCAGATGACATCTATTCCAGGGAAATCCTTGTGTATTTCAGCAGGACAATTCAAAAACATATTGTCACTGTCGGGCGCAAACCTCCAATGTCCAAAACTGTTACTTTTCAGGAAATAAAGAAATAAAGAAAACCGCGTGGTTTTGTAATAACTGGACACGACGTCATCAAATTTGGTATTCTGTCTTTACATGTAGTCAGATATTTGAATGTGTCAATACTAAATAAATATTTTATCCAAATCAAGCTCACATGGAGTTAGGAGGTTTGTGACCAACGAAAGTGGAGATACAAGGTTTTTGCCATCACTGATTATGACGGCCGCAGTGGCTGCAGTAGTTCATTGCATTACGGTATCATCAACTTAGAGATAGGAGCGCTTTGGGAAACTCTTACGTCCTGAGCAAATCTTGAAATAATAAAGATGAAAAAAAAACGAGGCATCGCGTTGCGAAGCAGAAGTGCGGGTTCGCTCCCCGCCTCATATCAACCAGCAGTGGCCGTATGTACCAGCAGTGCTCGGCAGCTCTTTTCAGAAGTAGCGCGCAATTGGCCAATGTGCTACAGGGATGCAAATTGGGAAGGGTCTGCTGGGAAGGTTTATGTAGATTAGAGTTCCCCTAGGTGCTTCCAGTTGACCAGACAGGCCCTCATAAGGAAGAATCTGAGCTGCACCAACAGACAGCATACTATTTTCTTCTGCCTATACCAAATATTAAATGATGGTTTTAAACATAGCAGCAGCTGAGAAGAATGTATTAAGGTACATACTTGCACACTGTGAAAGTTTACCTGATATGATGAAAGGGGCCGGGCATGTGGAAAAGCCAAGGTGATCATGCAAAGTTCCCTGATTAGGTATTCCAGATTGGAGATACTGAATTACAAAAAAAAAAAAAAAAACTTTTACTTTAAAACATGTCGGCATCCAGCTGTTATTACTGGACGCTTTCACCTGCTAATGACTCTGTTGGGATTCTGGATTCTGCTGTCATGTTTAGTTCTGTGCCTGGCCTAGCCATGTTTTCATTTTCATGCTTTGCACTTTGTCTCCCCTGTCTTGTCATGTGTGTATCTTTGCTCACGGTCCCTTGTCTTGTGTGCCACTCATTCGGGTGATTTATTGGTTTCTGGGTTTCAATCTTCTTTCATTATCTCGTGTTCTTCCTTCCTCTCTTTTACTGTCTTACTAACACATACTAACAGTTTATTGTTTTTGCTAAATACTAACCCACACTAACCTTGTATATTTGGACTAACTTACTAACAAGCACTTGGAATTGTATAGCTGCACTCACTAATTGGCCCAGACCAGAGGACCGTAAGTCTCTCCAGCGATTTTTGGGCTTCGCTAACTTTTACCGCCGGTTCATCCGGAATTATAGTTCTGTTGCCGCTCCTCTTACTGCTCTCACCTCTTCTAAATCCAAGTTTCTGTGGTCCGAAAAGGCCGAAAAGGCCTTCAATGACTTAAAAGCTCGTTTCACCTCTGCACCTATCCTAACCATTCCCAATCCAGAACTCCAGTTTATTGTTGAAGTGGACGCCTCCAATATCGGAGCTGGAGCCATCCTGTCGCAGAGGTCCACAGAAGATGGTAAGGTCCATCCTTGTGCCTTCTTTTCTCGCCGCCTCAGCTCTGCAGAAAGAAACTACGACATTGGGAATCGGGAGCTGTTGGCGGTAAAGTTGGCCTTAGAGGAGTGGAGACAATGGCTGGAGGGCTCCAAGGTACCCTTCATCGTCTGGACAGACCACAAGAACCTGGAATATCTACAAACGGCCAAAAGACTCAATCCGCGACAAGCCAGGTGGGCACTTTTCTTTTCACGATTCAACTTTCATATTGCCTATCGACCTGGAAGTAAGAATGTCAAGCCTGATGCCCTCTCCCGTTGTTTTGAAATCCAGGAAGAGGAAATTAACAAAGATACCATCCTCCCTAAAGAAGCGTTCATTAATGCATTATTTCTTGATATTGAGAGAGAAGTCAGAAATGCCCAAAACAATGCTGCTACTCCCAGTGCGTGTCCCACCAATTGTTTATATGTGCCAGCTACCTTACGCTCCAAGGTCCTGGAATGGGGACACGCATCCAGACTGTCCTGCCACCCTGGTATCCGCCGCACTAAGAACTTTATTCTTCAGTGGTTTTGGTGGCCAGAACTCACTCAAGATGTCCAGGGCTTCGTTGCTGCTTGCTCGGTCTGTGCCCAGGCTAAGACTTCTCACCAACCACCTCAAGGTTTATTGCAGCCCCTTCCTACACCACACCGCCCCTGGTCCCATATTGCTCTTGATTTTATCACAGGCCTTCCCTCATCCAATCACCACACCACCATTCTCACAATTGTTGATAGATTCTCCAAAGCAGTTCACTTAGTTCCCCTCACTAAACTCCCTTCTGCTCAAGACACTGCCAACCTAGTAATCCAACATGTCATTAGACTCCACGGCATACCCACTGATATCACTTCCGATCGCGGCCCCCAGTTCACTGCACTTTTTTGGAGAACATTCTTTAAAGCTTTAGGCACTTCAGTCAGTTTGTCATCAGGTTTCCACCCCCAGACTAATGGCCAGACCGAGCGAGCTAACCAGTGTGTGGAAAGTGTTTTACGATGTCTCTGTATTAGGAACCCCTCCTCCTGGAGCTATCAGTTGCCGTGGGTGGAATACGCGTTGAACAGCCACACCTCTGCTGCCTCCGGCGTCTCCCCCTTCAAAGCCTGCCTGGGCTACCAGCCCCCTTTGTTCCCGTCCCAGGAGGAGGAGGTAGCTGTCCCCTCAGTCCGCGAATTCGTCCGTAGGTGCAGACGCACCTGGACTGCCACCCGCCAGGCCCTGCTCAGGTCGGTCGCTCGGATGAAAGAACAGGCCGACAAGAGACGCACCGCGGCGCCCATGTACCGACCTGGGCAGCGGGTCTGGTTGTCTTCAAGGGACATTCCCCTCAGAGGTAACGGGGGTAAGCTTTTCCCCAAATTCCTGGGCCCTTTCACCATTGAAAGGGTCCTAAGTCCCACTGCCGTTCGCCTCCGTCTCCCCCTGTCCATGCGACGCATACACCCCACTTTCCATGTGTCCCAGTTAAAACCTGCAGTAACCCACCCCCTGTCCTCTGGACCTGATCCCCCACCACCCGCCCGGATCATCAACGGAGGCGAAGCCTACACGGTCCGTGCCCTCCTGGACTCTCGTCGACGAGGCAGAGGACTGCAGTACCTCGTCGACTGGGAGGGTTACGGACCTGAACATCGCAGTTGGGTGCCAGCAAGGCACATATTGGATAAAAACCTCATCAAAGACTTTCATGCTAGTCACCAGAGACTTTCAGGTTGAACGCCAGGAGGCGTTCGTTGGGAGGGGGGTTCTGTTGGGATTCTGGATTTTGCTGTCATGTTTAGTTCTGTGCCTGGCCTAGCCATGTTTTCATTTTCATGCTTTGCACTTTGTCTCCCCTGTCTTGTCATGTGTGTATCTTTGCTCACGGTCCCTTGTCTTGTGTGCCACTCATTCGGGTGATTTATTGGTTTCTGGGTTTCAATCTTCTTTCATTATCTCGTGTTCTTCCTTCCTCTCTTTTACTGTCTTACTAAGACATACTAACAGTTTATTGTTTTTGCTAAATACTAACCCACACTAACCTTGTATATTTGGACTAACTTACTAACAAGCACTTGGGATTGTATAGCTGCACTTACTAATTGACTAATGATCTCTCAGCTGTCGCCCAATTCTAGTCTCCGCCTCCTTGCCTATCCCTAATTATCTCTGCTGCAGTTTTCCACTTATCTCATGCTTTCCTTTTCTTTAGACTATGCACTTTTAGTACTCCTTAACCGGAGCTGTTGTTTGTACTTAGGTTTGTCTTGTGATCCCTGTCTGCGTTTTGGCTACAGCCAAATTCATGTAATTAGTTTATCCCTCATGTGTTTCTCCCTAGTTTTCTCGTGCCACGTTTATCGCCTTGATTTCTCAGTGTTTATCTTTCTGACTGGATTGCCCGACTATCGTTTTTGGTTTGCCTTTTTTTTTGGATATTGTTGCATCTGTGAGTTTTGACCTTTTTCCGCCCGACCTTGAGTTTGTGATTACTGCCCTGGTTTTGGATTCGGACTGTCTTTGGCTTATGAGTTTGTTTCTCCTCCAAACCTACGCCTGTGTACCGAACCCTTTTTGTCTGACCACGAACTTTGTCATTGGTGCCCTGGTTACGATTCTGGATTACGCCCATTGGATACTGTTTTTGGATTGTGGACTTTGTACCGTTGCCAGCTCTGTTGGGGGGTTTCCCCCTTCAGAAATAAAGCCTCCTTTTTGCATTCTACTGGTTGTCGCACTTGGTTCATTTCGTAAATCACAACAGACTCACCGTGTGTGTAGAAGTTTGTTTCCTGAGGAAGGCTGGACACCCAAATGTGCTTAAATAACAGTTTGGATTATGTTCTGTCTGTAGAGCTTGCCATAGAATAAATGTGCTTCATCCTTTTTTTTTTAAATAAGTATAACTTTCAATGAAGTATCTGAAGATAGCTAGCGAGAGACAGGCTGTGAATAACGTTGCTCTGGTAATTTCTTATCACATCACTAGCAAGTGCAGTACTTTGACACGTTGTTAAAATCGATGAATCAGGTACACTGCATACTTTTTGATTGAATTTGCAGTAACCGAAGCCTTATATGAAAACACTTTGAGCTGGTTACCGCAGTGAAATCCAACAGTAATGTATCCGCTCCTCTTGCTGGTGTACTTTAAAATATAGCGGAGGGGTGGGGGTGGAGTTAGGATGTTTGGTCGACAGTTTCAGGATCCAATGGAGTTAGGAGGTCTAGTCACAGGCGGTTTTAAATATTTTCAGTGGTTAAATATTTGTAAAACCACATTCAGACATAAAGGGTGACCAATAGTATTGATTTATGGAAAAAAATAAAAATCATGATTTTTGGACATGGGAGGTTTGCGCCCGACAGCGACGATATACTGCAGCTATTACAACAGCATGGCTTCGTAGTAGAAGAGTCCGTGTGCTGAACTGGCCTGCCTGTAGTCCTGATCTTTCTCTGATTGAGAACATTTGATGCATTATTAAAGGAAAAGTCAGTCAAAGGAGACCCAAAACTCTCCAGCAGCTGGAAGCCTGTATTAAACAAGAGTGGAATCAAATTCCAATGGTTACATGCAAGACACCTGTCTCCTCAATGCCCAGACGCCTCTGTGTTAAAAAGAAGACGGCAAAACCATGGTAAACAGGCCCCCCCAATTTTTTTGAGATCTGTGGCAGCCATTAAATTTGAAATGATCTTATTTTGCGGATAAAATTGTAAAATTTCTCAGGTTCAACATTTGCTACGTTATCTATGCTCTATTGTGACTAAAATACGGGCAGATATGATTTGAAAGTCATTGCATCTTGATTTTATTCATAATTTACACTTTGTCCCAACTTTTTTGGAATTGGGTTGTACATTTTTACAGATGCCTCATTCCACAAAAGAGAGGGCTGCAGTTTTCCGTGCATAGATCAGGGCAAATCCTGCTGCTAGACAGGAGAGACTAGAAAAGAGAAGGGAAAGGTATAACTGTGAAAGTATATGATGGTAGTAATGTCCGTATACATGTCAGTTATGTCAGTACAAGCTGCATTCTCTTGAAGCCTGAATTATAGTCTTTATCATCAACACTAGTATAAAGTGTTTTCAATGACTTGCAGTAAAGAAAGATTTGAATAAATGAACTATTAATGAGTATATTTTATTCATATATCAGATTAATGTTATGAATATTACCAAATAAATAGTTTTCTTATGATCCTTGATTTTCAGTTGGAAAATACCTTTTAATGTCATTATAAGGTTCACTTTGAAAGCTCTGAGTATCTTTGGCATTTTTCAGAAGTAGCCATCTTCAACTTGTTTCACTTATGTGTTATGGTCTAATGCAGTTGTGCTATGTCATGGGGTAAAACGCTTAATTTTGAAATAAATATACAAAATACTCTATTAAGTTAAATTGTGTATGAACAAAATCAAGAGGAGCTAATAAAACCTAAAGATGTGCCAGATTTTAAAGCATTTTTGCCTCTCTAATTGAAAAAAGATGTAACAAATGTTGAAAAATAACATGCTGCTGTCTTTAAAGACGAAATATCTAATATTTAAAATTTTAGTGTTGACATTCTGCAACTGGGTATAGCATCTGTGTAGATCAATAATTACATTTTGTTTGATTGTAACAGAGCTACGAACATTCATTTTAATATTATATTGTAAATAAATTAGTTTTACTGCATGACATTTTGAAGGGGTGTATACAGGCAAATGCGTTAAAATGTCATATATTTTTATCTTTTGCAAGGGGCACTCACAAAAATCTGGTTTGAAAATCAAAAATGTCACTGACCCATTTATGGGCTGGCTGGGCCTTGAGAAGGAGCAGCAGCATTCTGGTTTTGAAGTCCTGCTGTTTTTTGTGTGCTGCTGCTCTCCTTGTGGTTTTTTGACTGTCTTTTTAAATATTTATCAAAAAGTTATTTGTTTTTACTCAGCCTGTGCGTTTGGGTCCCTTTCACTCTTTGGGTACATGGTCCCAGTGCCCGCCGGCTTTTTGCCTTCTGCCGGCGGGACCAAACCATGACAGAATGCTGCTGCCAGTATGGGACCCAGCCATGACCATGACACCATATCTCAGGCGTAAATCTGCTCATCACTAAAAATTACAATTGAATCGAGTCACTCAATATTGTTAGTCATATAATTTTCTGAAAATTCATACTGGAGCAGAATGAACACCTGCAAACGTTCTCTGCATGACCAAAGTGCTGTATGCGCACAATCCTTGTTCTAGGAGCTGTTTTTCATGGTTCCGGTGCTTATTTGCCACAGCCACATAGTTACACTGAAGGTGTATCATAATGCTATTGCATTGAATTATTGAGTAATTCCAACAGTCTTGATTCACTCATTCATACACAGCACATGCTTAATATATGAGCAGGGGCATTCTCCTGTGATTGTCACTGCTCCTCTTATTGTCAATCAGTAACTGTGAGATATGAACTTCTAAAATTTTCTTCCAGATGCTCTCTTTGAGGTGATTTTGAGCTGCTTGTAGTTCTATGGGAACTAGTCACGAATTCTGGCAGATTCCGAACCTCTCAAATGCCCCGATGAAGAGAGTGCAGTCCACATTGTTTGTGAAGATCAGAGGTGAACAACTTGACAGGCCTGACCAGAGCCCAGATGTCAAAGGAATCAAATACCTTTGAAATTAATTGAAATACTTCTTTCAGACAGGGCTAATCCTCCAATTTCACAGCCAAACCTTGCTTCCATTTCCTTTTCTTTTCTTTTTTTTTTCGCTTGGAGTAGTAGCAAATCCCCAAACAAAGTTCTAACATGTTGAGAAAAGTCTTCCAGGACACTGGCTCATGGTTCAGCAGCAAAGAAGGGATCGAGTAAATTATGTCCATGATTTTGGAGTGAAATGCTGGACAGGCAGGAGTCAATGTACTTTTGGTCATGAAGTACATATTCATTCAACCAGCTTTTTTTTTTTTTTAATAAAATCTTGCTTTCATACCACTGACTTGAAATGAGGTACTTAATTCAAGAAGTGTCATTAAAAAAATTCATTCTCCAGGGAAAAAAATGCGAACATTAGTTTCTCTGCAAACTTGTTTGCTCCCAGGCAGGTAGCAAGAGCAATGACAAAAAGGAGCTGCTAAATTTGTCTGGTATGATGGTTGATGAACATGTTTTGTCTATTTGAGAAGTTGTCTGTAACAGCAATAAAATCCATTCCTTTTCAGGAGACCCTCCAGACACAATTATTACCTCAGCAGAACACTTGTTGTTCAAAGCACAGTTTTCTGGAAGTATTTAATGGTAGTTTGTCAAGCTTCTTGAACAAAATGAATAGCAGATATATACAGCAGCTGAACAAAAGTCACGATAAAAACCAATCTCCATAAATTATGAATGGGCAGTACCACCATCCAAAAAGGTTTAATTTAACTTAATTTGTCATCGATAGGGAGGTAACATGGTTATTAGAAAGTTCAGCCAAATAATAACCAGCTAAAAAAAGATCTTTTATCTTTTGCTAGACTTTTTTTTTTTGCTTGTTTTTCGCCCATGTTTCTGGCTGCCTAGCTCTTTTTTTAAGCTCTTTTGGGTTGAGTCCACACACACACACACATATCCTGGCCTGTACAGTCTGCCATTTTTGTAAGGTAAGAAAGCTACAGTGGCTGCTATTGGCCAGCCAAATATTGGCCCTTCAGTTCTTTTGTGCTATGCATATCTATTTGTGTGTGCGTGCAAGCATCTTTTCACAATACTGGGTAACAAAAGTGTGACGCAAACGGGAAAATTTCAAAATCATTCAAGGAACAGAAAACCAACTTTACTTGAATCTTCACTGGTATAACACTGGCATCCAACAGCAAAAAGACAGTCTGTCCACAGCAAGCATGAGAAAATGGCATCAGAATATAGCATGTGCATAAAGTAACAGTCATAAGCTTGGTGTCAACTTGAGCCCGGTATATTCATAACTGGCAATATTTCTGATATATTTTCTTTGATGCATAATGGCCTAACTAAACACAAACATATGCTGCACTATAAAATGCTGGTAACTGTCATCTTGTCAAGGGACATGGATATTGAGACACTGCAACGCGCGTTACCCTTCCCCATAAAATAGAACCAATGTGACTTCTGAAAGTACTCTCTATTATGATTGAATCTGCAAACTTACAACAGCATCCATGAAACCCAATTTTGTCCTCAAGTTGATAAAGTACCGGTCATTTTCAGAAGTAACACAGATTTATAGAGATGCTGTAGCAGTCATCGTGTGGACTCCGAAACTTAAGTGACTTTTTAATCATAGAAAAATAAAATGTCCCACTCCCCATCTTTGCTTTGCAAACATAGCAGGCTCATTAGGCAATAAAAATTTTAATTGAAGTGCAATCAAAATACTTAAGACTAGGATGATAAAAATTTATTCGAGTTTAAGAACAAGGTACACTACAAAGGAACAGTATAGGTTATACATAAAATACAGACACCCTTGCATAACGTTAATGAACATAACTATGAACTATAAACTTAAGTGATGTAATTGCCCAGCAAACAAAATAAAGTCCCCAGGACGTCGTCTAAAGGTCCCCTCCTAACATCCTTTAAACGGAATTTGTGGGGTTCCCTTAACGTCCTTGGACGTTAGGAGGACGTCCTTCGGACGTCTAGAAGACCTTACAGAGACGTTTAAATAAAGTCTTCTAGCCTTCCAGATTCTACTACTGCTACTATTATTATTATTATTATTATTAATAATAATTATGACTAAATTATTACTAGTATTATTATTGCTGGTACTAATAGTAATTATAATGTGATTTTTTTCCCCCCCTAAAGCTGAAGGAAATAGACTCCAGATAGTGTTTCTTTTCACTTTTTACCCTCGGCCCGAAGGTAAAACTGTCATCAGTCATCAGTTCGTTGTCTGTCCGTCCGTCCGTCTGTCTGTCTGTGTGTGCACCATCAGGCCGAGGGTGTTCAAACGCGGGCTTTCTGGTTATTTTATGTTACACAGGTTATATTGAACATCAGGCACACGGATTAATGAAATACTTGAATGCGCTAACCAATTTATACACACACACACACACACACACACACGCATGCACGCGTGCGCACACACGCACGCACACAGATAAAGGTCCTCTTCCTCCTCCTCTTCGTCATCCTCACCGTGCTGCACATGACCTCCCCGACGGACGCACTTGTTGGCATCTTACACCGATGGAAAAAGAGCATCTTTGAATAAGAATACATCTAAATGGGATGAATTACAGAATTAAGGAAAGAAGTAAGATTAACACATTTTTTTATACTAAAGTAAACCCTTTTTATGGTACATGCGCAATAGGTGATTTGTTTATTTTTAACAGGGGGGAAAGTGATTCAGCTCATTCACTCGCAACTAATGAACTTACTCATGAATGACTCATGCCTATAATTTAGAGAACATAGATCTAAGACGATAGAAGGACAGGATTGAGAGAAAAAAGTGATAGTTACGAATCTGTCTGCTACTTCACCACAGACAGCGCCATGGATACACAAAACGATTCAGCTGCAGACATTTTGGAACCATGATAGCGGCCATAGATTCTAAACCGGACAACAGTCAGGTAAAGGATCAATAAGTCAAGCAGACCTAGTATTTCTGCTTAAACCCGCTATTTCTGCACAGCAGCTGACAAAGTTTGGGTTATGATGACATGATTGGTATTATACTTTTTAGATTTAGATGTCAGTGGTGGCTGTGGAGGATTCTTTGAGGCTCTCGTGATCCAAACATTTTCCTACAAGAGCATAGTAGCTGGAAGTCCAAATTCCAAAAAAATAAAATAAAAAAACACTGAAAAAAGATTGGTGCATTCATCTCAAAACTCCACAGCGTGTTCTTATCTAAGGAAATATCCCACTTCAATCCATATCTAATGGTAATATCGTCTCAATGCCAAATTTTTCGTTGTGGTCAAAACCCGGTCACCCGCTAGCCTCACAGACGCAGGTGGACTGTGGTGGTCAAGCCGCTATCTGTAGCACCATAAATTAAATTCATGCAATCTTAAAAATTTTAGCTATTTCACCATTTTGACTCTAGATTATGATAACTTAAGTCCGAACAAAAAAGATCAAAAAGATGATATACTGACCAGCATTAAAAACGCACTACCGTAATTTCACGGCCAAGATACTAATTACGTATGTTCATGAGGTGTAAGTGTTATAGAAGTGCCTGATGCAAAATTAGGTTTTTGACAGGTGTTTATGCCATTGCAGGCCAAAATATCTAAAATTAAGATTTTTGTCACCAGGGTAAAATCAAATGACAGCATTTTGGTTCTCTTCACACAATCTGGTCTTTCAAGTGGTAAGTGGAAAAACCACTCTAGGTAAGTCATTAAATATTATCATCAGGTGGCTGACAAGGTGAGAATTTGATGAAGAGGATTGGGAACACACTCTCAGAAAGCTGTGACTCTGCATGCACGTGCCTGCTGTCACTAGGTGGCAGCATTGTCATTATTCCATCACTGGTCAGATCGTTACAAAAGTTTTGGGGGTATCTGTGCCAGGTCTGATTGTCCAGTTTATAAGCTATGAGGTAAATCAAATAATCAAGGTCAGTCCAAATGAGTCCATCTGGGTAGCACAAGTATATGATCACAAGCGAACAATAACTCAAACAGCTTGCCAAGGCGATATTGAGGAGAACCAAGAGTCCAAATCCACAATCAGAAGTCACCTGAAAGCAGCAGAGGTGGGATGGAACAACCCCATTTCCGCCCATTTTCACTCGACATCACTGTCAGCGTCCTCAGCAGCGAGGACAACAAATTCAGATTGATGTTTCCAATGATCAAATTGGACACAGACCACATGATTCAAGGTTAGATCCATTGCCTCCAGTTTGGAGAAACCCTTGCTTTTAAACAGTGCAACAGTGGAGTCTAAGGTGAAAATAGGCTCAAGTGGGGGTTTAACAACCCACTTTTGTATGGCGCTATTACTGAAGCAAAAATATTTGTAAATGTCTACGAAGAGTTGTTACTGTATCTCAATCTGTGTGTGCATAATCGGTTGAGTTACACATTTACAAATACTTTTGTTACAATACTGGCCCCATGCTTTTGCAGTTGTAAGGTGACTTGTGACTGTGAATTCGGACACACGATCCCTTTGACATCACCTTGATAAGCTGTCCGAGTCACTGATCGGCTGTGACCATGCACGTTACCCAGCCAGACAACTTGAATGATCTTGATCTCTTACTTTATACCTTGGTTGGCGAACAGTGGACATTCAGGCACTAGACAGATACCCCCAAATTTCTGGCCAGTCTTCCAAGTAATGGAATGACGACAATGCTGCCATGTAGCAAAAGCACAGATGCGTATGGACGCTCACAACATACTAAGTGTGTGTACCTACTATTTTTCATCAAGTTCTCACCTCACTTGCCATCTAATGGTGATGTTTATCACCTGATCTACGGTGGCTTTCTTCTTGCCACCTTTTGAAAGACCAGATTTTGTGAAAAGAAAGACCTTATTGCATTTTGCCCTGGTGACAAAAATCTTGATTTTTCCATCTGAAATGGCATTAAAACACAGCAAAGGCCCACTTTTGCATTTTGTAATCTTGTCAGGAGGCATAATACACTACCGGTCAAATGTTTTAGGACACCTCAATTTTTCCAGTATTTTTATAGAAATTTATGCAGTATAATGTCTCATTGTACTCTGGTATGAAAGCATAGACACAATAGAGCAAATTAACAATCGAAGTTAAGAAAGAATTCATGGAATCAATTTATAAACTAAAATGTATTTTAAATTTGACTCGAAGTAGCCACCTATGGCAGATAAAACGGCTGGACACACTCGTGGAATTCTTTCTGCAATGGAAATCAAATATTCCCCAGAAAGTTCTTTCCAACTCTGTTACAGAAGTTTCCATAAATGTGTGTGCTTAGCTTTCACTCTTCTGTCTAGTTCATCCCAAACCATCTTGATGGGGTTTAAGTCTGGAGACTGTGCTGCTACTCTGTTTTCAAGCTTACCATCTTATTCTTTTTTCCTAAGGTAGTTCTGGCAGAGCTTGGACTTATGTTTTGGGTCATTATCTTGCTGTAGGATGAACTCCTCACCAACTTAGCGCGTACCAGAGGGTAAGGCATGGCACTGCAGAATGCTGTGGTAGCCGTTTTGGTTCAGGGTGCCTTTCACTCTGTATGTCACAGACCCTGGATCCAGCAAAACAGCCCCAGACCATCACGCCTCTTCCACCATGTTTGACAGCTGATGTCACACACAGAGGAACCATCCTTTCACTTACTCGACGGCGTACAAAAAACCTGAGTAACCCTACCTTTTTGGTCATGGAAATGAAATAAATTGTTTGATTGTTAATCAGGTGGTCTAAAACTGATTGAGTTGTGATTAATCACACATAAGAGGGAGAGGCATTCAGCTGTAAATCCCATGCATTACAGCAGCATTACCACGAATCAGGGTTGAAGAGGTTAATACAAATAAAGCAACAAGCATGATAGCTTTTAAAATTACACATAAAATTACACATATAGTTGTCTGTACATTAAGAAAAGAAAAATCAGACAGAGAAACCTATTTCACACATTATAGAGCATAATTATACTACATGCGGACAAAAAGGGAGTAAGAGAGTAACAGTTACACATATAGATGATTGGATATCGCTAGAATCATTTAACTGTGTAAGAAAATATCCTCTGGAGATATTGTATCCAGAGGTCCTTGTCTGGTAATGCACACTTCTTGGCCACGGCGCCTGCATTACTTTGTGACCATTGGCAATACAGAGTTTGAAACATACTGTGAGATAACTACGTAGTTGATATCATTAAAAATGTAAATTACTCAATTTTTGAAAATAGCTTACCCCATCGCCCCACTCCAGCCATTTTGACGGTGCTGCCTCTACGTCATTTTCGGTAATACAGAGCAGTTCCATGCACTGCTTTGTTGCCTGAATAAAAAAATTTTGAACCAAGTCACATTTTCAACACTCACATTTGTTCACAGCCCGGTTAGGAGAAAAAGTAAAGGAAATATATTGAACATTGAGAACAAAACAGATCATGTCGATTTCAAGTTGGGTAAAATTTATAATGAATACTAAATAAAGAGCCAAATATGCATTTTTAAAAAAAAAATAAAACAGAATACACAGATAGAACCACAATAGCACAGAATAAGTCCATAATAAATCAGTCTCCTCAGGAGTACCAAAGGATCTCAGCCATAAATCTTCTGGCCCTTCTGTTCCTAGGTCTCTAGTATTAAGGACCAATGTTCTAAACAAAGGCTCCACTTTAAAACAACAATTCCAATATACAGTTAGGATCATAAATATTTGAGGCAATTTTCATTGTTTTAGTTTTAAAAGCCACTTCATGTGCTTCAAGTGCAGAATTTCACCTTCAATTTAAGATTTTTTTTTTTTCTAAAATAATAACTGCACCATATCTGGATCACAAACATTTTATGCACAGCCCCCACAGTGTTAGAGGCTCAAAAGTAATTGGACAAACTGACACAATCAATAAGTAAACTGCCATTTTCAAGACTCTGTGGCAATATAAAGCCTGAAGTCTGGAAATCATAGACATCACCATCACCATATACTCATACACCATATTCTCCCTTGATGATGCTCTGCCAGGTCTTCGCAACAGAGTTTTACGCTTACACAATGCATCCCGAGGTATTTGCCTCATTTAATAAGATTCAAAACAAACTTTCGACAAAAAAGGACCGTGGTCACTGGAAGCCCATATAAGTGCCCAAATCTGATGCTGTGTGTCACTGTGCTTAGATCCGTAGGGGTGCCTAGCTCTAGAACCTGCAACTCTCCTGCTTGCAAGTCAAAAGCCAGCGATACTCATAACAATGTGTTTTTAGATGTTACATTATTTATAACACAAAAACGTGACAGGAATAATGTATCAAATGCTCACTGCTCGTGGATATCTCCCATCCCTGAGACCCAGCACTGTCTGCTGGGCAGAGTGCAAGGCTATATTTTCAGAGTTTGAAAAGAGTGAATCATACTGTAACTATAAATATACTGTATAAATAAAATAATTGCCATATTCATGTAAACATGCGATCAATACTCAAAAGCAGTCAACTTCTGCAAGGCCCAGCAGCAACCTCATGAATACATGACACATGGTTGGCACAGCAGGAATATGGGCAGCTAGTGTGTGGCATCTGAGCCAATTCGATAAAAATCAAAAAAGAAGAATATCATCAAAATAAGCAACACCGCAAATTACCCAGTTTTGTGAAATGGTTTTGAATTGACCAGTTATAAAGTAATAGAAATCCACTTATTCTGCATCATCTTGAACATCCTCTATTATTCAGCTGAAATGTGTTATTCAGTTTTACCCCATCAGCAATTAAAAATCTAGTAACAATTTCAAACCTCAGCTAAATTAATCTAAAATATCTATAAGTTTACATTTAATCTATGTCACTATTCAGGGATCAAGACAAGA
Organism: Gymnothorax reevesii; assembly: GCA_029721435.1. Taxonomy (NCBI): domain Eukaryota; kingdom Metazoa; phylum Chordata; class Actinopteri; order Anguilliformes; family Muraenidae; genus Gymnothorax; species Gymnothorax reevesii. Next base: position 77,769,526 of record CM056575.1, read on the forward strand.
CCCAATATAAAAATATAAAACAAGACATCTCCCTTTCACTCCACAGATTTTTAAAGATAAAATTTGTGCAGCTAAATCAACCAGAGACAGTAAGTTAATCCAACACTTCAGCCAGCAAGCTATATTTGCTTCATGTAGGCAGTAGCGTCCGCTCAGCGGGGAAACTGCTAGCTATCCATTCTATCCCAGCTAATTTCACGGTGCTAACGTTAGTTTTAGCACTTTTGATACGGCTGAAAATATTTCAGTGGGGCAGTATTCATTAAGAAACAAGAAATGGTTTTTACACGTAAAAACAGATGTCTCCCCCTTCCCCCATTTCACATTTTAAAGTTATGGTCCGGAAACTAGTCCCACCATTCAATTTACCTAAGTCCAAATTGTTGCCATGGAAACCGAAAAAATAAAATTCAAAAGCAGTTCAAACCCTCAAATGGCACATCTACATGTTATGAAGAGACGCAATATCAAATTTGGTGAGAATCGGTCAAATTGTTTCAGAGTTATGCTCCGGAAACAAATGGGAACGCCGACGCTGACACCAACGCCAATGGGAATTCAGGCAAAAACAATATGCCCCCCCCCAAGAAGAAAAAGACATAACTAATAATAATTACACTTAACCGGCTATACTAACTCTTTCACACCAGCTTCCAAGCTAACATTACAAATTAAACGGAGGACCGACCACATGGGGGATGTTGAGCTAGTTAGCTAACTGCCGTGACGTTAGTCTAAAGTTAGTAAAGCCACACAAGCCTCCGACACTGGCAGGGCACAACAGGATGGAATAGACTAAAGCGTCAATTTCAAAAATATACGAGAAAAGGGAAATGGCTAAAACTTCAAATTTTCAAACATTTAAGTTTAGCTCACCTGAATTAACCTGCAAGCTGGCTAGCTCGTCATCATTAATGGCTACCGTGGTGCTTCGCCGAAATGTCCTCCTCAGCACAGTAGCGTTGCACAATATTTTGGGGGCCCCCTGCAGGTTAGACTATGGGGCCCCTCCAGGAGCCCTATCTAAAACAATAAAAAACTGACATGGGATAGACATTGTGGCCACTTAATGCTTTAAAAAATGTTTATTTTTCAAATAAAAAACCACTGCCCAGCCCTGTCCCACCTGTGCGGTTGTTGTTGCTGATGGTGGCAAAACCAGTTATTAGCATTTAGGGGCAATTACTTTTTCACAGAGGGGCAGGTAGGCATGAATAGCTTTTACCCCTTCATAAATGAAATCATCACTTAAAAACTGCATTTTGTATTTACTCGGGTTGTCTTGGTCTTATGTTAAAATTAGTTTGTGGATCTGAAACATTTAAATGTGACAAATATGCAAAGAAAAAAATCAGGAAGGGGCAAACACTAACTAACCCGTGACAGCATCAGGTGGCGATTTTGCTGGTGTCGCTGCTGTTGCCTCATTTGCAGGCGGCTGGTTAGCTGGCAGTGTTCCCGCCAAAGTTGCTGATTGTGGCTCATTAGCAGCCCCCGGATTTTCGGTCCCTACTGCTGATGAGTTTTCAGTCTCGTCGTGCCTGCTTGAAGCTTTAAAATATCCTGTCAGTCTAGGGATTTTTTTTTCAAAAGCTGTGACTCCAGTTGCAGCTTCTCCCGTTGATTTTTCAGTTTCTGCGCTCCGCTGTCGCATCTTTTACCAGACATTTTTTTTATACTTTATTCTTCGTTTTAGATTTTAAACACTGGCTATATGAATATTTCAAGTGCTACAACTCATTCATTTTATTGAAAAATAAAGCCAGGCACAGCCATCATCCAGAAACCAATCACAATGGCTTTTATTTATTAAAGATATTTTAATTTTAATATTGCTTAATGGCTGTAATTGCAAGTAGATAACACAATTTTGTTATTTGTTAATTATTTTATTTTGTTAATTTCAATGAACATTCCTCAACACACAAACTTCAATTCAAACAGCCAATTCATAAAAAGGATTCTTTGGTATTAAGGACAAACCATCAATAACAACAATAATGACAACCTATTGGGTCAGCCATGACTGAGATGTTAAGTATTCTCACTTATACATGTGTTCAAACATAATACACAGAAATGGGATCATATGAATCTTTGAAAAAAATCTGGCCTTACCAGCCTCTATTACAGCTGCTCTGTCAGTCCAGGAAGTCTTGAACTTGGGTAAGAGGACTGCAGCTGCAGCCAACTCTGGATCCTCCATCATCGGTCTAAAATGCTTTTGAAGGCCGTTTTGCTGGGTTCTGATGAGTGGCCCGCATGTCTTGCTTGATGTCTCCAGCCTGCTAAGTTTGGATAGTAGCTGCTGGATCACTGGCAGCAGCCATCCCATGAAGGTAGTGGACTCAGGCTGGAGGATGTTTGAAGCTTATACCAGTGGCTTCATGATAGTACAGTACTCCCTTAAAAATGCAACTTCTGCAGGACTCAACCTGTCAGATACAACAACAAAGCCCACAATAACTATAATAGGGATAGACTCCAAACATGGATGGTAAGGTTGTTATATTCAACCCCAATTCTGAAAAAGTTGGAATTAATATATAAGAGAATCAGCTGCAAGAACATTTAGCAAGTAATTAAGTTAACCGGCATCAGATGTGTAACATGAATGGCTATAAAAGGGATGTCTTAGAGAGGCTGTGTCATGGTTTTGGAGCTTTGAGAGCTCCTTTTGTTACTCTCGTCCGGGACGATATCGTTTTGCTCGCCATCGGATTCCTCGGCCTGCTGGAATTGATTGTGGGCGTTACCCGGACTCTATTTAAGCTCCTGTTCTGCCTCGCTCGTGTTGCTAGAGTGTCATTGTCTTCTTGGCGCTTTCGCCGGTAAGGTCTTGAGAGAGAGTATTGTCAGGATCTTAGCTGCATAACAGGATTAGTGTTAGTCAGTAAGAGTCAGTTTATTTCCCTTTTTGTGTCGCCTGCGAAGCATAGCGGCACATAGGGATCACTTTGTCCAGGGTCCGTCTGTCTGTCCATCTGTCTGTTTGTCCGGTAGTCACACTTTCAGTTGGTAGTCACACTTTCACATTAGCTTCGCAGGCGACACATGTGTTCACCTGAACACTAGTCTTTTCTTTTTTTCGAGCTCGCCTGTTTTCTACCACGGACGGATCTGTTTTAGTCTCTCAGCACTCTGCTGGTTTTTCCTTTTATTTCTGGCCACTGCTCTTGGCGTCCTAATACCAATGCCCATCACAGGCTGAGTCTCTCAGAAGTAAAGATGGCCAGAGGCTCTACAACCTGTGAAGGCTTGTGTAAAAAAAATTGTGAAATACTTTAAAAACAATGTTCCTCAACGTCAAATTGCAAGGCTTAGGAGGTCTCATCATCGACAGTGCATAACATCTTCAAAAGATTCAGAGAAACTGGAAAAGGGGACAAGACCAAAGACCTTTACTGGATGCCCGTGATCTTTGGGCCCTCAGACAGCACAGCATCACTCACCAGCGTGATTCTATCATTGACATTACTAAATGGGCCTGGGAATACTTCAAGAAACCACAGTCTGTCATGCTATCCACAGATGCCACCTAACACTCTATCATGCAAAAAGGAAGCCATTGTTGAGCATTATCCAGAAGCGCCACCATGTTTTGGGGGCCAAGGCTCATTTAAAATGGACTGTAGCAAAGTGTCTTGTGGTCAGACGATTGCAAATTTGACATTCTTATTGGAAATCATGGGCGTCATGTCCTCCTGGCTAAAGAGGACAAAGACCACCCCTCCTGTTATCAGCGTTCAGTTCAAAAGCCAGCATCTCTGATGGTATGGGGATGCATGGCCTTGTGTATTTCAGCAGGACAATGCAAAACCACATACTGCAGCTTTTACAACTGCATGGCTTAGTAGTAGAAGAGTCCGTGTGCAGAACTGGCCTGCCTGCAGTCCTGATCTTTCACCAATTGAGAACATTGGCGCATAATTAAACGCAAATTTCATCAAAGGAGACCCAAAACTATCCAGCAGCAGGAAGCGTGTATTAAACAAGAGTGGGATCAAATTCCAATGGCTAAACTCAAGAAACCTGTCTCCTCAATGCCCAGACGCCTCCACTCCGTGTTAAAAAGAGGGGATGCTACACCATGGTAAACAGGCCCCTGTCCCAATGTTTTTGAGACCTGTAGCAGCCATCAAATTTGAAATGAGCTCATTTTGTAGTTAAAATTGTAACATTTCTCAGTTTCAACATTTGCTGTTATCTCTGTTCTGTTGTGGATAAAATACTGGGAGGTGTGATTTGAAAGTCACTGTGTTTTGATTTTATTCACAATTTACACTTTGTCCCAACTATTTTGGATTTGAGGTTGTACGTGTGATTAATTATTAATCTATTAATTGCCATTAAGAATTTAGCCAGTTAAAAATTCATGAACCAATTATGTACGTTTTGTGTACCATTTCTCCAGGGGGCAAAGGTTTGGTTTGGTCTGCCTTGTTAGTCCAAAAATAGTAGAAACGGCACCACATTTGACATTGTTTTGTTAGGCAGCCCTGTTTGCGGAATAAGGACAGGCGAACATGAGCAGCTGTTTCAAGTGAGAGCCTTATTGTTTTATTACTGTTTGTTTAAATTGTTTGTGCTCATGAACTTATGTTTCACATTGCTAATGTGCCATTGTTGGGGAAAAAAATTGAACTGAGAATAATGTCTTTTCTGTTCTCATTAATTATTAAGAGATTGCTCAAGTTTTCAACCATCTGTAAAGGGAAAAATGTCCCACAAAATTATATTGGTAGGTGTCCAATTTTACTCACATTTTCACCTCGAACTCCTCAAAAATGCTCCTGATGGCATCTTCCCCCTTGTCATCAATGATGCGTGTTGCATTGGGACAAATGATCTGTAGCTCGCACTTGTCCTCTACCACTTCATTTGCCAAATGAGACCAGCCAGTTTTGTTTCAAATGGCCTGGCATTTTGCAAAGGTTGCACGGGACAGCTTCTTGTAGGTGTCATTCATGCTCTCTGCCAGAGCAGCATCAGTTGTTGCCGCAAGGTTTAGCAGGTGACATGCACATCGATGATGAGGGGAGAGTTGACATTCCAAACCAGAGTCTTCATCAAGGATCGCACTTGCATCATGGTATTCAATATGGACAGTCAGGTCAAGAGCATCTGGGTCTGCTTCAGCTTCATCTTTTTCTGCATCATTTTGTGCCTCAAACATGTGGAAGGCCTTGATGAAGTTGGATCCACTATCAGTTGTGGTTCTTATAACTTTGCCTCTCATCTTGTATCGGCAATGGACAAGCATGTTAAATGGGTGAGACCCTCTCAATCTTTTGCATGCTAGTGCTGCAGATCTTCTTTCCAGGGACTCTAGCTCTATCCAATGGCATGTGACCCCAAGGTAACTTTTCTGATGAGCTGACCAACAATCAGTAGTGGTAGCAAAAAATCTGGCTTTGTCCAGTGCCGCAGCCAAAGTCTTCCTCATGTGATCAGCGACTTCACAGATTCTAGCAGGGACAGTGGGTCTGGAGATGACTTTGGCTTGAGGTTGTAATGTGGTAACCAATTCTTTGAAAGTTGCCTGTTCTACCACAGCAAATGGCTGTAGACCCTCATATATAAAATTAATGACAAGCTAGTATACAGTTGCTTGTGGAACACGTTTGTTTGCAGCTCTCAACATCATGTCTGGTAACTTGGCTTGCTTATTTGCTGAGAGCTTGTTTGGTGTAGCCGTGGTCTTTCGGTGACAAGATGTTGCTGCCACAGTGATGTCATGGTACTGCTCAATCTTTGATGGATGTTTCCTCTGTAGAGATATATATTATCACACATCATGTTCAAACTTCATGTTCAATTACTTCATCACATCACTGCCATTAACACTGAAGGAAAACATTTTTCAAAAATCATTCAACCAGAGAAACTATTTGAGCTAATCTTTGATTTTTTAGCATAGTATGAAACAGTGGTAAATTTGATTCAATTTGTGAGATATATTGCTGTATTTATCCAGAAGTGTGGACAAATTATCAGGGATCATCACACCAAATTTCAGAATACATTCTAAATTCTGTCATTTGTAAAAAGAGTATCTATCATTGTGTCAGTATCTAAGTATTTTCACTTCCTTTTATCAGTATCAGCCTAAAAAAATCCAGCATCAGTCAGGTCCTAAACAAAAAAAACAAAAAAAAAAACAAATACGAGCAAAATACGTGATATTGATCACCTGATAAATCAGTCGGGGTCTTGTGCTATAGGACTAGTTCTTGTTTATTAACATTGACGTCATATTCAGACATGCGTATTAGCGTGGTTGGCAAGAACGGGCATAAATCAGTACAACAAAACGGGGAAGGCATCCTGAAGTTGTGGAGCCGATTTGGCGCTCTCTGAATTTGTACAAAACCTTGACAGTAAAGTGAAGATAAGAAATTTCTCTAAGCTTAAGTACAACAAAGGTTTGTGTAAGCTTAGGGATGCTAACGAGCTGAAAGGTCGGAGGAACGACCCCTCTTCGGGTCTGGGTCGGCTGGATCATCACTTGATATTCCTTCATCGAATATAAATTATACATTTGTTGATCACTGTTGAGCAGTCAAAATAATACAGAGTAGTACGTTTACCGGAGCGATTTTAAAAGGGGACGCCAATATATTTTGGGGGGTTTTACTCGTGATATGGCGGTTTAGAATTTATCATTAATATTTAATATTGCGAATGCATATACTGCACATTCCCAAGCCAGCTGGGGTCTCATCAGAAACAAGGCTACCGCTGTTACAGATGCAGTAGACATTAAACTCAAAATTTTCTTGACAGGATGTACGATGGACGTTTTGACACACTCAAATGTTTCTCTTGTTATGGCCCCAATTTGTAATAACATATAAGACAGCAAGGGATGACAGACAAAATTTTAAAACTTAAACAGATTGAATTAAACAAAGACTGACAACTAACAGACAATTTATACTACTGACCAAGATAGACATATACCAGACAAAAAAATTTACAGTCCCTTTGGTGGGGTTGCTTGATGATGTCCTGGGACAGGAAAATGCTGCAACACAGGCAAAAATCCAAAAGAAAACTTCACAGGTCTTGAAAAGAGTGACAGGTCTGGTCAAATGTATCCTTCTTGCAATTTCTCCTACTACTTTACTCTCTCAATTCTTCTCCTTATATACTCTTTCGCAGCTCCCTCCCACCTTCCAGACTTTTTTTCAATTCTCTGGGACTTCCCCTCTCAGACATGCCCAGGACATGCCCAAACCTAGCTCCAGACTGGGCTTAACAAAAAAAAGGTCAATACAACCATCTAGTGGCATTTTTTTCACATTACACTCTGGGTACCCAAAAGTCAAGATGAGCTGAAAGTACTGATATCAGTTCATACTGATGACAGTTGAAAATGGAAATTTTTCCAATACTAATATCCGAACTGTCACTTACTCGCTACTGAAAAGCATAATGAACCTATCAAATTAACCGACATAAAAAGCAAGATCATTCCTTTGCTATGACCAAATAATAAAATGCGAAAACTTTGCAAAATGTCATGTTAGAAATGATGGAAATATAGCTACACAATCATAGTTTTAAAACCTCTTACCACAGTGTGTTTTTTGAGATTAGACGCTGAAGTCCATACACAGTAAGTGGGATGGTGGGATGGCGCTATTTTCAACGGGAGAGTGCGAAGCACAATTGAACGAGTTTTCAGCCGGCACCACCCCTACTGCACAGGCTCGAAGTCAGCTCGCTGATGTGAACCAACATCCTGAGAAGCGGTAACTCATCTGGTAGATGTATCCAACACATAATTCCGAGCGAGCAAGCAATTGCGTCTGTCAGTATAGTCTGACTCCGTTCGATGTTATGATGTTTTGCTAACTGTTACTTCATAGGTACTTCACTTTGTTAGCGATGTGGCTCAGTGGTCTTCTGTTTATGATTCGTTATGGGCTTTTGGTGTAAACAGTACGGTTATTTACGTCCTGCGCGACAGAAAGTCGCCGGCAGTTCACATCACTTTTGCCTAGCCTGGTGCCATCGGCTAAAAATGCTTACTATTAGACCATAATGTTACTTTTGTACATACGAAGTAAAGACGTCTACTACAAAATGTAGTTTCTCTGTAGAAAATATTATCGCTGACATCAAGGCTCATAATATTTTTTGTGTAAAGTTATTTGATGTCAAAAATCAGTCAAAATGAATGGGGGTCAATAGAGAAGCTATCGCTAGTTGATCATCTGCTATCTACCTTGAGCGTTCAATTGAGCTTCAACTTCTGGGTGTATGCCTACCCCCTTGCTGAAGTCTTTTAAGCTCATATCACCGTAGAGGTCAAACAAAGTTTGCATTGCATCTGGTCGCTGTCTGCTTTTCTCCCTCTGTACATGAAGAAAAATTCCTCCAGGTACGGCCACAGGCACTCATCCTCTGTCTTCTCTTTGTCGTTTTCACCGTTGTCCTCTGTCTCCATTTTGACTTATTTGTCTTCAAATCTTTGGTCCATAAAATAAATTAGTCTCTACTCCTCCGCTGCGAATTCATGTTACAACCAGACCCATGCATCGGAGTATTCTTTCCTTACATAGGTTAATTGGCACGGTCGCAATCGAACAGCCTTATTGGCTACAAAGATGCAGATGAAAGGTTTGAATATTAATTCAAATTGTGGGCGTACTCAATAGAGACTTATTATTTTAAAAGTAGCGAAGTAGATTACATGGTGTAAATTGTACTTAAGTATGATAAAATTAAACACTTTAAAAAAATACTCATAAAAGTACAAGTACCCAAAAAATCTACTTAATTTCAGTAACGTGAGTATTTGTAATTTGTTACTTCCACCCCTGCATAGATCCTCAATTTAGAATATAAAACAGCACAGCGTAGTAAAGTTCTGAGCAAATAGCTTCATACGATTATGGTTAATCCTGTTGACAAAGGTGGAACGAACGTGGTACAAGATCAAGACCATCACAGGGAAGAAGTCCTGAGATGGTTGGATGAAGACAGGTTTTACTTGTCACAATTATGGTTTTTTTTTGTTCATGTTTGTGTTCATATTTATGTTCAGGATCTGTGTTCATGATTTTGTCTTATTGATTCTATTTGGTTATTGTATTCTCAGTTTTGAGTTCATTCCATTTCTCAGCTCCATTGCACTTGTCTCCCCTGTCTTGTGATCTATACTGAGTACAAATGAAAAAGCACCACTTGAAAAAAGTCAATATTTAAGTTCAAATGAACTTCAATATAATTTTTATACAACAACAACACTACAGTGACGTCACCTGACATGCCAGGTGCAAGAAATGTGAGAATTTCAAGTTAACTGTAACGCTAGGCAATTTTTACAAAAACGCAACATCTCGCATGCACACCACGGGAAAAATGAATTTCATTCTGAATTTGTGCACACATTGCCTTTAAAAGCATGTGAATCCGAATAAAGTTTCACTTCTTCCCTGACACTTGTGAAACGTCGATACTATGCCGCTACTTACAGCCCCTGAACGGGAACGTGCCATAGGCATGCTTCAAATTGGCGCCAGCACCAGGGAAATTGCCAGATGACTACACTGCGCACACACAACGATCGCAAGACTCCATCAAAGGTTTCTGCAAATGAGGAGCACTCGGGACCGTCCTCGACCGGGTCAACAACGTGTGGCAACGGCACGTCAGGAACGTCAGATCGTACAGGATCATGTCCGAGACCGAACACTACCAGCGACAAGAACGGCTGCTCAAGTCCAAGGACGACATGGATTCATTCACCCCAACACCGTACGGAACCGTCTGCGAGCTGCAGGCCTGTGTGCACGACGTCCTTTTTTCGGCCCCATATTGACGGTTGGGGTGGTGGCAGCGTTATGGTGTGGGGTGGAATAAGCTACCGTCACAGAACCCCTCTCCATATCTGCAGAGGAAGGGTGAACGGCGTCTACTACCGGGACAAGGTGCTGCAGAACCATGTTGTGCCGTTCTTCAACCAACACCACAATGTCCACACGTTCCAACAGGACAACGCTAGGGCACACACTGCAAGGGTGTCCATGCAGTACCTTGCACAGCAGAACATCCCCGTGCTTCAGTGGCCAGCTCTGTCACCCGACCTCTCCCCTATCGAGCACTTATGGGATGAAATTGGACGACGTCTTTCACGTCGACGCCAGATGGACAACAGTCCATTTCATACATGTGATATTTAGAGTACAATTTACAAAAATAATTTACTGAAGCACAACGTTCATCAAGGTTGAGAAGAAATGGGTATGAATGAACCCCGTCACTGCATGATATGAAATCACATATTTTAAGTGCCTCTTGATAAAATATACTCAGCAACAAAAGTTTCTGTGACACCATTTATGTGTATGTTATAAATGACACGCAAAGATCTCAATGCAATCAATATGTTTATTTAACAGGAGAAACACTGACTTTTCAGTGCCAACATCACTCAAAACGAAAAATGTAATTTTCATGCGTCATGAAGCACTTGTCTGACGTCTAACCAATTGTGACCTTCACACTTCAATACCGGGTGTGACTTCCTCGTGCCATGATGCAAGCAACGCATCTCCAGCGCATGGACTGAATCAGATGTGCCAGAAATTGCTGTGGGATGTCATTCCAAATCTGACGTAGACGTTGTCGCAATTCCTGGAGTGTAGCTGGCGGGTTATCCAACCGCCGCAAACGTCGATCCATCTCGTCCCAAAGATGCTCGATTGGGGACATGTCTGGGGATCTGGCTGGCCATAGCAGGACATTGACATGTTGTTGCATCAGATACTGCTGTACAATCCTTGCAACGTGTGGTCTGGCGTTATCATGTTGCAGCGTTATTCCGGGACCATGTTGCATCAAAAACGGTACCACCAATGGCCGTAACACTTCATCGCGATATCTTTGACCTGTCAGATTTCCATCAATAACAAGCAAATCTGTTCTGTTTCTAGACGTGATCCCTCCCCAAATCATGACACTACCACCTCCAAAACGATCAAATTCCTGAACACAGTTGTTGGCATAACGTTCTCCACGTTGACGGTATACACGTAAACGACCATCACATCGGTTAAGCATGAATCTTGATTCATCAGTGAAGAGTACAAGATCCCACTGACGTTGGATCCACCGTCGATGTTGTTGTGCCCACTGTAGACGCAGTCGTCGGTGTTGTACTGTGAGTATTGGACGTCTTGCTGGCCGACGTTGGACAATGCCAAAATGACGGAGACGGCGACGGATTGTCTGTGCAGACAGTCGCCTCAAACCAGGTATCGTTCTTGCAGTTATGGTTTCAGGTTGGAATCGATTTCGGAGATGGGTTGTTCGAATCCAGTTGTCCTGTCTGGGAGTGGTTACTCGTGGACGGCCGCTGCGAGGACGGTCTCTGACATGTCTTGTCTGCTGATGACGCTGCCATAAGTTCCAAATGGTGTTTCGGTGGACATTCAGGCGATGAGCAACTTCCCTCTGCGAGGTTCCGGATTCAATCATCCCAATGGCCCTCCACCGATCATTTTCGGACAGTCTTGGCATTTAGAGGGTAGAGTTCCTGATCCGAAATGGCTGTGTTTTCGATAAGTGATGCTTCCGTCGTTCATCAGGCACAATGTGAACATTCCAAAAATTCTCCTCTTTTATTGCCATCCACAAGCATGATTTACGCACATTTTCACGTGCAAAGTCATTTTCTCACATTTACATGATTTCCATTTCAATGTTGTGTTTACGTGTACTGTTTCAGTCTGATATCACCATGTATGACAATTTCATAATTGCGTTATGAAAAATAATTAACAATATTGGTGTCACAGAAACTTTTGTTGCTGAGTATAATTGATAAGGTTGTATTACTGAGCAGTATTGCCCAACTAGAAAAACCGTCATGAGAATGAGTGGTCCTTTGACCACCTTCCAGTAGCATTCAGTCCAAGGGTGTTAGCAAACTCAATTGAAATTGTGAAACCCTCTTCTAAACATAATTCTCCAGAAAAAAAAGCATAAATGTGCTGACTTCACAGTTGATATTTTGAAAAGATTAATCATTTTTATGCTATAATAATTCCATTAATTGTGAGGGGGCGATCAGGAACCAGTCGCGAGAACCAGGCAATGCAGTAGAACTTGTTTTATTAATAAAGGGGGAGGACTCCCGCAGGGCAGAAGGCAAAAGTACAAAGTCCACACTCCAGAAATCAAAATCCAGTGGGGCAAAAATAGAATTGAAAACCAGGGCAGCAATCACAATAATCATAGTCGGACAGAAATGGGTCTGGTTCACCGGTACAAGTATGTCAAAGAAGCAAAACCAGAATCCAATGGGCCTAATCCGAATCGTAACCAGGGCAGCAAACATAGATCTCGTGGTGGGGCAGAAAAAGGTCAAAACACACAGATGCAACAATAATCCAAAATCACAAAGGCAAAAAATCGGGCGGTCCAGTCAGGAAGATAAACACTGAGTAATCAAGGCGAATGAAGCGTGGCACAAGAAGGCTGAGGAAAACGATCTGACAGAGAGTAGCTGTGAATAGACACCTAATATATATTTCCAGGGAGATCACATGGTGAGGGACGCAGGTGCAAACATTCAGACTGATTACAAGAAGCAAATGAGGGAAAACCTAATCACATGCAATTTGGCAGAAGCCAAAACGCAGACAGGGATCGCGAATGAAGCGTGGCACAAGAAGACTGAGGAAAACGATCTGACAGAGAGTAGCTGTGAAAAGACACCTAATATATATTTCCAGGGAGATCACATGGTGAGGGACGCAGGTGCAAACATTCAGACTGATTACAAGAAGCAAATGAGGGAAAACCTAATCACATGCAAATTGGCAGAAGCCAAAACGCAGACAGGGATCACGGGACAAACCTATACAAAGACATACAGCTCCAGTTAAGGAGTTCTAACGTGCATAGATAATTAAAGAAGGACAGCATGATAAGACGTGGAGCTTCTACAGAAAATGTAGCAAAGGCAATCAGGGAGAGACAAGAGGCGGAGACTAGAACAGGGCGAGTGCTGAGGGCTTGTTAATCAATTAGTAAGTGAAACTATACAATCCCTTGGTGCTTGTTAGTATGTTAGTATTATATACAATGTTAGTTGGTTTCAGTAACTTCTAGCAAAAATAACAATCTGTTAGTATGGTTAATAGGATAGAAAAGTAAGGCGAAGTAAGCAAATGAGATCGGAAGGAAGATTGAAATCCAGAATCCAATAAATCACCCGAAGAGGGACACGCAAGACTGGGCTGTGTGGAATGACAAGATGAAAGACCAGACGAGGGAGACTAAGTGCAATGCATAATGGAAAACATGAACCGGAATGACTAAGGCAAAATGCAAAACATGGAAAAGTACACATTAAGATAAAACATGAATGAACCAACACTAACAGAACACAATACATATTCTAAGAATAGTCAGACATGGCGAATATCCAGAATACACAAAAGTCAGTCCGAAAAAACCAAGGCATGAACATGGTCATGGCAGAACAGAAAAAGAGCAAAAAGAAGAATCACAACATTAATAATGATTAAATTGAAATGTATTCCCCATTGTCATTCCTGCTCGTGTCCCTACCCACCTCTAAACTAACTCATCTTACTGGGAAAGTTGTCAAAACTGTCTTCTCAGACACAGTGACAGAATGATTAAGATAAGAAAATGTTTTGTTTAAAGGCCTGGCATATTTTTTTAAATTTAATTACATATAACCAATAACTGTGTGAATGTCACAACTAAATGTTTAGATCTATTTGCTTCCACTTCTACAAAAATTGTTGAAACCGTGTCATTTTTGCTCCTATCCATTCAAGTGTTGAATTCAAAAATTTTTTTGGAGAATCTTTTTCGGATGTCTCCCCCTTGTTTTCTCTCCCTGAACTCAGCAGGACTGTTTAGCCCTCCACAAAATGACCTGCTCCAATCAACTCAGGAGTAAGATGCTGTGGCATGTGATTCCTTCAACTCACAAGACGACTAGTCCTTCCTTCTTTACACTATGCATTTGCACCACAATTTACACACTGCCTATGCCATCAGGGGATCATGTAATCTGAGTACGATTTAGATCATGCAGCTATATGAACCAACTAGAACGATGAACTATTGAATTTTAAATAGTTTAACTCCTATTATCCCTAGTGAGGTTGCGCAAATCAATGCCTCACCCATGTGGACTTCCGGCCATTACCAGTGGCATGGCTGGGATTCAAACACCCGACCAAAGGGCTCGCAGATGAACATCTTTGCTGTAAGCCACGCATGCAAGTGAACACTGTGCTTTGAACCAATGAAGCCAAACGTCAAAAATGTCTGGAAATACTGCTTTCAACTGCGCTCGAGCTCATTTGCAGTGGACTAATGCACAATGGAAATGTGCAATTGTCAGACCAGTCAACCTTTCAAATTGCTTATGGTAAAAATGGATGCTGTATTCTCTTTGGTATTCTGTGGTAATAAGAGACGTTTTTACAGTGTCTGTTATGCATAGAGGAGCGTTAGTGCCATCAGCATGGGTAACTTGAACATTTGTGAAGATAACATTGATGCTGACAGCCATGCATTCATTTTGTACAAAATATACTTTCTTCTGGATGACTTCTTTTCAGGGACACCCCAGCTTTCACAGTATGACCAAGGCAAGCTACATTCTGCACGTTACAGCAGCTTACTCCCTAAGCCGACCTGCTATCCAGACTGGTTTCCTGTTGAAAATATGCAGGGCTTTAAGAATTGCAAAATACAACAATGAAGCCAGCTGGTCATCTACCTCACTGTCAAGAAAGGAAGGCAATTTGAAGGGATTTTTTCCCCTTACTATTGAAAACACACCATCAGCAGGCGATTGCCCTTTTCCAGCCATGGGTTCTACTTGATGTCTAATCCCTGAATGCACAACAGCCATCAGTGAAAGGAACAGCACTGCCTTTTACTGCCTATTGGTGTGGACACCATCATAAGGATAAATCAATCCATGTATTGGCCGATCCAGAAATGGAGATTTAACATTTCACATGCAGAATCACAGATATGCAAATGGTAGTTAATGACAAATGATCGCTTAAGTATAAAGTATTTTTACAAGATTCAAATAATATGTTTGCAAATGGACATCTATTGGTACACGTCATAGCACATTCATTTAAATGCCATTTTACCAGTCGCAATTAAGGAATTTCATGATTCTACATGGCAAAGTGCATTTGAAAATTGAGGAATCATGGTATGAGCCTTTATACATAATTTTGAGACATTGTTCCCACCATAGTGCCAGTGCCATCAAATTTGTGTAACAGTATATTGCTAATGTTGGGGGAAAATGCCTATTAACTGTAGATCATAGCATATACAAGCCCCAAAACATAACTCAAAGGTAATTGTACACCAGTACATTGTTACTTGAACTGTTTATTTAAAAACTACACGGACAAATAAGAGCTCCATTTCTTGCTTTTATCAAAATGATACACTTAAAATTCCATTTGGTATTACAACATAAATTACTTATGACTTTGTTTAAAACTAATATCGGCTTCCCCATTCTTGCAGACTTTGTTGCAAAAACATTCTGTGACTGCTCCTTTTAAACATTCTAATTTTTTTAATTACTTTGTTACTTGCATTTATTCTTCAACTCTTCAGTTTAAAAAAATTACTTCAAAATTGAGTTCATTATTTCAGACACTAGAGGGTGCTTTGAGATCAGTGGAGATTTTAACTCTCAGTTCGCAAAGCTGCAAGCATCAGATGTAGTATATAAAGCTGAAAATAGTTTTCTTTCTGCAATGTATCTGTTGCTCCACATACATTCTTAATTGCATATGATAAGACTTAAATTCACATTGATAGTTTAGAAGAAACTGCACTGTTGGTTAAGTGTCGCTGTTTTGCATTACTGCATTATTATGTGCATTGCAATCCTACTTGAAACCACGCATAGCACTTGAGCAAGTTATTGAGCCTTATTGAGCACTTGAGCCTTATTGTTGACTCTGTACAAAATGAATGAATAAACCTTCCAAATTATTTTGTTCTATTATCTTCTGATTTGAGTTGTTTGACTGTTTTGGATTGATTACAAGGTGGCAGTTTTTCACAGGTTTGCCTTGCTTTTATCTTCATAAGATCATTCATCTCACAAAACTGTGTGTTAATTGTCCCCTGCTTTAAAGCTTTAAAGTTTTATTCATGCAAGTATATTTTCTTCGTACACCTGAATTTTGTATCTTCATTGATCCCTGATGATGACCCTGCACTGAATGTTAATTATTTTAGAGGTGCAGTTTTAAAATATCTAGCAAAGTTCAAGCCAAGAAACTTTATATATTTTTTTCTCTTTGTTCTCACACCTCATGCCAGGGGGAGGAAAACAATTAAAGCACGGCCGTCTTCCTTGTGGAATGGTTCATTCAAGTTAATCTTTTCCTTTGAGTGCCCAGAAAGTAAGAAAAAAAAAAGTTTTGAGAACTAATGATTAAAAATTTAAGCCAGCTGAACTACTGCAGAAACTCCAATATGGGCTTGCACTTGAGTTTTTATGTTTGAAACTGTACACAATCCTGGAATTGATGAATTTTCCCATGAAGGCCATTAATCAAGATGCCACTTAAATGTGATCCTGAAAAACTTTCCTTGGTACTTTGCAAGTGCCAAATACCCAGATAAACTTGTGACCAAGATTCATTTATCCCTTGACACTTGGCGAGTTCAAGAGCCAAGATATAAGCACTGAGATGCATAAGCACCGAGCGTGTTCACAATGATTCTGCTACACACCAGTGTCTTTGTGATTCATTGCAATCTTGTGGAAAAAAACTGCATTCCCTTGTAATTGAGCATGGCACTACTCTCGCTCTCTGCCTGACAGTGGGATGTGTGGCTACCCCTCCTGGAGAAAACAGTCCGGACTGAACCACTGTCCAAAAATAGGGGTATGCCTTCTTCATCAATTCCCCCCTGTGCTCCCCGGCCTATTAAAATGAGCTGGTTCTAATGCATGTTACCACAGACTAATCCCACATGACATCCCCCAATTCCATTTCAGACTCTTCTGTGCAGGAGTCATATGGCAGTTGGAGGTATGAGAGTTGATCAATTCATTGTAAACGAGATGTAGCTTTTGATATGGCGCTATCAATATTTATTAGCTTGGGGAAGACTCCAGGCAATCTTTCCTGTATTTACAGAAGGGAGGGGGGTTAGTCAATTGGGTGACAGTGTAAAACTCTATACAATGTCCAAGGGAGAATAAGTGGAACTTTACTCTGAGATTTACATCCAATAAGATGTAAATCATGCATCAGTGTGAACTTTAGACTGTTTATAAACTCTGCCATAGTTCACCCAACTAATGAGCTCTTGCAACATATCCACACTGCTGTCGTCCGTGAATTCATGCAACATTTTTGGCCAGTATTATTTGCTCAAAGCTGCATTGTGAAATAAGGTTGATCAGTCTCATGGTGTTGGGTTAACTGCTGTCACCAAGAGCACAATCCTATTTTATTCTCCAAAGTCACGGAGAAGATAATCTGTGTGGCGTGTCAACATATTTATTATTGTTTGTTTTCTCCCTGTTGTGCATACATGAATTGCCAACCCCAACATGACATTTATTCAGACTGTTTATCCAACTCTGAGTCTCCTAAAAAGAGGTATAAAATTTTCATTCCTAGGCAGGATGAATTCTTAATGCTGGGAGAAGCACAGTGAGTCCTGCGTCATGGCTTGGGGCGTTGAATATTTCATTATACTGGGAGTTAGTACCTCCCCTCCCCCAGCTCAGACTCCCAGGGGGCCTTTTCTTCCCATCGATGACGCAATCACTTCCTGCCCCAGCGGTGGCTATGGGCCGGGGCAGCGGCCAGGCCCTTTGCATGCGTTCCCAGAAAGACGCTCACATCCCAGGATGGTGCTATAAGTGGGGCCTGAAATGTGATGCAGCCTCGATTCCAGCTTCCTCCACTCAGCCCTAATGGAGATGAAGAGCCATTAAGAGCTCTTTGCTGCATGTGCAGTTTCTATTGATCACATTGACTGAACTCGTTTTAGCCAATGATCCGATTACAAGTATTGCTCCCATCCCCCCCTGCCCCGCCCCACCTGCTTTGCTGAGGTGACATGCCGACGTAGGCACTTCAAGCATCTTGGAGCGCTGTGTTTGAGACAGGGCTCTGTCAAGCCAGCTTAACATTAAGGTTTCTTAATTAGGTTATTTCTGTAACTGGGACAATTACCCTGCCACATACTGGGCACAACACTGTTGTAGGTTGTAAAACAGTAGCCTACCCTTTTGGTTGAGTTCAATAGTAATGAGTGGTAATGCTACAAGTTCTGGTGAATACATATAAATAAATGAAAGATCATTCATATAGCCATAGCATGATGCCAGGGCAAAACTTTCAAAAAAACAAGAGATTTTTTTAAAATTATATTATTCTTGATATATTTGGTTACATCTTTCTTTCCATGTAAGTAGACTATATTGTTATGCATACTTTCTCAGAATTTTTGAGCGATTTGCTCATTTTGATTCTTTGTCGGTCCAAATTCATATTTAGATTTATTACAAATACAGAAAATTTCTATGATGTCACTGAAAGAATTTGAAATGTATAATTTGACAGTACTGAAACTAGAAGTGTTACACCAAGACAAAAAAATCCCCAAAAATGTAGTAAAAACCAGTTTGTCAACATGAAGTCACAGAATTCAGTAATCTCAAAAAAAGAAGATAACTGAAAAAAATTTTGAAAGCTGGTGAGCCTATCCAAAAAATGTTACATACGTTACGTACGTAACATGGTGTCCTCTAAGATTTAAAAAAAAAAAAACAAGAGTAGAAGAAATCTGTTATATTGCCTTCTGTTTGTGTGAAACCACAATAATTGACTAACTGGTGAAATAATTGGGTTTTCAAATATATTGGACTAAGTGAAAAGTAGTCACAAATGTGGACACCATCCACTATAAACATGACCTGCTTTTACCTTGCAAAAATTAAATGCGAGAAAGTTTTTGAGGTTCGTCAACAAATCATTTTGTATCGTGTACGTCTTCAGTCACACAGTCACATTTGCAGAATTCTGGATTTTCACAAACATGGCCAGTGAGCTCATGCTACTTCACACTGTTCCATCCAGTAACATTTTATGGGTCCATTTGAGGTGGAAAAAGTAGGCATCAAAGGAGCTTTGTCACGATTACTGTGCATACTCACAATTTTGAACAAAGTAAATTCGCTCTCAACTGCAAGTCAAAATCTAGAGGGTATTTTTCTTCTACGATTATTGACGATGACAACCAGCTTACATTCTTCATATCCCTTGGCTTAAGCTTAAAATAGCACTTTTGAGACTTCCATAGAAAGCTCCTTAACATAAAAAGCATAATGCCAGAGTGACTAAAATACAGAAATACAATGCAAAATGAAGACGGATCGGCAAGGATGGAATCAGTTAATGACTTGCAGTCAAGCATATTCACTTACTTGGGATTTAAGTTCTGAGCACGTGCAGCAATTATGACACAGTTCCTTTAATTACCTTAACCCTATCTAGACCAGGAGGGTTATTCCCGCGCCAATTTTCATGTCGTGTAATTTCTGAACTGCTTGAGCTAACACCACCAAACTTGGTGACTTTTCCTAAAACTTGTTCGGGAACTATTTTATACCAATAAATCAAGTCCACCATCTTCAGCGTTTCCATGGCAACAGTGTTCTAACAGGTATGTCTGACAAAAAAGTCGCCGATTTCGGTTTCATCAATGTAGTTTCCAGATTTTCTTTTTAATATATACTTATTCCATTATATTTACAATATCTTACATCAACTTTGTTAAGTAGAATTAATCTATGCCAATTTGATGACATCATTGAACTCAAAGGGCTAAAAACCAAGATGGCGAACTATATCTTTGACTCGGGTACATTTTCCCTCAAATTTCATCGATTCCTTTTCTTTTCTAATATTTTAAACTATAAGAACTTGACGATAAGAACAGAGCAAGTTTTGCTTACACAAACCTGTAATCCTTTTTAAGTTTAGTTTCATTTCTTTCTGACCTGAACTTCAAAGAAAAACATTCTGAGTAAATGAAAAACTATTTTCACGGATCATAAATAGAATTTTGTGTATTTTATGGCCTCTCGGAGCTGGTGCACAACGGGATAAAATAAGCAAAGCATTCTGGGTAGCAAACATCAAAAAATTATGTAATAATGATTTCATAATAGGTCATAACAATATCAAACTGACTGCAGTGATTTAGGTTTACGTGTACATCATCCCCTGCAAATTTGGTGGTCATACGCCATGTCGTTTAGGAGTTACAGTTGACTATCATATTATGAGTAGTAGTTCAAGCCATTTTGCCACATCTAAGACATCATTTCATGATGTCGCTTTGACATTGTTGCTATTGCCTTTGGAAGCAGAAATCTCTGTAGACATGTTAGTGTTATGAGAGACATTATGTGTAAAAATTGTAATGCATACCCTAAATTTGCAAGAAATGACAGTGTTATGACAGTTTCGGGCAGCAAAATCAAAATATGACGCTACAATGACGTCATAATTGGTCATAATAATACCAAAATGATTGTAGTGATTTAGTTTTAAATTTACATCATCCCAAATTTAGTGGTCATAGGCCATGTCATTTCCCATCCCGGCCCCAGGAAGCCCCAAAAAGCCCGGTCTAGATAGGGTTAAAAACATCATTTGAATTACAATGCCAATGAAATTGTCACTAATTCTCCAGATATTAATTCAGATATTTAATGTTTGAAAGTGTAGTTACTTTGAATAACTTGATCAAACTAGTTTGATTTACTAGGGCACCCCCAGGTCTCTCCAGTATTGTACTTGCACATAAATAAATTGCATGATTTATTTTGCTGTTTTTAACATTTTAAAATTTTCATAATTGCTTATGTACGTACTAAAGATATTATTATTAAAGGCATGCTGGACGGCTGTGTATAACTCAGAAGAGTTCGTGACATATCAGATGACATTGCATTTACATCTGCATATCTTAAAGTCCCTGACTGACTGGCTCTGAGCTGTCAAAATGCCTTGCTTATACTGCTACAGGGACCACAATGTCCTGTCCTGATTCTATCAATCACTTCCAAAAAAGAATGTCATAGTCAGATGAAAGAATCATCACCAATAACAGAGGCAGACCTATACGGTAAAACTGAAGGAAGGCTTTAAAAAAGCTGAACATGGTTTTCAAACAAAAAGAAATGACACCTTTATGCATAACGTCTGTTGATCCATTGGTGTGTTTGCACGTTTTTTGCGGGGTTCCCTAAAGGAAATGGGAGGAGAGACAGCAAAGCTTTAGGCCTCCCAGGATAGAATCAGCAATGACAAATGAAAATAAAATCTGCTTGCTGACTCTCTGCTTCAAAAATATACTTATTTCTGTATATTTTCTATTTATGTCTTCCCACTCATCTCTCTCAACAAGGTATCTCTGAACAAGTTTCACTTGTTTCTGAACTAATGCTCTTCAAGCAGTGAATGTAATGTGGCTTGGAAAACCATATTCTTTATTGCTTTAACAATGCTAATGTCATCGCTCAGGAGAATGTTTTCCAGCAGCTATGTTTTTCAGTATGTCATAAAACATATGCTGCAGTAGGACAAAAACATGATTTTTGCAGAAAAGTCAGAATAATAGAAGAACTAAGTTGAACTTGAAATAAGGAAAGGCCTACCACTCTTGTCAGCTGTATTTTTTCATTAATTGTTCAAGCTCAACTGGCCCATTGTGTTGACTGTCATGTTAGGTTAATGGCAGTCGCTCATTACCCCAGTCAGATATGTATTAGTGTGGAGTAACAATGCCCTGAGAGTCTCAGGGTTGGTAAGACCTGCAATGTTTCCCAAGCAGATGGTCAGTGTGCAGAGGAGAGGCCTATCACCAGACTCCCTTGGACACGTGTCTGAAGTGAAAAATCTGCCTGGATTGGGAGGGTCATGAGCTGAATACTAATGTGACCCTTACTGGAGAGAGAAAAGAAAAAACACTGCTGTTGTTTTCTTCCTGTACCTGTCTTATCAAGGACCCATATTCACAATGATTAAAACTGAGCTGGTCTGCACAGAACAAGGGATGCTGCAATAGGACCTCTGGATCAGATTATGTAGCACATGATACTGAATTAACCCCTTTGCACTTAAGGCAAATTTAGCAGTTTAAGCGTTACCCTATTTAATGCTTTATAATTCAAGATTTCAGGTTCACGGGGGGGGGGGGGGGGGGGGGGGCACGGGGGGGGGGCAATGGCTGACACAAGACAAGACACAAGACCCTTGTAGCATTTAGAATTCTTTTCTGAATTTTAGTGTAGGATAAGGGCAGCAAGCACAAAAAATCAACAGGAAACTTCAGCGTCAAAACAAGAATTGAAGCACTGATTACTAAAACCCCACAAGTCAAGTCAAGTGAAGTGTGACTTATGGGGTTTTAGTAATAGGTGCTTCAATTGAAAAACGGCTGGGAGTTATAATCTCCCAGACCACAAATGTGCTTTGTCTGAGTTTGAGATTCAACATTATTTACTGTTTAATAGCCAAATAAGATGGCTATCCAAGTGGCACTCCAGGCTTTTTAGGTTGTACAGTTTTCATGAATATGGGCACTGGTTTTTAGTACTGCAAATAGGTAGCAATAACTTACCCCATGAGCTATGACATAACATTGCATCTATTGTTTTATGTCAATGTTAACACTGAAATTGAATGAAAGTGGTGAACGATAGCATTACTTCACAAATTGAACTTGTACTGGTTATATTCTAAACTTTAGTTTAAAAAAGAGAATCACTATCAACTGAATAATTTAAGGAAATCATTTTCTGAGCAATCCAGCCATCCCGCAAGGTTTTGTGGACACCAGTTCAGGTTGTCTATTAGAAGGCTGATACTTAATTCCAGAGGATATCCCCAGAATTAAGGAACAAGCTGAGCCAAATTCCTGCTTAGCATGTGGTCATCAAACTATTAAAGCCAGGTTCTGTTCTGGGAATGGGAGGTCCTGTTAAACTCTGCAATACACTATACACTGTCCACTGACCCTTCATAGAGTCCATGGCTACTCAGGACCCTTGTTTATTGCTGATTTAAGTCTTATCTGGAGTATGAAGCTGGTGACTATAATAAACTCTGAAAATTTTGGACTCTGGAGGTCCTTGGGTCCGTAAGGCATGTTTTCAGCATGAGTGAACAATAATATTGTTCACAACGATTCTGGTTAAACATACAATCCCATTACCAAAAAAAGTTGGGTAGCTATGTAAAATGTGAAGGAAAAACAGAATGCAATAATTTCCAAAAAAAAGTATGCCCTGCATTTAATTAAAAATAATAAAGTATAATAAATAAGAAAAAATTTTGAAAATGAGAAATGTTATTGTTTTTGGGAAAAATTTGTGTTCAGTCTGACTTTGACACTAGCGACACGTTTCAGAAAATTTTGGGACAGGGTCAACAAAAGACTGGAAAGGTTGCATGATGGCAAAAAAATCACCTGGTGGAACATCTCACCGCTAATTTTGTCAATTGGCAAAAGGTCAGTGATATGATTGGGAAAGAAAAGAGCATCCCAGAGAGGCTGAGTTTTCAGGAATAAAGATGGAGAAAGCTTCATTACTCTGCAAGAGACTGCATGATCAAATAGTTAAACAATTTAAGAATGACTGTTCTCAATGTAAAATTTTAAGGGATTTCATCATCCACAACAAATATTGTCATTAAAACATTCTGTGCATATGGAGACTTTTCTGTAGGCCTATGCAAAGGACAAGGCCAGAAACTGGAGCGTTGTGTTAGTTCAGTCAGGCACAAGAGTCAGGCTGGTCACAAGCTCGTTTCTGTCCAATCAGTCTTAACTTAAGCTTCTCCCACCCAATTGGCGAGCTTTTATGACCAAGGCAGCGTGAATTAATTTCTCTAGCGCCGCACCCTCTACACCACTCCTACTCAGGTTTACTAAGAAAATCTGCTTCTTATCTTATCTGCCTCTCATCTTAGAAAAATTCTTTTAGTTTTTGTGAGGACAATTGCTCTCCCCACCATCAGGGGGCAGAGAGACGCTTTTTTCCTTTCCCCCTATTTGAAGCTTATCTGGCCCATCTGCTATGGAGGTAGTGGTTTTTCATTCTCTCAGGGGCAATTTAATATTCACAAATAAAATATCTAGGGTAGTCCTTCCTCTATGTATCGCAATTTGGTGGAGGTTAATTTAACTGATTAGGAAATGGATTGATTTTATGCTTCCACTCTCTTTTCAGGTTATTAAACCCTGAAGTTTGACTGGTTGATGGAGTGGGCACTCTTCTAATGCCTCAAAAATCTTTTTATGGAATTGCTTTCTGCGTAAAGTCTAATCAAATATTTGGTAAGATGTGTGTGCGAGATCTATCACTACGCAGGGTGTTCCACAAGCCCTGACGGCCAGCGATTTCGCCAACTACTCGGTCCTACTCCGCCGGCTACTTTCCTGACAATTTAAAAAATTTAAGGCGATTTTTGATGCGATTTATTTTGAGAGACGCTTTTCAGTTGACTGATTTACTGTCTCTTAGTCGCTGCACTGTAACAGTAAGCCGCACTATGCTTAAGCTGACTCGAAAACAACTTCAACATCCAATGATATTGTGCATCATACAAACTCTAATTAAAGTACTTCCATCATCTGCGCGTCGTTGTATTGTCTGAAATTTGAGCAGGAGCTAGGATGCTGCCCAAAAAGAAGATGAAGGTGAATAGCAGGCAGACATTAAAGATGTCCTTTGTAAAGAAGTGGTGCGTTTCCAAAAATCAAAGACTCAGATATACACAGTTCGACCCATTGACTGTGAGTGGACAAACTCAGTAAGTTGCTATGCTTTTGGGAAACGCACCAGCAGTAGCCTACTACCACATTCCCCAGTGTTCAACCCGGGGACGGTGGTTGCCACTATGCGATAAATGGAGAGTATCATATGGGCATTTTCATAACACACACTGTATCAACCCAAGACCCCAGTATCAGCCCAAGAGCTTTCTCTGGTCGAGGGTTGATGCACAGTGTGATATGAAAATGCGCATATGATGTTCTATTTATCATATACTGATTTTGACCATAATTAATGATGCGTTTTATCCAAAGCATTTATTTCAGGTTATTATTGTCATCATTACAGGTCAGTAGCACAAGCATTTGCTTTTAGTCAGCGGTGTGTTCAAGTCAATGAAATAGCCACTTAGCTAGCTAGCATGTAAACGCGATTTTCTCCAATGACGTAATAAGTCCCCATTTCTACGATAGCTTGCGAATGAAACGTTTTACTACAGCCCTTTGCATGAATGTTGCTGCAAAACGCAGCATTACGCGTACAGTTTACAAATAATTCTGTATCAGGTTCCCTTTTTTAACGTAGTCCAGTTTAGAAATTTCGGCCGCTGAGGAATTCATAAGTCTCTCCGCCATGACAGCGTCTAATCAGCATCTGAAGCAATGAGTTGCCAATGACACTCTGGACTGTTGCTATGGCAATGGTTGCTGCCACTGATATGGGATTTTGACTGGCAAGCAGATACGGGTGATGCAAGATTTTTGCCCCACGGGCTGATACAGCCTCGTGCCTCACGCTCGTATTACATGGGCAGATTCCTTGTATTTATAAGGAAGTATATGATTCTCAAATATATTTAATTACCAGCATTTTCGACATCAGTTTTTAAGGCATTGAATTAACTCACGGTGACCCGAAGAAAACCTGCGTCGCAGTGTTGCATTCTGGCTGCGAGTGTGCTCATGCGTTCAACATGTCTTATCCATAACCATGCATTTGCAAAGACTACACAATATGACAACTGGTAAAATTGTTTTTCGCTAACATTCTGTTCAGTTTGTCAAATTTATCACGCATTTTCCTTAAATAAGGACATGAAACATGAAATGTCTTTCGAATATTCTGAATCGTGTAGCTCGTTAGACAGCATTTATTTAGCTTGGCTTAGGCTTTAACTGACCTTGTTTGCACTAATGTTCATAATTTGATATGCTCAATATGTTTCGCATTTAAATATTTTCTTCTTACTTCTGAAAAAATGTAAATACGTGAAGTGACATCTTAAAATAAATGACATTGCTGCGAAAATGCTGAAATGACAGCTGTAATTTTTTAATTAATATCACATGTATTGTACCGAACAGGCCAGCAGATACTAAAGGAATAAGCCCCGAGAAGCAGTGGGTTACAGTGATTTAATAACGGTGGAGGGGCGTTCTAAGCCTTAGTGCCCCTCCGCCGTTATAAAATCACGGTAACCCACTGCTTCAAGCGGCTTATTGCTTTTATAAAATGGCTACCCTACATACAGCCCATTAAATAAACACACGAGAAAAATCATTAACAATTTATTTGTAATAATGCAACAATAAAATTGAGAACTATACATACTTCCACCAAGCAAGATAAGCGTGGACAGTATGGTTGGCAAGCAACACAGACGCTAAGATTGCCTTTTCATCTAGCGCCATTATGTCACATCACGCTATTAGGGCTCGTTAATGTAGATATACTATGAAAGCGGACAATTTGGAATGTCTCCTTCGGTCTCCATAAGGCCCCGTTAAATGATTTTATGTTTGTCTCGGTTTCGTTTTCAAATTTCCTTGTTCTCAACTCGCGCCGATGGGCCATATCATTACAACCAGCAGCGAGAGTAGGGAACATAATTGACTTTTGTCCTCCACACTTGCCGGTGTCCAGAAAATGTTGAACTGTGCATTAGTTTGCTAGCCAGCTGTAATGAACGTACTGAGACTCCAATTTCGGTTCAAGCTCGGAAGAGCGTCTTTTATTCACATTACCGTTACTCATGGTCAGACAGGAACAGAGGTCAATGGCCAGAAATCAGGAATAACACAGAAAGCTCAATCGTAGTCAGGGACAGTCAAAATGTCAAAAAACCAGGAAATCAGTCAGCACAGAATACAGAAACGAAGGGAATCAAATCTTAGGGAATGGGGAAAGGGAAACGGTAATAGGAAGGGAAAAGAGGGAGACACAGAAATGAACTAAACAGTCGAAGTATAAAGGGAGCTGGGGAAACGGGAGACTCTCAAACTCACCACACTCACTCAACGAATACAATCAATTACTTGAATACAGAAAATCACAAAAGACAAAAACTTTCAATAATCGCAGAAACACACGGAGAAAAAGTGCAGAAACGGAACGACCAGGCAGAGCAAGGAACGGTCACGAATCAACAAAGACAAGCGGAAAAGTGGGGTCTTATAAACAAACTAATTAGAGTGTTTAGCCCAAGAAATGAATGACAGCTGAGAGGAGGCAAAATCTAGAACAGCAAAGGATAGTGATAGGACAGATTGAGCAATAGGTGTGCCCTGCTTCTTCAAACTAAGTAATCACCGTGCCTAACTGCTCTGCTCTAATGTGTAGTCCTACCCTTTTCTAATCACCAGTGCAGACAGTTAACAAGCACAGGAAGAAGGGAGCAGGAAGTACCCAACCAGAAAAAACAGGGGAAAAGACTGTGAATGGAAACAAGACACCATACTTAGACACACAAGGGAGCGAGAGACAAAAGACAAGCATTCATGAAACATGAACAATCACACTAGAAATAAATCTAACACAAAGAAACAAATAATTCTAAACATCATGGAACTAAAAACATACAAAAACAAAGCATAAATTACTTAATTCACAACACCAGCTTGTCAAATCGCTAGCGTTTTCTACAATGAATGTGGTGACCCTACACATAGCCCATAAAATAAATACGCAACAATCGCTAATATTGAAATAGCAAGCTAGTTAGCAACGCAGCTAGCAAGCTAAAATGATATCGTACTCTGTAATGCAATAGTTAGCTAGGTAGATAGCCAACTGGTTAACAGGTTGAAAGGCTAAACTTCCCTAACACTGAAATAGCGAGCTAAAAGTCTTGAAAAAGACGTAACCTAACGAGTCAGTTCAGCGGCGAGTGGTTGGTTGTGCACAGGGATATTTAGTGCTGCGGTCTGCCTCAGAATACAGTGGGTAAGAGTGATTTTATACCGGCTCAGCCAATCACATTTAAGGATGGGAAACACCCATTTTATAATGACTAATTACCACGACACGTCTCGAGTATTTCTCGTTGCTTTCTCGCGGTATCTCCTTATCTCCTGCGTGCTATTATCAACCTCGTACTCTGCCGAGACAAGCTTCGCAGCAGGCCGGCCGCCGAATCTACTCACGTACAGCGCCCTTCACAATTATTGGTACCCGTGGTTAAGATTTGTTAAAAGCCTTAAAATAAATTAATTTTTTATTGCAGAAGCATACTCTCACACTGAAAATTGTAGAAAAATGTAACCTTCAAGTCAAGTGAATTTTAGGGGGGAAAAAATCCCTGACTAAGAAAGAATTATTTTTCATAAAATCACATGTTCCACAATTATTGGCACCCCTAACAATTCCTCAGAAATAAATGTAATTGAAGTATTTCTGTCATTTCTACAGTAGTCTACAAAGTTGATCAGAGTATCTAGGAACATTTAATTAGTAAATCATCACTTCCTGTTTCCCTGGGGTATAAATATGATGTGACACACAGGCCATTTCTCTTATCCACTGTTCAACATAGGAAAGACAAAGGAACACACCATTCAAGTAAGGCAGATGTGTGTCGACCTTCACAAGTCAGGCAATGGCTACAAGAAAATAGCCACTCGCCTGCACCTGCCCATATCTTCTGTCAGAGGAATCATTAAGAAATTTAAAACTACTGGAACAGTGGTAAACCAGCCTGGACGAGGACTCAAGGTTATTGTGCCACCTTGCACAGTGAGGAGGATGGTAAGAGAAATAAAAAGTTCTCCAAAGCTCACTGTTAAAGAATTGCAACAAATGGTAGAATCTTGGGGTCACAAAGTCTCCAAAACAACCATCAGGCGCTATCTACATGCCAACAAGCTGTTTGGGAGGCATGCACGAAAAAAACCTTTTCTCTCTCACAATCATTAACGCAAACATTTGGAGTTCGCTAAGTGGTACTGGGACTTCAACTGGGGCCATGTGCTTTGAGGGAACACATAACGCAAATTTTAGCTCAGTTACGCTGGCTTCCAGTTTAGTTCAGAATTGAGTTTAAAATTTTACTTTTTTTTTTTTAAAGCCCTAAATGGTTTAGCCCCACCTTACATTTCTGAACTTCTGCTCCCACACTCTACAACCAGGTCACTCAGGTCACAAGATCAATCACTTCTTGCTGTCCCACGTACACGCCTCAAAACCCGTCGTGACCGTGCTTTTTCTGTAGCTGCTCCAAAGCTTTGGAATACCCTCCCTCCAAATATCAAATCCTCCCCTACAATGACCTCTTTTAAATCCAATCTTAAGACCCATTTTTTCTCACTTGCTTTTAATTCAGGCTGAGGTCTGGTCTTACTTGATCTTATTTTATTTTATTTACTTTTGTTGCTGTTGTTGTTTTTTATTATATATATTTTTTTTTTTTTGTTTTTGTTTTTGCCACAAATAACCACACTTAATCTTGTGTAGATGAATGGTCTTACTGTTTCTTGTTATGACCCTTTAGCTAAATTTTTTTGTTCAGCACTTTGGCTCAACCCCTGTTGTTTTTAAATGTGCTATACAAATAAATGACTTGACTTGACTTGACTTGACTTTGGTCAGATGAGACCAAGATAGAGCTTTTTGGCAACAATCACTCGAAGTGATTCTGGCAGAACACAAAAGATGAGTATGCAGAAAAGCACCTCATGCCCACTGAGAAGTATGGGGGAGGATCGGTGATTCTGTGGGCCTGTTTCTCTTCCAGAGGCCTTGGGAACTTTGCATGGAATCAGGAACGCTTTGAAATACCAGGACATTTTAAATCAAAATCTGGTGGCCTCTGCCTGAAAGCTGAAGATGGGTCATCAATGTGTCTCTCAGCAAGATAATGACCCTATTCATGTGGCCAAATCTACACAGAAATGGTTCACCAGACACAGAATCAAGCTCCTCCCATGGCCATATCAGTCCCCAGACCTCAACCCCATTGAAAACCTGTGGAGTGAGCTGAAGAGGAGAATGCAGAGGAGAGGACCCAGGTCGCTGGATGATTTAGAGAAACTGTGCAAAGAGGAATGGTTGAAGATCCCTCTTTCTGTATTCTCCCATCTTGTGAAATATTATAGGAGAAGATTAGGTGCTGTTTTGTTGGCAAAAGGGGGTCGTACTAAGTATTAACGTCAGGGGTGCTACTAATTGTAGCACACATGATTTGATGTAAAGGAATTATTTCTTAATGTGGGATTTTTTTCCCACTGAATAAATGCACTTGAATTAAAGGTTGGATTTTCCTCTTTTTTACATTGTGGTCCTATATTATTTAGAAAAAAACTGAATTTATTAGAAGCGAAAGAACACATCTTAACCACAGGTGCCAATAATTATTGTGGGCGCTGTATGCCTAGATCCTGCCAAATGCGCAACGTAATTTAATCCAAATTAGGCTTATCCACAGTTGTTACTGAGAATTACTTTTTATATGCGCATTTAATAGATATAATACATTGTTGCATTGCTGCTGCGTTGCATTGCTGCGCTAATCATTAATCTCTGAAAATCGAGGGTGGGCTGAAAAAGAGTATACGATATCCAGCAGTGGTTGAAGAATCACTTTGAAAATCTCAGAATACATATACCGCTGGTCTGAATAAAACATAATGTGCTACATACATGTAGATTGTAATTTTCCATTTATTTCAGCCTGTTTACTGTTTCATCATTTCATCAGCTCATGAGTAGAGGTGGGCGACGAGGGCCGTTTCTGTCCCCGGGTTTCATTCCAACTTCTGGCCCTGAAGTAAACTGTCTTAATTTGCCAAACCATTTGTGAAATCTGATATTTTTACTGCATTTCTTTAAATTATCATGAATGACCACCAAAGACTGTTCATGTCTCCCCAAAATGTAACATTTTACTTTGGTATCATATATGCACAAATCTATGTTTGGGTGTACAACCAATTACCTCAATTAGTCCAGGTAATTGATGGAAATAAAAACCTGCATACACACCGGCCCTCCAGGACTGGAATTGCCCACCCCTGCGGTAGAGGCATATAAACTCATTATGTTTGCTGTTTAATAGCCCTCGGTTTGACGATGTTGGTTTATATTGTACATACATTTATACTGTAAATTCACCGTAGAATGTTTTCTGTGCACATCTCATTCTGTCATAAATAAAGTAACCAATCTATCGATTCACATGTCAAATTATATCGAAAGCGACGCCTTGTTGCAATATCCTGAAAAAGACAGAGCTCACATTCCATGTCATTTTTCCTTCAGTTGGAATTGATTAAGTGTACAGTAATTACCCACGCCCGACGAGGCGGCGTGGGTATACAGTTTAGCACCGTCTGTCTGTCCACGCGACAGCTCTGTCCCTGTCCAAATCTGCATTTTGAGGTCAAAAGGTCAAAGGACAAGGTCAACAAGAGGCGCGGGTTAGCATCTCTATGGACATGGGCGACTGCCCACATTCCCCATGCGTAGCACCGCCACTGGTCCCGGATGATAGAACAAAGAAAGGTCCAACAAACGCACACCTAAACCATGACAGGACCACTCTAAGGGACAGCACCAGAAGTTCGCCGAGAACCTCGTGCATGGAACTCAGAGTTGAGGCTGGGATCGAGAATATCCCGAGAAGGGACCCAGCACCGCTCCTCAGGCCCATATCCCTCCAGTCCACAAAAAATTGAGCTCTGTGACCTACACGCCTCTCGACCAAAATGCCACGCATAGTATAAACCGGGCCCCCCTCAATTATCCGTGGCGGCGGCGGAGGCTTGTTAACCGGAGCCAGGATGCTAATGCTAATCGGTTTTAGCCTTGAGTCATGAAATGAGGGGTGGATACGCAAGGACCTGGAGAGTTTTAAACAGACAGTAACCAGGGTTGATCCTCTGCACTATTTTAAAAGGGCCAATGAAGCGAGGAGCCAACTTTCATGACTCCACCTTTAAGGGAAGGTCCTGAGTAGAAAGCCAAACTCTTTAGCCAACCCGATAAGATGGGGCCAACCGGC
Organism: Gymnothorax reevesii; assembly: GCA_029721435.1. NCBI lineage: Eukaryota > Metazoa > Chordata > Actinopteri > Anguilliformes > Muraenidae > Gymnothorax > Gymnothorax reevesii. The sequence goes on from CM056575.1 coordinate 77,801,664, forward strand.
GCCTTATATCAGCTGCGGTCTTCTATCTCTGCCTTGATCGCAACAAAGAGCACTGGACCCTGCCCCAGACAGAGCGACAGCATCGAATAAAATAATTGACAGATGGGACTTCAGAACCCCTTTCAGTCTTAGGAAAAAAGGTAAGGTGGGGGTTGCTAGCCCAACTGACCCTGAAATGGTAAGAGGCCTGTGGAGGAGTTGTCCAGAAAATTATGGGAATATTCAGCCCAAGCTAAAAAAGGACTCCATGATGATGGCTTATCAGCCACCAAACAACGAAGGGTATTCTCCTGAGACTGGTTAGTCCGCTCTGTCTGACCATTCATCTCTGCTGAAAGCCAGAAAAAAGGCTCACAGTGGCCCCCAACAGACTGCAAAAGGCCCGCCAGAACTTAGCCGTGAATTGCGGGCCCCTGTCTGAAACCACATCCTGCGGGAGACCATGCAGGTGGAAAACATGGTCCACAACAAGAATGGTCATCTCCTGCGCCAAAGGCAACTGTGATAAAATGGGCGGCCTTCGAGAAAAGGTCAACCATGACCAAAATGACAGTGTTGCCTTCAGAATTAGGCAAACCCATGTAAAAATCAAGAGCGATGCGGCTCCACGGGCATTTAGGGACGTATAATGGCCTCAACAAACCAGAGGGAGGGAGGTGGGTAGTCTTATTCCTAGCGCAGATGCCGCATGCTGCTTCAAACTACCAGACATCTTCCATTGTGCTGGGCGGTAGGTTAACGTAAAGAGATTAAAAAATAACGACCACCACGCCTGCTGGAAATTACGTTGCTTAGTCTGTTGAATGTATTGGAGATTTTTATGAACCGTCCAAACCACAAACGGATGCTCAGCCCCCTCCAACCAATGGCGCCATTCCTCTAACGCCAGCTTAACAGCTAGCAAGTCTCGGTCACCAATACTATAATTCCGTTCGGCTGCCGACAATGACTGGGAGAGGTAGGTGCACGGGTGTAGCTTATTGTCACTCCCAGTGGCGTTTTTAAGTGTACAGACTTGGTGGGGCAAGAATGTATGATATGGGGTATGTGGTGATTTCTATACAACAATTTGGGATAAATTAGTTTGTCTGCTGCCGTTTTACTTTACAAGCTTTTAGTTAAAAGTCAACATTATCACACACATGCACACATACAGAGCAGATGAGGGAGAGAGAGAGCGCACGCAAGTGAGTGAGTGAGAGGCGCCAGCCATTCGCTAATATGGGGATCGACGTTTGTTTAAAAGCCATATACCACCGTTGCTCCACAACGCTCACAGACATCAAGGCCATAAACAACGTCGAGTGCTCAACACCACTGAGTGCCACAGCAAACCGCACGCGCAAACAACTTAGGATAGATCCACTCTATGACAGCATTATGAAAACAACCTTATCCATAAGCATATACTATGTGACACACTGTCAACACCATTTATCCTCGATCCTGTCATGGTTTTCTAAGTGCATTTTGCTTTCTTTGTTACTCTTGTCCCTGACGACATCGTTTTCTTTCCACATCGGATTTTTTGCCCAGCTGGCTGATTAATCCTGGGCGGTCCTTCCCGGAGCCTATTTAAGCGGGTAGTCGCCACGCCTCCTTCGCCGGAGTGTTTGATATGACTTTGCTCACTTCGGCTCGATATATTTCTAGTCAGAGGTTTGCAGATTTATATATATATTCTTTGTTTCAGGGAAACTTAGCTTCTTTAGGTTATTTGGCACTGTTGTTGGATGCCTTGTTGGCATTTTATTTCACTTAGATATGAGCGCATCCTGTCAAAGTTTGCTCGCCTAAAATGGAAAATTTTTGTTTTTGACTACACCTTTTTAACTTCCCATGAAACATCAAAGTTAACAGCAGAGTGATCACTTGTCCCAAGTGGCTTCAGTACCTCAACATTGCTAATTAGTCCCCTACCGGAAACGGAGGGGACTATAGGATTGCACTCCATCCGTCCGTCCGTCCGTCCGCCTGCATTTGTGTCCGCTCCATGACTTCAATACCGTGTGACCTAGGAACATCAAAGTTGGTGTGTGGATGCAACTTGGGGAGAGGGTGTGTCATGTACCCTATTCAGGTCACTTTGACCTACTTTTAAGGAAATATAATATGCATACACCGGTAGGGGACTAGTATTGCGCAGCAATACGAGATTCACCAATAGGCGGTGCACTTGTTCTATCTGGGTCATTACAGAGCATTAAGTCTAAAATTGCCTTCTCTCTGGTAGGTTTATTAACATACTGCACTAAGAAATTATCATTTATAACATCTCGAAATTCTTCCTCCCTCCTACCCTGTCCTTTCATCATTTCCCAATTGATGCCAGGATAATTTAGGTCTCCCATAAAATTAGTCCCTCCACCTCTACAAGCTTCCTAAAAAGCATTTCATTGATTGTACTGTCCAAAGCTGGTGTTCGATAGCATACTCCTATATTTAAACCTGTCTTGTGTTTGCCAATGAGCCTGACCCAGATATCTTCACAGGACAAGGAATGTTCAATTTCAGGAATTTCGCGTACATTTATGTTTTCGTTTGCATAGATTGCTACGCCCCCTCCTCGCCTATTACATATATTCTTCCTAAAGAGCTTATAACTTTCTATATTATATTCATCTCCATCCTCTTTTCTTAGTTGGGATTATAGAGACATGGCTATGTCATAGCCCTCACTAATCATTACAGCCTCAAGTTCTGGAAATTTTTTTTTTCTTCTTGCATTTAAATAAAAACATTTCAGGTTATTACAATTGCTCTTCCCCCTTGATTTCCCATGTGGCCGCTGCTTCAAGCCCCCCACTACGCTTTGTTGCTTTAAAAGTAAAACATCAGCTTCCATCGGGGCAGTCTGTATTTCCCTATTTGTAACACTCACTAACCTCCCTGCCCCCCAAGTCCCTAGTTTAAATAATCCTGTGCTACCCTCAACATACGCTGGCCCAGTCCAAGGGTACCCCTCCAGTTCTGGTGCAGCCCGTCAGGCTTGAACAGGTCACCCCTGTCCCAGAAAAAGTTCCAGTGCCCCATAAACCTATACCACTCTTTCCTACACCAGGTTCATAGCCAAGTGTTAAACCTCCAGATAAAATTCAGCTTTCCTCTGCTTGCACGTGGTACCGGTAGAATCCCGGAGAACACTACCATTAAGGATCTGCTCATAAGCTTCTCCACTAATTCAACAAATTTGCCTTGCCTGCATTTGTCCCAACATGGACTATGACAACTGGATCCCTCCCCGGTCTGGCTAGGAGCTTGTCCGCACGCTCCAGGAGGTCTCCTACCCTGGGCACCAGGCAGGCAACACACCCTACAAGACTCCTTGTCACGCAAACAGACTAAGCTATCTATTCCTCTAACTATTGAGTCCCCCACTATCAATAGCTCTCTTTTCTGAGGGGTAGAGGCTAACAGGGTGCCCTGCTGCTCATCAGTCCCCTCACTCTCAGGGTCAGGGGCTAAGTCGAGTTCCTGCAAGGGCTGGAATCGGTTGGACCCCTCCACCACTGGAGAAGCTGTCGTTGAACAGCGTGCACACCCTTTCCTGCGCTGTTGACCTACAGTCACCCAACTTTTTCTCCCTGCCTGCTCTGGGATCCCAGTACCACCCTGCTTCGGCGTACACACCATTTTTCTAAACGACATACTACTTAGTTCCTTTAGGAACTCTACTGATTGTGAACTATGTCGTGCCGCCAACTGGCCCTGAAGATCAAGGATCTTGCTCTCCAGATGCTCAATTAGCTGGCATCGGTGGCAGACAAACCCACCCTGGAAATCTCTTTCCAAAAGTACGATCATTCTGCAACCGTCACATAGTTTTGGCCACATTTTGAACCCCCTACCTAATGATCTTGCTCACCCTAGATAAAAGAAAATTACTAATTCTGAGATGGAAGCTGAGGAACCACAATTTATTAATTTATTCACCTAGGAAGCCCTAAGCAGCAGTCACAATAGAAACCGTGGGGAAACTATGTAAATGGTTTATAAGCCTCTTTTAACAGGGGCTTAGTTTCAGTTAACAGAAATGAAATACCAAATTGAGCCAAACTCTATATTTAATAAGCACTCCTAATAAGCCGGCTTGAGTTTATCTTGTCCCAATACTATTAATAGACTGAACCAAAAATATCACAGGGCTTAGCTGAGAATCCAGATAAAACAGACTGGCTCCAACGCCCAGGAGAAACTAGAGGAGGCGGAGCACTCCGGTAAAAACTTACCTTTTAAAGTCTAACCTAACCCAACGGACGAGTCAAGTGACTGCTGCCCTACTAACAAAATACTAAATCTCAGATCCCCAGCCAAGAATGCAAGCAGTACTTATCTAGCGAGCTAGCCGCAAATACAACCAAGGGTAAGCGAGAAAAGGGTAATGACCTGGTCCCCTTTAATTAAAACAGGCCGAATAAACAGGTCGTTTACTATGTGATCGAATTAAAAGCGGTACCTCCCCCAACAAGCTGTCCTAAGCACTCGAACAAGCAGTCAAACTTTAACCCCTGAAGAACTACGCTCTGGTACCGGGGCGTAGTATTACGCATTATAAATACAGCATTTTTCCAAATCGCGACATTGTAAAGCGGCATATCCACATTTCGCGAAGAAACTCGGCCAAAAGCTCATGTAAACCATTTTTACCTCAACCGAACACAATTCAAGCACCAAGCAAGTAAATAAGCATGCAGCAGAACATATGATAAAATCATATCAGCACTGAATCACCAGGATTTCTGCTGAATTCGTGCTATACATAAAAACGATAACTCAAATAAAATAGGAAAGTCCACAGAATGCAACGATATGAGCCCTGTCATTTTAAACCGAGACCACATTGAAAGAACAGCAGGCATACACTTTACAGTCTACAGAGATGAGCAGAAAAAAATTCTTACCTTTGATATTTTGCAATAAAAAAACTGCTCGAGGGTAAATCTGCGCTTGCTATTTTTAGCTCAATGTGTTTGTGTTACAACGAAACTAGATCCGCCGGAATCCTAGCATGTTCTTTCCCAGAGCGTTGCTTCAAATATCTCAGTTCCGTAGCATTCAGCTTCCATGTAATGTACTTTCCTATCTGCTTTCGGCTTGTGATGCTGTCAGTAAGACTATGCCGGTAGGAATTTGATTGTATGAGTCTTGATGATTCTAACGAACTCTAAACCACCTTAATGGCAGAAACCTAGCCTGAGCTACAGCCTTGAGTTCCGAGTGCGTCAAACTGAGTCCATGGGACATATTTATGTTCTTGAATAGCGCGAAAATATAAACGCATAATTAGTTTGTTTGAGGTATTGTCCGAATAATTATCCGCTAAATATTCAACATTCATTTTCGAAGTCGTTTTCTCACAGAATCTTTCCACTATTCCGCACAAAAACTGAGACTACAACAGAACAGTACGTATTTTCCTTACCCATTCGTTGAATGGGAAATTTGACCATAGACTGTTGTCGATTGGCGCAGCCTATTGGATAAAAAGCCGCGCTGCTGAAAGGAAATTGTGAAGGTACAATTCCTGATCAGGGTACCTTTTTTTTTTTTGGAAATAATCGCATTTGCCTACTACAAATAATCGCAGAGGTTTTTGTTATTCTTACTTTTCTTTAACATATTTTCACATTGCCTTTGTATTTATCATTTTACTTATTTGTTTTGTTTTTTCAAACTTAATACATACAAGGAAAATTATCTTTGAATGGGAAATTATATTGGCAACAAAATTGGCAGACATAATAATAAATTTTTTTAATTCTAAAAATTAAAAAATGTTGTATTTGGATGGAATGGATGCCTGTAGTGATATATTAGTGAAATTTTATGGGTTTTACAGCTTGGTATCTGAGAAATCTGAAATGGAACACAAGGTACCTAAATTGCCAAAATGGAGCAGCCACCTAGACATTCCTCTCTAATTTTGCGCTGATTAACCTGATCAGAATAAATTTTGGCACAGATAATAATGACATTCTGTGCTGTAATTTTTTTTTAGAGGTTTCAGGCTGCAATTTAACAAATCGAAGTAAAACTTTGTTAGGTGCACAATGAGATCTTTCATTTGCACTGTGTTCCATCTCCATTTACTATGACTCAGTGACATTTTTAATGATTTTTACACCAGGTATGAAATCCCAAATGGTTTTACCTTTATTACGATATCAAGATTATTCAAATGGACCAAGCAGTCTCAGAGATATACTCATTTCATTTTGGGCTTGCCATTTTCAAGAAAGAGGCTCATGGCTTAAGGGGTTAAATCAGCTGATCAAAGCACAGCCACCGGAGGAAAATACAGAAAAAATACAAAAATGCAATACGAAATACAAAATACAAAAACCCCGGTTCGCATTAATATTCAGCTTGGCAATGCGTTTGTGGTAATGCAGTCAGGATAGAGAACGAAGGCGACTAAAAACCCCGGTGAACGTCAATATTTATTGGCTGGAAGACTTTATGAAAAGCAAGCAACCAAGTATGAACCAAGCCGGGCTATAGTTAGATATCCAGGTAATTCGATTATATTCTTGGCGTTGAGAGCTTGCAAGGGTTTGTTAGCTAAATCAGCTACAGAAAAAAAACAGGCGACAGTACCACAGTCCCTGAAAACCGGTTTACTTTGAATATCGCACAATTTGCTAAGACAATTATTTAGCATTTAATTTATTCTCTAAATTTAGCATTTAAATTCATTTTACTTTACCTTACTCTGCTTTGCTCCCGGGAGACTGAATCCCCCCCCAAAAAAACCCCCTTGTTTGACCAGATTAGCGACTTATTTTGGCTGTTTGCTCACCAAGTTGTTACAGGGGGAAAAAGGTGAAAAATACGGGGGGAAGATTCTACCTGTCCCTACTGCAACAAAGGTTATACCTCGGGAGCAAATCGTCTAATCTCTATTATTGTTTGAGTCTTAACACACAAATTGTTTTTAGAAAAACCCCTTTTACACAAGCGTAAATTCTCAGCTTCAGTCCCACACGTCTTCCTCTCTCAACTAAAGCAGTATGATCACCAACGAACAGCGCTACAGCACAGCCAAGAGGTCAAATATATGCTTTTTGATAGTGTCATATCTACACGCTCTATTGTCACCTCCACTGTGGACTATAATGTATTATTGGAATATTTCAGGCAATGAACTCATATCTTCAGCACTTTGGTGGCTACGGATTTTTTATTGATATGTTGTACTTTGGACTAAAGTGATTCCAACCATTGCCGGACATACTTGGATTACGAGAGGGAATCTATCATAGACTGGCTGCAGTCAACAACAACCTGCAACAACCAGCACCAGCCAGCTTACTCACAATACAGATGTGTTGGATAGACAGGAATCTCATTACTGGTGCCTGTCGCACCTCATTTCCTGTTTGTCAAAAGACTTGACCTTGAATTTAATGACAAGAATGTAATCATACTACTCTAAATTGAGTAAAATGGAGAAAATGGCAGAAAACTAGCAGTCAGGTCCCAGTGAGTACACTACCTGACAAAAGTATTAGGACGTTTCTCATTCACACTCAATTTTTGATGTACATGTGTTATACTGTATTATATGCGAGCATTGTAGGACTTTTGTCCTAAAATATACATGTAAACATCACAGAACATTATTGAACATTTGGGGAAACTACAGATATACATATTGACATATTTTTTCTCTGTGCGAAAAACTCTCAATATTGGTCTGTCATCAGTAAGAAATATTATCATAAATTGTGCTTGCATGATGGTAATTTTCAAATTTACATGTTTGAAATTGTGTCCTTGGCATAATGGAAGATCAATGGCTACTGTTGGTCCAGTCATTATGATCAGGTGTGACACATGGGGTGATTTTAATTCTCTATAAAAGGGGGGTGAAGACAAACAATAATTCAGGATGGCCTATCCAAAATGAGGTCTGTATTTTTATTTGAATAAACAACTATTTCCAAACATGATACATTCAGTATTTTCTACTGCACTGTAAGAAAATCACACACATAAATAGTTGTGTCCTAATACTTTTGTCAGGTAGTGTATGTCCATCTGAGCATCTCCATGTTCACTTTTATTAGAAGATAAAAATGGGAGCCAAAGTGCCTTGCTGAAAAAAAGAGCAATGTGCAATCATTGATTGACTTGCCTCTGCTTTAAATTGGTCAAAAACTTTCATACATTCCCTAAATTTTTATAAGCATCTATGCTATAACTAAGCTTTCCATTTCCTGCATACATAATAGAGCATCCTATCACTCACGTATAAAAGACTTTCAGTTTCTTTTACCTTTCCAATTATAAATTAAGTCAAAATTAGGGAATTTTTCCTAAATTGGAAGACTTGGTAATAACACTGCCATTTCACAACATTTATGTAGTACACTGAAAATTTGAACAACTAGACCAATTTAAAAGAGCAGCTCAACCACTCAAAAGATTGCAGCATTATCAGTAAGTAGCTACGGCTGCTTGAAATATTATTTTTGTGTTGTTACCAATCTAAATGCAAATCTAGTTGTTGGATTCAAAATATTGACAAACTAGGCTTATGCCGTCGAAGGCGACGGCTTGGGGTATATCCCCGAACCCCCCCAATCCTCCAATTCCCCAATCCTTGAATAGACTTTCATTTGAACATAATTTTAGGTCAATCGGACAAATGGTTCTGAAGATATGGCCAAAATGGTAATTTACCATCACAAAGCGCCACCTGGTGGCAAAATATTAAACCATACAAGGTATGATGCCATCATGTGACACGTTATGAGGTCATGACCTTGCAGTTGCACAAAGTTTCATGTCAATTAGACAAATGGTTCCAAAGATATGGCAAAAATGGTGAATTTTATGTGACAAAGCTCAACCTTTGTGTCAAAATTTTGAACCAAACAGGTATAATGTCATCATAGGACACATCCTCAGGTCATAACCTATCATTTGCACTTGATTTGAGGTCAATCGAACTAATATTTCCAGAGATATGATAAAAACAGTGATTTTTTTCCATTTTTGGTCCCTGGTGGCCGATCTAGAAATTGTAAATTGTCCAAAATCGAATCAGTTCTTCCTCTTTATGATACTTACTTATATGCAAAACATGAAATTTCTAATTGCAATATCACTGAATTTATCGTGTTTACACGTAGGGCGGTGGCGGCGGTCGGACCCAAAACATAATATCCCCGAAACGCCATTCGGGGATATAAAAATAGCTGTTAATTGAAATCTAGTTGTTTGAAAGGAAGTGAAAATTGTTATCATGAAATTTATATTTCCTCAAACTATGTGCCACATTTTAATGCCTTCATTTAATACAACCCCAATTCCGAAATAGTTGGGACAAAGTGTAAATTGTGAATAACATCGAAACGCAATGACTTTCAAATCACACCAGCCAGTCTTTTATTCACAATAGAACAGAGATAACCCAGCAAATGTTGAAACTGAGAAATTTTACAATTTTATCCACAAAATGAGCTCATTTCAAATTTGATGGCTGCTACAGGTCTCAAAAAAGTTGGGACAGGGGCCTGTTTACCATGGTGTAGCATTCCCTCTTCTTTTTAGCACAGAGTGGAGGCGTCTGGGGATTGAGGAGACTGGTTTCTTGAGTTTAGCCATTGGAATTTGATCCCACTCTTGTTTAATACAGGCTTCCAGCTGCTGAAGAGTTTTGGGTCTTCTTTGACAGACTTTTTTTTTAATCATGCACCAAATGTTCTGAATCGGGGAAAGATCGGTACTGCAGGCAGGCCAGTTCAGCATACAGGCTCTTCTACTACGAAGCCATGATATTTTAATAGTTGCAGTATGTACTTCTGCATTGTCCTGCTGAAATACACAAGGCTCTCCCTGGAATAGATGTCATCTGGAGGGGAGCATATGTTGCTCTAAAACCTTTATATACCTTTCAGCATTCATGGTGCTTTTTAAAACATGCAAGTGTCCCACACCATATGAACTAATGCATCCCCATACCATCAGAGATGCTGGCTTTTGAACTAAACACTGATTACAGGAGAGGTGGTCTTTCTCCTCTTTAGCCCAGAGGACACGACGCCCATGATTTCCAATAAAAATGTCAAATTTGGACTCGTCTGACCACAGGACACTTTGCCACTTTGCTACAGTCCATTTTAAATGAGCCATGGCCCACAGAACACGTGGCGCTTCTGGATCATGCTCAACAATGGCTTTCTTTTTGCACGATAGAGTTTTAGGTGGCATCTGTGGATGGCACGGCAGACTGTGTTTACAGACAGTGGTTTCCTGTGGGTCCATTTAGTAATGTCAATGACAGAATCATGCCGGTGAGTGATGCAGTGGCGTCTGAGAGCCCGAAGATCACGGGCATCCAGTAAAGGTCTTCGGCCTTGTCCCTTACACACAGAGATTTTTCCAGTTTCTCTGAATTTTTTGATGATGTTATGCACTGTCGATGATGAGACATTCAAAGACATTGCAATTTGATATTGAGGAACATTGTTTTAAAAGTATTCCACAATTTTTTAACGCAAGCCTTTCCAGGTGGAGAGCCTCTGGCCATCTTTACTTCTGAGAGACTCAGCCTCTCTAAGACATCCCTTTTATAGCCAATCATGCGACACAACTGATGGCAGTAGACTTAATTACTTGCTAAATTTTCTTTCAGCTGATTCTCTCATATACAGTGATGATTCTACAACGTGTAATCGGTGGGATCCCGCAAGTTTGACAGACTTGGCACAAAACAAAGATTTCAGTATGCCAGCAACTATGCATTACATTGAGATTTGGCGCGAATCCTTTGTTCTAGTACGTAGATTGATATGAAAACATTGTCTATAACAAACTTCTGTGCATTTATTCAACAAATTCATAAACCTACTGCAAAGATTGCTGCCAATATGTCGACAGCAAGAGACTTCTATATATTCCTTTATATGACTGTGGCTGGATGCATGTTTCTGTAACCCCCGTCACACTCGAGTGCTGCTTTCCAGTTGGTAAAACCAGTGAGGTAAAAACAGCATCCTCTCACCAGCGGTAATATATTTCCTGCTGGGAAAGCAAAAGCATGCATCCCGCTGAACTGAGTACTCTAGCCATGGTCGTGTACGATGCCAGGCTGGATTGAATGATTGCCATAAAGCACCAAATACACACTCTGGGTAGCTAGCTAATATTGGCTGGGATGGAGTGTTGCCATTCAATTCGGTAACCGCATGAGGTAGGGCTGAGGCAGTAGAGAGAGGGAACTGGTTTGGGGCAGTGCTTGTGGTGGATACTGGAGCCATAGTCATAGCTTCTGGTGTGCAAGCTACGGCATCGCTAGAGATGCCAAGTCTCACGCATTCGATGTAGGTCTCACGTATTTTTTGGCGTATTCAACGTAGTCCACAAGTATTCAATTAACGCTTATTAATGAGATTCTTAAGCGGAATTAAAATCCTTGTGCATTGAAGTTTCAGTTTCACTTGCGCAAAGGTGGACCTCACCACAAGTAACATGGAAAGCGACTCCGGAATTCTCGAGCTTGTCTTAACTCAGGGATTTGAAACAATGCATGTGTTTCATGATAAATTTTGTACATGAAATAAGACCATTTGAAACATCTTTTTGCAATTCCATTGTTTTCAATCCCTCAGTAAAGACAAGCGTGAGAATTCCCGAGTCATAATCAATTTCCGTGTCACGAGTGGGGAAATCCATCGTAATGCCCATGAAACTGATTAACTTAATACACAATGACTTATATTTCGCGAGAGAATTTCTTCAGTGTGCATTGATAAATAATTGTGGACTACGGCACAGCTACGTGAATGCCACTAAGATGCGTGAGACTCTCTGCATCGCTTGAGGTTGAAGCAGCACAAGGCTTGCTAATAGTGTGATGGCCCCAATTTGTTATTACATTTAAAACAACAGCAACAGCAAGGGATGACACACAGTTTTTAAAAACTTTAACACATTTAATTAACAAAGACAATAACTGACAATAACCTACAACTAAATGACCAAGATTGATAAATAAGAAAAACAGAAATAATTACAGTCCCTTTTTGGTGGGGTGGCTTGGTGATGTCCTGGATGACGAAAATGCTTTAACAAAGGCAAAAATCCACAAAAGAAACTTCACAGGTCTTGAACAGAAATGACAGGTCTGGTCACATGTATCCTTCTTCTTGCAATTTCTCCTCCTACTACTGTCTCAATTCTTTTGTTTATATACTCTTTTGCAGACCCCACCCACATTTAGACCTCTTTTTTTTTATTTTCGGGGACTTGCCCCAGACATGTCTGAAACATGTCCAAACATAACCCCAGTCTGAGCTTAACAAAAAAAAGGTAAATACTGCCATCTAGTGGCCTATATTCACATTACACCTCCATTCCAAAAGGGAAAAATTTTGACTCATAAAGGCAAAATTTTTCTTTTCAATACAAAATGGTTAAGTGGACACTTGTCTACATATACATATCATACAATATTCAAATAAACAAGTGATATATATATACATATTCAAACACGGGATAAGCAATCAGCAATTACATTGTCTGTACCCTTCACATGCTTAATTTCCAAGTCAAACTCCTGTAAAATCAAACTCCAATTCAACAATCTCCGATTCTTATTTTTCATCTTACTCAAAAACATTAACGGATTGTGGTCAGTGTACACAATCATTGGCTTTTGTCCTGTACAAACATAAACCTCAAAGTGTTGTAATGAAAGGACCAGAGCCAACAGTTCCTTCTCTATTGTGGAATAGTTCCTTTGGTGGCGATTGAACTTCCTGGAGAAGTATGCCACGGGATGCTCAATGTCATCAGAGTCACTTCTCTGTAGGAGCACAGATCCACAAGCTTGGTCGCTAGCATCGACCGCGATGGAGAACGGTTTGTTGAAGTCAGGAGATTTGAGCACGGGGAAGTGACACAGCAGAGACTTCAGGTGATCGAAGGCTCTCTGGCATGCATCATCCCAAGTTAACTTTACGCCTTTCCTCAGTTGGTTAGTTAGACTGAGAGCAATCTCAGCAAAGTTCTTGCAGAACTTGCGGTAGTACCCGATCATTCCAAGGAAGCGGCGCAAAGCTTTTTTGTTGTCAGGAACTGGAAAGTCCATGATGGCTTGGACTTTAGCATTTATGGGTGCCACCTTACCCTGGCCTATGACGTAGCCAAGATAGGTGACAGTAGCACAACCAAAGTCACTCTTGCTCAGGTTAACAGTCAGGTTAGCCTGGGTTAGGCGCTGGAACAACATCTCTGCATCTTTTAGATGTTCTTCCCAGGAGTCACTCCATGTGATCAGGTCATCGATGTACGCACCGGTGTGTGGCAATCCGGCGATTGTAGACTGTATCATCCTTTGGAACGTGGCTGGGGCATTTTTCATCCCAAAGGGTAGGACTTCATACTGGTACAACCCAGATGGTGTGGCAAAAGCAGAGATGCTCTTGGCCCTCTCAGTTAAAGGCACACACCAATAACCCTTCAATAAATCAATCTTGGTCAGAAACTTTGCTTGCCCTACTCTATCAATACAATCATCAATCCTAGGTATTGGAAACACATCATTTCTAGTTACAGCATTGACTTTGCGATAATCTGTACAGAATCTAGTACTTCCATCAGGTTTTGGAACTAGCACACAGGGTGAACTCCAATCTGAGTTGGAGGGTCTGATAATATCATGTTCTAATATGTACTCAACCTCTTTCTCAGCAATCTTTCTCTTTACAGGATTCATCCGGTACGGATGCTGTTTTATTGGTTTGGCATCACCAACATCGACATCATGAGAGGCTATAGAAACTCTTTTTGGAACATCAGGAAACAGATCCTCATATTTCTTGATCAACCTCTCAAACTGATCTCTCTGTGAGGGTTCTAAGTGCTGGAGTTTTACATCAAGATTTTGCAACACTTCAGAATTTGACAATTTACATGAAAGAACTTCAGCTTTAATTCTAGGTTTATCATCTTGAAACTCCCCCTCATCTTCACAAGTCTCGACCATTGGAGAATCTGAAGTGACAGCTGCAACCCTAGCATTTCTGTCATGATAAGGCTTCAGCATGTTAATGTGACACAGTTGTTTTGGTTTTCTCCTATCTGGAGTCTTCACAATGTTATTGAGATCATTGAGTTTTGTCAGAATTTCATAAGGACCATGAAATCTAGCCTGCAATGGATTGGACTGCAAGGGAAACAACACAAGGACCTTGTCTCCTGGTTTAAACTCACGGCTTCTAGCCTTATGATCATACCAAGTTTTCATTTTTCCCTGACTTGATTTCAAGTTCTCTTCGGCTAGGTCACAAGCTGCACGCAATCTTTCCTTGAACTTGCTAACATAGTCTAACAGACTGATGCGCGGCTCTTCCTCTTGCCATTGTTCACTCAATAATAGCAAAGGTCCTCTCACTTCATGACCAAACACTAGCTCAAATGGACTGAATCCAGTAGACTCCTGCACTGCTTCTCTAGCTGCAAACAACAGCAAATGAACACCTTCATCCCAGTCTTTCTCATGGTCATAACAATAAGTCCTCATCATTGTCTTGAGAGTGGAATGAAACCGCTCTAAGGCACCCTGACTTTCTGGATGATAGGCACTAGAAAGAATCTGCTTTGCACCTAGTTCATACACAACCTGCTGAAACAATCCTGAAGTGAAATTGCTACCTTAGTCTGACTGAATTTCCCTGGGAAGGCCAAACAACGTGAAGAACTTTATCAAAGCCTTCGAGATTGCAGTTGCCTTGATGTTACGTAGAGGTATGGCTTCGGGGAATCTGGTAGATGCACACATGATTGTCAACAAGTACTGATTTCCAGATCTAGTCTTGGGTAATGGACTAACACAATCAACAATGACCTTAGAGAATGGCTCCCCAAATGCTGGGATAGGCTGCAATGGAGCTACAGGTGGGTCTAACTGGTGTTTTCCAACTACCTGACAAGTGTGACAGGTTTTGCAAAAGTTGGAAACGTCTTTCCGAAGCCCAGGCCAAAAGAAGTGTTTCATGATCTTATCAACAGTCTTGTTAACACCAAGATGACCTCCTAAAGGTAAACTATGAGCCATTGTTAAGATCTCATTCCTGTAGACCTTCGAAACAACAATTTGCCTGACCACTGCCCAATCTGCATTGGCAGGGATATCAGGAGGGCGCCACTTCCGCATCAACACACCATCCTTGAGATAATACCCAACCGGAACTGCGTCTATTTCTTTATCAGGAAGGGCTCTCCTCTTTAGTGCACAAATTTCAGGATCATTAGTTTGCTCCTCAATCAACCGCTTTCGGGACAGAGACAAGTCTCCAGACACATCAAAATCACCAGACCCATCCGGCTGGCTGAATAGAGAACTGATAAAAGTATCTGATAAGTCCTCAAACGGAGAAACCATAGTTGGCCAATCAGAGTCATGAGGCGAACCACCTGAGTCCTGACTATTCAATGTGCTGGACAGCACCACTACATCTTCTTCTTTAGCCTTCTTGGCCATAGCACGAGTCACTGTGCAAGAAGGATACAGAGATGGGTCCTCATCCCCATCTTCAGTGCTCGGCTGTGAAGTAAGATGTACAGGGGGAACTACTTTGCCCCCAGCCAGGTCATTGCTTAGCAACAGAGAAACACCCTTTATAGGTAGACTTGACATAAGTCCCACCTTTACCTGTCCTGTAACTAAATCTGACTTCAAGAATATAGAGCGCAGGGGTACAGATACAGTCCTCCCTTCAATACCTTGTACAAGTATGAAATCCCCTGAAGCGGTCTCATCACGTAACTCCAAGGAGTCCATCAACAAAAGTGACTGAGAAGCTCCGGTATCCCTTAGGATATATATGGGGACAGGAGTAGTATGCTCATTCAGAGCCACAAATCCCTCTGACACAAATGGAAGAAATTCCTCCCTCACGAAGTCAGCTGTATCAGGCTTTTTAGCCCCACAAGAAGCAGGCAATTTAGCAGATCAGTTATCTACTACAGGGGTTTCGAACCTTGTTTTCACAAAGGCATTTGGTTTGGTATCCTTTTCTTTTCCTTTCTTAGCTTTAAGGAACCAACAGTTAGTTGTAACATGACCAGATTTCTTGCAATAACTGCAAACTAGACCACTTTTGTCACTGTCAGCTTTCACACTTTAATCAGACCTGTTTCTGGATTTCTGAGCACCATCACCAGATTTGTCTTTGTCTTTGGGTGAGGAATCTTGGGTATCACCGTAACCCTTTTTCTGAAATTGGGACCATCTATTGTTACTGCTTGACTGAAATTTGGACTTATGTGTGAGAACATATTCATCTGCAAATTTGGCAGCTGATTGCAAATTCAGTGCTTGCTTCTCATTAAGGTAGGTCTTAACATCATCCTTAACACAGTTCTTGAATTTTTCAACTAACACCATCTCTTTTAGTGAGTTGAAATCATCCTTGACCTCCATAGAAGTACACCAGCGCTCAAAGCAAACCTTCTTCTCATTAGCAAATTCCACATAAGTCTTATTTTCAGATTTCTTCAGACCTCTGAATTTCTGTCGGTAAGCCTCTGGAACCAACTCATAAGCTCTCAAAATAACCTTTTTGACAACCTCATAATCAGAGGAATCATCTGCAGACAAAGCCAAATACGCTTGTTGAGCTTTACCCTTGAGGACAGTTTGCAACATCAGAGGCCAGTGTTCCTTTGGCCACTGGCAACTCTTTGCTACCTTTTCAAAACACTGGAAATAGTTGTCAACATCCTTTTCCGAAAATGGAGGCACCAATTTTACCTCATGGCTAGCCCGAAATTTATTTTCAGTTTGAATTTTAATTTTTAGTTGCTCCATTTGGAGTCTTTCTTCTCTATCGAATTTCTCTAATTCAAAATCTCTCTGTCTTGCAAATTTTTCTAACTCAAATTCTCTGTTTTTCTTTTTCCTCCCTTGCTAATTTTTCTAACTCAAACTGCCTTTGTTTTTCTTTTTCTTCCCTTTCTTTCTCTCTTTCTTCCCTCTCAAATTCTCTTTGTTTTTCTTTTTCCTCCCTTTCAATCTCTAGCATTTTTAATTTAAGTTCCATTTCTATATTTGGATTTTCCACTGGAAACTGTTCCAGATCTCCTGGTGCAAACACATTTTCATCAATGTAATATTCAACTATCTCTCTAGCCAGTCTTGCTTTTCGCATGGCTGGTTTTACTTCTGTCAGCTCCAACTGTCTGCAAATTTCTAGCAGTTCTGTCTTTTTAAAAGACTTCAAAACCCCTACGGTTGGTGATGCCAAGAAATCATCCATTGCTGTTGTCAATATATATCTAGGAAAATTCACAAAAACAATTTCACAATTTGAAATGTTAGATTTTCAATAAATTACTCACACAATGGTCTATCCCGGACCTTGAGCCCCCAATTTGTTATGGCCCCAATTTGTTATTACATTTAAAACAACAGCAACAGCAAGGGATGACACACAGTTTTTAAAAACTTAAACACATTTAATTAACAAAGACAATAACTAACAATAACCTACAACTAAATGACCAAGATTGATAAATAAGAAAAACAGAAATAATTACAGTCCCTTTTTGGTGAGGTGGCTTGGTGATGTCCTGGATGAAGAAAATGCTGTAACAAAGGCAAAAATCCACAAAAGAAACTTCACAGGTCTTGAACAGAAATGACAGGTCTGGTCACATGTATCCTTCTTCTTGCAATTTCTCCTCCTACTACTGTCTCAATTCTTTTCCTTATATACTGTTTTGCAGACCCCACCCACATTTAGACCTCTTTTTTTTTAATTTTCGGGGACTTGCCCCAGACATGTCTGAAACATGTCCAAACATAACCCCAGTCTGAGCTTCACAAAAAAAAGGTAAATACTGCCATCTAGTGGCCTATATTCACATTACAATAGGTTTTAAAAAACAATACATGGCTCAGAACTCGTTTGAATGAATAAAACGAAATGTAGGTAAAATTGTGAGTCTCTGCGCGCTGTTCAACGTACACCGACGAAGAGAATGACTTCACTGCCTGGTGAAGTATCCGTACTTACAACTTTGGTAGTAGGACTTCAGTTTGGAGGCGGGCTTCAAGCTATGCACAAAATCAGTCATTTGGAACTATTATTTTATGTGCTATCATTGTCATTGACTTTATAATTGTTATGATTTGCAGAGACTGTGAAGGTCCATTAAAACTTTAAACTCAAACTGTCGCTCATGTCTTAGTTTGTCAATAAGGTGTAAAAACTGGAAGTGTGTACATATAAATAAGTAAGCCAGGCAAGGTACTGCTCGGAAACTTGATATAAATGGCATTTTACCTGGTATACCCAGTTGGCCCACTTTGTTTTTTTCCCATTGGTCCACTTTTTTTAAGCCAGTGGGGGAGTTGGCCCACTTTTGAAATTTTCTAGAATCATAGCTGTATTTATTAATTGCTTTCTCAGCCCTTTTCTTGCCTGTGTCCCAACTTTTTTGAGACCTGTTGCAGCCAGAAATTTTGAAATAAGCTAATTTTGTGGATAAAAATGTAAAATGTCTCAGTTTCAACATTTGAAATGTTATCTATGTTATAGGTGCCGATTTCTGTTAATGCTAGTGGGTGCTCAAAACCTAAAAACACTTGCAACTGAAAATAATAATAATAATTTTTAAAAAAGTTAATTAATAAAAAAGCAGTAAAAGGCAAGTGTTTTTGCAATGTGTAACATTATCAGCTATGACCAACATGAACACCAAGCGCACACGCGCACACACACACACACACTAAAGCACCGATGATACACATACCGCAGAAATAAATCAGTACCACCTAATCAGATCAAGAGGCCCATCTCAATCAAAAGCGTTGACCAAATCCACAATTTGACACTGAAACTGGTTATACTATATGACAAGCCAGAGACTATATGCAAACACAGGGCTTTCAGTGGTGCTGAAAGTCATTATGTCTCCATCTTCCTGAAAGGGGAGGGAGACATTGTTTTTGCCTGATTTCCCGTTGGCGTCCGCGTCGGCGTTCCCATTTGTTTCCGGAGCATAACTCTGAAACTGTGTGACCGATTCTCACCAAATTTCATATAGTGTCTCTCCATAACATGTAGATGTGCCTTTTGAGTGTTTGAACTGCTTTTGAATGTAAATGGCTCTCTTGTGCCACCAAGAAACATTTCATTTGCACTTAGACGGCCACCACGACCGGTAGGAAAGTCATAGAGAGGTGGAACCAACATTATATTGTTCATCTCATCAAGGCCTAAAAATGGACAATCAACACCCATTACCTAAATCGAACAAGAAATCCGCAATTTGCATATCAAAATTTCCTTTTTCCCCTAAATTTTGCCAAAATTTGCCCTCGAACAAACGCGAACTCCTTTAAGGGCGTTCATCGTATGGACCCCAAATGCTAATCGATAACAAAGCACACTCTGCCGATGAAAACTACTGGACAACTTTTTCAAAGTTCGGATTTTATGAGGCGTCAAAGATGGGGACCCCAGCCACTTTCACTGCCTTTTTTCGATGCCTAGGCAATTTCCAGCCTTCATTTGACCCCTTAAACATGCTCGAAAACAAAGCAAATTTTGCAGTAATTTCTGCATGGCTTCAAATATTCTTACAATCTGAAAATTATCCACCCAAGACACAAAATGGCTCTCTAGCACCACCTAAATACGCCATATTGGGACTTTCGGTTTCACCACAGCCTGTTGCAAAGTCATAAAATTCTGAAAAAAAAATCACTCATCATTGTTGTACCATGCCCTGTACTGTCACCTAATTTCGTGAAAATCCATACAAGGCTTTTTGAAATTGAAATCTTTACGTACATAAAACACTGTACAGTAAGATATACATTCTTGCTGTGGACAAACCGTTCATCGTATCAAAATGTCATAATCTCCATGTCGCCAAACAAAGTGCCAAGTGTGGTACCATTACAATTGATATTTCTATCATATAAACATATAGATAAACATATAGATATAAACATGTTATGAATATTCATATTTTGAAAAATATACAGTGACGCACTTCTGAATTCACCATAAGTTGCAGTGTATCAAACTTTTGTCTTTCTCCAGTGAACATGCCCCCGAAATTTAGCTTTCTAGGATTTACCTAGAAGAAGCATTTATTAATTTCTTGATTATTATTGATTTTCAGTGTTTTTCTTTGTGCTGCTACACATTCTGACCACCGGGTGGCAGTAGGATCACATGGCTCATCTCCCTTCACGAAGTTCATGAATGGGGGAAGATTGCACAATACACAGCAGTGATAAAATCTGCTTCTGAAAGTTTGACCAGGTCGCATGGGTCATAGCTCCATTATACTAAAGAAAAATCTCTTTCAGTAAAGGTGTTTGCATTCCACTCTACATAAAATATTTTCCTCAGTCTCGTGCTGTCCAACGAATGACAATGCTCGACGGCGCTCGAACGCGTCTCGCCCCCGTTTCAACATGCGCGGGAGGGCGAGGACCCGTTCAACGCTACATGCAGCTTTAATATTTTTTCTGTTTCCATGGCAACAATTTGGATTTAGGCATATTGAAGGGTCGGACTCGTTTGCGGACCATAAACTCTAAAATGTGAAATGGGGGAAGGGGGAGACATTGGTTTTTACGAGTAAAAACCATTTCTAGTTCAACCATGAGGTACTTTGCAACACCTTACCTGCTCCATTCGTTCATTAATCACTCCCTGGTATTCTGTCAATGATCACCAGCGCTACCAAGCTTAGATGAAACAAAGTTCAACGACAGACACCAACAAAGTAATAACCATGGCCACGAAAATTGCAATAGGAAAAAGACTCATATGAGCATAAATCCTTGATCCGAAACCACCTCATTAGCATAGTACTACAGTATTTCCATCAAAACACTGTTACTGTAGTGGTTAAGAGGCCAAAATATTAATATACCAAACAAATTACTGCGTGATAGACTATCGAACAACGTTGCACTACGTCACAGCACATGCAACCGAATACATTTGATTGATAATAAATACGTAGCCCCACACGGCTACTACATGTTAAAAAACTTTTTTGTTCACTCACCGTTGATGTTACTTCTTGATGCGGAAAGTGTTGCTCGTCGTAACCCTGTGCTTAATGAACTGGTTTGCAATTTCATTCTGGTCCCTAATTATAGCTTTGCTATTTAGTTAGCAAGCGAGCATTCACCTGCTCGAAATATAACTAGCAAAGTTGGCAAAAAAGGTTCTCTAGCTAGCTAACAGTTACATTGGTGCATAGTTTGCTGCTCTAAGATGTAGCCTACTTAGCTTACTTAGCTTGCTTGATAGCATGTTAATGTTTTGTAACTAGAACCAATTTACATTAATAACCTAGTATTTTTGGCCAACGTTAGTTCGCGCAAAACTCCATAGCCTGTTAGCTAGCTAGGTTAGCAAACTACCTAGCTAAGAAAGCATGTTAACTTCTGTTAACTCACTTGCTAGCTAAAAAGTTTGGAGCACTTCCGTTGTCTTGAGGTAGATTAGCTGCATTTCTGTTTTTGCAGCGCATTTCTCCAATTGGAGGTGTTTTTTGCCGTTCCATTGTGTTTTAACAATTGGAGATGTCTTGGACTTGTAGCTGTGCGTTTTCCCCTGTCAGCCTCCATAAATCAGTGATTCTTTATTTAAGCTGGGGTGTGCTCAAGATCGCGGGATCATGCAAGTACCCGCAAGTGCCTGCAACTTGAAGTGAACAGTCTTGTGAGTGAACAGTCTCGCTCTGCTTTTCAAGATGGCGTTCAGTATTGACACAGCTTATGCAGTGGAATTTGATGCAAACCTTAGTTGGCAGCCACATTAGAAAACTCGCAAGGACTCAGGAGTTGTTCAAAAATTTTGAGTTTTCCCTCGCAAGACCTAGGCGTGAGACCCTTCGATCTTGGTCATGCCCACGTGGGTACTTGGCCTTTTCCGTGGGTGCTCGGGCCCCGAAGCACCCACAGAATCGGTGCCTATGATCTATGTTCTATTGTGAATAACATATTGGCTCATGTCATCTGAAAGCCATTGCATTTTGGTTTTATTCACAATTTACACTTCACTCCAACTATTTTGGAATTGGGGTTGTACTCTGTGCAGCCGCCATACGTTAAGTGAGCCATCACTTATGGTGTAATGAGGTTGCAGAGGAGATGGCAAAGGATCTAGGACTATTTATCCAAGTGGAATCTCCCTAGATCAGTGTTTCTCAAACCTCTCCTGGAGGACCACCTGCCCTGCCTGTTTTAGATCTTTCCCTGCCCCAGCACAGGTGATTCAAATAATCAATCAGCTTTAGAGGGTCAATAACAAGCTGATCATTTTAATCACCTGTGCTAAAACAGGGAAAGATCTAAAACATGCAGGACAGGTGGTCCTCTAGGAGAGGTTTGAGAAGCACTGCCCTAGATCCTTCAACTTCCCATGTCCACATCTATGCATTCTCCTTTTCGGCACAGCACACTGGTTTTCTATTCGTTCAAGTCATGAGAGTGAGATGGCCATTGCAAATCCTTGATTCGGGGAAAAGTGAACTTTTTGTGTTTGTTGCAGTTCATGCTTTGGATATTGTCTGACTGGAAGGTCCAACCACAGGCCAGTTCATGCTTTCTGGCTGAGATAATCAGGTTTTCATTTACAATCAACTGGTGCTTGATGGAATTCATAATACCACAAATCCTGAGAAATTGTCCAGGGGCTTTGGAAGAGAAGCAGCTCCACTACATCAAAGATCAACCACCTGACTTCTCTGTGGGGATCTCAACAGAATCGCAATGCAGTACTTGAAAATTGAATAGAAAATTGCAAGAAATCCAGCACTTAAGGATGAAGAAAGTGTTTCAATCATTGAATGACATGTCTGGTAATTAGAACAGAGAACTATATTTGCAAAATGATTCGGTTCAATGAGATGCAGTCAGAAGCACATATCCAAATTATGCTATAAGAAATAATCAAGCATTTTGTGTTTTACAAAAATGATCACTTATGTGTCAACTTACTTCTGATTGGGGTATTTAAGCGCTTTAAAACATTTTCAACAACTTGCAATGAATGCATCATGTGCCCTGATGATGTAACACCATTGGTGAAAATACCACCATTGTACCAACAGAGGTCCTCATTGGTTTAGCTGAATCGAGAAATTACATAGAAAAAATCTGCAAAAGAATCTGATAATGCTAATACAAAAAGGCAGAAAATACCACATTTTAATTTACAGCTGAAAACATTAATCACCAGACAGAAAATGCCTGAACATGAGTCTGCTAATTAAATAAACATGGTAAGTCAGCTTTAAAATATATATAGTTTTTTTAATTGAAGGTCAAATCACCAATTTCTTATGTTGTTAATTTTACTCTAATTGTATTGATTCAATTTATTTATTATTTGATGAGAGTAATAACTCGTTGATGAGGAGTTCTCTGAATGTGTTATATTTCATATGTTGTCCTAAGGACGTATCTACATTGATCAGCCACAACAATAAAACTAACGGTCTAAAATTTTGTAGGTCCCCCGTGTGCCTCAAAAACAGCTCTGACCCATCAAGGCATAGACTTCTCAAAACCTCTGAAGGTGTCCTGTGGTATCTGACACCAAGATGTTGGTAGCAGATCCCTTAAGTCCTGTAAGGTGCAAACCTCCATGGATTGTTCTTGGATGATCAATCAGATTGAGAGATCTTGGGAACTTACACCTTGAACTTATCATGGTCCTCAAACCATTCTGGATCCATTTTTGTAGTGGGGCAGGGCGTATTTTCCTGCTGAAAGAGGCCATTTGCATCAGAAAATACTGATGACGTGGGGGATGTACTTGATCTGCAACAATGCTTAGGGAGGTGTTATGTGTAAAGTAACATCTGCAAGAATGCAAGGGCCCAGGGTTTCCTGGCAAAGCACTACTCAGATCATCCACCTTTTTTCCTTCCTCCCGTAGCCCATCCTGGTTCCATCTCTTCCCCCAGGCACATGGTGCGCATGCTTGCTTCCATCCACATGACGAAAAAGAAAACACAACTCATTAGACTTGGGCACATTCTTCCACTGCTTTATGGTCCATCTCTGATGCTCACATGTCTATTGCAGGTGCTTATGCCAGTAGAAATGGGTCAGCTTGGGCACTGTGACCAGTCTGCAGCCATGCAGCCTCATAATGCAGCAAGCTGCAATGCCCTGTGTGTTCTGATACTTTTCTATAGGAGTCAGTATTAACTTTTTGCCAATTTGTTTTACAGTAGCTCTTCTGTGGGATTGTACTAGACGGGCCAAGCCTTTGCTCCCAACCCCCACGTGCACCAAGGAGCCTTGGGCACCCATGATCCAGTCGCCGGTTCACCAGCTGTCCTTCCTTGGATCACTTTTGTTAGTTACTAGCCACTGGGAACACCCCACAAGACCTGCCATCATAGAGATGCTCAGACCTCGTTGTCCGGCCATCACAGTAGGGCCATGTCCATTTTTTCTGTTTCCGACACTTCTTCTTCAAGAATTGACAGTTCGCTTGCCGTATAATATACTGTATCTCAGCCCTTGACTGGTGCCTTTGTAACAAGAGAATGTTAATCACGTCACCTGTTTATGGTCTTGATGTTGTGGCTGATTCGTGCATGCCTTAGGATTTCAAGAGGGAATCAGAGTATCTACAGAGATCATTTTTTAAATGATTCCCTTGCATGTAACTACACAATTTAAAGAAAATAAATACATAAAATGTCTGAAGCTACGTTAGAAGAAGATGATGAAGCTCAATCATCCAGTAATGAATAATAAAGAATTTTATTTTTGTGAAGACTCCAGCAAAGTGAACTGCTCAAAATCTACAATGTTTTGAGTAATACTTTGTACGGCATTACTTTAGAATGGGAGAATATCTGTCTTTTAAACCCATCAATGTTTTGATATAGAGTGCAAGAGCAAATAGTGGGGAAAATATACAGAGGGAATGTTGAATGAGTTTTACATTTGACAGGAGGGCAAATGGAGAGGTGAGCTATTTCTTTCACACAGAAATGGGATATAAATGCTCCCATTTTATGGACCACTTATGGACTCCTCCATTGAATAGTGCACATTACCTCAGATGCCATACAGAATATCTAAATACATCCACACGAACAGAGAAGTGAATGCTCTGCAATGGAGAAGGGCTCAGTGGGGACGCCTCTGATTATAGATATCTATCACATCATTTCCCATGTACTTCCATTTGTGTTGGAGAGGGAAATGTTATGTACGTCATCTGTCTCAGGCTTTGAGGAGTGGCTGATAGGGGAACTACATTATGAAGACTTGCAAACCAACTGCACGCACCGTATATGGGTGGATAAAATAAAATGCAATTTAACAGTGAATTGTTTCGTCCAATTTATCATCTTTGGTTATAGCTATTTCTCTTAGATTTTTACTAATGGTTATTCGTCTTAGACATGCTAATGTTACTGATGTCACTACATCTCTTAATAACCTTTCAGACAATAAAACAACCCTCTATTGAACTCACTTTAGAAACGGATATTTTCTTTGACATTTTCATAATTCCATCATGACTTCAAAGAATGAGCAGAACGTACATTGCATAAAATCATATGCAAAGGTGTCTATTCTGAAGGGTTTAATTCAGCAAAAATTAATATGCCATATATATATATGCCATATATATAATCTGGTTGATGCCTATGATTCAGTTCTGTTCTCACGTGTCGAGTTTTGTATTGAAAGAAAAAAAAGACCTTGGACTGAGGTTCAGTTTCTCTGTGCATGCACGCACACAGATAGACGCCAACACACACACACACACTCACACACATACACATACTCAGCCGGCAGCTGACCATGGAGCCGGCGTAGACATGCCTTGCTGTCTGGGAATTCAAATCTATACGCCCACAGTCACGCATACACCCATGCATACATACACATACACACACACACACACATGCACACACACACACACGCACGCACACACACACACACACACACACACGCTGAAACAACCATTCACATACATGCACACACAGGCACATTCACATACACACCAACACCACCCCCCGTGACACACACGCAATGTTCCTCAGGTCTTATGGCTGCAGAGCACAGCAGTGGTTGGTCATATTCAGTTGCCCTCCTTGCTTTGTGAGCTGCCTCACCTTGGCCTTCTCTGAAACCTAACAGGAAGGCATGTGTCAGAATGTCAGGCAGGACCTGGAGAGAGGCGTGAACAGTATGTAGCTCCACAGGGTGCAAATATGTGCAGCGGGTTCCGAGACACACCTGTGCTTGGCCTGGGGAGAAGCCAGATGCACGCACTAGCCCAAAGGTACCTGTATATCCACACAGTGCATACAAATGCGTACAAACATCAATATTCACATATATGTCCACATACTCATGCGTGCTCGAGCACACACATCTTTTCATGGTTACACAAGGCCAGCAGTAATATTCTGTGGCTTAGGAACTTGATTTATAGAGTGCCGCGGAGCAGATGAGTGTTTCCAACAATAGTATTGATTTCATTGCCCAAGCACTTCTCCACTCGCGTCTCATTGCTTCCTGTGCGAGCAATGAGTGCTGCTCATTCCAACGTATGTTACACGCTGTGCACGTTGCACGCTGCCCAAATCCATTGATCCACTCTATTATTCATGTTTTGTATTAAAAACTCCCAGATTGAATTACTTTTTCAGTCAATTCCCTTCTGAAGGAAAAGAATATCTTTTTGGTTACTACACAAAGACTCAGGCAAGATGCAGACCATAGCCGTGACTTTTATTTTGCTTTGAGATTTCCAACGTCCGATTTCAGTGGTGACGTAAGGGCAAAGTGAAGTGAATGGCTAGAAAAAGACATCTTGCTACATATGTGTAACAAATACATTTTCGCTCGTAATGTTAAATAAAAACAAAATACAGATCCACATTTTTGTTCTTGTATTTTTATTAATATTCATACGTTTTGCAGCAGTTAATATTATCAGAGCTAAAGTAGTTCTGCTCTTCCACCTGTACTTGTGACACCATGAGAAATTCACACATTTATGTTTGCAGTGTTTTCAAATATTACATGTGCCAGAGGAATAGAGTGCACTAATTCAGTTGGAAAGTGAACTCTCTGGTGACGAGCCTGGAAATCATTCTCCTCTGAATCACCCCAAGCTCCTTTTCCACAGAGTTGTCAAATATTTCATCTCCAATTTTAAAAATGAGAAAAAATTGAATTCCTCTGTAGTTAAAATTGAACAATTTCTCTCAAAGGAATCTGTGCTCTTCAAGCATTTGCACAGCATTACCGAAACAAATCATGAATTCTATCATGCCAGTGGTTTAGCATTCAGCTGGAGTAGATAACATAATATATATGACATCAAATGCTCAGACTCTGAACCCAAAGGAGCCTAAATAATTGCGCAATTTCACAACCTATAATTACTGCTTTTGTCATTACAATTTATCTAAGGGGAATCAAATAATCGACAGCTCCACTAGGACACTTCCCCCACACTCACTATACTATTGTGCTCTTCTCTACCTCAATCGCGCACACACTCACGCACACTCACACAAGCTGACGCGCAGACACGTATTGGGCACACACAAGCGCATCCAAAAATGCACGTCTGCACACGGGCTGTCATTGTGATCTCTGAAAATGACAAATACACACGTGTGCTCTCACATGAGTACACAACCCCGCACATGCGCGCACACAGGCACACACACACACACACACTGATGCTCACACAAGAATTTACATATCATCTGCAGCCATCTGCTCAGTGCTGCACTAAATGATGGGCGATTAACTCAGTGCCTTTGTCTTTCACTGTCTGCATGGCTGATGTATAGATTTTTTTGAGGCCATGTGCGTGAGACATAATGGCGGGACTCAGACTGAGTGAAGAGGTAAAAAAATGGACCGGTACATGAGTAATGCCATATAACTGACCTCAAAAGACAGAGCAAAACCATTAAGATGATAGAGGGTGGACACAGTGGGCTTAGGGAGCAAAAGGAGTTGCCCCCCCCACTCTGTGGAGGAGCAGATGGGGGGAGGCTGTTCAACAGCCAGGCCTAGCATCTCCTTAAGCGCCGGATCAAGGTCAGCCGGCATTAAGGCCAGCGGCTTTGCAGGGGCATTACATCCTTGCAGGACTGCATCCTGGCACGGCTTTAAGCCACGTGCTCCTCTGTCGCACGAGCCTCTCTTCTGAGACAAGGACTGCAGATAGGTAAGAACAGCCCTTATATAGCCGCGTTTTGAGTCGTCGCTAGATTTGGAAAGCGCGCTTTGTTTGCAGAGGCTGTTCCGCTCGCTTTGCACGATCATTTGAATGCGCATGACGGGGTGACCTTATTCTGAGGGTGATGCGTGAGGGCGCAATTAACCTCTGTCATTTATGCATCTCTCCCCAAAGCTATAATAAGGTTATTTTTGTCATGCAACCTGTGATGTAAAATTAGACAGAATGAAAGAGCTCACTGTTTGGTTTTATAAGAAAATGAAATCATGCAATCGTGTGCTATTTTACAGCCTTGTTATTGTCATTATTGTCCTTTGCAAAGGGCCGAGAGACTGCTTGTGAAAAAAATGACAAGCAGGCATATCCTCTGTAATGACAGGGGTGTGCTCAATAGGCCAGACAAAAATGGGGGAGTGCTTTCTGCCGCTCCTCAACTTCTTTTTTTAAAGATGGACCATGTACTGCTCAGAGTACCAAGACTCACCATTACAAACAGTCATTATTTTGATATGCAGTGCACAGTACAATACTTCAGCTTCATAACTGCAACACCCAGCTCCAATGAGAGCTCAGCATCATATCTGCATTCTGAAGATATTTTGTTTGAACTGCAGTATTGAAAACAATGTTACACATACTATGTCTAGGGGCAGAAAAGAATAAATTTTAAACCAATTTTTTTTTTTCTCACAGTAGAGAAATATTTGTATGTTTGTATCACCATATATTGAATTCCCCCTTTTTTTGCCTGTTCCATGCAGTCCACTTTGTAAACTTTTTTTTCTCTCTTTTTTGTACAAACTATGGCAACAAAATCATTCTGATTATTTACAGTTTTTCAGTGTAAAATTGTAATTGTTATTGTGGAAAAGTCTTTATTGACACCACACAAATTAGAGCTAAATCAATGGGACACCTAAGAGGGTTCTTTCAAATCACAACAATTCTTTTAAAAGATGTCTTACAGAAATACAAAGTAGGCAAAGAAAAAAAAAATCAAATTTATATTCATGAGAAATTAACCCAAGAGGGGCCAAATAGGGGCTTCATTGCTGGGGCAATGGTGAAAGATTTATACACACCATATGCTCACCGTTTCCCTTTAATTTTGCACAATCAGCAAAAACACAGATTATCAGATAATCACTTGAGATGATTATCAGTGTAGTTCTACAGCAGCACAAAAATGCAATCTGCTGAGGAACTGACGAATGTACAGCTGTATATGAAGAGATTGTTTCTAAAACACAATATATCGATTTTACTCATTTTGAGTAAATCAGCTTTTTCTATGTTGGTGCCTATTGCATTTTATAGAACAAGATAAACTTTGACTGAGAAAAAATACAACTTATCGTATGAATTTATAAAAAATGATTTTTGCACCATGTGTAAGAAGCACAGGGCTATCACTCAGTAGTATTATCTCAGATTTTCAAATGTTGGCACTTACTGCGTTTTGGAAACAAACTCTTCATATTAACTGTCACATCCACTGCTACATCTGCATTCCAAGTATCGAACATGAAATACTTGGCATACAGAAGACTTGTAAATACTTGTTAAACAAGTAACTATCCTTGTCTAGCAACATGCAGTTCAATAGATCTCAATATTTAATGGTAATTTTAAAATAAAAAAATGTATTCAGCATTTTTTTAAAATTCAATACTCATGTTAAATATTCAGCCCTCTATATTGACTCAAAAAATATATATATCAGTGAAATAGACTATCTTTAGGAGGATTCACATACATGTCTGCAGGTAGAGAGCAAAACGAAGAAAATTAGCCTCTCTGAAATATTCCCCAGGCCTCCCATGATGCATCACTCCACGATTCCCATTGTTTTCGGATGCATTTCTCCAGCAGATGTGACAGTTACAACTGAGGAAAAAAATGCAATAAATTGTGAAGTAAGGTCTCTTCCCCTTCCGTGGATTTCACTATATTTTCCTATAGCATGTTTATTTGGTGGGGCTGCTTTTTTCATTAATTAATGAGTGTAAAAAATAAATAAATAAAACTTTTCATCAGTAGTTATGAAACTTACAAGTCATGTAAGTGAATCTTTGTAAGGCAGTGAGTGGCCATTGTATTTGATCATTAACATTGTGCACTAAAGCCTTTTCATGCACTATCATGCGTTTGTTGTTTTATATTGACATGCCAATACCTACAAGCAACACTGAATCCTGTCCCTACAGACAAATTGGGCGACAACTTTTAAGTGGGCTGGGCAATTATGGAATAAAGTCCATTGTATACATATTTCCAGAATTAATATTCATTTATTAGTTAATGACAGTCAAATCTGAGATCTAAATTAAAGGGAACAAATGTAATTTTGAGAATTTCGACAAGAATTTTACTTTTAATACTCTAGATTTTGTCAGCGGATGAGTGCATTGCTCGCTAATAATGCAATACAAAGTAGATATTTGAATAAATCATATATTTTGACTAGAACTTCAAGCTTTCAAGCCGTATTTAACTTCAGCCCATAATCTAGAAAAGCAAACATACTGTATTTTATTGCATTCATTTATTAAAAAAAAAACACCTGATTAACAATCACACTATTAAATTCTATATAAAGTCACGGACGCTTGATTTGAATAATGAATAATAGTTAAAGCTATAAGGAGTGACTGAGGGGCCAAACAGGGTCGGCTTTTTTATCGGATGAGACAATTTGGCTCCCCAAGATTTTGATTGAATTATTTTCAATTTGTTTGGTAATAATAGGAAATAAGAACCTTTATTCGTTCAGACATTTTTGGTGAATTTGGTGAAGTTATACAAAAAAATTTAATGTCAAGAATATGTTTTTCAGGAATGGAAAATAGTAGCGTATTTATGGCAGAATTATTAGCACTGTTCTGAAATGCTTAGTTGTACAATCCTTGCAAATTATGTTTGCTTACATTGTTTTGCTTGCACCTTTCTCCTCAAAGTTTCTTCCACTGCTGGAAAATTGCAATATGGTTTAACTTTGTGCTTGAAGGTTTGGAGGATTCCTAATGCCAATATTAAAATTTGAGATCTCGCCATAGATTCTTAATAAGGAGACATTAATGGGCAATCTATTATAGTCTAGTGTTCTACTGATAGCTATGAACATATGGTTTTTATATATGCTTTGAATATGTGTTTTGGTTAGTTCTCCTGTTAGTGGGTCAATGAAATCATCATAATGATTTGCACTGCAGTGTCTGAAGACTACTGAAAGAGTCTTAAGTTATCAAGTCGCACAGCTGTTGAGATATTAAGTTTGTTTTTCCTAATTACAGCGCAACCTAGAGATCTATTGACATAATGTGGTATTTGAGACATATCTAAAGATCTGTGTAAATAAGAGAAAGGGTGCCCCACTTATGAACACACTTCTTATTTGGAATTTTCACCGTTATGTTTTTGTTAAAGCTTGAAAAATATCAGAAATATAAATAATCGCTTTTGTGTGGCAGTCTCGAGATGACCTCCACCAAATTTGGCAATGTGAAGGTAAAATTTGAAAGACAAAATATATTTTTAAAAAGTTTAAAAAAATAAAATCAAATCCAAACTAATGGAAAATCTATTTTGACAGAAATTACATTGTAGAGAGCGTTCCAAAACGTGGTTGAGAATAATGATATGTTAGAAATGTAAGTACAACTGTAACCAGATGGTGGCACTACAGTGATTGAACCATTGACCTAAAAATGAATGTGCTGGTGACTGAGAATGTCTGCTATTTATGTGCCAAATTTCTTTGCACAGTTCTATGGTTTCCCACAGGTTTCGATTGCAAAATGATGTTAAGAAAACTATCTATAACAATGGGTGACTTCACGGCTTTGATTCAAGGATAGTTCTAATAATCACTCACATATTCATTTAAATCAGCTGCTTTTTAAAATCAGCATTATTTATTCATGTGAATAATAGTGCACCTCTAAGCATAGTTGAGAAAGAACAGACCAGAACAGACCAGCAGGTTTGCCACTGGTAAAGTCTTAGAACTATGTGCTGCATGAAATCCCATTGGAAAATTCCACAGATTTATAGTACCACGCTCAAAATAAGCCTGACCAAGTATTATACATGCCAAAAATGTGTAACAAGACATGGAGTATTGTTATAGCCATAAGGTTAACCATCAAAAAGACAGAAAACCTATCTCAGATTCCTGACCAGTTCACTTAACAATGACACTGCTCAGAGTACAGACTGCACCAAAACTTGTCAGGATCAAGCAAGAGTGAAACTAGGAGTTTGAAATAGATAGCCCACATTGGTCATTCCTGCAAAGGCTATGGGAGGATAGGTGAGCCATGATTTTTTTCTGTTCCTGGTGCATTCCTTTCAATGGCACAATAGGGACTTAGAGGTCACCAATTATCTTCCAGGATGGACACACATCTCTTGTAATTGCAACTAGCCTCTTCTGTAGGATGTATGTCCCATTAAGTTGATATGTGCCTTCGCCGAGAGCTATGGCTTCTTTTGCCGTTTTCCTAGTCTGCAAGATTAGGTGACAAAATGTCTCATGCAACTGCATAATTGGCTGATTAAAAAGAAAACACAAAACCTGCATTGTGATGCCTTTAGTGATGTATATGTGAAGCCATGTCCAGTTTGAAAATAATATTGATGCAAACATTTTTGTAATTTGTGACATCAAAGTTGAAGAATTTGTTTATTTTCCTTCCAGTAGTTCACAATTTATTTCATTTCAACAGATGACAATTTTAATTTGCCTTTGTGTAGGTGGACATATTCCTTGACAGTCTAAAGCTGACTAAATATCTTCCAACACTGTAAATAAGTACTGATAAGAGAACTTAGAACAAGTGAAATTTATTGACCAGGAATCAAAAACATTTTGCTTTTTTGGCAGAATTAATCAATAACAAAGACATGCAATGGTCCTGCAACCTTTACCCTTGACTGGAATTCCCCCTGAATATGCACATTTTAATGTTTTTGATTTCCTTTTCTACAGCTGCTAATGCTTCTCCGTGTGCTATAAGGTTAGAGTAGGGCCTGAGTGGGCGGATGTACTGATCACAATGTGTAAATTCCGATAAGTTGCTTACATAAACACCAACTTCAGTGAAAGGGGGGGTGCATTTCACTCAGATCGGCTGCAGAGAGAAGGCATTTAGGCATCAGAATGGCAGGTCACCAGCAGGACTTGTTATCATTGTGGCTTGAAATTGTTCTGATATTCTGTACAATGCCTTGTGCATGATTCCATGCTAATTATTAAAGTAGGGTGGGGGAACAATAAATAGAGCAATGGGTCAATCAACGTTTTATCGAGGCAGTATCAACTTTCCCTGAACATGTCTTCAATGCCAATTTATGTACATTCAAGTGCACCTGCATTCTATTCTCCACAACATTTCGTAAAAAAAATCAATACATGCGAGCAACATCATGCGTAACAAAAATTACTATGACACCAAATATGACAAAAACACAAAAATGAATAAAATAATGGAATAAATGAATAATAAACTGCTTCTTTACAGCTTCTCTTACCATATAGCACTTGTCACATGGGTATTTTCTCTTTTCCTGCGCTGTGAAGGCAGTTTGGCTTCCGTGTTTGTGAACAGCCAATACATTGTGAAACATTTTGAAAACCCCCGTGGAGGCTTGCTGGCTTATCTATATGCATCATTAGTCTTCCCTGACTGGACTAATGAATTCTATTTTCTAGCCCATGGAAGTCGGGGACTGTATGTGGTCCAAACCTACCAGATAACCCAGCCTTTTTTTTTTTTTTTTTTAAATCATGTATCTTGAGGATTTGTTTCTGGCAGAGAAGAAGCCCTTCATCAGTCATTTACTTCACACTCCAGCAACATGGAGAATTTATGAATTTGTTCAGTGATTTTTTTTTTGTAAATGGTTGATAAAAAAGTGCCAGTCTATATTATAAATTAAAAAGGGGCCGATGTCCCTTGAAAATGTGTGAGGTTAAATGTAAAGCAAGTAAGTTCAACAGTCGTCAAGAGCATAAACCAGATTAAATATATTCATTGTTTTTGGAGTCACATCAAATAACTCTGTGGTTCATTTGCTTCATACTTGTATTGTGTTTTATCCACTGGGAAGATGGGGACATGGCTGGTATGGAAATATAAGTGGTCCGAAGAACAGGAAAAACTGATGGAAGAATGCATTAGCACAAGCTAAAATAGAGTGGGGATCAGAGCAGAGCCTTCTAGGACCTTTAGTAATAAATATTTATCAAAAAAAATGTTTTTTTATAAATATGTAGCTTATTTATGTAAATATATTTTGCTTAATTTACATTGAATGGGTTTAATATACAACATATATTAACAATATAAATATCCACGCAGGGTGCATGTTTCAATGAGTGCTTCCTCAGCTTCAAAGGCGGTCAAAATAATAAAATATAAAACAGATTGTATTCCAGGAAAAATAACCCGTGAGGCAATAAGACAGCACATATTGATGTTATTCTAGGTTCAATACTGTTAGTACAGCAACCTTTGTTCATATTTTCTTCCTATCGTTTGATAAGGATCTTGTGCAAGCAATATTTACATTTGACATTTCAGTTCTAGCAGCAAAATCTGTAAGATATATTTTATTTCAGGGGTAATTATGAACAGGCATTTAAGGCATCAGAAGTAGATTTACAGACAAATGAAAGGAGGAGGATTCCATTGTGATACACCTTAGGAGATGCCCCTTTAGTAGCGTGGCTCAGGGGTACAGTGTGAGAGGGATGGCCAAAAACAAGCTCTGCCGTTGCCGCAGCTGCAGTCATGTGCTCAGCTCTCTGTATTCACTCTCAAAGTAGAGAGCAAGGGTGTGCAAACAGCATTCATCAAATCAGCAGGAGGAGCTGAAGAAAGGGAGAGAGGACAGAGAGACTGTGTGTCTGTACGTGTGAGAGAGAGAGAAAGAGAGAAAGCAATGGAGAGGGATCAAACCATAGAATGGCTGCCCATTGATTCCAAATGAATGGTGTAATGCAAT
The DNA here is from genome assembly GCA_029721435.1 of Gymnothorax reevesii. Classification (NCBI taxonomy): domain Eukaryota; kingdom Metazoa; phylum Chordata; class Actinopteri; order Anguilliformes; family Muraenidae; genus Gymnothorax; species Gymnothorax reevesii. The sequence goes on from CM056575.1 coordinate 77,836,907, forward strand.
GCAGACTGAACTGAAACTCCAGATCCAGACATCCAAAAATACACTATATGTACAGTATGCTCATACACTATATATGTACAGTATGCAGTATAGGGTGTAGGATCAACGTGTCCTCCCATTTTTGTGGCCAATCTGTTCTGTTAAAGGCAAACAATTCAGTTACACTGTTGTCATGAGCATCAAACAAATTAAATGTATTTAATGTTATTGGAGACGCATCACATGACTCTGTGGTTCATTAGCTTCATGTTTGTAGCTTTGTCTTCAGGGAATGTGTTGTCAGAGAAATATTACTACATGGTCCAAAAAACAAAGATAATGGATGGAAAAATTCATTTACATAACGCCAAAATAGATTGAGGATGAGCATGTAAAAATATCTTTTTTTTTTGTTTCTCACAAAAATTTGAGAGGCTAAAGGAATTAATAGCTATGCTTAGTCTGTATGGTTAAAATAAATAAAATATATTTCTCATTTAAGCTTGTTTTCTGCTTAAATGTTGTTTTAATGTTGTCCAGTTCATTGCATTTGTGGTGAAAATCCAGTCTTAACACAATTCAAACCATGCCCTGCTCTGTCCTAATGCATTTTACAGCCCATATCAAAAATGCTGAGGAATCATTACCTCATCCCCTTCCTGAAATATTGAAGATGAACTACCAGCTTGACTCTGATCATGTTCCAATCAGTGTCTTCCTCTGTAATAATTCAACCAATCAGAGCCACTCACTGATTCAGGAAATGTCTTTTGGCTGCACTTACTAGAGATGTTGAAAGAGTGCATTCCATGACTACCTCATTCTAACAGCCTTTAATTTATATTTTTATGATAGCTCTTTGCCCCTGATGATCTGTCTTCAACTAGAATCCATAATAACAAAAATTCAAAATTAAACAAAAATATCACATCACTGTAGATATATTGTGTTAAACCTACTGTATAGTTGTGTAGCCATTACAGGCTTTTAAAATGTGTGTGGGAAATTTTTTCTTTTTTTTTTTTGCTGCAACAGAATCTGTAGCTAAGTAACACAGATTTGATAATAGATCTGATAAATGTGCAAATATTTGGACAGTTTAAACAGAACTGGTAGCATATTTCAGAACAGAATAGCACCTGTCATTACTGTATTAATATGTTCGCTCTTATATGATACCTGTGGTCTGACTGTGCACAGAATTCAATGTTGAAATACTTCCCTCTTTACCAAATGAACCTTCCACAGCATTATGCTTTTGGTCCTTTACAGGAAACGTGCCAGTCAGGACAACCATACACAAGCTATACTGTATATGCCATACAATCTCAAGGAAATATTTGAAATAACTGTGAATTTTATCATTTTACTTGCTTGATTGTATAGATTTTCAACACATAAAGATTTAATAGCTACCATATTATTATACAGGCAATAATAGAAATGCTGATGCTAATGGCTCATAATTAGACATGCCATCTCTCTGTTTCTACTGAGTCAGTTGATCACAGTCCATCATAGCACACAGGTGTTTTGATTAGATAGGAGAATGACCAATTAGGATGGAACACCAAGGCTGGTTCACACTAGGCCATGAGGCCTAGAGGGAGATATGGGAGGGGAAAGTGATGGGGGGGGGGCTATTGTTGCTCCTGTTTGAGATGTTTTCCAATGACCAGAGGATGGTGCTCTTCCCCTTGCACCAGACAGACTCATGGTGAGAGCCGTAATGGGGACACCGTACATTGCTATTTCCATCCATTCAATGATTTATTGGACGGAGGTTCTCTCTGAGCCACATGAGTACAGTATGTGCAGCTGCATGCTGCAGGGAGTGCATGTTAATGGATCTCTGTTCCTCCCAGACCTTCATGAAGGGAAGACAGCTAGCCAGGGCTTTCTGGTGGCTTTCACAAATGCAGAGATTTTGAGGAATTGATCCTTTCAAACTGACTTTTTAAGAGTTGCCTTGATTTACTGAAAAATGGCCATTTCCCAAGCAAAATGATTTTGGGGAAGAATGAAACCTACTGCCCCAAAAATTGGAAAATGAAAAAGAAAACAATAACAATTATCATAAAACTAATAATAATAATGACCTAGTTGTGATTCCTTAGTTACTTCATGGTTGGTTTCCATAGAGCTTTCTTGATGTATATAACAATTTCCAATTATTGATATTATAATTTCGATTATTTGTATTACAAAAGTCCATTACATTTTGCAAAACACAATAAGGCTAAATGTTCAAGAAAAACTGTACATAGAAGTGGATGTGATTGAATATAGATTCAAAATAGTAATAAAACATTAAATAATTTTAATCGTTCAATCAAAAATGTCATTTTGAGCTAATAGTACAAACAAAGCTTATTTTGATGTGATAATGCCCAGTTGTGTTAATACATTTGCCATTAAAAGGTCTAAGTATTATGCTATTAATGACAAATTTGAGGCTTGATTTTTAAATGTATTCTCTGCCAAGAGTGAGCTAGCCTTTCATTCCAGATATGTACAGTATATATTCCTGAATGGAGAAAAATAAAATCAAGAAAGGTGCAAAAAAACTTGCTCAGATGGCGAGTGTCCCAGCAGAATCATGCTTTCCTTTGGCAGGTGAAATTTTAAATGAAGTGGAAAAGACATACTGTGATAGCACACTTCCTAAAGGAAAATAACGCCCTTTCCACTTGCATCAAACTGGATTCTCAATTTGGATGAGCATGGTGAAGGCTGTATGTTCCTGTAGACCTCGGTCACCTTGATCGCACTGTTTGCAGCGGGATCAATGCTGCTACCAAATTCTCCACCTCACGCACAGGCCTTGTGCTGGAATTCATGGAAACTCTTACATTCGCAGCACAAAAGGTGAGGCAGATGGCCGGGCCGGGGAACCAGCACGGGAGTGAGGAGTCACAGGCCCTGAAGCGTGGTGTGGGGAGGGGGGTGTATGCAGCAAGGTCAGAGCCATCCGGCAGGCAGAGGGACAGGGCTGCGGGGTGGGGGGAGGGGGCTCGCTGGTTGTGTCTGTCTGTGTGAAGGTGAACGGTGACAAACTCACTTGTGGAACCTCAGACGTTTTAGTTTAGTATCGCGCACAAGGCTAACATCACCTCCTTCGGCACACTGCAGCCGGGAGGCTTTAGATCAGCCTCAGGTTTAATAACTGTAACATTATCTCAAAGAGTATGTGGCCACAAAACAATATTTTCTCGACAACACTCACAACTAAAGCAGCAGGGGCCACAGTATCAACATATATAGCACAGAAATACAAAATGAAAATTGAAAATACAACCAGAACGAATATGAGAATAGTATTATTGATTTCTACAAGTCATGAAAATGAATGTGACAGAATTAAATGTGGTTGATTTCTATGCAGTCCATATCTGTGAAGATGGTCTGATGTAGAGGAAACAGACACCGGCATCAAAAATTCTAGTGCCTTTTTCTGCAGAATTGGCTGTGCACTGCCCACATTACTCCCCCTAGCACCCCCCCAACGCAGAATCTCTTATTCACACATGACAGAGCACATGCTATCGCTCTGTCACATGACGATCTGAGCGGACTCCCCGGACTGCACGTCCATCCACCAGCACAAGGATGACCCAGTCACTGTTCAGCTAACGACGGCTTGGCTGCGCTAACAGCAAGTATGAGCCCTGGTTGTGCTGGTTATTCTCCCCACTTTATCACTCACACAACCTCTCGGAGACCTGAATGGAAAACACTTCTACCTTGTCTTTTCATGCTGCTAACTGCATGCACTGACATGAAGGGCTTCTCTGTTTTCGATACCAGGGCAGTACAGCTGTTCTTTGAGGTTCATTTGCCGCATTTTGCAAATCACGTCATTTTGTAGACTGTATTTCTGATCTGATTCCTTAAGATATGTTTATTTGCGGTATTTCTTATGTACTATGTCATCATAATTTTTACATTTTTATAGGGTTGCTTTTTCCTTGATGGACAGAATTGTCTACCGACAGGACAAATGGACAGCAAGAATGGCAGAGATGCAAGCCATAAGGGTCAAATACTGGTATTCATACTAGCTTCTGCCATTTTTTTTTCTTTTTAGTTAACTTGCTTGCCCTATTCCCACTCAGAAAAGGAAGGTTATCTCAGCCAAGCAAACACAGTGAAAGTCAATGGTAGATCCAAATTATTGTTTAAAAGAACGCACACACAGTGCAATAACGTTACCTTGAGCAGGCCTGACTGTAGCAATATGTTCACATCTACCCCTGTACCCCTGCCCCTAGCTCAGGGACCAGTGCTGCCACGCTGGTTACGACCCCAGAGCCTCAACAGCTAGATTGCAGGGGAGCTCAGTCCACACTGAGGCTGCCGCTCGATGAGTAGGAGTAATCATGTAACGGATTTTCCTTAAAAACAATGGCTGTACACACCACCAGCTATAGCGGCTAATGTCAATCCTGGCCTACTCACTATTGATTTCACAGAGTTATTTGGGAAGGGGGTTCTCTCTGGAGTGAGCCATCAGACCGCAGTTTCAAACACAGAAACTCGGTACATTTCCTGAACAAGGTCAGACAGAGGACGGTGCGGTGCGGTATAAATAGAGTTGGAAGCCCCTGCTGTAGCAGAGCGATACCATGGGATAGAAAAGGGACGAGGGAATGGGGGGGAGGGGGGAGTTAGAAATTGTATGCTGTAAATGCACTGAAATAGCATAGCTAAGATTTAATTTCACAGGCAACGCCCTCCGTTGTTGGACAAAAATCATGATTCCTGCAGGATGAGAGTCCTAGCACAGTGTCTCAGTGAAGTCGATCTCTACTGCAGTCTGTATCCACACCCGCCCAGCACATGTAGCAGGATGTGAAGTAAGCACATATCATCCTCATCAAGCTACAGCCAACTAGAGCGTCTGGAGCGCTATGTGATTGTTGGATTGTGCAGCTAAACAAAATTGACTGTAAAAGATCAATTCTAAGATTATTGATTTTGTTTCCAAAATGCAGTAAGTGTGAAAATTACAAAAATTGAGATAATCCCATAGAGCTATAGCCCTTTGCTTCTTACACATGGTGTTTTTTAGAAATTCGTACAGTTAGGTTTATTTATAGTCAAAGTCTGTAATTTGCTTTAAAATGCAATAGGCACTGACAAAGAAAAATCTGATTTACTGAAAATGAGTAAAATTGGTATATGGCATTTCGGAAACAAACTCTTCATTTACAAAAGGATATTTTCACGAGAAATAGGCAGCAACATAAAAAAACTTACAAATCCCCCAAAAAAAAAATTCCAAAAAACTCTGGATAAAGCAGATGACCTAATAGGTAAAATTCTCTTGCTACTGGAAAAATCTCATTTTATGAATCCCAGCAATTTACAACCCCAATTCCAAAATAGTTGGGTCAAAGTGTAAATTGTGAATAAAATCAAAAAGCAGTGACTTTCAAATCACACCAGCCAGTATTTTATTCACAACAGAACGGAGATAACATAAAATGTTGAAACTGAGAAACTTTACTATTTTATCCAGAAAATGAGCTTGTTTCAAATTTGATAGTTGCTACAGGTATCAGAAAAGTTCGGACAGGGGCCTGTTAACCATGGTGTAGCATCTCCTCTTCTTTTTAACACAGAGTGGAGGCATCTGGGCATTCAGGAGACAAGTTTCTTGAGTTTAGCCATTGGAATTTAATCCCACTCTTGGTTAATACAGGCTTCCAGCTCCTGGAGAGTTTTGGGTCTCCTTTGACGGACTTCTCGTATAATTATGCACCAGATGTTCTCAATTGGAGAATTTTACCTTTCAGCATTCATGGTGCTTTTTAAAACATGCAAGTGTCCCATATGCATTACTGCATCCACATACCTTCAGCGATGCTGGCTTTTGAACTGAATGCTGATAATAGGAGGGGTGGTCTTTCTCCTCTTTAGCCCAGAGGACGCGACGCCCATGATTTCCAAGAAGAATGTCAAACTTGGACTTGTCTCACCTCAGGACATTTTGCCACTTTGCTATAGTCCATTTTAAATGAGCCTTGGCCCACAGAACACGGTGGCGCTTCAACAATTGCTTCCTTTCTGCTTGATAGAGTTTGAGGTGGCATCTATGCATGGTACAGGGGGTTGTGTTTGCAAACAGTGGTTTCTTGAAGTACAGACAGAATCATGCTGCTGGGTGATGCAGTGGCATCTGAGGGCCTGAAGATCACAGACATCCAGTAAAGGTCTTCCACCTTGTCCCTTACGCACTGAGATTTTTCCAGTTTCTCTGAATCTTTTGATGATGCTGTGCACTGTTGATGATGAGAACTTCAAAGCCTTTGCAATTTGACGTTGAGGAACATTGTTTTTAAAGTATTCCACAGTTTTTTTAGGCAAGCCTTCACAGGTTAGAAAGCCATCTTTACTGTCATCCCTTTTACTGTAATGGGCGGTGATAGGACGCCAGGTGCTGCGACCAGTAAGAGAAAAAACTGAGAGCAGCCCAGATAAGAGACATACACAAAAGAGGTACACATCTCTGGTAAAAGCTTGCGCTTCCAAGGACAAATTAAAGTCCGCAACACAGAAGCAGTGCGAGAGAGAATAAACAACAAGAAAGAAGAGAGAAAATTTCTAAAAGAAGCAATTCGTAACAACAAATGGAATAAAACAAATCACTAGAAAATCAGACTTGAGATTTTCTCCAGCCGAAGTGTAAGAAACAAACAGCCACTCTTGCGATAGGCGTGGTGAACCCCCGGCCAAATATATAGAGTCCGGAAAACTCCGCCACAGCTCAATCAGCCAACTGGGCCTGGAATTTGATGGAAAAGAAATCTGATATCATCCCAGACGATAGAACAAAGAAATGTCCAACAAACAAACGCATGCCTAAACCATGACAGGACTCTGTGCATGGAACTTAGAGGCAAGGGAAGGTCCCGAGTAGAAAGCCAAACTCTTTGGCCAACCTGACAAGATGGGGCCAACTGGCGCCTTCTATTGGCAGCGGTCTTCTGTCTCTGCCTAGATTGCAACAAAGAGGACCGGACTCTGGCCCAGACAGAGCGACAGCGTCAAATAAAAAATTGACTGAGGGGACTTCAGAATCCTATGCAGTCTCAGGAAAAAGGGGAGGGTTGATAACCCAACTGAGCCTGAAATGGTGAGAGGCTTGTGAAAGAGTTGTCCGGAAGAATATGGGAATATTCAGTCCAAGCTAAAAAACGACTCCATGACGATGGATTATCAGCCGCTAAACATCGAAGGGTATTCTCCAGAAACTGGTTGGTCCACTCTGTCTGACTATTAGTCTCCGGATGAAAGCCAGAAGAAAGGCTCACAGTGGCCCCCAACAGACTGCAAAAGGCCCGCCAGAACTTAGCCATGAATTGAGGGCCCCTGTCCGAAACCACATCTTGTGGGAGACCATGCAGGCGGAAAACAAGGTCCACAACAAGAATGGCCGTCTCCCGTGGCAAAAGCAACTTCAGCAGAGCGATAAAATGGGTGGCCTTAGTGAAATGGTGAACCATGACCAAAATGACAGTATTGCCCTCAGAATTAGGCAAACCCGTAATAAAATTAAGAGCGATATGGCTCCACGGGCATTTAGGGATGGGTAGAGGGAGGGAGGTGGGAAGTCTTATTTCTAGCGCAGATGCTGCATGCTACTACAACCTCCCAGATATATTTTATCATGCTGGTCCACCAAAAACATCAGGCCAAGGGAACTCCTTGGAGGAGTAGTACCAGGGTGGAGATTGATCTCGCAATCGTACGACCGATGAGGAGGTAAAGTCGAGGCTTGTTGTTTGCTAAAAACCTTGGCGAGATCAGCATAATCACTGGGAACGTTAGGAGGCAGATCAAAATTCAAAGCGGCCCCCAAACTCTCCATTTGTTCGGGACTCGCTATATCCATGACCGAATCACAGTCAAAGAGATCCTCCAAATCACAATCATCCTCTGGCTGCTGCCAGTCAAATTGAGTATCCCACTTCAACCCCTCCTCCGCCTCCTCTTCCTGACTAGGAGGGCTCTATGAGATAAACTCAGAATCGCTAGCAGCATCCGCCTCCCCCCTAAGTTGATGCCCAGAACAACACATCAAACTCTCCCTAAAGCGGTATGTACAATTAGCGCCCCACTGGACAATAGGGCTAGTCTGACAACCCCAACGGATGTGAGGCTTATGTTTTCGTAAACCACGAGTGCCCTACCACAACAAGAAAAACAGGGGAACAAATAATAAAAAATCGGACCTCCTCAGAATGTCAACCAAAGGGAATGAACATAGTTAGTGCTTCAGAGACCTCAGTTGTAATTCCAGAACCTAGCTTGTGACCTTCCAAAGATTTAACAGTGTGTGAGTGAAGCAGAGGGCGTATAGGAATAAAATGCCTCTCAGCCCACTCCGCATCCATAAAACAATCCACGGCCCAAGAGTCCAAAAAAATCTCCACAGGAATTATCTGTCTACGCACAGTTAATCCTACAGGAATCAAGCTTCAGAAGGGAGTTTGGCCCCTATACGGCTAGAGGGACTTTCCCATTTCCCTTAAGATCAGGGCAGTATGGGTGAATATGTCCCAGTTTGTAGCAGTTATGGCAGATAATTGGTTTACGAATAGGCTTACGAGCCTGACTCTCTAATGAGCCATCAACCTGCATAGGTTCCCCAGGAGTGGAAATTTCGGTGGACAGAATAGGAGCTATATGCCAACTACGAGGAAGATTAGCCTCAATGTCAGTGAGGGCTAAAGCAGTATGTTTTTCTCTGTTGCGTTTTCAAATTTGATTATCAATTCGCACAGCAATGCAAACCAAGGAATCCAGAGAAGTACACGGTTCTAATGTAGCCAGAGCGTCCTTCACTTCCTCCACCAAGGCATGAACAAAAACAGTCATTAGAGCTGCCTCTGGCCTGCTCGTCTCTGTAGCTAGAGAGCGAAAGGCTAAAGAAAACTCAGCAATGCTCTAGGAACCCTGCCTAAGATGTATTAGATGTGTGGCCACGTCTTGCCCACACATATCTTGATCAAACCCCGACACCATCTCCCTAATGAGAGTCTCCACTGAACTCACAACTGGTGAATTAGATCGAATGAGTGGCCTGACCCAAGTAAGGGCTGTGCCAGACAACAGAGATAAAATAAATGAAATGAGACACTTCATTTACAAAACACGAACGCTGAGCTTTGAAAAACATTTCACACAGGGCAATGAAGTCTTTACCTGTACATTTCCCTGCCTCGCCTCCATATCGTGGAAGTAGCTGGAGCTTAGGCTCACAGAAGGAGTGTAGTGTTTGTGTAACATTCTGAGTAATGTGAGTGGACAAGGATCGAATACTCTCAGTGAGACTTATCAGGACACTCTCCGGTTTTTGTGAAGCCTCGTCCTGATGGCGGACTTGCTCCGCCAACTCAGCCTGTCGACTGTTCAGGGTAGACAAGCCCTAACCATAGCCCAAATGCGGCCAGCTGATCAGCCAAAACTTTCTCTAACGTAGCTGCAGCTGACGACTCCATGTTCAGCTAGAGAGTACTGTAATGGGCTGCAATCAGCCGGCTGGGCCAGAAATTTGATGGAAAAGAAATCCGATATCGTCCCGGACGATAGAGCAGAGAACGGTCCGACAAACAAACGCACCCCCTAAACCATGACATTTATAGCTAATCATATTGGTCACCTGACGCCAGGAAACTTAAATCACTTGCAATATGTTCTTTCAGCCATAGGCGCCAGTTTAGGGGGGGACAGGGGGGACGTGTCCCCTCCACTTTTTGTCAGAAGTCATTTTGTCCCCCCCACTTTATCTCGCAGTGGTTTTTTAAATTTTTTATTCAATGCAAAAAAAAAAATTCGTCATACATACCATTTTATAGGAGAGACCGCAAACAGCTGCTAAATTTGCCTGCATAGAAACGGGACTGGCTGCGTGCATATCACAACATCGTAACAACTGCAGCCAGAGTAACACAGTTGCATAGATCCGAACAGACTCAGAATTTCAGCAACAAAGTAACTGCGAGGATGAGGACAAGAAAGAGCCGAGTCGCCAATAGGCATGTTCTCATCAGACCGGAGTTTTTAACTAGCGCGGTATTTTGCGGTTGTGAAATTAGCCCAATGTCAAATTAGACAGCTCTTCTTGCTGTCTGAAGACACGAATAGCACGCTATCTGATCGAGTATATTTCCCCCAAAATCTTGGTCTAGTTCCTGAAATAGTCTGTGAATTTGGGAACTCGCCAATCAGCCAGTTAGCCTATTTGTGTTCCGTCTACAAAACATAAAAATTGACCCTCTGTACATCTCAAGTTCTATGTTTAATTAAATGATCCTGCATATGTGAGCAAACTTTTGAGCCTCCATTTGGCATTCATCAGTGATATATAAACCCTTATAGAGCCAAGCCTATCTCTATCATGGGTTTCCTACTAACAATAATTCATTGTATTTTAGGACAAAGCTACATCCTTAATATACACACGTTTTAAATATTAAATATTAATTAAATTAACAATTTTCTTATTTGATTTTATTTTTTATTTTTGTTTCACACTGATTTGCAAATGTAACAAGGTGATTGCTGGGTAATGTGTTGTCCAAAGTCAACTCTGTATTTGATTTGATCATGTAACCAGGGTGACAGATGATAGTTCGAGCGCGAAATGTGAAGATCAGACTTACAAGCACATTTTCTAACTTCCATTTAAACATAAAGCAGTAGTCAATAAAGAAAAGAAAATAAAGAACAGGAGTAGACGGTAGCAAAGCTGCAAAAACTATGTTCATTCGGCTTTCTTCCGAGCGGTTGCCGCACCGCGGACGACTCTCCCTCAAGCAACGATGCAGCCAGCTGGTAACAGATCAAGCTAAGATAGCGGTTGACCTAAATAATGATAACTTTCATGGCTACTGCATACATTTAAAGACAAGTCGAGGAATTTGCTCCACGCAAATCTTGCCAAATGCCGTTTAAATGGGTAAGTAGACCTATAAGTGACTTTTGTTTTAGTCCAGAGTCATTTTTATATATAGGATACACAAATGTACTACGGCAGAAAAAAGGCTGCCTGTGCAGGAAAATTGATCATTTTATGGGGTTTATGCCAACGGTGTTCAGCTGGGCCACTTGGGAGACATGGTGGCATTGTTTCAAATATATTTAAATATTGTCAAATATTGCAGCTTTCGTCCATCTTGTCGTGCGCTTTTTCAAGTCACTATCATATGCTGCCTTTATTTGAAATAATGCTCTAGTGAGGTACCTGCACAAAAATGCAAGTTTTTGGATGTTTTATGTGACCCAAGTATCGCAGTAGAGGAGTAAGTTACGCATGCCCTAGCAAACTGATATGTCATCTGTAACATGGCTGTTGCTATTAAATGCTATTACCGCGTACAGCAGCACTAGAAAGTAAACCCTAAATTTTCTTGACTAGATGTAGTCAACACACCCGAATGCTTCTCTGGGTACCAAAACATCAAAGTGAGCCGAAAAAGTACTGATTTCATTTGATATTGGTTGAATATGGAATTTCTGCTGATGAAATTTGGAAATTTGACGTTCGCTTGGTCTTCTATGAAATATTACCTGTGGTATTAACTGCTAACAATGGTATTCATACAATATTTTTCACAGTATGACCGGGCTGCTACACATTTGTATTTATGCATGTGCATGTGACCTGGTTTAATCGTGGTGCCCACCGTAAAATGGGGCTCCCCCGAAAGCCAATGTGTAATTCGAACTCTGACTTTAACTGTTACCCCTTTCCTACTACAAACTGCGTAACCCAGGGATATGCCGCCCCACGTTAAGCTTTTCCTACCTCGGGGCTCGTTAACTCCGATATGTGTTCCCATTACTACTCATTACTCCAGCGTTTCGGTGTTCGGTTGGCGCCTTGCGATTTGCCATTTCTGCAACGTTTGTTGATAAATGCCAATTTCAGCAAATTACTTCATCAGTTTTGCTGGTAATCATTCACCATCGCTGGCGTTGGCTTTATCGACAGTTTATTTAAACAATGGAATGAAATGTAATTTCCAGGTATCAATCCTGTAATCGAATTCCTCGCGGTTGAAAAACCTGGAAAACCTGGCTTAATACATTGGAGGTTATTTGCTCCAAGCCGGTTGATGGAAACGCAGGTCATTCGCATTTCCTTTGAAGTGAAATGTCTAAAATTCCCCAAAAAATCGCTTGATATGAAATGGAAACTCGACTATTGACATAAAATGCAAAATACTCTCATGCATGTGATGGTAGCATTTCACCAAAAGTGAAAACATTAATTAATGTCATTGTCCCCTCCACTTCTCAAAACGCACTCATTCTGATAGTTATGCCCCCCCCCTACTTTTCAAAAAAAACTGACGCCAGTGCTTTCAGCTGATTCTCTTATATATTAATTGCTTTTTCAGCCCTTTTTTTTTTGCCTGTGTCCCACCTTTTTTGAGACCTGTTGCAGCCAGAAAATTTGAAATAAGCTCATTTTGTGGATTAAAATGTAAAATGTCTCAGTTGCAACATTTGAAATTTTATGTGTTCTATTGTAAATAACATATTGGCTCATGTGATCTGAAAGTCATTGCATTTTGATTTTATTCACCATTTATACTTCGGGCTCTAAATTCGTAGACCAGGCGCAGGGTGTGTACAGGCGTATATTGCAATTTCGTGCCCGGCGTAGCCTGGCGCAAGTACTCCTCTGTCCCGCCTCCTGCTCAAGTGGCAAAGAAGGCGTGTTTGGGTATAACACAGCCGAGTCAAATCTTCATCAGTCAAATGAGCCCCTCTCCTCACCTTTAATGTGTTGGAATATAGAAGCCTCTGTCCTATATCTGCATGATGCGTTAATGTTGCATTTTACTTTGCTGCTTCAGGCATGTTTTCTGCACCGCTTACGTCTTTATTAAGCATTACGAATATGAGTTAGCTGGCTAGCTTGGGCATTCGCGCATTATTACCATTAGTGAACTTGAATGGAATTTCCAAAAAAACTACTTCAGATCATTCAAACTTATGAAGTTGGAATGAAATACGACTTTTGCTCATTGGGAAGAGAAATGATGGATAGCATGTTCCTATTATTATACCCTGTTGCTGCTTAAAATGTTGAGATTAACATGCATGGACAACAATGCAAGATACATTACACATTTATTTTCAAAATGTGATCTTAACTCAGTACGACATCATTGCAATCAGGCTGTATTCCTTTCCCCCACTAAAAACAACCTAAGTGACAATAATAGTAGAGTATTGAGATGCCTGCACACTGGACGCGAAACAAATTTTTCGCACGACAGATTGCACTGAACGCAGTGTCTTGTGTCCGAAAGTCTGACAGGGTTTTAATCATTGACTGTATAAAACATGGACGTAGCCTCTGTGACGTCACCCATAGGTTTCTGAATATCCATTTTGAAGCAAATTTGGTCACCATCTTGGCACTTACTTGACTCCGCCTACCTCCCGGATAATCCAAAAATGGGCAAAAAGGCCGGCCGTTGATGGAGCTGACGCAAGCCCAGTGGGCAGGCCGAATGGAGCTCGTTTGCTGAAACACGCCCTCCAAGCTCGCAGCTACCAAGCTCGCTTCGGCTTCCATATTCAACTGTAAACCTCAACCAGCCCGATGCTTCCTGGTTCGCTAAGGCTGAGATGCGAGGTCATATGTGTCCCAGTAAAGCAATAGATCCTGCTGAGTCACTTGCGGTGGCGGGTCGTACGCTGTTTATATTCATGAAGCGGTTTCAGGGCGAACGTTGTTCGTATCAGTGAGGCAATAGCGCGACAAACGCTGTACACCGTATGGGAGGTCGAGGCGGTTGGCTCACTGAGTATCAGAATCCCCCCCAGTGCGAGCGGGTGCTCGTCTTAGCTCTTGTACGCAGCTTAGGCCGGTCCCATTAACGGCCATCCAAACGATAAATTGAACTACGTGACCTTACTGACAAACCTGACGGATCTTTATTGTCCTACCACACTCTCCCACATTCAGATCACAAGTATTATCACCCTACATTGACTTCGCTGAATGCTGAATTAATCGGTTGCTGTAGCCAGCATATGTGGGCTGATCAATACTAACACAGCTGGGCGTCTGGCTCGAAGGCTCTGTGGATGTTTCATCCGCTGCCCAGCTTATCTTATATTAGCTAACGATACCACTGCAACACGCAACTTTTTTTAATCGCGTCGTGAAATTAATGTTTATTTCGGGGTGGAGGAGCCTTTACTCCTGTTGACACCGAATATAGCCTAACATGGCTGGTTAGTAGCACTTTTTCGTTGCCGTCTGGCTTAATTGTTGCGTTAATGTGATTAGCTAGTTTGTGGATGATGGCCTTCATGTAGAAACACTCTTAGCGACAGCTAGCTACCTTGCTAGATAACGTGGGATATGTTAAATTATAGCTAACTAGTCTTTCTATTTTCAATGATATGGTTCCGTAATCGCACTGAAAAGCTGTGTGAATCTAACGTTACTGAGTGTATAACCACGGCATTCTCCGGTACCCCGGGGAATCAGCAAAGGAGCCCCGCCAATTGGTAGCGTGCTATCGTGGTTCTAAGGTAGCTGACCAGCCAGTTACGTTGGCAACCTGTTAGGGAAACAGTGACGGTTTTCCAACAACTGGCTGACAGCTTTTGTTCAAAAATATGTTAGCGCTAAATTCAAACACTTTTCTGTTCCGCCTTCGCTGCATGCCTGTGTAATAACTGTGGCAGGCGTTCGAGGGGGGGGTCCTTGTATTGACTCTCTGGCTAGTTGGCTAGAGAACGAACTAACGCTACTTGGTGTTGACAGCGAATTTTATATGAAATAATATTAGTATTTCATCATCTTACAAAATAGACCACAGACTCTTAACCACACAGCAAGACATTATCACCCTGATATTCGATAAAAAAAAAATCTCCAGTCAGAAATGCGGCCGATGGATCAAGTTCCGTGACTTGTATGAGCCTAGGGAAGATAAACGCTCACAGACGATTAGAAAAGGCCAAGGGTTAGCGGCTAGGCTAGCTGAGCTGTAGTAACACCCCCTCCCTCAGACAGCCAGGCGAGGCCCGTGGTTAGCGGTAGGGCTTGGCGTTCCTACTCTACAGCCCGATGCCACGTAGACCTGTGCTCTAGCCTAGCCACAACATGACCGGATGAGCCGACTCCTGCCGAGAGACTGTAATTCAAGGTTCTGTCACTTAATGTGGCCACGCCCTTAATTATGCAGGAATTTAAACCTTTATATAGTAGAGTTACAAAAAATTACAAAAAAAATTCACTCCCCCCACAGTTTCCGCGGAGGGGAAAATTAGCAATAGAGACCAAAACCATATTTTGTACCAGGCTGTAAACATGTTTATTTTTGCTGTAAAATTGGGCTTTTTAATATGGGGGTCAATGGGGATTGACTCATTTCTGCCACCAGCCTCAAGTGGCCATTCGAGGAACTGCAGCTTTTGGCACGTCCGTATTTGCTTCACTTTTCATCCTCGCAGGTTGCCGCTTGGTTTTAATATATCTCCGTGTCCGACAGTCGATTATTGTATTTAATTTCTTCAAATCTACTGACTCGTTTAGATATTAAACGTGAATGTTTTGATAAGAGGGCTCAGTTCTTCAAGATGAGTACCGAGAATTTCAATGTTTAAGCTCTGCTCAATAAAGTGAGTCGACATTGGCACAGGACGATGCACAATGCCACCGTGTCTGACAAAAAAAGAGAGCGATTAGAACATTGATAACGAAATAAAGAATAAAAAGAAACATTTTAACAACAGAACATCCAATGGACACTGCGATTTATTCATTTGCGGGTCATCTTTTTTGGATGTTCCGTTTGTTAGTGAGATATTTTATTCTTTAATTTGTGATAAATGTGTTCTCATATCAACACTTTTACTTTTTGCTGGCAGCTGAATATACAGTATTTTGCATTTCGGGTCGGACAGTCTTGATCGTGCATGCGATAATTTATTCACACTGTCAATGGTCATGGAATTGATTTGCTCACTGACTACAAATATTATTTTATCTCCGATGTGGAAATAAAAGCGTGAATCTGTTCGATCCATCTGACTAATTTTCAAATGAAAGACAATAGTCTTTATTCGGTCTATCTTCAACGGAAGAAAACAGACAAATAGGCTAAAAAGACCAAGAAAACTTGATAGCTATCAATTTGCATTTTGTGAAGGTTGAACACAAACATGGCCAAGTTTGCACGTCTAATAATTCCTGGAATACTCTGAAAAATTAGAACTTTGATGACTTTCAGACACGGAGCTATATTAAAACCCTGTCCGACTATCACATCTTTGCACTGACTTTGTCTGTAATCAGCACTCAGGCTCTTCTGCGTAATTGTAGAGTTACACTTCATGCCCTCGTGAAGCTTCCCTGCTAACAATGTATTGATTTGCTCGTTTCTTATCCAATTCCTGAGTTTTTAACATGTTAGAGTAAGTGAAACACATTGATTGGACAAACACAGAGCATGCAAGCCTATGCGTATCAGCATTCCCGGTTGTATCCTGTGTTCAGTTACATTTACAGGATTTTGAGATAAGGATATGGTCAATTGGAATTATTTCGAATGAAACAGGACCGGAGGATTCTTGCTACTGGATACATCGGTCTCTGGAGGAGGTATTCATGAAAAAGGTGAGGCTGCTACTTTGTTTTGTTTTTTTTTTTTGGAATGTATACGTACTCAACAAATTCGAATGTCGAGGTTTTTTTCCTGTTTAAAACGCAAACTGCCCGTGCATTTGGGTGGACCCCCTGGTACGTTCATTGCACGTTTCTTTTGAATCCAGGGAGGCAATGGATTGTTCCCTGAAAGTGGAGTGTCTGTTCTGTTAAAATAAGGTATTTTTCAGAATTCAGATATTACTGAGTTAGTGAGTTGTACTTGTTCCTTATAAGTGTTGAAATGGGTCCGTGAGCTTAGAAGAGGAGACTGGTATCTTCCATTACAGGGTGAATGTTCTGACTGTTTAATAAGCAGTTTATTTAACGCGGGTTTGTGCTGGCTTCGGGGACTTTGAAGAAAAATGGCCAAAACTCTAAACTTTATTATGGAGAAAAGGCATGTCTTGTGTTTGGAGAGGTTACTGGTGACCTCTGATATTCAACTGCACTCAGGTTGGTAAATTCATACTAAACTCAACCAGAAAATCATTTGTTCATATTAAATTTCATGCCTTAAAACTTTGTTTTATATACTTGATTTTTTAATGATTTGACAGGATATCATTTTGAGACTTCGGGGAGACACTTGGATAGCTGTATAATTTGGCTAATAGCATGTGGGTAATCTAGAATGTAATGTTGAAGATGCATTCTACTTGTGGTCAAGGAGTTTATGATACCAGAAATTTATAGTTATAAGCCCCAGCAGTTTTTCAATCCTCAGAATTGTTTTTTTTTGCAATTTCAATGGTGAATTCTCATGAAGATTTTTTTGTTTGCAGCTCATTTTCTCTACCAAAATCATGAAAATAAACTGAAATACTGTGTAATTCTAAATGCTGTAAGTGTCTTTTCTGAATTGAGCCACATTTTTCCTCTTTATGAAGCTTAAATCTTGAATTATACAACATTGAAGTGGGTAACCCATAAATAGCCAAATTTGGCTTCTGCACAAAGGGGTTAATCTGACATCAGGACAATCGATGTAGATACTATAATTTATATCCTTATTCAGATAGTTACATTAAATAGTGCTTCCTGTAATTATTTATTGCATTGAAATGTGCCTGACATTCTGGAAACCTGCCTGTGAGATTTCGGTGACGTGTGCGCTCTGTGCGCCGGTCAGCCAAATTACTACTGCACAGAAATTAAACCAGGTTGGAGCTGGCAAGTTTTTTGCCCAACTCCAGCGGAGACTTTTTCTACGAAATTGTCACTGTGTCTTGATGAATATGTGACACCTCCCCCAACTACACTGCCATACCCTTCTCTGCGCACGGTGTTGCACCTCACGAAATTACCACTGCCAGGGCTGCGCCACACTACGCCACCTGTGCTGCGCCAAGAAATTAGAGCCCTTTGTCCCAACCATTAGGGAATTGGGGTTGTACATTCAGATTAAGTTTATTTCAAAAGATGAAACTATCATTACTTTTCTGAAAGGCTAGACACTATTGACAATTTCTAAAATAGAGTAGATTTTCAGAAATTAAATATGACAGATTATTTACAACAATATTATGAAAGACAGACCTCTTTCATAAAGTGAAACTCTCACATGTAAAGCCAGCACACCCCTTTGATACGTTTAACACCATGAGCAGATTCTGAAATCGCTATATCTGGACAAGATTAGTAAATTGCAACTGGAATAAATTGTTGAATGGGGCATTGCATTCCAGATTGGTAAACAGAGTTCAGGTCTGCTGGAGTTCCACACAGGCAGAGTCTGCATCCATTTTCTTGAAGTGGGCATTAGATCTTAAGTTGTAAATTGCTAATGTGCAATTGCTAATCTCCTTTGCCAAGGAGATAGAAGTACCTTTTAGATTGTATGAATCGTTCATAAAATGACTGCAAAATTAGTCACTTGACTGTGATACTGCGTGCGATGTCCAGATAGGATCCAAGTAAATTGTGCATGGAGCTTAGCCTGGACTCCAACTAATTTCTGGCTTTTCTTCAAGGGAAGTAGCAGCTCTCTGACCCCCCAGCTCCATTGCCAACAACTTAGCTTGCCAGATCCTGTGGGGGGTCCTGAGAGCCACACTTACACAAAGGCCAAGGCCAAGAGCCAAACGAAGTGCAACACTAGGAGCTAACATTTACTCATTGAATGAGCTCAGAATAGCGGCTTTACTACATCTAACATGCTCCAAAGAATCCTTTGAAAGGGAAGTGGCTGCTTTTAAGTAGTGCACTTTAAAGAACTACGTTAGAGTTGTGTTTGCCCTTAATCATCAAACATCAAAGGCCGATGCATGAATCTGCATCATTACACAATATTAATTGTAATTAATTGACCACGGCACCCGAAAAATATAATGTAAATTGGTATTTTCTGAAGTAATTATATATTGCACTTTTTAACCCTCTCCAGCCCAATTTATTATTTTGGAGATATGAAAAATATTTAATCATGGAGAAAAGTTCTTAGACACTAGTGGCTGCAGGGGGAACTAACGTTGTATTTTTGCAACACTGAGCTGGAAGGGTAACTTCATCAAACCATTTCCCATGTGGTCTTTATATTTTATAGTCAGTCATCAATTGATTTATTGTTGCAAATTTGCAACATGAGCCTGGAGAGGGTTAAAAATGTGATTCCATAAGATTTCTATGCTCCACATATCATGTAACCATTCAACAATCTCAAATAATTGTTGCGCGTTGTGCAGTTCAAGCTCCATGTACACTTCATGAACAGGATGCGTTTGTTCAGCGGCAGGTTATGGACAGCTCCAGGTGAGAAGCTCCCGCTGGCAGAAATGAAATGCCCACTGAACACACGCACATGTCCATGAGCAAGGACACCCAACCTCCAACACACAAGCTAGTGTAATGTGAATATAGGCCACTAGATGGCAGTATTTACCTTTTTTTGTTAAGCTCAGACTGGAGTCATGTTTAGACATGTCCTGGACATGTCTGGGGCAAGTCTCAGAAAATTAAAAAAAAAGAGGTCTAAATGTGGGTGGGGTCTGCAAAAGAGTATACAAGGAAAAGAATTGAGACAGTAAAGTAGTAGGAGAAATTGCAAGAAGATGACCAGACCTGCCATTCTGTTCAAGACCTGTGACGTTTCTTTTGTGGATTTCTTTGCCTGTGTTTGAGCATTTTCGTTATCCAGGACATCACCAAGCCACCCCACAAAAAGGGACTGTAAATATTTTTTTTTTTTTCCTATTCAATCTTGGTCAGTTTAGTTAGTTGTTGTGTTTAATTAAATGTGTTTAAGTTTTTAAAACTGTGTCTGTCATCCCTTGCTGTTGCTGTTGTGTTGTAGATTGTAATAAGAAATTCGGGCCATAACAAATTGGGGGCTCAAGGTCCGGGATAGACCATTTTGTGAGTCATTTATTAAAAATCTAACATTTCAAATTGTAAAATTGATTTTTTTTTAATTGAATACATATATATTGACAACAGCAATGGATGATTTCTTGGCATCACCAACCGTAGGGGTTTTGAAGTCTTTTAAAAAGACAGAACTGCTAGAAATATGCAGACATTTGGAGCTGACAGAGGTAAAACCAGCCATGCGGAAAGCAAGACTGGCTAGAGAGATAGTTGAATATTACATTGATGAAAATGTGTTTGCACCAGGAGATCTGGAACAGTTTCCAGTGGAAAATCCAAATATAGAAATGGAAATTAAATTAAAAATGCTTGAGATTGAAAGGGAAGAAAAAGAAAAACAAAGAGAATTTGAGAGGGTGGAAAAAGAGAAAGAAAGGGAGGAAAGAGAAAAAGAAAGGGAAGAAAAAGAAAAACAAAGAGAATTTGAGAGAAAGAGGAAAGAGCAGAAAGAGAGAGACAGAGACAGAGAGATTTTGAATTAGAGAAATTCGATAGAGAAGAAAGACTCCAAATGGAGCAACTAAAAATAAAAATTCAAACTGAAAATAAATTTCGGGCTAGCCAGGAGGTAAAATTGGTGCCTCCATTTTCGGAAAAGGACGTAGACAACTATTTCCAGTGTTTTGAAAAGGTAGCAAAGAGTTGCCAGTGGCCAAAGGAACACTGGCCTCTGATGTTGCAAACTGTCCTCAAGGGTAAAGCTCAACAAGCCTATTCGGCTTTGTCTGCAGATGATTCCTCTGATTATGAGGTTGTCAAAAAGGTTATTTTGAGAGCTCATGAGTTGGTTCCAGAGGCTTACCGACAGAAATTCAGAGGTCTGAAGAAATCTGAAAATCAGACTTATGTTGAATTTGCTAATGAGAAGCAGGTTTGCTTTGAGCGCTGGTGTACTTCTATGGAGGTCAAGGATGATTTCAACTCACTAAAAGAGATGGTGTTAGTTGAAGAATTCAAGAACTGTGTTAAGGATGATGTTAAGACCTACCTTAATGAGAAGCAAGCACTGAATTTGCAATCAGCTGCCAAATTTGCAGATGAATATAGTGAATAGCAGTAATAATAGATGGTCCCAATTTCAGAAAAAGGGTTATGGTGATACCCAAGATTCCTCACCCAAAGACAAAGACAAATCTGGTGATGGTGCTCAGAAATCCAGTAACAGGTCTGATCAAAGTGTGAAAGCTGACAGTAACAAAAATGGTCTAGTTTGCAGTTATTGCAAGAAATCTGGTCATGTTACAACTAACTGTTGGTTCCTTAAAGCTAAGAAAGAAAAAGAAAAGGATACCAAACCAAATGCCTTTGTGAAAACAAGGTTAGAAACCCCTGTAGTAGATAACCAATCTGCTAAATTGCCTGCTTCTTGTGGGGCTAAAAAGCCTGATACAGCTGACTTCGTGAGGGAGGAATTTCTTCCATTTGTGTCAGAGGGATTTGTGGCTCTGAATGAGCATACTACTCCTGTCCCCATATATATCCTAAGGGATACCGGAGCTTCTCAGTCACTTTTGTTGATGGACTCCTTGGAGTTACGTGATGAGACCGCTTCAGGGGATTTCATACTTGTACAAGGTATTGAAGGGAGGACTGTATCTGTACCCCTGCGCTCTATATTCTTGAAGTCAGATTTAGTTACAGGACAGGTAAAGGTGGGACTTATGTCAAGTCTACCTATAAAGGGTGTTTCTCTGTTGCTAGGCAATGACCTGGCTGGGGGCAAAGTAGTTCCCCCTGTACATCTTACTTCACAGCCGAGCACTGAAAATGGGGATGAGGACCCATCTCTGTATCCTTCTTGCGCAGTGACTCGTGCTATGGCCAAGAAGGCTAAAGAAGAAGATGATGTGGTGCCGTCCAGTACATTGAATAGTCAGGACTCAGGTGGTTCGCCTCATGACTCTGATTGGCCTACTATGGCTTCTCCGTTTGAGGACTTATCAGATACTTTTATCAGTTCTCTCTTCAGCCAGCCGGATGGGTCTGGTGATTCTGATGTGTCTGGAGACTTGTCTCTGTCCAGAAAGCGGTTGATTGAGGAGCAAACTAATGATCCTGAAATTTGTGTACTAAAGAGGAGAGCCCTTCCTGATAAAGAAATAGACGCAGTTCCAGTTGGGTATTATCTCAAGGATGGTGTGTTGATGCGGAAGTGGCGCCCTCCTGATATCCCTGCCAATGCAGATTGGGCAGTGGTCAGGCAAATTGTTGTTTCGAAGGTCTATAGGAATGAGATCTTAACAATGGCTCATAGTTTACCTTTAGGAGGTCATCTTGGTGTCAACAAGACTGTTGATAAGATCATGAAACACTTCTTTTGGCCTGGGCTTCGGAAAGACGTTTCCTACTTTTGCAAAACCTGTCACACTTGTCAGGTAGTTGGAAAACACCAGTTAGACCCACCTGTAGCTCCATTGCAGCCTATCCCAGCATTTGGGGAGCCATTCTCTAGGGTCATTGTTGGTTGCGTTGGTCCATTACCCAAGACTAGATCTGGAAATCAGTACTTGTTGACAATCATGTGTGCATCTACCAGATTCCCCGAAGCCATACCTCTACGTAACATCAAGGCAACTGCAATCTCGAAGGCTTTGATAAAGTTCTTCACGTTGTTTGGCCTTCCCAGGGAAATTCAGTCAGACCAGGGTAGCAATTTCACTTCAGGATTGTTACAGCAGGTTGTGTATGAACTAGGTGCAAAGCAGATTCTTTCTAGTGCCTATCATCCAGAAAGTCAGGGTGCCTTAGAGCGGTTTCATTCCACTCTCAAGACAATGATGAGGACTTATTGTTATGACCATGAGAAAGACTGGGATGAAGGGGTTCATTTGCTGTTGTTTGCAGCTCGAGAAGCAGTGCAGGAGTCTACTGGATTCAGTCCATTTGAGCTAGTGTTTGGTCATGAAGTGAGAGGACCTTTGCTATTATTGAGTGAACAATGGCAAGAGAAAGAGCCGCATATCAGTCTGTTAGACTATGTTAGCAAGTTCAAGGAAAGATTGCGTGCAGCTTGTGACCTTGCCAAAGAGAACTTGAAATCAAGTCAGGGAAAAATGAAAACTTGGTATGATCATAAGGCTAGAAGCCGTGAGTTTAAACCAGGAGACAAGGTCCTTGTGTTGTTTCCCTTGCAGTCCAATCCATTGCAGGCTAGATTTCATGGTCCTTATGAAATTCTGACAAAACTCAATGATCTCAATTACATTGTGAAGACTCCAGATAGGAGAAAACCAAAACAATTGTGTCATATTAACATGCTAAAGCCTTATCATGACGGAAATGCTAGGGTTGCAGCTGTCACTTCAGATTCTCCAATGGTCGAAACGTGTGAAGATGAGGGGGAGTTTCAAGATGATGAACCAAGAATTAAAGCTGAAGTTCTTTCATGTAAATTGTCAAACACTGAAGTGTTGCAAAATCTTGATGTAAAACTCCAGCACTTAGAACCCTCACAGAGATATCAGTTTGAAAGGTTGATCAAGAAATATGAGGATTTGTTTCCTGATGTTCCAAAGAGAGTTACTATAGCCTCTCATGATGTAGATGTTGGTGATGCCAAACCAATAAAACAGCATCCATACCGGATGAATCCTGAAAAGAGAAAGATTGCTGAGAAAGAGGTTGAGTACATGTTAAAACATGATATTATCAGACCCTCCAACTCCGATTGGGGTTCACCCTGTGTGCTAGTTCCAAAACCTGATGGAAGTACTAGATTCTGTACAGATTATCGCAAAGTCAATGCTGTAACTAGAACTGATGTGTTTCCAATACCTAGGATTGATGATTGTATTGATAGTGTAGGGCAAGCAAAGTTTCTGACCAAGATTGATTTATTGAAGGGTTATTGGTGTGTGCCTTTAACTGAGAGGGCCAAGAGCATCTCTGCTTTTGCCACACCATCTGGATTGTACCAGTATGAAGTCCTACACTTTGGCATGAAAAATGCCCCAGCCACGTTCCAAAGGATGATACAGTCTACAATCGCCGGATTGCCACACACGGGTGCGTACATCGATGACCTGATCACATGGAGTGACTCCTGGGAAGAACATCTAAAAGATGTAGAGACGTTGTTCCAGCGCCTGACCCAGGCTAACCTGACTGTTAACCTGAGCAAGAGTGACTTTGGTTGTGCTACTGTCACCTATCTTGGCTACGTCATAGGCCAGGGTAAGGTGGCACCCGTAAATGCTAAAGTCCAAGCCATCATGGACTTTCCAGCTCCTGACAACAAAAAAGCTTTGCGCCGCTTCCTTGGAATGATCGGGTACTACCGCAAGTTCTGCAAGAACTTTGCTGAGATTGCTCTCAGTCTAACTAACCAACTGAAGAAAGGCGTAAAGTTCACCTGGGATGATGCATGCCAGAGAGCCTTCGATCACCTGAAGTCTCTGCTGTGTCACTTCCCCGTGCTCAAATCTCCTGACTTCAACAAACCGTTCTCCATCGCGGTCGATGCTAGCGACCAAGCTTGTGGATCTGTGCTCCTACAGAGAAGTGACTCTGATGACATTGAGCATCCGGTGGCATACTTCTCCAGGAAGTTCAATCGCCACCAAAGGAACTATTCCACAATAGAGAAGGAACTGTTGGCTCTGGTCCTTTCTTTACAACACTTTGAGGTTTATGTTTGTACAGGACAAAAGCCAATGATTGTGTACACTGACCACAATCCGTTAATGTTTTTGAGTAAGATGAAAAACAAGAATCGGAGATTGTTGAATTGGAGTTTGATTTTACAGGAGTTTGACTTGGAAATTAAGCATGTGAAGGGTACAGACAATGTAATTGCTGATTGCTTATCCCGTGTTTGAATGTGTATATATATATCATGTGTTTGAATATTGTATGATATGTTTATATAGACAAGTGTCCACTTAACCATTTTGTATTGAAAAGAAAAATTTTGCCTTTATGAGTCAAAATTTTTCCCTTTTGGAATGGAGGTGTAATGTGAATATAGGCCACTAGATGGCAGTATTTACCTTTTTTTGTTAAGCTCAGACTGAAGTCATGTTTAGACATGTCCTGGACATGTCTGGGGCAAGTCTCAGAAAATTTAAAAAAAAGAGGTCTAAATGTGGGTGGGGTCTGCAAAAGAGTATATAAGGAAAAGAATTGAGACAGTAAAGTAGTAGGAGAAATTGCAAGAAGATGACCAGACCTGCCATTCTGTTCAAGACCTGTGACGTTTCTTTTGTGGATTTCTTTGCCTGTGTTTGAGCATTTTCATTATCCAGGACATCACCAAGCCACCCCACAAAAAGGGACTGTAAATATTTTTTTTTTTTTCCTATTCAATCTTGGTCAGTTTAGTTAGTTGTTGTGTTTAATTAAATGTGTTTAAGTTTTTAAAACTGTGTCTGTCATCCCTTGCTGTTGCTGTTGTGTTGTAGATTGTAATAAGAAATTGGGGCCATAACACTAGACATTCAAGGACATGTACACACACACACATGTATTCCTGCAGACGAATACAGTCAAGTCCTCACAATTTCCATGACTTGGCCACTGTAAAACATACTAACATTTCGTCTTAAAAAAAAGCCTTGCGTTGCTCTTGCGATATGCTTCTGGTCTTTGTATAATGTACATTTGGACAGTAAAGCACAGTCTTATGAGTTTTTAAGCATTTGGTTGAGTCTGAGCAGAGAGCCCTATGTAATTAAGAATTTTCACTGTATTTTTGTCAGTAATGACAACATGAATAAATGCAAGAAACCAGCTCCATCAGCAGCCATAGATGCCCACACACGACCACACCTAACAGGTGGAAGTGTGCAGTTGATCTTTGTCTCATCTGTCCATAGGATGCTATTCCATAACTGTTTTGGCTTTTTACTGCATTTTTTTGGGTCAAATTTCCTGTATTTGTGTATCAGTTATTCAAATCGTTAGGTAAACCCTCCATATTTACTCTGGTAAACTCTTCTCTTTATTGTTGAAGCAAATATGCCAACTGCCTGGAAAGTGCTCCTGTCCAGGCCAAATGTTGTGAGAGAATTCTCCTGTCATCTGCCACAACAGTTAGCCCTGCTTTCAGTCCTCTTGGTGTTTGGAGTTCCTTAGCTCACTAAGGTGCTTCTTCTTCAGAATGTACCAAAGAGTAGATTTGGCTCAATGAGCATATCTTGATTTTTCAGCCTTATGATTACTTACTCCACTTGCAGTGACAGCTCTTTGGACTTCATATGTAGAGTTCACTGCAATACAATACAGTGCTGCATTTGAAATCAACTCAAGACATGATATCAGTTGGAAATTAATGAGGTCTTGGAACAGCTGTGCCAGCAATTGTCCAATTACTTTTGGTGAGCTAATATTCTACACACCAAGGTCACATGTATTATTTCTTTACAGATCAATTATGCTCTGGTAGACTGCTGAAATAACAATAACTTTGTTAGTGTCCAAAAAACTGGACGCGCTCATGTGTGGACATGTTTGCATGTGTACATACAACCTTGCTCTTCAATACATTTTCACTGAATTCACACTAACAGATATAAACATTCCTGCTCCCATGCAAGGACACACACACACACACTCACACATTTCTGATCATATTCTTTCCACTCCCTGCTGCCCATAGCGCATACAGGTTCCTCATCTGCACCATTCAACAAGGGCCGAGGACACAGTGAATCAAATTACCAGTTATTAATGTCACCATCTGTGAAATTCATTGCTGCCTTATAATAAACTATCTCCATTCTTTTTTGTAACACAATAATTACAAAATGATCATTCAACTCCCGCAAGGTCAAACATCAGCTCTTAACACTCATATGATGAATGGCTATCACTCCAAAATCACATCTCCTTGTTGTATCTCTGCACTTTGAAAAATAACTGTGGATTGGTTTATTGTCCATTTGGAGAACTGACTTTTTCAAATAAATATTTCAGCAACAATATACAGTAAATTGGCAATGCAGTTGATATTAGTCTTTTCTATTCTTGTGTGTATTCATTATGTAATGGATTTTCAAGTGTTTTGTGTTATTGAAATATGTTGTAAATGTAAACAGGTGAATAACTGACTCTGACAACAACACCAGGACCTGCAGGCATATTTTCAGTGTTGAATGCTGTACAAGTAAACCGAATAAACACAAAAATAAAACATATTTTTACTGAAGATGCACATCTATAGATGCATAGTAATTCTAGCTTTTACAATTCCCTTTTATAAACAAGTTCGGACAATGACATGTAACAGGTCAGTTCTTGGCAAGCCCCACAGGGGGCCCCTGTGTCAATCTTGCAGATTTGAGCTCAGTTAATCCCTGGATAAAAACATCTAAAACGTTTGACAAGTTTCCTGACTATATGTTAAGTAATAACAGAGGAGTAGCACTTTCAAGTAAGTGCCCAGATCAAGAAGAGCAACAAAAAGAGGACAAGAGCCATCTGGCAATGGCGGATCCCCGGCTTTAGGTTGTGTAACCTACTGGTTGTGTGGACAGACGGACGGACCGAAACCCCCAAAAGGCACAACTAGACCATAAGGAGAAGCTCCATACCAAATTTGGTGTTGGTAAGTGGTATAGTTTTTGAGTTCTGGTCCGGAAACGATTTTATTACAGACGGAGGGACAGACGGACGGACGGACGGACACACTGATCGCTATATCTCCCCGCATTATATGCTGGGGGGATATAAATGAGTGAGTATTTAGTCCTTGTGCTGGGGACAATTAGATTATGATTCTTGGAATTCTGAATAAAATGTAGTATTTTCATAATGCAAATTTGACAAATTTTTGTATGAATAATTGTGAGAGACTGTTGCCAATAAATTCCATTCAATGCGTCTTTGTGAACATCCTGTTTAAATGTATAATTCTGCTCATTTCACAATATCCAATGAAACAAAATTATTTCTCACAAATTTTGTCATTGTTTATTTTTTGTTTTATGACATGAAACTATGTTTTTGAGATATTGTACGCCTGATGTGCAATTCAATTCCAGAGTCATTACTGTTAAAAAGCATTCTGCCTGACTGAGACAGAGACACTGAGAACAAAACCCCTCTCCCAAATTCTTCCTTCAATTTTACAAACACATTATGCAGGCACCAGTCTTGTTTGGACATTTGCCCCCCGTGATACTCTACTTGTTCATTAAAGTTAAATTCATTAAAGAGCATCATCAGAGCCATTTTTGCTCACAACGGCATTTTAGTTTTTGGTTCTTGTTATGGCACATCATATCCATATCCTCTCTAATGTAACACTGTGTGACAGTTGTGGGAAACTTTTTTTGAACTAAAGAAATAGGCGGTATCATTCCAACTCTGTTATGTTCCACCGCTGAATCGTGGACATTTTTTCTTGTCCTGTTTTTTGAGCTTCGTCATCCATTTCATTTTGGTGGTGGAGCCATCACTTATTTGACTGGTTTTGCAATGAAAAGTCTGTCACGGTACAAAATGTGATCTTTAAAAGTCCAAAAGTTTCCAAAGAAAACAGTCCAAAAAATAAATTTTCCTGTGTTCAGTATACGTCAAATCCCATCTTAGAAAACATGTTTTTTATTTTCACATTTTAAAGTTTGGAGTTTGGCTCTAAATACATTTTGTACATTTTTTCCCCACTAAGGACAAATTTAGGAAACTTTTTCGACGAAATGGCTAAAATGGTAAATATTAAAACTGTGGAAAACTGCACTATAAAATATGCAAGTTTTCATAATTCATCATTGGAAAATATTTCAAAAATATTTTTGGTAAGTGCAACAATGTTCCATGTCTGTCAGTCTTTCATGCCTAATACCCAAAGGAAGAGACTTCACCAGCGTAAATGGAACAGACCCCATTTTGCTTCTTCTATTGATGAAAGCCATTCGTAGCCTGGCTATGTAATATGATGTTTCTAATTTTGGTTTTCATTGAGCGTGAACCCAAGCATTTTGTGATTTATTAGTAATTTCAGCCTAAACAGCAAAATCCAGAGTACTGCTACAGCATCACCTGAATTCACTATGAATGGATATTAATCCAGTTATAGATATTTCAATTATGCAAAAGGCACTCCAGGACCATTATTATCCACCCCAGGTTTGCAGATTACATACTCTGGCTCCTTTGCTGTGTCGTTGTCCCAGTAAACAATCATTGAATCGTCACAACCCTTGTGTGAATGACTTTCGTTTCCCTTCCAATTCAGCAACTTATTAGAAGTATGTCTCCTTTGATTGGTTTACCTTTTGCGTTTTTTCCCCCTCCCTGGCTGTGTCTCATTTCATGGTTATTTCCTATGGCTCTGTGACATATATTTAAACCCCCTGCCTTGAGTTGCAAGTCGCAGGATGGTAATTTGCAATTGGGCTTAGAACCAGTTGGTAGTCCTAGTAAAAACTCTTTGTCTTTAAGAGTGATGAAGAGTAATGTAACCTTTAATGACAGCAATTTGAGGAAGCCTTCCTCTTTTTTCTTTGGTTAACTCAAACAAGCTTCCAAGCTTAATCAGGCTTCAGGATTGGGACCGCATTCTTGTTAATCCTTCCAAGTATGTTCCTCTGTCCAGTTTGTTAGGAACAAGCTCCCAATCCTTCTACAGTTATCAGAATTGGAACCAAGTTCCCCTCAAGCAACTCCATCCTCCCGCAGGACAGTTTGGCTTTAGCGAAGTGTGCACACCACCAGGCTGTATCTCGGAAGCCCAACTTCACCTATTGCATTCGTGCTGAACTGTGCTCTTGCACGGGGGTTCCATCCCCTGATGTTACTGTAATGCTGTCAGTAAACCTACCTAGTGTATTGTACTCTGCCTCTGCACGTCATTCTCAGGTCTGGAATATAACAGACTCCAATAGAATCATGAGTAAAAACACTGAGTTGTAAGAATATTCATCTCATGGGATTGAGAGCAAACTGTGATTAAACTGGCTATTAACACATGTAGGAGGCCCTTCTATGGACCCATGGGTTCTGCCCTGGAGGTATCAGCTCTTGACAACTGATAATAGTTCAAAAGGCAGGTAAAAGTGCACAGTAGTTAAAAAGATGTTAATTCTCTTTGCAGAACCCGTGCTTAACAATGGATTCAACGAAACAAAACGGAGGAAGTGATCAGAATTGCAATATAAGTGTCTTGTCTTTGTACAGCATCTGAAATGCCTGCATTTTAGAGCCTGAATTTCAATGGAAGAAGGCGACAACTCGAAAGTGATGACTCTTTGATAGAGTGGACTTGTACAGTGGCCTTCAGTAAATAAATCTAGAAATTTCACAGGGAAATAAATGAATAAATAAATAAATGCAGAGTATCAAAAAGACTTGATCAACAAAGAAAAAGCAAGTGAGTTTCAAGCCATCAACATGCAGACCAGCTGGCTGAAATAATGAACCATTGCTGCTGATTTTGGCATTTGGTGTATTTAAGAAAAAAGAGGCACAGACCTGTCCCGCGTGAGGAGATTTGATCATGTCCATTACATCCAAAGCCAGGGGTTCGCTCAATGGGGAAAAAAAATCTGTTTAGAAGATCGGTGAGAATCTCATTTGCAGTTCATAGCACATGACAGTCACAGATGAGTGGTGAGAAGAGAGACCTAAATCAGAGGCAGGAAAAATATGCACCTCAAAGTGAATCACCATATGGAGAGAAAAACATAAAAGACTTTCTAAATACATCAAATGTTTTCATTCTACATCTAGTGTGGAACCAAAATGATTATTTAAAAAATTAATGTAACAATACAATAAGAATTTCATGATCGTTCAGATCATGTCTGAAAAAACAATATGAAGTGAGGTTTTTTAGCCTTTTGATCTACAATTTTTGCTCCATTGGTGCATTTTTAAAAAGGCAGCTCACAAACCCCAGATCTGTCGAACAGAGCTGCAAGCCCTGGCAAAAATTAAACACATGCTGAAGAAATTATATATATAATTATATATTATATGATTTTCAGAAGTATATTAATATAAATGAAAGTTACAGATACAACTAACCCACAAGTTTGAGCTCTTTCAAAAGTTAACAGCAAATTAAGCTGTTTAAATTGAAATTAAAAACACGTCTAATGCTTTTCTTTCACCTTTGAGTAAATACATGTCCATCTCATATAGCATAAAATAGCTTATAACACTGCATGATGTCTAAATGATTGCACTCAGTGTGTTGGCATGCTGAGAGGAATTCTGTTTATCTCTGCATGCCAATCCAAAAATTATCTTTCAAATTGCCAAATCTAAATTCCTACTCAATATGTGAATCCAGTCTTTACACCACTACCAAAAATTCTAATCGGTTAAATGGTGGGGAAGAAAAAAAATATATATGAAGAGTTGAGATGGAAAACCCACCAACTCCGCTCAACCTCTTTTAAATTGTTTTATTTTTTTTAAACTCAGCATAATATAAAAACTCATACTTAAAACTATCCATACTATAAGTGGACTGTGGGCAGCCTACCACAGAGGTAGCCCCAGCCTAATATGCAGGTAGTTTGTAGGCTGTATACCAGAGCATTTTCAGGCTGCTCAGGGGACAGGGGTTGCTGTAGGTTTTAGTCTTTATATTGGCAAAAATTCTTTGTTTGGTAGTCCCTGTGACATGCCTTCTGATTGGTTGATTTGTTATTTTTTAACTCCCTAAAGCCCAGTGTCCCCCTGGCGGTAACGTAATTTTGAAATGACCTGCTGTGACTCTCTGACCCTTAAACGCATAATTGCTTTGATGCTGACCCTGTTTAAGATCGCTTTTTCTATAATCACACTTATTTACTGTATAATCAAGACCAATATATAAGCCTGTGATTATTAAGAAAGTACTAAGAAATGACAGATCACTGAAGGGTAACATACACAACAGTCTTAAAAGTGATATTGTATGGATGGGAAAAAAGATAGATTTTTGCACATCAAAACTAGCGAACCTATGGGTATCCATGGAAACACATAATCATGGTAATGAGACTACCATGCCAACCATTGCTTCACAAAATTAAAAAAATATTGATTTTTGGTGAGCCAAAACAAACCCTGTGGCGTACTGTTGAATTTTCTAGTGCAGATGCGGCACTCCGATGTAATGGAATTTAATTTCAGTACTTGATACTGCCTCAACCATGTATGATTTAGATGACAAACCCACACCACATAAAAATCTTTGCCTATTTTTCCTCCAAGTAATAAATATTCATTAGTACCTTGTAATTACTCTATCATACACCTTGAGTTGGAATGATTGTTATTTATTACGTCTTTCATTATGAATTCATGCTCAGAAACCTGCACTGTATATAAATCATAATTAGACAGTGTTCCACAGTGTCTTCACAAATTCACCCAATATACACAACCGGTCAAATGTTTTAGAACACCCCAATTTTTCCTTTTTTTTTAATGGAAAATTATGCAGTTCTCTCATTGTACTGTGGAATAAAAGCATGGACATGATAAAACAAATGAACAATTGAAGTTAAAAAAGAAATCATGGAGTCAATTTATAAATCAAAATTTCTTCTAAACTTTTGACTCAAAGTAGCCATCTTTGGCATAAGAGCTGAACACACTCATGGCATTCTTTCTACAATGGAAATCAAATATTCTTCAGAAAGCTCTTCCCATAAATATGTGACACTTGTAGGTTGCTTTGCTTTCACTCTTCTGTCCAATTCATCCCAAATCATCTCAATGTGGTTTAAGTCTGGAGACTGTGCTGGCCACTCCATGTTTTCAAGCTTACCGTCTTGTTCTTTTTTCCTAAGATAGTTCTGGCAGAGCTTGGACTTCTGTTTTGGGTCATTATCTTGCTGTAGGACCCCTGACCAACTAGGCACAGACCAGAGGGCACTGCATGGTGCTGCAGAATGCTGTGGTAGCTGTTTTGGTTCAGAGTGCCTTCCACTCTGTTCAAGTTACCGACCCTGGATCCAGAAAAACAGCCCCAGACCATCACGCTTCCACCTCCATGTTTGTCAATTGATGTCACACACCGAGGAACCATCCTTTCACCTATTCGATGGCATACAAAAATACCTGGGTAACCTAACCTTTTGTTTAAAACTTCTGGCAGTTTACCACTTACCTTTTTACCATTTAACCTTATTCATTGGAATGGAACTGCGTAATTTTCAAATAAAAAACTGGTAAAAGTGTTCTTAAACTTTCGACCGGTAGTGTAAATATATCACCCTGTTTGCAACAAAGTTGGTCTACTATGTAAGATGTAAATAAAAACACAATGCAATGATTTGCAAATCATTTAAACTCTAAATTTACCTTGGAAATAGTCAAATAACTACATATCGAATGCTGAAACTGAAAAATTTAGTTGTTTTGAAAAATACTAGCCCATTTTGACCTGGATGTCAGAAACACTTTAAAAAAAATTGAGACACGGACATGTTCACCCTGCACCACTTCTTTCTTTAACAACACTCTGTAATTGTTTATGAACTGAGGAGACTAACTGCTTTAGTTTTGAAAGCAAAATGTCTTCCTATTCTTACTTGATGGAGGATTTTTTCAATACTTTGCATCCTCCTTTATCATATTTTTTGTTTCATAATCTGCCATATTGTTCTCATTGGGTGACAGGTCTAGACTGCTGGCAGGCCAGTTTAGCACTCAGGCTTTTTTCCTATGGAACCATGTTGTTGTACTGCGTGCAACATTGTTGACTGGTTGCTCCAAAACCTTTTATATATCATTTAGCATTGATGGTGTCATGACTGGTTTTACCCACGCCATGTGTGCTGATACACCCCTATACCATCACAGCGGCAGAGTTTTGAACTGTGCGCTGATAACAAACCGTTTGGTCTGTCTCCTCTTCAGCCTACAGGACACAGCATCCATGAATTCCAAAAAGAATTTTACATTTTGATCGGTCAGACCACAGGATGGTTTTCCCTTTTCCTCAGTCCATCTTGAATGAGTAAGCCAAAAATAGAATTCAAGTCACTCAGAGAATAATTAGATCAAAAAGAAGCAAAAAAGGGGATAAAAAGCCTTTATTATTTCATGGCTAAACAGTTAAAAAAAGCCGACATGTTTTGACCTATGTACCATTGTGCTACAGGGTTGCAAATTGGGTAGGGTCTTCCAGGAAGGAAAATATAATGGTTGCTTTCTTCGTTGGTCAAGAGCCTCCTGTTGGCCAGGAGGGCGCTCCTCAGGAAGATTCTAAGCCTGTTCATGTTCAGGTATCCTCCGCCCTCGTTCTGAACTTGCGAGGATTTGCAAGGACCAGTGAGTGTAAAAGAAGCAGTAGTTGACAGGTGCGTGTCAGGGCCGTGAACTGTCCCTCTCTCCTGAATTGGCAACGGGGTTGCATACGAGCAAGCTTTGTACATATTTCACCAATTGGGTATTCCAGATTCGGGTGGGATTAAAGATGCCACATAAAAAAAAAAAAGATCTTGCGCGCCAAGAAGGCGGCAGCATTTCTGGGTCTCGCTAAGATATAGTTTTATCCATACATGGTACAGTTTTAACTTGCATTTTTGGATGCAGCAGCAAAGTGTGTTCACTGACAATGGTTTTCGGAAGTGTTCCTGAGCCAAAGGAGTAATTTCACTGCAAAATTCTGTCTGTTTTTAATGCAATGTCGCCTGAGGATCACAGGAATTCAATATTAGTTTTTAGCCTTGTCCCTTGTGTACAAAGATTTCTCCAGATTTTTTAAATCTTTTAAATTAAGTTATGTTGATGATGAAATCCCCAAATTATTAGCAATTCTATATGTTGAGAAAAGTTATTCTAAAATTGTTAAACTATATGCCCATGTATTCTTTCACACAGTGGTGTAGCCCTCACTATCTTGACTCAGCCTTACTGTGGTGCTCGTTTCATTCCCAATAATGTTACTTACCTGTTACCTATTGACCTAATTAGCGGTGAGATGTTTCACCAGGTTTATTTTCCAGCATCATGCAATTTTTCAGTCTTTTATGGCCCATGCCCCAACTTTTTTGAAACATGTTGCGAGCATCAAATTCAAAATTAGCATTTATTTTTCAAAAATCAATTACGTTTCTCAGTTTCAACAGATTATTTAATGTCATCAAACTATTTTCAATTAAATATACAGTTCAAATTATTTGCAAATCATTGCATTCTGTTTTTATTAACATTTTACAGTATCCAAGCCTCTATGGAAACTAGGTTGTAAAACGGGGATAAAAAAGAGGATAAAATCATCTAATGGCTATTTCCCCAGATCAGATGTTTAGGTATTTATCAAAATTAATAATACAATTCCACTAAATATGAAATTTCCCCTGTGGGTGGTTACAAATTTTGGTTAAATTTTGTACATATTCTGAGGGCAGAGATAAATGCAATAATATGGTAGATGGAATGCATTTATATAGCGCTTTTCAAGTCAGATAACACAAAGCGCTTTACAATTTTGCTTCTCATTCACCCTGATGGCAGAGATTGCCAGGCGCCAACCTTCGGCATCAGGGGCTCAATGACACTTCAATATGTTTCCTGGAAGAGCCGTGGAAATTATAAATATAGAACAATTTGGGCTATATACTTAATAATCAAAACACATTTTAATAAAGAAAAAATATTAAAACAAGCCTCATCATTTTTCTTATTCTTTTTTTTTTTTTTTTCATTTTTATTATTCCTGCCAATCACGTTGCCCTCGAAAATCATGTGGGACTCAGTATGGTTCAGTCTTCGTCTCTCCTTTGAATATATTAGGCTTCCAAATTCTAGTTGTTAGTGGCCATTTAAGATGGCTGAGGTCAAAAGTCGGTAGCTGAGAGAAGCAATGATTGTAAATTTTCTCCAACGCCCCTGTCTCTGGGTCAAGAACATAAACCACCTGCTCACTCAAGCTTCTCTCTCAAACTCACCTCTACTCATCATAGCCCACTGGACCCTAGCCTGTGGAGAATGATGTCATATTGCCTCCTTCTTTTAATGCTTGGTCCATTCCAATCTCCTGCTATCAGAAAGGAGAAGAAGAAGAAGAATCAGGAAGAAAGAATGAAAGAAAGAAGTCACATTTCAATTTATTAACCTATCCACCCCACCCATGATTTTGTTTTCCACCAAACAAATCTATTGGATTTTCACAATTCCAGTCTTATTGACTGAAAAAAAAAAAGAAAATGACTAAGAGGGATAAAAAGGTAACATTCTCTCACAAAATAACTTGTTAAATTCAGCAGTGCTGTTGATATATTAAGCTTATTTAGCTATGTTGTCTAGTGACATTGTGGATTTTCTATCATGCATGAAGAAGTAGCCATGGGGACAATCTTCACGGGGAAAAACCGTGGCAGGTGCCAAGCCATTCTGCTGTGGGAAAAGACAGTGTACTTTCCTTCACCCAAATAAACTTGAGAGGATTGCATGTGAAAAGAACGGAAATGCCCACAACAGGACAGGATCTGGGAGAGAATAATCACCAGAAAGATGAGAATTAGAAAGAGGGTTCACAGAGATGGAAGGCCAAATATGTCAGGAAAAAAAAAAACCTCTGGTATACCTTACTCTCAGAGATGAGGTTATGATGTGCAGCAGGCAGCACTGCTCTTGATAAGATAGCACTGACAGCATATCTCATCTTGAGCCCAAGGTTATTTCATGCCACCTTAAGGAGAAGTAAGTGAAAATGCCTGCTGCAAATAATATTGATTCTCCGGTCTATTGTGTGACGATGGAAAGACTTGAAAATCATACCCATTCAGTCAACAAGATGGAGGTTAAAATATCAGGTGGCAGATGCGAAGTTATTGATTCATGCGTTCATTCGCAACTGCACACCAGTTTTGTGATAAATATTTTAAAATCAATCTCATTCTGAAATTGTTCAGCACCTCCTGAATACAAAAATAGGACTGAAATTTCTTGACATTGATGGAGAGTACTTTCCTGTCAGGAAATAAAGGTTACAAACTGCCTGATGAGGATTTTTAAAGAGAAAAAAGGAATGGACATATTGAGGGTTTGGAGCACAATGGTTCTATGTCCAAAATTTGCAGTTTTTGATTTTTACCCCCGTCACAGCTTTCTATCAGCTAATCCTTGGAGCACAATAACTATAAGTCCATCAGCATTCATTTTTTAAAAGATTTTTTGGGGGGATTTTCTCTTTTTTATTTGATAGTCACACAGTAGGGAGAGACAGGAAAGTTGGGAAGAAGAATGGGGAGACATGCAGCAAAATATCTGAGCCAGAATTGAACCAGGTTGCCGCAGGGGGGGCCACAGCCTTTATGGTGCGTGCGCTTAGACCGATGAGCCACCAGGGCACCCCAGATTAATTTTTAATCAGAATTCACATTTTCATTTTGTGATATGTCCAACAAAATCTGCTTAAATGAATTAAACATTGACATTTTGATGAATAAACATGACCTTCATTACAGAAAAGTCTGTCTTCCATTGCAAACAAACTTACCTTCAACCAATTACCGTTGTGTTATGTCACATCATGTGCTAGAATTGTTGGAGCACTGAGGTTGACGTCCATTTTTGGCAATTTTGACCATGATGTTGCGATTACACGCCTATGAAAATTAGCCCAGAAAGCAAAAGTCATTAATTCAATGTTGGATTAGCTATTATCAGATTGGTTATTCTTGGTTGAGGTTGAAAAATCTATGTTGATTCAATGTTTAATTACAGTTACCATTTCAACGTTTGAAAAATGTTGTTGAATCAGTGTAGCATAGATGATGACTTTTCAATGTTAAAATGCCCAACAGTGAATTGACATCATTTCAATGGTGCTGATTGGGGGGGGGTAGATGGCTAGATAATTCTCTAAGGTGCTTCCTCACCAAAGCCAGGCAACAAACCTTAAAAGATCAAAAAAGGTGTGTGCTAAAATGTAAAAAAGAAGTGCAAAAGTGTAATTTCTTTTGAATCTTTACTAAATTACTAAATGAATAATGGTCTGTTTTTTTTGCTTTTTGTTACTAGGGCATGCAGTGAAGCAGCTGTTCTCAACCTTGGTTTCTAAAAAAAAAAATAGAAAAAGCCAATCTACGAGCTCACAACACATTTTCAAATATACATCTATGAAATAATTATAATCAAGTATGGGGTCCCCCAAAACATGTCCCTGTAAAGGGGGGTCTTTGTATAAAAAGTTTGAGAACCACTGCAGCAGAGGTGCCAAGGCTTACGTCTTAGGCGTGAGTTTCTCTTTGTGGCATTCACGTTTCTGTGCCGTAGTCAGAAAGTATTCAGTCAAAGCGCACTGGGGAAATTCACTGGCAGAATTTAAGTCATTGTCCATCAAGTTAGTCAGTTTTACATGCATTACAGAGGACTTCCCTACTAATGATACGGAAATGGATTATAACTCGGGAATTCTCAGGCTCGTCTTTACTGAGGGATTAAAAGCAATGGAATTGCATAAAAACGTTTCAAATGGTCTTATTTCATTAAAACAATTTAAAGAATCATGAAACACATGCATTGTTTCCAATCCCTGAGTAAAGAGAAGCATGGGAAGTCCGGAGTCATAATCGCTTTGCATGTAACTTGTGATAAGGTGCACCTTTACACAAGTGAAACGGAAACTTCAGTGCACAAGGATTTTAATTCCGCATGAGAATCTCATTATAGGGACATTGTGTAGGAATTACTCCCATCCAGCACTGGAATCGTGTATTACATTCAAACGAATAATGCACTCTAGCGCCTCATTTTTTTTAACACGTATTGCGACTACGGCAGCGACCGTGTATCAAAAAGCCTCATCAACGCTGATGAAACCATGGATGTATTAGTAGAACTGGTAATACTGAACCGAAGGCCAGCATATCGAGGGCTGACTGCAATAAACAGTTATGCCCAATACATAAGATCCGGACATAGGCCTAACTGTTTATTGTAGTCAGCCTTCGATATAATACGTGAAGCAGCAAAACACAGTACCGTGAATCGGTGTAAGATATTCAAAGTAATTTTAATAATCAACTCAGCTAAGGTGTATCTCAAACATTTTATACTATGAAAAAGCAAAGCAAGTGTTAGCTACATGCACGTGGTATGGCCCCAATTTGTTATTACATGTACAACACTACAGCAACAGTAACAGCAAGGGATGACAGACAGTTTTTAAAACTTATACACATTTAATTATCAAAGACAACAACTAACAATAATGACTAAACTAATTTTCTGACCAAGACTAGATACATACAAAAAAACTGAAATATTTACAGTCCCTTTGGTGGGTTGGCTTGGTGATGTCCTGGGTGAGGAAAATGCTCTAACACAGGCAAAAATCCACAAAAGTAACTTCACAGGTCTAGAACAGAATGACAGGTCTGGTCACATGTATTCTTCTTCTTGCAATTTCTCCTACTACTTGACTGTCTCAAATCTACTCTTTATATACTCTTTTGCAGGCCCCACCCACATTTAGACCTCTTTTTTTATTTTCTGGGACTTTCCCCAGACATGCCCAGGACATGTCCAAACCTAGCTCCAGTCTGGGCTGAATTAAAAAAAGGTAAATACTGCCATCTAGTGGCCTATATTCACATTACACACGTTTATAGGATGTCACCTTCAACAGTTACCGAATACATAACCGTCATCAAACCCAAGTTAACCAACAACAGCCTTTGCTACCTAACTGTTTATTCTGTAACTTTACATAAAAGACAAGTGAAGCAGTCGAGTCGCTATCTAACAAAGCCATTCATCAAATACAATAACTGAAAACAGGTGTCGTTACACCTGCTCACTTTACCGACTTTTAATGACATAAGCCATAAGCACGGAATCTCCTGACCAGTGCTACACGCAGAGAACCGCAGCAGTGCAGCTTATGAGAACGCTCTTAGAGACACGGTCCCCTTGGTGTTCGCATTGCCTGAATTAATATTTTTTTTAAATTGTCTCTGCCGTGGAAAAGGCCAACGACAATTTATAAGAGAAAAATCAGATTATATATTGATCATTTGCGGTAGTCAAAAATTTATTCACTGATCTATTAGAGTGTCTTTTTCAATTGTTCATTATGGAATAATTTCCTTTTGCCCCCCATGGCATAACGTCACTTGCGATCAGCTTGACCGCGAAGTCCTTGTTGGCGAGCGCTTATCTCTGCGCGTATAGAGGTAGAACCAAGTTAAACACACATTTGCTCGCGCATTGCTAAACGAGAGTTTTAAGAGCTCATTACAAAAAACTTTAAATATTTTACTACACTCACCCAAGGTAAGCAGATGTTTAGCAGTACTCGCGTAATCAAGTGGTCAGGGGGAGTTGACCACGTTTTATTGTTCGGCATGTTACTTACAGAATGCATTAGGGGAAGTAGGTGTAGCCTACATTTAGCAGTGTGTCTCGACCACCTGTTGATGCAAAATTACAAACGAAGACACCGTTGCGAAGATTTAATGTCGGATGAGACGGACACTCATAGAGACTGTTAAAGCACGGACAGGTGCCATTTATGACAGGAAGGCTGATGCGAAGTCTAAAGAAAATAAGTCTGCTGCATGGACCAGCATCCAGAAACTCAAAATCGAGCTGGTAATTGGAAGGGACACGTCCTTTGTGACAATTAGGCTAATCCTTGCTAGTTCTCAATCATTTTCCTTCATTGAGGCGTTTTCCAATTATCTTCATTGGCAACTGAAGACACGATATGCGATCTAACAGCGATACAATCATGGGCTTAATTCAGTACAGAGAAATAATGTAGGCTACTTATTAAAAGGCTAATGCTTCGCCTCGATTGAACTGGTCCGCATTGTAATGAAATATCGCCTTTCACTCTCGGTATTGCATGGATTGATAAAAACAATGTGGCACTCTGCTGTTAAATAGGCTATTAAAAGCGTGCGGCACAGTCGAAAGGTATACAAGTTTTAACAACGTAGATTTAAATGCAGCAAACACGCGTCCAGATGAATGATTGTCGTGTTAACAGGTGCTGCTTGTTCTCTCCGATTAAGCATGGAGTGCTCTCGGAATGAACCTTTTGTTAATAATGAAAATGACTGAGAACAGGTCAGGACTAATAATTGTTTAAGACGGATGTTTTGTACAAGCCAATTCTCAGTTCTGGCTACGCCACTGTACACTGAATTTATCCCACGATTTCATCGCTGTTAGATCGCATTGGATAGAAAGTGTCTTAGTAGCCAATTTTGAGAATTGGAAAACGCGTCAAGGAAAGGAAAAAGATTGAAAACTAGCTAACAAACTAATTAACACAAAGTACAATAACAACATTATTTCCGGACTGCTCAAGAAGAAACGTCAAAGAGTAAAAAGAACTCTGGCGGCAAATGAAAAATAAAACTAAGTCTGCAGATCGAGTCCGGAAAATTGATGCACTGATAACAGGTGGTGGCACCTTCCCGTTGTTAAAACATGACCATAAGCGTATCTTATTCTTTAGTCCTATATGACGAAAAATTAAGCACGTTTTACGAACTGTTTAGCCGTTTCATTCACGTAGAAGCACCTTTCTTAGTTATGAGCCTGTATGTTTACTTGGTTTCAGTAGCTTTAGTCGCGATAAACACCGGCTTTTAGTCACTGTAAATGCCAGCTTCTAAAGTCTATCCACCTGCTTCACCGCCACTAAAAGCCGATGGGTAGGCTTCGAAATCCGGCGTTTACCGCGATTATGACAGCTACTGAAACCAAGTATAGTTCCTCCTGTAACAATGAGAATACAGTATTACAGCAAGATCTCCTATTATGCTGCTTATGGTAACAAGCAAC
Organism: Gymnothorax reevesii; assembly: GCA_029721435.1. Lineage (NCBI taxonomy): Eukaryota > Metazoa > Chordata > Actinopteri > Anguilliformes > Muraenidae > Gymnothorax > Gymnothorax reevesii. Next base: position 77,878,626 of record CM056575.1, read on the forward strand.
ACTGTGTAACAAAACTGAATGAAAAGTTGTGTTTAGGCTAATTTTGGCAGTATAGCTGACTTACTTGTCGAGGAGAAAGCTGACAATTTCAGCATCCCTTAGAAAATCTTTCTCCCTCGTTAGCTCCTTCCACATGGGGAAGCCTAGCCCGATGTTCACCCTTGTTTTTTCAAGAGTCGGTGGCGCTGCCTTTTCAATTCTCTTTTTCGTTTTTTTTTTTTTTTTTTGCGGATGAGGATTCAGTCTCCTGTGCTGATGCTGCTTATGTATGGTACTGCATTATACTGCAGTAGTACTGATTTTCAATGTCGCCGCGATAGCCTCTCTTCCTGATTTCCTCCGGTGGCTCAATCGCTCTGCACTGGCTGGCAGGGCAAACGCGGATTTATTCCGGGTTCGGTGCTGTTTGTCCCTTCCCAGCGGCAACAGTTTCAAGATGGCCGACTGTCATGGCGCTCCCCTACCAGCTTCCCCGTCCACTGTAGAAACAAGTCTAAAATTCTTCGTTTACGAGAATATATCAGATTATTAGCGGAAGTCTTAATGCACCAATGATGACATATTTATGAATGCAGACTTAAATTTTGGCAAATAAAAAAATGAAAATGTTACACATTGTCCCTTTAAAGCTTCATTACGCAAAATTACATGATTTATTTTCTTTCAGTAAAATGACCGCTTGCAATTCGAGAAACTGTTGTGATTCTGCATTTTCTGTCTGTGCCATGCCATGATCCATGCCTAGTTCAAGTTCTGTGCCTGGCCTTGTCATGTTTAGGTTATTCTTGTCTTTAGTGACCTCGGCTACATCTGACCATTCTTAGGATTATGTATTGTGTTATTGGTATTTAGGATACTGGTTTATTATTTTCATTTTTTAGTTTCCATAGTCCCCTTGCCATGTTTTCTTGTCATAGCCATGTATCAGTTTCCCATACCATGTTTATTTTCTATGCTTTGCACTTTGTCTCCCCTGTCTTGTCATGTGTATCTATGCTCATGGTCCCTTGTCTTGCGTGCCACTCATTCGGGTAATTTATTAGTTTCTGGGTTTCAATCTTCTTTCATTATCTCGTGTTCTTCCTTCTTCTTACCTTTCTATCTTACTAACACATACTAACAGTTTATTGCTTTCGCTAATTACTAACCCACACTAACCTTGTATATTTGACTAACTTACAAACAAGCACTCGGGATTGTATAGCTGCACTAACTAATTGACTAACAATCTCTCAGCAGTCGCCCTATTCTAGTCTCTGCCTCCTTGCCTTTCCCTAATTATCTCTGCTGCGATTTTCTGTGGGTCTCCACAAATACTTTGTGCTTTCCTTTCTCTAATCTATACACTTTAGTACTCCTTGACCGGAGCTGCTGTTCTGTTCATAGGTTTGTCTTGTGATCCCTGTCTGCGTTTTGGCTACAGCCAAATTCATGTAATTAGTTTACTCCTAATGTGTCACTCCCTGATTAATGTTATCATTGATTGCACCTGTTCTCCCTGGTCATGTGTTCTCCCCAGATGTATATAAGATGTCTGTTTGATTCACTTCCTTTGTCAGATTGTTCTTCCTTGTTTCCTGTGCCACGCTTCTCTCGCCTTGATTCATTGTGATTTATCTTTCTGACTGGACCGTCCTTGATATTGAGCTTTGCCTATTCCCTGTACTGTTACCGCATTCTTTTTTTTTTACCTTTTTTTCTCTAACTACGATATTTGTGATTGGTGCCCTGTGTATGACTCTGGATTTCGCCCCTTGGACTCTGATTTTGGATTGCAGACTTTGTACTGTTGGCAGCTCTGTTGGGGGGTTTCCCGCTTCAGAAATAAAGCCTCCTTTTGCATTTTATTGGAGTTGCTCTTGGTTCATTTTGTTAAAAACCTCACAGAAACATCATTTGAAGGTCTTTTTCCACTATACAATTAACTGCCAACCTGCCGTTGTAGCCTGTTTGCTGACAAAATTTCTTAGCTGGGCCAACAATAAGCTCATTCTCTGCCCTTCACGTCACCACTCTCTCCACTGTTGCCTGCATGGGCCTCACTAAAAACTTATTTCCCCCAGATAGTGGTGGTTTTGCTGGATGTTGCCGTGCATGTCTCAGCCCATACTTTGAGTGCAGAGCAAGGGATTTCGTACATGGCTTTGCTTATGTCTGGAAGGAAGCATCTCCAGGCTAACACCAACTAGTCAGGCAGTTTAAGTGATCAGTTTGCAAGTAAAATTTAACTGAGAGTAATGTTACAGGAAGACTACCGTTTGTTTGAAGAGTGACTTGGCCAATTATTGCTGGCAATGGTAGCCTGCTGACTGCTGGCATAGCAAGATAGGTCCTATTTCATGGCACTAATGTTGCTGGCTAATGCATGGAATGCCTAGAATTTGTATTTATTTTGTTATGGTTAAAAGCCAAGAACTTGTGCTTCATGTAAACTTATTGGTGGCCTAGCAGCGAAGCTGCGAAGGCAACCATTGTGTTTGCAGCTTTTCTTATTATTATTGGTGGCTTAGCAGGGAAGCTGCGAAGGCAACCATCGTGTTCTTACCTTTTCTTCTTCTTCTTCTTATTATTATTATTATTATTATCGTTCCGCTTTCTTCTGCTATTGAAACCTATGGCAGCCCCAAAAACCATACCTGGTAAAATTTTTTATTGATTCGGCAAACTTGTTCAGGACAGTCCCTTGATCACTCTCACCAATTTTCATGCCCCTTGCTAAGAAGCTCTAGCACCACCAACAGGTCAAAGTTTGACATATGTTTGCCTTCATAATCTTTTGACGGGTTCATCCGATTTTCACAAATGAGTTACCGCTCAGTGCACCCTATGACGTCATTTTCCGCCATTTTGAATTTTAACATAAACCTTTCAGAAGTTTCACAGGTCACAAATTTTGTCCGATTTGAGCGAGATGTGGTTCCTAGAATCTACAGACCAAGTCGCGCAAACGATACTAAAAGCATTTTCGATATTCAAAACTGTTTGCCCCCAACAGCCATTGAAATTTGGCGGCCAAACAGGAAGTGAGGCCATATCTCAGCAACGCTTGGTCATATCAACCCCAAACTTAGTACATGGTTTCAGTACCTGCCCTTGGCGAGGCACAAAAATTTTTTGTGATGATTGCCCACTAGGGGCGCTATAAATAGCAAAAACATGTTTTTGCAGATATATCTTGATCAGTTTGAAATCAAGCCTTAATTCCAGTGTCTCCTGATGCTGTTTGACATCCCTTGGCAGATTCTAGAAGATTGTGTTTATAAGCATCAGAATTTGGCAGCCATTTTTAATTTTGTCCAAAATTTTATTAATTTTACAGAAATTACACAACAGTACATAAGTAAATGTTAAAATTTGGCACACTCATTTAGAATAGTACACTGATCAAGCCAACCAAATTTCATGCCCCTAGCTCAAAATCTGTAGCGCCACCAACAGTTCAAATTTTGACCCACATTCACCTTAATAACTTTTGAACTGTTCATCCAATTTCCATAATTGAGGTATCGTTGGAATCCTTGGGTCACGCCGAGTTCAAAGCATACTAACAAGTCTTTTGCGCCCAATTGCATTTTCCGCAGGATGTGAGGCCATATCTCAGTAACCCTTATACTTATTAACACCAAACTTGGTAAATAGTCTAAAAACCTGGCCTTGGTGAGGCCCTAAAAAGACTGTGACCCTTGTCCTCTGGGGGGGCGCTATAAATGGGAAAAATATGTTTTAGCAGATATCTCTTGATCTATTTGGAATAAAGCCTTAATTCTAGTGTCATCTTATACTGTTGGACATCCCTAAGCAATTCCTTGAAGTCTCTAAAAATGCACCAGAGTTTGGTGGCCATTTTATGCAAAATTTGCTTAAATTTACAGAAATTACAAAGTTTGTCCGATCATTATGAAACTTGGCAAACTTGATCTGCAGTCCAAGCATCAGAAGTCACTGGAGCTTGGTATCTCTACTCTATACCATTTGGCTATAACTGCAAATCGAAATCAACAGTGAAGCCGCCAAACAGGATGTGAGGCCTTATCTCAGCAATACTTAGATGAATCAACCCCAAACTTAGTAGATGGTCTCAAGACCTGCCTGAGGAGGCAAAAAAATTTCTGTGAGTTTTGACCTCTGGGGGGCGCTATCAATTGCAAAAACATTTTTTAGCTGATATTTCATGATCTCTTTGGACTACAGCCTTAAATCTGTTGGACATCCCCTGATGCTGTTGGACATCCCCAGACTGATCATAGAAGACTGTGGATGTAAGCTTCAGAATTTGGCAGCCATTTAGAATTTTGTCCAAAATGCGCTTAGAATAACAGAAATGACAAGCTTTGTCCTATCATTACGAAGCTTGGCTCACATGATCTACAGACCATGAAGAAGAAGTCTGTTGAGTCTTGTATCTCAAATCCAAACCGTTGGCCATAACAGCCAAGCGAATTCAACCGAGAAGCCGCCAAACAAGAAGTAGGCCCATTTCTCAGCAATGCTTTGGTGTATCAACACAAAACTTGGTATAGGGACATACAACACAGTCTGGAAAAGACCACTTTTATTTGGTGACCTTTGACCCCTGGCAAATATTCAAGTCACTGGAAGTGCTCTCATACCTTAGTAACACTTTAAAATAACCAAATCAAACTCATCAGTTGAATTCAGGATCTCATCTCAAAATTGCCTCATGAGGTTTTTGGTCCTTAATCCTTAAAACCAATCAAAATGGATGGTGAAACTGTGAAACAGGAAACAGGCATATAACTTTGTCGATTAGTGGTGATTTAATCTTAAATTTCTCACCGTGGTCACCCGTTCTGACCTGCTACGCTGCTAGGCCACCCCATTGCTGCTTGCAGCTATATTTAGCTATATTTAGACATGGACACCTGCCAGGCAGCTACATATTTAAGTCTTGTTTAAATCTTTAACAGTGACTGGATATGGATGGTAACAAGCATGCAGCTGCTAGCAAGGAAATATTCCCTCACTGGATCATCCCATTGTGATGTGACGTGGTCAATTAGATAACTATCAACAGTTGGCTAAGAACTATTGAAAATCTGCCAGGAGCCTTGGTGGCAGTTGCAGCCACAAGGAGCAAAAAGTCAGATTTTATCTGTCTCAACAGATGATCACAAAAAGATGAAAGAATCACCTCAGTTTGCAGTTACAATTAAGCATGAGGTCTCTTGTGTGTTTAATCTTGGGGTTAAGGCAAAGATTAAATTAACAAACAATATTTTTACATTTTGGTTTCACTGTCTGACACAAAACCCAGCAAGATGACCCAGGCCAACCCACGAACCTACAAGAGCGCACATCATGCATTATGCACTGCGTGACACAGGATGTAAGGCACTGCCCCTGGGGGTCCTGAGGAAAGAGGGGGTGGGAAGAGTGGCTTTGTTTAATTATGAAAAAAGTTGGTCCTCGTGGACCATCTTGTGGTCAGAAATTGCTCAGTGTAGCTTAAAAGTACCAAACTTGGTTCTTTTTTTTACTTCTGAAGTGATTATGCTGCAGCAATTTCACAAGTCACCTTGGAATTTCACTTTATGTGTGTCTGTGCGTGTGTGTGTGCGCGCATGTGCATGTTTCTGTGTGTGTGCTTGTGAGAAAGCGAGAGAGCATGTGTATTATTAGATGTCCTGAAATTAGACAGGATAAACAGAAGTAAAAGTAATTCAAGAACATGAATACGGCATGATTTGCGTGCACCAAGGAAGTTCCTGGGCCATTGGGTCAATGCTTGGATTAAAATGAAAAAAAAAAAGGCAAGTCCGTCACTCCACCCTCCCAAACCCATAGGAATTACAGAGAGTATCATATATCATATTCAGCTATTTTAATACAATTTTTCACCTTCATTTTATTTTATTTGTATTTATTTTTTATTTCTTTGCTTTTGCCGCAGACTCATTTGTCTTTTGCTCGTGGTTTCTTATATAAATGCATATCACTGCCTTCTTCCTCTCATGTCTAATTCTACAAAAAAATCCAACATTATTTTATTCCACCAAAGATTTCCAAGCATGTTTAGTGTTTATTTATTTATTTGAATGAAGCCTTACTGTCTCCCATCATATACATTGAAGACACATAAGCGCAGCAGCTCAAAGGTCACGGGATGCATAAATATAAATATGTATTTGTTTAGACTGCCATATTTAAAATATGCACTGGCATGATTAAACTGTAAAGACCAGAAAAGTAATTAAGATTTCCATTTCTTTAGGCAATAGAGGGAGAAGACAGCTCAGACTCATCGTAAATCAGACAATTGTATCATTTTTACTGAACGCTTAATGCTACATTTGATCATAAATTTTAACAGGGATAATCACAACATGAGATATGACCTTATTGAGTGCAGGAGAGAACATAATTAACCAAAAAAATCCACTTTAATTTAAGTGCAAAAGTGCTTTAATTAATATGCAATATTTCTATATTTCTATGGGTTCTGTTCAGAATTTGCTGTCAAATTCTGAAATGCAAGTATCGCTAGTGGGCTGTGATTGTATTTAAGATGGGAAATAATTTGAATCAGAAAAAAATTTATAACATGTTACAACATGTTATGAAGGATTATTGACATAAATTGTTACAGAACTTTGTTTAACCATCATGGCACGTGATACAACATATGTCAGAGACAATGTTTGCTTGGACAAAGATTTTTTAAAACTCAATTAAAAAAAACAAGTAATATAATGGGAAAAAAAATCTGTTCCAAAAACATATATCAACAGAATTAGCACTCTGCAAATAATGACTTGGCTACCCCTGCAAGTTATTTTGAAATTAACATTTTTTGATCATATTTGTGCAAGATCCCTGGACACGGTGATCAGTTGCGGCTGGTGAACGGGCAATAGGGGAAGTACAAACCTGTTTTCAATCTTAATAAAATTGAATTTACTTGACTCCAAAAATCCCAAGGACTGTCAGTTGTCGCCAGTTCTCCTTGTTAAGTTAGGGTGCATGGAGGTTTATCAGTTTCACATGTGATACAGTGATTATGACTCCGGATTTCTCACACTTTTCTTTACTCAGGGGTTGGAAGCAATGCATGTGTTTCATGATTGTTCAAATTGTTTAAATGTATTAACATCATTTGAAACATCTTTATGCAATTCAATTGCCTCCAATAGTGAATCCAGCTCAGATGGTATAGAGAAGTGAGGGTAAGTGGCGAGTCCGTTCCCAGGCGGTGGCGTACAATGCTGGGTGGTGTTCACCTTCGCCAGAACAGGACTGTCAGACAGCTTGTCCAAGGTGTTTAACAGGAGTGCAGTCCCAATCCTGGGGACCAATGAAGGTTTGTGGGTGTTCCTAATAAACCAAGCCCGACGTGGCCTTCGTCAGGTGAGTTCCACACATCCACACATGGAACTCACCTGACGAAGGCCACGTCAGCGGAAACGTTGTACAAGGAATAAAGTCTTCTGGGAGCTACTTTACCAGTGTGCGGACTTTTATTCTCTTCTTTCTACCATTATGAATCACACCAGAGTCTGCAGCCGACACTTTCAGACTACAGACCTGGGGCGCATTTCCCGAAATCTTTGTTAGCTTTTGGGAAACGCTCCCCTGATCAATTGTATATTGCATTTGCACAATCTGAGCTAGCTCCCGAACAAACAGCTTTTTCTCCAGCTGACGATGGAGGAGCTACAAATCTGGGGTTACAATTCGTAACCAATGTTCTATTTCAATGACCCACTATGACACCAGCGTAAAAGCATTCACACATACCTGACCTATACCAGGAGGACAGGAATCAAATAAATGTTTGTAATGACTACGCGAGATACACCCATTTAGCGAAAGAATATGACGCAGTGTTTTCAGCTTGAATGCAAACTGGAGTTCTCGCGTCTGAGAGACGGTCAATTATCCAACTGCATTGGAATGAATAGATTAGATTCACAGTCTTTCCATTCATATTTTGTGCATGCTGGTATGATAGAGCGGGACGTAACTACATTAAGTGTGTTATAATTAAACGGTCTCTGGTTATAGGCCTATGAAATGTTGCCTTTTAGCTGTAGCAAAAGAAAGCTTACCATTTGAGTAACGAACGATAGTAGCCTAAATGCAGAGTTGATGAGAACTGCATTACATGGCATGTTCAAAATAAATTAATGAAACATTTGGTTATTTATATTTTGTGTGCTTTCCAGCTACGCCTTTCACTTTGGCAAAGAGGGCCAACTTACCTAAAGAGAAGGTGGAGCGCATCCATAGGACTGTCGCCAAATTTGTGGTGAAAGACTTTCATCCTTTGAGCACGGTGTAATCTCCATGGTTCAGGTGAAAAATTATGTGATGTATGAAAACAATATCTAGTTAATTCACGTTGTTGGCTTTTCCTCTTTGTTGAGGCAATTTGTTTGCATCCTAATGAATATGCTTATGTGATTTGTTTTATAAAGAGACATGGCCTTGGCCCTCAATGAGCATTATAAATCCCCATCTACGGATGATCTATGCAACACTCTAGAACCCGCATGGCTCTCTGTGGAAAAGGAGAATGTTATCCGGGAGTTGGCCATGGTGAAGAAGGTTGCCATTGCCTGTGATGGCTGGTCCAGTTTAGCACAGGACCATGATTTTGTCATTATCATGCGACCCTTGTAGCAGACGACAGCTAATTAGGGGGAACTAAACCTCATTTATCTAGTCTTTGAAAACAAAAATTCCACATTTTTGTATTTTACAACATTTATTTACTAATATTGTTTGTATAAAACAGCATCATCCTTGAATTCCCCTTTAAATTTTGAAAAGAAAGAAAAATACATGTATCTTGAATAATTTCAGCCATTTCCCCCCTCTCTGTGAAGCTCAGATCTTGAATTATAAAGACTTAATTTCGGTAACGCATAAATAGCCATATTTGGCTTCTGCGCAAAGGCATTAATAGAAGTGAGGTGATGAATGGGCCGCTCAGGACAGCCAGAATTCCAGCTTTGAATCCCATATTGTGGTCCAACTAGTATCTATTTCAATGCAAATTGACCAACAGTTTCAAAAACAGAAAAGTTTCCTTTCTCAACAGAACCTACTAAAAGAAGGACATTCAAGCTAGGGTCCAGTACACTGTTGACTGCTGCAGTTGAAGCTTGAGAAAGACTGAACCAAAGAAAAAAAAATCCTGATCAATCAATCCTGAACCACCCTGAACGGATTAAAATTATCATGTTAGATACAGACAAAACATACTCTTTCCTGTATGTTTTTTTAAAGTATAATTGGATGTCAGTGGAATTATATTTGGTTTTCCATACTGTGGTAGCCTAATCAGGGTGCAAAGTGGGGAAAAATGCAGAGAAGAGACTTTTCCCCAAATTGAATTTTAATGTAGGTTGTAAAAAATGACTGATATGTATTGTCAAATGGAAAACCTCATAAAGTGAAGAAAACCATATTAATGGTGATGACTGATTCAACGATGATGAATTCAACAATAAAGATGTTTTTGCTAAAGGGCTGATGGAAGCCCGTGTAATGACAGATCTGATTTAACTAATCATTTTACGTTATTCCAACAAGTTTTGTAGCATTAAACATGGAACACGACAAGCAGTTGTGGATTTATCTTGGTCCATGGCTCACAAGTGGCCCTCACCATTCAGTAGACATTAAGGCTAAAAAGAAAATCTGGAACGCAAGAAAAACAAGTGCACCGCCTATCGGCGAATGTTGTATTGCTGTGCAATGCTAGTCCCCTACCGGTGTATGCATATTATATTTCCTAAAAAGTAGGTCAAAGTGACCTGAATAGGGTACATGACACACCCTCTCCCCAAGATGCATCCACACACCAACTTTGATGTTCCTAGGTCATACGATATTGAAGCTGTGAAGCGGACACGAATGCGGACGGACGGAGTGCAATCCTATAGTCCCCTCCGTTTCCGGTAGAGGACTAATAAAATTGGTGTACAAATCTTATATGCTATTGCAGATGCTTCTGTTTTGAATGAGAGAACTTAAGTATAGTTTAAACACGCAGCAGCAATGTTCCTTGGCAGATCAAGACGGTAAAATCAAATTTAAAATAATGTTGCCATGAGATGTTATGAGAGGATTATACTGTTTAAAAATTATTCAGGAGAATTTGCCTGAGTAGCTTATCACTTTTATTGTCAGTTTCAAGGAGTCTTTGAAATCAAACCACGACAAATATAACATAATTGCAGCATTAAAATGGCAAGTTGCGACAATTCCACTCAAAGGTAGCAAGGGCACAACATCCTTGTTAGTAATCAGCCACTCATGCCCCACATTCTATTTAGCTGGTGATTGGGAGCAACACAGTTTCTGATCAGGAGGGGGCAGAAGAAACGCAGAGACTTTTTGATGTCTGCTTTCACCTCTGTCAGACCTGCCTCCTTTGGTGCAGATTAAAGAGGCAATGCAATGTGAAGCCTGCCGCTCTCATTTTCTGGGCTTTTTCTTTGTATTTTAGATGCAGCATACAAGAAATGCAATTTTGTTGTCCACTTTTCACTTTAAGGTGCTAGCTGGTAAATGCTTGCTGGTTATCATAAATACCTACTTTTTGTGAAAAAATGAACAGCAACAAACCACGGAAGTGGATTAATTGCTGTGTATCACTCAAAGTGTGAGTTGCTGCCAAGATGCTTTCACTTAGGCTTTTGTCAAAAGCAGAGAAAACATATCTCCGCAGCTGATAGCTATGACGGCACACTCTCTGTTTTACTGTCCCCCACCGCGCGGAACATAGTATCCACGACCGTCCATCCGTCCGTCCCGAATCCTTGTCAGTGAGATATCTGAAGAACGAATTGACGGATTCTCTTCAAATTTTATGTCAACATGTATTAGTGTGATACCCCAGCGCCAGTCGATTTCGGTGACCTTCGCGCCATTCTCAAGGTCACACTGAGAGATTGTGGATTTTCACACTCATAGCCTTGTCAGCGAGATATCTCAAGAACGAATTGAAGGATTCTCTTCAAATTTTATGTCAACATGTATTACTGTGATACCCCGGCGCCAGTCGATTTTGGTGACCTTCACGCCATTCTCAAGGTCACACCGAGAGATTGTGGATTTTCACACTGAAAGCCTTGTCAGCCAGATATCTCAAGAACGAGTTGACGGATTTTCTTCAAATTGCAAGTCAACATGTATCACGATGATGCTCCGGCGCCAGTCGATTTTGGTGACCTTCATGCCATTCTCAAGGTCACATCGAGAGATTGCTCATTTTGACACGATTTCACATTTTGTGGCGGGGGACAAAGACACGTTAGTGGCAAATACTTGTTTCAATTACTTCTAACTGTAAACCCAGATAGTGTGGTGCACTCAATTGTTTTGTGGAAACTGATTACCTCAAAAAAAAGGGTAATCCAACTTAGCGTTGTACCGTCCACACAATGCAATTGAGTTGGCTTTCATAATTTTCTTGAGGTAATAGGTTTCCACAAAACATTTGTGTTCCCTACACTATCTGGGTTTACAGGGCATGCAAAAAAGAAACTTTCAAAATAAAAATGCTGCACAAGTATAGATAGCATCGGATAGGTATTGTTCAATTTATTTTTGGACAGTGGTCCATAGACTTTATGATGGGCGAGTTTTGTGGAGGGTCGATTGTTTTATCAGAAACATACAATCTTTTTTGTTTCACCTTAGCTGACTAGTCTGCAAGAGATGACATCATGAGATTCTTGGCATCCTTGAGGCCACGAGGCACAAAATACCCTGATGTTTTTTCTGCTTATGGCCAATCGATGATGATATTCCTGACCACATAATTGAATTCCTTCAACTCACAGAGCTTTCACTGCAACGGAAAACCGTGTATTTTCTGAGGTGGAATGATATCATTCAGTAATAAAAATATTGTCTAAAAACACTACTTCTGACCAAGTTCATTCCTTATTTTATTTGGTCACCTGAGACAAAGTCTGAAAGTGACCTAATCTAATCGCCTTGTGTCCGTCGTCGTCCGTCGTGCATCGTCTGTCCGTAAACAAGTAACATTTCGTCTTCTACTCAGAAACCGCTGATCTGATTTCAATAAAATTTTGCAGGAACCTTCCTTGGTCAAATATGTACCAAAATTGTGAATTATATGGTGCCCACCCCCAGGGACTCTGAGGGACGGGGCTAAAAGTTGTCCAATTGGCTGAAATTTTCAAACTCTTCTTCTCCACACCTAGATATGCTGGAAAACAATACTCTTCATAGATGGAAGGGTCTTCAGGTGCTTGATCGAAGTTGTTAATTTCATGGCCCCCAGGCTCCATATTTGCTCCTGGGGAGGGGGTGAAGTTTACTATACTTTATATGGGAAAATGATGTTGTAAAAAATATCCACGTCCTAGCCAAGTGCAAAAAGTGCCAAAAACAAATACGCCAAACTCAATATTGCTGAGGTTTCAGGGGCTTAAAACTTGAATTAAAGCAATTCTTACCTTTCTGGCATTTTTACACTTTTCTTTTGCAATCTTAAAATGCTCCTAATTAGCGTATGTCACACTAAAATGTAAAAGAAATCCATCAGATGTTGAAACTCATCAAGATTCAATTCTCATATATTTCTGTTAAAAGTCTGACTAATCATTTTCTTTGGTCCGAATAAAATGATTTGCTGAGCTTCCTGTCAGTCATCCGTTTCCGCGTCCCTTCCAGTTGCCTACCGCTGTCACCGCTTGCGAGTCGCACGCCTTTCTGGCAGAGCAGCAGAGCGGTAGAGACCAAACAGGTACTCAACAGTTAGCCCGCAAATAAATTAGGAGCAGTTGCAGCGGTTTTCATGACTAAAGTTACCAGGAAAATTCTGGTGAAGTAAGACGTTATGACAGCAGTCTTGCAATAAAATATGTATGAATTCTGCCGAAAAAAAACGACGCATCTGACTGTAAACTAACAGGCGCTGAAATGCTATAATTACTATAATAACGTTAACAGTAGTTCGTCAGACATTATAAGGGCATTTTATTTTATACCACCTATGAAACTGAATATTGTATCATTACTGTTGGTTAATTTTCACTAACCGGTCGGTGCCTCTGGATCTGACTCCATTTCCTGGTTTTAAGATGCTTTCACACCGGAAGGGAAACAAATTTTTCGTACGACAGATTACATTCAAAGTCAATGCAAAGATGCGAATACGCGCAAGATTTGCGTCTTTACACTGACTTTGAATGTAATCGGTCGTGTGAAAAATTTGTTTCGCGTCCGGTGTGAAAGCAGCTTCAATCGCCCTGCTCACTTTCTCACCACAGGCATCAGGGGAGGAGTGGAGCCTCAGAGGTCAGGCAGGGGGAAGAGGGTGGGACTTTGGAGGGAGGTGAGGTTGTTCATGTTCAAATTTTTACAAAGAGCTGTGCCGCATGCCAGAAAGGTAAGAATTGCTTTAACTTCAAATATCAAGGATTTTTGTGCAATGTCCAAAATCATCAAAATTCTGATTGGCAGATTAATATTAAAGCCTAATTTCTAACAATGGCTGGGCTGCCAAGTGCTGTATGAGAATGTGGGCCCAAGAAAAGGGTGCTAAATGGGGCAAAGCTCATGCAATTATATGAAGTTCAAGTTTAGTAATGAGCTGGAGCTGATAAATTATTTACAAAGTGGGTGGGGAGAGTTATAGTGTGAGAGTGTGAAAGAGTGTGAGTGAGTGTGAGAGTGTGAGTGAGGGTGTGGGAGTGAGTGAATGTGAGGTAGTGGGAGTGGGAGGTGGGGGAGGTCTTGAGTAAGGAAAACATATCAAAAGCAAGTTACACATTTGAATAGACAAAGAGCTAAAACAGGGGTAGCAGTTATTGATTTTGTGAATGTGAATTTGACAGAGACAGCAGCATCAGATGTAGATAGCAGATAAAGTATATATGTATGTTCCTGAATGGAAATGAAACAATAAAGCCATAGAACAGCACAGAACGTGTATTTGGCAATTTTGTACGACTATGATAATTTTACTTTACAGAATGTTTTCCACCTTGTGAATTTTTTAGAAGCTTGAAATCCAGGGCGATCTGAAAATAAATCTCTTTATTTTTATTTTATCATAATAGATCTAAAAATATTACAATGAGAGATGAAATGCTGAGTTGGGATTGCAGCTGCTCCGCCCTTCCTTAAATCTGCTCCCGTGTAGTTGGCCTTAAATAACAATCAAACAATTTCAGTAGCCTATAACAATTAAGATGTGATGGTGAAAAGCAGACAAACCTAACTGGGCTACGGTGTTAGTGTGACGGAGCTAATGTCCGTCACTTAAAAACAAAGACTCAAACGCCGTGGTTTAATTGTTTATTGTTTAAATGCAAGAGGGAGAGAGTGTGATTGAGTGTGCGTGAGTGTGTGTGTGTGTGTTCTCCGAAGTCACGGGAACCGGCGTTGTTTGGCGGCGTGGTCTGTGGAAACATTAAAAAATGTCTTAGTTTCGTGTGCTCGGGGTGGCCAACTGGGTACAAGTTAAAATGGACATTTTATCTTTGATTCTCATTCATTACAATCGCCAAACGCTGAAAGGATTGTGGCAAACAAAGCTTACCAGACGTGCCGCTGGCTTGCAGCAGGTTCACCGGGCGAATGGAGAACCCGAGTTGGGTGCGAGACGGATGCTTCCCTGTTTCCCTTGCGTCACCTATACCATCTCGCGGTTAGAGAGAGGGGGGTTTTTCACGTGTATTCTTAAAATTTGTATACTGGTGTAAAAAGATGACTATGATGGTAAAAACATGAAATGATGCATTTTGTAAATTATTGACTTTGTGTAAACGTAATTATCTATGGATAAAATGTAATGTTGGCATGATTGTAGTTTTGGGGGTTAAATGGGTCAGGCTAGTCAAGTCAAAAGGCCTGGGTTTGACATGGCTCTTCAGTCTGCCATGGGGTGTACCACTGAGAGTACCTAGACTCAGCCTTTAATTATTATGGGCACTGATTTATTTGGAACTCTGATTTAGTAATTGTTTATGCTTTTGACAATTTACTTTTGTTGGTTGATTTATTCTATTATGAGTTAACATTTTGATAATTGAATTCATCTGAAAGTTTTTTTCCCTTAATTTTTTTTTTGAGCTAAGTAAAAAAATAAAAGAGGGAAAACCCCTCATTTGACCCTCATCTTGGACGCAGTGTCTCCTTTGCCTTATCCGCTGGTCACCTGACTTACAGTTAGATTGAAAGAATGCCAATAATTTGAATAATTAGAAAAAAATCTTCTCTGAATTACATCTCTCATTGTAGTATTTTAGGACATTATTCAAGATTAATTTAAAACAGATTTGTTATAAGATCACCCTGGATTTTAAGAGTCTAAAAATACAGAAGCTGGAAAAAATTCTGAAAAGCGGATGAAACGTGAATGTGAGATATGAATTATCACAGTGGCACGAAATGGCATGGCAATGCAAATCTGCACCATTTAAATTTCAATTTCAAAATGCAGCAATCAGACATGACTTAATAAACAGCTCTACTCATTCAACTTAAAGTGTAAACGAATCCACATTTGATTGCTAATCAAGCAAAGTAAATGGGAACAGGTTACTTTTCTTAGAGTTGCACAATTGGTTAATAGGAGATGATCCTGTTTTCATTTGCTTGCCTTCTTTCAGGATGTAGCCGAAAAATACTGATGTCAGTCAAGTTTTCTCCGGAAGCATTTCCCATGCCCTTTGATGTTTGGCACTTTCATTCAGGACATCACAGGGCTTAATAGAAAAGGGAAAGCGCGGATCAGAGAGATGATCACCCCATGGCAGCAGGTGGTGTTACTACGCTTTAAAAAAAACGTGATTCAGAATTGTTGCACCCTTACTCCAGTGAGGATTGGGGAGAGCAGGAAGTTCAGACGCTGCTGTGCTCTCTTAACCAGTGAAGTGGTGTTCACAGACCAGGTGAGGTTGTCTGTGATTCTTCCCAGGAATTTAGCGCTGCTGATCACAGCCACAGCCGTGTTATTGATGAGAAGTGGAGCGTGGCTGGGCTAGTTCTTCCTGAAGTCAATAATGATCTCCTTGGTTTTATCCACATTCAGGATCAGGTTGTTGACTCTGCACCAGCCCACCAGCTGCTCCACCTCAGGTCATTGTCGTCCCTTATGAGGCCCACCACTGTTGTGTCGTCCGGAAACCTCACAATGTGGTCAGTGGCAGCCCTGAGGACGCAGTTGTTTGTCATCAGACTGAACAGCAGAGAGCTCATGAAACAGCCCTGAGGGAAGCCTGTGCTGAGGGTGATGACACGGGAGGTGTTCTGTCTGGCCTGCACTGACTGTGGTCTTTCAGTGAGGAAGTCTAGCAGCCAGTTGCACAGGGGGCTGCTAAAGCCCAGGGGTCCCAGTTTGTTCACCAGCTGCGGTGGAATGATGGTATTAAACGCTGAACCTGAAGTCCAGGAAGAGCATCTGCACGTGAGTGTTCTCCTCCAGGTGTGCAAGGCTCAGGTGAAGAGCGGAAGAGAGGTTGAATGTGGGAAGTGCTCCTTTACCGGCCTGTCAAAGCACTTCATCATAATGGGAGTGAGTGCGATGGGCCAGTAGTCGTTGAGTGATTAGATTTGAGGTTTTTTTGGCACCGGGATGATGGTAGCAGTCTTGAAACATGATGGGACTTTGGTTTGATCCAATGAGGTGTTAAAAATGTCTGTCAGACTATAAGCCATCTGGTCTGCACATTCCCTGAGCACCCGGCTCGGAATGTCATCAGGGCCCGGGCCTTCCGTATATTGAGTCTCCTCAGAGTCCTCCGTACAACAGCTGTATCAAGACAGAGAGCCTTTTCATCCTGATAGGGAACAGCTTTCTCTGCAGAAGAGCTATTTAGTGCCTCAAACCTCCCAAAGAAGTTATTGAGTTAAAGCTGTAGTCTACAATTTGAGAATCTTTTGAGAAAGATTGAGACGTTGAGAAAAATTTGAAAAAAGCATCTCGCCCACACACACACACACACCCCTCCCCTCTCTGCTCCCTGATCCCTCATACCGATCACGCGCGGCTGTCAGCCTGCAGACTCCCAGACACATCCCCTCTACCAGAGCAACAAGCTGGCCAGCGTTCTGTCAAATTTTGCTCCCTTGTCAAAAAATGCTGCCGCAATGCAAAGCGATCGTAAAGTCTTTGTTTTTGCCTTGATATTGCAATATGAATCAGGTTACAATAGTAACTTTGTAATTTGTTAGCTTATTATAACAAAAGCAGATGTTTGTTTGAAGATATATGCCCAAATACGCCATTATCATCTAATTTCTGCATTTTCAGGAAACCCAGCGTATACATGCAAATATATGTACGCTTACAGGTCGAAATGCGCACTGAAAATAAATCTATTTTTATAATTTTTGAAGATACTTCAGATATGAGCGAGGAAACAGCCCGAGATTTCAGGTTTGTGCAAGCGCAGAACCGCGAGGTAGCATATTTTGATAGGTAGCAAAATTAGTCAGAACACCGGCAGTAAAAAGACACAGAGCCAGCCTTGAATAAAGATTTACCTTGTCGAATTCACAGGTATAGCAACATTTAAAGGAACAGTCCACCGTTTTTTCATAATGAAAAATGTTCTTCTATGAAATGAGACCAGATGATACGTACCTCTACGAGCTTTGAACGATCTCTCAGTCAGCCAGACGCTGCCACTCCTGTTAGCATTTGTAGCTAGACTCATTGTGGTCAACGGTATTTTTCGGGGCTGTAGTTAGATGCGACCAAAGTCTTCCACGTTTTTCCTGTTTACATAGGTTTATATGATCAGTGACATGAGTTCGGGTTCGGGTACGCAAACCCAAACGTGGCTTTTTCTATGCTGTGGGAAGTGCGTACAATACTGACAGGCGTAGTAACACTTTCTGCGCGCTTTGACAGCGCATTGATTCCTTCACTTCTGATTTTTTTTCTCTCCCACGACCCCCCCCTACTTCCGTAAATACAACCAACGTGACTGCACTCATACGCACTACTTGGTACACAGTCAGGAAGCCAGAGCTTGCAGAAAATTATAAAAGAAAATACTCAAGTGTGCTACTATGGAACATTTTCAAATGGAGGACATAGATGCCGACAACTGGCTTGTGGCGGAGCCGGAGCCATATCTATTTGAACCGGAATATACCGAGGAGGAGCTAGCCGAAATGGACCGCGAGAGGGAAGAAGAAACGGACGAAGATGAATCGGATGGAGCCATGGTGAGGACACGGGCAAACAGCACCTGGTGGTGCAAGTGGGACTGTTGCAAACAGATGCCTACTGAAGTAGAAAGTCTGTGCTGTGCTGAATGGGACCAGGTGCTACCATTGGTACAATTGGAAGACCCTGCGAATTGTGTCACGGCAACAGATGCGTTTGCAGCGATGATTCACTCGTCAGTTGTGGAACTTTTTTTCAGACGCGACAAAATCAACTGGAGGAAACGACACCCGCCTAGTGGTCCTGATGGCCAGCTATCCTCAGAGTAAGTGCTCTCTGAAACCATTGAACCTGTTTTGTAATTCCACCGTTTGTCAATAAGCTGTGTATTTACCATCTCCCTGTCTCATTAGTCAACAAAGGCTGGTGTCCTACCGAATTGTGTTGGAATTGTTGGGATTCTGGATTCTGCTGTCATGTTAAGTTCTGTGCCTGGCCTAGCCATGTTTTCATTTCCATGCTTTGCACTTTGTCTCCCCTGTCTTGTCATGTGTGTATCTTTGCTCACGGTCCCTTGTCTTGTGTGCCACTCATTCGGGTGATTTATTGGTTTCTGGGTTTCAATCTTCTTTCATTATCTCGTGTTCTTCCTTCCTCTCTCTTTTACTGTCTTACTAACACATACTAACAGTTTATTGTTTTTGCTAAATACTAACCCACACTAACCTTGTATATTTGGACTAACTTACTAACAAGCACTTGGGATTGTATAGCTGCACTTACTAATTGACTAATGATCTCTCAGCTGTCGCCCAATTCTAGTCTCCGCCTCCTTGCCTATCCCTAATTATCTCTGCTGCAGTTTTCCACTTATATCTCATGCTTTCCTTTTCTTTAGACTATGCACTTTTAGTACTCCTAAACCGGAGCTGTTTGTACTTAGGTTTGTCTTGTGATCCCTGTCTGCGTTTTGGCTACAGCCAAATTCATGTAATTAGTTTATCCTACATGTGTCTCTCCCTAATCATTGTCACCATTGATTGCACCTGTTCTCCCTGGTCATGTGTTCTCCTGGATGTGTATATAAGATGTCTGTTTGCTTCACACTCTTGTCAGATCGTTCTCCCTAGTTTTCTCGTGCCACGTTTCTCGCCTTGATTGCTCAGTGTTTATCTTTCTGATTGGATTGCTCGACTATTGATTTTGGTTTGCCCTTTTTGGATATTGTTGCATCTGTGAGTTTTGACCTTTTTCTGCCCGACCTTGATTTTGTGATTACTGCCCTGGTTTTGGATTCGGACTGTCTTTGGCTTATGAGTTTGTTTCTCCTCCAAACCTACGCCTGTGTACCGAACCCTTTTTGTCTGACTACGAACTTTGTTATTGGTGCCCTGGTTACGATTCTGGATTACGCCCATTGGATACTGTTTTTGGATTGTGGACTTTGTACCGTTGCCAGCTCTGTTGGGGGGTTTCCCCCTTCAAAAATAAAGCCTCCTTTTTGCATTCTACTGGTTGTCGCTCTTGGTTCATTTCGTAAATCACAACATTACGATCTGACCTTGACGGAGCCAGCGTCAGACCAGTCTCTGCAGGAGGTAGTGCACCAACAGGGCGCTCAGTTAGAATTCCAAGAGCGTCAGCTTCGGGCTCTTATGCAACATATGCAAACCATGAGTCTTCAGATGGCGGATCTCACTCGCTCTGTGCAAGAAGCTCAGCGGCTACAGTCTCCCCAGCCTGCCGTCCATGCCACTCCTGCTCCTGCGTCTGCTCCACTACTGCCAGTCTGCGAGCCACGCCTGCCACCGCCTGAGAGGTACGACGGGAACCCGGGAGCATGTCGGGCTTTTCTCACCCAGTGCAAGCTCATTTTCAGCCTACAGCCCTCGTCATTCCCCACCGAAAGAGCTCGGGTTGCTTTCATCATCACGCAACTGACGGGAAGGGCCAAGCACTGGGCTACGGCTGCATGGGAAGCAGATCTACCCTGCGTGCAAACGTCTAATTTGCTGGGTGAGGAGATGAGGCGCATCTTTGACCGCACGAAGCTGGGTCACGAGGCGGGACGAGAAATTCTGCGCATTCGACAGGGGAGCCGTTCCGTGGCCGACTACGCCATCGATTTCCAGACACTGGCTACCAACAGCAGGTGGGGACATAGAGCTTTGTTCGATGCCTTTTTTAACGGGCTTTCTGAAGCGTTAAAGGATGAGCTGGTTTCCCGGGAGTTACCGGAGGATTTGGATGACTTGGTCGACTTGGCTATTCGCGTGGATTCCCGATTGGAAGAACGCAGACGCTTCGCCTCCCGTAGACGACCTAACCCACTCCTCCAGAGCACTCCGCCTCTACCACCCCCTACTGGCGACAGTCCTCCTGAGCCAGAACCCATGCAACTGGGCCGTACTCGCATCCCTGTGGAGGAGAAGAACCGCCGTCGCAGAGAAGGGGCCTGCTTCTACTGTGGCAAGGGGGGACACCACATTGCTCAGTGTCCCAACAAGAGAAGTTCCCCTGGTGCCCAGAGAAGAGTAGTGATTGGAGTGACGCCAGTGCAGGAGACTAAGAACCGTACGTGCCTCCCAGTTATCCTGGAGTGGGAAGGAGGGAGTAAGTCCACCCTAGCCCTCATTGATACTGGCGCTGAGGAGAACCTCATCGATGTGGAGCTGGCTCAAGAATGGGGAATCCCTACCGAGAGGATCTTTCCTGACCGGGTCGCCAATTCACTCAGTGGCCAGAAAATAGCCCAGATAACTCACGCTACCAGCCCCATCAAACTCAAAACCTCAGGAAACCACCACGAAACCATTCAGCTCCTCCTCTTACATTCTCCCCATGCTCCCATTGTTTTGGGCCATCCATGGATGGCCAAACACCTCCCAAATATTGATTGGCGGAAGAATGAGGTTAAGGGTTGGAGCCCCAACTGCTCCCTGGCATGCCTCCACAACGCCCGCGAACCTCAACACAGCCCATCCCAAGAAGAAATACCAGACCTTGAGAAGGTCCCCCTAGAGTTCCGTGACCTTAAGGAGGTGTTCTCCAAACCCCGGGCCACCAGTTTGCCTCCTCACCGACCATATGACTGTTGTATTGACCTGAAGCCAGGTACTATGCCCCCTAGAGGTCGACTATATTCCCTCTCCAGACCAGAAACCCAGGCCATGGAAAAATACCTTTCTGAGTCACTTGCTGCTGGCATTATTCGACCATCGTCCTCTCCCGCTGGTGCTGGGTTTTTCTTTGTGGCCAAAAAGGACGGGACGTTGAGGCCCTGTATAGATTACCGTGGACTGAATGAAATAACTACCAAGAACTGCTACCCACTTCCACTCATGAATACTGCTTTCGTTGTCCTACAGGGAGCTAAGATTTTTACCAAACTCGATCTTCGCAATGCATATCACTTGGTGCGTATCAGAGAAGGGGATGAGTGGAAGACCGCCTTCAACACTCCCACTGGGCACTGGGAGTACCTGGTTCTTCCTTTTGGCCTGACTAACGCTCCAGCAGTGTTCCAGAGTCTAGTGAACGATGTTCTGAGAGATATGATAAATAAGTTTGTGTTTGTATATCTCGATGATATTTTGATTTTTTCAGAGTCCCAGGAGGCCCATGTCACACATGTACGCCAAGTGCTCCGCCGTCTCCTGGAGAATCGCCTTTTTGTGAAAGCCGAGAAATGTGAGTTTTTTGTTGAGACCACTACCTTTTTGGGCTACATCATCTCTCCGGGCACCATCCGTATGGACCCATTAAAGGTGGAAGCTGTCACCAATTGGCCCAGACCAGAAGACCGTAAGTCGCTCCAACGATTTTTGGGCTTTGCTAATTTCTATCGTCGGTTCATCAGGAACTATAGCACTGTTGCCTCTCCTCTCTCTGCTCTTACCTCCTCTAAGTCCAGATTTTTTTGGTCCAAAAAGGCTGAAGACGCTTTTCGTGATTTAAAGGCTCGATTTACCTCTGCACCAATTCTCACTATTCCTAATCCAGAGCTCCAGTTTATTGTCGAAGTGGACGCCTCCAATATTGGAGCCGGAGCCATCCTGTCCCAGAGGTCCACAAAGGATGGCAAGATCCACCCATGTGCCTTTTTCTCTCGCCGCCTCAGTTCCGCTGAAAGAAACTACGACATCGGCAATCGAGAACTGTTGGCAGTAAAGCTGGCCTTGGAGGAATGGAGGCAATGGTTGGAGGGCTCCAAGGTACCCTTCATTGTCTGGACTGACCATAAGAACTTGGAGTACCTGCAGACTGCTAAAAGACTCAACCCTCGACAAGCCAGGTGGGCATTATTCTTTTCTCGATTTAACTTTCACATTGCCTACAGACCAGGAAGTAAAAATGTCAAGCCTGATGCCCTCTCACGCTGTTTTGAGATTAAGGAGGAGGAACCATGCCAGGACACCATCCTTCCTAAGGAAGCATTTATTAATGCCCTTTATCTAGACATTGAGAGGGAGGTCAAGAACGCCCAAGCCAATGCTGCTACCCCCAGTGCATGTCCCACTAACTGCCTCTATGTTCCAGCTGCCCTGCGCCCCAAGGTCCTGGAATGGGGGCATTCATCCAGGTTAGCCTGCCATCCAGGGGTTCGTAGAACCAGAAGCTTCATTCTTTAAAGATTCTGGTGGCCAGAAATGACCCAAGATGTTCAGGGCTTTGTTGCTGCTTGCTCGGTCTGCGCCCAGGCTAAAGTTTCACACCAGCCCCCTCAAGGTTTGCTTCAGCCCCTTCCTACACCACATCGTCCTTGGTCCCACATAGCACTAGATTTTATCACAGGCCTTCCCCCTTCCAATCACCACACCACCATTCTCACCATAGTTGACAGATTCTCCAAAGCAGTTCACTTGGTCCCCCTCACTAAACTTCCTTCTGCTCAAGACACTGCCAACCTTGTCATTCAACATGTTATTAGACTCCACGGAATACCTACCGACATCACTTCAGATCGCGGCCCCCAGTTCACTGCACTCTTTTGGAAGTCATTTTTTAAAGCACTAGGCACCTCAGTTAGTTTATCATCAGGATTCCATCCCCAAACTAATGGCCAGACCGAGCGAGCTAACCAGTGTGTGGAAAGTGTGCTAAGATGTCTTTGTATTAGGAACCCCTCCTCCTGGAGCTATCAGTTGCCGTGGGTGGAATACGCTTTGAATAGCCACACCTCTGCTGCCTCCGGCGTCTCCCCATTCAAAGCCTGCCTGGGTTACCAGCCCCCTTTGTTCCCGTCTCAGGAGGAGGAAGTAGCTGTCCCCTCAGCCCGCGAATTCGTCCGTAGGTGCAGACGCACCTGGACTACCACCCGCCAGGCCCTGCTCAGGTCAGTCGCCCGGATGAAGGAGCAGGCCGACAAGAGACGCACTGCGGCTCCTACGTACCGACCTGGGCAGCGGGTCTGGCTGTCTTCAAGGGACATCCCCCTCAGAGGTAACGGGGGTAAGCTTTTCCCCAAATACCTGGGCCCTTTTACCATTGAAAGGGTCCTGAGCCCCACTGCCATTCGCCTCCGTCTCCCCCTGTCTATGCGACGTATACACCCCACTTTCCATGTGTCACAAATCAAACCTGCTATAACCCACCACCTGTCATCTGGTCCTGATCCCCCACCACCCGCCCGGATCATCGACGGAGGCGAAGCCTATACGGTCCGTTCCCTCCTGGACTCTCGTCGACGAGGCAGAGGATTACAATACCTCGTCGACTGGGAGGGCTACGGACCGGAACATCGCAGTTGGGTGCCAGCAAGGCACATATTGGATAAAAACCTCATCAAAGACTTTCATGCTAGTCACCAGAGACTTTCAGGTTGAACGCCAGGAGTCGTTCGTTGGGAGGGGGGTTCTGTTGGGATTCTGGATTCTGCTGTCATGTTAAGTTCTGTGCCTGGCCTAGCCATGTTTTCATTTCCATGCTTTGCACTTTGTCTCCCCTGTCTTGTCATGTGTGTATCTTTGCTCACGGTCCCTTGTCTTGTGTGCCACTCATTCGGGTGATTTATTGGTTTCTGGGTTTCAATCTTCTTTCATTATCTCGTGTTCTTCCTTCCTCTCTCTTTTACTGTCTTACTAACACATACTAACAGTTTATTGTTTTTGCTAAATACTAACCCACACTAACCTTGTATATTTGGACTAACTTACTAACAAGCACTTGGGATTGTATAGCTGCACTTACTAATTGACTAATGATCTCTCAGCTGTCGCCCAATTCTAGTCTCCGCCTCCTTGCCTATCCCTAATTATCTCTGCTGCAGTTTTCCACTTATATCTCATGCTTTCCTTTTCTTTAGACTATGCACTTTTAGTACTCCTAAACCGGAGCTGTTTGTACTTAGGTTTGTCTTGTGATCCCTGTCTGCGTTTTGGCTACAGCCAAATTCATGTAATTAGTTTATCCCTCATGTGTCTCTCCCTAATCATTGTCACCATTGATTGCACCTGTTCTCCCTGGTCATGTGTTCTCCTGGATGTGTATATAAGATGTCTGTTTGCTTCACACTCTTGTCAGATCGTTCTCCCTAGTTTTCTCGTGCCACGTTTCTCGCCTTGATTGCTCAGTGTTTATCTTTCTGATTGGATTGCTCGACTATTGATTTTGGTTTGCCCTTTTTGGATATTGTTGCATCTGTGAGTTTTGACCTTTTTCTGCCCGACCTTGATTTTGTGATTACTGCCCTGGTTTTGGATTCGGACTGTCTTTGGCTTATGAGTTTGTTTCTCCTCCAAACCTACGCCTGTGTACCGAACCCTTTTTGTCTGACCACGAACTTTGTTATTGGTGCCCTGGTTACGATTCTGGATTACGCCCATTGGATACTGTTTTTGGATTGTGGACTTTGTACCGTTGCCAGCTCTGTTGGGGGGTTTCCCCCTTCAGAAATAAAGCCTCCATTTTGCATTCTACTGGTTGTCGCTCTTGGTTCATTTCGTAAATCACAACAGGAATAGGGACTGCGCGGTGAAACCTTGGGTGGAGGAAATCGCAAACCATTACCTTCATGTGTCATCGAGGCTATACGGCAGCAATATCCCTCTGAGTCCGGTGTGTATCATGGATTCCAAGAAGTGCAGGAAGCTATGAATATGTAGAAACTGGGCTCTAACGTTTCTAATGCAGGCTCGCATGATCATTACATGCTTGTCAGACATTACTGACATAGACTGGCAAAGGCTGCAGTGAAAGTGTCCCACGTACTATGATAAACCTACCAACTTTTATGTGGCTTTGATATTGAGCCAGAGCCTGTGTGTTGCCATGTCATCACATCAGTACGGTGACAACATTTCTGTATTTGTAAATATCAATATATGACATGTAAATAAACTTGGAGCATACCACACTGTTACTTTTCTTCTTTCCGATATCAGGTGAAGGATGTAGTAGTTTTGACATGCAACATCCAGACTCTGATAAATTTATCTGCCAACAAATAGTTACCTTAGTAAACTTGCCTGCATGGAGAACATGTGGTCTGTAATGTTCATAGTTACATGAAGTCTGACACTTCGCAAAAACACAATTTATGACCATAAACAGATTGCCTACATAACATTTACAATAATTTAAAGACTTTATACACTTTGTTGTATTTCACCACAGGAAAACAACCTCAGTGAAATCATATTGTGATAAATAGTGTAATTTATTTACAAGTGCGAAAAACTGTATCAACAAACAGTAATAAATATTTTACCCCCAGATTTGGGTGGAGAAATATCAACGGTATGGTGGGAAAACACTCGCCCCAACGGATACTAGAATAAATAAGGAGCAACCAATTACTGTATACCACATGTTAGTTTTGCAGCAGACATTCTGAAGACCAAGTACAGAGAAGAGGAGAAAACACACAGGCACACACAAACAAAAACTGCAAGTCAGTTTCAGATGTCTTTCAATAATGTCTGTTAGCAGCTGAAACCCAGCTAGTCCTGTGATGGGCCTTGGAATCTTGAGGTGTGTGATTTCCTGGCCTCCTCTTTGCTGGGCTTTGGTACTAGTGCAATGTTGGCAGACAGTTGGGGTATTTGCATATGTAATGCCTTGTCCTTGGGTCGCACTGAGGAGTCAAGGCGTCTTTGAAGCACTCGTTCCATGAGATCCTCTCTGAATGTCTGCGTTGTCTCCGCATATATTGGTCTTGAAATCCAACGGCCTGATTGCTTCTTGCGGAAAACATTGGTTCTTGGGAGGCCTGAAATGAAAAAATACGAACAAAGGTGGTGAAAATACAGAAGGTTCTCACTTCTAAATGTATCCCATTACACATTTATTGGGACTAAGGTCTTGAGAGGCCTGCAATTATAAAAAGAGTAATATAAACTGTCAAACAATATCATGTTATCAATTGTAAAATTATGATTTCACCCATTTTTGGGGACTATTTCCCAGACATGCTTTCCTGAAAAAGTTGAAATAACACCGGTCAGTCTACATTGCCAAAAATATTTGCTCACCTGCCTTGACTCACATGTAAACTTTAGTGCCATCCCATTCCTAACCCATAGGGTTCAATATGATGTTGGTCCGCCTTTTGCAGCTATTACAACTTCTAATAGCTGGAAAAAGTGGACCAGCATCATATTGAACCATAAGGGTTAGGAATAGGATGGCAGTAAAGTTCACATGTGAGTCAAGGCAGGTGAGCAAATACTTTTGGCAATGTAGTGTATGTGCCTCATGTGATCATGATCATGTATGGAAGCTAGATCTTTGTTACTGCAGTTTTTACACTGTTTTGGTACTGTAGTACTTGTGTTCTACCAGTGTACCCACCTCCTGCAGCTACTGCTTGTTCCCGTTCTCTTGAATGATTCTCGTTGTGGTCCATGATCGCAAGCATAGTGCAAGCCTTCATTGCTGGGTATTCAAAATGAAGTCGCTTTGGGCAGTACTTCAAGAGTGCATTGTGAAAAATCTCAAGTTGTCCTGAAACACAAAAAAACAAAGTAAGACACTCTGTAATGATGGTAATGTGTTTCAGGTTTACTTTCAATGTGTTGAAGGAATATCAGTAATGTCTCCTATTCGCACTGGCGATTTAATCTCATCTTTTATGTTTTGCTTTACTTCGGCATTTCAGTTGTTGGCCCCAAGCGTCAGTCCTCCCTGAGGACTGCCTTTGTACCTATTGTTGCTATAGGTGTGAGTCCTGTCAATGGCGGGTAAACTGCCCATCTGAATCCCCCCAGGCTGTTGACGGCCATTTTTCTGCCCACAATAGACAGTCCCAGACCTGTATGTTTGAACAGTGTCATCTGTTGAATGTCTTTGAGCAAGCGAGTGTTCGTCATCATCGACTTCAGGACTTTGTACGAAGGGGAATTCACTTTCAGCCACCTCTTGCTTCTTTGTTGCTGCGCAGACAACTCTTTGTGGAAACATCTGTATTCCATGCCATTGTCTTCCCAGCGGTGGACCCCAGTGATGTGGTGTAGGAGAGATGACCATCGCCTGAGCAGCTCCTGACAACATTAGAGTATAGGCAATTACCAACTCAAGTACAACACAGTATCCTTCCATGTGCAATTCAGTGCATTACGTCCATCTCTAACTGTACAATAAAGGTGTGTCTGTAGGCTTGTTACCTTTGGATCTCCTTTGCAGGTGCAACAGCTTTACCACATGTGGTTGGCGACACTCTGGACCCAAGGACCAAGATCTTTATACTCCTTCCTGTTGGATGTCGCTATCATTTTCTTTCTAAATCCTGGACAATCACACAAAATCAATTAATATACAACATGGATGTGTACCTACTACTTTCATTGTTTACCTTTTCATTACATTAACTTCAGTGCTGCCCCTTTTAAACCACGTATAGTGTTGATGTTTCAGCATCATTTCAGTCTGTCTGACATTTGTCTGACATCATTAGTGTACTCTGTACTGTGTACTACACACATTCTGCAGCCTACAACATTCCTCAAGGAACAACTTTTAAAACATTATTACAAGACAATAAAGGAGATATAGACTAACAGAAAACAAACCTTTTGCTACATGCCATGGGTCGAATTGATGAATGATGTCAGGATAATCCTCTCTCATAATTTTCCGGATGGAGGGATGCCGGTCAGTGGTGATAACTGTTACATTGATGCCCTCATTCAGGATGTTTTCCAGCCCTTTCCTGAAACCCAATGGTTCCATCGCAGCAGAACTTGAACCCTGGGACACCTGTGGAGCACAAATGTATGGATGAGGGAATCTGAAATGAAATATATCCGCTGGTTACAGAGTTGTATGACAGGTGTTGAAGAACTGACCATGTTTTTCTGATAATTCAGTCTTACCTGCATCAGCTCAAACACCACAATCTGCTTCGTGGAGTCATCCATGAAAGAGTAGGTGTTGTATTTACTGGAATGCCTGGGGCTGTCACTTCTGCCATCACCACACAGCTGCACTCCCTCACCATCCTCTGATTGGCAGATTAGTCTTGCTTTGATGATGTCCTCCTGTGTTATGTATGCTTGTTCAATGGCTGGGAGCAAGTAAGTGCTCTGGATCACATTGTACCATGATTTGTGGGGCAACTGCAGGTTGATAAGTCCTGCCCAGTCAGCAATATCGGTGTATGTTGCACCAGTGAAGGGAATTGCAGCTTGTGCCAATAAGTTATTTTCTGGCATCCCACGTACTTCTGGACATGACTCCCATTTTCCCACATGGCCATGGTCACATTGCCATTTTATTCTTATTCTGCTACCACAGCCCGACACAGATTGATGGAGGTCACATATCGCAGAACAGTACTCTGGGCATCTTTTGAACAGCTCCATGAGTTTGGACTCATTCACGATCCACTTTCTTTCCCTCCATCTTCTTGGATGTCCAGGGAGGCTTGAGGAACTTCCGGTGGTGGATGTTGAGGGGCTGCTATCTGGTGCATAGCTGTTGTCTGCAGGATCAAGAGCAATCTCTGAAGTCATGCTGACATCAAAGTCCGATGTTGCACTCATGTCCATCGCTGTTGCTCCAATGAGGTGTGGTTCCTGATGTAGACAAATAGAAAGAGTAGGTCATATATTACTGTAACTTCTGGCACATCAAGGCATTTACAGCCACACCTCTATTCATCCCAACACAAGCTGTTCCCCCCACTTGTCAGTGTATTCCACAGTCCCTCACTCACACCCCAAAGCTAATTTACATATCTAACACTTACACTTACAATTACACACATAACACTTACATATCTACATGCATACACTATATTGCCAAGGCAATATAGTGGGTCAAGGCAAGTGAGCAAAAACTTTTGGCAATATAGTGTACATACATACATACTGTACATACATAAATACATACATGCATGCAGTACATACTGTAATTTTGCAGGAAAAATTTTGTTTAATTGTATTTTATGATGCTCATCTGTAGCAGAAGTTATAGGTCACTCACTTCATATATAAGGCTTTTTCGTGTACTATGGGTGGTAGCCATTGTTGTTGATGAAGATGCAGTGTCCTAGTCAGGAAACACATCAAAATATAAGTACAGGTCGCAAGTCAGTTATAACGCCATATAAAACATGAAGATTTGTTAGCTTACCGATTGCATTGTCCATATGGGAGCCAGAACCACTCTTTTCAGAGGACGTGTTTGTGAAGGACTGGCTAGCTGGACAGGCAAGGGTGCTCGGAATGAAGTTTTTGTCTCTTCAGGTTTTTGCTTCTGGGGGGTTGAATGAGGTACACCCTCAAAGAAGGTTTCCTCTGGTCCATGCAAATCATGCTGTCGGCCTACATCACTTGACTCCTCCTGTATAACATTGACAACGCAAACAGATTACAAGTTTACTCTTTTCCAATACAACATAAAGCAATACAATGCTTGTCAGTTTTCACATTTATTTATTTAAGTCATTATGTTTTGTCACTGTGAATTAAATAGACAGACAGGGTCTGGACATTGTATGCCTCACCAGTGATAAACCCCACATCCCCTCATAGCCCACTTTGGCCTACTGTTTACTACAATAGCACACAAAGCTCCCCCATCCCCCTCCACTGATGCTGTCATAGACCGAGGCTACCCATACCTGTACACGGTTTCCTGAGACTAATTGCTGCTAAATATTCAGGCTTTGTAGTATGGCGCTGTAGGTACACAGCATTTATGAGCATTTCAATTGAGGGAAAATTTTTTTTTGTCAATGTCATAACGGATTGAAGCGCCAAATCAATGCAACATACGGTACTCATAACACCGTCAGACAACACAAAAGTACATCGCTAGACAAGCACAACAACAGTACACATTGACACGATGAAGTTGGTCTACGTTTTTGTTATAACTTAGATAAATTACAGTAGCATACTTCAATCAGTAAATTATATAGCAGGTCTCAGGTGTAGGATAATGATTCTGAAGTGAAGTTATCTGTGCTAACCGGACTCGCATACAGTCGTATCGAGCATTAGCTAGTGTGAATGCAAGTTCCAAAAATATAAAGTGCAAAAAGGACACTCACAATGTTGAGTGACGAGTCACTGTATTGGATGTGTAATTTCTGAATTGACGGTGCTGCCGTGTCCTTCAGCCGTTTTCCTGTTGCAGTATAGTCGTCATCTGCAAAATGTTCGGAGCAAACTTTCCAGGTCTTCACAATATCCAGTGGAGTTGAGGGGTCCAACTGTAACGCAGCTAGCCAAACCTTCCTCCGTTTGTAATGAGCTGGAATGGTGTGAAACGCCACGGTACTGTAAGCCCTGGGCTTGTTGCCACAACCCGGCACGATGCATGTAATCACCATTGTTCTTGGTCTTCTGTTTTGGCTCGCTAACAGATGTCACCTTGGTACCTCTGACTGCTATGACTGAGCACTGATCTTTCTAGTCACATTGGCTGTGTGTTGACGGAAGGCAGCGAAGAGGGGAGGGTGGGGGATGGGCAGAGGGGGGAGGGGAAAATAGAAGTGAAGGTATCAATGCACTGTCGAAGCGCGCAGAAGGTGTTACTACGCCTGTCATTATAGTACGCACTTCCCACGGCATAGAAAAAGCCACGTTTGGATTTGCATACCCAAACCCGAACTCATGGCACTGGTCATATAAACTTATGTAAACAGGAAAAACGTGGAAGACTTTGGTCGCATCTAACTACAGCCCGAAAAAAAACCGTTGACCACAATCAGTCTAGCTACAAGTGCTAACAGGAGTGGCAGCGTCCGGCTGACTGAGAGATCGTTCAAAGGTCGGAGAGGTACGTATCATCTTGTCTCATTTCATAGAAGAACATATTTCATTACGAAAAAATGGTGGACTGTTCCTTTAAAGTTATTAAATGCATGTTAAACCTAACGTAAATTACAATGTCAACAGCAGTCAACAGCTATTTGTTCTTCCTCACAATATTACAATAGGCCTAACTCAATAACAAGCCCATGATATTTAGTGAAGGCTGTCATGACAGTCACAAAAGTCTCGCTAATGATAAAACCACAACAGCTCCACAGTGCAATATTTTTACCACATAAATGAAGAACAAGAACATCTGGTCAAATATAAAATATTTGCCTCTCTCAATCACCGGGATGTTTGCGGTGTGTTTTAGCTGTGGTTTCTGCATCAGCAAGAGAGTGCGCCGTTCACAAACGCCATAATGAACATGTTCACAATAACGTTCATCAATCGGAAATACATATGAACAAGTTCATGAGTTCATTGAATGCAGTCAGGCAAAACACTGATGATAGCAATGCTAGTTTACAATTCTAAAAATAAACGGCTAACATTCCGATGCCATCTGTCGACACACAATAAAAGTCAAAAATTACCTACCCGTTGAGCAAAAAGTCTGCTGTATCAGCATCAGTTTTCAGGCCCAAATCCTCCTGGAGCTTCCTTCAGCGGTGAATGGATGACCCGATGTTTACTCGGCTTTGAGTCCTGCGTTGCTCACATTTCCTCTTTGTCTCTGCCCTTTCCTCTGCAGACTTACCATTCTCCCAACTTTTCCCGGTGGGGCAAGCAGGGGCTGCTTGCTGCTGTCGCTGTCTTTCTTTTCCATTCTTCTAGCCCTTGTTCCTAAGCTGCAACTCAGCTACTTCTTCTTCTTCTTTAATGTTTATTTGGCGGTTAGCAAACACGTGGTGCATTACTGCCACCAGCTACTTGCTTGTTGCTAAAAGTTTATAACGTGAAAGGGGGGGCTGGGGGCACGAGGCAGAACGTGGAGCACAGGGAGTCAGAGCAAGCTCTCGTGGGAGTGTCAACTCGAGCTAGGGGATTGGATGAGAGTAGGAGAGAGACGGTGACCTTTGTAAGGCATCCGGCTAGCCATCCAGCCGGATGCCTTACATTGGTCAACATTTCTGCTGCCCTGCAGCCACTAGAGTGAATGGATTTTTTTAGTTTTTTTTTTGCTCTTCACATTGGATAGATTGTACTATAGGACCATGACCACCATCTAAGTGAGGTTATTAATAATTATCAAACTCTCAAATCGTATACTACAGCTTCCATTGAAAAAGTCCACGTCAACATCACACACAGGAGGGGCTATCCTGTAGTTTTTGATAGCCGTGTATACATTTATGCATCTCAGTGCCCTGTACTCGATTCCGACGCACTGTTTACTAGGGGGCATATCTTCTGTGCACCCCAGCTGTCTCATAGCTCATGTTGTATCATCCTTTTGCATTTTAGAAATGCTGTTCACTACAGTATGACTGTTGGAGGCTACTTAAATGTTAGAGGCAACTAAAAAACAAATGCGCGATGCCATCTATTATCAAACCCCCTTGCTCCTGGTCAGGGTCACGTGGGCTGAAGCCTATCAAAGCATATCATAGGAGAAAGGCAGGAACACAGCCTGGAACGTTAGCCAATCCATAACAAAGATCAAACTCCATTCATTCACGTACTCATACCTAAGAGCAATTTAGAGTCTCCAATTAACCTGTTATGCCTGTATTTCAACACAAAACAAAATATTACATTTTCATTGGCATTTATTGCGTAATGTCATTAATTTTGTTCATTATATTTCAAATATGACAAAAAATGTGGAACCAGACCATATTCCTATAAATACACTGGAAAATCCAAAAATTCTGCATGCATCAATATTCTCATGAACAATTCTTACATACACATATCTCAGAGGATTTCTCCAATAAGCTGCCTCTTACCCAGTCAACTCAGTACTTCTGGATCATTTATCTATTTTCACTCCTGTGGCCCCAGAGGGAGCAAAATTATGATGCAATGATCAAACACAGTCAGTTAGTCCGATATTGGAATTTTGACCCAGCACAGAGAAGGAAGAATGGTGTTTGCATCGTGCAGATGCGAACACAGGACAAAGGAGCATTTTGATGCTCTAAAAACTCACAAAGGAAAAATTTGAATGAGCAAAATTGTTTTCATAATGGTACTAAATTGAATTCAAATGAAAAGTATCCAAATCTCTGTTTTTTGTTGTATCACACATGAATAGCTCTACTATATTTGTTTTGAAGATTATCTGCATTATATTTAGGAATGCTATATAATATTTGCAATATAATATTAGCATATATGATTACTCTTGAAATGAACTTGGACATTTCACCAGCTAATACATTTTCCTTCAATCAAATATAAATCATTCAACTGACTTAATGTTATCCCCTGATTACTATACTTAACTAAGGTGTCAGCATTCCATAATCTATTATTTGTTTTTTTATATTGAGTTTCTTATTAGTCTTTACTTTCCACATCTGTATATTTTCCCTTGTTCCTTTCCACAATTTTTTTTTCATAGTGCTCTCTGCTGGCCGTTTCCATTCCATGAACTTGTTTCTAACCACCTGTCACTTACTCCTCTACCTGCCCGCTCACCTGCCTGGTATCCCAGTAATTAACTATTTAAGGTCTTAGTTTTGCATGTCTCGCAAAGACAGTAAACGAAGTGGACGGCGGGATGACACTGTTCTCAATGGGAGAGCAATGAAGCTAAATTGAATAAGTTTTCAGTTGGGCACCACGCCTACTGCGCAGGCTCGACGTCAGCTCACTGATGTAAACCAACCTCCTGAGAAACGGTAACTTGTCTGGTAGATGTACCCTACACATAATTCCCAGTGAGCAAGCGATTGCGTCTCTAAGTATAGTCTGATTCCATTCGATGTTATGTTTTGCGAATTATTACTTCATAGGTATATCACTTCGTTAGCGATGTGGCTCAATCGTCTACTGTCTATGATTCATCTAAGGGCTTGTGGTCTCAACAGTACGGTTATTTTGCTCCTGTGCCACAGATAGTCACTGGCATTTCACGTCACTTTTAGCCTAGCCTGCTGCCATCGGCTAAAAATGCTTGGTATTAGACCATAACGCTACATACGAAGTATAGATGTCTGCTACAAAATGTAGTTTCTCTGTAGAAAATATATCGCTGACATGAAGGCTCATAATGTTTTTAGTGTAAAGTTATTTGACGTCAAAAGTCAGACAAAATGAATGGGGGTGAATGGAGAAGCTACTGCTAGTTGGTCATCTGCTATCTTCTAGAGCGTTCAATTGAGCTTCAACTTCCAGGTGTATTCCTACCCCCTTAGTGTCTCGTTGCGTGTCTTTCTCCATTTTCTCATAGTTACCTATGAGCCTTTGTATTCATTGGGTGATTTCCCAGTTTTGACTCTGTTTAACTGTCCGTTGAGTGTGGATGGCCCTCAGCGTCTGTATGGTTACTAGTTACGATTCTCTGCCTTGACACATGATCCTGATTGTATTCTGTCTCACTGGTTCCTGACCCATTGCCCATTTTTCATCTTTGAGCTGCAGTACTTCTGACTAGAAAAGACCCAGACTGTGTGACTACATTCTTCTTCTCAACAAAGTGTGTGAAACTGATTTGCTGTCTGTGCTTGAGTTCTGAGTTCCAGGTCTGTCACAAGGTATCTGTAGATCAATTCAGAGTTTTAAATTCATGTAAATCACACAGACATTTTTCCCATTTCCGGAGACAGTGCTCCATTGTGTAGAGTCAATCTTTTCAATATATGGTCACACTGGGGTTTATAATCCAGTTTTACAAGACAATAGTTTCATTGGATTTTTGAGCTGATTGAGAGCAACTCCAAGCATTAAAGGAATATGTGAATACAAAGATGATTTGAAGCACTGACTCATTTAAACTAAACAAAATTAGGAAAAAGCTTCTCCATTTACACTGAGCATTGTGCTGGACATCTTGATTCCAATCTACTGCATCTTATCAGCTTGTGTTTGGATTTTAGCAGTAACATCAGTCAACAGCCTTTCTGGAGAAATGTGCCCCAATTTTTTTAAAGAAGAGCAGCACTTGACAATCACAATGTCCCTTTATCTTTATGTACATTAACCCCTTAATAGCCTTTTTCAGAGAGGGCCATCTGAAAGAGAGAATGACCTGGGACTGTAGCTGCCCATCAAAGACAAAGGAGATGATGCAATGCACTGAAACATTACCCACTCCAAGCAGTATGCCCTCACCACTGATAGCATGCTTTGGAAATGTGTACCAGATGTTTGGATTCGACGAAAAACAGCATGGGAAGGAGGCAGAGAGCAAATGAGATAAAAGCACATGAAAATAGTATAGCAATGATTTTAACAGTACTCATTGAGAGTAAGGACTTGCTGAATAATCAGACATGAGTCACGGCGGTGAAACACTGGTGTTCACCCAAAAAATACAGAAATAATGCCATGACTTTTACATAATTAAAGATGGAATGTGGGAAGTTTCCCAACTAGCGAATCATGTCCCACCTCTACCTCAGCTTCTGCTCGTTAGTTATTGCCAGTTTATCTGTAGCCGGCCTGTATGTGGCGGGAATCAAGCACACAGCAGCATATAGAACTTGTTTGTGGCAAGGAACTGGGTGGAATAGGGAGTAATTTAATTAATTTCAACAACTGTTGCAGTTTCGATGGCAAGCATCCTGTGTCTCCTCCGTCCTCAAGTTGGGAGAAATTCTTATCCCAGCCTTGAAGGGTCAGGATTAAGGTGTAAACGGTCAATTTAGGTAATTAAATAGCTGCCCTCATTTATGGCCTACTCCAGGCTTTTCAATCTTGTGAGTTTGAAAATTAAAATATTTCACTGCAATGGTAAAATATGTGAAATAGCTCATCTAAATCTTTTACATCCAAAAACATTTATCACATAACTGTATCTCTTTCCTAAAGCCCAGCTCGTGAAAAATGTTTGATATTACTCTAGGTACACATCAATTCTGCCAAATTTTCATATGCTGAGAGCATGGGGAAAAAATTGCTCTGCCTTATGTCACACTGTTAATATGTAGCCAAACTGAATGCAAAGTATAACATTGGCCAAACTAGCATGGCTCAGCGCTGTCGCAAGATAGAGAAGTGCCACTCACATAATTAAGTTAATGTTAATTAGCTTGCGAGCGAGCATATGCAATGCTTTTCATAACCATGTAATAGTAGTTTGCAAGGGAGCATGGGTGCAAGCGGAAACAAATTTTTCGACTGAACATATTTTGGCATGGGGCGAAATGACAAGCACCAAAGGCCCCTATTTTAGCCTTATTTTAGCCCCCTGTGAAGGGTGACCCTTTTTTTAGCCAGTGCTAGCCAGCAATATTTCTCTCTTGTCGGAGAGATTCTTGGGTATCATATCAAACACAACAGTTTGTTTTTATATAATCACTTTACTATAACTTAAATACAAAATGTTAATGTGATTCACTTGTCCATAAAGTTATTATTTCTTCATTTCTCACCGTGTATCGTCAGCATCACCCCAACATCCATGGGCTCATCCATTGTTGTTTGAAGGGCTGTGTGACATCAGGGAATGTAACTGGGAGTATATCGATCTGGTACGAATTCAAGGACGGTATGTCACGGGTTTGACAGCCGTCCCAGGGCACTTTCACCAGTCGAAGGTTGTGAAAACATGAGTTACAGGTTGGCCGGAATGAACCATTTATCGCCAAAAACCTTGAATTGCGATTATTTCGGAAATTAATTAGCGTTAGATGAGCAGGCTGATGTGAATTAGCATTGACAAAGCTGATTAGCTTGCTTGCTAGCTAGCTAGCAAGTTTTAAAGCAAACAAACATTGGTCAAAGATTCTTGGATATTAAAGTAAATTGGCACTAGTTCTAAAACTCAATACCTAGCAAGTAAACATAACTAAGTACTGGGTAGAGTGGCTGACAAATTCACAGTCTCAGCAAGCTAAACAAACCATTAGCTATGGCAAGGTGCAAGTAATTTGTAACACATTTTATACTCGTTCTGCCCGGGAACCAGGAGAATCATGGGACGTGTAGTTTTTAGACTATAAATAGGATTAGCATGGTTGCGAGAAATTAAAATAATTTAAATTATAGCTGACTCTGGTTAAGAAAAACAACATTTATTGTTACTCAGAAATATGACGAGAAATTTTGACATCATTGGAGGCTTGAAAACAAAAGAAAGTGCTTCAAAAGTGATCTGAAAGAAAAGTCTATGGGTAAAATGAATGGGAAATTTTACTTCCGACACTAGCACGATGTCATCACTTTAGTACTCTGTTACCTCTGGTTAATATCTGTAAAATAATTTTAAAAATCTACACTATTTTTTCAATTTATTTTTTAAAATAACTACTTTTTAATGAAAATCTCACTGATGTGTAAAAATTTCATTTAAATATTTTTAATTGCCTGTTAAGCTTTCTTTTCAAGAATGAAATTGAAAAAAAAAAATTTCAAAGCCTTATGCAGGACAGTGAAAACCAAGGGCATAGGTTTGCGTATGGACGGTAAGGACATGTCCTTACCAATATTTCAGCACACTCCTCCTAATCATCTTTCTATGTAAGCCATATTAGACCCAGTTGTGGAGGCTACGTGTCCAAGACAACCTATGTACGCATTCTAGCATTTGATTGGTTGAAAGGGAGGGGCTACTGGAAGGCTGAAAGTCAAGTGTGAATTGACCTATTTATTCAGGTCATGAATATTCATTTTTGTCCAAAGCAGGGCTTGAGACGCCAATTGGATCGCCGATTTTGAGTATTGCAATGGCTTGCCCATTGGAGAGAACCATAATTTGGCATTTGCTCCAGATTTATCTTCATCATGTAACTATAGCACTTTTCCCATAGCCCAACTCATGACATAAATTTGATATTATATTACCTTGGGTACGTATCACTTTTGCGGAAATTTCACTGTCTGAGAGCGTGAGAAAAAATTTTGTTCTATGTAATGCAGTTAATTTTCAGCCAAACTGATTATCAAGCAGGGGCGGAGTGGCCATTGGTACAACCAGATTCCCCTTCGGCCAGCCGGCCAATAAACTCAAGTAAACCATCCCGCAGACTGCCCTGCGCGGCCGTGTGATGTTTATGATCAGCCCAGTAAGTTAAATCTTACATGGATCAAAGATTATCTTGAGAGATCTTCCAAGCTATACTTCAATGACTCTCTAAAAACCCTGATCAATATTTATAACACTTGGTGTCTCTCTACATCTCACTCATGGCTGCTCAAGTGTCAGACTCACTCTCATCAATCCAGCCTACTGATTTTAATTTAGCCTCCTATATTGATCTGATTCCTTTTATTCAGGCATTACATAACTTCCATGACCACAAATATAAAATTTGTCTTTTTTGCTTGTTCAAAAATTAATGTAGAATGGTCGGAGCAAAGCCTCTTGGGAAATGGAAACTGCGTATCACTCTGCGTTTATCCAATGAACGTAGGGGATGGATGAGCGGCCGTCAGAGTGAAAGTGGGCAGGTTAAAGTAGTGGATTTTTTTACCCTTGAAGAAGGAAGGCAAGAAGAGAGAGGAGAAAGGAGGGGCCGAAAAGGCCAGAATAAAGAAGAGGCGGATGCTGCACCACGATTACAGACCAGAGTGATTTTCCACACACACATCTGTCATTTAACTTGTGTCAGAATAACAACACCCTCAGGACAGATCAGTGGGCACAGCAATCTGTCAGTTGTTATCTTACTGATACTGAAAACATTTAATTTTGTCTTAAAGAATTTTAAAAAAAATAAATAAATAAAACAACGCAATGCGTTTTTTTTCTTGATTGATTATGTTTTGGCAATTTGACCTATGTTTAATCACATCTAGAGGACATACAATTATAGAAATTGCATAGTTTTGGTGATGGAATTAGTTTTTCCTTGAATTTAAATTGCCCACTCGATTTGCCTTTGCACAATAGAGAATTTCATTGTGCATGATGGTGTGGGGTAAGATTGGATAGGTCATTTTTAAATCACATCTAGCATGTGTCCATGGACATATCCAACGTTTCTCTTTCATGGATGGAAAATATTATAATGTGGGCATGTAGGTGGGGTGCACTGTATAGTAGATTTGGCTGGTGTTTGAACAGATGGAGGTTTTCCACTCAAAGAAACATGATGTTGGGCTCTAATTTCTTGGCACAGTGCGGGGTGGCGCAGCCCACGCAGTGGTAATTTTGTGCGGTGCAGCCCGCGCAGTGGTAATTTCGTGCGATGCAACACCATGTGCAGCCTGTTTGGCAATTTGGTTGACGGACGTGCACCGAGATGGGTGTGGCGGTGTAGCAGGGGGAGGTGTCACATATTCATCGAGACGCAGTGACAATTTTATAGAAAAAGTCTCCGCTAAAGTTGCCGAGAGAGCTCGCCAGCTCTATCCTGGTTCACTTTCTGTGCGGTGGTAATTTGACTGACCGGCGCACAGTGCGCACATGCCACCAAAACCTCACAGGCTGCTTTCCAGAATGTCAGGCACATTTCAATGCAATAAATAATTACAGCAAGTACTATTTAATGTAACTATCTGAATCAGGACATAAATTATACTATTTATATTGATTATCCTGATGTCAGATTAAAGGTGGTTGGCACGCGTAATGGAAACTCGACCTGGCTTAATCAACACAGCTGTTCTAATCATCCACTTTTTTTTTTTTTTTTTGCTGTGGCTTTTTTTGTGTGGCTGTCAGACACGGAGTATTTTGCATTTAATGTTCAACAGGCCTTGCACATTGTCCCGTGGCAATGTCGACTCACTTTAATGAGCAGAGCACTTAAACACAAACATTGATTGAAATTCTCTTTACTCATCTTGAAGAACTGAGCCCTCTTATCAAAAAATTCACATTTAATATCAGAAAGGTTCTGTTGTGATTCTGCCTTGTTGTCATGTTTATGTTCATGTTCAGTGTTTGTCTTTTATTTATTCTTTTTGGTTATTGTAATACTCAGGTTTTTAGTTCATTCCATTTCTCAGTTCCACTTGTCTACCCTGTCTTGTGATCTAGTTGGTTCAGTCAGTCTTCCCTGTTTGGGTGCTCACTTACTCTAGATTTAAATGTATTCCAGGGTTTAATATATTCCTTCGATTCTCGTTTACTTCCTACGTCTTACTGTTCTGATTACTAACAAAACGAACATTTGTAGTTTGTATCATAGTCTACTAACACAACTAATCCATTTATATAGATTACTAACTTACTAACAAGCACTCAAGTTAAATCTGTAAAGTCGCACCGCAACTAATATATACTAATTCCCTCTCAGCAATCGCCCTGTTCTAGTCTCCGCCTCTTGCTCAGCTGTACCTGTCTTCCCCTGAGTTTCTACGAGATCTCCCGCATGTGCTTAATTACTTTCCTGCACTCGTTATCTGTGCACTTAGAACTCCTTGACCGGAGCAGTTTAAATGTCATAGGCTTTCTGTGTGATTCCCGTCTGTCTCTTGGCTTTCGCCAATTTTCGTGGTTAGGGTTTGCCTCATGTGATTCTCCCGTTGTAATTAGTCTGATCCAGTTCACCTGTTTTCTGCATAGCATGTGACTTCCCTCTCGTCTATTTAAGCAGTCTTTTCACAGCCAGCTCCTTGTCAGAACGTTGATCAATGTGCAGAGCAACTTGTATGCCACTGAGTATTGTTTTTCTTCTACTGGTTTGTTCGACATCGATTCTTGCCATTGCCCTTTTTGTGTTGTTTTTGCCTTTCTGGATTTTGACCCATTTTTGTATGACCATGATTTTTGTGTTTGGATGCCCCGTGTATGACCCTTGGCTTTGTTCATCGACTACGACTTTTAGTCTACCGTTTATGTACCTTTTCTCATCTGTCTTCCTGGTTCTGACCCCTGCCTGTCGAGTCAACACTTTTTTTGGATTTTGTATTGTGGCTTGGCCATTCTTGTGTTTTTTGGCTTTGACTCGGACCTCATTAAAGGCATACTTTTTTTGGATTTCCCTCTCTCTCGTGTGGTTCCTGAATGCACCCTCACAGATTCAGCAGATTTGAAGAAATTAAAAACGATAATTGACTGTCGGACACAGAGTTATATTGAGTTGGAGCTTAATTCCTGTCAATTTTGCTAGGCTGTACAGTGACTGTACAGTGTGACTGAGGCAAGCGCCTAGGTTTGTATATAGCAAATTTAGCATTGGGTCTACCAATATTTTGGGAAGCCAGATTGTCGCTACCAATGTTTTAGCGAACTCGCTCTTATCATCTTTCCAGACAAGCCATATAAGACCTAATTGTGGAGGCTACGTCTCTAAGACAATCTACTTATGCATTCTAGCATTTGATTGGTTGAAAGGGCGGGGCTATCTGAAGGCTAAAAGTCAAGAGTAAACAGACCTATTCAGGTTATGAATATTATTTTTTGTCCAAAGCGGAGCTTAAGACGCGCAACTGTATCGCCAGCTTTGAATAGGTGTTTGCAATGGCTCACCTGTAGAAGAGAACAGTAATTTGGCATCTGTTCCAGATTTTTCTTCATCGCGTTACTATAGCACTTTTCCCATGGCCCAACTCATGACATACATTGATATTACCTTAGGTACGTATCACTTTTGTAGAAATTGCTTTGTCTGAGAGCATGAGGGGAAAAAAAGTCACTCCATGTTAAGTCATGCTGCTAATATTTCGCCAAAATGAATGCCAACAGTAATGTTGGTTGAATAAGTGATCTAACTAGTCAGAAACAGAGTTACTTAAAGTCAAATCTCGCTAGCTACCTTAAATTAGTTTTTACCTGAAAATAATGTCAACGAATGTTAATTAAACACATTCACTAGTTTCAACTCACAAACTAAACCTGGATTCTGTCATATGTTGGTCAGTAATCGGGTTGCTAGCGGTGTTAATATAAGCCTGGTGATTATGTCAAATTATGAGGTGAATTTCAGTGAAGAAATCCTGCGAAGGTGCCATTGTTTATTTTATATGCAGGAATCACACCGGCAAGCTAGAGAAACAGAGCAAGCTGTTGAGGACACAGGTGTTACAGGGCTTCAGTTGAGGTCATAATTATGACTTGTTCTGTGGAATTATAGGGAAAGCATTAAAGTTAGTCTCATGATGTTCAGCAAATATAACCTTTGAAAGTCAAATGTCCGAACCAAATTTGGCTCAGTGGGGGAAATGAAAGAAACACGTAATCGTAAATCTAACATGATCCAGTCCGATTAAAGTTTGGTATGCGGCATGTCCAAATCATAGTCGGTATTTTGAGGTGTTCATTGCAGCTGCAATTAAGTTACTGCATATTAAGATGCTTAAAAGAGAGGATTGCGAGCTGGCTTGCTCACGTAGTCGTATATCTACTCACTTGGAATCAATGCCCAGGTTTGTAGATCTGAGCGGGTTTCATGAGTGCGCTGGGATGGTTTGCAGCTGCCAGTTAAGGTTGTGACAAGTTTATGTATGTGGCATCTTTGTATGAAAATTTTGGAGGTACTTTGCGTGGCATAATTTTGAAAAATGCAGAAACACACATTCAGATAATCTCTGTGTACAGTAAAGGCAGTATCTGCACTCAGATTTAGAAAAATTTTCCAGCTCGCATGCTACAGGCACTCACATCACAAACCTGTCCCCACCAATTCTCATTAAACCTACACCCTTTGACTGAGGGGTACGCGGAATGAGGTCGTTGTAAGTTACGTAGGTGGTCACGTGATCCCCGAAACAAAATGTACACAAAGGTTTATTGCAACATAGTGAAAATGGGGAAATCTTGTGCTGCTGTTTCTTGCACTAATAATAATGCCATTCAGTCATCAGGAAAATACGTACATTTTCATCAATTTCTTCAAAATAATGAAGCTCTTTTGAAAGAATGACTTGCTAAATTAAGAAGAATTGACTGTGGGAAGGCTTACAAACTAACAAAACATTCAGTTCTTTGCTCAAAGCACTTTGAGAAAAGCAGCTACACATACCAGAAGTTCAGAAGTAAGTCAATGGTTTTGTTGCAATGAAACTGATTTAAGGCACAGATTTAAAGAATTTAGTGGAAAATATATATTCAATACAAATATTAACCCTAAGCCTGAGCGCCTCCGTAACGGGGGCAATGAATTTGCATAATAAATACTGCATGTTTCCTAATAGCAACCTTATCATGCGGCATATCCTCTTAATGTGAAGAAACTCGGCGAAAAGTTTGTGATAACAGTTTTTACCGAAACCGAACATAATTCAAGTACCAAGCAAGTAAATAAGCATCAAGCTTATAAAAATGGTTGACCACTGCTTTTATGTGCCTGGCCGGCTGGCGGGAGGGGCTTGCAGGCAGCAAGTGGTCATGGGAAGTCCTGGACTCCATTTTGTC
The DNA here is from genome assembly GCA_029721435.1 of Gymnothorax reevesii. Lineage (NCBI taxonomy): Eukaryota > Metazoa > Chordata > Actinopteri > Anguilliformes > Muraenidae > Gymnothorax > Gymnothorax reevesii. Next base: position 77,922,364 of record CM056575.1, read on the forward strand.
TCCTCACATATGAAAGGCTTTCCTCTGTGTGACCCCAACACCACCCACATCCCTTCATCCTCATACCTTCCCACCGACACTTCATCCTCTCCCATTCATCCTCATCCCTTCCCATCCACATCTCTCCCCACATCCCTTCATCCACTCCCATTCATCCTCATCCCTTCCTATCTCATCCCATCCTCATCTCTTCCCTTCCTGTGAAAATTGAAACTTGGGTTCTCGGTGAAGGTGTATGGATGATGCTTGAGCAACATTTCGTGAAACTTGTGTAGACAGGGAGTTAATACTCTCGGTCAAACTTAACAGAATGCTCTCTTGTTCCTGCAGCGAATTCTCCTGATGGCGGAGTCTCTCAGCCAAACCAGCCTGCTGATTGCCAAGGCTGGAAAGCCCTTCACCGAAGCAAGAAAGCATAGCTTGCTGGCTGGTAACAACCTTTTCAATAGCGGTCACAGATGAAGTCTCCATGTTGGCTAGAGTGTACTGCCTCACTCCCATCCAAATCCCTCCCTACATCCCTTCATCCTCTCCCATTCATCCTCATCCCTTCCTACCCTAATTCATCCACATCCCTACCTTCATCCTCTACCCCCCATCTCCTCCAGTTCAACCCGATGCCCACCTCTTATGTCTCTTCCAGGTACCGTCTGGGGGGCTCGAAGTCAGCTCGGGTAGATAACACCGAGACGGAACCCCCACTCAGAGTCTCCCTCCACCCAGTCAGAAACATGTCCTCCAGACAACCTCAACAACATCCCCCTTTTACTTAGATATCCACCCTCTCATCCCTCAATCCATTAAACCTTTAACTTCACTTCGTTGTGGCGTGCTCCTTGCTAGTGAAAATACAGGACAAGAACGTTGACCCCTTATCGGTCTAGACAATATTAGGGAGTCAGAATGTGGAGAAAAACCGAACAAGTGCCTTTACTATTGTCTTAGCCTTTAGTGAACGCAGTGTAAGAGCCTCTGGGTAGCGAGTAACCACACACATGATGGCTAAAAGAAAACGATGCCCAGATTTTGTTTTTACAAAGGGCCTACACAATCTAAAAGTATCCATTCAAATGGCTTCCCAATCACTGGAAATGGTCTTAGTGGAGTGGGCAGAATGACCTGGTGGGTTTTCCTGCTAACTGGCAGTGATGACATGAATGACAATATGTTACAGCATCTCATTTTAACCCTGGCCAAAAGAAATATTTCAGAACGTGGTGATATGTTTTCTTAATTCCAAGATGACTGGCAAAATCCTGATCATACGCCAAAGTTAAAACTTGCTGCCTAAATTTAGCAGGAACAACTAGTTGATGAACAGAATTCCAACCAAGATCTGCATGTGATGATTTTCTTTTCAGCAAGCCATCTTCCAAGAAATAAGCCACAGACTTAAGTGATTATAGCTCCCTTTTCTATAGCAGAGGCACAAAATTTGCCAGTCACAGATCTTTGCTATGTGTACATTAATCGGCACCTTATTGGCGGAGGGCGACAAGCCAGCATCGCGAATTTCAGCAGCACCTTTTGCAGACAGCGACCCAGTTGCGTTGTCAACAGAAACCAATGTAGGAGATACATCTAGTGAAATAGCATTGGTCATAAGAGTCTCAGATAAGTCAACACGATTGCTAACTTTGCATGCTTGGGCCCTTGTGACCACACAAGCAGTATAAGTTTGAGGAAGTCAGAATTTGTGTCGTTTGACTGGGCTACCAGATTTGAAATTACTTCCAGTGGAGGAAGAACATTTCCATCAGCTAAATCGTTGTTCAAGATAAAAAGAACTCCTTTCACAGGAAGCTGGGAACACACAGCAACGTTTACAAAGCCAGTCATCAATTCACTCTCCGAGTACACAGAATGCAAAGGAACTCAGGCCATGCCCAATCTGATTCCCTGCACAGACAGATCAGAACCAGAATAAGACCAATCAGAAAATGGAAGAATTGAAGTAAGAAAGATTGAGCCGAGCCGGTGTCTCTAACCATTGTGACGGGAACACGGTCGTCCTGTCGACCAGTGAGGAAGACCATTCCCTTTAAAATAAACGGGTCATAAACAGAATTGATTTCAATATGCTATTTATCTAAACTTGAAGCACGCACAAAGCTGACATTCCTAGGTGTCTGTTTTTTAGCATACTGATTTTTCTTCCATAAAGTGGGACAGACAGCAATTACGATTTGCCAACATGGGAGGTTCACTCTTAAGATTCCTGCTGCTTTCCCGGTTATTTAAAGGCAGGGCAAAATCGCAACGAGAAGGGGAGCTAATAACATTCTTATGTGTTAAAACAAATTTTTATGTGTGGCGGAGTCGTATGACTTTGCCAAGGGTGTGCACCTACTCTGTTCAGGATTTTCAAGGACAGGATATCAAGGCAACGCCGAGGTTCGGAGGGTGTCCAGTTTTGTGGCCTCAGGATTTCATGTCTGCTGTTTGCAGATGATATGGTCCTGCTGGCATCATCACGCTGTGAACTCCAACGCACACTGCAGTGGTTCGCAGCTGAGTGTGAAGCGGTCGGAATGAGGATCAGCTGCTCCAAATCTGAGGCCATGGTTCTCTCGCAGAAAAAGGTAGATTGTCCCCTTCAAGTGGCGGGTCAGTTGTAACACCAAGTGGAGGAGTTCAAGTATCTCAGGGTCTTGTTCACGAGTGAGGGTAGGATGGAGTTTCAGATTGACAAATGGATCGCTGCAGCGTCTGCAGTGAAGCGGGTGTTGTATCAAATCGTTGTGGTGAATAAGGAGCCGAGCATAAAAGTGACGATCTCGATTTACTTGTCGATCTACATTCCAACCCTCACCTATGGTCACAAGCTTGGGGTAAAGACCGAAAGAATAAGATTGCGAATACAAGCGGCCGAAATGTGCTTTCTCTGAAGGGTGGCCGGGCTGACCCTTTGAGATAGGGTGAAAAGTTTGAACATCCGGGAGTGGCTCAGAGTAGAACTGCTGCTCCGCCGTGACGAGAGGAGTCAGTTCAGGTGGTTTGGGCATCTAATCCGGACCTCTCCTGAACAATCCCTTTAGAGGTTTTCCAGGCATGTGCAACTGGGAGGAAGCCCTGAGGCAGACCCAGGACACACTGGTGGCACTATATCTCCCAGCTGGCCTAGGAATGGCTGTGGGTCCACCAGCTAGAGTTGGAGGAAGTGGCCAGGGAGGGGGGCACCTGGGCATCTCTACTTAGTCTGTTACCCCTGCAACCCGGCCCCGGATAAGAGGAAGACAATGGATGGATGGTCTTCAGTGCAATGAGCCAAGAGACTGCGAAGGATTTTTGATGAATTCATCTGCCACTGATGTTGAATTTTCTTATGTGCGAGACAATAAGTTATACTTTCTAAAAAACAGACTTTCTGGCCAATTGCACAATGAAATGACCAAAAGAAACTAAATTGTATGAAAAAACAAGCTGCGTTCATGGAACACTAACCTGCCGCCCTTGTGGGGGCATCAAAGTATTGCAGGTAAAAGTTTTTTTCAGCTGCAGACAAACAGACGGACGGACAGACAGACAGGTGAAAAACTATATGCCCCTGAATCGTCGATTCCGGGGGCATAAAAACAAGCCACGCAACTAAACTCTGGGCATGCAATAACCAGAGCTTTAAAACAAAACAAAACAGATCAATACTTTCAGTTCGTGTCAAAGGCAAAATCATCCATCCAAAACATACCAAGCCTCCTACTGAAAAAAAAAACAGCATTGCGCTCACAAATGTCATCTCAACATGAAACAAGAAGACAAATACAAATTCGAAGGAAGCAGCAAATGAATGATAAAACTCTGGCTCCTACCGACCCAACCATAAAAAACTAACTAAACGCCTCACCTAGTCGACAGAAGCTTACCAGTTAAAGGCCAATTTAAAGGCTAACGTCATAAGAGCAAACTTCTAGCTGAAGTTTGCCCATATGACAGCATAATATAGTCATAAAGGGGTCTATTCTACCATTAGCGCGTAAGTCTTTTTTTACGGGCTTCGAGTTAAGCGCTTTTGAGTTACACGTATTCTCCCCTACTCGCTTCGATCACGCCCACAGCGCTTAACTTCAGAATGTAGGCGGCCTTATGAAAGAGGTGTGACTGATCCAAAAGAGAGGCAGACTCTGTACAAAGCTCATTGATTATGGCTATCAGGAAAACATGGAAAAAGGATTTTCTGATTAACCATGAAAACGCATTTGTGTTACATCGTCGGCCTGCTGATAAAACCTCGTATCTCCAAACTGATAAGAAACAAAAACTCGTATGTCCACTATTCTTACATGCAAAATTAAACATTTTTATTTTAAACTATATTTATTCATTTATATTATTATAATAATAATTATTATTTTATTTTATATTTATTTTTTATTTTCCTGTGAAGTTTGTCATTGTGAAGATACAAGGTTTTATATGCCGCTGTAAAAGTATGCCGTACCAATTACAAGACGTAATTCAGACATTTCTTTATCTCTTCAGACTGAGCCCAATGCTATATCCCGCGCTAATCGCGCGGCAGGGGATATAGCATTGGGCTCAGTCTGTACGGACACATAAAATTGTGGCGGCGGGGGATATGTTAGTGACAAACACTTGTTATTTCTTACTCTAGCCACCATGGCATTAAAGCTATGCATACAAACAAATTGCAGCGATAATGAAATAATAAATAAAGAATTTAGCGCTTCTCAATCAGCGCAATCAGATCATTGAAAATGTGCCCCTCCTACACCAGCCTGTTTGTTCCGTGGAAGACAGGGAAGAAGACAAAGGGAACATTCTAGTCACACAAAGACAATCAAAGACAGTTTATATGATCTCATTTAGAAATTGCGCACTTGAAAACTACTCCGATGTCAGGTTTGCAACTGAAGGACATGGAAACGCTTTAACAAGGATTCTTACCGCGCACGCGGTCATCTCCCCACCCCGAAACCGCCTCAGTAATGACGGAATTCCATATCCATAGCCTATCATCCTATTTGATTTGAGCGACGCATTCACTTGAATTTGTGCCTAATACTTATAATCAACTATCCCATTTACTGATAATGGTTCTTCCCATGTCGGCTATTCTTTAAAGGCTAAAATTGATTAACAAATGGATAGTGCTTTGGTATTTGCCAGGGTAGGGCTCAATCTAGAGTAGCCTATTTAATAATATCTTTATTCACACATTAAATCACACAGTATTACCAATGGTAAAAAAAATTACAAGGACTCGAGTTAGTTAATACAGATATCCTAAATTAGAAAATCAATCCCCTCACTCGTGAGAATATCACAACTTTTTAGATTATCACAAACATACAGGGCAGTCGCATTTGTTAATAGAACATGGAAGACAATGATGGCGACGTCGAGCCAAAGCCGAAAACCAAATTTCACAGATGTTGGTGTTGTATGGCAAGCAATGAAGGCTGATCCGAGGAATAAAGCTGCGATTCGTTCTGGATGTGGCTTCGGTGGGGAGATGTAGGCACAGTATCCCCGATAGCATAAACGGAGAGATCTGCGGGGCGGTGTAAAAGCCAGGTTCTCTGCACACCGGAGAAGTGTACACGCAACAGGTGGTGGGCAACCATCATCCCCTGTGCATTTCACTGTGGGAATCCACTCTTTCTGCAGTGGAAGTGCATGGAGAAGAACTTGAAGCGCCAACGAACTGCGTCAGATCAATGTGTTTTAACCCCTTTCTGCAGATGTAGATGCTTGCGTCTATAGAACTGCAAATTTAAGCATGCTGTTACTGTACTTGATCACTAGATCAGTTATTGAATATTCACAAGCAAGTAGACCTCGAACGCGGTTTTGGATATGGGGAAGTTCGCTCCACTCCCTGTTTTTCAAGAGTTGCATGAATTAAATTCCTTAACTGACAAATTCAGCACTTCCTTATATCCACCCAAGTACTGGTGTTGATAGCCAATCACTCAAAGATACATTCAGGCTCTCCTGCGTAACTGCACAGTTAGATCTCACGCCCTCGTGAAACTTCTGCGGTAACAATGTATTGATTGGCTCGTTTCTTATCCAATTCCCGAGTGTTTAAACGTTCTACAGTAAGCGAAACATATTGATTGGACAAACACAGAGCATACAAGCCTATGCGTATCAGCAGGCTCGGTTGTATCCTGTTTAGGTTGCGCGCATTACGCGGCTGGAAAAGACGCGATTTATAGAAAAAAAAGACTCGCAAAACTGGCCTTGAAGTGTTCAGTTATATTTAGAGGATTTAAATAAGACAAGTACATGGTAAATAGGAATTATTCTGAATGAAACAGTACTGGAGGGTTCCTCCTACCTGATGCCTCTGGAGGAGGGCATCAATATAGAAAAAGGTTATACTTCTACTCTGTTTGCATTTTGCTCAATATGGCTTTTTGCTGTAGAATTTATACCACATTCAAAGACATCGAATGCCGAGGTTTTCGTTTCTCCAAATGCATGCAGCCCACGCACGTCAATAGATCCCTCAGTACTTTCATTGCACCACTCTGTTGAATATGGTGGCATATGTCGTTTGATTTTTCCTGATAGTGAAATTTCTGTTCTGTTAAAATAAGGTATAAGGTATATTTCAGAATTCAGATATTACTGAGTTAGTGAGTTTTTACCCTTATAAGGTGTAAGGTTATGAGCTCAGATGTGAGAGCGGTCAGCTTTTCATTGCAGGGTGAATGTTATGGCTGTTTAATCAGCACTTTATTCAATGCTTGGGGGACTTTGAAGAAAAATAGACAAAATTGTAAACTTTATTATGGAGAAAAGGCAGGTTTTGTGTTTGGAGAGGTTACTGGTGACCACTGATGTTCAGCTGCACTGATATTGATAAATTCATGCTAAACTCAACCAGAAAATCATAAGTTCATGCTGAATTTCATGCCCCAAAAGTTAATTTGTGTTAAATATATGATTAATGTATGATTTGACAGTGAACCATTTTGATGAATCTCAGACTTTGGGGAGACACCTGGATAGCTGTCTAATTTGGCTCATAGCAAGCGGGTGATCTAGAATGTAATGTTCAAGATGAATTGTACTTGTGGTAAAGAAGTTTATGATCCCAGACATGTATAGTTTTAGTCCCCAGCAGTTTTTCAATTGTCAGTATTATTTTTTTTGCAATTTGCAAAAGTAGAATTTTCATGAAGATTTTTTGTGTTTGCAGCCCCTTTTCTCCACTAAAAGCATAAGAATAAACTGAAATAGGATGGGAGTCTAAATGCTTCAAGTGTCTAGACTCAACTGAGCCAAAGTTTTTCCGTCTGTGAAGCTGCAATCTTGAATTACAAAGCCTTAAATCAGATAACACCTAAATAGCCAAATTTGGCTTCCGCGCAAAGGGGTTAAACTTCCTGTATGGTTTGGTTTTCTAGAAGTGTCATTATAAAAGGACTCTACAATTCATGCTGATTCTTAAACACCAAGTATTATTACTGTAGCTCAATCATTAATTTAGTTATGGCATAAATGTCTCAAGCTGCTGAAAAACTTAATTCACTGACCATTATTTGGATCAAAGAAAACAAGTCAAAATATAAAAATTCTCCATTCTCGGCCTGATTTTGGGTTTTGCTCTATTCTTGACGTCTTTTACGGCAAAAGTATCGCGTTGTGAAGCAGAAGTGGCTATCACGTCGCGGGTTCGAGCCCTGCTTCGTACCAGCCGGCAGTGGTCGGCAGCTTTTTCAGAGTAGCGCACAATTGGCTATAGCGCTACAGGGTTGCAAATTGGGAAGGGACTGCCGGGAAGGGAATATAATAGTTGCCTTGTTCGTTGCTAATGCACCTCCTGTTTGCCAGACGGGCGCTCGTCTGGAAGATTCTAAGAGCCTCAAACTGTCTACACTCTCCTGAGTTGGCAGCAAGGGATAGCAAACGAGCAAGACTTGTACATAGTTCTCCAATCAGGCATTCCAGATTTGGCTGGGAGTGGAGATGCCAAATTTATTATTTTTTTTAAATGCTACTGCCCAGTCATCTCTATGGCAGGGTGGATCCGTTGTATGTAGAAACCTTCATAAGGTGGATTCATTTATACTAGGGATACTTATTGCAAGCACCTCCTTTAATCGTCATAGGTAAAATTACTGACCAATCCGTCCATTAGTTGAAATAAAAAAAACACATGGAAACTCTACTTATCAAAAAAAATACCAAGTGCATTTTTCCACTTAAACAAAGCTTTATTTTCATAGAAACATATGTATTTTCCAACAGGATTTTATCTGCTGTCATTCCAGGGGTGTGGCCACCAGGGTGGCTACCCCTGGAATACGATTAGCCACCCTGCCTGGCCACCCCCACCAGAGCTGTCAATTAGTTTGTCCGAGTTGATGTTCAAAAAATATGCAGGATGCATTCTGGTTGGCAGTTGCACTTCAACTTTCTCATGCAGACCTGCACTATTTTGGCTAAAAAGGAGAAAACAAGGGTAAGTAAACAGTCGCTCAAAATGTGTAGTGTTAAATGATTTACAAATGTTTAAATGAAGTTGATAAATAAGTCGAATCTAGAGTTAGCACAGTGCGCTAGCTTAGCATAATGAATTGAAGTCAATGGGAAACATTATCCTGTGCCGGTAAAGGTGGAAAAAAACAAACGTCTCGCGGAGCTCACGATTTGCACTTGCCCCTACTGCATTAGCTAGCCTTATACTCAGTTGACACCGGAGGAATCAGTGGCAGTTCGTCGGCTGCAATGAAGGGAAGCTGAAACCTCGCCCTTCAAAGCTTTATGACTTAAACCTTTCGCAGTTTACTTTTTTTGATCAGCAATTGCTGATACGAATTGGTAGAAGGACAGTCAAATTTATGTTCGATAGCAAATGACTACACAAACTATCAATACGTCTTTATAAATTAGTTTGCAAAGAAGCCACGAGAATACATTTTCTACAATCTGAATATTGAAGTAAAGAATGCGATGTTGCGCAGCTTATTGCTTAATGAGCCTCACTAATCAATTATCGCTTCTAAATCATTATTGGCTTGATTTTGGTTTTGATTAGTCAGTTGGCTGAATAAATGGTTTGATTACAAGTTGGGCAAAGTACACGGGAATTGATTTAAGGTGAGCTAATTATGCTAAGGTTACGGCAGCTGTCCAGCCTCGTGGGTAATTAGTAGACTTCAATTTGCACTTTTCTTTCCGGAAGCATTTCAAATGGCCTCTGTTGTTAGTTCACCTCTAAATTAAAGTTGTTTCGGACAGAAGAAGGTAATAATCAAGCTCATCTGTCTGCCCCATAGACGAAGTGGGAATATCTTGGTCATTCAACAATCACAATGCAGGACACTGGAAATTCATGGCACTGATTAGGGGCGCCCCAAGCGATTGAGGGTGAATTTTCATCTGCTGTGGTGAAAATGGCGCGGTCCACTAGTTTTGTAAAGTTGCTCATGAAAATTAAAGCAATCGCAAAGTAAAGAAAAAAAAGTTGTGGGAGCTTTTTTAATGATATATTGAAATAATATTACCCACGTTTCCCATCCATGATAGTTCTCCTTTTTTATCTAAACAAGACTTTCTCACCAACATAGTAAACAGGAGTAACTCAAACCTGCACTTTACACAAAATATAGTGCCAGAAACATGTTCACACATTCATGCCAGAAGTTTTTTTCTCAGACTCCGGACTTCGGGCGACAGTTTTTGGACATCAAGCTCAAGAAAGAGCTTTTGAAACACTTCAAAAATGTACTCTATCTTTGGTGGGTAACTCAAGTTCATAGCAGAGATGATGCCCATGAGCGGAAGGCAAGCCTTGGGCACACTTTGACATTTGTCAAGTACCACTGTCTACTTAACAACGATGGACACTTCAGCATGGGATGAGCCTTCATCTTCCTCACCTCCATGGAGAACACAACTTTTCATGATGTGCTCAACCTGGTCTTCCCTGACTGATCCGTTGCTGACATCCCGTCAAAACATAAAAAACATATCAATCTGAGGTCAGTGGCATTATACTGTATTATATAATAACATAATATACAAACTCAATTCCGCAGAAGTTGCAACATCATGTGAAATGTTGATAAAACCAGATTTTGATGGACTGAAAACTATTTCAACTAGGGATAGACCGATATGGATTTTTTTGGGCCAATGCCGATTTTTTTTTCATCACCCTTTCCCGATGATCGATTATGGGCTGCCAATTTTCTTGGGCTGATATTTGTGGCCGATACTGCTTTTGCTCCCTCAATTTACATAAAAAAATGACACAATGATAACAAATAACACAGGTCTGAAGATTAAACAAACATTTATTGAGAAGCATGTATGTATGAATATTGGGATTCTGCCCTTTCGTGTGTTGTCCCGTGTTTATTTGTGCTTATGCTTACTTTCGTTTTATATTTTCCAGCCTTCAGTTCAGCCGTCTGACAATCCACCCCCAATCTGCCTTCAGTGATTCAGCGTGACTGCCTTCTGCATGCCTGCGTCTCGTTGTCCAATCACGTTTCCTCTTTCGGTTTCGGCTTTGGTATTTCATTCATTGCTTCCAGCTTTGTTTAATTCTGGGTCTCGCGAGACTCTGAGTGAATGCGCTCTCTGATAGAATATCACTGACCCGTACTAACCAGCACTTATTTAAGGGTGATTGTAAATAATTTGTCAGGTAGTATTAACCCTGATTAACTCATTTAGCCAGCGGGTGCGTTTCTGGCTTTTGTATTTCAGTCTGAGCTCTCTGATTAACTACATTTAAAACTATGCATTCCTTCGCTTTCTTGTGGTGCTTTTTCCTCATCACGCTTAGATTGCCTTGATCTAAACTGTCTCGCTTCATTGATCGTCTCAGCGTCTTGTCTCGAGTCATTATTGTTAACTCGGTTTTCGTGTTTATTAATCCCATGTGTTTCTGTTTCAGTCCTAGATTGCATTCCGAGTCCCCGCCTCCTCTCGTGGTTATATATGTGGCAGCATTGGACGTGATTGTCAGACGGATCTTCTGTATTGTCTCAGTGCTATATGGTGAAGTCTCAGCTTCTTGTGCCTTCTGAGTGTCTCCCGTGTATGGTTCCTGAGTCTTTCTGTTTACTGCGCTCTAGTCTTGTCTGCCCCGTGTATAAGTCTCCCAGTGTGTCCGTCAGTTTAGTTAGGTTCAGTTTTTGTTTTCTTCGTTTATATTCTCTTGGAGAGAGTATTTCTGTTTCCCCCTGCCTTTGGCAGTGTACCTTAGTTTTCCCATTTGTTCAGTGCTTGAGAACGGTGTTTTGTTTCTGGCATCTGCCATTCTTCCCTTCGTGTTTTATGTTAAATAAACACTTCTGCATCCTGCACCTGGTGTTCCTCTGACCTCTTCTTACAATGAAATAAAGTATGTCCATGGAATGAAATAAACAAATATTTTAACTTGGGCATAAATAAAACAACACCAACTGTACACAGTAGGATTCAGCTTTGTTCAACTTAACCACACATATTTTATTTTCAAATAAAAAAGTTTTTTGTGCTTTTAATTATTCAAGAATGTCTATAAAATAAAATGAACAATAAAGCATAATTAAAACAATTGAAGTATTGTACATAGTAGTAACGAACAAGCAGCATAGTGTGCACACTGCACAATACTTAATTTTAAAGTGCAAATGGCTCTCTTAAGATACACAGACACACACATCAGACTCAAAATTAACTTTTTTCCTTGGTAGCGCTGCACTCCCAAGTTCAAAAAGTTAGGAGTGCAAGCCAAAATTTAGGCGCGCACACACCAAAATAAATGTTTAAATTAATGTTTAATAAAACTCCAATATAGCACTCCACATTAACAATATAACTGTCTCCAACAAATGACAATTATTAAACAATATGAGAGTCTTGAGTTCATTGATTAACAAAGGTTTCCACAACATTGGTTTTATGCCATATCTGGAGGCCAGGATTTAACATTGGGTCTCCTTGCTCTCTGCCCTTCTATACGTCTGCTCACTGCATTTGAGGCATCAAATATGTCCAGCGGACCCTCCACACTGATCCGACTCAAATCTTCAATTGTGTTAAGGTTAAATGCAGATCTGAGGTGAAGTCGAAAAGTACTTTTTTTCATCTATATTGCAATATGAATCAGTCCACAGCAGTAACTTTGCTATTTGTTGGCTTATTATAACATAAGCAGACTTTATAATGAGTTGGATATGTTTGTTTTAAGATATAGTATGCCACATGCCATTGTCATCTAATTTCTGTATTTTCAGGAAAACGTTGCGCGTACTTGCAAATATATAAACGTTTCATGGTCTAAAGACGCGCAGTAAAAAAAAAAAATTTAACGTTAATGATTTTTGCCGATAGGACACTGAAGATATGAGTGAAGAAACCGAGACGGGGATTTTAAGGCTGCGCAAGCGCAGAGCCGCGAGGCAGCATATTTTGATAAGTTGCAAGAACACCGGACCTACTCGTTTACGCAGATTTGTCACAGTATTTTCTGTGTTTCGTGCTTTCTCCATGTTTGGAAGGACTTTCACGTTTAAAGTGTTTTGACTCAGTAAATTACACGCAGTTACCAGCAAGATTCGGGCCTATTATCTTTACAATGAACATGGTCCACTTCACCTTCTAATAACCTCACCCATTCAAAATTTCGATGCAACTCTTTGCGAAAATAATGAACTGATTTCGCAGCCCGTTCATCCGAATCACTGTCATGATTCTCAGTTTCAGTAACTGATACTGAACTGAACTTTGATACCGACTCGACTTTTTTTAACGTTAACAGTACGGCAAAAGAAGTCTTCCATTGCTCTTCGTTTTATTTTCCGTCGAAATCTTGTGCATAGCTATAATAGTGACTCTCAGTCCCATGAAATGGAGACATACGCCCATCTCTATTCAAGCTGCAACAGCATTTGGCTTGCCTTCTGACTACCAAATGTACCTGAAAAGAGGCGTTTAATTGGAGGAAAAAGCGGTCGCACAGGTGCGACTATTTTAATTCAAAGTTTGCACAGTGTTAACGGTACCAAAAAAAAGTCTTTCATTGCCCTCCATTTTATTTTTTGTCTAAATCTGGTGTATAGTTACAATAGTAACTCTCAGTCCTGCGTAATGGAGTGATTGATGGCTGATGTTAACCATTCTAGAATAAGTACTGAGGTTTACGTCATCAAGCTCCCCTTTGATTAGTCAGAAGGGTTACTGTCAGCTTTAGGGAAACACAGTCGGAGCGCTCCATTCTTATACCAGTACGCCCGGCTGCGGTATGTCCAGTAGATTCATGCACTGCTCTGAGACATACGCCCATCTCTATTTAACCTGCAGCAGCGGCTGGCATGCCTTCTGACTGCCAGATGTACCCGACAAGAGGCGTTTAATTGGGAGAGACAGCGGTCGCACAGGTGCGACTATTTTAATTTGAAGGTCGCACAGTGCTAATTTTGGTCGTAATTTCGAGCCCTGCATATGCACACACGACCCGACAGGCATTTAACCTCAGCCCGGTGTTTGCTGAATTAAACTCCTACAAACACCATGGAACTGAATTGGCAATGTTGACATAACTTGATCCTTAATCCGGTTTCCATATCAGCTGTACATATTCGCCTTCAAGTACGCCAACAGCTCCCTAAATACAATGGTAAGCAGTTTTAAAGACTAAGCATTCAGCAGTTTTTCTGACCCACAAACCTAACTATATTTGCAAGCACGTATGTTACATGGCAATTACTTGGCATTCATGTTTCCTGTTTCAAAGTGGGTGGCAATATTTCAACTAAGTTTAACAGTTAGAGTATTATTGAAAGTTTAAAACGTACCTTGTTCTGAAGCAGCCTCGAGGCAATGCTGCTTTCACCACTCTTCCAGTGGGGGAGGGGTAACGCGTCTGCATGTTCTGCAGGGTCTTCGGACAAAAAAGAGCTGCCCCTGGATGCCTGTCTATAAATCATGCCGCAGAAAAATACATCGGCCAACTCACACACGAATTAGCCGATGCCGATTCAAATACAAAACACAAATATCAGCCTCCGGATGTATTGGTCGATACTTAATTTCAACCATATGTTCAATTTTTAAAAGTACAAAGCCACTATATAAGTGTTAAAATTGAAAAAATGTATTTTATATGAAAACTATTTGCTCATTGTAAATTTTAAGCCAGTAAGACATTTCATAAAAGCTGAGACAGGGAAAAGAAAACACTAAAGAAGTTTTATAATGCTCCTGAAAAAATTACCTCCCAGCTAATGAGGTTAATTTTTAAGAGTTAAGTAACAGGACTGGGTATAAAAAAAAAACTAATTCCGGGGAGACCAGGGCTGCGTCCGAATAGTTAAAAAAATACATCCTATCATCTAATTCCGAACCACTTTTCTTTAACCTCAGTGTAAAAGGTCATGAGGTAAAGGAAAGGTGTGTCGGGAAATTTTTGAAGGCTTAAGAGAACTGCGCTAATACGAGAATCCGAATGCACTTTCACTTGAAAAGTGATCACGCAGCTCTTGCCTGTCATGTCTGGTTTTGTTATTGACTGCTGCGCAGAATTGTGAGATAGCGTTTTCTTTTCCTTTCGTAAAGGATGGTTCAGTATTCCCTATGCTAAAGGTGATAAATAAGGAGGCATGAAAGCACTTCTTTATATTTAAAGAATCTGAACACACTTATTATAGCTGCCACGTAAATGCTTCCAGATCTTTTTCTAGGAGTAAGGAACTGTCCTCAGCAAAAAAAAGACGCAGCCCTAGTCTGTCAGAGGTAAAGAAGGAAAGAGGTTCACTACTCAGTGAGAGACTGAGCAAATGGTTCAACTATTTCACAATATTTGTTCTCAGAGAGAACCATTCCTTTGTTCTTGGTAAAAAAAACAAAAATGAGATGCCTGAAGAAAAAAAACGGAGAAATTCTGAAAACAGAGAAACTTCATACAGTAACAGTCCCCCCGCCCCCAACATGGCATGATTTTCTTTTCGAAAGTGGTAATTAATTTGTATGTTATCTGAAAATGTTGAAGTGTACCTGGTAGTCTTTGATGAGGCTCTCATTCGTTGTCTGATGGTTGGGCCTGATGGACAGGCAACGTATGAGAGCGTCATGTCTGGATTCAACATTCTGCTGTTAAAACAGAAAGAAATGTTTATTTCTGGCAATACTCTGAAAGGATCTATGCATACATTTTGCAAATTTGTCAGAGGAAGCATCAAGAGGTTTTCATTTTATTTGATTTTATTTATCTTGTACATAAAGTATTAATGTTACAGTGTGAAAATTTCTAATTACAATGTATGAAACACTCAGTATGTGGTAAATGTCAAAAAAGAAAAAGCCCATGAATTGTTTAAGAAGGATCAGGATGAAGCAAATGGCATATCTTGTCTTGCAAAGCATTACACAAAAAATACACAAAACACAAAAATAATGAAACTTTATATGAAACTGGTAAATCAAATGTTTCGTAGTTATTAAGTAGAGAGTAATTATGTAGGTTTTATACTTTACCTGATCGAGTGCCTGCAGCTGGGGTCTTATTTTTGTGCCAGCTACAATGCCTTTTCTTCAAAAAATCTCCCGCGGTTTTGGCGTATAGAGGTCCAGTTTCGTTAAAAAGGTTCTGTCCAGATGAACAGTGGTGATCCGTCTGAACTCTTGTTTGATCTACAAAAGGGTGACAAACATGTGCAGTGCGGTAAAATCATAATTTAACAAACACCTCAATGAAACAATTCAAAATCCTACTTCATTCACATCTTTAAGGGTAAGTTCAATGTATACCCAGTAGTCGAGTTGTAAAGAAAATCAGGGGGGATAGTCCACGGAAGAAAAAAAAGGGGGGGTGGGGCTTCTGTAATTCATGTAAATTTGTTATTGAAATAAAACTCTGAAAATAAGACTTCTTAATCCTCTCAAACCAGCTCAAGCCAAGTTTATTTTTTGTGTTCTTAAAGACAGTATAGATTTTACATTCTTTTTACATGTAGATTTTACAACACTTTTCAACATTTTCAATAATTTTCCCTGGGGTGAACAGTTTTTAGTTTCTCAGTTTCAAGTCTCTCATAACAGTTTCCAAAGACTGTCATAATCACGTTTTTTGTCAAAAATTTTCCGGGTTCTTGCTGACACTGTTCTGACACGGCAAAGCAAGTTCCTCACAACATTCTCTGAGCTTGCGGCAGTTTTTAGCCGATGCATAGTAGAGACTGTATATTTTGTCAAAGAAAAACCGAAAATCATTCATCCCTCCAATTTCCTCCATGGCATCTCCAACATTCAGTTCAAGACGATGATTCATACAGTGCCACACCAACACATTGGAAAACTTTTCAACGATTTTGGTGGCAACACCTGACTCACTACCCAGCATGACAGAAGCTCCGTCTGAAGTGAAACAAATTAAATGCTCCTCCATAATAACTTCAGAGAAGCCATGGTGTGAAAGGGTTTTCATTAGAGCTTCATAAATTCCAATTGCAGTGGTATCATCAAGCTCAACAAGATCCAAAAAGAATGTGAGTGGTTCCTCACTCACCCCTAGGCTTGCTCTAATGTCAATAATCAAAACTGATTTTTTACTTACAGTTGTGGATTCATCTATTAAAACTGAAAATTTTGTTCCACTGTGAATTACCTTTCCCACAACTTTCTTTCTCATTTCATGCGCAATGTGTTGGCTGTTTTCAGCTCATGAGTGGTCAGAATCTTAAGTTCTACCCATGTCTAGTCCATTCAAGACTTGCAGATCAATATCAGTGGGTAGATCTGTGAAAGGCCTTGCAGATTTCACAATCTTGTATACTGTGCGAAACACTCGATCAGTGGATAAGAAGTGATCTCTCTGCATCTCAGCACTCAATGTTTCCAGTGTTTTTTCTTTTGCCTTTTCCAAGGTCTCCTCTGCTGCTCTGTGATGGTCATACATCTTATGTTTGTGTGTTTTTTTTTTTTTTCGAAGAGACTGCAGCTGTGCTGCTTTGGTTGCACCTGAGGCTGCCACTTTTACTCTAGACCACTCTTCAGCAACATGCTCGTGGCTGCCTCCTGAATTTGGTCCAAGTGCTTTAACTTTTTGGCAGGTCAGACAGCCAGGTTTCTTGTTTTGGAATGTGAGCCATGGATACGGCCTAATTTTCTCTCTAAACACATTTAATGTCCAGCAGTCTGGTATATCTTGGTTGTCACTGCTCTCTCCCTTCTCACTTGGGTTGCCAGTTTCTGAGATTCACATTTCTTCTCCAGCACTGTCTTGCCCTGCTTCTACCTCCTCTCCCAGTCTTTCCACTACAAAAATAACAAAATCAAGCATAGATTAATTTGCACTGGCATAATTGGCTGTGCCTGTATATGAATTGACGTGTCTAAACTAGACGTTGCACTTTTTTTAATCGGTCATGAAAGTTTTTTGTTATAATCAGTTTCTACATTAAAAATTACTGATTAAAAGATGACTGACAGCGTTCAGACTTTCAATCATTGTAGGAAAAAAGCTGTCAATTTCTGGCAATTCCCAGTTAACATATGTAGCATGTAGTGATAGGGGCAGTGCAAGTTGTTTTGCTTGTTTTCCTTTTCTTTTCCCCATTCGCGCATGTGCTATCTACCGCGACGTCATTGGTCCGTAATTAGGCGCTGGCATCTTTATAGACACCTATGGGTCCTTGTCAGGTAGCTTTCTTCTGTGTTAGCTCCGTAGCTGGTGGCGTTTTGGCTGGCGTGTGCACACTGAAAAGGTATGCTTGCAATTGTTTATCTTATTGGGGGGTAGCCCGTTTTGGGTAAATTGCTGAGCACTTAATTTGCGCTGTTTGGTGGGTTTAGGGAGAAGTACCCTGGAGCGTTTGCCCCATGCTCGTGGCGTTACCCACTGCTTGTGTATAGGAGTGTTGGCGGTGTTTAAGGTATGCTAGTTTTGTACGGCTCAGTAAAAAAATCTGTTGTGTTCAGTGTCCGTTTGTAATGCTCGGTACCTCTCTACCTAGCCAATGTAACTTGAGTGGGACGGCTAGCGACAGAGGCACGACTGCCTATTTGCGTTGGTGCAGTGTAGCGAGGTATGCTAATGTTTGTTTGCTATAAAGGCCTACCTGTTTTGTTTTGCGTGCATGTAAGTGCAGTGGTGATGCTCGCGTTCTCTCTTTCTCTTTCGCTCGCTCACTCGCTCGCTCCCCCTGCCTCTCTCTGCCTATCCAGTGGTGGCCTGTGTGTGGGGTTGTCGGTGGAGCCATGCAGATCGTGTGTAGCATGATTTAGCTACAGGTATGTTACCAAAGTATGTGCAGAGCTATGTTGTATTCCAATACACCCTCTTTCTATTCGCTGTGTAATACTATTGGTATTGGTAATTCTTTTTGAGGGGCATTAATTAGAATTGTGAAGTGGCATTGACACTCGACATGAGCCTGGATTGTAAATGGGTGTTTTAAATACTGCCTGTATATATTTATTGTTGATATTTTTTGTTTGGTATGCTTTTGTTTTTTTCTGTTTAGGACTTTTAGGCTGCGCTTGTCAGCTGCTGTTCTTTTTTAAGTGATAATTTATTTAGAGTTTGAAGTGTGTGAGTGTATGAGCGTAACTGCTGCTGTATTGGGTTTTTCTTTTTGTATCTTGTTGTTGTATGTGTGTTCCCCCCCCCTCTGTCCTGGTGGCCAGAGGGAGAAGTAATTGGTGTGAACGTAGCCACAGACTGAGGGGGGGTTATTTTTATTTTTTTGTTTGTTCTTTTCCTTTGTCCCCTTCCCTTCCCTCTGATAGTGCCTGGCTCTGGCCCAGTCCTGCTAGCCCTTAGTGTCCGTTCGGCGGGGCTGCCTCCTCGTGTTATCAGTCACCTGAGTGTTAGGGTGGGCGTGTGAACTCTATCTGATTTTGTGTGCTCAGCGCTTCACTGTGTGTTAACATAAGGATTGGGTTTATTCCCCTCTTGTGTGTAACAGGGGTTGCAGTGTATGAATACTCTTACTTGTGTGTGCCCTAGGGGTTTGGTTCCCTTCACGTGTGTACAGTGTATGGAGGCTAGCCTGTCGGGGTGATCACCGCTCCGCTTAGTAGGCTGGTACCTTGGCCGGGTAATGAAGCCCTTCCCTTTTTTTTGTTCCCTTGTAATTGGTATTTATGTGTTAAACTACTGCAACACTTCAAAATTAAATGTGTATTTAATAAAGATTGTATTTTTATACTTTTCTAAGAAAACCTCTGGTTCTGTGGTTTTTCTTGGGCTGTTGAGAGTTCCCCTGGCCCTCGGGGTGTAAATGTAAGGGGTGGTGTAGTGTACGGTAGGGGGGCGTTACAACTTTGGCGTAATCGGCAGGACGATTCCTGTGAAGTGTTGCATTAGGGTTGTTTTTTTCTCTTTTTTTCCCCAATTTGTTTGTCTTTTGTTTATTCGTGGCGCAGCAGTGTGTGTTTGTTTGTTTGTTTGAGTGTTGAGAACAGCAGCTGACGAGAAGATGGCGGAGCTCCAGCAGCTGCGTGATCGTCTGGAGCAACTACAAGCAGAGAACCAAAGACTCTTAAGTGCCAGAGGTGACGGTGCTCAATCTGGGCAACGCGAACAGATACTGTATATTCCCAGGGAGAGGCGGTGCCCAAAATTCTCTGGTGCTTCTCTCGGTGGGTCTTTGTCAGTGGAAGAATGGGTTGAGGAGGCGGAGAGTTGCATTCAATCAAGACACATGTCCAGTTATGAGAAGGCTATGTTTTTGTATGACCACCTTGAGGGCGAAGCCCGAACTGAGATTAAGTATCGGCCCACTGCAACTAGAGAAAACCCTGTAGAAATTGTCAAAGTGTTGAAGGAGGTTTATGGTTGTTCTAAATCTTATGTATTATGGCAACAGCGGTTTTTTGATAGGAAACAGAAGGAACATGAGTCTTTGTTTGAATTTTCCCATGCATTAATGGAGCTCATGGAGAAAGTAAGAATGTCAAAAAGTGACTGCATCGCCAACTCAGATTTAGTTTTGAGGGATCAATTCTGCGAAAATGTTCATGACCCTGCCCTGCGACGAGAACTTAAGAAGTTGGTGCGGGATAATGGGGGGTGGACAATTTTGGATGTGCGGCGGGAAGCCATTCGGTGGGTGGAGGAGGGCCAGACGGGGCGTGATCAAAGCCGTCACACTGCGGCACGTAACTGTGAAGCTCAGTATACCTCTCAATGTGAGGCCACACTCACTCAGACCTCGGAGATAGCTGAGTTGAGGGATTTGGTCTTGAAACAACAAGCTCAGATAGATATGCTAGTTAAACATTTGGGGCAGCCACAAACGAAGACACTTGCTTCCCAGTCATATAGGGGGGGTCGTTATAGGAGAGCGCCGGATGGGCGTCCAATCTGTGTTAAATGTGAACAACCTGGACACATAGCTCGTTACTGTCAGGCCTCTCGTCCCTTAGCTAGTGGGCTCGCCCCGCCGCCACCCTTTGGGAATTCTTCCACACAACTAATGCCTCAGACTGTCAGCAGCACAGGCTTGCAGGGAAACTAGAGCCGCCCAGTGTACAGAGCCATACACTGGGGGGGAATGTATCTGGCTCTGTTTGTCTGTCCTCCTGTAGCCAGTTAGTGGGAAAATGTCCTGTTTTAAATGTTAGCATGGGGGGGGTAACTGTTCCATGCCTTGTGGATACTGGATCGATGGTCTCCACTATTACAGAGAGTTATTTTAATGAACATTTTGCACATATGCAGAGGAAAGAGTGTAACTGGCTTGGCTTGAAGGCAGCGAATGGGCTCGATATACCGTATAGTGGGTACGTGGAGATGGAGATTGTTGTCTTGGGGCAGTGTATTCCGGGGAGGGGGGTTCTGATAGTTAAGGACCCTCAAGATGCCGCGTCTATTTACCGTAAAACATCTATACCAGGTCTCTTGGGCATGAACGTGCTTGGGGAATGTTACCAGGCCCTTTTTGAACAGTTAGGTTCTCAGCTCTTTCATTCCCCTCTGATTGAATCGGCGGGCCCGGCGGCTCGTCAAGCTTTGAAGCTGTGTGAGAGGATCAAGGCTGTCGTTGACGCCCCCGAGCCATTTCGGGTCAGGGTCCAGGGGAAGGTGCCCATCCGTCTCCAGGCAGGTGCACTCACCATGGTTCCGGTTTCATGTCCTCAGCTGGAGACGGCGGACTTCTTGCTGGAGCCACCCAGTTTTGAGGAGGGACAACTGCCTGAGGGTCTTTTGATGTCGCCCACCCTCGTCTGTGCACGCAAGGGGCTGCTTTACGCACCGGTGGTGAATGTCAACAAGGCAGAAGTGTGGCTCTCCCCTCGTCGTGTCATTGGCACAGTGCAGGCCGTGACAGCAATCCCTGTCCGAAGTTCACCCATCACTGTAGAACCCTCCGGGGAGGACTGTTGTGTGTTTGTGTCTGCCCAAGAGGTGTCCTCGCCTGGTGCTACCCCTGACTT
Organism: Gymnothorax reevesii; assembly: GCA_029721435.1. Taxonomy (NCBI): domain Eukaryota; kingdom Metazoa; phylum Chordata; class Actinopteri; order Anguilliformes; family Muraenidae; genus Gymnothorax; species Gymnothorax reevesii. The sequence continues at coordinate 77,943,715 of CM056575.1, forward strand.
GGTGCCAGACCTTGCTGGTCTAACTCAGCAGCAGGCTGCCCAAGCCCCAGTCCCTTTTTGCTAAGTACAGTGGTATATTCTCTAGGAGCGAGGCAGATCTTGGCTGCACTTCACTCATGACTCATGAGGTCCCACTGTTAGATGATGCCCCTGTTCGCCAACCGTACAGACGCATTCCGCCCTCCCAGTACGAAATGGTGAAGGCGCATATTCAGCAGCTTCTAGACAGTCAGGTAATTAGGGAAAGTTCCAGCCCCTACTCCTCCCCCATTGTCCTTGTGACGAAGAAGGACGGGAGCCTTAGACTTTGTGTGGATTATCGCCAGCTAAATTCCAAGACTCGCCGTGATGCCTACCCCCTCCCAAGGATAGAGGAGTCACTGGATGCCTTGTCAGGGGCTAAGTGGTTTTCCACATTAGACCTTGCAAGTGATTACCACCAAGTTCCGGTGGCAGAGAAGGACAAGCACAAAACCGCCTTCTGCACCCCATTTGGTCTTTTTGAATTTAATAGGATGGCGTTTGGCCTTTGCAATGCCCCCAGTACCTTCCAGCGCCTCATGGAACGGATATTCGGAGATTGTCGCTACCAATCCGTTCTCCTGTACTTGGATGATGTCATAATCTTCTCCACCACGGTAGAGCAACATCTTGAACGACTGGAGGAAGTCTTTCGGAGGCTGGAGAAGCAAGGACTGAAGGCAAAGCTGTCTAAGTGTAAGTTCTTCCAGCGTGAGGTGAGCTACTTGGGGCATGTGGTTTCTGCCGATGGGGTGTCTACCGATCCATCTAAAATCGAAGTGGTGAAGGAGTGGCGCCGTCCAGGCCACCTCGCTGAGCTCCGGTCTTTCCTGGGCTTTGCGAGTTATTATCGGAGATTTGTGGAAGGCTTCTCCAAGCTCGCAGCCCCCCTACACCAACTGGTGGGGAGGTTGGGTGGACCTCGACGGAAGGGAAAGACCCCACCAACTCCCCTAGGCGAGGCATGGAATGAGTCATGCGAGAGGGCATTTCAGTCCCTAAAGAGGAAACTCACCACGGCCCCTGTGTTGGCTTATGCTGACTTCCAGAAGCCCTTTATCCTGGAAGTGGACGCTAGCCATGGGGGGCTTGGAGCCATTTTGTCACAGGGGCAGGGTGGGAAGGTCCGACCAGTGGCGTTTGCCAGCCGTGGACTGAAGCCGACGGAAAGGAACATGGAAAACTACAGCTCCATGAAGCTGGAGCTTCTCGCGGTAAAGTGGGCAGTGACGGAAAAATTTCGAGAGTATCTGCTCGGGAACCAGTTCACCATCCTTACGGATAACAACCCGCTCAGCCACCTGCAGACGGCCAAGCTGGGTGCGCTTGAGCAGCGATGGGCATCACAGCTTGCATCGTTCGATTTCGTCATCAAATACCGCCCAGGCAGGAACAACCAAAATGCGGACGCTCTGTCCAGGCAATACTTGGAGCGGTTCTCCTTTGGAACTGCGGTGCCAGCACTGGGAGCCTTAGAGGAGAGGTTCCGGTCTACGGTTGTGGGGGCCCTTTGCGAAGAAGTGGCCGCTTTGCCGGGGCGCACACCTCAAGACCTACAGTGTCTGCAGGAGGCTGACCCTGTCGTTGGGCCTGTTCGTCGGCACCATCAAAAGGGGGAATGGCCGTGCGCTGGAGAACGTGAGTTGCTACCTCAAGCCAGTCGGGTTCTTCTCCGCGAGTGGGACCGGTTGGTGGAACGTGAGGGATTGCTGTACCGCCTGATCCAATCCTCGAGTAACGGCCCTGAAGTGTTGCAACTGCTGCTGCCCCAGTGCCTGCAGGAGGAAGTGCTGCGGAGTGTGCACGACGATCAAGGCCATCAGAGAGCAGAAAGGACCCTTCAGCTCCTCCGGGCTCGCTGCTTCTGGCCAAACATGGCCCGTGATGTGGAGCGGTGGTGCCAGAAGTGTCAGAGGTGTGTGCTGGGGAAGGCGGTGCTACCAAAAGTGCGGACCTATTGGGGTACGCTGCAAGCGGGTCGGCCAAATGAAATTCTGGCCATGGATTTCACATCCTTAGACCCTGCAAGTGATGGCAGAGAAAATGTACTCGTCCTCACGGATGTTTTTACCAAGTATGCACAGGCCATACCAACCCAAGATCAGAAAGCGACCACTGTAGCCCGTATCTTAGTACAGCAGTGGTTCCATCGATTCGGGCCGCCAGCGCGGATACATTCTGACCAAGGGCGAAATTTTGAGGGCCTGGTGATCAAACAGCTCTGCCAGATGTATGGGATTCAGAAAAGCAGAACAACTCCGTACCACCCGCAGGGGAATGGTCAGTGCGAAAGGTTCAATAGGACCCTGCATGACCTGTTGCGCACATTGCCTGTGGCTGAGAAGCGCCGGTGGCCCCAGCACTTGGCTCAGCTCACCTATGCCTACAACACCACCCCTCACCAGACCACGGGCCATTCACCATATTTCCTAATGTTTGGACAGCACCCCCGATTGCCCGTGGACTTCCTCCTTGGCTATAATGGTACATCTCAGGAGCATGACAGCTTGGAGGAGTGGATCCGAAAGCACCAGCAGAGCGTACAGCTGACCCAGGAACATGTCAGGCAGCGAGCCGCAGACCAGGCACAGAGACGGAATCGAGGCCACAATGACCAAGTGAATGATGCGGGTTTTCGAGAGGGCCAGCTGGTACTGTTGCGCAATCACCCTCAGGGTCGGAACAAGATCCAGGACCATTGGCATGCCGACATGTTCCAGGTGCTACATAGTGCAGGTACTGTCTATACTGTGGCACCTGTGGGCGGGGGGCCCTGCCGGCAGGTTCATCGGACCGAGCTAAGGGCCGTGCCAGAGGGGTGGCAGCCAGTTGCAGATGAACCGGCCCGCCCTGTGACACTGACTAATGGGAAGGGTGTGCGAAGGGACCCGACTCCCACGGATGTGGATCCATTCGGTGGCGTGGTGGTGGTGTATAGTGGGGGAGGACCCCAAGATAACCCAGTTCCGGTCAGTCACCCGGACCTGGGAGAGAGGGGATCCCCATCCGCAGATTTGCCAGCGCACGAGCCAATGCCTCGCACTGGAGCGGGCCGAACAGAACCCTTGCTTGCTGACGGCTGGGAACTACCTGGAGCCTCATGCCCAGGTGATATGCCTGTTCCACGAGAGGATGCGCCCTTCTCTCTGCGGCGCACTACTCGAGTCACAGCAGGCTGCCATTCAAATCCCCACCGTCTTCCACAGAGCAGTGTTGTAGCCAGTGGGGAAGAGGGCCTTCAAGGGGAGGGCCACCATGAAGAGGCGTAAGCTGTGATCGTCGGGCCGCCGATTCAATTGGAGGGGGTGATTGTAGCATGTAGTGATAGGGGCAGTGCAAGTTGTTTTGCTTGTTTTCCTTTTCTTTTCCCCATTCGTGCATGTGCTATCTACCGCGACGTCATTGGTCCGTAATTAGGCGCTGGCATCTTTATAGACACCTATGGGTCCTTGTCAGGTAGCTTTCTTCTGTGTTAGCTCCGTAGCTGGTGGCGTTTTGGCTGGCGTGTGCACACTGAAAAGGTATGCTTGCAATTGTTTATCTTATTGGGGGGTAGCCCGTTTTGGGTAAATTGCTGAGCACTTAATTTGCGCTGTTTGGTGGGTTTAGGGAGAAGTACCCTGGAGCGTTTGCCCCATGCTCGTGGCGTTACCCACTGCTTGCGTATAGGAGTGTTGGCGGTGTTTAAGGTATGCTAGTTTTGTACGGCTCAGTAAAAAAATCTGTTGTGTTCAGTGTCCGTTTGTAATGCTCGGTACCTCTCTACCTAGCCAATGTAATTTGAGTGGGACGGCTAGCGACAGAGGCACGACTGCCGATTTGCGTTGGTGCAGTGTAGCGAGGTATGCTAATGTTTGCTTGCTATAAAGGCCTACCTGTTTTGTTTTGCGTGCATGTAAGTGCAGTGGTGATGCTCGCGTTCTCTCTCTTTCTTTCGCTCGCTCGCTCACTCGCTCGCTCCCCCTGCTTCTCTCTGCCTATCCAGTGGTGGCCTGTGTGTGGGGTTGTCGGTGGAGCCATGCAGATCGTGTGTAGCATGATTTAGCTACAGGTATGTTACCAAAGTTTGTGCAGAGCTATGTTGTATTCCAATACACCCTCTTTCTATTTGCTGTGTAATACTATTGGTATTGGTAATTCTTTTTGAGGGGCATTAATTAGAATTGTGAAGTGGCATTGACACTCGACATGAGCCTGGATTGTAAATGGGTGTTTTAAATACTGCCTGTATACATTTATTGTTGATATTTTTTGTTTGGTATGCTTTTGTTTTTTTCTGTTTAGGATTTTTATGCTGCGCTGGTCAGCTGCTGTTCTTTTTTAAGTGATAATTTATTTAGAGTTTGAAGTGTGTGAGTGTATGAGCGTAACTGCTGCTGTATTGGGTTTTTCTTTTTGTATCTTGTTGTTGTATGTGTGTTCCCCCCCCTCTGTCCTGGTGGCCAGAGGGAGAAGTAATTGGTGTGAACGTAGCCACAGACTGAGGGGGGGTTATTTTTATTTTTTTGTTTGTTCTTTTCCTTTGTTCCCTTCCCTTCCCTCTGATAGAGCCTGGCTCTGGCCCAGTCCTGCTAGCCCTTAGTGTCCGTTCGGCGGGGCTGCCTCCTCGTGTTATCAGTCACCTGAGTGTTAGGGTGGGCGTGTGAACTCTATCTGATTTTGTGTGCTCAGCGCTTCACTGTGTGTTAACATAAGGATTGGGTTTATTCCCCTCTTGTGTGTAACAGGGGTTGCAGTGTATGAATACTCTTACTTGTGTGTGCCCTAGGGGTTTGGTTCCCTTCACGTGTGTACAGTGTATGGAGGCTAGCCTGTCGGGGTGATCACCGCTCCGCTTAGTAGGCTGGTACCTTGGCCGGGTAATGAAGCCCTTCCCTTTTTTTTGTTCCCTTGTAATTGGTATTTATGTGTTAAACTACTGCAACACTTCAAAATTAAATGTGTATTTAATAAAGATTGTATTTTTATACTTTTCTAAGAAAACCTCTGGTTCTGTGGTTTTTCTTGGGCTGTTGAGAGTTCCCCTGGCCCTCGGGGTGTAAATGTAAGGGGTGGTGTAGTGTACGGTAGGGGGGCGTTACACATAGTCTCTGGTCTAAACCCAAAAGGTTTAATAATCAAACCTGTTCCTTCTCCTCTTGATAATACACCCATGCTTGATCCCCCTCCTCCTTCTTCAGGGGTTTGGGTTTCCTCTATGTGAAGACAACAGGGTTTGATAACATGAGCAACATGTCATGCTAATCGGTCTTACAAGTGATTAAAAGCACATAAACTTGCTGTGGGACAAGAGACAGTACAGTATATAGAATAATCACATTCGTCATATTCATTGTCTGTAATATTAAATTACAGGCCAGTCGCAGGCCCCAGGGGGGAGAGAGCAGAAAACATCTTTACTTGTTTTTGTTGCCTGATGAGTCACATTGGTGAAAATAACGGTAATATAACTTAGCTGAGTGAGGAGTACTTCATCATAAAATATTTGAGACAAACTCCCATCTAACGTTAACAGTAACTCTGTTCCACGTTTTCCACGCTCATAAGTCCAAATGTAACGTGACTGAATGTCAAGTCCTCTGTTTCAGCAAGCTGCAGAGAGAGAAGAACGTAACGTGAGTTAATCTCAGCTAGCTTGGATGCTACACGGCTAGTTTTCCAAACTAGTTATTGTGCATGCAACTTGTAGCGAGTCTAGCTCCCCTGTAATTTTCTTTTTTTTTTAAATAATCCCTGACATTGTGTAGTCCAGCTGCTAGTCGTTTGGCCATGCTGACATCGTAGTGCAATTAATCCTCTAAATGTCGCTCTTGCTGCAGCTTGTTCCGCTCCCGCTGGCATCAACAAATTTAAAGTAACAATCATGTTGCATCATTGAATGTTTGCGCGCCCAGTTGTGACCTCAATTTATTATCTATTTTACTCAACAGTTCTCTGTAATGATGAAATAATATAAATATAAGTTATATGTCCAAAATTTACTGTAAAGAGGGGAGGGATGGTGAGGGGGGATGGCAGTTTTACAGGGGGGATGATTTTGATTATATTTATTTCAGGGGGGATGCCATCCCCCCTCATCCCCCCTCAACTCGATTACAGTGTATACCCAAATATAAAAAACACAGTGGATATACCTGAGCTTCAGAGAACAGAGCAGGCCATCTCTCAAGAGACTCTTCAACAGCAGGGCACTTCTTTACCACTTCTAGCCTTCGGTAGGGAAACAACCTCTCCATTTTTTCAGCAATGATCCTTTCATTGTTTTTCTTCTTCATTTCTTCCAGCAACTTGAATCTTTCCGCTCCTAAAGTGTCCTCTGTGCCCCCAAATGGCAGTGGAGGCAGATAGTTAACTTCAGCCTTCTTCGGCCTTTTTATGCCTTTGATTGAGCCTTTTCCTTTGGATATCTGTCTTTTCAGCGAGTTTACCTCCAGCTCTGGAACGGCAAGTTAAGGACATCTTAGTTTAGCACGGTAATTACCCAATTTATATTTGATCCTTTGCTGCCATCCATATAGGCCATTAAAAGACCCTGGCTCTTTGAGGCGTGGATACTTTTCTATTAAGGCTTCGACCACAGCCAAAATTTGGATCCCAGTAGGGTATCCAGTATAGCGGAATACTGCCTCCACAAGCTTCTCGAGTGTGCCACTTCAACAGAATTCCGTCCCTATAAATTGGCCTGGTTTCTAGCCTCAAGGAAAAGGTCTACATCATAAGCAAACGAATGTATCTCCAACTTGGATGGCCATGGTTGAGATCGACGATGTGTCCCACTTTCATCAGAAGAGGAGAGCAGGGTATTGTCCTGAGATCCAAATGAGTTGCGAGAGGAAGCATCAGAAGATTCGTCTGGTACTGAGGACTCCACCTCTGATCCTTCAACTGGACTAAGGGTTAGCACAACTGCATGCATTTGTAAAACCTTCAATAAAGCCTTGTCTTCTACTTCTTCAATGCAGGTGAATGTGAAAAACTCGCCACCAAATTGTCATCCTACATCAAAGTAAAATGGCCATGAATGTGAAATGTCTCTCTTATTACAAAAAGGAGGTCTTCAAGGCTGCTTGGGATGCCTGTGGGTACATAAGTTTGCAAATATCATTCTCTTCAAGAATGATACAGAGCTTAGCTAGGGCATCCATTGTGGCAGGGGAATCTGAATCAAACAGAAACAAAGAACACATTTTATTTGGCGAAATCATGCCAGCCCCCGGGCTGTCACGGCACATAATACACAGCATATAGAATTTCTCTTGTATCGGCATCAAGAGAATTGTGCCAGCCACCGGGCTGTCATGACACATAATACACTTCATATAGAATATTTCTCTTGTATCGGCATCAAGAGAAATTGTGCTAGCCGTCGGGCTGTCACGTCACATAATACACTTCATATGGAATATTTCTCTTGTATCGGCATCAAGAGAAATCGTGCCAACCGCCGGGTTGTCACTACACATAATTCAATTCATATAGTATATTTCTCTAGTATCAGCATCAATAGAAATGAGTACCAGCCGCCTGGCTGTCACGACTCATCGTACTCTCATACAGTATATCTATTGTATCGCCATCTAGAGAAATTGTGCCAGCAGCATTTGTGACAGGAGCTCAGTAGTGAGGGTGAGCTATTTGGGTAATTGTGAATTTTTAAAATTAATTTATCAGGATGGCAACGACTCATTGTATTCCAAATAACTACAGTGACAGTGATGATTTTGTAAAGCTCATTCAGACCGAGGGGAAAAAGACACAAGACAAATTTCTTGAATTAGGACTTATTTGGTGGGTTAAAGAAGAATCTAAGTGTCAGAACTATAATAGCAGCATCTGTTTCAAATTGTTTTTGATGAGTTGTTACTTTGACTGTTTTATCTATTATGCCCAAAAAGTTGCTGCAATAGCCTGAATTCAACTGGATTCATCTCATAAATATCCCAGCAATGCTGAGCACCTGTGTGTTTATGTGACTCACTCCAGAGACGGGTAAGATCTCCTATGGAGGACGACCTAAGGCCGGGGTGAGTCGACCCCAGGCGACACGGAACTTTATTTTGGCATTAAGTGGCAATTGTTTAAAACAAAGTCTTTTGGGAGATTATTATTATGGGCTATTGCATGGAGACGCCATTGTTAGCCCTTGGGAAGGCTAGATGAAACTGTTTTTTAAAATGTTCTGACACAAAAGTGTCTGCGTAGTGTTTGCAGCAAAAGTAGATATTATAAAATTTGGTACATCTAAGACTCTAAGTGAAATTTCAAATAAAAGGTACTGACTGACTGACCGACTGAGCTGACCAGATTTGGGAACATTTTTCATCTTTACAAACTATACTACAGTTGAATATTCAATATATGCCCGTTTTGGTGAATTGTCTGGAAAAAAACAAGTAGATCAGAGGGATCTAATAGCTGCGACCTGGCCAAGCATCCGTCACGTGGCCTAGTGTCCATGACTGGTGTTTTCTTATACAAGTGTGACCTCGAAATTGGCAAATGACCTTGAAAATCAATAGGGAACCCTTCCTCTGTACCAAGAAGCTTGTTGTAAGACTTAATAGCCATCCATCAAGTTAAACTCGAGTTACGGCGCAAAAACTCTGAAATTGGGGCAAAATCTACACTTTTTTGACCGATGTGACCTTGGAATTCGACAGATGACCTTGAAAATCAATAGGGAAACCCTCCTCTATACCAAGAAGCTTGTTCTAAGATTTCATAGCCATTCATTGAATTAAACTTGAGTTACGGTGCGAAAACCGTCAAATCGGGCAAAATTGACACTTTTTTTACCTGTGTGACCTTGGGATTTGACGGATGACCTTAAAAAACAATAGGGAACACCTCCTCTATGCCTAGAAGCTATTGCCAAAATTTCATAGCGATCCATGAATTCTAACTGGAGTTACAGTTACTTGACCTTTGACCTCGACCTTGTGCATGGACATCACTTTGGTGAAGGTCAATAACTCCTGAAAATTTCATGATGACACAACGACAGGTACATGGCGAAAAAGGTGTCACAGACGGACGGACTGAAGCGTTCATGGAGCTGCTCGGTCGCAGCTAAAAAAAAAAACTGCACATTGTAACACATGGTCAAAAGCAAATGCACCCGGTTCTGCTGATGATATGGGAAGTTGCTATGGCTGGGGCTAATAAGCCCTGACTGTGCATCTCCTCCATGATCTTAGCGGAACCCTAGATTGTGATGGATTGCTAAATCAAAATTAATTGGAAAAAAATTACTGTGAAAAGATATTATTGTTCCTGCTCTATCTTTTGATCCAGAATACGCTGAAACACAAAATTATACATTACATTGCTGAAAAAAAATATTGATTTAAAATTGACAGGAGCTCAGTGGTGAGGGTGAGCTATTTGGGTAATTATGAATTTTTAATATTAATTTATCAGGGTGCCACATCAACAACTCATTGTATTCCAAATAATTAAGGTGACATTGATGATTTTGTAAAGCACATTCAGACCGAGGGGGAAAAGAAACAAGACAAATTTCTTGAATTAGGACTTACAAAAGTATTTGGTGGGTTAAAGAAGAATCTGAGTGTCAGAACTATAATTGCAGCATCTGTTTCAAATTGTTTTTGATGAGTTGTTACTTTAACGGTTTCATGTTTTATGCCCAGAAAGTTGCTGCAATAGCCCAAATTCAACAGGAATCATCTCATAACCATCCCAGCAATGCTGAGCACCTTTGTGCGTGTTGTGACTCACTCCAGAGCAGAGCATGTGAGCGGAGCGGAGCGGACGAATTTTGAAAGGAGCGCAGAGCGGGACTTTTTTTCTAGGATGATTCGGGTGGAGCGGGGCGTTATCCCGCTCCAGTTTCGCTCCGTTACCGCTCACATCACGGTCCCGATGCATGCCCAAACATACCCCAAAATGCATCGGTGTTCACTTCAGTTAGGCTACAGACAGCAAGATGGAGTTCGCAAAATATTTCAAAAGAGGCCGATAGGTCATACAGGTGCACTATTCCTGTCAAAATAACAGATGGTGATAAGGAGAAAGAAAGAGAATGTAACGAAATTGTGTCTGTGAGCAAAGATTGCCTGTGAAATCTAAAAAGACACCCCTCCCGCAAACACTACGTGAGCACTCTAGCAAGAAAGAAAAAGGTGAGCATTTGAATTAGGCTGCGATTATTTTAACTTACAGTACAGTCGCCGTTAAAACCGAAGAGACGGCGTTAGTTCACGTCCAGATCCCTCGGACATTTCGCCCTTCTCGCCCATTTCTAACCACGATCTAACCAATGAGCCGTAATTTACCCCCAGGAATAACCAGATGTGGCTCCGCGGGACTGAATGTAGTACCGCTTGTTCGTTATAGCATAGAGGGCATTTTGACTGTTAGAATTACGTTTGTGTTTGCCATTATGTATTTTAACACCTTTTTATTTTCTCTTGCTGTGAAAGTGGAAGTGAGAGCTTATGCAACCTCTGGAAAGCGTGTGGTTGATCATTTCCTCGGTTTAAAAAGCCTAGCATGAACAAGAAAAAAAAATATTATGATATATTCGACAGTGTAATATAAGCAATTGTATTCTTGGGGGGAATTTTTTTTTTTTTTGGTATTTTAAACACGTCTTTTTATTGCAGAAACTGTGTCTGCAATTCTGAGGGTTTGTGGGTAGATCTTCAGCGAAGTGTGCCGCAATTGATTTATTGGTTTTGAAAAACCATTCGCAAAATCAACAGTGGCGGCTCATCGGTCGTTACAAAGGGAAGCCAAAACCTCACCCTTCAAAGCTTAATGACTTCAACATTTCGCAGTTCACTTTTCTTTATCAGCAGTTGCTCATACGAATTGGTAGAAGTACAATCAAATTTATTTTCGATACCAAATGACGATGCAATTTATCAATACGTCTTTATAAATTTGCGAGGCTTCTTTCGCAAGAAGCCACGACAGTCCATTTTCTACAATCTTAATATAGAAGAAAAGAATGCGATGTCGCACAGTTTGTTGCTTAATGAGCGTCACTAATCAATTTGCGAATCTATGCTGTTTCATGAGCTTCTTGAGCGTCGTAATTTAAGTGTGAAAGAAAACCCCTCATAATTTCGTGGTGCAATGTATAACAATGCTATCGAAAATAAATTTGACTCAATTGACTGTTCTTCTAACAATTCGTATGAGCAATTGCTGACCAAAAAAAGTAAACTGAAGGGCGAGGCTGACGGCCGGCCACTGAATATCAATGAACAAATTGGCAATATACAACTTTATAGCCTGTGAGCTTATGATCACGTTATTCTCCGATATTATGCATTTCGGACCTGCAGAGGTGCGAGGTTGTCTCTCACTCAGGAGTCAATCTTCGTTCTAAACAGTGGGGAAATGCGTCATATCGTGATAGGTTCCATAGTTGTGAATGTGATGTCAGTTTATGGTTGGGCATTTTATAGAGAACTTCTGCCACGCGCTGAGCTGATCATTACTTCATTAATAGGTTCCAGTGAGCTTAAAGGGATTATTAGGATGACAATGAGTAATAAATAGAGATGTATTGAATCAGTGCCAGGTGTATCCGCTTTTAATTCCGTGAATTCAGTTTACGAAAGAGTCTTTCAGTTTTAAAGTGACATTTAAGTTATTGTCCTTTAGAGATAAGATATTGAGCAGATCTTTTTATTAATTACGTTTTCCTTATTGATCGATATATAGTAAGCTTACTAAAAATAGCCAGCGTAAGGTTCCGCAAATAGTTTGTTAATTCATTTATTATTTTTTTAATGGTGCATTCAAGAGTCGTTTAGGTCGAACTAAATTTATACACGTCTTTTCTAGTTGCAAGCTTTGCGAATTTGAACATCTGAATGGTTATGACAAATCATTAAAACAAATATAGACGATGCAAAACGTTTTATGACAAATTGGTTAAAAATTGCCTTTTAGCATTTTAAAACGAAACCGTGCATAAATCAAAAAACATTCAAGTTCTTTCCGTAAATGAATTTCACTGAGACGGGGGGCGAGTAATCATCGATATAGGAATGGATATAAGCTACTAAATTACAGGTTTGTAAAAGGAAAAATAATATAGCCTATTTCAGCACTTGAGTGTAATTTAATAGCACGTAAAAGCACACATTACCTCCGAACATAAAATATTGCAGAACTAATACCTGACAAACAAAATCCTCACCAGAAATAGTATGATATTTAATAATTCAATTGCGTATAATACCGCACTGAAGTTTTAAATAGGCGCACAGGTTGAGTAAACTGTATCGTCAAACATAAAAAGGTTTGCGGAAATGATTACCGGCAACATCGCCCCCGCCAAAGCAAATCAATATTTTATGTAGGCTAGGTTACTTTTCCATTCATATAGGCTATGGAAATAAATTGCCAACAAGCTGTGCCATTATCTACATGTACGGACAACTGTCAAAACGACCGCCCCAACCGCCCTCTTGGCTCAGTTATGATTAAACAAACACCCGGCTAACGGGATATCGCCCAGCTACCCCGTGCTCGGTAGAGGACGGGAGGTCTTCTTTTGTCTTCATGCGCGACAATAGGTCCTACTGCACAGCTCACGGCGCGATTTCCCGGTCCTAAGTGTTAACATTTGTGCTTTTTTTTTCTTCAATAAACATTCACTTTTAAACTTATGATGTTCAGGCGCAGAGCTTTGTTAATAGGCTGTAAAAGTAAAATATCCGAAAAAATAAAATCTAGCCATAGGACAAACACTTTGTATTTTGCCAGTCCACCTCTGATTAGATCTAAGGCTTCAGCTAAACATGTAAATTTAATATGCATGCAAACATTTTTGGAGCGGAGCGGGATGCAGTCTTGCCGGAGCTCTGAGCGGTCATGGGTGGAGCGGCATGTTGCGACTTTGAGCGAGGAGCGAGGGGATCGACAACCTATGTGAGCGAGGAGCGGGAATTCTCGCCGCTCCACTCCGCTCACATGCTCTGCTCCAGAGACGGGTAACATCTCCTATGGAGGAGACGACAAGGCAGGGGTGAGTCGACCCCAGGCGACACGGAACTTTATTTTGGCAAAAAGTGGCAATTGTTTAAAACAAAGTCTTTTGGGAGATTATTATGATGGGCTATTGCATGGAGACGCCATTGTAAGTCCTGGGGAAGGCTAGATGAAACTGTTTCTAAAATGTTGTGACACAAAAGTGTCAGCGTAGTGTTTGCAGCAAAAGTAAATATTATAAAATTTGGTACATCTAAGATTTAAAGTGGAATTATGCAGGTGCTGATGACCCTCGCTCTGTATGTGCCACATAGTGAATCTGCATGTGCATGTCCCTGTATTTGTGTCTGTATTTTATTTTCTCACTCTAATGACAGGCGGGTGGCAGTTTAGCGTACCAGCCGGTCAAGGCCACTCCTTCCTGGAGCCTCCCTGACTTGTTGAACAAATATGCTGAGACAGTGATTCCAGTCATGGAGGCTCATTCACCAAAACAATCAGATGGAATACAATCAGTGTTGAATATGGACTTGGACTTTGGACTGGATACCTGCATTAAGCAACATTACTGGATTCAAATGGGACATTAAACTGAGACTTAATTTACCGCAGCATTGAAAGGCCTTAAGGCCTTGAGAAACCTTGAAGCAAAAACAACTGGAATTCACATGCTGCAAACATGACAGACTGTTTTTACTCAAAGTGTTACAGTCGAAAAGGACCAACAAATGATTTTATGTTCGGGCTCATAAGAAATTCACTTGCGTGTAGTATGGGGGTCATAGACCAGGGGTAAACAATGCTGTGCCATTTTTCGACTGTGGCTAATGTGAGGCCATGATTGGATGGCCTCAAAGGGAGGAATGTTGAAAATTATATTTCAGCATTATTCATCATATTTACTGATATTGATTCATGATATTCACTAATACTGATTATATATATATATTTTTTAAATAATTTTTCATTCATTACTCATACTAATAATCAATAAACTAATAATTAGATTTAGATGATATTTATCCATCAATAATCATAATCAATAACCATATTATGTAGGCAGCAGAAAGACACACACACATAACATAACACACACACGCATAGGGAGGGGATGAGCAGTGCACATACGGATAGGGAGGGGATGAGCAGAGCAAACACACAGACACATACACATAAAACACACAGACAAACATACAAACGAGCAGTTCACACAGACAAACACTCTTATACAAGCAATTCAGTTCACACATGTATGAGCAGCTCACACACACATAAGCAGCACGCTTCTGTAGCTTTGATTAGTAAGCAGGCTTCTGTTTAGTTGATAAAAACACATAATCAGAGGGTGTATTTGATTTCTGCAGCTTTGATCAATATTTGTTCAGTAAAATCATTAGTTGTTACAGAACATAATCAATTGAATGATTTGTAATCATGTATCGAATTCATCCACTTGCATATCATATTCATCTCTTGTCTGTGTACATATTGGGACATGTCTTGTTTGGAAGTTTCCACTGTCCTGTGAAGTGATGCGCATGCGTCTTTGCTTTGAATTCCTGATGGATTGGCTAACAGAATTTTGGGTTTCCTGTCCAATTGGAGTGCGAGAATGAAAAGTTGAAAGACCATATTTGAAAGATATTTCCGGTGATAAGGGTATAAGACCTGGGTGTCAAAGTTGGGAAATCAGTTCTTCTTGCGCAGGAGGAACTCAGCTTTACATTTTTCAACATGACACAATAAAGCCTAATTTTCTTTTCAGAATTTGTCTCCCTCCAATTGCTTGAGGATGGGGGAATCTCAATATGTTGGATTAAAACCACAACACGACCACAATACATCTACTGCTTAACGTTTCTGCATTCAGCTGGCCTTGTTCTGTTGGGGGATTGCTAGCAGCTCCCTGCCTTCGGTTCCTCGTTCGGATGGGCAAGGAGCCATGTCGCCAAAATAAATGTACTATGGCTCCAATAAGTATTTGTACACTACTTGAAAATTCAACTACATAACAGCTTTTGTATATTCGGCTAAATGCTTGCTATTGTGTGTAAAAGTGATCAAAATATTTGATAGTCAATATGTTTTAAACAAATATTTAATGTCAAAATGGCATATTTGGTCAGAAAGGCGATTATCTGACTCAATAAGTATCTGTACAGTTCCATTAGACAGTCACAAAACTTATAATACTCACCTAAAATTGACTCAAGATGTTTACAGGACATGGTTGACTCACTTGGTCTGATTTGGTCAAGCGTGACCATACTGGACACTCCCTCTGTGCACAGACTGGCCTATGTAAATGGCCTGACCATGCCCATAATGTACAAAACCCAAAACCAGTGAAGTTGGCTCGTTATGTAAATCGTAAATAAAAACAGAATTCAATGATTTGCAAATCCTTTTCAACCTATATTCAATTGAATACACTGCAAAGACAAGTTACTTAATGTTCGAACAGGTAAACTTTATGTTTTTGCAAATATTAGCTCATTTGGAATTTGATGCCTGCAACATGTTTCAAAAAAAGCCGGCACAAGTGGCAAAAAAGACTGAGAGAGTTGAGGAATGCTCAAACACTTATTTGGAACATCCCACTGGTGAACGAGCTAATTTTTTTTTACCATGATTGGGTATAAAAGCAGCTTCCCTGAAATGCTCAGTCATTCATAAACAAGGATGGGGCGAGGGTCACCACTTAGTGAACAAATGCCTGAGCTGATTGTCGAACAGTTTAAAAACAACATTCCTCAACGAGCTATTGCAAGAAATTTAGGGATTTCATCATCGACAGTCCGTAATATCGTCAAAAGGTTCAGAGAATCTGGAGAAATCACTGCACGTAAGCGACAAGGCCGAAAACCAACATTGAATGCCCGTGACCTTCGATCCCTCTGGCGGTACTGTATCAAAAACCGACATCAGTGTGTAAAGGACATCACTACATGGGCTCAGGAACACTTCAGAAAACCACTGTCAGTAACTACAGTTTGCCGCTACATCTGCAAGTGCAAGTTAAAACTCTTCAATGTAAAGCGAAAGCCATTTATCAACAGCACCCAGAAACGCCGCCGGCTTCGCTGGGCCAAAGCTCATCTAAGATGGACTGATGGAAAGTGGAAAAGTGTTCTGTGGTCTGACGAGTCCACATTTCAAATTGTTTTTGGAAACTGTGGACTGAATGCTGAAAGGCACATACAAGTTTTGGAGCAACATATGTTGCCATCCAAGCAACGTCTTTTTCATGCACGCCCCTGCTTATTTCAGCAAGACAATGCCAAGCCACAATTCTGCACTTGTTACAACAGCATGGCTCCGTAGTAGGGTAGTGGGGTTTTACAAAGCCTGCGTTTGAGGCCAGTTGTTAGTGTTAACTATCATTAGCGCCAATATTTGCTGTTATACCATTACTTACACCCTGTGGCTCCAAGCGCATGATCGATGCGACTACTCAAGGTTTCACAAGCAGCTGAGAAGCATATCCAGCATGGAATTATCCCTTATTGACAAAGCTGTCTTCGGCGAAAAGCACAAACAGCTAACGTTCCCTTTGAGTGTGGCTGTTTGCCAGCATCAAACAAAAAAGCTACCCACTGATTTCTGCTGACATCATCTTTTGGAAGAGAACATAGTTGTGTTTTTTTCTCACATCCAAAAAAACACGGACGAGCAGCTTTGAGAGACATACTGACAAAACTACACCTCAAATGAGCCGCGATTCTTCTTTTTCGTCTTCTTTTGTATTTCCGGAACTGTAGACATACTAGGGTGTAATATGATCCGCAGTTGTTTCCAAGGTGGGCAGGTCCACCGCTATAATTGACTCTAGCTAGGTCTGTACTAATTGGACGGCACAACCTGATGTCAGGTTTTGCCCAGATCTTGTGAAGATCTTGGGACGAGCTGTTCAGAGAGGAAATCCCGTTCAGGAAATCATGTTCCCGGATTACGGCAAAGCCCATGTATCTTATGTACAAGGCAGAATACCCAGTGATACCAGATAGCACATTTGATTATAGTGATGCAGTTTCTGTTTTTCAGAAGATGAAGAACAGGTGAATGCATAGAGAAAGTTAATTAATGTATTGTCCCCAACTTTTTCGCACATGGCAGCTGTCAACCTTTACCTATTTACTGGGCTTGATTAGCAATCAAATGATACACTCATTTGGTAAGTCTAATCAACAGAATCCAAAGCTAATTTTTATGTTCACAACTTAAAAACTCATTGCATCTGAACTTGAAATGCTTAAAAGAAATTGGAGATTTGTTGTATATTTGTCAGCCAGGAGTTTAGAGTAGGCCAACACAATGCCATTTCAAATGAATGTTAAACGTTTATTTTGTATTCAATGCTTGATCACCACATTGAAGATGTTATCCACTGTTATTCACTTTTCAAAATTTATATAGAGTTTGTTTTGCACAATTTATACGGAGTTTTCTATCATAATTCGATTAACCAAATGCGAAAGCGAAACATTGGTTGAGAATAATCCTGTAAAGTAACTGCCTACCCTGATGTGTAATGGCCGGTAGTATACAGAGGCCAAGTGCAACAACAGAGGGAAAGATAGTGGCACTAATGCAGTATAAACACAGAGAATAATAGACTAAACGCAAGTACTCGCGCTTCCAAAGGACGAATAATAGTCCAAGCCACGGAAGAAAAGTGAGATAGAAAAAGGGAGAAGAAACCCCAACAAAAACAAGAAAAGAAGAGAACCTGACTACTGATACCTTAGGCTATAGTGCGAAGCTAAACACAGACACTCTAGTGAAGGAGGCATGCCGGACATCTTGCTTATATAGATTCTGGGGAAACGCTGCCCCAGCTCAATCAACCAGCTGGGTAAAGAGTTCGATATCGTCCCGGGACGAGAGCTGCAAAGAAAGGTCCAAACAACACGCACACCGAATAAACCATGACAACACCCCCCCCACGGAACAGCCCCAGAAGTTCCCAGAGAGCCCCGCGCACAGAATTCAGAAATTAGGGTAGGATCCAAGATATCTCGAGAAGGGTCCCACCTAGTGCTGCACGGTTAATCTAATCGCAATTGCAATCGCAATGTCAAGCTGTGCGATTGCATAACCGAATAAGTCTGCGATTTGCCATTTTATCTAAAAAAAACGTGTGCGTGTCAGTGAACATTACTACCTCTCCTTAATTGTATGGAGTCTGTTGACGTTACGCCCACAAGCTATCCTAGGCTATGTCCAAGTAATCAAAAAATTACATCCTATACACCAATTCCAAACCACTTTTATGAAACCTATGTGGAAAACATTTGAAGATAAAGAAAAGGTGTAAAAAGGAATTACTACTGCTTAGGAAGACAACCGCACTAATAAGAAAATCTGAATGCACTAAAGCAGGCAACGTGATAATGAGTCACCTGTTCATCACGTACGTTTCTTTACACAATTAGCAGGATGAATGATCTCTGCTTTAAATACTGCTGCTGCGCAGAATTGTGGAATGGCATGATCTCCTTTCGTTTTGAAAAGGATACTTTAACATAGGGTACACAAAGTTAAGGAGGGAAAGACACCTTTCCTTAATATTCAAGGAATTCGAAGGCACTTACCATGGTTGCCGTCATTTCCGGATCATTTTTTAAGAGTAAGGAATTTTTATCAAGAAAACTATTCAGACGCAGCCCTGTCTGAGCATGAGTAAGCCCTGGCTGAGGGTGACCCAGTGGCGGGAAAAAAAAACGCAACGTTATCATATGGTGATACATCAATTTGAGGTACGGTGACGTTGAACAGAAAAACGTGTTGTGTATAACTTGCAAAGTTAAAATCGCCACATCCCGCGGAACACTACCAATCTGTATCAACACTTGAGGCAGCACTGAGAAAAGCATGAAGAATGCAGGCCAGTGAAAGCCCAGCAAAGTAAAGAGAAAGAAACAACTGAAAGCCGCTAAAGCCCAATAGTGCTACTGCTTTTATACTTCGCAGAAATACCTTTATTTTTATGACAGTACTGTACAAACTTTTCGGTTTTAGGTTTTTGCATTTAGTAGTTCTTTATATGTTTACAAAAATGCCGGCAGAAAGGCATCTAAATGCCACTGCATTTGCACTTAGCAGAAATCTATATTTTCAAAAAAGGAAAAATCTATTTTTTTGGGAAAGGTTATTTTGTAAACAGTGCCACAAACTTGTTTTGTATTTTATATGTGCCTTAATGCACATGTTTGAGTTGAGAAATACACTCTCCACACAGCAAAAGTCCCAGTATTCATTCAACTCCAGTAGAGTTTATATAAGACCAACCCATCCATCATGGACTCAAGTAAACTCTGTTGGAGTTGAATTAACACTGGGATATTTGCTGTTCAGAACAATCATTATTCTCTGCATTTTCCTTGATAACAAAGCAAGTAGCCTCCAGATACCGTTTCTAAAGTTATTATATCGTAATCGCAAATGCAAAGTGAAATATGGTCCACTATAATCGCAATCGCACCTTTTTACCAAATCGTGCAGCACTAGTCCCACCACCGCTCCTCAGGACCATAACCCTCCCAATCTACTAATAACGGAGCTCCACGACCCACATGCCTCTCGGCTAAAATACGACGCACAGTGTTCAGCTCCCCCCCCTCCCTCAATCACCCGCAGCGGCAGCGGGGGTTTGTCGACTGGAGCCAGGATGAAAGTGCTACTCGGTTTGAGCCTAGAGACTTGAAAAGAGGGGTGGATCTGTAAGGATCTGGGGAGCTTCAACCGAACTGTGACAGAATTCATCTTTCGCACAATCTTAAAAGGACCAATAAAGCAAGGAGCCAATTTCCGTGACTCCACTCTCAAGGGCAGGTCCCGCGTGGAAAGCCAGACCCTTTGGGCAACCTGTCATGGTTTGGGAGCTCTGTTAGCTCCTTTTGTTACTCTCGTCCGGGACGATATTGGTTTGCTCACCATCGGATTCCTTAGCCAGCTGGCATTGATTGGGGGCGTTGCCCGGACTCTATTTAAGCTCCTGCCCTTCCTCGTTCAGGTTGCTGGAGTGTCAGGAAGTAAGAGTATTGGCAGGATCTTAGCTACATGAAGTATTAGTTTGAGTGAGTAAAGGATTTATCAGGGTTATTCCCCTTTACTTTTGGTTTATCGTTCGAGCTCGCCTCTGGGCTACCACGGACGACGTTAGGTCCTTAGGTAGCGCGAGCTTTGGTATTTCCTTTTATTTCAGATCAGCACGTTGCTGGATTTATCTTTAATTCCGAGCCACTGCCCCTGGCGTCCAAACACCTGCGTCATCACAGTACACTCCAGCCTCAATGGAGACGTCAGCGGTGGCTGAAATTAAGAGAGCTATTTGCTAATTCACTTTCTGTTCTAATCAATCAGTGCTCTGAACTGGCAGATAGGCTACACGTGCAGGAGACTGCTCTGCAGAGCGTCCTGTTAGAATTGTCGAAGAATATTAAACCTCTATCGTTACTGACTCCACAAAGAAATGCACAAGCACCACCGATACATTTTCCCCGAGAATCTAAGTTACAACTCCCCCAAAGATTCAGTGGCGAGGCTGGAAAGAGTAGGAGTTTATTGCCCAGTATGAGATATTTTTTAAGGCTCAGCCGTCACGTTTTGTAAATGAGGATTCTCACGTTACCTTTATATTATCCCTGTTGGCTGGCACAGCGCTCAATATGGTCAGCCCACTAATTAGGTCTAACTCACCGGTTGTTAATTCAGTAGAGGCTCTTGTTAGGGAGATGGTTTCTGTTTTTGATCAGGACATTTGTGGACAAGACGCAGCTACGCGTTTAATGCACTTAAGACAGGGAAAAGAAAGCGCAGCTGAGTTTTCTATTGCATTTCGTTCTCTGGCAACAGAAACGGGCTGGCAAGAGGCTCCTCTGATGACAGTTTTTAGCCATGCACTTACAGAGGAGATTAAGGATGTGCTGGCTACGTTAGAACCCTGCTCAACCTTAGATTCCTTAGTTCGTACTGCTGTGCAAATTGATAATCGCGTATGCGAACCCAGCCGGGAGAGACTAAATAAATCTCCGCTGGCTGACAATGGGATTAAAATTGCTAATGGCGATTGTGCATCTCCTAGTTCACTCATTAAAGATTCTACTTCGGTTGAGCCCATGCAAGTTGATGGTTCTTTTTACCGTCAGTCTAAAATACCTATTAGCAGAAGAATAATCTGCTTTAACTGTAATAAGCCGGGTCATATCCGTCCACAGTGTCTTAAACTACGGGGAAAAGGAAAGCCCATATGGCGATTCAGGGGACGCTAGAGGGGCAGACCCAACTTCCCTTCCGAACACTAATCCCCGTAAAACTTACTGTGGGGAGTAAAAGATTTACCATTGAAGCGTTCGTAGATTCGGGCGCAGTGGACTGTTTCATGGATTTTAAGTGGGCTAGGAGGCACTCCGTTCCTACTGTTGCACTTTCACAATCACGTTCTGTCAGAACTTTGAACGGTCGCCCGCTGGGAACGGGAGTTATAACCGAAGTTTCTGAACCATCAGAGATGTTAATCTCTTTTGGTAGCCACTCTGAAGAGGTTCGATTTTTCATTAGCAAGTCTCCCACTTTTCCTATAGTTTTGGGTCATTCATGGTTACGGGAACATGAGCCTTGTATCAGCTGGGGGAAACAGATTAATCCTATACTGTGATGGCACAGGTGTTTGGATGCCAGGAGCAGTGGCTTGGAATTAAAGATAAATCCAGCAACGTGCTGATCTAAAACAAAAGGAAATACCAAAGCTCGCGCTACCTAAGGAGCTAACGTCGTCCGTGGTAGCCCAAAGGCGAGCTCGAACGATAAACCAAAAGTAAAGGGGAATAACCCTGATAAATCCTTCACTTACTCAAACTAATACTTAATGTAGCTAAGATCCTGCCAATACTCTTACTTCTCAAATACCTTACTGGCTCAAGCGTCAAAAGCAGAATGACACTCCAGCAACCCGAACGAGGAAGGGCAGGAGCTTAAATAGAGTCTGGGCAACGCCCTCAATCAATGCCAGCTGGCTAAGGAATCCGATGGTGAGCAAACCGATATCGTCCCGGACAAGAGTAACAAAAAGAGCTAACAGAGCTCCCAAACCATTACACAACCTGATAAAATGGGGCTAAACCGTGCATACTATCTGCGGCGGTCTTTTGTTTCTGTACAGAGTACAACAAAGAGGAACGGACTCTGCCCCAAACTGACCGACAACGCCGAACAGAGTAATTAACCAAAGGAACCTCTGAATCCTGTCAGTCTCAGGAAACAGTGGAGGATGATAACTCAACTGAGCCTCAAACAGGAAAAGACCTGTGCAGGAGTTACCCAGTGAATTTAGGGCGTATTTGACCCGTGCTAAAAATCGACTCTACGAGGATGGGTTGTCAGCAGCCAAACATCGAAGAGTATTCTCCAAAGACTGGTTGGCTCGCTCAGTCTGCCTGTTAGACTCTGGGTCGAAACCCGAGGAAAGGCTCACGGTGGCCCTCCACTAGTTGCAAAACGCCCACCAGAATTTGGCCGTAAATTGCGGGCCATGGTCAGAAACCATATCTTGAGGGATGCCATGCAGCTGGAAAACATAGTCCACAACAAGAAGGGTAGTCTCTCGCGCTGAACTTGGGCAGCACAATAAAGTGGGCTGCCGTACAAAAACAGTCAACCACGACCAGAATGACAGTGCTGCCTTCCGAAATAGGCAGCTCCGTAACAAAATCAAGAGAGATATGGCTCCATGGGTGCTTAGGGATGGGTAATGGCCGCAGCACACCAGAGGGGGGGAGGTGGGAAGTCTTGTTCCTAGCGCAAATACAGCTCGCCGCTACAAACTCCTGGATGTCCTGCATCATGCTGGACCACAAAAAACGCCGGGCTAAGAACTGCTTGGTCCGATGAACTTGGGACGGCACTGCTGAAAGAACAAATAAACAGCCAGGCGGCTCGCCGCCAGGACCGGGATCATTCTTCAACGCCTCCCGCACAACAGACTGGACGTCCCACTGAATGGGAGCAACAATCTGAGCTGCCGGGATAACCGGCTCAGGAATAGGGTCGTGACCGGAGTGGTCGTGAATCAGGTTAACAAAGTTAAAGAGGTTGAAAAACAACGACCACCGAGCCTGCTGAGAATTATGTTGTTTAGTCTGTTGGATGTATTGGAGAGTTTTATGATCGATCCGAATCACAAACAGATTTTCAGCCCCCTCCAACCAATGGTGCCACCCTTCTAACGCCAACTTGACGGCGAACAACTCCCGCTTACCAATACTGTAATTCCATTCGGCCGCCGACAACAACTGGGAGAAGTAGGCGTATGGGTGCAACTCATTGTCCCAAAGGGGGGGCTGGGACAAAATGGAACCTTAAAAATGACCTCCGACGCATCCACCTCCACAACAAATGGGAGGGAGGGGTCGGGCAAAACGAGAATGGGTTCTGAGCTAAATCGTTTCTTTAACTCAGGACCCTCCCAATCTACTAATAACGGAGCTCCACGACCCACATGCCTCTCGGCTAAAATACGACGCACAGTGTTCAGCTCCCCCCCCCCCCTCAATCACCCGCAGCGGCAGCGGGGGTTTGTCGACTGGAGCCAGGATGAAAGTGCTACTCGGTTTGAGCCTAGAGACTTGAAAAGAGGGGTGGATCTGTAAGGATCTGGGGAGCTTCAACCGAACTGTGACAGAATTCATCTTTCGCACAATCTTAAAAGGACCAATAAAGCAAGGAGCCAATTTCCGTGACTCCACTCTCAAGGGCAGGTCCCGCGTGGAAAGCCAGACCCTTTGGGCAACCTGTCATGGTTTGGGAGCTCTGTTAGCTCCTTTTGTTACTCTCGTCCGGGACGATATTGGTTTGCTCACCATCGGATTCCTTAGCCAGCTGGCATTGATTGGGGGCGTTGCCCGGACTCTATTTAAGCTCCTGCCCTTCCTCGTTCAGGTTGCTGGAGTGTCAGGAAGTAAGAGTATTGGCAGGATCTTAGCTACATTAAGTATTAGTTTGAGTGAGTAAAGGATTTATCAGGGTTATTCCCCTTTACTTTTGGTTTATCGTTCGAGCTCGCCTCTGGGCTACCACGGACGACGTTAGGTCCTTAGGTAGCGCGAGCTTTGGTATTTCCTTTTATTTCAGATCAGCACGTTGCTGGATTTATCTTTAATTCCGAGCCACTGCCCCTGGCGTCCAAACACCTGCGTCATCACAGTACACTCCAGCCTCAATGGAGACGTCAGCGGTGGCTGAAATTAAGAGAGCTATTTGCTAATTCACTTTCTGTTCTAATCAATCAGTGCTCTGAACTGGCAGATAGGCTACACGTGCAGGAGACTGCTCTGCAGAGCGTCCTGTTAGAATTGTCGAAGAATATTAAACCTCTATCGTTACTGACTCCACAAAGAAATGCACAAGCACCACCGATACATTTTCCCCGAGAATCTAAGTTACAACTCCCCCAAAGATTCAGTGGCGAGGCTGGAAAGAGTAGGAGTTTATTGCCCAGTATGAGATATTTTTTAAGGCTCAGCCGTCACGTTTTGTAAATGAGGATTCTCACGTTACCTTTATATTATCCCTGTTGGCTGGCACAGCGCTCAATATGGTCAGCCCACTAATTAGGTCTAACTCACCGGTTGTTAATTCAGTAGAGGCTCTTGTTAGGGAGATGGTTTCTGTTTTTGATCAGGACATTTGTGGACAAGACGCAGCTACGCGTTTAATGCACTTAAGACAGGGAAAAGAAAGCGCAGCTGAGTTTTCTATTGCATTTCGTTCTCTGGCAACAGAAACGGGCTGGCAAGAGGCTCCTCTGATGACAGTTTTTAGCCATGCACTTACAGAGGAGATTAAGGATGTGCTGGCTACGTTAGAACCCTGCTCAACCTTAGATTCCTTAGTTCGTACTGCTGTGCAAATTGATAATCGCGTATGCGAACCCAGCCGGGAGAGACTAAATAAATCTCCGCTGGCTGACAATGGGATTAAAATTGCTAATGGCGATTGTGCATCTCCTAGTTCACTCATTAAAGATTCTACTTCGGTTGAGCCCATGCAAGTTGATGGTTCGTTTTACCGTCAGTCTAAAATACCTATTAGCAGAAGAATAATCTGCTTTAACTGTAATAAGCCGGGTCATATCCGTCCACAGTGTCTTAAACTACGGGGAAAAGGAAAGCCCATATGGCGATTCAGGGGACGCTAGAGGGGCAGACCCAACTTCCCTTCCGAACACTAATCCCCGTAAAACTTACTGTGGGGAGTAAAAGATTTACCATTGAAGCGTTCGTAGATTCGGGCGCAGTGGACTGTTTCATGGATTTTAAGTGGGCTAGGAGGCATTCCGTTCCTACTGTTGCACTTTCACAATCACGTTCTGTCAGAACTTTGAACGGTCGCCCGCTGGGAACGGGAGTTATAACCGAAGTTTCTGAACCATCAGAGATGTTAATCTCTTTTGGTAGCCACTCTGAAGAGGTTCGATTTTTCATTAGCAAGTCTCCCACTTTTCCTATAGTTTTGGGTCATTCATGGTTACGGGAACATGAGCCTTGTATCAGCTGGGGGAAACAGATTAATCCTATACTGTGATGGCACAGGTGTTTGGATGCCAGGAGCAGTGGCTTGGAATTAAAGATAAATCCAGCAACGTGCTGATCTAAAACAAAAGGAAATACCAAAGCTCGCGCTACCTAAGGAGCTAACGTCGTCCGTGGTAGCCCAAAGGCGAGCTCGAACGATAAACCAAAAGTAAAGGGGAATAACCCTGATAAATCCTTCACTTACTCAAACTAATACTTAATGTAGCTAAGATCCTGCCAATACTCTTACTTCTCAAATACCTTACCGGCTCAAGCGTCAAAAGCAGAATGACACTCCAGCAACCCGAACGAGGAAGGGCAGGAGCTTAAATAGAGTCTGGGCAACGCCCTTAATCAATGCCAGCTGGCTAAGGAATCCGATGGTGAGCAAACCGATATCGTCCCGGACAAGAGTAACAAAAGGAGCTAACAGAGCTCCCAAACCATTACACAACCTGATAAAATGGGGCTAAACAGTGCATACTATCTGCGGCGGTCTTTTGTTTCTGTACAGAGTACAACAAAGAGGAACGGACTCTGCCCCAAACTGACCGACAACGCCGAACAGAGTAATTAACCAAAGGAACCTCTGAATCCTGTCAGTCTCAGGAAACAGTGGAGGATGATAACTCAACTGAGCCTCAAACAGGAAAAGACCTGTGCAGGAGTTACCCAGTGAATTTAGGGCGTATTTGGCCCGTGCTAAAAATCGACTCTACGAGGATGGGTTGTCAGCAGCCAAACATCGAAGAGTATTCTCCAAAGACTGGTTGGCTCGCTCAGTCTGCCTGTTAGACTCTGGGTCGAAACCCGAGGAAAGGCTCACGGTGGCCCTCCACTAGTTGCAAAACGCCCACCAGAATTTGGCCGTAAATTGCGGGCCATGGTCAGAAACCATATCTTGAGGGATGCCATGCAGCTGGAAAACATAGTCCACAACAAGAAGGGTAGTCTCTCGCGCTGAACTTGGGCAGCACAATAAAGTGGGCTGCCGTACAAAAACAGTCAACCACGACCAGAATGACAGTGCTGCCTTCCGAAATAGGCAGCTCCGTAACAAAATCAAGAGAGATATGGCTCCATGGGTGCTTAGGGATGGGTAATGGCCGCAGCACACCAGAGGGGGGGAGGTGGGAAGTCTTGTTCCTAGCGCAAATACAGCTCGCCGCTACAAACTCCTGGATGTCCTGCATCATGCTGGACCACAAAAAACGCCGGGCTAAGAACTGCTTGGTCCGATGAACTTGGGACGGCACTGCTGAAAGAACAAATAAACAGCCAGGCGGCTCGCCGCCAGGACCGGGATCATTCTTCAACGCCTCCCGCACAACAGACTGGACGTCCCACTGAATGGGAGCAACAATCTGAGCTGCCGGGATAACCGGCTCAGGAATAGGGTCGTGACCGGAGTGGTCGTGAATCAGGTTAACAAAGTTAAAGAGGTTGAAAAACAACGACCACCGAGCCTGCTGAGAATTATGTTGTTTAGTCTGTTGGATGTATTGGAGAGTTTTATGATCGATCCGAATCACAAACAGATTTTCAGCCCCCTCCAACCAATGGTGCCACCCTTCTAACGCCAACTTGACGGCGAACAACTCCCGCTTACCAATACTGTAATTCCATTCGGCCGCCGACAACAACTGGGAGAAGTAGGCGTATGGGTGCAACTCATTGTCCCAAAGGGGGGGCTGGGACAAAATGGAACCTTAAAAATGACCTCCGACGCATCCACCTCCACAACAAATGGGAGGGAGGGGTCGGGCAAAACGAGAATGGGTTCTGAGCTAAATCGTTTCTTTAACTCAGGAAAAGCAGCCTCAGCTGTTTGACAGCAATCAAACGACGATGAGGTATTCTTCTTAATGAGCATGATAATGGGAGCAGCTGCTGCACTTAAATTCTAGATAAAACTCCTACAAAAATGAGCAAACCCCAAAAACCGTTGCACCTCCTTAACGTTTTGAGGGGCAGGCAAATCCCTGACCACTGATATTTTGCCAGGATCCATGTGGACCGACCCTTCTGAAATAATGAAGCTAAGAAACAAAACTGACTTAGCATTTCAAACGCATTTCTCAGCCTTATCTAAAAGCTTGGCTTTGAGGAGGGCCTCAAGCACTTGTTTGACATGTTGTTTATGCTCCGCGAGACTTGAAGAGAAAATCTGAATTTCATCAAGGTAGACAAAGACAAATCTCTCCAAAATCTCTCGGAGGTCGTCATAAACGAGTGCCTGGAAAACAGAGGGGGCGTTAACCAATCCAAACGGCATGACCAAATATTCATAGTACCCGTCATGCGCATTAAATGCCGTTTTCCACATGTCCCCACACAGATCCGAACCCAGTTATAAGTATTCCAACTTGGTAAAAAAGTGGGTAGCGGTTTTTAATAGTGATATTATTCAAGCCCCTATAATCAATACACGGTCTCAGGCCACCATCTTTTTTGCCCACGAAAAAGAACCCCGCTCCTGCAGGAGACGTGGAGGGCCGAATAAATCCATTAGCCAGAGCCTCCTGAATATATTCTTGCATAGCCTTCCGTTCAGGCCCTGACAGCGAGTATAATGAACCCCTGGGTGAAGTGAAACTCAGGTGGAGACTGTTCAATCGAACTTGTGATGAGAAGTTGAGGCCCGTTGTTTGCTAAAAACCTCCGCGAGATCAGCAGAATTGTCAGGAACATTAGGAGGCAAACAAAAGTTCAAAGCAGCCCCCAAATTCTCACCCTGTTCGGAACCTACCCCCATTAAGTCAGATTCTGAATCAAAGAAATAGCAATCTTCCTCTGGCTGCCGCCAATCAAATTGAGGATCCCACTCCAAAACCTGACATGCCAAACTATCCCTACAGTGGGATCTACAATCAGTCCCCCACTGGACAATCGGGTTATCCTGACTTCCCCAAATGATATGAGGCCTATGTTCCTGTAGCCATGAGTGTCCTAAAATGGCAGGGAAAACAGGAGAACTAATAATAAAAAAACCAGACCTCCGCAGAATGGCCACCAAAAGAGATGAATATAGTCAATGATTCAGAATCTTCGGTGATTAATCCAGTTCCCAGCAGGCAACCGTCCAAAGATCTAACAGCGTGAATGTAAAAGAAGTTGGATAGGAATGGAATGTCTCCTAGCCCACTCTGCATCCATAAAACAATCCATGGCGCCAGAATCCACAAAAGCTTTGATAAATATTCTCTGTCTTCCCACAGTCCATTCTATATAATAATAATAAATATTATTTATATAGCATCTTTCAAGCAATACAGCACAAAGTGCTTCACAAGCAGGTAAAATACATGTACATAAACGCAATAAAGCAAAATGTGGAAACAGGGAATTAAACACCAAAATAGGAAAAATCAAGATAACAAAAGGAGACATACGGGAAAACACAACCATAAAAAGAATTTAAACAGTAAAGTCAGCAAAAGCAAGCCTAAAGAAATGAGTCTTTAAAACAAATTTAAAAGACAGTAGAGACTCAGCATTTCTTATGTTGTTTGGGAGGCTGTTCCAGAGTATTGGAGCCTTAACTGAGAAGGATTGATCACCCTTTGTTTTTAACTTGGACTCTGGAACAGTCAATAATGCTTGCTTGGAGGATCTTAGCAATCTTTTAGGTCTGTAAGGATATAAAAGCTCACTTATATACTCGGGTATGGCACCATGGCGTGCTTTGAAGGTAATCAATTCGGAATTAGACTGGCAGCCAGTGCAAAGATGCCAAAATTGGAGTAATGTGAGCTCTTTTATTTGTTCTAGTGAGCAATCTTGCAGCTGAGTTTTGAACCACTTGCAGTTTGTAAGTAAATAATGAGTCGCAATAGTCTAATCTTGACGAGATAAAAGAATGAATAACTTTTTCCGTATCTTCAAATGACAGAACAGACCTAATTTTAGCTATGTTACGGAATTGCAAATAGCATGACTACAAGCTTCTTTACGTGGAGCTCAAATTTGAGTTCAGTATCAAATATCACACCAAGATTTCGGGAAGAGGGCCTAATATTAGAAGCAAGAGGTCCAACTTTGGTTTTATTTGAGTTTAACTGCAAAAAATTATTAGACAACCAATTTTGAACATCAGCTATACAGTCATGCAAGACCAACACATAGCTGAAATCAGAGGATTTTACTGAAATATACAACTGCGTGTTATCAGCATAACAGTGAACACTTATTTTATGCTGACAAATAATAAAACCTAGAGGTAGCATATAAATAAAAAATAATATAGGCCGAAGTATGGAGCCTTGAGGTAAACCAGAAGCAAGCAGTACAGACGAGGATACATGTTCACCGATGGAAACCAAAAATTTTCTGTTCGACAGTTTGGAAGAGAACCATTTCAGAACCGTCCCAGAGAGCCCAACCCAATTTTTCTGCCTATCAATCATAATGGCATGTTCAACTGTATCGAAGGCAGCACTGATATCTTAAAGCACGAGTAATGAGCAGTTGCCAGAGTCAGCATTCATCAAAAGATCATTGGGTACCCTGAGAAGAGCCGTTTCTGTACTGTGCTGACGTCTAAAGCCTGATTCAAATTTCTAAAAAATATTGTAGGTTTCCACCACTTCTAAAAGTTGCTTTGTGACCACTTTTTCCAAGACTTTTGAAATAAAAGGCAGTTTTTGTTGTGATCCGTATTTCTGCTTGTCATGTTTAAGTTCTGTACCTGGCTCTGCCATGTTTAGGATTCTTGTGTTTAGTGACCACTGCCTGTCTGATCATTCTTAGGATTGTGTATTGTGTTTTTGATATTTAGATATTCTTGTTTATTATTTTTCATATCCGTTTCTATTCATAACCGTTGCCTCAGTTCCCTAGATTCCTGATCATGTTTATTTCTGCCATGCTCTGCTTTGCACTTCGTTTACCCAGTCTTGTCTTGTGTAGGTCTTTGCTCACGGTTTTGTCTTGCGCGCCACGCATTCGGATGGTTTATTGGTTTCTGGGTTTTCAATCTTCCTTCATTATCTCGTGTGCTTCCTTCCTCTCTCTGTTACTATCCACTCTAACAGTTTATTGTTTTCGATTAATTACTAACCAAGGTGAACATTGTATATTTTTACTAACTGACTAACTTGCACTCGGGATTGTATAGCTGCACATACTAATAGACTAAGGATCTCTCAGCATTCGCCCAACCTGTATCTCCGCCCTCCTTGCCTATCACTAATTATCTCTACTGCAGTTTCCACTTATATCTCAGGCTTTCCCTTTTCTTTAGACTGTACACTTCCGGAGCTGTTTATTCGTTCATAGGAATGTCTCGTTATCCCTGTCTGCGTTTTGGCATTCGCCAGATTCATGTAATTAGATAATCCCTCATGTGTCAATCCTGATTATTGTTTCATTGATCGCACCTGTGCTCCCTTATCATGTGTTCACCCCGGATGTGTATATAAGGTGTCTTCACATTCAGTTCCATGTCAGATCGTTATACTTCCTTGTGCCACGTTTTTCGCCTCGACTCATTGCAATATTATCTTTCTGACTGGATTGCCCGTCTATTGATTTTGGTTTGCCCTTTTTGGATATTGTTGCATCTGTGTATTTTTGACCTTTTTTCTGCCCGACCTTGTTATTGTTTTTGCTGCCCTGGTTTTGGATTCGGACTGTCTTTGGCTTATGAGTTTGCTTCTCCTCCAAACCTACGCCTGTGTACCGAACCCTTTTTGTCTGCCCACGAACTTTGTTATTGGTGCCCTGGTTACTATTCTGGATTACGCCCACTGGATACTGTTTTTGGATTGTGGACTTTGTACCGTTGCCAGCTCTGTTGGGGGGTTTCCCCCTTCCGAAATAAAGCCTCCTTTTTGCATTTATCTGGTTGTCGCTATTGGCTCATTTCGTAATCCGCAACAGTTTTGATATTGGTCTAAAATTACTAAGAATGGCTGGATCAAGAAGAGAAGAGGTAGAATGCAGGCAATCTTAAAATAGTCTGGAACACAGCCAATAGAGAGAGAACTGTTTACCACGGAAAGCAGGGCAGGGCCAATAGCTATCATTACTTCTTTAAGGAGCCTAGTGGGTATAATATCCAAGGGACTAGATGAGGGCTTCATAAGTGACACAGTTTCAGTAAGATCCAACAGAGAAATCGGTGCGAAACAACTCCGCAAGTTTAAGCGAGGGCACGACACAGTAACAGATGGAACATGACTGATACTAGACCGTATGACTGCTATCTTGTCAATAAAAAATTTCAAGAACTTCTCACAATCAGTGGGGGATGAAGCTGATGAAACAGTGACTGGAGAGTTCACCAGACGGTCAATTGTTTTGAATAAAAATCCAACATTATGCTGATTTAGCAGCCATTAATTCAGAGACGAATTTATCTTGACATTTTGTACTTCTTGATTATATGAGTTTAACAGGTTTTTCATACATATATGAAGAACATTTTGTTTAGTGGCCTTCCACTTCCGTTCCGCTTTTCTGCATTCCCTCTTAAGGCTGTGAATCTTATCATTGATCCAAGGCGAAATATGTTGCACAGGTGTTGTTCTAATTTTGAGAGGCACAACAGCATTCAGTGCAGACAAGCATGTATTATTAAACAAATTAAGTGTTTCATTGCTCTCAGCAACATGCGCTATATTGACACAATTTATTTGTGTATTTAAAAAAACCAACAAAAAGTTTGAGTCTGTGTGGGAGGTTACCACACGAAAACGAAAGGAATGCTTCACTTTGAAATCGAGGCCCCTGTTGCTCAAACCATAGAACACACCGAAATGGTCGGAAATGAAAAGATCCTTGATCTTGAGGTCGTTCAAATTCATGCCCAGAGTAAAGACTAAATCCAGAGTATGGCCTTGTTTGTGCGTGGGGCCAGATACCCACCGGACTAGGTGAAGCACTCAGTAACATTCAAAAATTCAGGGGCCAAACTGTCTGAGGGAACGTCCATGTGAAAATTAAAATCATCCGCTATTATAATTCCGTCATATTTTAAAACCACTGAGGACAATAACTCAGAAAATTCTGACATAAAACCGTCACTCAATTTAGGAGGGCGATAAACAACAACACACAGAATAGGGTTATAAAAATGAGCTGTGAGCACATCTGAGGCAGCTTTCAAGAGGATCGCAAGGTATTCAAAAGAGCCAAATTTACCGAGATCAATCTCGGAGCAGCTAAACTTATTGGAATAAATAGCAGCTATGCCACCCCCCTCTTTCCTTGTCTTGCTGCTTGAACAAATTTGTACTCAGGTGGACAAGCCTCAATTAAAGTTGCAGCTCTATCATTCTGCAGCCAGATCTGAACAAGAAACATAAAATGCAATTTCCTCTCAATGATATTATCATTAATTAAAAAGCTCTTATTATTTAGAGATCTTACGTTAAATGATGCCATATTGACAACGCTAGCTGATTTTTTTATATCTCAGGGGTCTTAATGAAATATTGACCAAGTTGATGCGACAGCAGCCAGCGTTATTCTAAGATCCAATACGCGATTGTGTTCTTACTGAAGTAATTGTAACAATTGAATGTGAGACCTCAATTACCGGAGAATCAATTTTGACAGGAGAATCGTATAAAAGATGTTCTCAGCTAGCTTCCGAGTACCGAGTGGAGTGGGGTGAATTCCGTCTCTTCTAAAGAAGGCTGCACGCTCCCAGAACAGATTAAAATTATCAATAAAAAATATTTTGTGAGTGGAGCATTCAGATTGCAGCCAAGAATGAAGACTAAGAATTCTTCTAAAACGCCCTATCCCTCGACCCAGAGTTGGAATAGGACCTGAAATAAAAACACGTTTCTTACAGTCCTTGAGCAAATTGAGTAAAGTAGTTGCTACATTCCACAGGGATTAAAGTTCGGAAGGGACATAGGTCTGTCCCTTTTACGCCCCCCATACCGCTGGAGAGACTTCCCGTTTCCCTGAAGCTCAGGGCACTGTGGACGGATCTGATTATACGTTTCCGAAAGGGCTTACAAGCCCGGCTTGCATATGAGCCATCCACCTGCATAGGCCAAGAGTGGAATTTTCAGTGTGCGGAATGGGAGCTTTATGCATGCTACTAGTAGGATTAGCCCCGTTGCCAGCAATAGCCAATGCAGTACATTTCTCCCTGTTACATTCGCGGATGCAATTATAAATTTGCACCGCAGTGCGAACTAAGAAATCCAGAGACAAACAAGGCTTTAATGTAGCCAGAGCGTCCTTAACCTCCTCTGCCAAAACATGAACAAACCATGTCATAAGAGGTGCTTCTGACCAGCCTGTCTCTGTAGCCAAGCAGCGAAATGCGATTGAAAACGCAGCGACACTCTCAGAGCCCTGGGTTAGATGCATTTAACGCGTTGCCACATCCTGGCCACAAGCATCCTGATCAAACACTGATACCATTTCTCTAACGAGAGTCTCCACAGTATTCACTACCGGTGAACTAGATCGAATAAGTGGGCTGACCCAAGTGAGTGCTGTGTCGGTTAACAGGGATAAAATAAATGAAACTCGAGACTCTTCATTTACGAACAATGAAGGTTGCACTTTTAAGTATATCTCACTTTGGGCAATTGAATTTTTACATCGTCCTGCCCCGTCTCCATATCTTGGGGGTAATTGGAGCTTTGGCTCTCAGGGAAGATGTAAGGACTGTGCTTGTGCAACATTTAGTGTGATTTGTGTGGACAGGGCCCTAATACTCCAGTGAGTGTTATCAGAAGGTTCTCCTGTCTCTCCATGGCATTCGCCTGAAGGTGTACTCTTTCCGCCAGCTCTGTCTGTTGATTGTTCAGGGAGGCCAAGCGCAAAAACAGAGAGAAAGTCAGTGGCACAAACACAGTACAAACACAGGGAATAATATAGACCAAAAGTACTCGTGCTCCCAAAGGACATAAAATAGTCCGAACCACGGAAGCAAAGTGAGATAGAAAAAGGGAGAAGAAACTCCAACTATAAGGAGATATAAAGTCATACAGAACCTAACTACAGATAGTTTAGGCTATAGTGCAAAGCTCAACACAGATACTGTAGTGAAGGAGGCGTGCCGGACATCTTGCTTATATAGATTCTGGGGAAGCGCCACCCCAGCTCAATCAATCAGCTGGGTAAGTAATTCGATATCGTCCCGTGACGAGAGCTGCAAAGAAAGGTCCAAACAACATGAACACCGAACAAACCATGACATGATGGCACATCTCGACATACTAGTGTACATTCACTTAAAAAACACTATGTTGTCAATTTTTGCCAGTTCTTTTTTACAATGATATGAGAAATATAATGCTTCATTAGGATGTACAATTTGTTGCATTTCTGTCACTCTTATTGGAAATTGAGAACAGGTGTTTCAAATCCTTGATTTAATTTCTGTTGTGTTCTTTATGGTTTTAACAGTTTCATGTTCAAGATTTCATAGTTTCATAGTTCATGTTCATGTCACAGTTTTAACAGTTTCTTGTATTAGGATTACACATTTCATGTTTCACATTCCATGTCCATATTTTTACTTTTCCATGTTTTTGTTTTTGCCAGGTCTGCCATGCCACTCCACCGCTTGTCTGCGTTCCGCCTCGTGCCTTCGTTGTTGCACATTTCAGAGCTCTGGTTGGCTTTGGTATTTCCCTCTTCCTTCTGTGCTGTGCTGATTCGGGGCTCTCTAAGCTTAATTGACAATTAACTGTTTTTAAGTTACTAACATTTACTAACATTCACTGGGTGGTGTAATTCTTAGACAGGCACATTACTAATATTACTAATTTAGACAGGGAGTTTATTGTCATGATTCCTGCTTTGCTATTTCAAGATCTTGCTGTGCTTTTCTGTTCTGAACATTCATGCTGCTTTCAAACTGCATACTTAATTGGTACTTAAGCTGAGCACGCTCATTCTCTTAATGAGCAAGTCTTGTCCACCAATCTCTGTCCATGTCATGATCTTGCCATGCCTCTTGTTCTGCTTCTCCAGGTGTTGCCCCTCATGTGTCCTTGATTACTTACCCTTTATATGGATGCGGTGGAAGTTGGCTGGCAGACAGTGTCTTGCTCCATGTTCAAGTTCTTGTCCATGTTTGCAAGTTTTGGTTCTATTCAAGTCCCGTTTCCCGTTCCCGTTCAAGTCTTTGCTCATGTTCACGCTTCCAAGTCTTGTTCATAGCCCTTGTAAATATAGCCATAGTCTTGTTTATTTTTCTTGGATTTCTGCCTGGAGTTTCCAGTGGTTTTTTGTTCTTGTCTTTTTAGATCCTTAGTTCCCTGCTCTGTGTAGCTTACCTTAGTTTATCTTTTGCAACCCTTTGGGCCAAGTTTTTTGTTTGCCCTCGTGCCTTTTGTTTAAATCCTCATTTCCCTTCCACCTCGCATCTGGTGTTTCTCTGATCTCTTATCAATTTCAACCATCCCGATGCAAAGTTTAGATTTCCTGCATTGCAGATGTGCTAAAAGGGTAATGTAGAATTAGCAGTTAACCTTTTTGTAAAGATTACTTTCTAATTTAAATACTTTTCTGAATTTAATGTAGCCTATTAATGCAATGTTTTGGTGATTGAAATAAGAAAAACAGGGATGCAAAATGGTCACCTTTCGGGGAATTTCACCGTACTGCAGCTGAAATTGGTCATTTCTGTGATTTGGTGTAGATCTGACGAGTTTTTAAATTGGGGGTAGGGGGTTTTGTGAGAACAGAGAGAGATAGATAGATAGATATAGAGATATATATATATATAGGTGTAAATTGTCCATCACTGGGAATAAAATTAGAACCACTCCTGAATCACAAAAAAAGGCATGGGTCAAAGTTGATGAGTCACTGGGAATGAAATGACAATCACGCCTTGAATTGTGAAAAAAAAAATCTCCTGGCTTCTTTGGCACTGGCAGTTGCACACAAGTGCAACGAACCTGGAAGGTTTAAGACATTACTACCTGTGCAAGCCTAAGCCTGAAGTGAGAATCTCTAGTTAGAGTTATGTTAACCTAATCATTTGTAATGTGAAGTATGAGACTGTTATTGGGCCTGATAAGGTTGATTTTTTTTTTTTTTTTTTGATTCATTTTAGATTTAATGTAAGTCAACACTGTTTTGATGCAACAATTGGTGAAGTTATTTCAATGGAGTCAGTCACTTGTGTACTCGCCATTTCATATTCTACTTCTTGTCTTTATCGTTACAGAAGTTAACTTGCTATGTTTGAACTGGGACTACTTGTTTATGTTGACGTGCATTACCTACCATTTTACCAATGATCTCAACATGTGTTTAGCTCAACCTTTTGTTAATTCCTGAATTGGCCCCAGTTTCTTTGTGAAAGTCAATAACTCCACTAATGTCTCGGCCAGTTATGAAATAATTGAACAATTTGCTTTAGGATTTGTTTTGTCCACGCCCTCCACCACTGACTTCTTCAATGTATTGGAGACAAACAATGCATTTATTGAAGTTAAATATACTTTGTGTCTATAATTAAGGGGACTTCAGGGTAAAGTCTAGAAATAATTGTAATGAGAAAACTAAGAAATAAACACACTCAATAAACCTCATAAACTATAGTATTTTAATAAAAGTTTACATGGTTGCCATGGAAACGGCACTTTAATGACAAAATCTGAATATTTTGTGGCACTGATATTTCAATAAACCAGGGTCAGATTTCATTCAAATTAGCCTCATATGAAAGGTTTAAGATAGTTCTATGAAATGACATGGAATTTTTTTTTTTTTTTTTTGTTTCAACCTGGAAGGTTTGAGAGAGTTCTATTAATGATGTAGCATTTTTTGTTTGGAACATTTATGAATATTCAACAAGCTCTGTTATGTAATCATAACAAAAATCGCTATCATCAACTTGCTTCATTTTCAAAATTTACCCCCTAGGGATGCACCTATCTAGAAAATCCTGCCTCATTTCAAATCTCCAAGAGATTCAACTTCAGTCCAAATTTCAAGTCAATCAGACGAATATTAATGATTATATGAATGCCACAAGGTTGAAAATCAGTCAAAATTGTGATTTTCAGTCATTTGCATTTAAAGTCACGAGTAAAAATTGAAGCAGAGGAAAAACATAGATTCTTGGTGTTTACTGGCATCTAACTGCATTCTTTATTTATTTTATTATTTTTATGTGAAAATCAAAAATATTGAAATTTTCCAAAATTTTTTTTAAATTTTTACTATGAAGACCTCTTAGAGATTAATCAAAATACAAAAGATACTGGACCACCCCAGGTACCCTTCATAGACCATGAAAATTGTTTTCACTGCATCACACCCTGACAGATAGGGTGGAGGACAGATTATAAAATGGTTCATATTGAAACTGAAATTGATGCAGTGGTATCCATAATGCACAAAATGTATTGATGGCTCAGTATGAAGTCCATAATATTTACTTGGTTCACTTTGTCATATAGATTTGAACAATGGGAATAAGCTGTGAGTCAGACATCTGTAATTCTCTTGAAGTCAATTAATGCTGAAAATAGGCTTTGCTGTGCATATGACTGTGATGGACATGTCACAAAAATCAGATTTTTTCAAACCAGATTTGCTGCTCGCAAACCTGTTTTGAGAAGAATGACACACAGCACGGAGAAAATGTTCCCTTGTATATGGAGACATGACTGTCCAGATCCTGGGCTCTAGGACTATAAATCCCCAAATTTTTTATCCCTGGACTTTTTGTCCGAAGAATTTTCGTACCCGAAGAAATTTCGTCCCTGGATTGTTCATCCCCAATAACACTTTGCTCTCTTCCTTCATTATAACTCTCACCCTTATATCATGGTGATCTGTCCATCTTCCATCCGTTCATCCGTCCATCAAACAATCTCGCGACGAAAAGTCTTTAGGGACGAAGAAACCAGGGACAAAAAGTCCATAGGGACGAAAAGGCCAAGGCTGGAAAATACAGGGACAAAAAATCCAGGGACGAAAAGATTTTGCATGCCATGGTGGCCTAAACTGCTGCAATTGATGTGAAAGGATGCCTATAATGCCATTGCAGTTGTCTCCACATGGGCATGCCCTCTAACCCAACCTACCCGTTGAATTACAGCACGGAGAAAACAGCTTTGCAAACAGCCACTAGGAGATGGGCCACAAGAATGACTTTGTTAAGCAGCACCCGATTACTGGGA
Organism: Gymnothorax reevesii; assembly: GCA_029721435.1. Taxonomy (NCBI): domain Eukaryota; kingdom Metazoa; phylum Chordata; class Actinopteri; order Anguilliformes; family Muraenidae; genus Gymnothorax; species Gymnothorax reevesii. The sequence goes on from CM056575.1 coordinate 77,982,398, forward strand.
TAAATTCTATAATTATGGCAAATACACATGTGCCCTGCATCTGACTCATCAAAGAGCCTCTTCACTCACCCAGTCTTCAGTAGTTCTCATACCAATTTGGAAACACTACATGCATAATCTTTGACAGCCGAAAACCACAAATGTGGTAACCTTCAAACATTAAATGCTCAAAGAATTGTTTCAAAGTTGAACTGTGAGGTCGCACCTAAAGCAGCAAACAACCCATCCAGAGGTGAAAGTACTGGAACACATACACAAGGCACATATGCATGCTCACAGCTGTACTGACATTCATACATATACACATAAGCAGCCACACAGACTATTTATATTCATAATATGAATCATATTATATGATACACAGATGTTTGCGTCAAAGCACTTTGGTATTCATCTAGTGTATTCAGATGCGCATTCTATTTGTGAATATTGCTTTTTCTCGTCAATGATTAATATACAACCTGCTTGGCAAACAGACCTTGAATGGGTATCATTTTATTCACATCAGTTTTTACGAAGTTACAGAAGTAAGGCAACATTTTGGTTCTTGTGCTACCATAATTTCCTATTTCAGAAAAGAATAACACTGTAATAGCTAATTGTTCTTTACAATCAGTTTGAAGGACTCAAAAAACCATTGCACAGTGAATACCCTTTTATTCTCTGTAATATCCTTATGCATTAAGACACACTTTTCACTGCAAACTGCTGACAAAGAGAACGTTATTGTATTTGTGCAGATAAATGTCTGATAGAAAAAGAGAACTGCAAAGTTCAAGAGAACAGAAAGAGAGATGATGAGGTGGTGAGAGCCTACTCTCCCCCATATGCGTGATAATGGGCTGATACTCCCCTGTCTTCTAGATCTCCATGCAGCTCATTTGCATCTAATTAGCACTGCCCATAAAGATTTGATGTCCCTAATAGAATGAAAAATGCACTCACTGAGTTTGGTAAAAGAGCAATTAATGAAAATGTGGAGAGAAATCGACCCTGCTGAATTACAGCTTTGCAGTGAAGGGTCTTCTGTCTATATATTCTCACTGTAAACTTTTGTTTGACCCACATCTCTCTCTCTCTCCCCATGTGTTGTATGTTTAAGGTCATTTGTCATTTATAGTAATTTATATTTTGTTTGTTTATGGTTCGTTTCACCCATCGGAAATAGGCACACTGGGTGTGAAGTGCTTCACAGAGAAAAGTGTGGACTGGAAACAATACTTACCAGTTAAAACCTGTCTTTTCTGTCAAATGAAGAGTCCCCTCAAACCACTGTGAAAAGGCAGCAAAGAGAGTTCTGTGGATGGGGCGAGTCATTGACGGTCATTGCAAGATTAGTCTTTCATTCATTTCCTTCTTTGGAGCCCTCCTTCATTTTTGCTTTTGCATCTTTTGATATTGTAACATTTAGGGCCCTATTTCAATGATTTTTCAACGGAGTTTCCAGAAATTGTATGAATTAAACTCCTCAGCCAAGCCTGATGGGTGAACTGCCTAACATACTTGCCCATAGTATCTATCCTGCAGTTAATAAAAATGATCACTTGTGACAGAAAATATTGTTGACCTTTGCTGCAACCAGTTCAGCTATAGTGAGCCAATGTTATCCAAATTAGTAGTTAAGAAAAATTAGTTTTCTGATGCAAAAATTCAACATGGAATTGATACTATGCTATTCAGCTATCAATTATAGTCATCACATCTCAAAAACGCATAGTTCCGTACCGGGGATTTATGCTTAGATTCCTCAATCGACAAATTCAGTGCTCCTTTATATCCTTCTAAGTACTCTTGTTCATAGTCAATCACTCAATTATTTACTTAGGCTCATCTGCGTAACACACACTTATAGTAATAATGAACTGATTGGAATTGGATGAGACACGAGTCAGAGTATAAACTTTCCACAGTAGCTGAAAGACACTGATTGGACGATCAAAAAAGTATTTAAACAATTGCGTAACAGCAGTCAGGTCATATTCTCTTAGTGTTGTGCAACTGAAGATGGCACGACTGCACAGACAAAAAGACTTCCAAAACCAGCCTGAAGTGCTCAATTACATTTACAGGATTTAAATGAGATATGGACTTAGTCAATGGGAATTTTTCCAAATGAAACAGGACTGGAGGGTTCATTCTACCTAATATATTGATGTACATGCAAGAATTCAATGCAGAAAGTTTTTTTTAAATCATTTTATTAGTGCAATTTTATTTATTTATTTATTTATGGCTAGCTGGCTAGCTTTTTTTTATTCTCGGTTTACCATAGCCATAATGATCAGAGAGCTTTTTTGCCATTTTGGTTAGTGAGAGTAACTGTTAGTCTTTGCTAATAATACTGTGGCAGCATTTTTGGTTTTTCCTGATAGCGGAATGTCTGTTCTGTTATCTATAATATATTTGAGGTTGATGTCCGTCTGTCTGTCTGTCTGCGTGTGTGTGTGTGTGTGTGTGTTTGTATCTATGTACAGGTTTTTCTCCTACATTTCTCAACCAATTATCACCAAATTTGGTGTGAATATCCACTTGGACACCAGGAAGGACTTTACGTTACCCAATTTTTGAAAAACGGTCATGCACGCAAAATAAATGGCAATTTCACTCCGGGTGATAAGACAACCTGCAGGAAAGCCCGGCTTTTGAGAGGGCACCACGTTCGTCCACGAATGCAGCATTCTGATTATTCGAACTTCACATCTCCCAAATTCAAATTTGACAGTTCAACACTCAGGGCTGGCAAAATTATGGCCAACAAAGCGGGTAGCAGCTAGTAAGGTATATTTCCAAAATTAATGAAATTACTTAGTGAGTTATACTTGTTCCTTTTAAGGTGTGGAAAATGTTTATATAAGGGATTGAGCTTGGAAGAGGGAATTGCTAGCTTTTCATTGCAGGGTAAATGTTCTGACCATTAAAAAAGCAGTTCCTTTAATAAGTGTGTGTGCTGGCTTGTGGGACTCTGAAGGAAAATGGACAAAATTCTAAACTTTTTCATGAAGAATAGCCATGTCTTGGGTTTTGGAGAGGTTGCTGGTGACCACTGATGTTCAACTGCATCTATATTGATAAACTAATTCTAAATTCAACCAGAAAATCATGAATTCATCTTGAATTTCATCCGTCAAAAGTTGATTTGTGTAAAATGTATAATCATTTTATGATTTGACAGTGGGCTATCTTGAGGGATCTGAAAGTTTGGGGAGCCACCTGAAGAGCTGTCTTATTTGGCTCTGAGAGTGTAGATAATTTAGAATTTCATGCTCAGATGAATTGGACTTTTAGCCAAGGAGGTTATGATCCCAGAAATGTATAGCTTTAACCCCCAGCCACTTTTCAGTTCTCAGTTTTTTTTTTATATCAATGCTGAATTTTCATGAAGATTTTTTAAGTTTGGTGCCCTCTCTACCAAAATCATGTAAAGAAACTGAAATACTATGGAATTCCAAATGCTGCAAGTGTCTTGACGATATTTTCTGGAGTGATTGAAGGTTTGCAGGTATTATTCCAGACCCTGATCTAGCATTAGCTCATTTTACTGCTGTGTTTAATTGTGCTGATAATAAGCATGCTCTGGTCAAGAGATTTTGAGTAAAAAACAAGAAATCCTTGATTTTCGGTTGCTTTATCCAATGATCTTCGCGGAAGGGATGAAGCTTGGCTTAAAGCAAGGGAAACTCAGACACTCTCAGACTGGCAGGTCTCCAGAAAACTAAGAAATAAATGCTGCTAACTGATAAAAAAAGGCTAAATCTGAATATTTCATTTTTTCATTGGCTAAACGTCAAGGGTATCTGCAAAATTTCGGTAAATTGTCAAGTCCCTGAATAAAAGTCCTTCTTTATTACTGTCATGGTTTGGAGGCGTTGAGAGCTTTCTTTGTTGCTCTCGTCCGGGATGATATCGTTTCGGTTCCAATCAGATTCCTGGGCCAACTGGCATTCATAACATAACATAACATAACATAACATGAATGGCAAGAACAGGCCTCTCAGCCCAACTAAGCTTGCCAGTTTCTTTATACTATTGTGAACATTTCCTTTAAGATACTAAATAACTCAATGGTATCTAGCTTTAGGTCAAGCCTGCTCTAGAAAACCCCCAAGGTCTCTGCCTCAACAATATGGTCAGGTAAGCTATTCCACATTGAAATTACTCTTTGGGTGAAGAAATATTTCCTAATATCATTGCTAAATTTACCCTTATTTCAACTTCCATTTGTGACCCCGAGTTCTACTCACAACACTTGGTCGAAGGAATCCTACATGATTCACTTTGTTAATCCCTTATTTAAAGACCTCAATCAAATCACCCCTGAGTCTCCTTTTCCTAAGACTAAAGAGATTAAGGATCTTAAGTCTCTTCTCGTAGCTTTCATCTTTTATACTTGGAATGAGCTTGGTGGCTCTTCTCTGAACTTTCTCTAGAGCCTCTATATCTCTCTTAAAGTATGGTCCCCAGAACTGTACACAATACTCCAGGTGTGGTCTAACGAACGTGTTGTGCAAAAGAAGCATCACCTCCTTAGATTTGTACTTAGTACTCTTGGCAATGTATCCTAGCATCTGATTAGCTTATTTTACTGCTATGGCACAATGGCTAGAACCAGTGAGGGTTTGGTTAAAAATCACTCCCAGATCTTTCTCTTGTGCAGCACATTCCAGTTTTAAACCTCCCATGAAGTAATCCCGTCTAATGTTTTTATTACCTACATGTACAACTTTACATTTTGCTAGATTAAATTTAATTTGCCACATTTCTGCCCAATTCTGAATTCTATCCAAATCGTCCTGAATCACTTAAGTGGACCCTAGACTATTTGACAAACCCCCCAATTTAGTATCATCTGCAAATTTAACCAATCTGCTGTCAATATTCCTATCAAGGTCATTAATGTAATTGAGGAACAGCAAGGGTCCCAACATCGATCCCTGGGGGACGCCACTCCCCACCATACCCAGCTCAGATGAGATATCACTGACCACTACTCTTTGTGTTCTGTCCTGTAACCAGTTTTGAATCCTCTTCAGAATACCTCCTGTAACTCCAATGGAGCTCATTTTAAAAATTAGTCTCTTATGCGGTACTGTATCGAATGCTTTCTGAAAATCCAAGTATATGATGTCATAAGCCCTGCTCTGGTCGTAAGTCCTGGTGGCCTCTTCAAAAAATTCCAGAGGGTTTGTTAGGCATGACCTTCCCTTCCAAAATCCATATTGGCTATCCCTCAAGATACTGCTACATTTAAGAAATAAGTCAAGCTCATCTTTTATGATAGATTCCAATATTTTGCATAAAAGGCAAGTTAAACTAACTGGCCTGTAGTTTCCTGGCTCGGTACGGTCCCCTTTCTTATATAATGGTATTATATTGCCCTGTTTCCAATCATTTGGTAATTCTCCAGTTTCTAAAGACCGTCTGAAGATGGCGGATAGCGGCTTAAAGATGAAATCACCAGCTTCCCTGAGCACTCTAGGATATAAGCCACCAGGACCCGCCACCTTATCTGCTTTTAGTTTATGCAACTTGTCTAATACTTTGTTATGCCGAACCTCAATTTCCGCTAAATAATCTTGAGCATTTGACATACCCTCTGGCCAAATAAAGACCCCCTCTGAGGTAAAATTCTCAACAAAGTAACTGTTTAAGACATCCGCAATATGCTTGTTATCATATAGCAGCTATCCATTTTTAGTCTTTATGCACTTAACCTGCTCTTTAACTTTCCTTACAGTACTGAAAGAAGCGCTTAGGGCTAGTTTTTGCCCCCTCTGCAATTTGCCTTTCATACAGTCTTCTAGCATTCCTCACCTCTTTTTTGACCACAGCCCGCATTTTACAGTATTCAGCCCTAGTATTCTCATTGTTATCCTTTAATTTTTTATTCTCATTGTTATCCATTGTTATCTGCTTCTCTTCGGGTGAGTCAGAGTCCGTAGAGTATGAGAGCTGAAGAGGAGCAGAAGCTGGACGAGGAGGGAGTCTTGCTGCGTCTGGGATGTTGATGGTTGCTGGGGCTGATCATCACTGTCGCATCAAATGTGGGGGAAAAAGAAATATATTAGTGGCCTTGTTTTTAAAAGTAATAATCATCTCATAATAATTAACAAATTTGGAAGTAAACATAAAACTCACACACATATATATATATATATATATATATATATATATATATATATATATATATATATATATATATATTATAGTCAGCGCAAAAAAAGAGTATACATTTAGAATTCCCGAGGAAAAAAAACGAAACGAATCCAACCATTTTGATTTGCGTTTATTTAATTTTTATTCACAAGGGCTAATTAATATTTTGTCGTGTTCCCATGATTATCAATGACCATTTGGAGTCTTCTGGGCATCGAGTTTGCACGATTTACAAAATAAGATCGGTCCATATTGACCCACAGCCTTTTTAGCGTTTCCCGCAGTCGATCGATACTGGATGGCCGTGACTTCCCCAGCTCGTTTTTCATAGCATTCCACGCATTTTTGATGGGATTTAAATCGGGGGAGTTGCCAGGCCACTCAAGTGTGGGGGTATTGTGCTCTTGAAGAAACTTTTGTACAGATTTTGCCTTGTGCGCTGGGGCACCGTCACACGTAAAATATTCACAGTGGTGAATGTCCCAAAACACGAGGAAGTGGTTTCTCAAAACATCCAAATGAGTGCTTGCATTCATGGTGCAAGGCGACAGCCTCGGGACCTGAATGATTTAGAGGCTGTCTGCAGGGAGGAGTGGGCCAACATCCCTGCCAAAATGTGCACAAACCTTGTCAACAACTATAAAAGTAGTTTGACATCTGTGCTGGCCAATAATGGCTTTTCTACAAAATATGAACATGATGTTTGTCCAGGGGGTCAAATACTTATTTTTGACCAAAAATATGCAAATAAATTCCTAAAATGCATACAAAATCTTATTCCACTGTTTTTGGTGATATTCTGTCTCTCACTGTTAAAATAAACCTATCATTAAAATTATAGACCGTTGCACTCTTTGTTAGTGGGCAGACCTGCAAAATGAGCAGGGGGTCAAATACTTATTTCCCCTACTGTATACTAAGTATGTACGAGTTCTGTTTGGTGTTGAGACGTTTGGGAGGTTTTTTCCTCACAGAGTTTAAGAGCAGAGCCAGTCTAAACTTACTTCTCGACGTGTTTCCTCTTCAAGTGCCTGGTGAAAGTTGACGTTGTACTGCCCAGGGTTCAATTACTTTTTTCAATTACAATTGACTGTAATTACAATTACTATTACTTTCCAATAAAAAATGTCAATTAACATAAAATTACAATTACAGATAAATTAATCCTCTTTTGAGCTTTTGGCATGGAATTTATTCTAAAGAGTGGAATCAGGAATTCCTTTAAACCTTTTATTTCTTGATTTTTCTCTTTTCTCTTTATTAATATAACCATTTTAGGGCATCCCATAATTAATAAGGGACACACCCTTTAAGGTTATCAAGTGTGTAATGAAGAGGCCTGACAAAAAATGTTAAAAGAATTGGTGTGAGAAATTTTATGCTGTCAGAATCAGGATTAATAGAATTCTCAAATGTTTATTTAAAATGTTAAACTTCTGAGATTTCCATCGGCTCTGATTCTAAATTGAAATTTGGATGAGCTCAAAGTCGTATGCACAATCAATTTGTTGGAATCAAAATAGATGGAAATCTGAAATACTTAGGGTTTCATACCTTAAACATTTCAGATTTCCACCAATTCTAAATCTTACAACGTACAAGTCTCATTGGTGGCAGCCTCATCCACACCAGTCTTTTTTCACAAGGGAGCACCTTACAGGTTATTGGACAATCAGCCTGGGCTATTAAGCAATTTGGCTTCAAGAGAAACCGTCAGTTTGTTTTTATTTATTCGCTGTTTATTTCTGTATGATTTTCCGAGGGCAATCAGCGAACATAAGGTCACAACGAAGACTGCACATCTACTTTCTGCATTGTTTAAATCCACTTCACCCCAACCTAGAGCTTCACTGATTTAAGCTAGAAAGGTCGCTGGATATAACTGGGGATGTTCGTGAAGAGCGATAAGTTATTTTCTGCGCTTGCTTGACTCACAGGTCTATAGCCAACTCCATTATACACATTGTAGGAGAAGCGTCTGTCTATTTGCATTGTTGCTTGGAAGTGCATCCGTAGCCCTTGTAATCACTTTCATACGCAGCCGGATAGCTCCCAGAGAAATCGATGCTTGCACCTGGGTTGGTTTTTCTGGAAATCATTTATTTTCATATTTTGGAGTCGCACTGATAAGTGCACTTTTTTTAAGTGCCTTTATTCCCAGTTTTTCCGTTTTGTTAATCTGTTGCAAATGGAATGATTTTACGCATCTTGAAGACTTATCAACCTTATAAATGACCAAGATACGGTGTTAGGCGTGTCAGTAGATAAGTGAACATGTGGCCACTGAAGTTCGGTCACATTCCCACTGAAAAAGACAGAAAGGATAGAAGATCAATTAGCAAGTAATTTATTCTCATGAGTTCAGCTTCATGCATATTTTTTTCTTGATGACAAAGTGCAGATATAATACGACCGTGCTGAATTCATATTGCACGCCAACTAGTTTCTTTTTCCTGTAACGTAACATCCCATTTCCCAGCACCAATGATAAAATATAAAAAAATTGGCAACTCGGGTATTTTAAAGCTGAGTTATGGGGCACTAAAATGAGGCGCCAAAATCTGTGCTTCGATTCAGTCTGGCAGATGGAGATCTTACAATAACCAGTGTTATATTGGAAGTGAGTTTCTTTGCCAAATGTCATAAAGTATATAACATGAGGCTAGGCTAGTTTGGTGTCGCCAGCCTAGGAGTCACACCGAATGTTAGCTGTATGCTTACACTCTGCTAATATCACGTTCACGTAGCTTAGGACTCAGAGACATTGACACACCTGGCCCAACTAGAGAGGATGTTTGAGCTCCTGCTTCTGCTGTTATCCTCGTCTTTGTAACTGACTGTATGAACTGCATTTGACAAAGCAAACCCACGGAGACAGAATGAGGCAGCATTTGGACGTATTTTCCACTAATAAACCCTCTCTAGTTGGTCTTTCCCGCCTCTGTTTATTGAAGATAAAAAACAAGACTTGGTGCAAGCTAGTATATGGCTGGGCAGCCAAGTGCTGTATGACAATGTTGGCCCAAGAAAAGGGTGCTAAATGGGGCAAAGCTCACGCAATTATATGAAGTGCAAGTTTAGTAATGAGTTGGAGCTGATAAATTATTTACAAAGTGGGTGGGGAGAGTGGGAGAGTAGGAGTGTGAGTGAGTGTGAGAGTGAGGGAGTGGGAGTGAGTGAGAGTGTGTGAGGGAGTGGCAGGTGAGGGGGGCGGGTCTTGAGTAAGGAAAATATGTCAAAATTAAGGGTAGCAATTATCGATTTTGTGAATGTGATTTTGAGAGAGACAGCAGCAACAGATGTAGATAGCAGATAAAGTATGGATGCATGTTCCTGAATCATAATGAAACAATAAAGTTATTGTTACATTTGTGCTAACCAGGAATGTGACGTCACTCTTGTGAACACATGGCAGTTCCTATATAGTGAGGGTGTAAGAGCTAACATCTAAGATTTTTTTTTCCCCATGTTTCGTCTTTAGGCATGTTGTGGACAAAGAATCCACAGTTTCAAGTAAAACCGCTTAATAAACATGTTCGAGTGAAGGAGCTGCCATGTGTTTACATAAAGCGTTATGATATTGGTGATGAATGAATACGGTTAACTGCAACAAAAAAATTGAAATGCAATTACAGTCGCCAGTGTGACTACTGCTTGAAATTTTCTTCTCGTCACTGATGGATTTTATTCGTCAATGACGAAAATGACAAGCAGCAGTGGGAACCCTAAATAGATGAATTGGCTGACATTTTTACTGATTCACTGGACTAATTCTGACGCATACCTTGTGAGACGAGACGGGATGGGAGACTGCGGAGGCAGGGAAAAATATACATTGTAACATGTTTTTGAAATAGATGCCTCTTATTGGCTGCATTTAAAGAAGGCTGCATAGTAATAATGAGGCTGTACCAGGACCAGCTGCTTGCCTGGATTTTGAAATCCCCTCGACCGTTATGTCCGAGACCAAGACGAGACCAGAGAGTGTCGAGACCGAGACAAGACCAAGACCAGGTAAAAGTGGCCTGGAGACCAGTCTCGAGACCAAGACCGGTCTTGAGTACCACAACACTAATTTTAACATCACATCAATCTGGTTTCAGGCTTGGACATAGCACCATTACAGCAGCTTCATCGGTTATAAATGATTAAGTAACAACTGTGGATAGAAACAAAAATGTGTGGCCCTATTTATAGATTTAGCAAAAGCATTTGACACAGTAGACCATATTCTCATATTAAATAAGTTGTCCTCCATTGGTCTTGGTTACAGACCATGCTCATGGTCCAGGACTACCTCTCAAATAGAACACAAGCTATTATTCCTGGGGATCCGCAGTCTCAATTTTTAAAGGTGACAAAGGTGTACCCCAAGTTTGCATTCTTGGTCCTATTTTGTTCACAATTTATATAAATGACATTGCTCGTAATGGAACAAATTGCAAGGTTCATTTTTATGCTGACGATACAGTGCTTTATTCCTCTGCCCTAACATGCTTACAGGCCCTCACATATTTACAGTATTTATTTATATTTTACACTTAAACTGGTTTTAAATGCTGATAATACAAAGTTCATGACCTTTTTTGCGCAGAATGCAATTATGCCATGTGACTCCATTTTCTCAGTGACTGGTGCTCAAATTTAGCAGGTTCAGTGTTACAAATATCTGGGTATTTGGTTGGATCATGACTTCTCTTTTAAGACGCATTTGTACAACCGTTCTAGGAAACTTAGAATGAAAATTGGGTTTCTTTACAGAAACAGGTCCTGTTTTTAGTTTGGACAATAGGAGGAGGATTGTCGAGGCAACAGTATTACCCATATTTGATTACTGAGATGTCCTTTACAGGCATGCCTCTATCAGTACCTTAAGACCCTTCCATGCAATCTGTCATAGCGCATTGCGCTTCATCACAGGTGATGGTTTCCGAACCCATCACTGTGCCTTATATAATTCTGAAGGGTGGTTTTCAATTCATTTTAGAAGGAAGCTACATTGTATTTTATTTATTTATAAAGCTTTGCTAGGGAAACTTCCCTCATATCTCACTAAGCTCTTATCCATCAAAATCAGAAGTCAGCATACCAGATCACAAGAATGGTTTTTGTTACAAAACCCAAAACCAGTGAAGTTGGCACGTTATGTAAATCGTAGAAAAAAACAGAATACAATGATTTACAAATCCTTTTCAACTTACAATTAATTGAATACACTGCAAAGACAAGATGTTTAATGTTCAAACTGAGAAACTTTTTTTTTTTTGCAAATAATCATTAACTTAGAATTTAAAGGCAGCAACACATTGCAAAAAAGTTGGCTCAGGGGCCTTTTTACCACTGTGTTACATCGCCTTTCCTTTTAACGACACTCAGTAAACGTTAGGGAACTGAGGAGGCCAATTTTTGAGGCTTTTCAGGTGGAACTCTTTCCCATTCTTGCTTGATGTACTGCTTAAGTTGTTCAACAGTCCGGGGTCTCCGTTGTTGTATTTTACGCTTCATAAGGCGCCACACATTTTCAATGGGAGACAGGTCTGGACTACAGGCAGGCCAGTCTAGTGCCCGCACTCTTTTACTACGGAGCCATGCTGTTGTAACACGTGCAGAATGTGGCTTGGCATTGTCTTGCTGAAATAAGCAGGGGCGTCCATGAAAAAGACGTTGCTTGGATGGCAACATATGTTGCTCCAAAACCTGTATGTACCTTTCAGCATTAATGGTGCCTTCACATATGTGTAAGTTGCCCATGCCTTGGGCACTAATACACCCCAATACCATCACAGATGCTGGCTTTTGAACTTTGCGCCTATAACAGTCCGGATGGTTCTTTTCCTCTTTGGTCCGGAGGACACAACGTCCACAGTTTCCAAAAACAATTTGAAATGTGGACTCGTCAGACCACAGAACAGTTTTCCACTTTGCATCAGTCCATCTTAGATGAGCTTGGGCCCAGCGAAGCCGGCGGCGTTTCTTGGTGCTGTTGATAAATGGCTTTCTCTTTGCATTGTAGAGTTTTAACTTGCACTTGCAGATGTAGCGACGAACTGTAGTTACTGACAGTGGTTTTCTGAAGTGTTCCTGAGCCCATGTGGTGATGTCCATTACACACTGATGTCGGTTTTTGATGCAGTACCGGACCGTAGATGATGAAATCCCTAAATTTCTTGCAAAAGCTTGTTGAGGAATGTTGTTTTTAAACTGTTCGACAATCAGCTCACGCATTTGTTCACTAAGTGGTGACCCTCGCCCCATCCTTGTTTGTGAATGACTGAGCATTTTAGGGAAGCTGCTTTTATACCCAATCATGGCACCCACCTGATCCCAATTAGCCCGTTCACCTGTGGGATGTTCCAAATAAGTGTTTGATGATCATTCCTCTACTCTCTCAGTTTTTTTTGCCACTTGTGCCAGCTTTTTTGAAACATGTTGCAGGCATCAAATTCCAAATGAGCAAAAAATTACAAAGTTTACCTGTTCGAACATTAAGTAACTTGTCTTTGCAGTGTATTCAATTGAATATAGGTTGAAAAGGATTTGCAAATCATTTTATTCTGTTTTATTTACGATTTACACAACGTGCCAACTTCACTGGTTTTGGGTTTTGTAGATTACTCTGACATTCATTTGTGTAAAGTACAAATAAATTCAGCTTGGGGAAAGTTCAATCAAGAAGACTCTCTTACGCACTTCAACTCCGTTTATTCTATCATTATCATGCATGCTCACTCATAAATCTCTGCAGTCTTTGTCTGAGGCTGACGATTGAGCGCTTAGCTGGTGTAGCAGCTGATCTACTCTATCCAACTGTTGTGCATCGCTAGCCAATCGTTCTGCTGCTGTCTTTTTAAAATATCGTCGCTGTCGGGCGCAAACCTCCTATGTCCAAAAATCATGATTTTTATTTTTTTCCATAAATCAATACTATTGGTCACCCTTTATGTCTGAATGTGGTTTTACAAATATTTAACCACTGAAAGTATTTAAAACCGCCTGTGACTAGACCTCCTAACTCCATTGGATCCTGAAACTGTCGACCAAACATCCTAACTCCACCCCCACCCCTCCGCTATATTTTAAAGTACATCAACAAGAGGAGCGGATACATTACTGTTGTATTTCACTGCGCTAAACAGCTCAAAGTGTTTTCATATAAGGCTTCGGTTACTGCAAATTCAATCAAAAAGTATTCAGTGTACCTGATTCATCGATTTTAACAACGTGTCAAAGTACTGCACTTGCCAGCGATGTGATAAGAAATTACCAGAGCAACGTTATTCACAGCCTGTCTCTCGCTAGCTATCTTCAGATACTTCATTGAAAGTTATACTTATTTAAAAAAAAAAAGACGAAGCACATTTATTCTATGGCAATCTCTACAGACAGAACATAATCAAAACTGTTATTTAAACACATTTGGGTGTCCAGCCTTCCTCAGGAAACAAACTTCTACACACACGGTGAGTCATTAGCAGGTGAAAGCGTCCAGTAATCAGAGTACACCGGCTGGATGCCGACACGTTTTAAAGTAAAAGTTTTTTTTTTTTTTTGTAATTCAGTATCTCCAATCTGGAATACTTAATCAGGGAACTTTGCATGATCACCTTGGCTTTTCCACATGTCCGGCCCCTTTCCTCATATCAGGGAAACTTTCACAGTTTGCAAGTATGTCCCTTGACACATTCCCCTCGGCTACTGCTATGTTCAAAATCATCATTCAATCTTTTGTAAAGGCAGTAGAAGGAAATATGCTGTCTAGAGATGAAGCTCAGATTCTTCTTTATGAGGGCCTGTCTGGTCAACTGGAGGCACCTAGGGGAACTCTAATCTACATAAACCTTCCCAGCAGACCCTTCCCAATTTGCATCCCTGTAGCGCATTGGCCAATTGCGCGCTACTTCTGAAAAGAGCTGCCGAGCACTGCTGGTAGATACGGCCACTGCTGGTTGATATGAGGCGGGGAGCGAACCCGCACTTCTGCTTCGCAACGCGATGCCTCGTTTTTTTTTCATCTTCATTATTTCAAGATTTGCTCAGGACGTAAGAGTTTCCAAAAGCGCTCCTATCTCTAAGTTGATGATACCGTAATGCAATGAACTACTGCAGCCACTGCGGCCGTCATAATCAGTGATGGCAAAAACCTTGTATCTCCACTTTCGTTGGTCACAAACCTCCTAACTCCATGTGAGCTTGATGTGGATAAAATATTTATAAAGTATTGACACATTCAAATATCTGACTACATGTAAAGACAGAATACCAAATTTGATGATGTCGTGTCCAGTTATTACAAAACCATGCGGTTTTTCTTTATTTCCTGAAAAGTAACAGTTTTGGACATTGGAGGTTTGCGCCCGACAGTGACGATATGTTATTTCTCTCTGTCCTAGTCGCTCATGCTGCTGTTTGCGGGCCCTCTTCCTCCCCAACGCTACCATGCTCTCGTCAGACCTTCTGTACTGCCGCTTCAGCTTTGACAACCTTCAGCCACCACCAGTGTCTGGACTCTGAGGGGGATTTTCCTGCTGCTGCTCTGAGCCGTGCTCCTGCTCTATGAGTCTTCCCGAAGAGTCCAAGCACCGAAGACTCGTCTAATTCTGAGCATGTCCTTCATCCACTTATGCTCAACGCAGAATAAATACTTCCTGGTTTCACTTGGGTCTTTTCTGATTGAAATACAAATATCATGATGGACATTTTCTTTGAAGAACCACATAATATCAAACACCTGCTTATAATACTATTTATCAACCACAGGCATGAATTTCAGCATTTTATTAAAATCTGCCACCCTTTTAGGAGGGGAATTTATCGTAATTCTTTCCACAACTCATCAACATGCTTTCCCCTCCTCATGGATTTGATGCTCTAACATTTGAAATTCTCAAGCTGATGGGAAGTTTTGCACTGAATTATTTTTGTGTCATTGAGGTAACCTTATAGAAGGGCACTACCTTGTAATTAAGACATTGGGTACATGATTGGAAATCCATGAGGTCAGCTGCTTTCATTTGGATGACAATGTATGGGTTTTCTCCGTTGGATTTGAGAATGATGTGAAGTAGTGATGGCGGGGAAAATAACTCGATTCAGACATCGATCTCTCTGGATATGATGGACTTTGTCCGTTTCCTATGTGGCAGAATGACCTGGAGTTCAGTACCTTGTGGTTATAAATTCAGTTATTGGATGAGAAACTCTGCCACGGCAAATGCCATTACCCTGCTTCGGTTTTGCGAAATACAGCAATCATTCCATGTTGTAATGTGTTTTAAATCTTTCTGATTAACAGTAATTCTTTCAGGAATTTGATGAAATCACCCGCAATGTCATTACATTCATGACAGATTTCAGTTTAGAAGCCATGCTACCTGAAGTCTGTGGAAACAAACCCTTATAAAACTGGACGTCTGATTGGTTTAATTGAAACTAATTTCTCATCAAAGCCATGGTCTCATTGGTTCAAAGTGTCAAATAGAACCTTGTTATTTTCTAAGTACACTAAGGGAACTGCAACTTCATAATTCTGTTCTGAATCCAATTTTATATCATTGCATTGAATACCTAAACTTAATCATTAGATAGAACTACATAATACCAACTATGTGCAATAGTTAACTTCATTTTTATCAAAATGTCAGTTAGAACCCTATAATTCTTAGGTCTTTAAATGCTTTCAGAGTATTGTTTAAAAAAAAGGCGATGCAACACAGTGCTAAATATTACTCCTGTCCCAACTTTCTTGAAACACGTTGCTGTCAAAAAATTCAAAAGGACTAAATATTTTTCAAAAAACAATACATTTTTCCATTTTCAACATTTAATATGTTGCCTTTGCACTATTTGCAAAATATATATTCGGTTTAAATGATTTGCAAATAATTGCATTCTGTTTTTATTTACATTTTACACAGCGTCCCAACTTTTCTGGAAATGGGGTTTATAAAGAAATAAGAAAATTGTTCTATGCTTACTTTTGCCATGACAAAAATTAGCATTTTTCTAGAAAGGCTTGGATATATGGATATACAGTACCAGTCAAAACCAGTTAGGACACACTTTGCTAATGTCACAGCACTCTGTTTTTAGAGAAATCTAACTAGCTGAACTTTTCTATAAAATCTCATATGGAATCTGGTACAAGCTAATCAGTCAGAAGTTAAAAGAGAATAATTTACTTGTTTGAATAGTGTCCAAAATTTTACAATTCTCAAAGAAGCCATAATTTGCAAAGTAAGCAGACAATGAGCTCTCTCCATTTTTCAACAGCCAAATTAAAGACAAGCCGTTTTGGAATTTATTGGGCAAAAAGGTCAATGAAAAAGCAAACCACAAGTGCAGCACATCAGCAAACTCCTTATAGCCACATAACGGCTCTAGTAAAGGAAAATGTGAGTATGCTCTGAAAATATGACAGCAAATGCTGGTTAGTTAGATGGATTTAAGAGTCAGATCCTTTTTTTTTTTTGCTAAATAAACGGAGACTATATCTTGATTTAACATGTTTTATTCTGAAAGTCACTTTCACATTTCTTTCCATATTATAGCTAGCATCTTTCATCTAAAATTTCCTGAGCAGTTAGTTCACAGTGTCATGGTTTGGAAGTATTGCGAGCTCTTTTTGTTGCTCTCGTCCCGGACGATATCGTTTTGCTCCCAATCGGATTCCTGGGCCAGCTGGCATTAATTGGGGGCGGTGCCCGGACTCTATTTAGGGACTTTAGTTGCATATTTGAGGTTTAGTGATAGTTAGAAAGGGAATCTTTGTTTTATATTTCCCTTTTCTTTTTGTACCTTCGAGCTTGCTTGCTTTCTACCTCGGACGAGGTAGGTCCCGTGGTAGTGCTGACTCGCATTTTAATTCTGTTTGAGTCTCCCCGTTCTCAGCTGTTTTTGCCTTTTAATCCTGGCCGCTGCTTTTGGTGTCTAATATACAACGGCCATCACAAACGGCTTTATGTGCAGTTCAGTGACAACGGGCTGCATCCTAAGATGGCTGCATTTTTAGGGGTCCTCACTTAAATCCGCCAAACTGACAGGATGTAATTTCATCTCTGTTATAAAACTTTGGTAGAAGCGTGTCGTCTCTGGTTTCCCTAACCCTAACCTTTACTCTTACCCCAAACCCTGAACCTAGCCCCAAACCTAACCCCAAATTTAACTTGTCCCAAACCCTAAATATTATTTTGACAGATGTAAATAAGTGACGAGCCATAAAAATGCGGCCTTCTAAGGATGTAGCCTACACTTTGAGTTGCACCGAATGACTCATTCATTGGACAATAAAAACCAGTACGCAAGTCATCCATTAACAAATCACAATGGCATTTATTTATTCAAGATATTATTGCCCCCTACCCCCCTCCAGGCTCAACACACACACACACACACACGCACACAACAGTCAGCATTTTTCTGCATGCTTTTGAGCACATTTTACATGCATTAATGTTTGTGCATGAAATTGTTCATGTAAACTAGTATCTTTACTTTTTTATTTTATTTTTATATATTTGAGTACATGCAGGGTTGGGGGTGTGATTTACCTTGTTTTTGAGCTAACAGGTACATAAACATGTTAAATTAAAGAATGGTAATGAGCTCTTGAATACAAAGCATTGCACTGCAATCAAGCCCTTTATCCCTATGCATTTCTGGGTTTTAAAATGAAAGCTCTAATCTGCCTTATAGAGGATCATTAAATTGTGCATTTTACACTTCAACAACTGCATTTTGATTATCTACTGCAATGGAAAGCAAGCAGCTCTGTTCCTGCCAACTTAATTACTTACTGTAGAATCCCCCATTATTGTTGAAATTAGAGTGTCAGGGTCAAATGCACTATTAGTCTGAAAATTAGACACTGAATGAAGAACAAACACTGCATCATAGCTCCAGTTCCTGCACAGTTTTTCCTGAGTGATACAATGATATTGCAAAGCTGTGAAGGGTTAAAGACAAAGGGTTTCACAAACCAACCATGAAAATAAAAAAAGGAATGGAGTGGAAGGCAGAGAGGAAGGATTGGACTAGCGTTGCGCCAGACATCTGGTGATGGGTCATTAGTTAGATAGATGATTATCTGGGTTCACCAGTCTAATGCTAGAACTCTTCACCATATGCTAAACAGTGAATTGTTCCTTGGTCATGAGTTCCACATTCAGATTAATATAATCAGTGCAGTGTTTGTGCTTTTTTTGTGAGAGTAAAATGCAATGTCTCTTAATTTTAGAAGGGATTACAGAAATAAATAATTCAATTTCAGTCAGAAGATGCTGTGCATTTATGATAAAATAAGTGATACAAAGATATCAGATGGAAGTGGAGGGCTCTTGATACACTTACTTGCTTGGAATCGTGCACAATTTCAACACAAGTTCATAATTAGGCACATGTATAACTCGGAGTAATTATCCCTGGTGTAAGGTTGTTAACACAACATTTCTTTATCCCCTGGAGGATATTCATTTAATTAAAATTCACATTGTTCCTTTTTCCCTCATCTGCATTTCTTTTTGCTTTGTAAAAATAGGATGTCGCATTCATTATTATTACTAGGGCTCTGCCAAAAATATGCAATATGCACTTGGCTGAAAATAGCATTTTATTTATGTATATAGTCTAAATGTAATTTCATTCAAATTTCACCCACATGTTTTGCAAAAACACTCATATCGCCCAAACTCAATCTAGCCAATTTTTCTGCAAGCCATGGCAGAGATATTTAGTTCAAAACCCAAAACTGAGAACTACTCCAACTGCTGAATCTTTAGCTCTCTGAGCATTCTTGACTCATGTTCATATTGTTATGATTTACTTGTACTTTGTTTCGTAACTAAGTGATCTGTAATTGCGATATTTACCATTTTTACATAGATTATAAGAATAGAAACAGATTATGTGATGGTTACAAAATTTGAAAAGGTTATATTTTGGGGGAAAACATTAACAGTAAAAATAAAATTGAACTATCATTGATAAAAATTGGCTGGTGGTTGCACAAGTATCAATATTAGCATTTTGATAAAACAGGATTATTTTTTCTTTCTGATGATTTTTTTAAATTGTTAAGTTACAGCATGTCTCACTTCCATTATGAACTCTTTAAAGAACAGATAAAAAACTCGTAGAAGCCTTTCCACGCTCTTAAATTAATTTGCAAGAATGTCACAATCACTTATGTGAAGAAACTAGAATTAGACATCAAGCATTGATCCTGACTTAAATGTTGTCATCAGTTCTGCTATCACATACCCTGTGTAAGGCTTAAAAAATGTTGGCACTTCCTTGGGAATGACTGGCACTATGAAGCTGTTGAAAACTAAATAATTTTTTCATAGTGACTATTGAGCTACGATTCCTCTAGGCCCATGAAATAATGCATTGTATTGAGCTGTAATTCTCTACTGAACAACAGCGCTGCAATCTTGCTTAATAGGAACCAGCCATATTGGCTATGATTGCCCACAAGATTCCAGGACACACACACAAAAACGTGCACTTCGAACACCATGAGCCTGGATTTGTTTTCTGTTTTTTTGACACCACAACGATAATTTTTTTTTTAAATGACCAATTGGTATACTCCTAGATATGTTCTTTTATTTTTTAAATCTCGAAACAAGTTTGATAAACTATTCACTTCCAAATTATTAACACTATTGTCCTACAGTTTTTTTTATTTTAATGAAATGAACAATGCTCATTCTTTACTTGGCTCCTTTATCTAAAAGATAAATGCAAACCGAAAATGATATTTTATATGCACATTTGAATGTCCTTTATTGCTTATTATGTACAAGGGCTCAATTTATTAAATAATATAATTCATAAATCAACTAAATGGAGCCCATTATATGGTTTGCCAGATACTACATACAGCTAATGTTTTAACCCTTTGTTTAGTGATTTATCTGGTGGTTTACAATTGAAACATGACTGATCTCTCCATACTGTATCTTGTATGTAAGGCAATGGGTCTTGCCACAATAACCAGGGTTCTCCCACCTCATCTTTATTTTGGTGATTCACAGGAGTCAATGGGCGGCCTACTTCATTTTATTCAGCCAGCTACCCAGTGAAGAAAAGCAAGCGCACACACCTATATGTGTCTATGTGGTTTAGAGGGACATTTTCTCCAAACCTGTCCGGCGGTGGTTTATGGGGCCTACCCTTTCCCAAAGTCCTACAGCTACAGGAGTTAGACTACCACACTCTAAAAAAAATAGAAGAAAATTTAGCTGAATTTAGCTTTCAGATACACCCTACAGTACTTGATACACACCACCCTAACACTACTGTGATTTATGAAGACAGTTCCAATTGTGACTTACAAGATCCCAAAAAAAAAAACACAATGGGGACTTTAAAGGGACAATGACGTCACTTCATACACTCCTCCTCAACTTATTTTTTGTAAGGTTCGAGTTAAGTAGGTTAATACTTTACTCTTTCTTTGTTTTATTTTTAAATTTTTATTTTAATTATTATTTTTTAAATTTTCTTTATAGTTTATTTCATAATTGTTATTTCAATTGAGTGACATTGCCTTCTGTGATGTATTGTCAATTAGTGGTTTATTTATGCCTAATTGGGTGATGGTAAGTGGTATCATGAGTAAAAGGAAACACATGTTTGTAATTAATTGGTTTATATTTTATGCACATGGTTATAATAATTTGTATACGCTGAGGAAGGCCTGTTAGCCGAAACGCGTCCGTTTTTACTCCTCGTAACATTAAAAATACTTTAAGCAAGTGCTGTCCAACCTTTTTAATTTTTACAGCTTTTTCTTTTGGATTCAGCACCTTATATGCGACTTGGAGGGCAGCCCGTTTGTTTTTGCATTTTTACTCCTCCTCATTAACATGAATACACATCAACCTGACAGCAATAAGCATTAATGGAACAGTAATTTAATTACCATTTATTTTTTATTTAACAATAATTTCTTGGAGGGCGACACTGACCAACAGTGAAATAGCAGCCGGTGACAGCCAGACAACAGCCTGTCACACAACAGTGCTATGATTTTGAACGAAAACCCAGATTGGCTTTCATGCTTGGTTCTCATTCTAATCAAACTGAAAATCCCTTGTTTTACACAGCATGTTTTACACAAGGCATAACCATAACAAAAATTAAGAAATGAAAATGTAAAAAATTTATTAAAAATGAAAAAACTGGGTTTAGGTGTTGTGACTGCCTCTTAATATAATTCAACCTATTTTTGCATTCAACCTTTAAAATAGCATTAGTAATTGGTCAACATATCACAGCCAATTAAATATTTTCAAACAGCATTCGCATAAAGCTGATACATAACACTGACCAACAACCAGACAACAGCCTCTCAATACAACACATGGGGCCATGATTCTTTTTAAACCACAGTCTTTCTCATGCGCAGTTGTGGTCATTGCACACCCTTGCTGAATTTGTGAAACATTGCCATTTATTTTGAAAATATAAGTCATCATGCACATAACTTGTCTTTCACTCAGGGATAGTGATCATGTTAAGTCGTTTATCATCACATAGGTGTCTGGCTCCTTTTTTAAATCATAACCCGAAATCACCAAAAGGTCCTGATCATAATTTTAAGTGCCCTTGAATATTTGTCCATGTTATGTCCATGTTATGTAATGTTTTACCAGTATGACAATGACCCAAAGCACAAGGCCAAGTTGACCCTGCAGTGGTTAAAGATGAGAGAGGTGAAGGTTCTGGAGTGGCCATCACAGTCTTCTGACCTCAATACCATCACACCGCTTTGGGGAGATCTCAAACGTGCAATTAATCATGCAAAACGACCAAGGAATTTGCAGGAGGTGGAAGCATTTTGCAAGGAAGAATGGGCAGCTTTACCACCTAAGAGAATTAGAGGCCTCATTGACAACTATCACTAAAGACGGCACACTGTTATTGATGCTAAAGGGGACAATACACAGTATTAAGAACTAAGGGTATGCACACTATTGAAAAGGGTTTTTTTTTACCTAATTGCCATGCTTTATTTGATGATTGTGCCTTTCCACATGACCTACAGTTGGATATGAATCCAATAAGTTAAAAAAAAAAATTTAAATGGAGGAAAGAAAAAAGTTTTTTCTGGCCATTCACATTTTCCAAACAAAATGTTTCCCATTTAACACATTCAGCTAGGGTATGCAAACTTTTGAGCATAACTGTAACAAAGATCCATGTCAGAAGCAGATTGCTTTATAAAACATTATGGCATCAGCATAACGATAAGAAAAAGAAAAGGTTATCAGTGAGTTTTACAGGTTTTGTTTTTGTGACTGTCTTTACAGCAATTCCTTGGTTTCTAACAAAGTCTTTGATATTTTGCTCTGGTCTTGGTGCCAACACAGGGCCTTCTGCCAGCTTGCAGTGACTGCATTCATTTTTGGAGGCCAGTTTTCCTTTACGTGTGTGATCCCTAAAATGTTGCATTACTGCAGTGACCCCATCTTTAGACCTCACTCTCTTTGGCTCTCTTCTGGACCACTGTTCTTCACCAGCAGCTTTCCCTGAAAGAGATGCAGAGTCAAAGATTATCACACACAGAAAACAATGTGTTGAACAGCTGGAGCCATCAAAATTAGACTAGTTCACTTTAGGGTGTTGACTCTAGGGTGCATTAAAGTCATCAGAATTTTATGATATTACTGTGATAACATACACTGCCCTCCATAAATATTGGTACCCCTGGTTAAGATGTGTTCTTTAGCTTCTAATAAATTCTGTTTTTTTCTAGATAATGTAGGACCACAATGAAAAAAAAGAGGAAAATCCAACCTTTAATTCAAGTGCATTTATTCAGTGGGAAAAAAATCTCACATTAAGAAATGATTCTTTTACATCAAATCATGTATGCCACAATTATTAGCACCCCTGATGTTAATGCTTTGTACAACTCCCTTTTGCCAACAAAACAGCACCCAATCTTCTCCTATAATGTTTCACAAGATGGGAGAATACAGAAAGAGGGATCTTCAACCATTCCTCTTTGCACAATCTCTCTAAATCATCCAGTGACCTGGGTCCTCTCCTCTGCACTCTCCTCTTCAGCTCACTCCACAGGTTTTCAATGGGGTTGAGGTCTGGGGACTGAGATGTCCATGGGAGGAGCTTGATTCTGTGTCTGGTGAACCATTTCTGTGTAGATTTGGCCACATGGTTAGGGTCATTATCTTGCTGAAAGACCCAGTGCCGACCCATCTTCAGCTTTCGGGCAGAGGCCACCAGATTTTGATTTACAAATATTCTGGTATTTCAAAGCGTTCATGATGCCAAGCACCCTAACAAGGTTCCTAGGGCCTTGAAACAGGGAAGAGAAACAGGCCCACAGCGTCACTGAGGTGCATTTCTGCATACTCATTTTTGTGTTCCGCCAGACCCACTTAGTGTCTGTTGCCAAAAAGCTCTCTTGGTCTCATGACCAAAGCACACGGTCTCAGTTGGAAGTCCCAGTACCGCTTAGCGAACTCCAGACGTTTGCATTTATGATTGTGAGTGAGAAAAGGTTTTTCCCGTGCATGCCTCCCAAACAGCTTTTTAGCATGTAGATAGCACCAGATGGTTGTTCTGGAGACTTTGTGACCCCGAGATGCTACCATTTGTTGCAATTCTTTAACGGTGAGCTTTGGAGAACTTTTTATTTCTCTTACCATCCTCCTCACTGTGCGTGGTGGCAAAATAACCTTGCGTCCTTGTACATGCTTGTTTACCTTTGTTCCAGTTGTTTTAAACTTCTTAATGATTCCTCTGACAGTAGATATGGGCAGGTGCAGGTGAGTGGCTATTTTCTTGTAGCCATTGCCTGACTTGTGAAGTTCGATACACATCTGCCTCACTTGAATGGTGTGTTCCTTTGTCTTTCCCTTGTTGAAGAGTGGATAAGAGAAATGGCCTCTGTGTCACGTCATATTTATACCCCAGGGAAACAGGAAGTGATGAATTACTAATTAAATGTTCCTAGATACTCTGATCAACTTTGTAAACTACTGTAGAAATGACAGAAATACTTTAATTACATTTATTTCCAAGGAATTGTTAGGGGTGTCAATATTTGTGGAACAGGTGATTTTATGAAAAAAATTATTTCTTAGTCAGGGATTTTTTTCCCTTAAAATTCAGTCGAAGGTTACAGTTTTCTACAATTTTCAGTGTGAGAGTATGCTTCTGCAATAAAAACTGAATATATTTTCAGACTTTTAACACATCTTAACCAGGGGTGCCAATAATTATCGAGGGTGCTGTATTTGCTGTTATTAGGTGGCTGAACCTTTTGATATTTGAATGTAATCATGTTTTTCACTGTGGCAGTTTCCTGCATCTGAAGGCTGCCTGTGTCAAGAGCTTATGAGAATGAGAAGACTCTCTTGCTTCATGGAAAAAAGATTCCCAAAAGAGCACCTGGAACAATAAAATCACCAAATGAAAATGGATCCCATCATGTTTCTCAAAAGGGCAACAAAAATCAAACTAATCTCTGCTGGCTATTGGATGATAGTGTCTCGGAGGTGCCCCACCTCCATAGCTCCCAGCACGCTTTGAGAAACTTGACTTCTGCTCTTATATTTTTCTTGATATTCATGCACTGTTGGCACAGTAAGAGAATTTAACCATTAATAACTGCTTAGAGTCATTTTGTTCTGAGTGTATTTGATTTAGTTTAGGATTTAACTACAACCCTGATTCCCAAATAGTTGGGACAAAGTGTAAATTGTGAATAAACTCGAAATGCTACGACTTTCAGATCATGAGCCAATATGTAATTTACAATAGAACATAGATAACATTTCAAAAGTTGAAGACATTTTACATTTTCATCCACAAGATGAGCCCATTTCAGATTTTCTGGCTGCAACGTGTCTCGAAAATGTTGGGACACAGGCAAAAAAAGGGCTGGAAATGTTATTAATATATAGGAGAATCAGATGAAAGCACATTTAGCAAGTAATTAAATTAACTGGCATCAGATGAGTAACATGATTGGCTATAAAGGTGGTGTCTTAGAGAGGCTGAGTCTCTCAGAAGTAAAGATGGCCAGAGGCTCTCCAACCTGTGAAGGCTTGCTTTAAAAAAAAAAATATATATATATATATATATATATATTTTTTATTTTTTTTTTTTTTAAGTATTCCACAATTTATGTTCCTCAACATCAAATGTCCCTCAATGTCAAATTGCAAAGGCTTTGAAGGTCCCATCATCAACAGTACCTAACATCATCAAAAGATTCAGAGAAACTGGAAAAATCTCTGTGCATAAGGGACAAGGCCGAAGACCTTTACTGGATGCCCGTGATCTTCGGGCCCTCAGACGCCGCTGCATCACTCACCGGCATGATTCTGTCATTGACATTGCTAAATGGGCCCAGGAATACTTCAAGAAACCACTTTCTGTAAACACAGTCCACCTAAAACTATCATGCAAAAAGGAGGCCATTATAAAGCATGATCCAGAAGAGCCGCCGTGTTCTGTGGGCCAAGGCTCATTTAAAATGGACTGTAGCAAAGTTTCCTGTGGTCAGACGAGTCCAAATTTGTCATTCTTGTCTGAAATCATGGGCGTCGTGTCCTCTGGGCTAAAGAGGAGAAAGACCACCCCTCCTGTAATCAGCATTCAGTTCAAAAGCCAGCATCTCTGATGGTA
Organism: Gymnothorax reevesii; assembly: GCA_029721435.1. Lineage (NCBI taxonomy): Eukaryota > Metazoa > Chordata > Actinopteri > Anguilliformes > Muraenidae > Gymnothorax > Gymnothorax reevesii. Next base: position 78,008,213 of record CM056575.1, read on the forward strand.
TTGGGATGCATTAGTGCATATAGTGTGGAACACTTGCATGTTTTAAAAAACACCATGAATGCTGAAGGGGATATAAAAGGTTTTAGAGCAACATATGCTCCCTTCCAGACGACATCTATTCCAGGGAAGGCCTTGTGTATTTCAGCAGGACAATGCAAAACCAAATAATGCAGCTATTACAACAGCATGGCTTCGTAGTAGAAGAGTCCGTGTGCTGAACTGGCCTGCCTGCAGTCCTGATCTTTCACCGATTCAGAACATTTGGCACATAATTAAAGATAAAGTCTGTCAAAGGAGAACCAAAACTCTCCACCAGCTGGAAGCCTGTATTAAACAAGAGTGGCATCAAATCCCAATGGCTAAACTCAAGGAACTTGTCTCCTCAATGCCCAGACGCCTCCACTGTTAAATAGAGGGGATGCTGACAACATGGTAAACAGGCCCCTGTCCCAACTTTTTTGAGACCTGTAGCAGCCATCAAATTTGAACTGAGCTCATTTTGTGGATAAAATTGTAAAATTTCACAGTTTGAACATTTGCTATGTTATCTCTGTTTTATTGTGAATAAAATACTTCAGGCCTACCAAAGAAAACGTAGCCTCAGTACACAAAAACCTTGAAATGCCTACATTAATCGCTGAAATAGCAACTGAAAAATAATACCCCGCTACCGAAACTGCAAAAACCGCAACATAAACTGTTGACTCGTTGCATAAGACTATGAAACTGCAACATCTTCTATAGCATCCGTCTTTGCCATTTACTGCGCTTGCGCGTACCGGCCCAGGCTGCTTTCAGAGATAGCGGAATCAGGCGTGTCTCCTTCGGTTGGTAAGTAAAACTTCCAAATATGACGTTATTGTTAATGCAGATGTTTAACAATGAATTGCAAGACGTAACTGTTACATCCACATTCTCGTAAATTCGCTTATTTTAGCATGTCACCCTGCCGAAAATGAACGATGCACTGTCAATTACGCTATAGTCTTAGAGTTGCCAACTTGACGACTTTCTCAAGATGTATGCATACGTCTTGAGTGGACAAACAATCCTCATTTGGAAAGTCGCCAGATTAAGCGAGAAAGTCGTCAAGTTGGCAACTCTAAGACTTAAGCGAAATCAACAGTGCATCGTTCATTTTCGGCAGGGTGACATGCTAAAATAAGCGAATTTACGAGAATGTGGATGTAACAGCTACGTCTTACAATTCATTGTTAAACATCTGCATTAACAATAACGTCATATTTGGAAGTTTTACTTACCAACCGAAGGAGACACGTCTGATTCCGCTATCTCTGAAAGCAGCCTGGGCCGGTACGCGCAAGCGCAGTAAATGGCAAAGACGGATGCGAATGAAGATTTTGCAGTTTCATAGTCTTATGCTACGAGTCAACAGTTTATGTTGCGGTTTTTGCAGTTTCGGTAGCGGGGAATTATTTTTCTGTTGCTATTTCCGCGATTAATGTAGGCATTTCAAAGTTTTTGTGTGCTGAGGCAACGTTTTCTTTGGTAGGCCTGATACTGGCTGGTGTGATTTGAAAGTCATTGCATTTTGATTTTATTCACAACTTTCACTTTGTCCCAACTATTTAAGAATTGGGGTTGTAGTTTTGTACTCTGAGGGGCCACTTTATTTGGTCCCCTGTACAATTTAAAGCAGTTCAGTGCTACAGCTCTGCCATCAATTCCACTTTCAGAAAGTTTATGATGTTCAGTTTGTGTTGAAATTCTGCTGAATGTGTAAATTTAATTTAATGTTTATTACTGAGGTTGTAGTTATGTAATATGGAAAGAAGCCACTTGATGGCAGTACTGACCTTTTTTTGTTAAGCTCAGACTGGAGCTAGGTTTGGGCATGTCCTGGGCATGTCTGAGACGGAAAGTCCCAGAGAATAAAAAAAAGTCTAAAAGGTGGGAGGGGTCTGCAAAAGAGTATATAAGGAGAGAAATTGAGAGAGTGAAGTAGTAGGAGAAATTGCAAGGAGAAGGATACATTTGACCAGACCTGTCATTTTTTTCATGACCAGTAAAGCTTTTTGAGGATTTTTGCCTGTGTTGGAGTATTTTCCTCACCCAGGACATCACCAAGCAACCCCACTAAAGGGACTGTAAATATTTTTTTTTCTTGTATATTTCAATATAAGTTAGTGTAGTCTTTAATAAATAAGTGTTTAATAAAAATCTGTTTGAGTTTTAAAATTTTGTCTTTCATCCCTTGCTGTCATAAATGTCATAACAAATTAGGGCCATAAATTGGGGGCTCGTCGGGATAGACCATTGTGAGTCATTTATCTAACAATCTAACATTTCAAATTGTAAAATTGATTCTTGAATTTTCCTATATATATATATATATATATATATATATATATATATATATATATAGACAGATCAATAGCAATGGATGATTTCTGGCCATCACCAACCTTAGAGGTTTTGAAGTCTTAAGACAGAACTGCAAGAAATATGCAGACATTTAGAGCTGACAGAGGTAAAACCAGCCATGCGAAAAGCAAGACTGGCTAGAGAGATTGTTGAATATTACATTGATGAAAATGTGTTTGCACCAGGAGATCTGGAACAGTTTCCAGTGGAAAATCCAAATGTAGAAATTGAACTGAAATTAAAACTGCTTGAGATTGAAAGGGAGGAAGAAGAAAAACAAAGGCAGTTTGACTTAGAAAAATTAGCAAGAAAGAGAGAGAAAGAGGAAAGAGCAGAAAGAGAGACACAGAGAGATTTTGAATTAGAGAAGTTAGATAGAGAAGAAAGACTCCAAATGGAGCAACTAAAAATTAAAATTGAAACTAAAAATAAATTTTGTGCAAGCCAGGAGGTAAAACTGGTGCCTCCATTCCTGGAGAAGGACGTTGATAACTATTTCCAGTGCTTTGAAAAGGTAGCTAAAAGTTGTCAGTGGCCAAAGGAACACTGGCCTCTGATGTTGCAAACTGTCCTCAAGGGTAAAGCTCAACAAGCCTATTTGGCTTTGTCTGCAGGTGATTCCTCTGATTATGAGGTTGTCAAAAAGGTTATTTTGAGAGCTTATGAGTTGGTTCCAGCGGCTCCCCGACAAAAATTCAGAGGTCTGAAGAAACCTGACAATCAGACTTAAGTGGAATTTGCTAATGCAGTGAATCTCAAACTCAGCCCCGGGGACCCCATGTATACTGGATTTCATTCCAACCATCAATTACAATTCCAGGATTTTAACAAGCTGTTAATTAAGAAAAACTGTGTGCTTTTGATCTTCAGAGAGGTAATTTTCCATCTTAATCTACAGAATGTCAAACATAGCTCTGCAATGCTCCAAAGATGACCAATTTTACATTGTGCTCATTGCACTATAGCAAAAAAATTTAAGAGGTAACAGACCAATAAGGTTAATTGGCCAAACTGATTACATAACAGGTAACTTAGTTAATTGCTGGATATGCAGTGATTGGCTTTTTTCCTGATACTTTGCCACAAAACTGGTGGGCCTCATTATCATTGCTGTTATTACAATTTTCATTATCTTCTTGACGAATAGGAATGAAGGCCAGGTGTACATCCCAATTAAGAGCCAGCTGATTGACCTCAGTCTTTAATTACATTGGTTATAGTTACCTTTCTACATGCATATTGAAATCAACTGTTTGAAATTAAATCCAGTGAGTACTACATGTCCATAGAAGATACATTTTTCATTGCATATATAGACAATTCTGGCAGGATGTGATTTAAGAATTTCAGTAATCCCTCAGTATAAGCTCCTAGTTTGGATAATTAACATCTTAAAATACTGAGATCGCCACTGTGGCTGGAACAAAGACCAGCATAGACAGGGGTCCTCCAGGACCGAGTTTGAGAACCACTGTGCTAATGAGAAGAAGGTCTGTTTTCAGCGCTGGTGTACTTCTATGGAGGTCAAGGATGATTTCAACTCACTAAAAGAGATGGTGTTAGTTGAAGAATTCAAGAACTGTGTTACTACCGTACTGAGAAGCAAGCACTGAATTTGCAATCAGCTGCCAAATTTGCAGATGAATATGTTGTAATGTGAATATAGGCCACTAGATGGCAGTATTTACCTTTTTTTGTTAAGCTCAGACTGGAGTCATGTTTAGACATGTCCTGGACATGTCTGGGGCAAGTCTCAGAAAATTAAAAAAAAGAGGTCTAAATGTGGGTGGGGTCTGCAAAAGAGTATATAAGGAAAAGAATTGAGACAGTAAAGTAGTAGGAGAAATTGCAAGAAGATGACCAGACCTGCCATTCTGTTCAAGACCTGTGACGTTTCTTTTGTGGATTTCTTTGCCTGTGTTTGAGCATTTTCATCATCCAGGACATCACCAAGCCACCCCACCAAAAAAGGATTGTAAATATTTCTTTTTGTTTTTGTTATAATCAATCTTGGTCTGTAGTTGTAAATAGTAGTTTAGTCTTTGTTTGTTAATTAAATGTGTTGAGGTTTTTAAAACTGTGTCTGTCATCCCTTGCTGTTGCTGTTGCATTGTAAATGTAATAACAAATTGGGGCCATAACAAATTGGGGGCTCAAGGTCCGGGATAGACCATTTTGAGAGTAATTTATTGAAAATCTAACATTTCAAATTGTAAAATTGATTTTTTTAAATTGAATACATATATATATATTGACAACAGCAATGGATGATTTCTTGGCATCACCAACCGTAGGGGTTTTGAAGTCTTTTAAAAAGACAGAACTGCTAGAAATTTGCAGACATTCAGAGCTGACAGAGGTGAAACCAGCCATGCGAAAAGCAAGACTGGCTCGAGAGATAGTTGAATATTACATTGATGAAAATGTGTTTGCATCCGGAGATCTGGAACAGTTTCCAGTGGAAAATCCAAATATAGAAATGGAACTTAAATTAAAAATGCTAGAGATTGAAAGGGAGGAAAGAGAAAAAGAAAGGGAGGAAAAAGAAAAGGGAAGAAAAAGAAAAACAAAGGCAGTTTGAGTTAGAAAAATTAGCTAGAGAAGAGAAAATAGAAAGGGAGGAAAAAGAAAAACAAAGAGAATTTGAGTTAGGAAAAATTTGCAAGACAGAGAGATTTTGAATTAGAGAAATTCGATAGAGAAGAAAGACTCCAAATGGAGCAACTAAAAATTAAAATTGAAACTAAAAATAAATTTTGTGCCAGTCAGGAGGTAAAACTGGTGCCTCCATTTTCGGAAAAGGATGTTGACAACTATTTCCAGTGTTTTGAAAAGGTAGCAAAGAGTTGCCAGTGGCCAAAGGAACACTGGCCTCTGATGTTGCAAACTGTCCTCAAGGGTAAAGCTCAACAAGCCTATTCGGCTTTGTCTGCAGATGATTCCTCTGATTATGAGGTTGTCAAAAAGGTTATTTTGAGAGCTTATGAGTTGGTTCCAGAGGCTTACCGACAGAAATTCAGAGGTCTGAAGAAATCTGAAAATGAGACTTATGTTGAATTTGCTCATGAAAAGCAGGTTTGCTTTGAGCGCTGGTGTACTTCTATGGAGGTCAAGGATGATTTCAACTCACTAAAAGAGATGGTGTTAGTTGAAGAATTCAAGAACTGTGTTAAGGATGATGTTAAGACCTACCTTAATGAGAAGCAAGCACTGAATTTGCAATCAGCTGCCAAATTTGCAGATGAATATGTTCTCACACATAAGTCCAAATTTTAGTCTAGCAGTAACAATAGATGGTCCCAATTTCAGAAAAAGGGTTATGGTGATACCCAAGATTCCTCACCCAAAGACAAAGACAAATCTGGTGATGGTGCTCAGAAATCCAGTAACAGGTCTGATCAAAGTGTGAAAGCTGACAGTGACAAAAGTGGTCTAGTTTGCAGTTATTGCAAGAAATCTGGTCATGTTACAACTAACTGCTGGTTCCTTAAAGCTAAGAAAGAAAAAGAAAAGGAAACCAAACCAAATGCCTTTGTGAAAACAAGGTTAGAAACCCCTGTAGTAGATAACCAATCTTCTAAATTAACTGCTTCTTGTGGGGCTAAAAAGCCTGATACAGCTGACTTTTGAGGGAAGAATTTCTTCCATTTGTGTCAGAGGGATTTGTGGCTTTGAATGAGCATTCTACTCCTGTCCCCATATATATCCTAAGGGATACCGGAGCTTCTCAGTCACTTTTGTTGATGGACTCCTTGGAGTTACGTGATGAGACCGCTTCTGGGGATTTCATACTTGTACAAGGTATTGAAGGGAGGACTGTATCTGTACCCCTGTGCTCTGTATACTTGAAGTCGGATTTAGTTTCAGGACAGGTAAAGGTGGGACTTATGTCAAGTCTACCTATCAAGGGTGTTTCTCTGTTGCTAGGCAATGACCTGGCTGGGGGCAATGTAGTTCCCCCTGTTCATCTTACTTCACAGCCGAGCACTGAAGATGGCGATGAAGACCCATCTCTGTATCCTTCCTGTGCAGTGACCCGTGCTATGGGCAAGAAGGCTCAAGAAGAAAATGATGTGGTGCTGTCCAGCACATTGAATAGTCATGACTCAGGCGGTTCGCATCATGACTCTGTTTGGCCTACTATGGTTTCTCCACTTGAGGACTTATCAGATACTTTTATCAGTTCTCTGTTCAGCCAGCCAGATGGGTCTGATGATTCTGATGTGTCTGGAGACTCGTCTCTGTCCAGAAAGCGGTTGATTGAGGAGCAAACTAATGATCCTGAAATTTGTGTACTAAAGAGGAGAGCCCTTCCTGATAAAGAAATAGACGCAGTTCCAGTTGGGTATTATCTCAAGGATGGTGTGTTGATGCGGAAGTGGCGCCCTCCTGATATCTTTGCTAATGCAGATTGGGCAGTGGTTAGGCAAATTGTTATTCCGAAGGTCTACAGATAAGAGATCTTAACAATGGCTCATAGTTTACCTTTAGGAGGTCATCTTGGTGTTAAGACTGTTGACAAGATCATGAAACACTTCTTCTGGCCTGGGCTTTGGAAAGACGTTTCCAACTTTTGCAAAACCTGTCACACTTGTCAGGTAGTTGGTAAACACCAGTTAGGCTGCAATGGAGCTACAGGTGGGTCTATCTCAGCATTTGGGGAGCCCTTTTCTAAGGTCACTGTTGATTGTGTTAGTCCATTACCCAAGACTAGATCTGGAAATCAGTACCTGTTGACAATCATGTGTGCATCTACCAGATTCCCTGAAGCCATACCTACGTAACATCAAGGCCACTGCAATCTCGAAGGCTTTGATAAAGTTCTTCACGTTGTTTGGCCTTCCCAGGGAAATTCAGTCAGACCAAGGTAGCAATTTCACTTCCGGATTGTTTCAGCAGGTTGTGTATGGAACTAGGTGAGAAGCAGATTCTTTCCAGTGCTAATCATCCAGAGAGTCAGGGTGCCTTAGAGCGGTTTTATTCCACTCTCAAGACAATGATGAGGACTTATTGTTATGACCATGAGAAAGACTGGGATGAAGGTGTTCATTTGCTGTTTTTTGCAGCTAGAGAAGCAGTGCAGGAGTCTACTGGATTCAGTCTGTTTGAGCTAGTGTTTGGCCTTGAAGTGAGAGGACCTTTGCTATTGTTGAGTGAACAATGGCAAGAGAAAGAGCTGCATATCAGTCTGTTAGACTATGTTAGCAAGTTCAAGGAAAGACCGCGTGCAGCTTGTGACCTAGCCAAAGAGAACTTGAAATCAAGTCAGGGAAAAATGAAAACTTAGTGTGATCATAAGGCTAGAAGCCATGAGTTTAAACTAGGAGACAAGGTCCTTGTGTTGTTTCCCTTGCAGTCCAATACATTGCAGGCTACATTTCATTAAATGCTTAAGTCAAAGCCATCATGGACTTTCCAATTCCTGACAACAAAAAAGCTCTGCGCCGCTTCCTTAGAATGATCGGGTACTACCGCAAGTTCTGCAAGAACTTTGCCGAGATTGCTCTCAGCCTCACCAACCAACTGAAGAAAGGCATAAAGCTCACTTGGGATGAAGCATGCCAAAGAGCCCTCGATCGCCTGAAGTCTCTGCTGTGTCACTTTCCCGTGCTCAAATCTCCTGACTTCAACAAACCGTTCTCCATCGCGGTCGATGCTAGCGACCAAGCTTGTGGATCTGTGCTCCTACAGAGAAGTGACTCTGATGACATTGAGCATCCCATGGCATACTCCTCCAGGAATTTCAATCACCACCAAAGGAACTATTCCACAATATAGAAGGAGCTGTTGGATCTGGTTCTATCTTTACAACACTTTGAGGTGTATGTTTGTACAGGGCAAAAGCCAATGATTGTGTACACTGACCACAATCTGTTAATGTTTTTGAGTAAGATGAAAAACAAGTATCGGAGATTGTTGAATTGGAGTTTGAAATTAAGCATGTAAAGGGCACTGACAATGTAATTGCTGATTGCTTATCCCGTGTTGGAGTATGTGTATATATCCAATGAGTTTATTCAAATATTGTATTATTTGTATATATACACAAGTGTCTACTTAACCATTTTTTTATTGAGAAGAAAATTTTTGACTTTAAGAGTCAGAATTGTTCCCTTTTGGAATGGAGATGTAATGTGGAAAGAAGCCACTAGATGACCTTTTTTTTGTTAGGCCCAGTCTGGAGCTAGGTTTGGTCATGTCTTGGGCTTGTTTGAGATGGAAAGTCCCAGAGAATAAAAAAAAGTCTAAAAGGTGGGAGGGGGCTGCAAAAGAGTATATAAGGAGAGAAATTGAGAGAGTGAAGTAGTAGGAGAAATTGCAAGATGAAGGATACATTTGACCAGACCTGTCATTTTTTTCATGACCTGTGAAGCTTTTTGTGGATTTTTGCCTGTGTTGGAGTATTTTCCTTACCCAGGAGATCACCAAGCAACCCCACCAACGGGACTGTAAATATATTTTTTCTTGTATATTTCTATCTTGGTCAGTAGAGTAGATTGTAGGTTAGTGTTAGTCTTTGTTGAATAAAACTCTGAGTTTTAAAATTATGTCTGTCATCCCTTGCTGACATAAATATCATAACAAATTGGGGCCATAACAGTTAGCAGAGGTCATGTGCTGGAAAGAATTACATTGAGAAGTGTTTCTAATTTTTTGTTCTCCCTCTTGTACATAAGTGGGGACAGAATAGTAGAAACGCCTCTCAATAGAATGCAGTCCAGTACAACAGCACCACTATGAGCTCAATGCCAAACAATTGAATGAACGTCTCCATTACCGTGACAAGAAAACCAGACATCAGAAAAGTAAACATTATGGCACAACAGTCGGGTTGGATTGTCTTCGATTGTGCAAGTAGCCCTAATAAAGTGGACAGTGTATTGACACTGTTATGTCCATGAGAAAGAATTGACTCACCGACTATTTTGCTGTAAATGTTTGTTAGCCAACCGGTTCTAGCTACAGTTGAAGATGATCATTATCTGCAAAGAAGTGTCCACTGTGCCATCTTTGAACCAAGCATGTGCAACCTAAATTCCAAAAAAGTTGGGATGTTGTGTAAAATGTAAATAAATACAGAATGTAATCATTTGCATATCTCAAACTCACATTTCACTCACAAAAGACCAGACTACATATAAAATGTTGAAAGTGAGATGTTTTACCATTTAATGGAAAATACTAGTTCATTTTGAATTTCACGACAGCAACAAATCTCACAGGAATTAGAGAGGGGCAACAAAAACTGGAAAAGTGGTGCTAATAAACAGCTGGAGGAGCGTTTTGCAACTAATTTGGTTAATTGGCAACAGGCCAGTGGCATTACTGGGTATCAAAAGAGCATTTCTGAAAGGCAGTTTCTGTAAGAAGTAAAGATGAGCAGTGGTTCACCAATCTGTGAAAGACTGTGGAACAGTTTCAGAAAAATGTTTGTCAATGTAAAATTGCGAAGACTATGAATATCCCACCATCTACAATGCATAATAATCAAAATATTCATAGAATCTGGAGAAATTTCTGTGCACCGGATGAGTCCGAAGGTCATTATTGGATGCTCGTGATCTTCAGGCGGCACTGTATTTAAAACAGGCATGATTCCGCACTGAAATACACTGCTTGAGCTCAGGTTCACTTCCAGAAATCACTGCCTGAACAGTGTGCTGTGCAATCCACAATTACAAGTTAAAGCTGCATCACAGCAAGAAGTCATGCATTAACACAATCCAGAAATTCCGCTGTCTTCACTGGGCTCATTAAAAATGGACTGAGGCAAAATGGTGTACTGTTCTGTGATCACATGAATCAAAATTTGAAATTGTTTTTGGAAACATCCGACAGACAAAAGAGGAGGGAGACCATCCATCGTGTTTTCAGGACACAGTTCAAAAGCCCACATCTTTGATGATCTGGAGTTGCATTGGTGCCTATGGTGTGCGAAGTTTGCAGATCTGGAAAGGCACAATCAATGCAGAGAAGTGTAGATGTTTTACTTCAACATATGCTCCCCATCCAGACACCGGGTCTTGCATATTTCAGCAAGACAATGCCACATACTGCATCCATCACAACAGCAGGGCTTCGCAGTAGAAGAGTCTAGAACTGAACTGGCTTGCCTGTAGTCCAGACCGTTCACCAACAGAAAGCACTTGGCACATCATAAAATGAAAGACAACCCAGGACTGTTGAGCAGCTAGAATCCTACATCAGACAAGTTTGGGACAACATTCCTCTTCTAAAATTCCATAAAATTGCGGCCATCAAATTCAAAATAAGCTGATATTTTTCATAAAATGGTAAAATGTCTCATTTTCAACATCTGATATGTTGTCAGTGTTCGGCTGTGAAACAAATGTGGGTTTGAGATTTGCAAATCTTGCATTCTGTTTTATTTCCATTTTACACAGCATCCTAACTTTTCTGGAAATGGGGTTGTAGATACTTGGTTCAAAGACAGCACAGTGGACACTGCTTTCCAGATTTACTGCCTTCCATGAATAGTCACTAGCCTGTTCATTCACCAAACAACTGTCAGAGAGACAATAATCATTACATTGGTAATACGGACTGCTGATTTATCACACCAACACCAGACTGTGCCATGCAGCCAATGCAGCTGGTGGAAACTTGCATAAAATCTACATTTTCTTTTATCCAATTTTTGAAATGCACTTAAAATATGCAAACATTTTGTATAGAAACACAGCTAGTGTCTGTGCCAATGAGATGAAAATGAAAAATCCTAAAGTAATCTGAACCATAAGCCACACTGAAATCAATCTGCCGCTGACAGAGATACCAATCATCACATCTTTTTAATTATGGTAAAATAGCCTGTGTTGTGTGCCAAAGATCAATTCTCATGGAAGTACTTTTATAGAGTCGTTAATCAGAGTACTAACCCCAATTCCAATGAAGTTAGGGCGTTGTGTAAAACGTGAATAAAACCCAAATACAATGATTTGCAAATCCTTTTTGACCTATATTTAATTGAGTACACGACAAAGATATTTAATTTTCAAACTGAAGCTGCTTTGGAAACTCATTTTGAATTTGATGCTTGCAACATGTTCCAAAAAAGCTAGGACTGGGGCATGTTTACCACTGTGTTACATCACCTTTCCTTTTAACACCACTCAGTACGCGTGCGGGAACTGAGGACACTTATTATAGATGCTTTGTAGGTGGAATTCTTTCCCATTTTTGCTCGATGTACAACTTCAGTGGCTCAACAGTCCGGGGTCTCCGTTGTTATATTTTGCGCTGCATAAAGCGCCACACATTTTCAATTGGAAACTGGTCTATATGTTGCCCCAAAACCTGTATGTACCCTCCAGCATTAATGGTGCCTTCACAGATGTGCAAGTTACCCATGCCATGAGCACTTACACATCCCCATACCATCACTGATGCTGGCTTTTGAACTATGCACCAATAACGTTCTCAATGGTCCTTTTCCTCTTTAGTCTGGAGGGCACAAGGTCCATGATTTCCAAAGGCAATTTGAAATGTGGACTCGTCAGACCACAGCACATTTTCCACTCCGTCAGTCCATATCAGCTGAGCTCGGGCCCAGAGAAACTAGCGGCCTTTCTGGGTGTTGTTGATGTATGGCTTTCGCTTTGCATGGCAGAGTTTTAACTTGCACTGGTAAACGTAGCAACGAACTTTGTAAACCGACAATGGTTTTCCAAAGTGTTCCTCAGCCCACATGGTAATATCTTTCACAGAAAGATGTTGGTTTTTCATGCAGTGCTGCCTGAAGGACCGACGGTCATGGGCATTCAATTTTGGTTTTCAGCCTTGCAGCTGACATGTAGCTTTCTCTCCAGATTCTCTGAATCTTTTGACGATATTACAGAGTGTCGATGAAATACCTAAATTTCTTGTAATTGCACATTGAGAAACATTGTTCCTAAACTGTTGGGACTATTTGCTCACGTAGTTGTTCACAAAGTGGTGAACCTCGCCCCATCCTTGCTTGTGAACAACTGAGCATTTCAGGGATGCTACTTTTATACCTAATCAAGACACTCATCTGTTTCCAATTAACCTGTTCACCTCTGGAATGTTTCAAAAGAGGAGTTTTTTTGGGCATTCCTCAACTATCCCAGTCATCGTTTTCCCAGTCCCAGCTTTCTTTGAATGCATCAACTTCAAAATGAGCGAATATTTCCAAAACACAATTAAGTTTAAGTTTGAACGTTAAATATCTAGTCTTTGTAGTGTAATCAATTGAATATAGGTCAAAAAGGATTTGCAAATCATTGTTCTGTTTTTATTCAAGATATACACAACTTTCCAACTTCATTGGAATTGGGGTTTGTATAAAACATAGTGTGGTGCAAAAATTTGGGCACCCCTGGTTTAAATGTCTGTTACAATTAATCTCCAAGTGATTGAAAGGAAACTTGAACACTAAATGCTACAAAGCTAAACATGACACCTTTCTGCAATTTAAAAGCAAGTTTTTTTTTATTTTTCAGAGTTTTTAAATGTTAAAGTAAAAAAGGGCCCTGTGCAAACATTTAGACAGGAGCTGGCTCATTTTATTTATGTGAAAACGGTAAAGGGGTTTGACCCTACAAGTCAAGCTATTCTACGTGATGTACACTGCCCTCAATAATTATTGGCACTCCTGGTTAAGATGTGTTCTTTAGCTTCTAATAAATTCAGTTTATTTATAAATAATATAGCACCACAATGAAAAAAAAGAGGAAAATCCAACCTTTAATTCAAGTGCATTTATTCAGTGGGAAAAAAATCTCACATTAAGAAATGATTCTTTTACATCAAATCATGTATGCCACAATTATTAGCACCCCTGATGTTAATGCTTTGTACAACTCCCTTTTGCCAACAAAACAGCACCCAATCTTCTCCTATAATGTTTCACAAGATGGGAGAATACAGAAAGAGGGATCTTCAACCATTCCTCTTTGCACAATCTCTCTAAATCATCCAGTGACCTGGGTCCTCTCCTCTGCACTCTCCTCTTTAGCTCACTCTATAGGTTTTCAATGTGGTTGAGATCTGGGGACTGAGATGGCCATGGGAGGAGCTTGATTCTGTGTCTGGTGGACCATTTCTGCGTAGATTTGGCCAAATGTTTAGGGTCATTATCTTGGTGAAAGACCCAGTGACGACCCATCTTCAGCTTTCCAGCAGAGGCCACCAAATTTTGATTTAAAATGTCCTGGTATTTCAAAGCGTTCATGATGCCATGCACCCTAACAAGGTTCCCAGGGCCTCTGGAAGAGAAACAGGCCCACAGTATCACCGATCCTCCCCCATACTTCTCAGTGGGCATGAGGTGCTTTTCTGCATACTCATCTTTTGTGTTCCGCCAGACCCACTTAGATTGTTTGTTGCAAAAAAGCTCTCTTGGTCTCATCTGACCAAAGCACACGGTCCTAGTTGAAGTCCCAGTACCGCTTAGCAGACTCCAGTCATTTGCGTTTATGATCGTGAGTGAGAAAAGGTTTTTTCCATGCATGCCTCCCAAACAGCTTTTTGGCATGTAGATAGCGCCTGATGGTTGTTTTGGAGACTTTGTGACCCCAAGATGCTACCATTTGTTGCAATTCTTTAACAGTGAGCTTTGGAGAACTTTTTATTTCTCTTACCATCCTCCTCACTGTGCAAGGTGGCACAATAACCTTGAGTCCTCGTCCAGGCTGGTTTACCACTGTTCCAGTTGTTTTAAACTTCTTAATGATTCCTCTGACAGTAGATATGGGCAGGTGCAGGCGAGTGGCTATTTTCTTGTACCCATTGCCTGACTAGTGAAGGTTGACACACACATCTGCCTTACTTGAATGGTGTGTTCCTTTGTCCTTCCCATGTTGAAGAGTGGATAAGAGAAATGGCCTCTGTGTCACGTCATATTTATAACCCAGGGAAACAGGAAGTGATGAATTACTAATCAAATGTGCATAGATACTCTGATCAACTTTTTGGCACTCTTTTTAAAGGGTCCCAAAAGAGGTTTTATTTATGTGAACGCCGACTATGAAATCAACTACATGGGCTTGTAAGGTGATGGTGCGGCATCATAAATGTGTCAATGCCAGCAACTTCAGCTTGAAAGGGACAGTGAGCCTTTAAGGGCTAAAAAGCCAAATATTTATGTGAAGGCCGACAAACATGTGGTTGACCTTTTCTTGAAGATAGAAGAGCCCACAACATGAAAACCAAAGTGCCAGCAAGTTTTGAGTGTACCAAACCCTTTCCAGCAAGACCCACTTACGAGTTACGACAGGTATGGTTTCACCTTAATCAGAACAGCCTTTGAATACAGTGTAGACTAGGGGTCTTCAAAATTTTAATTTTATCACATAGGTCCCCTCTGAAATTTCTCAGGTAAATAAATCAGGTGAATCTGTGTTGTGGTTAACCCTCTCATGCATGAATTACGATAAACTCAGTCAAGATTTTACACTAAGTGGTTTTATACATCCTAAGGGATGTAAAACAAGGTTAGAATGAATTTTTTTTTTTAAATCTTTATTCTATAAATGACTGCTTTTTCCCCATTGCAATGATCTACCAGTGGGATTTTTTGTAAGGGATGATGCAATTGCTTCGACTGGAGTGGACTATATGCAGCAGTGCCCAAAATTGCTGGCATATATAGAGAAAAAAACTCTTTTGAACAGCTGTACACTGTAGTGACCTCCATACATGAAAGGGTTAAAGAAAACAAAATTCCCTTTTCATAAAAAAAATACATACTGAAAAAAAAAATGTCCTTTTGATTTGAACAATAAATACAAACCCAAAACCAGTGAAAATGGCACGTTATATAAATCGTAGACAAAAACAGAATACAATGATTTGCAAATCCTTTTCAACTTATATTCAATTGAATACACTGCAAAGACAAGATGTTTAATGTTCAAACTGAGAAACTTTTTTTTTTTTTGCAAATGATCATTAACTTAGAATTTAAAGGCAGCAACACATTGCAAAAAAGTTGGCACAGGGGCCTTTCTACCACTGTGTTACATCGCCTTTCCTTTTAACGACACTCAGTAAACTTTTGGGAACTGAGGAGACCAATTTTTAAAGCTTTTCAGGTGGAACTCTTTCCCATTTTTGCTTGATGTACAGCTTAAGTTATTCAACAGTCCGGGGTCTCTGTTGTCGTATTTTACGCTTCATAATGCGCCACACATTTTCAATGGGAGACAGGTCTGGACTACAGGCAGGCCAGTCTAGTACCCGCACTCTTTTACTACGGAGCCATGCTGTTGTAACACGTGCAGAATGTGGCTTGGCATTGTCTTGCTGAAATAAGCAGGGGCGTCCATGAAAAAGACGTTGCTTGGATGGCAACATATGTTGCTCCAAAACCTTTATGTACCTTTCAGCATTAATGGTACCTTCACATATGTGTAAGTTGCCCATGCCTTGCCCATACCATCACAGATGCTGGCTTTTGAACTTGCTGGCGCCTATAACAGTCCGGATGGTAATTCTCCTCTTTGGTCCAGAGGACAGGACGTCCACAGTTTCCAAAAACAATTTGAAATGTGGACTCGTCAGACCACAGAACACTTTTCCACTTTGCATCAGTCCATCTTAGATGAGCTTGGGCCCAGCGAAGCCGGTGGCGTTTCTGGGTGCTGTTAATAAATGGCTTTCGCTTTGCATTGTAGAGATTTAACTTGCACTTGCAGATGTAGCGACGAACTATAGTTACTGACAGTAGTTTTCTGAAGTGTTCCTGAGCCAATGTGGTGATGTCCTTTACACGCTGATGTCAGTTTTTGATGCAGTACCGCCTGAGGGATTGAAGGTCACGGGCATTCAATGTTGGTTTTCGGCCTTGTCGCTTACGTGCAGTGATTTCTCCAGATTCTCTGAACCTTTTGACGATATTACGGACTGTAGATGATGAAATCCCTAAATTTCTTGCAATAGCTTGTTGAGGAATGTTGTTTTTAAACTGTTCGACAATCAGGTCACGCATTTGTTCACTAAGTGGTGACCCTCGCCCCATCCTTGTTTGTGAATGACTGAGCATTTCAGGGAAGCTGCTTTTATACCCAATCATGGCACCCACCTGTTCCCAATTAGCCCGTTCACCTGTGGGATGTTCCAGATAAGTATTTGATGAGCACTCCTCAACTCTCTCAGTCATTTTTGCCACTTGTGCCAGCTTTTTTGAAACATGTTGCAGGCATCAAATTCCAAATGAGCTAATATTTGCAAAAAATTACAAAGTTTACCTGTTCGAACATTAAGTAACTTGTCTTTGCAGTGTTTTCAATTGAATATAGGTTGAAAAGGATTTGCAAATCATTGTAATCTGTTTTTATTTACGATTTTCACAACGTGCCAATTTCACTGGTTTTGGGTTTTGTAAAAAAAATACTAAAAAACAGAACTTTCTTTTTTTACATAAATTCAAATGAATTAATGAATAAATACTTTAAACAAAAAGCACCCCTGCAAAGAATCCAAAACAAATATATCAGGAGGGGGTTAAATAACACTTTTCTTTTTAAATACAGACACAAAGGACACAAGAAAGAAGGAAAAATCCATCACTTCAGTCACACATTCTTTTATTTCTGCATCAGAGAATGGCTTCTTGTGCTTAACCCAACACCCACCCCACCCTGAGTGAGCGCTCTGTTGCGGGGACAGTGACGGCGAGACTGATGAGAACATGTAAATGATAGCAATAATCACAGGCAAGCCCTTTCAGGTGCAACTATTATTTTGGTGACTGTCCTGTTACATGTACAACCCCAATTCTGAAATAGTTGAGACAAAATGTAAATTGCAAATAAAATTAAAATGCCATGACTTTCAAATCACACCAGCAAGTATTTTATTCACAATAGAACGGAGATAACATAGCAAATGCTTCAACTGAGACATTTTCCAATTTTATCCACAAAATGAGCTCAGTTCAAATTTGATGGCTGCTACAGGTCTCAAAAAAGTTGGGACAGGGGCCTGTTTACCATAATGTAGCATCCCCTCTTCTTTTAACAGAGTGGAGGCGTCTGGGCATTGAGGAGACAAGTTTGAGTTTCGCCATTGGAATTTGATCCCACGCTTCTCTAATACAGGCTTCCAGCTGCTGGAGAGTTTTGGGTCTCCTTTGATGGACTTTATCTAAATATGTGCCAAATGTTCGCAATCCGTGAAAGATCAGGACTGCAGGCAGGCCAGTTCAGCACACGGACTCTTCTACTAGGAAGCCATGCCGTCGTAATAGCTGCAGTAAGTGGTTTTGCATTGTCCTGCTGAAATACACAAGGCCTTCCTTGGAATAGATGTTGTCTGGAGGGGAACATATGTTGCTCTGAAACTGTTATATACCTTTCAGCATTCATGGTGCTCTTTAAAATATGCAAGTGTCCCACACTATATGGACTAATGCATCCCCATGCCATCAGAGATGCTGGCTTTTGAACTGAACGCTGATAACTGGAGGGGTGGTCTTTCTCCTCTTCAGCCCGGAGGACACAACGCCCATGATTTTCGACTAGAATGTCAAATTTGGACTCGTCTACAGGAAACTTTGCCACTTTGCTACAGTCCATTTTAAATGAGCCTTGGCCCACAGAACACAGCGGCGTTACTGGATCGTGCTCAATAATGGCTTCCTTTTTGTATCATAGAGTTTTAGGTAGCATCTGTAGATGGCACGGTGGACTGTGTTTACAGACAGTGGTTTCTTGAAGTATTCCTGGGCCCATTTAGCAATGTCAATGACAGAATCATGCCGGGGAGTGATGCAGCGGTGTCTGAGGGCTCGAAGATCACGGGCATCCAGTAAAGGTCTTCGGACTTGTCCCTTATGCACAGAGATTTTTCCAGTTTCTCTGAATCTTTTGATGATGTTATGCACTGTTGATGAGACCTTCAAAGCCTTTGCAATTCGACATTGTGGGACATTGTTTTTAAAGTAGGCCCTATTCTACAATTTCTTAACGCAATCCTTCACAGGTTGGAGAGCCTCTGGCCATTTTTACTTCTGAGAGACTCAACCTCTCTAAGACATCCCTTTTATAGCCAATCATGCTACACACCTGATGCCAGTTACCTGAATTACTTGCTGAAAGAACATGTAGCAGATTCTCTTACATATCAATTGCTTTTTCAGCCCTTTTTTGCCTGTGTCCCAACTTTTGAGACATTTTGCAGCCAGAAAATTGAAATTGAAAATTGAAATGTTATGCATGTTCTGTTCTAAATAACATACTGGCTCGTGATCTGGAAGTCATTGCATTTTGATTTTATTCACAATTTGCACTTCGTCCCAACTATTTCGGAATTGAGGTTGCAAGTAAGGTACTCAAATGGCCAGTCGTGCAAGTTATCTATTCTGGGACCCGTGGATGTCGTCTGTTCTTTTTTCTATCGTCAGTCACAATCACCGATAACCGTGTATATTAGAAATTGTGGGACGTAAAATTTCTGTTTCTTGATGTTCCAATTTTGTAAAGCTCCCTATTGTTCTAATTTTTCCATCTCTGTAATGTCATTAATATAAAAATAAAGGCATTTTGTGCTCTAAATATGGTACTGACTGAAAATTAATTTGGATATTGTTACTTTTTAGTGTGATGACCGAGTTGAAATTGGTGACCCTTTTAAACAGAAGGGTCTTGCTGGCAAGGGATTGGTACACTCAAAACTTGCTGGCCAATTGGTTTTCAAATAGTGGACCGTTCCAGCTTCAAGAAAAAGTAAATCGCGAGTATATCAGCCTTCACATGAATATTTAGATTTTTTCACCTCTTACAAAGGGGGTTGCTGGCAAGGGTTTGGTACACTCAAAACTTGCTGGCACTTTGGTTTTCAAGTAGCGGGCTCTTCTAGCTTCAAGAAAAGATCAACCACGTGTTTGTCGGCCTTCGCATTAATATTTGGCTTTTTACGCCTTAAAGGCTCACTGTCCCTGCAAGGGTTCAAGCTGAACGTTGACAAATTGATGATGCCGCATCATCACCCTACAAGCCCATGTAGTTGATTTCATTGTCAGCATTCACATAAATAAAACCTCTTTTGGGACCTGTTAAAAAGGATGCCAGGGTCAAATGTACAGGAGTCTAGCAGCCAGCAATGGTGACTTATATACATGTAGAATAGCTTCACTTGTAGGGGTCAAACCCCTTTACCCTTTTCAATATAAATAAATTGAGCCAGCTCCTGGTCTAATTTGGGAAAACCTTTTGGAATATTCTTTGTTACCTTTTAAAAAGATGATTACTAAGGCCCAGACAAAGTAGTTTTACTCGTTTGGGCTTCAATGAATCAGGTGAATATAATTCCAGGATTGGACTATATATTCTGAAGTAACTCCATGCCTTCTAAAGTATCCGACTGTTGTGGCTGCTGTTCTTGATGTTAAAAGCCATGTGTTCGTCTAAACAGTTGTCCAAGGATGTCAAAATCAAGATAATTTACTTCCACTAACAAGGAGAGGGCTAAAAAAACTCGCATTTCAAACTACCCATTTCTACGGTCAGAAACATCTTTAAAAAATGGAAAATAAATGGAACAGCTGAAGTCAAGGCAACTTCTGGAAGACCAAGAAAAATTTCAGATAGAATGGCCCGAGATCTGGTGAGAAATGCTCAGAAGAACCCACACATCACAGTAAAAGAGCTGCAAAAAGATTAGCAGACACTGGTCAAGTTGCTCACTGGACAACAATACAGCGAACCTTAAACAACAAAGACCTATATGGCAAGAAAGCCTTTCCTACAACCAAACAAAATTAAATTTCTGAAGTATGCAAAAGAGGACCATGAGAAATCTCAAGCCTATTGGAACAATGTGCTTTGGACTGACGAAACCAAAATTGAACTTTTTGGCCACAACCAAAGAAGGTATGTTTGGAGAAAAAAGGGTGAATCATTTGCAGGCTGTATAGAGACCTCAAACATGCCGTGCATGCAAAAAGATCGACAAATATTTCTGCGCTAGAGTTGTTCTGTCTTGAAGAACGGGTAAAATTTCCAAAGACAAGAATTGAAAGACTCTTAGCTGGCTACAGGAAGCGTTTGCAAGCCTTTATAGCTGCCCGAGGAGGAGTTACAAAGTACTAGTCAAGAGGGTTCCCAAACTTTTGCACAAGGCCTTTTTCCTTGTTTTATTATTTTGAAACTGTAAAAAGTTGAATGAAATTATTCTTGCTTTACAATGTGATGGAATATGTCATGTTTAACTTTGAAAGAACCTGAATACTAAATGCTACAATCTCTTGTAAATGAATTGTAACAGACATATAAACCAGGGGTGCCCAAATTTTTTGAACCCCACTGTACAGTATATAATCAACCCACTGCTCTTTGACACACCTCACCTCTGCATTGAAAGCCAAGCCACCTGAGGGAGGATACGGGTTCCACACCCAGAGTGCACCTTTCCAAGGAGGCAACTAAAATGAGCATCACACAATGTTTTTGACCCTGTTGGCAAAAGTTTGATTGCAAAATTTGTGTCAGACAGTTTGAGCGGCAAGATATTTCACATTTCCATGTTGATATCAAATCCTGAGGGCAAATGCATTTAAATCTTATATAAATGTGACATTCAATTTACTTCTTCACTGTTGACACCTGCATCAAATTGACTTGGACTGGTGAACTGATTCTGGTTATTCTCATTCGTCTTCTAAAAATAGAATAAGAGCAAATAGGTTCCAGGTAATTTTGAAGAATTTTCATTTCCCATTAAGTGTTTTAGATCAGTGATTCCCAAAGTGGGTGCCACAGCACTTTAGTGTGCCATGACCTCTGTCCAAAGGCACTGCATAATGTGCTTCACATCACAATTTTTCCTGACTTTACCTCATAAAAACTTTTTTTTTTTTTTTAACATGCACAATGGAGTTAAGTGATTAAAAAAAGATTTAGAAACATTAAACTGAAAGCAATGTTGGCTGTACTAAATGCGGAGTCATTCCAAATGAACTCTTAAGTACAAGAATCTTCCACGGCCACCGGTGCAGATTTGGCTCTAATTTATTTTGGGAGTACCTCTATATTCGTAATGAACACGTGCAAAATTTTAGTGTCCTTCTCCAAGGGATTTCCAAGATATGGCCCCCCAAAAATCGAGGGCCATGCCCAAATGACTCGCAAACGTTAATTTAGAGGGATTTTTTGGAGGCCAGTATTTTTGGAACAAATCATAGGTATGAGCTGAAAATTGCTACCCAGGGTAACTTGGGTCCATGCTCAAGTGAAAATTTATTTCTTTTCATTTTCAAGATATTGGCCTCTCAAATATGAAACGTTTTACGTGTAGAAATCAAACATTCAGTTTTCGAGGGCCCCCTATAAGGCCAGGATCTTTTCCAGCAACTACATTGAGCTGGATTCCTTCTATTTGATGACAGGTCTGTCTATACAAGGAAGATTGACTGCATCCAAGGCATGATTGTATCTAAGCGACGACGATAGTCAGGAGATACTATGGTTTAGTTCCTATGCTGCAGCCGCCACGCCCGCAGAGATTTTCTGTTCAGGGCTCTGGAAGCCACAATTACACGGGCAAAGATATTGGACAATGCTCAAGACCAATTTTCGGCAATTTCGGACGTTCAATTTGGCTGCTGGCGACCATTTTGTCTGAAATTTGGGGATTGGGGAGATGCATGGCTCGGTCCCTGAGGCGACAGTTATCTAGTTCGTGGTAATGAAACTTGTTCTACATAAATTTATACATCTTGTTTTATTTGTTCAAAATTACAACTTGTTTTCTCATCTCCTTCACGATTATGTTATGAGGCCACTTGAGCTTATGAGTAGGCACTGACTATTTAAAATTTCCATTTGCAGAAGAGGATAATGGGTGTTTCAGTCAGGAAAACTCAGGTTAGAAAAAAATAGAACAATTTATTCATGGGTATAAGCATTACATTGTATTTTGGCGGCAGTTCTGCTCTGGAGAATGTCCTACCTAGGCACAGCAAACATACAAACATAGTTATGAACAGAAATCAAAATCCCCCCGATGTGAGCAGAACCAAACAGGTGGAGGCTGGGGTGGAGGTGGCAAGCAAAAAACCAAACAGCATGTTGCATAGCATGAAAAGTTCTTGCAAACAGCAGCAGATGCAAGTGAGCTTGACGTCTTTCAAATAGACCGCTGTATGACCTTGTGATGTGTATCCTCCAATTGTGTGCCTGCTGATGCTGACGTGCTGGTAGCTTACAGGCTCCTTTCAGCTGATGTAGCTCTTCTCGAGTTTCCTGCCTGAACTAGTTACACTCATTTCTACCCCAAAATGCTTACATTTGATAGAATAATAGTGAAGATGAGAAAACAAGTTGTAATTTCGAACAAACAAAGCCAAGATATATACATTTATGCAGAACAAGTTTCATTACCATGGGTAACTGCCCACATGGTGAACTTGCCAATCCAAAGTTGGCAGAAACAGTGACTTTTTCAGCTGAATCTAGCACAATTCTGTAAGGAATCCTGGCTTCACAAAGGGCCCTTGAAAACTGAATTTTTGATTTCCTTGCATAAAAGGTTTCATATTTGAGGGGCAAATGTCCTGAAAATGAAAAGAGCCAAATTTTGACAAGAGATTCTCAAAGCTTGGACCCAATGTACCCAGGATAGTAATTTTCAGCCCATACCTATGATTTTTCTTATAAATATTGGCCTCCAAAGTTCCTATAGATAAACGTTTGCGATTCGCACCAGCCTGGCCCTCGATTTTTAGGGGGCCATATCATGGAAACCCCTTGGAGTAGGACCCTAAAATTTTCCATGTGTTCATAATGAAATAAATTTGAGCCAAATCTCAGTTGCTGACCCCAGGACCTCTGGCTGATTTTATATGGAATAACCCTGCGTTGTGTTGGTTTTCAACTTGCATCAAATTCAGCATACTGTTTCCATGTTTCTTTAGTTTGCTGCTTGTCATCATTAGCCACTAGTTTGAGCAGCAAAGCTCAAAAGGAACTCTCAGAATTACTAAGACGAGGCGTTTTTGATTGTTTGGTACACGGATCCGCCGACGTAAAAAATTGGCATTCTTGGAAAAAAATAAATTTTTATTTTTCGCATATTCGCGGATCCGCCGATCTATATTTCACCAAAATAAGGAAAAAAATATTATTTTATTTTATTTTATCGCCCGCCCACATTTTGAATAGTTCTCCGATATGTACACTGTGTAACAATTCACTTAAACCAAATAGATAAATGAACGCTACAACGCAAATTAAGGTCCGGTTCATACTCTACGCAAGGTACTCCAGCAAACGCGACCACAGGTCCCTTCCAATCCGTTCACAGAGAAGCCTGAACACGCGTCCCTTGCTGCGCTGTGCCTCGTTATAAAGCAGTACACTGCTCAAACAATAGGGGGTAGCAAAGTGCTCTCCGTCTCCTCCGGCTTCTTTTTTCTGTTTGGTGTGTTGAACACAGCATATGGTGCATTATTTGCTTTATCTCCCCTATTGGAATTTCACGGAAATACACGCGTCGGTGCGTCGCGTTACAAAAATTTGGACGACACACTTTGCTACGCAAGGACGCAGGATGGCTACCTTGCGTTGCTCGATGCGTTGCCTTTCGTTCGCGCTCGCGTACCTTGCGTAGAGTATGAACCGGCCCTAAGGCAGCAGGCGGACCTGATAATGCATGCAGTTATTAGACTGCGCCGACCGTCCAACCTAAAAGCAACGAAAAATGCCAAGATCAGAAGAAATTCTCACTTTTAAGTGACTTAATTATTTAAATAAAATACACTTTAACGAAAAAAGGCGAGAGAGAGTTCAGTTTTCCAAAGGATATTAATGTAACAAGTAAACAAAAAATCGCATCCTAACTGGACGGAAAGCATTCAAAAGACATCGGGGCGATAGGTGCGCGCCGGAACAATCAAAGGAAATAATAATCACATACACAAATCAGATGGCATTCGCAAAACCCAAGTCCATATAAAAAAGTCCCAAATTTCCAAAAAGAAATTATGTCGACCTTAACACTCAGTTAGTGTAGGATCCGGAGTTCAGGTGAGATGAGAAAGCGTCGCCGCGGCAGTAGATGACTCTGACTCTACTGCTGTATAGCTCGCCCACTCCCGTACGCCGGGTAAAGGCGGTCCAGAACGGTCGCCAGGAAATTTGATCCCCAAAAAAAAGCAAAAAAGCAAAAAGAAATCCAAATCGACAGGGCTATTCCACTAAATACGCTGCTTGAGATCCACCGACGCCAGCTCCTACGTGGACGTCATTTCCCTCCTGAGTACTAAAGTTAATTGTCAGATCAACTCAACTGCTGATACAAACCTGACTAAAAAAAATGACAGCCAGTGGGCAGCTCATCTTAAAATGCATAGGGTGTACTGCATGAGGGTATGCGAGCCTTACAACTGGATTGACACTGTTCGCCGTGTTTGTTAAACTCTCACGATCACGTAGACACCCTATGCATGTCTGTTAGGGGAGCGTGATTCATCGACATTGTCGACAAAATTTGATAACAAAGTTCGTTGTTGACTAATTTATTCATCGATAATTTGTCGTTACGTCACTGAAAAAGTATTTCACGCATTGAAACTGGACTAAGCGTAGTTTCACAGGTGCTGGAGATGAAGGCAGCTGCAGAGTGAGCCATTTGACTTCCTCGCAACTCAGTCACGCCTGCGCAAATGCGACCGGTGGGAGGAGAGCGGAAAGCGACAGGACAATGCGGGCATGGAGCTGCAGATGTATACAAGCAGTTACAATATTTTATCACTAGATGGCACACCAGGATCATTTATTGAACATTCACAAGCAAGCCGAATACTGAATACCGTATTTTTCATACACCTAAAAATTGATTAAAGAGCACTAGGAGAGAACAAAGATTGGTTGTTCCTCTTCTTTCAATACGTACTGTGAAAAATACTTTGTACTTGTACTAGAGCTTTTGATAGTTATATATACTTATAAGTATTTTTTTTCACAAAATACTTCTGGTACTTAAGTACATCTAATCTGAGCTACTTTAAGACTTTTTTGCAAGTAATTTTCTTATGGGTGACTTCAACTTTTACCAAAGTAACTGTCAGTTATGGTACTTCTACTTTTACTCAGTTATTTTATTCCAGTACTTTATACACCTCTGGATATACCTGGTTTAATATCAAAGACTCTAGACCAAAGAATGTTATTCACAAAATGCTGATTTTTTTCATTAAAGGAAAACTTTTTTTTTTGCTGCTGCTGCTGCTGTTGCTACCTGTCCTTGGTGATCAGAAAAATAATGATATATTAATGATATATTATATTATATATATTAAAATAATAATATATTTTTTTTATATTCACACTTTAGCCTGACAACAATTCAAAAACTTGAATTCTGACTTGAATTTTTAGCAAAGTTTAATAAAACATTTTTGGAAGAAATATTAATCCTTATTGTCTGTATTGTTAGCACATGGGTAAAATGACCTCAAGCTAAATTGAAAAGCCAATAGCTAAATAACCGTTGTACTGTGCAAGTCAATTTGACTAGTCAATTAATCGTTTCAATAATCGTCGACAAATCGACAATCAAAATAATCGTTAGTTGCAGCACTAATGTCTGTAGGATCTATCGTTGTCGAGTTACAAGTCTTGAAAGCCAATGACTCTAGAATACTTGAAATCACACTAACTTCTTTGACTGTTGCTCCGTCATATCACAAGCTAAGAAGATGGGACCAAGATGTCCTTGTAGCCAATAAGGAGACCTTTACAACGAGGGACAGCACTTCCCCTCATTGTCTCGGGAAACCTGGGAAATTGAGTGCGTATTTCTCATTGAACGCCAGTGCGTAAAGAGGCTCTATTATAGCGGTCTTGCTCCTACGCAAAACTTTCGTATTTTGAGCAAAAATGCTTAAACGGCAGGAATAACAAAACACATGGAGGACGAATGGGGCAAAGGAAGAGGAAAGAGAGATAGTGATATTGAGGAAGAAATAAAAGAAATTGAAGAAAGTGAAATCTCTGTACAGACAACTATTAACGGGACAATGTGATGACATGCAAAAGGAAAGTGCAGACTATGCTGTATCAGGCAGGATTACACTCCACCACCAGAATGAGTATTACTGTGAAAGAACACTGAATAATACTACAAAGTACATGTTAATTAATGACAATAGAGGAGATCATGCAAAAATATGTCGACACTAATGCAGCGAGCAATGTGAACCAATGTGAGCCTGGGGGGGGGCCATGATGGGGCTCTCTTTGTTTAGGGTAAGGCAGTAAGAGCCCTATCATGTCTCTTCGAGTATGATTAATGAGTGTGGCTCCCCCAAGCTATCCTAAGAGAGTGATTTTGAACTCTCCTGTACTTCTCAAATCTGAAGTTTCACATGCACAAACGGACGGGTGGTACCACCGTTTTCTCAATGTACACCAAATTTTATCGCCCGCTGGAAGTCAGGTCTGAACTATATTTTATTCATTTGTGATCAGTTTCTCACTTGACTGATTGGAGTTGAGGGCCCAATGCATTTGCCATTGTACCTACTCAGTTTATAAATGTTCTAGTATTGACATTTAATGTATTGGAAAACTGTAATATTTTGTTAAAAAAAAAAAAAAAAAAAATTATTCTGTCTTCCGATCTTTATTCTGTCTTCCGATATCTTGACAGAATCCGTGAATATCGGGAAAATAAATTTTTATTTTTATTTTTATTCCCCCCTCCCCAAAATATTTTGCCTGAAAAAATCCATGAACCAAACCATCAAAAAAGTCTCGCCTAATGGACCACATATTGAAAATTAAATATGCCAAACGATGTCCTGTGCCATCAGGGTGCTTTTATCCTTCACTGCTTACGCCAGCTGCTGCTCTCTTATGGCATACAGGCCAAGAACAAGACACAAATGTGCCCCGTCTTGCTCGCTGACAGACGCGTGTCCCACTAATGTGCCCAACATAAAAGACGAAGCAAAAATTATTACCCTCATGGTATTTACTAGGCCAGGGAATTTCAGGAATTTTCTCAAAATGGGAACCCGACGATTTTTCAGGTGGGTACCCGAAAATCACTTAAAGCGCAGGGGCGTCCTAGACCTGACAAAAATTAGTCCTGGCTAGTTCTAGATGGCTTTCCTTTATTAACACATTTTCTAATTTAAGAATAATTAAGTGGCAATTGAAGACACGGCTTCTCTCCCCTATGCGATCTTACAGCAACAAAATTATGGGCTATATTCAGTACAGAAAAATAATTGAATTATTAAATCGATGCACTGCCACTCAGCGACGGAAACTTTTTTCCAGCGAGAGCGGTATTTCAGAACTCTTCAGCGAATGAAGGAAATTCTGGTGACAAGTAGCTATGTGGTTTCGTCCATTTAAATTTTCCAATTGGACAGCTATCTATTTTTTACAGCAAGCTGCGTGACTGTGCTGCCAAAACAGGCGTACTTGTCGCCAAAATTACCTTTATTCGCAAAAGAGTTCTGAAATGCCAATGTCTCAGCAAAAAAAATTAAAATAAAAATTTACGTTGCTGAGTGCCAGTGCATAGTGCATAGACCTATTTATAAATAAATTATTCTTCTGCACTGAATGTAGCACATTATTTTGTCACTGTTAGTTTGCATGGGGGAGAGAAGCCATGTGTTCAATTGTCACTTGATTATTCTTACATTGGAAAATGTGTTAATAAAGGAAAACTATTGAGAACTAGCCAGGACTAATTGTTGTCAATAAAGGAATGGATCTTTGCCTCTGAAATTTCAAGGCAAATGCCGGCCCTGCTTAAATGAACAAAAATCTGGTATTTTTGAAAAGAAAAGAAAAACCGGTGGAGGAAATTGTTGGGATAAGATAAGAGAGTTAAGAAAATATGCCAGTGTCTTGGGTCTACGAAGCATGCATGTCCGTGTTCATTATTTACCTCAAAGTTTAAAACACGTTTATGTATACAAAAGAAAGAAATACTGAGAAACATAATTTACAACAAAAAACTCATTCGAGGTGATAAGTATTTCCTTGTCAAGTATGAATAATGTCCATGTCCGAATCTTGTAAATCACTTTGTGATCGACAGTGTAGGCTATAGGAGTTAATTCGTAAACAAACGTCACAGCTCAAGCAGGGGCCTATTGCACAAAGGAGAGATCAGGGATTAGCCCAGGATCAGCACGGAATTAGCCTGATCTCAAAACCCATTTCAGTTGCACAGAGCGTATGACCTAAGCCATGGCACTAATTACTATGGAAACAAAGTCTGAGGAGCTAGTCAGCTCCGGAGCAAGCTTACAAACTAGCCAACCTCCTGCCTCCAGCCAATTTCACCTCATCTATTTCAGCAGTCACCCAGATTGAAAATCAATGTCCTTACGTGTCGTTCTGAATTGTCCACTCCACATTGCTATCTCAATTATTGTAGGCCCAGAGTAATTATCTTAGAAACTCGAGACCATTGATGTCAGTAAAATAGCCAATATTCAATCATTATATTCAAGTTTCCATGTGACGGTGACTATCACAGTTTACTCAGTCCCCTTTCCATGTCACATTTTAACCATATTTAGAATCCATCATTATCAGATTTCTCGTTATTACCCAAGTTGAGACTTCCATCAGAGTAGTAAATGAGCAGTGCTGGATGAAGTAGGCGACCGTGTTTCATGGCAGTCTTAAATTGCTGCGGTAACCCCCTACCTAAAACGTCTTCTGGATCGGACTATGAGTTCAGTTTGTATAGGGCGAAAACAGGACTTGTAGCAAAATTGTGCAGCATTTACGTGACTTTACTATGCTTCATAAGCTTTAATATAACATTTTCACCCTCATTGATATTGCGCGCATTTCATACACGAACATACCAGGATCCGGCCTCGCTCGATTTTAAATCTGTCTGATAGCGATGGCTAATCTTGTTCACGGTGATGCCGAAGTGCATCAGCTACTCCTTTGTGACGGCGCTAAAACATCTACCGAGTTTACTTTCACTTGAGTTTAGCTCACTTTAATACTCCTCTCAAACGTCTCGCACCATTCAGACAGAAACAGAAGGAATAGCAGGCTAGAGGCATTTCAGATATTCCATCGCCCCTCTGTCAGAACCATGGTCTTTGAGTGTTGCTGGTGCATGAGTCTGCTGCAGCTACCTTGTCCATGGTGATGATCAGCGATTCTGTGATCACTCTTGGGTTCTATTTAAGGTAGGCGTGTGCGTGCACACAGTAGGATCAGCGGCACCAGGCTTCACTCAGTCTATCCTCCTTCAGCAGATGTTGCCTTTGTGCAATCAATTAAGCCTGCAAAGCGCTGTATGGTATATGGCAATCCTTGCTTTGGCGTTGATCCAGGATCTCAGGATCCGACTTTTGTGCAATAGGCCCCGGGTCAACAGCTGTCTAATAACACTTCAAAGTCGTACATGTACAAAACCCAAAACCAGTGAAGTTGGCACGTTATGTAATTCGTAGATAAAAACAGAATACAATGATTTGCAAATCCTTTTCAACTTATATTCAATTGAATACACTGCAAAGACAAGATGTTTAATGTTCAAACTGAGAAACTTTTTTTTTTTTTTGCATATAATCATTAACTTAGAATTTAAAGGCAGCAACACATTGCAAAAAAGTTGGCAGAGGGGCCTTTTTACCTCTGTGTTACATCGCCTTTCCTTTTAACGACACTCAGTAAACGTTTGGGAACTGAGGAGACCAATTTTTGAAGCTTTTCAGGTAGAACTCTTTCCCATTCTTGCTTGATGTACAGCTTAAGTTGTTCAACAGTCCGGGGTCTCCGTTGTCGTATTTTACGCTTCATAATGCGCCACACATTTTCAATGGGAGACAGGTCTGGACTACAGGCAGGCCAGTCTAGTACCCGCACTCTTTTACTACGGAGCCATGCTGTTGTAACACGTGCAGAATGTGGCTCGGCATTGTCTTGCTGAAATAAGAAGGGGCGTCCATGAAAAAGACGTTGCTTGGATGGCAACATATGTTGCTCCAAAACCTGTTTGTACCTTTCAGCATTAATGGTGCCTTCACATATGTGTAAGTTGCCCATGCCTTGGGCACTAATACACCCCCATACCATCACAGATGCTGGATTTTGAACTTTGCGCCTATAACAGTCCGGATGGTTCTTTTCCTCTTTGGTCCGGAGGACACGACGTCCACAGTTTCCAAAAACAATTTGAAATATGGTCTCGTCAGACCACAGAACACTTTTCCACTTTGCATCAGTCCATCTTAGATGAGCTTGGGCCCAGCGAAGCCGGCGGCGTTTCTGGGTGCTGTTGATAAATGGCTTTTGCTTTGCATTGTAAAGTTTTAACTTGCACTTTCAGATGTAGCGACAAACTGTAGTTACTGACAGTGGTTTTCTGAAGTGTTCCTGAGCCCATGTGGTGATGTCCTTTACATACTGATGTCGGTTTTTGATGCAGTACCGCCTGAGGGATCGAAGGTCACGGGCATTCAATGTTGGTTTTCGGCCTTGTCGCTTACGTGCAGAGATTTCTCCAGATTCTCTGAACCTTTTGACGATATTACAGACCGTAGATGATGGAATCCCTACATTTCTTGCAATAGCTCGTTGAGGAATGTTGTTTTTAAACTGTTCGACAATCAGCTCACGTATTTGTTCACTAAGTGGTGACCCTCGCCCTATCCTTGTTTGTGAATGACTGAGCATTTCAGGGACGCTGCTTTTATACCCAATCATGGCACCCACCTGTTCCATATTAGCCCGTTCACCTGTGGGATGTTCCAGATAAGTGTTTGATGAGCAATCCTCAACTCTCTCAGTGTTTTTTGCCAGTTGTGCCAGCTTTTTTGAAACATGTTGCAGGCATCAAATTCCAAATGAGCTAATATTTGCAAAAAATTACAAAGTTTACCTGTTCGAACATTAAGTAACTTGTCTTTGCAGTGTATTCAATTGCATATAGGTTGAAAAGGATTTGCAAATAATTTTATTCTGTTTTTATTTACGATTTACACAGCGTGCCAACTTCACTGGTTTCGGGTTTTGTACTAACACACACACACACGTGCACACACACACGAGTTACAGTAACTTCAGCTTTAAAAAGCATGTTATGAGAACATCCTAGCTTAACACTGTCCCAATAAACCATGTTACACTGTTTGACATACATACATTCAGGAGTTATCGTAACTTAAGATTTGAAAAGAATGTTATGTGAACGTCCTGGCATAAGACCATCCAAACAAATCATGTTACACTCAGGCTACTGCACACACAAACACACAGCAGCAATAAAATGTGTTGGCAGTTTCAATATTTTACACACGACAAATATGCGACAAACAGTAAAATTACATATTTCAAAGTTAAATCATGACTGAACAGTCAGAAGACTCAACTTACCTTTGAGGGCATTGATGTTCTCGATTTCAAGTCCTACCTCGTCCTTTCCAGTATTAACATTACATTTTGCATCTTCCTTTGGGTTAATGCATCTTTGCCTTTTCATGTCTTTCTGGCAGGTGTCAAAAGCCTGAATCACCAAAGATGACAGTTATGATTAAGCTTGTCCAACAAATGCACATAACATAATAGTATACGACTAGTAAGGACATTGATTTTCAATCTGGGTGACTGCTGAATGAGATGAGGTGAAATTGGCTGGAGGCAGTAGGTTGGCTAGTTCGTAAGCTTGCTCCGGAGCTGGCTAGCTCCGCAGACTTTGTTTCCATAGTAATTAGTGCCATGGCTTAGGTCATATGCTCTGTGCAACTGAAATGGGGTTTGAGATCAGGCTAATCCCGTGCTGATCCTGGGCTAATCCCTGATCTCTCCTTTGTGAAATAGGCCCCTGCTTGAGCTGTGACGTTTGTTTACAAATTATCTCCTATAGCCTACACTGTCGATCACAAAGTCATTTACAAGATTCGGATATAACATAATAGTATATAACTATGAGGAGGAGGATAATGTTTGCTGAAATGTAGAGCTGTGCTGGACCACATTTGGACTGAACTGCATCCTGCCTTACTCTGCTTTAACGTTGTATGTTTTCTGACTGTGTATAAAATCATCCACAGCTTAATACAATCTCTCTAAAGCAATGCTCCTTAAACCTCTCCTGGTGGACCACAAAAAGTGTTAGATTTTTCCCTGCTCCAGCACAGATGACTCAGATCAGGTTGTAATCAATCAGCTTTGGGGGGGATTAACGAGCTGATCATGTGAATCACCTGAGCAGGGAGAGATCTAACACTCCAGGAGAGGTTTAGGAAACACTGCTCAAAAAAATCAACCTCCAATGAACCACAAGTACACTTCATGGTCTGA
Organism: Gymnothorax reevesii; assembly: GCA_029721435.1. NCBI lineage: Eukaryota > Metazoa > Chordata > Actinopteri > Anguilliformes > Muraenidae > Gymnothorax > Gymnothorax reevesii. The sequence goes on from CM056575.1 coordinate 78,040,879, forward strand.
TGCCTTGGCATTTTCCCTCCTGGGGAAATTATAATATACATGTTTAATCCGATATAGCAACCAACATCACAGGCTGCAATAAAGTTAAATATACAGTTTAAAGATCAACATCAATAAATGTACCAATGAAATATCAATGAAATAACATTGATACTCCACACAACTTGTTGGAGGATTGTTTGCCCTCGTTGTTTGTACATTAATTATTGCTATTCACTGCTGTTAGTACTAATTAATGCTATCCTGCACTTTTATATACACTTGTAGACAAACACTTTTTATGGGTATATCACGATTGAGAAATTACATTAATGCCTGAAATTTCTCACTTCTACCAGTAATTATCCTAATAGCAATTACCTGAGCTCCCAAGTCTTACATCTCCCTCTACACCTGTACTCTCTGCAGACTTGCAGTAAACGCAAGCATGATGCAGCATTAGGTTTAACAAGCATGGCGTATCCACCTTTTTACTTAACCTAGCTAGTTAGCCAAGCTAGCTCACCACAAGTAAAGAGCGCTCTGCGACCATGAGCAAAAATAACACAAATAATTGCTGCTCAAAGCAGTCCTTAAAAATTAAAAAGCTGAACACTGAACCTTGCCTCACGTCTCCTTTCTGACAGACGCCAGTTCCTAATGAGCTCCTGGAGGTCCAGCCTGACGCACGTGCAGCTAACAGTTCAGCCAGCGTCAGCTGTTCACTCTTCCACCTAAAACCTAAACAAGTGACTGCTGCAAACTTCCCTTGCTACATTGCTAACGTTACTAACCAAAAGTTAAACCAGTTCATTTGTCCCAGACCAGTAACCAATCATTAAAAATATTCAAAGTAAGTCAACCTGACTCAATTTTCATTAAAGATTAATCGCATACAGGTAAGCATTTATCATCCTGTAAGTCTTCCAAAGCCATGACACTGCCTGCAATCCACATTTAAACTTTAAATGCCAATCGTCTTCTTCTTCTCCTTCTTTGGAGTTAAATGCGGTCGTATGGGCGGAGCTTGGAGTGGATTGTCTGCGGATCCCGCCCAGTGGGTAAACCAGCCAATCAGAAAAGAGCCTGCCAAATTTGACCCGTGTGTACTGAAAATGTGTATGAAACTGCAATGCAGCAGCCCCCAAAGGGGTGCGCTGATCGATACACTGAAATACACAAAAATCAGGTCAAGGCATAAATAAGGACTTTCAAAGAAAAAGCGAAAAAATATGTTGTTTAGGCACTAACGAATCAGGATACCCTGTTTGAATTATGAGGACTTCGGCATAGTCCTCATAATTCGCATAGGTCCTTGGAGCCAGGTGCGTAGTCAGGTCAATTGTCTCCGTAAACCACATAAAGAAACGCACACACACATGCGCATACAATACAATATCAGTAAAGCCATCTGGGATTACCTGGAGGAACTAATAGGGCAGATCCACTATGCAATGAGGTTACGCACGTAGGTTAATGTAATGCCTTAAGTGAACTTAATGCCGGAGTCTAGTGTTCTTGCGAAAGCTCATTGCAAACTCATCAATCAGCTCTTACAGAATGTTGCGTAAGCCTGAGTAAGATAGCGTCAAATTGAAGGTCTTACGTAAAATTTTGGATAGAACTGGGCACAAAAGTTTTCTAGCACATTCCAACAACCATGCACCATGACATATCTTTATGTTAAAATACGCTGCATGCAGTAATCTGCTGCCAATACGTCAGAATATCTATAAGACAAGTATCAATATTAAAGAAAAACTGATTCACCTCAAACTAAACAATTCAACATTTATAGACAAGTTTAGAATTTCTAATTCTAGAATTTCTTTTTTCCATTCAAGAACTTCCATTTCTAGAAGTTCTAGAATGGAAAAAAAGTTTCCATAGTGGTACATTTTCAATATTAAAAAACATTTCAATTTGCGATTTTTGGAAGCATTGTCACCTGAAAAGATAGTTCTGGGGCCTATTTTCCCATCTATTTGGGTCAAAATAATTGACAAGAACAATTTTTTAATTTTTCCTCCATTGAGGGAGAATGCTGAAACCTGTTTAATATAATTCTACAGGGTTTTTTTTCTGCATCCAATTAAGTTTCTTATAAGTGTGTTTTTTTGCCACTGACAGGCCCAGATTGTTATCTGACAGCATTATGGAAATGAAATAGATGTTACATTATTGTGAATGTACTTTGATGCAGACCAATGCTGCATTGGATCACATTGCAGCCTATCTGTGGACAGTCTGTCAAAATAATTGTTCAGACAACTAAATGGAAAAATGAGGCCCATGCTCAAATGTGCCCAGGCTTTTCCACAGTTCTGCAAATTAAGCCAGGTTCTAGGCTTCCGATTGGGAAGGGGGGTAGAAATATTATTATTATTTTTAAGCCTGCCACTCAATGAAGCCATCTGCTGAGCAAAAAGTTATTTGAGACTGTTTGCTCAGCAGATACGCGCACCAAGGGAAGGCCAAGGGAAGCCTGGCTTCCCCAAAAATTATTGCAAGAAAGAAAAAATATAAATAAGCTTCACCACAATGTATTTTATATTGTTGTCATTTCCTTGTCAAAACACTACATCAGCGCACTTCTGCTTTGGCTGAGCGTGAGGAGCAAAACAGCGCCCCTCCTGTCAAGCTCTCATTGTGTCTTACACTTCGTGTCTCATGCCCTCCGCCCTGTCTGTCAGCTCGGAGGCCAGCTTCACTTGGCCTCCCTTAGAAAAAGAAAACAGCCCGTATTAGCCAATCAGAATGAAGCTAGGCTCATTGGTTAATGGTCGATGCATCATTAAAAAAATATGAGGGAGGCCAGATCAAATCTGGCCTCCAACCAATCACAAATTATTTCGGAAAATACACACTGATTCAACTGTCCCGCCAGGCACCAGCCAGCCCACACAGAAAGTATAGTCATTAAGTCAGAGAATGGATGGTGACAGGGACCTTGAGTTTCTTGTAAAAAATTACTTCACAAATCTTCCTTTTGAGGTTCAACTAAAAGTCAAGCGGGACGGTAGGCCGACTCCAAAGCTCAATTTAACTAAGGGGAGAGCTGATGGAAAAGTTCGCTCTTTTTGTGAAGCTAACTATTGCTAGAAACGAGAGGCTAACAGGAAGTGCCAAGCTTAACCGGCTTCTCTGCCGGCCATGTCTCCTATGGCCCGCCGTGGCCTTTTTGATGACTGAGTTGTCATATTTTTCTTATGTGATGCATAAAATGTGGTGTTTTATTCTTTATTTTTTTTGTCGTGTCAAGTGGATGTCAAAGCATGATGGCTAAGTTGCACTGTTTATTTCATACTCTCAATCCGTACCGAGACTGCATTTAGGTCCGCTGACATCAGCTGCACTATCAGCTGAAAGATGTAAGGTTTACAGTTGATAGCGCTACAGCACGGTTGATATCAATTTTTATATAAACCTTTGTAACTATGTGTTTTATATTTCGTTTATGTAATTCAGACGTTGCGCCCGGGTTGTGCATTCATGTTGAGTGTGTTTTTGGATGTATGAATATTGGGCATCCTTGTGATTTGTTAATTTCAGTTGCGAGGCTGCCACATATGACATTGTTACTTCTAATGTTGGTGGAAGGGGTTTGTCTGTGTTTCTGTACAATAGTCCACGGCTGTTTTGCAAATGCTTTTGTTGCAAATTAATTAAATATGAGTCAGAGAGAAGCATTGCCCACAAAACGGAACTTCATTAATACGGTCTGTGAAAGCAATGGCTAAAATGTTTTTGTTATATCTCGATCTTGTCATAATTGCCGTCTGATTAGCTTTCTGCTGTAATAAAGCTACGAGTCGTTTACCAGCTTCGCATGGGCTTTCTCTAACTTATCTCATATTACTGTGTGCCAGAGCCATAAGCACGCGCACAGCCCGAAGAACACATCCACACGTCTCCCTCGCTCTTTCACTGTCTCTCACACACGCAGTCCTCTTTTTTAAACCTCTTTTTTCACTAAAATGAATGAGAAGTAGGTAGAATAAAAGTACTGTAACAGTAGGCTAATTTGTTTGCATGGAAATAACACCTAAACACTGAATTAAATTCGTTGTACATTCTGGCTTCCTCTGTAATTTTTGTCACGGGCCGCCACTGCTCGCAAAGTGTTGAGGCGAAGATCAAACATGTTTGATATTTTTCTCCTCGTGAGGTGAAAAACCTCATTGTGTGCGAACTACTTGAGCTATGTGCTCACAACGGAAATTCAGGTGGCCAATCAAAACCCATCCTTCGTTCACATGATTTCAAAATGGCACCCCTTAGCGGACTGCCAGAAAACTCATCAGAAATTACAGGCACACAGCAAGCTATCTACTGAGCAATTCGTCTCAAATAACTTTTTGTTCCAGTGCGCAGCAGGCTTTATTCTTATCACAGAGTGTTATAGTACAGCCAACATATTTTTTATACGACAGCCTACATACTGACATTGCCTGTTTTCCATTCTCAGACAGACAGCCAGTTAATTGTTGACTGGTGACAGAGCAGATGACGTGTGACCTTTCGGCAGCTGAGACCAGTGTGTAACATGCCAACATTGGCGGCCTTACCTATGTTTCAACAGTTTTAGTTGAAATGGGCCCCGCCCTCCAGGGGGGCCGCAACAACTGCCAGGCAAGAATTACCATCCTAAACGTTGACCCTAGGTAAAAAAACAGAATAGATTTCAAATGGGATACGTCTTCTTCGGCTTATTAAACCATAGGCTAATAGAAAATTGTGGCAAGAGGAATTCAGAATCTTCAAAAGGCATATTTCTATTTTATGTCATCATTGACGTGGATAGGAATATGCTAAATAACTAGTCTATGAGATGCACTGTACAATAATGTCCCTAAAAACAAACTCGTATTTAATTCTACCAGTTAGTCTTCACAAGTGAGCAAATTAATATTTAGTTGATAATTAGGAAGAGTAAATGAGAACCAGTTTATAGTAATCGGGTGTTATAACGGGAAGTTACAAAAGAGTTTTTATACTTCTGGCAGCAAGTGATTGAAGGTCCTGAGTCTGTATGAGTCTCACATACAAAATGCGCAGATATTGGCTAATCCAGGGTTTTTAAAGGCCAGAATGACCAATAAATATCAGTCCGAAATGCATTAAATTGGAGTATTCCAAGTTCCTCTCACTGAGCTCTATCTACGTATTTATCAAGCTTTCAAAAAAAGCAAAGGTGAACATTTCCTGGGCCAAAGACATAAAAAAGGCACTGATTCCTATTTTGTGAACCATTTCTTTACCCTATGCCTACACCTTTTAACATCCACTTGGCCTGCTTTCTAATTTCCCACAATTTTATTGTTATTATTTTTTAATTTACTTACATATGAAAGGATATAATGTTTTCACCATAGTCTATAGCACATTTTAGCTTGAAAAGACTGAGATTTATGATGTAATATACAACCGCAATTCCAAAATAGTTGGGACGAAGTGTAAATTGTGAATAAAATCAAAACGTAATGACTTTAAAATCACATTAGCCAGTATTTTATTCACAATCGAACAGAGATAACATAACAAATGTTGAAACTGAGAAATTTTACAATTTTATGCACAAAATAAGTTCATTTCAAATTTAATGGCTGCTAAAGGTCTCAAAAAATTTGGGACAGGGGGCTGTTTACCATGGTGTATCATTCCCTCTTCTTTTTAAGGGTGGAGGCGTCTGGGCATTGAGGAGACAAGTTTCTTGAGTTTAGCCATTGAAATTTCATCCGATTCTTGTTTAATACAGGATTCCAGCTGCTGGAGAGTTTTGGGTCTGCTTTGATGTACTTTTCGTTTAATTATGTGCCAAATGTTCTCAATTAGTGAAAGATCAGGACTGCAGGCAGGTCAGTTCAGCACACAAACTCTTATACTATAAAGCCATGCTGTTGTAATAGCTGCAGTATGTGGATTTGCATTGTCCTGCTGAAATACAAAAGGCCTTCCTTGGAATAGATGTCATCTGGAGGGTAGTATATGTTGCTCTAAAACCTTTATATACTTTTGTACATCTTTCAGCATTCATGGTGCTTTTTAAAACATGCAAGTATCCCACGCCATATGCACTAATGCATCCCCATACCATCCGAGATGCTAGATTTTGAACTGAACGCTGATAACAGGAGGGGTGGTCTTTCTCCTCTTTAGCCCGGAGGACACGACGCCCATGATTTCCCACAAGAATGTCATATGTGGACTTGTCTGACCACACCCTGGGTCATGCTCAACAATGGCTTCTTTTTTGCATGATAAGAGTTTAAAGTGGCATCTGTGGATGGCACGGTGTTTACAGACAGTGGTTTCTTTACTAAATGGGCCCAGGAATACATAATGTCAAAGACAAAATCATGCCGGCAAGTGATGCAGTGGCGTCTGAGGGCCTGAAGATCACGGGCATCCATTAAAGGTTTACAGCCTTATCCCTTATGAGATTTTTCCAGTTTCTCTATCTTTTGATGATGTTATGCAGTGTCGATTATGAGACCTTCAAAGCCTCCAACATTGGGGAACATTGGGGCTGATGCACTAACAAGTCAGCGCCTGTTTTAAATGTAATTTCTTCGCAATGTGCTCATAAAATCATTGCATGGTATGTACCATCACACCTTACAGGACTGAAAGCACAATCAGCCTTCTTGTGAAGCGCAGAATGGCAAAATGCGATTTTCTAAATCATGCATATGCATTCATGGAAGTGTTGAGGTTGAAGTGGGAGATTTGCGCAAAAAATGGGAGGAGATGCGCATTTAACAACTAATTATGTATTCCCTGGTATGTACTTAAAATGCCGGTGAGAGCGGACTCCTGTTTTGTGGCAGAAATTCTACACCCCATGAAAGCAGGTGTAATCCAGGAAGCGCGTTTGTTTGGTTGTGCAGGGTAGACTTCCAGTAAGAATAGCAACGGTTATCCAAGCGAGACGAAGACGCCGGATAGTGAGACGTGCTGAGAGGATTTTTGCCACAGGAATTACCCCTTTTCAATTGAGTGAACAGGTAATCATCAAGCCTTACAGATTAAGCAGTCACGCAATAATACAATTATTCGAAGAAATCAGATGACATCGAACCGCAGACTCAGCGTTCACACTCCATACCAGCCGTTGTCAAACTCCTGCTCACATTGCAATTCCTGCGCTTTTATTGCGGTCACAGATTACATTTATGGGCAGTAACATGCGCTGATTACGCAACTGGCTGCTGTCTTGATACATACCATGCAAAATGAAAAGGCACAGTGCGCGCATTATGCAGGTACTGTAAGTCGCAGATAACGCTGCGGTCGCAAACGCGCGTACATCAGGCCAATTGTTTTTAAAGTATTCTACAATTTTTTTATGCAAGCCCTCGCAGATTGGAGAGCCTCTGCCAGAGGCGTTACCAAGGGGGGGCAGGGGGTGGGCAGTGCCCACCCTGAGAAAAGCTCTGCCCCCCCAATGAAATATCAAGATAAAAAACTGATTTACTCCAATTTGACAGCAAACGCGCGATATCGAACTGATTCACAGCCGGAGATAGACAGACATTTAGAGTGAGCTTTACGTATGCTTCATTTATCTATCACTATGTGTGATTGGTGGATTCCTTTGCCAGTCTATTCTGCTGTGAAAGCAACGGACACTATCGAATTACCAGGACCCTCCCATTCTCACAGACTGCCGCCTTCACTCATCAGTCTGAGGTCACGTCTGCAGCCCTGCGCCTTTCTCATGGAATTAAAACTTCGCCCATATCTCTTTTGTTGCTACTTCTGCGACCGCTTATTATACCCTCCGCAACGAAGTTTAGGGGGGTATACTGGATTTGCTTTGTCCGTCCGTGTGTGCGTGCATGCGTGTGTCTGTGCGTCTTTGTGTGCGTCTGTGCGTCCGGACCTAGATCTCATAACCTACTCATCCGATTTTGAACATTTTTTTTCTTGCTGGAAGGTCTATTGACTGTGGTACTGCCCGACTACTTGTTGTTGCGGGGGGTATCCTGTAAGCCATAATTACTGACTAAATCTAGTTTTGTTAGTCATGTTGTTTGACACTAAGGTAATTTGTGTACTAGTTTGTCATCTGTTTTGACTCGTGTGGTTATAACCTGAGTTGGCTACCGAGGGAGCCCAGGCAGCTCGCCAGCAGCTAGTCTAAAGTTGCTAGTCACTCACTGGGGTTGTTGCAACAATAATTCAGTATCATAAGCACTTCGGGGAGAAAACTTGACTGGCCTAAGTATTTTTCGGCGACGTGCTGCACGGAGCCAAGTAAAGGACTTCAGAAGGCACCTTTAAGAAAAGTTAACGAGTTCCCGTTTACTTTGCTTGATTGGCAGTTGAATGAGTTGAATGAGAAGAGCTGTTTATTAAGACAGCATGTTTGATGCATTTCAAAATTTAAATGCCGTAGAACAGCTGATTTGCATGAACACAATGTCATTGGCATTTCGTGCGACTGATCATTTATATCTCACATTCATGTTTCATCCGCTATTCATTAGGTTTTCCACCTTATGTCTCTTCCTAGACGCTTAAAATCCAGGGACCTTTTATAACAAATCTCTTTATTTTTATTTTATTATTATAGATCTCCTAAATATACTACAATGAGAGATCAAACGCTGAGGTGGGATGTGGCGATGTTGAACGAGGATTTTTTTGTGTGATGTGTGATGAGACCATTTACAGTCATGGGTGTGTAGGCAGTCGCGTGTAATTTCTTTAAACATACAGGTACACACCTGAAGCGGCTTAAAACGATTTAAAAGGCTGCCGGTGTTCTGACAAATTTTGCTACCCATCAAAATATGCTACCTCGCGGTTCTGCGCTTGCACAAAGCTAAAATCTCGGGCTGTTTCCTTAGCCTTATCTTAAGTATCTTCAAAAATCATAAAATAAGATTTATTTTCAGGGTGCATTTCCACCTGTAAACGTTCATATATTTGCATGTACACGCTGGGGTTTCCTGAAAATGCAGAAATTATATGATAATGGCGTATATGGGCATATATCTTCAAACTGACTTATCCAACTCGTTACAAAATATGCGTATGTTATAAAAAGCTAGCAAAGAACAAAGTTACTACTGTAAACTGATTCATATAGCAATATCAAGGCGAAAACAAAGACTTTACGATCGCTTTGCATGAAGGTAGCTTTTTTGACAAGGTAGCAAAATTTGTCAGAACACCGGGAAGAAGCCCGAGTTTAGATTTCGCTAGTTGCAGGTGCTTCGCCCTTCCCTAAATCTGCTCCTGTGTACTTGGTCTCAATAACAATCAAACAATTTCAGTGGCCTATAACGATTAAGATGTGATGATGAAAAGCATACAAACCTCACTGGGCTGCGGTGTTAGATTGAAAGAATGCCAGTTTGAATAATTAGAAAAAATCTTCGTCTTCCCCAAAAGCCGATGAAACGTGAATTTGAGATATAAATGATCAGTTGCACAAAATCGCGTGGCAATGACAATCACGTTCATGCAAATCTGCTGTTCTATGACCATTTAAATTTCGAAATGCAACAATCAAACATGCGGTATTCATTCAACTTAGAGAGTAAACAAATCCACTATTTGATTGCCAATCAAGCAAAGTAAATGGGAACAGGTTTGTTTTTTCTGACAGTTGCCCAGTTGGTTGATATGAGGCGATTCTGCAGTCCTTTACTTGGCTCCAAGCAGCATGTAGCCGAAAAATACTGATGTCAGTCAAGTTTTTATCCGGAAGCATTTCCATGCCTTTTGATGTTTCGCACTTTCGTTCGACCTGCCATGGGTTTAATGAAGGAAAAGGGAAAGCTGGGATGTTCGCCCCATGGCAGCAGGTGGTGGTACTACGCCTTAAAAAAATCGTGGTTCACAATTGGCACGACCCTACTGTGCATAATTAATGAAAACTGACCACACCTGTTAATGTCCCTCCCCTATCGCCTGTTCACCAGCCGCTACTATATACTATATATAGAATATACTATATACTATATACTATATGCTATATATACCTATTTATTTATTTATTTTATGGTGATTTAGAGGTTCTTTTTTTTCCCCAAAGAGGACAAATGCCCACCCAAGCTTGGCATCCTGGTAACTCCTCTGGCCTCTGGCCATCTTTACTTCGGAGAGACTCAGCCTCTATAAGACATCCCTTACATAGCCAATCATGGTACATACCTGATGCCAGTTAACTAAATTATTTGCAAAATGTTCTTTCAGCTGATTCTCTTATATATAAATTGCTTTTTCAGCCCTTTGTTTGCTGGCATCCCAACTGTTTTGAAACCTGTTGCAGCCAGAAAATTTGAAATTAGCTCATTTTGTGGATAAAAATGTAAATTGTAAATGTAAAAATGTAAAATTCAACATTTGAAATGTTATCTATGCTCTATTGTAAATAACACATTGCCGCATATGATCTTCAAGTCATTGCATTTTGAATTTATTCACAATTTGCACTTCGTCCCAACTTTTACAGAATTGGGGTTGTATTTATCTTTTAATTTTTTTTACAACAAATCTGTTTGAAAGTCCAGTATTCAGTCAAATTTTAACATTTATTAACCTCCGCTGTTTTCTGTGCCGTTTGTTTGTTGGTTTGTTTGTTTGTGTACAAGATAACTCAAAAACTAATGGCCGGATTTTTATGAAATTTTTTAGGGTAGGTGGGTATTAAGTCAAGGAAGAGGTGATTAAATTTTGGCATATCTTGGCCAAAGTACTGCTGAGATATACTCCAAAGTTCAAGATTTCAAGTCTTTCCAATGGGCCTGCGTTCCAATTGCCGTGCTTTTGGCTTTGCTGCCCCCTGGCAGCGGAGGTTCTGCGCTCTCTGAGTGCTCTTCTAGTTTATATCTTAAATCTCGGGTTGCAGGTCGAATACTTCCTAACCTTTTCCTCTCCTGAGTTGTCATCGGAGGGATATTGGCATTGCTCTGACCTCGCCTTAAAGCGCCTTAAACCTCAATCCCATTTCAGTGATCAGAATAAGGAAAAAAAATTATTAGTATTTTTTGCAAATCATAATATCAATTTATTAGCAATTGCTTAGCAATTCTGGAAAATGATTAGCAAAAAGTAGAAAACAGTATATCAGATTTTAAATGACAAAATGGATTTTTTATTCTTTCCAAATGACAAATTACAATTACAACTGAAATACAACTCTACACCGAAAGCAAAACAAATTATTTCCATAGGGCATTAATTTTACCCTGAACAATCATAATTTAATCCAGTACACTTTCATTTCCCTAAAGTTTCTTACTGTGGCATAGTGTTGTTTAACACCTGATCAGAGATGTGCCAGGATCCAATCCCATTAAAATCCTCTGGCACAAGGCACTCTCGTACTCAGTCACATTTTGACATCACAAAATCATGTATCTGAATGATCAGAGATCATCGTACATGTTTTGGTAGAAGCCGCCGAACTTGCGATTCCCTATACTACATAGCAATGGGACAAGTTTTGATGACTTTGATTGGTTTACCGTGATGTTTGGGTAACTTTCGGGTGTGAAAATCCGTACAGCGTACATCCAGTCAAGGTGATTCAGAATTCAAGCTGAAAAAAGTAAAGGTCTGATACGGAATTCTTTCCATTAGAGCAAAAGCCAAATCACATCGCTTTAGCATAAGAATGATTACAAAGACTCCCCTTAACTAGCGTCAGCTAGATAGGAAAATGGCTAGCTCTACAATCTGAAGAGTAATGCAGTACGCGATAGCATGCATAGCAAGATAATGCAGCTAAAACTTCCAATGAAATAACACGTCTCAGGCTCTTTAGGTAAAATAAGCTGGTAATCAATGTTGAAAGAGATTGTCATTTTAATATTTGAGAAAGAACCATTAAACATCACTCACTGTCTTCTGCTAGACGGGTAGTTCAGCAAGAACTGAATGGCAGGATCACCAAACCCGTTAGCTGATAGCTTCATGAGTAGCAGCTCATGATCTATGATGTCAAACGCAGCATTTAAATCAAGAAGCATGGGACCCACAACTGACTTCATATCAATCCGTTTTAACCAGTCATCAGTGAGAGATGTCAGGGCAGTGCAAGTGGAATAGCCAGTTCTATATTCATGCTGCAAATCAGAGTTAATGTTGTTTTCAAGAAAATAATTCTGGATTTGTTTAGACACAATTCTCTCTAACAGCTTACTTAAAACAGGTAAAATATCTATAGGCCTACAATTTTGACCTGTAAAAGGCTCTCTGGAGTTCTTAACCAATGGAGTAACCTTTGCAATCTTCCACACATTAGGATAGACAGACCCACTCAAACATAAGGGCTTTGCCACCGCCTTAGCCAATTGCTGAAGGAGTTTGCCATCTATGTCGTCAAGCCCACAGGGTTTGTCAGTCTTAATTGTCAACAACAATTTTTCCATATCCTCCTCCTTAATAGTCTTAAATTCAAAGCAAAAATCCTTATTGGCCATAATTTAATTCTTTATAATAGATTCAGACAGTTTACCGGTTACCGGCTGCATCTGGTCCCTTATTGGATTTACTTTACTGAGGAATAAATTATTAAAATTGATAGCAATATCAAAGGGTTTTGGTGAAAAATGCCCCATTTAGTTCTATGAATAGAGTGTTATCCATTATACTTCTGCACATTACTTAATTAATTGTTCTCCACATTTCTTTACTGTCCCCATTACTCTACAAATTTGGATTGAAAATGTATTTTTTTCTTTCTCCTATTTAGTTTTGTGATATTTCTGAACGAACGGTAAGTTTGCCCATCTATTGAGCTGCTCGAATTAATAGCAACTTTTTTCAGTAGGTCTTTTTCTTTTATAACGCTTCTTAGTTCATCATCCGAACAGGAAGCTTTAGTTGATCTTACTGAGAATTTCCTAATTGGAGTGTGTTTCAAACACAGAGCAGCAAATAACTTCATAAAGAATGCAGATTCTGCATGCATAGTCTCAAGTATTTATAGTTTCCACATCAGAAACAAAAGTATTCTCAGAGAAAGTTTTATATTCTCGCTTGTAGAATACCTTAGGCCCTGCTTTTGGAACCTTCATTTTTATGGCTACAGCTATAATGTTATCGTCACTAAAACCTACAGGTGCTGATATAGCACTACACCATTTCCTAACGCAGTTTATATAAAAATGGTCTATACATTTATTTATTTATTAAGCTTTATGAATACAGCAATTAATTTAAACATAACATAAATTACACAATTTAAAACATGGAACAAAAATCGACACAATACAAAATAACAACAACATTAAGCACATGTGGATATTTGTCCAGAAGGCTGGAAATCTGGTCTACAATGTCCAAAAGTCTGGCTCCTGGAAAGCAATGTGTAATGGCGGCTTCCGCCTTGATGTTCCTCATGATGGAGTCCCTAATTATTAAAGTTACAGGAGGTCTCAGGGCATTGTCCGAAGACCTGGTTGCCACCAGAGGAGTAATCACAGTGTTGGGAGTTGGCCGCGGGACAGTTGAACGAGACTAATGGGTATGGTGTACATTTTAGGACATCCTCAGGTCTCAGAGTGAGGTATCAGGTGTCAGACAAAGCGGCATCATGTGTCAAACTAAATGGCCTCATTTGTCAAACCAAACAGTGTCATGTCTCAGGCAAACCTCCATCAAACCAAACGGTCTTAGGTTTCAAAAGAAACGCTATCAGATGCAATGCCTCAGATGAAACGGCTTCATCCGAAACCGCCTCAGATTAAACGGCTTAAAAATGAAAGTCATCAGACGAAACGGCGTCAAAAAACGGCCTCAGGTCGTAAAAAACCCGACATATCATTTTATTTTGAAGGAAACGGAAGTATACGGTGGAAACCTAGCTAATGTTAATTTGATTGCTTAGCTACCAAGTTCGCTAGGCTAGCTAGCCAACAGTTTGGTGCACGGATGTCAATAGAAAATAAATGAATAAATAAACATTATTCTGCTATCTTACTCAGCTAGAGTTGAGCCGCGAGCATTTGTTTTATAACAAATATAACTGTTACTTAGCTACTCCTTAGCCTTAATTTGCTTGCTAAGCTTGCTAGTTCACTAGCCTAGCTAGCTAACAGTTTCATCCGTTATACTTAATACCATTGTCAGCTAGCTAGGCTAGCGAACTAACATTAGCCAGCAAGCTAGCGAACTTGCTAGCTAAACAAGCGAACTAACGTTAGCGAGCAGTTATATTTGGGATAACAGAAATGATTGCGGTTCAATTCTAGCTAAGTGAGATAGAGAAATAATTGATTTTTTTATTCATTTATTTTCTATTGCCAAATATAACTGCTCGCAGGCTAGCTCGCTAATGTCAGTTCGCTTGTTTTGCTAGCAAGTTTGCTAGCCTGGCTAGCTGACAGTTATATTTAGTGTAACGTAAATGCTCACGGTTCAACTCTAGCTAAGTGAGATGGCAAAACAACATCTTTTTCATTCATTTTTCTATTTACTTCCGTGAAACAAACTGTAGACCAGCTAGGCTAGCAAACTTGCTAGCTAAACAAGCGCACTAACGTTAGCGAGCTGTTATATTTGGTATAACGTAATACATGCGAAACGTCATCAATATTCGACACTGCGGTCAAGCTATCACCAGTTCGCAAAACGACGGTCAAACTATCACCGCTAAAAATTTTCTGCGCAAATACAGCGGAGAGCGCATGATACAATTGCTGTCAAAAATCGGCTTGTTGAGAGGAATACCAGGGTTATTCAACGAAAGAATGCATGTATTTTCTTCAGAAAAAAAAAATCTTCCATAATGTGGTTTGTGGTTTCTTTTTTCAACAAATAGTTGACATTTCGTGCAGACTGAAATGTGAGATTTTGGTGAGCTGCGGTTAATCCAGATGAAAAACAATTGCACGTGACTGAAATAATGTTTTACTTAAAGCAAAAGGAAAAAAGTTACATGTCACTGTGTCAATAATGTAGGAATTCCCATAAGAATTGTTCTCTTTAGGTGGACAAAATACAAAACCAGTGAAGTTGGCACGTTGTGTAAATTGTAAATAAAAACAGAATACAATGATTTGCAAATCCTTTTCAACCTATATTCAATTGAATACACTGCAAAGACAAGTTACTTAATGTTCGAACAGGTAAACTTTGTAATTTTTTTGCAAATATTAACTCATTTGGAATTTGATGCCTACAACATGTTTCAAAAAAGCTGGCACAAGTGGCAAAAAAGACAGAGAGTTGAGAAATGCTCATCAAACACTTATTTGGAACATCCCACAGGTGAACGGGCTGATTGGGAACAGGTGAGTGCCATGATTGGATATAAAAGCAGCTTCCCTGAAATTCTGTCATTCACAAACAAGGATGGGGCAAGGGTCACCACTTAGTGAACAAATGCGTGAGCTGATTGTCGAACAGTTTAAAAACAACATTCCTCAACGAGCTATTGCAGGAAATTTAGGGATTTAATCATCTACGGTCCGTAATATTGTCAAAAAGTTCAGAGAATCTGCAGAAATCACTGCACATAAGCGACAAGGCCGAAAACCAACATTGAATGCCCGTGACCTTCCATCCCTCAGCCGGAACTGCATCAAAAATCGACATCAGTGTGTAAAGGACATTACCACAAGGGCTCAGGAACACTTCAGCAAACCACTGTATGTAACTACAGTTCGTCGCTACATCTGCAAGTGCAAGTTAAATCTCTACAATGCAAAGCGAAAGCCATTCATCAACAGCACCCAGAAACGCTGCCGGCTTCGCTGGGCCCAAGCTCATCTAAGATGGACTGATGCAAAGTGGAAAAGTGTTCTGTGGTCTGACGAGTCCACATTTCAAATTGTTTTTGGAAACTGTGGACGTTGTGTCCTCCGGACCAAAGAGGAAAAGAACCATCTGGGCTGTTATAGGCGCAAAGTTCAAAAGCCAGCATCTGTGATGGTATGGGGGTGTATTAGTGCCCAAGGCATGGGCAACTTACACATATGTGAAGGCACCATTAATGCTGAAAGGTACATACAGGTTTCGGAGCAACGTATGTTGCCATCCAAGCAACGTCTTTTTCATGGACGCCCCTGCTTATTTCAGTTAGACAATGCTAAGCCACATTCTGCACGTGTTACAACAGCATGGCTCCGTAGTAAAAGAGTGCGGATACTAGACTGGCTTGCCTGTAGTCCAGACCTGTCTCCCATTGAAAATGTGTGGCGCATTATGAAGCGTAAAATACGACAAAGGAGACCGCGGACTGTTGAACAACTTAAGCTGTACATCAAGCAAGAATGGGAAAGAGTTTCACCTGAAAAGCTTCAAAAATTAGTCTCCTCAGTTCCCAATTGTCAACTGAGTGTCGTTAAAAGGAAAGGCGATGTAACACAGTGGTAAAAAGGCCCCTCTGCCAACTTTTTTGCAATGTGTTGCTGCCTTTAAATTCTAAGTTAATGATTATTTGCAAAAAAAAAAAAAAGTTTCTCAGTTTGAACATTAAACATCTTGTCTTTGCAGTGTATTCAATTGAATAGAAGTTGAAAAGGATTTGCAAATCATTGTATTCTGTTTTTATGTACGATTTACATATCGTGCCAACTTCACTGGTTTTGGGTTTTGTACGAGAAAATTCAAGCAGGGACATAATACTTGTGTAATTCAAAATGTTTGGGGAAATTAGGCAGCCCAAACCATACTGCACATGCTGTAGTAAAAGCTTATTGAATGAAGAGAGATTGCATAGGTGAATCAACATGTAAACAGGCATCAAAGTATATGCTTTGCAATTGGACACAACTAAATGAGGGCATGTAATGGTTAAAATTGGAAAATTTAGCACTTGCATGCAGCACTGCCTGCATTCCAGTACAGAATGTCTGAATAGGAAGAGATTCCATGTGAGATATTTTAAATAAATGGCTATCAAAGTTGGTGCAGTGAAATGTGTGAATGCAGATAATTTAATGGGGGGTCAAATAAGAAAATATGGTTTGAAAATTATTTTTATTTAAGGAAGTTGTTCACAATTTTTTTTTCTGAAGAAAATGCACGCATTCTTACGTTGAATAAGCCACGGTATTTCTCTCAAGCCGATTTTTGAAAGCAAATGTATCACGTGACCATAGTACCGCGCTATCCGCTGTATTTGCGCAGAAAATGTTTAGCCGTGATAGTTTGACCGTCGTGTTGCGAACTGGTGATAGCTTCACTGCACTGGCGAATATTGATGATGTTTCGCGTGTATTACGTTATACCAAATATAACTGCTCGCTAACGTTAGTCCGCTTGTTTAACTAGCAAGTCTGCTAGCCTAGCTGGTCAACAGTTCGGTGCACAGAAGTCAATAGAAAATACATCAATTAAAAAAAATACATTATTTCGCCATCTCACTTAGCTAGAGATGAACTGCTATCATTTATGTTATACCAAATACAACTGTTCGCTAGCTAGCTTGCTAACGTTAGTTCACTAGCCTAGCTAGCTGACAGTGATATTAAGTATAACGGACCAAACTGTTGGCTAGCTAGGCTAGCGAACTTGCAAGCTGAGCAAGCAAATTAAGGCTAAGGAGTAGCTAAGTTAACTGTTATATTTGTTATAAAACATATGCTCGCAGTTCAATTCTAGCTGAGTGAGATAGCAGAATGATGTTTATTTATTAATTTATTTTCTGTTCACATCTGTGCACCAAACTGTTGGCTAGCTAGGCTAGAGAACTTGGTAGCTAAGCAATCAAACTAACATTAGCAAGGTTTCCACCGTATACTTCCGTTTCCTTCAAAATAAAATGATATGTCGTGTTTTACAACCTGAGGCCGTTTTTTGACGCCGTTTTGTATGATGACTTTCATTTTTAAGCCGTTTAATCTGTGGCTGTTTCGGATGAAGCCATTTCGGATGACGCCATTTAAACTTAGGCCGTTTCATCTGACGCAGTTTCATGTGATGGTGTTTATTTTGAAGCCTGAGACTGTTTGGTTTGACGGAGGTTTGCTTGAGACATGATGTCGCTTGGTTTGACAAATGAGGCTGTTTAGTTTGTATCTTGTTAGTGTTAGTATCTTCAGACACGTCTCCAACAAACTAGCACCACAGCTGACCGACCTCGTTCTGGTAGCTCACGTGTGACGTCAAAAGCATAAGACCGACAAATTGTCTTACGTCATTTGCATAATCGATTTGTCACTGCAACGTACACTGGGAATGAATTGTTTAGAGGTCGTGTGACTGCCCAACCATACGTAATCGCCTGTGCACTGCTCTTATTCAAGTTGTAACTTACCATTTTTACTCTTCGACATTGCCGTAGCATTTCTGGTGGAACTGCTTACATTATGGACATTATTTTTATGATACACCATCTTTAATGAGGACAGAATTAAACTAGAAAAGCACTCAGAGAGCGCAGACCTCCGCCAGGGGGCAGCAAAACCCAAAAGCACGGCGATTGGAACTCCGGCCCATTAGATAGACTTGTAATCTTGAACTTTGGCGTATATCTCAGCAGTACTTTGGCCTAGATATGCCAAAATTTAATCACCTGTTCCTTGACACAATACCCACCTTCTCTGAAAATTTAATCAAAATCTGTCCATAACTTTTTTTAGTTATTTTGGAAAACAGACAAACAAACAAATCCAGGCAAAAACATAACCTCCGTGGCGGAGGTAATAAAATCATTATTTATAACCTCATTTCTTGTATGTTCAACTTATCGACCTCCAAACGAGTGTGAAGTTTTTATTTCGGCTGAGTATAAAATTATTTTTAAAAAGTAAAATAAAACAAATAAAATGATAAAATGCTAAAATAATGATAAAATAATAAAAGTAAATTAAAAGCAGCAGCAAAACTAGACTGCTGACAGGCAACCATACGCGACGTGATCATGTCAACCAGATGAACCGGACATGTTGATGTACTCGTTCCATCATGATTAATACAAATTCTGGTGGGTAAATTGATGACTTGAGATAAATTGCATACTATAGCTGCCTCACTCAACTTCCTTTTTAGAGTTCAGCTATTGGAAAACCAGTCTATATTCATATGAGCAAGAAGAAATGCATCATTGTCAGTATCGGTAACATTTTGAGGCATAGTGCATACATTATTCAGATACTTACTATTTGAGTTAGGTGGTCTATAACAACATGTAAATATAGGCTTCATATGTGGAATGTGAATTTAAAGCCATAAGGCTTCCACCCCAGTCATACCTAGATCTTTCCTGATTTTATCGTGATTTTAGCAGGAAAATGGTTCTGTACATAAAGCACAGTCCCACCTCCGTCCCTGTTTCTATCCAGTCTGAATATATTGTACCCTGGTATAGATACAGCGGTATCACTAATGGTTTCGTCCAAATGTGTGTCGGCACAGCCATTATATGAATGTTGATTTCTTGCAGGATAGGACTCATCTCATGCATTTTGTTCCTTAAACTACAAATATTAAGATGTTCCAATTTTAATCCTTTTTTTTTTCAGAAATTTAATGGATGGTAGTTTAGTGGACCAAAACCAATAGTCTGATAACCAAGTATTTGTGAGTACGTGTAAGGGTAACAGTAAACATCAGTACCAGACATAGATTTAGTGACAAATCCAAAGAATACATAGATAAATACCAGAGCAAAATATGCACAAAACTCCATTTCATCCTCATTCAAACCGCTCTAGTTGATCTATGCTCCTAATACACAGACCTCTGGCATTTTCATGTGCATCCTTGATGATAAAAACCTTACAGTTAGTGACCCAAAAAGAATGGATCTTACCCTGTTTCCCAAGCAGCCTTGCTTTCATAGCAATGTCTGCATTGCTCTTGGTGAGATGCTCATTTGTTTAAACATTAGTGCCTTTCAGCTTCCTCCCCAGCTTGAGAAGTTAAATTTTATGCCTTTTGTTTGCAAAACGGATGACAAAAGCAGGAATGGAAGGCTTAGCCTTCTGAGCCCTAGCCGAGTTTGACAGGCCTCGATATTTTCTTTATCGATGTCAATATGTTTGCCATGAAGGAATGCAGTCACCTGTTCCTCCGTGGCTTCCTTGTGTTCAATGCTGTCCTTAGCGCCGATTCCCGTCACAGCCTGTGAAAAATTCCTTGGTTTGATTTTTAGTCCATAAATGATGACATCGTTCATCTGAGTGTACTGCTCTAAGTCTGACACCTGATTTTCCTAACATAAAATTTTTTTTTGGGATTCTGTGATTTTGTTCACTCCTGGTTTAAGTTCTGTGCCTGGCTAAAAAAAAGATTCCCTTTCTAACTATCACTAAACCTCAGATATGCAACTAAAGTCCCTAACAATTCTCTGTCTCGAGACCTTACCGGCTAAAGCGCAAATCTAACACTGACACTCTAGCAATGGAAGCGAGGCGGAATTGGAACTTAAATAGAGCCCGGGCATTGCCCCCAATTAATGCCAGCTGGCCCAGGAATCCGATTGGGAGCTCTCAATGCTTCCAAACCATGACACAACAACCCTGAAAGAATGTTGCATGTTTACTTCATGCCATTTTGCTCTAAGATCTAGCCTCATCAGCCTACATTAACTATAAACCCACAGTCAGACATCTGGCCAACTGCTGTTTCAAATATGACAGCAAAAATCAAAATTTGAATTTTTTTCTTAGATAATATCCATGTCTTTCAATATTGACTCCATCTTTTCCAGTCTCCCATGTTGCTGTTGCGTTGGGTCAAAAATTCCACATCCTCGTGTGTAAAGTTCTTTCTCTAGTCTTTTTTCCTATCTCTAATAAAATTTTCACTCTCCAAAAGACACTTTTCGATTCCTAGCACTTGTATATGCTCTTGCTACCATCACAGTTTGACCTTCTATTGACACAAATTAATTGACAATAAATGTGCATTGTCACTTCAAAATAAGCCATCTAAACTAAATTGCTTTGTTATGCAAAAACTCTTGAGGCAGTAACCATCAAAACAATAGAGGCAGAGCCAGGGGTGGAAATACAAAGGGTGCAAGGGGTGCAGTTGCACCCGTGCCTGCGGGTGATGGTGGCCCGTTAACAAGGACAAAAATAATAAAAATAATTATAAATTAATAATTAATAATAGAAATCCTGACTGAACTGCGGTCAGATGTAGTAGCTGATATAAGACCTCCATCCATCCATTCTCTCGACCCTCTTTTTCCTCACTAGGGTCACAGAGGGGACCTGGAGCCTATTCCAGCTGACTCTGGGCGAAAGGCAGGGATCCACCCTGGATGTCTCGCCAATCCATCACTGGGCGCACAGACTTTTCACACACTATTCACTCCCACACTCATACCTATGGGCAATTAACTCCAGTTAGCCTGGTGTACATGTCTTTGGACAATGGGAGGAAACCACAGTAACTGAAGGAAACCCACGCAAACACAGGGAGAACATGCTAACTCTACACTGAAAGGTCCCGGGCCAGATTCGGACCACAATCTTCTTGCTGTGAGGCGGCAGTGCTAACCACTGCGGCACCATGCCACCCTTGATATAATACCTTCCTATAAAAATAGCAGTTTCCACCTTATGAAGAGCACTAAAGTCGAACAGATCTCTGTCATTGGAACACATTTTAAAAGTTTTTAATCAGTCTATATTTAACACTGATGCAGACTTGTTGTCGCTATTTTTAATTGAAACTGACGCTACCTAGTTGGCATTCTATTAATATTATGAAAAATATCATTCCTTACTTACCTGTTGCACATATTGATGGGATTTATAGCGAAGAATCAGAGTTAGCTATTTTGGCCTGCTAGCCTTTCAAACTCAAAAATGAGGGCAAAAAAGGAAGTAGTGAGGAAGAGGAGGCGAGAGTAAATCTGCCTCGTTTGTCTTGTCGTACATTGTGCAGTGGTAAAACAGATGAAGAACAACAGACAACGTGCACCTGCTGGCAAGCGGACCTATACATTGTCACCTAGCTATGGTGCTATCAAGTAAGCTAGATGATTAAATCAACTCATACCCTGCACTGGTTTATTATTTCCAGACAGCCTGTTTAGCCTACATAAGACAGTTGGCACCTGTATGTACTGTAGATACCTTAGTTGCACCCAGTTTTCATACGGAGTTCATGCGCACTCTGAATGGGAAATTTTAGATTCAAGAAATGCATTGACAAGTGAAAAGAAGAAAATTCACCAAAACTTTTGTGGCAACTCCCAGCAGTAAGACAATATAAAATACTCTTAATAAATATGAAGGGAAGGAAAAAAGTGACTGTCTGAAAGTGACAACGCGTCAATCGCGTGGCAATGGGAGGAAAGGGTGCTGAGATGGATGTTCAGCTGGACTGTCCTCCTGAACAAGGGAGTGTCTGGGAGAGAGGTGTGATGGAGGCAACAGCTCTGGGGAAGAAGCTGTTCCTCAGTCCACTGGTTCCTGCTCTTTAAGTCCTGAAATCTTTTCCCTGGTGGAAGGGGGATAAGCAGTCTGTGTCCTGGATGGGTTGGGTCTCTGGCAATGCTGCTGGCCTTTTTCTTTAGCCGACTAGCATAGATCGAGTCCAGGCTGGGAAACTGTGGGCTTCTCAGCCCGGAATCGGTCTGAGTAAATTGGCATTGGTCTGAAAATGTCAAATATGGGTCCTTCTTCCTTGGAAAAATTCTAACTAATGTTTCATGTTAAAACAGTTGTCTGTGTTGGCATAGGCGTTATTAGTGGGGGGGATGGGGGGGACATGTCCCCCTCAACATTCAAAAGGGTGGTGTTCGTCCCCCCCAAAAAATTAAACAAATCAAACATCGACTTAATATTAGTATGTAACTCTATGGTCACAACTTATCGACGAGAGCGTTTTGGAGCTGTTGTGTATTTGATTAGTTGGGACCCGTAACGTTCACTCTCGTTATGTTCGCTGAGCAGCTCGCGTCTCTCCCCCCGAATGTCAAAACAAAAGGCAGGGATAATTAAAGGTAATGCACCTACGCCTATAACTATAGGGATTCTGTCAATAGGCCAATTTGTCAAAACGTTGAATTTTCCCTTTAAGATGAAATCGGTGAGTGCAGACCAAGGACTGTATAAAAGATGGACGGCCGAACGTCTCCTGAAAAGTGAAGCAAAAGCGTCTCGATCGCCAACTACTGGCAGGCTGCAGTACAAATTATAGGCCCGCCCCCTCCATGTTAGTGAAGGGGAGAAATGCGAGACAGGAAAAATTGTGTACATGAAAAATAATTTACTTCTGAAGATGGTTTCTTCATTTTTAGGAAGTTCTTACCATACTGATATATATTCTAGCGTCAATTTTTCTGATCAGTTTTCTGTAAACCTTTTATTTGATATTATGCAAAAGGGGCGTGTAGTCATAATAAACACAGTGATTGACAACCGCAGTGCGCGTGGACTAAGTCCCGATAGCGCCTGCCCCCTGCGTACTTCGTTTTGTGAATAGTGATTTCGCGTAGAGCTGGAGTGGGAACGTCTAGCGCAATCTGAAATTCTTCACAGCTAACAGCGATTGTGCTTCAAGCAGGGCAGACTGCAACATAAAACGACGAAATGAGTTGCACTATGAATTTCAGTAACAAGTTAACCGTCCGGACCGATGGAAAGGATCTTTGCAGTTTTTTTGGTAAGTTAATTTTATTTTTTGTTTGTTGAAGTTGTACGGTCAGTGAAGTTATTACCAAGTAAGCTAGCTACCTTGGCTACGTTAAGACAGCAAGCAGAGTAGCAGACGTTTACGATGAATATGGAGAAAATGGTTATCGGTAGCCATTCGTAACTGGAAAAATATACATTTTTATTTTAGAGAATACCTATTAAGGTAAGCTTTTGAATGAAGTCAACGGCTCTGTGTCATATAATGTCGTTCTTATGTACTTGAACTTGAAATTTTGAGCCAGTGCCGCAGTAGGTTCAGCCTTTAGCTTCCAGTTCTGCCGTCGGTATCTCGGAATTTTAGAACGAACAGAGACTGCGAGTGTCTCGGCCCGGTAGGAATTCTGCTTGATGTCGCTTAGGCTAATAAAGGGTAAAGGCTGTAGCGAGCTAATCTACCTTTCAACAGACGAGCCCTAGGTTCGAGTGTTTTCTTAAGCATCAGCAAGCCAACTTCTCGTTTTTCAGTGGGTAACGTCAATACAACTTAAGTCCAACCTTATGTTGTAATCCTACGGACAGCGGCTAAAACTGCAAGGAAAACTAATTGGATCAATGGTACAGATTATTTTACCAACGACAGTATGACAAAAATGAGATATGCCGAAAGCGCATTCAATTCATTCATACTTTCAATGTGAATTCGGCAGGTTTCGGATGAAATTACGGCTGGAATCAATGCCTCTACTTCAGTGGAATTGGCTAGTTAACGGGATAACACTTAAAAGATTGATTGCACGAAGCATCGAGGAAAAGCTGACATTTCGAGTTTGGCCTGGAAAGAGAAGGGGCACAAACTGTAAATGTGGGAGTGGTGTAAACTGGGAATAATAACATTTAAAAGTTGTTTGTAGCGTAATGGATGTTGCGCTATTAAATTATACATTAATTATTGCTGCGTTTGCTATGGAGTCACGTTAACTAGCGAGCTAGCTGACTTCAGTTAACGTTAACTGACCTTGCACACGGCAATTTATGATCAATTAATTCAGCCAATGAAACACATTTGTTAAAGTAGTGCTTTCAGTATCTTAATTTCGACAGTCAGAGCTGAGTTTGGGCGTTCCACAATGACAAGATAATATTTTCCTTGATCAGCTTTATAATTTCTTGAAAAATAGAGTGAGTTATTTTGAAATGTGATGTCTCTTCATATACAAACTATGTTTGAGACACGTTTCAAGTCCGAATAGGTGCATGTATTTCTCAAATTCATTCAACTATCTGGTTGTCAATACGAGATCTCAGCCATAGTTAATGCAATTCCGATTGAAAGTAAATGTTCTGACCTTGCATACAGTTGTCAAGAGAATAACACAAAGAATTTGTGCTGTAATTCTAGCTACCGTGGTTTCATTTAAATATTTGAGTGTGCAGCTGTTGACTGGTGGAGTATTTCTGTATCAGACTTGCTGTACCATGTAACCCCACATAAAAAGGAATGAAAATTGGTAGCAGGAAGAATTTAGTTTCTAAGTATTTAAAGCTGCGTATCACTCCATTCTATTTTTTTATGAATGTAAAACCTGCCATATGAAAAATTGCCAGATGTATGGGTTGGAATTCTACTTTACTGCTGTCATGGTAGGGCAGACTGCACTTTAGGTTTCAGACAAAAGCTTCACAAATAATTCAATGTTTTTTTTTTAATCAGGTGATTACAGAAGCCGCCCTCAAATTCAGACCTCCGCGTTACCCAGTGAAGACTTGGAGCATGCCTCAAGCGATTATTTTGTTGTATTGCTGGAAGATACTTCTGAAGTAATTTGTAAATGAAAACCTGATAAAATGCTTGTCATAACTGCTCAACTATGCATTGTCACAGAAACCTGCTATGGTTCTGTTTGACCATAATTTACAAGGAAGTAGGTAAGTCCATGTTGACAGAGTAATAATGGACTTCTAACTGGCTTCTCTTATGTATGCTTGTTCCGTCTGTGTCACCTTCCTTATATGCCATTGTCTTCAAAAATTGGCATAAACTTTTTTTTTTTTAAATAAAGCATTCAGAAGCTGTTCATCTTCACTACTGAGCCTTCAGTATTCCAACAAAGACTCTAGTCATCTGTCCTTGGACTGGGAGCACATGGGAAATGTTATGTAATTGAATTCACATTTCCTGTTATGGTGGTAAATTAAACCTGTTATGTACAATAAAGGTCTTTACATTTACATTGAGCTAAGACTTCACTCTGGAATTCTTTCACATACATGTCCTCTGCTGCAGTAAATCAGGCATGCAAATGGGTGTTAAATAAAAAAATGTATTTAAACAAAAATCACACTGCATGTAGTTGTCTGTGGTCCATCAACAACCTACTGGCTACATTCGCCGTGGGGAAACATGAAGGAGGCCCCATCAGGTGGGAAGGCTGGGGGAAAGCAAATGGTTTGGAGAAAGGAAGGTGGATGGAGAGGAAGACCTGGGAAAACAATAGGTATGATGGCTAGTAAAAAATAAATGAATAAAAAATACATCAAACATCACATAGCAAACAAACTATGACCTTTTTTTGCGCCCATAACTGATGTTGAAAATCCAAATCCAGCATCACCCTTCTGGATTTGGTCTTTCAGATGCAGGGCAATGTTATTTAAAAATATCATTTGCCATAGGGGTGAAATGAACTCTGTCATGCAAAAATTGGCCAGGATCTCTGCTTTATCTGATGATGATACAAAATCTCTCCACCAATATGCGCAACAAAGGTAGCCATCACACAGTTGATATATCGCCGGGCTTTTTCAATCCTCTTTGGATGGGAAGACCTCCACCGGCATCGCTGGGTGATGGCAAAGAAGATAATCTTCATCCAAGGGAACTGCCAATGAAGATCTTCAAAGTCCTGCTTGATCCCTGCGACAAGCTTCTCACACTTGATTTTTCCGAGGTCATTCCCGCCACAGTGGACCAGCAGGACCTCCTGCACAGCTCTTCCTCTCAGGTACTGGTGGATAAAGGGGAGGAGGTTTCCTCAAACCACGCCACCCTAGCCAAACCACTGGACTTGGGCATCCAAAGCAAGGTTGGTCTTAATGGTCTCCCTTGCGTGCTTTTCCTCACGGCAGATGTAGTTGTCCCCTATGATATAAACTTATGGCCCTGTTGGTTGTTAAGTGCAAATGTCACCTTTAAATGATACACTTCTGCTGGCTTTTTATGGAATTTAGCACATTTAATATTTCTATTCTATTTCTCCATATTTTATCTGGTGGTATTGTGCTTTTTATGCATGAAATGGATGTGATTTAATGTTATAAATCAGTTTTTATGGCATTCTCCCGTGAAAAGTCTTGTGCTTTAATAACCACAAGCGTCGGTTTTTTTTAGATATTCCCATGAGATTTATACATACTCTTGGCCACTGTGGAGGATGCCGACTCCATTTCGTCGTCTAAAAATTAGGATAACAAAAATTGAACAATTACTATGCATTCAAATACATCGAGTCCACAAAAAAGAACGTGGAGGGGGGGTTGAATTGCTAAGTTAACTATCACAGAGAGTGAATTGCCGGTCCCCCAAGCCTGGTCAGGATGATTATCTTCAACTGCAAACATTTTTAAGAAATACAACATTAGCTAGCGGTAAGATATGCGACTACTTAAACACAGCAAGCTAACTTTGGTTAGAAGGACAGTGTATTTTAATTCAAAACTCGATTTAGTGTTCTAACGTGTAAATTAAAAGTTCGACCCATTACTCAGCTAGTACATGCGCATACGAAATGGCACTTTCCCGGTGGAACGTTAATTAGAAAATACAACGAAAGTCGACGTTAATATGCTCGCCACTCGCAACATTGGGTAAGTGACGATGGTGAACATTGGCTGGAGCTGGCTATGTGGCAAAAATCAGAAGCCTTACTTAATGTAATTAGCTGCATACCTAGCTAGTTAAACAAGATTCAGTTCTAAGATATCATAGATAGCCAGTTAGGTACTTCAACTAATTTCGTAACAGATGACTGTGAGGTGGGGAATGTTTTGCCAATGAGGCCATTAACTTTTTGAACGAGCCCGCGAATATTTATGCTGCCGGCAGTCGTTGGGTCCTTTCACTTTCCTGCACCGTCTCCGTGTGAGAGCTGGCCATTACGGGCACTTACGTTAATAGCGCAGCTGCCAGACCAGGTGAAAAGTTCAGGGGGCTGGTCGGATGGTGTGTGGGTTGGATTCGGCTCTACCCCCCGATCACTACTGCGCCGACTCAGGCTCCAGATGTGCAACATGTCAGCGGCCATATCGAGGATATTTTGGCTCCATTTTTGTTGAATGGGAGTGAATGGAGACGCGTCGTCCATCCTTTATACAGTCCTTGGTGCAGACAAATAGCAGACTATCATGATCGTCCGGCCTGAAACATCCAGTGAACCATGTTCCTAAAACTTCCCGGGACGAAAATTGTACATACAGAAATTATGGAATGAACGTTACCGAACATTTCCAGGTTACAAGATACTTTCGTTTGATTTGTCGCGGTTTAGTTCGCTTTCTTTTTGACAGCTGTAGTGTTTTCAGCGAGGACGAAGTGACCACTCCGACAACTCATAATGTGACCCGGTTCGGCCAGCGGATGGTTTCGGGGAGACGCCTGACTGGGCGGAGGCGGTGCTCGACTCGTTGGGAAATTCAAAAGAAAAACAACCTAAACTCAGCCAGGCGGGATTGCACCTTTAACCAAGAAGAAGCCTTTTGTTTTTGATTGTGCATTTAGAAAAAACATGAAGAACGTTGAAGACGCTTTGGGAGAGTGTGGCTTGAGAGAGCTGAACAGCTGAAATTTTTGTTTAAAGGCGATCTTGAAGTGAAGAGTTTGCGGGTAAATATACTGCTTTTGTTGTTTTCATAAAGTCTGAAAGCGTGTGAGCTTTGAAGACGTGGACGTTTACGATAGTATTGTGAGAGACTCCGCTAAAATGCTAGCCGTAGCTTTCACCAAGAAAGAAACATGTTAATTCGCAACCGTTGCTAATGCCTAATGAGGACGAACTTGCTGAACTGCGGAGGCGACTCGGACGACTGCTCCATCTGCTGCACGGGTTTCTCCACTCAACGCTTCCGATCGGCTTCTCCTGTTTCATGGATTCGTGAGGTAGTGTCACTGCATCGAAACGAAATCAAGGATTTATGTGCACTGACGTTTGGTCCCCAATGCAAAGCTAAGTGCTTGGTTATTGTCTGAACATTTCCAAGGTTTAACGTTAGTTTAGTGCCAATGCTATCATTTCACTGATACTGATTGTTTCTTAAAGTAATTTTACTTATATTAATTTCATGGTTGAAATTTGAGCTAAACCAATGAGGTTCTGATGTTTCCGGTAATTTGCGTGAAAAGTTGTACGTCACTGCGTGTGAAGTCTATGTGTATTTTCCAATTTCCCTGTTGGGTGAATTTTAAGAGAACCCAAGAGAAATTTGTGAGACTAAAACATTTAAACGGTAAATAAGTGAGTTTCTTAATTAGAATTTAAAAGGGTACAAACTAAAGTTAAATTTTATTTGCCATATCATTTTTCAAGGGTTTCTTATACACTGGTACATTTCCTTGTGTTTATTGGTGACTGTGTAGTAACAAATGAGGATTTGAGTAGAAAAAAAGTGAGAAAATTCATAATTCATTTTAGTGTGTAAAAATATAAATGTTTGTATTTATTGACACACAACAGTAAAATCACTTTGAAAAATATTATGACCTGGAATACAAATCATAGTTTCACAGAACAGTTAAAGAAAACATTTTTGAATGCAAGAATGCTGAAGAGACCAGAACTTAAAACATTATTTTTGTTTTTACTTGGCTGACCTCCTGCTATAGAAAGGATGTAAAGGTTCCCAGTCATTGAGAAATGTTTTTTTAATTATTATTATTATTATATATTTTATTTTGCATGTAAATTTTTCTTTTGGCTAGTAAAAATCTGATTTTACTTTCCCAAATGAGTAATTAAAAAAAAGTTTGTGTTAAGCCCTTGATAACTAACATCAGGTGTAGCATCACTAAGCTGGGCGGTATTCCACAAAGCTGGCTAACTGAGTAAGCCTGGCTTTAGCACAAAGTAAAACCTAGAAATTATTCAAATCTGGAACATGGACTGAAATAAATATAGCTTTTTGGGTTTTACTTTGTGCAAAAGCCAGGCTTACTCAGTTAGCCAGCTTTGTGGAATACCGCCCAGCTTAGTGATGCTACACCTGATGTTAGTTATCAAGGGCTTAACACAAACATTTTTTTAATTACTCATTCGGGAAAGTTAAATCAGATTTTTACTAGCCAAAAGAAAAATTTACATGCAAAATAAAATATATAATAATAATAATAATAATAATAATAATTAAAAAAACATTTCTGAATGACTGGGAACCTTTACATCCTTTCTATAGCAGGAGGTCAGCCAAGTGGTTTCCACCGGATGTGAAACAAATTTTTCGCATGACCGTGTATTCGCGTCTTTCCATTGACTTTGAATGTAATCTGTGGTTTTTATTGAACCCCATGATTAGTTAATTAGATGATTCAGGTGATGTAGCGCTGGGCAAAAATGAAAACCTACACACACACAGCAGCCCTTCATGGATAAGATTGGACTCTCCCCACCTAGACAGTGCTCTTTTTCTAGACAAAATGTTAAGTAACATTGTAACCAAAACCTTGATTAGAAATCTTTTGAAGATGCATGTTTTTGGAGCATTTCAGCCTTTATCTTAACAGACTGCGCAGCATTGAACATTGTCTGCTTGTGGGTTAAAAAAAAAAAAGAAAAGACCCTTAAAATCTTGTCCCCCCCCAAAATTTGAGACACAGTAACGCCCTTGTGTGTTGGAACTATGTGGGATATTAGGAGACACTAACTAGTTATTTCTAGGTCTGATTAGTACAGCCGTTATAGGGAAACTGGTGTCAAACCATTGCTTGATCATAGGTGGCTAACGTTATTCATACAGAGAATAAATTATAATGATAGTAAAGTTAGCTAATTATAACATACTATCACCTGGTCAAATAATACATTGTAATATGATTTATCAAATTCTTGCCACTGTCAATTTTCTTAATAACATTAAAAGTGATTGGCATTATCAACGATAACTTATTCTTTTTTATTAGATAGCAGGCCAGCAAATCTGTAATGTAAGATTTACATTGTTCTATTTAACTTGCATAAGACAGAGACACTGAATCAAGGAAATGCACAGTCTTTCCAAACTCATAGACTGTGATACCTTTATATTTTACCAGAATATTGCTGTTAGTGGGTCCATTAGTATGCGCAAACTAACAGGGATCAGGTCCGTGATACTCAAAAAGCCACACACACAGGTGGTCTACAACCCTTCAACAGCTTTATATTGACCCTACAGCCCTAAACTACAACCCTTCATCAACTTTATATTGCATGATGGTGCCTTCGTCTCCTTTTTTTCATTTGGCATCTCTAATCCCACTTAATCTGGAATGTCCAATCAGGGAACTATGTACAAGGCTTTTGCATATGCGACCCCCCTGTTGCCAACTCAGGAAAGTGAAGACGGTTTCCGGCTCTCCTCTGAAGCATAGGCCTGTCAGCCAGCGCATCTTACACACAGTGGTTGAATCGTCGAAAGTTCAGTACGAGGGCGGAGGGTACCCGAACATGATCAAGCTTTGAATATTCCTGACGAGCGCATGTCTGGCCAACAGGAGGCGCCTAAGGAACGAACAAAGCAACTTATATTACCCTTCCTGGCAGACCCTTCCTAATTTGCATCCCTGTAGCGCATTGTGTGCTACTTCTTAAAAAGCTGCCGACCACTGCCGTTTGGTAGGACCAGGTCTCGAACTCGCACCGTGATAGTCACTTCCACTTCGCAATGCGATGCTTTAACCAAGCGAGCTATCTGGCAGCTCGTGCCGCCTTCTCTTTCTGGTTCGCTTGCTGAAATAATAAAAATAGCCAAATGCTGACGAGTGATCACAGGTATTCAGCCTAGGTTTGCGCCCTTACTCTTCAAGTACCAATATTTCTCCATATTCCTTGAATATTTTAATAATGTTTAGCGCTGCAGAGGTGGAAATAGCCAAATTCCTTCCCAGGTTTTTTCATGTAACAGTTTTTAAACCTTTCAATTATTTTTGTCATGCTTCTCATCTTCAGTGTTCTTTATAAAAGGAAACAAGCTAATATTTACAAAGGAAACTCTTCCCAGTTTCTGCAGTCCTGTGGGGACTGCCTTCTGCCAAACTGTCCTTCACCCCAGTATGAAGGTGTGCCCCTGCCCAACACACCCAGGTTCATTCAGCTTACCATTGTGGTTACTAACCTCGGACTAGTTCCGTTGACTATGCCTTGCCTGACCTCCAGAGATTCTGTACACTCCCAATAGCCTTTGGACCGTCTAAGGATTATCCTTTTTGATAGATCCTTTAAAATTTTCTTCTTCTATTATTAAAAGTGGCTATTTAGGCTTTGTGATCTGAGTCCTGTCCCATGTTTGGAAATTTATAACAATTTTTCTCATTTGCCGGCAAAAATGATGATTCTCAGCCCATATATTCTCCTGATCGACTAGGCCATTTCTAAATGCTGCTGTTGTACCAAATCATTGTTCCAATCACCTGCTGATATCACAAATAACATCAGTATTCAAAATTTTACCTCATTGCTAGTATTAAATTGGCCCCATCCCAACTGTTTTTGTAATGCATAGATGGCCTGAATGGCAGGAATTCACATATATTCACAAATATAGAGAAATCATTCACCCCTTTGTGCAGAAGCCAAATTTGGCTATTTACGGATTACCCAATTTAATGCTTTATGAAGCTTAAATTATGAATTATAAAGAGGAAAAATGTGGCCTAACTCAGAAAAGCTAGTATTGCTAGTATTAAATTGGCCCCATCCCAACTGTTTTTGTAATGCGTAGATGGCCTGAATGGCAGGAATTCACATATATTCACAAATATAGAGAAATCATTCACCCCTTTGTGCAGAAGCCAAATTTGGCTATTTATGGATTACCCAATTTAATGCTTTATAATTCAAAATTTAAGCTTCATAAAGAGGAAAAATGTGGCCCAACTCAGAAAAGACAATTACAGAATTTGGAATTGCATTGTATTTCAGTTTATTTTCATAATTTTCGTACAGAAAATGAGCTGCAAACATAAAAAATCTTCATGAGAATTCACCATTGAAATTGCAAAAAAAATAATTCTGAGGATTGAAAAACTGCTGGGGCTTAAATCTGTTCATTTCTGGGATCATCAACTCTTTGACCATAAGTAGAATTCATCTTCAACATTACATTCTTGATTACCTACATGCTATTTGCCCAATTATGCAGCTGTCCAAGTGGCTCCCCAAAGTCTCAAAATGGTGTACTGTCAAATCATAAAAAAATCACGTATTTAACACCAATAAAGTTTTGAGGCATGAAATTTAATATGAACAAACAATTTTCTGGTTGAGCTTAGCATGAATTTATCGAAATCAGTGCAGTTGAACATCAGTGGTCACCAGTAACCTCTCCAAACACAAAACATGCCTTTTCTCCATAATAAAGTTTAGAGGTTTGCCCATTTTTCTTCAAAGTCCCCCAAGCCAGCACAAACACGCATTAAATAAACTGCTGATTAAACGGTCAGAACATTCACCCTGTAATGGAAACTACCAGTTCCCTCTTCCGAGCTGACAAACTCATTTCAACACTAACTCAGTAATATCTGAATTCTAAAATATACAGTACAGGCCAAAAGTTTGGACACACTTTCTCATTCAAGGCGTTTTTTTTTATTTTCATGACTATTTACATTGTAGATTCTCACTGAAGTCATCAAAACTATGAATGAACACGTGGAAATATGTACTTAACAAAAAAGAGTGAAATACCTGCAGCTGAAAACATGTATTATATTCTAGTTTCTTCCAAGTAGCCACCCTTTGCTCTGATTACTGCTTTGCACAAACTTGGCATTCTCTTGATTAGATTCAAGAGGTAGTCACGTGAAATGGTTTTCACTTCACAGGTGTGCCTTCTCAGGGTTAATTAGTGGAATTTCTTGCCTTATCAATGGGGTTGGGACCATCAGTTGTGTTGTGCAGAAGTCACGCTGATACACAGCCAACAGCCCTATTGGACAACTGTTAGATAAAAATATAATTCAACGTGTGTTCATTCATAGTTTTGATGCCTTCTGTGAGAATAAATAGTCATGAAAATAAAGGAAACGCATTGAATGAGAAGGTGTGTCCAAACTTTTGGCCTGTACTGTACCTTATTTTAATAGAACAGACACTCCACTTTCAAGGACGATCACACAATATATTCCTCCCCAGATTCAACAGAATCGGTATACATTCCAAAATAAAAAGCAAAAGTAGCAGCCTAACCTTTTTCATGAATCCCTCCTCCTGAGACCGATGTATCCAGTAAAAGGAACCCTCCGGTCCTGTTTCATTCGAAATAATTCCCATTGACCATATCCTTATCTCATTTAAATCCTGTAAATGTAACTGAACACTACAAGGCCAGTTTTGTAAGACTTTTCTATAAATCACATCTACTTCAGCCGCGTAATGTGCGCAACATTGACAGGATACAAGCGAGCCTGCTGATACGCATAGGCTTGTATTCTCTGTGTTTGTCCAATCAATGTGTTTCGCTTACTGTAGAATATTTAACCACCCGGGAATTGGATAAGAAATGAGCCAATCGATACACTGTTACTGGGGAAGTTTCACGAGGGCGTGAAGTATAACTCTGCAGTTACGCAGAAGAGCCTGAGTGTATGATTGAGTGATCGGCTATTAACACCAGTACTTGGGTGGATATAAGGAAGCGCTGAATTTATCAATGAAAGAATCTACATGTAAGTCCATGGTAGGGGACTACAAATTTTTTGTATGTGATGACTGTAATTGACAGTAGAATGTGAGAGAATCAATAATGTCGAATTTTTTGCCTCAGAAAACTTTTGGCTCACTGTAGCTAAAGTGGTTGCTACAGAGGACAACAATTTTTTCTGTCTCAAGAGATCATTTTTTTAAACTGCTGGATCTATACTATGGGCCAGTTTGCACTTCAGGCTTAGCTGAGAAGTTTAATTCATGCAGCTCTTGAAAAACAGGGAGTGGAGTGAACTTCCCCATATTCAAAACCGCGTTCGAGGTC
This sequence comes from Gymnothorax reevesii, assembly GCA_029721435.1. Lineage (NCBI taxonomy): Eukaryota > Metazoa > Chordata > Actinopteri > Anguilliformes > Muraenidae > Gymnothorax > Gymnothorax reevesii. The sequence goes on from CM056575.1 coordinate 78,075,573, forward strand.
TGCTTGCTTGTTAATATTCAATAACTGATCTGGGGGTGCCATCTAGTGATCGAGTAAAGTAACAGCGTGCTTAAATTTGTAGGTCTATAGATGCAAGTGTCTACATCTGCAGAAAGGGGTTAAATATCTTGTCTTCATTCTGTCTTCAATGAAATTGCACACCTAGTAAATTTAGAAATCATTGCTTTCAGTTTTTTGTTTTTTTGGGTTTTTTTTGCAATTCCATACCACCCAACTTTTTCCAAGTTGTAATAAGGCTTATCTTACAAGAAAATAAATTAATCATCCTATCTTTGCAAAAGCATAATGCAGTGGTTCTCAAACTCGGTCCAGGTGCCCCACTGTGTACACTGGTTTTTGTTGCAGCCATTGCAATCTTAGGATTTTAACAAGCTGTTGATTTGTCTTAATTAGCTGCATTTCATACTCAGGGCAGTTATTTACTATCTTAAGCCACATTTTTGATGGACCTATCCGTTGTGCCACAAAGAATAAAAACCTTTGAACACATTATGCTTGTTTTTATCTATATTGTGAAGATTTGCCGGTAAAAAATCATTTCAAACAGATCAGATTTGACTTTGAGAAAATCAGTAAGCTCTAAATTAGAACTCAAAATACCTTCAGTAAACAATCAAAATAATTTGCCTGAACTTAATAAAATAGACACAAAACAAAACAGATGTGACTTTATCGTTTGCCTAATAAAAATTAGTTGTTTTTAACTATGTGTCAACAGTTTCACCAATGAGGAACCTATTGATTGTTTACTTTGATTACATGTTTTCCCTTTGCAGTTATTTTTACTAGTTTCTCATTTATCTCACTGTAGATATGAAACTTTTATACTTCATAACATGTATAGATTGGTCAAACGTGGATTAAGAGGACAAATGTAAGACCACGCCTCCAGCCGTCCAGCTTACCGGTCTACTAAGACCCAGACTGCACTTCTTGCATTATTCAATTATCACCAGCACCTGTTTCTCATTTCCACTGTGCAGTAGCAGTGTGCTATTTAAGATTGAGCTCCGCACTTAGACATTGCAAAGTCTCATCTATGTATACCTGAGTTGTATTTCTCGTCTGGTATAGAGTTATTCTCTGCTTTTCGCGTGCATCATATCTAAATCAAATGTATTGCTGTCTATTGTTTTTAATCGAGCACTTTATATTAAGGTACCTCGCTTCCTGTTTCATTTCTATTTAAAATACATTGTTACTGCAGTCTATGTTCAGTGTCTGTATTACTAGTAGTGTTTCTTAAGGCAGTGTTTCCAAACCCTGTTCCTGGAGTACCCCTGCCCTGCATATTTTAGATGTCTCCTTAATTTAACACACCTGATTCAACTGTTCAGCTCATTAGTGGAGTACTTAACGACCTGCTCTGGGTGTGTTAAATCAAGGAGACATCTGAAATATGTAGGGCAGGGGTACTCCAGGAACAGGGTTGGTAAACACTGTCATAAGGCACCTCGATTCCTGTTTTGTTTGGTTTTTGCCTTCTGCTGTGCAGCAGGCATAATAAACAACTAAGTCCATCCTTGCACCTGAATCCAGTCCTCAACTTCCTGTCCTCAGTGAATCTGAACTGTGTGCAGAGCTCTACCCTTACAATAAACAACTGCTCTGAACATAAATGCACCTAATTAAAATAAATCAACAGCTTCTTAAAATCCTCAGACTGCATTTATGGTGAAAAAACAAACAAACAAACAAAAACAAAACCAGCATACACAGTTGGACGCCAGGACCGTGTTTGAGAACCACTGGCATCATGGGCAATAAATGAAAAATGAATGGGTAAAGCATAGGTGTTGTACTTGAAAGAAGTGTTTCATAGACTTGAGACCTGCATGTTTATTTATTCTGCATGTTTGACCTTATCTAGTAGAACATTGCCGTCTTCCATGCACAAGGCTTAAAAGTGTGATGCAAGTTACAAAGCGAACTGATGTGCATTGTAGAATATAAGAGGACTGCCAGAACAAGAATGACCAACAATGCTGCTCTTCATGGACTGTGAGTATACATTTATGCCTTATTTTACAGCTGCAAATAAATGAACAGATGAATAATTATGCTAATTACACTGCCGAAACAGGTAATACATAAAGTAGATGTGTGGGAATAATTGTCTGACCTATATATAATTACACTTGAATGAACAGATTTGCACACTGGTAAAGTACATATTTGTGCATGCGCTTGTGCATGTATTTGCACATGCTGTCAGTTCAGTGTTTTCACATTTATGTTGTTTCCCAAAAGGACAAAATGGTAGCAGCATGGACGTGATAACTGAAGCCTTAATCAGTATGCCGAATGTGGGTGGTGTAGTGCAGCACACCCATCCAACAGCCTCTCACCCGTGACCTGTGTGGAGTCCTTTCTGCCTTCCTTTCACGCCACACTCTTTCTGCTCCCTCCTGCTCTGCGATTCTGAGAGGCACCAGGTGCCCCCAGTGTGGGTTGCTAACACATCTGCTGAGTCCATACATACATCCAGCCCAATGCATTATATGACCTGCTATAGGTCTGAATACAAGCTGCTATGTAAACAGTGTCTGCACTTGGCTCCTAATGGCCTTGATTTGCGTGAATTTTCATCTCAAATGTTTTTTGTTACCAAGTTCTCTCAAGATCTTTTTGACATTGAAAAAAATAAAATATGTGTCATGAACTTGGACTCCAAAATTAAGTGTTATTTTGCAGGCAGTTCTCTTGTGATATATATGAGGATTTTTAAAGTAATTGTTTGTGGTATGTGAACTGAGTGAACTTTTTGCTGAAATAAAGGGTATTATTGGGAATAATATCAATTTTAATATGCTGTAAGTGCTCGGTGAAGCAGGATTACCAGCAGTGGCGAACCGTGAGCCCTACAGCTGGGCCTTCACCTCAGCCATCACCGCCAAAAAAAGAGGTCATCACAGAAAAAAGCAAAATTACAATGAATTGAAAGGGTTTTATTTATTTTGAGAATCTGTACTTAACTGGAGCTTTTTTTAAACCAGGACTTTTAATCTACTACATTTAAAACATAAAAAGTATACTTTGTTATACTTCATAATAAATTAGAAATCATTTCAGTATTTTCTGGATTTGGTGTTTTTGAGAAGAATAACAGTGCTCAGCGGGGTATCTTTTTGCAGATCTGTCCGCCAGCGGACATGGATCTGCAAATTTATGCACGCAGTTACAACATTCTATCACTAGATTGCACACCAGGATCAGTTAGTTTAGTGAATATTCACAAGCAAGCCCGAGCTGGAACACGATTTAGAATATAGACAATTTACTCCAATCTCTGTATTTCAGGAATTGCCTGAATTGAACTCCTCAGCTATGCCTGATGTGCAAACTGCTCAATATATTTGCCCATATTATCTATCTAGCTGTTTAAAAAAATATCTCTTGCTCGATAAACAGCCATTGTCCTCTGTAGCAACCACTTCAGTTACAGCGATTCCATGGTGTCCAAATTAGAAGTAAAGAAAAATTAGTTTTCTGAAGCAAAAATTCAACATAGAATCAATACCATGTCATTCTACTTTTAATTATTGTCAATTATAGTGGTTTTCAAAACTGCCAGTAAATTTGAAGAAGAAGAAGAGGAAGAAGTATATAAAGCAGAGATTGCCTGTGTTTTTTGAATACTTTCATTCACCTGAAAGTTAAAGAGAACAAGGAGAGGACAATGTGTGGTTGTTTTGCTTCTTTCTATGCGTACTATGAGAAATTCTTTATACTTGTACTTACACTTTTGATACTTAAGTATTTTTTTTTCACAAGATACTTTTGGTAATTAAGTACAATTAATGTCAGCTACTTCAAGACTTATACTCAAGTAATTTTCTTATGGGTGACTTCTACTTTTACCGAAGTAACTTTCAGTGATGGTACTTCCACTTTCATCTAGTTATTTTTTTATTTTTATTTATTTATTTTCTTGAGTACTTCATACAACTCTGGGTGATTTCTTACAACCCATTGATATATAGGGATGATAATTTTCCATCTTGAAATGCCTTTCCTCTTTCTCAACCTTTTCTTTTAATTCCAGTTCTGGAGTTGGTCTTCCATGTTTTTATTATTTTAGGTTTTTCTGTGAAAGGCTGAGAAAGCAGGGTTTCCCGCAGGAAATCGGTTGTCAAGGTGGTGATGTGGGGGGTACAACAGACAGCATTTATTTACTCTTTATAAATAAACAAAGCCGTTAAAGTGCAATAACAAAGTGACAAAGTCAACAGTATTGTAACTTTATTGATTAACATTCAGATAATTAAATTCTAAAATGCATGTATTATGCTTTCATGGAAGTGATATCAAAAAGTTTCTGGACTTAAATGGCACATTTTTGTGCTGTTATGGCCCCAATTTGTTATGGCATTGCTGACAGCCAGGGATGACAGACAAAATTATAAAACTTAAACAGATTTAATAACAAAAAGTCTGACCAAGATTGGAATCTAAAGAAAAATAATATATATTTACAGTTCCTTTGGCGGGGTTGTTTTGTGATGTTCTGGGACAGGAAAATGCTCCAACACAGGCGAAAATCCACAAAAAGCTTAACAGGTCTTGAAAAGAGTGACAGGTCTGGTCAAAGGTATCCTTCCACTATTTCTCCTTGCAATTTCTCCTACTATTTTACTCTCTCAATTTTTCTCCTTCTATACTCTTTTGCAGCCCCCTCCCACCTTCCAGACTTTTTTCAGTTCTCTGAGTCTTTCCCCTCTCAGGCATGCCCAGGACATGCGCAAAACCTAGCTCCAAACTGGACTTAACAAAAAGAAGAGTCAATACTGCCATCTAGTGGCTTTTTTTTTTTCCACATTACACCTCCATTCCAAAAGGGAAAAATTTAGACTCATTAAGGCAAAATTTTTCTTTTCAATACAAAAATGGTTAAGTAGACACTTGCGTGTGTATATATATATATATATATATATATATAAAATACAATATGCTAATAAACACATATACGCATACTCAAACACGGGATAAGCAATCAGCAATTACATTGTCAGTCCCCTTTACATGCTAAAATTCCAAGTCAAGCTCCTGTAAAATCAAACTCCAATTCAACAATCTCCTATTCTCGTTAAAAACATTAACGGATTGTCGTCAGTATATTTAATCATTGACTGTTGCCCTGTACAAACATAAACCTCAGTGTTGTAAGGATAGAACCAGAGCCAACAGCTCCTTCTCAATTGTGGAATAGTTCTTTTGGTGGCGATAGAACTTCCTGGAGAATTATGCCACGGGATGCTCAATGTCATCAGAGTCACTTCTCTGTAGTAGCACAGATCCACAAGCTTGGTCACTAACATCGACCGCGATGGAGAACGGTTTGTTGAAGTCAGGAGATTTGAGCACGGGGAAGTGACACAGAAGAGACTTCAGGCGATCGAAGGCTCTTTGGCATGCTTCATCCCAAGTGAACTTTACGCCTTTCTTCAGTTGGTTAGTGAGACTGAGAGCAATCTCAGCAAAGTTCTAACAGAACTTGCGGTAGTACCCGATCATTCCAAGGAAGCGACGCAAGGCTTTTTTGTTATCAGGAACTGGAAAGTGCATGATGGCTTGGACTTTAGCATTTATGGTTGCCATCTTACCCTGGCCTATAAAGTAACAGTAGCACAGCCGTAACAGTAGATACGTAACAGTAGCACAGCCAAAGTCACTCTTGTTCAGGTTAACTGGGTCAAGCACTGGAACAACGTCTCTACATCTTTGAGATGTTCTTCCCAGGACTCACTTTATGTGATCAGATCGTCGATGTACGCACCCGTGTGCGCCAATCCGGCGATTGTAGACTGTATCATCCTTTGGAACGTGGCTGGGGCATTTTTCATGCCAAAGGTAGGACTTCATACTGGTATAACTCAGATGGTGTGGCAAAAGAAGAGATGCTCTTGCCCTCTCAGTTAAAGGCACACACTAATAACCCTTCAATAAATCAATCTTGGTCAGAAACTTTGCTTGCCCTACTGCATTGATACAATCATCAATCCTAGGTATTGGAAACACATCAGTTCTAGTTACAACATTGACTTTGAGATGATCTGTACAGAATCTAATACTTTCATCAGGTTTTGGAACTAGCACACAGGGTAAACTCCAATCTGAGTTTGAGGGTTTGATAATATCATGTTCTAACATGTACTAAACCTCTTTCTCAGCAATCTTTCTCTTTCCAGGATTCATCCAGTACAGATGCTGTTTTATTAGTTCGGCATCACTAACATCTACAAAGTACATCATGAGAGGCTATAGAAACTCTCTTTGGAGCATCAGGAAATAGATCTTTATATTTCTTGATCAACCTCTTAAACTGATCTTTCTCTGAGGGTTCTAAGTGCTGGAGTTTTACATCAAGATTTTGCAACACTTCAGAATTTGAAAATTTACATGGAAGAACTTCAGCTTTAATTCTAGGTTCATCATTTTGAAACTCCCCCTCAACTTCACAAGTCTCGACCATAGGAGGATCTGAAGTGACAGCTGCAACCCTAGCATTCCTATCATGAAAAGGCTTCAGCATGTTAATGTGACACAACTGTTTTGTCTTTCTCCTATCTGGAGTCTTCACTATGTAATTGAGATCATTGAGTTTTGACAGAATTTCATAAGGACCATGAAATCTATCCTGCAATGGATTGGACTGCAAGGGAAACAACACAAGGACCTTGTCTCCTGGTTTAAACTCACGGCTTCTAGCCTTATGATCATACAAAGTTTTAATTTTTCCCTGACTTGATTCCCTGACAAAGTTCTCTTTGGCTCGGTCACAAGCTGCGCGCCATCTTTCCTTTAACTTTCTAACATAATCTAACAGACTGATATGCGGTTCTTTCTCTTGCCATTGTTCACTCAACAATAGCAAAGGTCCTCTGACTTCATGGCCAAACACTGGCTCAAACGGACTGAATCCAATGGACTCCTGCACTGCTTCTCTAGCTGCAAACAACAACAAATGAACATTTTCATCCCAGTCTTTCTCATGGTCATAATAATAAGTCTTCATCATTGTCTTGAGAGTGGAATGAAACCGCTCAAAGGCACCCTGACTCTCTGGATGATAGGCACTAAAAGAATCTGCTTCACACCTAGTTCATACACAACCTGCTGAAACAATAAGGAAGTGAAATTGCTTCCTTAGTCTGACTGAATTTCCTTGGGAAGGCCAAAAAACGTGAAGAACTCCACCAAAGCCCTCGAGACTGCAGCTGCCCTGACGCCGCGCAGAGGCACGGCCCCAGGGCATCCAGCAGATGCACACATGATCGTCAACAAGTACTGATTTCCAGATCTAGTCTTGGGTAATGGACCAACACAATGACCTCAGAGAGGGGCTCCCCAAATGCTGGGATAGGCTGCAATGGAGGTACAGGTGGGTGTAACAGGCGTTTTCCAACTACCTGACAGGTGTGGCAGGTTTTGCAAAAGTTGGAGACGTCTTTTCGAAGTCCAAGCCAGAAGAAGTGTTTCATGATCTTGTCAACAGTCTTGTTAACACTGAGATGACCTATTGAAGGCAAACTATGAGCCATTGTTAAGATCTCATTCCTGTAGACCTTTGGAAGAACAATTTGCTTGACCACTGCTCAATCTGAATTGGCAGGGATATAAGAATGGCGCCTGTTCCGCATCAACACACCATCCTTGAGATAATACCCAACTGGAACTGCGTCTATTTCTTTGTCAGGAAGGGCTCACCTCTTTAGTACACAAATTACAGGATCATTAGTTTGCTCCTGAATTAACCGCTTTCTGATCAGAGGCAAGTCTCCAGACACATCAGAATCACCAGACCCATCTGGCTGGCTGAACAGAGAACTGATAAAAGTCTCTGATAAGTCTTCAAACAGAGAAACCATAGTAGGCCGAACAGAGTCATGAGGCGAACCACCTGAGTCATGACTATTCAATGTGCTGGACGGCATCACATCATCATCTTCTTGAGCTTTCTTGGCCATAGCCCGGGTCACTGTACAGGAAGGATACAGGGATGGGTCTTCAGCGCCTTCTTCAGTGCTCGGCTGTGAAGTAAGATGAACAGGGGGAACTACATTGCCCCCAGCCATGTCATTGCCAAGCAACAGAGAAACACCCTTGATAGGTAGACTTGACATAAGTCCCACCTTTACCTGTCCTGTAACTAAATCTGACTTCAAGAATACAGAGCGCAGGGGTACAGATACAGTCCACCCTTTAATACCTTGTACAAGTTTGTAATCCCCAGAAACCGTCTCATCACGTAACTCCAAGGAGTCCATCAACAAAAGTGCCTTAGAAGCTCAGGTATTCCTTAGGATATATATGGGGACAGGAGTAGTATGCTCATTTAGAGCCACAAATCCCTCTAACACAAATGGAAGAAATTCCTCCCCCACAAAGTCAGCAGTATCTGGCTTCTTAGCCCCACCAGGAGCAGGCAATTTAGCAGATAGATCATCTTCTACTGGGGTTTCTAACCTTGTCTTCACAAAGGCATTGGGTTTGGTATCCTTTTCTTTTTCTTTCTTAGCTTTATATAAACATATTTATTTAACATGGATTGCCCAAGTAGCGCCAAGCGCTAGTCGAGGGGCTTTCCAATACAAGACAGACAATACATATATTACAAGACACACAAAACAAGACAAATAAACAGTGACACAATATGATACAATGCAGTCGCGAAATGTAAGCAAGGAAAACAACAAATCTTATATAATCCAGAAACAAAATAATACACTTAAATAGAAATCAGTAACGGAAAACACTAGGCATAGAAATAGTAGAGGATGTAAAAATAGAAGTGCTAAAAATACAAAATGACCAAGAGGTAATACATATTATGAAAAACGCTCAGTGTTTAAAATGAAATGTTGGAAGGTTTTAAAAATATGCATGTTTAAATTAACATTCATTTCTTTAGAACCAAATAGTAGCAGTTCAATAAACATGTTTGGATTCAGCCTGGGCATCATAAGATGGAGCAGCCCAGGAGTTACAATGTTTCTGATTGACACCAGCAACTCATCTCGTTGAGCAGCAAAGTGGGGACATTCCAATACAAAGTGGCGAGTTGTTTCAACGACACCACAGGTGCAATTTGGTGACTGCACAATGCCAACAGCAAAAAGGTGAGAATTTAGCCCAGACATGCCCAATCGCAGGCGCGTATGACAAACGGAAGCAACCCTTTGCTCACTAGAATAGAAGTATCTTGGGACAGGCTTGATAGCAAACATTAATTTAAGTTTACACTAAAATTACTGAATCGTAGTGGCTGATCGAGCTGCGGAATCAATACTGTTCCAATATCTGACTGTTGATGGAAAAAATGAATTATTAAAGCTGGAGGTTCGACAAACAGGTGGTCTTAAAAACTGAGAATTTCGTGTTAAGTATGCACTGGTGCTCGCTACAGTCGGTGGACAAAGACATAACAGGTACTGTGGAACTAGGTTTTTAATTATCTTATACATATAAACAAGTTTATGCATTTTACGCCTCTTTATGAGGGGGGACCAAGATACTTCTTCAAGCAATTTGTTGGTGGAAGATTGTCTCATAGCCCCAGTGCAAACTCGGGCAGCTTTAAGGAACCAACAGTTAGTTGTAACTTGACCAGATTTCTTGCAATAATTATAAACTAGACCACTTTTGTCACTGTCAGCTTTCACACTTTGATCAAACCTGTGACTGGATTTCTGAGCACCATCACCAGATATGTCTTTCTTCCAAAATTTGGACCATCTGTTGTTACTGCTATACTGAAACTTAGACTTATGTGTGAGAACATATTACTCTGCAAATTTGGCAGCTGATTGCAAATGCAGTGCTTGCTTCTCATTAAAGTAGGTCTTAATATGATCCTTATCACAGTTCTTGACTTCTTCAACTGGGACCATCTCTTTTAGTGAGTTGAAATCATCCTTGACCTCGATAGAAGTACACCAGCACTCAAAGCAAACCTTCTTCTCGTAAGCAAATTCCACATAGGTCTGATTGTCAGATTTCTTCAGACCTCTGAATTTCTGTCGGTAAGCCTCCGGAAACAACTCATAAGCTGTCAAAATAACCTTTTTGACAACCCCATAATCAGAGGAATCATCTGGAGACATAGCCAAATAGGCTTGTTGAGCTTTACCCTTGGTGACAGTTTGCAACATCAGGGGCCAGTGTTCCTTTGGCCACTGACGACTATTAGCTACCTTCTCTAAGCATTGCAAATACTTATCAAACTCCTCCTCCAAGAATGGAGGCATCAGCTTTACCTCCTGGCTAGCATGAAATTTGTTTTCAGCTTCCACTTTGATTTTTAGTAGCTCCATTTGGAGCCTTTCTTCTCTGTCTAACTTCTGTAACTCGAAATCTCTCGGTCTCTCTCTCTCTTTCTGCTCTTTCCTCTTTCTCTCTCTCAAATTATCTTTGTTTTACTTTCTCTCTTTCTTCTCTCTCAAATGTTCTTTCCTCTCTTTCAATCTCTAGCATTTTTAATTTAAGTTCCATTTCTACATTTGGATTTTCCACTGGAAACTCTTCCAGATCTCCGGGTGCAAACACATTTTCATCAATGTAATATTCAACAATCTGGCCAGTCTTGCTTTTCACATGGCAGGTTTTACCTCTGTCAGCTCTAACTGTCTGCCTATTTCTAGCAGTTCTGTCTTTTTAAAAGACTTAAAAACCTCTACAGTTTGTGATTCCAAGAAGTCACCCATTGCTGTTGATTTGACTATATATATATATATATATATATATATATATATATATATATATATATATATATGTATATATATATAGGAAAATTCAAAAAAACTATTTCACAATTTGAAATTTCTAATAAATCACTCACACAATGGTCTACCCCGGACGAGCCCCCAATTTGTAATAGCCCCAATTTGTTTAGGCATTGCCGACAATAAGGGATAACAGACAAAATTTTAAAACTTAAACAGATTTAATAACACAAATTCTGACTAAGAATGGAATATAAAGGTAAAAAAAACTATATACTTACAGTTCCTTTGGTGGGGTTGCTTTGCAATATTCTGGGACAGGAAAATGCTCCAACACAGGCAAAAATCCACAAAAAGCTTCACAGCTCTTGAAAAGAGTGACAGATCTGGTCTAAGGTATCCTTCCACTATTTCTCCTTGCAATTTCTACTACTTTACTCTCTCAATTTTTCTCCTTATATACTCTTTTGCAGCCCCCTCCCACCTTCCAGACTTTTTTTTCAGTTCTCTGGGACTTTCCCCTCTCAGGCATGCCCAGGACATGCCCAAAACCGAGCTCCAAACTGGGCTTAACAAAAAAAAGTCATTACTGCCATCTGGTGGCTTTTCTTTTCCACATTACAGCGCTCAACAGTCTGAGTGTAACACTTGCTTGTACACAGTGTATTTTAGCCCTAGTTTTAGAGCTGAGCTGGAAATAACAAGATCAAATAGAAACACAATCTTACCAAAATTAATGCTACATGCATGAACACAGCTAAAATTATCAAAAAAAAAAGATTTGGAATGAAAGGCACGTAAAATGCGCACAATCGTCCCGAAGGGTTAAACGAAAATGAATGAAAAATGTATTTGTTTTGAATTCAATTCCCCAAACGCTTTGTGCTTGTGGTTATGTTTGGGGAGAGGAGAATGGAATTATGTACCTAAGTGCATTGCATTCACAGGATAAAAAAACATACACCTTATCTCGTAATTACGAGCTCTAATTACGCGCAGATGGTGAAGTAGGCCGGCTTCTTTGAATAAAGACAACATATCAGATGTTAAAAGTGAGACATTTTGCCATTGTATGAAAACTATTACATCATTATATCGCCTAATGCCGAATGGCGTTCCGGGGTATTACATTTTTAGTCCGACCGCCGCCGTCGCTGCATTACATGTTAACACGATAACTTCAGTGATATTTCAATTAGAAATTTCAAGTTTTGCATATAGGTAGGTATCATAAAGAGGAAGAACTGATTCAATTTTGGACAATTTACGATTTCTAGATTGGCCACCAGGGGCAAAAAACTGAAAAAATGTTTTTAAACTGTTTTTATCATATCTCTGGAAATATTTGTCCGATTGACCTCAAATCAAGTGCAAATGAAAGGTCATGACCTAAAGATGTGTCCTACGGTGACATTTTTCCTGTTTGTTTCAAAATTTTGACACAAGGTGGAGCTTTGTCACATAAAATTCACCATTTTTGCCATATCTTTGGAACTATTTGCCCAATTGACATGAAACTATGTGCAACTGCAAGTTCATGACCTCACAACGTGTCACACGATGACATCATACCTGTATGGTTCAATATTTTACCACTTTGTGGCGCTTTGTGATGGAAAATTACCATCTTGGCCATATCTTCAGAACCATTTGTCCGATTGACCTGAAATTAAGTTCAAATGAAAGTCTATTCAAAGATTGGGGAATTGGAGGATTGGGGGCGTTCGGAGATATACCCCCAGCCGTCGCCTCCGATGGCATAAGCCTAGTTTTGAATTTGATGGCAACAACACATCTCAAATTAGTTGGGACAGGGGCAACAAAAGACTGGAAAAGTAAAAGGTACTGATAAAAAACAGCTGAAGGAGCATTTTAGAACAAATTTGGTTCATTGGCAACAGGTTAGTAACATGACTGGGTATAAAAAGAGCATTTTAGAGAGGTAGAGTCTCCAAAAGTAAAGATGGGCAGAGGCTCACCAATCTGTGAAAAACTGAGTCTAAATATTGTGGAACGATTTCATTAAAATGTTCTTCAATGTAAAATTGCCAATATCCCGCCATCTACACTACATAATATCATCAAAAGATTCAGAGAATCTGGAGAAATGTCTGTGCGCAAGGGACAAGGCAGAAGGTCAATATTGGGTGCTCATGATCTTCGGTCCCTCAGACAGTACTGCATTAAAAACAGGCATAATTCTGCTCTGGAATTCACTGCAAGGGCTCAGGAACACTTCCAGAAATCATTGTCTGTGAACACAGTTTGACATGCAATCCACAAATGCAAGTTTTGGCTGTATCATGCATAGAAGAAGCCATATGTGAACATGATTCAGAAATGCCGCAACCTTCTCTGGGCCAAAGCTCATTTAAAATGAAATGAGGCAAATTGGAAAACTGTTCTGTGGTTAGAGTAATCAAAATTTTAAATTCTCCTGGGAAACCACGGACACCATGTCGTGGAGACTAAAGAGGACAGGGACCATCCAGCTTGTTATCAGTGCTCAGTTCAAAATCTTGCACATCTGATGATATGGGGTTGCATCATTCACTGTGGCATGTGTAGCTTACACATCTGGATAGGCATTATCAATGCTGAAAAGTATATGGAGGTTTTATACGTCTTTTTCAGGGAAGGCCTTGCACTTTTCAGTGAGACAACGCTTACCCACATACTGCATCCATCACAACAGCATGGCTTTGCCGTAGAAGAGTCCAGGTGCTGAACTGGCCTGCCTGCAGTCCAGACCTTTCTCCAATGGATAACATTTGGTGCATCATAAAATGAAAAATCTGGCTTTTATGACCCAGGACTGTTGAGCAGCTAGAATCAGAATTAAACAAGAGTGGGACAATGTCCCTCTTCCAAAACTCCAGAAATTGGTCTCCTCACGTCCCAGACGATTTAATCAACTTTTTAGCTCCCCAGTCAGTAGGCCATGAGCTATTGTGATCAGCTGGAATCCGGCATCGTAATTGTTATAGTCAGCCATTAGCAAAATAATTAAATATGTTCTCCGAAAGTACCGCCCATTTTACTTCAAGTTTGGTATGGAACTTCCTTGGGACAATTGAAAGATTGTTCACAAATTTGTGAAAAAAGTTTTTTATTTTCATTTTTTATTAATTTTTTCGTGGGGTTTTTTTCCATCTGAAAACTTTAAAAATCTTCTCCGAAACTACTGTTTGGATTTATCCCAAATTTGGGTTGTAGTTGTCTTGGAACAATGTGTTACAAGATTAAATTAGAAATTGACTTCTTTTATATCAGACAAGAAAGCGTAGTTCTGCATTCATACCTTGGCATGTTTCGATGGGAACTCCCATCTTCCTTAGAAGTGTCACATGATGGTATCGTGACGTGTCTTATCAGCAGTGAGGACGGTCACGCCTCCTGCTGTCAGTTCGCCTCTTCAGAACCACACTCCACGTGTGAGACAGCATGCACGCCCCCTCGTTCCTGTTCATCGTCCTTTGGGCTCACTTCCGGATTTCTTTCTCCTCCATAATCCAGCGTTGCTGTCGATTTTCCTCAGTGCGGATAACTTTGGCCTTTTCCCGGTCCATAATGTGGTTTTCCCTTTTACAATGGTCCGTAATGGCTGCTTTTAGGCTTTCTTGTAGTTCCTTGTCTTTTATTGATCTCACCTGTCTCATCTCTGTTTCTTGTTTGCATTCTGTTTTGTGATCTTTTTTCCATGTGCCGAAGCATCTCCCTGTTTCTGCAATATAAGTTTTGTCGCAAGAGTGACATGGTATTTCATATATGATATTACATTTATTGTCCTGTTGAATTTTGTCTTTTTCAACCAAAAAGATGTAAAAAAAAAAAAAGATGAAGAGGCAAACTGACAGCAGGAGGCGTGACCGTCCTGTGAAACTTGGCAGGATGGTCATGCCTCAATGAAAACAGCTGATAAGACACGTCACAATACCATCATGCGACACTTCCGAGGAAGATGGGAGTTCCCCTCGAGACATGTCAAGGTATGAATGCAGAACTACGCTTTCTTGTCTGATATAAAAGAAGTAAAATTTTAATTCTAACATTAGAGACATAATGATTCTCATCCAACTGTGTTCCAAGATTGTTCAGTTTAGTGAATTAATTTTTTTTTGTTTTTGTATTTTTTTGCATTTTTTTCCCTCCGAAAACTTAAATCTTCTGTTCCGAAACTACTGGCCAGAATTCCTCTGAGAAGCTTTTTGCAAAATTGCCGAGCAATGGGCTCAATTATAGGGCCAGTGAACTGTAAGGCTCTCATTTTTTGGTCATATTTTAATTTTTTTACAGTGTGATTAATGCAAGAGCTTGTGCCTCCCGTCCCTCTCTGAGTTGCTTGTCCAGCAATGGGAGATTTGTTTATGTACCATCTTTTTTCCTTTCATCATTAGTTTCTTTTCTTAAAAGAAGCTAAGTGCAAGTGAAACATGAACTGCCTGTTGAATTCATTATATTGAGGGGATACTTGCGTTATTGCTGGTATTACCAATACAATAATGAGGATGCCACGCCTTTCATAGCTCTGAGAGGTACACTGCAGATTTGATCATTACACACTGCAAACATGTTAAGCAAACTAATTTATGTTTTGCATTATGTGGTTAGCTGAGCAGATGACGTTTTTTGATTAAGGTTATTATACAAATGCAAGAGATATATCCTTTCTCATTTCTTCCTTCAGGAAAACCAAACATACATACCTATCAATATCATTCATACATGAGATGTTGACTTGGTCCCAATAACCACATTGGTCATCTTCCCACACAGTCTAGTGGCCACTTATGTGACGGATTTCCGGGATCTGGCCAAAGTGTAAAAGTAGGCGAAAAAAAACTA
The DNA here is from genome assembly GCA_029721435.1 of Gymnothorax reevesii. Lineage (NCBI taxonomy): Eukaryota > Metazoa > Chordata > Actinopteri > Anguilliformes > Muraenidae > Gymnothorax > Gymnothorax reevesii. The sequence goes on from CM056575.1 coordinate 78,091,160, forward strand.
CAAGTGCTGTGAGATTTTATCTCCTCACGTCGGGACACACTTTTCAACAGGGAAATATTTCCAGTTGAGTCAGCATTTAGAGGAGCTTGTGAGTCAGGAATGACATAATGAGGATATACACTACTGGTCAAAAGTTTTAGAACACCCCAATTTTTCCAGTTTTTTATTGAAAATTATGCAGTTAAATGTCTCATTGTACTCTGGAATTAAAGCATAGACATGATAGAACAAATAAAAAAAAAATGAGGTTAAAATTTATAAACCAAAATGTATTCTTAGCTTTTGACTCAAAGTAGCCACCTTTAGCAGATGTAACAGCTGAACACACTTGTGGCATTCTTTCTACAATGAAAATAAAATGTTCTTCAAAATTTATTACTATCTCTGTTGTAGAAGTTCCCGTAAATGTGTGGCACTTGAAGGTTGCTTTGCTTTCACTCTTCTGTCCAGTTCATCCCAAACCATCTCGATGGGGTTTAAGTCTGGAGACTGTGCTGGCCACTCCATGTTTTCAAGCTTACCGTCTTGTTCTTTTTTCCTAAGGTGGTTCTGGCAGAGCTTGGACTTATGTTTTGGGTCATTATCTTGCTGTAGGATGAACCCCTGACCAACCAGGCGCATACCAGAGGGCACTGCATGGTGCTGCAGAATGCTGTGGTAGCTGTTTTGGTTCAGGGTGCCTTTCACTCTGCACAAGTCACAGACCCTGGATTCAGCAAAACAGCCCCAGACCTTCACGCTTCCTCCTCCATGTTTGACAGTTGATGTCACACTCTGAGAAGCCATCCTTTTACCTACTTGATGGCATACAAAAAACCTGAGTAACCCTACCTTTTGTTTAAAACTTTTGGCAGTTCACCGCTTACCTTTGTACCATTTCAAGTTATTCATTTGACTGGAACTGCATAATTTTCAATAAAAACTTGGAAAAGTTGAGGCGTCCTAAAACTTTAGACTGATATTGTATATTTTGGAAAAATTTGTGAATAGCAACCCAATTAGTGGGTCAGAAATTAAAACAACAGAAACATCGTGCAAAATCATCAGTGAATACAGTAGTAAATTAGGTAAAGAAGGCGTCAGTAAATAAGCGATCATTAGATCACATTGCTAAATTTACATTGAGAATATTGCTTAATAACAGGAACTTCAGCAACCTGGCATCTGTTTTCTATTCTGAATAAAATGTGGGTTTGTGAGATTGCTAAATGATTGCATTCTGTTTTTATTCACGTTTTACACAATGTTCCAGCTTCTTTGGAATTGGGTTTGTATATATGAACACAACTTCTTATGTGCCCTAGATTTTGTAACCAATAAATAAATCCAATGAAGTTTGTGCTGTACCTCTAGGTTTGTGCATGTTTTTGTGAATTCTGTTTATGTGTCAGTGTGTGCGTATGTCTCAGAACGTGCACACGTGTGTTCATGCATGTTTGTCGGTTTGTGTGTCTGAACATGCGTGGCTCTTCTTGTAATCACTGCCAATGAGCTTTTGTGCTGAGAGTGGAGTGGATTGGGGTTTATTCAGTGGTCTGGCCTGACACAGTGGAGAGGGGGAGCACATGTGGTCTGTCTCCACATGATCTGCCCAGGATAGTAACAATATACAGCCAGCTTGTCCATAGAGTGTATAAAAATGTTTATCTTAATCACTCGCTAATGACAGTGTCTTAGCACAGTTGATTTGTTTCCCGGATTTTAAAAGTAGATTATTTCCATGGTACATACTTAGCATAAGCCGTTCATAAACCACAAGCACTACATTTCAGCCCCAATTTGGGATTTTAGCCAAGCCTAATCTGATTAAAATGGCATTTTAAAAAAACATGGCACACTGCCTTCAAAGTTCTACATGGGTAGATAACAAAGCAGAAAGAAAACAAATTGCTTTTAGTCAAGGCTGACAAATTGGTGTCAGGGAATATACAAGGTTGTTTGGAACTGATTAATTCCTCTTGCAGAAATGATTCCAAATCATTGACTCTAACTACATTCTTTTTTTCTGTTAGAGAATACACCTCTCATGTCAAATCATTCACTTCAATTGCATTCTTTTCTTTCCGTTAGAGAATATGTTTTAGACAGTTGAAAAAATTTAGATTTAAAGCTAAATGGCACAATGGTAGTTTAAAGTTAATATTATGGATCAAGTCATTATTAAAATCTAAGGAATATAACTGCAATGATGCTAATGGCAGTACAGACAAATGTGTGCTTGCAGTGTTTTTCTCTCCTATGCTGTAGTTAGCGTCAGGTAATAAAGTAAGATTCTGAAATGTAATGCAAAGAGTGTTCTGGCTCAACCCTTTGCAGGTGCTCATTTGCTCTGAAGCCAGGATTTGGCAAAGTTGTGACTCAAACCCGTATACTGGATTTGTGGGCTGACCTGGATCCTTCATCATGAATTAAGTGAACAATGGTGACGGTCAGAAAATGATGGAACCATCTCTTTGTGTCTGCGTGTTATGTAACCACATCTAAAAGGGTGGCCTGGCTTATTTATTGAAAGTCAATCACACTTTCCTCAGCCGAGAGGCTTTCCAAATCTGGATTTAAAAATGAAAATGAAAAATGAAATCCTTTTTGTATTAAAAATAACAAAAAATAATGAGATGGGGGAGGGTGAAGTTGTATTGGGCTAGCCTGAGTCAGCTAGCAGTTCTAGATTTCGCCTGCAGTGGTTTCAACACTTTATAACTCTGGGATTTTATGACAGGAGACAGGTGATAGTTTGACAGCCATGTGCAGCACTTTAATGAGCCATGCTGAACTCTCTTCCTTCAGCTGTTTGTCTACTTTTTATAAAGAGTTAATCCAGATCCTCCTGTCAGTGGTTTAAAGTTGGGTAACACTAAAACATAAAATATCATCTCTCATTTGATTCAGCTATTTCAGGCCTGGCTACAGATACAAATATCAAATAATAAATCCTGCATTCATGCAGACTGGATCAATTTCAACTTCCTATGTCAGCAAGCTTTAGAAAAGAATCAGAGTCTACCATAAAAATACAGCCAGGTCCATAAATATTTGGACATTGACAATGTTGTTGTTATTTTTGCTGTCTACCATACAATATTAGCTATTACAGTAAGTAGTGAATATGAGCTCACAGTGCCGACTTTTACCTTTAATTTGTGGGTAGTTTACTCCAAAAAGAATGAACGGTGATGGGATTTCAGCTCTTTTTACATGTTAACCCCCCCCCCCCACCACCCCTACCACAGATCCAAATCAGACATGGGTTGATTGCAATTACATTTGACGTAATTGTTATTAATTACAATTACATTCATAATTGTAATTTAATTTTAAAATAATTTTTTTACCGAAAAGTAATTGTTATTGTAATTGAACATTCCGTCCAGAAAGTAACTGTAATTGTAATTGATCCCACGGACCAATTACTTTTCTATTACATTTCAAATTCTTTAAAAAAATTCTAATATTTTTATTGTTTTTATTCAACTGTTTACACTATAGGGCTTAATTTCCAGTCAGCACAATGTATCCAGGGGCGGTTCCAGGATTTTTGAAGCGGGGTGGCACAGGGGGGACCAACAATCAGTCTAGGGGGACTATTTTTATCAGAGTACAGCATTGAAAATCTGCTCAGAAATAAAGGAAATATATTATAGGATAGAACAATATGTTATTCTGCTAAAGTAGACACAATTTTCATTAATTTTACTTGTTTTAATTTTTAATAAAGTGTATCCAAGTACAGTACACATTCTCTGTGGTGTGCCACTTCTTTCAAAAACAATTCTGTGGTATCAGAATTTTGGAACTTCTTTTACTGACAAATATCCATGGTTCATATTTTATAACAAAAGTAAACAGCGGTTTCACATTGCAGTGTGAGTATGTCTATAAATGCAGTTCAATCAGGAGAGACTCAAGTGAAATCGGAAAAATATTTATTATGCTTTGAGGATAAAGGAGTAAAATGCTTAGAATCAAAAAAGTCTTTGGGGCTTGGACTCTTCAGGAAGACTCGTAGAGCAGGGCCGCTGCTCAGAAGAGCAGCAGGAAATCCCCCGAAGAGTCCAGACACTGGTGGCGGTGGTGGCTGAAGGCTGGTGGAGCTGGAGCGGCAGTATAGGAGGCCCGATAATTAAGGTGGTGTTGGGGAGGAGGAGGAGGCTCAGCGAACAGCAGCATGGGTGAACTAAAGTACAGAGAATGACATTTTTGAAAAAGACAGCAGCAGAATGATAGGCTAGCAACACGACTGAGGTGTGTCCCGGTTAGATAGAAGAGATCAGCTGCTACGCCAGCTGACCGCTCAGTTGACAGCCCCGGACACTGACTGCAAAGATTTACAAGTGAACATAGGTGAATAAAATAAACAAAGTTGATGAGCGCAAGAGAGAGAGTCTTCCTGACTGAACTTTCGCTAAGCTTCATTAGTGTCAATATCCCAGTCCATGTTGGTCAAATTCCCCATGCCAGCCCAAGCAATTGAGAAGAGAGAGAAATTAATTCAATGGCAATGGCATACACCATGCTAAATCTTAAAATTTCAACGAAGTTCATCTGATTGCTACATTCTCAACATTCTAAGATTCCTAAAACTTCAGTGTTTTTTTTAACTGCATTATCTTGGAAAAATTTACAAGGCTGCCAACTCTCATGCATTCAAGCGTGAGATTTAGTGCTTCATTCACATTCCTGTGCTGTAGTCAGCAATTATTCAATCAATGCAATGCGCATGTTTCACGTTCGTTCAAGTTGTTTAAATTAAATAAGACCATTTGAAACATTTTTATGCAATTCCATTGCTTCCAACCCCTGAGTGAAGAAAAGTGTGAGAAGTCCAGAATCATAATTGATTTCCATATTACTAGTGGCGAAATCCACCATAACGCGTGTGAAACTGATAAACTTCAATGCACAAGGACTTCAATTACACCTGCGAAACGCGCTGATTGAATAATTTCTGACTGCAGCACAGGAACGTGAATGTGTCATTTAAATTCAAGCTGAATGCCGGAAAGTTGAGAGCCCTGAATTGATAGTGATTTTAGTCTAATCAAACATGAAAGACTACATCAAGATAATCGCAAAATTTCAATTTAGGCAAAGTACTTGAAGACACCAAGCATGGAAACATAGCTTACTGGGAAAGTTTCTTTGTATTGCCAAAAATTTGCAGTCGTTTTTGGTGAAGTATTTGTAGCACTTGAGTTGACCACAGCGTAATAGCGACCGGCTTTAATTTGCGAGTAGCGTTTTACTTTGAAGGGATGCTGTCCCAGCAGTACAAGTCCAAGCTGCTCACCACTCTCCAGGCCAGTGTCACTAAGCGTCTCAGCAGCTATGAAGAGCTGGAGCAGGTCCAGCTAGCATCTGTCCTTGATCAACGTATGAAACTAGCCTGGTGTGAACCAGAGGAGGAGGAGCAGGTGAAGAAACTCCTCTCCAGGAAAGTTGAGGAGCCGGCTCCCTAATGTGCAGCAACCACCCCACCCTCTCCCCCTAAGAAAAAGTGCTAGTTGTTCCACTTCATGGCCACATCCACCCAGCCACCTCCTCAAAGCACCACACCAGCACAGGTGGAGATCAGCCTTACAGAATCCCTATCTGAAGATGACATACAGCAATTCCCCTACTGGCAGTAGAACAGGCAGCGGTTCCCCCAACTCACCCAGCTTGCCCTGCAACATCTCTGCCTTCCAGCCTCGTCTGCCCCAGTCGAGCGGATTTCTCTGAAGCGAGGAAAATCATCAGACCAGAATGCTGCAACCTGTCCAATAGCTTGTTCAACGAACTCATGTTCCTAAAGGTGAACAAAGACTGTAACTGAGAACTGAACAAACTGTGTGACTCTTGCTAATTTTGTGGATACGACTGTTTACAAACAATAATCTGAGTATTGAATTTTTCAAAGATTTGATTACCACCATTTTTGAAGGTTGCAAAAATGTTTTTTTGTGTCAAATAAATTTTGCCCTGTTAATTTGATATGCAAATCACTGTGTAGTCTGTGAATTGAACTGAAAGCTCAAGAGATTCTTCCAGATGCTTACTTTTATAAAAGATACAAGAAAGCTCTTTTTGAAATGAGAGTACATTTGACAAGTGCAGAACATATCTGTTTGTTGTGAAGTGGTGTGCAGTGGTTGTGTGAAACTTGTGTAAATAATAAATGTACCAACATGTAAATTTGTTGTTTCTACTTTCTATTGTACACAAATGTACTAAAATCAACAAAAACCTTAAGTTATTAATAAAAAAAATCAACAAAATAGAAAAAAACTACAAAATTTGTCTATGTCCATTTGTAAGCATTACTCAGCATCCATCCTCCAACCCCGGGTGTCCAATCCAGAAAGTATTTGTAATTGTAATTGGTTTGCTCAGATGTAATTGTAATTGACCATTGGGTGACAAAAGTAATTGTAATTGTAATTGAAAAAAGTACTTGAACCCAGCCCTGGTCCAAATGTAATGGGACATGTGTCTTTGCAGCTGACCAGGTATGTGTTATACTCTAATTGTTTTTTTTACAAGTAAGCAGATAAAATCTTTTGGCAAAATTTGCCATTTGTATTTTGAATCTGGAGTGGTTAACTCTCAATATGAAAACCAAATAGCTGCCTCTGCCAGTGAAGCAAGCCATCATTAGGCCGAACAATCAAAACTGAAGGTTCAGAGAAATAGCTAAAACGTCACGCAAAATCAAGTATTTGGTTCATTTTTAAGGATATAGAACACTCTAGTGTGCTCAGGAACCCCAAATGGGGGGATGACTTCGTTCCTTGGTGAAGAAAAATCCCTTCATAATAGTTGGCCAGATCAAGAACACTCCCTTGGAGGTAAACATTGGGGCACTGTAAAGGAAGGAAAACCGCGTATGACTCCAAGGACCCATGATTGTCAAGGGCCCTCAAAACATAGCACAAGACAAAATGGTTGGGGGGACACAAGATTATGCGCTTCCATCGAGCCTGAAATCTCTAGTGGCATGTTTGGTGGCGCTTATCTGTGCCAATATCAAAAATCAAGAGAAGACTTCACGGCAATAAATGGAGGGTTCACCAAGGTTTTGTAATAACCTAGTAAGTCTAATAGTTAGGGGGCCAAATTCATGAAAGGCTTTTATCTGTTACTCGCAGCTATTCAACTGATGCATTTAGTGAATTACCGATTCTCAAAGGCTGACACTGTAGGCACCATTTATCTCATATTTGCCAGTACGTATTCAGCAAAATAAAACACAATTCGGTGATAGTTTAGGGCCTGTTTTCCCCTATTGTCACAGGACAGGTTTTGTCATGGATGCATTAATACTTGAATCAGAGATGGGGACTTGAGTCACTGTGACTTGGACTCGAGTCGCTGTTTTGATGACTTGTGACTTGATAAAAAACAAAAGACTTGAGACTCGACTCGGACTTGGAGGTTAAAGACTCGGGACTTAACTCGATTTGAGACATGATGACTTGAGTGCTATTCAATTCATGCTTTCAGTTTAAATATAAAATTAATAAATTGATTTTAAAAAAATTATATTGATTACCCGGTAGTAGCTGAGAATGGAGTTGTCATGATTGGATCACTACCCTGTCAGTCATGTCCTCTCTACGTACCTTACGTGTTTCTTGGAGAAACACACCCTTATATATCAGATATAGGCATCAACATGTTAGCTGGAGGGGCACCGAAAGTTATCAGCTTCGGCTTTTTTTTTTTCTTTTTCGGAATAACCATTTTGACGGCAAAAGATGAACAGCACAGGCCAGGACATGTGGCATAAACATCTCGGACGGCCAAATGACAACTTCAAACTTTGTGCGTCATTTGAAGAGCCATTCTGCCCAGTAAGTGCTTGTCAATTAGCTAATATTATCCCGTTAGCCTATCTTGCAGGTGTAACGCAAACTTCAACAGCCTGTGTCTCCAATTAAAGCGAGAACAGTAGCTGATGGTCTTGATACTGAAACTAGCCTGACTAGCCTATTCCAGTGTTTCCCAAACGGTGTGCCGTGAGAGCATCCTAGGTGTGCCGCGAGAAAACCGGCGTACTGTTTTTTCCCTGATAATCTAATAATATAAAAGGCTGAACTTACACAATATAAAAATAACAATTCGTGTCATTATCAATTCATTCAATTCAGTTTATTAAAATGCCTATTTAAAATTCCTTCTCAATATTTCCGCATCTTCTGCTGTAGAAAATTCCTTCTCGTGATTGGCCAATCACACATCGTCTAATGCGAAAAATGTAACATTCCCCTGTAGAACTCAGCAAAAACAGCAATGTGGGCTAGTTGAAACGAAACAACGAAAATTCATAAATTCCTGACAAAAACCTCCGAATAAGACCCTGAACCACCTCACTCTTGCTGCGCTGGCCAGAAAAAGAATATCAAAGTGGTCAGCAGACTTTAAAGTGAGGAATATCTGACTTATGAGTTTACATTCACTGGAGATCCCGCAACCACAATACCACTGTCTTGCTTGCAGCGGAAAGCTGGCGAACGAAGCTATGGTGCCAAATAAATTAAAAGCAACTGTCGGAGACACGGTAGTTTTTATAGGTACGGCAGTCGATTTCAAGGGATTAGGATAAGGATTTGGGATTATGGTTAGGGGAAGGGTTAGGGGTACCTCTCCACATTGAAATGCATTGAAAAACTGCCGTACCCATAGCAGCTGCCATTTAAAAAGACTCCTTACAACCAAACACCCTTCTCTTACAAAAAAAAGTGAATATTCAGTGTGGTTGAGAAGCCAGACAAACAAACAAGCTAGATTCACGATGAAAACCGCTACAGTGTCAGAAAAAGCATTAGAGGCTAGCTATCTGGTCGCAGAACTAGTAGCAAAATCAAACAAGTCTCACACAATTACCGAATCTCTTGTCCTGCCAGTATGCAAAGCCATCGTCGGGACCATGTTGGGTCAAAATGCTGCCAATGAAATATCGAAGGTCATTCTCTCAAACAATACAATTTACAGACGAATAGGAGAAATGTCGGCAGATATAGAGGGCGTTGTAATGGAGAAAATAAAAGGGAGTGGGAAATTTGTGCTGCAGGTGGATGAAACAACCGATGTCAGTGGATATGCTCAATTACTGGCCAATGTGAGATAGGTCAATGGGGAGACAATTAAAGAAAATTACTTTTTTTATTGAAGTTTGCCGGAGAATACTACAGGTGAGGAAGTGTTTCGAGTGGCATCTGAGTATCTGGAGAAGTGGGGGCTGAACTGGAAAGACTGGGTAGAGTCATTTATTTTATGATTGCATAAAAGCCTGAAACCTGGTCAGAAAGCTCAAGTGGTTGTCTCATCACTCGGTCATGCTGCGGGGTAAGTAGCGCGAGCGGAACGCTATAATATCATAGGGGTGTGCTGTGAGTATTTTGCATAGTAAACAGTGTGCCGCAAGAGGGAAACACTGGCTTAATCCATATGAAAAATAATAATAATAAGTTATATATATATATATATATATATATATATATATATATACAGCCAACAAACCCAATGAAACGTCCTTTTTTTATCACTTTTTATTGCAATCCTTGAAATTTACACTTACATTCAGCTGATGATGCCTTTTTTTTCCTTTTGCAATATCTTTTTTTTTATTTTAGAAAGGCGTGAAAAAGAAACAGATGAGGAGAAAAAAAGAAATTAATAAAATGAGAAAAAAAAATACAATAACATTCCATTAACCCGTTACCACTCCGACGGCCCGCAATCGGGCCGTCAGGGAAGTTGAAAACATACTACGTCATTTACACAGCTTGTATGCAACTGAGATACTCATGCCACATATCGCAGAAAGCTAAGATTCTTGAGATTCGAATGATGCCAACCATTTCAAAGTATAATCATCCCAGCAGCTTTAATCAACGCCCATGTCAGACCACAAACAAACAAACGAACAGTTACAAAACTGATGTGGCTCACCGATGAAGCCCCCTAGTACTCTTCCAGTCCGACATATCCCCTCAAAAATGGTCTTGATACATCCACGAAGTTCCAGTAAATCCAATCAAGTAAAGTTTTTAGTCCAAAACACACTATTATACCAGTAAATATCCATGAACAGCTGCTGCATCGTTTGAAATGAATCGGTGGTTATCCACAAAGTTCGCTGCTTTAGTGGTCGTTGCTTCGGAACAGATTTAGACGGTACACAGCCATTTGCGCCAAAATGGAGTCTGCACTCTAACCTTTCGATTGACACATCACTCGACCAGTTACAAGCTTCCCTGCCCTGTCTACAGCCTGCTATAGCCAACGAGTGCCTGTGTTGAAACGAAGCTCATGCCTCCTTTTTTTGCGTGTAGCCAGAGCAACCAGCAATCAATCAAGACGACGATTGTTGCATTATAACACCAACGAAATTCTGGAAACGCCGATATATAGGTTGTTGGGGTGGCGAAAAGGCTGGCGCTGCCTATCGCTCGCGTAAGAGAATGGACAGAATATGGCTCAGCTGTGCGTAATGCGTGCTGTGCGTTCCGCAAAACAGAGCGAGGCAGACAGAGATTTCCAGCGAATGTTTGATGGTTGTTTACGGAGTTTGAAAGAAAAAATAGCCAAAAGGTTGCGAAAAAAATCATTTTCAGTTCAGAAGCTGCAGAGCTGTGCACTCGGCGTGCAAGTGATAGCTCAGGGGAAGAAATATCCGACCAAAACCCTGATGGCTCCGTAGCAGAGGAAATGTTTCTCGGGGGAGATGACATTACTCTTGACAAGTACGCATCATATTATAACTTATATTTCATTATATAATAACATTACATTTATATTTATTATTATTATTATTATTATTATAATAATTATTATTATAATAAAATTACATTACGTATTATTTGCATCTGTCACGGAAGGTGGAAGGACGTCATGTTTTCACTGGAGTTCACCGTCATGTTTTCACCGGAGAAATTCTGTGTAAATAATTACGGGAAAAGGATATTATAATATGATGCTGATATTATGATGATTATATTATTACCATATTACGCATTATTACCTCCGTTACCGAAGATGGAAGGAAGTTATTTTTTCGCCGGCGTTGGTTGTTGTGGGAATTTAAATTTTCATCCCTGTAAGAAATCAGAGTGAGACAAAGTAAGTAAATAGGATCCATTTTACTATGTGCCACATAGGGTCTTCGTTACAGGCAAGAACGAAGACAAAGGAATCTCTCCTTTGCTTTGGATATATGTAAAAGCACAAAGTCAGAATCTCCTCCCCTTGGGGTTTATATGCACAAATTTGAGTTTATGCCTCAGTAACCTTTTAATTTTTTTATTTATCATATATTGTAAATAGTTTGCTATGGAAAGGTTATTTGTTTGTTTACCTTTCATGTAAAAAACATTTTTTTACATGACAGCACTTGTTTTGACTTTTATATGCACAAATTTGAGTTTATGCTTCAGTAACTTTTACTTTTTTTTATTGATCATATATTGTAAATATTTTACTGTGAGTTTGCTGCGTAAAGGTTATTTGTTTGTTTACCTTTTATATAAAAAAGCATTTTTTTTAACATAAAGGCACTCGTTTTGACTCTTCTGTGCACAAATTTGAGCTTATGCATCAGTAACTTTTTTTCAGCAATATTGATAGTGAATCTGGATATGGGATTGGATTTCTCTAAGTGTCACCTTTCATTAGAGCCCAACATTATGACTGTAGGTTGAAGCGTTCAAGAGTTATGCCCTTTTATCCTAGGTATGTGACCATGGTTATCCAAGGGTCCTTTTGGGGTCTCCAAATGGCCATTTTTGGAAACGCCTAGACATGGCCGTAGAAAAACATGTGTAAAATGCTCATTTTCTGTAGGATTGTTATCAAATTTGAACTGGAACTCAGTAAGACTTCATGCTGTGGTCCCATTGTGTTTTTCAGCTAATAAGTCCCAGCTGCTCTCATCTACAGGCATCTGTTTGCAAAAAAAAATTTTGGCGAGAGTAAAAACCTTCTACTTCAGTGTGTTCCAGCTTGGATTACTCAATGACAGTAGCACTTAGAGTATTTCTTTTAGCTGGCGGAAAAACTTCAGAGTGTTTCCTTTCAAATGAGACCATAACCATCCATATAGTCCAAACGGTTCAATAACAGCGTTCAATTTACTTTGGGTACGCTTTTCATAGGCATTTTAGGCAAATTTTCCCGGAGTTTTAAGGGGTTTTAATCACTTCACACTTGATGCCTTTAAATACACTTCTATCTACTTCACATTTGTTAATACCCACTTTTTTTCCCAACATGACCCGATTCAGAGCAAACAAGGGATAAGAATATAAGAATACCTTGACCGTTTTTCCCAAATTTTTTAAAATTCCGATTCTCGGTTTCGTATTCAATGTGTCAATTTCTCCATCTATGAAATTTCATTTATTGTCTCCCTCCATTTTTTTATTGAAGGTACATCTGGTTTCAGCCAATTACGGGTTACCTGCTTCAAGGCCGCCACCCTTAGGATTCTGAACGGGTGCTTATCGGTGTCTATCTTGATTTCTGGTGGTGTAATGCCAAGGATAATGCACTCTGGTTCTATCCCTTGACTAATTTCAAGAATTCTTTGCATACAACCTATCCAAGAGAATTCCCTCCAGTATTTGGAGTTGGTTGTTTTATGCGCTCCTATACAAACTTCTTCCCATTTTTCGTTTGAGAATTGAACTTTCAGCTCATTTTCCCATTTATTCTTTGTGGACCAATCCTTTCCCAGACCAGCTTCCAATATTTCATATGTCTTAGACAGTTGATTTTTATTAGATTCATTATTCTGATTATTAATCATGTATTTTATTAAGTTGTGCAGGTTTGTAACTGTTTCCCCAAATAGCTTCTTATTTGTAAGTACATAAAAAAATGAGATTGTGGCAAGTTATATGATAAGGAAATAGATTCAAAAGAGTCTAACTTTTTATTTTTTAACATTTGCGAGCATGTTTTTAATCCTCTGTTATTCTTTGGTTTTTACAAATTCTTCTCCATATTCTGAGTGTGTTATTTACCCATTGATTTTGTATAGTATTTGCCTTCGTATCCTTGTACTTGATAAACAGTAATGTTTTTATTGAAATTCCCACACTCTCTCCTTCAATTGAGAGCCATTTTCCCAAAGATTTGTCATTGGCCCAGGTCATTATGGTGACAATTTGTGCTGCATTAGATTTGGAAGGGCTAAACCTCGGATTTCTTTTGATTGTGTTAATTTTCTATATTTAATCCTTGGTTTTCGATTATTCCATCTAAATTTACTCAACGTTCCATTCCACGTTTTGAATGTAAATGACGGTATAGGGAGTGGCAGTGCCTGAAAAAGAAATAAAAATCGTGGAAGGATATTCATTTTAATTCTTCCCAATATTGAATCTGGTGTTGTGCTACACCTACTAAGATCTTGTCTAATATTGTTTTCTAGCTTTTTATAGTTATGATCAAATAATTGATCAAGGCTTTCTGGAATTGTTATTCCTAGGTGTCTAATAAATTTTTGATCCCACTTTAATTTGTATTGATCTTTAATGTGCATTGCTATTTGTCTTCCTATGGTCATTGTTTCACATTTGCTCTCATTTAGTTTATATCCTGAAAAGCTACCGTATTGTTGTATTATACTGAATAAGACTGGTAGTGATCCCTCTGGAGATGTTAAGTACACTATAATATCATCTGCATATAGAGCCAGTTTATGTTTCTTAACCAATGCTTATCCCCTTTATATTTTTATGCTGACGAATAGCTTCTGCCAAAGGTTCTATACATAAAGCAAAGATCAATGCCGACAATGGATCTCTTTGCCTTGTCCCCCGTTAATACAAAACCCAAAACCAGTGAAGTTGGCACGTTATGTAAATCATAGATAAAACCAGAATACAATGATTAGCAAATCCTTTTCAACTTATATTCAATTGAATACACCGCGAAGACAAGATGTTTAATGTTCAAACTGAGAAACTTTTTTTTTTTGCAAATAATGGTTAACTTAGAATTTAAAGGCAGCAACACATTTCAAAAAAGTTGGCACAGGGGCCTTTTTACCACTGTGTTACATCGCCTTTCTTTTTAATGACACTCAGTAAACGTTAGGGAACTGAGGAGACCAATTTTTGAATCTTTTCAGGTGGAACTCTTTCCCATTCTTGCTTGATGTACAGCTTAAGTTGTTCAACTGTCTGGGGTCTCCGTTGTCGTATTTTACGCTTCATAATGCGCCACACATTTTCAATGGGAGACAGGTCTGGACTACAGGCAGGCCAGTCTAGTACCCGCACTCTTTTACTACGGAGCCATGCTGTGGTAACACGTGCAGAATGTGGCTTGGCATTGTCTTGCTGAAATAAGCAGGGGCGTCCATGAAAAAGACGTTGCTTGGATGGCAACATATGTTGCTCCAAAACCTGTATGTATCTTTCAGAATTAATGGTGCCTTCACATATGTGTAAGTTGCCCATGCCTTGGGCACTAATACACCCCCATGCCATCACAGATGCTGGCTTTTGAACTTTGAGCCTATAACAGTCCGGATGGTTCTTTTCCTTTTTGGTCCGGAGGACACAACGTCCACAGTTTCCCAAAACAATTTGAAATGTGGACTCGACAGACCACAGAACACTTTTCCACTTTACATCAGTCCATCTTAGATGAGCTTGGGCCCAGCAAAGCCGGCACGTTTCTGTGTGCTGTTGATAAATGGCTTTCGCTTTGCATTGTAGAGTTTTAACTTGCACTTGCAGATGTAGCGGCGAACTGTAGTTGCTGACTGTGGTTTTCTGAAGTGTTCCTGAGCCCATGTGGTGATGTCCTTTCCACACTGATGTCGGTTTTTGATGCAGTACTGCCTGAGGGATCGAAGGTCACGGGCATTCAATGTTGGTTTTCAGCCTTGTCGCTTACGTGCAGTGATTTCTCCAGATTCACTGAATTTTTTGACGATATTACGGACCGTAGATGATGAAATCCCTAAATTTCTTGCAATAGCTCGTTGAGGAATGTTGTTTTTAAACTGTTCGACAATCAGCTCATGCATTTGTTCACTAAGTGGTGACCCTCGCCCCATCCTTGTTTGTGAATGACTGAGCATTTCAGGGAAGCTGCTTTTATACCCAATCATGGCACCCACCTGTTCCCAATTAGCCCCTTCACCTGTGGGATGTTCCAAATAAGTGTTTGATGAGCATTCCTCAACTCTCTCAGTCTTTTTTGCCACTTGTGCCAGCTTTTTTGAAACATGTTGCAGGCATCAAATTCCAAATGAGCTAATATTTGCAAAAAATTACAAAGTTTACCTGTTCGAACATTAAGTAACTTGTCTTTGCAGTTTATTCAATTGAATATAGGTTGAAAAGGATTTGCAAATCATTGTATTCTGTTTTTATTTACGATTTACACAACGTGCCAACTTCACTGGTTTTGGGGTTTGTATTTCAAATCCTCTTGATAAAGTTCCATTGACCTTTACTTGCGATTTTGAGTTATTGTACATTGCTTGTAACCAATACATAAAATCAGGATGAAATCCAAAAGCTCTGCATGTTTCAAATATGAATGGCCACGAAACTCGATCAAAAGCCTTTTCTGCATCTAGAGTTAGTAGAAGAGATCGTTTTTTCATTCTAAGGGAATACTCAATAACCTTTAATGTTCGTCTTATATTGTCTGAGAGTATTGGGTATAAATCCACACTGATCCTGTTTGATTATCTTTAGGACTAAAGCTTTGAGTCTGTTGCTAGAATACTGGATAGCAATTTCTGATCATTATTTAACAGTGATATGGGTCTTTATGATGGGAAAGCTGTTGCATCCTTACCTTCTTTACATATAACAGCTATTATAGAGGAGTTCCATGTTGGTGCCCATATTCCTTCATCTAAAGCATAGTTGAATATTTTCTGCAGAGCTGGCGTCAGAACCTGCGTAAATTCCTCATAAATTAGTATACCCATCATCTCCAGGAGATCTCCATTTTTTAAGCTTTTTAATCTGTTTTGTAATTTCATCAGTTGTAATTGGTTTAACCAGGAATTCATTTTGCTCTTTTGATACTTGACTTAGATGAAGATT
This sequence comes from Gymnothorax reevesii, assembly GCA_029721435.1. Classification (NCBI taxonomy): domain Eukaryota; kingdom Metazoa; phylum Chordata; class Actinopteri; order Anguilliformes; family Muraenidae; genus Gymnothorax; species Gymnothorax reevesii. The sequence continues at coordinate 78,107,215 of CM056575.1, forward strand.
TTCCAAATATGTCTTCAATTTTTCTGTATCTATATTTCCTGATTGTGATTGATATAGTTGCTCATAATATTTTGCGAATGCTACAGCCATTTCATTTTTTTCTGTTAATATTTTGCCGTTATGATCTTTTATTTTAGTAACAAATGACTTTTTATCTTGTTTCCTTAATCTATATGCAAGGATTTTAGAGATTTTGGTCCACCATCATAGTATTTTTGTTTTGTAAAGACTAATGACTTCTCAATTTCTTTTGTCATTAGTTTATCCAGTATTACTCTTTTCTCTTTGAGTTTAGTCATTGTTTCATCTCTATTTGTTCTTTTATGTTCACTCTGAAGATTTTTTATTTGTTCCTCAAGGTCTTTTCTTATTTTTTTTCCTTATTCTTCTTCTATGCTGATGCATAGGACATAAATTCCCCTCGTATTACTGCCTTAGCTCCCTCCCATAATGTAACTGGATTTATTTCCTCAATATCGTTAAACGAAAACATTCAACAATACTCTCCTTTATCTTCTTTTTAAAGGCTTGATCTTGGAAGAGGGAATTATTCATCTTCCAGAGACTTTTTCCTTTCTCCATGTTCAGGTCAAGTATTAGGCTTATTGGAGCATGATATGATAAGTTAATTTCTCCAATTGTAAGAAGGGGTCCGGGGACACCAGGCGCAGGATGCAGAAGTGTTTATTCGACTCAAAAAACACTAAGGGAAAAGATGGCTGGCACGCCAGAAACAAAACACCGTGCACATGCACTGAACGGAAGGGAAAACTAAAATGCACAGCCAAAGGCAGGGGAAAAACCAAGGTACTCACTCAATGGCTAAACTAAAAAACAAAAACTAAACCTAACTAACTGTTGTGTTCTGGGGTTCTGGCCTTTGGCCAGAACTGTATTATTCATGGTTTTAACAGTTTCATGTTTCAAGATTCCATAGTTCAAGTTTCATAGTTCATGCCATAGTTTTAACAGTTTCTTGTATTAGGATTTTACATTTCATTATTCATGTTCCATGTCCATGTTTTTACTTTTCCATGTTTTTGTTTTTGCCAGGTCTGCCATGCCACTCCACCGCTTGTCTGCGTTCCGCCCCGTGCCTTCGTTGTTGCACATTTCTGAGCTCTGGTTGGCTTTGGTATTTCCCCTTCCTTCCATGCTGTGCTGGATTCGGGCATCTCTAAGCTTAATTGACAATTAACTGTTTTTAAGTTACTAACATTTACTAACACTCACTGGGTTGGTGTAATTCTTAGATAGGCACATTACTAATACTACTAATTTAGACAGGGAGTTTATTGTCATGATTCCTGCTTTGCTATTTCAAGATCTTGCTGTGCTTTTCTGTTCCTAACATTCATGCTTGCTTCCAAGCTGCATACTTAATTGGTACTTAAGCTGAGCACGCTCATTCTCTTAATGAGCAGGTCATGTCATCCAATCTCTGTCCATGTCTTGATCTTGCCATGCCTCTTGTTTCTCTCTCTCCAGGTGTTGCCCCTCATGTCATGATTTCCAAGCCTTTATCTGGATGCGGTGGAAGTTGGCTGGCAGACAGTGTCTCGCGTCTCGTTGCATGGTCAAGTTTAGCCAGGTTCTTGTTGTCAAGTTCCCTAGCATTTCTAGTTTCAAGTCTGGTCCTAGCCTCTTGTTTTGTGAATATATATATATAGTCTTGTTATTTATTTTTCTTGAGCATCTTGCCTGGAGTTTCCAGTGCCTTTTTGTTTTTTGCCTTTTTGCATTTATTGTTTATGGCTCTGTGTAGCTTACCTTAGTTTGTTTTTTGCAACCCTTTGGGCCAAGTTTTTTGTTGGCCCTCGTGCCTGTTTTGTTTTGGTTTAAAATAAAATCCTCATTCCCTTTTCCCGCATCTGGTGTCAACTGATTCCATATCACTAACTGACGGACAACACTGGGAGACTAAACAAGAGGAAGACAATACGAGGGTGCAGCAAATTACTAGACTCAGAACAGGCACAAGGGAAAGACTCCGAGGACACAGGAGCAGAGATATCACCATGAAGACCGAGTCAATCAAGGATCCATCTGACAATCGCTTCCAATGCTCCCACATATATAATCACGAAAGGAGGCGGGGACTCGGAAAACAAATCACGACTGAAACAGACACACATGGGATTAATAAACAATTACACGAGGACCGGGTTTAACAATAACGACTGGAGACAAGACGCGGAGACCATCAATCAAACTTAGACAGTTTAGATTAAGGTCTAAACGTGACAAGTAAAAAGCACGAAAAGAAAAGGGAAGCATAGTTTTAAATGTAGTAAATCTGATACAGTTCAGATTGAAATACGAAAGCCAGAAACGCACACGCTCGCTAAATGAGTTAATCAAGGTTAATACTACGTGATGAATTATTTACAATCACCCTTAAATAAGTGCTGGTTAGTATGGGTTAGTAATATCCTATCAGAGAGCGCATTCACTCAGTTTCGCGTGACCCGGAATTAAACACAGCTGGAAGCAATTAATGAAATACCAAAGCCGAAACCGAAAGAGGAAACGTGATTGGACGAAGAGACGCAGGCGTGCTGAAGGCAGTCACGCGACATCACTGGAGACAGATTGGGCGCGGATTGTCAGACGGCTGAACTGAGATCTGGAAATAAAGAAACGAAAGTAAGCACAAGCACAAATAAGCATGGGACAACACACGAAAGGGCAGAATCATAACACCAATATTACATTGTTTAATTACCGATATATCTTTTTTAAACATAAAAATATAATCTAACCTATTAAAGGTTCGATGTCTTCCAGAGTTACAAGTGTAGTCTTTAGCTGATGGATGGAGAGCTCTCCATATGTCAGTTAAACCCACCTCTACACATGACTTTCTCAATAATGTTGCAATTTTATCAGACTTATGTATTTAAGAGCTTTGAGAATCCATTCTGGGGTCCATACGCTAAGTAGCTGAGTTGAGTCAATGCCATTTATGTTCACGCAGCTTTGAAATTTGTATATTGCGATTTGAGACCTAAGTGGGTCATTCCATGTCAAATAATCAGATTTTCAAAACATCTGTCACCATGTAGTTGTACATTGCTTCCATATTTTCACATTTCAACCAGGAGAGACTCAAGTGAAATCAAGAAAATATTTATTATCCCTTGAGCATAAAGGGGTAACATGCTTATAATCGAAACACGTCTTTGGCGCTTGGACTCTTTGGCAAGACTCGAAGATCAGGAGCATTGCCCGGAGCAGCCACAGGAAATCCCCCAAAGAGTCCAGACACTGGTGGCAGTGGTGGCTGACGACTGGTGAAGCTGAAGTGGTGGAACGGGAGTTCTGATGAGTTGGGTGGCTTGGGGCGGAGGAGGGTCAGCAAGCGGCAGCATGGGTGAACTAGGGCGGAGAAAATAACATATTTAAAGAAGACGGCAGCAGAATGATTGGCTAGCGATGCGACTGAGGTTGGATGGAAGCGATCAGCTGCTATGCCATTTGACTGCTCATTGACAGACCCGGATATTGTCTGTGGAGAATCAAGAGTGAACATGCATGAACAAATAGACAGGGTTGAAAAGCGCGAAAGAGAGAGAGTGTTCCTGCCTGAACTTGCGCTAAGCTTCATTTCAACCAGGAGAGACTCAAGTGAAATTTTAAGAAAATATTTGTTATCCTTTGAGCATAAAGGGGTAACATGCTTATACAAAAACCAAAACCAGTGAAGTTGGCACTTTGTGTAAATCGTAAATAAAAACAGAATACAATGATTTGCAAATCCTTTTCAACCTATATTCAATTGAATATATTGCAAAGACAAGTTACTTAATGTTCGAACAGGTAAACTTTGTAATTTTTTGCAAATATTAGCTCATTTAAAATTTGATGCCTGCAACATGTTTCAAAAAAGCTGGCACAAGTGGCAAAAAAGACTGAGAGAGTTGAGTAAGGCTCATCAAACACTTATTTGGAACATCCCACAGGTGAAGGGGCTAATTGGGAACAGGTGGGTGCCATGATTGGGTATAAAAGCAGCTTCCCTGAAATGCTCAATCATTCACAAAGAAGGATGGGGCAAGGGTCACCACTTAGTGAACAAATGCGTGAGCTGATTGTCGAACAGTTTAAAAACAACATTCCTCAACGAGCTATTGCAAGAAATTTCATGATTTCATGATCTACGGTCCGTAATATCGTCAAAAGGTTCAGAGAATCTGGAGAAATCACTGCACGTAAGCGACAAGGCCGAAAACCAACATTGAATGCCCGTGACCTTCGATCCCTCAGGCGGTACTGCATAAAAAACCGACATCAGTGTGCAAAGGACATCACCACATAGGCTCAGGAACACTTCAGAAAACCACTGTCAGTAACTACAGTTCATCGCTTCATCTGTAAGTGCAAGTTAAAACTCTACAATGCAAAGCGAAACCCATTTATCAACAGCACCCAGAAAAGCCGCCGGGTTTGCTGGGCCCAAGCTCATCTAAGATGGACTGATGCAAAGTGGAAAAGTGTTCTGTGGTCTGACGAGTCCACATTTCAAATTATTTTTGGAAACTGTGGACGTCGTGTCCTCCGGACCAAAGGGGAAAAGAATCATCCGGACTGTTATATAGTCCCCCCAGGAATCCGCGATTCCGCGATCGCGGAATTTTCCGCAGATTTCAAAGCCCTCCGCGGAAATCAACGCAGTCCGTGGAATATAGGGCGAGGTGCAGAATTTTATATTTTACATGTATTTTTCATCCCGGCCGCTAGATTTTGCGGTCAGATAAACGGGATGTAAGACTCACAGCTGGTGCTGTCGGTTACGGAAACTGATTTTTTCTGCTGTATGCAGCATAAACTATATAAAAAGATATACGCATCACCCTGATTTGAAAAAAGAAGCCCATGTAGAAGTACCGTAGAATGGCATTCTATTTAATGGCCAGCAGATGGCGACGTCAGTGGTTGCAGAAAGAAGTTCAATGCAATAGAAGTCTATGAGAAAATGATCCTACTTTCCGACCTGATTTTTAACTTAAATAATGATTTTTCAGATCATTTTATGTTAGCTATAGCAAGTTTCAGGTCTCCTTCAATATATCATGACATTCATTTTCATGAATTATGGTCCCATATAAACTAGAATAAAGTATAAAGCCAGACTATGCTTCTGGGGCGTGGCTATCCTCTGGTCTTCGTCCGATACGGTCAGATCCAGAGCCACGTTCCTCCCCGGATCTTCGATTCACTTCTTCAGCTTCGAACCAGTGGGTGACATCACGGTAGCTTCATCCATCTTTTTATACAGTCTATGGTATGCAGTAACGTTTACAATATCTTGGGGATACAGTGAATAGTTTACACTTTGATCTTTGGCACTTGTTTAGTTACTAAGCCTCGTTCACCCATAGTTTGGTGAAATGTTTTGCACTTTATAAGTTATGCAAATAAATCTGCTCAAGAGGGACAAAAAGAATATTGATGCTGCTTATTTTATAACCACAGTGTTTCGCAGTGTTTTGGTATTGCAAATAATTTCATAAGAGAATTTTTTTTCCTCATTATTACATAAATTTGCTTTATAACTGGTAATTTTAGCTTTTTTTTTTTTTTTTTTTAATGCCTGCGGAAAATCAACTTTCAAGCCGCGGAATCAAGAATTGCTCTCCGCAGAATCAGGAATGTTCTTCGCGGAATCAACACTTTTTATCGGCAGATTCCTGGGGGGACTAGTTATAGGCGCAAAGTTCAAAAGCCAGCATCTGTGATGGTATGGGGGTGTATTAGTGCCCAAGGCATGGGCAACTTACACAAATGTGAAGGCACAATTAATGCTGAAAGGTACATACAGGTTTTAGAGCAACATATGTTGCCATCCAATGTCTTTTTCATGGATGCCCCTGCTTATTTCAGCAAGACAATGCCAAGCCACATTCTGCACGTGTTCAAAAATTGGTCTCCTCAGTTCCCAAACGTTTACTTTTTTTATGTGTGGTGTTATCAAGGAGGGTAAGTTATAAAAGTTGTGTTGAGTTCTGTTGTTTGGATGTACTGCTGACTTCTCATTAAAATTTCTTGAAATGAAACGATGAGAATACATGAACTTATACAAGGACATGATACCACTGTAATATCACAGAGATGCAATAACAGAATAATATGGAACCTTAAAAAAACATATACACAGAAGACTATGGAATTGGAAGTACGAATTTTGTATGTGTGTGTGTTGGGGGGAGGGTGTGCCGGTGGGTTCTGTATGTGTGTTAGTTTTATGAAAAATGTTCGCCCCCTTCTTCCCCCCGATAACCCCCTTCTTCAAAAATCTATTCTGTCTTCTCCACTAAATTGAGTGCACGAAGTAGAAAATTGGTCACCTGATCATGAAATTGAACGCCGCAAACAGGCTCATCGTGATTATCGCGGGAATTTGAATGCACAAGCAGGAAATGCAATGCTCGCATTTGGAAATTGAACGCATATGCATGAATTTGATTTGCTGGAAACGAAATAGAGTTTGCATAAATGTGTGGCGTGAAAATTTGAATGCACATTCATGAATTGGAATGACAAAGTATGAAATTGACCTGGAAAACCTATATTATCCTAATTAACTCATTAGCGAGTGCGAGTGTTTCTAGCTTTTGTAATTCCTTCCTAAGCTTTTCCTGATTAACTACGTTTAAAGCTATGCTTTCCTTTGCTTCTCTCGTGGTGCTTTATTCCTGTCACGTTTAGATTACCTCAGTCTAAACCGTCTAGTTTGATTATCTCAGTGTCTTGTGTCGAGTCATTATTTGTTTACCTGGTTCTCCTGTAATTGTTTTATTAATCCCATGTGTTTTTGTTTCCATTCAAGATTGCGTTCCGAGTCCCCGGCTCCTCCCGTGTGTATTTCAGTGGGGAAGAGGGAAGCGACTGTAAGACGGAACTTTGTATTGACTATGCGCTGCATTGTGAAATCTCCGCTCCTGTGTCTTCCCGAGTATTTCCTTTGTCTGATTGCCGAGCCTTGTGTTTTGCTGCAGCCATGTCTCGTCTGCCCTTTGTCTAAGTCTCCCAGTGTTTCCGTCAGTCTAGTTAGGTCAAGTTTTTGTTTTTCTAGTTTAGCCACTCTTGGAGTGTGTACCTTTGTTTCCCATTGGTTCAGTGCATGTGCATGGTGTTTAATTTCTGGCTTGTTGCCTACTTTTCTCATTTAGTGTTTGCTGTTTCAAGAAACACTTGGATCCTGTGTTAGATTGAAATAATGTCAGTAATATGAATAAAAAGAAGACCTCTGAATTCCACCTCATGTCAAAAAATTTTAAAATATTATTTAAAAAGATTTCTTAAAATAAAATCATGTTGCGATGGCCCAGGTTTTTAAGCGTCTAAAAATATACCCGAAGTAGAAAACATTGTGTGAAGCACATCAAAAATTCTTTTCATACTGCAAGCAATGGACAAATGCACCAAAGACTGGGCAAGCACGTTCAGGCAAATCTGTGCTGCAAATGCAAACATTTATTGAACAAATGAACAAGATTTGCGCACAACAGCCAAATGTAATAATCAAGCAAACACATTCAGGCAAATTGCGTACTGAACTAAGCAAAGTTAAGGTCTTCAAAATCATCCTCCTCCATTCGACAATTTCTTTCACCCCCTTCCCATTTACTTTGCTCAATTTGCAATCAAACAGTTGATTCGCTCAATGAACAATTTTAAATTGGTTTGTAGTCTAATTTATTTAGATATCCATGCATTCAGAGATTTTGACATCGCATGCATCATGCACATGAATGCGTGTGGCAGCCTCAGTGATGTCATGATCTCGCCATTTCTCGTGCCAGGCATGGCGTTAATAGCGGCCTCCTGGAAACAGCAATTCCGACTAATTAGTGGTCATTTAAAAGAACAGAGGGTATGTATGGAAAATGGTGGAGTTGATTACTATAAGATTAAGTCAAAACGTGTAGTTCTGTATAGTCCTCCTTTAAAAGATCAAAAGAAAAGGTATGTGCTAAAATGTACAAAAGAAGTACAAAAGTATAATTTGTTTTGAATCTTTAATAAATAACTAAATGAACAATGGTCTGTTTTGTTGTGTTTTATTAATAGAGCGTGCAATAAAGCAGTTGTTCTCAACCTTGGGTTCTTAAAAGAATGGAAATGGCCAATCTGTAAGGGTTTTTGCATTGTAGCCTCTCCCCTGTGGCTTTCTCTCATGTCCACCTGAACGAGCCGCACCTGTTGCAGGTGGAGGTGATTATCTGAATTATATAGGGCTGGCAGTTGCCACTTACCAGTTCTCGGTGGCACTGTATTTTTATCATCTATGTGCGTGATTTTAACCCTGATGACAGGTTGATGCTCCTCCCTGTTTATCTCCGTGTGGTTTTTTACTTTTATTAAATCTCCAGTATGTACCAGCCTGGCATTTGGGTCCTGCATTCTTTTAGGTCCATGGTCCTAGTTCCTGCCGGACTCCAGTTTATATCCGGGGGGGAGGGGTGAGAAACCATGACACAATCTACAAGGTCACAACCAGGGCTGCCAACTTTGTACGCAATCTCATGCATACGCTGTAAGTTTGAAGCATTTTGTAGGCGTATTCCCCATAGCAATTATTCAACCAATGAATATTAATGAGATTCTTATGTGTACCTAATTAAAGTCCTTGTGAGTGGAAGTTTCAGTTTCACTTGCATTACGGTGGATTTCACAGTAACATGGATGCGATTGTGACTCTAAACAGGTGCGCTTTTTCGTCACTCAGGGGTTGGAAGCAATGTGTGCGTTTCATGATCGTTTAAATTGTTTGAACGAAATAAGACCATTTGAAACGTCTTTATGCAATTCCATTGCTTCCAACCCCTGTGTCAAGACAAACGTGAGTATTTCAGTCATAATTAATTTCCACATCTCTAGTGGTGAAATTCACCGTAATGCACGTGAAACTGGCTAACTTCCATGCTCAAGGACTCAATTCCGCGTGAGAATTTCTTAAATATGCCTCAATTGAATAATTGCTGACTGTGGCATGGGAACGTGAATGCCTCCAAAAAGCGTGAGACACGCGGCGAATGCGTGAGAGTTAGCAGCCCTGTCACTACACATTTTCGAATATTCACCTATGAAATAATTATTATCAAGTATAGGGTCCCCCAAAACATGTCCCTGTAAAGTGGGGTCTTTATATAAAAAGGTTGAGAACCACTGCAGTATAGCATACTTAACTGACCATTTCAGCATTTTAACCTTCTTCTGTAGGTTTTTATTTTGCCTCATTTGATAAAATAATCATTTTACTATTTGGTGTTCTGTGGGGGTTGCTCCAACCTTTTCTATTAGTGACATCACTGCCATTCACGCAGATGGCAATTATATCACTGACTAGTAAACTTCTTTGGCATGGTCCTTGTTGAACAATACCATAAATAGAGTAATAAAGTGATTATTTTTTAATGAGGCAAATTAAAAACATACAGAGGAGGGTTGAAAAATGTTGAAATGGCCCTTTAATGATAACATAGTTTCAATGTAAAATGCAATGCATATATATAGTTGAATCAATGTTGATGCAATTCTACATTCTTTCAATGTTGATCATATCAGAGTTGAATCAAGGTTCATTCATTGTCGGAAATAACGTTGAATTTCCAATCAATTCAACGTTTTTTCCATGTTGATCACAGTGAGCACTTTCAATGTTTTTTTCAATATCTGACATCAATGTTGATTGCAATCTTCAGCCTGACAATATCACAATGTTGATTCAGTCACATTTTGATATCTGGGGAGGACAGTCTATCGAGCCTTTTCACTGTGGAATTCACTCCCTTTAAATATTAGGAGTGTAACTGGAAAAACAGGATTTAAGAGAAAAGTCAAATCCTATGTTTAGTTTTCAACTTCTCACTTTCAGTAAACTATGCCATTTATCCAAATGTGATACAAGATGAGATCTAGTTCTGTACTTTTTTGTATGGACCACTTAGTCCTAGGATATGTGGGTTTGTGTGGGTACTTGAGTGATTACGGGTGGGTGGGGGTTGGGGATGAGTGCATGTGTGTGTGTATTTTGCATATATCTGATTGTAATCTGTATTACTGTGTTTTAATTGTTATTACCTGTTGATATGATATTTTACTGTTTTGCACTGATATCATACTTTGGACCCTTGGAAGACTAGTCTGTTGCTTGTCCATCGACTAATGGGGATCCATAATAAACAATACAGCACTTGATGAAGTGTCTATGTCTTTAATCCCCTCATTTCCCTTTATTATAGTTAATAGTTTACTAAAGTAAAACAGATGTAAACTATAGTAAACTACACTTTACTACAGTAAACTATGGTTTGTTGCAAATATATAGTCATTGAAAAGTCACTGCTATAGTTTACTAAAGTAGAGTTTGACTTTTGTGGTTTACTTTAGCATCACCATAGTAAGCTACAGAGTTACTATAGTATGTCTATTCTATAGTATAGTATAGTACTACTTGATTTTCAATCTTATGTTTTATGCATTGCAAGATGCATGTGTATGCACATGAACAAGTTCATTATGGACATAGTCCTCGTTGAAACCAAGTCAAAGGCCAGAGTTTGTTTACTATGTAGTGTGCATCATGTCTTCATTAAATGTACTTAGATGAACTTGAACTGGCCAGAGAGATAGTAGCAATTGACAGTGAACACCCTGGAGACTCCATAGCTCATTTCAGTGTTATGAGGTTTGTTTCCCATTTATTTTCAGGCAGGACGCGGCTGCCCATTTTCTTTGATTATTATTGTCAGGTACTCTTTTTTTCTTTCAAATTCTGTATTACCTTTTACCATGAACATGTAACTTGCAGATTTGGGTGGAGTCACATTGCTGCGTTCTTTTTTTGAAAAAACACAAGGCAAGACAGAGCTTTGTGGCTAAACATTTATGTAAATACAAGGAGCTTTCTAGGAGATAGAGCCATATACCTTCAAAATTTATTACATTTTGAAAATTACAAAGGTCTATCTCCGTTTACATTTTCCTAGATCCCCTCATTCTGATAAATCATTCTAATAAAGGTATAACGGCATGATATGCCTTTCAGTCCAAATAACTCCCCTGAATATAAATATCTGAAATGTATACTGGGAGTGGGAAAATATGATGCAGCATAGTTTCACATCCCATTTTCATCATTTAGTAAAAAGTGGAGTTAGGTCCAGTTAATTCTCAGCCCACAATGTGAAATTACCAGCGATCGTCATAAACTAATTAAGGCAGTAGTCACGTGTCTGTATGTGTGTGTGTGTGTGTGTGTGTGTGTGTGCGCGCGCCCGTGTGTGTGTGTGTGTGTGTGTGCCCATGCACACTATTAACAGCTCCTATTGGTGAGTTTTTCAATGGACCATATACTGTATGCACACCTGACCCAGTCCGGCCCTCAGCACATGGTCCCACTTTCAGATAATGAAACTGGGTGATCCCATCTGCTTCTTAAGTAGTAGGGACAGCTGGGGGCACAGCACAGGGCTGACCTTTGACCAATGTGATTCAGCCTCCGACATGTGCCACTGAGCAGGGTGATAGGGAGCAGTGACATCAACGCACCCCCACTCACACCTCCAGCAGGCTCAGGGTTTGAGATCAGCCAGCTGATAGTAAGCCCGAATATTAACAATGCCATTCCCTGATACAGGTAATTTTTATATACTGTGCGTTATCCAGTCCTCTAAAGCAGTTGAAAGGGATCAAAAAAAAACCTGTGTAATAAAAAGCCAATAAAATAATGGTGTTTGTGTGATGAAACCTCATCCAAGTAACAGAAAGCTCAGGCATTTTTCAATTACCACTGCATTCATGCCCAAATCACAAACACTCATGGTGCTCATATAGTATGGTATTACGCAACTCATAATAGTAACTTGAGTAAAGAAGAGGACACCAATTTGCTGCATTACAGGGGCTAAAAGAAAAAAAAACAAGCTCCACATTTGCTGTGAGGTCTAAAATTAAGACACTTTGAGCCTTGTTATCTCTCCAGTTATAACAGAGCCGGCCTAATCATCTTGTAATAACCGTGCCTCAGCACAACAGCATGAAGAAAGCATATTACAGTTCAGGGAGAAAACCAACAGCTCTAGCATAACCTTCCGCTGGGGAAACAATGACCAAAATGGTGCACCGCACAGGAGCACAAGGCAGTCCAAAATCTGCTCTGAAACAGTAATCCCACTCAGAGAAACAGTAATCTCAGATTACTCTCAATTTGGTTGAGACATTATTTGCATGGTTTGGCTCCAACCTACATCCTGCTTGCCGACATCCCCCGCCTCCCCCTCCCTTCCCCTTCCCCCCAACCATGTCTGGAATCACTCTAAAAAAATGAACTGCCTCTCAGAAAACAGCAAAGGACTTGCATTAAGGTACCTGCCAAAGCAGTGCATTCACTCCATTTTATTCCTTTTTTACTGTAACAATCAGAACTGGCTACATCTGATAGTATTTTTACCTCGCCTATGATGGAGTCAGTGGGGCGAAGTATTGTAATCAGTGTGGTTTGTTTATTTGTTTGCGGGTCTATGTGTTAACAAGTTAATGCCCAGACAGTTGCACTGATGGACTTCAGTGTATGTGTCTAACATACATTACTGTAACATTACAGTAACATTACTGAAATATGTAATCAATGAACCATTGACCACCTATTTCAGTTTTGGTGGTGATCAGGTCATGGTCAAAATAATCAGAAATAGTGTTTTTGCAATAACCTTCTTAAAATTCATAATACTGAGTTCATCTGAAGACCAAAATGTGCATCTTTCCATTCTGCCTCGAACCATATGCTGCATGATGGTCTCCATAGCAGTTGGGTTTAAATGCCAGGGGGGTCAAGGTCATAAGTGAAAATAATCTATTTTCCATTATAACTCAAAAATGGCTGCAGATAGACAGATGTTTACTATTATGAGCGTATGGAAACTCCTAGAAGAGCTTTTATTTGACACCATGACCTTTGACCTTTCAAGGTCATTGAATGTCAAACTTAATGTCACATATTTTCAAAGGACTATAAGTTGAAAACGATTGAGGTCACACTTCTTTTGGGAAAAGTATTGTTCATAATGGAAAACAGGGTAAAACTAATTATCAGGGTATATTTGGCCACCACGGGTCAATTTACTTGGTAAGGACCACAGCATCAAATGAGTGAAAACAATTCAATTCAATTCAATTTATTTTGTATAGCGCTTTTCACAGAGACTGTCACAAAGACGCTTTACAGTGAGAGTTTAAAGAAATAAAAAGGCAGTGCCCAGCCTATTCCCCACTACAGCAAATGAGGCAAAAAACTCCCAGTAGGGAGAAAAATCCTCCAAAAGTGGTGAGAAAAACAAGGGCGTTAATTAAGTATTGATAATTATAGGTTGTGGATGCCTCTACATTGTGGGGATGCCTTTGTTTGCAGATTTGCTGTATTACCTGGGCTTGGAGTGTCCTGCATGCCCTGAATCCTAGGTTAGAGAGGGCGACTTCCAACAGGGAACCAGAGATTGGAGGAAGGGGCGAAAGCAATGGCAAAGAAGAACAGTTGAGATTAGAGGGCATAGAGGTAGCTCCATTATACACTCGTTGGCTGTGTCAATTACTAGATCTGAATCCAGTTGAGCATGCATTTTACAAGCTGAAGGGGAAACAGAAGGCAAAAGATTCCCGAAATAAAAAGGAAATGAAGAAACATTTAAAGCTGAGGTACAGCCGATGTAGAGCATCACCAATAAGGACACCAAACATCTGGTGGTGGTGTCTTTGCATCACAGATGTCAAGCAGTTATTGCATGCAAAGGATAAGCAACCAAGGGCCCTATTTTAACTATCTAAACGCACGGTCTGAAATGTGCAGTGCAAGTGCGTGTAGGGCGTGTCCAAATTCATTTCTGCAAGTTAAATGGCAGGTCATCTGGGCGCATAGTAAGGCGCTCAGTGCAAAGGGTTGGATTTAATCTCTTAGTTACTCATAGGCGTGTTTTGGGCAAAATATGGAATAAACCAATCAGTGTCATCACCCATTCCTTGTAAAAGCCAGGGGCACTTGTACCATGGCGGATATCTATTATAAGGGCGTACTTTACTGCTGTTAGTTAAAAAAAAACTCTTTACTGCATCAGAATGAGGGCTGCTTGTGCCCGAAATGAAAGCGCACAATCAAACCGTTGTTTGAAGTATGGAAACCTGACCACAGAGATCATCAAAAATGTAAAAAAAAAAAAAATAATAATAGTTAAATATTGCTTAAAATTATTTGAATCATATCCAGGTGTTAACAAGTAGATCAGAGGGATCTAATAGCTGCGACCTGGCCGAGCATCCGTCACGTGGCCTAGTGACCATGACTGGTGGTTTCTTGTACAAGTGTGACCTCGAAATTGGCAAATGACCTTGAAAATCAATAGGGAACCCTTCCTCTGTACCAAGAAGCTTGTTGTAAGATTTAATAGCCATCCATCAAGCGTTAGTGTCAACTCGAGTTACGGTGCAAAAACACTTTTTTGACCGGTGTGACCTTGGGATTCGACAGATGACCTTGAAAATCAATAGGGAACCCCTCCTCTATACTAAGAAGCTTGTTCTAAGATTTCATAGCCATCTGATTAATTAAACTTGAGTTATGGTGCGAAAACCGTCAAATCGGGCAAAATTGACACTTTTTTAACCTGTGTGACCTTGGGATTTGACGGATGACCTTGAAAAACAATAGAGAACACCTCCTCTATGCCTAGAAGCTATTTCCAAAATTTTATAGCGATCCATGAATTCTAACTGGAGTTACAGCGCGAAAACCTGCAAACAAGGTTGTGACCTCTGTGAACTGGACCTTTGATCTTTGACCTCGACCTTGCGCAAGGACATCACTTTGGTGAAGGTCAATAACTCCTGAAAATTTCATGATGATACGAAGACAGAAACATGGTGAAAAAGGTGTCACAGATGGACAGACAGACAGACGGACAGACAGAAGCGTTTATAGAGCTGCTTGGTCGCAGCTAAAAATTACAACCCCAATTCTGAAATAGTTTGGACAAAGTGTAAACTGTGAATAAAATCAAAACGCACTGACTTTTAAATCACGCCAGCCATTATTTTATTCACATTAGAACAGATCAAAAGTTGAAACTGAGAAATTTTACAATTTTATCCACAAAATGAGCTCATTTTATATTTGATGGCTGCTACATGTCTCAAAAAAGTTCGGACAGGGGCCTGTTTACCATGGTGTAGCATCCCCTCTTCTTTTTAACATAGAGTGGAGCCGTCTGGGCATTGAGGAGACAAGTTTCTTGAGTTTAGCCATTGGAATTTGATCCCACTCTTGTTTAATACAGGCTTCCAGCTGCTGGAGAGTTTTGGGTCTTCTTTGATGGACTATTTATTTAATTGTGTGCCAGTTGTTTGACGAAATCGACAAAAGATCAGGACTGCAGGCAGGTCAGTTCAGCACACGGACTCTTCTACTACGAAGCCATGCTGTTGTAATAGCTGCAGTTTGTGGTTTTGCATTGTCCTGCTGAAATACTCAAGGCCTTTCCTGGAATGGATGTCATCTGGAGGGGAGCATATGTTGCTCCAAAACCTTTATATACCTTTCAGCTTTCATGGTGCTTCTTAAAACATGCTCGTGTCCCACACCATATGCATTAAAGGTCTACTAAGTTACAAAAAAAAATAAACGGTGTAGACATGTATTATTGCCTGTAATTCACAAATCCAGCATTTAACTTTCATAATTGTTTGCCAAATTGGCAAAAAAATGAAAAAACTAGGCACATTGAGACTCTCCTTAAAACTCACGAGCAACTGGCTAATTGGCTGCCCCTTATGAAAAGTAAGTAGCTCCGGAGCTAGAGCAGAAATGACTTGTTTCACTCCTTATTTCAACAGCCAATTTGTGAAAGAAAGACAAGTAATAGTTATTGTATTTGGGACGAATAATCTTATCGATACATTTTCTACATACCCAATGAAATGATTTGTACAAACTGTCCAGATTTTGCGGGGTTTATAACTTTTCCGCAAACAAAGCTCTGATCTCATCTGGGATTGCACAACAAAAAGTTTGCATTGCTCGTAAACGCGTTTTCAATGGTTTTACGCGTTCTTGCATTGTATACTACACAAAAATGAGTGCTAATTTTGGACTTCAAACAGTAAGCGACTGTACGGCAACTTCATACTTGCATGGACCGGTCGCTTGTGCTTATGTTTCGGTTTCGCTGTCGGATATGTGCCGTACCAAAGTCCTAGTAGTCCCTGGTGACTAGGAGCACGATATGGCCAGTGTTTCAGAAACAAACGCAAATGCAAAATTTGAATGTCATCATCAACAACAACAATTATTAACGATACTAGTAACTAACAAAGCAACGGAAACACAAGTTCACTTGTCAGCTCGTTTTCACAGAACTCTTACATAGACATTAACACCGAAGCCGTACAGCAGGGCTGGACCGTGGGCTACCCGCGCTGGGCCCGGTGGGGTAGCAGCTGATCAAGTGGGAAGTAAGCTCGAGAACGGATCTCAGAGATGCCAAGTCTCACGCATACAAAGTAGGGATACACATTTTTTAGGCTTATTCACCGCAGTCCGCAATCATTCAATGAAAGCTTATTAATGAGATTCCCATGCAGAATTAAAATCCTTGTGCAATGAAGTTCCAGTTTCACTTGCTTAAAGGTGGACCTCACCACAAGCAACATGGAAGCGATTATGACTCCGGAATTCTCATGCTTCTCTTTACGCAGGGAAAAGAAACAATGCATGTGTTTCATGATCGTTTCAATTGTTTTAATGAAACAACACCAAATGAAACCAGTGGCGGAGCTAGAAATGGGAATTGGGGTGGCATAGACATGTCCCTTTATGACAAGTAGGATAGTCCTGGCTAGTTCTCAATCATTTTTCTTTATTGACGCATTTTCCAATTATTTTAATTGGTAACTGAAGACGCGGTTTCTGTCCATATGCAATCTAACAGCGATGAAATCATAGGCTAAATTCCGTAGAACTTAGAACTGGGGAGGACAAAACATCCGTTTCAAACAATTATTAGTCCTGACCTGTTCTCAGTCATTTTCATGATTAAAAAAAAAGTTCACTCCGAGAGCACTCCACACTTAACAGATGTTGCTTGTTCTCCCCGATTAGGTAAGACGACAACCATTCATCTGGACGTGCTTGCTTCATTTAAATCAACGTCATTCAAAATTACTCTCTGTATTGAGCGAAAAAAGTGGCACTTGGAAGTGAAATAGGCTATAAAAATCATGCGGTTCAAACTATTTGACGTTGATTTAAATTCAGCAAATACTCGTCCAGATGAATGATTGTCAACCTGCCTAATCGGAGAGAACAAGCACCTGTTAAGTGTGGAGTGAACCTTTTGTTAATCATGAAAATGACTGCTATTTTGCTTCGTCTTGCAGGCGACTTCATGTTCCACTGAGCACGGAATGTCAGCGCAGCATATTCCCTTTGGTGGTTACTTAGTTTTAGTGACTATAAAAACATCGGTCGCATGACAGCCACCTTGGTGTTTATGGAAACATCATAGCAACATAATGACATCATAGAGGTGCATGTGATGACATCATAATGCTGCACAAAGTTACATAAAATAGAACCCGTGGATCTCCACCAGCAAAGTGCTAGTTATATTTAATTTCAGAGTCTTTATAATAAACCCATGAGAGTGAAAGGCGATATTTAATTGGAATGCGGATCAGTCATTATTCAATCAGCTCATATTTAAGAAATTATCATGCGGAAATTAAGACTTCTCTTGTTTTTCTTTCCTTGGGGGTTGGAAGCTAAGAAATTGCACCAGCCTGGATTAATTCCTGCCCTCCACAGGTTGCACGTGCAGAGAAAAAAAAAAACTTCAAAAATCAGCTTTTGCTGTATCCATGCACAGAATAAACGGATTATTGGCCAAAAAGCTAGGAGTGTTTACCCAGTGGTGAACTGTGAGCCCTACAGCTGGGCCTTCACCTCAGCCATCACCGCCGAGAAAAGATGTCATCACGGAAAAAAGGCAACATTACGATGGATTGAAAGGGTTTAGTTATTTTGAGAATTTGTTTCACTTGCGTTTTTTTTTTTTAAACCAGGACTTTTACTCTTCAACATTTAAAACATAAAAAGTATACTTCGTTTCTTTGACACAGACCACTTCGTTATAAATTAAAATATGAATGTAATTCATCATTAAAGGATTATCTGGATTTGGCTTGTTCGAGAAGAACAGCAGCGCTCAGCAGGGTATCTTTAGTGCAGATGTGTCCGCCAGCGGACAGGGAGCTGCAAATTTATGCACGCAGTTACAATATTCTATCACTGGCATCAGTTAGTGAAAATTCACGAGCAAGCCTGAGCTGGAACACGATTTAGAATATGGACGAGTTCACTCCAAGCCCTTTATTTCAGGAATTGCCTGAATTTAACTCCTCAGCTATGCCTGATGTGCAAACTGCTCAATATGCTCACTGATATTATCTACGTAGCTGTTTAAAAAAATTACCTCCTGCAAGAGAAACAATCGTTGTCTGCTGTAGAAACCACTTCAGCTACAGTGAGTCCATGGTGTCCAAATTAATAGTAAAGAAAATCAGTTTTCTGAAGCAAAAATTTGACATGATATTGATTCTATATCATTCTACTATTAATTATAGTAGTTTTTAAAACTGCTAGTAAACTCAAAGAAGAAGAAGATGAAGAAGTATATAAAGCAGAGACTGCCTGTGTCTTTTGAATACTTTCATTCCCCTGAAAGTTGATTGGAGAGATCAAGGAGAATACAATGTGTGGTTGTTTTGCCTCTTTCTATGCGTACTATGAAAAATAATTTGTACTTGTACAAAGGTATTTGCACTTTTGATACTTAAGTATATTTTTTCACAAGTTAAGTACTGTTATGATTCTGCCCTTTTGTGTGTTGTCCCATGCGTTTTTTGTGCTTGTGATTTACTTTCGTCTCGTTTATTTTCCAGCCGGCTGATGATCCGCTTCCAAACTGCCGTCATTGGTGTCGTGTGACTGCCTTCAGCATGCCTGTGTCTTGTCGTCCAATCACCTTTCTACTTTCGGTTTGGCTTTGGTATTTCATTCATTGCTTCCAGCTGTGCTTAATTCCGGGTCTCGCTAAACTGAGTGAATGCGTTCTCTGATAGGGCATTACTAACCGTACTAATTTTCACGTATTTAAGGGTGATTGTAAATACTTTGTCACTTTATATTAACCTTGATTAACTCATTTAGCGAACGTATGTGTTTCTGGCTTTCGTGATTTCAATCTGAGCCTTCTGAGTAACTGCATTTAAAATACTGCGCTTTTCCTTTCGCTTTTCTTGTGGTGCTTTTTACTTGTCACGTTTAGATTGCCTTAATCTAAACCGTCTAGCTTGATTGCTCGTCTCAGCGTCTTGTCTCGAGTCATTATTGCATACCCGGTCCTCGTGTGATTGTTTATTAATCCCCATGTGTTTCTGTTTCAGTGTGATTGCATTTCGAGTCCCCGCCTCCTCTCGTGATCCTTAAATGTGGCAGTATTGGAAGTCTTCATCAGACGGATCCTTGTTTTGACTTGTCTACATGGTTATAGCTTTGCTCCAGCATTCCTGTATTTTTTCCCGAGCCTGTCCTGAGTCTTGCTTTTGCTACACCCCAGTCTTGTCTTCTTTTGTTCAGTCTCCCAGTGTGGTTCGTCAGTTAGTTAGGTTCAGTTTTTGTTTCTTAGTTTAGCCACTCATTGAGTGTGTACCTCAGTTCTCCCCCTGCCTTTGGCAGTGTATTTCAGTTCTCCCTTTCGTTCAGTGCATGTGCACGGTATTTTATTTCTGGCGTGCCAGCCATTTTCTTCCCCAGTGTTTTTTGTTAATAAATACTTCTGCATCCTGCGCCTGGTGTTTCCTGCTCCCTTCTTACAGAAGGATCCGTCACCTGTACACCAGCAGGATGGACCCCCGCGATGCAGAGCTCCAGCGCCAGAGACAGCAGATCCAGCACTTGACTGCTGCTCTGGCGGCGCAGCAGGCCACCATCCCTGGGAGCACGGTGCCACCCCATCCTCCTGCTGGAGCTACTGCACCTCTTCCTGGTCCTGAGCCTCGGCTACCCCCACCCGAGCGATACAACGGCAGCCCTGGTTTCTGCAGACCGTTCCTGACGACGTGCGAAATGCACTTTGCGCTACAACCTAGCACTTACGCCACGGAGCCCGCTAGGGTGGCTTTTGTAATCTCCCACCTGACTGGTCCTGCCCTCCAGTGGGGAACCGCTGCCTGGTCGGGCCGCCTACCCTGTATAGCGTCCTTCTCCGCCCTGGCTTCTGAGATGGAAAGATTATTCGACCGCTCCAGGTGCGGCGCTGCTGCAGGGAGGGACCTGACCCGGATCAGGCAGGGAAGCCGCTCGGTGGCCGAATATGCCATTGAATTCCAGACCCTAGCGGCCCGGTCCAAGTGGAACTCTGAAGCACTTTGTGACATTTTTGTGGAAGGTCTGGCAGATGACATCAAGGATCACCTACTATTCCATGAGCTACCCAAGACTCCCGAGGCTGTGGCGGATCTGTCAATCCGGATTGACAACCGCCTGGAGGAGACTGCCACTCGCTTGGGGCGACGTCGGCCAGCTCCCTCCAACAGCCTTCAGGAGGAGACTGCCACTCGCTTGGGGCGACGTCGACCAGTTTCCTCAGAACCCTCCGAGACTCCTGTCATCCGGCTTCAATTACCTGCTCCTCCCAGTCAAGCATCCTCCCGAGCCCACCAACCCGAGCCCGAGCCCATGCAGATCGGACGCAGTCGCCTGACGAAGGAGGAGAGGGATCACCGCATGCGGTCCAAGGCCTGCCTCTACTGTGGTCAGCAGGGGCATTTTCTCGCCAACTGCCCTGAGAAGAGCCAACAGCCTGTAGTGACCGGTGAAGCAGTAGTGGGCACTACTCGGCCCGAGGCCTCCTCCAATCGTCGGACCTGCATCCCTGTGACCCTCTCCTGGGGCAACAAGAGCCGTCGCACTTCTGCCTTGGTGGATTCTGGAGCTGAAGAGAACTTCTTGGACGCAGAAGCCGCAGCTTCCTGGGGTATTCCACTCTCCCCACTGGCGCAACCTCTGACCGTCTCTGGCCTCGGGGGCCAGAGACTGGCTCAGATCCAACATCAAACAGCGCCAGTCCAGCTTCTGGTCTCTGGCAACCATCGCGAGACTATCAGTTTCTTCATCATCCAGACTCCCAGATGCCCGGTGGTTCTGGGACACCCCTGGCTCCGTGAGCATGGCCCAGTCTTGGACTGGTCCACCCACGAGGTTCGAGAGTGGAAGTCCTCCTGTTCGGCCCGCTGCCTTCGCCACGCGGCTCCACCCGTGTCTGGGTCACAGGTGTTGTCTGAGCCAGCTCCTGATCTCTCCCGAGTCCCCGCTGAATACCATGACCTGGGTACCGTATTCAGCAAATCTAGGGCGGTGTCCCTGCCACCTCACCGGCCCTACGATTGCGAGATCAATCTCCTGCCGGGAGCAGTGCCGCCTCGGGGGCGGGTCTTCTCCCTGTCCCAGCCTGAGAGAGTTGCTATGGAGAAGTACCTCCAGGAGTCTCTCGCGGCTGGGATAATTCGGCCCTCTACGTCGCCAGCAAGAGCCGGATTCTTCTTTGTGGCAAAGAAGGATGGCTCGCTCCGGCCCTGCATCGACTATAGAGGGTTGAACAAGATAACGGTACGGAACCGTTATCCTCTTCCCCTCATGTCATCCGCCTTTGACATCATCCAGGGGGCCCAGGTGTTTACCAAGCTGGATCTGCGGAACGCCTACCACCTGGTGCGGATACGCGAGGGGGACGAGTGGAAGACTGCGTTCAACACCCCCAGTGGTCACTCCGAGTACCTGGTGGTTCCCTTTGGCCTTACCAACGCGCCCGCAGTTTTCCAGCGCCTGGTGAACGATGTCCTGGGTGACATGATCGGCCGGTCCGTTTATGTCTACCTGGACAACATCCTCATTTTCTCACGTACTCGGGAGGAGCACATTCGGCATGTGCGCCAAGTCCTGAAACGGTTGTTGGAGAACCGCCTTTTCGTGAAGGCCGAGAAGTGCGAGTTTCACACCTGCTCCACAACGTTTCTGGGCTACATCATCTCTCCCGGGTCCCTGAAGATGGATCCCGCCAAGGTGCAGTCTGTCCTGGATTGGCCCCAGCCCAAGGACCGCAAGGCTCTCCAGAGTTTCCTGGGTTTCGCGAACTTCTACCGCCGCTTCATTCGAGGGTACAGCACGGTGGCAGCCCCCCTGACCGCGCTGACTTCCACCAAGCAGCCATTCCGCTGGAACCCTCAGGCTGACCAGGCGTTCCAGCAGCTGAAGCGGCGGTTCACGACTGCACCTATCCTGATGACTCCGGACCCGGCATCCCAGTTCATCGTGGAGGTGGATGCCTCCAACGTGGGCGTGGGAGCGGTGCTGTCCCAGAGGTCCACCAAGGACGGTAAGGTACACCCCTGTGCCTTCTTTTCGCATCGCCTCACGCCTACGGAAGCCAACTATGATGTTGGTAACCGGGAGTTATTAGCAGTCAAGTTGGCTCTGGAGGAGTGGCGTCACTGGCTAGAGGTAGCCACTACGCCATTTCTGGTGTGGACGGACCACAAAAACCTCGAATACCTCAAAACAGCCAAGAGGCTTAACCCCCGCCAGGCCCGGTGGGCCTTATTCTTCGAGAGATTTAATTTCGCCTTGGCTTACAGGCCCGGGTCCCGTAATGCCAAAGCCGATGCCCTTTCTCGACGGTTCGAGACGGGGGCCACTCCGGAGGACCCTCCCGAGACCATTCTTTCCCCTAACCGCTTCCTCAATGCCGTCCAGCTCCCCATTGAGGAGAGGGTTCGGGCAGCACTGGGCGGGCAGGCCGCGCCCAGTGCCTGTCCCACTAACTGTCTGTTTGTTCCCCAGGGCCTCCGGTCTGAGGTGCTGCAATGGGGACACGGATCCCAGTTTTCAGGCCATCCAGGGGTCAAGAGGACCACAGCCTTCATCCGACGTCGCTTCTGGTGGCCGGACCTCCAGGTCGACGTCAGGGGTTTTGTAAGTGCCTGCTCGGTCTGTGCTACTGCTAAGTCCCCTCACACACCCCCTTCTGGCCTCCTCCAGCCACTCCCTATCCCCAGTCGCCCTTGGTCCCACATCGCCCTAGATTTTGTCACTGGTCTTCCGCCCTCCCAAGGTAACACCACTATCCTCACCATCGTCGATCGTTTTTCCAAAGCAGCCCACTTCATTGCACTCCCCAAGCTCCCCTCCGCCCAATCCACAGCCAACCTCCTGATACAACACGTTGTCCGTCCCCATGGCATCCCTACCGATATTGTTTCTGACCGTGGCCCCCAGTTCACCTCTCATTTTTGGAAAGCCTTCCTGTCCCTCCTAGGCCCCTCCTGTTCCCTCACTTCCGGTTTTCACCCACAGTCCAACGGCCAGACCGAGCGGGCCAACCAGACCCTGGAGACCATGCTGCGATGCGTGTGCGGTAGGAACCCTGGTTCATGGTCGGCCCATCTGCCTTGGGTTGAATACGCGCACAATTCCCACGCATCTGCAGCCTCTGGTCTCACCCCATTTGAGTGCTGTCTGGGGTACCAGCCTCCCCTGTTCCCCTCTCAGGAGGCGGAGGTGGGGGTCCCATCCGCTGAAGCCTTCGTGAAGCGGTGCCGTAACACCTGGCGCACCGCCCGCCGCGCCCTCGTCCGTGCTGGGGAACAGATGAAGGACGCGGCAGACAAGCGACGTAAGCCGGCCCCCACCTACCGTGTTGGCCAGAAGGTCTGGCTCTCTGCCCAGGACATTCCCCTCCATGTTGAGTCCCGCAAACTCGCCCCAAGATTCCTCGGCCCCTTCCCTGTGGACAAGATTGTCAGCCCCACCGCCATCCGCCTTAAGCTCCCCCACACCATGCGCCGCATTCACCCTGTGTTCCACGTCTCCCGAGTCCGCCCCTCTGTCACCCACCCCCTCCACCCGGATCCCGAGCCTCCCCCTCCGCCGCGCATCATCGACGGTGGTGAGGCGTACACCGTGCGGAAACTTCTGAATTGTCGGCGGAGGGGTAGGGGGCTCCAGTATCTTGTTGACTGGGAAGGGTACGGTCCCGAGGAACGTTCCTGGGTCCCCGCAAGATTTATTTTAGACAAGAAACTTATTTCTGATTTTCACATATCCAACCCCAAGCCTTAGCCCCAGTTTAAGTATTCTTGTGAATGTTTAGTGTTTCTTGTGCCTGTGTGTATTTCTTGATTAGATATTTCGTGTGTTGGTCTTTTTTGGGTTTTGTCTTTATTTAGATTTTTCTTGTTAGTATTTAGGGGTTTTTTGTGTTTAGTATTTTTAGGTGTACCCTGTTTTGTTTTAGTCTTGTGGGGTTTGGTATTTAGTTTTTAGCGTTTTGTGTTTTTTGTTAAGCGCCAGGTGGCACTTCTTAGGGGGAGGGTTCTGTTATGATTCTGCCCTTTCGTGTGTTGTCTCATGCGTTTTTTGTGCTTGTGATTTACTTTCGTCTCGTTTATTTTCCAGCCGGCTGATGATCCGCTTCCAATCTGCCGTCATTGGTGTCGTGTGACTGCCTTCAGCATGCCTGTGTCTCGTCGTCCAATCACCTTTCTACTTTCGGTTTGGCTTTGGTATTTCATTCATTGCTTCCAGCTGTGCTTAATTCCGGGTCTCGCTAAACTGAGTGAATGCGTTCTCTGATAGGGCATTACTAACCGTACTAATTTTCACGTATTTAAGGGTGATTGTAAATACTTCGTCACTTTATATTAACCTTGATTAACTCATTTAGCGAACGTATGTGTTTCTGGCTTTCGTGATTTCAATCTGAGCCTTCTGAGTAACTGCATTTAAAATACTGCGCTTTTCCTTTCGCTTTTCTTGTGGTGCTTTTTACTTGTCACGTTTAGATTGCCTTAATCTAAACCGTCTAGCTTGATTGCTCGTCTCAGCGTCTTGTCTCGAGTCATTATTGCATACCCGGTCCTCGTGTGATTGTTTATTAATCCCCATGTGTTTCTGTTTCAGTGTGATTGCATTTCGAGTCCCCGCCTCCTCTCGTGATCCTTAAATGTGGCAGTATTGGAAGTCTTCATCAGACGGATCCTTGTTTTGACTTGTCTACATGGTTATAGCTCTGCTCCAGCATTCCTGTATTTTTTCCCGAGCCTGTCCTGAGTCTTGCTTTTGCTACACCCCAGTCTTGTCTTCTTTTGTTCAGTCTCCCAGTGTGGTTTGTCAGTTAGTTAGTTTCAGTTTTTGTTTCTTAGTTTAGCCACTCATTGAGTGTGTACCTCAGTTCTCCCCCTGCCTTTGGCAGTGTATTTCAGTTCTCCCTTTCGTTCAGTGCATGTGAACGGTGTTTTATTTCTGGCGTGCCAGCCATTTTCTTCCCCAGTGTTTTTTGTTAATAAATACTTCTGCATCCTGCGCCTGGTGTTTCCGGCTCCCTTCTTACAAGTACATTGTGTACAATGTACATTAAGTACAATGTGAGCTACTACCAGACTTTTAATGAAGTAATTTTCTTATGGCTGAATTCAACTTTTACCAAAGTAACTTTCAGTTATGGTGCAGAAGCTGTCCACCGTCATCCACGAATAGCGCTGATAATTTTCTATCTTGAAATGCCTTTCCAGTTTCTCAACCTTTTCTTTAAATTCCAGTTCTGGAGTTGGTCTCCCGTTTTTCTGTGAAAGGCTGCTTTGAAAAAGGCAATGGTATCAAGCTAGCCAGAATCTAGCCACAACATTGCTCGTCTCCCGCCATTCAACTCAGTCTCTCACCCGCCCTCACCACTCTGCCAGGATTAATACAACATTTCACAAAGGCCTAAGATCTCTTGTTTTTGTCCCGCCCACTTAAATTCAAACCGTGATTTGCCCCTCACTCTCCAAACCAAGACACATAGTTTTATGCATAGCTTGGCCTTCCCCCAGATTCATGAAGTCCTAACCAATTTATGAGCCAGCCGACTGGCTCTTGTTAGAGACGGGCGATTCTGATTGGATGACATGTTTTCAGGACAGTAATCCTTTCATTGCTGATGTGAACTTGACAGTAAGCTTAGCTTAAACATGACAGAAAATCTATTAAATGTATTGCAATAAATTAAATAAGATAATTATTGTTTTTACAATTTTTATTTTTGATTTAATGCTCCTATTTTCTGGTCCAGATTTTTTAAGGCCTTCTCTGAAGGCATAGAAGGCCCTGAGGGTTCCCCACTGTGTTTACCGGAATTCTCAAACTGACAATGGCCTTTATCTGATAATGATTATCGGACTTTGCCATTTACACGACCACATGAATAATCTGATATTTCCAGTAATCCGATAATTGTTTTATTAGTGTGCATGTTAACGCACTCATTGACAGAATGCAGTGGCGTCCAAGGGCCCGCAGATCAGGGACATCCAGTAAATGTCTTTGGCCTTGTCCCTTACGCACAGAGATTTTTCCAGCTTCTCTGAATCGTTTGAAGATGTTATGCACTGTCGATGATGAGACCTTCAAACCCTTTGCAATTTGACGTTGAGGAACATTGTTTTCAAAGTATTCCACAATTTTTTACGCAACCTTTCTCAGGTCAGAGAGCGTCTGGCCATCTTTACTTCTGGGAGACTCATCCCTTTTATAGGCAATTATGTTACACACGCCATACCAGTTAATGAAATTACTTGCTAAATATTCTCTCAGCTGATTTTCTTATATATTAATTGCTTTATAAGCTCTTTTTTGCCTGTGTCCCAACTTTCTTGAGACCTGTTGCAGCCAAAAAATTTTAAATAAGCTCATTTTGTGGATAAAAATGCAAAATGCCACAGTTTGGCATTGGAAATGTTATCTGTGTTCTATTGTAAATAAGATATTGGCTCGTGTGATCTGAAAATCATTGCATTTTGATTTTGTTCACAATATACACTGTTTACACTGTTCCAACTATTTCAGAATTGGGATTGTATATTATGGGGGGAGGGTGACTGTGATTGGCATGATTGATAGACTTATCAAAGAACTAGCTTTATTGGAATGACAAAGTTTAGTTTAGAGGAAAGGCTCATGTGCTTTGAATGTGCTTTTTTTCCTGCTACTAATAATAGCAACAAATTCTATTATATTGAATTCTTTTGTTTTTTATCTTTGCCTGAATGATTGAATTCACCTAAAATGATCCACTACTTTATCTAAAAGTGCTGGTATTTAAGGCTACTTCGTTCGTCTGTAAACTATAGGCGCAGCATTGTACTGGGAATGTCTATTGAAGTCAAAAGTCAAATTTTATGAATAAGTTAATCATGGAAATGCAATGGTTGCAACTAATCAGTTTACAGGAGTATATTAGGCCTCAGAGGCCTATATTAAGTTGCTTGGATTCTAATTTTTTGAGCTGCTAAAATTTGGAGTCAATGAAAATAATATTCTCACTCTGTGCAATATTTTTATTTTAAAAAAAGCTTCAATTAATGGCAAAATTCACTTCCAGTGACTGTTGACAAAATTCTCAGATCGACCAACACAACTGATGGAGTGTGGGAACATTCGTTGGCTGGCAACATCATGCAAGCTGCCATCCCCTTACAGTCACATTGATGGCTAAACAACTGAATAAAACATGAATATGAATACTTCCAGGCAGGAGTCTGCGTCTAGCTATGTCCATAGCTAGCAGTTTACCAAACTACAAACTACCGCTTGCTAAGGTAGAGAGGAGAGAGTGGTGATACGAAGGGCCGAGGAGTAGGTCAAAATTGGACCTATGACCATGCCATCAAATTGGCTTCTGAATAGGGGTGGGAATTGATAAGATTTTATCAATATCAATGCCCTCGTCGATTCTGCTTACCAATCTAATTCCTTATCAATTCTCCGAACGATTCCTGAGTAGTTTTTGGGGGAAAAAAAGTAGTTCTACACAATCTTCCGCTGTTAATATTCGTGAGGCGGTTTATGAGACGAACGTTGTACGTATCCATGAGGCAGTAGCACGAAGAACGCTGTACACCACTGGGAAGATGTGGTGGTTGGTTCACTGAATATCAGTATTCCCTGGGTGATCGGCTTAGCTCTTGACTTTTACGCACCTTAGCCAGGTTCCATTAATGGTAGTATGGCCAGCCAAACGATAACATTCCGTTACGTAAGCTTACCAACAAACCTAATGGACCTTTATTTTCCTACCTCACTCTCACACATTCTGATCACAAGTATTATCACCTGAGATTTTGACTTCGGTAATTGCTGAATTAATTGGTTTCTGTATGGAGCATACGTGGGCTCATCAGTACTGACAGAGCTAGGTGTCTGGCTCCTAGGCTCCATGGTTATGATATCAGCTGCCCAGCTGATCTCTTACCTTTATATTAGCTAACGATACTTCTGCGATGTGCAACTTTTTTCTTAATCACGTCGTAAAATTGATGAAACTTTCGGAAAAAAAGCCTTTACTCTTAGCGACAGCAAATATAGCTGAACGTGGCTAGTAAGTGACACTTTTCTGTTGCTAACTAGCTTATTAGATACGTTAATGTGGTCAGCTAGTTTGTAGATGATAGACTTAAATGTAGAAACATATTTAGTAACAGCTAGTTAGCTTGCAAGATAATGTGGGATATGTTAAATTAGCTGTATAGCTAGCCTTTTGATTTATAGTGATACCGCATTAGTAATCACTGAAAATTAAACAAATCCATTGGTGGCAAATACTGTTCTATAAGATATTTCTGTGCAAATCTACTGAGCGGAAAACCATGGCAAACTCCAATTAAGCCCTCCAAATGCTCCAGGGCAGGGATGCGCAACTCCAGTCCTGGAGGGCCAGTGTGTATGCAGGTTTTTATTTCTATCAATGACCTGGACTAATTGAGTTAATAGGCTGCATACACAAATATAGATTTTTGCAAAGGTTTGATCACAGAAAAATATTTTAAGTAGGGTGACAAGAACAGTCTTTGGTGTTAATTCATGATAATTTATAGAAATGTCTGATTTCATGACAAGTTTGGCTAATTTAGATAATTAACTAATTAAAGGCCAGAGGTTGGTGTGAAAACCAGGGACAGATATGGCCTTCGTTGCCCATCCCTACTCCAGGGAATCAGCTAAGGGACTCTGTCATTTGGTAGCGTGCTATCGTGGTTCTAATATTGTTGCTGACTAGCCAGCTATGTTAGCGAAGCTGTGACGGATTTCCTACGCCTGAATGACAGCTTTTGCTCAAAGATATGTTAACTCTAAATTCAGACAATTTCTGTTACGATATTATTTTGCTTCATGCCAGTATAATAACTGTGGCAGATGTACACTCGCGCTGGCACAGCTGGACATCTTGGGCAAAAACTAACTGGGGGGACTACTGTATTCATTCTCTGGCTAGTTGGCTAGAGAACAAACTAAAGCTACTTTGTGAAGACATCTGGGGCCCTAATTTCTTGGCGCAGTGCAGGGTGGCACAGCGTGTTTCGTCCAGTGCAGCCCGCGCAGTGGTAATTTTGTGCGGTGCAACACAGTGCGCAGGCACTTTGGCAATTTGGTAGACGGACATGCGCCGAGATGGGTGTGGCAGCGTAGTAGGGGTAGATGTCACATAATCATCAAGACGCAGTGACAATTTTGTAGAAAAGTCTCTGCTGAAGTTGCCCAGAAAGCTCGCTAGGTTCAACCTGGTTTACCTTCTGTGCAGTGGTAATTTGGCTGACCGGCGCACAGTGCGCACACGTCACCAAAACCTCACAGGCAGGTTTCCAGAATGTCAGACACATTTCAATGCAATAAATAATTACAGGAAGCACTATGGAATGTAACTATCTGAATCAGGACATAAATTATAGTATCTATATCGATTGTCCTGATGTCAGCTTAAAGGTGGTTGGCACGCGTAATGGAAACTCGACCTGGCTTCATCAACGCAGCCGAATCTGTGATGCAAACTAACAACTTCACATCTTTCTCAGCCAACCACAAACTGCCTATATATAATGCTTGTATTCTATGCTCAGTAAAGCCGCTTGCACACTGGATGCGAAACAAATTTTTCCCACGACTGATTACAGTCAAAGTCAATGCAAAGACATGAATACATGCGTCTGTTTATTCGTCTCTTTTCTTCCGTTGAAGACAGCCAACAGTCTTTATTCGGTCTCTCTTTTGAAAAGAGTCAGATGGATCGAACAGATTCACCCTTTATTTCCACATCAGAGATAAAATAGTGCTTGTAGTCAGTGACCAAATCAATTCCACGACCATTGAAATTGTGAATTAAATATCGCATACACGATCAAGACTGTCCAACGCGAAATACAATATACTCAATGTCTGGCAGCCAGCAAAAAGTAAAAGTATTGATAAGAGAACGGATTAATAACGAAATAAAAATATATCATCAACAAACAGAACATCCAAAAAAGATAGCCTGCAAATAAATAAATAAATCGCAGTATTCATCAGATGTGTTGTTAAAATGTTACTTTTATTCTTTATTTCGTTATTAATCCATTTTTTTTTTGGCTGTCAGACACGGAGTATTTTGCATGTAATGATTGACAGGCATTGCACATTGTCCCGCGCCAATGTCGACTCACTTTATTGAGCAGAGCTTAAACAGAAACATTGATTGAAATTCTCGGTACTCATCTTGAAGAACTGAGCCCTCTTATCAAAACATTCATGTGTAATATCTAAAAGATTCAGTAAATTTGAAAATATTAAAAACAATAATCGACTGTCAGACACGAAGTTATATTGAAACCATCCGACTGTCGGACATGGAGATATATTAAAACCCTGTCCGACTTTCGGACCCTGACACTGCGTTCAACGCAGCAACGCAATCTGTCGTGCAAAAAATTTGTTTCACGTCCAGTGTGCAAGCGGCTTAACACTGCTATTTTTGTCACTAAGGTTTTATCGTTTTTAGTGGGGGAAAGGAATACAGCCTGATTGCTATGATATTGTGCTGTTACGTTACACATTTATTTTCAATATGTGATCATATCTTGCATTGTTGTCCATGCATGTTAATTCCAAAATTTTAAGCAGCAACAGGGTGTAATAATAGGAAAATTGTTTCTCTTCCAAATAATGCAGGCGTAAGAAATAAATGAGCAACCGTTGTATTTCATTTCAACTTGATAAGTTTGAATGATCTGATGTAGTTTTGTTTTGAAATTCCATTCAAGTTCGCTAAAGGTAATAATTCGAGAATGCCTCATATTCATAATGCTTAATATAGACATAAGCTGTGCAGAAAACATGCCTGAAGCAGCAAAGTAAAATGCAACATTAACGCATAATACAGATATAGGACAGAGGCTTCTTTATTTCAAGACTTTAAAGGTGAGGAGAGCTCATTTTATTGGTTAAGAGTTGACTCTCTGTGTTAAACCCACTTAAGCCTTTTCTCCTCCCTCTTTGCCTCTTGCGCCAGCAGGATGGACAGAGGCGGGGCAGAGGAGTACTTGCAACATAAGCCTGGACACACCCCGTTGGTGCAGGGCTCCCCCTATTCACTGTGCCTGCACCTAGTCTACGAATTTAGAGTTCATAATGTTATATGAAATAATATTAGAATTTCATCACCTTAGATAATAGGCCACAGATTCCTAACCGCACATCAAGACATTATCATCCTGATTTTTCCATAAAAAATCTCCAGTGAGCAACGCGGCCAATGGATCAAGTCCCGTGACTCGAATGAGCCTAGGTAGGATAACGGCTCACAGACGACTAGAAAAGGCCAAGGGTTAGCGGCTAGGCTAGCCGAGCTGTAGTAACCCCCCTCCCACAGACAGCCAGGCTTGGTTAGCGGCAGGGCTTGGCGTTCCTACTCTGCAGCCCGGGGCCGTGTAGGCCTGTGCTCTAGCTTAGCCACGACATAACCAGATGAGAAGGCGCCCTTAATTATGCAGAAATTTAAGCCTTTATATTACATAACGAGTAGAGTGACAAAAAATGCACTCCCCCCACAGTTTTCATGGAGGAGAAAATAAGCCATAGAGACCAAAACCGTATTTTGAACCAGGCTGTAAACGTGTTTATTTTTGCTGTATAATTCAGCTTTTTAATATGGAGGTCAATGGGGATTAACTCCTTTCTGCCGTCAGTGGCCATTCAAGGAACTGCAGCTTTTTGCTTCACTTCTCAGCCCTGCAGGTTGCCGCTTGGACACAATATGACGTCCTGCTGGGAAATGAAAGAATTGTTAAGAAGAATCGATAACATTGGAGTTGTACAATTCTGATGGAATTAATCTATTGGAACATTCATTCGATTCCCACCCCTACTTCTGAGGACATGCAATATGCATAACCAGTGAAAAATAGAGGGATCTTGTGATGCCCTCCCCCTTCTAGGCATTCGTAGTACCCTGGCTACCTGCGTTTACCCAATTATTCGAGTATACCCTGTTCTCTCCTTACCCAAAGATTACACCTAGTTTTATTTTAAGGGGTAGTTCACCCAAAAATGAAAATTTGCTCTTCATTTACTCACCCCAAGGCTAATCGAAGGGTACATGAATTATTTTTGTCCTCAAAACACTTTTGGAGAAAAACAGCATTGAAGACAAATCCAAATCAACCGAAGTCATTGGTGACCACTCTTTCAAGCGTAAAAAACATTTAAAAAACACAAATTGCCTCCATACTGCTCATGCGGTGTAATCCAAGTGTCCGTAAGGCTGGACATTATAATTTGACTCGAAAACATGTCTTTCACCATGTTTTTAGCCTAAATGTCCAATGTAGCCACTTAGTTAGGAGCCCTGTTGACCTCGAAACGGTGGCC
The DNA here is from genome assembly GCA_029721435.1 of Gymnothorax reevesii. Classification (NCBI taxonomy): domain Eukaryota; kingdom Metazoa; phylum Chordata; class Actinopteri; order Anguilliformes; family Muraenidae; genus Gymnothorax; species Gymnothorax reevesii. The sequence continues at coordinate 78,140,036 of CM056575.1, forward strand.
AACGAGGGTAAATAATGTCTAAAACCGGTTAGTCTTTGGAAATGAGCAAATTAGGCCCAATGTTTGGATGAGCAAGCAAATGCCCTTCTTAAATGTCCAATGTAGCCACACAGTAGATAGGTGCCCTGTTTTTTTCATGGAAGAAGTTGACCTCACAACAGAGGCCAACGAGGGTAAATAAGGTCTTCAGTCAGTGAATGGTAATATCCAAAAGAGATATTTAGGGCTGTTGCAGCGTTTTTTAAGTATATAATCTCAGTCATCGAATTTTTTCAGCAGTGTAATTTAAGATAGCACTTAACTTATTCAAAATGTCTTCAGTATTAAAAAGAATACATTTCAAATGGGCTTATCAAACCAAAATGTATTGTCTAAAACTCGAGCTAATAAATATATACCATTTAATCAGCGACATGAACTCAATCTTCTACAGACAGTGACGTCTTATGTCGTCATTAGTGTGGATAGGAAAGTGCATGATAACTTTGTGATGAAAAATAATGTCAGCTAAAAAAAAATTAGCGGGTCATTCTGCCGATTAGTCTGTGGAAATGAGCAAATTAGGCCCAATGTTTGGACGAGCGAGCAAATGCCCTTCTTCACATTTTTATTTTCACATTTAAGATATGCTAAGGGTGGGGGGTATATCATGCGGTCACAGCACAGATTTTGTAATTCTGTCATTACGTTGATACACAAACTTTGTTGTGTGAGTGGTAGTTTACCAGTGGGATGATCCCATTTGGTTGACTGTTTGGTCAATAGGCAACGATTTCTTTTAGTCGAGCTGTCGCAATAATCCATGTCTAAAGAATAAGCCATTCTTTGGATGCTGTGGGTATGGCAGTGATGGTCCTTCCCTCTTCACCAGACCAGTGTTCTCTTAAAATTACATGTGGCAGATAAGGTACAATTATTGTTTTGGATAATTGCGCAAAACCAATAAAAATAACATTTCATTTGAAATGAGTTTACATATTTATAACTACCAAGTGTAAATCCGCCCGCCATTTCGACATGGTATCCTTCTATTAGACACACAAATGTACATTTCAATTGTAGCCTAAGATTTGCCCAACAGTTAAGATTAATGATATGGGCATACTTAATTATTTATTTTGATTTGACCTAAGAACATCAATGTGAAAGAAGAAAATCTGGAGCATTTAGTCATGACTATCAAAGAGAACTTGAATGTAAATTTTCAGAGCAATCTTTTGCTCATTACAATTAAACAGCATACATGAAAATGATAGGACTGAATCAGCCTACTTTATAATCTTTTCACGCATAAACGTGTTCCATGAGCTTTGTGTGTATGCATTTAAGATTGAGTTATTATGTTAGCTATTAGTAATGAGTAGATTTATCTAAAGGCTTAATCTGAAACTGTATTTGCAGGTGCATCGCCATTCCATTGTGAGCAGCCCCGCTGCAATTTCGGATAAATGCAAACCAGATTGTATCCGAAGCCCGTCGCCATGTAAAAAAAAAATAGTGCCACGGGCCTTGTAGCTCACCTGACCACTCAAGGGAAACGCCTTGAACAAATTTAGTGTCCTAATGGTTGGGAAGATGCTTGTCAAGTTTCAGCTTCATTGGGTCAAGTAGTTTTAGAGAAGAAGAGGCAGAAAGGTACCTGTCAAATTTCACCTTCATGAGCCAAGTAGTTTCGGACAAGATAATTTTGAAAGATTTCAATGTAACTCACCGGGGTTGTATAAAGTTGAAGGTCAAAGCAAGGTCAAAATTCAAAATATGGGAAAAGCTGTATGATATGTGATGTATCTTGCCACGTACTGACTACATAGCAAATTTCAGCTGAATATGTGCATTAATAGCTTTCAGATGGCCAATTATGTGATTTTCGGCCATGTTTGAAATCGGATCGGAACACCTTGAACAAATTTTGGTGTCCTCATGGGTAGGAAAGTACCTGTCAAGTTTCAGCTTCATAGGCCCAGTGGTTTCGGAGGAGAAGATGTTTACGGACGACGAAGGACGACGTCGAACGACGACGACGACAAACGACGGACCAACAGGCCATGACATCAGGTGAGCTAAAGAAATACAAAAATAGAGATAACCAATGCTATTTTCATTCAGTTTGGCTAATCCGTAAGAGAAATTTCGAGCCAACTAACTGAATGATGCTTGTATTTTTTTTGGCATGTTTGATTTAGAAGTAGAATGCAATGAAACATTACATCATTGGCCAATAAAACTCCATTTCATGGAACATTAACAGGCATGCATATGGCGTAATTTAATGACTGATTATGCGACGGCACCAAGAAAATGGTAATTGGCCAACTGATCTCAGTGTAGGCAACATTTTTATGATAGAGAGCATCTGGGTGTACTGGGAGTGAAACTTGGCATTTGGCCCTGGCATTTTCCGTCTCTAACCCCTTACAGCACTGGGGACAATCAATAGACATAAATAAGGCATGTTTCCTGATGGCAACATTGTCATGCGGCATATCCACAAAACTTGGCAAATTGACAATTTTTACCCCAACTGCACACAATTCAAACACCAAGCAAGTAAATAAACATGTAACAAAACATAGGATAGAATAATATAAGCTCAACTGGTAGCGTTTCTACTAAATTTGTGCTAGGCGTACAAATGATACATCTAATTAACCCCTTAAACCCTACGCCCCGGTACCGGGGCCGGTGGTTACGCAGAATATATACAGCATGTTTCCAAATCACAACATCGTCATGTGGCATATCCACATTTCGTGAAGAAACTAGGCAAAAAGCTCCTGTAGACCATTTTTAACTCAACCGAACAAAATGCAAGCACCAAGCAAGTAAATAAGCATGCAGCAAAACATAGGATAAATCATATCAGTGCTGAATCGCTAGAATTTCTCCTGAATTTGTACTATGCTTAAAAATGATACCTCAAATTAAAGATGAAAGTGCACAAAATACAGCAATGTAAGCCATATCATTTTAAACCGACACCACATAGAACAGCAGGCATACACTTCACATTCTACAGCACTGAGCAAAACGCTTTTCATACCTTTCATATTTTGTGATAAAAAACTGTGTTTGAGGGTAAGTCTGCGCTGGCTATGTTAGTCAAATGTGTGTAATAACAAATTGGGGCCATAACAGTGGTAATTATTTTATTTGTACCTGAAATAATGATTTCGATGACACTGCAGCATAGACAACCAATAGTTTTATTTTTCTTGTTTGGCAATCCCATTTTGCGATCTTTACAAATTGTAATTGAGTGTGTAGGACAATCTGTACTGTCTGAACTCAAATCTTTTCATGTTGTGTGATCCAGACACAATGATTTGGCCTTTGTGCTTTGTTCAGGAGTCATTTAGAATAAATAGAAATCTTCTGGATTCTTATCTGACGGTGAATGTTCCGTTAATCAGGCAGTATGACCTGTGGTCAAATTGTGCCTTCTTCCACAGTCTGAGGGTCCTCAATACAATACTGGTCTTAAAGCATGTACACTGGCCAAAGTGTTATTTTTAACCCTTTCTTCAAACGGTTAAAATGTAATAGGTTATCAAAGATTTTGGTTTCTTCGTATAAGTAAATTATTAAGTGGATTGTAATTCCTGGTTTAGCACGAACTGATACTTGTGTTATTCAGATAAAAAATGATGCGGCACCTTTATTTCAGATGTCAACATTTAAATAAATTAAAAAAAAAACGGCACGTATTTAAAAAACAGCACCCCCCCCCCCAAATAGTCTTTATATTGATCCATGTTGCTTAGCAATGTTAACTCAAAACTGAAAACAACATCATGGCAGTTTCAACAGTGAGAATGAATCACATTGCTTTTACTAACTAACCAACATTATGGGGCAAGATCCTCCCACCGAAATACACTGCCCGGCCAAAAAAAAAGTCGTACACTGAAATATTTAGTTGGAACCCCTGTAGCTTTGATTACAGTGGATATTCTTCTTGTCATCGTTTTAAGATCTATATGCAATGCCAGAACATTTATTTTAGATCAGAAACGCCATAATTTTTGGCCGAGATCTTGTCTCCTCGACATAATGGTTGAACCACTGTGGTCTTTCTTGAGCACATCCCAATAACCTTTAATGTGTTTAAGGTCAGGATTTTGTGGTGGCAAATTTGTTTGTGAAAATGATTCCTCATACTTGTTTTTGTCATTCATGGTTTTCTTTGCTAAATACAGGCCAATTATTTGCCCGTTCTGAAATATTGTAACATCTTTTCCACCATCAGGGGATGTGTCTTCCAACATGATTTTTTAAGAAATGAGTAGTGACGCGCTTCATCAGGCAGGGTAGAATGATTATTGCCAGCTGAAACATATTAATAACCACAATAATGATCCAATTATAGAATTTGTTCGTTAATTTCCAAATGATGACTTTTTTTTTGGCCGGGCAGTGTACAAGCTGGCCTATACCTAATTTTCATTCCTACTGGGAGCCAGTAAACACATCTGATCTCTTAAATATTTTTTCTCTCATAGAATACAATACAATTGAGTGGATGTTTTGAGAGGAGTATTTGTTTTCAATTTGCAATACTGTGATATGGCATAGTCACAAAAAAAAATCAGTACTGTGATATAAATTTTTGGTCAAAACACCCACCCCTATTATTTGCATTACTTTCCATCCCTTAATTAGTCAATCTTTTACTAAATTTTTCTCACAAACTGGGAAAATGCCTGCATGAGATCATGAACAGCACACTTCTAGATAGGAAACACAAGATTTTGTAGTGTTTCACCTTGCAGAGTGGCTAGTATTTTGATGTTTATTTTGAAAGTGTTGTTGAATTTATTTGTCATCGTAATTAAGTGGGTCTTTGAGGTTGTTTGCTCATTTCATTACTGTCATGCTGACAATGCTCACTGAGCAATGTTGTCTTTTCATGGTGTTTTTGTCGCAACCCTTGAGTGTCCTTAATTGGTTCATCCCCTTTTCTGGCAACCACGTCCTTCTGTGGTTTTATCTCCTTTAATTGATTTATCATCATTTTCTCCCCTGCACCCTGCTATTACCATTTGTAGGCTACATTCCTTTTGTGAATGTCTGGTCTATAAGTTCATTGTGAATTCATTGTGGTCGCTGGATTGTAATTTTTATCCTAAAAAACCTACAAATAAGTCTAATGTTGAGCTAAAGCTCTCCTTCTGTGTCCTTTTTGGAAATTAATGATTAAGAAAAATTTGATTACTCTTTGTTGTCTGATTAATAAGAACAAGCTCCCAATCCTTCATATTGGTCTCCAGGATTGGGAATGCAATCCTGCTGATCCATTGTTCCAGTATGGCCCTCAGAATCAGTTTATTGAGAACACCCCCACGCCTCCATCGGTCTCTAGGATTGGGACTGCTAAACCCCCTTGTTCAACTGGAAGCAGTCCTGCTTCTGTGAGAGGGATTCACCAAATTGCTACTGGGCTGGGACGGCCTCTGGCCTGGATACGGTCACGACCCTACTCTCTCTTTGAAAATCTTTTACATAAAAAAACTGTGGTATTGTTGTTGAAAAATGTGATGATAAAGTTTGTTTATCTTTTAAACTTAAGTTGAAAGTGACTTTTTTTTCATGATAACACTGTTAAAAATTTTAAAAATTTAAAGCAATAATGAGATGAAAAATGTAATATTGGCAGATACCTAGTGCTGCCAAATTCTGCTTGACATGGTGATGTGCATTTTGATCCTAACCCCTTTGTGCAGAATACAAATAATTCAAATTTTTTCCGGTTGTGCCTGAGCCTATTTAAGGCTTTATAACTCAGTATTTGTGTCAGAGAGACTGTGGAAAATTATTCCAGTGAAGCAAAATATTTTTAAATTCAATAACAGAGTTACTTAGCTATTAAATTTTGGAATTTAAGGATGCCGGCGTCTATATCTGCGCAAGGCGTTGGGCCATGTCAAGGACAATGGTCCTTCCTTACCACTCCGGTAACATTTTCTTAAAATGCCTATAAAGGACGTAATCAAGGTCAAATTAAATCTTTTCTTGTTTTTAACTTACCTGATGGACTAATTGGAGACTATAAAAACATATTATGGAAACAGAGAAACGGATCCTGGAGCAGGCTGCAGTCACCCCATCATGGCACCTTATTGTGAATGCAGCTCACTTCAACTTTATCTTCCCAAAAAGAGAGGATAATTCCTTCAAATGTTATAATTTGATGATAATCTGTGGCAAGCACTGACCTTTAGTCATAAGGAACAGAGAATTTCAAGTTCTGTCTTTATGTCCTCCAAATGTCAGCCTATTTATAAAATCAGAAAGGCGTTTTTCCTCAGTCAGCAATGTATGCAATTATTACCGTCCAAAAAATTTCTTCCAGAATGATTGTTTATTTTTTGTTTGTTTTCTGTTGTTCACAGAAATTAACATATAACTGAGGTTTTTTTTGAGCTTATCAAGATGAAAAAATGTCTTAATATAAATTTAACTTGCCTTTGCCTGAATTTAAGTAGCTAAATTATCATTATCATTCCTGAAACTACAGGGTGAAAAATATCCTCTCATTAAACTATATGCATAAAAATAAATAAACAAATGCAAATCTGACTCTCATTATTTCTCACAATAAAAGCCTAGGTCTTGAATATTCATTTAGACTACACAACATTATAAATCATACAATTTGCATCTGATTTCTGATATATTTGCCTTTTAATGTGTCTTCTTTTGAAGCTAGCTTGCCATTTTTGAATGCATTCATCCAAGGATCTTCAAATCAAGTCTCATTTAATTTATTAGCACCCAATCATAAGCTATAGGATCTTAGCTTGCTTAGCTTGACATAGGTAAGAAATTTCAAATGCACATTTTTGTTTCAATATTACTAACTTGTGACAACATTTTGTATATTTGATAATGTTTGTCAGTAAGAATCATTTGCATTTGTTTGATTTGATTGGAAAACCAATAAAACAAGATGGCCGTAAATAGAATGTATGCCAGTGCACAAAAAAATTCATTGATCATTTAAAATATCATCATACTAATAAAATTATTTTATCTCAATTTCAGACCTAAATATTTTTACCCTCCTGTGGTGCCACTGAATTGATAAATCATGTTTTCCCCATCTTTTTATTATTATCGCTAGAGCATATTTAAAGGGTAAGCACTCAAAATATAATTGCAGAAATGAAGTCTTCAAGCCAATCAGAGACATGGAATGTGGCGCATTTGAAATGGGTTCCTTTCTACCGTGAAAGTCCATTGGCCCAACATCACAAAGCGGATTAGCTAAGAGAGAGCTCAGTCAAAACTGTATGAGAATGCAATTATGGAAACAGAGGTAAAGATTTTAACTTTAAGATCTAACTGATGGGATGTGATATAGGGAAAATCAGAACCAATAAGTTTCAAGAAAAGGAAAAACAAACTTGTAGATTTGAAAGGTGAATGCTGCGAAATGCCAAGGAGGGTCAATGCCACAAACTCTAGTTAATCAGCAGGAAGATTAAATGTAATCTTCCTCGTGGAGCAACCTAGAAGTACTGTCTTTACATGGAAAGCCACAGGAAAAGATCAGAAAATTCCCTTGCATGGTTTTAAAATGAACATTAGCAGCATGTTTGGTTTTTTGATTCTATCTATTAGACTAGTCTACTATTTAGAAACAACAAGCCATTTTACCATGAAGATACTCCAGACCCTTATGCAATTGTAGTGTCACAAGACAAATTTGGCTGTAGTTCTTTACCCTGTGTGAAATAACTCTTTATTGATGCAGTTATGCTTTTACAGTAGTTTCCTTAACACTGATTGGAAGCAGGATTAAAATAGCACAGTGTCAGTTGCCCTCTGGAGTGTTAAAATTGAACAACCTTGTTAGCAGCTAAGGTAAGCCAATGACAGTCTGCAAGTGAATTCAGAGAAAATCGGCAAACTCGGTCACTCCATGTCTGTTTTCACAGCTCTCAGGTGCTCAGTGCTCATGCTTATGTTCGCAATAGAAAGAGATGTGTTAGCAAACACCACTGCTGGGCTCATATGCACCTGGGATGGCTTTTATAAAGTGCATGTTAATATGAACACTGCTGAGCTGGGATCTCTTTGGCTTTAGCTCAAAGTTGTTCATTTTTTTCCAGGGCATGTCTTAAGCTTAATCCCAGATCAAGATTGTTAAAAAGTAAATACATGTTATCACAATGTTGATGGACATCAAAATGGTGCAGCAACTACACCCTGCTGTTGATGCATTCATAAATAAGGAGGAGTTCTAACTGAAAAATGAAACTTTATAGACTGCATTGAGCATCTCATCTTCTGCTTCCTTAAATGTAAAACATTAGGGCTGTGAAGTGCAGTTGATTCTTGGATTGGAGGAATAGATCAAAATCTATTTCAGTTTCAAGGAGCTGTGCGTCATGATTACAACACATGCTCAAAAGGAACATCGTAAGAAAGTGAATCTGCTAGAGAATCTGCTAGATCAGTCATAATCTGATTCCATCCTTGCCGATCCAACTTCATTTTACATTATATTTATGTATTTTAATTACTCGGGCATTATTCTTTTTATATTAAGGAGTTTTCTATTGAAATTTGAGGATTCATGGCACTATTTTAGTGCTTTAGCTGAAGGATATGAAGAATGTGAACTGGTTTCCCATTATCAATAATCATGGAAGAAAAATACCTTCTTCTTCTATGATTATAGGCAATGTAAAACCTGATTACATCACTCATATCCTTCAGCTAAAGCGGTAAAATAAGCTATGAATCCTCAAATTTCCATAGAAGTCTCCTCAATATAAAGAGCATAATTCTTGAGTAACTAAAATATATAAATACAACGCAAAACCATGACAGATTTTCGAGGATATAAATAGATTTAAACTGGCAGTTGAGCAGGTTTACTTTGTTCAAAGTTGTGAGCATGTGCAGTGCTCATGATACAGGTGCTTTAACACTGCCCTCAGTGCCAAGTCAGAATCTGTTCACATTTACTTACTTGCTCTTTAGATAATCATGATGATGGTCAAAACCAGTGATGACAGAACTTGATCTCCACACCCAACTGCCAGTATCTCAAATGTGATGCTGATGTGGATGGAAGCTGGCATGATGTGAATAAGAGGTGAATAAGAAAATGAGGGGAAATGTCATTACAACTAACCGTTGACTTCAGAATATCTGAATATAAACAAGTTTCTCTCAAGGTTTAATTTGACTCACATTTGGAAATGTGTTAATTTTTGCCCTTTCGTGAAAAGTGAAGACTTCAAAAGATACAATTAAGCATTTGAGGCATTCTTTGACACAAAAACATGCTATGAAATTGATTGCCACACCATGTAGTACTGTCTATTATCAAAGACATCACTTTGATTCCAATGTGGATTTAGCTATTATCACATTTAATATGAACTAAAACCCTACCCCATCACCACTCTTTTTCCCTCAAACTATTACAACTCACAAATGATCTCTGCCATAATTTGTACATGTATCTACAACTTGTGTTAAGATATGTTGTTTAACAAAGAATAAATGCCACAAAAAATGAAAAGGTTTTGTTTTTGAACTGATTTTCTTGTAGTTTGTGAATGACCTCCAACTGGATACACCCTGGGACCGGGTTAGGGCCAGGCAAGATTTCAGAGAGCAATGCGACAAATATCTCAATGTAATTATTCTGCAGGCATTGCATCTGTGTAGTCCTAAGCAACACATCCTCGCATGATATATGCAATAAAATGAATGAAATTTTAAGATTTTAACAAATAGAACAGCATGTTATGGCCATGCATCAAGGGCTCTGTCTTATTAAATGCAGTCACTCAGTGTGCTTGCATTCTGCCACCAACATACATCACAATGACACTTCACCTGAGTCTGACCAGGAGTCATGCAGTGGAGATGCAAATGTGAGGTGTATTTTTTTTTTTTCTAAAGCATATTAAATGGAATAACACAGACTTTTATGAGTATAACAGGTGTTGGACATAGTTGTGTCTGCAGATATAAAGGCTTCTTTTCTGAAAATAAACCCTCTGATTTTAACCGACAATATCATCCTGCTTTTCAAGTTGTTAACAACAATATAAGAAAAAAAAATTTTGATTGCAAAAATATCACATACATAGGCTGACAGCAAATACCGATATTTACAGTATGAGTCATCATTGCATATACAGTATATCATTAACACGTCCCTAGAGCCAGTTTCCTTAACTGGAGCCCAGAGCACCAGGGTGTCAGCCCCCGTCTGCCATCTGGTTCACATTGCTCCCGACCCCTACTCCTCTCCTTTCTGAGAGCTGGAGCTGAGCCTAAAAGTGAAGCTCTTGATTTACAGGTCGATCTACATTGTAACACTCACCTTTGGTCACAAGTTTTAGGTAGTGACTCAAAGGACAAGATTTCAAATACAAGTTGCCAAAATGAACCTGCTCTGCAGAGTGGCTGGCCTTACCCTTAGGGATGGGGTGAAGAGCTCAGACATCCGAAAAAGGCTCAGAGCATAACCGCTGCTCCTCCGTGTTGAGAGGAGTCAGGTGAGGTGGTTTGGGCATCTGGTTCGCATGCCTCCTGGACACCTCCCTTTAGAGGTGTTCCAGTCATGTCCAACTGGAAGGAGGCCCTGAGGCAGACCCAGGACAGTGGCGAGATTATATTTCCCAGCTGGCTTGGGACCGTCTTGGGGTCCTCCAGGAAGAATTAGTGGAAGTACCGGGGGAGGAGGATGCCTGGGCCACTTTGCTTAGTCTGCTACCCCCCGACCCAGCCCTGGAAAAGTGGAAGAAAAAGGATGGATGTATGGATGAATGCCCCTCGAAGTTGCCAACAAGGAGCCCGCTATTCAGGTTATAGCAAAACAAGCATTTAACTCTGATATGATCTATTAAGTGCACATGCTCCGTGAGTGTCCAACACTGGCTAGCCAATAATTGCCATCAACATCCAATATCTACATTATTGTCCAAAATGAAATATAATTATACTCATAGAACAGACATTAGTTATTTAAAATAAATTGCACTGCCTCTCAAGTCTAACGCGTGTATTTTCAACCCCCCACTAGCTTGTGCTTTGCAGTTAGAGTTCCTCTCGCTTTATTCACTCGTGGTCAAGCATTCTGACTTTTGCCATACTTAAGCAATTCTCAATATTATGGGCTTAATCTTTTCCACTCGGGAGGTGCCACTGGAGGGATTATAGTCCTGCTTTCACCTTGCGTGAAAGCACATCACTTCTGCAAACCCATTCTCTTTTATGTATCCTAATTAGAAACTGAGTTAATTCATTCAGTTGCGAGGATCATTCGACACTGTCTATTTCCCCTCAGCTTGCATTGTTTTTCATTGCAATAATTAAGAAGCATTTTCCTATCAAAAATTAATGGTTACACAAAAAGCCAACGTGGTTCGAAGCTTCTGTAGCTCACAAAACTGAATATTTTTTTCTGCGTTAGGTGTATCAAGCCGATCGGACACTAAGAAAATGTTTTCAAAATATGCGGTTTTGACGACTCAGGTTCACATGTTAAGTTTTCTGATGTGAAATAAAACAATCAACAACCAATAACATTATCATCATGCATGTTAACTCTCAACCTGTTTCCAATTAAGAATTGGACAATTAATAAATAAATAAATTTAATGAGCAAATAGGCTGCCAATAAGCTGTGTTACATTAATAATTAAGGCAGACAGCTTTGCATTAAAGAGGAAGGCTTTGCAATATGAGATTGCACGGATGGCAATAAACTGAAATTTCTCAAAATTCTGACTGTTACAGAGAAATTGCTGTTGAAAATGATATTAAGATAAGGTTTATATTTTGTCTCAAATGAATTTGTCAGATAATTGCAATCCATAAAATCTCATATTGTAGCTTTTATACAGCAACAAGACTATATAAATTTCATCAATGATTTTGCTACCATGAAAGTTTGACACATGGCCTGCATTTTCAATGATTTTAAATGCACATCATGTATTGAACTTTAATGCACAAATAACCCATTTACTAAATTATGCAATAACTAACGATTCAGCGCAAGAAGCATAGGGAATTAAATAAATTAATCATTATCACATCATGGCAACCAGTGTGCAACTACGCTTCCCCGCAAATAAATCCTATTCTTTTTAACACTGGGTACATTTTGATTAAGTGCTATCTTGAAATAAATTAGGTTGCACTGCTGAAAAAAATTCTAAAACAGGATATGGAATTCAGAGAAAGTGTTAACTCCTTTGCACTGAAGCCAAATCTGGCTATTTATGAGTTACATTATTTAAGGCTTCATAATTCAAGATTGAAGCTTCACAGAGAAGAAAAGAATGGCTCGACTGAGTCAAGACACTTGTAGCATTTAGAATTCCATCGTATTTCAGTTTACTTTCATGATTTTGGCAGAGAAAAAGGGCTGCAAACATAAAAAAATCTTCATGAAAATTAAGCATAGATTTTGTAATTAAAAAAAACGCTGAGAATTGAAAAATGGCCGGGAGTTAAAAAACTATATATTTTTGGGATCCTAAACTCCTTGACCACAAGTAATCTTCATTTGAGTATGAAATTCTAAATTATGTACTCTTTAGGAGCCAAATAAGACAGCTCTTCAGGTAGCCTCAAAAACTCTCAGATCCCTCAAACTGGTGGACTGTAAAATCGTAAAATAATCATATATTTAACAGAAATCAACTTTTTACGCATTGAATCAATACGAATGAATGATTTTCTGGTTGAATTTTGCATGGGTTTATCAATATAGGCACAGTTGGACATCAATAGTCACTAGTAACCTCCCCAAACCCATAACATGCCTTTTCCCCATGATAAAGTTTAGAATTTTGTCCATTTTTCTTCCCACAAGCCAGCACATGTACTCATTAAAGGAACTGCTTATTTAATGGTCACAAAATTCAACCTGCAATAAAAAGCAAGCAGTTCCCACTTCCGAGCTCGCAACCTTATATAAAAACTTTCCACACCTTATGAAGGAACAAGCATAACTCACTAATTCAATAACATCTGAAATATACCTTATTATAACAGAACAGACATTCCACTATCTGGAGAAAGCAGGCAATATGCTTGAACAGAATGAGGTAACAAATGTAGCCGAGGGTCTACTGAAGTGCTTGAGCGGTTCGCATTTTAAATGAGCCAAAACCTTTGCATTCAATTTCATAGAATACGGTATAAATTGTGAAACAAAGTGCCACATTGTGCAAAATGCCACCACTTGCAGTATTACTAGCTAAGACTAACAGTTACTCTTACTAACCAATTAACAAACTAGCTCTGTGATCATCATGGTTTTGGTAAACCGAGAATAAAAAACAATAAAAAATAATAAATAAATAAACTTGCACTCATCTTAAAATGAAAAAAAACATTTCTCAATTAAATTCCTCCAGAGACATAGATCTATTTGGTAGGTCCTCCAGTCCTGTTTCATTCAGAGTAATTCCCATAGACCTCACGTTTATGGGATTATGAGATAAAGATAAGTGAACACTTCAGGCCAGTTGTGGAAGTCTGCTTTTCTGTCGCTCAACATTAAAAGAATACGACCTAAAGGCTCTTATGCAAAGATTTAAATACTTTTCTGACGGTCCAATCAATGTCTTTTAGTTACTGTGGAAAATTTACACTCTCTGGAATTAGATAAGAAATGTCTCAATCGATAGATCACTACTGGGGAACTTCGCTTGATGCAGATGAGCCTAAAGCCATATTCGTAAAGAAAAAAGTGTATCTGAAGCGGTTTAGAGCAGTCTTGAATCACTCTGGAAACCCCTTTTGGACCGCAAAAAATAGGCGTAGCAGCTGCGCATTTTCGCCGTCTTTAACCATTCACACAGCTACCAGAAAGGTGGAGTCTGACCATAGCGGCAGATACTTTAGGAACTCCACTCGCAATTATGACAGAGAGCCGTGCTGATATGGTCGTGTTGTACTGTTACTCGTGCGATACAAACTGACCCATTTATTAATATAGACTTAATACAGTGAATGCATGCTGCGCATGCTCTAAATAGCAAAGACGGTGGGACGTAATTTTTCGTATCCATGCGAGGACAGAAACTAGTTGAAAATGAATATTAATGACTGTACAACGCTTTGACATGCGTGAATGGTTCATAGAACTCTAACCTGTTACCTTAACCCTGACCTGTAAATGTTACAAATGGTTTTCAACTGGTTAATATTCTTAGTTTGGTAATGAAAAAAATTTTGCAGGAGTGTCATCAGTATCATAGCTGCTGCTGTTATATGCTATTACCACGTACAGCAGCACTACAAACTAAACTCTAAAATTTCTTGACTGGATGCTTGATGTTTTGTCGCACCCAAATGGTTGAGTACCCAAACATAACGGTAAGCTGAAAAGGTTCTGATTTTATTTGATATTGATAGAGGCTAAATATGGTACTATTTCCAACACTGTTGCTCAAAAACAAACACAACAATCAACGAGAATAACTCATTATTTACATTAGCACAAAATCTGTGTTTACACGAAAACTGAACAGTGAACCATAAAAAAGGTTGCAAAATTAATTCCATTTTACATAACAAGAAGCCACTTCGCCTGCACAGTTAGCGTGGAATACATTTTCTGCGCGAAGTCAGTGAACTCCGACCTATTGTGTAAGAATCACTGCGCTGAGAGTAGTAGCGGTGGCTTAACCCATTCAGACAGAAGGTGACGTATCAGCAACTCTTTTTCAGCAGTGCTGAAACACATCTGGATGTGTTTTCGGGCCGGCTGACTTTAGTACCCCTTTTTGATGCCTTCCACCATTCAGACAGAAAGTGGAGGGGTTGCAGAGGTGTTTCAGAGCCGGCGTAGTTCCTCTGTCTGAATAGGGCTTAAGTAAGCAATTGAGTACCTGGCTTAGCAGAGACAATACTTCAGGAATTCTGAATTCGTCAGTGGAGTAGGGGTGGGACTTGTAAAGGCGTACACAGTTATTCAATCATGAACGTTTCTAAAAAAACACTGACCGTGTACACAAACTCATCAGCTGGGTACAAAAAGTTTAAAAAATTACGTCCTATTGTCTAATTCCTAACCAGTTTTCTTCAACCTGTGTAAAACGTCATGAGGTAAAGGAAAGTTGTAAAGGGAACTCTTACATCTTAGGAAGAGAACCGCGCTAATAAGAGAATCTAAATGCACATACTAGGCACAGTGATCACCCGCCTCCTGCCGGTCATTTTTGTTTGTATTCGTGATTGGCCAGATGGACGGTCATCGCGGAATTGCAGGATAGCATTTTTTTTTTTTCTTTTATTTTATTTTTTTTTTTTTAATTTGGCATCTCCAATCCCACCCGAATCTGGAATGCCCAATTGGTGAACTATGTACAAAGCTTGCTCGTATGCGACCCCTTGCTGCCAACTCAGGACAGTAAGGACAGTTCACTGCTCTCCTCCGAAGCACATGCCTGTCAACCACTGATTCTTATACACTCATTGGTTGAATCCTCGTAAGTTCAGAGCGAGGGCGGAGGATACCCGGATATGAACCCAGAGTCTTCCTGACGAGCGCCTGTCTGGCCAACAGGAGGCGCTGGAGCAACGAACAAAGCTATTATTGTATCCCCTAATCCGGCAGTCCCTTCCCAATTTGGAATCCTGTAGCGTGATGGCCAATTGTGCGCTACTCTGAATAAGCTGCTGAAACCGGACCGAAACCCCCAACAGGCACAACTAGACCATAAGGAGAAGCTCCATACCAAATTTGGTGTTTGAAAGTGATATAGTTTTCGAGTTCTGGTCCGGAAACGATTTTATTACAGACGGGCGGACAGACGGACAGACTGACGGACACACTGATCGCTATATCCCCCCGCATTATATGCCGGGGGGATAATAATAAGGACAATGACAAAAAAGCAGAGCATAACTGATAGAGTTCATTCATGTCCATGTTACTGCTTATCAAAAGGATGATTTTCGGTTATGGTTAATTCATTTACAATGGTGAAAGGGCCTAACATTATTAATTTAGTTGTAATTTTATGCTATTTATATGTGATATAGGCTGTAACTTTGTATTGGAGTAACCTTCAAATTCACTTTTATCATCTATTGATTTAATAAACGTATCTGGCTGATTACTGCGCTAATGGATGTGTGGACTGTGTTATTGGAATGGTGACAGTGCCCTCTAACGGTTGTATAGCGGTCAAAATCCACAAACTCTCAAGACACCTGTACACGCAATCATATGGCGCATGTACACATTTAGAATTTTTTGTACATGTTTCCACCCCCACAATGGAGGAATATATGTGTGAATCCACAGTAGGGAATTGCGCATTTTTGATATGTGATGACTATTATTGATAGCAGTATCAATACCATGTTGAATTTTTGCTTCAGATAACTGATTTTTCTTACCTACATGACCCTATGTGATAAAGTAATTGCCCCCTAAATCTAATAACGAATTGTGCCTCCCTCGGCTACAAACGACTGCAATTAAGCGTTTGAGATAACTGGCAAAGAGTCTTTCATATCGCTGTGGAGGAATTTTGGCCCACTCTTCTTTGCAGAATTGTTTTCATTTTAGCCACATTGGAGGGTTTTCCAGCATGAACAGCCTGTTTAAGATCTTGCCACAGCATCTCAATCGGATTTATGTCCGGACTTTGACTAGGCCACTCTAAAACCTTCATTTTGTTTTTTAAGCCATTGACAGGTGGGCTTGCTGGTGTGTTTTGGATCATTGTCCTGCTGCATGACCCAAGTGCGCTAAAGCTTGAGGTCACAACCTGATGGTCGGACATTCTCCTTCAGGATTTTCTGGTAGAGAGCAGAATTCAGGGTTCCATCAATTACAGCAAGTTGTTCAGGTACTGAAGCAGCATAGCAGCCTGTTACGTGCAATGACTTCTGGCCACTAAGTTCTTTCTCCCTCTCCCTCATCTCAGATCAGCCACGCCCCCCTGAGCCAATCAACTCACCTGCAGCTCATGCCAGATCATTACTGCAGGACTATTTGAACCTGCGCAATTCAGTGCTCCCTGCCATTTGGCCATAAAGCGGTTTGCTGGGGGCTGCTGTTGTGTTTTGTTTTGATGGTTGTGCAATTCATTTTCATGTTCTTGGTACTCTGTGTTTAATCCTCTTGATTGTGTTTTGCTTGCTATAAATATTTAACTTTGCTAAATCAGCAAGTGCTTTTGTGTTTAGCCTATATATCTCTGGTTTACATAACTCCTTTGGGTAGCCACCTGTCTCAGCTTGATATGGGTCACTCAGTTTAACTCTTGCACAATGATTAAAAAGTTAACGGAAGCCTTGTAGGGGTTCTCTGCCATTTGTTTTGTCCCCCCCTTTTTTCTCCTGTTTTTTAGTTAGTCAGGGAGTTGAGTAGTACTTCTCTGTTTCATATTTCAGGTTTACAGACTTTTGTTCCAGGTAGTGTGGTTTTTGTTTTTTGTGTTGGCCTTGGAGACCCTGATGTATTGGTTGCTTTCATTACATATTTGTTTTTCCCGACTGACCCCTGACAAATAAACTCTCTTCCATCATGCCCTAGTTTTAAGTTTTTTTTTTCGTTCGTCCTTTTTTCCAATTGTTACAGCCTGCACCCCCCTAGACATCCTGTTAAGGTTGTATCACAGCCACAGACCATCACACTACCACCACCATGTTTGACTATTGGTAGAGGCGGTTTTTGCCATTAGGCAAGGTAGACAATAGCCTGGGTCCCCTTGCAGACCTAAAAAAAATTAAAATAAATACACATGGTTTCGCTTATTTTTGACTCTTTCTTTATTAATCATGTCATTCTAAAATCTATACGCTAAAATTGCTTCAGAGAATTTCAATTATTCACAAATTGCTGCGCTAAACTCTCCCCGTCTTATTATAATGGACTATTCCAAGAGCGTGTCAAGGGAATTACACGTGAAAACCATCGTCTGTAGGCTGAATATAACGACCGAACGAGTTTGTTCACATTCAGCAGAAAATCTGATGCTGGTCAAATGCAATGTTATTTTTGAAGAGATGGGTTGTGACATCTGTGAAATTGGCATTTGTAATGAGAGATCATACAAACATTCTGAGGGAGTGAAGTTTTACCTCAGGAAAAATGTACTAGAGCCAGCCTGGAAAAAGACCCTGCCATAATTGATATGTAACCAGGGTCCTAACATTAGCCTCGAACAGCTACGGCAGCCAAGAGAAATAAGTGGATTGAAGAAGCTCTCCAGTTAGTATTGCTCTTTAATAAATGCAACCTGCCCAATTTCGCCGCTCACTTAAATGTTTCCCCAATAACTAAAAATGAGATCCCATATCCCTACTCAAAAATGTTAGCAGTAGCTATCTTACGTCAGCTAACTAACAACGAACAACTGCGATGATCATGTAGAGAAACCAGAGATGAGTAAGAGCACCCTGGTGAACACTGATCTTTAAAGACTCATGGGGGCTTTTATCTCCAGTCTCTCTTGGTTGTCGTAGCTGTTCGTTGTTAGTAACCTAGATAACTACTGCTACCATTTTAGAGTAGGGATATGGGATCTTTTGTGGAGTTAATAGGGTAACATTTAATGGAGATAATGCGGGCAGGTTGTGGGGGCTAGTTTGACTATGTTTTGTTTTTGGCGTGGAGGCTGGCCTGACCACAGATATTTATTAAAGATTAATGTCAGCTAGAGAGCTTCTTCTTTCCTCTGATTTGTCTTGGCTGCCATAGCCGTTCAAGGCAACGTTAGAACACTGAGAACTTATCGATATTGACAGTCTCCTTTTACCAGGCTGTTTTCAGCGGCTCCGGTAGATGTTTCACGTGGTAAAACTTAGAATGTCTGTATGATCTCTTGTTACAAATGCCAGCTGCATCGCTGTAAAAACCCATTTCTTGTGGGGCGATATCTGGTAAATGGGGTTAATAATGGTTGGTGGGGGAAGGGGAAAGGTTGCTTTATCGAGTCGTAATGATTCAGAAATTTAAATGTTATGTTGCTATGCATCTTTTTGTATAACTCTGATGAAAAGGTAAATAAGACTTACTATAGTTCCTTTACTGTCTCTATTTTTTTTTTTAATTTAAAAAGTAGGAGCGAGATATTTGTTGTTTGTTTTCACTTTGTTTGTTAAATGAGTTTTGAAAAAGGTGGAGGGCCCCATGCTCCTGTTGCTAGGGCCCCTATATAGCTAAATCTGCCCCTGACTGATGATCTGAGGTTTTGTTTATGAAATGCTGTTTTAGGTTTACGCCAGATGTAACGGGATGCACACCTTCCAAAAAGTTCAACTTTTGTCTTTATAGTCCACAGAATATTTTCACAAAAGTCTTGGGGATCATCAAGATGTTTTTTGGCAAATGTGAGACGAGCCTTTGTGTTCCTTTTGGTCAGCAGTGGTTTTCGCCTTGGAACTCTTCCATGGATGCCATTTTTGCCCAGTCTTTTTCTTATTGTTCAGTCATGAACACTGGCTTTAACTGAGGCAAGTGAGGCCTGTAGTTCTTTAGATGTTGTACTTGGTTCTTTTGTGACCTCCTGGATGAGTTGTCAATGCGCTCTTGAGTAATTTTTGCAGGCCGGCCACTCCTGGCAATGTTCACCACTGTTTGACCACTAATTTCTTTAGATTGCATCATGATGTGTTGCTTTTTGAGATCTTTTAGCCTACTTCACCTTGTCAGAATAACAGACTTTCTATTAAAGTGTTTTCTTGATTCAACAGGTATGGCAGTAAACAGGCTTGGGTGTGGCTAGTGAAATTGAACAAAAAAAATGTGGTTAATCACAGTTAATTCATGACTTAAGGGGGTGAAATTACTTTTTCACATAGTGCCATGTAGGTTTTGATAGCTTTTCTCTCTTAATAAATGAAATAATCATTTAAAAAACTGCATTATGTATTTACTCAGGTTATATTTGTTTAATATTACAATTTGTTTGATGATCTGAAACATTTAAGTTAGTCAAATATGCAAAAAAAAAAGAAATAAGAAAGGGGGCAAATACTTTTTCACTGCACTGTACTATGAGCAAGTATATTGAGCAGTTTGCACATCAGATTAAAGCTAGATTTATGATTCTGCGTCAAACCGACCCCCGTCTCTACCAGAGGCTGACATTCGTTCGGGAATCCCACGGGTCACGGAATTCCCGCAGGATGGGAGTCAACTTTACTATTAATCACGTGATTGGGACGGTACGGGAGTAAAAAGTTAACGGGAGCAGACGGGAGCGGGAAGCGAAATTTTTATTACCACTTGAGTTCCAGACCCCAACAGAAACTCATTTGCGTACAGCGATCTTGTACCGAACCACTGAAGGAGTATCTTGAGACATTTTTTTGTCTTTACGAGCCTTGCACCGACGCACGGTCTTGGAACCACTGACTGCGCAGTCCATACTCAGAATACTGCACTTACATCGAAGATGCCTGCCTTGCTCTCAGCAAAACTGTTGGGCAAATCATGCGTCGAGCCTGCCATTTAGATAAATGCGCTCTGAATGTATTTTTTCAAATATCTGAGGCTGGTAAAATGAGCTGGTTGCAATGATTGTGGTCTAGCACTCGTCGCTTTTTTATCCTGCACTGATCATATAAATAATAAACTAGTTAGTGACACCGAACAAAATCCAATGAATATAAAGTAAAAATAATTGAGATTGCGTTATTTTATTCAAGTAAATATGAATGCTCTGTAGGCCTACAGATTATTTTAATCTAGCCTCGCTACTGAACATTATAAACATACCGGCAGGTTTTGCAAGTGCTGTTAATAAAATCGTATTCGCACTTTGCTGTCGGGTGTTAATATAGGTTTTCGCGATTAAGGTGCTTTCTTTCTGCATCATCGTAAGTAGGGAGCCATAGCTAAACTCAGGCTGAGGGGTGTGATACAGCTTAATGATTTTATACATTTCATATGATCCGACATACACACAACATACACACTTACAATAACATGGACTTATTTTGCAATAATGAATTAGTTAGCCCTGATTGCTTTCTGGGCAGTGTTTTCTTGCAAATAGGCAAATAATAAATAAAATCCAGAGTGGCAAACCAGACTGAAATGGCAGTTGTATTTTTATTTAATATTTGAATCTTGTGCATTTTTTTTCTTTTTCCAAATAAAACTTTCCTATATTACCACAGATGAACTGTTCTTGCTGGCATTTTTAAAAAATACTTTGTAGTCTGCAGTTTTAATCTTAAAATAATCGGGAGAAGATCGAGTCAAATATCGTGTATGCATAGAGGCTAGAAGGAAAAAAAAATGGGAGCGGTACAGGAGTGGGAGTCATTTTGAATGGGAGCGGGATGGGAGTGGGAGTCACTTTACTGGGAGTGGGACGGGACAGGAATTTTTTCCCCCCTCTGGCCCGGGATTGGGACAGGACACACATTTTCTCTGTGGGAGTGGGACGGGACAGGAATGAAAATCCACTCCCGTGTCACCCTCTAGTGTCTACACAGAGCCCCTGCGATGGCGTGACCCCCACCATAGTGCCTCTGCGACGCCTGCCGTGCACCTCGAAGATTTTCTAACTGCACGTCAAAGTGATGCAGACTGCAAAGGCACTGATCGGTCCACTCTACTCGAGTCTCACGTGATTCCACGCCTAGCGGTTTGTCTGTGAATTGCTTCGCAGCACAGCACGACACAAACAACGTTAACGCAGAACTTCGAAAGGTACACGACGGTGTCAAGGTGACAGCGTGCCCTTTGCATGGAGTCTACGCAGAACCATAAATACTGCTTTAGCTGAGGAGTTTAATGCATGCAGCTCCTGGGATACTGGGCTGGGACTGAACTCGTCCAAATGGTGATAGAATAGTGTAACTGCGAGCATAAATAGAGCAGCCCCATGTCCGCTGGCATCTACATCTGTGTAGAGGGGTGAAATCAATTAATTATTTGGTTTTTTTCAACTTCTACAATATCAATATTAAGAACTGGGGTGTAAATGTCCACAGAAGTTACAGTTCTGAATGTACCTCGGGTTTGGGGTGAAGGTTCTGGACAACAAGAAAAAAGCTGTAAGTGGCTGAGGTTTAGATGCTCTCTGATGCAATCTGAGCCTTACTTTGTAGCATTTCTAAACAAAAGCTTTGACCAATAATTCAGAAATAATTTTGGAATTAGGCTGAGTTAAGACTCCTCAGATAGTCATGAGGGATGTGACTCAAAAATCTTGACTCAAAAACCAAACTGCTCAACAGTGATGAGTGGGTGATTATTCATAACTTCAGTCATTAAATGACACTGTTGTATAGCGTCCATACTTTTTTCAGTATTCAAGTTGTCAATGTTTTACTATAAATCAAATTTGAATGTTCAAACTTTACTAAATGCTATGAATAGAATACTCTGACATGACCATATTAAAAGGTGGTCGCAGTAATTCAAAGTCTTTTTTAATGAGTACAGTATTAATTTAAAAAAGTATATTTCAGTCAGGTCCACCTTGTCAAAACCCTAAAATATATTATCATTCGCAGCAAATTTATTAGCAATTTTCTATGAAGCAGGAAATGTATTTTCTATATGGCAGGAAAAAGAAAAATACTCTTCACTGCATCAGAATGAGGGCTGCTCATGCATGAATTGAAAGCATCATTACTTAAAGTATGGAAAACTGATCACAGTGATCTCCAAAAGTCAGATAAAAATATTTCAGTCAGGTCCACTTGGTCAAAACCCAAAATTATATTATTTCCAGCAAATTTATTTGCAATACCGGTATTTGAATTTGGCCGTATGGCTCTGTTCTGGGGCCTCCACGCCCAACCACGCACATGCATGAGAATCCAGTAGGCAGAAGGAGCCAAAAACCTGCCCTTTCATGCATGCCCATGAAAGCCATTGGCGGAGAGAGCAGCAGCAAACCCCCCCAAAACCACCATAGCAGGTGAGAAATCTGAGTCACCCCACCAGGTGACCTCCCTGCCCTTCCACCCGCATCCATGAAAAACCAAAAGCAAGGAGAGTCAAAAATAAAAATCCTCCCTGCTATTCCATGCATACACATGAAAAGCCAAAGGCAGAGAGATCAACTGGCAATCATTTTTTTCATTACAGACGACCTTTTGCTCTTCCATGCACATGCATGAAAAGCCAGTAGGCAGGGGGAGCCAAAAATCTCCCTGCCCTTCCATACGTATGCGAGAAAAGCTGTTGGCGGGGAGAGCAGCAACGAAAATCAATACTTGCCAGAGTAGCTGATCTGTTAGCGTTGAATATTCCTCATGACCTCAGGTGGTGAATATCTGGTTCAACGTTCACCTGACCAGATTTAAGGTTACTTAGCCTCCTGTAGAAAACATTTTTTAGCCGCCCGGCAACATGCAAGTACATGGAATGTAGTATTATCATTGATTACCCTGATTTACCTGGAGGTATAAGCCAAGACTGCTAATGGCAATGTAATGATGCTGGTCATAGCAATATGCTTTTATTTATTTATTACGCAGGGAAACCCACTGAGAGTCTCATTTGCAATAGTGCCGTTAACAGAAAAATATATCGTAAAATATGGACAACTAACAATAATCATACAGCAATACATTTTTTGGCAACATTAATCAAAACTCAAAATCCTTCATCACCTTTCGAATTTCTGTAATGCCATCAATTTATGCAGTTTAAAGGACCCTTGAAACCTGATCCATGACCCTGGAGCATAGTAGCAAAAGCAGTTTTCTTCCTTGCTCAGTTTTAATGCATGGGACCTCAAGAACCAAACAGCTCTGAGACCTGGCTTGGTAATGGCTAAGAGCATCATTTATTTAAGGATGTAAAATAATTTGGTAGGCCTAAACTTTGTAGGATTGCTTTGTCAGTGAAAGTAAGCCAATGTTGCTTCTCTAAGATCAAGGGATGGCCAACCCACAGCCTCATACAGACAACAATAATGGGTGCCAAATGATGCCAATAATGATGGCCAAAGTGCGGTATGATAGACCGTATCAAGCTTTTTCAGGGTGATGGGGGCAGCATTCATGATTTGTAGATGACATCTACATCTACACCATAATCAAGCACGGGCAAGGAGGTAGACTGAAATAAAAGCTTCCTGTAATCATGTAAGAAATGAAATCTAATCCTTAAAAAGAACCCAGTTTACACCTGAACTTCCTTGCCAGCTTTTCTTTGATAAATATCCTGAGGTACTTATATAATAGCACTCACTCGATTTAAGAGCCTGTATCGTTCGCATAAAAGTGCGCCTTACAGCCATTTTCAAAAGAGACCAAATTATTAAAATATGAGGAAAAAAGTTAACAGCACTCTCATGTAATGAATTACAATAAAATGTAGATTGCTCTCCTAATCATAGTCGTGCACTTGTTCTGCAGCTGCAGAACAAGTCATAAACATCTCTCTTTTACTCCTGGATAAGCTAAGCTCAGGAAAGAGTGTTGTGATTAGACTCGAGCGTCACTCACATATGGCTTATCGGGGTGTCAATGATAGTGTCACTTTGATTTAGCTTTAGCCCATGCTGAATTCCTTTCAATCAATATTTCTGATAATTCATGGATAGACAGTGCATCTGTCTTTAATTCATAATCGCCTAAAGCAGTGGTTGTCAAACTTTTTCTGCTGGGCCCCCCTTTGGTACATAAGAAAATTTTTCTGTTGGTGTTCGGAACTCCAGTGGGGAGGAAAAAATTTGCTTCCCGCACCCCGCGCCCCCCCTGCAATTGCTCTGCGCCCCCCACTTTGAGAACCACTGGCCTAAAGAAAGTCCGTTGTCAGCAATAGCATAAATATAAAAGAAAAATATGAGCCAGAACTGGACTGAATGAGGGACACCCTGTCTATGTCACTCAACTTTGAATCATGCAGGAATCCCTGATTGTCAATGTTCCACAAACTTCATTAAAAAAGAACACACAGCTTGACTTTGGTAATTTCACATTTTTAATACAAAAAGTAAAGCAATGATCACTAAAATCTTGAGGAAAAACACCACTGGATGAGTATCTGAGGCATATTGCTAGAGGAAAATTTTACTGCTCAAAGCTTGCTTTTCCACAGCTCCGGAGACAAAATTGTGATTCTCATTTCATCCTCATCTTGATTTCATTTAAGATTCCACTATATGTTTCTCCTAAAATTCACTAGGAGAAATAGGTGAGACAGGACATTGAACAACAGGATTCATGTTTGAGACTTGAATGAGATACCTTGCTAAAGCTCAATTTAGTTTCATTTTTAATTTTATTTTGTCTCACGTTTCTCCTAAAATTCACAAGGAGAAATAGGTGAGCCAGAACAGTGAGCAACAGTCAGTCATATATATATATATGCATTAATGCGCGGAAAGAATATTCAGTAAGCTCGCTGATCTGCCGTTTTCAATTGTAACCTGTGTCATGTTCATTGTTTAACTGGGTACGCGATACTTTGCTTGCAAATTAATTCCAGTTTTATTCGATAGTCTGCAACTGAAAAAGAAATGCCCTCTTTTTATGTAACATTATGTTTCCAGGCTATATGAAAATTACCAATTAAATTTGGCCCATGCCTATATCACTTATCTTCACTTCTGCTTGGAATAAACCACAAGTTACAATCAACCAGACCACTACATGTGGACAGCCTAAGTGGTTTTTCTCAATAAAACAATACTGTTCATTTGTTCGATCCTGAGTGAATCTGACCTACTTTCTTCTGTCAGAAAACTGTACATGATGATTGAAAGTGAACCCTGAACCTTTTCCGTCAACAACTGTCAATTTGACAACAAAGTAAACAGTCTCTGACTGAGAAAACAATTCAGAAATAGTTTTTAAATACATACCAAATCAGTGTTACAACGGAGTCTGTCCTGTACCAGGAGCAGACCGACCACTCGCGTGAGGCATGCGCCTAAAACTAACTTGCGTGCTGCGCTACCTGAGTTTGTGAACAAGTTGCCCCAAACAAAATATGGTCTCGCAGCGAGATAACACAGCCTATATTTCGAACTCTGTGTGTATATATACACACACATACACATACACAAATGTATGCATTATATATATATATGTCGTGACGGAGGGGCTAACCTCCCAAGGCACTATCCCCAATAACCAGATCCACCCAAGACTCAGGCAATACGCAAGAAAGAAATTGCTCACAAAAATTTCTTTTGAAAAATACACCTATAAAATGCAGGTCAACAAGTAGGCAGGCCAATATCACTGTGCCACCACAGGAGGGCAGTAACCTCACCAACAGGCTCCAGTACGAACAATGCCCTACCCCCAAAACACATCAAAACCCACAGCAATATATAAGTGAAAAGACATCAAATAACAGATCAAGCTACCATAAAACCCATTCAAGAAATGGCAATAAATGAATCAACTCATCAATTCGTTCCAAGAAAATCCCAATAAATAACTATAAACAAATCAATTCATCAATGCATCTGTTAATTAGAGCAGTGCACCAACTCCACAACAAATATGAAAATGGCCTGCTGGCCTGAAGGCCTTGTGTCCCCCGTCGCAGAAGTGACCAGAAACATGTGGCAAAAACTGTTTTGATGGCTGAAAATAATGTGGTGCACTGTACCACTAATAATGTGAGGTACAATGACACTGTAGCTCATTGATCATTGGTTGAACAGAGAGATGGATGAGGGATGGATCATTGTGATATGGGCTAAATATAACCATGGGTTATGAGAGAGATTACAATTTTCATGACTTGTGGATGATGGACGCATCGCCAAGGCATAGTTTTTTGCTCATGGCTGAGATCAACCTAAGAAGCCAATAAGAATGTCATATGAAGCCTCCATCAAAGCTGTCAAAAGTTATTGCGAGTACAGAGTTCCTTACATCTTTTCGCTCAGTGAACTTGAAAACTAGGTGAAGGTCACTCATCATTGAACTAGAGCAAGGCCTTCATGAGAGGCATATGTGGTGTGAATTTGGTGATCCTCCGTCAAAGCTGTCAGAAGTGATTGCGATTACAGTGTTCTTCACATGTTTTTGCTCAGTGACCTTGAAAATTAGATCATGGTCGATCATCATTGAACTTGAGCAAGGCTTTCATGAGAGGCATATGTGGTGTGAATTTGGTGATCCTCCATCAAAGCTGTCAAAAGTTATTGCGAGTACACTGTTCCCGGACGGACAGACGGACGGACGGACAAACAGCATTTCTATGTCCCCCGTTCAGCGGGGCGACGGGGGACAAAAAGGAGGGGGTAGGGAAAGCATTTGACCAAGGCCAGCAGGTAGCGGCAAACACACCCCCATGGTCAGCCTAACTCTCCTCACTTGAGTCACTCAATTAAAATAGTCCGTACTGGCCGCCGCTGCCGACCAGTATAATTAAAATCCAATATCCCCACACTAACACAGCACCAACCCGCTCTCCAGCAGACTGGCGACAATAGCAGGTCCCTGGGTCCGGGCCGATGACGATATGCTCCAGAGCGAGAAGAGATGATGCAGTCCTAATCAGTTGGAACGTCCCTCTCAACTGGCTGTGGACAACGCAACAGTCCATCCACAACTTAATCACAACTTAATTGGAGGATTTAAAAGCGTTGAACACAGCCTGGAACACCCGACGTCCGCCTCCTCTTCCCACTGACTGATTGTGGTGATTACCCCAACCGCCTTAACTGTACTGCAAACACAGGCAAATAGGGCCAACCTTTGCCGCGATCGCGGCAGATAAAAACAACCAAGTGCCAAAAAGGCAACTTCAACATCCCTTAAATAAATACTTAACTTGCGTTGTTTCACCCACACACTGGCACCGATTACTCCATTAGAGCTGCCCTGTGTCCTCGTCGCTGCGTCTTCTCTAGTCTTCTAGTCCGCCTTCTCATTTGTTTCTCCCGTTTCCATCCATTAGATGGCCCTTTAATAAAAAGAAATGCTCCCACACACCCAAACCGCATGCTGTTTCAATCAATCAATCAATTAAACAATCATTGTCATCCACGCAAGTTCGATCAGCCAGTCTCATTGTCCAAAAACACAAGCCCATAAAACCTACCATAAATCACACTTTACACAGAAGTCACGCATACAAATATTTCAAAACAAGGGCACATGACATTTCCCTCCCGTCTTTCAAGATGGTCGTCCCGACCATCACCCTAGTGGCCAAACCTACCAGGAGGTACCCCAAAGTTTACCCCTGTGGGGTGCCTAGGTTCAGGTACAAAATCCTCCTCAGCAGCCTCCCCTAATGAGTCTCCCTCTTCTTGCCCCACCCCATCGGCCCCAGGATTACCCACTATGGTTTGGGACAGGTCAGTTTGGAAAGGACCTGGGTGCCTTGGGCTACTTTGGAGACAGACAGGTCAAAACCCCACCTCCGGTGGAGCCTCTTGTCTAGGATCTTCCTCCCCCTGATTCGCAGTCCAGACACCCGGGCACGGGCTTAAATTGTTACGGAGAATTATACATGTAGGCCCTTCCTTCCCTTCAGTGCGTACGACATACACCGGTTGTCCAGGATTTAATTGGGAGACTACAACTAAAGGCTGTGGAACCCAATAAGGACCCAACTTTTCTCTGGCCCTCCGTCTAAAGTTCTTACAGAGAGCCCGTTCCCCAGAATGTCCTGTTGTCGCGGTGCTGATCCCATCCTTGATGCCGTTGGGCATGCCCTTGCACCTGCTGATAGCCACCATCAGTTGCCTTTGGTGATGCTTAGCCCAATCTCCTGCTGGACTTTGCAATCTAGGCGGGGGGATACCCAAGGCCATATCTACTAGTAAGCGGGCATGCCTTCCGTATAGAATGAAAAAGGGGGTGAGGCCAGTTGAACTGTGTGGGGTGCTGTTGTATGCTTTCAACAAATATGGCAGCTGATCCACCCAATGCGGCTGACCCTCTTGGTCCAAGGTGTTCAAAAGCCTCAGGAGGGTCTGATTAAAGCGCTCGCAGGCCCCATCACCCTGCAGATGGTATGGGGTGGTCCGGCTCTTGGTGCACCCATAGACTCATCTGTCTTCCTGGGTCTGACCCTTGCCTGTCTAGTCGACACTGTTTTTGTATTTCGTATTGTGGCTCGGCAATTCTTGTGTTTTTTGGCTATGACTCGGACCTCATTAAAGGCATACGTTTTTTGGATGTCTATCTCTTCCGTGTGGTTCCTGAATGCTACGTCACAATTGGGGAGGGGGTTATTGCTGTACTTTGTAGAATATCCTTCACTTTCACATAGCTATGCTAAAACTGGCATACCATGTTTATGTACCTCAGTGACGTGCATTATAGATGAATGCAAATTAGTTGGATCTTGTGGATCATGAAATTGAATTTGAACTGATTTTGATTTCACCAAAAATTGTGTTCCTGTTTGATCAAGGCATACAATTCCAAATATATAAAATGTGTATATATAATTCTAAGGAGATATTTTGTATGTTTTAAGACCTGAATTCCAGTCGAGTTCTCTTCAGTGAAGCTGGAATTACTGCATCCAGTGCACGGACAGGTGAGTGAAGTACACTGTGCCGTGTCGTTTCCTTTTTGTATGACGTGTAAAATGTATTTCAACGATACTGTCATGGCCAATTGCAACTTTGCACAACTGTTCGTTCCCACTCAATACTGTACAAGCTTCCTGCAGAGAGAAGGACTGGGACCAATAAGACGCTGACCAACATTCACACTGTCCATGCAAATATGAGTGAATTTTCATTTGTTGTTCACCATTTCAGTTTTTCTATGGTTTATTTTGAGTTCCTGTAGTTTGTGTGTGTGTGTTTTTTTTTATGGTGACTAAAAGTGTGAGAGTAAGTGTCTGCATGTCTTTTGTAAATAAATCTTCATAACCACCCTATTAGCACTACCATTTTCAGCTTTACCACACAATTTGTTGTAACAAATTGATGGTCCTGCCTGGCCCTCCCCCCTCTTGGTGTCTGCACCTCCACCTCGACGAGCCACATTTGTTGCTCGTTGAGTTGGAGGTGCTGCGAAGAGTGTATATAAGTGCTGCACTGCCAAACTGGAGGTGCAGCTGCATTCTGTGTGTTGGAGCCCAGTTTAGGTTGGTTTGCTGCTGCTCCTCTCTGTTTTTATTCTTTAAATTAAGTGTGTATTTATATTTTTACTCTGTGCATTTGGGTCCCTTTCCTTGGTTTTGGGTACATGGTCCCAGTGCCCGCCATCTTCATTCATGTCTTCAGCCGGTGGGGGCAAACCCATGACACAAATTTGTTAACTCAAAGGCAAAATAATGTAGCTACATAATTTACAATAAATATTCTGAAAGTAAACAAATAGGTCTGTAAAGTAAAAGCCTGGAACGAAACTTTTATATTGGCCCTGGGGATCTGAAAACTTGTCCCTAATTCTATAGACACAACAACTCAGAATTACAAGTCTGTTCCCAGATCCCAGGGACCCATGCTGCCGATAAATGATATGTCTATGGGCAGCATAACGGAACTCTTGGCTGTCTGCCCCTGGCTGTCTGTCATGGCCGGGCTCTGTAAGGTCCTCCCTATACTGGTGGTGAATACGCAGAAAGCCATCATCACTGCTGTACTGCCTGAAGTGTGGTAGGTTGCTAGTACAGATGTTTGGGTCCTGGCGACAGCATTTTCTTTCTGTCCGCGAGCATGTCCCGGTAGTTCTGACAGGTGCACTATGGCACCCCTGGCGGTCCAGCAGATGGAGGGGGGGGGCATTATTGTTCTGGCGTAATGCCAGGACATCAAACACCAAGCCTGGTTGCCTCTGTAGGAAGTCATTTGTCAAGGACCGTAGGTCCTCAAGACTCAGATCTTCTAGGAGGTTCTGTGAGGTATTCAGGAAAAGGATTTACAAGGCCATAAACTGTAGGTTGATTATGTGCAAATCATCACTGCATAACAAGTGGTAAAATTTGTTACTCATAAAATACACCAATGGAGAAAGTTATGCAGTAGCACAGACTGACTGGTTATCTCCTCAAGTAACTGTCCAGGATGTTATGAGTGGCCAGTGAAATCCACTTGAAATGCTAGAAACTACTAACATTTAGCTTAAGAGAATGCATGTCCAACTACCCCACAAGTAGCCTACCAACCTGGGTTACAGACATTCTGTCATGGCAACAGTCCTCCACTCTTCTGTCCTCTTCAGCCCTGACTGCTGCTTCCCTATTTGTTCGTGTCCCTGTGCCCGTGTCTTTGTCTTTGCCTTTCCCTCCTTGACCAGAATGTCCCTTTTTCTTTCAGGTAAGACTGCCCTGCTGGACACTCATCATCATCATCGGTCTACCATAAGAGATGAAAACAGCCAGCTGGTTACACAATCTGCATCGCAAAAAAAACATGGGGAAGACATTTACCACAGGGCTGCCAACTCTCCTGCATTTGTTGAGAAATGCGTGAGATTCAGTGGCATATTCACATTCCCGTTCTGTAGGCAGCAATTACTCAATCAATGCAATGCATGTGCTTCACAATTGTTCAGATTGTTTCAATGAAATAAGACCAATAGAAATGTTTTTATGTTATTCAATTGCTTCCAACCCCCGAGTAAAGAAAAGCATGAAAAGTCTGGAGACATAATTGATTTCCATGTTACTAGTGGTGAAATCCACCGTTACGCATGAGAAACTGAAAAACCTCCATGCACAAGGACTTCAATTCCACCTGAGAAGCTCTTTCAAATGCGCAGATTAAATAATTGCAGACTACAGCCGGGAACGTGAATATGCCACTGAATCTAACTCATTTCTCACACCAAATGCGTGAGAGTTGGCAGCCCTGTCACGATTTCAAACTACAATTTGTTAAGGAGAGGTCAGGTGGACACCAGATGCAAGATCCAAAGTGTTTATTAAAGGATACACGAAGGCGACCGTGAAAGGTAGCCAGAACAATAGATTGGATTTTAACCCTTTACTCCCTGATTCCGCCTCCAGTCGAGATAATTTAGGTCGCTGTGCGGGCGAGTCCCGACTACAGGCGTGATAAACACATCGCTTCTGCCGGCGAATCCCGACTACAGTTGTGGTATTTAACTGTTGTGAAATGATGCATGATTGGCCGAGATGTGACATTCCAGAGGAAAACCTCGAATACCAGAAAGGGTCTAATAAAGCTTTATACAACTTCCGAAAACGATATTCCGTTCTTTCATTGGTCATTTTACAATATAAAGGTCAAAGTCTCACGCAATTATTGAATGAGATTTTCTTTCAAACGAACATGGATTCTAGCGATGGTAGTGGGTCAGAATGTGATGGTTTTACTGCAAACGATTTAGAGTTAGCTCAGGATAGACTAGATAGGTTATTAGAGGAAGCTTCAGACATCGATCTGAGTGATTTCAAAGATGATCTAGATGACAGTGTCGATGATGTACCCCTAGTGAGTTCGACAAAACAGTGCCGATAAAGGCGGCGCTGATGAAGCTCAGGAATCAGACACAGATATGTGGACACATCAGCTCACTGCTAAAGATATTGACGATTTTGTTTGGATTCCTGGACCTGTAACAATTTTTGATGAAACTAGACGGAAATGGACTTTTTCCATTTGATCATTGACAATTTATTATACCAAACATTTGCTGATGAAACAAACAGATAGCACAATGTAATGTAAAACACTGAATAGAAACAAACTTGAAAATAGTTTATGTGATGAACTGGACAAAAGACAATTAAATTTACTTTAATTTTAATTAATTTTTGGTGTGAATAAGGATTAAACTATTTGGAACAAGTTCTGAAAATTTGGTAAATG
The DNA here is from genome assembly GCA_029721435.1 of Gymnothorax reevesii. Taxonomy (NCBI): domain Eukaryota; kingdom Metazoa; phylum Chordata; class Actinopteri; order Anguilliformes; family Muraenidae; genus Gymnothorax; species Gymnothorax reevesii. The sequence continues at coordinate 78,172,723 of CM056575.1, forward strand.
AATATTAAGTATTAAGAAAGCTACACCAGCCATATTGTCTTAGGGCACCAGGGGTCAGTGGCTGCTAGGGCAGCAGTCTAAGATAGCTACTAGGGAGGAAAGAGTTAAAATGTCCATAAGTAGAGTCAAATATTTTTTGCGTTTTTCATGAGAACAGCATTATTTTTTGAAACTGGTTATAGCATCGATTTTGGGCCGAATGAGATGGCTGCCATGAAAGAAAGTGCGGACTAGGTTTAGCCAATGAAACACATCACAACAGGCACGTGATTTTAAGGAAGTGATGTCTGATCACTTTAGCTTCAGCTGAGAAAGAACAAGAAGACTGCCGAACAGTTTGGTCAACCATCATACCATGTTGATTCACAAGCAAAATAGTATTGTGAGCAGTTGAGTGTTTAGTGTTAAAACAAGCAGAGATGCCAAGTCTCACCCATTCGGCGTAGGTCCTACGCATTTTTTAGGCTTATTCACCATAGTCCGCAATTATTCATTGAATGCTTAATGAGATTCTCATGCGGAATTAAAATGCTTGTGCATTGAAGTTTTCGTTTCACTTGCGTAAAGTTGCAACCTCATTACAAGTTACATGGAAAGTGATTATGACTCCGGACTTCCCATGCGTCTCTTTACTCAGGGATTGGAAACAATGCATGTGTTCTATGATCGTTTAAATTGTTTTAATGAAATAAGACTGAGTGAATGTCTTCAGTGCACTTTGATTGAATAATTGCTGACTACAGCACAGAAACGTGAATGCCACAAAGAGGAGAAGACGTAAGCCTTGGTATCTCTGAATAAGATGCCTACTTGTTGGGCCTTTGGCTGTCAAAATATAGCCAGCGAGAAGAATAACAAGGCCATCTCTGGCTCTCTCCTGGCAGAGGGAACAAGACTCAGTTTCCATCCATTTCCATGGTCAAAGCCGGAAATGCTGAAAAAATGGTTAGATAATATCGGGAGAGAAGGAGCCATGCCAGGAAAAAAGTCAATACTTTGCTCGGTCCATTTCCTGCACAAATGTTTCGAAGATGATAAGTATGCGAAATACATGGGTTTGACTCCGAGATGAACGAAGGCCAGGAAGAGGCACCTGAAGGAGGACGCCATCCCCACAGAGTTCATTCACTGGCGTGCCCCAATGGCTAGATCAGCAACACTTTCAAGACTACAGAAACTTAAAAGTAGCCAACTGCTGAGTGAGGTAATACCTTACATGAGTTTTGACAGGACTCTGCACAATGTACTTTACATTACATTAACGTTACATTACAGGTCCTTAGCAGACGCTCGTATCCAGAGCTACGTACAACAGTGCACAAGATCAGTACAAAAGTGCAGAGCTCCTAGGAGACAATTGTTACAGATCTAAACCAATAACAAAAGGGCAAGGGCAAGGTCAAGTGAACAAGATGTGCAACAGAGGCAAGTGCAACAAAGAGGCAGATTCAAGTGTAAGGGCAATAAAATAAGTGCAACAAAAGGGCAACATGTCAAGTGTAACAAAGGGGCAGGAAAATCAAGTAAACTGACAAAATACGGTGCAACAAAATGAAGGGAAACCAAATCAAGCGGTAACAATCAGGGAATAAGGTAAACAGAATTAAGTGCAACAAATCAAGGGATGTAGGGACAGAATTCAGGGCAGTGGAGTAGGGAATGCTTGAAGTTAAAACTCATGGTGAGACTGGCTGGGGAATGAAAGAGTATGAAATTATCCAGGAACTGTTGAAATATGGGCATTGGGTAATATATCAATTATGTATGATGGCGCTTGTCTTGCTGGAAAAAAGTGACTCGTTCTCTACCTCCGAGACAAGAGCCGCTCAGTGTATGTTACATCACTGCTGGAGGATCAAACCGCTAATTTGGCGGCCGCGTAGGGGTCGTTTGCATCGATTTTTATCTGTTTTGTACTTTTGTATTTGGTCAAAAAAAAATCACAAAAAAATTGGATTTACTTTTCAGACTCTGCTAACATATGTCTATCATTGTAACGTTATGTATGTGCTGCCTTCGTGTATCCTTTAAAACACAAAACACCAGGAGAAAGTTGGCAAACAGGTCAGAAACAAAACACCGTGCACATGCACTGAACGATTGGAAAAACTAAGGTACACTGCCAAAGGCAGCGGGAAACAGAAGTACTCACTCCAAGAGTGGTTAAACTAGAAAAACAAAAACTGGACCCAACTAAACTGATGGACAAACTGGGAGACTCAGACAAGGGGTAGACAAGGTGTGGGCGCAGCAAAACACAAGGCTTGGGAATCATACAAAGGAAATACTCAGGACGGCACAGGAGCAGAGATTTCACAATGCAGAGCAAAGCCAATACAAAGTTCCGTCCGATATCGCTTCTCATTTTGCCACAGATATAGAGAGAAGGCGGGGACTCAGAATGCAATCTCGAAAGGAAACAGAAACACATGGGATCAATTACATGAGAACCAGGTAAACAATAATGACTCGAGACAAGACGCTGAGACAATTAATCAAACTAGACAGTTTAGATTGATGCAATCTAAATGTGACGAGTAAAAAGCAACATGAAAGAAGCAAAGGAAAGCATATGTTTAAACGAAGTTAATTAGGGAAAGCTTAGGCAGGAATTATGAAAACTAGAAACACTCGCACTCGCTAATAAGTCAATTTCGGTTTTTTACAACATTACGAAGTATATACAACCACCCTCAAATAAGTGCTAGTTAGTACGGGTTAGTAATGATCCTATCAGAGAACACATTTACTCAGAGTTTAACAAGACCCAAAATCAAGAAAAGGTGGAAGCCGATTCCGAATGAGGTAACGTGATTAGATAACGAGACGCAGGCATGCTGAAGGCTATCACACGACATCACTGGAGTTTGGGCAAAGAAAGAATCGAACATCAGATGGCGGGAATGAAAGCTGAAAAATAAAATGAAAGAGAAGCACAAGCACAAATACGCACAAAGACACATGAGGCAGAACCAATTACCGTTTACAACCGTTCTATAACAGTATTAGATAGATTTATTCTCACAAATGTTGGTTCAGCATTAGGGCTTGACATTAGCTAACGTTATGTTGATGCTAGCTTGCTCAACAGCAGCGAATGTTATCTAGCAAATGAATTTATTTTGGATGAACAATGACACGTAATTTGGACATATTTACTGGATCGGGCGATGGGGAGTAGCATTAAGATGTCATCGTACAGAATCACTTGACATCAACTGACGTTCATTCATGTGTTAACATTTCAGAGTTTTGTATTCAGACTGACCCTGTTTGGATTGTACATAGTCGGCCATGGCTCTGGGGTCGTTGGGAAGGTGGGGGCAGAGGCTTGATGGGAGGAGGGACTGTGCTGTTTCTCGATTGTTACACTAGGGTAGACAAACTCACTTTCTGCATGTATACTCCTCCCCTTTTCTTTGGAGTGTGAAGAGTATGAATTTCATTTTTGTCTGCCATTACATAGGGCCACTTTAACACAATACAATTTAATTCTAGTATCGAAAATGTTTTATTACCATTACCGAATGGTGCAGAGCATAGATGGAGTACCACCGAACATCAGATGATATAACTTACGCCAACCAATTTTGTTAGGAAACAGCGCAACAAGCTGATTGTTTAAATTGTTCAGTGGTATAAAGCGATTTTCTTTCCTGCTTTAAATTTCTTTGAGACTGAGCGCAAAAATACAAAAGCCATTTTATTTGCAGTCCTGCCCAATAGTTGTACATATACAGCGCACCACGCAATTCGCATGTGGCAGTTTGAACCTCAATGCATTAAAGTGCAAGCATGCACCCTGAAAGCCTCTGGGCAGCATTTATTTGTTTGACACCAGCCTCCCGGAGGGTAGCTTCAGGATAGAAAATGCAGATCATGGTATATATTTGCGAGGACAGAATGTTGCCATGCTAAGCAAGACAGAAAGGTTACAGTTACAGTTGCAGTAGCTTGAAATAATGTTCCTATATTCCTTAATTCTCAAGGCGTAATTAAAAATTTCACACACTCGCCTATTACCAAAGCATTTAACATAACGTAACATAACATGAATGGCAAGAACAGGCCTTTCAGCCCAACTAAGCTCGCCAGTTTCTTTATACTATTGTGAATAGATCCCTTCAGATAATAAATGACTCAATGGTATCTAACTTTAGGTCAAGCCTGCTCTTGAAAACCCCCAAGGTCTCTGCCTCAACAATATGGTCAGGTAAGCTATTCCACATATTCCACATCCACAAATTACTCTTTGGGTGAAGAAATATTTCCGAATGTCAGTGCTAAATTTACCTTTGGTCAACTTCCATTTGTGATTTCCATTTCTACTCACAACACTTGGTCGAAGGAATCCTACATGATTCACTTTGTTAATCCCTTTAACATATTTAAAGACCTCAATCAAATCACCCCTAAGTCTCCTTTTCCTAAGACTGAAGAGATTAAGGATCTTCAGCCTCCTCTCGTAGCTTTCATCTTTTATACCTGGAATAAGCTTGGTGGCTCTTCTCTGAACTTTCTTTAGAGCCTCTATATCTCTCTTAAAGTATGGTCCCCAGAATTGTACACAATACTCCAGGTGTGGTCTAACGAACGTGTTGTACAAAAGAAGCATCACCTCCTTAGATTTGTACTCAATACTTTTGGCAATGTATCCTAGCATCCGACTAGCTTTTTTAACTGCTATGGCACAATGGCTAGAACCTGTGAGGGTTTGGTTAACAATCACTCCCAGATCTTTCTCTTGTGCAGCACATTCCAGTTTTTAAACCTCCCATGAAGTAATCCCGTCTTATGTTTTTATTACCTACATGTACAACTTTACATTTTGCTAGATTAAATTTCATTTGCCACATTTCTGCCCAATTCTGGATTCTATCCAAATCGTCCAGAATCACTTTAGTGGACCGTAGACTATTTGCTAAACCCCCCCATTTAGTATTATCTGCAAATTTAACCAATCTGCTCTCAATATTCCTATCAAGGTCATTAATGTAAATGAGGAACAGCAGGTTCCCACCAGTTCCACATGAATTTACATAACACTGGCTTTCAATATCGTGAACATATAAAACAAGGTTGTAGTTAGTCCCACCAGTGCCAACACATAACTAATCATGGGCTAATCATAGGCTTGACTAAAAAGATAAGTTTTCAGCCTACTCTTGAAGATAGAGAGCGTGTCTTAAGCCCAAATTTGTCTTGGGAGATTTTTCCATAAAATTGGTGCTTTGTAAGAGAATGTTCTGCCTCCAATTGTAATTCTAGACATATTTGGAATTTTCAAGTAGTCAGCACCTTGTGAACGAAGTAATCTTGGGGGGAAGTAAGGAATGAGAAGACTGCAAAGATATTCCAGGGCAAGTCATTTAAAGCTTTGTAAGTTAGTAATAGTATTTTGCACTCAATTCTGAATTTTACAGGCTGCCAATGAAGATTTTTGAGCATCGGGCTAATGCGATCATATTTCTTAGTCCTAGTCAGAACCCTAGCTGCAGCATTCTGCACTAATTGAAGACGTTTCAGGGCCGAGCTAGTGCAACCAGACTGTAATACATTGCAATAGTCCAGGCGAGAGGACACAAATGCGTGAACCAATTCAGGTGGGACCCCGAAGAATATATTAATGACTGATTTGTTTGTGTTTTTTTGTTTTGTTCAGAGTGTATGACGTTTAATGACAATAAAAAAGGAATTAAGAAAGTCAGCGTACTTCCTTCAGTTTGCCGCGCCCCACCTGCATGTTCTCCATTCCCCCTAATAGTCGACATTAAGAGCGCTTTAGACCTCCCGTAAGTTACGACTGTTACGCACGCTCTCAGAATCGACAGATGGATTGTAAATATCACAAAACATACTAAGAGGGATTCATCAGCAGTCAGAGCTCGTAAACCCTAAGAGGACTTCGAGAATAAGGCAACAGATTCTTAGTGACCCTGCATAGAGGACGTGGTGCAATTGCAAAATGAGCTGAGAAATTAGCTAAAGTAGGTAGGCAAAGCATCTTTAAATAAGGGCGGATTGTTTTAAGATTTGCCAATTGAGTGCCTGGAGGGAATCAGCTGAGCTGTCATCTGATATGGGCTTGGCTTGCGTTCGGTCCCATCACTAATGAAGGCATGCTTGCGAGCTAGATGTGACTCCGTGGCCTGCCTGAACTAAGACTGTGCTCAATTTTCTTTGATGAATGGCCAAATATGTGAGTATAAAGCAGACTCAGTGTTTCTTCCTGGGGCTTCGCACACTCGTATTTACTTTAAGTGTATTTTTGTATTTAATTCCTTGTTTTCATCCTCCTTTTGCTTTACTGTTATCTCTCGTCTTTGGTGTTTGAATCTTGGTCAAAAAATATATTTGTTCGGGATTCTATTCCCCGTTAGGTCTGGTCTGGCAAGTCTTTCTTCCTCCAGTATTTTTTTCATTTATGTCTGTTTGTGTGCTTCGATCCTCTTGGTTTGACACCATGACTCCAGACCTTGTACCTGCCCTCCAACTTTGCAAAAGCCTGATCCCTCTTTATTCCAGTTTGCCACCACTGCCAAACCCTGGACCGGACCGTCTTCTAACCACCCTCTTCTCGTCTGAGACCTGCAATGGGATCTTGTGTTCTACTTTCTGCCAGAATAGTCAAGCTAACTTCATGGAGCCAGCATATCACTCTCTTTTTGCTGAGGCAGTCCGCTTCCAGGGAATTTGCTTTGGGCAACAGGAGCCTGAATTATGCCAACAGCATCAGTTGGGGCAATCGCTATTTAGCTTTCTTCTATTGCCAAGATCTCCTGGAATCCAGCTGCTGTTGCCCTGATCACCAGTTCTCTTGTTCTCCAAGTCCAAGCCCAGCCTTCAACACCCTAACAGCTCAGTCTTGCATTGCAGCAGCAGTATCCCTCCTGCCCCAGTTTCCTGTGTTAGTGTTCTGTGCTGTCTGACCTCCAGCCATCCTTCTTCCCCATGGAGCGTTCCAAGTTGCGTTTGCCATCACTCCCCTGACGGGAAAAGCCCGCCACTGGGCCACTGCACATTGGGAGGCTGGCATCCCTGCTACCCACACCTTCCCTGCCTTTGTCGACACTCTGGGTTTACTGCGCTTTGCACCAGCTTCACCAGTGCAACATTTCTGTGTTGAAGTATTCAAGTTTCACACATGAGCAGGCTCCGCCAGCTGGGATCCTCTGGCCTTTAATGACATCTTTATGATAGGATCCATGGTAAACTCACCACTTGTGTCCTTCCTCCTGAGCGGTGGACCTGGCGCTACCGGTGGATACATACCTACAAGACAGACAGAGGGATTACCATGCTCACTTCTGTGCTTCCACTCCATGAGTTGTCTTTCATATCATTATATTGATATGGAAAACAAAAAATAGACGTCTGTGAAGAAACCAAAATTTTTTAAACATCTTGCATTCCAAAAATATTTGCACAGCACTATATTTACCCAGTAAGAACCATAATTAATTGGACAATTACATTTTTTTTTTGTTTCTGTACACTACCACTGAGTCTGTAAGAATAAAATTTCAGTGAGTTAGAATTGCAGACTTGAAGCTTAAAGTTGAGGGTATTTTCATCCATATCTTATGAACTCGTTAAAAATGCTGACAGTTCGCTAGCTACGTATACAACCGCCTATGCAGATTTATCCTTGACTGTCCATATACGACTCACCACTGTACCCTGTATGAAAACCTCAACCTACCATCTCCCACTTCAAGAAGACAGCAGCACTGGCTGCAGTTTATCTTCAAATGCATTCACTTTACCTACCCACAATATCTGAAACAACTGCTCATACCATACACATCATCACATCAACTTAGACACTGTTCACAGGTTTACTTTAATATACCCACATCAGCTGGCAAAAAATCATTTATGTTTAAGGCTCCCTGTGACTGGAACAACCTACCTGTCCATATGCGTTCGATAACGTCTTTTCAATTGTTCAAAACTGCGCTGTCCTCTCATCTTGAAACTACCTGCTCTTGCTTTCACTAATCATCAATATCATAATAATAGAACAATTATGCAATGATCCATCTGTTTTGTCTTTGTGTCTTGTTGTTTTGTTCTCATTTATGCTGTGTTTTGTGTTCTTTTGTTTTTCTGTCTAGTTGATCTGTCTGTATAATATTGTCTGTCTTTATGAAGTGTATTTGTATTAAGAGGACACCCTCGAAAACGAGATGGTTTCATCTCAAGGGATTGTTCCTAATAAAGAATTTATAACAACGTGCTATGCCAGCAGACTGATTTCAGCTCGCTGACTGCGGAAACCGTGATAAGTTCATTGTAATTGTGGGTAGCAAGTAAGGTACAGTCCGCATAATCGCGCATAATGTTGGGTTATGCATAATCTCCGTTTCAGATTAATGCTGCGATTTGATATTGCTGGCAAATGACCATGGTATAAGCGGGATAATCAACTCAAAGGTGAGCATTCCACAGTTTTAAAGCTCTTCGCGGAGGCAACCACCCGACGCGAACTCTGCGTCGTGCATTAAAACCGTGGAATGCACACCTTCTCATTAATTATCCCTTACTTATAATTTTCTGCAAGCTCTGGCTTCCTGACTGTGTACCAAGTAGTGCAGTGCAGTCACGTTGGTTGTATTTACGGAAGTGGGGGGGGGGGGTTGTGGGAGAGAAAAGAAATCAGTAGTGAAGGTATCAATGCGCTGTCGAAGTGCGCAGAAGGTGTTACTACGCCTGTCATTATAGTACGCACTTCCCACAGCATAGAAAAAGCCACTTTTGGATTTGCGTTCCCAAACCCGAACTCATGTCACTGGTCATATAAAGCTTTGTAATAAGGAAAAACGTGGAAGACTTTGGTTGCATCTAACTACAGCCCCGCAAAATACCGTTGACCACAATGAGTCTAGCTACAAATGCAAACAGGAGTGGCAGCCCGTCTGGCTGACTGGGTGGTCGCTCAAAGCTCGGAGAGGTACGTATCATCTCGTCTCATTTCATAGAAAAACATATTTCATTATGAAATTACGGTGGACTGTTCCTTTAAGCTTTCATAGCAAAACCTGGCTGGTTTTCATGGGATCCTATGGAGTGAGCTGCTATTGTCCCCTTTCAACTTCACCAGGCGTCACTGCATGTCTCATGGAATGCACATATGCATGGAATAAATTATATACAGAACCTTGTTGTACTTATGCAAAAGCCACATGATTTGACTGACCACAAATGACAACTGTGAAATTTTTTCTTAGTGGACAGTGTACTCGAGGTAGTTTCACCAAGCACTGATAACACACAAAACAATTGAACACTTGTAATAATGCCTGGATTTCCTTTCATAGTAAATGATACATTTTTTTTATTGAATATAGCATACAATGAATGTGTAATGCTTAAATTGTGGTGAAAAATAATTATTTTGTCATCGAGGACCCCAAATATGTACAGTTCCCACTACAAATAGATCGTTGAAAGCATTCAACAAAATCATCATTCTGAGAGCAACATATTTAGCTAATGCTATAATCTCCAATTTTTGTTCGAAGTGTTGTATAAAAATGTGTCTAAAAAAATGGGACACTCAACTTTTGGAATGTTGCATAGTGTTGTTTCAGATTCAAGAAATTCACGCAAATGGAAGCCCCCCACCACTGCTGTAAAGGGAGACAAGTTTCATAAGCACTTTTCCTGGATGCGAGTTACTTCCCTTGATTAACCAACTGCAGCTTTGTTACATTAATTTTATTCACTTGGGTTACTGAGGTTGAAATGTGCCGCATCCCAAAAACAGGACAGTGGTCATTAAAGGGTCAATAATGGATGAGATTTGAAGACAAACACTGATAAACTCAAGGCCTCTTGAGTGTCTCTACAGGGTCACAACATGAGGGGCTGTCTGTATAAATGGAAATTAGAACAATCTGTAATTTTTCAGCCATTTCACAGACAGTTTTTCAAACACTGACTGAATTAAGCCAAAGATAGTAGTTGACTAAGTTGGTCAAACTGTGCAGGTGCCAATCCCTGGGGAAAAATGCGGGTTTGAGGACCGTGCTCTGCAGCTGTACTGGGGTTATCAGGCCCACACTGGAGATTGAATCAACAATTCTCTGAGTACCTGTCCATCACAATGGATGGGTTTTTTTAGAGCAAGAACTTCCACCTGAAGTTGCTGTCATTGTGTCCTCACACCCTCACCCCCAACATGGGTTTCAGCAGCCTGACATCAAAACCTCAATCTCCAGGCACCTCATACAACTTGTCTAAAATTTGTGTCATTCATTACCTCTCCTTGAGAATCCAGATTGTTTCCCTACTCCATTCCTGCTCGATTTATGGGGAACAGGTACAGGCACACTTTAATGTACGCGGTGAATGATATTTATCAAGCAGAGCACTTGATATTAATGTGATTTGATTTTCTATTCCCATTCACCTGATTATCTCTGATCCTCAATTACATTTCAAACATATTATGAATGAGGTGCTATATAAAGCAGTTTGTTTAAGCCTAACATCCCCCAAATGGTACGCCGGCACTACAGGATTTTCAATAGCATTCAGTGAGCCTCTGACCCTTAAACGCCTAATTGCTTTCAAGTTGTTCTTGTTTAAGATTGCTAGATCAATAATCACAGTATTTACAAACTGAAAAATCAAGACCAATATGAAAGCCTGTAATTATAAAGAAATTATAGAGAAATGACAGATTGCAGATGGGTGACAGTGACAACAGGCTTAATAGTGATATTGCAGGGATGTAAAACATAAAAGTAATAATAGTAAGTTAATCCAAATCTTTCTTGAATTCCATCTCCCATTTTAGCATTTTTTTTTCAGCAGTGCAACCTAATTTATTTTAAGATTGCATTTAATAAAAATGTTTTCAGCGTTGAAAAAACAGGTTACATTCGCTGGGAAGAGCAGTTGCAAACTCCTTGTGGTGATGCTTGTTGTGAATGTGATGCTATTAAAATGAAGTAATCGAATTACCAGAACTTCATACATCGAAGCGTTGCTAATTTAATAATTTAGTAAATTGGTTATTAGTGCATCTTGAAAGTTTGACACATGGCCTGCATTTTAAATCATTTTAAATGCATGCCATGTGTGGAATTTTCATAGTTGCAAAAGCATTGATGCAGTTATTATTATTCGGTTCATGGGAAAGTTGAAAGAAGGCTACACTATGTGATTTTAAGAACCATAATTATCTAATTCATTAATAAGATAGTAAATTTAAACCTTATCTAACTACCATCTACAGCAGCATTTACTGCATTACATTCTACTCTAAGATGGAATTTTGAGACATTTGAGTTATTGCCGTCATGCAATCTGAAAATATGGCCTTCCCTACTCCTGGAGAAGTATGCCACCGGATGCTCAATGTCATCAGTCACTTCTCTGTAGGAGCACAGATCCACAAGCTTAGTTGCTAGCATCGACCGCGATGGAGAGAGGTTAGTTGAAGTCAGGAGATTTGAGCACGGGGAAGTGACACAGCAGAGACTTCAGGTGATCAAAGGCTCTTTGACATGCTTCATCCCAAGTGAACTTACGCCTTTCTTCAGTTGGTTGATGAGACTGAGAACAATCTCAGCAAAGTTCTTGCAGAACTTGCGGTAGTACCCAATCATTCCAAGGAAGGGACGCAAAGCTTTTTTGTTGTTAGGAACTGGAAAGTCTGTAATGGCTTGGGCTTTAGCATTTATAGGTGCCATCTTGCCCTAGCCTATGACGTAGCCAAGATACGTGACAGCCGCACAACCAAAGTCACTCTTGTTCAGGTTAACAGTCAGGTTAGCCTGAGTCAAGCGCTGGAACAACGTCTCTACATCTTTCAGATGTTCCTCCCAGGAGTCACTCCATGTGATCAGGTCGTCGATGTACGCACCCGTGTGTGGAAATCCAGCAATTGTAGACTGTATCATCCTTTGGAACGTGGCTGGGGCGTTTTTCATACTGGTATAAGCCAGATGGTGTGGCAAAAACAGAGATGCTCTTGGCCCTCTCAGTTAAGGGCACACACCAATAACCCTTCAATAAATCAATCTTGGTCAGAAACTTTGCTTGCCTTACTCTATCGATACAACCATCAATCCTAGGTATTGGAAACACACCAGTTCTAGTTACAGCATTGACTTTGTGATAATCTGTACAGAATCTTGTTCTTCCATCAGGTTCTGGAGCTAGCTAACAGGGTGAACTCCAATCTGAGTTAGAGGGTCTGATGATATCATATTCTAACATGTAATCAACCTCTTTCTCAGCAATCTTCCTATTTTCAGGATTCATCCGGTACAGATGCTGTTTTATTGGTTTGGCATCACCAACATCGACATCATGAGAGGCTATAGAAACTCTCTTGGCAACATCAGAAAATAGATCTTTATATTTCTTGATCAACCTCTCAAACTGATCTTTCTGTGAGGGTTCTAAGTGCTGGAGTATTACATCAAGATTTTCCAACACTTCAGAATTTGACAATTTATATGAAAGAACTTCAGCTTTGATTCTAGGTTCATCATCTTGAAACTCCCCTTCACAAGTCTCGGCTATGGGAGGATCTGAAGTAACAGCTGCAACCCTAGCATTCCTATCATGATAAGGCTTCAGCATGTTAATGTGACAGAACTGTTTTGGCTTTCTCCTATCTGGAGTCTTCACTATGTAATTGAAATCATTGAGTTTTGTTAGAATTTCATAAGGACCCTGAAATCTGGACTGCAAGGGAATCTACACAAGGACCTTGTCTCCTGGTTTAAACACACGGCTTCCAGCCTTATGATCATACCAAGTTTTCATTTTTCTCTTGGGTAGTTCTCTTTGGCTAGGTCACAAGCTGCATGCAATCTTTCCTTGAACTTGCTAACATAGTCTAACAGACTGATATGCGGTTCTTTCTCTTGCGATTGTTCAAACAATAGCAAAGGTCCTCTCACTTCATGGCCAAACACTAGCTCAAACGGACTGAATCCAGTAGACTCTTGCACTGCTTCTCTAGCTGCAAACAACAGCAAATGAACACCTTCATCCCAGTCTTTCTCATGATTATAACAATAAGTCCTCATCATTGTCTTGAGAGTGGAATGAAACCACTCTAAGGCACCCTGACGCTCTGGATGATAGGCACTGGAAAGAATCTGCTTCTCACCTAGTTCATACACAACCTGCTGAAACAATCCGGAAGTGAAATTGCTACCTTAGTCTGACCAAATTTCCCTGGGAAGACCAAACAATGTGTAGAACTATATCAAAGCTTTCAAGATTGCAGTTGCCTTGATGTTGCGTAGAGGTATGGCTTCAGGGAATCTGGTAGATGCACACGATTGTCAACAAGTACTGATTTCCAGATCTAGTTTTGGGTAATGGACTAACACAATCAACAATGACCTTAGAGAAGGGCTCCCTTAATGAAGGGATAGGCTGCAATGGAGCTACAAGTGGGTCTAACTGGTGTTTTCCAACTACCTGACAAGTGTGACAGGTTTTGCAAAAGTTGGAAACGTCTTTCCGAAGTCCAGGCCAGAAGTGTTTCATGATCTTGTCAACAATCTTATTAACACCAAGATTACCTCCTAAAGGCAAACTATGAGCCATTGTTAAGATCTCATTCCTGTAGACCTTTGGAACAACAATTTGCTTGACCACTGCCTAATCTGCTTTGACAAGGATATCAGGAGGGCGCCACTTCCGCATCAACACTCCATCCTTGAGATAATACCCAACTGGAACTGCGTCTATTTCTTCATCAGGAAGGGCTCTCTTCTTTAGCACACAAATTTCAGAATCATTGGTTTGCTCCAGAATCAACTACTTTCTGGACAGACACATCAGAATCACTAGACCCATCTGGCTGGCTGAACGGAGAACTGATAAACGAGTCTGATAAGTCCTCAAACTGAGAAAACATAGTAGGCTGAACAGAGTCATGAGGCGAACCACCTGAGTCATGACTATTCAATGTGCTGGACGGCACCACATAGTCTTCTTCATGAGCCTTCTTGGCCATAGCACAGGCCACTGCACAGGAAAGATACAGAAAAGAGTCTTCATTACCATCTTCAGTGCTCGGCTGTGAAGTAAGATGAACAGGGGGAACTACATTGCCTAGCAAAAGAGAAACACCCTTGATTGGTAGACTTAACATAAGTCCCACCTTTACCTGTCCTGTAACTAAATCTGACTTTAACAATACAGAGTGCAGGGGTACAGATACAATCCTCCCTTCAATACTTTGTACAAGTATTAAATCCCCAGAAGCGGTCTCATCACGTAACTCCAAGGAGTCCATCAACAAAAGTGATTGAGAAGCTCCGGTATCCCTTAGGACAGAGGTGGACAATTCCGGTTCTGGAGGGCCTTTGTGTCTGCAGGTTTTTATTTCTATCGATTACCCTGACTAATTTTATCCCCGAACGCCGATATTATGTTTTTGGTCCGACCGCCGCCGCACTACTTGTTAACGCGATAACTTCAGTAATATTTCAAGTACAAATTTCAAATTTTGCACAAAAGTAAGTATCATAAAGAGGAAGAACTGATTCGATTTTGGACAATTTACAATGTCTAGATTGGCCACCAGGGGCCAAAAACTGATTTAGGTGTTAACGCGATAACTGCAGTAATATTTCAATTAGAAATTCCAAGTTTTGCATATAAAGAAATATCATAAAGAGGAAGAACTATTTTGATTTTGGACAATTTACAATTTCTAGATTGGCCACCAGGGGCCAAAAACTGAAAAAATCACTGTTTTATCATATCTCTGGAAATATTTGTCCGATTGACCTCAAATCAAGTGCAAATGAAAGGTCATGACCGGAGGATCTGTCCCACGATGACATTATACCTGTTCGATTCAAAATTCTGACACAAGGTGGAGCTTTGTCACTTAAAATTCACCATTTTTGCTATATCTTTGGAACTATTTCTCCAATTGACATGAAACTATGTGAAACTGCAAGGTCATGACCTCACAACGCGTCACATAATGACATCATACCTGTATGGTTCAATATTTTGCCACCAGGTGAAGCTTTGTGAGGGAAATTACCATTTTGGCCATATCTTCAGAACCATTTGTCCGATTGACCTGAAATTAAGTTCAAATGAAAATCTATTCAAAGTCTATTCAAGGATTGGGGAATTGGAGGATTGGGGGCGTTCGGGGATATACCCCCAGCCGTGGCCTCCGACTGCATAAGCCTAGTTTATACCTGGAATTAGCTTAGTGGCTCTTCTCTGAACTTTCTCTAGAGCCTCTATATCTTTCTTAAAGTATGGTCCCCAGAACTGTACACAATACTCCAGATTTGGTCTGATTAATATGTTGTACAAAAGTAGCATCACTTCCTTAGATTTGTACTCAGTACTTTTGGCAATGTATCCCAGCATCCGATTGGCTTTTTTCACTGCTACGGCACAATGGCTAGAGCCTGTGAGGGTTTGGTCAACAATGACTCCCAGATCTTTCTCGTGTGGAGCACATCCCAGTTTTAAACCTCCCATGAAGTAATCCCGTAATGTTTTTATTACCTCCATGTACAACTTTACGTTGCACTGCATTAAATGTCATTTGCCACATTTCTGCCCAATTTTGGATTTGATCCAAATCATCCTGAATCACTTTAGTGGACTCTAAACTATTTGCCAAAGCCCCCAATTTAGTATCATCTGCAAATTTAACTAATCTGGTCTTAATATTCTTATGAGGGTCATTAATGTAGTTGAGGAACAGAATGGGTCCCAACACCGATCCCTAGGGGACGCCACTCCCCACTATACCTACCTCAGATGAGGAGATACTGACCACCCCTCTTTGTGTTCTGTCCTGTAACCAGTTTTGAATCCACTCCAGAATACCTTTCTGTGTTTTCTGTGAAAAAAAACTTGGTTAGCGTGTAAAAGAAAGGCCAAACCGCATGAAAATATGTGCGTTTATCCTACATGTAAACGGGGTCCAAAGCTCAGGTAATGAAGACACTTGGGGGTCAAAGAGAGCAAAAGTGGGAGGGTAGCTGTTTCCACATGTTTACTGAATGTAAGAAATGTGCATTACATAATACAGCTAATAAATTATGTAAATCGGTTTTATTTTTGTGAACAATTTTTAGCACTATGTTCAGTCTTATCAGGTGGATTGGAAGATACATATTTTATTTATTTGAAAATGGGCGGGTGTTCGCATTAAGTGATTTGTTACAAAGATATATAAGTAAATGGTTTTATTTCCCTTGATAGTTTGTATTGATGGGGAAAAATAAACCATGTACAGAGATCTGAAACTAAGATGCATTGAGAATCTTTTAATTATCAAATTGTGACCCTCTAAATCAAAATTGAATTGAATCATGAGGTGACTGACTATTCCCACCGACTGCTTGTATCCATTGATGAAAACGTTGCCATCTGCAGTAATTTAAAAAACTAGAAAAGCACCCAGAGAGCGCAGACCTCCGCCAGGGGGCAGCAAAACCCAAAAACACAGCGATTGGAACTCCAGCCCATTGGAAAGACCTGAAATCTTGAACTTTGGCGTATATCTCGGCAGTACTTTGGCCTAGATACGCCTAAATTTCATCACCTGTCCCTTGACTTAATACCCACCTTCTCTGAAAATTTCATCCAAATCTGTTCAAAACTTTTTGAGTTATTTTAGAAACCAACAGACAAACAAACAAACAAACAAACCCCGGCAAAAACATGACCTCCTTGGCGGAGGTAACTAAGGATCCAATCCATCGTGATGCATTGTGATATCGAATTGAATTGAATCGTTAACAAGATCATTGTAATTGAATTGTTATGGCCCCAATTTGTTATTACATTTATAACACAACAGCAACAGCAAGGGATGACAGACACAGTTTTTAAAACTCAAACACATTTAATTAACAAAGACAATAACAACTAACTAACCTACAACTAAGACCAAGATTGATTAATAACAAGAAAAAAAATATTTACAGTCCCTTGTTTTGGTGGGGTGGCTTGGTGATGTCCTGGGTGAGGAAAAATGCTCAAATACAGGCAAAAATCCACAAAAGAAACTTCACAGGTCCTGAACAGAAATGACAGGTCTGGTCACATGTATCCTTCTTCTTGCAATTTCTCCTACTACTCCACTGTCTCAATTCTTCTCCTTATATCCTCTTTTGCAGACCCCACCCACATTTAGACCTCTTTTTTTTTATTTTCGGGGACTTGCCCCAGACATGTCCAGGACATGTCTAAACATAATCCCAGTCTGAGTTTAACAAAAAAAAAAGGTAAATACTGCCATCCAGTGGCCTATATTCACATTCCAGAATAAATCGTGAGTACAGTGAAGATCCACTCTCCTAGTAAAATGAGGGGAGGATTTTTTCATATAACTTCAAAAAAATTCGCAGCCACTTCCGGACTCAGATAGCATTTCCTCACAGTTCCCACCGAGGTCTCCTCAGTGCGTAAAACCGCTGATGTTAAACACACAATATTGATCCAATACAGCCAAGTCAACAACAGAGGACACTGTGGTGGACAGGCCATGGCTAATGACAAAGTCCAGAGTGTGTCCACTGTTGTGGGTCGGCTGCATGACGTGCTGTGTAAAATCCATTGAGTAAAGTAGGTCAATAAAACCTTTAGATAGTTGATCTGACAACTTATCTATGTGCAAGTTAAAATCTCCAGATATTACAATCATCTTATAGGAGGCGTGGATTATTCATAAACTGTTTGCACACTGTTTTGGTGGTCTGTATACTGTGACACATAAAATTGGAGGGCTGCTAAAAACTAAGGTGTGGTATTCAAAGGTAGAGTACAAATCATAACTGAAAATGTAGCAGCAAAATTGAAGCAGGACCACCACCCTTCCTACCCTTCCTAATAGAAAAAATAGAGCTAAAATTTGGTGGGGAAGCCTCAGTGAGAACTGGTGGTGCTTCCACACCCAGCCATGTTTCTTTAAAAAATAAGCAATCAATCTTGTTATCTAAAATCAAATCATTTGTAATAAATGTTTTACTTGTAAGAGAGCAAAAGTTTAAAAGTGCCACATTGTAGGAACAAACAATTACTGGCACCAGAGCCTCGCCCAGGGGGGTAATGGTCACAACATCAGCCAGGGTAAAATTATAGCACACGGGAATTAACTCATCGCCCCGCAGCTGGGGCACCGTGACACCCGATAACTGCAGCACCCCCCCCCCCCCAAAGTCCAACAGCGCATCATTCTTTTTCAAAAAGTCCAGGCCAAGCAGAACACTTGAGTAGATTCCCTCAATACACAAAAAGTGTGCTGCCAACACGTGGGTCCAAATCGGAAAGTGATGTCAATTGCAACTAATGTATCTAACATTTGTCCATTGACTGCTCGTGTGTCAATGTAGTTCTTTTTCAAGGGCAGGTTTCTCAGGGCGGGCACTGGCATACAAAAGTCTGCGCTAGTCAATGACTCATGGACTCCTGAGTCCAGTCACATGGAAACCTCATTGCCCTCAACCATCCTCCTGACTTAAGAGGTGGGAGGGGGGTCTCCACTTTCCACAAAAGCAGTGTCCTCAGAAATGCTATTTGGTAAAGGGCTCTCAGTCAGGAAAGCCGGTATCTGGCCTGCAACACCAGCTACTGACCGTTTCTGTGATGGTTATTGTCAGTGTCCGGCTGCTGTTCCAGGAAATGCACTCCACACTTCTTTGGCTCCCACCCCCGTCGGGCACACCACCCAGGGCTAGGGCTCCCTTCCCTAGATAGCTGCGGTGTACACCCGTACATCCGAGTCACAGAAACGTTCATTTTCTGGGCAGCTTCCTTTTTCCGGAAACGACCCACGATTTGGGGAGCGACCCCAGCATCCGTCACAGGAACCCCTCGACTGACATCCAAACTAACCACAGGCACAGCTACAGCAGCCCCCAGAGGGCGAGCGGAATCCACATTCCCTCCTGTCATATCTCCTAGCCCTCAGCTTCTGATTTTCCTCATATATCTTCTTCATTTCCATCCACATAGCATACACATCTTTTGTCAATCAATCCACAGCCCTCTGCAGGCTATCAGAAGCTGGCGCAGACTGCACAGCTTTATTATCCCGCAGAGAAGAAGCACCCGCATATGTACTCACGCAATTTCTCTGTAGGGCCGCCCTGGCATTTTCACAATGTTTCTGCTATGATCAAAGCCTCCCCCAAGTCGGTGGCACCCTGCTCCAGACATTTGGCTCTCAGCGCCAGGTCCAAGCCGCCAAGAAAGCACCAAAACTTTTCCTCCCTCTGCGCCACATTGCCGTAATCTGCAATGCCTCTGCAACCAGCCGGCTCACGTCAGCAGCATACACATCCAAGCTTTCTCCCGGTGAGTGAACATGAGCAGAGAGGCTGGCTCTGAAGCGGGCCATAAATTGTCTCTGTCCAAATGCTTCCCCAAGCTTCTCTTTAACAGCAGAATAATCCGACTTGACTGCCACAGGAAGGCTGTCCCACAGCAGAAAAGCAGACTGAAAAGCTGAGAAAAGCTGAAGACGAGTAGGAAGAATCCTCACCAGCTCGCCGCTACTATTACCGCCGTCCTACAACGCGCTTACAGCCACTTCCAATAGCCTCACCCAGCTTAGGAAACTCTGACACCAACAAAAGGAGCGGGTAGGTTCACACCAAACTCCCAGCTGGGAGAACCTCTGACAAATTGGCCCGTGTATAGCTTAAAAGGGTGATCGTCTTTGCCTTACATATCCGAAATGCAGAAGCAACGCACAGGCTTCTTTTGTATTTATTTTTTTTAGCAACGCTACCACACCAGCCGGATAGCTAGCTATACTGTCGCAGCTAAACAAATCAAATGACTGCACGGGAAATAAAACGGTCAAACTGGCATAAAAGGATGCACTTCCAGCAAAGACTACCGCTGCCACCAATGTAACCGAGAGGAAGAAGAAGAACCACAGTGCAACAGCAGCTGAAGTCCACCTACAATTGCACTTCTGGCTCCATGGCAAGAGAGAGGGGACACTGTGCTGATCCTTTCTAACTAACATTACCATCTCAACAATACAGCTTTAAAGTACACGAGAGTCCAGTGGCATAACTAGTTGGGGGGCACAGACACATCGCTTTATAACAACAATTAGTCCTGGCTAGTTCTCGATTATTTTCTTTTATTGACGCGTTTTCCAATTATCGTAATTTGCAACTGAAGACACGGGTTCTCTCTATATGCATCTAACAGCGATTAAATCAAGGGCTAAATTCAGTACGGTGGCAGAACAAGAACAAAAAATTGGGTTGCACAAAAAATTTGTTTAAAACAATTATTATTCTGATCTGTTCTCAGTCATTTTCATAATTAACAGAAGGTTAAGTCCGAGAGCACTCCACACTTAACAGGTGCTGCTTGTTCTCCCCGACTAGGTAAGAGGAGAATGATTCATCTGGACACGTATTGGCTGTATTTACATCAACGTTATTCAGAATGGCATTCCTGTCGACTCTCACGCAAATAGCTGGAGCCGCAGGCTTTTTATAGCCTATTGAATTGCCGAGTGCCACTTTTTTAATCAACCCACACAATACCGAGAGTGAAAGTCCGCATTTCATTGGAACGCGGACCAGTTCAATCAACGAAAGCATTGGCCTATTAATAAGTAAATTATTTTTCTGTACTGAATTTAGCCCATGATTTCTTTGCTGTTAGATCGCATATGGAGAGAAACCGTGTCTTCAGTTGCCAATTACATTAATTGGGAAACGCGTTAATAAAGCAAAATGATTGAGAACTAGCAGGACTAATTGTCATAAAGAGACGTGTCTTTGCCCCCCCACAAGCTGCACTACTGTAAAAGTCTGTTACACAAGTTTGGTATTACACATATGTAACACAGCGTTCTCGTTTCATGATTGGTCAGACTCCATTCGGTGGCAAACACGTTAACGTTAGCAGTCCTCCAGCTGGTAATGTTAGCATGAGTTACTAGTTTGAAGTTTATTCAAGTAAATGAGAATAATTCGTTACCAAGTATACTAGCGTTTTTTGGCATTAGTTAGGAGCCATGTGAAATACTGCTATTGTAGAAACTTGAATTTATGAATTTAATGGCAAAAAGCATTATGTAATAAGCATATTTTCCATCCAATTGACTTGACTTGACAACCAGCCAGAAGCTATCGCTTATCTTTAATTTTCCAAATAATATGAAGCTGACATTTTGGGATTAATGGGATTTCAAATTTGTGATCCCAAGAAATCAACTTAATGAAACTCAAGCGGCAATTTTTGTTTATTCCGAGCATTTGAGCAGGAATAAACAAATAAATAAAAATTACTACTCGTTTCATAAACTTGATATGTTGGGCCCACTCACTAGCAATCCTCCACGTGACAGTCCACAGGAAATGGGTGTATAAGGGATTTTTTACATTTTAGAAAAAAAACAGTTTTTCAATGTTTAGTACATGGTAAGGGATCATCACTTGCACTTAGCTCAATTTGACTAAAATATCCCTTATACACCCTTTTCCTGTGGACTGTCACATATGCATACTGAAACATAGTGAAAACTCAACGCCTAATTTTTTAAATTGTACCTGATTTTTTGAAGTCATCAAAATTACCACAGAATAAATATAGCAGTATGAAGGTTAAAAGCTGGAATTTGTGCAAACCCAGTTTGTGTATCTGTCAGGGGATCACATTTCCAAAACACAACTTTTACCATGCCATTAGCAGCAGGTTGAATGCATCACTTGAATGACATGCAGGTGCAAAGCAAGACATTGGACACTTGAAAGGCTCAGAGGTTCATCCCCATCAGCATCAGTGTCAGAATGCCGCAGCTTCCAGAACAGCAGAGGGAACAAGTTTTGGGGACGCTGCTTAGGAGAACATCTCAGGGAAAGGTTGATTGTGGATGGGTCAATCAGGCCATGATCAACAGACTGGAGCATCGCTACCAACAGACAGGAAGCACCTATAATTATGATGGCATGTCAGCACCGACACATCCAGGGGATCCATCTGAGGAATCGGTTCCAAACAGCAACAGACACGGCGTCAAACACGATAGGATGCCATGTACGACCCATCCATACCATGACTGTGATTCGGCGACTGCAAGCTGTGGGGTTAAGGTGCCAGAGGCTGTATAAAGGCAACATTAAGACAACTGGAGTCTGTTGTCTCTGTGAAGTTTTCTCGACGTCATCATCTTCGGGTGCCACGAGTCTTCCATTGTTGGGTTTTTCAGATGAATCAAGGTTCTGTGTGTCATTTGCTGACTACCGACAATGGGTGTCCAGGAAGCATTATGAATGTCATCAAGACAGGTGTGTTCTGGAGAGAAATGGGTTTGGTGGGGGTAGTGTGATGGTCTGGGCTGCCATTAATGTAAGATTGTGGAGTGAACTTGTTGTGATTCGTGGAGGTCTAGCGGCACAGCGATATATGGATGGGATTTCAAGACCTGTTCTCCAATCACTATAAAACAACCGTGGACAACAACGATTGCCATTTCGCGTTCCAACACAACAACGCCCATCCACGTTCTGTACGCCTCACCAGAGACTTTCTCAGACAAGCAGGGATCGATGTTCACACTTGGCTATCCATTTCACCTGATCTTAACTTCAATACATGTGGGATGAACTGGGTCGTCGTGTGCGCCAGCGTCAACGTCAACCATGCAACGCTGCCGAGTTGACGGCGGTGCTACAAGAGGAGTGGAGGGACATTCCCCAGGCAACTGTGCGACGTTTGTGCGAATCGATCCCTCGCCGTCTACGCGCATGTGTGCAAGCACAGGAAGGACACTGACAGTTTGTGGAGGGTCTGTGCATTCACAATGGCATATCAGAAACATTTTTTGAGATAATGTGATGAAACTTTACAGTGTTATGAACAATGAAATTCTTTTTCTATTTGTATTAAAATTGAATTGAAAAAAATTGTTTATTCTTTTTGGTTATTAAAATATGAGTGTTGCGTTTTCACTGTGTGCCAGTATTTACAGTTGCACTCAACATTATTCAACCCCTGTTGCAAATTAGGTTTACGAGCAAAATTTACAAACTTTCAGCTGTTTGCAATTAACAAATCAAACAAGAACAATTTAAATGGCTCAACAGAAAAAATATTAAAAGTGGCTTCTCCAAATTCAACACAAAATGGTACTTTTAATGACTACTGCAGGTTCAAAATTATTCAACCCCTTCATGACAAGCATCTGAAATACAGATTGAGCACCCTTTTGCCGCTATGACCTGCTGGAAATGTGGTACATAGGCAGATGTCAGCTTTTGGCAGCATTCCCAAGGAATCTTAGTCCTGTGCTCATGGACAATGGCCTTCAGTTCACTAATTTTCTAGGGTTTGCATGCTGCAACTGTGTTCTTCACAAATTTTTTATGAGGTTCATTTGATGCGACTGTGCTGGGCACTCTGGAACAGGGGTGTCAAACTGACTCATAAACAGGCCAAGAGGCTGCAGGTCTTCAATCCTACCAAGCAGAAGCTCACCTGAAAGCACTGATTTAATCAACTGATCTAGGCCTGCACAACTGATCAGTTGTATCAGGTGCTCTTCTGCATTGTTGGAGTGAAAACCTGCAGCCTCTTGGCCCGTTTACGGGTCAGTTTGACACCCCTGCTCTAGAATCTTCCCAGACTTCTTCTGAAACCAAGCCTTAGTGGATTTTGAGGTATGCTTAGGATCATTGTCCCTTTGGAAGGTCCAATGATACCCAAGCATCAGCTTCCCTACAGATGACATGACATTTTCTCCTTGGATATCCTGGTATTTGACTGAATCCATCCCGCCCTCCACACATAGTGGATTTCCAGTTCCAGAGGAAGCAAGGCAGCTGCAGAGCATCAAAAAGCCCCAACAATTCTCCGTTGTAGGGTGTACTTTTCAGCATATGCTTCTTTATTCCTCCTGCAAACATTCACTGATTCATAAGCCAAAATATTCCCGATTTGTTTCATCACTCCACAGAACAATACCCCAAAACTGCTGTGGCTTATTTATATGGTTTCGAACATATTGGAGCTTGTGCTTTTGGATCAGTTGCGGAGTAATGTCTTGGAGACCTTCAACATTTAGTATGCGCCCTTCTGTGCAAACTGAAGCCTCAGAGACTCCTGCCTCCAAGTCTTGCTGCGGGTCTCCTGCAGTCACTCAAAGGTTTTTGACCACCCGTCTCCTCAGGAATCTGATTACAGTCATTGATAGGTTCCTCCTTTTGCCTCATTCTGATACTGCAGCTACTCTTCCTTTACCTCTGAACTTGCAAATTATGCTTCCAACTGTATCTCTACAAAAATTCAGTGCCTGTGCTACAATTTTATATCTTTTTGTTTGTTAGTGCCAGGGAATGATCTCCTCTATTAGCTTTTTGGACAATCCTTTTGACAGCCATATTTCTAATATGCAATCAAATGTCACTGTCAACAAACCCCTAGTGAGTTGAAGTATCCAAACATGAATGGAATTAGTCAAATCGTTCTTGAGATATTGCGTTCACAACAAATGGGACATGATGGACAGACGGACAGATGGACGGAGCTGAATACTATGTCCCCTGCCCATAATATACATTGACACCAAAGATGAATGGAATTGGTCAAGCCGTTCTTGAGATATGTTTACAAGGAATATGTAAGTGGTCAAATGATCGTAATTACCTTGAGAATAATGCCAAGGTCACGTAAATCTATTGGGGTCGGCGTGTCACACCAATATACCTTAACACCAAAGATAAATGGAATCGGTCAAACCTTTCATGCGGAATCGCGTTCAGAACAAACGGGACATAATGGACGACCGGCCGGAGCTAAATACCATGTCCCCCACTTGGCTTGCTATCGTGGCAGCGGGGGACAAAACCACTTTAAGAGTGTGTTCTAAGTATTTATGTGGAGCTATTTTTCCAGTGAGTTTTATGGCTATAGGACAAACAGTTGCTGATTTATAGTGTCATTTGTGTTATAGCGCCCCTTATATGCCGATTTGCATGACTCGGTCAGGGTATGTTCCCAGTAATTATATGGACATATTCTGTAAGTTCTGTGATGATTGGCCCAATGGTTGTTGAAATTTGTCCATTTAAGTGCTAAGCCACGCCCCTGCTGAAGTTCATTGGTCAATATCTTGGAAACGAAATGAGATTTCAACAAGTTTTATGCAATCTTTGATAAGCTTAGTCCACTGATAATCCACAGCAAATTTCTAAGGAATGGGGCCTACGGTGCTGGAGGAGATGTCAAAAATGTGTATTTTCAAAAAATTAAAAATTACGCAAAATCAAATATGGCGGACTGTAACTCCTGCCAATGTGATAATGTCCACAAACGTAATAAACTGCAAACGTCATAAAAATCTGCAGCTTTTAATGCAATAATCCCACAAACGTAATACATTTTCCACAAACGTAATAGCCGCTGCCTACTGCAAACGTAATACGCAATTTCCCGCAAATTGTAATAACTATCACGTTTGCAGAGATTTATTATGTTTGTGGGGAAGTGAAAATCTTCAACATTCAGTATTGTAATAACATCCCACAAATGTAATAACGCAATGAATAATGGTCATTGTGGTTGCTGTTGTTTGTTTGTTAGTTTGCCTAAACACCTACTAATACTGACTGTGGGGGCAAAATCCAGCTGCTGCCTCTTCGCTCTACGATCACACAACACAACAAAAAACTGCCGATTTGGGAGAATTTTCAGGATGCTGATTATGATCTAAAAGAGAATGATTATATTCGCCTTTTATGGGATTAGTCTGCTGCCTGGATGCATTTATGTTCGCGAAACTGACATGCGACATTAAGGATAGTGGATTGAATTAATAATTACATAATCTAATTCGATGAATAACTTAATTCAAATGGAGGATTTTGTCCGAGAATTGCCTCCTGTGGCACAAAAAACGACTATAATTGCTCAGTTTACAAAGTCACGCCCTTCTGCGCTAATGTTTTCTAGGGCGCAACAGGAAGATGTTTCTGTTTTAAATGTAAAAAATGCTGAAACAGGAGATGGAATTCAGAGATGGGGAAATAATTCGGTATACCACCTCAACTTTTTTAGGCTTTTTATTTTCCAAAACAATTTTAAAAGGGGCCTCACCATTATATTTCGGAGGGTTTTATCTCTGAGATGGGGTGTACTTGTCATCTCTATAATTATGTGCGCGTTTCCAATGTAGCCTGTCTTTGGTTTCTTGGTCATTTCCTAATTAATAATTTCTTAATCATTATACGATTAATAAAGTATAATTTTTCCAATCAAAAATATTTTTTTCATATTGTTTCTACGCTTGAAAGTTAGATTTTTAAACTTTTGGGATGCCACATATTTGCATAGCTATTTTTTTATTTTTAATGAGATAATGGTCGCCATAACGACGGGATAAACAGCAACCGTAGGAGCGACGAATCGATTTAAAACTATACAAACATTATAAAACAACAGTATCATACTAACAAGTTAAGAAGCTACAGTGTCAGCATATAACCACGGTCGTCAACTGCCACTACTTGACTTTGAAATCTTCACATTTAACAAGTATAAACATCAACGAACACAACAGAGGAAACAGAAAATATCTAAACATATGGATGCTTGTGTAGAAATATGAAACACGCTCGTAATTAATTAAGTGTTGTGTTTACAAATGAGCTATTAATCCAGATGTTATGATTCTGTTTCTGCTCATGTTTTGTCTGTTTAGTTCTTGCCATGTTTTTATTATTGCCATATTTTGTATTTTGCCATTATCCACTTTACTGTTATTATTCCGGTGGATGTTTTTGCTTTTGCCATGCATTGTACTTTGTCTCCCCTGTCTGGTCTTGTGTTGAGCTACAGCTCGTTCCCCTAGTACTGTGTGTCACATGTTTAGGTGATTTCATGGCTTCTGGGTTTCCAAACATTCTTTCCAATCTCGTTTACTTCCTTTGCCTTGCTTTTCTACTTTACGAACCAATACTAACAGTTTGTTGTTTTTGTTAAAACCACTAACCTAGACTAACATTGTATATAATGCTAACTTACTAACGAGCACTAAGGATTGTATAGCTGCACCCTACTAATTGATTAACAAGCTCTAAGCACTCGCCCTGTTCTAGTCTCCGCCTCTTGCCTTTACCTAATCTTTGCTGCGTTCCAGCGGATCCTCCGCACCTGCTCACGCTATCCTCTCTCTCATTATCTATGCACGTCAGAACTCCCTAACCGGAGCCGTATCTCTGTCTATAGGCTGTCTTGTCATCCCTGTCCACGTTTTGGCTTCTGCCCATTTCATGTGATTAGGTTCTCCCTCATGTTAGGTCCTTTGTAATTAGTCTGATTTCCTGCACCTGTTTTCTGTTTAGCATGTGACCTCCCATAGGTGTATATTAGTCTTCTCACAGCAGTTCCCTGTCAGAATGTTTCTCTAAGTTCGCCTGTGCCATGCTTGTCTTCGCCTCGTACTCTTTGTGATTCTATTCTGACTGGACCGTCCCCGATTATGATTTTTGGCTCTGTTTTGGATTTCCGTCTGCATCTGTTTTTTGAACCCTTTTCTGTCTGACCACGAGTACTGTGATTGCTGCCCTGGTGTTCGACTCAGATTCTGCCCAACTAGATTGTGATTTTTGGATTGTGGACTTTGAACCTTTGCCTTCCGCCCAGTGGGAGGTTACCCCCTCGCTTAATAAATTACCATCAACTGCATTGCTTGGTTCTCGCTTCTGGTTCCTGAGCACTACATCATACCAAATTTCTTCATAGGGATTTTTATTGCAAGACCAAGTGCACAAAGTACAGATGAGGAATACAGGGGCAGATCCATAAATTTTGGAAAGGGGGGCGCAGCTCCCACACGAGCGCCAAAGGTGCAGAGCCTGGAGGGGGTCTCGAAGCCCTCCCCCAGAAAAATTTGAAATTTAAAGTGCCAAAATACGCATTTTCCTGACATCTGAGAACAAAATTCAAGGTCTTATAGTTGGCTGAAAATAATTTTTTTCATTAACAGTTATTTCTCTTAAAGGTATAAATTTGCACTTGACTCTGCAAAGACAATCAAAACAAAAAGACTTAGGTCCTATTCCGATAGAAATGGACAAACTAAAAATGATCAAAGCATCCATCAGGATACATCATGGATTGAACATTTGAAACACAACACTAAAGTTGTTTTCTTTCATGGAGAATGGCATTGAATTCACTTTGAAGTGAATTTCCTAGTTGTAAATTAGGCATGCAGAGCTACAAAATCATCTTCTGGAAATGTTTAATTCTCACTGAATAGGTTGATGAAGGCCACCCTTCAGGGGGATCTACGGGCGTACATATCGATCCCTTTGTCATAATCAAGTTTAAGATCCAGTTACACTGGCGCAAACGTTACTCCAAGATAGAGCGCTGTTATCACTACTTAACAAAACCATCCCTAAGGACTGCAAGTGGACCACGATACCCAAAAACCTGTTTAAACCTGATGCTGCAGAACCTGTTTAAACATGTGCAAAGTAAAATTGGAGCCTTGGTCTCTTAGGATCACAGGGGGAATGCCAAAAGTGGAGCAAAATTGTGTTAATGCCCTAACTACTGGCTTTACTGAAATGGAACGCAAAGGAAATGCTGCAGGATACCTTGTAGTTTGGCACATCACAGTCAACATATTGGCTCAACCAGATGTTGATGGTGGTAATGGCCCCACACAGTCAATGATTAAATGTTCAAAAGGTTGACTAACATTTGGGATTGGGCTAAGAGGAGCAGGCTTAACAACCTGACCAGGTTTACCAGTCAGCTGACACACGCAACACGATTTAACATATTTGGAAATATCACGTCTTAAACAAGGCCAAAATAAGTGGCGCAGGACACGGTCATAAGTTTTCTTTACCCTTAAATGCCCACCAAAATCGTGTGCAGTTTGCTATACCACATCACAGAAACAACTCGGCACCACCACCTGAAAAACTGGATCACCTACAAAGTCGCCCACACAGGACACCCATTTATGCACCAGCAAGCTATTTTTAACTAAATAACCCTGAGCAACGTCTCTGGCCTTGTCAGCTGACAGCATCTCATCCCACAGAACAGACAGCGATAAATCAGCCTTTTGACTGTTCACCAAAATATTCAGCCAGCTCCGCAGCATCACTAGGCTTAGACAGTAAGTCAGAACAAGACTCTTTACAGCTATGTGCACATGTGACAGCACAGACTGGAAAAACATAGGGCAATCTCAGACCATCATCACGCCCTGCACATGCTTGTGGTTTTGGAACCAACACAGGAGGTGCAGGCCCCTCAGCCCACAAAGCACTACCAGCCAGATCATTACCCAAAATCATGACCACATCATGGAGAGGCAATGCTGGGCGCACCCTAACGAGAACAGTGCCCTGAACTAGTTCACAGTCCAGCACCACAAAATGATGAGGCACAGGAATTAAACCCATTTCCTTTCTATTTATTAGAACAAAATCGCCCATTTCTTTTTCACTTGAGAAAGGCAGTACAGACTCCACAATAAATGAGTGTATAGCACCCGTGTCACGTAATACCTTAATAGGAACATGATAGTCACTACGAACCAGAAATACTGCTGCATCAGTAATGAACTGTTCAAAACCACAACCAGCTTCCAGAGCCACTGGCCTCTTCTCTGAAACAGAAGAGCAACAGCATAGCTGGAGCATGTGGGGGTACATTCTGCTTAAATTTTGGTTTCAACTATGGACACTGATCCTTCCAGTGACCTTCTCCACGGTAGTAGTTGCACACCCTGGCCCCCTCACTACGCGATGGACCTAGTTTCGCAACTTTTGTACCACAATTATCTGTCCCTTTCAACTACCTTCAAAGCAGTCTTCTGTGAATTTACCCTTATGTATTAAGACAAAATCAGCCAATTCAGCTGCTCTTAAAGCAGTGGCCGGCTTCTGCTCATTTATATAGGTAGCAATGCACTGCGGACTAGCATTCTTAAACTGCACCAACACAATGAGCTCACAAAGATCTTCAAAAGAGTTAACCTTAGCGGCTGTACACCAGCGGTGAAAGTGGGAATACAGATTACGGAAAAATTCAACATTTGTCTGTCTATCAGACTTTACCCAACCTCTGAATTTCTGGCGATAAGCGTCAGGTACCAACTCATAAGCCTTCAATACAGCAGTCTTAACAGATTCATAACTAAAGCCATCCTCTCCACAAATAGCTGAGTATGCTTCCTTCTCCCAGTGAGAACACATTGGAGCATTAACACTCTGTCCACATCTGGCCTATTCCTCGCATTAGCCACACGTTCAAAAAGAGTAAAAAAAAGTATCTGGGTCAAGCTCAGTAAAATTTGGGACCAAATGCAGGTTGGAAACAACATCTACATTAACTGGAGCAGAACCAACAGAGTCTCCTGAACTCGACCCCCCGGGGAAAGCTTTCCATCACTGATAAGTCTCAATCTAGACTGCTCCAGCTCCAATTTCATCCTCTCAGTATCCTGCCGCATTTTCTCCAATTCAAGGTTCTCTGCCTGCCTAATCTTCTCCAACTCAAGCCTTTCCTGTTGTGAATCTGCATCTCTGCCATGCTTTGTCTGTTCCATGTTTAAGTTTTGTGCCTGGCCTTGCCATGTATGCTTTTTGTGTTTAAGTGACCACTGCCTGCCCCTGACCATCCCCATGATTATGTATTGTGTTTTGTTGTTTGATTTCATGTTTTATTATGTTTCATGTTTTGTATTATTTATGTCTTTGCCAGGTTTTATAGTCTTGCCATGTTTCACAGTCTTGCCATGTTTCATAGCCTTGTCATTCTTTCTTAGTCTTGTTGTGATTTCTAGTCCTGCACTTCGTTTACCCTGTCTTGTCTTGTGTAGGTCTTTGCCCACGGTCCCTTGTCTGACGTGCCACTCATTCGGGTGATTTCCTGGTTTCTGGGATTTCAATCTTTCTTCATTTCTCATTTTCTTCCTTCCTCTCTCTTTATGCTATCTACTAACCCTACTAACAGTTTATTGTTTTCGATAATTACTAACCCCGATTAACATTGTACATTTATACTAAACTGACTAACTTGCACTCGGGATTGTATAGCTGCACATACTAATAGACTAACGATCTCTCAGCATTCGCCCAATCTGTATCTCCGCCCTCCTTGTCTATCACTAATTATCTCCACTGCGGTTTCCTCTTATATCTCTTGCTTTCCCTTTTCTTTAGACTGTACACTTTAGTACTCCTTAACCGGAGCCGTTTGTTCGTTCATAGGAATGTCTCGTTATCCCTGTCTGCGTTTCGGCATTCGCCAAATTCATGTAATTAGTTTTCCTCATGTGTCACTCCCATGTCATTGACTACACCTGTTTACCCTAGTCATGTGTTTAACCCGGATATGTATATAAGGTGTCTACACTTTTAGTTCCTTGTCAGATCGCCTTTACTCCTTTGTCTTGTGCTACGTTCCTCGCCTTGCTCACTGTGATATTTTCTTTCTGACTGGATTGCCCGACACTTGTTTTTTGGTTTGCCCTTTTGGATCTGATTGCCTTCGTGAGTTTTGACCTATTTTTGCCCGACCACGTCTATTGTCTTTGCTGCCCTGGTATTTGGATTCGGACTGTTTACGGCTTATGAGTTTGTCTCTCCACCAAACCCTCGCCTGTGTACCGAACCATTTTTGCCTGACCTTGAGTTTCGTTATTGGTGCCCTGGTTACAGTTTTGGATTTTGCCCTTTGGATTCTGTTTGTGGATTGTGGACATTGTACTGTTGCCAGCTCTGTTGGGGGGTTTCCCCCTTCAGAAATAAAGCCTCCATTTTGCATTTATCTGGTTTTCGCTCTTGGCTCATTTCGTAAAACCTCACATTACGATCTGACCATGACGGAGCCAGCGTCAGACCAGTCTCTGCAGGAGGCAGTGCACCAGCAGGGCACTCAGTTGGAGCTTCAGGAACGTCAGCTCCGTGCTTTAATGCAGCACATGCAAACCATGAGTCTCCAGATGGCGGATCTTACTCGCTCAGTACAGGAAGCGCAGCAACTACAGTCACCCCAGCCTACCGTCTATACTCCTCCTGCTCCCGCTTCCGCCCCGCCCCTACCCAGCTGCGAGCCACGTCTACCACCGCCGGAGAGGTACGACGGGAACCCGGGAGCATGTCGGGCGTTTCTCACCCAGTGTGAGCTCATCTTCAGCCTGCAGCCTTCGTCCTTCCCCACCGAAAGAGCGCGAGTTGCTTTTATCATCACGCAACTGACGGGAAGAGCTAAGCAGTGGGCTACAGCGGCTTGGGAAGCTGATCTCCCATGTGTACAGACTTTTCGTCTACTGGGTGAAGAGATGAGGCGGATCTTCGATCGCACCAAGTTGGGTCACGAGGCAGGACGAGAGATCCTACGCATGCGACAAGGTGGGCGTCCCGTAGCCGACTACGCCATTGATTTTCAGACGTTGGCCACCAACAGCAGATGGGGACAGAGAGCTCTTTATGATGCCTTCTTTGACGGATTATCCGAAGCACTTAAAGATGAGCTAGTGTCGCGGGAATTACCGGAGAACTTGGACGACCTTGTCGACCTGGCTATTCGCGTGGATTCGCGATTAGAGGAGCGCCGACGCCTCGCTTCCCGCAGACGACCATATCCAGCTCCCCAGAGTACTCCGCCTCGATCACCCCCTACTGGCAGCCGCCCCCCTGAGTCTGAACCCATGCAATTGGGACGCACGCGCATTCCTGTGGAGGAGAGGGATCGCCGCCGCCGTGATGGGGCCTGCTTTTACTGTGGCAAGGGAGGACATCTTATCGCTCAGTGCTCTGACAGGGAAAAGAAAAAGAAGAGAAGAGGTCCTCCTGGTGCCCGCATAGCAACAGTAATAGGGGTGACGCCGGGACAGGAAACTAACAATCGCACATGCGTTCCTGTAACTTTGGAATGGGGGGGCGAGAGCAGATCCACCGAGGCTCTCGTGGACACCGGAGCGGAGGAAAATTTAATTGATGTGGAGCTGGCCCGGAAATGGGGCGTTCCCACAGAGAAGATCTTCCCTGATCGAGTGGCCAATTCGCTCAGCGGCCAGAGGATCGCTCAAATAACCCATACGACCAGCCCCATCAAACTCAAGGTGTCAGGGAACCACCACGAAACCATTCAGTTCCTCCTGTTACACTCTCCCCATGCTCCTATCGTCCTGGGCCATCCATGGATGGCCAAACACCTACCAGAGATCGACTGGCGCAAGAATGAGATTAAGGGATGGAGCCCCAACTGCTCCCTGACATGCCTCCGCAACGCCCTCGACCCTCTACACAACCCATCTCCGGAGGAGATTCCAGACCTGGAAAAGGTTCCTCTAGAATTCCATGACCTCAAGGAGGTTTTCTCAAAGTCTCGGGCCACCAGCTTACCACCTCACCGACCCTATGACTGCACCATAGACCTGAAGCCAGGTACTATGCCCCCTAGAGGCCGACTCTATTCTCTCTCCAGACCAGAGAACCAAGCTATGGAGAAGTATCTCTCAGAGTCTCTCGCTGCAGGCATTATACGCCCGTCATCATCACCTGCTGGTGCGGGTTTTTTCTTCGTAGCTAAGAAGGATGGATCATTAAGACCCTGTATTGATTACCGTGGCCTCAACGAGATAACTATTAAGAACCGCTACCCACTTCCCCTCATGAACACCGCTTTTGATCTCCTGCAAGGAGCCAAGATCTTTACTAAGCTCGACCTCCGGAATGCATACCACTTAGTGCGAATCAGAGAGGGGGACGAATGGAAGACCGCCTTTAACACTCCCACGGGGCACTGGGAATATTTGGTTCTTCCTTTCGGGCTTACCAACGCTCCAGCAGTGTTTCAAAACCTCGTCAATGATGTCTTAAGAGACATGATAAACAAGTTTGTTTTTGTCTATCTTGACGATATTCTGATTTTTTCTGAATCCCAGGAGGACCATGTTAAGCATGTTCGCCAAGTACTCCGTCGCCTCTTGGAGAACCGCCTTTTCGTGAAGGCCGAGAAGTGTGAGTTTTTTGTTGAAACCACCACCTTTTTGGGTTACATTATTTCTCCGAGCACCATTCGCATGGACCCAGTAAAGGTGGAGGCAGTTACCAAGTGGCCCCGACCAGAGGACCGTAAGTCACTCCAACGTTTCCTAGGATTTGCCAACTTCTACCGGCGGTTCATCAGGAACTATAGTTCTGTTGCGGCTCCTCTTACTGCTCTCACCTCCTCCAAATTCAAGTTTCGTTGGTCGGAGGAAGCAGAGGACGCCTTTAAGGAATTAAAGACCAGATTCACATCTGCACCCATCCTCACTATTCCCAACCCAGAGCTCCAGTTCATCGTCGAGGTGGACGCCTCCAATATTGGAGCAGGAGCCATCCTGTCTCAGAGGTCCGCGGAGGATGGGAAGATCCATCCATGTGCCTTCTTCTCTCGCCGCCTCAGCTCAGCGGAGAGAAATTACGACATCGGCAACCGGGAGCTGTTAGCGGTAAAGTTGGCCTTGGAAGAATGGAGGCAATGGCTGGAAGGATCCAAAGTTCCCTTTATTGTCTGGACTGACCATAAGAATTTGGAGTACCTTCAGACGGCCAAGAGACTCAACCCACGACAAGCCAGGTGGGCATTATTTTTTTCCCGTTTTAATTTCCACATCGCTTTCAGACCAGGAAGTAAAAATGTTAAACCTGACGCCCTCTCACGCTGTTTTGAGATTAGAGAAGAAGGCCCTTGCAATGATACTGTACTCCCTAAGGAAGCGTTCATTAACGCTCTATGTTTTAATATTGAAAGAGAGGTCAAGGATGCCCAAGCTAATGCTGCTACCCCTAGTGCTTGCCCCACTTATTGCCTATATGTTCCAGTTGCTTTGCGCCCCAAGGTCCTGGAGTGGGGGCACTCCTCCATGCTGTCCTGCCATCCTGGGGTACGCCGCACCAAGGACTTTATTCTCCAAAGATTTTGGTGGCCAGAGATAACTCAGGATGTGCAGGGTTTTGTAGCTGCTTGCTCGGTCTGCGCCCAGGCTAAGACATCACACCAGCCCCCTCAAGGTTTGCTTCAGCCCCTTCCTACACCACATCGCCCCTGGTCCCACATTGCACTAGATTTTGTCACTGGCCTTCCCCCTTCCAATCACCACACCACCATTCTCACGATAGTTGATAGGTTCTCCAAAGCCATTCATTTGGTCCCCCTCACCAAGCTCCCTTCCGCTCAAGAAACCGCTAATCTCATCATTCAACACGTTATTAGACTTCACGGAATCCCCACCGACATCACTTCTGATCGTGGCCCCCAATTCACTGCTCTGTTTTGGAAAGCATTTTGTAAGTCACTTGGCACTTCAGTCAGTTTGTCATCAGGTTTTCACCCCCAAACTAATGGCCAGACCGAGCGAGCTAACCAGTCTGTGGAAAATGTTCTAAGGTGTCTATGTGTCAGGAACCCCTCCTCCTGGAGCCATCAATTGCCGTGGGTGGAATATGCCCTGAACAGCCACACCTCGGCTGCCTCCGGCGTTTCCCCCTTCAGGGCCTGCCTAGGCTACCAACCCCCGTTGTTCCCGTCTCAGGAGGAAGAAGTAGCCGTTCCATCAGCTCGTGAGTTCGTGCGCAGATGTAGACGCACCTGGATTACCACCCGCCAGGCCCTGCTCAGGTCGGTCTCCAGGATGAAGGAGCAGGCCGACAGGAGACGCACATCTGCTCCCACGTACCGACCTGGGCAACGAGTTTGGCTTTCTTCAAGGGACATTCCCCTCAGAGGTAACGGGGGTAAGCTTTTCCCCAAGTTCCTGGGCCCTTTCACCATTGAAAGGGTCCTAAGTCCCACTGCCGTTCGCCTCCGTCTCCCCCTGTCCATGCGACGCATACACCCCACTTTCCATGTGTCCCAGTTAAAACCTGCTGTAACCCACCACCTGTCCTCTGGACCTGATCCCCCTCCACCCGCCCGGATCATCGACGGAGGCGAAGTCTACACGGTCCGTGCCCTCCTGGACTCTCGTCGACGAGGCAGAGGTCTACAGTACCTCGTCGACTGGGAGGGTTACGGACCGGAACACCGCAGTTGGGTTCCTGCCCGACACATTCTGGATAAGACTTTAATAAGAGACTATCATGCTGCATCACGTTCTTCGAATTGAACGCCAGGAGGCGTTCGTTGGGGGGGGGGTTCTGTTGTGAATCTGCATCTCTGCCATGCTTTGTCTGTTCCATGTTTAAGTTTTGTGCCTGGCCTTGCCATGTATGCTTTTTGTGTTTAAGTGACCACTGCCTGCCCCTGACCATCCCCATGATTATGTATTGTGTTTTGTTGTTTGATTTCATGTTTTATTATGTTTCATGTTTTGTATTATTTATGTCTTTGCCAGGTTTTATAGTCTTGCCATGTTTCACAGTCTTGCCATGTTTCATAGCCTTGTCATTCTTTCTTAGTCTTGTTGTGATTTCTAGTCCTGCACTTCGTTTACCCTGTCTTGTCTTGTGTAGGTCTTTGCCCACGGTCCCTTGTCTGACGTGCCACTCATTCGGGTGATTTCCTGGTTTCTGGGATTTCAATCTTTCTTCATTTCTCATTTTCTTCCTTCCTCTCTCTTTATGCTATCTACTAACCCTACTAACAGTTTATTGTTTTCGATAATTACTAACCCCGATTAACATTGTACATTTATACTAAACTGACTAACTTGCACTCGGGATTGTATAGCTGCACATACTAATAGACTAACGATCTCTCAGCATTCGCCCAATCTGTATCTCCGCCCTCCTTGTCTATCACTAATTATCTCCACTGCGGTTTCCTCTTATATCTCTTGCTTTCCCTTTTCTTTAGACTGTACACTTTAGTACTCCTTAACCGGAGCCGTTTGTTCGTTCATAGGAATGTCTCGTTATCCCTGTCTGCGTTTCGGCATTCGCCAAATTCATGTAATTAGTTTTCCTCATGTGTCACTCCCATGTCATTGACTACACCTGTTTACCCTAGTCATGTGTTTAACCCGGATATGTATATAAGGTGTCTACACTTTTAGTTCCTTGTCAGATCGCCTTTACTCCTTTGTCTTGTGCTACGTTCCTCGCCTTGCTCACTGTGATATTTTCTTTCTGACTGGATTGCCCGACACTTGTTTTTTGGTTTGCCCTTTTGGATCTGATTGCCTTCGTGAGTTTTGACCTATTTTTGCCCGACCACGTCTATTGTCTTTGCTGCCCTGGTATTTGGATTCGGACTGTTTACGG
Source organism: Gymnothorax reevesii (assembly GCA_029721435.1). NCBI lineage: Eukaryota > Metazoa > Chordata > Actinopteri > Anguilliformes > Muraenidae > Gymnothorax > Gymnothorax reevesii. Next base: position 78,209,943 of record CM056575.1, read on the forward strand.
CTTATGAGTTTGTCTCTCCACCAAACCCTCGCCTGTGTACCGAACCATTTTTGCCTGACCTTGAGTTTCGTTATTGGTGCCCTGGTTACAGTTTTGGATTTTGCCCTTTGGATTCTGTTTGTGGATTGTGGACATTGTACTGTTGCCAGCTCTGTTGGGGGGTTTCCCCCTTCAGAAATAAAGCCTCCATTTTGCATTTATCTGGTTTTCGCTCTTGGCTCATTTCGTAAAACCTCACATTTCCTCCCTGTCCAACTGCCTCCGCAGTTTCTCCTGCTCAAACTGCAAGGCCAACAACTCCTTCTGGTGCTCAAAAGACAACCCAGTTGTCTGCATCAAAGCCAGGTCAACCACCGAGAGCGGGGCTGGCTCTGCAGCGGTTGTGCAGGACTCACCGTCACGTAGCACACCAAGTTCAAAAAAAGACAGCAAAACCTCTTCCCTAATCTCTGCCTTACGTTGGACACCACAATACCATAATGCTCAGCTATTTGCAACAACTGATCCTTGCTACAACCATTTACAAATGCCACAGACGGAGCTTCAAAAAACTCAGATATAGAAGACATGATCGCATGAGTAAAGGGCTTACTGCCCCCACTATGAGTAATTGACAACCAATGTTCCAGACAGAGAAATTCTCCCTAACTGCACAACCAAGGCTACCTAACACTCAACCCTAGTCTTCGTGTGGTACTTGCGGTGGGTATTTATACACTGCATTGACTGTAATAATCACACATTATACACAGAAAATGACTATAGCCCGTCAGCCTGGTAGAGCAATCATTAAATGGCGACTCACCTCCAACTGCAGATGTGTCCCCGAGACAACTGCTCAGGCCACTTTCCCACCACACTCCAAGAAAAAAAAACAAACAGACATAATCTCTAAAAGAAATGTGTCCTACTGCCTAATGGAGAAATCTCTGTCCCAGAACATATGAAAACAGTAACTCCAGCCTCAACAACAAGCATCCAAGCCAACCAAAGCACTGCCGTAAAAACTGAAGAAATAGCCAAACTGCTAAACAAATCAGAATTTTAGACGAGCCCCCATTTGTCTTGACCTGGCTCCAAAGTCATGGCCAATAAAAGGAGGCCACACTTACGCAAACAATTAACTGAAGATTTGCTTTAATAATTACAAAACCCAAAACCAGTGAAGTTGGCACGTTATGTAAATCACAGATAAAAACAGAATACAATGATTTGCAAATCCTTTTCAACTTATATTCAATTGAATACACTGCAAAGACAAGATGTTTAATGTTAAAACTGAGAAACTTCTTTTTTTTTGCAAATAATCATTAACTTAGAATTTAAAGGCAGCAACACATTGCATAAAATTTGGCACAGGGGCCTTTTTACCACTATGTTACATCGCCTTTACTTTTAACGACACTCAGTAAACGTTTGGGAACTGAGGAAACCAATTTTTGAAGCTTTTCAGGTGGAACTCTTTCCCATTCTTGCTTGATGTACAGCTTAAGTTGTTCAACAGTCCGGGGTCTCCGTTGTTGTATTTTACGCTTCATAATGCACCACACATATTCAATGGGAGACAGGTCTTGGACTACAGGCAGGCCAGTCTAGTACCCGCACTCTTTTACTACAGAGCCATGCTGTTGTAACACGTGCAGAATGTGGCTTGGCATTGTCTTGCTGAAATAAGCAGGGGCGTCCATGAAAAAGACGTTGCTTGGATGGCAACATGTTGCTCCAAAACCTGTATGTACCTTTCAGCATTAATGGTGCCTTCACATATGTGTAAGTTGCCCATGCCTTGGGCACTAATACACCCCCATACCATCACAGATGCTGGTTTTTGAACTTTGCCCCTATAACAGTCCGGATGGTTCTTTTCCTCTTTGGTCCGAAAGACACGACGTCCACAGTTTCCAAAAACAATTTGAAATGTGGACTCGTCAGACCACAGAACTTTTCCACTTTGCATCAGTCCATCTTAGATGAGCTTGGGCCCAGCGAAGCCGGTGGCGTTTCTGGGTGCTTTTGATAAATGGCTTTCGCTTTGCATTGTAGAGTTTTAACTTGCACTTGCAGATGTAGCGACGAACTGTAGTTACTGACAGTGGTTTTCTGAAGTGTTCCTGAGCCCATGTGGTGATGTCCTTCACACACTGATGTCGGTTTTTGATGCAGTACCGCCTGAGGGATCGAAGGTCACGGGCATTCAAAGTTGGTTTTCGGCCTTGTGGCTTACGTGCAGTGATTCCTCCAGATTCTCTGAACCTTTTGACGATATTACGGACCGTAGATGATGAAATCCCTAAATTTCTTGCAGTAGCTCGTTGAGGAATGTTGTTTTTAAACTGTTCGACAATCAGCTCAGGCATTTGTTTACTAAGTGGTGACCCTCGCCCCATCCTTGTTTGTGAATGACTGAGCATTTCAGGGAAGCTGCTTTTATACCCAATCATGGCACCCACCTGTTCCCAATTAGCCCGTTCACCTGTGGGATGTTCCAAATAAGTGTTTGATGAGCATTCCTCAACTCTCTCAGTCTTTTTTGCCACTTGTGCCAGCTTTTTTGAAACATGTTGCAGGCATCAAATTCCAAACGAGCTAATATTTGCAAAAAATGACAAAGTTTACCTGTTTGAACATTAAGTAACTTGTCTTTGATGTGTATTCAACTGAATATAGGTTGAAAAGGATTTGCAAATCATTGTATTCTATTTTTATTTACGATTTACACAACGTGCCAACTTCATTGGTTTTGGGTTTTGTATATCCAAATATGCTTGACAACACAAACTTAAGAGTCGCAAACAGAATGAGTAACATAACGAACACCGCAGAAGTCACACCAAAAACAGGAGCTGGAGGAGAAGAGCAGGAGAGGAAAGAGTGATTGCAGCTGTACTTATATAGCCTCAGTTCACTGGTCCAGGTGCACTCCATCACTGCAATTAACCTTAGGGAAAGCAAAAACACAGGTTGCTGCAGACAAAACTCCTTGATCTGCCACAAGGGAGCATCACATGTTTGCACCTTAGCCAGTAAGGTCTCGAGTAAGAGTGTTGTTTTGGGCTTAGCTGCATATTAGAGGAGAAGTTCGAGATAGCAAGGGACTCTTTCTGTTTCTTCTTTCTGTTTTCTTTTCATCCTTGCGAGCTCTGCCTTGCTTCTTTGTCTCGGACGACATCTAGGTCTCACCCTTTTATTTTTATTTGTGTGTCTCTCTCTCATCTGCACGTTTCCACTTTTATTCTGGCCGCTGTGTTTGGCGTCTCAACTCACCAGCCATCACAGTGGAAGACATCTGTACTATTCTTCCACTCTTGCCAAAAAAGAAGTGAGTATTTTACATGACAAGGGCAAATGTCATACTCCACTAGCACTCTGGCTAGCTCACTAACCGCTATTGTATCAAAAAGCGCTAGCGCCATGAAGGACAACTTTGAAACTTTAAAGACTCTACTTTGGATCTTTTCTTTTCTTTTTCTCGAACTGTATCCTCGTATTTATTTGAAAGCTAGCTGAACCCCGGGTAGTTCGCTGTGATGTGCGATAAAAGAGATACTACAAAATCTCGGGCTAAAAAAATGCTATGGAGCCGGGCCCCAGGTGGCCTTGACCTCGCCTATTGAGTTATACCCACAGCGTGGCATACTGCCGAGCGGCAAGGGTTCACCACTAACTTAAGAAATGTTAAACAAGGCCCTTGAGGGATTGAAACAAGACATTTATGCTGCACTCGGTTCAAAGGCATATTTTCCAGTACACTTTGGTCTGAAATGACTTCAATTAAAAAAGAGCTGAAATTATCCATAGCCAAATTACAGGCAATAGTGGACTCACATGGATCTACCATATAAGACCTTGCATTGTCTGCTACAGCTTGCAGTGACGACTTAGCCAATTTCAGTGGTACCAAGAACTTAGTCAAAGTTGAAATCAAAATACTTAAGGCCAAATGAGATGACTTGGAGGGGCGATCAAGACATAATAATGTGCCCTTGGTGGGTGCCTGAAGGTCTGGAGGGTCTGCACCCAAGGGAGTTTATTTCCACACTGCTACCGAACCATCTCCATCTGGATGAAACACAACTTCTCGACCATGCCCACAGGTCACTTCAAAATAAGCCCAGTGGTGGGGCCCCACCACAACCTGTTATTTTCCGAATTCACTATTTTCATGTCAGAGAGCAAATCCTGCGTCAGGCGGGGGACGTCGCTCCTTTACCACATGAAGGCAGTTTGTGGATGTTAAGCATCTCCTGCATACCTGCCCAGGTGTCAAATTTGGCCTGAACTATCTGGCTGAGCTGAGGATCACCCTCCCAAGTGGAGTTCTTCACAAATTTACAAATCCTGTTCTTGCAACTACCTTTATTAACAAGGACCTGAGGCGGTCTGCTTCTTCAGACGCACAGTGACGGGATCAATGACATGGACACTTCCATTAATTTATCCTTGGACTGTCACTGTTATGCAACGTTAAGACATGTTTCTCTAAACAGTATGTGTGTCAGCAGACACTGCATCCTTTTTGCTTTGTTTTGCTTATCAACATCCGCTATGCTGTGCAAAAATACTGTTTTTCTAATGTATCTGCAACTGCCCTCTCTTAGCTTACAATGGAGCCTTTATTAGCTGCTGTCTTCTATGGATTTTGGGAAGAGTTTAGGGGCCTGTAATGGGGGCGACACCGCATGTTATTTGGGAAGGTGCTTCAGTGGGTGGGAGAATTTTTATTAGGTAATTTGTTCGTGTATTAGTTTTTGCTTTTTCTTATGTTGTTTGAAACTGGTCCTCTAATGTTCAAAAGTGCTGCACTTTTATCCTCCTATTCTTTTTGTTTTTAAGTCTGAGCTACCAGTCTGATTAAAAGGGGCAGCCAGCTGGAAATACCCTTGAAATCTGCCTTTGGAACTGTAAAGGTCTAAACTATCCTATAAACCTTAGTAAGATGCTCCATCATCTCCAGCACTTAGGTGCCCCAATTGCATTTCTACAGGAGACTCATTTCAAAGTCTCTGTTCTCTGCTCATTCTAGACTTCAGTGTTGCTCAATATTATCATACTACTTCTAATGGCAAAGCTAGAGGTGCTGCCATTTTGATCCACAAATCTGTACCTTTTGTTTCTTCCAGTGTTATCTCAGACCCTAATGGTAGATCTGTCATTGTTCTAGGACATATTTATAATACTAAGCTGATTCTTGCCTATATATGCATCAAATTGGGATGATACAAACTTTTTTCATAATGTACTTGCTAAATTTCCTGATATGTTTTCACATTTGCTTGTCCTTAGAGGTGATGTTAATTGCTGGTTGGGCTGATTAGATCAGTCCTCTACTAAACCTAACAATCCCTCTAAGTCTTCTAAAATTATTAGGAATTTTCTTCAAGAGTTCTCAGTCACTGATTCTTGGCGTTTCTTGACTATTTCTTTTTAGACAAGACTTTTGCCCTTGGTTCACTCATGTTCTTACAACTTTATTGTTATATCAGACCATGCGCCCCTGAATTTAGATTTGGCAGTAGGCAAGGAGGTGAATTCCCGTACTCCATGGCGCTTCAATACTCGCTTGTTATCCGACGACAATTTTGCCTCTTTTCTGAATGCTCAGATTGATATTTTTAAAGGGGAACTAAAGAATAATGCATAATGCTGTTTTATACAAACATAATTAGTAAATAAATGTTGTACAATACAAAAATGTGTAATTCTTGTTTTCAAAGTCTAGATAAATTAAGATTTTATTCTCCCGAATTACCTGTCGTCTGCAACAACGGTCGCGTGATAATGACAAAACTTCGCCTTTTGCTCAGAGGTATGCGCTGTTATTGAGTTGGACAGTGTGACTGTCCCAGTCCATTATTTTATGACAAAATATTGTTCAAGATGGCGCATTGGCTAGTTGCACAAGATGGTGTTGAGTACTTCCTGAAATACACAGCATTGCTTCAGTATTAACGGTTTGATTTTGATTCTTATCAGCCTATATCAGATGCTGAGCAGATGACAGGTATATCATCCGAGAAATGTGATTTTAGCTGTCCCCGATATTCCAGGGCCAGATTTTCTGTTTCGGTTTCATAATTAATTTACTTTGACATTTTCTGATCCAACTACCTAGCTAGTACTGCTACATCGTTATGGTTTTCTTAGATGTGCTCCGCTAACTATAGCTACAGAAGTGATGGTCGTGAGATTCCAACTGACGCAGAGTGGGAAGGTAAAAAAAGTATCGGCAATATTAAAATATGCGTTGATTGCATGTTAGATTTATGAAATGGCATTTCGACGTTATGGAATATTTACAAATGAATTACCAGATATTTTCACATTTGTTGTCTGTCGTTTAAAGCCAGTTCATCACTCATCAGTGAGAACAGCTGGAAATGTGATGCTCGTTAAAAACCCTCTCGTTTCTCAGTGGAGCAGCTGATGTCTCATTAAAGGGGACCTAACATGCTGATCTTTCTTTTAATACATGTTAGTAATGTTATAATGTTAGTTGTCCATGCTCAACCTCTGAAAAGTTTCTAAACATAAGACACAGGGATTTTGCCATAATCCAATAACTTGATTTCGTGAGCGTGATTTCCTCTCAGAACAGCTCCTCACGAGATCTGGGTAAAACCTGACGTCAGGTTGTGCCGTCCACTTAGTACAGACCTAGCCAGAGCCAACCACTGCGCTGGACCTGCCCACACCGAAAACGATTCGAGCAGGCACTAACAACGGCAGATCATACTATGGCTTAGTAGCATCTACACTTTTGGAAAAACGAAAATAGAACCACAGATCATTTTAGGTGCAATTTTGTCATTACTCTCCCAAAGCTCCTTGTCCGTTTACTTTTGGATGCGAAAAAACACAAATATTTCTCTTCCAAGAGACGATGCCACAAGAAGTCAGTGGCAGCAAACAGCCACGGACAAAGGGAAAGTTAGTTGCATGTGCTCAGCATTTCAGCAGACAGCTTTGTCAATAAAGGATAATTCAACCCAGGATAAGCGTTTCAGCTGCTTCTCAAACCTGAAGCAATTGCATCGATCAAGCGCTTGGAGCCACAAGCTGTAAGTAACCATTTAACAGCAAATAATGTAAGTGAAGCTAACGTGTTATGGGTGGCTAGCAGGACCGCTAGCGATAGTTAGCACTAACAACTGGCCTCAAACGCAGGCTTTGTAAAATATCTGAAGATAAAGGCTGTATCTGTTGCGACTGCCTGTGACTCAGACACAGAAGCTGTAAGTTGCTTTTACTGCATAAGCCAACCTGACGTGATAGCCAGTTGATTGTGGCTGTAGCACAGCAGCTAAGATAGCCAAGTTACTGTTGCTAATGTTTGTGTCCTAATTATGCAAGAGTGATATCAGGGGAAATTCTACAGAAGGTGTGTGAACATAAACCTCATTTGAAGCTAACTTTTAATACTTGTTTGTAATTTGGATGCTTGGTACAACTGCTCACAGAACTTGCTGTCTGTAAAACCAATATTCCAAGGGTTTGTCTCTGTGGTTATGACCGCTCGGTTACCAGCTACTGCATGTTAGTTTGCGTGTCGTGCTAATTAAAAATGCTCCTGGTTAATGTACATGCAGTAATTCTGATCGGTATGCTTGTGTTACTTCGATAAGTATAAATGTGTCAGTTTCATCATAACGTTGCCCGATTGAAGCCACTACAGTTAGTGATCGCTTCACTTATCATGACTGGGATCAGCCAGATACTTCACAACTGTCTGAGCAGGTTCTCTGGTGCTACCATGAAAGCAATGCGAAATGCAGAAGCTCAGCCGGTTTACAAATGAAACATGCTATTTTACCAAGTTTATATTTTGGTCTTAAACTCCCCTAGAGTACTCCTGATCGTGCAATGTGAAAAAAGGGCACTTATTTCGCTAGTACTGCCATCCTCAAAAAACCCCATTTGTAGTCCATAGTAATCTCTGCCTGAAACGCCTCATTAGGGTGGCTCTTCCGCTATTGCCCCCATTCCCCGTGTGCCCACTTTCTTCTGACTGCCCAGCTCTGTGGAGGGCGGATCTAGGCAGGACGATGCAGTGTCACAGTGAAACGTGACACATGCCTGACATCTGACCTAAGGAATCAGCGGGGAAATTCTGCTATAAAATGCAGTACATGTGTAAGATCTAATGAAATTAACTTGTTCTTATAAACGCAACGGCGAAAGTGGCGAAGGAGTGTGGAAGTCTGGCAGCTCAAGCAGGAATTTGCTATCGGTTACAGTTTGCTACGGCAACAGTTAGTGAGTGCAGCGGTTTAACTACTCCTAGGTAGGATGCAGGGGAAGCTAGAATCCACCCCATATAGACACATTTGTAGAACGAGTCGAAATGCCTAAGTGCAGACCGGAGACCGTAGAAAGTGCCCAAGTGTTGACCGTAGGCCGTAGGTCCGATTCCTTCGAAATTTGATGTGGATTATAAGTGGACCAAGCTTATTAAAGCTTGCATAAAGCTTGTCGAACTTTCATTTTTTTCCAAGATATTGACCAATGAACTTCAGCAGGGGGCATGGCTTAGCACATAAATGGACAAAATTCAACAACCACTTAGCCAATCATCACAGAACATGTAGAATACGTTCATATAATTACCAGGTACATACCATCACAGTTTAATGCAAATCGGCCCATAGGAAGCGCTATAACAAAAATCAGACTTTAATCAGCAACTGTTTCTCCTATAACCATAAAACTCACAGGGTATATTCATATAACTACCTGAAACATATTCTGAAAATTTCACTCAGATTGACTGATAGGGGGCGCTATTACTGCTAAAAAAAACAGCATGGTATAACACAAATCAAGCTTTAAATCAGCAATTGTTTGTCCTCTAGCTATAAAACTCGCAGGATAAATTCATATAAGTACCTAAAACGTAAGCAGAAAATTTCACTCAAATTGACTGACATAAATCAGACTATAAATCATAAACAGTTTTTCCAATCATTACAAAACTCACAGGATATGTCCACATAAGAACCTGAAACATAGCCTGAAAGTTTCAATCAAATCGACTAGTAAGGGGTGCCATAAATGCACTAAATAGCCTACCATAACACAAATAAGACTATACAGCATGTTATGACTATACTGCAACACACTCTTAAAGTGGTTTTTGCCACCTGTCGCCATGATAGCGAGCGGAGCAGGGGAAATAGTATTGAGCTCCGTCTGGTTGTCAGTCACGTCCTGTTTGTTCTGAACGCGATATGTCAAGAGCAGTTTGACCGATTCCATTCATCCTTTCATTCCATTCATTACAATCATTTGTAGATTATAATGAACCACCTAGAAAATCCTTGTCAACATGATATCTCAAGAACGGTTCGACCGATTCCATTCATCTTTGGTGTCAAGGTGTATTAGGGGCGAGGGACATAGTATTCAGCTTCGTCCGTCCGTCCGTCCATCCGTTGTGTCCCGATTGTTGTGAATGCGATATCTCAAGAATGGTTTCAACGATTCCATTCGTATTTGGTGTCAAGGTGTATTAGAGGCGGGGGAAATAGTAGTCAGCTCCGTTCGTCCGTCCATCCATCCGTCGTATCCCGTTTGTTGTGAACGCAATATCTCAAGAACGGTTTGACTGATTCCATTTGTATTTGGTGTCAAGGTGTATTAGGGCCGGGGGACATAGTATTCAGCTCCGTCCGTCGTGTCCTGTTTGTTGTGAACGTGATATCTCAAGAACGGTTTGACAAATTCCACTCGTCTTTGGTGTCAAGGTGTATTACGGGAGTGCTCACAGCTCACTCGATTGACGTGACCTTGACATTATTCTCAAGGTCATTACAACCATTTGGCCACTTACAAATACTTTGTCAACATCATATCGCAAGAACAGTTTGACCTATTCCATTCATCCTTGGTGTCCAGGTGTATTAGGGGAAGGGGACATAGAATTTAGCTCCATCCATCCGGCCATCTGTTCATCCCATTTGTTGTGAACGCAATATCTCAAGAACGGTTTGACCGATTCCATTCATCTTTGGGGTCAAGGTGTATTAAAGCCGGTGGACAAAGTCCTCAGTTCCATCTGTCCGTCTGTCACGTCCCATTTGTTGTGAACGCGAAATCTCAAGAACTCTTTGCCTGATTTTATTCATCTTTGGCTTCAATGTGTAATTTTGTGATTCGCCCACCCCAGTCGATTTCTGTCACCTTGCGGGGGACATGGCCACGTTTAGTGGCAACACTTGTTATTTAAGCTGTTAAAGCTTTCAACTACTACATATAAGACCATTTGAAACGTCTGTGTGCAATTCTGAATAACGCTGATTTAAATGCAGGAAATTACGCTTCCAGATTAATAATTGTCGCCAAACCGAAATGTACCACACCGCACCGGCGTGTTCTCGAAGTAAATCTATTGCTCAGTCCCTCAAGAAGTTGCATGTCGCGATTGCAACTATTAAAGCAAATTCAACCAATCCATGCAAATTTCTCGCGGACCAAAAAAAAAAATAAATAAAAATAAAACAATAAAAAAGCCGGGAAAATCCTGGCAGGATTGTTTGTCAATTATGCGAACGATTGCATGCAAGTCAGGGTTAGTAATTAAGGGGAACTTTGGGCTGCACCAATCTTTAGTGCGGGAGACGCGCCTGGGCGTGTGGCATAGGCCTTCTTAAAACAAACATATCTAACTCATTATAAAGTCTGCTTATGTTATAATAAGCCAACAAATAGCAAAGTTACCGCTGTGGACTGACTCATATTGAAATATTGAGGCGAAAAAAAGGACTTCACGTCAGATCTGCATTCAACCCTAACACAATTGAAGATTTGATTCGGATCAGTGTGGAGGGTCCACTGGACATATTTGATGCCTCATACGCAGTGACGAGATGGATTAAAGGGCAGAGAGCAAGGAGACCCAATTTTAAATCCTGGCCGTTTGCTGCCGTTATCAATCCAGCAGCAGTCGAGTTTCTCAGTCAACGTCTGCTCAGCTGATGTGTGTGTGTGTGTGTGTGGAGGGGGGGGGGGTGCGCGTCTCACTGGCGAGCAACAGCCATCACATCGATGGCTGGCTGGAACTTTTCAATAAATGTTTGTCTAACTTGAGACCTGTGATATTTGTTATCATTGTGTCATTTTTTTGATGTAAATTGAGGGAGCAAAAGCGGTATCGGCCACAAATATCAGCCCAAGAAAATCGGCAGTCCATAATCGGTTATCGGCTAAGATTGATCGAAAAAAAATCGGTATCGGCATCGGCCCTAAAAAATCCATATCGGTCGATCCCTAGTTGGTTAGCTTGGAGAGAGACGGGCCAGGGCACGGGTGGACGTCTCCGGACAGCAGTAGACCGATAGGAATGATTAGCGCATTGCCTTGTAATTTACTTGATGTTTTAAACCGTTTTTTATCCCAGTTGTACAGGGAGGGAAAAAAAAAGTAACCGCTAAAACGTGTTTGCTGTAGCCAAGGTTTTCTTTGGCACAGATTGTTTGACCCAGCACGTAAGCGTTGTTCGTAAATTGAACTGGGCTTTGTTCATCAAAGCAAAGGAATGGGTTGATATCAACCAATTTCACTCTAAACGCGTTGTCATTGACATTAGGCAATCTAAAAAAGTTGAAAAACAACCCATAGAGTAAAAGAGCTGTCGCAACTCCTGTTCTACCCGCTGCCATATTGTTTGTGACCAGATCCTTCATCAGTATCTGTTTGTTGTGATCGCGATATCTCAAGAATGGTTTGACTGATTCCATTCATCTTTGGTGTCAAGGTGTATTAGGGGCGGGGGACATAGTATTCAGCTCCGTCCATCTGTCTGTCTGTCCGTCATGTCCCATTTGTTGTGAACGCGATATCTCAAGAACGGTTTGACCGATTCCATTCATCTTTGGTGTCAAGGTGTATTACGGGAGTGCTCACTGCCCATCCGATTGACGTGACCTTGCCACTATTCTCAAGGTCATTACGACCATTTGAACACTTATAAATACCTTGTCAATATCATATCTCAAAAACGGTTTGACCGATTCCATTCATCCTTGGTGTCAAGGTGAATTAGGGGCAGGGGATATAGAATTCAGCTCCATCCGTCCGGCCGGCCGTCCCATCCCGTTTGTTGTGAACCCAATATCTCAAGAATGGTTTGACCCATTCCATTCATCTTTGGGTTCAAGGTGTATTAGGGCCGGTGGACATAGTCTTCAGCTCCATCAGTCCATCCGTCCGGCTGTCCATCCATCACGTCCCGTTTGTTGTGAACGCGAAATCTCGTGAACGCTTTGACCAATTTTATTCATCTTTGGCTTCAATGCGTAATTTTGTGATACACCGACACCAGTCGATTTCCATCACCTGGCGAGGACATGGCCAGATTTAGTGGCAACACTTGTTATTTAAGCTGTTAAAGATTTCCACTACTAATGGTCTTTTTGGCCTTGAACCCCGGAATTGCTGCTTGCAGCTATATTTAGGGTTTAATGCCCGTAGGGCTGAAACCCTATTGTTTTTGCTTTTTATTTTTTTTAGGCGTTCAGGCCCGTAGGGCTGAAACCCTATTTTTTTCGCTTTTATTTTTATTGTTATTATTTCTTTTCTTCTTCAGAAATGTTTTCGCAAATTCAAGTTGTGTGTAAATGCTGACCAAGGCATTTTTAACTCAATTGGCCGAATGGTGGCGCTATATTCAAGAAAAACAGCTTTTCTCTTTAAAGGTCATAACTCCTACTGTTTAAGTCCAATTAACAAAAAGCTTGGTAGAGACATTCCTTGGGCCATTCTCTAGAACTTTCCCATAAGGACCTGGAAGGTCCACTATATCTGATTAAGAGAATTTTGAATTTTTTGAAAAACACTTTTTTGACATCTCCTCCTAGACTGTACGTCCCATTCCTTCGAAATTTGCTGTGGATCATCAATGCGATAAGCTTATAAAAGACCACATAAAACTTATTGAAATCTCATTTCTTTTCCAAGATATTGATATTATTCAGCAGGGGCGTGGCTTAGCACATAAATGGAAAAACTTCTACAACCATTGGGCCAATCATCACAGAACTTGCAGAATATGCCCAAGTCATCACCAGGAACAAGCCTGGACAGGTTTATGCAAATTGGCCCATAGGGGGCGCTAAAACAATAATCAGACTATAAATCAGCAACTGTTTGTACTAAAGCCATAAAACTCACAGGATTTATTCATGTAAGTACCTGAAAAATTCAGATTGACTGATAGGGGGCGCTATAACTGCTAAACAAACAGCATGGTATAACACAAATCAGACTATAAATCAGCAATTATTTGTCCTATAGCCATAAATCACGCAGGATATATTCATATAAGTACTTGAAACATACTCTGAAAATTTCATTCAAATTGAGTGATAGGCGGGGCTATAAATACAAAACAAAGCAGAATGATTTAACACAAATCAGACTACAAATCAGCGGGGCGGGGGACATAGTATTTACCTCCGTCTGTCCGTCCATCCATCTTGTCCCGTTTGTTGTGAACGCGATATCTCAAGAACGGTTTGACCGATTCCATTTGTCTTTGATGTCAAGGTGTATCAGGAAAGTGCTCACAGCTCACTCGATATATGTGATCTTGGCTTTATTCTCAAGGTCATTACGACCATTTGACCACTTACAAATACCCTGTCAACGGTTTGACCGATTCCACTCATCTTTGGGGTCAAGGTGTATTAGGTCTGGGGGATATAGTATTCAGCTCCATCAGTCCACCCATCCGGCCATCCGTCCGTCACATCCCATTTGTTGTGAACACGAAATCTCAAGAACGCGTTCACCGATTTAATTCATCTTTTGCTTCAATGTGTAATTTTGTGATAATTTTGTCAATTTCCGTCACCTGACGGGGGACATGGCTACATTTAGTGGCAACACTAGTTAATTAAGCTCTTAAAGCTATCAACTACTAAAAGTCTTTCTTGGCTTGAACCCCAGAATTGCTACTTGCGACTATATTATATTAATTGCTTTTTCAGCCCTTTTTTTTGCCTGTGTCCCCACAGTTTGGAGACCTGCTGCAGCCAGAAAATTTTAAATAAGTTCATTTGGTGAATAGAATTGTAATTTCTCAGTTTCAACATTTGAATTGTAATCTGTGTTCTATTGTAAATAACATATTAGCTCATGTGATCTCAAAGTCATTGCATTTTGATTTTATTCACAATTTACACTGCCTCCCAACTATTTCAGAATTGGGGTTGTAATTGGGTACTACAATTATTTTAATACAGTACTAAGCAACCTTTGCAGTTTACCTTGATTTGTAGGATTCTAGCAAGAAATGTGCCTTGAGAATTGGTCTGGACTACAGATGTACTGCGTGAGCTCGGAGCAGTCAGGCGAAAATGTATCATTGCGTCGTCATCAATTCAGCTCTCGTTCCTCCCCAGGTCTTGCTCCACCGCTCGTCCATTAAGAATCATATGCGGTTTCAAAATGGCAAGATGCTGCTGGTCAAAATGCCTAAATTTAGGCTTCAATAATGGTATTCTGAAATCAGTGGGTGAGGTCATGGTGGCTTTGTCCATATTTTTGCACAGTCTTTGGTACTGACACAGCCAAGGATGTGTACTGGTTGAGTTATGAGAGAATTTAGAGTTTTGTATGCTCTTGGTGTTCGTAACTGAGTTTGACCTCTTGCAATATAACTAAGGATATAATTCCTAAAAATTCCCGCAATATTTTACAGCTTGGCTTGAAGTAGAGATTACAAGAGGGTCACGTTTCATTTCTTTCCAGTATCAATGTTTCAGACAGCTACACGCAAAAAACGAAATTTGAGCAAGCAAAATGTATGTTCAAAAAACTGAACGGAAAGATTGTGAGTCCTGCCGTAAAGTAACTACTTAGTTTTTGGAGAGGACAGCTCTGAGTAACCACAGTATAATTTTAAACTGGCAATTGACATGTGAGACAAACAGATATAAATAGGTTTTCAAGTTAATTATGCTAGCTCTGCCATGAAAAGGGCCCTTTAAGGCGGAGTCAGTGTCTCAGCTGTGGTTGGATGCTTTAATTAACATTGTAAATTAAACAAACATTAAATTTGGTCACATTTCACTAGAGTCACTTGCAAAAAGGATTTTATATTGACAGCCTTGTTTGTGTTCAACGCAGCACTGAAGCTCACTCTCGTCTTGCCTTCCCCTAATCAGCCTTCGCTTGGTATAAAATCGTTTCAGCTCAAGTCCAGGACAGTTATCGTTGCTGGTGCAGTTCTTGTCTTTCATTAAAGTGCTGGAAAATGAAAATTTCATGTATATTTATTTTGTTATTTTTAAATTAAAATGGCCATAGTTTGGCATGTTTAAGAGGGATGACAAAGTAAAAGCAAGTGATACCAACTACCTTCATGGAACTAACAGATGACGGAATGAAATGCCAAATTGTTAAGTTGTTTTTGATCAAAGTGGTCCATATATGCTGCTCAGTGTGGTCAGATTAAACAAGTTTCGGTCCTAATACTATCGTATTGTTTGATACTGAATCAGCCAAGTGGTAAAGCATGGAGACATATCCAACCAAAGGACAGAATCTCAATGTTCAATTATCAGAATTTATGGGCTACCTTTTAGCATTGGTCACATGTCCCATATAGTCCCACACAAACTTACCATTTGTCCCACATTTGGTTTGAGAGTACCTAGTCACCCTTTGCACATTGCTATTTTCGAGTGGTATTAACCACTCCTCGAGCTATGATTATTTCTGAGAGATGTTTTTATGCTTTTGAGAAACACTGCATGAACGTGATAAGCTGCAGAAGAAGGATTTTATGATCATCTTTGTCGTAAAATCCTTTTGGGTGCCAGGCCCACATCGCAAGGCACTGCCCAATCATAGGCTTAGTTTTAAAGTACTCAATGAGTTTATCTATTGACTGTGTGCAGACATATTTATGCAGAAATATACTCCTTTTTTCAGAAGACAAAAGAAATAAACCCCTGTACATTTCTCTGTTTTTGCGGCTTGAAAAGGAAGCCTAAATATAGAAATGGAAATCTTATTTTCTTATCAATTTAAGATTTAACTCAAATGACCAAAGGGAATCATTTCACTTTTTTGTTACCTGAACAATCCTGACCTAAATTTGCAATGCCTTCCATAACATTCAAACAAAAGAGAGGAAGATATAACAATATCTGTCAGTTAGTATAACATTTTATTAATTCAGATTTGTTCAAATATTCTGTTTGCAGCTTCATTTTGACTCTTTGAAAGGGGAACGTCGCTTTAATAAATAGGTCAGAGCGCTTTTTCCCCCTCTGAATGTTTTAGGCCTAGCTAAGTAAATTGGACATAATTAACGCCCAAGGCAAAGATTGCACTTTCCTGGAAATAGCAGCAGAACAGAGCAAGTAGCAGAATAAAGGAATGTATAACATTTTTTTTTTTGTGCGCTGGCTGGTTCACTTAAGTGGAAGGAGGACTAAAGGCTCCCATTACTTTCGGTGAATATGAATGTTGGTTCAAGTGCTTTCGAGAAGCGGAGCTTATCCTCAGTATTCTTTTCTATTTTAGGATACACTTGAACATTGAGCTTGTCTTTTTACTCTGGCTGTGTTTTTAGCAAGACTATTGCAGAGAGGGGAGAGACTGGAAATACTGGAAAGGTCTATTTTATACGGTTTCAGTGTGCATGCGCATATGGATGTTTTTGTGAATTTAATGTGTTATACGTGACCCATTTACATGGGTGTGTGTGCTTGCATGTATGTTTGACTTACTTCATAATCCAGGGCTGAGGCAAACATCTAGTCAGAGTCAGTGTCTCTCTTTTGGATAATAAGGGGTCAGTATTGGTTAGACCTGCTGTTAGGCTGCTTTATGTGATGCAATGGATATGATCTATTGTGGATGCCACAACATCGAATTCAAATCCTCAGCGTGTCATAGCTTTAGACCCGTGGCCCTAAAGCTAAATTTTCGCTGATGCAATGGGCAGTCTTTTTACAGAACAACAAAATTTTAAGTATAACCTTGTGTCCAGAAAAGTTGGGACATTGTCTAAAATGTAAATAAAACAGACTGCAATGATGGGAAATCATTTAAATTCTATAATAAATTGAAAATAGTACAAAGACAATATATCAAATGTTGAAACTGAAAAGTGTGATTGTTTTTTGAAATATAAAAAAAAAAAACTGAATATTTTTCTAAAAACAGTGAATTTCTCAGTTTCAGCATTTGATATTTTGTCTTTGTACTATTTTCAATTAATAGAGTTTCAATATTAGAGTTTCAATGATTTCCCATCATTGCAGTCTGTTTTTATTTACATTTTACCCAGTCTCCCAACTTTTCTGGAAATGGGTTCG
The DNA here is from genome assembly GCA_029721435.1 of Gymnothorax reevesii. Lineage (NCBI taxonomy): Eukaryota > Metazoa > Chordata > Actinopteri > Anguilliformes > Muraenidae > Gymnothorax > Gymnothorax reevesii. The sequence continues at coordinate 78,227,267 of CM056575.1, forward strand.
TTTAAAAAAAATAGTTGTTCGTTGATTATAGACATAGTCCAAAATGCCAACCAAATGGAGATTTTATTGGTATATGGCATTTATTATGCCAAGATCTAAATTTAGATGGATGGATAGATAGATAGATAGAATGTGTGTGTCATATCCTTGAGTGGGCAATGACAGGTCTAATGGTATGAAGGAACAAAGATGATTTGAGAGCTCTCTCTAAATCCCAAATTCCTCTTACACAGACTTATGATTTCAGTCTCTGGTAATTGCTTTCAACTGGGCTATATGCAATTTTATATCACATTCTTTGTGTTCATTTTGCTGGTAATGGCCCAGAGAGAAAACTAATTTCATTTGTATCAGTGCCTAAAATATTCATCATGAAACAAATATGAAGACCTTATTTCAATATCATATTATCAACAACGAGTGTTGAATGTCAAATTTCCTCTTTGCTTGACATACTAAAAACTACTTTAATTTCCAAAGCTATCCTGATGCAATATAAAGCAATTACTTTTATTTTGTCTTATATAGTACAAAGAATTAACCTGATACAACAAGATGTCTTGATTTTAATGAAAAAAATTTTCACATTGGTGAAAGAAAATGACAGTGCAGTAATCAGTTCATTTTAAATAGTTGTGTTGGGATGTGCAAGGTAACAAGGGAAAATTATGTATTCATTTAATAGTGGAAATAGAAAGCTCCACTGAATCAGGAGCTCTTTCTTACATCAACTTGATACTGAGAAAGAACAAAAATGGTGCAATGTCTCAAGTATTTCTTCAAGATCTGAAACTAAATTATGAATAATTTATTACAGCGATGCCTTTCCCTGTTGTAAAAAGGAAGATCAGTCGCAGATAAAGTATGTGACCTCTGACCATCCACACTAACTTCAACATAGGAAATATATGAATTTTACACTGTTTAAAGTGAAGCACTGGAATAAGAGAATTACCACAACATGGAATACCCAGGGGTATAAATGTGCACCACTCAATCAACTTTGAACTCTTAAGATTTTGCTTTTCATGATCTTGAAGTGTAAGATCATGTATTAATGTGAATCTAAAATTGATGCAAGTAAATCTCAACCTTGCGGGTTTTTTTTCCTGAAAGGGGCCTGCAGTTTGATGAACATTCAGAATAATTCACCATCAATATGTATCGTCTGCAGTTAAAAAGCACATTTGCCAGGAAGATACAAAGCTTCATTTATACAGCTTAGTATTTCTTCATATTGCCTGTGAATGACCCAATCTGTTAGTAGGACCAATGAGTAACCAGCAGTGTGTGGTTAGACAGCTGTCTGAAATGTGTTATAAGAGAGCAACCTATGATGTGCAGTAGCGTAGAGAGCTGTCTATGATGAGTAAAAACGGAGCTATATGCACTTTGAGGAAAGAGAGCAGTGTATGATGTGTAGGGAAAATCTATAAGCAGTGTGTAGACAGAGAGTTAACGACAATGTGTAAAGCGCTGTCTGCACCTCAGTCGTTCTAATGTGCTTTATCTGCCTATTCCCCCTTTATATAATTAACCCACCCCCTGTTTAAGCACATTGGTTGAAAAGCAAGCCTCAGCCTAACCACCCCATCCCCTTTACTACCTTGAGAGATGCCAGTGCAAGCAAGAAAAAAATTATCAAAATCTAAGCCCAATGCAAGATTAACTTGGTAGGTAAATTCTTGCCATCACATAATCACGGCCAGAGCATTATTTGACTTTCATCAAATGGGTCTCAGTGAGAGCAGACAGGATAATGACAGAAAAGGGAAACAGCTGCTGGATTTGTGGATCATATGACCACCCATGCCCCCCCCCCTTTCATCCTCCTCTGTCTCAGAGCTATAGAGCTTACTACTCCCAGTCTCCACCTTCATGGCCTCTGCAGCCAATCACAGGGCTTCAGGAAGCAGCTTGGGAGAAAGGGCCACCATTAAATATTTCTTTCATACACAATGCTCCAATTGTGCAGGCAAATAAAGGAGTACCTCCTGAATCTGCTGGATAAGTTTGACTCATTACAACCTTACAGCAAGTATCCCTGCCCAATTTTATGTGCACATACAGCACTGAATATTACTTTGACACGTGTATATAACCACTGATCCAGCAACATTTTCTTGTTCACAGAATGCATTAGGGATTTTTTACAAAAAATAATTAAATAAAAATCAGTGAGGTCAATTATACCTCACTGTTTTCAGTTATACCATTTAAGGGCAGGAGATGCTAAGAATGCAGTAAGACTACCTCAAGTACACTGAATAACTGACTGGTACATACAGGCTATATGCAGTTGAAATAAGTCACAAATGACTCAATTTTAGTTCACACCACTTTAATACATGCATGGCTCATTAAAGTCACAACAATGTGAGAAAATAAAAATAATAGTACTGAATACTGGCAGGGAACTTCACAATGATACGTTAAGACATTTTTTTGCCAATGATAATCACACTCTGAACCTTTGCCTGGCACAGTCAAGCAAATTAATAAAGATTCACAAATAATAACCATTCTTCTCTGTAACCATTTGATCTTTACATGCTGGTTATATATTAATGAAATAATTGGGTTTACAAAGTAGTTTTACCAGTAATTACAATGCTATTGTTACTCATTGCTTTGAACAAGTGGTATATCCATTTCAGGCTATAGAGAGTGTGCATACAAACATACACGCACAAATACAAACACACATACGCATACCAGTGCATCCAAAATTAATGAATTAAGGTGCCTGTATTATTAATATATAAATTTTTAAATAATGGTAAAGCTACAGAGTAGAGCCACAGGATGCAAAATAATGGCTTTGCAAAGTGGCTTGAACAGTTGTAAAAGGGGCTGACACTGATGTATACCAGTGCAGGGAATGTAACATGCATTACTTCAGTTAGTGTTCTGAACAAATATTTGTGTCATTCCCAATTTCTTCCATTTTGCTTATTTGTCATCTTTAAATGTTTCTAATCATTCAACTAATTATAAAATGACAAAAACAATGTGTGTAAACACAAAATGCAGCTTTTATGTGGTCATTTCATTTATTGAAGGAAAAGATTTCATGAAAACCTGTATCTTTCATTTGAAAAAATAAATGCCTCCAACACCTAATAACTGCTTGTGCCACCCTTTGTGGCAGCAACTACAATCAACCATGCAATAACTGGCAATGAGTCTGTTACATTACCTCGGGGAAATGTCGGCCCTTTCTTCTTTGCAAATTGGCTTTATGTCAAACACATTGGAGGGTTTTTGAGCATGAACTGCCTGTTTAAGATCATGCCCCAGCATATCAATAAAAATCAAATCAGGACTTTGACCAAGCCACTCCAAAACTGCCATTTTGTTTCTTTTGAGCCTTTTAGCCACGGCTTGTATGCCGTGGCTCATTATCCTACTGCATAAACCAACAATGCTTTTGGTCACCAACTGATGGCTGGACATTTTCCCTGCAGGATTTTCTAGTAGAGAGCACAATTCATGATTTCATCTACAGGAAGTCATCCAAGTCCTGAAGCACTAAAGCAGCCCTAGACTATCACACTGCCACCATTGTGTTTGACTGTTGGTATAATGTTCTATTAGAGGAATGCTGCTTTAAGGCACTTTAACACTAGGTATGATTGTTCCATTTCTTACCATGGTACGATTTTCCAGATGATAGAAAATTAAGAAAACATTTTTTGTAATAATCACCTGTTGGCACACTTCATTTCAACCTGAATGATGTTCCTGAAACAACTCATCTTGAAATGCTTGAAGCAAAGGATGCTGGTTACTGAAAGCTCCCAATATTCCCGCTTTGTTTTGACATTTCTTCGCTGACAACCTGTCCTTAGGAAGCTCAAAAGGCCTTCTGTCTACATGTCTTCAGAACATTGCGACATACCGTTGCAGCATTGTTAAAATTATCGAATACTCCAAAGGCAAAACACGTGACTCAATCACTTTTGTGGCCATTGCAGGCTTTGTTGTTCTCGGTATGACGTCATCAGAATGCATACAAATATGCTGTTATGGGTTCTGATATCGAGTTCAAAATCCCAATAAAAAAACGCTATTGGTGAAAATTTTTTCTAAAATTTCAGTCAGCTGTTATTTGTCTCAGTGGGTCATGATTTACTGCTAATTGAGGAAATTTTTTGACAAAGCAGCAGTTCACCTTTAATTTGCTGCCAGGGTGAATACATACAAAAATACGGATAGTTACACTGTATGTATTTTCAATCTTGATTGGTCAATAAAGCCATCTCTTGGAGGTGAAGGACAAAAAACTTTTAAGTCAAAGCAAAAGTGACTGCAATTTAGACTGCTTCCAAACATTGATTTTTTTCTTTGTTTACAGTTACCTGCTGTTCTGTGGTAGCTGGTAACAGAAGCAACAAATTCACAATGGCCTCCTCTCTGGGTTTTCTTTCTAAGCACGAATTCTGTAATTGCACAACCCAGTCTTGTATCCGACTGAAAAAAAACTAACCGACAATATGGCAAAAAAACAAATGTTAAAAATGACTGAAGGGAGACGCAAAAATTTGCCCTCTAGATGAGCGTTACCGTTGGATTGTGATGACGCATGAAAATTATGCATTATAAACAGAGGTGTATAATCCAGGTTCAGAAAGTCAAAGTCCATCCCAGGATATTGTTCCAGCCACAAAGGACCTGTCAGTTGGCCCTATTCTTCAGCCGGGAAGTAAAACTAACAAGTGAAATCTGCTGAAAGGAGTTTACGGGTGGAATGAAAACATGGTAGGATTTTTACTCTCTGACCCCTGGATTATACACCTCTGATCATAAATGGCACTGTTCCCATTATAATTCCTTAACCGATTTCCATTAGGCACCAGGATAGGAGAGAGGAGGAATGTTCCCCAGTGCTGAAATGGTGCTGAACACTGTGAAGAAGGGCAGTCCCATATTCATAGCAACAATGCAATAATAATTAGTTTATTAAATTACCAATGATTTTGACAAAAGTGTTCTCCAGCCCTTTCGAAGTCCTGAAGAAGGCCTTTGTCAAAGCAATGGTAATTTTACAGATTAATTATACTGCCATCAAGGCGACAAATGTGTGACATACACATCAAATTAACAACCAAACAATAATTTGCTCACTTGCAAAGACTACTCAGTAGAATGACGGGCCAATTTAATTTCAGCTCACATTTTTGTTCTTTGCATCACAAAATTATCAGGCATTTTTCTGTCCACATTGACACCATTTTGGGCCGATATTCATAATTTGATATATTTAAGAAGATATTCCCCATTTAAATTTTTAAATTTTGAAAAAGTGAAGTACAATCTTAAACTGTTGAGAAAAATGCTGAAACAGGTGGCATTCAGGGCGAATTTTAGATTGATTACTTATTTGTATATAACTATCCTTACCATATTAAATGTATTACATGCACATTGTCAGTGTAGCCTCTTGATGAACTCTTTGTGATTTTTAATTACGTCCGCCAACGAGTTTGGGGCGGAGGTTATGTTTTCATGTGTTTGTTTGTTTGTTCGTCTGTCTGTTTGTGAACAACATAACTCAAAAAGTAATGCATGGATTTGTCTGAAATTTTGTGGGTGGTTTGCTATTACGTTAAGGATGGACCCTATTGATTTTGATTGCGATTACTGAATGTTAAAATCTTATGACACACGATAACTCAAATAGTATTGTACGGATTTGTCTGAAATTTTGTGTATGGATTGCTATTACATCAAGGATGGACCCTATTGATTTTGATCACGATCAGTGAAACAATATGGCAGCCATGGCAGCCATCTTGAAATCCTATCACACGCGATAACTCAACTTTGCTGTTACTCATGCACACTTGGATTGTGCTGCATTGGCTTTGAGGTTTGCAATCTACGAGTGCCTCTAATTACCACTGCAAAGGAGGTTACATGTTTGCCTCTGTTTGTTGGGAGCCAGAATTTCCCATTTCCAGTTTCTGCTAGGTGGTTGGTCAGGTGGTTAGTATGTTGCCTGCCAAAATTTTAGCTTTCTGGTTGGTCTGCTTGGATTGTTTGTTTGTTGTTTGTGAAAACAACAGTTGGTTGTCATGTTTGTCTATTCGTGCTCACTCTAGTGTCCACAATTCTTGAATTATCTACTTGAATTTTATTCTTCAAAAAACTATGGCCTCTATCTTACACCCAGTGCAGAAGGGCGCAAAACATAACTCAAGTGTGTTTGCTATTTTTGACCGACGAAAATACTAATTCCCATCCAGTGTCTTCGCTGCATAAATAGCCGATTCATTTGTGCCAGATTGAGTGCCCATGGGCATATTGGTCATAAAATGAGGTGTGGTCAGGCGAATCGCTATCTTGAGACTGCTAAAAAGCAATTGCGCTATTGACAAACAAAACCCGGGTCTAAAGTCAATGGTCAGTTTTTGACTGCTCATCTCAGGGCGTATAGTCAGATAGTATTTTGCGTCTATGCAGGTGAGTGTGCAACACACATATACAGTATCTCACTAAAGTGAGTACACCCTTCACATCTCGACTATTAATTTAGTATTTCCTTTTAAGGGCCAACGTTACAGAAATGAAAACTGAATATATTCTAGAGTAGTCATTGCACAACAAGTGTAGCAGTGTAGATTTACTGCACTGTCCAAATAACTGAACAAACAGTCACTATTTCCAAAATGGGTGGCAACAAAAGTGAGTACATCTTACTGTCAACATGCCAACTTGTGTTCATAGTGTCAATATTTAGAGTGACCGCCATTGTTGTCCAGCACTACCTTGATTCTCCGAGGCATGGAATTCACCAGAGCTGCACAGGTTGTTGCTGGGATCATCCACTCCTCCATGACAACATCACGGAGCTGGTGGATGTTGGACACCTGCTGCTCCTCTACCTTCCTCTTGAGGATGCCCCACTGGTGCTCAATGGGATTCAGGTCTGACATACTTGGCCATACCATCACCTTCAGCTTCTTCAGGAAGGCAATTGTCATCTTGGAGGTGTGTTTCGGGTCGTTATGTTGGAAAACAGCTGTGCGGCCCAGTTTCTGAAGGGAGGGCATCATGTTCTGCTTCAGAATCTCACAGTACATGTTGGATCCATTATTCCATTAATGAAGTGCGGCTCCCCAGGACCAGAGGCACTCATGCAGCCCCAGACCATGAAACTGTCAGCACCATGTTTGACTGTAGGCAGTACACACTTTTTTTGATACTTCTCACCAGGGCGCCTGGGGCCCGCCTGCTTCTCACACATTAGTGACACGCAGTTATCTTTCCATATTCTTCTTGCCCTTTAGTGACCAGGAAATTTTGGCAAGCCATTGGTCTTTGATGGATTCATCTCATTTGTGTGGATAGCCTAGTACTCATAATTCTAGATAAAACATCAACAAACTTTGCAATTAAAGTATACATATATATATTGCAAATTTATATACAAATTTTCCAACACCTGTACATGCATTCTTGCATTCGCATTCCCCCATACACACATGCAGTACAGATGCTCCAGAAAAGAATCGATAAATTAACAGTAGCCCCTGTAACATCTAATGATTTCCCACACATCCATCATCCTTGTAACTGTTGAAGATAATGTCTTCATACTGCCTTTCGAATAGCATCACATTCGGACATTGGGGTCTTCAGGGTAAAGTGTGGAAATAACCATAATAATGTAAAAGCTAAGAAGTAAACATACTCGACTTGATTTTTACCTCATAAAATGTAGTACTTTGATAAAAATTTGCATGGTTGCCATGGAAACGGCACTTTAAAGGCAAAATCTGAAAATATTTTATGGCACTGATATTTCAATAACCCATGGTCAAAGTTTACTCAAATTAGTCGAACATGAAAGGTTTAAGATAGTTTTATGAAATGACATAGAATTTTTTCAAATATTTAATGAGCTCTGTTATGTAACTATAACAAAAATCGCTATCGTCAACTTGCTTCATTTTCAAAATTAACCCCCTTGGGATGCACCTATCTAAAAAATCTATGTAATTTCTTCGATCTCCAACAGATTCAACTTCAGTCCAAATTTCAAGTCAGTCACATGAATATTAATGATTTTATGATATTATATTTTTTGGTAATTTGCATTTGAAGTCACAAGTAACAATTCAGGCAGAGGAAAAACATAGATTCTTATTGTTTACTGAGATCTCACTGCATTCCTTTATTTATTTTATGTGAAAATGAAAAATATAGAAATTTTTATCCTTGAGGACCCCTTTACTAAACTTGTTCCACAATCTTACCCCACAAATTGCTTTCTTTAGTAAAATTTTCCCCGTTAAATTGTAACGCCCCTCTTGAGCAATGAAAAATTTCTGTGTATTTTCTGGTAGTAGATTATTTTTTGCTTTGTACATTATTTGTGCGGTTAAATATTCCACAATGTCTGTAAATTTTACATTCTAATAGTTGTGACTGTAAGAATAATGTGTTTGAATGTTCCTGATAACCGACATTGTGGGTGATTTGTATTTCTCGTTTCTGAAGGATAGTTAATGGACAAAGTGAGGATTTGAAGTTATTTGCGGCACTGTGCTGAGGTTTCGGGCAACAAGGTAAGATAAGGGAACAGTATAGGATGTGGAGTGATTTCAGAGCAGAGCCTTCTTTACTTTGTTTATTTTGGCAATGCTTCTTGAACCTTTAGTATGTGGGTTTTTCTTAGAAAACTGGCCCAGAGAAGGTAGAAGAAGAAAAGTTCAGCAAAATATTTATTGCAACTCTCAATCTTAAGTGTAGACGAGTATTGGTTTAAATATGCCTTAAAGATATAACAGAAGCAAAATTAGTCTGTTTTGTGTTCTTTTGTTTGTGTTCGAATGCTGTTTGAGTGTTCAAGCATGACCGGAAAATTTGTGTTTTTGTGACATGAATCACTCGTGGACATTCAGTGCATGCTAGCAAAGATATTTTACATGATTTTGCCTCATAATGAAGAAAATTTCAATCCTTTGGACATTTTAAGCGGACTGCATCAAGATAGTTGCGGAGTTTTAACTGACTTAAAGCTTCTGGGAAGCCAACGAACACAGTCGCGACATGTTTCCATTCACAAAACTTCACTTCGGAGCAAATGTTTAATCAAAGTATTTGACCCTGAAATGTATAAACTGCTGTGATGGATTCTCTAAAGTGATATCATTGCAAAATATGTACCTTTGTTTAATGCCCTTATTTGGTCTGTGGTAATATTTATCAAACGTTTTGAATGAAACGTGTTTTGTTTTTCCACTTTGAGATTTGGTGACACGTGAAACAAATCTGATCCTTTGTTTGAGAAAAACATATATATTTGGCATTATTTTATGTGCATATGAACACAATGACATTGTGCGCTATTTTGCAGTAACAATAGGTTATGTGGTCTTTCTAGAATTTGTGAATGAGCGCTTGGTTTTCGACGCGTTTCCACTGCTTTGTTTGAAGTTGCAACTGGGTCACAAAACAGTACTAGCCTCAGACTGGGGCTCCTGAAGATAAGGACTCAACCCATTTACTTCATTTTGTGATTTTGATACATTGTTTATATATCGTTTTGTTTATTTAGGAGGTTTAATCTGCACCAGCTTGCCGAAACTTGTAAAAATCTTTGCTTCGACGGGGGACCAGTCACACATTAACTCAACTGTGTCTAACAGCAAGGTCAAACATTGACAACATAATGAAATTTACATGTTTATCATATAGCCTCTATAGTCTGCAAAATATGTTACAGATAGCATAGTGCAGCTTAAATTAAAAAAATATATATATTACAGTATTCATATCGATGACCCAGTCGCACGAGAAGCTTGATGTTTTTTTTTCCCTTCATTTTTCCTCCGGAGGTCAGCTTTATTTTCCTTTATTTATATTTTAATACAAGTGAACCCAAAATGAGGGAAGGATATTAAAAAAAAGCCAAGATACATGTAGCAGTACAGGAAAGTACAGATATGGATCGACATGGACAGGACACAAAATGAATTGGGAGACAGGGAGAAAAAAGAAGGAAAAAGAAAAAAGAGGAAGGGGAAAGAAAGAAGGAAAGAAGAGGAAAAAAGAATGAGCAAAATTGTTAAATTAGCCAATAAGCAACAAAACTAAAAATAAAAAATAAATAAATAAAAATAAATTAAGAAATAAAAACAGGAAATAGGGTAAAAAGATTAAAGAGTTGTAGTGTGCTTTGATATTCATGATGATTATTGTGATTGGGGTCTGTGGTCATGGAAGTGGGTTTGGGGGTTCGGTGAGTTCGAAGTGGGTTATGAAAGGGTTCCAAGTTCCATTAAAGGCTGATACAGTGTTTTGTTTGTAGACTTTTGTTCTGATTATTGAAATGTGTTCTTTGAGGAGGTTGATCCAGTGAGTAACATGACAAGATTTTTTTTGATTTCCAGTTTTGAAAAATTATTTACTTGCCGATGGTTAGAGGAATACGTAACGGATTTTTAAATTTTGGTGAAAGGGTTATTTCTGCAGTATTTCCTAGTTGGCAGAGTGATGGGTCCATTTGAATTCTTCAGCCAAATATCATGGAAAGCTTTCTAGTTATTGTTGTGTAGAAGGAGTGAACCGGTTGGCAAACAAAAGTGGCGTGAAAGTAATTGTCTATAGTGCCCAGAGTGCATTGCCTGTATCTGCTAATCCCATTTTGAACATTTTAATTTGGATGATGTGGGTTCTATGGATAGTTTGTATTGTATCAGTTGCAGGTTGGAGTTATTGGACATAGAGAAGATGTTATTATTGACTTGGATATCTCTCCCGGCCCCGACTTCTGGATACAAGTCATTTTCCCATTTTGTTGTTGGAAGTGAAATTGAGGTATCTTGTATGGATATAAGTTTATATAGTTTGGAGGTGATTTTCTTTGAGTTTGTAATTTTCATGATCTCTGTTCTTAATTTTGACGGTTCTACTGCGTTATTGGTTATATTAATTTTGGATTTTATGACATATTTAAGTTGCTGGTAACGGAGGAACTGGTCTCTTTCTATCCCGTACTTCTGAATTAAGGTGTTGAATGAAATGTGATGGTTGTTTTCAAATAGGTGTTGGAGATGTGTGATTCCTTTTTGTAGCCCTGATGGAAAGTGAACGGGGGTGTTATGTAGTTGAAAGTCTGGATTGTGCCAAATTGGAGTGTACTTGCATGGTGGTCGAGATGATTTAGTAATTTTGTGAGTTTTCCACCTGCCTGTCAGAGTTGTGGAGATTGTGTTATATTTACTACAGTTAAGTTTTTGAATTGATTTTCGTAGGAAGGGAAGATCTGTGATTAAGGTGGGTTTACATCGATTTTGTTCTAATTCTAGCCATGGGGTATTGTATTTGTGTCTTTGAGTCCATTTGAATAAGTATTGTAATTGATTTGATAGAAAGTAATTGAGAAAATTAGGTGCTTCGAGGCCGCCTTGTGATTTTTGATTTTGTAATGTTAAGATTCTGGGTTTCTTGTTTTTCCAATAAAATTTAGTTGTTATTGAGTTGAGTGTTTGGAACCATTTGACAGTGGGGGTGATAGGGAGAACTGAAAACAGATCATTTATTTGGGGTAGAATTTTCATTTCGACTGTAGCAAATCGTCCTATGAGGGTGAGTGGAAGATTTGTCCAGCGTCTGAGATCATCAGTTTTTTTATTAAGGGGGTGTAGTTGAGGTTAAAGAGCTAGGAAAGTCTAGGGGTGATATTGATGCCCAAGTATTTTATGTTGCCAGTGTGAAGTGAAGGGGGGGGATCTTGGGCTGCAGAATTCCAAGCTGTTGCAGATAGTGGTAAAATAGTTGATTTGTTCCAATTTATTGTGTATTGTAAACCAATAGTAGGTGTTTTCCGCAATCTGATCAGTTAATTACCCTTGTCGAATAGTGTTCGACATCCCTGAAATGACAGGACCTTTTTACCTGCTCATGAATACATTAGCATGCAGAGGTGTATAATCCAGGAGTCAGAAAGTAAAAATCCTACCATGTTTTCATTCCAATCGTAAACTCTTGTCAGCGGATTTGACTTGTTAGTTTTACCACCCAGCTGAAGAATAGTGTCAGCTGCCAGGTCTTTTGTGGCTGGAACAATATCCTGGGATGGAATTTTACTTTCTGAACCTGGATTAAACACCTCTGTTAGCATGAAAACAGACCTACTTTCGCCCATTCAGCCCATCAGTTCAACTTGACAGGTTGAGAAATTCTAGCGCATGACTAGATGACCTAATTGTGACAGATCACGTCTCCGGTTTATACTATCGATAAATAGTTACGTTTGTGAAATTTCCTGGGATTCATTGGAATTCAACGCCCGCAAATTTAAATGTTTAAAACCTCCGATGTTAAACTAAATTTGCGGGTGTTGAATTCCAAAACATAACTATTTATCTTCATATTGTAAACCAATAGTAGGTGTTTTCCGCAATCTGATTGGTAAATTACCCTTGTCGAAAAGTGTTCGACATCCCTGAAATGACAGGACCTTTTCACCTGCTCATGAATACATTAGCATGCAGAGGTGTATAATCCAGGGGTCAGAAAGCAAAAATCCTACCATGTTTTCATTCCAACCGTAAACTCCTGTCAGCAGATTTGACTTGTTAGTTTTACCACCCAGCTGAAGAATAGTGTCAGCTGCCAGGTCTTTTGTGGCTGGAACAATATCCTGGAATGGACTTTTACTTTCTGAACCTGGATTATACACCTCTGTTAGCATGAAAACTGGCCTACTTTCGCTCATTCAGCCCATCAGTTCAACTTGACAGGTTGTGGAATTCTAGCGCGTGACTCGATGACCTAATTGTGATGGATCACGTCGCCATACGAAAGAGTCCGAGCAAAAAACTTTTTTTCTCGCATATGGTTTACAATATCAATAAATAGTTACGTTTGTGAAATTTATGGTTTACAATATCGATAAATAGTTACGTTTGTGAAATTTCCTGGGATTCATTGGAATTCAACGCCCGCAAATTTAAACATTTAAAACCTCCTTTAAACTAAATTTGCAGGCGTTGAATTCCAATTCAAGAATTCATTGAATTCTTTATAATGTGAGATTTCGGAGAAGTTATTAATGACATTTAAAGTTTCCTGTAGGGACACAGAGGGGTTCTGTAAGTATTGAAGTAGGTCATCTGTATAGAGGCTAAGTTTGTGTTCAGAATTTTTGTCCTGAATTCCTTCAATTTTGTTATTCTGTCGAATTGCTGCTGCGAGTGGTTCGATAAAAAAGGCAAATAGAGATGGTGAGAGGGGTTATCCTTGTCTGGTTCCTTGGTGAAGTGTGAAGCTTGGTGATGTGATCCCATTTGTGGTTATTGTGGTTCTAGGTGAGATGTAGAGTGTTCTTATCCAATGTATGAATGACTCTCCAAAACCAAATTTATGAAATTCTTTTTCTCCGTCTACTGTTTAATCAGGATGGATTAATATGGGGATGACTGTCTCTATTCTTGTTGCTAGTGTTTTTGTGATAATTTTTAAGTCAGTGTTAAATAATTAGTGAAAGAGGGCGGTAGCTGGTGGGATGGGTTGGATCTTTATTGGGTTTTAGTACAAGTGACACCACTGCAGTATTCATATGTGTGGGTATTTTAGAGGTAGTTTTAATTTCTTGTGTGACTCTATAGAATAGTGGTGATAGAATATCCCAGAAATGTTTGTAGTATTCTGCCGGTAATCCATCTGGTCCGGGTGATTTATTGATTGGCAGGTTATTGAGGGATTTTCTGAGTTCTTCCATGGTAAGAGGTGCATCTAAGATGTTTGCTTGGTCTGATGAGGGCGTTGGTATGTCAAGATTATTTAGAAAGGTGTTTATTTCTGATTGGTTAGGGTCATGTTCTGATGAATAAAGGACAGTGTAAAATTTTTGAAATATACTATTTATGTCTTTTGGGTGATTGTGCCTGCAGAGTTACGGATAGATGGGATAATTGCTTTGTCTTTCCTGTGTTGTAGTAATTTTGCTAGACAATTACTTGATTTATTACTATAATGAAAGTTTTCATATTTGAGTTGCTGAATAATGAACTGTGTTTTTTTGTGTATGATGCTTTCCATTTGAATTTTAAGTTAATTCATTTTGTATTTGTTCACTGGGAAGCTTGAAGTTGACGTTTCTTGTTGTGTCTGCGCTTCCCAAACTTTTGCGCACCACTGTATAGTTATTTACTTGCATTCCTGAACAGAAAAATGTGTTTCAGTGGTTGAATGTTTTGGTTGAAAAAGGAATGCGGAGTAAAAAACGATTATTATTGAATGTTTGAGTGTATTTTTCTCACTGTAAATACAGTGCTCATTCCACAAGTAAATATTTTCCCAGAGGACATTTTATTGCGCCGAAGGCATCGGATGGAATTACCACCTGTATCTACCTTATGTCCGTACCTTTTGAGTTACTGAAAGTCCAAACAGCTGAGGCCGTTTGTGTGGAATTCGTACATGCTACTGTGATAAGCAGTTGCTCACGTCTTGAGCTGGTTTGTGTGATAAATACTCTTTTTCTTTTTTTTAAGTGGACTTGCCTTTTTGTGTTCAAGAGTGTAAGTTTTAAGTTAATAGTCTATTCATGTTTCAGCCGTGAAGCTGAGCTCCGATGTTCAGCCTCGCTCTGTGCGAGGACATGCACAGTGCAGGATGGAATAATAGTGGCAGGTCCTGTCAATTATTATAACACATGACAAAAACAATTGTCTAAATTGTGTTGCATATACCTCAACAGTTCTTGTGCTGATGTCACTATTTGACATAGTACTATTTTCAGAAATCATGGGCTATGATATTGCGTAGGTGCACGTGATGCAACGCTATCAGAGCCGACCGACTTGAGTGTGTCGTTCAGTGCAAAATAAATAATTAGGTCAAAAAGATTTAATATACTGCAGATATGAGATTTTTATGTTTGTTTATAATTAATTTAGGCGGACAAGTCTCCCAGGTTGGCTACTGCCTAGTTAATTAATCTAAAAATAGTACGTTTTTTTTTTTTCCGCCGCCCCTCGATTATTCGACTTTTGGTCAAAATTTTGGGACTTTAGTCGACCAAGATTTTCTTTGGTTGACTACAGCCCTATTAATTACAGAATTATGTTTATGTCTCAGCCACCGAGTGGGCGGGAAGCATAATGTTTTCAGATCGTCCATCTGTCATACGCATCATGTGTGGGCAATGTCCACTGCTTTCTCTGTGTCCATACAGCTTTCTTGTGATCAAACTAAGGGTCACAATTATGACACTGTTTCGTTTATAGTTTGCATAGGTATTGGAAAGTGGTAAGGTCACAAAGTTGGTATTTGAAAATAATTGATAGAATAATTGACCACAAATGGATCTAAATGATACCAGCCCTAACACAATGGTCTGTTTCCCATTCAATATTGCACTTAGAGCCAAGGATTGTATTAAGGATTTGGAGCCCATATGTGGAGAATGTTTGTGATCTAAGCCTTGAGCTTTGAATTAGTGTAAGCCTAATGCTGATCTTTCAGTATTTCTTACATGACAAAGTGATAGAAAAATGTCAAGGGTGACCAAATTGTTGTTTATTTCTTGATGCATTGTGCTTGTCAAACGGTACAGGCCCAGATTACTTTGTGTTGCAAGATTCCTGCAGTGATGAAGACTCATCCAGTGATGACTTCTCCACAGCGAGTGAAGAAGACTCTTGTAATAGTGAGGAAGAACATCAAGTCAAGAAAAAGAAGAAACACAAGAAGAACAAGAGCACAAAGAGAAAGAAAAGGGAGAAGAAGCACAAGAAGAGAGAGGAATACAACAGAATAAAACGAGGTTTGTATGGTATATTGGATTTCTTGGTCTCCCACTGGTTCATTAACTCACCTTGTTTTACAAACTCACTGATTTTATACCCCCACCAAAGAAAGTTTGAAGGCGGTATACAAGAGTCAGCTTACGGTTGGTCCGTTGCAAAATCCTAGAGGAGTGAACTTTACATTTTTTTATGGCATTCATTCATACCAAACTTGGTACACATGATTACCTCGATGGCTAGATGTGCAAGAAAAACTTTTGGGTATGTAGAGGACAAATTGCTGCCATGGTAACGGTGGGGGTATGTATCATATTCTGTGGTATTTCTAGTGTAATATGGAAACTCCAGTAAGATGGACAGCCCTAAACCTGGAAGTACCATTCAAATAGCTTTAGAGTCATTCCATGTCATTTCACCCAATTTTTAAGAAAGTTGTTGCTCGGCCGACTCAAAAAATTCCCAAAATATTTGTATATATAGACAGCCCATATCATTCCTCATCTCCTTTGCCGCATTTGCTGATTCTTTTTTTCTTTTTTCTTTTCTGCACCTGTACTAATCTTTGGCTGGATGTCCATACCATTTTTTTCCATGAATGATTGGCTAACCAGGATTCAAACATAATTGAGAAAAAAAGTGTAAGAATGAACCGCAAACAATTTGCTTTCATTATCTTGACAGCAACCAGCGTAAATGCGGAAACATTAATTTATGATTAAATTACTCCTACATGTTCCCACCATAAGGGGGGGAGAGCAGATATTCTTTTACCTGATTTGTGAAAATGGTGGTCCCCAATTATTTACGCAGACTGCAGTAAACCATGCTTGTTCTATGCCTTTGATACTTCCTCAATTTTAACCCCATTTGATGTAATGCTGTGGCCATACAAATGTGTCCTGGATTTGAATATTTCTCTCGGATGTATCACTGTAGCTTAAGTGTAGCCCTGCGACCACTATGGAAAGAAATGCTTTTTCAAGTGTCGAATCTCAAGGGAAAACTTAAGAGGAAAAAGTCTGTGTTTAAGGGTTCAACCAAGCATGTCAATCATCATATCGTAACATTTTTAGTATTTTGTTTTCTTTCTTTTTTTTTCTTTTTTGAACATTTTTAACTTGTTGGCCTTTTGGTTTTCTTTATTTTAATTTGTAAATAACATTCACTTGCTTGCTCACTTTCATACAATCTCTCACTAATTGATTACTTAGTCAGATACCCATTCAAAATCAACGCACATGGGTTTAAGCAAGTATTGTTCTGTATTCAGTTTCTGTGTTTCATGTTTGTTTTATTATTTTTTTCTGCAGCGAATACCATCCAAGATGTGATGAAGCGATACAGAAGGCTTCTGAAGATCACAAGAAGGGGTGGAACCATGACCAGAGCATTCCAAAAAGAAGGGGTGTCAAGGAATGCTGTAGCTCAGCTAGCTCCAATCGCAGAATTATACCTTGCAGACAGGGCTGTATTTAAGTCCCTTACCTTTGAAAGAGGAAAGATTGCTGAGTTTGCTCAGCTTTGCCAGGAAAAAATGGTTGCTTTTGCCTTTCAATCTTAGCAAACAGTGAAAAGTTTGTCAGAGGGCCTGGATGGTCATAGTCTTGACTTGTTTTTGATGTTCTTACACATTCTAATAAAAGATTATGCACACCTTAACAAGGCATTGCACTGTTTTGCATAAAAATGCTGTTTGTTTGTTTCTTATGCCTGTGCAAAATTCAAATTTTGATCGTTTTACATTAAACATTCGAAGTGCAAACAATAATAGTCTCTCTGCTTTTTACATGACATGCGAGGAAATCAAAGAGCTCGTATTTGTGAGCTCAGGGGAGGAAATTGTTGTGAATTCGGCAGGATTTGGTCAATGTTCCGTTTTTGCTTGAGGTTTGGTCTCAAAGAAAGATTGCAATCCGCATGTGTATTATTTGTAAAATGTCCCATTTTTCTTGCATATTGGCCTAGTCATTAGGATGCAGTTTTATCACCAGAATGCACCATTTGACATACTTCTTTCAAAATTTTCCTGGGGGACCATGCCTCCGGACTCCCCTGGGGGTTAGCGGGCCCACCTCCTTCGTGGGCCCCGTGGGCCCGAAACCTGTTCCTCTTTTGGCTCCAGTTCTCTTGTGACCCTCGTGAGGAAGAAGTGTATATAATCGATTGATCGATTTCCAAAGACCTGTGCTTTTTTTAAACTCGAGGCATTTTGAACTTGAATATTGCTTAGTTGTCATTATATCATCTACTGACAGTTTGTTGAAATGCTACCAAAGATGAATTGAACATCTAACTTATAAGTAAAGAAGCTGTAGATTTTTAACTTAATTGCATGATTTTTCACTTTATTTGGATGGAAAATTGAAACATACCAACAGATCTGTAAACTAGACAACATAGACCTTACTGACTCTCTGCAGACTAGCAGTTGAGACCCCAATGAACACCTATACAGTATATCAAACTAAAAAGAACGGAATCTCTATGCCTGTCCTTTGTACGTCTCAAGCCTTTTATTCATTCTACTTCATCCTTTGTAGGCTCATTGCTGAGGACACATGGACACGTATTCTTGAATTTGGTGTGATTTGGTCATGACATGTTCAATTTTAATGAAGTTTGAAAAACTAAGTAAACAGTGCTCTGCTGGGGCGGGGTTTCTGGGCTCTAGACTGAGTCAAGCACGCAAGCGCCTGTGTCTGCAGCAAACCTTCACAGGCCGCGCCTCATATTTGTTTAACAGGCATGCACTAATTCATATGAACACGACAGGCCACGAATGTGAGCAGTCTACTGACAGTGTTGAAAGAATGATCTATCAAAAAGAAAACTAGTGTGAGTCTGTTGGCAGTTAATGGTAAGTTGAGTATTTCCAAGCATCTCCCTGAATGTTTACCTGACCATCGGCTGGAACTTTATTCAGAGTCAGTTGAACATCTACAAGCATCATCTCATATATTGACCTGATCATCTATTGATACTCTGTTGATTGTTTGTTGAGCGTCTAAGTATTTCCCTGTGTATTACCTGATCTTTGAACATCTACAAGCATCATCTCATATATTGACCTGATCGTCTACTGATACTCTGTTGATAGTTTGTTGAGCGTATCCAAGTATTAACCTGATCATCTGCTGATACTCAAGTTAAAGTTTCTTGAGCATCTATTAGCATCATACTGTAGATCTTAAACGTAAGGATTAAGGTTGCGTGTAAGACACTTAGTAGACGGTGTGATGATGTTTTTGTTTATAGTATTTGAACTGTCTACAAATCATCCTTTGTTGAAAGTCAACCTTTATGTTGCTGACACATTATTTCCTGTTTGTTGAGCATCTACAGAGGGACCATCAAAATAAAGTGTTACCAGCTTGGGACATTGTGTAAAAAGTGAAAAGAAAACAGAATTCAATGATTTGCAAATCCTTTCAATCTGTATTCTATTGAGTACACTACAAAGACAAGATGTTTAATGTTCAAACTGATAAACTTTGTTTTTTGGGAAATATTCACTCATTTTAAATGTTATGCCTGCAACGTGTTCCAAGAAAGCTGAGACAGGAGCAGCAAAAGATTGGGAAAGTTGAGGAATTCTCAAAAAACAACAATGACCTCGTGATGTGTATCCTCCAATTGTGTGCCTGCTGATGCTGATGTGCTGGTAGCTTACCAGGCTGCTGTCAGCTGATGTAGCTCTTCTCGAGTTTCCTGCCTGAACTAGTTACACTCATTTCAGTCAGGAAAATTCACGTTCGAATAAAATAGAAAATTTATTCATGGGTATAAGCATTACATTGTATTTTGGCGGAGGTTCTGCTCTGGAGGAATGTCCTACCTAGGCACAGCAAACATACAAACATAGTCATGAACAGAAATCAAAATCCCCCAAAACAGCAACCACCGCCAAGTGAGGCTAAACTATGTGTACAGTGGAGCACCCACTGCCTCCTGGATAACCAGGAAGTCCATAGAGACATCCAGGGTCAAACATTGGCTGCTAAAGGTGCACGTCTGCTGCCACCAATGCAGATTACCTGGATCAAAATGGAC
Organism: Gymnothorax reevesii; assembly: GCA_029721435.1. NCBI lineage: Eukaryota > Metazoa > Chordata > Actinopteri > Anguilliformes > Muraenidae > Gymnothorax > Gymnothorax reevesii. The sequence continues at coordinate 78,247,084 of CM056575.1, forward strand.
ATTCTACCATTAATGTACATGACCTCACCATGTGTAGCCTGGTTCCACTGCAGGGACCCGTTAGGCTCATTTTCCAGAGAACACACCGCTTGGTGCCCTCACATCTATACTTGCAGGCAGGGCCTCACTGTTAGTCTGGATACTTGCCAGATCCTCTAGAGAATAGGCGCATGCTGCTCCCTCTAGCGCACGTCTGCAACCCCTACAGATGCAAGAGGCAAGATGATGCGTCATCTTGGTCCTGGAAAACATTCTACCTAGTGAGAAAAACTATGTGTACAGCCGGAGCACCCACTGCCTCCTGGATGACCAGGAAATCCATTGAGATATGCAGGGTCACAATATTGGCTACTAAAGGCTGTCCAGCCTTTAGCACACATCTGCAAACACCAATGCAGATTTCCTGGATCAAGTATGGACATTCTACCATTAAGTATGGCCCAGCCAACCACCTGCGCAAAGCAATTTATTTAAATTTTGCAATTCAATTTATTTGTATAGCGCTTTTCGCAGATAGACTGTCACGAAGATGCTTTACGTTAAGATTGAATAAATGAAAGGGCAGTGCCCAGCCTAATCTCCACTAGAGCAAAATGAGGCAAAAATTCTCAAACAGTGGTGAGAAAAAACTCCCCAGTGGGAAGAAATCTCAGGAGGAACCTGGCTATAGTGGGGGAGCCCATCCTCCGCGGGCTAGCTAATTAAAGCAATAATAGAATAAATGGTATCTAAACAGTGGTGTTAGTAGCATGTCGAGGAAGAAGCTGAACTGGATTCGGACTAGATAAGGACAGCAGGACAGCAGCAGCCAGTGCTTATGTTGAAGGACAGGGCTTGAATGGTCCAGGACTCAGTAGTGGAGGGAAAGATCCACAGAAAGAGACACAGAAAAAAGGGGGGTGAGGCTTTGGATACAACTACTGCATCTAATAGAAATACTGTCCTGTCTCTAGTGCCAAGTAAGAATTTGGGAAAAATTGGTCATAAACAGTCAACGCCCCTCCATCCGCTTGTTGCATTACAATTCTACCAGAAAGAAACCATCAAGTACCTTTAATCCTAGGTTAAGAGCAAGTAATGATTCCTCATACTTCAAAACCCCCAAAACCACGAAGTTTCATGGGGACAATTCTGGTCCTGAAAGGCTGGTGTGTAATGAAGGTTGTATTTCTTCCAATTTCGATGACTAATTGAAGAAAAGGGTTATATACAAAAATAAATTTGCTCATGCAGTAGAGAGAATGTTTCACATAGGGTGCCAAGTTTTTATTTATTTATTTTATTCATATATTCATTCATTCTTCTTTTTTTTTTTTGTGAAATCTTGTGAAATTAGAGATGCCACAGAAACTTCAGATTTTAAAAAGAGGGCTTTTACCAATTAAGGCAATTAACTAATTAAAGGCCAGAATGGTAGCAAAAACTGGGGACAGATATGGCCCTCATTCCCCAAACTCTAAAATACGAGTATTCTCCCTTTAAGATAGTCAATCTGAGGGGAATGTGATGTACTATGATTATGCATGCACATTAATTTGGAGCAATTTCAAGCAGTAATCCAAACCTAAGCACATTAACATCACCTAGCTTTTTCAGGGATTTCTAGCACCCAAAGGAACCGTGATATTAAGAGGTCTAGTCTGAGGCATGATGAAAAAGTCAAAGCTACCAGCAGCATCATTTTACAGACCCTGCATGTTCACAGCTTTAGGATGACATTAGTTGCATGTCTTGGTTAATGAAGGAACTATACTGTCAAAACTACTGAACAGCATTGAGTAGTAGCTGCTACTCCTGATATAACCAGTGAGCTGCTCTCTAGTACAGATTATTTGATAATGCACACTATAGCAAAGCAAGTCATGCAAAACATTAGATTTCTGACGGCAACATTTGAATGGTAGGTTATTCCATCAATTCTCCCAGACTAAGGAATAAAATCCAAAAAACAGTAACTTTACTATAAATCTTCCAAATTCTAGGAATTCTGAGTCTTGAAGAGAACGAAACTGGATTGGATGCAAGTTCGCAGTTGTGCTACTTTGCTTCAGACAGCAGTCCAATCGCGAATTTTGAAAAAGCTCAGTAAATCGCCTTCGGAAATGCATATTTTATTCTAATGCGCAATACCATCCATGAACTTTGGTTTTTATATTTAAAACAATACCGACAGCTAATGTAAAAGGTTGCATGTTTGCGAGTCTTAATAGAATGCTGAACCACAAGAGGCCGGCTGCAGCAGACATGAGCGACGAGCAAACACTTATGAACGAATACCGAGCCAACCATGACGCCATATTTTACACTGCAAAAAGGTTATAATGTGCAAGGATCTCAGACACTGATAATACCCTCCGAGTCCTGTTAAGGGAGCGATTCCAGCTCCAACGCACACAAATCGCACAAGGAATTTCCTAAAGTTCAAAGAGGTTTCCCCACTTTATTTTGTTAACAAATGAGTACCTTTGAAGCAATGTGTATTTATTGCCCTGTTCAGAGCAGAGCCGAAGTTTCAGCAGCAACATACACGGATTTACCGCTCTCAGGGAATCAAATGCACACTGCCGTTTTAAATTATGATCTGAGCCTTGTAATGTCACGAAACCTGTGTGATTTCTGTAAAGCAGAAGTGTTCATGCATGTCACGCGCTTAATTTTGTTAGGAGATGATAACAGAGTTGGCCTGGTTGTTTTAATGCGACATACTAACGTAATGTCATCTAACTCTTACAATTCAGAGGATGAAGCCGAATCTTCAGAATCAGACTATCATTTAACAGAACATAATTCCAGCCATCTTTTTCATCTTATCTTTAATGGTGCTTTCTTTGAGTTGGTTTCTTCTTCTGTATTAAAGTGTAGATTTTAATTATTATGATGAGCTCTTCGTCCTCCATGAGGTGCTGTTTAAGTAGTGCTGTGTCGGGTCCTGCCATGAGGAAGAAAACGGAGGAATAGCGTAATTCAGCCGTTTAGAAGGAACACGGAGGACGCACCATGGGGCGGATGCGATGTCCCGTGTCTGTTGCTGCCAGACTTCAGCCGTATTAATGGAAACCTAGCTTAATGCTCTGGTACTGAACAAACCATAGACGGATACGACCATTCATGCTTAGTTGAGTCTTACGCTCATTTACAATGGACAAAACCTTACTCAACTTGGGTTTTTTTATTTTTTTATAAATCAGTTGGCCAGAAAGATTGTAGAATTGAGGAAACAGGAATTATTTGCGCCGCGTAGTCGTATGAGTGAGTATTCATAAGGTTTCCACCCGTAACTTGTTAACAATAACAGCAATCCAGGCAGTATAGTCAACACTGTTGCCCATATACCCTGTTAATGTTTGCTGTCAAACATCCATCTGCAACAATGAATCACCACAACGCTAACCACTTTCTGACATTATGTTCACTGTTGATCATCCGAACATCACAATATAACCGCACCATTTCAACAGGCATAAATGTGATTTTCAGTTCCCTGCCGTAGTCCGCAAACTACAGCCTGAGCGCGACTGCCAAACCATTCAAGTTCGCAATTTAATAATTAAATCCCAGTCCAAAACGCTTCACAGAAAAACTAGGCTTATGAGTAAAAGTACCACCTCCTCTGTGAGGCAAAACAAATACTAGATCGGCGCACAATTCATGAATCTTGAAGGAAAAGATTGCATAAGTATCCATGCACTGCCCTCGAGCTATTAAAGTCCAGTGTTTGTATTTTATTAATTTATTGAATTTTTTTAATTTATCAGAGACAGGGACATGCTTAGCAACTAAAAGGAACAGAATTATATCCACAATTAAGCAGCCTTCAGTCAACAATGTAGCACATAGAGCAGAATTAATTGCAAAATTTGAATTACCTGCATATTTGGATTCCAGGGTTGTACAGAAGCTGCCGATGTGGTAAACGGACTCTGCCGGTTTGGAGAAATTGGCACTCTGCGTCTAGACAGGAACCAAGACTCCAACTGAATCAGTCCATTGACCGTCACCTTGACGTATAGGAGGAACCTCACTTGAAACAGAATTATCTTGGGTTTTCGATTTGAAAATTACGTTTGAGGGGCATTCACGCGCACTTTACCAGTCGCAACTCTAACAGGATAAAACATGAATGCAGTAGTTAAGTCAATTTCATCAGGCGCCCATTAATCCTGGAACACAGAGAATACATGCCAAAAGCCAAGAAGAAGCGCAAACAACAACATATTGTAAACTTAGCAGAAACAGAATAACAGCATAATAACCAATGAGGTACAAATGCAATCTGCGTTGCGAGGGACTGCTGCAAGCGCCAGTATGAACATCAAGCAAAAAACCAAACAGCATGTAGCATAGCATGAAAAGTCATTGCAAACAGCAGCGGAAGAAAGTGAGCTTGACGTCTTTCAAATAGACCGCTGTATGACCTCGTGATGTGTATCCTCCAGTTGTGTGCCTGCTGATGCTGACGTGCTGGTAGCTTACCAGGCTGCTGTCAGCTGATGTAGCTCTTCTCGAGTTTCCTGCCTGAACTAGTTACACTCATTTGTTGTTAATCTTCTTTCGTTGTGCATCTTAGACAGCCTGCATTGGAGAATAAACCTGGTAAAAGTAAATGCAGAAGTCAGGAGTAGTTTCTGTTTTTGTAAAATCTATTACACATTTATGCTGAATTAAATTTACTCTTTATTCACAACACTACATTAAAAAGGAAGCCACGTGTTGAATGGCTGCCAATGGCTTTTTCTCATTGAAAAAGTTCCCTATAAAGTAAATTGATTGCAAACAGGTAAAAAATATTTATAAGATAAACTGATTTTTGTGCCTCCTTTAGCTAATAGCAATCACCACTGCTACAAGCTAGCTTAAATCTGCAGTTAATCTGCAATCATTAACTTCTTAATACTGAGGTAGCCAACTGTTAGAATTATCTTTTCTCCAAAACTCAAACATATTCTTTAGTGCTTTCCTCCTAGTTTAGCACAAGATGCCAGGCTATCATCAGTAACTTAGGTTCAGAGTCTAGTGTGGTTGCTAACAATGGAAATAAAGCCCTCAGCAAGATCTAAGACATTTAAAAAATAGAACTTTCCTGGCATTTGCACTGCTGTCCTTGATGTAATGATTAATGAAATCATCCACTGGTTGGTTTCTCATAAACCCTGTGCTGCATGACATTTTTTCTCCACTGAGTATTTTTAACGTTGCTGCCCCTTTTCCCTCAGTCAATGAGCAGTGCGGTGACATTGCAAAGAAGCAGAACCTGATTGGTTTTTTTTGTTTCCAATCCAAGTGCTGATTGACTCACATATAGAGTCCAATATATATTCAAATAAAAATACAATACCTCAGATAATGTTAATAGGTTGTCACAGATAAAAATACGTGAAAAACCGGATTTTTGCCAATATTCCAGACAGAACCTTAAAATTCCAATGTCTTAGAGTGGATAGACATGGATGATTAAAATATTTTTTATTGTGAGTATTGCAATATAAGAGCATTTGCAGGGATGCAGTGACTCCAGACATAAAAAGAATGTGGGACAGCAGCGTAAATGGGAGGGCCAATATTCCCCTTGGATTCCCCACCTCCGGAGCCCTTGAACAGAGTACCCTAATTGTCTGACTTTCAAACGCAAAATCTGCTCCCATTCTTGCTTGATACAGGACTTCATGTAGTAAACAGGCTGCGGTCCCCATTGTCATATTTTGTGTTTCATGAACCTGTGGCGATTTCTTTGGATGACTTGGCAGGAAAATGTAAATATTTATCTTTAAAAAAAGTCAGATATTTTTTGCATGGGACTACTTTGAGCGAATATGTATGCTCTAAACCAGGGGTTCCCAAACTTTTCCAAATCAGGGCCCACTTGAAAATCTAAAAAAATGTCCGCGACCCACCTTTGTCCTATAAACAGTACATAGACGAAATTATGCATTCTCAGAACACTTTACAGCAACAATAATTGTTGATGTTGTTGTTGTTAAGAAAATAAATAAAATAAATAAAAAACAACAACAACAACAATAATTGTTGTTGTTTTTTATTTATTATTATTACAATTATTATTATTATTATTATTATAAAGATTCAGTATTGAAATGAAAGCAGGGGGATAAAGGAAGCCCAAACTTTTAATCTGTGGTGTACACACAAGACAGAATTAATTATCGAACACAGTACGTGCCCCTCCGATTATGACCCCCGGTCATGATGACCAGAAAGCTACGTTCCGATCATGAACTATATTAGGTTCCTAAAATATTGTGAGGTCTATAACACTCAATTGGTTATTACTTTTAAATATTTTTTTAAATCGTGCAATAAATATTTTACAATAATAATCATAAAAAAATCATATTTGCAAAAATGAATCATATTTTTAATGACCTCTCGCGGCCCACCCGCAGTACCACCACGGCCCACACTTTGGGAGTCACTGCTCTAAACGCATTCAGAGGCGTTAGCGCATACAGAAGGCACCTACCCTGGGCCGCCAAGATGAGGAATTTTGCACCAACTGGTGTGAGATACCGAGTAAAGCATTGCTGGATTTGACTGTCCTGATTATTGAATATACACAGAAGGAGCATTCCATCATCCAAAGTGAAATGGACAAACAGGAAGAACAACTAAAAACTTCACTTTCTGCCTTAATAAGTTTTATGAAAAGGTAAATGTTGGGAGTTCACATTTAGTACAAGGTATTTGATTCCAGGTCCGGGACACGCGTAAAGAAAATACAGCTTGACCAGAAGCAAAATGTAATGGGACCAGAAAGATTACAGATAAGTTAAAAAGTGGAGTGCTGGAGTGCTAATTAAAGTACCATGTGCTAAAGTGTCTAGTGCATAAAGTGCAAGATGGAATTGAATTGCACAATGCCCATAGCACATAATTGCACATACTGATGTGTGTCTAAATATTGCACTAAGTTAATATACATAGATGTATTATATACACATTATTGCACAGAATTAGCATGCACTGTGAAGAAAATAAAGAATGGTACCCCAACCAGTTAGCCCATTAGACAGACATACAATTTTACGCAGGATTATGATCAAAGGGGTGAATTTCCAATAGCCATGCCTTAAAGGAATAGAGAACGGAATTTAAGTACTTTTGTATATGCATAGGTCGATACCTTATAATATTGAGAGCCCATTAGAAAAATTTCAGGCATACTTGACTATTTATGAAAAAGTTGTGAGCGTTTTTGTGTGGCAGTCCGAAGGCCACTACTGAGCTGCCATTTTGTCTCCCAGAAAGGCGATGCGTGACGTCATATGGGCTCAAGGAATCTCCACTCTTTGTTACTTCCACTGTGAACTTGCATAAATTCAATATTTGGTTGCTGTTTTCTGTGTACAAGACCATTCGAAGAGCACTTACCTAAAGCCTACCATCAATGACATTTTTTTTGAATGATAATGAATGAATTAGATAGGCCTACATTTAACTGTTGCTTTACAGATCCGTGGTGACATTACATCATATCTTCATGATAGAGAATAGCTCCATTTTGGTGTTAGGCACAAGAACAGAATGCTAACAGATAAGTTACTTCACATCATACAGTATCATACAGGAAATAATTTTTCATTCAAAGTCAATGCAAAGACGCAAATACACGCGTTTCGCCTGTATTTGCGTCTTTGCATTGACTTTGAACGTAATCTAGCGTGCAAAAAATTCATTTCGCATCCGATGTGAACGCAGCTAAACTCAGACACAATCAACCAAAGAAAAGGTTTTAGGCAGAATGTGTGTTTGATTTACTTTGTGACAAACTATGGACATTAGGTAGGACTTGCTTGCAGACTTGCTGATCATAAAGAAGTGGTCTGCTTGCCTGCATCCAAGTAACTGCTCTAACAGCGGATTATTATGGAAACATCGCTGATGATGTGCCTGACATTGCAGATATTATGATTCTGCCCTTTCGTGTGTTGTCCCGTGCGTATTTGTGCTAGTGCTTACTTTCGTTTCTTATTTTCCAGATTTCAGTTCAGCCGTCTGACAATCTGCTCCCAATCTGTCTCCAGTGATGTCGCGTGACTGCCTTCAGCATGCCTGCATCTCGTCGTCCAATCATGTTTCCTATTTTGGTTTCGGCTTGGGTATTTCATTCATTGCTTCCAGCTGTGCTTAATTCTGGGTCTCGCGAAACTCTGAGTGAATGCGCTCTCTGATAGGATATTACTAACCCGTACTAACCAGCACTTATTTAGGGGTGATTGTAAATAGTTTGTAGTATTAACCTTGATTAACTCATTAAGCGAGCGTGTGCGTTTCTGGCTTTTGTATTTCAGTCTGAGCTCTCTGATTAACTACATTTAAAACTATGCTTCACTTTTTATCCCTCAGCCCTCAAGGCTGACGGGGTATTGCTATCCTTCGTGTGGTTGGGCTGGCGGGCGTCTCCAAAAACTTTGAAATCGGGCTGAGGGGCATTCCGTGCATTGCACGCCTATTTTCTTTTCTTGTCGCGTTTTTAGATTACCTTCATCTAAACTGTCTAAGTTGATTGATGGTATCCGCGTCTTGTCTCGAGTCTTCATTGTTTAACCTGGTCCTCGTGTAATTTTTTATTAATCCCATGTGTTTCTGTTTCAGCCCAGATTGGTTCCTCTCGTGATTATAAATGTGGCAGTATTGGAAGCGATTGTCGGACAGATCCTCCGTATTGTCTCTGTGCTACATGCTGAAGTCTCAGCTCCTCGTGCATTCTGAGTTGCTCCCGTGTATGGTTCCCGAGTCTTTCTGTTTGCTGCGCTCTAGTCTTGTCTGTCCCGTGTGCCCGTCGGTTTAGTTAGGTTCAGTTTCTGTTTTCTTAGTTTATCCTCTCTTGGAGAGAGTATTTCTGTTTCCCCCTGCCTTTGGCAGTGTACCTTAGTTTTCCCATTTGTTCAGTGCTTGTGCACGGTGTTTTGATTCTGGCGTGTCTGCCATTGTTCCCTTAGTGTTTTGTGTTTAATAAACACTTCTGCATCCTGCACCTGGTGTTCCTCTGACCTCTTCCTACAGATATGTATAATGATGGAATTGGATTTAACAATCGACTAAAAAAGTTTCATAGCCGGAATGTTTTTTTAACAGTTTGCTTTGCAACTAACAGTGGACGTTGGGTAGCCAAGCTTGCGGACTCGTTTTGATCATAAAGAATTGGTTTTCTGGCCAGCAGCATCTAAGGAATATTTACTCTAACCCTTATTGATTATCATGGAAAAAAATTCCAGATGAGGTGGCTGGCATGGATTTTATCAGTTTACAAGAAAAGGTAGGATGTGCATTGAATTATTTATGGGCCTGATGAAAGGTAGGCTAGCTGATAGGGAGGTGTGTGAGAGAGACACAGGCGAGCCTGCACCGGAAATCACTGACCGTAACATCAGGGCTGTACACCAATAATGCTTTGATGCGTGGCGAAATAAAGGCTAAGTGCAGTAACTGCAGTTACAGCGTTCTGTCTTGGTTTCTGGTGGGATTTTCTGAGTTACTGTTGACACAGACCTTGATTTTTTCATAAAAACAAATTGACTCAAAATATTCATCCACATGATTAAGGAGGTCTTCAATACCCACAAAATGACAACTCATTTTCGACCAAATGTGATGTTACGGTGTCTTGCCTTTGCATGGCAACATAGAACATGCAGTCATGCTGCTGACCTGAACAGTACTGCATGTACACCCAACTGCTGCACATGCAGGCATATTGTTCTCCCTCTCTTGGCCTTCAAACAGCCTTCTTGAATATTTTCACGGATAGTAGGGTCTGTTTGTGACTAACAGTGTCCTTTGGCTCAGAAAAATGGTGACAAGTGAGTAATTTAACAACTATCCAGATGCTTGTGCAGTCTCACTCGCCATGTATAGCTTCAATGTGCTGCGCCCATGTGACATCAGAGCATCTCCGCAAGGATTCTTCTGATTGGTTGAAATATTTTCAATGGTGGCATCTATGAAATCGTCAATTCTGCTTCAGAACTGACTTTTGGAAATTGATAGCTTAGTAGTTTGAGCTCTATTTATTCAAATATTCGCATGAATCATTAGTTTATGACATGATCTATCTTCCAAATCTTAAAAGCTGGGCGTTCATGTTTTGTATAATGCTGGGTATTTGGTTCCAGGTCCGGGAAGCATGGAGGGAAAATACTGCTTGACGAGAAGCACTTTTTCTGAATGGTTTATTAGAAATATTAAGAAAATATTAATTAGATATATGAAGATGCAAATTTGAACCCCCAAGCTAGTAATACACTTTAGTCATGGCATCAGTCAGTTCCTAAGCAGCTTGCTTTTTGTGTTTCGCATGAACGTACAGAACTGCGTAATCAGCGAACATTTGACATGTAACATTGGACGGACAACAGCTCGGGAGGTCATTAATAAACAGACTAAAAAGCTATGGTCCCAAAACTAAGCCCTGTGGAAGCCCTAGGCTGTTGTCACGTGGTAATGATTTCATATCCTGCACCCTAACACATGAGTCCTTGATGAAATGCATGATTCAATCCAGTGCAATGCATTCACAGAAAAATTAAAATGCGACAGTTTGGTGAGTAGTGTTTGGCTGTTAACAGTGTTGAAAGCTTTTCTGAGATCAATTAAAACAGCACCAATGATACCATCTGCATCCTGCTTTGATTATATGTTTTCCAGGAGGAAGCAGACAGCCGTTTCGGTAGAATGATGTTTTCTAAAGCCAAATTGCATCTGGTTTAGGATGAAAGGACTGTTATTCAGATGTTTGATGATTTGCTCAACAAGAAGTTTTTCCATTATCTTAGAAACTGTGGGAAGAATGCTTATAGGTCTATAATTACTAGTTATTGCAGGACTCCCTGTTTAAGGATTGGTGTAATGATTGAGTGCTTCCAGGGGTCTGGGAAAACTCCCTCACTTATAGAGGTATTTATGATACTGGTTAGCAGTGCTATGAGAGAATCCTTTTGGTTTTTCAGAAACAGTACATCCATACCAAGTGCTTCTTTGACCTTAGAGCTTTTGAGACCACAGATCAACTTTTCAAGCAGAGATTGAGACACAGTGAATAGAATAAAAACAGGTGGATCGGTATTCAGTGGCAAAGGCAGAAGGAGGGGCACCTGAGGATTGGAGCCCTGTGCCAAATCCTCAACAGAATCCACAAAATAATTATTCATAGCTGTTGCAATATCCTTCGGGTCATTAATTATTTTTTCCTCTATCTGCAGCTCTCTAATTGCTCTGGAAACCCTTAAATGCCCCTGTGACAAATTTATCCCACGATTTTGGGGGTTGTCAAAACCACTGACCCCACATAGATTTTGCAACCTATTGCCCATAGTGACGCATTTAGACCTTCAGTGCTGCCATCTGATGCATAAAAGTGGAACTGACACTACACTGGCTGCACCAGCTAACCTTTCCAATATGGCCGTCCCCATGGTGGAATCCACACAATAGATCAGCACCCATTCATCACTGGATAAAATAGACAAACAGGTAAGCTAATGAAAAATAAGCTAAGTCTAATACTTCAGCTATATGTCAACTACCAAAACAATGATGGACAAGAGTTCTCTTTAAATCCTAAAAACTTAAAGTGACAAATATGTCACAAAACTAAAATGAGGTCAAAGGTCATCAATAATTAAAAATTGGTATTGGGTTGTTATTAGCCCCTCTCCAGGGTATTAAAAACAGAATACATAGATTTTTCTTTCAACTTTTAATATCATTAGGCATTTAAGGGTTAATTGCACAATTTACCGACAGTCTTTAGCATTTCCTGTTGCATTGCTTATTATATTAAAGGGGACACATGAGAAATGAACTTTCCTGTACTTTTTCCTTTATATAATAACTCTCTGGTGTGCCGACTGACATATAACGTGTGCTATCTGACAACCATGTCAATCTGAAGTAAGCTGGTCTTTCTAATGTGCTGGAGCTAGCCAGTCAGATGTTGTCCTTTCTTCTACATAGAAAGTAGAGCATGGCAACGCCCCGGTGCATTTTTTTCTTATCGTGGGCAGGGTCTACTGCAGCGTCCTTGGAAAAAAAGAAAGAGCAATTTTACCCATCAAGCGACAGGTCGAAGAAGGAAGTGATGGTAGCAAAAGGCAAAAGCGACGACTGTTTTATGGTCGGCTGCCAAAATCAGCATCAGTGCTTGCACAAATTCTCAGCTTCAAAAGAAAAAAGGGTGGAGTGGTAACACTTTAATTTTGATGGTAACATCCCAATCCATGTCCAAAAGAGGGACTTTCTAAAACGCTTAATTGAAAAAGCTTAACGTGGTTTAATGCTCCAAAACGGCGATCAATAATAACCAAATTCATCTTGAACACTTCTTGTCTCGAGCACCTTCTCCAATCAAAAAAAAAACTGAAGTGTAAGGGATATGGTAGGCTAGTTTCATCAAGTTAAGTGTTTTCTCCTCTATTTACAAACTTAAAGGAAAAAGCTTTAAGGGTTAGTTCACTTTTTTTTGAAGTGGAGTTGAACGAGCTACAAATTGCCTCTATGTAGCCTACTTTAGATGCAGCAGAAACCTCCCTGCTCTCCCCCAGTTAGCTGCACCAGTGCATAGTGCTGGATGGAGATTTAAGCGATTCTCTGTTGTGAACGGCACAAAGTAACAGCGTATATTCACGGCCGAAAAGAAGTCCTACCTGAAAATAATGCACTACTTTAATTGTATGCTATATTACAACAATGTACATCGCTTCAGCTGCTCAGAAAAAAACACAGTTGCCCTTGAACTACTATAACCAATTGACGTATTCCATCAGAGTAAATAGGCGCTGTAGCGATTAGCTGTTCGGGTCACAGTCACTGCGGTTGTGATGTCGGACAGTCATTAAACTTGTGCAAATTTTTCAAAAATGGTCCGTGTGTGTTGCTTTCCTGGATATGAACGCAAAGCTGTATCCTGGTGCACTTACAGCTTCCACCGCATTGCTTTGCGGAATATTGGACTTGGGTAGCTGTTGCTACCCAGCTGGTCACCGACGCCAATAGACGTTGATCTGTGGTTGGATTCATGTCACGACGTCGGTTTACCAAAAAAGTCCATTCAATGTCTATTTTTAACGTTGATTTGGCATTGAATATTGACGTCAAATGACGGTTATACAGTATTTTGTTGCTTTGGTTGCCTAACTTGTGGTGTTAGGCAACCAAAGCCCGACAGCTTTTAAACGTCATAAAATAAACATTGTGTCAACCTCATATTCTGATGTCCTTGGACGTTAGAATTTTGTTGGTTTTAGGTTGTGGCTATCAGTAACTAAAATTGAACGTCTGACAAATATCTAAAGCCAAAGTTTATCTGGCGTGGAATGCCAACATATGTAGTGACCAAAACCCAACATATATTAAACATCGTGATGAGAACGTCTACACAACCTCATTTGACTTTGATATTTTGTTGGTTTAAATGTCATAATGATAACATCTACACAATGTAATATTCTAACATTCTTTGATATTGTGACTTTGTTGATTGTCAGTTTGGGTGTAACGTGACTGATATTCAACATTGTACAAACAATTGATTCCAATGTCACTTTGAAATATAATTCTGACATTTATGGTGACCAGAATCCAATGTCTTAAACGTCATAATATAGATGTTAAAACTGTTATATTCTGACATCCTTTGACATTGGAATTGTGTTGGTTTTATGTTTTGGTGATCAGCAACGAAAATCCAACGTTGCTCAATCGTCTGAAGCCAACGTCAATCTGGCGTCGAATTCTGACAAATGTAGTGACCAAAACTCAACATCTGTTTAACGTCATAATGATAACATCGATGCAATGTAATATTATAATATCTTTTGACGTTGATATTTTGTTGGTTTTAAGGTTAGGGTGTAATGTAACTGAAATCCAACTTTGTACTAACATCTGATGCCAGCGTCACTTTGACATATAATTCTGACATTTATGTTGACTGAAATCCAATGTCTGTTACATATCATAATTTAAACAAGGACCACTTGTGTTCTTTCTCCTATTCCTTCGACTGGCAGCCTTTGTGCTTGCAGGCATTGATTCAGGCAAGTACGCAGATTTTTCAAATTCAACCTATCACGATGCAAAGTTTGTGAAAGACAGTGCTGTTGGCCAATGTCTGTCTCAACTGGCCTGTAGTCATTATGATTGATTGCGGCTACTTAAGTTGGTCTTCCTGAATTTCTAGGCTATTTACAGTTTTTCTCAGTTGCTGACACACATCTCCATTTCACATTACACTATAGTATAGCCGGCATTTTGCATCTACAAAAGTAATGAAAAATTCACGGTCACTGGATTCAAAATCAAACATATATAGCATTGAAAAAAAATTCCACATTTTCCGGTGTCTTCCCGTATGAGTCTTCCAATTCTACAAAAAGTGAACATACAACTGTGTTTCTGGGACATTAATGAGCAGCATGGGGGCTCCACAAGGGACTGTCCTGCCTCCAATCCAGTACACGGCGAATTTCAAATACAACTCTGAGTCCTGCCACCTCCAGAAATACTCGGACCACACAACTATCGTGGTGTGTATTAGAAATGGGCTAGAGTCTGAATAAAAGCCTTCCGTGACTGGAGTCTCCTCCTGAACACTTCAAAGACCAAGGAAATGATCATAGATCAGGTCTAAGCCCCCTCAAATGATCAGGCTGTCATCAATCAGCTTTAGGGGGTGATTAACGAGCTGATCATTTGAATCACCTGTGCTGAAGCAGGAAGAAACCTAAAGCATGCAGGACAGGTGGGCCTCCAGGAGAGGGTTGGCGAACACTGGTTTAGGCATTAAATTCCAACGTTGGATAGACTCTTAATTTTTGTTGAATTTTAAAAATGTGTCAACTTCAAAATCGAATGAAATTTGGGTTGATGTCAAATTCGGCTGACGTCAAATTCCCACGTTGGATAGACGTTATGTTTTAATTGAAAATGAAAATTGGGTTGACGTCAAAACCCAACATTGGAATTTAGTTGAAAATGAAAATCGGGTTGATGTCAAATCCCAATGTTGGTTAGACGTCAAATTCCCACGTTGGATATATGTTATATTTTAGTTGACGTCTAAAACCTAACGTTGATTTGATATCAAAATTGAACGTCTGTCCAACGTTAAAGTTTGACGTTAAACCAACATTAGGTTTTGACGTCAACTCAATTTTCATTTTCAACTAAATTTTAACGTCTATTCAACGTTAGCGGCCAACGGCTTCATGACGTCTAATTGACGTCCGGTGCCAGCTGGGTAGTTGTGCTCAACAAGGATATTAATATGCCACCTGTATCCCTAAAAGAGTTCCGTGTTTGCAGTAATCGTTTTTCCAAAGAGGATTTTGTGAGACTGCATTCAGGGAAGTCTCAACAGTGCACACTGAAGAGCATTGCTGTACCCATGCCTCAGGTAAGAGAGTGAAACATCTGAGAAAAAGTCTCATTTAACATTGCAGCACAAATTGATATCAAATAGGATCTACGCAGCCACAAACTGCGTATCTGCTGTGCTGGTTATAATAATACAACCCCACTTCAAAGAAAGTGAACTATCCTTCAACTTACTTTAATATAGGCCTACCTAAACAGTGACTAATAATCAGCAAATTCCTCGCCCACGTTTCTTGTCCAGAGCACTTTCCCCAATTAAATAATTAAAATCGAAGTTTTATGAAAACAGACATTGCATTTATCATTTTCCCCTACATTTGTCGTGGTTTGGAGGCTTTGAGAGCTTTTTTTGTTGCTCTCGTCCGGGACAATTTCGTTTTGCTCTCAATCGGATTCCTGGGCCAGCTGGGATGAATTGGGAGTGTCACCTGGATTCTATTTAAGCCCTACTTCTGCCACACTTTCCTTGCTAGAGTGTCAGTGTTATGTTTGCATTTCAGCCGGTAATGTCTCTAGTAAGAGAGTTGTTGAGATTTAGCTGCATATTTGAGGAAAAGTTCTAGGTAGCAAGGGATTCTTTCTGTTTTTTCCCTTTCCCTTCCTGTCAAGCTCGCCTTGCTTCCTTGCCTCGGACGACTCCTAGGTCCGTTGGAAGCGCGAGTCTCGCTCTCTTATTTTATTTGTTTGTCTCTCTCTCCTCTGCGTGTCCTCCTTTTGTTCTGGCTGCTGCGTTTGGCGTTTCAACTCACCAGCCATCACAGTACACTCTCGCCCAAACATGGAGACATTGGTGGCCGAGATTAAAAGGGCTGTTACCAGCCAGAAAGATATGCTGTCTGGTTTCGCGAAAGGGTTTTCTGGTTTGAGTAATCAGCAGTCTGAGTTAGCTGAGAGACTCCGCCTTCAAGAGAATTCCCTTCAGAATCAGGAGAGCATTCTGTGAAGCTTCACCGAGTGTTAGGTCTCTGACTACACAAGTTTCTCAAAATGTTGCACAAGCATCATCCATACACCTTCACCAAGAACGTAAGTTACAGTTGCCTCAAAGATATAGTGGCGATATAGATATAGAAGGCTCAGCTATCATGATTTGTTAAAGGGGAACTCCGATCAATTTCAACATTTATCTTTGTTGTTTGTGGTGAAGGAGTGCTGTCAATAGCGAGACAAACGAAGAAATTTGGTTTTGCCTACACCGAGTTATTCTCCTGCTAAAGTTCGCACCTAAGCGGCTCCAATGGGGCAGGCTTTTAACGTGCTTTTAGCGTCTTAACACGATCGTGATGACATTTCCAGTCCATAGCCATGTTCACCTAACCCTTCCAAGTGACCACAATGATTTTGACTACGGTAGCTGAACTAGAAATGTATAAAAATTGTGCTAATTTACTCAGTGCACGTACCTCTGCTTACTTCCTGTTTTCCGATGAAGTCCACACTGGTCGATTGTCGAACTCGAAAAATCCAATATTCCAAAATATTATTTTTCCACCAAAAAACATGCTTACGCACCGCTGTGGTTTTGTCCATTGCGATGACTGTGTAGCAACATAGCTACACTGCAGCCTAACATCACAACTACATTTTAATACTCGCGCGCAGTCTCATTGGGAATTAGCACTACAGGTGAGTGTCGGCAACATCCGCGGAAATCTCAGACGAAGGCAGAGCATTGGAACGACAACGACATTTGTTCAGTATCTTGAAAATATTAGCTCTGATGGATAGTTCATCCGAATCTGATGTGGAACACGAGGAGTTTTTTTAAGTTGGATGGCCGGGGAGACTTCTTCGAACCTGAATATACGGACGAAGAGTTATTGGCACAAGATGTCGAAAGAGTGGCAGAAGCAGAGGAGCAGGCTGAGGCTGCTTCACGGCCATGAAGTGCGGAGACGTGGTGGTGCTCCTGTGGGTACTGCATCGCAATGACCACAGAGGAAGAAAGTAGGCTGTCAGATCTCCGCGGATGTTGCCGACACTCACCTGTAGTGCTAATTCCCAATGAGACTACGCGCGAGTATTAAAATGCACAAAACCCAAAACCCAGTGAAGTTGGCACGTTATGTAAATTGTAGATAGAAACCGAATACAATGATTTGCAAATCCTTTTCAACTTATATTCAATTGAATACACTGAAAAGACAAGATGTTTAATGTTTAAACTGAGAAACTTTTTTTTTTTTTTTGCAAATGATCATTAGCTTAGAATTTAAAGGCAGCAACACATTGCAAAAAAGTTAGCACAGGGGCCTTTTTACCACTGTGTTACATCGCCTTTCCTTTTAACGACACACAGTAAACGTTTGAGAACTGAGGAGACCAATTTTTTAAGCTTTTCAGGTGGAACTCTTTCCCATTTTTCTTGATGTACAGCTTAAGTTGTTCAACAGTCCGGGGTCTCTGTTGTCGTATTTTACGCTTCATAATGCGCCACACATTTTCAATGGGAGACAGGTCTGGACTACAGGCAGGCCAGTCTAGTACCCGCACTCTTTTACTACGGAGCCATGCTGTTGTAACATGTGCAGAATGTGATTTGGCATTGTCTTGCTGAAATAAGCAGGGGCGTCCATGAAAAAGACGTTGCTTGGATGGCAACATATGTTGCTCCAAAACCTGTGTGTACCTCTCAGCATTAATGATGCCTTTACATATGTGTAAGTTGCCCATGCCTTGGGCACTAATACACCCCTTACCATCACAGATGCTGGCTTTTGAACTTTGCGCCTATAACAGTCCGGATGGTTCTTTTTCCTCTTTGGTCCGGAGGACAAGACGTCCACAGTTTCCAAAAACAATTTGAAATGTGGACTCGTCGGACCACAGAACACTTTTCCACTTTGCTTCAGTCCATCTTAGATGAGCTTGGGCCCAGCGAAGCCGGCGGCGTTTCTGGGTGCTGTTGATAAATGGCTTTCGCTTTGCATTGTAGAGTTTTAACTTGCACCTTCAGATGTAGCAACGAACAGTAGTTACTGACAGTGGTTTTCTGAACTGTTCCTGAGCCCATGTGGTGATGTCCTTTACACACTGATGTCAGTTTTTGATGCAGTGCCGCCTGAGGGACCGAAGGTCACGGGCATTCAATGTTGGTTTTTGGCCTTGTCGCTCACGTGCAGTGATTTCTCCAGATTCTCTGAACCTTTTGACGACGTTACGGACCGTAGATGATGAAATCCCTAAATTTCTTGCAATAGCTCATTGAGGAATGTTGTTTTTAAACTGTTTGACAATCAGCTCACACATTTGTTCACTAAGTGGTGACCCTCGCCCCATCCTTGTTTGTGAATGACTGAGCATTTCAGTGAAGCTGCTTTTATACCCAATCATGGCACCCACCTGTTCCCAATTAGCCCATTCACCTGTGGAATGTTCCAAATAAGTGTTTGATGAGCATTCCTCAACTCTCTGTCTGTTTTGCCACTTGTGCCAGCTTTTTTGAAACATGTTGCAGGCATCAAATTCTAAATGAGCTAATATTTGCAAAAAATTACAAAGTTTACCTGTTTGAACATTAAGTAACTTGTCTTTGCAGTGTATTCAATTGAATATAGGTTGAAGAGGATTTGCAAATCATTGTATTCTGTTTTTATTTACGATTTACACAACGTGCCAACTTCACTGGTTTTGGGTTTTGTAGTTGTGATGTTAGGCTGCAGTGTAGCTATGTTGCTACACAGTCATCGCAATGGACATAACCACAGCGGTTCGTAAGCATGTTTTTTGGTGGAAAAATTACATTATGGAATATTGGATTTTTCGAGTTCGACAATCGACCAGTGTGGACTTCATCGGAAAACAGGAAGTAAACAGAGGTACGTGCACTGAGTAAATTAGCACATTTTTATACATTTCTAGTTCAGCTATTGTAGTCAAATTCATTGTGGTCATTTGGAAGGGTTAGGTGAACATGGCTATGGACTTGAAATGACATCACGACCGTGTTAAGATGCTAAAAGCATGTTAAAAGCCTGCCCCATTGGAGCCACTTAGGTGCGGACTTTAGCAGGAGAATAACTCGGTGTAGGCAAAACCAAATTTCTTCGTTTGTCTTGCAATTGACAGCACTCCTTCACCACAAACAACAAAGATACGTGTTGAAATTGACCGTAGTTCCCTCACTCACTTGGGTCGGACCACGTATCAGATCTCATTCACCGGTCATTAATTCTGTGGAGGCCCTTGTTAGGGAGATGGTGTCAGTATTTGATAAGATGTTTGTGGTCAGGACGTGGCTACACGTTAGATGAACCTTAAACAGGCAAAGAAAGTGCAACAGTTCTATTGCATTTCGATCTCTGGCTACAGAGACAGGCTGCTCAGAGGCTCCTCTTAAGACTGTGTTCAGTCATGCTCTTATTAATGAGATAAACGACGCGTTGGCTACATTGGAACTCTGTTCAACTTTAGACTCTTAAGTTCGTATGGCTGTGCGAATTGACAACTGCATACACGAACGTAACAAGGAGAAGCTAAACAGATTGCCGCTTGCTGACAATGGGGCTAAAGTTGCTAGTGGTGAGTGTGCAGCTCCTATTCCACGCACTGAAAATTCTACTCTGGTTGAGCCCATACAAGTTGATAGTTCGTTTGACAGTCGTACTAATAAACCTATTTGCAGAAGAATAATCTGCCTTAATTGTAATAAGCTGGGTCATACCTGTCCACGTTGTCCGATGCTTCAGGGAAAACCTAAAACCCCTCTATAGATTAGGGGGGTGCTAGAGGGGCAGACCCAATATCCCTTTCGAACACTAATCCCTGTTGAATTGACTGTGGGGTGCAAGAGAGTCACTATTGAAGCGTTCGTGGATTCAGGCACAATACATTGTTTCATGGATATTGAGTGGGCTAGGAAGCATTCTGTTCCCACCATTAGTCTTTCACAGGCTCACTCTGTCAGAACTTTGGACGGTCGCCCGCTTGGAACGGGAGTTATAACTGAAGTTTCTGAACCGCTAAATATGTTCATTTCCATTGGTGGGCACTCTGAGGAGGTTCAGTTGTTATTATCAGTTCCTTTGCTTTTTCCATTGTTTTAGAGCATTCTTGGTTACGGGAACATAGACCTTGCATCAGTTGGGGGGAACAGAACAATCCTATTGTCTGCCGGGGCACCAATTGTAACTCTCGTTGTAGAGATAATGAAACTTGTTTCCCCAGACATCAAGCAATGGGGCAGGCTGATGCCAGGAGCGATTGTGAGAAGGCTATCTCACCATACCCTCCTAGACTAGAAAAAGGGGCAGGGGTTGGAATGGGATCCTGAATTTGACTGGCGACAACCAGAGGACGATTACCTTTCAGAGGAATTTAGCGATTCTGAATCTGGCACGGAGACATTAGATTCGGAGCAGGGTGAGGAATTTTGGGGCCACCCTGAACTTTAGCTTGCCTTCTAATGTTCCTAATGACTATGCTGATCTCGCCGAAGAGTTTAGTAATTACCGAGCATCGACGTTACCTTCCCATTGTCCGTACGACTGCAAGCTCAATCTCTACCCTGGTAAAACTCCTCCTCGGAGTTCGCTATACTAGCTGTCAGGACCTGAGGGTAAGGTCATACGAGAATATATTTAGGAAGCTCTCGCTAATGGTTTTATTAAGCCGTCCATGTCTCCTGCCGGAGTGGGATTTTTTTTTGTGGGAAAGGATGCGGTCTGCGACCCTGTATTGATTATAGGGGCTTTAATAAGATCACCATTAAAAGCCGGTACCCCCTTCCATTAAAGAATTCTGTGTTTGAATGTCTCCAGGAGGCGTCATTTTTTAAGAAGCTAGATCTTCGTAATGCTTATGACTTGGTTCGCATTCAGGAGGGGGACGAATGGAAGATGGTATTTAACACTCATGACGGACACTACGAATATTTGGTCTTACCGTTCAGATTGGTCCACGCCTCCTCTGTGTTTCAGGCACTCGTTAATGACGTCCTCCGAGAGATGTTGGAGAAATTTGTCTTCGTTTATCTTGACGACATTTTGATTTTTTTCTTCAACACTCTCGGAGCATAAACAACACAGATGTGTCAGATGTGTGCTTGAGGCCATCCTTAATGTCAAGCTTTTTGTTAAAGCCGAGAAATCTGTTTTTCACACCCAAACTATCTCATTCCTGGGCTTCATTGTTTCTAAGGGGTGGGTTCGTGTGGACCCAGACGAGGTGGCTGCGGTCAGGAATTGACCTGCGCCTCAGTGTTAAGGACTTTCAATGCTTCCTGGGCTTTGCTAATTTTTACAGGAGGTTTATCCGCAATTTTAGCGTGGTTGCTGCCACAATTATTGCGCTCACCAAGAAGAATACCACCTCAGCGTTTTATTGGTCTCCAGCAGCTAATTGTGCCTTTCAGGAATTAAAGAAGCATTTTAGCTCAGGGCCCATTCTGGCTTTACCCAGTCCCTCCCTCCCATTTTTTGTGGAGGTAGATTTTTCGGAGGTCGGCGTGAGTGCTATTTTGTCCCAGCGCCCTCGTTGGGATAATAAGCTATAACCACGTGCAGTCTTCTCCCAGTCTTTGTCCGCCGCGGAACACAATTGCAGAATTTGTGACTGGGAGTTATTCGCGGTCAAGCTGGCGCTTGAGGAGTGGCATCACTGGTTGGAGTTAATCAATTCACTCTACAATTGACATGTCTTCATAACTCAGATGTAATGTTATCCTACTCATTTGACATGAAAGGTAGTGAAATGCAACAGTGGCTTTAGCTATCGCATACAAGCAAGAGGAGCTTTTTGCTTTCAGGTATACCTACATTGGATAGACCACATTTGAGATGATATCCCCAAGGCACAAGAGTGATTTGTAGATAAAAGCAATGTACAATCTTACTGGATTGAACTGAACCGTGTGATGCGGTGTCTTTTATGATTTTAGAAAAGTATGATGCAACAAGGCTAAAGTGATGATTGTAAGCTCAGGATCTGTTCAGAGAATGTAGCCAGCTGGTAAAAGGTGATGCCACAATTACTCCTACCTTACTAGCATAATTCTCTACTTTCAGCAGCTAGCTAGCTACCGAGCTATATAAAAAATGGGCTACTCAAAGCCACAGTTCTCATTTAGCTCTGTAGCAAGCTAGTTACTGTAGATGTCAAACATAGGTAAACACAACTTAGTGACGTTAGTGCAGTACATGTCAACTGAGCCAGAAACACAAAAGTTGCTGTCGGTAGCATAATTATTGGTGAAATCAAACCTATATCAGGCTTTGAAAGAATCACTTTTAATTTATTAATCCACAAGCCAGTTTGGTTAGCAATGGATTGAAGCAACGTGCAGTCCAGCTGTATTGTACAGGACAGTGTGATCCAGGGCATTTTTGCATATTGATTTGGTATGATGCATCTTCACAGATTCAAACAGATTTTAATAAGCTCATCTGCGACACTTTATCTGTTGAGGCGCAAAATTAGAAAGTTATGGCTTGTATCATTCTTGAGATATTGACTAAAGGGATCATGATTCACTCAATTCCATTTTCACTATATTAGCCTGCTATTGAAGGGAACAGAATCTGGGATGATTCAAACTTTTTCATGAGTTGTGCAAAAGTTTTTCGGCAGATATTTATTTATTTATACACTTACTTAATTAGAGGGATAAACCCCTTGAGATGAACCACCTTGTTTTGAAGGGGGCCCTTAACTCAGATGTACAACAAAAATAATAATCAGTTTTAAAATAAGATATAATAAATACTACAAAACAGCACAAATACATTCACACATACACAGACATAATGCTCTCCCAGCACTTGGAGAATGAGGACGATGTCTGACGTTGTTAGCCCAAAAAACACAGCCAGCTTCGTGACCGTAGACTGTTTGTGAAACAGACTCCTATTTTGAGCCTTGTTGATACCAGCTATGGATGCATGCCTCCAGTGGCAAATGGTTTTATTTAGCTAGCTGGTTTCAACATCAATCGCTAACCTCCTATCCTGATGGATTAAATTGGATACACACTTCAAATCAGATCTGAAGTCCCGCATGTACATGATTATTTGCGCAGTATTTATGAAATCAGTGACTGGTTAGTCTGAGTGCAAGATTATTTATTTTCATTGGAGTATGATAAAGATGAGAAATGCTGCAATTCTTATAGATTTATGGCCTATTTTCTTTGTGGTTCCGATAATTGGCCAGCTGTCGTTAGAATAGTATTTTGTCAATTGCAGCAAATGTTCTAAACTGATTCAAAAACTAACTGGTAACGGCTCCCAAATGTACTCCAGGGACGGACATATGGTTATCAGCGCAACGCCTCCAATAGTAGTCTGTGTCTAAGGTAACGAAGCAGACTGTTTTTGGGGCTAATAACGTCGGACATTGTCCTCACTCTCTGGCTCGTGCCAGTCTACCCCCGCACAGACCTTATGATTGCGCCATAGAGCTCACACTCCATTACCCTAAGAAATGCACAAGATCTAAATGGCGAAAAAAAAAAAAACTGGTAAATAATAATAATAATAATTGGTAAATAAAAAAACTGACAGTCAGATGTCACAAAATTTG
The DNA here is from genome assembly GCA_029721435.1 of Gymnothorax reevesii. NCBI lineage: Eukaryota > Metazoa > Chordata > Actinopteri > Anguilliformes > Muraenidae > Gymnothorax > Gymnothorax reevesii. The sequence continues at coordinate 78,270,991 of CM056575.1, forward strand.
CTCTCTGATTTGCAGTATTAGTCACTGAAGCCAGGGCCTAATAAATTGGACTTCTGCGGCAGACCAGCTAGTTTACTTGTAATTTTGCATATTTTGGAGCATTTATGAAATTGCCACAGGCATAAGGGAGCTTTTCAATGTTCTGAACACATTCAAATTTGAACAGGCGTTCAAAAATGAACAAGTCTCTGTTCATATTCAGCTAAAAAACAAACGGCAGAGCTTTCAAAAATGAACGAGCATGCGTTCATATACTTTTACTTTTTGCTGGCTGCCGAACATGGAGTATTTTGCATTTCGCGTCCGACAGTCTTGATTGTGCATGCAATATTTAATTCATAATGTCATTAGTCATGGAGTTCATTTGCTCACTGACTACAAACACTATTTTATCTCTGGTGTGGAAATAAAGCATGAATCTGTTCGATCCATCTGACTAATTTTCAAAAGAGAGAGGAAGAAAGACTTGTCTATCTTGAACGGAAGAAAACAGATGAATAGAAAGACCAAGAAAAGTCAATAGCTATCAACTTGCATTTTGTGAAGGTCGAACACAAACATGGCCAAATTTGTACACCTAATTGCTGGAATACTCAAAAAATTAGAACTTTTATAACTTTCGGACACTGAGTATTTTAGGGTCTCTGTCTGACAGTCACTGAATTCATCACAAATGTACAAATGTCCCGCGCCATTGTCGACTCACATTATTGAGCAGAGCTTAAACAGAACCGTTAATTGAAATTCTCGGTGGTCATCTTGAAGAACTGGGCCCTCTTTTCGAAACATTCAGGTATTAATATCTAAAAGATTCAGTAAATTTGAAGAAATTAAAAACAGTAATCGACTGTCGGACACAGAGTTATATTGAAACCATCCGACTGTCGAACATGAAGTTATATTAAAACCCTGTTCAACTTTAGGACACGTGGACACTGCATTACTCACACGAACATCACTTCTGTGAGGTGTCTGGATGCCACTTTTTCCTTCTTATATAAAAAAATTTTAGAATTCCAAATCACGATGTAACGGCTAGGCAATTTGTATGCAAAAGATAGTAAATCAATGAAATTAAATACATTAAAATTATAGTTTACGCATTGTTTCACATCATCTGTGTGACAGCCCAATTTGAATTCTACTATTCTGTGAGTATAAGAACTAGGATAACATAGTCCCCGAGAAGGCTGTTGGTTGGTTCGAGAATGCCTTTCGGGTAGGACCAAATGCGTCACTTTTGATGGTGTCTTATCTAGCTTGCTGCACGTTGCATCAGGGGTCCCACAGGGATCTGTGTTGGGCCCACTTTTATTTACCATTTATAACAAGAGAAATGCAGAGCGTGGCCTGTATGTTGATCAAGGGCATATTGAGATGGCTGCTGTGGCGGCCATATTAGATATTGCACAAGGATGGTTTTCGAAAGGAACCTTCCTCTAGCCACTCCCAATACGCCATTAAGAAATGCCATCAATCCGACGAGGGATTCTATAGTTATCCCACGGAAATGAAAAGTTAACGGACGACAGACGGACGGACGTCGGACGGACATGGTGTCGACATAATGCCCCCTTTCCTCTTTGGAGGGCGGGGACATAAAAACAAGCTTGGTTCAAATATTTTTAATGCACAGTGTCATTTTTATGCTGATGACACGGTCATTTACAGTTGTGGCGACACCCTTTCTCAGACCTTTGAGTACCTGCAGGCTGCTTTTATCACTGTACAATCTCGGCTATCCGAGTTGAAACTTGTACTGAATGCAAGTAAAACAAAGATGTTTTGGTTTTCAAATATTCGAAGCTCCGCAGCCATTCTTCCCAATATTGTACCCTGTAGGGAAGCCTGATAGAACGCGTGGCCGAGTAGAAGTACCTAGGATTTGTAGTTGATGACCGCCTGACTTTCAATTCACATATTGAAAGTATTGACAATAAGCTCAGACTAAAAGTAGGATTTTATTTCAGGAATAAATCTCGCTTCTCTCCGGCCACAAGGAAGAAGCTCGTCGAGACTACTTTCCTGCCTCTTATTGATTATGGGGACTTATTATATATGCACGCCTCCGCCAAGTATTTGGCCTTACTAGATTCTGTCTATCAAGGTGCCCCGAGATTCCTTACAGGGTGCAAAGCCCTTACACATCATTGCACCCTGTACAACCTTGTCCAATGGTCCTCTTTAGCTCAGCGCAGGTTAACTCACTGGCATTTATTTATTTATAAATCCATTATTGGGAAGTTACCCTCATACCTATGCAAATACATGTCCTTTAAGTCCAGCACTCACTCCTTGCGTTCCAATGATACCTTCCAGCTCCTTGTACCAAGGGCACGTACAGAGTTGGGGAAACAAGCTTTTAGGATTGCGGCACCTACCTCCTGGCATCTTTTGCATTTTGACCTTAAGTTAGGGAACCTGGTCTCATTAAATCAATTCAAGGATCTTGTAAAAAATCTTGAGGCAGGCACAATTGACACCTGTACCTGTTTCTCAAGCTAGGTCAGATTTTTATTGGGTTTTAGTATATGATAGAACCAGTATTGTTTCGCTTTGTTTTGTTTTTTCTCTTTCGTCTATTATGTATTTATTGATTTCATTATTTTTGCGTTGTTTGAATCAATGTACTGGTATTTTATCTGTTGTAATATTGTATTTTTATGTGTTACTTTTAATTGCGGCTTTCTTGGCCAGGGCTCCTTTGAAAAAGAGACTGGTTAAATAAAGGTTGAAAAACAAATGTCAATATAGTTATTTATTGTGGCAAGGTACATGACTTTTATAAATCATGGGTAAATCCAATCATGTGGCTGTTCTTTTCTGGGGAGGTCAGGGCGGGAGTGAATTTTAAATTTTAAACATGTTAAAAGAAATGAACAGAAACACGTTTGTTAGTGTGTTGTTGTAATTGTTACAGTTTTGGCGGTGATGAATGATGTTTGCCCGCTTGGCCGAAAGGCCCAAGGGGTTTACGCTATGCTCGATGTCTTTAGTGGTGGTCTGTCGTGCGTGCGTGCGTATTTGAGGTAGTGTTCAGGAACCAGTCGCGAAAATCCAGAATGCAATAAAAGCGATTTTATTAAGCGAGGGGGTAAACCCCTGCAGGGCCGAAGGCAACAGTACGAAGTCCACTATCCAAACAACACAATTCAGTAGGGCAGAATCAGAGTCGAAAACCAGGGCAGCAATCACAGTACTTGTAGTCGGGCAAACAGGTTCGGTACACAGGCTCAGGTTTGTCAGAAAAGCAAAAGCAAAAATCCAGTGGGCGTACTACCTTTTACAGGGCAGTAACAAAAACATGGCAAAACTAAACCAAGACAAAACATGAACATAACCAGGCAACCAAATCACAATACGCAATACAAGGCATAGTCCGGCAAGGCAGAGATAATAATCCAGACATGGGAGAATTATAACAGCGTAAACTTCAGGCTTGTCTGCGCTCTAGTGTCTTCAGTTTTTGATCGATCCTTTTCATATTTCATATGTGTATAGATGGTCATAAGGTCTAGACCAAGCTTGATTTTGAGACAAATCAGATTGATACTTTGGCTAATAGGGGGCATTCCATTCTGGCCATGTTTGGCCAGGCGGGTGCAGTGGCTTTGCCACTATTTTTGTATGGTTCCAAATTAATGAATTTTATTCATGATTGTAGTCCATTTTCAGATCAGTTTTAAAATTCTATTATTAAAAGAAATGTTTTCCATGAAGTAAGTCCATGTACTTACATTGTGTTGTCACCATTGCACTTTGGGAGTTTTGAAAATAAAAGCTTCACAGAGAGACAGTAAATGTAGACAAAATGTGTTTGCTTATTATTCAAGATAACACAAGTTAAGTGTGCAGGTTTCACTGTGTGGTGAAAGTTGTAACGTGGAAGAAATTTGTGTATAGGCCAGATTTTGTTTCTAGAGCCAGCCCTGCTACCCCTCGCAGAACTCCGTCATATCCAGTTTGTCTTTCCTTGCCAAGTCCTCTGATCGATAAGCAATGCGACGCTTGTATTTGTTGATATCCAATCCATACCAAATTGAGGGAGGAAGTCCCGCCTTCTCATAGAATGACCAGCAGGTCACAGCCAACCATAGAATGTATTTTCATTTTATGAAAAATGCATGGAACCAAGTCAACAAAAATGCAATGCGAGGCACGGCATTTTCGAATGAAGGCATAAAAGAAAAGAAAAGAAAAGAGGCAAACTGTATAATCATTTTAATTATGAGACAGATATTGTGTATGCTTCATGAATAAGAAAAAGCATGTCTGAGAATCCATTCCCCTTAAAGGGACAATGTGTAACATTTACATTTCTTTTATTTGGCAAAATCTAAGTGTACATTCATATATATGTCATCATCGGTGTATTATGACCTCCACTAATAATATGATATATTCTCGTAAACAAAGATTTTATACTTCTTTCTACATTGGACGGGTAAGCTGGTAGGGGAGCGCCATGACAGTCAGCCATCTTGAAACTGTTGCCGCCGGCAAGGGACAAATAGCCCCAAACGCGGAATAAATCCGTGTTTGCCCTACCAGCCAGTGCAGAGTGATTGAGACACTGGTTGAAATACTGCATCTTCATTGTTACAGGTGGAACTGAATGTTTTCATGGTTTCAGTAGCTTTCATAATCGCGGTAAATGCCGGCTTTCGAAGCCAACCCACCAGCTTCCAGTGGCGGTGAAGCTGGTGGGTAGACTTTAAAAGCTGGCATTTACTGTGACAAAAAGCCGGAGTTTATCGGGACCAAAGACACTGAAACCACGTACACATACAGACTCATAACTACGAATGGTGCTTATCTCCTATACGTGAATGAAACGGCTAAACTGTTCCTAAAACGTGCTTAATTTTTGTCATATAGGACTAAAGAATAAGCTACGCTTATGTTCATGTTTTAATAATGGGAAGCTGACACCACCTGTTTTCAGTGTATCAATCTTCCTGGCTCGATCGGCAAACTTAGTTATCCCCCACCGTGGGATATAGCATTGGGCTCTGTCCATACATCCGTAAGGACACATAAAATTGAGGCGGCGGGGGATATTTCCATGTTACTGGCAAACACTTGTTTTATTTTTCATTCGCTGTTCTCTTTGACGTTTCTTCTTGTGTGGTCCGGAAAGAATGCTGTTATTGCACTTTATGATGTTGGCAGTGGCGCAAATCAAACTGGTAATTGGGGGGGGGGGGGGTAGTTAGTTAGCTAGTTCTCAATCTTTTTCCTTTCCTTGATGCGTTTACCAATTATAATAATTGGAAACTATTGACAGTAGCCATGTTTCCATCCACACATTCTAATGCGAATTAAGTCATACCGAATTAAAAATGCCTTATGGAAACAGTGAAATTCAACTTGATTTCAAGAATATTGTTAAAAAGTTTATACGGTTGATGTGATCGGATTTTTTCTTGATCGGTAAAAGGCTTTAGTGATAAATGCTGATGGAAACGTTATTTTCCAAATTCATCTGCTACTGTATCGTGCCGTTGTTGCCTTCTGATAATGGTTTAATAGCTGGCACAAAAGCAAGTACAACTTGTGCAATTATCATCATTTGTTGGTAGACGCGATTCATTTTGGCTGACTAGCTAAATTAGTCGGTTAACACATTACTTTTGTTTGCTTGAAGGTTCTGTGATTCAGTGCGAAAATGAATTGAAACAGCTTAAAATATCAGAAATCTATTCGATACACCCGTTTGATCGCATGACAGCATGTAACATCATTATGCAATACTTTTTATTCGCTTTAATGCCGTTAGATGGAAACGCATTTTCACCTGCTTTTTTAGCATGGATATTTTTGACGAACTTCAGATAGTTCGATTGACAAGTGCATGGAAACATAGCTACTGTTACACATGTTAACGACAGCTTTGTAGAAACACTAGATGCTATTGAACAATCTGTCACTGCTAGTGATTGTAATGATATCATTGTTTGTGGGGACTTTAACACTAGCTTCAAACGAGCTAATGCTCAGACTAGGTGTCTTACTGAGTTCATAGACAGAAATGAACTCAAGTTATTATGGGATCATCCCAACTCATACAAATTTTTCTCACAATCAGATGTCATGCATTGATCACTTTATTTTCAGTGAGAACATGTATCATAGTTCTGGTGGATGTCGCGTACATTATGACGCGACCAATCCATCAAATCACAATGTTCTTTATGCATCTCATGGATGTGATGTAGCACACATTGCTCAGCGGGATGTTTCACAGGGGCCTACAATCATGCGTTGTGCTTGGTACAAGGCAACGGGGGATAATATCATGAATTATAAGCAGGTTTCAGATGTATTGCTTGGCGACATTAACATGCCTAGCGAAGCTATATTAAGTGATGATGTATTATGTAACAATTCTGCACATAAAGCAGATATTGATAACTTCTGCAACAGTATTATTGAATGTTGTCTACAGGCTGGTAGGGAATCTATTCTCCCTCGTAAATTTTGTAACCAATCTGTTTCAGGTTGGAAGGAATTGGTGAAGCCTGAACCCTCCGGACTGTTATAGGCGCTAAGTTCAAAAGCCAGCATCTGTGATGGTATGGGGGTGTATTAGTGCCCAAGGCATGGGCAACTTACACATATGTGAAGGCACCATTAATGCTGAAAGGTACATACAGGTTTTGGAGCAACATATGTTGCCATCCAAGCAACGTCTTTTTCATGGCTGCCCCTGCTTATTTCAGCAAGACAATGCCAAGCCACATTCTGCACGTTCTTACAACATTCTTACAACAGCATGGCTCCGTAGTAGAGTGCGGGTACTAGACTGGCCTGCCTGTAGTTCAGACCTGTCTCCCATTGAAAATGTGTGGCGCATTATGAAGCGTAAAATACGACAACAGAGACCCCGGACTGTTGAATAACTTAAGCTGTACATCAAGCAAGAATGGGAAAGAGTTCCACCTGAAAAGCTTCAAAAATTGGTCTCCTCAGTTCCCATATGTTTACGGAGTGTCGTTAAAAGGAAAGGCGATGTAACACAGTGGTAAAAAGGCCCCTGTGCCAACTTTTTTGCAATGTGTTGCTGCCTTTAAATTCTAAGTAAATGATTATTTGCAAAAAAATTCAAGTCTCTCAGTTTGAACATTAAACATCTTGTCTTTGAAGTGTATTCAATTGAATGTAAGTTGAAAAGGATTTGCAAATCATTGTATTCTGTCTTTATCTACAATTTACATAACGTGCCAACTTCACTGGTTTTGGGTTTGTAATTTAAAAAAAAAAAAAATGGGCGTCCAGTTTCATCATACTCGTACTAGCTTACTATCACACCAGATTGTATTGTTGTATATTTCTCCTGAAATGGCTCAAGAGAAACTGAGGTAGCCGCCAGGCTATCTCTACACACAGTATACCCATATAGTATTTCTGTTGTATCGGCATCAAGAGAAATCGTGCTAGCCGTCGGGCTGACACGACACATATTACACAGCATATAGAATTTCTCTTGTATCGGCATCATGAGAATTGTGCCAGCCGCCGTGCTGTCACGACACGTAATACATTTCATAAAGAATATTTCTCTTGTATCGGCATCAAGAGAAATCGTGCTAGCTGCCGGGCTGTCACTACACATAATTCAATTCATATAGAATATTTCTCTTGTATCGGCATCAAGAGAAATGAGTACCAGCCGCTGGGCTGTCACTCGTTGAACATTCGTATAGTACATTTCTCTTGTATCGGCATCAAGAGAAATTGTGCCAGCCGTCGGGCTGTCATGACACAAAATACATTTCATATATTCCTCCTGTATCGGCATCAGGAGAAATCGTTCCAGCCGCTGGGCTGTCACGTCACTCGTACTCTCACATAGTATATTTCTCTTGTATTGGCATCAAGAGAAATCTTGGTAACCGCCGTGCTGTCAGGACACGCAGCACACTCTTCTAGTGTATTTCTCTTGTATCGGCTTCAAGAGAAATTGTCAGCGCCGGGTAACTACTATGCATCTACTGCTTCTAACCATTTCTGCATTTCAGCTGACTTGCTGGCATGGTTCTGTTGGGGGGTTACTAGTAGCTCCCTGCCTTCGGTTCCTCGTTCGGACGGGCAGGGATCTCTCATAACAGAGCCATGTCGCCAAACTTAATGTATGATTGTATGCCTGAATATTTTCAATAAATATTTGCTTTTTTTTGACGAAGTGGTCCTGTCAGAAATGAAGACTTGATGTAAGTTCTGATAGGCCATGGAGTCAAGCCTACTATCAGAGGAGCAGCTACCTGCTAGGGAGTCACTTGAGAGCACATGACTGTCATCTGATCTAGCTGCCTGATGATTGCTTGGCCGGTAATATACTGTTGTACTTAAGTTCACCTTCAGGAAGCTGCCCCTCTGTGCGCTAGCTCAGCAAGCCTCCTCCACCCCAGCTCCGCCGATCTATTGTATTCATTAAACCCGGCTCTCTTTGTCTAAATTTTGTTCTATAGCAATGTCTCTTTCGTGAGGTCATTGTTGCTTTGGCTCTGTTTCTTTGGAGGGGGGTTACTAGCAGCTCCCTTCCTTCGGTTCCTCGTTCGGACGGGCAGGGATCTCTCACAACAGAGCCATATCGCCAAACTTAATGTATGATTGTATGCCTGAATATTGTCAATAAATATTTGATTTTTTTTGACGAAGTGGTCCTATCAGAAATGACCCAAATTTGCAAATTAGTGGATGTGGCGTAATGGGAGGGATCCAAACGCGGAAGTCAAATAGAAAAAAATAGGAAAACAAGATGTTGTCAAAGAATATTATTTCCATAAATTGATGAAAACAAATATTTTTTCACATCAGAGGTAGGAAAGGAACAACATGACAATCAACCTGTAGGCATGATGCACCGAAAATATATACTGAGAGTTTTATTAAGCCATTTCAAGGAAAGGTTTCTGAAATAGGTAGTTCACGCACATGATGACAACACAAGAGCTTCGGACTCTATTAACTCTGATTCCACGGAGCACACTCCTCAACAACACAGCCCATGCAGGTCAAACGAGGCCCTGTTTGCATAGTTGGGGTGCTTTCCTGGAATCACAGATGCTAACTTGCGTAGTTGAAATCAGAGTTGGATTGTGAATGGACGAACTATGCAAGTTGCTAACTTAGGTAGCAACGATGCTTTTGGGAAACACACCCCTGGTTGGCTGGCATGCTTAAGCTTTTCACTGTTAAAGTATTAAGTGACATGTGTAACAGTTGTTGTAGAAACTTGAATTTATTCATTTGGAGGCAAAAAGCCTTAGCATGCTAGCTTGCAAAGTATTCATCCCATTGACGAGAAGCAAAGAAAGCTTCATTCTTTCTCCAGTTGTAGCTCCTGGTCTCGTTCCGGTTTTGCAATCATGGCCGAAGTTTCAATTTTACTCAAGGTCTCGTGGTGGAAAATGGAACTGGTTTTATTTTGAGTCATGTTTTGCATAAAATAGCTTCGACACCTATTTTAGGATGGGCTTATTAACCAGTGGCCTGGGCTAATTAACCAGATTTTCTGAGGACAGAATAGATGGGGGAAATGCAAGACGGAGCAATTTGGACTTGGCTTATGAACCGATGGTTTACATAGTGGCAATTTCAGTAATTACCAACAGACAGTGATAACCAGACTTTTCCTGTGACTCGAGATGTGGCTGATAAAAGCAGTGTTCAGAGCAGATCACCAATCCAGATCCAGGCTCTCTGAAATCCGTTTGTTTCTTCTTCACATAATCTACCCACGTCTTTTGAATTGTAGGGTTTTTTTTTTTTTAATTTATGGACCATGATGCCTCTGCTTACATCGGCCTTATTGTTGCAGCCGCCAACAAGTGCAGTTAGTTGGCATTTTCCCACGGGAATAATCCACAATTACGAATCACTGAGTCCAATGACATTGACAATGTGCTCTCTGCCGCTGGCTAGATACTCTCATCACATAATCGGCAAAGATAGCCGAAGATAAATTCTTTCTCAGATGATCACGATTTGCAATGATTAATATGCAATGGCTGATAACAATTTGAAATGACCATTGCACAAAGGATGTATTTATATTAAAGATTATGTGGTCCAAATCTTATTTTTGGATGAACAAACACTGTAACATAAACAGAGCACACACATGCACAAACACAAATTATGTATATGTGTTTCTGTGTGCTTGTGTCAGCGTGTATTCTGTGTTTACATTGCTTAATTGCTAGTAAAAACATTATTGTTGCCCCAAATTCAACCTAGTTCCAGCCGTAATAATAACAGTTCCTTTCTCAGTTCAGTTGTGCTCCGTCGCGAGCGTGTCAGCCAGGAGTAGAACTGCCGCGTTTTGTCACTGTGACTCACTAGTGAATCTTAGGCGAACGACGCAGTCAGCGTGATTCACATTCGTGCTGCTACTCACTTATTCATGTCTCGCGAACCTACTGCACACAGAGAAATGTTGCTGAGGAAGTGATTCACTGAATTATGACTTGAATGTTTATCAGATAAGAAGTCGAAGAACAATGCACTATGCAGTCAGGGCATCTGCGATGCACTGAACGATTCGGTGAACAAATCTTTTGAACAAATCATTTTAATGAACTGCCTCTAGGTATTCAGTACAGTCAAAAGAACTGCCGTTCCAATCACTACTAGTCTTTGCACTGCTTATGAATGCTTTAACACAATTTTGCTGTGAATAATCAATAATGTGACCTAAAGCTCCTGTAATGAAACAAACACATCTGTAATCAGGCCCAGTGCTAGAACAAGGAATTGGGGGGTGTCTTCAGATGCCAATTACGACAATGGGAAAATGTGTCAATAAAGTAAAATGATTGAGAACTTGCAAGGACTAATTCTTGTCATAAAGCAAGGGTGGGGAACCTAATCTAGAAAGGGCCAGTGTGGGTGCAGGCTTTCATTTCAACCAAGCAGCTACACACGTGATTCTACTAATCAACCTCTGGGATCTTTGGAAAGGACCTTGATTAGTAGAATAGGGTGTGTAATTCCTAGTTGGAATGAAAGCCTGCACCCACACCGGTCCTTTCTGGAAAATGTTCCTCACCCTTGTCATAAAGGGACGGGTCTGTGCCCCCCCAATTCCCTGCTCTAGCGCAGGGCCTGTCTGTAATATTCAGTGCCATGAAGAAGTATTTGTCCCCTTCGTGGTTTCTTACTTTTTTGCACATTTTTGACACTTAAATGTTTCAGATCATCAAACAAATTTTAATATAAGACAAAGATAACCCGGGTAAATACAAAATGCAGTTTTGAAGTGAAAAAGCTATCCAAACCCCCCCCCCTTATTAAATCATGAATTAACCGTCATTAACCACATTTTTTTAATGCTATATACTATATGTTTATATAGGAATAAGACAGTCTACCTTAGGTGGTATAGATTAGTAAGGGTAATGAGCATGTCTCTGCCTGGCCAGTAGCATCCCAGGGTAGGAACCTGGTGGTATTAACTCTTGCCAAGGCAGGACTGTTTGACACCAGGTCCGAAAGGTTTAATTTAGCTGGAACACAGTCCCAGTCCAGAAGACTGATGAGGGTTCGAGAGGTGTTCAGAGGAACAGACTGAAAAGGCTGGGTGACTAGAGTGTGATCCCAATCCTGGAGACTAAATAAAAAGACACGAGAGTTTGTTCCTATTAGTAAAGCTTCAAAGCTTGCTGCCAAATGTGGAAAATTTGTCCATGACTTGTCTGAATATGGGGAACATGGTCTGTAATATGCCTATCCCCAACATGTCCCTCATTAGATTTTATGTTAAATTCACTGATTGATTCAGCCCTGGAAAGCAGCTGAAGGCCCTACCTGCTACAATATGACATTACTTTGGAATAACAAAGGCTTGGAATGAAACAGCACTCAGGACTGTTTTCGTGAGCAGAATTCCTTAGAGTACAGATCTACATGAAGTACAGGACTGAAGTTCTAATATGTGATCTCTGACCTAAAAGTGCCTGATTATACTGTATTATCACTCTCGCAGGCAGTATGCTTAACTTAGATTAATCTCATGGAGAACCCAAGGGAAGGGAATGCCACAGACAAATTACAAGATGGATTTACTGCAGACACACACTAATTAGATTGTGGCAGATTCATCATTATGGATTTATACATATTCATTTTGATTTATTTACTGTTTCATGCTAAATCCAAAATAAAAAAAAAATGAATGAAGCACCTAAATGTAGCAATTTTAACATAAATATTGTAAAAGAGAACAGAGACCCACCTCCTCACCCTCCTGCCCCCCCCCCCCATTCTACAACATTGGTTTGATATCAGCATATGCTCTCTCCTGCCACCCCAGGCTAACCAAATATCTTTGAAAACAGAACCCATTCCTGGAAGATACTTCTGAAAAATGCGACTGATAACCCAGGTCTGGCCAGTCTTAGTTTAAAGCAGTCACATCACTGGTGTTAAAAAAAAAAAAATCACAGACATATATATGTGTGTGTGCGTGTGTCTTTTCACAATACTTCATAGTTTTATTATCAGCAGATAATACTAGCACTTGAACCTCACTTGTTTTTTTTTAAATTAAATTAATTAAAATGATTTTTGGGTCAAATAACACCAAAATGTGACTTCAAAAATAAATTCTCAGCAGAAAGGATGTGGGGAAAAGTAAGTATCGTGTTGATTTGCCTACTAAGTTATTCACTCACAGGTGAATAAATTCTACTTTGTTACAAAACTTTCCTGGTTAGCACATGGGAGTATATGAAATAATAATCAAATAGCAGTCGTTGTCTTTTGTGTCCACTGCGCTGACAGCTGTTGCTATGGCAGGCAGGTCATGAATGAGAGGCACTGCTCGAATGTTGGTGCTACTCCACATAATGAACAGACTTTCCTTGCGTCGATAAACTAATCTGTCGATTTTGAAAAATATGAACTCAAATACTATAAATTATTTTGTGTCCAGTAAATCACAACTGTAATTTAAGACAAATTTAGACTTTTTTTTTCATGACTGACTGAATAACTCCGTGCACGCATTTGATCGGCCGTGAAAGTTTTCCAGCATGTTGCTGTGAGTTGGTTATTTCTGCGACTATATCCCGGGATTTACACCAGATGAGTATTCGCTCTGCCCTGCTGCGTGTTTGCTGCATGCATTGCCATCCGTCAACTCCCACCAGGGCCAGACGGCTAGAGTAACGAGATCAATGAGCGAGCCTGACCAGATCACGTGGTTATGACAAAATCATGCCTGATCGCTGGAGATAAATGATACATGTTGTATTAAGTGAAACTACAAACAGACAACAGCATTTTTTTCTGCCAAAAGGGTTGAGGAATGGTTGACTTGATTTGTTTATTTTTTATGATTTTGTGCTTCTACCGTGGATAAATAGCCTATTTATTCATAAATGCTCTTGATTTCCTGTTTGTGTTGGGTTTGTAATTTGTTTGGAAGGTGATCGATTAAGATTAGCCTATATTCTTTCTTTGGTTGCTGTCCTAGCCCACAATTTGAACTGGCACCAACAAGGATTTTGAAGATTAACTGTATCTTTTTTAATGTTCTGCCTGTGTACCCATCGATCTGCAGTGTTTGTGCGGCGGCAAGATAGAAGTCTTGTGTATCTGCTGCTCACAGCTGCGGTTTGCGGAGCTGGGATGGTCAAGAAATGCAACACAGCGGATCTGGTGTGAACACACTCATTGACTAAATTGAAACCAATCAGCTGTGCTGCCATGGCCGAGCGCTAACGGACAGAACACAAATCTTGTGTAAAGTGAGGGTAAGTATCGTTTTCCCTATTTTGCATGATGAAATGTTAAGATAATTATGAAAAAATCGTCCAAATCCATCCTTGTACTTGATCAGCAATTGGCCATCCTCCTGCAAGGTGAGACGTTACGGACTGCTGTTTTCATGACTTTCCTGATAATTGTAGCCCCCGAACGAAGTCGGACAGCTACTATGGATTCACGTGTGTCGTCTCCGTAGCTGCTTTCATATATGATATAGACATATGTTGTTCTTCACGTATGACACCTATCAATTTTGGTTTCCATGGCAACAGTATTGGCTGAATAATATGCAAGTTAGTTAAGGAAAGCGAATTTGATTGGGCGTTATCTAGCGGGCGGGATATTCATTGTTTGGTGCGGGACACGGTGTTTACTCTGGGTGACCCGTAAATAAAAGGACTGGGGGGAAGCCGCACCCCTGCGTTCAACGACCACAATACCACTGTGTTGAATCATGAAATGTGAAGGAACGAGACAATTGCCAGCCAGGAGTAACGTTCGGCTAGCTACGTTGGGAAAACTAGTAGTAGCTAACTTAGAACTTACAATGTGTAAGATGCTCTTTTATAAACCAGTAAATGTCTATGTGAGTAGCCTAGCGAGCAACTTTTGAACAAAGTGCCCCAACAGTGTACACTGTCGGGACCGCTGTATCCGACAGGATTAGATCCTTCGCCAGCCCAGCCGAGTATTGCCCGTAGTTTGAGAAGCAAAACTGTTTGAAGTGCCTTCCACACGCCCTGCATCACGCTCTCGTGGAAGTGCCGGAATTCAAGCCAGCCGGCTCGTATCCCTGCATCCGAAGGGAGGCTGAACAAAGTAGTTTGGGTGGAAGGACACCCAAGCAAACACCTCCTTCGTCCTTCTCCAGCCATGCTAGCTCACATTTGCTAGGCTACTTAGCTACTGCTACTAACACCACTAACAGTCACAGACACACTAACTCCACACATTCACTCACCCAAACATGTCCCTCACTCACTCTCTCTCTCAACTTCACACTAGATACTAACCAGGGTTGCCAACTCTGATAAGACAAATAAGGGGCCGCAGCTTCAAAAACAAGCCCAATATAAATTAGGCGATACTAAGGCCCGTATTCAGAAACAACACTGACGCCCACCCTCCACTCACCATATAGTGAGTATGACTGAAATATAACTGGAGTGTGAGAGAGAGAGAGACCTACCACTAACTGAGTGAGCGGTCCCACTCCTCACCAATTGATATTCACAAACACCACTCGAGCATAACTGACAGTAGCGGGCACTGGATACCTCAGGCGGTGCGTCGGCTGCTGCAAAGGGACGCTCAATCCTCACCCTTCAGTGCTGAATGACCTAAACCTGACGCAGTTTACTTTTCTTGATTAGAAAGTTTGTCAGACTAATTGGTAAAACGTTAATGCAATTTATTTTTAATAGCATTGTCATAATTTTGTGAAGCAATGTGAGGCGTTTCTTAAGCACATAAATGACGATGTAAATATCTGCATGTCTTCATAAATTCTGTGGTCGAGTGGCTCGCGAAAGGCGCAGGACAGCCCGCGAGGCTCATGATGCAACAAGCTGTGAAATGTGCCGGACATTTCCTTCCACATTCAGGAATTAAGAATGTAGAAAAGAATGGATTCTCATGACTTACAGCTACACAAGCCTCGCAGACCAATCCACGTGCGCCCCACGAGCCAACTGAGCGCAGAATTTTCCAGCCCATCAGTAAAGAAAAGCACGAGAAATCCAAATGCGTGAGAGTTGACAGATATGCGTAATAAATTAAAACTGGCCACACCTGATAATGTTGAGAGTTTTCTGAGTTTCTGCAATGGTAATTTAATGAAATGAAAATGGGGCAATAATTATCAATGCTCATTCTAGAACTGGCGAAAGATGATAATCCTTCGTATATTGGAGTACACGTAAATAAAGTTTTATTAAATGATTGGATACGACCTTTTTTCAATCATTATTTTTAAGGGATGGTTTTGAGCTTCCCCTATTGCCAGTTCACCAGTAGGTACTGGTGGGTACACAAATGCTAACTTCGAGTTCACCACAGTGCAGTTCTTGAACACTGAAACCAGGAGATCAGTTAGTAAGTTACCAGCATCGTTATCATCATTAGAGTTAAAATTTGCATAGTTGCGATTGCGTTGAGCACGTGGCTTTAAATGATCCAGAATTTCAAATGTTTGTAACCACCTGAAAGCCCTGACAACGAAATACTGGCACAAGTTAGTGCAGCTCAAGGGAGGTCTTCCCTGTACTCAACTTTCACTTGGAAAGAGACACTATTTTCAGTGTGAGTGAGGTCTCTGAAAGCAAATAAGTGTTAGGACAACCTCTGAGTCATTTAGTATAATCTGACACTAACTAAGTTTTAGTACTCACTCGCACTCAATTAGTGTGAGTGTCGTTTCTCAATACGGGCCTAAGATGGTGTAGACCTGGGTGGAATCTCTTTTGTTTTGTTGAGCGAGGGGGGGAGGGAAAATTTTCTTTCATTCAGTTGAGCAAGGGGCTAGGAGGGAGGACGGGTTCTCTCACATAACTCGTCGTGAGGCTGTGAGCAGATAGAGTCAATCAATGAATTGGGGGGAAGTGGCAACCATAAATGTATATCAATTAGGTCGCTTGTTACACTTTTCTAACAAGAAACCATTATTTTAAAAACAAGCCCAAAAAAAACGCAACCCGTAATTGTTTTCAAGCTACCTCAGGAAAAAAAAAGCCCAAAGTCGCGTATTATAAGCGGACTTAGTAACTCTGGTACTAACTCTGTACAACTCACCAAACCGCTCACTAAAACTCGAATCCACTACTCGCTGTATTGCAACAACGATAGCCATTTGATTGACGTATGACGGACCCTGATATCATTGGCTGATGAATCGTGTGCAACGTGACGCACAATTTGCGCGCCTGCATTATCCAATGTGAATAAAAACTACTCCACTTTCAACCCTAATTTACTTGAAAATAGAATAGAAAATAGAAAGAGGTTTGGGCCACATCGTCTGATAGGTGAATGATTACACTAATTTTAAGACCCACAGTGGGATCAAATTAATTTTTCTTTTCTGCGAACCTTTAATAAATTTGGCATCTCCAATCCCACCCAAATCTGGAATGCCCAATCCGAGAACTATGTGCAAGCCTTGCTTGTATGTAACCCCCTGTTGCCAGCTCAGGAAAGACAGACAGTTTGCGGCTCTCCTCCAAAGCATGTGCTTGTCACTCATTGGTCGAAACTATTGCTAGTTCTGAAAGAAGGCGGAAATTACCAGAACAAGAGCATGCTTAGAATCTCACTGACAAGCGCCCGGCTGGCCAACAGGAGGCGCTTGAGCAATGAACAAGGCAATCATTTTAATTTTCCCTTCCCAGTAGTCCCTTCCCAATTTGCATTCCCAATTGGCTTTAGCCAATTGTACGCTGTTCTGAAATGGCTGCCGACCACTGCTGGTTGGTATGACCAGGGATCGAACCTGCGCTGTAGTAGTCACTACTGCTCTGCAAATGCAGCGCCTTAACCGAGTGAGCTAACCTGGCAGCCACAGGCTTCAATTTTCGACTGATCCTTTTCATATTTGGTATGGACGTGTTACACTTCATAAGTGCCAAACACTAGAGATTTCCTTGTGGACGCAGTACAGGCTACAATATTTAACCGATTACTTTCATATTTGATACAGACATGCGAGTCTAAGTTTCGGCTCCGTTCTTTTTTTATCGGGGTTGCGATTGTCCTGCTTATGGGCATGCGTGGTTTCGCGATTGGCCCAGGCCTAGACCTGACCCGAGTACAGACTCTGAGGAGCCTCTTGTACTTAAAGCAATTCTTACCTTTCTGGGATGTCGCACAGCACTCAGTAAAAATTTGAACATGAACAACTCCGCCCTCCCTCCAAAGTCCCACCCTCCTCCCCCCGATTGCCGGACTTCTCCTAAAAATAAAAAAACTGATATGGTAGTTTGTCAGTCTACACAAAGGTAACTAAACGTTACGAGGGCATTTTAGTTTATACCACATATAGAATTTCAATTGAATATTATTTCATGAATGTTAGTTAATTTTCATTTACCGGTACCTCTGAATCTGACTCCATTGACCCATTTCACTCACGCTGCTCACTTTCTCGTGCCACACGCAATATTTTTTTGCGTAGTTGAGTGAAACCGGTCAGTGGAATCAGATTCAGAGGCACCGGTAAATGAAAACTATAGCATTTCAGCACCCGTTTGTTTACAGTCAAATGCGTCTTTTTTTTTCCTGCCTGAGAGGCGCGCGACTCGCAAGCGGTGACAGCAGTAGGGAACTGGAAGGTGTGCTGCGACTGATGACAGACAGGAAGCTCGGCAAATCATTTTATTTGGAACAAAGAAAATGATTGGTCAGACTTTTATCAGAAATATATGAGACTTGAATATCGATGAGTTTCAACACATGGTGGATTTTTTTTTTCATTTTAGTGTGCTATACGCTTATTAGGAGCATTTTATGATTACAAGAGAAAAGTGTAAAAATGTCAGAAAAGTAAGAATTTCTTGAAGTTATGACACCTATCAATTTCGGTTGCCATGGCAACAGTATTGGCTGAAAAATACGGAAAAAAGGGGAGAAGCGGGCTTTCGGGGGCTCACCCGTGCGGGTGCAGCCGACTGTCTAGTTTGTTATTGATTTATATTTTAGATTTATAATCCAATTTCTTATCATGCAGTGACAGATTCATTCAAATGCATTTTTTGTCCATTACACGGTTAAGGCACTGCTCTGTAGTGCAGTGGTGATCGCCCCGGCAGCTTTTTCAGAGTAGCACACAATTGGCTATCGCGCCACAGGGTTTCAAATTGGGAAGGGACTGCTGGATTTGGGTATACATAACAGCTTTGTTCGTTGCTCTAGCGCCTCCTGTTGGCTAGACGGGCGCTCATCAGGAAGACTCCGGGTTGGTTCATGTCCGGGTATCCTCCGCCCTTGTTCTGAACTTGCGAAGATTCAACCAATAAATGAATAAGAATCAGTGGCAGACAGGCACGTGCTTCGGAGGAGAGCCCTGAGTTGGCAGCAAGGGGTCGCATACGAGCAAGCTTTGTAAAATAGTTCACCAACTGGGCATTCCAGATTCGGGTGGGATTGGAGATGCCAAATTAAAAAAAAAAAAAAAAGAAATACTGCATGAATTAATTGGACAATTGATGTTACCTGTAAGCACAAATAACAATTTCTGAAATTCATTATGAACCGGCGTTTTCCTTCTAGTTTCACGGTCACACTTTTGTTACCCAGTTACCCAATTAAGTTAACTGGCAACAGGTCAGTAACATGATTGGGTATAAAAAGCATTTGAGAGGCAGTCTCTCAGAAGTGAAGATGGATGGAGATTCCCCAATCTGCAAAAAACTGCATCAAATTTCAGAAAAATGTTCCTCACTGTAACATTGCAAAGACATTGAACCTTCTGCACATAATATCATCAAAAGATTCAGAGAATTTGGGGAAATCTCCGTGCGCAAGGGACAAGACTAAAGGTCAATATTGGATGCTCATGATATTGGGCATTACTGCATGAAAAAACAGGCAGGATTTTGTACTGGAATACACTGCACTGGCTCTGGAATCAATGCAATGATTCCAGAAATCATTGTCTCTGAACACAGTTTGCAGTGCAATCTACAAATGCAAGCGAAAGCTGTGTCATGCAAAGAAGAAACCATATGTGAACACAATCTGGAAACGCTGCTGTCATCTCTGGGCCAAAGTTCTTATAAAATTGACTTAAGCAGGAAGGAAAACTGATGAATCAAAATTTGAATTTTTTATTCTTTTTTTTTAAACTTAACCCATATTTTACTAGGTAGTCCCATTGAGATCAATGATTCAAGGGGAGACCTGGCCAAACTGGCAGTCTAAGGTGTTACAGACATGACAATAACAAGAAAACATACAATGTATGCACTACAATGTTGACAACTTCAAGCACCGATGTCGTAAAAAAAAAATAGTCATTTAACAGTGGAGTTAAATAACTAAATAAAATAGTTAAATAACTAAGTGCTTAAACAGGTAACAACCGATTTATTCACCATTGTATTGATAAGAAATTTAAAATCAGACAAGGAAACTAATTCCCTTACTTTCAAATCTTTTTGAAAGTTATTTCTGGTGAGCAGAGCAGAGCACTTCATTCCCAAATTGGTCCGTGTACTTGGGACAGATGATAAAATCACAATAAAATTGTATTAAATTTGGGTAAAAATGGCTCATATAACATTGGTTAAAAGATAACAAGATGTAGTAAAAGCAATAGTAAAAATCTCTTTTTGAGAGAATAAGACAATATTGTTTATGGCTTATGGAGCATTTAATCTTTGACATAGTTTTCTGATATTTTTTAATTTCCTCACTTGCTAAACCAATCCATATCGTTTGAAGTTCATTCCAATGTGATTTTTTCAATATTACAATAGATTGGCTGAATTAGATTATGGTCTGGACATTGAGTGGGCCAAGTCATAACTTTTATGTCACCAGATGTTTCTTTCCGACAAAGATAATTCTTGCACTACAGAAAACCCTCTTTTGGGTTGAAATTGCTGCTAATGGGTTTGTTTCTGGATGGCAATGCGTCCCTCACAAGGATGCTGTGTTCAGTGGCGGATCCAAGGGGGTTGCACAGGGGTGCACGCCACCCATTTTTTTTCGCAGAGTAGTGAAAAGAATTTTATTCTCTGAATAAGCCCAGATCGGATACATACATATTCTTTGGTATTTACCATTCTTGATAACTTCCCATTATATAACCATGAATTGCTTCACAGTTTATATACCACTTTCTCAACTTCACTATTCCGGTTGTCTTACATCATGGCAAATTTATTTGGATCCAACTGTATATACTTGCTTTATGCGATAAGAATGACCAAGAAACTCTTTTCTTGCAAATAAAAAAAGATACATGGACTTAAGCTATGCACAATTTACTTGATTTTTTTGTTACGTCCTAAAGTTTAAGAAGGCAGGCTAGCTGGGAAATTTGTTCGCCCAATGGCCTTGCTTGTTCCCTGTTGCAGGAACAGTCTAAAAATGTGTTTCAAGGACTGTAAATGTCAGAAAGCAATGGAAAGGTGGAAAAGCTTAGAGAATAAAGCAAACCGACATTTGAGGCTTAGCCTTTCAAATGCAAAAAAAAAATGACCAGCTGTTTGGCCATGATGATCCTCGTAGCAAGCAGTTTTCATTTGCAGGGGACATGAAAGCAGTAAGACTGACGTTTTGTAATAAGCTATCGCAAGTATGCGTTCGGTTAAAATTTGCTTGAGCTCAGAAAAAGGACCCCACTGATGGGCCAGTTGTTCATAGCCTGTTATTTGATGCATATTGATTCGTTGTTTTACGGTGCCAAATAAAATTTGTCCTGGAATACCGGAAGAATTTCCAAATTTTCCATTCCACAGCCCCGTCTTGACATTCAGAATTATCCGTCATTAAACTTGTAACCAGCGAGTGCTGCGGTTCTGAAGCTAGAGAGCTATTCAATGCCCTTTAGAGTCTGTAAGAAAGATATGTAACATTATTTTTAAAAGGTTATGTATGAGTCAATCCAAATATTTCAATGGTCTTATTGAAAAATTCTAAGTGGCCCTAAAGTCAAATATTTTTTCACATTCATTTATGTAAATTTAATAATAATAACAATAATGATTATTATTATTATTATTTTCGTACAAAATTAGTTTATATGTTGACAATGTTATGTTTTAAAATTGGACAGCATCAGTGTATTTAATTTATATCAGAACATCTTGAGGATAAATAGGATCTTGAATATAAATCAGATAGTTTGTTTTTGGACATTACCCCCACCCAGCTACTGCTTTTAGATTAGTAAATTCACTCATGTGCAGAAATTGAATTATTGGTGACTCGGATTATGTGTATGACAACACTTCCTACTCTCACAACACTTGAGGGTGTTTTGGAAGCATTAAAGCCTCATCTTTTAGAACCATTTTGAAAAAAGGCAATCAATTAAAATCAGCTAAAATTCAAATGAATACCAACACTGTAGGTGAACAGCAGTGAAAGGGTTAAGGTCACGAACTTTTACAGTAAAGTGAAAGTCTTAGGTAAAGGATTAAGTTGTCAGTGCATGTAAAACTGCGTTATAAAGGCGCTTTGAAAGTTTTTAGCTTATTTTTTGGAACCTTGGGAGGAAAAGCATTGAAAAGATAGGCCAGATTTTTCTCCCAAGTTACCAGCACATTAATTTTTCTGGGGGAGGGCCCACAGATCCCCTCTTTCTGCACCCCCCTTTCACCAATTCCTGGATCTGCCCTTGCTGATACTTATTTGATCCATTATTCTGTCAATTTTTATGAGATCATTGGCTCCTTTCGAGGAGACTGAACCCCTGGCCATAATATTTCAACCTTCATGTTTTACTGAAGGGGTTGCACAGCCGATTTCTCCAACTAAAAGGAGCACATAATTTCAGCGTCTGGGAGAGAAATTTTCAAATTTTTTTCAAATCAGTCAAAAGGACTGGTGCCCAGTCCTTAAATTTCTTGGCAAACTCAAGAAGTCTTTTTGATGTTGCTAGCTCTTGGCAGCAACGCTACCAATCAGACCATTTTCACGCAGTCGTCTGGAAATCTTGATCCTTTCATCTCTTCTCTTCATGATGACATTAACACAGCCAGGAGTTGTCGTTCTGTCAACAGCCAATTTTTTTCTTTTTATTTCTTAATTTTTCATTTGTTATACACAGATAACAAACATCAGAGGCATTTATCTACCACTCTGTACCTCTATTGCCACTATTTTTCAGCAAACCAGTCTTTGAAATGCTTCATGGTGTTTCTTGCAGTGTCATAGCAGCATTTAACGTCCTCAGCATCATGTAAGGGCACAATGCAGTGATTAATCTCAGAGAGCTCCTTCAGTTGTACCATCCATTTAACCCTGCGACACAGCTCGAAGTTCATGTCACCTTATACAGCAGGGCAAATAAGAATTGAATGGGTCTACATTTTTTCTCAGTAAATATATTTCTTATGGGACTATTGACATGAAATTTTCACGATCTCGGGTGCAACCTAAGGAATCCACACATATAAAGAAATCAACACAAATAAGTCCTTAAATTGGGTTACAGTACTGTGAAGAAGTATTTGCCTCCTTCCTGATTTCTTACTTTTTTGTATATTTTTCTCATTTCGTGTTTCAGATAACCAAAACTAATTTTAATAAATGAAAAATATAACTTGAGAAAATACAAAATGTAGTTTGCAAATGATGATGATTTCATTTCTTAAGGGAAAAAAGTTATCCAAACCTACCTGGCCCTATGTGAAAAAGTAATTACCTCACCTTCTTAAATCAAGAATTAACTGTAATTTACCACATTTTTAAAGTTCAATTTTACTAGCCACACCCAGGCTTGATTACTGCCAGACCTGTTGAACCAAGAAATCACTTCAATTAAACCTGTTTGACAAAGTAAAGTAGGCTAAAAGATCTCAAAAAGCAACAGGTCATGTTGCACACTAAAGAAATTCAAGAACAGATGAGAAACAAAGATAACTGACATTTATGCATCTGGAAAGGGTTGTAAAGCCATTTCTAAGCCTTTGGGACTCCAGTGAACCATGATGAGAGCCATTATTCACAAATGGAGAAAAAATGGAACAGTGATGAACCTTCCCAGGAGTGGCTGGCCCACCAAAATTTCTCCAAGAGCGCATCGATGACTCATTCAGGAGGTCTCCAAAGAACCCAGAACAACATCTGAAGAACTGCAGGCCTCGCTTGCTTTAGTTAAAGTCAGTGTTCATAATTCAACAATAAGAAAGCGACTGGGCAAAAATGGCATCCATGGGAGAGTTCCAAGGTGAAAACCACTGCTGGCCAACACAAAGGCTCATCTCACATTTGGCCTACACAAAATACATCTTGATGATCCTCAAGACTTTTGGGAAAATATTCTGTGGACTGAAAAGACAAAAGTTGAACTAATTAGGAAGGAGTGCGTCCCATTACATCAGGTATAAAACTAACACAGCATTCCATAAGGAGAACATGATGGTGGTAGTGTGGTGGTTTGGGGCTGCTTTGCTGCTTCAGGACCTGAAAAACTTGTCGTAATTGATGGAACTATGAATTCTACTCTCTTCCGGAAAGTCCTGAAGGAGAATGTCCAACCATCAGTTGGTGACCTCAAACTCAAACTCACTTGGGTTATGCAGCAGGACAATGATCCAAAACACACTAGCAAGTCCACCTCTGAATGGCTTAAAAGAAGGAAAATGAAGGTTTTGCAGTGGCCTATTCAAAGTCCAGGCTTAGTTGAAGTGCGGACTTAAATCTGTTTGAGATGCAGTGGCATGACCTTAAATGGGCTGTTCATGCTCAAAAACCCTCCAATGTGGCTGAATTAAAACAATTCTGCAAAGACGAGTGGGCTAAAATTTTTGCATGGCGATGTGAAAGACTCATTGCCAGTTCTCGTAAACGTTTGATTGCAGTTGTTGTCGTCGAGGGTGGCACAAATAGTTATTAGGATTTAGGGGCAATTACTTTTTCACATATGGCCATGTAGGTTTGGATAGCTTTTTCTATTTAATAAATGAAACCATTGTTTAAAAATTGCATTTTGTATTTACTTGGGTTGTCTTTGTCTAATATTAAAGTTTGTTTGATCTGAAACATTAAAGTGTGACAGAAATGCAAAAAAAAAAAGAAAAAGAAATCAGGAAGGGGACAAATACTTTCTCACAATGTGTAATAGAGTGGAATGATACACGGAATAAGCATTGAACACTTGAAAAAAAGGGAGTGCAAAAGGGCATGGAAAACCTGGAACAAATGACCATGAGAGGTAATTTTACTGAATATTGTTGCCTAAAACCAGTTTAAACTCTTTTTTTTAGCATTAATTAGTCATTGAATGAGTCTTCAAACAGGAAAGAAAACTTATTAAGAAACTTAATTAATTTATAAAATTATCAATGACATTGTGGCTGCAAGAGTGCAGATGCCATTCTAAACATCAAATCAGTAACCAAGCATTAATTTGGAGACTGATGAAGTCAAGTCAAGTCAGATTTATTTATATAGCACATTTAAAAACAACAGATTCTGACCCAAAGTGTTTACAAATGGATGCTTCCCCCCAAGTGCCTCACAAAGGTGACACAACCCAGGCACGGTACAGAATATAGAGATACACAACCCAGGCACGGTACGGACAACAGAGATACACACCCCAGGCACAGTACTGACAATAGAGATGGTCAGAAAATAATCTAAGCCAAGAAAAGGGCATCATAAGACTCAAATTAGTGCATCAAAAAAATTAAAAGGAGGTCAGAACAAAGTGCATCATTAGACTCAAATCAAAGACTCAACAGAATAGTACACATAATGAGATAAAGTAGTGCAGCCGCATAATAAAATAAAACAATAAAAAAGATAAAAGAAGAGATCTTAAAGAATAGAAACAGCAAAAAGGTAAAAACGTAGGTCAGGCCTACCAAAGAAAACGTAGCCTCAGCACACAAAAACTTTGAAATGCCTACATTAATCGCGGAAATAGCAACAGAAAAATAATACCCCGCTACCGAAACTGCAAAAACCGCAACATAAACTGTTGACTCGTAGCAAAAGACTATGAAACTGCAACATCATCTTTCGCATCCGTCTTTGCCATTTACTGCGCTTGCGCGTACCGGCCCAGGCTGCTTTCAGAGATAGCGGAATCAGGCGTGTCTCCTTCGGTTGGTAAGTAAAACTTCCAAATATGACGTTATTGTTAATGCAGATGTTTAACAATGAATTGCAAGACGTAGCTGTTACATCCACATTCTCGTAAATTCGCTTATTTTAGCATGTCACCCTGCCGAAAATGAACGATGCACTGTCGATTTAGCTAAAGTCTTAGAGTTGCCAACTTGACGACTTTCTCGCTTAATCTGGCGACTTTCCAAATCGGGATTGTTTGTCCACTCAAGACGTATGTATACGTCTTGAGAAAGTCGTCAAGTTGGCAACTGTAAGACTTTAGTGAAATCGACAGTGCATCGTTCATTTTCGGCAGGGTGACATGCTAAAATAAGCGAATTTACGAGAATGTGGATGTAACAGCTACGTCTTACAAGTCATTGTTAAGCAATAACAGCAGTAGAGGAGGAACACGTACCCAGGGTGACAGAAAAGGTTCTTTCAGTGAGATAGGAAGAAAACCAAGTCAACACTGAGCTGTAAAGTCCAACAGTCTCTCTTAGCCATTCTAACAGGATGTTTTGATCGATCGTGTCAAAAGCGGCACCAAGATCCAGGAGGTCGAGGCATCAGAGGATGTAGTTTTGGACTTTCAGGAGAGCGGATTCTGTGCTATGTAATGCTCGGAAGCCAGACTGAAACTTATCAAAGATACAGTGTGTAGTCAAGTAGTCCACGAGCTGTGAAGCCACTGCTTTTTCCAAGATCGTAGAAATGAATGGTAATTTGGAAATTGGCCTATAGTTTACGAGATCAAATGGATCTTGTGTGGGGTTTTTCAGCAGTGGCTGAACGGAGGCATGCTTAAAGCAGGAGGGGACTATAACATGCATCAGAAAACAATTTATTATCACTAAGACAATTGGGCAGATTGTGTCAAAGATCTCTTTAAAAAGCCAGGGGATGATTTTTTTATTTAAAAGGGACAGTGCACATTAATAAACATCAGTATAATAATACACAAAAAGTAAATGTGTTAAAGTTAGCCAAGCTGCTAGTTTACATTTGTAGTCCCTTGGCAGGTAGAACTTTCACTTTGTTAATATTTGTTCCATCAATTTTCAGTATGCGACCAGGTTCATTATGTCTCCGGTTGTTGAATACAGTTTGTCTTTGTGATATTGAGGAATAACGTCTCGTTTGTTCGTGCAAGTCATATTTTAAGAGATCAATATTAAACTCACCGCATACATATAAGTTTCTCTTTTTCACGGGTTTCAGAATATTTTCAATTAATTTCGTGAAGTTGTCAATATTTGAACCTGGTTTCCTATACATGCAAGATATTATTGTTTGGTCTTTTTTAAAGCATTCAATCTCAACAGTCACACATTCAAATAAGTCGTCATAACATGCTGACAGATTGTTTACTAGTTTGCAAAGTAGAGTATTTTTGTCATAGATTGCAACACCTCCACCCCGTTGTGAAGTTCTGTTAATGTTAAACGGCGTGTAATTATAAAGGAAGTTTGTTTGGGTTTTCTCAGTCCGCCAAGTTTTGCTAATTGCAATGACGTCAAAATCCCTATTGAGAGAATTGAGATAATCTTCTATTTTTTAACAGTTTGCATGCAGACTATGCGCATCAAAGTGGATTAGTGACAGACCGTTAATGTTTTTGAACTCTGTGTCAAATTGGTTATCGCAAAGATAATTACAACTATTTGTAATATTTCTACAGACGTTTTGGTCAGGGTTAATGTCGTAATCAAAGCTTTGTGATGAAATATCGGTTTCTGTGACAAATTCGAAGTTACTGATATATGCTATTTTAGGATACAGGTATGGGCAGTTTTCAGTTAGATTAGAATATGGTGACATATGCAGGCTATTAAGTTCAGGGTTTGTTAGATTATGAAACTGAAATTTTTGAGCATTTTTTACAGAACCAGTTTGTATGAAAGTCATTCCGGAGTGAGCTGTTGGGTATATTGGTGCAACCTAAATGTATGGAATAAGAGCATATGGAACATTTTATATGGTTTGAATTTACCAAGACTTTACAGACAGGACATAGCGAATGATCCATTGTTTGATTGTTCATATTTTTATTATTGTCTATGAAGTTAGAATTGAGTCAAATCCATAGAGTTCTGAATGAGCATCACTTTACCATTGTTGGTTTTCACAAAAATCTTACTGTCCCTAGTCCACATTTTCTGAATTTTTCCAGCTTTCTTAATGTCCCTGGCTTCTTTGGCGATCGCTGCGTTCTTCCTCGTTAGGAGCTAGTTCACATTTATTCCGGTTTCTTTGACTTTGCATGCGTTCATCATCAATTTCACTTTGGATTTCTGAGACACAAATCTCATGATCACTTTCTGGGTACCGTCGTCGTTTCTCCGTCCTAGGTTATTGTAATGTGAATATAGGCCACTGGATGGCAGTATTTACCTTTTTTTTTTATTCAGGTCAGACTGGAGCTATGTTTAGACATGTCCTGGACATGTCTGGGGCAAGTCCCCGAAAATTAAAAAAAAGAGGTCTAAATGTGGGTGGGGTCCGCAAAAGAGTATATAAGGAAAAGAACTGAGACAGTAAAGTAGTAGGAGAAATTGCAAGAAGAAGGATTCATGTGACGTTTCTTTTCTGGATTTTTGCCTGTGTTAGAGAAGTTTCCTCACCCAGGACATCACCAAGGGACTGTAAATATTTTTGTGGTGATAAATTCAATCTTGGTCAGTAGATTAGTTTAGTTAATAGTCCTTGTTTGTTAATTAAATGTGTTTAAGTTGTTAAAACTGTGTCTGTCATCCCTTGCTGTTGCTGTTGCGTTTGTGTTGTAAATGTAATAACAAAATGGGGCCATAACAAATTGGGGGCTCGTCCGGGATAGACCATTGTGTGAGTAATTTATTGAAAATCTAACACAATTTTTCAAATTGTAAAATTGTTTTTTGAATTTTCCTATATAAATATATTCACAGATCAACAGCAATGGATGATTTCTTGGCATCACCAACCGTAGGGTTTTTGAAGTTTTTTAAAAAGACAGAACTGTTGGAAATATGCAGACATTTGGAGCTGACAGAGGTAAAACCAGCCATGCGAAAAGCAAGACTGGCTAGAGAGATAGTTGAATATTACATTGATGAAAATGTGTTTGTACCAGGAGATCTGGAACAATTTCCAGTGGAAAATCCAAATATAGAAGTGGAACTTAAATTAAAAATGCTAGAGATTGAAAGGGAGGAAAAAGAAAAACAAAGAGAATTTGAGAGAGAGAAAGAGGAAAGAGCAGAAAGAGAGAGACAGAGACCGAGAGATTTTGAATTAGAGAAATTCGATAGAGAAGAAAGACTCCAAATGGAGCAACTAAAAATTTAAATTGAAACTAAAAATAAATTTTGTGCCAGTCAGGAGGTAAAACTGGTGCCTCCATTTTCGGAAAAGGATGTTGACAACCAGTTGCCAGTGGCCAAAGATACACTGGCCTCTGATGTTGCAAACTGTCCTCAAGGGTAAAGCTCAACAAGCCTATTCAGCTTTGTCTGCAGATGATTCCTCTGATTATGAGGTTGTCAAAAAGGTTATTTTGAGAGCTTATGAGTTGGTTCCAGAGGCTTACCGACAGAAATTCAGAGGTCTGAAGAAATCTGAAAATCAGACTTATGTGGAATTTGCTAATGAGAAGAAGGTTTGCTTTGAGCGCTGGTGTACTTCTATGGAGGTCAAGGATGATTTCAACTCACTAAAAGAGATGGTGTTAGTTGAAGAATTCAAGAACTGTGTTAAGGATGATATTAAGACCTACCTTAATGAGAAGCAGGCGCTGAATTTGCAATCAGCTGCCAAATTTTCAGATGAATATGTTCTCACACATAAGTCCAAATTTCAGTCTAGCAGTAACAATAGAATAGGTTCCAATTTCAGGAAAAGGGTTACGGTGATACCCAAGATTCCTCACCCAAAGACAAATCTGGTGATGGTGCTCAGAAATCTAGTAACAGGTCTGATCAAAGTGTGAAAGCTGACAGTGACAAAAGTGGTCTAGTTTGCAGTTATTGCAAGAAATTTGGTCATGTTACAACTAACTGTTGGTTCCTAAAAGCTAAGAAAGAAAAAGAAAAGGATACCAAACCAAATGCCTTTGTGAAAACAAGGTTAGAAACCCCTGTAGTAGATAACCAATCTGCTAAATTGCCTGCTTCTTGTGGGGCTAAAAAGCCTGATACAGCTGACTTCGTGAGGGAGGAATTTCTTCCATTTGTGTCAGAGGGATTTGTGGCTCTGAATGAGCATACTACTCCTGTCCCCATATATATCCTAAGGGATACCGGAGCTTCTCAGTCACTTTTGTTGATGGACTCCTTGGAGTTACGTGATGAGACCGCTTCAGGGGATTTCATACTTGTACAGGGTATTGAAGGGAGGACTGTATCTGTACCCCTGCGCTCTATATTCTTGAAGTCAGATTTAGTTACAGGACAGGTAAAGGTGGGACTTATGTCAAGTCTACCAATAAAGGGTGTTTCTCTGTTGCTAGGCAATGACCTGGCTGGGGACAAAGTAGTTCCCCCTGCACATCTTACTTCACAGCCGAGCACTGAAGACGGGGATGAGGACCCATCTCTGTATCCTTCTTGCGCAGTGACTCGTGCTACGGCCAAGAAGCCGAAAGAAGAAGATGTTGTGGTGCCGCCCAGCACATTAAATAGTCAGGACTCAGGTGGTTTGCCTCATGACTCTGATTGGCCTACTATGGTTT
The DNA here is from genome assembly GCA_029721435.1 of Gymnothorax reevesii. Classification (NCBI taxonomy): domain Eukaryota; kingdom Metazoa; phylum Chordata; class Actinopteri; order Anguilliformes; family Muraenidae; genus Gymnothorax; species Gymnothorax reevesii. The sequence continues at coordinate 78,301,253 of CM056575.1, forward strand.
CTCCGTTTGAGGACTTATCAGATACTTTTATCAGTTCTCTATTCAGCCAGCCAGATGAGTCTGGTGATTCTGATGTGTCTGGAGACTTGTCTCTGTCCAGAAGGCGGTTGATTGAGGAGCAAACTAATGATCCTGAAATTTGTGTACTAAAGAGGAGAGCCCTTCCTGATAAAGAAATAGACGCAGTTCCAGTTGGGTATTATCTCAAGGATGGTGTGTTGATGCGGAAGTGGCGCCCTCCTGATATCCCTGCCAATGCAGATTGGGCAGTGGTCAAGCAAATTGTTGTTCCGAAGGTCTACAGGAATGAGATCTTAACAATGGCTCATAGTTTACCTTTAGGAGGTCATCTTGGTGTTAACAAGACTGTTGATAAGATCATGAAACACTTCTTTTGGCCTGGGCTTCGGAAAGACGTTTCCAACTTTTGCAAAACCTGTCACACTTGTCAGGTAGTTGGAAAACACCAGTTAGACCCACCTGTAGCTCCATTGCAGCCTATCCCAGCATTTGGGGAGCCATTCTCTTAGGTCATTGTTGATTGTGTTGGTCCATTACCCAAGACTAGATCTGGAAATCAGTACTTGTTGACAATCATGTGTGCATCTACCAGATTCCCTGAAGCCATACCTCTACGTAACATCAAGGCAACTGCAATCTCAAAGGCTTTGATAAAGTTCTTCACGTTGTTTGGCCTTCCCAGGGAAATTCAGTCAGACCAAGGTAGCAATTTCACTTCAGGATTGTTTCAGCAGGTTGTGTATGAACTAGGTGCAAAGCAGATTCTTTCTAGTGCCTATCATCCAGAAAGTCAGGGTGCCTTAGAGCGGTTTCATTCCACTCTCAAGACAATGATGAGGACTTATTGTTATGACCATGAGAAAGACTGGGATGAAGGTGTTCATTTGCTGTTGTTTGCAGCTAGAGAAGCAGTGCAGGAGTCTACTGGATTCAGTCCATTTGAGCTAGTGTTTGACCATGAAGTGAGAGGACCTTTGCTATTATTGAGTGAACAATGGCAAGAGAAAGAGCCGCATATCAGGCTGTTAGACTATGTTAATAAGTTCAAGGACAGATTGCGTGCAGCATGTGACCTAGCGAATGAGAACTTGAAATCAAGTCAGGGATAAATGAAAACTTGGTATGATCATAAGGCTAGAAGCCGTGAGTTTAAACCAGGGGACAAGGTCCTTGTGTTGTTTCCCTTGCAGTCCAATCCATTGCAGGCTAGATTTCATGGTCCTTATGAAATTCTGACAAAACTCAATGATCTCAATTACATTGTGAAGACTCCAGATAGGAGAAAGCCAAAACAGTTGTGTCACATTAACATGCTGAAGCCTTATCATGACAGAAATGCTAGGGTTGCAGCAGTCACCTCAGATTCTCCTATGGTCAAGACGTGTGAAGATGAGGGGGAGTTTCAAGATGATGAACCTAGAATTAAAGCTGAAGTTCTTTCATGTAAATTGTCAAATTCTGAAGTGTTGCAAAATCTTGATGTAAAACTCCAGCACTTAGAACCCTCACAGAGAGATCAGTTTGAGAGGTTGATCAAGAAATATGAGGATCTGTTTCCTGATGTTCCAAAAAGAGTTTCTATAGCCTCTCATGATGTCGATGTTGGTGATGCCAAACCAATAAAACAGCATCCATACCGGATGAATCCTGAAAAGACAAAGATTGCTGAGAAAGAGGTTGAGAACATGTTAGAACATGATATTATCAGACCCCACAACTCAGATTGGAGTTCACCCTGTGTGCTAGTTCCAAAACCTGATGGAAGTACTAGATTCTGTACAGATAATCGCAAAGTCAATGCTGTAACTAGAACTGATGTGTTTCCAATACCTAGGATTGATGATTGTATTGATAGAGTAGGGCAAGCAAAGTTTCTGACCAAGATTGATTTATTGAAGGGTTATTGGTGTGTGCCTTTAACTGAGAGGGCCAAGAGCATCTCTGCTTCTGCCACACCATCTGGGTTGTACCAGTATGAAGTCCTACCCTTTGGGATGAAAAGTGCCCTAGCCACATTCCAAAGGATGATACAGTCTACAATCGCCGGATTGCCACACACGGGTGCATACATCGATGACCTGATCACATGGAGTGATTCCTGGGAAGAACATCTAAAAGATGTAGAGACGTTGTTCCAGCGCCTGACCCAGGCTAACCTGACTGTTAACCTGAACAAGAGTGACTTTGGTTGTGCTACTGTCACCTATCTTGGCTACGTCATAGGCTAGGGTAAGGTGGCACCCATAAATGCTAAAGTCCAAGCCATCATGGACTTTCCAGTTCCTGACAACAAAAAAGCTTTGCGCCGCTTCCTTGGAATGATCGGGTACTACCGCAAGTTCTGCAAGAACTTTGCTAAGATTGCTCTTTGTCTAACTAACCAACTGAAGAAAGGCGTAAAGTTCACTTGGGATGATGCATGCCAGAGAGCCTTCGATCACCTGAAGTCTCTGCTGTGTCACTTCCCCGTGCTCAAATCTCCTGACTTCAACAAACCGTTCTCCATCGCGGTCGATGCTAGCGACCAAGCTTGTGGATCTGTGCTCCTACAGAAAAGTGACTCTGATGACATCGAGCATCCCGTGGCATACTTCTCCAGGAAGTTCAATCGCCACCAAAGGAACTATTCCACAATAGAGAAGGAACTGTTGGCTCTGGTCCTTTCTTTACAACACTTTGAGGTTTATGTTTGTACAGGGGAAAAGCCATTGATTGTGTACACTGACCACAATCCGTTAATGTTTTTGAGTAAGATGAAAAACAAGAATCGGAGATTGTTGAATCGGAGTTTGATTTTACAGGAGTTTGACTTGGAAATTAAGCATGTGAAGGGTACAGACAATGTAATTGCTGATTGCTTATCCTGTGTTTGAAAATGTATATATATATCATGTGTTTATTTGAATATTGTATGATATGTATATATAGACAAGTGTTCACCTAACCATTTTGTATTGAAAAGAAAAATTTTGCCTTTATGATTCAAAATTTTTCCCTTTTGGAATGGAGGTGTAATGTGAATATAGGCCACTGGATGGCAGTGTTTACCTTTTTTTTTATTCAGCTCAGACTGGAGCTATGTTAAGACATGTCCTGGACATGTCTGGGGCAAGTCCCCGAAAATTAAAAAAAAGAGGTCTAAATGTGGGTGGGGTCTGCAAAAGAGTATATAAGGAAAAGAATTGAGACAGTAAAGTAGTAGGAGAAATTGCAAGAAGAAGGATACATGTGACCAGACCTGTCATTCTGTTCAAGACCTGTGAAGTTTCTTTTCTAGATTTTTGCCTGTGTTAGAGAAGTTTCCTCACCCAGGACATCACCAAGGGACTGTAAATATTTTTGTGGTGATAAATTCAATCTTGGTCAGTAGATTAGTTTAGTTAATAGTCCTTGTTTGTTAATTACATGTGTTTAAGTTGTTTAAACTGTGTCTGTCATCCCTTGCTGTTGCGTTTGTGTTGTAAATGTAATAACAAAATGGGGCCATAACATTATAGCAAGCCGATATCTCCTCCTCGCGAACATCAAATCCTTTTCCATTAAGCACACTCAATACCTGATACTCCACAACGTTCTGTCCATTCCTATCCACATTTTCTGCTGACTCTGCTTGTACTGCTGCTGCGTATGGCTTGCTGATCTTAATTCCGGTGATGATAATGTCCTCCTTTCTTTTATATTGTTTTAAGTCCTCGATCCTATTCTCCAACTCTTTAATCCTCTGATCCTTCTGTTGTAGTAGTCTCTCCAGGTTGCTTATCTGGTCCAAAAGTTGCCATCTTTCCTTTTTGCTCTCCTGAAGATCCGTAGTAATAATAGCTAGCGAATAACTGCTTGATTTCCGCCATTTCTTCACTGGTACGAGGCATTTTGATTTAAGTTTTGCTGGGAAGCCTGTGACGACATGCACCTCGTCCTCGTAGATCGTTCGTTGCTATTGTTGCTTTAGTTTCCTGTCATAGAGGATCCAGGGCGGTTCTCCCAATTGTACCCAGGGAGGTGGAAAGTACACAACCCTCAGTCAGTCTCGCACCTCGCTGCGGGCATGATGACATGCGTGTAGACTGAAGCGATGATGAGGGACAAACGTAGGCAACACGACACTGCTGTCATCATGAAGTGTCTTATATACCACGCGGGCATATTTAAAAACCTTTAAATTTTCAAAACTGAGGAAGCAATATTTCTCAAGGATACAGCAGAGATGATGTGAGATTTTTAACGCCCTTTTATGTAAAAATTCAATGACCGCATTTACTGTGATCAATGGCCTGATCTTTCTAAAGTTATGTAAATTAAATTTTATTGATGTAGAGATCTTTTTAACGTGATTTTTGAAGGTAAGGGAGGAATCAAGAATAACGCCAAGGTACTTAAAATCATTTGCTAATTCAAGTTCCTCCCCTCTCAGAAATAAATTTGAGTTTGGGTCCATTTTTGCTTGTTTGGAGATCATCGTGAGACTGTTTTTTTAGACTTAAACAGGAGGCAAGATTTTGTTAGCCAATCCTGGTTGTCGGTAAGCGCTGATGTCCAAATGCCTGCGGCTTATTGGTTGTTTCTTGGAGGTGTAAAAATTACTGCATCATCAGCGTGCATCTGAATGTTGATATTTTTGCATGCATCCGGGATGACATCAAGGGGGCAATAGGAGGCCTTCAGGCTAGAGACAGCCTTGGATCGCTGAGACGGCGGCACGGGGTGAAATGTTGAAGCATGCTACAGTACAGTCGCCGTTAAAACCAAAGAGAAGGTCGTTAGTCCGGCAGTAGGGGGGCGTCAGGCTGTTGGTAGGACCGGGAAATCTCGTCGTGAGCTGTGCAGTAAGAACGGTGTCTTGACGCACACGAAGACAAAAGAAGAACTCCCGCCGCATATCGCGTTCGCGGTAGCTGGGCGATGGCCCGTTAGCCAGGTGTTTGTTTAATCATAACTGAGCCACAAGGGCGGTTGGGGCGGTCGACTTGACAGTTTCGTGTACATGTAGATAATGGCACAGCTTGTTGGCGATTTATTTCAATATATGAATGCAAGAGTAACGTTAGCATACATCAACTAGGCTTATGCTGTTGGAGGCGACGGCTGTGAGTATATCCCTGATCGCCCCCAATCCTTGAGTAGACCTTGAATAGACTTGCATTTGAACTTAATTTCCAGTCAATCGGTCAAATGGTTCTGAAGATATGGCCAAAATGGTAATTTTCCATCACAAAGTGCCACCTGGTGGCAAAATATTGAACCATACAGGTATGATGTCATCATGTGACAGGTTGTGAGGTCATGACCTTGCAGTTGCACATAGTTCCAAAGATAAAGCAAAAATGGTGAATTTCATGTGACAAAGCTCCATCTTGTGTCAAAATTTTGAACCTAACAGGTATAATGTCATCGTGGGACACATCCTCAGGTCTTGACCTTTCATTTGCACTTGATTTGAGGTCAATCGGACAGGTATTACCAGAGATATGATAAAAAACTGTGATTTTTTCCATTTTTGGCCCCTGGTGGCCAATGTAGACATGGTAAATTGTCAAAAATCGAATCAGTTCTTCCTCTTCATGATACTTACCAATATGCAAAACTTGGAATTTCTAATTGAAATATTACTGCAATTATCGCGTTAACACGTAAACCAGTTTTTGGCCCATGGTGGCCAATCTAGAGATCCAAAATTGAATCATTTCTTCCTCTTTATGATACTTACTTATGTGCAAAACTTAACTTCAGTAATATTTCAATTACAAATTTCATCGCGTTATAGTGCGGTGGTGGCAGTCGGACCAAAAACATAATATCCCCGGAACGCCATTTGGCGTTCGGGTATATAAATATAAAGATAAATCAAAGCAAATTTGCTTTGGCGGGGGTGATTTTGCTGGTGTTCTGACAAATTTTCCTACCTATCAAAATATGCTACCTCGCGGTTCTGCGCTGGCGCAAACCTAAAATCTTGGGCTGTTAGGCTCGCTCATATCTTAAGATTCTTCAAAAATCATAAAAACAGATTTATTTTCAGTGTGCATTTCGACCTGTAAGCGTACATATATTTGCATGTACACGCTGGGGTTTCCTGAAAATGCAGAAATTAGATGATAATGGCATATAACAATGGCATAGATATATGGGCATATATCTTTGAACAAACTTATCCAACTCGTTATAAACTCTGCTTATGGTATAATAAAGTTACTACTGTAAACTTATACATATTGTAATATCAAGGCGAAAACATGGACTTTGTGATCGTGTTCAGGGCAGATGGCAGACAGCGTGTGTGGCGTCGTGTGGGTGAGCGCTTAGCTGATGTCAATGTTGTGGATCAAGTGGCCCATGGTGGTGGTGGGGTTATGGTATTGGCAGGCATCTGTTTTGGACGAAGAACACAGGTGCATTTTATTGATGGCATTTTGAATGCACAGAGATACCGTGATGAGATCCTGAGGCCCATTGTTGTGCCATACATCCATGAACATCACCTCATGTTACAGCAAGATAATGCACAGCCCCATATTGCAAGGATCTGTACACAATTCTTGGAAGCTGAAAATGTCCCAGTTCTCGCATGGCCAGCATACTCACCGGACATGTCACCCATTGAGCATGTTTGGGATGTGCTTTACCAGCGTATACGACAGCGCATACCAGTTCCCACTAATATCCAGCAACTTTGTACAGCCATTGAAGAGGAGTCGACCAACATTCCACGAGCCACAATTGACAATCTGATAAACTCTATGCAAAGAAGATGTGTTGCACTGCATGAGGCAAATGGTGGTCACACCAGATACTGACTGGTTCTGAGTCCCCAGACCCCAATAAAGCAAAAACTGCACATTTCAGGGTGGCCTTTTATTGTGGACAGTCTAAGGTACACCTGTGCACTAATCATGGTGTCTGATGAGCATCTAGATGTGGCACACCTGTGAGGTGGGATGGATTGTCTCAGCAAAGCAAAAGTGCTCACTATCACACATTTAGACAGATTTGTGAGCAATGTTTGAGAGAAATGGTAATATTGCGTATCTGGAATGAGTTTTAGATCTTTGAGTCCGTCTAATGACAAATGGGAGCAAAAACAAAAGTGTTGCGTTTATATTTTTGTTGAGAGTATATTATTTTTCCGATAGCAAACCTTTAATTTAGTTGGCCTATGGCCTATCCATTCCTACAGTACGTTGACCGGTTCCGCAAACGGAATTTGTTTGAAGCGTCAGGTGTCAATACAGAATTCACTGGCGGAAAGTTATCTGTTCACGAATTTGCGGAAATTTCTCACGCACTCTGTGGATCAATTAGTTTTCTTCAGTCATTAGGAATAAAGCCTTGAACAGTCATTTTTCCTTGGCCTGTCCTTTTACTGGTTCCGCAAATAATTTCCAGTTTCGCAAACAGCGCCCTTTGTCAGGCCGAACTTATGATATTCTTTGTTTACTGGCATTATTGCGTGCCCCTGCCCACAACGAAACAGACATGTATTTTCCACCAACTTCAGCCAGCATTACTCTATAGGGGATATCACAATAATTGGTCAAATTTATGGCTAACCCTGTGTCGACATTGTGTTGGCTGGAATCCACGTGCGCTGGCCTCAGTTCACGATGATTTGTACATCCATCGATATTCAACTTCCATCAGCGACTACGGATGATTCTTTATACTCTTTCCAATTCAAGTCGGCCTAGTAGCTACATGCCCAGTAGGCTATACATTAAAATTATCAGGATGAGACTACAAATTCAGATTAACAAAGGAGATGAGTCATGATCAGCCCGTTAAGCCACGCAAAAACTGTTATGGCGGGGCAAAAAATGTTTTATTTCACACTGATCAAAATAAACTTTCATAAAATTCTCTCAGAAAAAATAAACAAGAATAAACATGTCTCATAAATTACAAGTTTGAAAACCTACAAAATGGCGTTTGAGGAACTAGTCAAATGACAAGCAGTCACTCTAATGGGTGTTGATGAAAAAGTATCAAGAGTTCGAAATTGGGATTTATATTGTAGAAGCTGAATGTTTGGTTGATTTTGCTCATAACAGATATTTCAAATGTCAAAAATAATGTTGTTGGAACACATGCTCAATTCGCATGTGTAATCTGAATGTTTGGTTGATCTAGCCTCATTCAGGCCCAGCAGTAAGTTTTACAACCTGGATGTTCTTGCTGCCTGGCTGTGGGGGTAGAATCCCCTTTGTTCTACTCCGCGGGACGCCAGAGACATTCCGTCCAGGCTGCCCAGCTTCTTTGAAACTTTCCCCACTGCCCTCATTGAATTTAAAGCCCAGTTGCACTAATCTGCTTAAAACAATCTAAATCATTGTCAAATTCATAATATGTTTATGTTCAATATCCTATAAAGAAACCACTTATATATTTTTAACACAATTATAATACTCCATTTTAAGGCTTTTCCATGACAACTGCATCATATTAGCACATATTCCTATCATGTTTGGTCTTTTTATTCTTGGGGGAATCTAAGGAGTTGAAAGGAACGGGCTTAGACTCCAAATGCAGTTCAGCATCGGCGGGGCATTTATTAGGGTTATCAAAGCTCATGGTCAAGGACACAAATGGATCAATAGCCAGGCAAACAGAGTAATGCAGAATAGTCAGAATCAAGGTCAGGGGACGAGCAAGTAGTTCAGTAACCAGAGAATCAATCCGCACAAAGACAGTAACAAAGGGGGCTGAGCTAAGGGAATGGAAGGGGAAGGAAAAAGGGAGAAGGATGGGATAAGGGAGAACAAAGGAGAAACTAAACAGTTGGGTACAAAAATGGGAATAAGGGAGAACAGAGTACTAAACAATCAGTCAGCAATCAAACAACATAATACAAACAATCAGGAACGAGACTTACGGGAGAAGTAAAAAGAAACGTGCAAACAACAATCGAAACCAAAAAAGCGCAGAAACGAAATTTAACCAAGGCGAGCTATGGGAAGAAACGAGTCGACAGGGAGCTGCGGTAAAAATGGGTCTTTTAAACACAAACTTATCAGAGTAATCCCAGCTAGAATGCAGGACAGCTGTAGAGGGAGGCGGAACTAGAAAAGCAAGGACGGTAATAGGAAAGCAAGGGGAAACAGGTGGAGTTCTAACTCTGATCCAACTATTCTTCGGTGCGGATAGCCAATGAGAACAGCCAGAGAGAAGGAAGTGGAATTACCTCACTGAAGTATAGGGAAGAGAGTGTGAAGACTGACAAGACGGAAACGAAAGGAAAACGTTCAAGACTAAAGACAGCGCAATCGTAACAGAAACATACATACTCAAAACAAATAAATAAATAGCAATAAAAACTACTAAAACATACTAAAAACAAACATCCAAATCAGCGATTTCCAAAAGGAGTTGAATGGAACATGTTTCATTTCCCTTAAAATTATGGATAATCCCGTTTGGGAAGATCTTATAGTGGTCAAATCTCGCTCACCTCTCTCAATGCCAGTGGTTCTCAAACTTTTTCTGCTGGGCCCCCCCTTTGGTACATAAGAAAATTTTTTTAACAAAATAACAAACAACCACGGCGTAATTATTGTAAGTGTAACTGTTTTCAAGCACCTTGACTGTGTAATTATGTTCAGTGCAACAGGTTTATTTCTTAATATTAAACAACATTGCTATTTATGCATTTTCCGGACACCGACAGAAACTTACTTGCATATACAGCCAATCATCAACCTTGTGCCGAACCGCTGAAGAGTGTCTCGAGACAGTTACATTTTCCTCTCTTCACTGGCCTCGCACTTTTAAGTAAAAATACGTTAACTGAGATCGCGTCAGCTTATTATAGAGAATATGAATGCTCTGAACAGATGATTTTTGTCTAGCCTAGCTGGAAACATTAAAAACGATTGACAGGTTTGGAAACGGCCACCATAATTTTCCAATTAAGGACAAGAAAATTTAATAATTCAAAGCCTCTTTTAAAGTATAAAACCATTAGGCTGTATCACACCCCTCTGCCTTCTACCTAAAATTGTTTCTATGATGCAGAAAGAAAGCACCATAATCAACCAATATTAACAGCCGAGAGCGAAGTACGAAAAAAAATTCATGAACACCACTTTCAAACCTGCCGATATGATTGTAACGTTCAGTTGCTTGGCTAGATAAAAATAATCTGTAGGCCTACAGAGCATTCATATTATAGAGAATAAAATGACACAATCTCGGTTATTTCTGCTTTGTATTCATCAGATTTTGTTCGGTGTCACTTACCATTTTATTATCAATATGCTAGATCAGTGCAGGATAAAAAGCGGCGAGTTGGGTATCGTGAGACTACATTGATTGTAACCAGCTCATTTTACCAGCTTCATATATTTGAGCAACTACATTCATAACAAATTATTCATGAAAATAGCAGGCTAGATGAATGATTTGGCGAACAGTTATGTTGAGAGTAAGGCAGGCATTTACGATGTAATCGCAGAATTCTGAGCAGCGAATGGACTGTATGCAAATAATTTTCTGTTGGTGTTCGGAACTCCAGTGGGGGGGGGGATTCGGTTCTCGCACCCCGCGCCCCTCCTGCAATTGCTCTGCGCCCCCCACTTTGAGAACCACTGCTCTATGCAAAATAATCTTATCACCTCGATGGGGAAAGCCTATTTTGCTCGGAGGTGTGGTTTGGAATCTTTAAAGGTGGGAGATTCTAACTGAAGGGCTCTCTCTTCTTCTTCTTTTCTCTTCTGTCAAGATCTGCCGCACGTTGGTGAGTTCGGGAGAATCACATTCCACCTCGCCCCGCCCGCCTAAGTCTGTGCGTAAGCAGCGAATCTCGGTGGGCGGGGAGGGATGGCATCTGAATTCTCCCCGGGCCACGTGTGTCAGCTTTAGTTCCACGTGGCCATTCATCTTTTCCAGGTATGAATATATATATCACATTCCACCTCGCCCTGCCCGCCTAAGTCTGTGCGTAAGCAGCAAATCTTGGTGGGCGGGGAGGGATGGCATCTGAATTCTCCCCCGGGCCACGTGGGTCGGCTGTAGTTCCACGTGGCCATTCATCTTTTCCAGGTATGAATATATATATATATATTATTTTTTTTTTTCTTCCTAAATTATGTGTAACTGGTAATTGGCTTAGCGCTGATTTGTTTGATCCAAGTTTGTGCCAACCTGGTAATTAAATTATTGTTATTCCTTTTCCAGCTTGCATGGTCTCCATGACTCTTAACACTCGTATATTTTTTCTAGCCTTGTTGCGACCGGGACTTAAGGGGAAATTCCTACCAAGACATGTGTAGGTAACGATACTTCTAAGTTAGATGTGGGATTACGTTCTACCCCTTAGGGTTTTTGTAATACCGGCCCTGAAGATTTAGCTCTTAAAAGGTGCCCTTTAGGCGCATAATTAAGCCGGCACCCGGCTTAATATTCTTAAGGGGCCCTTGGGTTTACATAAACCTGGGTTCGTGATACGTTCATGCTCAGTGCTACTTTGTTTATGCTTTGATGCTGCTATCATGGTATTTCCCTCTAACCCAGGGGTGTCCAAACTTGTCCTTAAAGGGCCGGTGCGGGTGCTGGTTTTTGTTCTAGCCAGCAGTGCTACAACACCTGAATCCACTAATTACTAATAAGGCGGTTCAATCAGGACCCTGCTGGGTAGAATCAAGTGTGTTAGTGCTGGGCTCTAACAAAAACCAGCACCCACACCGGCCCTTTCTGGATAAGATTGGACACCCCTGCTCTAACCAATGGAATTATGGTCGAATTGAGCCAGGACAGCTGCACTTATAAACCCTGGAGGCGTATTTGCTGAGCAACAATGGCTTCCACTGCCAAGTTTGATGGCATAGCTGTCTCGAGATTCACGCATGCTGTACCAAAACTATCAATTCTAATTCTAATTTGGAAGCAGATATTTAACAAGGATACAACTAAATTTGGTATTTTAACTGTTTTATGGAGTCAGATTAATCGTAACCGTTGCGTTTCTATGCCCTGTCTTGGGACGGAGAAAAATATCCATTATATTGTGATCCACACCAGCCAGGAAAATGCTCGAATTAAAGTTAGTCAATAAGAACACGTGAGTCCTTCGCCTCACTGCAATGTCCGTCGTTGGTATTGTTTTGTGGGGCCTTACAATATCGTCAAATACACGATAATTTTCGATCATAATGACAGGAATACACATGTTTAACGGCCACACACTGCACAGTGCGCCTTATCACAAGCGTTGATTTGGTAGCAGGTCAGTTGCTAGGAATTCTGGGCCCCCTGAAAGAATATCAGTGTGGGCCCCCGCCCCCAACATTTCGTTGCCATTTTTTACGACAATGGCTGTTATTTATTTTTCTGTTTCTCGGTGTTCTTGACAGTGCTAGATGCAGTCTTTTTTTTTTTTTATGATTAACCACTCAACACTGAGTCAAGTGTATTATTATGCAAATTCTGAATTATTAGATGTGGCACGTATTCACAAAAGGAGGATACCTGAAACCACATTATTTAACTTAGTCTGATCAGAAATAAATGTTCAATTAACCACTCAGCAAATGGGTATTGGGTATTTTATTGCAAAACATCGAGCACTGATGTGCAACAGACAATTACTCGAAGTATACTGGCTAAACATACAACAAAAGGTGGAGCTGTTATAGTGAAATCACAAAGGTAGCTATGTAACTTAACTATTTGAATTTCTTGGAAGTAGTATTGACAACACAACAAAATACTTCCTTGTAAAATAAATATCTAAAACTATAATCTCCCTTATCTCAACTTGAGCTTAAGTTATTTTGTTTGTTCACAGCTTAAGGGCTTTGAAGTGCAACTGTCTGCTTAAATGACTTTCAATTGAAAGTCTGGCAAGGCTATTAAACCTCTCTTGGGTTGTTGTAGCTGTAGGCTACAGCTATGATCTGATTCACTATTTCCTCCACAATTTGAAGTAGCCTTGCTTTAGGGAGATGGGCCTGGCTCTGTCAACAGGATGGATAGTGGCTTAAGAAGACTTAAAAATGAATCCAGCAAATTTTACCATTATTTATATAATTCAAATGGCTGAGAGACTGACCTATATGTAAGTAATTGCCATTGGTACAACAGTTCGCTAATAAATCTAAACAGCCCACTAGCTTCTGCCACACTCACTCACTCATCATCAAAAACATCTTCAGACTGCTGGTGGTGAGGATCTACTGCTGGGTCAGGTTCAGATGAAGTGACCACAGCTGATTCTGAAGTGGCAGTACATAAAGGTTTAATTATTCCATTTCATATTGTTTTTGTAAACATTTAAAATGATATTTTATGGTTCAAATAATGAAGAACTAACATACTCGTCTCGGAATGAACCAAATTTAGATGGGCTTCTCTCTCAGTACCATAGCTCTAAGCACACAGCTTCACTTTGATATTGTATGAGGAGGGCAAGCTCTGTAAAATTACGCCCCATGTTAACAAGACTTATGTCAACAGAATAAAGTAGCAGTTTAATTTTAGTGAACACTTTTGTAACAACATAAAATGACAGCCTTGTCAAGCGATTGTTTCAATTACACCTAAGGTTACCTCACAGACTGCATGTAGTTCGCTATCCCAGCCTAGCCTATACAATCACGAAAGCCAAGTATGCAGTAACCACTCATAATAAGAATGGAGGAATGAGTCCTGCTGCTACCGGATTTTTTGACGGTATACTATGATGAGTGGCGACTGATGACCATACCGGTCTTTTCTGTAGATGATACCGTTAATAGCGGAGTAATGTCACTTTTGTCAGGCGATTATCAACTCGGCTAACCGCATGTTATTAACATGTCACGTTAGCAGCTGAACAGCCAGCCTGAGCAGCTAATATAGCAAGCTAGTTTAATACCCTCACCTTTCTTTGAAAAGAATTTTGTAATTTTCTGGACCCCTGCTTTGCTGGGCTCTCTATCCTTTTCTAGTGTCCAGATTTGTGTGTGGGCTGCGCGTACTATTGACTGCCGTAGTTCGCGAACCTCGCAAGCAAAAACGCACTGACAATTTTCCATGAGGAGCAGGAAGCGTGGACCGAACCATTTTTTAAAGAAGGGGGTTGTTAAAATTTATTTCTTCAGTATTGCATGCCTTTGTGGCTTTGTGAGTAACTCTGGTGCATAAGTATGAATGGCAGTTCGGTCTATGCATAATAAGTTAGTCATCTTAGCTGTTTGCTGTAGCTTTTACTGTGGGTTTTGTGGGCCCTTATAATTGTCATCACCTTTCCCCCCTATATGACGGCCCTGTTTGGTAGCCTACTGCTGCAACGGCAAGCAACTGTTATCGGGCATTTATTTCTCTATGAAGCCGAATATCTCGAAACGATAGGTAAGAGTTAAATCCACAACTAGACACAGTGCAGTCCATCGCCGGCGACTGGTGTCCCCCGGTGCGCAGCTGTCAGATGAAATTGGGCAAAACCCCATGGGCTTGTCCATTGCCCATCTAGTAGATAATGCTGTACTTGTAAATATGAAAAATATTATGTGTGTGTATATATATATATATATCAGAGCATGTGAGCGGAGTGGAGCGGCGAGAATTCCCGCTTCTTGCTCACATAGGTTGTCGATCCCCTGGCTCCTCGCTCCTCGCTCAAAGTCGCAACATGCCGCTCCACCCATGACCGCTCAGCGCTCCGGCAAGACTGCATCCCGCTCCGCTCCACACTCCGCTCCAAAAATGTTTGCATGCATATTAAATTTACATGTTTAGCTGAAGCCTTAAATCTAATCAGAGGTGGACTGTACAAAGTATTTGTCCAATGGCTAGATTTTATTTTTACAGCCTATTAACAAAGCTCTGCGCCTGAACATCATAAAGTTTAAAAGTGAATGTTGAAAAAAAAAACACAAATGTTAACACTTAGGACTGGGAAATCACGGCATGAGCTGTGCAGTAGGACCTATTGTCACGCACGAAGACGAAAGAAGACCTCCCGCCGTCTACCGAGCACGGGGTAGCTGGGCGATATCCCGTTAGCCGGGTGTTTGTTTAATCATAACTGAGCCAAGAGGGCGGTTGGGGCGGTCAGTCCGTACATGTAGATAATGGCACAGCTTGTTGGCGATTTATTTCCATATATGAATGCAAAAGTAACGTAGCCTACATAAAATATTGATTTGCTTTGGCGGGGGTGATGTTGCCGGTAATCATTCCTACAAACCTTTTTATATTTGACGATACAGTTTGCTCAACTTGTGCTCCTATTTAAAACTTTAGTGCGGTATAATACGCAATTGGATTATTAAATATCATGCTATTTTTGGTGAGGATTTTGTTTGTCAGGTATCAGTTCTGCAATATTTTATGTTCGGAGGTAATGTGTGCTTTTATGTGCTATTAAATTACACTCAAGTGCTGAAATAGGCTATATTATTTTTACTGTTACAAACCTGTAATTTAGTAGCTTATATCCATTCCTATTATCGATGATTACTCGCCCCCCGTTTCAGTGAAATTCATTTACGGAAAGAACTTGAATGTTTTTCGATTTATGCATGGTTTCGTTTTAAAATGCTAGTTGGCAATTTTTAACCAATTTGTCATAACAAAACGTTTTGCATCGTCTATATTTGTTTTAATGATTTGTCATAACCATTCAGATGTTCAAATATAATGTCCGCAAAGCTTGCAACTAGAAAAGACGTGTACAATATGAATTTAGTTCGACCTAAATGACTCTTGAATGCACCATTAAAAAAATAATAAATAAATAAATAAATAATTTGCGGAACCTTACACTGGTTATTTTTAGTAAGCTTACTATATATTGATCAATAAGGAAAACGTAATTAATAAAAAGATCTGCTCAATATCTTATCTCAAAAGGACAATAACTTAAATGTCACTTAAAACTGAAAGACTTTTTCATAAACTGAATTCACGGATTTAAAAGCGGATACACCTGGCACTGATTCAATACATCTCTCTTTATTACTCATTGTCATCCTAATAATCCCTTTAAGCTCACTGGAACCTATTAAAGAATTAATGATCAGCTCAGCGCGTGGCAGTAGTTCTCTATAAAATGCCCAACCATAAACTGACATCACATTCACAACTATGGAACCTATCACGATATGACGCATTTCCCCACTGTTAAGAACAAAGATTGACTCCTTGGCGAGAGACAACCTCGCACCTCTGTAGGTCCGAAATGCATAATTTTGGAGAGTAACGTGATCATAAACTCACAGGCTATTAAGTTGTATATTGCCAATTTGTTTATTGATATTCAGTGGCGGGTCGTCGGCCGTGACAAAGGGAAGCCAAAACCTCGCCCTTCAAAACTTAATGATTTAAACCTTTCGCAGTTTACTTTTTTGATCAGCAGTTTCATACGAATTGTTAGAAGAACAGTCAATTGAGTCCAATTTATTTTCGATAGCATTGTTATACATTGCACCACAAAATTATGAGCCTACGCTATAAATTCCGCGCTCAAGAAGCTCATGAAACGGCATAGATTTGCAAATTGATTAGTGAGGCTCATTAAGCAATAAACTGTGCAACATCGCATTCTTTTCTTCTATATTAAGATTGTAGAAAATCGACTGTCGTGGCTTCTTGCGAAAGAAGCCTCGCAAACTAAGACGTGTTGATAAATTGCGTCGTCATTTCCTATAGAAAATAAATTTGATTGTCCTTCTACCAATTCGTATGAGCAACTGCTGATAAAGAACTGCAAAATGTTGAAGTCATTAAGCTTTGAAGGGCAAGGTTTTGGCTTCCCTTTGTAACGCCTGATGAGCCGCCACTGTTGATATTGCGAATGGTTTTTCAAAACCAATAAATCAATTGCGGCACACTTCACTGAAGATCTACCCACAAACCCTCAGAATTGCAGACACAGTTTCTGCAATAAAAAGACGTGTTTAACATACCAAAAAAAAAAAAAAAGAATTCCCCTCAAGAATACAATTGCTTATATTACACTGTTGAATATATTATAATATTTTTTCTCTTGTTCATGCTAGGCTTTTTAAACCGGGGAAATGATCAACCACACGCTTTCCAGAGGTCGCATAAGCTCTCACTTCCACTTTCACAGCAAGAGAAAATATAAAGATGTTAAAATACATAACGGCAAACGCAAACGTAATTCTAACAGTCAAAATGCCCTATTCTATCACGAACAAGCGGTACATTCAGTCCCGCGGAGCCACATCTGGTTATTCCTGGGGGTAAATTACGGCTCATTGGTTAGATCGTGGTTAGAAATAGGCGAGAAGGGCGAAATGTCCGAGGGAATTGGACGTGAACTAACGCCGTCTCTTCGGTTTTAACGGCGACTGTACTGTAAGTTAAAATAACCGCAGCCTAATTCAAAATCCTCGCCTTTTTCTTTCTTGCTAGAGTGCTCAAGTAGTGTTAGCGGGAGGGGGGGGTCTTTTTAGATTCCACAGGGGATCTTTGCTCACAGACACAATTTCGTTACATTCTCTTTCTTTCTCCTTATCACCATCTGTTATTTTGACAGGAATAGTGCACCTGTATGACCTATCGGCCTGTTTTGAAATATTTTGCGAACTCCATCTTGCTGTCTGTAGCCTA
The DNA here is from genome assembly GCA_029721435.1 of Gymnothorax reevesii. Taxonomy (NCBI): domain Eukaryota; kingdom Metazoa; phylum Chordata; class Actinopteri; order Anguilliformes; family Muraenidae; genus Gymnothorax; species Gymnothorax reevesii. Next base: position 78,318,818 of record CM056575.1, read on the forward strand.
ACTGAAGTGAACACCGATGCATTTTGGGGTATGTTTGGGCATGCATCAGGACCGTGATGTGAGCGGTAACGGAGCGAAACTGGAGCGGGATAACGCCCCGCTCCACCCGGATCATCCTGGAAAAAAAGTCCGGCTCTGCGCTCCTTTCAAAATTCGTCCGCTCCGCTCACATGCTCTGATATATGTGTATATATATATATATATATATATATATATATATATATATATATATATATATATATATATATATATATATATATACGTGGGGTTCAGGATTCCAAGGGAGCGGGTTAAGTAGGCAATGGTATCAGTCAGGGTAATTTTTGTTGAATTAGACCTCATTTTGAATGTTTAGGTGCAATGGATATGCCAAAGCTGCGACGGCATCTTAGTGATGCCACTAAAACATCTAAAGGTATATGGCTCTGGAATATTTATGCCAAACTTTGTACAAACTCACTGAATGGTTTTCGCTGTATGACTGGAATGGCACATGGAACATGATGGCAGAAGTCCGTTGTACCATAGATCCAAATAACGCATGCATGGTGTGGTGTGTGTGCATCTCTCACTGTCTCTCTCTCTCTCTCTCAAATACCATGATGTACAACATATTGGGCCACTGGATGTTAATCAGGCTCCTGGAGGGAGAGGCTTAAAAAAAATTCATAATGGCCGCCATTGCGGCCATGTTTTTTTTCCGATTTGGCCGAAATTCAATAACAACCTACTTCGGGACCAGATATGTGTGTATGAAAAGTTTCGTAATGATATCTTCATAAATGTTCATAAAAAGTGTGTGACGTCGTTTGGTACGGCGCACGATAACGATCACGGCGCACAGGAATTGTCACAAACGCTACATGTCCCTCCCTCCGGGGGACATAATAATTTACCATTCCAGCAGTGTCAAACTTGAGGCTGACAGCGTAGTCGTTTTCCCGCTAAAAAAGTTTGATTTCTGCAAATTGCGCAATTGGTCAAATTGCGGAGCCGGACAACACACTGTATACAGAAGATTACTCGCACCCTGTTTCAGTAAAATTCATTAAGGGAAAGAACTTTTTTTTCGATTTATATACTGTTTCGCTTTAAAATGCTAATTGGCAATTTTTAACCAATTTTTCAAAACGTTTTGAATCGTCTGTATTTGTTTTTGTGACTTCTCATAACCATTCAGATGTTCAAACATAATGTTCGCAGAGCTTGCAACTAGATAATAATTGTGCTCAATATGAATTTAGTTCGACCATAATGACTCTTGAATATTTTGGATATGGATATTTTGTGCTGCGGCCTGCCACAGTGGGTTACAGTAATTTTATACCAGCCAATCACATTTAAGGATGGGAAGCACCCGTTTTATAATGAAGAATTAATGAACTGGTCTGCGTGTGGCAGAAATTTTCTATAAAATGCCCAACCATAAACTGACATCACATTCACAACTATGGAACCGATCACGAAACGACGCATTTACCCAGAGTTTAGGACGAAGATTAACTCCTTGGCCACACCTCTGCAGGTCCGAAAACGCATAATTTCGCAGAATAACGTGAGCATAAGCTCACAGGCTATTAAGTTGTATATTTCCAATTTGTTTATTTATATTGCGGCTGGCTTTTGAAAACCAATAAATCAATTGCAGTACACTTCGCTGAAGGTCTACCCACAATCACAGTTTCAGCAATAAAAAGACATATTTAGAATACCAAAAAAAATTTCCTTCAAGAATACAATTTCTTACATTTCGCTGTCGAATTTATCATAATTTTTTTTTCTTGTTCATGCTAGGCTTTTTAAACAGATGATCAGCCACGCACTTTCCAGAGGTCGCATAAGTTCTCACTTCCATTTTCACTGCAAGCGAGAATAAAAAGATGTTAAAATACATAACAGCAAACATAAACGTAATTCTTACAGTCAAAATATTCTCTATTCTATAACTTACACGTGGTACTACATTCAGTCCCGCGGAGCCACGTGTGGTTATTCCTGGGGGTGAATTGTCCTGTGATACGGCTCATCGAGTAGATCGTGGTTAGAAATGGGTAAGAATGGCGAAATGTTCGAGATAACTGGGCGTGAACTAACACCGTCTCTTTGGTTTTAACAGCGACTGTACTGTAACTGGGGAATGGGAGATTTCTGGAAAAGCTGATGCTGAAAGAGGAATGTTGGCTCTGATTTTGTCCATTTTTTCAGTAAAAAAGTGTGAGAATCTCTCACAGGTTTCAACTGTAACAGAGGGGGGGGTTTAGTATTGAGTTAATTGTACTGAACAGCATTTTCGGGCTGTGTGCATTAGTTTGAATAATCTCAGAGTAATAGTCAGCTTTGGCTTGTTTAACAGCCTCCTGCTAATTTTTTAACTGTTCACGTAATAATTCATAAGTGATCTGTAGGCTAGTTTTTCTTTTTTCCATTAGCGTTCAGTCCTCCTGTAGGCTTTTCTGAAAGCACAAGTAGTCTCCTTTAACCAGGCGGTGGCAGTGATTCTTCTAGATTTCTTACATTTCAGCGGAGATACTTTATCAAGGGTGTCAGTACAGACGGAACCGGAAACTGTGACTAATTTTTCAGTATCAGCACAAGTAAGGATGAAGTTAGAGAGGAGGGATTGCTAAGAGTTAAAATGGTCAGAGAAGCAGGAGGCTGTGACAGAATGAATCGAGCATACCAAAAAGAGTTAGCTGATGGGTAGTTGGGAGTTGGCGATGACCATGTAGATTCAAATAAGATTAGGAAGTGACCTGTGACAGCAATATCAGTGATAGATCTTGTTTTGTCATCTGGCTTCTCTATTTCTAACGTGTCCCTTTTGGTGGGTTGGGCTCATTACAGACTGGACTAGATTATATGATTCTATGAGGGTTAAGAAATCATTTACCGTTGCTTTAGTAGGGCAGCATATGTGTATATTAAAATAACCAAATATTAACATTTTATCTGACCTGGCGACCAAGTCAGACAAAAGATCAGCAAACTCCTGGATAAAACTAGGGGTGGATTTGGGAGGCCTGTAAATCAGCGCACAGAGTAAGGGGGTCTAAGCATTAACCATAATCAGTTGAACCTCAAACGATGAGAAAACCTGACTAGGCAGGAATCTGCATTTATAATGGCTGTTAAAAACTGTGGCTTATCCACCACCACGGCCAGAAATTTGGGACGTACTTAAAAAACCATACTGGGGAGGACAGAGATCGCCGAGGGGCGAGATATCATCAGCAGTGAGCCAGGTTTCAGTTAAAAACAGAAAGTCCAAATTACATACACTGGGTTTAAAGTGCTTGAAAGTCTGAAAAAAAGATACTGAAACAAGACCTGTGTCATTTTTTAGGTCTTAGTGAGCGGATAAAGAAAAGGCAAAAATAAAATAAAAAATCTGTTGGGAATTTTGGGAGAAAATCCATTTTTTATGTGGCAGTCATCTTGAATTGCAAAATCCCAAGAAAGGGGTGAATAATTGCAAGCCATCATGTTTTTTTTTTGATAGTGTGACCTAGATAATTATACCGCAAGGTCAGATTGGTGAAAATACAAAATGGTTACCATGGTAACTGAATTTATTGTCAAATATATGAAAATATTAAATCCCTGAATATAACCAATCATGTTGCTCAAAATGTTGGTCAGCTTTAGTCCAATAGTCCAAAACTCTCCTTTTGTGTGGTAGGAACAGTGGGCAGCTGATTATCATGGTGGCTAAAATAAGAAATAAAAAAGGAGATGTCAGCGCATCATGTATAATAGGCCTTTTCATTCATTACCTCAGCTGGAGTGGAAGTAATGCCCGTTTTCATCATTATTCCCACTTGGGAGTTAATGCAGCTTAAAGGTTGCATAACCTTACATTCATAAAAGCTAGAGCATGTGGAAGATGGGCCTTTCCATGACTGACGTCCTACCATTATGGGTCACAGCGAAGCTCTCTCAAGAGTTTGTTTGCTTTCGTAAAGGGAGTTTCTCCATTGTGGGTGAAGTTCACCTCATCAAAACAAATCAGGATAACATACCAACATCACTTTGTGACGGTTGTAAAACAAAGGTTTATAAGATGAGGCAAGGTAATCTTGACCAAAAATTCAACTGTCTGTAACTGGAAAAGGTAATTGAAGGACAGCGTTGGATCAGCCCGAGAGTTCAGTCTTGTGACTGTTTGATTTGCCAAGTGGCAAAAGCCAATGGATTCAAGGCCAAGCAGATACAAGGTAGCCTCAAAAGAGGGCGTCCAAAAGACGCCAAAGAGCTGGACACCTCTTTTAGGCCGTGTGGACTCTGTTTTTGCAGAATATACAGAGGCTGTGGACACAGTGGATGGGAAGACCATGTTGCCGACTTCTGCGAGGCCTATGCAAAACTTTGCATCTCGATCACACCCAAATTCCACATCAGAGACCATTTGTGTGAGTTCTGTAAGTGCCATGGTTGTGGATTGGCTAGATATTCTGAACAAGCTTTGGAAGCAGTTCACGCTGACTTCTCAACATTCTGGGAGAGGCATCAGATAAAGGATAGCAGCAAAAAACTATTTGGTTTGCGCTTAAAGCAAGTCGTCAAAGAGTACAATACCGCACATGTCTAAGCATTACATTTTGCCAGATACTTTTGTAGAACATTTTTGCCACGTGAGGGTTAAAGAAAGGAGATGGACTACTATTACTATTTTTCACATTCTTTGATCGACAAAACATTTAAGGAGCTCAGTTGATGGGTGTAGTAGAGGCATTGAAAACACAAAGAGAACGCCGCAATTGATTATCCACTGTGTCTTTAGGACAGTGACAGACCCACTGGTCAGGAAAGTGCACTTTTTTTTAACTCCCCATAGATAACCTGCGAAACACCGCACAGCCAAGTTTGATACCTCGATAAGCCAACCACCCAAGTGCCCAGATACGCTCGCCTGGTAAAGAGAGTGGGAGAAAAGCCTACCACTGTTGGAATTTACGAAATGAACCAAGTGCGACAACCAGTAGAATACAAATAGGAGGCTTTATTTCTGAAGGGGGAACCCCCCAACAGAGCTGGCAACAGTACAAAGTCTGCAATCCAAAATCTGAATCCAAAGGGCGAAATCCAAAGTCATACACAGGGCACCAATAACAAAAATCGTAGTCAGACAAAAGAGGTCAAAAAACAAGAATGCGGCAAAAGGACAGGGAATAGGCAAAGCTCGATATCAAGGACGGTCCAGTCAGAAAGATAAACACTGATAAATCAAGGCGAGAACCGTGGCGGGAGAATGATCTGACAAGAAAGTGAACCAAACAGACATCTTATATACACATCCAGGGTAAACACATTACCATTGATTGCACCTGTTTTCCCTGGTCATGATCTGGGAGAGACACATGAGGAATAAACTAATTACATGAATTTGGCTGTAGCCAAAACACAGACAGGGATCACAAGACAAACCTAAGTACAAAACAGCTCCGGTTAAGGAGTACTAAAGTGCCAAGATAAAAGAAAAGGAAAGCACAAAGTATAACAAATAGTTACCCTGGATGTAACTCCAGTTCTATGAGTACGTGCGTAGCCCTCTAACGGGCTTCGCTATTGGTTTACCCCTCCGAGGCCCCGCCTCGGCGCCTGAAAAGAAAATTGAACTCACCTGCTCCGTAGGAGTGGGTAGCATACTCACCCCCTATAAAGCCCCGCCGCTGTCAGTGCTCGTCTCCCTTTGAAACTCAGCATCTCACATCCGGGGGCCAGCTGGGCAGGCAGTTAGAGGGCTACGCACGTACTCATAGAACTGGAGTTACATCCAGGGTAACTATTTGTTCTATTTCGTACGTGCTCCGCTCTCTAACGGGCTTCGCTATTGGTTTACACCTACGGCGAAGGCCGTTAGGGATGAATGTACTCCCAGGTGGCCCCGCACCCTAGAGTTCTAGTTGGAAACCAGCAAAGCCGTGTCCTTCCTGGGGCGGGCACCGCCAGGCCGCGTACCCCGACCCAGGTCGTGACACACCAAACAACACCAGACCCAAGCCGGTGTCAGACGGGGCCCCTTCCGATAAGGCCCCTTCTAGAGCGAAAGAACGAAGGAATGAGGAGGGGGGGGGGGGGCTTGTTGCTGCCAAAGCCCTTCTACGCGCCCCTCCCCCCACACCTGCAGGCGAGGCGCCCCCAGAGCGCATCGCCCCAGGGTGTGGTAACATACTAGTTAGCGTTGGGGGGGGACCCTGCTGACAGGGTTCCCAGGACTGAATGCGCGACCAACTGGCGGTCATGTCCCTCAGACATGACTGCGCGAAGGTAGATGCGTAAGACCGCAAGGCCGCCTTGCAAATCTCCCCCACGGATACGCCCTTAATTAGCGCTGTGGAGGATGCAATGCCACGGGTAGAATGTGTGGTCAGCCCCGCCGGGACGGAGAGGCCCACTGCCGAATAGGCTCTGCCGATAGCATCACAGATACAGTGGGCGAGGCGCTGCGATAACAGAGGGGCCCGTTGAGCCCGCTCACCATAGCCTACAAACTGCTGATCCGCCTTCCAAAGGCTTGCCGTGCGTTTCATCTACAGCATGAGCGCTCGCACTGGGCCCAGTTTGTGCATCCGTTCCTGCTCACTGGTGGCATGGGGCGGAGGGCAGAAAGCCCTGAGCCGGATCACCGAAGAACTGAAGGCTGACGTGATGACCTTAGGTCGGACGGACGGATTATGGCGAAGTTCCACTGATCCATTATCCTAGGTCGGAAGGACGGATTAGGGCGAAGTTCCACTGATCCATTATCCTCGCTTACGGTCAGGCATGACGGGTGCAGGGAGAGGGCCCCCAATTCGCTCACCCTCCTGGCTATGCCAAGGCTAAAGGGTGGGCCGTCTAGATCGATAAGGTATGCAGGTCCGCCTGGTCCAAGGGTTCAAATGGTGGTCTCGCCAGGCCGTCCAGCACCGTCTGCAGATCCCACTGTGGAACCACGCGCTGCATCAGGGGTTCCAGCCTGCGGATTTCCTTCGAAAAACCGCTTTACCAGGGGGTGACTTCTAGCTGAGAAGCGGTCAACCCATCATGACCTACTGCAACGGCCGCCGCGAACACGCCCAAGGTGGATGCTGCACGGCCCCTCTCGAAGAGCCCCTGAAGGAACTCTAGCACCCCCTGAAGGGGGCATGAGCGCGGGTTCAGGCCTCTCACCTGACACCAGCCCACGAAAATCCGCCAACGAGTCGCATAAGCCTTGGACGTGGCCGAGGCACGCGCATACTGAATTGTGGACACAACCGCTTCGGGTAGGCCCGATTCAGTTAACCTTACCCTTTCAGCTTCCAGGCCAGGAGGGGGCAGGTGCGGACGGTGGTCGGTACCCGAGTCCCGGTAAGGGGAGGGTCCGGAATTTCCCATGGGTTCCCCAACGCCAGCTGGATACGGACCGGAAACCATCTGGCGCTCGGGCACAGTGGTGCCACCACAATTCTGGACAAGTGCTGCTCCCTCACTTGCAAAGTAGTGGCATTAATAGCCGCCGGGGCTGGAACGCATATAGCAGGCCGGCCGGCCACACTGGACGGGCCAACGCATCCACCCCCAGGAGAGGATTGTTGGTAGGCCTCAGGTAGAACCACAGCGGGCACAGAGCGTTCTCCCTGTTCGCAAACAGATCCATCTTCAGTCGCCCGACCAGCTTCCAGATTTGCTCGGATGTCGCCGGTGGGGAGGCTCCAATCCTCCTCGGGCAGCGCCCCCCTGGACAGCCCATCTGCCCGAGTGTTGAGGATGCCTAGAACATGTTGGCCTTCAGAGAGCGCAAGTGGCGATCTGCCCATATTAGGATGGAAGCCGCCATCTTGTGTAGGGCCACTGATCTGACCCTCCCCTTGTCTGTTGAGATAGGCTACCGCCGTCGTGTTGTCTGATCTCACAGGACATGCCTCCCATCCAACTGTGGGGAAAAATGGTGCAGCACCCTCTGAACTGCCATGAGTTCCAGTAGGTTGATGTGCCGCCGGGGCCCCTGCCATGTACCAGCGACCGAAGCAGGGACACAAGTTCCGCCCCACCTTGTGAGGGAGGCATCCACAAATGCATGCGCATAGTGAGCCAGGCACCCCAACCGAACTCCCTCGCGGAGCCGGCTGTGTGAGGCCCTAAACGCTAAGGTCCGCCGTGCTTGCAATGGTATGCGGAGCATGCGCTGCTGGTCTCGCCTCAGGGCCAGCCGAAGGCGTATGAACCAGCGCTGCAGATCTCTTGTGCAGTAGCCCTAAGCGGACTACTAGATGAGCAGCAGCCATCATCCCCAGTAGCGACATGACTGCCGTCGCCCACACTGAGACTGCATCCTGTAACCGTTGGGCACAAGACAGGATCGCTTCTGCTCTCTCCACCGACAAGCGTGCGGCCATGGTCCGAGAGTCCAACTGCATTCCTAAATACCGCGCTGTCTGGCTGGGCTGCAGGGTGCTTGTCATAGTTGATAGCCCAGCTGCGCAATATGCCGCATCACCAACTTCGTATGGGTGGTACCATCTGTTCGGAAGGGGCCAGGATCAGCCAATCGTCCAGATAGGTAGAGGCCACACCCATCTCAGATGAAGCGGCGCTAGGGTTATCTCCACATATTTGGACTATGTCTGTGGTGCCAGGGAGTATCCGAACAGGAGGCGGCAAAACTGAAAGGTCCGGTCCTGTAGCGCAAAGCGAAGGAACTTCTGATGGCGTGGCAGGATTGGGACGTGAAAATAGGCATCTGTCAGACCTATTGACGTCATCCAGTCTCCCGGCCTGACGCGTTCCAGCAACGCATTCACCGTCAGCATCTGGAATGGTCTGAGCACCATGCGATTGTTCAGCACCCAAGATCCAAAATGGGCCTCAGGCCTCCCAAAAAAAAAATTTTTCCGGGGGATCAAGAAATATAAAAAAATCCTGCTTGAGCTTCTGACAGAGGAAACCGGTCTTACGGCCCTCCTCCGTAGAAGCGAGTTTACCTCTTCCTTCACAAACGCCCTTTGGGCGGAACCGGGGAACTTCGTCCGTACAATGCCTTTGAATGGGGGAGGACGGCAGCGAAACTGCAATACGTATCCCTTCCGCAACGTCCTGTCCAACCACCTCGGAAGGGGGGCGCACAACCTCACCCACAACTGATAGTGATCCGTCAGTGGTGAAGCAGTTGATTCTATGGTTTCCGATAGCCCAGGCCCTCCCGCGATGCCCCGCCCCCTGTGGGAGGGTTCGACCGGGGGGCCCTGCCCGAAAGGGCTGATAGACCAATGGCAACAGCGCATCCACTGCAACCCCAAGCACGTCACCTGGTGACTCACTCACCGTGGGTGGTGGGGGCGCAGCTGTCTATGAGTCAAGCGAAAGCTCTTCCTGACGATTACCCTCAGAGACATTAGCCATTAACACATCTCGAGCTGTGGGGCAGAACGAGCGACACTTTTCTCCACGGGTTCGGAAGCCCCAGTACCAGATTTACGTTTGCGTACACAATCCCGTCCCTTGCCACCGGGATGCATAGTGAGAATTTTGCGAGACCTCCGGAGCTATGGAGCCAAAATGGCGGACAACTCCCCTTCCGTGCAACCCGGAAGCAGAAGTGCGCTGACGTATCCTAACCACGCTGCTGGAGCCAGCCCAGCTAGAGTGTTAGCAACAAGCTGGTTATTAGTTCGTGAACATTTCTTCACTGGAGACATACCCGGATGAAGTGAGTTCGCTGACTTCCAAGACTGAATTTGGCCAAACCAGCACTGAGAGATGGGAGTGCGTAAATTTTGGTCCGGAGCTCGTGTGCTGCCGCCATGGTTAGAACATTCGGCCTGGAGCAGAACGAGTGGAGGTCTTCTTCACAGATTCACAAGCCCCAGTACTAGAATTACACTTGTGCAAACATCCCGCCCCTTGTCCCCGGGATGCACAGTGAACCGAATCGAAGATTTGAGTGAGCGCCAATGCCACTGTAAGATGGGAGAGTATCCTCGTCAGATTTCCGATTAGCTACAATGCTTGACCGTGTACTACCTCCGCTGGTAGAACACGCCAACTTAGCTGGCGCTTAGCTATCCATTGTTCCATAAACAGTTTATAGCTGGCGAAGCGCCGTTGTGTAGCGGACTTGTACTAACCGCGCCGCTGGAGCCAGTCCAGCTAGCAGCGTTAGAAGTTTATGGCAATCTGCCTCAGTTCGTGAACGTCCCCTCACTGGAGCTGCCCCATGACGAAACGAGTGCACCGAATTGAAGGATCTGTAGCGAACCCCCCTGTCAGCAGCATGGCGGGAGGGTGTCATCGCCATAATTACGATTAGCCACATTGTTTGACGGTGCACTACCCCGCGGGTAGAACAACGCAAGCCTCGTTGGTTGGCTAACCAGCGTTTCATTAAAAAACCCTTTTAGCTGGTGAAGCACAGATTAGCTGTTCTGTGTTGATTAGAAATGCTGAGGGAACAAGCCTCACGCATCGTGTCCCTCACTGAGCTGGTGAAAAAGGGGAAGCCACTCTGCTCCTCCCAGTAAGGTATCCCAATGACTATGAATGCAAACATCTGAAACAACCAGTGTGTCAGCGTGAGTGCATGAATAACGATCTTGAAGCCAAATAAAAATAATGCCTTTTATTTGTAAATCTCCCAGAGTAGGGCGACCAGAAGCTGCGAGGCTGCAGCAGCAGTAGACGGGGGCTGGAGCCCGCTGATGGCCGGTCTTCTGAAGACGTGCGACGACAGCTGCTCGCGGGCAGACTCCAGGCGGTCGACCATCGTCAGGACACGGTGGAGTAGGGCCCAAAGGAGATTGGCTGCCATCGGGTTCATGGCGACATCTTCGGACATAGTACCCTGAGCCACGGTCCCCATTTCGGCTGGGCCAGCAGACCGATGGTGAAGTCGTCACTCAAGCACGAAAGGAGCTTGTCGTCCTGGAAGAGGGCCGTTGTCAAGGCTTCAGACGGACCGTCGCCAGCTCTCAGGTTGGCCCCGAGCCAGCCTGGGGGGCGCACAAACTGTAGCCGCTGTACATGCCCCTGGCGTGGGGACGCTTGCATAGGCGGCACGGAGCAGCCTGCGCCTGGCGTCGCCAGCCAGCCAGATGCAGTCATCGTGCTGGTCCGAGGGCGCCAAGGGGGAGGCATATTAGAGACAAAACTTAATCCATATGTTTCGCGACACAACGATAGTGACTGAATTCCGCGAGAGTCCAAACTTTCATCAGGCTGAGTGAAAAAGGGAGACGAGCACTGACAGCGGCGGGGCTTTATAGGGGGTGAGTATGCTACCCACTCCTACGGAGCAGGTGAGTTCAATTTTCTTTTCAGGCGCCGAGGCGGGGCCTCGGAGGGGTAAACCAATAGCGAAGCCCGTTAGAGGGCGGAGCACGTACGAAATAGAAGTGGAAATCCACAGAAACTTGCGGCAGAGATAATTAGGGATAGGCAAGGAGGCGGAGATTAGAATTGAGCGACTGCTGAGAGATTGTTAGTCAATTAGTATGTGCAGCTATACAATCCCAAGTGCATGTTAGAAAGTTAGTAAAAATATACAAGATTAGTGTGGTTAGTAATTAGCAAAAACAATAAACTGTTAGTATGTGTTAGTAAGACAGTAAAAGAGAGAGGAAGGAAGAACACGAGATAATGAAAGAGGATTGAAACCCAGAAACCAATAAATCACCGGAATGAGTGGCACGCAAGACAAGGGACCGTGAGCAAAGATACACACATGACAAGACAGGGGAGACAAAGTGCAAAGCATTGAAATGAAAACATGGCAAGATAACTAATAATCTAAACATGAAAAATAATAAAACAAGAAAATCCAAATTACAAAAACACAATACATAATCCTAAGATTAGTGACCATTGCTCTGGCTGACCAAACACAGAAATCCATAAACATGGCAGAGCCAGGCACAGAACTTTAACATGACATGCAGAAATGGAATCACAACAACCGCCCCACTCTGGCTAGCCGCTACACCCCGCGAATAACAATGAGCAAGGCGAGATTTACGCACGCTTACGTCAAGGAAAAACTGAGATGACCCCAGCAGAGAGGTCTCGAGTAAGGCTGGAGAGAGCCGCTGGCTTCTCGGCAGAGAGAAGGGCACGAACACAGGCTTGAAGGTTTGTCCAACTTCTATTTGAGTAAGTATTCAAACTGCCAGAGTCCAACAGCAAGAGTCAGAGGAAAAAATCAGGTTCTGAATTTTTGGTAGTCCGAGAACAGCGTTAGACCAAAACAAACAGAACACAAAGGCTCGGAGAGCAGTGGCAGCCAACTGCGCCAGCGTGCAGTCTTGGAAGTTGTGAAATCTAACACGATGGGAACAGAATGCTTCGCACAATTGGATCTATGGTTTTGTTTGGTTTATTTATCCCAATATACTTACACACAGTGAAAACGCAACACTCATATTTAATACCCAAAAAGAAGAAACAACCAATGTTTTTCTATTCAATTTTAAGATGAATAGAAAGAGAATTTTCACTGTTCATAGACCTCCTTGAATCACCACAAGTTCACTCTGGAATCTCACATTAATCGCAGCCCAGACCATCACACTACCCCCACCAAACCCATTTCTCTCTAGAACACACCTGTCTTGATGAAATTCATATTGCCTCCTGTACACTTGCTGTCGGCAGTCGGCAAATGACACAGAGAATCTTGATTAGTCTGAAAAACCCAACAATGGAAGACTCGTGGCGGCCAAAGTTGACGAGGTCAAGAAAACAAGTCTGTTGTCTTTGTGATGTAGTGTCATGTTGTTGCCTTAATACGGCCTCCGGCACTGTAACACCACAGCTCGCAGTCACCGAATGACAGTCATGGCATGGATGGGGCGTCCGTAGCATCATGTTGTGTTCTGAGCCGTGTCCGTTGCTGTTTGGAACTGAGTCCTCTGATGAATCCTCTGGATATGTCAATCCTGATGTGCCGTTATAACCGGAAGTTGTCCTAGTCGGGGCTGGTCGTGAACTCTTCCTGTCTGTTGGTAGCAATGTTCCAGTCTGTTGATGGTGGATGGACTGACCCTGAACTGGTGGGCAACCTCTCTTTGAGATGTTCTCCTAAGCAGCATCCCAAAACTCGTTCCCTTTGCTGTTCTGTAAGCTACAGTATGTAAGTATGTAGTCAATCAAGTGATGCATTCAACCTGCTGCTTATGACATGGTAAAAGTTATGTTTTGGAAATGTGATCCCCTGACAGAAACACAAACTGGGTTTGAACCCAGACTTGCACAGATTCCAGCTTTTAACCTTTATACCTCTATATTTCTTCTGTGGTAATGTTGGTTGCTTTAAAAGATCAGCTACAATTTAAAAAATTAGGCGTTGCGTTTTCATGGTGTTTCAGTATACTCCCTATACTGCTATTTATTTTGCAACATTAATGTATGGTTAATTAAAAAAAGTTTTCATTTCGGCTTTTAGAGGACTCGTTGCACATGTAGGCAAGCCATTTCCATTGTTCATATGACGTCGGTCTAAGCCATTTCACGAGGCATTTTAATTTCTTGTCAACTCAAAGTCCCCAATCATGTACGTTTTTTATGGATTTACTAGCAAATTCTGAACAGCATAAGGAGATGTGTGGTGAGTTGCAGACTAATCAAAGGTTTCTGCCGGCTTTCAGGAGGATCTGTGACATTTTGAAGACATGAGATGCGATCTTGAAAACCCTCTTAAAGGGTTCATTAGTTCTGCCACGAGTACGCTCCCTCGAAAAGGTTTATGTTTCACAATATGGTTGATTTTGCGGACACTGAATTATTATATGACTGCGGTGAAGAAATAAATCGAAGGAAACACACAAAAAGTTACTTGTGGTTTAATGTTCTTTGACAGCTGCATCAATAATTCTCTGGTTTTAATTTTTATTTCTTAGCTTGGACCATAAAGATTTATTTTGGCGCAGTTGATTTTTCCAAATTGAATGTTGGCAGCCCGCAAACCAAAACAATAATCTGGTCTGGCCACAGGGAATTTATTGGAGTTTTTCTAAGTGGAGGAGTCCATGATGCTGAAAGTGAGCATAATGCAGAGGTGGGAAATTCCGGTCCTGGAGGGCCGGTGTGCATGCAGCTTTTTATTTCTATGAATTAACCTGACTAATTGAGTTAATTGGTTCCATACACAACTAAAGCTGGACTTGCTAGAGCCCATAACTCCGCCAGCATAGCTGGATTTGATCTTTGGCCTATACCTAGATATGCCAAAATTTAATCACTTGGTCCTCTTGTGCTACTGTGACATCTTGCCTAGTTTGGTTACAATCTATGCAACTGTTTTTGAGATATCCTGTTAACAGACAGACAAACAAAGAAATAAACGAGAGGGTGTGTCCAGAAGGCCACATTGCCCCACCCGCACCCTCAACACCACAAGAAGGTCAATGTCATGATGCAACTGGTCTCCTGATATATGGTTTCCTATCTGTGATTGAGCATAACACAGGCCCCATCTCTGTCGATTTCCCAATTACAGAGCATCAAAATTTGAAGGTTGGCCATTTTGACCTTTGAAGGTAAAGGTGCCATTAGATTCCCCATATATGACATCCTATTACACTTCAATCGTAAGTATGGGTCGATCTTGCACCGTTAGGCTGCTACAGCACTCGGAAAAGTGGTAATGCGGAGTTTGACCTTTCAAGGTCACTTGAAGGTGAAGGTCACAGTGCCATTGGATTCCCATATATGACTTCCTAGTACTGGTTAATAGTAACCATGTCTCTATCTCCCAACGTTTGGCCCCCAGAGCAGCCTGAGAAATTGATGACCTTGAGTTTGACCTTTCAAGGTCGCTGAAGGTCATAACATTTGTTGGCAAAAGAATCTCCATATCCAACTTCCTACTAGTGATCTATAGTAACCACATGCCGATCTGCAACCAATTCAAGTTAGAGCAGACTTTCTACTGCTTATATCTCCGTTGTGGGCAGGGTGAATAAACGGAAGGAAAAACATAATCTCCTTGGCGGAGATAAATAAAGATTGATGCAAAGATTAGATCAAAGAAAAAATGTTTTAGGCAGGAAGACAAGAAGAATTTATGTCCGATTTCATGAATCGTTTGGTTAATTTACATAATAATCTGATTAAAGGCCAGAAGTTGGTGGGGAAACCAGGAATAGACATGACTCTTCTTGTCCACCCCTGATGTAATTAATTCAAGAATTTTAGTTGAAGTCCAATTGGCCATTATTGATGCATTAAATTTGAATCTTCACCTTTTTTGCTATTATGTTTTAAAGGGCCCTACATTTGCTATTGAAACGGGCCCCCAGGCGCTTAAGGCCGCCACTGCTACCACAATATCCTTTGATTATACTTGTCAAACTACGTTGTACATGGAACATAACTAAAAATCCATAAAAACCATAAGTGAATTTTTAAACAATTTATTGCTAGATATTGCTATGTTCAGCAGATATTCGTAATTAAATTTTTTCTTGTCCAAAAGAACATTTCAGATATCCACAACGACATTCTTCCTACCCACAACAGTCATTTCAGATATCCACAATGTCATTCTTCCTAGGACAAATGACATCACTTTTCTCATTCATTATGTGTATTGAGCTTTCAAATTCAGGTATCCACAGTTACCTCTTTGATATCCAGACTGAACATTTAAAAACTAAATTTCTGTACAAGAAAACTAAAATTCTTTTGAAAAAACCTCCATTGGGGTGCTTCATGGCTTGAAACAGACACATAGAACTCAGTGAAAAGAATCAGGACTTCTCAATCAGTGTGCCTAATTTCAAAACGTTTTACTAGTTATGTAAAAACTTAATATAAATTAAACAATACCGTCATGGATAGTTTAATTGCTTTTGCAGCGGTGATTTCTAAAAAACCGCTTCACAGAAAATGGAATTCTGCAGCAGGTGCAATAAGGTGAAGAAAAATCATCCCACCAGGGATAGATGAAAAAAAAAAATCAAAGATGGGGGGTAAAGTTCCTCAGTGAGGGAAAATTCATGGATATGTACCATGGATAAATCAATAAAAGTATAAAATATAAGATAGGTGTTTGATATTTAAGGTAGACTTCTTCATCTAGATGAGTATTCCTATAACATGTACTCTCTTAGGGTATCTGTAGAAAAAGCAGGAGAAAATGTACTTCACTACCTAGGTAACATTCGATCTAAATCCAGGTGTGAGTGTGTATTCAGTTTTCTGCTTAAGTGCACCTTTCATAGTGTTTAAAGAAAAGTCACAGAGGTAGTCATAGTGGGAATGTGGCCTCTGATTATAGTACAGAAAAAAACTGCAGGGTTTTGTAAAATGCGACCAAATGTGTTGGTCAACTTAAGCCAAGACTATGGCAAGCCATTTTAACATTTAATCGAACCACACTCCATAATAGCATTTCTCCCAGTCAAAATGTAATTTGACTAGTCAGAATGGTAATTGAAGATATCTGCAGTCTCACTAGTAGAAATGTTATTTTAAGATATCCACAACTTTGATTGTACTAGTCAAAACTAAATTTAAGATATCTTAAAATCCTTAAAAACTGTAAATGGCCGTTTTAACATTTAATAGCTAGACTGGATACGTATTGAAGATATCTGTAATTCAATTCTTCCTAGTCAAAAAAGAACACTTCAGATATCCACCATTACATTCTGGATATCTAGAATGAACACTTTGGATATCTGCAATTGAATTCTTACTAGGAAAAACTCATTTCAGATATCTTCAATCCATTTGTTTTTTTTTTTTCATTTTACCCTTATTTAACCAGGAAAGTCCCGTTGAGATTGAAATCTCTTTTTCAAGGGAGCCCTGGGGGAAGAGGTGGGGAGGGACAGAGGAATTGCACAGCCAATTAGATCAGGGGATGATTAGGCGGCAGATCGAAAGAGCCAGGTTGGGACTTTTAGCCATGACACCGGGGAACCCCCTACTCTTATCGAAGAGTGTCATAGAAGCTTTAATGACCACTGTGAGTCAGGACCTCGGTTTAACGTCTCATCCGAAAGACGGCGTCTCCTTCAGTACAGTGTCCCCGTCACTGCACTGGGGCATTGGGGATTATCCCGCCAGAGGGAAGATCGCAACCTACTGGCCCACCAACACCTCTTCCAGCAGCTACCTGGTTTTCCTCAGTGGTCTCCCATCCAAGTACTGGTTACTAGTCATAATTTTCATTTCAGATATCCAAAATGAAAAACTAGTCCTGTCTACCCGTCAACAGATATCAACAATACTTTTATGGATATCTGCAATTGTATTGTTGCTAGTCATAATTCGAATTGTAGATATCTGAAATTACATTTTTACTAGTCATAATACGAATTGTGGATATCCATAATGACATTTTTACCAGTCACATTTTATTCTGGATATTCAAAATTACATTCTCGATATCTGGAATAGTTTTTCATTTTGGATATCTGAAATGAAAATTATGACTAGTATGATTGGATTGAAGATATCTGAAATGGTAGTTTTTCCAAGTAAGAGTTCAATTGCAGATATCCAGAATGTAATTGTGGATATCTAAAATTGAAAGCCCAATACACATGAATGGCAAGAGTGACGTCATTTGTCCTAGGAAGAATGTCATTGTGGATATCTGAAATGACAATTGTGGATAGGAAGAATGTCATTTTGGATATCTTAAGTGAATTACAGTTGTCGGTAATACATATCCACTATAGCAATTAAATGATAAAACTTGCCATACAAGACTGCTTTCAGAGACCATGGCTGGTCAAGCTGTGCTCTCATAGTCTGACAGGCTCAAATGATTTTTTTAATTCATAATATCATGCTGGAATGACAGAAATAAATGAACCAAATGGCGTGCTCAAACAAAAAAAGTTCATTTAAATACATTCTTTTATTTCAATTACGACAAAATACAATCCACCTGATCAGGGGCGAATTTCCCAAAATCACAGATGCTAACTTACATAGTTGAACCCATTGACTTTGAATGAACGAACTTATCTAGCAACTATGCTTTTGGGAAACCCATTGCTGAATGATTTTTTCAACAGATTCAGTAAAATAGAGTCTGAGGTTTCATTTTTTGATAAAAGTTGCACAGAAAAATTATTATATTTTATTTGAATTTCACTTCAACACGATGCCCAAAAATTCTCATTACTGTTATGATGAATGAAGACAGCGGACCATTTGTTAAATTAATCTTTACAAAATTTTTCACATTTACACCAAAAAGTACATTAAATTAATAGCGCAGTGCAAAGCAAGTAGTGTTTTATACATTTTAAATGAAATAGTTAATTATCGATAAGTAATATCGATAAGTACTGCCCAACTTATGGAGCTTTGACGGAAATTCTTAGAGGGCACAGACTCAAGCTTGCATAGTGTAGGAGGTGCTACCTCATGGAAAGTCACCTGAGTGCATTAGACTGTCATCGGATTTCGTATCACATGATTGGTTGGCCGGTAATATGTTGGACTTATGCTGCATTCCGTAACACTTGTAAACATGAGTCGTGTTGTGAATTAAGTCAAAGGTATGAGGAAGGATCATTCGGACAGTGAGGTGGTGAGGTCAAAAGGATAGAATTCACCAGTCATGTCTGCAAAACACGGCTCGAGGGACGTGTTTCCGAATGTTCGCCTTCCCAAGTAGCTGTTCCTCGGCGCGCTAGCTCAGCAATTGCATGCATCTGAGCAGATCCTCCTGCTATAAGGTTCCTGGTATACATCATCACTGCAAACTTATTTAACAATATTTATTTTGGCTACTGCATCTCAGTGGAGTTCATGTTGCTCTTGGTCAATGATGTCATGCTTGCCCTAGCTATTCTGCTATGCTGAAAATGCTTGATTATGAAGGCTAGCCTGCGCAAAGCTTACTTGTCTTAAAATGTGGCTTGTTTCAAAAACATTGCCCTATGTGTTTGTTGAAGGAGTCTTTGGTGTAATTGATGTCATTTATCAAAACGTGAATTTATAGCAGCACATGCTAATCCGGATGCAACCACGAATGCTCTACAATTCCAGTTTTCGCTTGGCGAGGCAGCTCTCTGATTGTCAGTTGCTAAATAATTTCGGCATGAGTACCATACCCAACCTCCACTTTTTTAGGGTTTTTTTTTTTGGCCAGAATGATTTTAAAAGGGGGCACAAATATTTTTGGTGTTTTTATGAGTGAGAAGGGGATTTAGAATGATGGGGAAAAAATTTTAAAATGAAGGGGTAGATGCGTCACGAGTAAAAAAAAAATTTTGCGGTATTTCTGCTTTCCACTTCTGTACTCTTCCCATTAACTCCGTGTCCTATCTCTTGAACTTCTTATGTTCTCACTTTTTTAATGTTTTTTCTTTCTCCATCAATGAGGCTGTGAACAAAGGTTTACATGTTAAGTTAGACATTACATTAGTGTCTGCAGCAGGATTTGAACCTGGAAACCAATGGAGAAAGCTATGTTAATCACACCACACACTGTGGCCTTAACCTCTACACGAACTGAGTTTGTTGCCAGCTCAGTGCATCAGTTTCCATTCATCGCTGAAGGGGGAAAGAAAACCTAAGTTGTGTGTGTGTGTGTGTGTGTGTGTGTATATATATATAAATATATATTTATATACACAGATAAAGAAATAATGGGAACACTTTACTTGAAGGTATCATCATAAGAGTGACATAACACTGTCGTAACTGTTACATGACAGTTATGACAGTGTCATGAAAATTTTCAATGTCATAAACTTTTATGACTCAAGACAACCCAAACAATGTCAACTTCTCATTACAAAAACCGAGTGACACCTAATGACAACAGTCATAAACGTTTATGACTTTGTTACATGACACAGTCATGAATGTGTCATGAACATTATGTCAGTTATGACAGTGTCATGTCACTCTTGTGACGATACCTTCAAGCAAAGTGTAACTGAAAGAACAATAAAGAAATGAATATATTATTTCTTTTATTTATTGTTGTCAATATCCATTTTGAATATCCATTTTGACGTGTTTCATGCTGGTGAGTTGGCTGATCTATTGACCCTAGGTAGCAAAACAAACCATTGTTTGTGGCTGAGTTAGGTTAAGGTTAGGGTTAGGGCCAGGGTTAGGGATAGGGATGGAGATAGTTTAGTTGGTTTGGCAAGTGTGAGCACAAGGCTCGGGCACGGTATGCAAGTATGGTTGGAAGAGGTGGATTCAAGCACGATCCATCCGTACTAGTTTCAAATGTGAAAGCAACTGTACTTCAGCACGGCAGATTACTGTGATGTGTAACGGTTGTCTTGTTCTAACAAAATGCAATGGCAAAAGGATCTCTCCATTCAAACAGAGTAATTCAATACTTGCTTGAAATGTAGGTGCATGAAAACAAAATCCACCACCGGGTAATCCGCGCTCGGAGGTTTTCGGAATAATTTGTGCGCAGTTACATTTGCGTGCTTATGACAGAACAATAGATCAGCGTCGTGACAAATTAAAGAAAATGTCGCTCCGATAGTTATATCAAAGTGCGCGACGCGGTGCCAAAGTCTTGCAGCTCAAGTTAGGGAGCTTGTCAGTATTCTGAACGCATTCAAATTTGAACAGGCATTCAAAAACGAACAAGTCTCCGTTCCTGTTCAGCTAAAAAACAAACGGCAGTGTTAAAAAATGTGTTCCATTGTGTTCACCATGTGCAACATGACCATGTGTTCATTTTGCTTTCAAAAATGAACAAGTATGCGTTCATTTCTGATCGGATGGCATCCAAAGACTAGATAATTGCAATTTCTGAAGAAATTGCGAATGTGAATGCTGAAAGCTGAAGCCACACTGCGATGCTGTCTTGAACACAAGAAAGTTTGAATGATTTGAATGTTTGCTGATGCCACATTGAATATCTGCCATGAAAATATAATATTTGAATAATGTAGAGTACTTGAATGTTTAGTAAAAAACTGAAATCTGAACAAAGAAAGAAAGAAAGAACAATGCTAACCATGCTAACCAGATTACTCAGTTAGAAAGCTAATATTGCAAATACACTCAACAAAAATATAAACGCAATACTTTTGTTTTTGCTACCATTTGTCATGAGATGGACTCAAAGATCTAAAATTCATTCCAGATACACAATATTACCATTTCTCTCAAAAATTGTTCACAAATCTGTCTAAATGTGTGATAGTGAGCACTTTGCTTTGCACATTTAAGAATTTCTCTGCACATTTCAGAGTGGCCTTTTATTGTGGGCAGTATAAGGTACACCTGTGCACTAATCATGGTGTCTGATGAGCATCTTGATGTGGCACACCTGTGAGGTGGGATGGATTGTCTCAGCAAAGCAAAAGTGCTCACTATCACACATTTAGACAGATTTGTGAACAATGTTTGAGAGAAATGGTAATATTGTGTATCTGGAATGAATTTTAGATCTTTGAGTCCATCTCATGACAAATGGGAGCAAAAACAAAAGTGTTGCGTTTATATTTTTGTTGAGTGTATTCACTAATTGGCATCCAGTTTTTTCAATTATGGCATCAAATAGCCTCTGAGATACATATTTCTCACTCTATAGGAGGCTAAAAATGACTTTTTGACCAAAATGAGGTAAAATAAGGTGAAACTATAGGAGCCCTCCTGAATTTTTGCCTCATAACACTGTGATTATAGGGTCATTATCTTTTCACATGTACATTTCTGCCAGGATAACACTGGTGATGAATTATAAAAGTTTTAACATACGCCCTTGGCTTGGAGGGCTCGAAAATGGGCCAATTTTGTCTCCTGGTTTGACCATTTTATTCTTAAGATTGCCTCATATAAGGTGTATCTACTCACCAAATTATTTCATCTAATGCCCATGGCTTCATATTAAAATAATTTTTTATTTACATGCACGTTTTGTTATAATTATTCACTTTTTTCGTATACAGGAGTTTATAAATCCTAAACTTAACTGTTAAGCAAAGTGACACTGCAGATATTTGTAAACTGGCATACCAAATTTAAGAATCTGTTATCATGGTTATCAGAATGTTTCTAGAAAGCACATACTCTTAGTTTTGGGAAGCCAAATAAGGCAATTTGGCCCACTTGGTACAAAACAATGTGGGTGCAGGGGTGCACATGAGGCTAAACTATACATCTTATTTGGCATTAATGGTGATGAGGTGGTTATTTATTCATAAATACATGCTAATAATTATTTTTGTAAGTGACTGCATACTATAAATTAGGACAAATTTGATTAGTTGAGTAGCAGCTTTTTTATTTACATATATACAGAGACAATGAATATTATGAGTTTTTATACTTGAGAAAACTCTTTAATGCCCTTTCATCTTTTATGACATTCATTATCAAGCACTCAGTGGCACAGAATTTTACATCTTAGAAAACAAGTCTGGAACATGCTTAACCCTCTATGGTACGCACTATGATCCCAGTTGGTAAAAAAATGTTTGGGGTGTTTTTTTGTCTTAAAATAGACCAAGTAAACATAATGAAGAGACATTTTCAGAAAATATTATTTTTTTTGTAGTTTTTAGGATTCGTTGCCATATACCATATGGAAAGTAATGAAAACAGGAGAGTTTTGTTTAAAATTGTATATAACATTTATTTTAAAACTCATGTTATAGTATGAACAATCCCCAGTAACTTCTGTGGCTCTGGGTACACTCCCTTTCCTTTGTGGGACTGGAAGAATACTCCTGCTCTTCTTCCACACCAGCCTTTTAGCCTTTATTGTTTCCTGTGGAGGAGGTGGACCTAGAAAACAAGCAAATATCCTTAGTATGTTATGAAACTAACAGTTTAATGCAATACATAAATAGAGGCTGGAACATGATTACCATACATATTTTACACTCTCTTACTGGTGATACCTGTCACTTCACTTTCACCCTCATTGTCCTCCCTCTCATCACTGTCTCCACTGCCCTCACTGTCTCCACTGTCCTCATTCTCTGGCTCATAGTCTTCATCCGTCTCACTGTTTTCATCACTCTTACTCTGCTGTGTTTCCAGCAGCTCATTTTCCTCGTCACTGAATCCTTTGTCATCTTCACTATCATCTAGTGGGGCTACTTCAGCTTTTTTCCGTGATTTACCATAAAAAAAATTTACATTCATTCAGTAAATGGAAGAAAGATGTGTCAAATATCATCATATGCAATGTGGAAAGGACTCACTAAGTGCATTATTATAGTTTATAGACTATAGAAGATCAGTGTACACCAATGCAATTGCAAAGTAGGCCTATAGCTAAATACAAAATGTTATCAACATGCCAGGCTAGCAATCCATAATGGTACGGTGTTGCCATATGGCAACGTACACATTTTTAACCTTTTTTTATTATTTATTGATCAAATACAGTGCAAGAAACTACATAATAATGAACTTAACTCACCTATTATTCAGTGTATATTTTTCCCCCGTTGAAAAACTTCGAAAAAACACTTTTTTTGGTGTATTTTTATGAGTCAAATGGTGAGGTTCCTCCCGTCGATGATGTCTGCAGAAAAGGGTTTCAAAATGGCCTCCAGAAAGTCATGTGACAAATTTAAACACTGCTATTGGTTTACTTAGAACCCCATCTTTTTTTAATGCATTGCATCATAACTGGGGATGTATTATCTGTGTGTAGAAGGCTTAAAATGGGGTTGTTGCCATGTGGCAACGCTGTACCATAGAGGGTTAAAGTCATGCTGTGACAGTTGGTACTGTCCCAAGCATATGTTTTGGATTATCATTATAAGAATTTATTTACGAATGGAAAATGTACTTAAGATTATTATTCTCATAAATTAATAATTATATGTTGCTACATAACCTCAGTTAATGCCCCCTGCATATTCACCATTTTTGGTCAAATTGGCATTTTCAACCTCTACAGATATAAAAATTCCTGAAAAAAGAATATTTTTCTAACAGATTCTTAAATGTAGTATGCCAGTTTACAAATATCTGCAGTATCCCTTTGGTAGAGAGTTAACTTTAAGATTTATTAGCTCCTGAATACGGAAAAAGTGAATAATTATAAAAAACTTGCAAATAAATAAAAATTGATTTTGATATGAAGCCATGGGCGTTAGATAAATAATTTGGTGACTAGATATACCTTATATGAGGCAATCATCAGAGAAAATATGAAGATCCTAAACCCCTAGCCACATGGTCAAACCAGGGGACCAAATTGGCCCATTTTCGAGCCCTCCGAGGCAAGGGCTTATGTTAAAACTTTTATAATTCATCATCTAACAGTGTTATCCTGGCAGAAATGTACATGTGAAAAGATAACGATCTTATAATCACTGTGATATGAGGAAAAAAAATCTAAGTTGTTCCATATTTTCAGGAGGGCTCCTATCGTTTCACCTTATTTTAGCTCATTTTGGCCAAAAAGCCATTTTTAGCTTCCTATAGAGTGAGAAATATGTATCCCAGAGGCTATCTGATGCCATAATTGAAAAATTTGGATGCCAATTAGTTAATATTAGCTTTCTAAAAGAGTCCATTATAAAATTATAAGCCTCTGAATTTGGAACAAAAAGGCGTTTTCCACGTGGCATTTTTAGGGCCAATTTTCAAATATGAGGAATTGAAAGCTAATTTTTTGCATGGTGGGTAGAGTTATATGATATACATTTAAGAATTTTTCCAGCAAAATCTTAGGTGACCAGGGGAGGTTTTGGAAATTTAGGTGAGTTGGCACGGAATGACCCTATAGAGGCACTAGAGAAAGTTCAGAGAAGAGCCACTAAGCTAATTCCAGGTATAAAAGATGAAAGTTATGAGAAGAGGCTGAAATCCTTCATCTCTTTAGTCTAAGAGAAAGGAGACTAAGGGGTGATTTGATTGTTAATCCCTTTAACTTATCTAAAGACCTCAAAGTGAATTATGTTGGATTGCTTCGACCAAGTGTTGCGAGTAGAACTCAGGGTCACAAATGGAAGTTGACCAAAGGTAAATTTAGCGCTGATATTTGGAAATATTTCTTCATCCAAGGAGTAATTTCAATGTGGAATAGCTTGCCTGACTATATTGTTGAGGCAGAGACCTTGGAGATTTAAGAGCAGGCTTGACTTAAACCTAGATACCAGAGTATCTGACAGGATATATTCACAATAGTATAAAGAAACAGGCGAGCGGAGTTAGGCTGAACGGCCTGTTCTCGCCATTCATGTTATGTTATTTCATGTTAATAGTACAAACCGTGTTTGAGTTCAGCTTCCCACTGAATATTCAATGACTGATCCGGGTGTGCCATCTAGTGACAGAATAATATAACTGCGTGCATTAATAGAGCTGCCTCATTTCCGTGTCATCTGCGCACACAGGTTATGGATCGGATGGGAACATATGTAAGAGAAAAAAGCCTATTCGCAAGTACAAACTCGCGCCATGAAAACCATAATAAAATATACAATATGACACGGAGTTGAGAATTATTCAAAATATTTCAAGTGTTCATTTGATGAAATGAAACTAAATACATGTCGGCATTTGCTAATCCACCACTGAAAGAGCTTCAGTCGATGAGAGCTGCTACCGCAAGCAGAGGCAGTCGGTGGACAGAAGGCTCAATGTTGTCTGCGCGAATATTCCTCGGAGGTGTAGATAAACTTAAAGAGGTTATGGGAATTAATTTTAAAATATCTGAAACCAAAGTCAGTTTGATTAATGCACCGTCATAAAACATTCTACGTTGAAAGATTTCCAAAATATCACCTAATTACTGGATTATGGCCATAGCAAAGCACTGAGCAACCAAGACAAAAAGCTTTGGCCATCTTCGTGAATTTCCGGTAGTGACGTCAAATCAAGAACAGCCTCTTTGCTTACTGTGCGGCATTGTGCATGTAGCGTGCATGGTGTGTAATCAGAAACACTTACACTCACCCTTGACTCACCATATAGTGGGTACTATTGAAATGTAACTGGAGTGTGTGCGTGTGTGTGCGCGCGCGTGTGTGTGTGCGTGTGCGTGTCCCACCACTAACTGAGAGGGCGGTCCTACTCCTTGCCAGGTGATATTCACAAATGCCACTTGAGCATAACTGACAGTAGTGGGCACCGGGTACCACAGGCGGTGCTCGGCTGCTGCAAAGGGAAGCTCAATCCTCACCCTTCAGTGCTGTATGACCTAAACCGGTCGCGGTGTACTTTTCTTGATTAGAAAGTTTCTCGGACTAATCGGTGAAACAATGAAATGTACTTTAATATCGTTGTTATACACTGCTTCACAAAATTGAGGCATTTCTTTTGCACATAAATGACGTTAATATCAGCATGTCTTCATAATTGCTGTGGTTGAGTGGCTTGCGAAAGGTGCAGGATAGCCCGCTAGGCTCACTACGCAAAAAGCTGTGAAACATTCCAGACATTTCCTTCTACATTCAGCCATTAAGAATGTAGAAAAGAATGGATTCTCGTGACCTACAGCTACATCAGCCTCGCAGACCAATCCACACGCGCTCCACGAGCCAGCTGAGCGCAGAATTTTCCAACCCATCAGTAAAGAAAAGCGCGAGAAATCAGAATGCGTGAGAGTCGACAGACATGCGTCATTAATGAAAACTGGCCTCACCTGTTAATGTTGAGTGCAGAAACTCCGAAAACAATGGCAATCAAATTAAATTAAATTACAATCTTGGATTGTATGTTGTTGTTGGGAATTACGAAATGAGCCAATAGAGACAACCAGATAAATGCAAAAAGGCTTCATTTCTGAAGGGGGAAACCCCCCAACAGAGCTGGCAAGGGTACAAAGCCCACAATCCAAAAACAGAATCCAATGGGCGAAATCCAGAATCGTAACCAGGGCACCAATAACAAAAGTTTGTGGTCAGACAAAAAGGGTTCGGTACACAGGCGTAGGTTTGGAGGAGAAGCAAACTCATAAGCCAAAGACAGTCAGAATCCAAAACCAGGGCAGTAATCACAAAATCAAGGTCGGGCAGAAAAGGTCAAAACTCACAGATGCAACAATATCCAAAAATCACAAAGGCAAAAATCAAAAGTCGGGTAATCCAGTCAGAAAGATAAACACTGAGAAATAGAGGCGAGAAACATAGCACAAGAAAACAAGGGAGAACGATCTGACAAGAGAGTGAGCCAAACAGACATCTTATATACACATCCGGGGTAAACACATGACCAGGGAGAACAGGTGCAATCAATGGTGACAATGATCAGGGAGAGACACATGAGGAATAAACTAATTACATGAATTTGGCTGTAGCCAAAACGCAGACAGGGATCACAAGACAAACCTACAAAACAACAGCTCCGGTTAAGGAGTACTAACGTGCCAGGATAAAAGAAAAGGAAAGCACAAAGTAGAAGTGGAAATCCACAGAAACTTGCAGCAGAGATAATTAGGGATAGGCAAGGAGGCGGAGATTAGAATTGAGCGACTGCTGAGAGATCATTAGTCAATTAGTAAGTGCAGCTATACAATCCCGAGTGCTTGTTAGAAAGTTAGTCCACATATACAAGGTTAGTGTGGATTAGTAATTAGCAAAAACAATAAACTGTTAGTATGTGTTAGTAAGACAGTAAAAGAGAGAAAGGAAGAACACGAGATAATGAAAGAAGATTGAAACCGAGAAACCAATAAATCACCTGAATGAGTGGCACGCAAGACAAGGGACCGTGAGCAAAGATACACACATGACAAGACAGGGGAGACAAATGCAAAGCATGGCAAAGAAAACATGGCATGATGACTAATAAACTAAAACATGAAAAATAATAAAACAGGGAAATCTAAAATACCAAAAACACAATACATAATCCTAAGAATGGTCAGACAAAGGCAGTGGTCACTAAACACAAGAATCAATAATCATGGCAAGGCCAGGCACAGAGCTTAAACAAGGCAGACAGATAATGCAGAAACGCGGATCACAACAGTTGTGTTCTTGAAATGATGTCCCACTTCCTTATTAGTCAATTTCCCAGGAAATTTGAATGATCTTCGGAATTGTACGAATAAATGTCAAAAAATGAGTTTAGAACACATTTTTCTCACATTTATTTCTCATGATACCTTTTATTTATCTAGTCAAAACATAAATAACAGGATTCCAGCAATTTCATATAGGACTTCTAATAACCTCATAAATGGTACCGCTGGCAAACAGATACTGTTCACTTACAGAGCCTGTATTCTAATCAGTGAAGCCATAATGTTTGTGAATGGATGTAGTGGTAGACAAATACTAGTTTTGCAAAGCAGTGCTTCCATTTAAGGTAGACTGCAAACAATGCCATCTCGCATTCATGAACATATGTTTCTCTTTTTAACGTTGTATTTGCAGCGAACTTGTCGTCGCGTTTGATTGTTTGACACAGAAAGCAACGTTTTAAAATCGTGGTGCATTAGCTGAGACCAGCAAATAGAAATAAGCAGTGTGGAGAATGAGCAGCAATAATTTCCCTAACCGCTAAATAGCTGGTTCGATTCACTTCGTTTTTATGAAGACTCCTCTGTTCTAACAAAAGTATCTGCATGGAAACTCAGCTCAGCTCACTTAGATTTAAAATGAGAAAATCATGACACGGAGGGCAATGGCAGGAGTGGTGTCCTGTTACCAGTGAGAGTCAGGCACGTACAGACAAGTGCACACAGGCAATCACTGAGTCAGTCAGAGTTGTTCGCGAACACCTCATTCTAGAGATGGCATTTATGGGCCTTTGAAGGGAGCCGGATCTTGAGGAGCCGTTCCTTTCAAAGAGCCGTTCAAAAGACTGGCTCCTTGTTATATATTTTATTTTCTAGAGGTCAGCCTGGGGTTACTCATTTTTATCAAGGAAACAATCGCTGGTAGCAGTTATAATTTAAGATTTAGTTCAGAATAATTTAAACTTACACATCCCACCAATATATTGTTTATTGTTTATTATGGATCCCCATTAGTCGACGCACAAGCGACAGACTATTCTTCCTGGGGTTCAAGTTAAAATCAAGAATAAAATAATACAAATAAGGATTGAGACAAGAAATTAAAAAAGGCACAATAACAAATATTAAATAACATATCACAATATCATATATATCACAATATCACAATATCAAATATCACAGATATGCAATACCCAATTGGTCAGAACAGATATCTAAAAGAAAAACAGTTTTAAGAAAATGTATTTTGGATAATGGCTCAGTAAGAGATTTGTAAAACGTTAATAACTAAAATAGGACTTCATTCGTTTTTTGAACTCCAACCTTGCAGGTATATTACGAATATGCAAAGGGAGTGCATTCCACAAAGAAACAGCTCTATATAGTGCTGTTTTCTTCATTGCATTAGTATTAGGCCTAGGTAGTATAACTAGTCCTGCAGTAGCAGCTCTAGTCCTGTTTGGGTGAGCATGAGAGCAGAAATCGATCTCATCAAAAAGAATTCTGGGGTAATGGGTGCAGGTAACATTCCTAATAAATAGCAGTGATCTCATGGATAGTCTCGTAAAAACTTTCGGCCATGTAAGACGTGTGCATCCAATCAACATTCGATCTAGAACAGCAGCCCAGAGCAAGTCTGGCAACCCTATTTTGTGCTATTTGTAGTTTTATTAAATCAGTCTTTGGAGCTGAGGCCCAAATTACAGAGCAGTAGTCTAGGTGACAGCACCAAAGTTTGCATAACCTGTCTCCGTATAGTGGGTGGTAAATACATGGCACACCTCCTAACTGTTGCTATGCTTCTACCCATCTTAGCAACTATTTGCTTCACATGTTCAGTCCAGGACATATTGCTACAAATAGTGAGTCCAAGTAGCTTTAACTTGTTCACTTGTTTGACTGGTTGACCAGATATTTGTAGATCAAGAATAGGCACACTGGCTAGGCAATGCCGTGATCCAAAGACAATACTCATAGTTTTTGATATATTCAGAGCAAGTCTATTTGATGTAACCCATTCAACCACAGCCTCCAAATCATCAGATGGAATAGAATTAAGTTCATGACTAGTAGGGGCAGAACAGTACAGTGTGGAATCATCAGCATACAATACCAGAGAGGATTTTTGAGTAATAAGAGGGAGATCATTAGTAAAAATAGAAAATAAAAGCGGTCCCAAGCTACTGCCCTGTGGCAAACCACAGTCAAGGCTAATGCACTTAGACAAAGTCCCATTTACATAGACCTTTTGAGTTCTACATGATAGGTAGTACTTCAGCCATGAAACTGCCATGTGTTCAAATCCATAGTGCTGCAGTTTCTCAATAAGCAACTTGTGGTCAATGAGATCAAATGCTGCACTAAAGTCTAATAAGACAGCGCCAGATAGCAAGGAGTTGTCAATCCCCTTTGACCAGTCATCAGTCATTTTGACCAAGGCTGTACAGGTGAAATGGCCTTCTCTATATGCATGTTGTCCATTGCTTATTAAATTATTCTTAGACATGTAGTCATAAATTTGTTCATACACTATCTTTTCCAGAATCTTACGCAGAACAGGTAGGATAGTTATTGGTCTACAATTAGGACCATTAAAAGCAGATTTAGGGTTCTTAGGTATAGGGATGATTTTTCCCTCTTTCCAAAGCTTAGGACAGATTCCACTCAACAGACTAGCATTAAATATGTGACAAACAGAAGCAGATATGTAACTAGCAGCCATTCTGAATAGCTTACCATCGATGCCAACTGTGCCAGCAGAGTTGTCACGAGGAATGGAACATAGTAATTGTTTGACCTGCTTGATTTCAACCGGACTAAATGCAAATGTACAGTTTTTGTCTGTCATAATGAGATCACTGATGAGCTTACATGATTCATTATTTACATTTGTGTTCAAGTCTCCCCTTAGTTTTTTTACCTTTTCTATAAAATGATCATTAAGATGGTTTGCCATGTGAATTGCTTTTGTGATAAATACGCCATCATCCGTGTCAATAAATGATACAGTAGCATTAGATCTTCTACCCATAATGCCATTCATCACATTCCATAGTTTCTTACTATTATGTTGAGCTTTTTCAATCTTTTGCTGATAGAATTCTCGCTTTTTTACCCTGTTCAATTTAGTAGCTTGATTCCTTATTCGACAGTATGCATTT
The DNA here is from genome assembly GCA_029721435.1 of Gymnothorax reevesii. Taxonomy (NCBI): domain Eukaryota; kingdom Metazoa; phylum Chordata; class Actinopteri; order Anguilliformes; family Muraenidae; genus Gymnothorax; species Gymnothorax reevesii. The sequence goes on from CM056575.1 coordinate 78,349,811, forward strand.
CTTTCACTAACAGAACCAGAGGTGATATAATTTCTTTCCATTTTATCTCTTATTGCCATTAAATTATTTAACTCTGTATCTATCCAGGGAGCACCTTTAGGTTTTACAGTGAACTTTCAAAGTGGGGCGTGTCTATTAGCAATAGGCTTAAATGGATCCATGAATATATTAAAAGATTTCTCAGCATCCGGTTCATCACATACTGTAGACCATTGAACATTTTTAACATCATCTAAAAATGCATTAAGGTTAAAATGCCTATACGATCTAGCACAGACTATCTTTGACTTGGCTTTACGGATTTTAGTCTTTCTGGATGCAACAATAAGATTGTGGTCGCTGAAACCAACTAACAAGGACACTACCTTGGAGCACATATCTGGTGAGTTTGTGTAAATATGATCTATACAGGATGAGATTAAAGTTCCATTCTTATTTAAAACAAACCTTGTTGGTATGGAAACTGTTTGATATAGATTACAAGTGTTGGTCATAAGGAGTAACCTTTTCTTCATTTGACAGTTCTCATCAAGCCAATTTACATTAAAATCACCCAGACAATAAATCTCTCATTTTCATCAGCAACCGTATAAAACATGGTACACATTTTGTTAAGATATTCTATTTTGGATTTAGGTGGTCTTTAGCAGCATCCTACCAATATTGGACTAGAGTGGGGTAGATGCACCTGCAACCATAGTGCCTCAATGGTGTCCATCATTAGATCTGTTCTTAATTTTACAGGCATATGATCTTTTACATAGAGTGCTAGACCCCCACCAGACTTATTTCTGTCTTTTCGTAATACTAAAAAGCCCTCAATTGATATGTCTGTGTCATTAAATAAATCATCCAGATGCGTTTCAGTTATTGCCATAATATGAATACCAATGTCCCTTAAATATACGGCCAATTCACTTATTTTGTTTCTTAAGCTACAGATGTTTAAGTGAGCAAATACTAAACCCTTCGGAAGGTTAGATATCGTCATGTTTGGTGTCATCATAGAGAAGAATGAAAACAAGGCAAAATTATGACATAGATTATGGACATAGATGCCTGCATGATTATTCATTCATACTTATCCAGTTGCTCAGGGACCCTGATACAGACGACTGTTGCACGCTCAGGTGGGCCATTGGTTTTGATGAATACCTTACAGTTAGATGACCAGGTAGACTGAATTTTACCTGCCTTTCTAAGGATCCTTGCTCTTCTTGCAAGGTCAGCATTTTTCTTAGTAAGGTGCTTGTTTATGTAAACGTTGGAACCCTTCAGCATATTGCCCTGTTTGAGTAGAGCAGACTTGTGCTTGCAGTTAGCAAAACAAACAATTATAGGTGGCTGGTCAGTTTTGTCCTTGGATGGTAGCGTGTGGCAGGCCTCAATGGTGTTTACATCGATAGCCATATTCCTGGTGTGCAGAAAGGCAACCACTTGCTCTTCTGTTGTTGGTTCATGTGCTGTCACTTCTTCTTTATTTTCAGGACCTTTAAGTGCATGAGAGAATGACCGAGGCTTGATGGATATCCCTGTGATGATAACATCATTAACCCCTTTGTGCAGAAGCCAAATTTGGCTATTTATGGGTTACCCACTTTAATGCTGTATAATTCAAGATTTAAGCTTCATAAAGAGAAAAATGTGGCTCAATTCAGAAAAGACACTTACAGCATTTAGAATTACATTGTATTTCAGTTTATTTTCATGATTTAGGCAGAGAAAATGAGCAGCAAACATAAAAAATCTTCATGAGAATTCACCATTGAAATTGCAAAAAAACTGATTGAAAAACTGCTGGGGCTTAAAACTATACATTTCTGGTATCAAAAACTCCTTGAGCACAAGTAAAATTCATCTTCAACATTACATTCTAGATTACCTACATGCTATTCGCCAAATTATACAGCTACCCAAGTGTCTCCCCAAAGTCTCAAAATGATGTGCTGTCAAATCATTAAAAAATCATGTATTTAACACAAAGTTTTAAGGCATGAAATTTAATATGAACAAATTATTTTCTGGTTGAGTTTACTATGAATTTATCAATATCAGTGCAGTTGAATATCAGTGGTCACCAGTAAGCTCTCCAAACAGAAAACATGCCTTTTCTCCATAATAAAGTTTAGAGTTTTGGCCATGTTACTTCAAAGCCAGCTCAAACACGCATTAAATAAACTGCTTATTAAACGGTCAGAACATTCACCCTGTAATGGAAGCTGCCAGTCCCCTCTTCTAAGCTCACGAACCCATTTCAACACTTATAGGGAACAAGTACACCTCACTAACTCAGTAATATCTGAATTCTGAAATATACCTTATTTTAACAGAACAGACACTCCACCTTTAGGGAATATCAAATCCATTGCCTCTCCCGATTCAAAAGAAACGTGCAATGAACGTACCAGGGGGTCAACCCAAATGCACGAGCAGTTCGCGTTTTAAACAGGAAAAAAAACTTGACATTCGACTTTGTTGAGTACCTATACATTCCAAAAAAAAAAAAAACAAAAGTAGCAGCCTGACTTTTTTCATGAATTCCTCCTCCAGACATCGATGTATCCAGTAGCAGGAACCCTCTGGTCCCGTTTCATTCGAAATAATTCCAATTGACCATATCCTTATCTCATTTAAATCCTGTAAATGTAACTGAACACTTCAAGGCCAGTTTTACGAACCGATTTTCTATAAATCGCGTCTATTTTGGCCGCGTAATGTGCATAACGTAGACAGGATACAACCGAGCCTGCTGATATGCATAGGTTTGTATGCTCTGTGTTTGTCCAATCAATGTGTTTCACTTACTTTAAAATGTTTAAACACTTGGGAATTGGATAAGAAACGAGCCAATCAATACATTGTTACCAGGGAAACTTCCCGAGGGCATGAAGTGTAACTCTACAATTACACAGAAGAGCTTGAGTGTATGATTGAGTGATTGGCTATCAACGCCAGTACTCGGGTGGTTATAAGGAAGCGCTGGATTTGTCAATGAAGGAATCTACGCGAAAATCCACAGCAGGGAACAACAAATTTTTTTGTTTGTGACAACTGTAATTGACAGTACAATGTGAGAGAATCAATACCATGTCGATTTTTTTTTTGCCTCGGAAAACTGATTTTTCTGAACCACTAATTCAAATGCTGTTGGGTCACTGTGGCTAAACTGGTTGCAACAGAGGATAACGATTTTTTCTGTGTCACGTTATCGTTTTTTTTAAACTGCTGGATCGATACTATGGGCAAGGATACTGACCAGTTTGCCCATCAGCCTTAGCTGAGGACATTAATTCATGCAGCTCTTGAAAAACAGGGCATGGAGTGAACTTCCCCATATTCAGAACCGCGTTCGAGGTCTGCTTGCTTGTGAACATTCAATAACTGATCCGGGGGTGCCATCTAGTGATCGAGTACAGTAACAGCGTGCTTAAATTTGCAAGTCTATAGACGCAGGCGTCTACATCTGCAGAAAGGGGTTAATGCGAGAGTATTGCTCCAAATCGGAGACTCGGTTCTCAAGGAAAACAATCCTCTTCTCCTGAGCCTCATTTTGTTTCTTCAGTTCCTTTATTTCACTCATCATAATCATTAAGGATCGCAGATTTTTGGTAATCTCAGCCATATCTAAAGTTATGTTATTCAGCGAGGCTTTTAGGTCCTCAATGTCTTTTTTGATTTCCTTAGTGGTCATGATGACTAAGTAGTGAAGGAAGTAGGTAGATCTAGGCTGAAGACAAGCCACACTACCTGTTGGATGGAGCTAGCAACCTGGGCTAGTAGCTGCTGAAGCTGGCCTGGTAGTAGCTGGAGAAGCCTGGGGCTGGCCTTGTAGCTGGAGCAGCCTAGGGCTGGCCTAGTAGCTGGAGCAGCCTGGGGCTGGCCTTGTAGCTGGAGCAGCCTGGGGTTGGCCTTGTAGCTGGAGCAGCCTGAGGCTGGCCTTGTAGCTGGTGAAGCCTGGGGCTGGTCTTGTAGCTGGTGAAGCCCAGGGCTGGCCTGGTGGTTGGAGCAGCCTGGGGCTGGCCTTGTAGCTGGTGAAGCCTAGGGCTGGCCTGGTGGTCGGAGCAGCCTGGGGCTGGCCTTGTAGCCCGTTGAAGCCTAGGGCTGGCCTGGTGGTTGGAGCAGCCTAGGGCTGGCCTTGTAGCTGGTGAAGCCTGGGGCTGACTTTGTAGCTGTTGAAGCCTAGGGCAGGCCTGGTGGTTATATAATATATAGGGGAGAGCTGCCTCGATTGTAACGTGTCACAATTGTAACGTGGATGTTTTCTCTTGATTGGTCAATGCGGTCACAATGTCATCACATCAGCATGTGGCGAGTACCATAATGCACATGCCCTGGATGTTGCAAGTTTTTTCATCCATGCTGCAGGGAGATATTGCCAGATAAGTTGGTTTTCCAAGAAGTAAGTAAAAATTCACTCCCACAGTATTTTTTGACTACAGATTTTTTCTTTAATGTTACAGACCTAAAATCCTCTTGGGTGTCTGTATGTATATGTATGTTACTAGTTTGGAACTAGTCATGGAACTCGCACAAACGCTCCAACTGGTACATCTGGTAAGTACAATATTTTTGAGTGGACATTTTTTTCACATTATTGGTGTTGAAGAAATGTTAAACAGTAGCCTGAATTAAATATAATTGATTTGACCTGAAAACGATTAGTTTAATGCTACTTTTTTAGCAGTGTTACAATTGTAACTCCTGCGGTTACAATTAAGACTCAAACTTGTCCGCTTTCAGTAACATTACTCAAGACCTGTTTTATCATTTGAAAAACGTTCAGTGGTTTATGATAGCAGACGTGTTGGTGCTTTGCCTGAAAATATTACATATGTGGATAAAACGATCTCTTTGTAATAGAATGAAAAGTGAAAAACATTACAATTGAGGCAGCTCTCCCCTACTCATTGGTGGGAATTATTCTGTAATATTGATTAGAATTTCATTTGGCTTTTGATTTCATTGTAAACATTCCTTAAGGTGGTGCCATATCCCCATGCTTTGACAGTGAGATCACTATTTTGAATTTTCTCTCTCCTAAAAAACTTTGTGGCACAAAGTGAAGGCAGCGTGGACAGCTTAGACTCATGGAGCACACAGTTGACACAAAAAGGCAGCATAGGCAATTTGCATATAAGAATGGCTCGCAAACGAGCGGCTTGCTACTGCGAATCGGTTCTCATGGTCGACTTAAAAGAGCCGTTCAAAAGACTCGACTCGTTTGCGAACGGCACATCTCTACCTCAAGCTCCTGCTTCTCACGCAAGAACCATTTATCCTGTCAGTCATGCAACCTCATCATTCAAGGCATGAGACTTTGCTGAGTGCGCGGAGGTCTTTTTTATTTCTCTGAGTGATATATTTTTGGAATAACAGCAATCTAAAAACTCTGGCCTTTGGCTGTCTCCCAAAATTTTTTGAACGTGCCTCCTGTCCTTTGACTGATCCCTGAAGCAAAACTATATACATCACTGCTTCAAAAATGATACTGCTGTAACAAGAACAAATTTTCCTACATTTTTGTGAAATTTCATGAGGAGTGATTCAAATTTATTGAAGTTAGAGCGATAGAGGAAGAGCTTTTTCATTCTGTCTGCTCTCAGCTCCCACTCTAGCTGTGACAGAAGAGTTTGATCACGATTTCAATGCATTTCCATGGGACAAAAAAAATATTTTAAAAAGTATAAATGGTATGAAAAAGAAAAACAGTAGCAATAACATCCAGAAAAATCTGAAGGTTTTGATATATGAATTGTTGAAATGGCACAAAGTATGTAGGAGTAGTTTAATACTGTGGAACGGTGGAAGAAGTAAGAATAATAATAAGTATAAAGAAAATTACCAAAATGAAAAACAATAGTGTGAATGCTGTTAGCGTTCATATGAAAAAAAAAATTAACAATGACAATAAGAACTATTTCACTTTATATGAAAAAAAATCCTAACAATGGAAATGAGAATTATTTCACTTTAAGGAACTGACAATTTAAAATTGGCCTGTACAAGCGTTTATAAAATGCTCCATCCATATTCAGTCATCGTTCACAAAAGAATATCCGCGCCCATAATCGAAAAGCTCACTTCACACATAGATGCACGTATCAGGCCCTGGGCAGGCATCAGAGAATGAACACATCGGGAAATGAACGCATCAGAAAATGAACAGAAGGGGGTTTGTCATTGAACGCAGTGACCAGGTTAGCAGCCTCGAACACGTCCAAAAACAAGAGCAATCCGAGATTTCTGATATCCGCCAAGGGATGACGTTGATACAAACGCAAGATCTTTCTCTTTTGAAGATATCAGGCCCACCCATGCAACAAGTTTGAGTGAGATTTGCTAAAACACCCATTCTCGTCTTCCAATGACGTCTAAGTGAAAAGATTCTCTTAGGTCCGGTAAGCATTCATCAAGGGCTTTCATATGAGGTATTACTCAATATAGTTTGTATGATTTCAATATTTGACCTTAGAGTTGAAATTGTTGGTCCAGATCTGAATCCCGACACACAGATCCAGGTCTTCAACGATATTTTGAGACTGTTCCATCAGAGATGATCTAATTTGGATCAACATTTGGTGAAAATGCTGCAGTGGTATACAAAGAAATCGTCTCTTTGAGAAAGTTGATCCCTGATCTGGATCTGGATCCGAATCGAAGATTTTGACATGCATGATCACCATATTTGTAATGTACAATCCTTAGGCCAAGATCTACCTTTTGTGTAGGTTTAATCAAAATTAATCAAAATTAATCAAAATCAATCATTACTTTTGGAGAAATGTCACTGAGTGTATAAATAATAAAGATCCGGATCCAGAATCCAGATCTGGATCCAGATCATCAAAAAAATTTAATGGGGTCGTCCATGGACCAAGATCTACCTCTGGTGAAAATTTCCGTCCAGATCTGTCCAGTAGTTTCCGAGAAATCCTGTCCACAGACAAACTAACAAACAAACAGACGGGCAAATAAATAAACTGACTCGATCGCATAACCTCCTTGGCAGAGGTAACTAGGCTTATGCCGTCGGAGGCGACTGCTGGGGGTATATCCCCGAACGCCTCCAATTCCACAATCCTTGAATAGACCTTGAATAGGCTTTCATTACATCCCCGAACGCCGAATGGTGTGTTCGGGAATATTATGTTTTTGGTTCGACCGCCGCCGCCACGGCGCTACGTGTTAACGCGATAACTTCAGTAATATTTCAATTACAAATTTCAAGTTTTGCATATAAGTAAGTATCATAGAGAGGAAGAACTGATTCGATTTTGGACAATTTACAATTTCTACATTGGCCACCAGGGGCCAGAAACGGAAAAAATCACTGTTTTTATCATATCTCTGGAAATATTTGTTTGATTGACCTTAAATCAAGTGCACATGAAAGGTCATGACCTGAGGATGTGTCCCACGATGACATTATACCTGGTGGTTCAAAAGTTTGACACAAGGTGGAGCTTTGTCACATAAAATTCACCATTTTTGCAATATCTTTGGAACTATTTGTCCAATTGACATGAATTGACATGTGCAACTGCAAGGTCATGACCTCACAACGTATGACACATGATGACGTCATACGTGTATGGTTCAGAATTTTGCCATCAGGTGGCGCTTTGTGATGGAAAAATTACCATTTTGGCCATATCTTCAGAACCATTTGTCCGATTCACCTGAAATAGAGTATATATACTCAGCAACAAAAGTTTCTGTGACACCATTTATGTGTATGTTATAAATGACACGCAAAGATCTCAATGCAATCAATATGTTTATTTAACAGGAGAAACACTGACTTTTCAGTGCCAACGTCACTCAAAACGAAAAATGTCATTTTCATGCGTCATGAAGCACTTGTCTGACGTCTAACCAATTGTGACCTTCACACTTCAATACCGGGTGTGACTTCCTCGTGCCATGATGCAAGCAACGCATCTCCGGCGCATGGACCGAATCAGATGTGCCAGAAATTGCTGTGGGATGTCATTTCAAATCTGACGTAGACGTTGTCGCAATTCCTGGAGTGTAGCTGGCGGGTTATCCAACCGCCGCAAACGTCGATCCATCTCGTCCCAAAGATGCTCGATTGGGGACATGTCTGGGGATCTGGCTGGCCATGGCAGGACATTGACATGTTGTTGCATCAGATACTGCTGTACAATCCTTGCAACGTGTGGTCTGGCGTTATCATGTTGCAGCGTTATTCCGGGACCATGTAGCATCAAAAACGGTACCACCAATGGCCGTAGCACTTCATCGCGATATCTTTGACCTGTCAGATTTCCATCAATAACAAGCAAATCTGTTCTGTTTCTAGCCGTGATCCCTCCCCAAATCATGACACTACCACCTCCAAAACGATCAAATTCCTGAACACAGTTGTTGGCATAACGTTCTCCACGTCGACGGTATACACGTAAACGACCATCACATCGGTTAAGCATGAATCTTGATTCATCAGTGAAGAGTACAAGATCCCACTGACGTTGGATCCACCGTCGATGTTGTTGTGCCCACTGTAGACGCAGTCGTCGGTGTTGTACTGTGAGTATTGGACGTCTTGCTGGCCGACGTGGGACAATGCCAAAATGACGGAGACGGCGACGGATTGTCTGTGCAGACAGTCGCCTCAAACCAGGTATCGTTCTTGCAGTTATGGTTGCAGGTTGGAATCGATTTCGGAGATGGGTTGTTCGAATCCAGTTGTCCTGTCTGGGAGTGGTTACTCGTGGACGGCCGCTGCGAGGACGGTCTCTGACATGTCTTGTCTGCTGATGACGCTGCCATAAGTTCCAAATGGTGTTTCGGTGGACATTCAGGCGATGAGCAACTTCCCTCTGCGAGGTTCCGGATTCAATCATCCCAATGGCCCTCCACCGATCATTTTCAGACAGTCTTGGCATTTAGAGGGTAGAGTTCCTGATCCGAAATGGCTGTGTTTTCGATAAGTGATGCTTCCGTCGTTCATCAGGCACAATGTGAACATTCCAAAAATTCTCCTGTTTTATTGCCATCCACAAGCATGATTTACGCACATTTTCACGTGCAAAGTCATTTTCTCGCATTTTCATGATTTCCATTTCAATGTTGTGTTTACGTGTACTGTTTCAGTCTGATATCACCATGTATGACAATTTCATAATTGCGTTATGAAAAATAATTAACAATATTGGTGTCACAGAAACTTTTGTTGCTGAGTATAATATAATATATAATTATATTATATACGCTTTCATTATATTACATTATATACTCTATATAATATAAGAGTATATAAGGAGAGAAATTGAGAGAGTTAAGTGGTAGGAGTAATTGCAAGGAGAAGGATACATTTGACCAGACCTGTCACTCTTTTTAAGACCTGTGAAGCTTTTGGTGGATTTTTGCCTGTGTTGGAGCATATTCCTCACCCAGAACATCACCATCTCAAGGGACTGTAAATATTATTTTTCTTGTACATGATTGATCTTGGTCAGTAGTATAAATTTTAGTCTTTGTTGAATTAAATCTGTTTTAGTTTTAAAATTTTGTCTGTCATCCCTTGCTGTCTTATACGTCGTGGCAAATTGGGGCCATAACACTGTTCAGAATATTGACAGGCTCCCTGATGAGGCAGATGAATTTTTGTGGTATGAGGCATGGATTATATAATCAGCCAAATACACAAGGGCGAAATTATATAACGGTTCTTTTCCTTCTTCATTATTTCTTGTTGTTAACATCAAGTAAATGGGCAGCCTTAAATGCACTCACATGTGTTATCTATTTATGGAAATAAAAGGCGTGATGAAATTGATCATATGTGCACAGAATTAGTTTCAAGACTATAAAGTGTCCCGTAGTAACCAGCGACAAACCAGAAAAAAAATGAGTAATTGCACGGTGCAAGATGTGTGGAATTTTTTGATTGAGTGCCAGCGGTGGCAGATCGAGAGGTCCTTGCCATGCACGCATACGAGCAGCAGCGATGACTTAGGTTTTTATCTGGCCGAGTATATGTGGCAACGTAAACAAAGTGGTGTCGACCACTTTACTCAAATTTTAGCGGACATCCTGCTACTGTACACGCCACCTAAGAGTATGTAACACCAAGACGACATCAATAGAATAATGATAAAGCCAACTTCAATGTAAGTTCCAAACTTAATGTTTTTAGGCGCTAGGTAAGCTTAAGCGCGCAAATTATTATTCAAGCAGAGGTCCAGATGTGAATAACAACACCCCACAGTGACACAAATTGCTAGGTGTTGAACACACTAGCACACAGGAACTGAGCGCTCGCCCTCGCTGCATGCACATGCCTATGTGATATCATGAACTATGTATACATTGAGCATGCCCCAGTATTGTCAACAGTGTCGTGGCTGCCATCATTATAAGCTAGTAGCATGTATAGCCGCTCTAGAAATTAAAGTGTAAATTATCTTTACTGGATGTGCGCTCAATATTTTTTACGCCCGAATATTTCACTTGCTGTCTAAAAATTAAGGTCAGCCGAAAAAGTTGTGATTTTTTTTCAATTTTTTTGCTGGAGGTTGTGTGTGGTACTCTGACCATAATTTCTTTTATGGCAAGAATCGCAATCTGCTCACCTTTTGTGAATCGCCACTGTTTGAAAGCTGGTCTTTTCCGGTGTTGCTCGCTAGTTTCTTCTCACATGATATACGATTTGTAGGGCCAAAAAAGCGCATGGTGAACATTATCTTATCGCGGCACTGAACGAGCTCATGGCTTTTATCCAGGCACGCTGGATTCCCTTTAACCTAGACACACATGCCCCAAATCCATCATCTCATCTTTAATACTAATGCTTTTGACTTTACGTTACAATGTACATCATGAATTAACGCGTAGTGAGGTCAGTGGCTGGGTAGGCAGGATCAGCCAGAGCTTATATCGCATAGTACATGCATGCAAAAATATATTCAGTATTAAAACCACTGAAAAATCAATCAAGCTGCCGCTGTTAAAGCATCAGCGGATTATGGCGTGCACACAGTTACTTGCACATTGTTATCGTACACAGCTGTGCATAGGCGTATATGATGTACCTACTACATCGATTCCAAACTGACAGGAATTCTACTTGTCTCCAATAGTCATGCCGCAACTACTCCTTTGTAAGTGCAATTTATGTCCCCCGAGGGGACATATAGCGTTTGTGACAATTCCTGTGCGCCATGATTGTTATCGTGCGCCGTACCAAATGACGTCACGCACTTTTTATGAACATTTATGAAGATATCATTACGAAACTTTTCATACACACATATCTGGTCCCGAGGTAGGTTGCTTTTGAATTTCGGCCAAATCGAAAAGGCTCTCTAGCGCCACCAAGAAACATTTTATTGGCACTTACACGGCCACCACGACCGGTAGGAAAGTCATAGAGAGATGGAACAAAGACTATATTGTTCATCTAATCAAGGCCTAAAAATCAAAAATCGACACCCATGACCTAAATCGAACAGGAAGTCCGCAATTTGCATATCAAAATTTCCTTTTTCCCCTAAATTGGTCTCCAAAAACTTCGACATTCCTTCATATCTTCTAAAGTACTCAACTCAGAGGTTTCATATTGCACATGTGTGACAACCATGATGGCTAATTTGATAAAATTAAAACAATTATCCCCACAGGTCACAAAATGGCTCTTTAGCGCCACCTAAAAACATTATATTGGCACTTACATAGTCATAAAGAGTCATAGAGAGATAGAACCAACACTATATTGTTCATCTCATCAAGGCCTAAAAATGGACAATCGACACCCATTACCTAAATTGCACAGGAAGTCCGCAATTTGCATATCAAAATTTCCTTTTTCCCCTAAATTTGATCTAAATTTGCTCTTGCACAAACGCGAACTCCTTTAAGGGCGTTTATCATATCGATCCCAAATGCAAAGATGACAAAACACACACTGCCGATGAAAACTACCGTACAATTTTATCAAAAGTTGAACGGCTTGGGTTTTATGAGGCGTCAAAGATGGGGTCCCCACCCACTTCCACTGCCTTTTTTCCATGCGTACGGAAATTCCAACCTAAATATGACCCCTTAAACATGCTCAAAAACCTCACGCACTTTTTATGTACATTTATGAAGATATCATTACGAAACTTTTCATACGCACATATCTGGTCCCGAGGTAGGTTGCTCTTGAATTTCGGCCAAATCGGAAAAACAACAGCTGCGCACCCGGGGGACACCAGTCGGGGTCGCGGGCGACTGACTGGACTGCGTCTAGTTGCCTATTCCTAGCAGGTGCTGCCATTGGTAGCAGAGTCCAGTTAAGGTAACAGTTTGCAAATTGCTTTGCATACACCTTGAGACAAACCCACAACAAATGCTAGCAACTGGAGTGCTCAGCAATTGTTCAAAAAAATTAAAATTGGATGTGGTTCCAACCAAGAATTCTACTTAATGCTGTGGAATGATCATGATTCGAAGTAGCCAGGCCCATTCCAGTGGGTATTGGAATTTCTCTTATCAAGCAGGCCATACTCAACCTCAAATTTGCATTACCTTGCCAGTTGCCAATGCTTCATGTTTGCCCAATAATTTGGCAGTAATGTCTTTGCATAATTGTACACTTATTAGTCCCCTACTTTGGGTAGAGTTATGATTGCAGTGCAAGTTATCACTTGCTTGGCAAGTAAGCCTTGGATTGCTTGACATTATCAAACTCATGTCCTCAAGATGTGGCTGATCTTGTGTACGCTCAGCAATGCCATGGTGCGGTGACATGTTGCTGATACTTCACAAATATTTACCCCGCTTCAGCCAGCTAGCTTGTGCTTTGGTCATTTGCCCATCATTTCATTCAAAATAGTTTGTTTCTGCCTGCTCAGAATGTCCTACAGCTTTTAACCCATTTAGGCCTGAGGCCTATTCAAAAAACGCCTATGAAAACCTTTGGGCGATTTTGAGAGGAACTCCTAAAACCTGAGGTTTTCTGGAAAACAGCACCCAGGTGTCAACGTCTAGTAAAAAGCTGATATCTCAGCCTCTGTAGGAGATAAAAACAAAATTAAAAAAGTATTTGAGAGCTTACACCGGTGGCTTTCATAAGAAATGTTTTTTTTGTGCAAATCTTCTTCACAGTATTTAAAACACTGAACACACTATAACAAACTATAAAATATAATAAAACCAATAAAATAAATAACACATCTCTATCAACATAGTATGCACAGCTCAAATGGAATAAAGAGGCCTAATAAATAAATCTATAAGCTCTGCACTAGAGAATAATAAACATTTTTTCTTTCTCTGGAACAGGTGGCTGCAGTGGTGGAGCTACAGGGGGGGCGAAGACACGTCCCTTTTAGTCCTGGCTAGATCTCAATCATTTTCCTTTATTGACGTCTTTTTCAATTATTATAATTGGAAACTGAAGACACGGTTTCTCTCCACATGTGATCTAACAGTGATGAAATCATGGCCTAAATTCATCACAGTGGCGGGACAGAGAATTGGGTGCACAAAACAGCCGTTTAAAACAATTATAAATCCTGACCTGTTCTCAGTCATCTTCATGATTAACGAAAGGTTCACTCCGAGAGCACTCCACACTTAAAAGGTGCTGCTTGTCCTCCCCGATTCAGTAATACCACAATCAATCCTCTGGACGCGTATTTGCTGTATTTAAATTTATTTGAAATTCTTTATTAGGAACAATCCCTTGAGATGAAACCATCTCGTTTTCGAGGGTGTCCTCTTAATACAAATACACTTCATAAAGACAGACAATATTATACAGACAAATCAACTTGACAGAAAAACAAAAGAACACAAAACAACACAGCATATACGAGAACAAAACAGCAAGACACAAAGACAACACACATGGATCATTGCATAATTGTTCTATTATTATGATATTGATGATTAGTGAAAGCAAGAGCAGGTAGTTTCAAGATGAGAGGACAGCGCAGTTTTGAACAATTGAAAAGACGTTATCGAACGGATATGGACAGGTAGGTTGTTCCAGTCACAGGGAGCCTTAAACATAAATGATTTTTTGCCAGCTGATGTGGGTATATTAAAGTAAACCTGTGAACAGTGTCTAAGTTGATGTGATGATGTGTATGGTATGAGCAGTTGTTTCAGATATTGTGGGTAGGTAAAGTGAATGCATTTAAAGATAAACTGCAGCCAGTGCTGCTGTCTTCTTGAAGTGGTATATGGTAGGTTGAGGTTTTCATACAGGGTACAGTGGTGGGTCGTATATGGACAGTCAAGGATAAATCTGCATAGGCGGTTGTATACTGTATTGAGAGGGAGAAGGTTTGTTTTAGGGGTGGCAGTTTGGTACACTATGTCTGCATAATCAAGAATTGTTAATATGAGTTGTTGAACAAGTTTTTTTCTTACTGTAAAAGTAAAACATTTTTTGTTACGGTAGAAAACACCAGTGCTGAAGTTGATTTTCCAGACAATGTTATCAATATGAAATTTAAATGATAGATTAGGGTCAAGCCAAAGGCCAAGATATTTAATTTGTTGAACTTTAAACAGTTGAGTACCATCAAGGCAAGAAATATTTAAAGATTGATTGTTAGTTTGTGCTGTAAGATTTTGTTTGGTACCAAAGAACATCAGGTTTGTTTTAGTTTTGTTGATAAGTAATTTATTCGCTATGAGCCATGATTCTAGATAATTGAAATTGACCTGCAATGTTGACTGAGTCTGTGAAAGGTTAAGTTGTGAAGTATATATGACTGTGTCGTCAGCATAGAGTTGACAGTTACAGCCAGAGAAAAGGGAAGGAAGATCATTAATAAATATTGAAAACAAGAGTGGTCCTAGGGTTGAGCCCTGCGGCACGCCATGTTCCTGAACTACTAGGTCGGATTTGGTGCCCTGAATGACAACACAATGTTTTCTATTGTGCAGATATGCATTAAACCAAAGTAAGGAATTTCGTGTCATACCAATACAATATAGTTTGTCCAGTAGTAGGTAGTGATCAACAAGGTCAAATGCCTTAGTAAGGTCAATAAATATTGCACCGGTAATTTTGCGATTAGCAGATGCAGAGTGTATGTCGTTGGTAAGTTTAAGTAGGGCAGTAGTTGTTGAGTGATTTGGACGAAAACCAGATTGAACAGGAGACAGGATATTGTGTTTGGTGAGATAAGTGAACAGTTGGTAGTAGATTAATTTTTCGAAGACTTTAGCTATTGAACAAATAATTGATATTGGTCTGTAGTTGTTGGGATCAAGTTGGTTGCCTGCTTTGTGGAGTGGTGTGATACTTGACCATTTCCAAATAGAGGGTATGTCATGGGTAGAGAGGGATAAATTAAAAAGGTCGAAGAGAGGGTACATGAGAATGTGTTGCGCAAGTTTCAAAAATTTGGCTTCAACACCATCTAAGCCGGGACTACTGCATGCTTTAAGCTCTTTGATTGCATTCAGGACTTCAACAGGTGAGACTCTCCTGAAGGAGAATGTGCTGGGGCAACGTGGTGTATTGTTAAGGACATAGGGATCAGATGTAGCACTGCAGACTGAGGAGAAGTGTTGATTAAAGGCTTGAGCTACTGGAAGAGGATTGTGTAATATGGTGTTGTTGACTTTTAGCTGATTATGATGAACAGATTTGTCAGGTGCATTGGTTAGTGTTTTAATTTTTTTCCAGAATTGCTTAGGATTTTTATAATCGCTGGTAAGGGATTCATTATAGCAATGTGATTTTGAGTTTCTAGTAGCAGTTTTGCTTTTGTTTCTCAGCAATCTGTATGTCTCCCAGTCAGCAGGATCTCTTGTCCTGCGATACACAGCCCATGCTTTGTGTCTCTGCCTGAAGGTGCTTATAAGATCAGATGTGATCCAAGGAAGATGACTGCCCTTGACTTTAATAGTTTTGAAGGGGGCATGTTTGTCAATAATTTTTGTAAGTTCAGAGTGTAAAAATTCCCATGCATCGTGAACATTAGAAATGATTTTGTAACGGCCCCAGTTAATAGAGATTAGATCATGAATAAATGGGTCAATATTGAGTTTCTTATCTTGCCTAATTTTGATTAGTTTTGGAGGGAGTTTGGGTAATTTAATTTTCCAAATGCAAAAAATAGTGCAATGGTCACTAAAGCAGTCAGACATGATTCCTGATTTGATGTATCTATTAGGATGTGACAGCAAAATCCAGTCCAGTAAGGATTGACAAGTAGGCGTGACTCGAGTGGGCACACTAATAAGTTGTGCTAAGTTCAAAATCCTATTAGTGTTCTTAGCTGTATTAGAGGATCTGTCTGCCCAATCCTTATTAAAATCTCCCAGGAGTACCAGCTCATTTTTATCTTTGATGGAGTTGATGGTGGATACTATACAGTTAAAGGAATCAGCTGGAGCTGAAGGGGGCCTGTAAATGTTTCCAATAATTAAATATTTGCTTTCGTGTAGTATGACTTTCACAAAAATACTTTCAAAATGTAAAGGCTCAACTGTGGGCACAACTAGCTCAGAAGCAAGATTGGATGAGACGTATGTGACTACACCTCCGGCCCTTGTGCCTCTATCTGCTCTATATAGGACATAGTTTGTTAATTTGATTTCATTGTTAGATATCTTGTCGTTGAGCCAGGTTTCAGATAATGTAATTATATTAGGTTTGTGTTGCTCAACCCATGGTCTAAATAGATCAATTTTATGTTTAAGGCTCCTGATATTGATGTGTATAATTTTGAGCCCTTTCGCACTATCCATATAGATATTTGCAGTTTAGGAGTACTGTCACAAAACCACCTGCATAGATCACAAAGTGCAGTGTGTTGATGATTACATACATGAGGCAGACATATATAGACAGGACATGCACAAGACAAACATAAACAAACACATAAACAAAAAGAAATGGTACCCAAGATAACAAAAAACAAAAATAACCCAAGGCCATCCATGTTAGCCTTAAACCCATAGGCCCAAGCATGCGGGTGAGTTGTCCAAAGTTAAACGCATTTCCCTAGCCAAAATGAGAAGAGAAAAAAATAAAATAAAAAAATAATGGTAATAATAATAATGGAAAAAAGAGGAAAAAAATTTACGTTATTCAAAATTGCATAGCCTACTTGTCGACTCTCACGCAAATGGCTTGAGCTGCATGCTTGTTATAACCTAGGCTATTTAACTGCCGAGTGCCACTGTTTTATTTATTTATTTTTTTTAAAATCAACCCACGAAATCCCGAGAGTGAAAGTCCGCATTTCATTGGAACACGGACCAGTTCAATCACACGAAGCACTGGCCAATTAATAAGTAAATTATATCTCTCAACTGAATTTAGGCCATGATTTCATCGCTGTTAGATCGCATATGGTGAGAAACCGTGTCTTCGGTTGCTAATTGCGATAATTGGAAAAGACTTCAATAAAGGAAAATGATTGAGATCTAGCCAGGACTAAAAATTTTCTTATGTACCAAAGGGGGACCCAGCAGAAAAAGTTTGAGAACCACTGCTCTAAAGGCATGCTGTCATTAGCCTCTGGTCTTTGGGTTATGCCTGCATCATTGGTTTTGGGGGATTTTAGCAGCTTTAAGATTCCTCATATTTTGCGATCGTGGCATTTTTACTTTTATATCAATTTATTGAGTATACAACATTATCTCATGGTATATCCCCAGCACTGCTTTCACCGGCTGTTCTCCACTAATTGCCTGGTTGTGTGTTCCCTCCATGTCTGCGGTTGGGCCCTGCCCTGAGCATGCTGCTGCTGATCTTCGCCATCATCACCATCTGACCCTCTGCCCAAATGCTGCCCAGTCTCCACCATTGGAACATGGTCTGCTCCATGGTGTCTATCCAGCAAACTAAAAATCCTGGACTGCTTGTCAAATGAACTGTTTTGCATTATGGCAACCATGAACTCATACCTTGGGCTGGTCACAGACGGATGGACCACCCCTCTTAAGCCTGGTTCCTCTCAATGTTTCTTCCAATTTTTATTCACTTAGAGATTTTTTCCTTGCCACTGTTGCCATTGGCTTGCATTTGAGGAGATTCAGGCCAGGGTTTACCAAAGTGGCAATATTTTATTATTTTTTAAATGTGCAATTCTGATGAAACAAAAGGTTTCTCTCGTATCAAGTAAAATCATGACAACATGGCGGTTATCTCGGACATAGTCGCTCTGCATTCATCTTTGCACTCCACTACCGTCTCGCATGTCGCGCAGAATATCTTCCTTTCACATTGGCAGGTTGTCCAGTGACACTGCATAGCTCATGCCAACTTGTCCACCGCTACACAACTCATGATAAAGATTACAATTTCTCTTTCAAACAATTATACCAGCCATCAGGCTGTCTCTACTCAATACGCATTATAGCATATTTCTCAGCAATCAGCTTCAACTGAAATTCTGACAGCCACTGGGATGTCACTACACATAGAACATAACATGACAAGACATTCACCCCAGCGAAGCTCACCATTTTCCGATCTCTAAAGTTTCCCAAACACTTCAGATGCTTGTCCAGTAAATCGTTCATATAGTATATTTCTCTTGTATTGGCATGAAGAGAAATCATGCTTGCTGCAAGGTTGTCACTTCACATGGCACGCTTCATTGTATCTTTCTCTTTTACTAGCACCAGGAGAAATCGTGCCAGCCGCCGGGTTGCCACTACACATAATATACTACAGATAGTATATTTCTCTTGTATTTGCTTTCGGTTCCACACTTGGGCAGGCAGGGATCTCTCAAAACAGAGCCATGTCGCCAAATCCAATGTATGCTTGTAAGCTAATATGCCTGTGTGCTTTCAATGAATGTTCTCTTTTTGACAAAGATTTGAAAATAATTTCTTTTTTAGCAAGAAATACAGAAGAGGTAACACATGTGGAACACAGTTAAGGAACATAACTTAATTCATGACCAAGTTCTATGCAAAATACAATTACTAAAATATAATTTCATTGTCATGCATAACGATAATTGAAAACACATTGCGGATGACAAGGTAAAGATATTGCGTGAGTAAAAATTGAGTAATTTTAGTGTTGTTTTGAGTTCATTTAGGGTTTATTAATCTTTGCCAGCTGCTAATAAGAAATATAAAAAAAAATTATTTGGGATGGTTCTTTCTTGCCAACGCAGCAAGGCTTAAACAATGTTTACGGAGTTAAATGCTATGAATTCCTATCCCACACTTTGTGTGTAAGAAACTGGGTCATAATCCGACAGCCAGTTTGATTTATTTAACATAGAAGAAACAGACAAAAGTGCAGAATGTTGAGGCTGATATCGTGCGAAAAAAAGAGGGGTAATGTAAACAATTTAATTTCAATTTATTATTTTCTAGGAAAAAGGTCACAGGTTAAAAATATTCAACAAATAGATAACAATTACAAGCAGCTGACTGGAGGAAGTGATTCATCCTAATTGAGAAAATATACCTTTTTATCCCTTTATCGCTTTTATTAAGCGGGGGATATAGCATTGGGCTCCGTCCGTACGGATACATAAAATTGAGGTGGCGGGGGATATTGCCATGTTAGTGGCAAACACTTGTCTTGCAGCGGTAGGATTGTGAAAATGCTCTCAGTAGCCTGCTTTCTTAAATACGTAACTTTATAAATGACTGTTGCCTTGCCACATATTATAAGTCGCAGTGCATTCTGTTAAATAAATAGGAACTCTAGCGACTTTAATTCATTACTACAAGCATTTTTCAGCCTTATATACCGTAAAAATTTTTAGAATGTTGGGACAAATCGAAATATACAATCAGCGATGCCAATATGATGCCAGTATGTCTTTGATAGCCAAATACACTGCCTGGCTAAAAAAAGTCACCACCTAGATTTAACTAAGCAAGAGCTTTCCATTGGATAATTACTGCAGTTATTAATACGTTTCAGCTGGCAACAAGTTATTTACCCTTATGGATGCACTATGTAGCTTCTCATTTCTTGACTCCCTAAAGCCCCATGTTCCCCTGACGATAAAGCTGGCGTTACGGAAATTTCAAATGACATGCTGTGAGTCGCTGACCCTTAAACGCATAATGGCCTTCAAGCTGACCCTGTTTAAGATCGCTTTATCAATAATCACACAATTTATTTTCAGAAGAAACAAGACCAATGTATAAGCCTGCGATTATTTAGAAAGTCTTAACAGATTACTGAAGGGTAACATGGACAACACACTTAATAGTGATGTTGTATGGATGGAAAGAAAAGAAACAATTATAAAAAATAATTAATCCAATGTTATCCATGAATTCTATCTCCCGTTGTAAGGGTTCTGTCTGCTGGATGACTCACGGCTAACCAGCAGACTCTAAAACCCGGGACTGGAGTTAGGACTCATGTGCAAGGCTGCAGAGTGACGAATAAGTTTAATGAAAAGAAGAGCAAATTAAAGCTGCAAGCAGCGTTGAGCGGGCGCTCGCAACCTTGTGCACGTTGGGGGTGGTGGTGAGATGCTGATGGGTGCAGGTGTGCACTCATGACCATTGTTGATGTATATATCAATTTTCATGAGGTTATGACATCGTTAAAGCCATGAAAAAGCCAAATGTAATTAAATGCCGAGGGATCGATAGTCGCCATGCCGGCAGACGGAGACCATTGCTGGTAGCTTCCCAGCGTTCATAATGTAGCTTCAAGAACTTGGTCTGCATGTCACAAAAGTGGAATGAAATTGGTAGGGTCAACTATGTTGGATCAATACATGGTAGAGTAAAAAAGGTCACTTGCTGTTACCAACAAGGGGCGCTATGAGTAAGGTGGGATATTAATATATGGGAGCGTTCAGGGTGGAGCCATCATCATATTCAAAAAATTTGAAGCTGTTAGGATAAAGTATGTGGGTGTGAGAGCCGTCGGAAAATGGATGGCGAAATCACGAAAAGTTGCCAAAGTTTGTTACGCTCTAGCAGCCACGCCGTTTGACCTACAGACATTCTTTGAACATGTCTTGATCAAGATGGTCTCTAGATGATCTATACCAAATGGGAAGTCATTTGGGCAAAATCCCTAGGAGGAGTTTGTTAAAGTACGAGGTGAGGAAATCGCCGGTAATCAAAAATTCTAATCAAAATGGCCGACTTCCTGTTGGGGTTGGACCATTGATGTCAGAGATTTATTTGTGCGGATTGTTGTGTGTGTACCGAATTTCTTTGGCCTATTACAAATTAAACCCAAACAGGAGGCTGTTTTGAAAATTGGTAGGTGGTGCTATTTCGCCATTTGGCCACACCCATGAACGACCAGCCAAAAATATTGAATTTCTGATCCGTCCGTTCGAATGTGTAAAGTTTAGGGTGTTTTCGAATAATGAAAGCTGCAAGCAGTGATGAACGGGCCTCGCACCCTTGTGCACGTTGGGGTGGGGGGGAGGGGGGTGGCCATGGGGGGTGGATCCTGTCGGGTGCAGTTGTGCATTGAATACAATTGGATAGTGGCAACCTGGTTAAAGAGGCTGCGAGGACTGCTTTGTTGAAATTTTGTTGGGGCGCGCTATGGAGCCACTTTGCCCCCCCATGGGCAACACCCCTATCATATGTAAGTGCTCGCCATTCGTATCAATTTTAATGAGGTTATTAGTTTGTTAAAGCCATGAAAAAGCCAAACTTAATTTGATGGCAAGGGATCAATAGTCGCCATGTTGGCAGACGAATGCCATTGCTTGTAGCTTTCCACCGTTCATAATGTAGCATCACCAACTTATTGTGCAGGTCTTAGAAGTGGAATAAAGTTTGTAGGGTCAATGTTGGATCGGTGCATAGTAGAGTCAAAAAAGATCACTTCTATTTACCATCGGGGGGCAGTATGACAATTATGGGATAATTTCATGTAGACGTGTTCAGGGCGGGACTGTGAAGTTTGGGGGGGGGGGGCAGATTGGACGATAAGCATTGAAGTTACCGCAACTTCGCCACCAGTACGGCATTTAACGCTTAGTGGATCTTTTGATAACTTTTGGTGGGAAACTAGTCTGGCTGACACACACCGATTTTGAAGCTGATCTGATAAATCCTGTGGGAGGAATTTGTAAAAATACATAGCGTGCAAAACACCAAAAATGGCCACTTAATTCAAAATGGCGACTTCCTGTCGAGTTTAATAATAATAATAATAATACATTTTATTTGTATTTGCACTTTACATTTCAAAAGAAATCTCAAAGTGCTACAGAGATGAAAAGACAAAAATATCAGATAAAATTTAAGAGACAAGACAGCACAACATAAATAGGAAGCAGATAATAAAAAAAAAAAGCAGAGAACAACTGGGAGAGTTCATCAGCTAAAAGCCCGAGAGAAAAAGTAGGTTTTTAGGCCCCGTTTAAAAGTGTCCACAGTTTGAGGTGCTCTCAGGTAATCAGGGAGGGCATTCCACAGCCTGGGAGCAGTCACACAGAAAGCCTGATCTCCCATAGTGCGAAGCTTGGTCCTGGAGGGTTTTAGGAGGTTTGCGTTAGCCGAGCGAAGGGAACGTGAGGAGATCTGAGGAGTGAGGAGTTCCTTGAGATAGGGGGGAGCATTTCCGTGTATTGGGTGAGGATAGAGATCTTGAATTCAATTCTGAATGAAACAGGGAGCCAGTGAAGTGACTTGAGGATGGGGGTGATGCGTTCGTATTTGCGCACCCTCATCAGGATCATAGCAGCACTATTCTGAATATATTGAAGTTTCTGGAGGCAGCTGCTAGTCATCCCGATGAGGAGTGCATTACAATAATCCAGCCTGGAGGAGACAAAGGCGTGGACAAGCTTCTCTGCATCTGATAGGGTAATGGTTGAGCGGAGTTTGGAGATATTCCTTAGGTGATAGACGGCTGTTTTGCACAGATGTGTGATGTGGGCCTCGAAGGTAAGGTGGGGGTCCATTCTATCACCCAGGTTGGTGACTGATGTGGAGAGAGGAATTTTCTGACCGGAAAAAGTGATGCTGGTAATGTTGGATGACCAGACTTGGTGCGGTGTAACGACTAACATGGCTGCAGTCTTTGAACTGTTTAGCAGTAGAAAGTTAAGCTTCATCCACACCTCAATCTCCTCCAGGCAGATGGCTAGTGTGGTTAACGGCGGGGCTGCAGAGGGAGTGGGGTTGGCTTTGATGTATAGTTGAGTGTCATCAGCGTAGCAATGAAATATTCCATGCCTGCTGATGACACGACCAAGAGGGAGCATGTAGATAGTGAACAGGATGGGGCTCAGGACTGAACCTTGAGGGACACCACAAGTGACGTGATGATTGTGGGATTTGGCAACATGCTCTGTTCGGTTTGTAAGGTAGGAAGTGAACCAGCTATGGGCAGTGCTAATGAGTCCAACGGTGCTGTGCAGACGGTGAAGGAGGATGTTGTGGTCTACGGTGTGAAAAGCTGCTGTAAGATCCAGAGGGATTAGGAGAGATGGAGAGCCAGTGTCTGCTGTAATTAAAATGTCATTGGTAACCCTGACCAGAGCTGTCTCAGTGCTATGGCAGGGGCAGAAACCGGAATGAAAAATTTCATATAATTTGTTGCGTTTAAGATGATCCTGTAGTTGGGCGGCAACCGCTTTCTCCAGTACTTTGGATAAAAATGGAAGGTTAGAAATGGGCCTGTAGCTGGCAAGTATTTCTGGATCTAAGGTGGGTTTTTTGAGAGTAGGTCTGATTACAGCAGATTTAAGTGCAGGAGGAACATGTCCGGTCTTGAGGGAGTGGTTAATGATCTGGGTAATTACAGGACTAATGGCTGAAAGGTTGGATTTCACCAGAGCAGTGGGAAGAGGATCCAGGGTACAGGTTGATGGCTTCATCCTCCTGATGATATCTTCAGCCTCTCGCTGTGTGATGGAGGAAAAACAGCAAAGAGGCTGGTCAATTCCAGACTGAGGGTCAGCGGTCGGGGCAGGTATGACAGCAAAGCCGGAAAGGAGAGAGCGGATGTTATCAACCTTGTGCCTGAAAAAGGTAATGTAGCTATCACACTTTTCCTCTGTGGCTTCTGAGTGTGACGGAGTGTGCGGTTTGAGAAGGTGGTGTATAGTAGAAAAAAATTGTTTAGAACTGCCAGGGCTATTTTTAATGATATTGGAATAAAACTGAGACCGTGCATCACTGAGGGACTTGGCGTAGACCTTCCGGTGTTCTCGGAAGGCTAGTTTATGGACAGTCAGTCCCGTTGCCTTGAAACGCCGCTCAAGGGCACGCCCAGCCGTCTTCATCTTCCGCAGCTCGCAGGTGAACCAGGGGGCTGAGCGCGAGAAGGAGGCAGTCCGAGATTTAAGAGGGGCATGGTGGTCCAGGAGACTGCTCAGAGAATGACTATAAAAGTCCACTGTTTCAATAACAGAAGGAAAATCTGCTGAGCTGGAGGAGAGATGTTGGAGGTCCCGGGCCAGGGCATCAGGATCAATGTTCTTCAGGTTCCTGAAGTGGATTTGCCACTTGGGCTTGCCATGGGGGGATGGGAATGGCAGCTCCATGGAGATGGTCTTATGGTCAGACACACCCAGCTCGTAGACCTGCAGATTGCTAATGGTGGCGGAGTTTGTGATGACCAGGTCCAGTATGTGTCCCCTAGAATGTGTGGGGACATCAAAATGCTGTTGAAGGTTGAGGCAGTCCAGCAGTTGAAGGAAGTCGGCAGCAAGGTGACAGGATGGAGTGTCAACATGAATGTTTATATCTCCAAGAATTATAATATTTCCAGAGGTCGTGCAAAGTGAGGTGAGAAGGTCATGTATTTCTGAGAGGAAGACTGCATTTGGTTTGGGGGGCCGTAATGGTCATGGTCATAGGGAAGGGGGGCTTAAATTTAAAAGCCAGGCATTCAAAGGAAGACTGGGTTGAGAGAGGGATAGGAGACAGCTCCAGGTCCTGCCGGTGAATAACAGCAAGGCCACCACCACGACCAGTGCTGCGGGCTTTCTCCAAATAGGTGTAACCTTGAGGACAGGCTTCATTTAATGCAGCATATACATCAGGCTGGTGCCATGTTTCTGGAAGGCACATGAGGTCAAGCCCTTCTTCCATTATGTGTTCTTGTATGAGGGAGGATTTGTTATTGATCGATTGTGCATTAAAAAGTGCTACTTTAACTTTTTTTGCTGAGGTGAATCTCTGTAAAGGTCTTAATACAGTAAAATCCACCCCACGCACAGTATAGTCCACTCCACGTTTTCGGTCCCGCTGGGTATTCAGAGATCTCGCGGTGTTTCCGGTGTTGGTGTGCGGAGATCTCGCAGGGTTTCTCGAGCAATTTCCATGCAGCGCGACAGGTCTCTGATGAAGTGTTGGACGTGCGACAGTGGACCAGATGGTAGGAATAGTCGGAGCAGAGTAAAATGACTGATGGTAAACAAACTTTCGACGGGAGCTCCTATGAACGTAGCGGGGTCGGCAAAGAAGTCCAAGTTTTCTGATAGCCGAGATGCATATAGGAGAGGTGTTGTTGTATAGTTTCAACAGTTGCGAGATGGAATATTTGAGCATTCTGGACACCGAGAGTATTTGCATGGGGCTAGCCGTAAGCCAACAGGCACGGAGAGCTAACTAGAAGCAATCGGCTGCAGTTGAAGTCTCACCACAGTGAGTCCGAAGGAAAAGTAAAAAGTAAGTAAAAAAGTAAAAATTTCCCAATAAAAAGTAGCTATTTTAAAAGTAGGCTAAAAATTGCAAGTAGTCCAAAAGTAAGTAGTTTTCGCGTTTTAGGTGGAGAAGCGGCGATCAAACAAACGCCAGCGTCCTCTCCCCCTCGTCTTCTTGGACTGACGCAAGGTTTAGGCGATGGGTCTTCGAGTCTTTTTTGTGTGTCCGGGCATGGTACACATATGTACTGATTTTCATGCATGTCGGTGAAATGTGCCGTGGGGGCACATAGTACATGTTCAGGCTCAGACCCTTAACACAATTATGAAGTATTAGACAGATATGACCAAGGACACTGAGGGTCATTCCATGTCAGATCACCCAATGGATGTCACCCCACCCCCTCAGATTTTGCTCAAATTTGGTTTCTAGGGTGATTTTGGCTGGCAAAGCTGAAATTCCAAATATTAGCTCAATTCGACCAGTGGTTTCTGAGTTATGGCCCACCCAATTTGGCAAAAATTGCCCAAAATGGGGTACTGGCTGATGTTTGACCACCCATATCTCAGCAACCGGTGGGGTAACCACAATAAAATTGGTGTCTTTGAACTGGAAATTCACCAGGGAATCCAAATCTGATTTGATTAGATTAGATTTGATGTAGGAAAAAAATAAAATATGATGACCTTGACCTTAACCATGTTGACCTCGGGTCAAAGTAAAGGTCAAAGGGTCATTATATTTTATTTTTACCCCACATCAAATCTAAGGCCAGATTTGGATTCCTTGGTGAATTAACAGTGTAAGACACCAATTTTATTGTGATAGCCCCACTGGTTTCTGAGATATTGGTGGTCAAACTTCGGCCGGTAACCCTGTTTTGGGCGATTTTTGCCAAATTGAGTGGGCCATACTTCAGGAACCACTGGTTGGATTGAGCTAATATTTGGAATTTCAGCTTTGCCTGCAAAAATCACCCTAGAAACCAAATATGAGCAAAATCTGAGGGGGTGGGGTGACAATTTTGATTTTTTTTGGGTGATTTGATATGGAATGACCCCTGAAGTTAAGGCCACTTTCCTGCGTTTTGGCGAATCATTCGCACTGGGCGCAACGCTGTTTGACGATATGATCTTCAGAATGTAGTATTACCAAGGTGTTAAAGGTACACTCGGCTCCCGCAGATTTGTTAAATTTTTTAAAAATTCTTATTCTACCTCTACAGTGATCGATAGAGCTATGAAACAAAAGATGTTTGACACTGTAGTGAAAAAAATATGTCTATCCTGTAAGGGGCAAGAGCTAAAAAACAACAGCCAATCAAATGTACGACCAACTCAAATGATACAGTTGTCAATCAAACCCGATCCGCACAGGTTTTCAGGCATGACTTTGGAAGCATCATGGTGCGCTGTGATTGGTGGTGGGCGTAGCAGCATTAAACTGCAGGATTTAAAAGTTCCGCCCTCAAACCCATGGGTGCCTAGTGTTACTTTAAGGCCTCGCTGACTAAATTTGAGTCAGATGTGGTGAATGTGCTCAGAGCAGCACATTGAACTGTAAACATGTCATTTCCTGTCGCCACCAGGTAGTGGTATGACAATTATCAAATCTTTTTGAATAGGTGTGTTCAGGGCGGGAATATTCTGAAATGTGAAGTTTAGTGCAGATCGGACCATTTTTGCCAAAGTTAAAGCAATTTTGTTTCATGGCAAGACATCAGACTTTGCCGCCATGTCACGGCCACACCCTTCAACAATAGCGTGATCTTTCAATAACTTTTGATCACAAATTAGTCTAGATGGTACTCAGCACGTTTGAAGTCATTGTGATTAATCCTGTTAGAGGAGTTAGTTAAAATACAACACCTGGAAAATGCCAAAAATGGCTGCAAAATTCAAAATGGCTGACTTGCTGTTGGGTTTGGCCAATGGGTCCAAGAGGCTTTTTTGTGCGTCTGGGTGTGATTCGTGGGTACCGATTTTCGTGCATATCGGTGAAATAGGCCTTGCTGCTATAATGTGCTGCATAAGGGGCGTGGTCTAGCCATTTTGCCCTGCCCCTTGACAAAAGCCATATCACATGTAAACTTACACGGGGTCAGATGCAAGTGCCAAATTTGGTGAGATTTTGAATATGTTAACCCATCCAAATAAGCAATTTACTTTTGTCATAATATTATTATTAATAATGATAATAATAATAACTAGAAAAGCACTCAGAGAGCGCGGACTTCCGCCATGTGGCAGCAAAACCCTAAAGCACGGCGACTGGAACTCCGGCCCATTTGCTAGGTGCACAACAAATGAAATAGAATTTCTGAGTTGTCGTTAGCTATGTTTCCATCCACTTGTCAATTGAACTATCTGGAGTTCGCCAAAAATATTCATGCAAAATAAGCAGGTGAAAATGCGTTTCCATCTAACGTCATTAAAGCGAATAAAAAGTTGTGCGTAATGACGTCACATGCTGTTATGCGGTCAAATTGGTGTATCAAATGAATTTCTGACATTTTAAGCTGTTTCCATTCATTTTCGCACTGAATCGCAGAACCTTCAAGTGAACAAAAGTAGTGTGTTAGCCAACTAATTTAGCTAGTAAGCCAAAATGAATTGCGTCTACCATTCAAATGATGATAATTTGAACAAGTTGTACATGCTTATGTGCCAGCTATTAGCAACATAGCAAACCATTATCAGAAGGGAACGACGGCACCAAAACTCTGTCACGATGCAGTTGCAGATAAATTCGGCAAATAACGTTTCCATCAGCATTTATCGCATAAGCCTATTACCGATCAAAAGAAAATCCTTTCAGATCAACCGTATAAACTTTGTGTCAATATTCTTCAAATCAAGTTGAAGTCACCGTTTCCATAAGGAATTTTTAATTCGATATGACCTCATTCGCATAAGAACGTGTGGATGCAAACATGGCTTGTGGTGAGCAAGCATACTTCTGGTGAATTCTATCCGATGTGCTCTTCTAATTGGCTATGTGCACAAAATGGGGCTAAGTAAATTCTGAAATATACTGGCTCGCTTAACTGTTTTAAGTTTGCTTCACTCATTTATCAGTCTACATCAGATGCTGAGCAGGTGACAGGAATATAATCCCGGAAATGTGATTCTTAACTATTGCCGCTGTTCCCAAGATTTGGCTTAATGAACCGTGAATGATGTTCACATGATTTGTCTCGATTAGCTGCTACTGTTTGTTCATTGACGCTGTTAATGAGACATTAGCTGCCCCACTGATAAAGAGGGTCTCCTACGCTTCTACCTAGCATCATTTCCAGCCGTTTGCTCTGGTGACTGTCATGAACTGGCTTTAAGCGACAAACATCCAGTGTTGCACAAGATTAATATCTGGAGCTAGCTTTCATTTTTTTCATCGAGCAGTAGCAAAGTTGAGTAGCTAGCAAGGCCTGCTAGAGGGCTAACAAGATTTTCTGTTTATTTTTAATATTGAATTTACTTTTACATCTTCTGATGCAACTGGCTTGCAAGTACTGCGATATTGTTATGGTTTTGTGCTCAGCTAACCATAGCTCCAGATGTGATGCTCTTGAGAGTGCAACTGACGCCGAGTGGGAAGGGAAACGAAGTATCGACAATATTAGAATATGCGTGGATCAAATGTTAGATTTATGAAACAGCATTTTGAAGTTATGGATTATTTACGCATTCATTATCAGATATTTTCAAGTATTTTATCTGTCGCTTAAAGCCAGTTCATCACTCATCAGTGAGAACGGCTGGAAATGCGTTACTAGTTAGAAATCCTCTCGTTTCTCGTTGGAGCAGCAAATTAAGAGTGCCATTGAACAAACATCAGTAACAGGTAATCGAGACAAATCATCCAAACATCATTCGTGGTTAATTAAGCCAAATCCTGGGAATATGGCTATAGCTAAAATCAAATTTTCGGGATGATATACCTGTCATCTGCTCATCATCTGAAGGAGATTGATCAGAAGCAGAAGCAAACCTGAAATAGTTAAGCTTACCAACGTATTTCAGAATGGACACAGCGCCATCTTGTGCAACTAGCCAATCGGAAAGACTTGAAACCTTGAACTTTGGCGTAAATCTCACCTGTACTTTGGCCTAGATTAATCAAAATCGGTGCATTACTTTTTGAGCTATCTTGCTTACTAACAAACAAACAAACAGACAAACGCTGCCGAAAACATAACCTCCTGGTGGAGGTAAGTAAGAATAGCCCTAAGTAGCAATTCCGGGGTTCAAGTCAAGAAAGACCATTAATAATTGAAAGCTTTATCTGCTTAATTAACAAGTGTTGCCACTAAACCTGGCCATGTCCCCCGCTAGGTGACGAAAATCGACTGGAATGGGCGTATCACAAAATTACACATTGAAGCCAAAGATGAATAAAATCGGTCAAAGCGTTCTTGAGATTATGCGTTCACAACAAATGGACAGCCGGACGGATGGACTGATGGAGCTGAAATCTATGTTCCCCGGCCCTAATACACCTAAACCCCAAAGATGAATGGAATCGGTCAAACAATTCCTGAGATATTGCGTTCAAAACAAATGGGATGGGACGGATGGACGGCCAGAAGGATGGAGCTGAATTCTATATCCTCCACCCCTAATACAACTTGACAACAAAGATGAATGGAATCAGTCAAACCATCCTTGAGATATCATGTTGACAAGGTATTTGTAAGTGGTCAAATGGTCGTAATGACCTTGAGAATATCGGCAAGGTCACGTAAATCGAGTGGGCTGTGAGCACCCCCCTAATACACCTTGACACTAAAGATTAATGGACTCAGTCAAACCATTCTTGAGATACAGTGTTCAAAACAAACGGAACATGATGGACAGACGGACGGGCGGACGGAGCTGAATACTATGTCCCCTGCCCCAACACATCTTGACACCAAAGATGAATGGAATCGGTCGAACCATTCTTGAGATATCGCGTTTACAACAAACGGAACTTGATGGACAGGCGGACGGAGCTGAATACTATGTTCCCTGCCCCTAATACACCTTGATACCAAAGACGAATGGAATTGGTCAAACCATTCTTGAGATATCTCGTTCACAACAAACGGGACGGGAGGGACGGACGGATGGCCGAGTGGATGGAGCTGAATGTATGTCCCCTGGCCCTAATACACCTTGCCACCAAAGATAAATGGAATCGGTCAAACCGTCCTTGAGATATCATGTTGACAAGGTATTTGTAAGTGGTCAAGTGGTCGTAATGACCTTGAGAATATCGGCAAGGTCACGTAAATCGAATGGGCTGCGAGCACTCCCCTAATACACCTTGACACCAAAGATGAATGGAATCGGTCAAACCGTTCTTGAGGTATCACGTTCACAACAGACGGGACGGCGGTTGGACGGACAGCCGGTTGGATTGAGCTGAATACTATGTACCCCGGCCCCTAATACACCTTGTCACCAAAGATGAATGGAATCCGTTGAACCGTTCTTGAGATATCATGTTGACAAGGAATTTGTAAGTGGTCAAATGATCATAATGACCTTCAGAATAATTCCAAGGTCGCGGAAATCTAATTGGGTCGGCGTATCACACCAATATACCTTCAAACCGAAGATGAATGGAATCAGTTGAACCGTTCTTGAGATATCACGTTCAGAAGAAACGGAACATGACGGACGGCCGGACGGAGCTGAATACAATGTCCCCCGCTCCGCTCGTTATCGTGGCAGCAAGGGATAAAAACCTCTTTAAGAAAGTATTGCAAGTATTTCTGTGGACCTATTGTTAGTCCCCCCAGGAATCTGCGGAGAGAAAGTGTTGATTCCGCGGAGAACATTCCTGATTCTGCGGAGAGCAATTCTTGATTCCGCGGCTTGAAAGTTGATTTTCCGCGGGCATTAAAAAAAAAACCTAAAATGACCAGTTATAAAGCAAATTTATGTAATGATGAAGCGAAAATTCTCTTATGAAATTATTTGCAATACCAAAACACTGCGAAACATTGTGGTTATAACATAAGCAGCATCAATATTCTTTTTGTCCCTCTTGAGCAGATTTATTTGCATGACTTATAAAGTGCAAAACATTTCACCAAACTATGGGTGAACGAGGCTTAGTAACTGAACTAGTGCCAAAGATCAAAGTAAAGCTTTAAACAAAGTGTACACTATTCACTGTATCCTCAGGATATTTTAAACGTTACTGCATAACATAGACTGTATAAATAGATGGATGAAGCTACCGTGATGTCACCCACTGGTTTGAAGATGAAGAAGTGAATCGAAGATCCGGGGAGGAACGTGTTCTCTGGATCTGACCGAATCGGACGAGGACCTGAGGATAGCGACGCCCCAGAAGCATATTCTGGCTTTATACTTTATTCTAGATTATATGGGACCATAATTCACGAAAATGAATGTCATGATATATCGAAGGAGACCTGAAACTTGCTATAGCTAACATAAAATGATGTGAAAAATCATTATTTGAATTAAAAATCAGGTCGGAAAGTAGGATCATTTTTTCAGACCTCTATTGCATTGAACTTCTTTCTGCAACCACTGACATCGCCATCTGCTGGCCATTAAATAGAATGCCATTCTACGGTCCTTCCACATGGGCTTCTTTTTTCAAATTAGGGTGCTGCGTCCATCTTTTTCTATAGTTTATGCTGCATATAGCAGAAAAAAAATCAGTTTCCGTAACCGGCAGCACTAGCTGTGAGTCTTAGATCCCGTTTTTCTGACCGCAAAATCTAGCGGCTGGGATGAAAAATACATGTAAAATATTAAATTCTGCAGCTCGCCCTATATTCCGCGGACTGCTTTGATTTCCGCGGAGGGCTTTGAAATCTGCGGTAAATTCCGCGATCGCGGAATCGCGGATTCCTGGGGGGACTATATTGTGCTAGTGTAATGATTGAACCAAAAACTTATGATGTATAGTCTGATTTGTGTTATGTTAGGCTATTTTGTTTTACATTTATAGCGCCCCCTATCAGTCAATTTGAATTAAATATTCAGAGTATGTTTCACTTACTTCTATGAATATATCCTGTGAGTTTTATGGCTATAGGACAAACAATTGCTGATTTATAAAAATAGAGTTTCACACCTTTGGGCTTGAACCCCTAATGATGATAATAAATCAGCAAAAAAAAAAAAAAAGGGTTTCAGCCCATCGGGCTTGAACCCCTCTTAATAATAATAATCAACCAGTAAAAACTATAGGGTTTCTGCCCTACAGGCTTCAATCCCTAATAATTTTAAAAATAATAAACCAGCACAAAAACAATAGGGAATCTGCCCTACAGGCTTAAACCCCTAAATATTGCTGTCAGAATGACAGCGTTGCCGGGCTTCAAGCTTACTTCACAAATCTTAGTAGATTACCTTGAAATGTAGAAAATAGTCTTCAATTCTACATTCATTTTCGCTTAGCCCTCACCTGCTGATGTTGGATAGTACAAGGCATGGTGACATGCAACAATATTTCTGCAATATTTTTGTATTCATAACTTCTGAAATTTTGGTTGGATCTTAACAACATTCTGAAAGTTCATAGAGATGGGCTCTTGCTACTAGTGTACCACATTTCACCTCGATATCACAATTGGTTCTGAAGAACAAAGCTGTTAAGTGTAAAGCTAATTATTGAAAATGGCGGCCATACTCGTCATCCTGTCAATACCTAGCTCATGTCGGTCATAAAGGGAATATATTAGACTTTTTTATGGTGAAATTATTACACTTCTACTTTAAAAGAATTTGAGTTATTATTGCACAAAATCTGAAAATTCAATATGGCTGCCAGGTCATGTGACTAGGTGCAAGCACAGCCTGAGAACAATACATACCCCAATTTCGATGTCTTTACATCTAGCTGTTTTGAAGTTATAGGCATTTTAGGGTCAATATTGGTCACCTGACATATTCGACCAATAGCCAGCTTCTCGAATTTTGACCGTAATTAAACGCCATTCATGTTCTGTGAAGGTCTAGCAATGCTCTACATGTGTATCAAATTTGAGCTCGATCCATTTGGTGGTTCTGGAGAAGAGGGCTTTAAAGTGCAAGCTAATTATTCAAAATGGCCGCCATACTTGTCATCCAGTCAAAAACCAGCTCATGTGGGTCATAAAGGGAATGTATTAGACTTTCAAACGGTGCCATTATTACGCTTCTAACTTTAAAAGAAATGAAGTTATACCCCCTCAAAATCTGAAAATTTAATATGGCCGCTAGGTCACGTGGCTTGGCGTCACCGCACGGAACTAGCAAAGTTTGTTAAACAGCCTCAGTAATATGTACACACCAATTTTAATGTCTTTAGGTATTGCTGGTTTGAAGTTATTGGCATTCAAAGGTCAATTGTGTTCACCAGACATATTTGACCAATGGCGCACTTCTAGAACTTTGATCGGAACTACACGCCACTCACACACACTTAAGGACTAGCTATGCTACACGAGTGTAAATTTAAGCTTGATCTGTTCAGTGGTTCTGGAGGAGAAGATCTTTTAAGGTTTTTAGCTTTTTCCAATATGGCCACCAAGTCATGTGACCTAGATTAACCAACTGGTAAGGACATAACAGCAAACTGGCCTGCTAGAACTTGGGCAAGTTTCCTGAAAATTGGTAAATTAGTTTTCAATTTACACAGTCTCATAATTTAAACACAACATGCTCGGGCCCTAAAAACACAAAACAAAAGGTAAGCAAAGTCCCAACTGAACATACAAACCCAATTCCGAAATAGTTGGGACAAAGTGTAAATTGTGAATAAAATCAAAACGCCATGACTTTCAAATCACATGAGCCAGTATTTTATTCACAATAGAACAGAGATAACATAGCAAATGTCGGAACTGAGAAATTTTACAGTTTTATCCACAAAATGAGCTCATTTCAAATTTCATGGCTGCTGAGGCTACGTTTTCTTTGGTAGGCCTGAGTATTTTATTCACAATAAAACAGAGATAACATAGCAAATGTTCAAACTGTGAAATTTTACAATTTTATCCACAAAATGAGCTCAGTTCAAATTTGATGGCTGCTACAGGTCTTAAAAAAGTTGGGACAGGGGCCTGTTTACCATGGTGTAGCATCCCCTCTTCTTTTTAAGTGGAGGCGTTGGCATTGAGGAGACAAGATTCTTGAGTTTAGCCATTGGAATTTGATCCCACTCTTGTTTATTTCAGGCTTCCAGCTGCTGGAGAGTTTTGGGTCTCCTTTGACAAACTTTATTTTATTATGCACCAAATGTTCTCAACTGGTGAAAGATCAGGACTGCAGGTATATGAGGGGTGGAAGTAACAAAAATTAATTGATAAAAATGGAGGTGATGAAAACGCATGTGAATTAAAAATGGAGGTGATGAAATTATCAAGTGAATTGAAAAATACAGTGAGATATTGTCAATTGATTTGAAAAACTTCATTCTACTATTCATTTACCTCACCTTACTGACACATCGTTTACAGCAAGCAATTTTTGTTACTTTCGCCCAAATGACGAATCAAAAACCACACCCACTGAGTAGCTGATGTTTTTGGCTCTCAATTTGCAGTTTCAATTTCTTAATGCATGTCAATTTGCGTCATGATTACGCCGACAAAATAAGGCTACAGTTTGTGTACAGTCTTACTCGCGAGCGAGCTCGTTAGCTACCTAGCTAGCAATAGTATAGCTAGCGTGCCAATGTATTTAGCTTCATAGCCAACTGGCTAGCAAGCTAAAAAGGCTGAAGTTCACTTTCAATGCGTACACTGTCATACTCGTTAGCAAGCTAGTTGGCTTCCTAGCTGGCAAGCCAAAGTGATATTGAACTGTGTGTCATAGCTAGCACGCCAAGGTATTTAGCTTCATAGCCAACTGGTTAGTGAGCTAAAAAGGCTACAGTTCGCTTACAGTGGAATACTCACGAGCGAGCTATTTGGCTACCTAGCTAGCAAGATAAAGAGACATCGATATCTTTAATGTTATAGCTAGCATGCCAATGTATTTCACATCCTAAAGTCGCTTTCACTCCGGACACGAAATGAATTTTTTGCACGACAGATTACATTCAAAGTCAATGCAAAGACGCGAATACTTGCGATTCGCGTCTTTGCATTGACTTTTAATCTATCTGTCAGTCTTGGCAAAAGTCACTAAAAACTTTCAACATGATATTACAAAGGTAATTGTTAAAGGTTAATGACTGTGAGAAATTCATATAGTGTCAATTAAAAGAATGGATTGTGTGATTTCTGAATATTTAGTAATATTTTATTGCCGTAACAGAGCTTCTCATTACTGATATACTGTATGTCTGTAAAGTACGTGGTAATAAGAAGCATGAGTAATGGTAATATGGTGCTCCTTGCTAAGTTAGGAAATAACATCAAAGGCTAGCATGCTAGCAAACATTGCTTTTGCTGCATGTTGAGGTCTTGTTTTTCAAATGACAAAACACCTTCAAATGACACCTTTAAAAAGGTGTAGATTATCACCCCGTATCGGTAATGATGTTCGACAGTGTAACAGCAGGAAGATTCAGAAACATTTACAAAATTTAATTGTGTGAGTGAAGAAAAACCTTGACTATATTAGAATAGTCAAAAGATTTTGTCCTATCCACTAATTCTTGACCACTTTTCTTTCACCTTGTGGAAAACGTCATCAGGTAAAGGAAAGGTGTTCAGGGGAATTCCTAATGGCTGAGGAAGCCAACCGAGAAGAGAATCCGAATGCACGTACACTAGGCAACGTGATCACGTGTGCCCTGCCGGTCATATACGTTTCTTTTTGCAATTGGCCTGATGATTGGTCATTGCTTTACATATTGCTGCCACGCGAAATTGTGGAATAGAGTTATCTCCTTTCTTTTCCAAAAGGATGGCTCTGTGTATCTTACACTGAAGGAGGTAAATTAGAAAGCACTGAGACACCTTTCCTTAACATTTAAATACACTGCCCTCCATAATTATTGGCACCCCTGGTTAAGATGTGTTCTTTAGCTTCTAATGAATTCAGTTTTTTTCTAAATGATATAGGACCACAATGAAAAAAAGAGGAAAACCTAACCTTTAATTCAAGTGCATTTATTCAGTGGGAAAAAAATCCAACATTAAGAAATAATTCTTTTACATCAAATCATGTGTGCCACAATTATTAGCACCCCTGATGTTAATACTTTGTACAACCCCCTTTTGCCAACAAAACAGCACCTAATCTTCTCCTATAATGTTTCACAAGATGGGAGAATACAAAAAGAGGGATCTTCGACTAATCTCTTTAAATCATCCAGCGACTTGGGTCCTCTCCTCTGCGCTCTCCTCTTCAGCTCACTCCCCAGGTTTTCAATGGGGTTGAGGTCTGGGGACTGAGAGGGCCATGATTCTGTGTCTGGTGAACCATTTCTGTGTAGATTTGGCCACACTTTTAGGGTCATTATCTTGCTGAAAGACCCAGTGAGGACCCATCTTCAGCTTTCGGGCAGAGGCCACCAGATTTTGATTTAAAATGTCCTGGTATTTTAAAGCGTTCATGATGCCATGCACCCTAACAAGGTTCCCAGGGCCTCTGGAAGAGAAACAGGCCCACAGCATCACCGATCCTCCCCCGTACTTCACAGTGGGCATGAGGTGCTTTTCTGCATACTCATCTTTTGTGTTCCGCCAGACCCTCTTAGAGCTTTTTGGCAATAAGAACTCTATCTTGGTCTCATCTGTCCAAAGCACACGGTCCCAGTTGAAGTCCCAATACCGCTTAGCAAACTCCAGATGTTTGCATTAATGATTGCGAGTGAGGAAAGGTTTTTTTCCATGCATGCCTCCCAAACAGCTTGTTGGCATGTAGATAGCACCTGATTGTTGTTTTGGAGACTTTGTGACCCCAAGATGCTACCATGTGTTGCAATTCTTTCACTTTTTATTTCTCTTACCATCTTCCTGATTGTGTGTGGTGGAAAAATAACCTTGCGTCCTCCTCCAGGATTGTTTACCACTGTTCCAGTTGTTTTAAACTTAATGATTCCTCTGACAGTAGATATGAGCAGGTGCAGGCGAGTGGCTATTTTCTTGAAGCCATTGCCTGACTTGTAAAGGTCGACACACATCAGCCTTACTTGAATGGTGTGTTCCTTTGTCGTTCCCATGTTGAAGAGTGGATAAGAGAAATGGTCTCTGTGTCACGCCATATTTATACCCTAGGGAAACAGGAAGTGATGAATTACTAATTAAATGTTCCTAGATACTCTGATCAACTTTGTAAACTATTGTAGAAATGACAGAAATACTTACATTACATTTATTTCCTAGGAATTGTTAGAGGTGCCAATAATTGTAGAACAGGTGATTTTATGAAAAATAATTATTTCTTAGTCAGGGATTTTTTTTCCCCCTTAAAATTCACTTAAGTTGAAGGTTACATTTTTATACAATTTTCAGTGTGAGAGTATGCTTCTGCAATAAAAACTGAATTTATTTTAAGAATTTTACACATCTTAACCAGGGGTGCCAATAATTATGGAGGGCGCTGTAATTTGAATGCGCTAATGATCAGGGAAGTAATTACATCCAAATCACGTTTTAGGAGTTGGGAACTTTCTTAGGCAAAAAAGACTATTCCCAGGCAGCCCTGTTTCAATGTTTGAATCCACTGTCTCAAGTGATGTATCATCAGAGTTCTTTTGAATTTAAAGGTATGGTGCAATTTTTACAAGCAAATGAAGATGTGTTATGCTGACTGTGGTAGCACTAGAACTGGAAACTGGGGGGGTGGGCAAAGAACATCCCTTTATCAGAACAATTAGTCCTGGCTAGTTATCAAAATTTTCCTTTATTGGCACGTTTTCCAATTATAGTAATAATCTATCGGCCACTGAAGACACAGTTTCTCACCATGTGATCCTACAGCAACAAAATAATGGGCTAATTTCAGTACAGAAAAATCATTTAATTATGATTGGGCCTTTGTTTTATGAAAGACAAACTGTCCTGAAACTTTCGCACTTCCTTTTTGGCACATCCGCCGATCTAACCTACGATTCATGATTGTCTAAATTGTTGAAATGAAATAAAAGACCATTTCTGAAGCCTTCATGCAATTTTGAATAACTCTGATTTAAATGCACCAAAGTGCACAACCAAATGAATGATTTTTGTCTTACTTTAACAGGGAGAACTAGGAACGCCTGATAGTGTGGAGTGTTTTTGGAGTGAATGCATTGTTATTTTAGAAAATGATGGAGAACAAGTCAGGACTAATACTTGTCTTTCAGGGATGTTCTGTGCACCCCTCAATTTCCAGTTCTGACGCTGCCACTATGTGAGGAATATTTTATGTGGACACAATTATTATAAATAATTTTTTTTGTTAAATTCCATAAATATCCCCATTCTGCATAAATACAGACATTGTTTTCATAATACTGGATGATCTTTTAAAAATGTATGCAGAAAGGATTTAGGGAATGAAAAAGAATGGTAGGATAGTGGAAGTGGATGCATTTCGGTAATGAGAATTCATGAGGATATTATTATTTTGTTTAATAATGATGAAAATGTTCAATGTTAAGGAACGGTGTCGCTGTGCTTCCTAATTTTCCTCCTTCAGCATAGGGTACAGAGAACCACCCTTTTTGAAAAGAAAGGAGATAACGCTATCACTATCGCTATCAGCAATATTTCAAGCAACTGCCATTCATCCAGCCAATCACAACAAATGAGCGTGATGGGCAATAGATGCATGATCACGTTGCCTAGTGTAAGTGCATTCAGATTCTCTACTTAGCGCGCTTGTCTTCCTAAACTCTATGAATTATGCTTTCCTTATTTCCTTTCCCTTATGACGTTTCTTTTTTTTCAAAAGTGAAAGGAAAGGGGCTCAGTGGCGGTGCCAGAACTGGGAATGGGGGGGGGGGCACAGGACGCGCCTATCCCTTAAAAACAATTAGTAGTCCTGACCTGTTCTCAATCATTTTCATAATGAATAATACATTCACAAAGTTTGGTTAAAATCTATGTGGGCGTTCTTGAGATATCCTGCTAACAGACAAACAGACAGACACAGATAAACGCGGGCAAAAACATACCCCTCCATGGCGGAGGTGAACTAGCTAGGAGTAATTGTTGTCATAAAGGCATGCATCCCCCCGCCACCCCATTCCCAGTTCTCGGGCCGCCACTGAAGGGGTTAGGAATTGGTGGTTAGGACTTTTTTTTTTTTTTTCCTATTCGGACGCAGGCTAGGTTTCAAATGTCACTTGAATAAAAATAAAGCGTTACTGCCGCTTATTGCATGTTTTCATTTTTGGCACAAAAAGACTGAATTGAACTCGCAAGTATTGCACCCGATACTCATCCATGCCAACATCCATGTGGCCAGTAAACCGAATGGTTCGGATTTTTTTACTTGAACCGTTCCATCCCTAGAATATATACAGTATTAATCACTGCAGTAATGATCCAGTCTTAGTATTTATTTATTTATAACCAAATATCTGACAGGCAGTGTATCCACAGCCTGGGCCTCATTTATTTATGGCGCGTACGCAAAGAAAATGTGCGTACGCTACTTTCTTTGCGGATTTCGGAATTATAAAAAAAGCAGACGTGACTTTAAAAAACTGACAAAATTGTGTTTGCATAATTCCAAGTTGATTCAAATCATGTGGGTAAAATGTACATGCAATTTAGCTTACTCACCATTTTATAAATTACTTTTTTTACTATACCCTACTTTTATTTTTTTGAGTGTAAGCAATACTTAAATACGAATTTCACGCAAACATTTATTAATGAGGCCTGCTATGTTTCTGACCCAGTATGCCAATTCAAGGGCTGTTCTTTCATGAAGTCAAAAAATAACATCATACTTACAAAAAGCATGACCTGTTACAATTCAGGAAGCCCAAGAAAGTTGTTGAAAACTGTTATAATGGAGTTGAAATCTGGGGCCCAATATCAGCATACAGTGCCTCGAGGACAGACATCACTGCCATGTGCATGACGTTAAAGCCACAAATATTACGAGCAGGTTTAGCTGTCTTAAGTATGCTATGATAGGAGTCTTTTCTGTCTGACTTTTTTAATATGCTGAATTCAGGTCAATGAATCCACCAGCCCACTTGATGTCAAGAGCCCCACAACAATAGAATCTGTCATTAGAAACTGCTGGGCATGGCACGCCCCGGACAAAGGGACATTCAAGGCGCTTGATGCCTTTATGGTCCTGGGCACTGCCAGCCTGTA
Organism: Gymnothorax reevesii; assembly: GCA_029721435.1. Lineage (NCBI taxonomy): Eukaryota > Metazoa > Chordata > Actinopteri > Anguilliformes > Muraenidae > Gymnothorax > Gymnothorax reevesii. The sequence goes on from CM056575.1 coordinate 78,390,576, forward strand.
GAGCCCGGCCATGGCAGCATTCCCACACACGTCTTGGCAGACCGCCAATAGCAAGCCAACCCCTGTTCCGCATGTGAAGCATTTGCCAGCGTAGGCAGTAGTGTTGCGCAGATACACAGGCACCTACGGCAGTATTGGTGGCGAGCTGACAGGGGTTACTGTAGAGCCAAGCCTGCTGCATTTCAGCTGTGCTCCAGCAAAGCCCTCCCGAAACCCCTTCATCCTAAACAGTTTTATATTCTGTCAGTTCTGGAACTGATTGCCATTCCAAAAAACTATTTGATAAAAAATAAAGACTCAGGGGATATTAAGCCAATTTATTTCAACCTAAAGCAGTGATAACCAACTCTGTTCCTGGAGATCTGCCACGTAGGTCTTTCCTCTTGCCCTGGTAAAGAGCATGCTAATCAGTGACAAAAAAGAATCTTTTTCAGTTGTTTATTAGAGGAGTCAGGTGTGCCAAATTAGGGTTGAAATGAAAAGCCACAGGATGGTAGATCTCCAGGAGCAGGATTGTTCATCCCAAACCTATAGGAATTCCCACTGAATATGGCTCAGTAGCAAAAGGACCAATAATGATTTCTGACAGTAAAACTAAGAGTGTTATCAGCCAGTAGCAGGCATGCCCCTTTCATAAGAATCTTGCTTGGAATCCAGGTAAATTGCAATCATCCTGATTCTCTTCTGTTGTTAAGTTTCTTCATTACCTTGCGCTACTACAGAAAGCTACAAAGGAATTATAATTTGCTAAATGAATTATAGAATTATTTCGTGACTTTACTATAGCCTCGAGCAATATCTATGAAAAATATTGATTTATAGAAGGACTTCCATTTGATACGATAGACCAATTCTAATTCTGTCAAAATAAATTTCTTTTCTAGGAAGTGCTTCAAATGCTTAAATAATGATTTGATATAATTTCAGTGTCAGCTGTTAATCCAGAATTATAGATATTTTAAGGAAATATTTATTTGAATCATATTTTTGGGACATATGTATGAATTCCATTCAGATATGTACTTGTGCTCAGACATAACCACACAAAAATCAATGAGTTATCAAAACAGTCAGTTCAGTACAATTGGCCAGCAGGGCATATTTACTTTGGCACAGAGCAATGTCTTACGAGGTATGAGGTCAAGAGAGTTAAATATTCTCTACACAAGCCGGCACAACTTTTGTCGATGCTATTTATAGAAAGCAAAGAGAAACAGCTGAGTGGACTGCAGTGATGTCACATTTGCTGATGGAATGCTTTGTTCCGCAGCATGTGCTCATGCCACCTGAGTCTTTGGGAAAGACAGTGCTGCCTGGAGCAGCAAAATGGCTAAATACACTACTTTAATTTGACTGTGCAAATCAATCAATTTTGGAACCGATGACTTGGAGATTACCTATAAGCCCAATGGAAAGGTCAGCTCTGCTAATCTACATTATATAGATCAAATAAACTTTGTATTTATTCTTTTTCTTTCAGTGATGCCACCCAAAGGGTTTTTTTTCCTCATTTGAGGTAGGAATACATGACAGATTTTCACCAGTTGGGTTTAAAATAACAGGTCTGGAGAATATGGGATGGATTTCAAAGATTTCCATTGTTGTTTTGTGTGTGTCTGTGAGTGAGTTTACACAGGCACGTTAGTGCGTGTGTGTGTGTTTGCGTGTGAGCGTGTGTGTGTGTGTGTGTGTGTGAAAGAGAGAGTGTATGCACATAAAATTGGAGAGGAGTGGAGGCATTGATGGGGTATTATACACATATATTTTTAGTAAGCCTTTGGGCTCTTTTCAGTGTCCCTAAAAGAACATGGTTGCCTAGCAACCATTATTGTTGCCATGGAGATTCACGTGTAACCAGCTGCTGCAATCAGCATTAACTCCAGGCACATATTCTTCTCATTCCAGTGCTCATACAGAAGGCATATAGGACAGTGTATACACATTAACTGGAAATGCTGAAAATAATCACTATATGTAATGTGGTAAATTTCAATATAGAAAAATTCCTGACCAAATATAATTATATACATAGAAGAGCAGCATTTTCATCAGGCATTGCAGTTATTTTTAATTTCTTTTTAATTCATTTTTTCGAAAGCTAACCATAGTATTTTAAATGAGTGGCAGCAGGCAAGCATATTCAAAGAATAAACTATGCAGTGAATTATACCTCCAGTCAAATTGGAATAATGTATTTTCTGCTGTGTTCTGTATAATTATGACATGAACTGTATATTGAGTAAACCTTTAATGTCCAGTTATTTTATTATTTTGCATGCCTTTAAAAAGGGAAGAAAGGAATAATATTACAGACATCCTTAAGGTGATGAACTATTTCTACACTCTGGACTCCTGGGAGTAATGTGCATGTGTCCGGTCACTGGATTGTCATCAGGTGCGAGTGACTACGGGCCAACAAACAAAGGAAATTCAGTATTGTAACAATATCTATGAAATAAAATACAGTGAAGAACTGAAGCAGATACAAACCTACCATGCAACACCTCTGTCTATTTTATTCATGCACCAACAGTGATATTAATCACCACATTTTAAAAAATATTGGCAAGATAATTAGCTTCCATGTTTTAAGCATATCTACATTTCATAACAAAAATGGCCAAGTTCCTGTTCCTGTTATTTTTTTTTTTTTTAGCTTAAACAATGAGTGGTGTCCTAAACATTTGAGTGCTGTCAGGTACACTGAACAACAAAGTTTCTTGATGAAAAGCAGGCATCTTACTGTGCTCATCCCAAAATACACTAATTAGAATGTATGAAATTATTATTATGAGTAGGCGACATAACAGCTACCAAACTTTTATTATTTCCAGTATTTTTTCTTATTGTAACTTAAGTACTGTTAGGACCAGGGTCTACAGTCATAAAATTTCTATTTTGAGAAAAAAAGGATTTCAATATGTAGTATATCCATAAAATCTTCCAACTGAAAGCCCCAGTGCTAAGAGCGCTTAAGTCAGAAAATGTTGATTTTGAGAAAAATGACTTTGGTAGCTATAAAAAACATTTTCACATTGTTACCTCTTGATGTGTGAAAATATGACTTTATTACTTTTAGCACTAGACCCCTCTATTATTCTCCACATTTTTGGTGTGTTTTCCATATATTTTTAGCCTGAAACTTAGTTTGAACTTCAAAATGTTCAACTAATTGAGGGCGTCTGCTCGCATTGAACTTTTTGATATATTTCTTATTTTTTTAAATGTTTATTTTCATAATGGCAGTCCATGAAAGGAATGTTAAAATTAAGCAAATTTTCAAGTCATTCAACTCTCTCGCACTTAATTCAAACTGCAAAATTTTCATCTTACTTAGTACGCAATTTAGCAGAATTCAGTTAGCCCTTGATGTTTTCTCAGTTTCTTCTTCTTCATGTTGTTGTTGTTGTTGTTATTGTTATTGTTATTATTATTATTATTATTATTATACACCCTTACTGAGCTTCGTTTCAGTACATCACAAATAGTTTTTAAACTTGATGACCTTAAACATTGCAAAATGAATGACTGCAATAATGTGAAAGTACAGTGAGAAAAACGGGTGTGGTTGGGCAGTAAATGTTCCTAAAATTACAAAAGTACAAAAACACACTGGAACAAATGACCTCACAAATTAGTAATTTCCCATTACTCAATAAACAGGTCAAATGACACTCAGGCACATGGCATTAAAGAATGTTTCTTTAACCTTTCACAATAGATTAATGTCCATGAAATGACATGTACTGGAGGCTAATGTTATTACCTTATGAATACTTGCTGTTCTGTTTTTGACTTGATCGCACAAACTACAGCTAGCTTCCCCCTGTCAAATCAAAGTAATGTAATATAAAGTAACATATTTGCATTTGTCTTTAAAAGATGAAATCATTGCAAAATACAATAACGCAGTTAGCACTGCCTGGCAAGTTTTGCTGTATAATGTATCATACATGATAGGTTTTAACTGAGAGAGTGTTGACGTTTATACCATGTTTCCAACAATGATTTTCTTTTGTGTAAAAATGGGATTTAGCAGTGTGACTTCAGGTGGATCTGCTGCATCAGAAATCACTGATATTTATTTATTTACTTATATATTGGCCCAGTCTCAGCTGTCAGCCAAATTATCTTTATTTTGACCAAAAGAATTTAACAATCTGCTGAGTTCCATTTGAATGCAATTAATTTTTAGAATATCGGGAACTAATAATCTTTCATCATTAATTGCTGAAATTTTGATTAAGATGGATTTTGTCTGTGAGCATGAAAGGTTATATAAAGTTCAAATAATCCACTTTGAATCATTCAAGATTTTTTGATGTTCATTGAGACGTTGCTTTCGTTTTATTCATGAATATGGCCTGCCTTCATAATGTGTTACAAGCACTGCATCATTGCTTACCTAAGAGGCAGAGATTAAATATGAGAAACTTCAGAGATGGAACCTAAACTGTCATCCTTCGACTGTCCTCCACTTCCACTATATAAGCACACCCCCATCAAAACAGGTAATCCAATTATAGGTGCCGTGCAAAACAGACCACATCTAAGCATCACAGGTTCTGATTATTTCTGGATTCCATCCAATATTGTTGCTGCAAAGTTTGTTGAATGAATCCATTTGTCTCACCTTCAAACAGATTATTTCAGCATGCAGTTTGCTATTTCACTGCTATTTCTATACCTCCACCTGAAAACAGCTGAACTACAAGCATGCTGATGGGAATTTATTGGGACATGTAAACACACCACACAGAATTGGATGTTTTTGGACATATATATTAAATAGCCCATGCTAAATTATATTTATATGTGGGTATTAATGTACTCTACGAACAATGCCCAGAGGAGGAACGAGACGCTTCCTTCACAATTGCGATTATGTGTTTCTTCTTCAGCGAGATTATCCATAATAATTCATTGATTGAAAATAGTCAAGTTTTACATGTTAATAACCATCACTTCATACAGTAAAAATGATCAACCAGGCATCTGATCTGTTGTGTTTCATTCAGGTATAGTTTGCTTAAAAACCAACTAAAATGTTTTGTTTTGAAAAGGAATGGTTCAATATTATCAGTCTCACAGAGGAAGAAAAAAGGACAGGGAGACAGAAGGTATTGTAATGGCATTAACTACTAACGGTATATTTTACATTTATATTTAAGAAATTGAAATGGCCAACTCTGATGTTAGTATTTATATACTTCCTGCTTCAGCAGTTAAGCACAACATTGTTTGGTACAGGTGCATTTCCACTGCAGATCTGCTGCCATGCCATGGAAACAAATACCCTGTTAGTATTTTACTTCAAATTTAAGAGCTAACATATAAACTAATTTTTATCTAATGTTTAGCATATCTCTGAAACTGTTTTCACAGAAAATGCAAATGGTACAACAATCCCACTACAGTAAATTTTAGAATAGTATTTTCATGATGTCATCCTTTGCATCCAACTCTTGTTTTTTTCTATGTTTGCTGGTAAACATAATAAATTGCTACCAATATTAAAGTGCAAAAAAGCATCAGATCATTAGATTCATAATGTTTTTCTCAAAAGGCGCAGTTTATAGACTAATGTGGCCAGCTATCTCTGCAGTTGGCTTGCCAGTCATTTTGTGTACCTCCTGGTATGAATAAACAGGGAGTGTTCGGAAAGTCAGCAAAAATGACAAAGACTTTGACTACAGTCAGCTATCTTAAACTAAGAATTTCATTAAAATTTTATAGTAATTAAGCCAAAAATCTTCCAAATAAAATATTTAAAGCAATTCACTTTTATTAAATATTCTAACATGAATGCACACTCATAATCTGATTTCAAAACTCATAATATGCCCTAAGTATTGTATAGGAATTCAAAAGATACATTTGCCGGCTCATTTTATATCACACATGGCAAACTGCTGACAATTTACACAAATTCTCCATCTAGGAAATGAAAAGATAAAAAAAAGGCTATATTTATGAATAGACAAAATACAGTAAACCATTCTGGGTTACTGGGTGTCCATATGAAAGCACAGGTAATATTGTGATTATAAGACAGTTAAAAATGGGTTTATTCTACAGGGGCACATTTTTGCTTCAGGGAATGATTATAAACTGAGTTGGCTGCATGATTGTTTATTTATGTCTGAAGGAAAATGTGACATGAAATTGGCTCAAACTGGGTATAGAGTGCAGCAATCTCAGCAGAAAAATGAAATTTCAGCAACACCAGAGTACAAACATGCACAACTGATGCCATGTTAACGGAATGCATAATTTCAGATGATTAAACTATATGTCCATATATGACAGAGTAGGCTGAACTACATATTTTCAATGTGTGTTTTAACTGTAAATGGTTGACCTCCTCCTCTTATTATTGGGCTGCTTTGCTGCCCAGATCTCAACTCGGTCTTCAGTGAATTTCACAAACAGGTTTCTGAGCAATGCTAATGTTGGAGCTGAAGACGTAGTGAGATGTCAATCATTGGGCCATGATATAAAATGTATGGAGTCACATTTAATAAGAAGGAATCAAGTCTTTAGCAGGGTATGGAGGATTGACGAAAAAAATTTCTTTTTTCCATCCATTCAAAATTATTTTGATGTCGTTGCTTGATGCACACACGTTCTGTGCTGGAAAAAAAACAGAATTTAAAAGATTTCATGAGAGGTCGACAAAGCATGCATTTGTGTGGCTCTGACAGAAATATCATCTGTCAAATATGTGGCATCATTTCATACAGCATCACAATCTAATTGATCATGTTTTATCACCCCATGCTGTCATTGTCAGCATAGAAAACAGAAGCTGGTGGCATTTTGTATAATTTTTAAAATTAATCTTCAGCTTATTTTTTGACAAGCATATTTACCTGAAAAGATTATTATTATTGTTATTATTATTATTTGCTTTTGGAGAATATTTTTTTTCTTGCCTGACCTCAAAAATGCACTGAAAATCAACTTTTGGAAGCATAGTAATAGTACCATTCTAAACAAAAAGATTCAGAAAAAAATTGTAGGTATTTGGAAGATTTTAATAAGGAATGAGGTCAACTTGAATGTATGAGCACATGTATGCACAAGCATGTCAGCAGGGATACCTCCTGAGTTAGGTATTTATCTATACAGATTAGATAATATTGAAAAGGCACATTTAGTTTAATTTCTGCCTCTGCTGAACAATATACATGTATCTAGCCTTCATCAATTGATTATTAGCCCATGGGTAAAAATATTAAATATGATCCATGTATTATACACTGCCTGGCCAAAAAAAGTCATCATTTGGATTTAAATAAACAAATACTCAAGTATCCATGTGTGAATCATTATTGCTGTGATTCATTGGCAGCCTTACCTATGTTACAACCGTTTCAACAGAAACAGGCCCCACCCTCCAGGGGGCCCCCAACTGACAGACAAGAATTAACATCCAAAAGCTTGACTGTATAAAAATATGGATGAAGCCACTGTGACATCACCTATTGGTTTACAAAAACCAAAACCAGTGAAGTTGGCACGTTATGTAAATCGTAGATATTAGAGACAGGTCTGGACTACAGGCAGGCCAGTCTAGTACCCGCACTCTTTTACTACGGAGCCATGCTGTTGTAACACGTGCAGAATGTGGCTTGGCATTGTCTTGCTGAAATAAGCAGGGGCTTCCATGAAAAAGACGTTGCTTGGATGGTAACATATGTTGCTCTGAAACCTTTCAGCAGTAATGGTGCCTTCACATATGTGTAAGTTGCCTATGCCTTTGCCACTAATACACCCCCATACCATCACAGATGCTGGCTTTTGAACTTTGCCTCTATAACAGTCCGGATGGTTCTTTTCCTCTTTGGTCCGGAGGACAGGACGTCCACAGTTTCCAAAAACAATTTAAAATGTGGACTCGTCAGACCACAGAACACTTTTCCACTTTGCATCAGTCCATCTTAGATGAGCTTGGGCCCAGCGAAGCTGGCGGCGTTTCTGGGTGCTGTTGATAAATGGCTTTCGCTTTGCATTGTAGTTTTAACTCGCACTTGCAGATGTAGTGACAAACTGTAGTTACTGACAGTGGTTTTCTGAAGTGTTCCTGAGCCCATGTGGTGATGTACTTTACACACTGATGTCGGTTTTTGATGCAGTACTGCCTGAGGGATCGAAGGTCACGGGCATGCAATGTTGGTTTTCGGCCTTGTTGTGCAGTGATTTCTCCAGATTCTCTGAACCTTTTGACGATATTACGGACCGTAGATGATGAAATCCCTAAATTTCTTGCAATAGCTCATTGAGGAATGTTGTTTTTTAACTGTTCAACAATCGCCCCATCCTTGTTTGTGAATGACTGAGCATTTCAGGGAAGCTGCTTTTATACCCAATCATGGCACCCACCTGTTCCCAATTAGCCCGTTCACCTGTGGGATGTTCCAAATAAGTGTTTGATGAGCATTCCTCAACTCTTTGTCTTTTTTGCCACTTGTGCCAGCTTTTATGAAACATGTTGCAGGCATCAAATTCCAAATGAGCTAATATTTGCAAAAAATTACAAAGTTTACCTGTTCAAACATTAAGTAACTTGTCCTAGCAGTGTATTCAATTGAATATAGGTTGAAAAGGATTTGCAAATCATTGTATTCAGTTTTTATTTACGATTTACACAACGCGCCAACTTCACTGGTTTTGGGTTTTGTATTTTTAAGTGTATTTATGTCTTAGCCTTAATTGGCTGACAGTGATGTCAGAATGATGTCATTGGCCTACTGTCTGTATATATACCTGTCTGCTGGTCATGTAAGTCATTTGCCTGATGAGGACCCTGCTGGGCTTAAATGTTGCCTGCTTTTCCAGTCAATAAAGTATTGGGAGGTACAACCCAGAGTGCGGACATTAATTAAGTAAGAGGAGTACTCACACAATCCATTTTGTATCAACACACCCCATTTTAGGGTTTACAACGGCTGGTTGATGCAAGTGTTTGGATGAAGATGTTACCGGTGTCAACACATCCTGGTTTTTTCACTGAACGTTGGCCATACCCTAAGGCAAATTTCAGCATATTTCCTATGTGTGTTATGGCCAGGAACTTTGTCAAATGTACCGTCGTTGACACACGTGGCCGTTGGAAATCTCCAACTCAGAACATTTTTTTTTTTTTTTTTAAATTTGGCATCTCCAATCCCACCCGAATCTGGAATGCCCAATTGGGGAACTATGTACAAAGCTTGCTCGTATGCGACCCCTTGCTGCCAACTCAGGATAGTGAAGACAGTTCACGGCTCTCCTCCGAAGCACGTGCCTGTCAGCCACTGATTCTTATACACTCGCTGGTTGAATCTTCGCAAGTTCAGAGCGAGGGCGGAGGATACCCGGACATGAACCAAGCCGGAGTCTTCCTGACGAGCGCCCATCTGGCCAACAGGAGGCGCTGGAGCAACGAACAAAGCTGTTATCGATTACCCAAATCCGACAGTCCCTTCCCAATTTGTAACCCTGTAGCGCGATAGCCAATTGTGCGCTACTCTGAAAAAGCTGCCGACCCCTGCCGGTGGGTACGCCGAGGTTCGAACCCGCGACGTGGTGATCACCTCTGCACTGCAGCGCAGTGCCTTAACCGTGTGAGCCACCCGGCAGCTCCAGAACATTTTTTTTTGAACAAATATCTTCCTATCTTGGCAGTATAACATCAATTTCAACAAATTCTCTTTTTATTCATTAGGAAAATATATCAGCTACAATGTGCATTGTAAGCACATGATTATAATCACTGGTGACACTTTGTGGGGCCCCAGAATGGGTGCCCCCCTTTACTAAAAAAATGTTAATTTTTTGTCATTAAGAAAATCAATATCACATGTTTCTCTGGTGGATTCATGAACCCCATGGGGTGGTTTATCAATGCTGAAAATTATTTTGAAATTGGTGGTTTGGGCCAGAAAACACCTTGTGAGGTGTTCAGGTCAAAATTGCCCATTTTACCCAAAGGGAAACTGAGCCCAAAAACAAAATGGAAACAAGGTTACAATGTGTAGTCACGTCCACGCATGCCAGTTATAACTTTACTGTGCAAAAAGCCTTATGTTAACAGTGTCCAAAAGTGTTGGCGACTTTTCTGGGCTCGGAGGAATCTGCAACAAGAGCCATGAGGAGATGGCAAATCCCCCTGGCCCCACTTTGGATTAGTAAAAGGCACCACTTCGGGTCATGCTTCATGTGCACACCAAGTTTCGTTGAAAAATATTGAACGGTTTTCAAGTTCAAGCTCCAGAAATGAAATGTTCATCGAAAAACCGTCTGTCAGACAGACAACTGCACACATGACTATATCCACCTGCATTATATGCTGGGGGGATAATAAACCAAAACACAATGGAAACATGTATTGGGGTCAGACAAATCAATATTCCAGGTCTTTTTGAGAGAAATGAATGCTGAGTGCTCTGGACCAAAGGGTCATTCCATGTCAACTCAGCCACCCATGTAAATGATACCTCTCAGATTTTGCTCAAGCTTTGTCCAAGAATACTTTATGGTACCAAACAAAAGAATCCCAGGTTTCGTGTCAATATATCTGACATTTTTTGTGTGAAAATTTCTTGAAGTTAGGGTGCCACGCCCCTTTTTGACTTTCAAGAAATGTTTTGGGCCAGAAAACACCCTTAATTGGACTCCACTTTTACTTTTACTTTGCCATGAACTTAAGAAATTCAAGAACAGTTGAGAAACAAAGTCATTGACATCTATCAGTCTGTAAAGGGTTACAAAGCCATTTCTAAGGCTTTGGGACTCTAGCGAATCATGGTGAGAGCCATTATCCACAATTGGAGAAAACTTGGAACAGGGCTGAACCTTCCCAGGAGTGGCCGACCTACCAAAATTACTCCGAGAGTGCATCGACAACTCATCCAGGAGGTCACAAAAGAACCCAGAACAACATCTAAAGAGCTGAAGGCCTCACTTGCCTCGTTGAAAGTCAGTATTCATGATTCAACAATAAGAAAGAGACTGGGCAAAAATGGCATCCATGAGAGGGTTCCAAGGCAAAAACTACTGCTGACCAAAATGAACACAAGGGCTCATCTCACATTTGCCAAAATACATCTTGATGATGCCCAAGACTTTTGGGAAAGTATTCAGTGGACTGACGAGACAAAAGTTGAACTTTTTGGAAGGTCTGCATTCCGTTACATCAGGTGTAACACTAATGTATCATTTCATATGAAGAGCATCATACAAAAAGACAAACATGGTGGTGGTAGTGTGATGGTTTGGGGCTGCTTTGCTGCTTCAGGACCTGGACGACTTGTCGTAATGGATGGAACTATGAATTCTGATCGCTACCAGAAAATCCTGAAGGAGAATGTCTGACTATCAGTTGGTGACCTCAAGCTCAAGCGCACTTGGGTTATGCAGCAAGACAATGATCTGAAACACACTAGCAAGTCCACCTCTAAATGGCTTTTAAAAAAAAACAAACTGAAGGTTTTGGAGTGGCCTACCCAAAGTCTGGAATTAAATCCTATTGAGATGCTGTGGCATGACCTTAAACAGGCCCTTCATACTCAAAAACCCTCCAATGTGGCTGAATTAAAACATTCTGCAAAGCAGAGTGGGCCACAATTCCTCCACATCGATGTGAAAGACTCATTATCAGTTATCGCAAACACTTGATAGCAGTTGTTGTCGCAGAGGGTGGCAGTTCTTAGGTTTAGGGGGTAATTACTTTTTCACACCAGGACAGGTAGGTTTGGATGGCTTTTCCCCTTAATAAATTAAATCATCATTTGAAAACTGCATTTTGAATTTACTCGGGTTGTCTTCGTCTCATATTTTGCTAGTCTGAAACATTTTTTAAGTGTGAGAAATATGCAAAAAAATAAGAAATCAGGAAGGGGGCAAATATTTTTTCAGAGCACTAAGTTCCCTCTCCAAGCAGCAAGAAATGGAGATTCCTTTAAATTGATGTGATTTATAAGAAATGCAACATTTACTACCAACTGTTTTGACTGGTGGTACAAAATTTTGCATCAAATGTAAGTGGCAATTAAAATTCGCGACACAAAAACACGAATTGTACACGACATGTACAACAACCTAACATGTAAAATTATAAATCATGGTCATATTTCAGGTGATATTTCACTGTCAAGGGGAGTAAAACAGGGTTGTCCTTTATCTCCTTATTTGTTTATAATGGCAATTGAAATACTTGCTATGAAGATTAGATCAAATAAAAATATCAAAGGCTTAGAAATCCAGGGGCTGCATACAAAGGTTTCTATGTATGCAGATGATACTACCTTTCTGTTGACACCTCAGTCCTTATCCTTACAAAGCCTAACACAGGACCTGGATTGTTTTTCCTGCTTGTCAGGCTTGAAGCCAAATTATGACAAATGCACAATACTTAGGATCGGTTCTCTGAAAAACACAAAATTTACCTTATAGTGTAATTTACCCATAAAGTGGAAGAATGGATCAGTTGATATTCTTGGCATCCATGTTCCTGAAAACATGGATAATCTCTCAGAAGTTAACTTCAATAAAAAACTTGATAAAATAGATAAAGTTCTGCAGCCATGGGGAGGGAAATATTTAACACTTTATGGTAAAATCACCTTGATTAATCCCTTAGTGGTGTCTCAATTTCCATACTTGTTTATGACATTATCTTCACCAAGTGAATCATTTTTCAAACAATATGAGAAAAAAATCTTCAAATTTATATGGAGTGGTAAACCAGATAAAGTTAGGCGTGTGTACCTTTACAATGAATATGAATCAAGTGGCCTAAAACTGTTAAATTTAAGAGCTTTTAATCTCTCACTGAAAGCCTCCCTGATTCCAAAGTTTTTTAAAAACCCTGGATGGTTCTCCCGGAGACTATTAGACAATGTACACCTGATTTTTAAAAAGGGACTGTTTCCCTTTCTACAGATTAAATGCCCCCAGTTCTCACAATTCAATAAGGAACTGGCCGTTAATCTTTCCCCATTTTTAATGGCAGCCATACAAAGTTGGCCGCAATTTCAATTCTATCCTCCAGAAAATACAGAGGAAATTTTGCAAAAAATCATATGGTTCAATTCTAACATCTTGATTGGTAAGAAATTAATTTTTTGGAAGAATATGTTTGATTCTGGCATTATTTTTATAAATGATCTTGTAAATAATGAAGGTAAATTAATGTCATATGAAGAGTTAATTGACATTTATGGCAAGGTTTGCCCTCTACAAAAGTTCAATCAACTGGTTGCCGCCATACCGCTAAAATGGAAACGAAGAATTGTTAGAGGAAGTAACAAGGAGCTTGTCTGTCGACCATTTATGAAAACCTTTCAGTGGATTGAAAAAACCAGCATAAATGGAATGATATAGAAGTTTCACCTTGAATCAAGAAACCTGAGAGCTAATCCTCTCAATATTTTAGATTCTTGGGAGTATATTCCCAATTCCATGGAACCAGGTCTTCAATTTAATTTACAAAAATTGAGGAGTCCAACTTGTGTAGATTTTGTGGCGAAGAGGTTGAGTCAATGGAACATTTATTTTGGTACTGCCCCTGTGTAGGTCTGTTTTGGACAGGGGTTCCGAGGTGGCTGGCTTTATATTCAAGTAATTTTACACTGGACTTGCCCACCATTCTTCTGGGCAGTCTAAAAAATGACTGCGGAATAATAGTCAATATTTTCATACTTTTTGGCAAAATTTTCATTTTTAAATCAAAATCTGTGGACGCTCTGAGGATAGAGAGATTCAAAATCTTTTCAAAACATCACAGTGAAATTGATTGTATAATGGCACAAGAGAACAGTAGGTTAAGTGTGTATAAGGATAGATGGAGGGCGCTGAGAGTGGCAGAAGGATGGGAATGAAAATAAGTAATTGTATGATACATTAATATATGATATGTTGTATGAATATATTTGCTAAAGCATGTATCTTATGTATGTGTGTGTGTCTGGGTACGTTTATGTATGTATATATATATATATATGTATATGCTGAATGTATCTATGTGTATGTATGTATATATGTATACATATGTTTATGTATGTATATATGTATACATATATATAATTATGATTAATGTAGGTATTGTTATGGCCCCAATTTGTTATTACATTACAACACAACAGCAACAGCAAGGGATGACAGACACAGTTTTAACAACTAAAACACATTTAATTTTTAACAAAGACAATAACGACTAAACAACTAACAACTAAGACCAAGATTGATTATAACGAAAACAAAAAGAAATATTTACAGTCCCTTTTTGTGGGGCGGCTTGGTGATGTCCTGGGTGAGAAAAATTCACAAACACAGGCAAAAATCCACAAAAGAAACTTCACAGGTCCTGAACAGAAATGACAGGTCTGGTCACACGTATCCTTCTTCTTGCAATTTCTCCTACTACTTTACTGTCTCAATTCTTTTCCTTATATACTCTTTTGCAGACCCCACCCGCATTTAGACCTCTTTTTTTTAATTTTCGGGGACTTGCCCCAGACATGTCTGAAACATGTCCAAACATAACCCCAGTCGGAGCTTAACAAAAAAAAGGTAAATACTGCCATCTAGTGGCCTCTATTCACATTACAGTATTGTGTAGGTATGTTCTTAATTTTCACTTCAATTTAATCACCTTTGTGTATATTTACATTCTAATTTATGTCATTGTCCTTTCACTGTATCATCTGTAAATATGGGTTTAGGGTGTTGTGATGGGAGTCAAAGGGTGGGTGTGGGGTCTTTGAGAAATTTACTGTAATTGATTAAATTCAGTAGGCCCCCAAAATGGGGGGGGTGGTGGAGGGATTAAAAAAAAAAAACGAATAGAGAAAAAAAAAAAAAAAAAATTCGCGACACGAAAATTCCGCGTGAAACCCTGAAATAGTGGCCTCTATTCACATTACACCTCCATTCCAAAAGGGAAAAATTTTGACTCATAAAGGCTAAATTTTTCTTCTCAATACAAAATGGTTAAGTGGACACTTCTCAAAATATACATATCATACAATATTCAAATAAACACATGATATAGATATATACATATTCAAACACGGGATAAGCAATCAGCAATTACATTGTCTGTACCCTTCACATGCTTAATTTCCAAGTCAAACTCCTGTAAAATCAAACTCCAATTCAGCAATCTCCGATTTTTGTTTTACATCTTACTCAAAAACATTAACGGATTGTGGTCAGTGTACACAACCATTGGCTTTTGCCCTGTACAAACATAAACCTCAAAGTGTTGTAAAGAAAGGACCAGAGCCAACAACTCCTTCTCTATTGTGGAATAGTTCCTTTGGTGGCGATTGAACTTCCTGGAGAAGTATGCCACGGGATGCTCAATGTCATCAGAGTCACTTCTCTGTAGGAGCACAGATCCACAAGCTTGGTCGCTAGCATCGACCGCGATGGAGAACGGTTTGTTGAAGTCAGGAGATTTTAGCACGGGGAAGTGACACAGCAGAGACTTCCGGCGATCGAAGGCTCTCTGGCATGCATCATCCCAAGTGAACTTTACGCCTTTCTTCAGTTGGTTAGTTAGACTGAGAGCAATCTCAGCAAAGTTCTTGCAGAACTTGCGGTAGTACCCGATCATTCCAAGGAAGCGGTGCAAAGCTTTTTTGTTGTCAGGAACTGGAAAGTCCATGATGGCTTGGACTTTAGCATTTATGGGTGCCACCTTACCCTGGCCTATGACGTAGCCAAGATAGGTGACAGTAGCACAACCAAAGTCACTCTTGTTCAGGTTAACAGTCAGGTTAGCCTGGGTCAGGCGCTGGAACAACGTCTCTACATCTTTTAGATGTTCTTCCCAGGAGTCACTCCATGTGATCAGGTCATCGATGTATGCACCCGTGTGTGGCAATCCGGCGATTGTAGACTGTATCATCCTTTGGAATGTGGCTGGGGCATTTTTCATCCCAAAGGGTAGGACTTCATACTGGTACAATCCAGATGGTGTGGCAAAAGCAGAGATGCTCTTGGCCTTCTCAGTTAAAGGCACACACCAATAACCCTTCAATAAATCAATCTTGGTCAGAAACTTTGCTTGCCCTACTCTATCAATACAATCATCAATCCTAGGTATTGGAAACACATCAGTTCTAGTTACAGCATTGACTTTGCGATAATCTGTACAGAATCTAGTACTTCCATCAGGTTTTGGAACAAGCACACAGGGTGAACTCCAATCTGAGTTGGAGGGTCTGATAATATCATGTTCTAACATGTACTCAACCTCTTTCTCAGCAATCTTTCTGTTTTCAGGATTCATCCGGTACGGATGCTGTTTTATTGGTTTGGCATCACCAACATCTACATCATGAGAGGCTATAGAAACTCTTTTTGGAACATCAGGAAAAAGATCCTCATATTTCTTGATCAACCTATCAAACTGATCTCTCTGTGAGGGTTCTAAGTGCTGGAGTTTTACATCAAGATTTTGCAACACTTCAGAATTTGACAATTTACATGAAAGAACTTCAGCTTTAATTCTAGGTTTATCATCTTGAAACTCCCCCTCATCTTCACAAATCTCGGCCATAGGAGAATCTGAAGTGACAACTGCAGCCCTAGCATTTCTGTCATGATAAGGCTTCAGCACGTTAATGTGACACAATTGTTTTGGTTTTCTCCTATCTGGAGTCTTCACAATGTAATTGAGATCATTGAGTTTTGTCAGAATTTCATAAAGACCATGAAATCTAGCCTGCAATGGATTGGACTGCAAGGGAAACAACACAAGGACCTTGTCTCCTGGTTTAAACTCACGGCTTCTAGCCTTATGATCATACCAAGTTTTAATTTTTCCCTGACTTGCTTTCAAGTTCTCTTTGGCTAGGTCACAAGCTGAACGCAATCTTTCCTTGAACTTGCAAACATAGTCTAACAGGCTGATTTGCGGCTCTTCCTCTCGCCATTGTTCACTCAATAATAGCAAAGGTCCTCTCACTTCATGACCAAACACTAGCTCAAATGGACTAAATCCAGTAGACTCCTGCACTGCTTCTCTAGCTGCAAACAACAGCAAATGAACACCTTCATCCCAGTCTTTCTCATGGTCATAACAATAAGTCCTCATCATTGTCTTGAGAGTGGAATGAAACCGCTCTAAGGTACCCTGACTCTCTGGATGATAGGCACTAGAAAGAATCTGCTTTGCACCTAGTTCATACACAACCTGCTGAAACAAACCAGAAGTGAAATTGCTACCTTGGTCTGACTGAATTTCCCTGGGAAGGCCAAACAACGTGAAGAACTTTATCAAAGCCTTTGATATTGCAGTTGCCTTGATGTTACGTGGAGGTATAGCTTCAGGGAATCTGGTAGATGCACACATGATTGTCAACAAGTACTGATTTCCAGATCTAGTCTTGGGTAATGGACCAACACAATCAACAATGACCTTAGAGAATGGCTCCCCAAATGCTGGGATAGGCTGCAATGGAGCTACAGGTGGGTCTAACTGGTGTTTTCCAACTACCTGACAAGTGTGACAGGTTTTGCAAAAGTTGGAAACGTCTGTCCGAAGCCCAGGTCAAAAGAAGTGTTTCATGATCTTATCAACAGTCTTGTTAACACCAAGATGACCTCCCAAAGGTAAACTATGAGCCATTGTTAAGATCTCATTCCTGTAGACCTTCGGAACAACAACTTGCCTGACCACTGCCCAATCTGCATTGGCAGGGATATCAGGAGGGCGCCACTTCCGCATCAACACACCATCCTTGAGATAATACCCAACTGGAACTGCGTCTATTTCTTTATCAGGAAGGGCTCTCCTCTTTAGTACACAAATTTCAGGATCATTAGTTTGCTCCTCAATCAACGGCTTTCTGGACAGAGACAAGTCTCCAGACACATCAAAATCACCAGACCCATCCGGCTGGCTGAATAGAGAACTGATAAAAGTATCTGATAAGTCCTCAAACGGAGAAACCATAGTAGGCCAATCAGAGTCATGAGGCGAACCACCTGAGTCCTGACTATTCAATGTGCTGGACGGCACCACAACATCTTCTTCTTTAGCCTTCTTGGCCATAGCACGAGTCACAGCGCAAGAAGGATACAGAGATGGGTCCTCATCCCCATCTTCAGTGCTCGGCTGTGAAGTAAGATGTACAGGGGGAACTACTTTGCCCCCAGCCAGGTCATTGCCTAGCAACAGAGAGACACCCTTTATAGGTAGACTTGAGGTAGTCAAGTTATAGGTAGTCCCACCTTTACCTGTCCTGTAACTAAATCTGACTTCAAGAATATAGAGCGCAGGGGTACAGATACAGTCCTCCCTTCAATACCTTGTACAAGTATGAAATCCCCTGAAGCGGTCTCATCACGTAACTCCAAAGAGTCCATCAACAAAAGTGACTGAGAAGCTCCGGTATCCCTTAGGATATATATGGGGACAGGAGTAGTATGCTCATTCAGAGCCAAAAATCCCTCTGACACAAATGGAAGAAATTCCTCCCTCACGAAGTCAGCTGTATCAGGCTTTTTAGCCCCACAAGAAGCAGGCAATTTAGCAGATCGGTTATCTACTACAGGGGTTTCTAACCTTGTTTTCACAAAGGCATTTGGTTTGGTATCCTTTTCTTTTTCTTTCTTAGCTTTAAGGAACCAACAGTTAGTTGTAACATGACCAAATTTCTTGCAATAACTGCAAACTAGACCACTTTTGTCACTGTCAGCTTTCACACTTTGATCAGACCTGTTACTGGATTTCTGAGCACCATCACCAGATTTGTCTTTGTCTTTGGGTGAGGAATCTTGGGTATCACCGTAACCCTTTTTCTGAAATTGAAACCATCTATTGTTACTGCTAGACTGAAATTTGGACTTATGTGTGAGAACATATTCATCTGCAAATTTGGCAGCTGATTGCAAATTCAGTGCTTGCTTCTCATTAAGGTAGGTCTTAACATCATCCTTAACACAGTTCTTGAATTCTTCAACTAACACCATCTCTTTTAGTGAGTTGAAATCATCCTTGACCTCCATAGAAGTACACCAGCGCTCAAAGCAAACCTTCTTCTCATTAGCAAATTCCACATAAGTCTCATTTTCAGATTTCTTCAAACCTCTGAATTTCTGTCGGTAAGCCTCTGGAACCAACTCATAAGCTCTCAAAATAACCTTTTTGACAACCTCATAATCAGAGGAATCATCGGCAGACAAAGCCGAATAGGCTTGTTGACCTTTACCCTTTAGGACAGTTTGCAACATCAGAGGCCAGTGTTCCTTTGGCCACTGGCAACTCTTTGCTACCTTTTCAAAACACTGGAAATAGTTGTCAACATCCTTTTCCGAAAATGGAGGCACCAATTTTACCTCCTGGCTAGCCCGAAATTTATTTTCAGTTTGAATTTTTATTTTTAGTTGCTCCATTTGGGGTCTTTCTTCTCGATTGAATTTCTCTAATTCAAAATCTCTCTGTCTTGCAAATTGTTCTAACTCAAATTCTCTTTGTTTTTCTCTTTCCTCCCTCTCAAATTCTCTTTGTTTCTGTTTTTCCTCCCTTTCTTTTCTCTTTCCTCCCTTTCAGTCTCGAGCATTTTTAATTTAAGTTCCATTTCTATTTTTGGATATTCCACTGGAAACTGTTCCAGATCTCCTGGTGCAAACACATTTTCATTAATGTAATATTCAACAATCTCTCTAGCCAGTCTTGCTTTTCGCATGGCTGGTTTTACCTCTGTCAGCTCCAAATGTCTGCATATTTCCAACAGTTCGGAATTTTTAAAAGACTTCAAAACCCCTACGGTTGGTGATGCCAAGAAATCATCCATTGCTGTTGTCAATATATTTATATAGGAAAATTCACAAAAACAATTTCACAATTTGAAATGTTAGATTTTCAATAAATTACTTACACAATGGTCTATCCCAGACCTTGAGCCCCCAATTTGTTATGGCCCCAATTTGTTATTACATTACAACACAACAGCAACAGCAACAGCAAGGGATGACAGACACAGTTTTAACAACTAAAACACATTTAATTTTTAACAAAGACAATAACGACTAAACAACTAACAACTAAGACCAAGATTGATTATAACGAAAACAAAAAGAAATATTTACAGTTTCCTGGTGATGTGCTGGGTGAGAAAAATCCACAAACACAGGCAAAAATCCACAAAAGAAACTTCACAGGTCCTGAACAGAAATGACAGGTCTGGTCACACGTATCCTTCTTCTTGCAATTTCTCCTACTACTTTACTGTCTCAATTCTTTTCCTTGTATACTCTTTTGCAGACCCCACCCACATTTAGACCTCTTTTTTTTAATTTTCGGGGACTTGCCCCAGACATGTCTGAAACATGTCCAAACATAACCCCAGTCGGAGCTTAACAAAAAAAAGGTAAATACTGCCATCTAGTGGCCTCTATTCACATTACAGTATTGTGTAGGTATGTTCTTAATTTTCACTTCAATTTAATCACCTTTGTGTATATTTACATTCTAATTTATGTCATTGTCCTTTCACTGTATCATCTGTAAATATGGGTTTAGGGTGTTGTGATGGGAGTCAAAGGGTGGGTGTGGGGTCTTTGAGAAATTTACTGTAATTGATTAAATTCAGTAGGCCCCCAAAATGGGGGGGGTGGTGGAGGGATTAAAAAAAAAAAACGAATAGAGAAAAAAAATAAATAAAAATTCGCGACACGAAAATTCCGCGTGAAACCCTGCACACCGAACTCGGTGCGAAATTCCGAGATCTTGCATTCCAATTTCGCAGAACAGACTAACAAATTCGAAGGATATTTGGTCCAATTGGACCATGAGAGCAGCAGCAGCGATGATGAAATTTTTTAATGTATCTGAATAATAAACTTTGCTTCACGTCTACTTTTGCATCATGCTAGTGAGTGATGCAGTAGTGTCTGAGGGCCCAAAGATCACGGGCATCCAGTAAAGGTCTTCAGCCTTGTCCCTTACCCACAGAGATTTTTCCAGTTTCTCTGAATCTTTTGATGATGTAATGCACTGTCAATGATGAGACCTTCAAAGCCTTTGCATTTTGACGTTGAAGAATATTGTTTTTAAAGTATTTCACAATTTTTTTTATGCAAGCCTTCACAGGTTGGAGAGCCTCTGGGCATCTTTACTTCTGAGAGACTCAGCCTCTCAAAGACATCTCTTTTATAGCCAATCATGTTACACACCTGATGCCAGTTGACTTAATTACTTGCTAAATGTTATTTTAGCTGATTCTCTTAATTGCTTTTTCGGCTCTTTTTTGCCTGTGTCCCAACTTTTTGGAGACCTGTTGCAGCCAGAAAATTTAAAACAAGCTCATATTGTGAATAAAATTGTAAACTGTCTCAGTTTCAACATTTGAAATGTTATCAACGTTCTATTGTAAATAACATTTTGGCTCATATGATCTGAAAGTCATTGCATTTTGATTTTATTCACAATTTAACTTCATCCCAACTATTTTGGAATTGGGGTTGTATGTTTAATGACTTGAAGCGATCTGGGTGCTGCTTTTGAGCACCAGGCTCCTTGCATTTATGCGCCCCAGGCATCTCGCTGTTTCTACCCAGCCAGCATGTCCATGTGGGGCCCAAAAGAGTTAAATACAGGCTACGTGGGTACTGTTTGGGCATGGGCTTGAACTGGGCAAATTTCACAGGTCCCTTGTGGTTTCATTTTCATGGGCCCCATATGTGAAGCCCATGTGGGCTGGCCTATTAAGCCTCATAAGGGATCTAAGTGGGCATGGGCATCAACAGGACGAATTGAAAGGGCCCCATATTTTTTCAGAAACATGGGCCCCACATGAGGAGCCCATGTAGGCTGCCTAAATGGGCCCCATTAAGTATATATGTGGGCTAAGTGAGTCTTTATGTCTAATGTAGCCACTTAGCTAGAAGCCTTGTTCATTTTCATGGAAGAAGTTCAAGACTCAAGACCTCTATCTACCGCGGCCAACGAGGGCAAATAATGCCGCAACAGTCCTAAACATCTTCAATTGGAGAAACATGCTGCAGTTTTGAATGATAGTATTCACTGACTGAACAGCACATTTTTATGGTCGGCCAACATAGTGAGGTCAACTTCTTCGGTGAAAATAAACCGGGCTCTTAGCTAAGTGGCTACATTGGACATTTACGCAAAAAAATTTAGTGAGAAAACATCTTTACAAGCCAAATTTGAATGTCGGGGCTTACAGACATTTCAGATTTCGGAGGTCAAAGGTGAAGGTTTCTTTTTTTCTAAAAAACGTACAGCTCGAATTTTTATGTTTGAAGCATTATTTACTTTTTGTAAGAAGTGCAGCTCACTTGTTTTATGTTTAAAGCAAGATTTTTTTTTTTTTTTCATAAATTTGGCATCTCCAATCCCACCCGAATCTGGAATGCCCAATTGAAGAGCTATGTACAAAGCTTGCTCGTATGCGACCCCTTGCTGCCAACTCAGGATAGTGAAGACAGTTTACGGCTCCCCTTCGAAGCACGTGCCCGTCAGCCACTGCTTCTTATACACTCATTGGTTCAATCTGCGCAAGTTCAGAACGAGGGCGGAGGATACCCGGACATGAAAAAACTTTGATTCTTCCTGACGAGCGCCTGCCTGGCCAACAGGAGGCGCTTGAGCAACGAACAAAGCTGTTTATTTCTATCCCCTTACCCGGCAGTCCCTTCCCAATTTGAATCCCTGTAGCGCGATGGCCAATTGTGCGCTACGCTGAAAAAGCTGCCGACCACTGCCGGCTGGTACGACCGCGGCTCGAACCCACAACGTAATAATCACTTCTGCACTGCAACGCAGTGCCTTAACCGAGTGAGCTATTCAAGCTAAGATTTTTTAATAAAAAGAAGTGCAGCTCAAATATTTTATGTTTACAGCAAATTGTATTTAACATTAATTGAAATAAAACTTCATATTGTGGTTTTTGCCGCTAAGTGGTAGCATTATTTTTTGTATTTACTTGAAGAGGAACTATGCAAATTTTATCTTTAATTAAATTTAAATTATTAATCTATAGGCATGGAGTAAATTTGATGGTTAAATGACTTGTTATGGAATGAATGGAGGCTCTCTTACTTCCAGGTATTGTCCCTCGACCAAAATCCAACCTTGCAGGATCAGCGCCTCTGACCCGGTGTTCCAGCTCTCGTCTTGGCAGCATCACGACACAAACATGTTCCTAAATCTTGTTTATGACAAATAAGACTACACAAATATACACATTGTAACACGTATATAATGTTATCCCCAGCTCCATGTGTAAAAATTCACTTTAATTGAGCCTGAAATGGTAAAATCCCTCAAAGCCACATGTTCTTACAAAAGAAAAATTGGCTTGGCAACTATCCGGTGTAAGAGATTTTATACAGAGTTCAGTGGGGTTGGAGGGTGAGAGAACTTTTTACCAGGTAAAGAAGATTCAAACAATTTTATACCAAAATAAAGCACTGACATAGGAATTTTTTCAGCATGAAATAAAACTGTGAGGGTAAAAACTCCCAAATTTTGTAATTCAAGAACTGGATACAGCACCGAATAGTTGCCAAGCCAATTTTTTCATTTGTAAGAGTCTCAGGGTTGCATTTTCTCAGAAACTTCAAACTTGGCCATGGCACATGTCTGGTGTTCCGAGATAAGAGAGTAAAGCTTTAATGCATACTGAGGAGCACCACCTATGGTGGACGCCGGTAGTAAGGGGCTGTGAGAAAGAGAGAGATCCCATCCTGGACACCTGGTATGTCCTGCCAGCCAGATACGAAACAAACCTGGAAAGAGCAGTCACAGAAACACACAGCTCGACCACAGTGGAGATCAGGAATTGGTGGTTGACGGAGCCGAAAGCAGTAGACAGGTCTAGAAGAATCAAAACAGAGGAGAGAGACGAAGCACGAGCGGTGGCGAATGCTTCCGTCACAGAAAGTTTCCGTTGAGTGGCCGGCTTAGAAGCCAGACTGGTGGGGATCGAAGAGGTGATTCTATTGGAGAAAAGATGATAATTGATTGAATAAGGCATGCAGAATTTTAGACAGGAATGGTAGTAATGAAACAGGACAGTATTTCTTGACATCAGAAGGGTCAAGAGCGGGCTAAATGAGCACAAGTGGTAGATGCGCCCTTTTTACAAACAATATGCATTTTCAGTCCAGGCCTATCTGCGACTTGCGCCTTCTTTGCATATTGCTAGTCCTAGCTGGTACTATCAAATACTGTACATACACCCACAGTCAATGAATTCTGCATCCTTTGTTGTATATTCTATTTTCAATGCCTTCAGATATCAGTGTCAGCACAGAGGTTATATAGTAAAATACCTTGTATTGTTTTTAGGCTCTGGGGTGTAAAGTGTATCTTTAGATCTGATGATTCACTTTTACATGCTCAAGTTCTTTGTAGTTTGACAGCAATTTCATGCTGTATACATAGACCAGCTGTTTTACAAAAGACTTAAAAATTTTGACAGTGGAAACTAAAATGTATATCCTGCCAAAATCGTGTCGGTGTATTTTAATCTTTCTAACACTCTTAAGATGCAAATTCATTGAATTTTCTCAAATAAAAACTAAACCTGTATATGTTTAATCAAAAGTTCATGATCAGTTTCCTGCAAATCTAATGCCCAAAATTTGCTGTTTCCCAAAAATGAGCCTTTTTTTAAGGTCTGTATGGAGATTTCCAAAAGCAAAATTTGCCAATTAGTGGATGAGGTGTAACGGGAGGTGTTCCAAATGTGAAAGTTAAGCTGAAACGATGGGTAAACAAGCATTTGTCGAAGAATATTATTTCCATAAATTGATGAAAACAAGTTTTTCACATCAGGGAAAGGAACAATCTGACAATCTGCCTATAGGCATGGTGCACCGATACTAGCCTACTTACTGAGAGTTTTATTAGACCACGAGGAGAGGTGCCTGAAAATAGATAGCCAACATACATGATCACAACATGAGGTCAAATGAGGCCCAGTTTTCACAGCTGGGGTGCATTTCCCAAAATCACAGGTGCTAACTCACATAGTTGGAACCATTGACTGACTGGACAAGCTGCGCAAGTTGCGAATTTAGCAACTATGCATTTGGGAAATGCACCCCTGGCTGGCTAGCATGCAAAAGCTTCTCAGCATTGAAGTAAGTAGTTACTCATGTACCAACTGTCATAGAAACGTGAATTTATTCATCTGATAGCGAAAATGGTTAGCATGGGAGGTATCCAATTGACTTGAACAGACCACCTTTCTTTCTCTCTCCAATTGCAGCTCCTGGTCTCGTTCTGGCTTCGCCATCATGGCTGATGTTTCGATTTTTCTCAAGGTCTTGTGGTGGAAGATGGATTTAGTTTTGTTTTGAGTCTTTTATTTTTTGCATAAAATAGTTTCTACACTGATTTTAGGATGGGCTTATCAAGTGGTGCCCTAGGCTTATTAACTGGCTTTCCTGAGTATAGACTACATGGGAAAAATTGGGAACGAGAGTAGTTTGGGCTTGGCTTATTAATCAATGGCTTATTAAGTGGCTATTTCAGTAATTTCTTACTTACAGTGATATCCAGACTTTTTCTGAGACTTGGAATCTGGCTGATAAAAGCAGTCATCAGTGAAGTATTTAGAACAGATCAACGATCCCGATGCAGACTCCATGAAATTCAATCATTTCCTCTTTACAAATCCACAAACGTCATTTGAATTGTGGGGTTTTTTTTTTTTTGGAAATTTATAGACCATGATGCCTCTGCTTGCATTGGCCTTATTGCTGCAGCTGTAAACAAGGCAGATATTTGACATATCTGATAGGACACTTTGTCACAGAGCGTATTTATAAAAAGCATACAAGCATACATTGAGTTTGGTAGTATGGCTCTGTTCGAGAGATCCCTGGCAGTCCAGCGTGGAACCGAAGGCAAGGAGCTGCTATTAACCCCCTCCAAAACAAAACCATACTGATGCACGCCAACGATGGAATATGGTGCTTCCACAGGTTTAAAGGCAGCCCGGCGGCTTTCAGAATTTCTCTTGAAGCCAGGTACGAGAGAAATACTCCATGTGAAGTATACTGTGTGTAGGGACAGCCCGGCGGCTGGCACAATTTCTCTTGAAGCCAAACACAAGAGAAATATCCTTTGTGAGTGTATTATGTGTCGTGACAGCCCGGCGGCTGGCACAATTTCTCTTGAACCCAAATACAAGAGAAATATTCCAAATGTAGTGATAGTCCTCTCAAAGCTGATTCATGAGAATTATACTATACCAACTTCTACCCGCGACCCGGAGTGAAATTTCCATTCTTTTCGCATGGAAGACCGTTTTTTAAAAATCAGGCAACGTCAAGTCCTTCCTGGTGTCCAAGTGGATATTCACACCAAATTTGGTGATAATCGGTTAAGAATTATAGGAGAAAAATGTGTACATACACAGACAGACAGACATCGACCTCAAATATATTATAGATGATTTGAAGAGAATAACATGAAGGCAGGTACCTTTAATATTTGAAGTGTATCTTGTAGTGAATGACATGTCATGCGTGCTGAGGAGTGACGCTCATGCCCTGACTATGTGTATAGAAATATCCTAAATGACGCATGAAATAGATATAAGTGCAAGAGGATTTCATTTAACATACAAAGCACAGTGACAATTTACAGTCTTACTCATCCATTTTGAGCTTCCACAATGTCCTTAATTCCTGGGCGAAGGCATGTTCTTGGCTGCGTGTCCAATGTCCTGAGGCCTTTAATACCTTCATTAGGCCACGAAGGAGGTGATGCGCTGCTTGAATATAGAAATGAGGCAGAGCTGAGCAGCAAACTAGTAATAGGTTCCCCAGCCTCAGAGATGATCAAGGGAACTCAATTGGTCATCATGGCTTCGTAGAAAACCTGGGACTGAAACCCCTCAAAAGCAAGCTAGTGATGACAGTGGCAAGGAAAAACTCTCTATGTGCTAAAATATAGGAAGAAACCTTGGGAGGAACGAGGCTTAAGAGGGAAGGTCCATCCTCCTCTGACCGTCCCAGGGTATGAGTTCATGGTTGCCGTAATGCGAAAGGAAAGTTGACAAGCAGCCTAGGATTTGTAGTTTGCTGATGCCATGACCCAGACCATGATGGTTGAGCAGCGCTTATGCAGAGGACAGGTGGTGTTGATGGCAAAGAAAGCAGCAGCATGCTCAGGGCAGGGTCTGTGGACATGCAGAGAACAAAATGCAGGCAATTAGTGGAGAACACAGTGGGAAGCAATGCTAGGAATGCACCATGAAATAATACTGCCAACTCCATAAAGTTGATACAGTATAAATTGGAGAAAATAAATAAATACACATACATGCATGTACTGCCGCTTTATGAATGAAAACTGTAAAAAGCTTGTTGAAACTGAAAGCTGGGAGAGCTACTAGAATTCCCCAAAGAACAATGGTGTAGCAAAACCTGAACACCAGAGGCTAATAACAGTGAGCCCTGGAGCAGTGACCTTTGGGTCGATCCAGCAACTGGCAGTTGTAGGCTGTAGGACATACTGAGCAGGCACAGCAGATCAGTTTGAATGAATTGAGTAGCAGACCACAAGCACTAGCTAGATGCTGACATGAGGTAAATATTAGTGAAGCATGGCGACATGCCACATCATGGCATTGCTGAGCATGCGCAAGATAAGCCACAGCTTGAGAATGTGACCTTGATGTTGGCAAGCACTCCCAGGTTCTTGCAAAGCAGAACATGGCAATAAAAAAAAATACATTTTTTTTTAAACCAACTTGGGTGCTCGTGTATGATTATACAGGAACACTAGTGGCACTCCTAGAGAGCAAACCTTTGCTAAAGCAGCACGGTCCAAATCTTGCTGAGTGGAGCAGGTTAAGGTCCGTATTCAGAAACGACACTCACTCTCACCCTCCACTCACCATATAGTGAGTACGATTGAAATGTACCTGGAGTGTGAGAAAGATATTGACCTACCACTAACCGACTGAGCGGTCCCACTCCTTGCCAAATGCCATTCATAATCGCCACTCAAGCATAACTGACAGTAGTCGGAACTGGGTACCACAGGCGGGACGTCGACTGCTGCAAAGGGACGCTCAATCCTCACCCTTCAGTGCTGAATGGCCTAAACTTGACGCGGTCTACTTTTCCAGATGAGAAAGTTTCCCAGACAAATTGGTGAAACAACAATCAAATTTATTTTAATAGCGTTGTTATACATTGCTTTACAAAATTGAGGCGTTTCTTTCGCACAGAAATGACGACGTAAATATCAGCATGTTTTCATAAATTCTGGGGTCGAGTGGCTCGCAAAAGGCACAGGACAGCCCACAAGACTCACGGAGCAACAAGCTGCGAAACGTGCTGGACATTTCCTTCTACATTCAGCAATTAAGAATGTAGAAAAGAATGGAGTCTCGTGACTTACAGCTACATGAGCCTTGCAGACCAATCCACGCGGCGCCCCACGAGCCGCTGAGCGCAGAATTTTCCAACCCATGATGAAGTGCTAGAAATTCGAATCAGTGAGAGTTGACAGGTATGCGTCATTAATGAAAACTGGCCACACCTGATAATGATGAGAGTTTTCGGAGTTTCTGCAATGGTAATTTAAATGAGTTGAAAACAGGTCATGACTAATCCTTATTCTTCAGGGATGGTTTTAAGCTTCCCCTATTGCCAGTTCACCAGTAGCTACTGGTGGGTACACAAATGCTAACCTTGAGTTCACCACAGTGCAGTTCGTAAACACTGAAACCAGGTGGTCAGTTAGTAAGTTACCGGCATCGTTATCATCATTATAGTTAAAATTTGCGTAGTTGCGATTGCGTCAAGCACGTGGCTGTAAATGATGCAGAGTTTCCAATGTTTGTAACCACCTGAAAGCCATGACAACGAAATACCGGCGCAAGTTAGTGCGGCTCAAGGGAGTTGTTCCCTGCACCCAACCTTCACTCAGAAAGTGATGCTATTTTCAGTGTGAGTGAGGTCTCTGAAGGCAAATGAGTGTTAGGACAACCTCTGACTCATTTAGTATAACATGACACTAACTAAGTTTTAGTTCTCACTCGCACTCAATTAGTGTGAGTGTCGTTTCTGAATACGGGCCAATGTCATTGAGTGTCATGGATTTCAAGGTGGCTGCCATATTGTGCAACTGATAGTGGTCAAAATCAGCAGGGTCCATCCCTGATGTAATTGTGACCATCCCACAAAATTTCAGAAATATCTGTTCATTACGTTTGTGTTAAGCTGGTCAAACAAAACAAAAAAATGCACAAATCACATAACCTCCAGCCAACTCACTTTGTAGACGTAGATACCACCAATGATAGCCGTTTCCCCCAATACCCCAAGTAACAAAAATTAGTCAATTACTGATGAGGAGAAGCAATACCAGATTGATTTCAGACACTAATGCCAACTGGGATGGCTGTTTACACTTTGATTCCGCAGAATTTAGGTTTTTTTTTTATTTTTTATTAATAAGATTCAATGAGCACGCCAGAGTAGCATTTCCCATCAGTTTGCTGGGGCAAGGTGTATGCCATGCGATTTCCAAACAGTTACCACAACTTGACACTTACAATAACAGCACGTGCTAGGAACAGATGAATAAAACCAACCGGGAAGTAATTGCAGCATAACTATTGGATCCAAGTAGCATATCGGCAATCTATTTTAACATGAATGTGGATTACGATTTGGTCCAGTCATCTGAACACCACTAGAGCAATTGTAAGAAAAACGCTTTTGTTTTGGCTGCAGATACATTAATTGAAGCACTGATTACTTTTTGTAAAACCCCACAAGTCAAGTCAAGTCAAGTCAAGTGTGACTTATGGGGTTTTAGTAATAGGTGCTTCAAGTACTGAATTGACTACGATTCCTGTGCCAAACATACCGTTGTTGAAGCATTTATGAAGAGCCAATTGTTTTAGATGAACATGATTGAGACGATGCACTTTTTTTTGTTTAAATAAATAATGAGTCGAAGACAAGTCTGAGCCATAGGACATTTTTCAATAGACACTCCATGTCCCCCGCCACAAGATATGAAATCATTTCAAAATGAGCAATCTCTCGGTGTGACCTTGAGAGTAACGCGAAGGTCACCAAAATCGACTGGCGCCGGGGTATCACCCTAGTACATGTTGACATGAAATTTGAAGGAAACCTTCAATTCGTTCTTGAGATATCTCACTTACAAGGATTCGGGACGTACGGCCGGACGGACGGACGGTCTTGAATACTATGTCCTGCCGCTTCGCGCGTTCCGCATGGCGGGGGACAATAACTGGCAAATTGTGGTATTTCAGCCCGTAAATTGCCAGTAACTTTTGCCTTGTATTAAGCCTGGTAAGTCGCAATCCAGGAGACCTCAGTACCAATTCGAGCGGAACTCATTACTTGGATTGACTGCATGTGTAAAGTCACAACTGAGAACCCAGGAAAAAGAGTTAGCAATTCAAACTAAGCCGAAAGGTTGAAAACTTATATCACTGGACTGAGTGCCATCCCACCCAGAGGCTGCTGCAATAAAGAATTTGCCATTCCAAATATTCGTAGCCAAGTGAATTGGGTGCAGCTAGACAGCAAAAGTGATTATTTGTAGACTCCGTAAGACGTAAACCATGAATGCGATTCAAAAGCCGAGAGCTTGTTCATTGCTGTGGAGAGATAACGTTCCACATGCACTTAAAGACTTCCCATTCGTATACCCACTGAAGAAAAGAACAGCAGCATCCCGTATAAAAATGAAAGCTGTCAAGTCAAGCTACACATGGGAAATTTAGAAATTAGACATTTAGAACGTGTACAGACTCCGGGAACTCTCACTTGGTCACTTTCATTTCTATTAGCAGAGTGCTGCAGATATGCCCTTTTGTGATGTATGTTACAGAAATTGAACTCCACAGCCCAACTCATGCTCAAAGGGTGGTAGTGGCATAATCTGTATAATCTTTTCATTGGTTAATGATGAGAAATCAATCTTTTTCTGGCTTCAATATCATGTAAAGACCCACACGTTTACCATGGGCATTTTCATCCAAATGGTGGATTTACCTGGAGCAGGTTTTTTCCATTACTGTAAAATTTGTAAAATGTCACTCACGCCCTTTTTACATGAGGATATCAATACAATAATGTAGAAACCTGATTTAAAATTTTAATTGGTCAGAAGACTTTGGACTTTACTTGCTTAGGGTACATATAAATCGCAATTACAGTTTTTATGCAATCGCAGTTCTTGTTTCGGGTCATTTTTGGCCCACATCAGAGTGTACAATGGGTGTCAACGGCACAGAATGGTCAACAGCTTCAGTCCGTAACATCATCACTAGAGTGGAGGGGAGGTTGATAATCATTTAAAACTTTTGTCTTTGATTTGCTTTGTCTCCCACATATTTTACTCTACATGCAGTGCCATGAGAAAGTATTTGCCCCCTTCCTGATTTCTTCTTTTTTTTTGGATATTGGTCACGCTTAAATATTTCAGATTATCAAACAAATTTTTATATTAGACAAAGACAACCCGAGTAAACACAAAATGCAGTTTTTAAATGATGAGTTCATTTATTAAGGGAAAAAAGCTTTCCAAACGTACCTGGCACTATGTGAAATAGTAATTGCCCCCCAAATCCTAATAAGTGGTTGTTACACTGTCGGTGACAACAACTGCAATCAAACGTTGGCAATAACTGGCGATGAGTCTTTCACATCACAGAGGAAGAATTTTAGCCCACTGTTCTTTGCAGAATTATTTTCATTCAGCCACATTGGAGGGGTTTTGAGCATGAACGGCCTGTGTAACATCATGCCACTGCATCTCAATAGGATTTGAGCCCGGACTTTGACAAGGCTACTCCAAAATTTTGTTTTAGTAAGCCATTCAGAGGTGGACTTGCTGGTGTGTTTCAAATCATTGTCCTGCTGTATAACCCAAGTGTGCTTGAGCTCGAGATCACAATCTGATGGTTAGACATTCTCCTTCAAGATTTTCCGGCAGAGAGAAAAATTCATAGTTCCATCAATTATGACAAGTCGTCCAGGTCCTGAAGCAGCAAAGCAGCGCCAAACATCACACTACCACCACCATGTTTGACTTTTAGTATGATGTTCTTTTTATGAAATGCTGTGTCAGTTTAATGCCTGATGTAATGGGATGCACACCTTCCAAAAATTTCAACTTATGTTTCGTCAGTCCACAGAATATTTTCCCAAAAGTCTTGGGGATCATGCTGGTTCCTCTCATGTATCAGGGGTCTCAAACATACTTACTTTTTTAGCTATTCAAGCCCAAAATCAACAAATCTTGACAGATCTCTAACCCCATATTAACTGACTGCCTGCCTTTCACTAGAAAGGCTTTCAGCAAAGGCTCAGTCTGCCTGCTTGGACATTATTTTAACAATACTACCTATGGCTTTCCAGAAATTTCAGATTTTCATTTGTGTGGTTCAAGGGAAAAAGCCCTTAAAAATGACTTATGTGACTCAGCTGTTATCCCTCGAAATGGCAACCGTGGGAAATTTAGCTGACAGAGTAACATCTGTGACATCATAACTATAGGGTCTATTCTCCCATTTGCGCTTAAGTCCTTTTTTACGCGATTCGAGTTAAGCGCTTATGAGTTACTCGTATTCTCCCCTACGCGCTTCAATCACGCCCTCAGCGCTTAATTCAGAATGTAGGCGGCCTTATGAAAGAGGTGTGACTGATCCAAAAGAGAGGCAGACTCTGTACAATGCTCATTGATTATGGCTATCAGGAAAACATGGAACAAGGATTTTCTGATTAACCATGAAAATGCAGTTGTTTGTCCATGGAAAATGCAAACCAGACTTAAAATTTGAATATCGTCGGCCTGCTGATAAAACCTCGTATCTCCAAACTGATAAGAAACAAAAACTCGTATGTCCACTATTCTTGAATACAAAGTTAAACTTTTTTATTTTAAACTATATTTATCCATTTATAGTATTTATTTGTTAATTTTATATTTATTTTTTATTTTCCTGTGAAGTTTTTCATTATGAGGATACAAGGATTTTAACAGTAGGCCTACGATATGCCACTGTAATAGTAGGCTTATGTATGCCTGTGCCAATTACAAGAAGTAATGCAGACATCGCTTTTTTATTTCTTACTCTAGCCACCATGGAATTAAAGCTATGCAAACAAAGAAATTGCCGCGATAATGAAATAAAAAATAAAGAATTTAGCGCTTCTCAACCAGCGCAATCAGATCATTGAATATGTACCCCTCCTACACCAGCCTGTTTGTTCTGTGGAAGACAGGGAAGGAACAAATAAAGGGACAAATAAAGGAAACATTCTAGTCACACAAAAAATGACAATCAAAGACAGTTTATACAAAACCCAAAACCAGTGAAGTTGGCACGTTGTGTAAATCGTAAATAAAAACAGAATACAATGATTTGCAAATCCTTTTCAACCTTTATACAATTGTATACACTTCAAAGACAAGTTACTTAATGTTCGAACAGGTAAACTTTGTAATTTTTTGCAAATAGTAGCTCATTTGGAATTTGATGCCTGCAACATGTTTCAAAAAAGCTGGCACAAGTGGCAAAAAAGACTGAAAAAGTTGAGGAATGCTCATCAAACACTTATTTGGAACATCCCACTGGTGAACGGGGTAATTGGGAACAGGTTGGTGCCATGATTGGGTATAAAAGCAGCTTCCCTGAAATGCTCAGTCATTTACAAACAAGGATGGGGCGAGGGTCACCACTTAGTGAACAAATGCGTGAGCTGATTGTCGAATAGTTTAAAAACAACATTCCTCAACGAGCTATTGCAAGAAATTTAGGGATTTCATCATCTACGGTCCGTAATATCGTCAAAAGGTTCAGAGAATCTGGAGAAATCACTGCACGTAAGCGACAAGGCCAAAAACCAACATTGAATGCCTGTGACCTTCGATCCCTCAGGCGGTATTGCATCAAAAACCGACATCAGTGTGTAAAGGACATCACCACATGGACTCAGGAACACGTCAGAAAACCACTGTCAGTAACTACAGTTCGTGGCTACATCTGCACGTGCAAGTTAAAACTCTACAATACAAAGCGAAAGCTATTTATCAACAGCACCCAGAAACGCCGCAGGTTTTGCTGGGCCCAAGCTCATCTAAGATGAACTGATGCAAAGTGGAAAAGTGTTCTCTGGTCTGACGAGTCCACATTTCAAATTGTTTTTGGATACGGGGACGTCGTGTCCTCCGGAACAAAGAGGAAGAACCATCCGGACTGTTATAGGCGCAAAGTTCAAAAGCCAGCATCTGTGATGGTATGGGGGTGTATTAGTGCCCAAGGCATGGGCAACTTACACATATGTGAAGGCGCCATTAATGTTGAAAGGTACATTCAGGTTTTGGAGCAACATATCTTGCCATCCAAGCAACGTCTTTTTCATGGACGCCCCTGCTTATTTCAGCAAGACAATGCCAAGCCACATTCTGCACTTGTTACAACAGCATGGCTCCGTAGTAAAAGAGTGCGGGTACTTGACTGGCCTGCCTGTAGTCCAGACCTGTCTCCCATTGAAAATGTATGGCGCATTATGAAGCGTAAAATATGACAACGGAGACCCCGGACAGTTGAACAACTTAAGCTGTACATCAAGCAAGAATGGGAAAGAGTTCCACCTGAAAAGCTTCAAAAATTGGTCTCCTCAGTTCCCAAACGTTTACTGAGTGTCGTTAAAAGGAAAGGCGATGTAACACAGTGGTAAAAAGGCCCCTGTGCCAACTTTTTTGCAATGTGTTGCTGCCTTTCATTTCTAAGTTAATGATTATTTGCAAAAAAAAAAAAAAGTTTCTCAGTTTGAACATTAAACATCTTGTCTTTGCAGTGTATTCAATTGCATGTAAGTTTAAAAGGATTTGCAAATCATTGTATTCTGGTTTTAACTAGGATTTACATAACGTGCCAACTTCATTGGTTTTGGGTTTTGTATGATATACAGCTCCTCCAGTGGTTGAGGTGTCCAACCGATTCCGGCCCTTGCAGGAACTCGACTTGGCCCCTGACCCTGAGAGTGAGGGGACTAATGAGCAGTAGGGCACCCTGTTGGCCTCTACCCCTCAGAAAAGAACCTCAAAAAACCTTGAACAAGATGGCGCCAGTGTGCTTGCCTTGCTGTCTTCCAGCTCTACTGTGTTTTTTGCTTGCTATTGCATTACTTCGTTTTCTCTGCCAAGATACTTCTGCTTTGCTGGTATATGATCGCCAAGCCCTTTTCTATATTAGAGCGTCTCAAGGAAAAGTGTAAAAACATGATTTCAGAAATCAAACCTCGGGACTCCCCCCTCCCTTGGCGTCTGTACCGGCCTACCTGCTGTGCTCACCGACTGCCATTTCACGAAGGAAGCGCTCCTAAAGACTTGGAAAGAGGGCAGGTGTCTTGGTGAAACCCAAGAACCTTCGGCGATGCACTTGTGGGATTGATCCTCACCATCTTTTCAGAAGACGTTATGCGTCTCAGCGACCTCCATGCCTTCGCTGGACCCAGTTGGTAGTTCCGTTTTGCCCGGCGGCTCTTCACCTGCCGGCAGAGGTTCCCTCTCTGAGGCGCCGGGTCCACAATCGCGGTGTGGATTTTAGGAATATTCGGCCCCTTTGCCACGTCTCCACTCAGGCCCGCGAGAATAAGACTCTTCGCCTAGCGCTTCTGAATGCTAGATCACCAACAAACAAGACTTTTATCCTGAATGACTTTTTCACTTCATGTGAACTGGATTTTCTGTTTCTAACGGAGAAGTGGATTCATGTTGCTGAGTCCACTCAGTTCTCTGAGCTGCTTCCACCGAATTGCCAGTATTTTAACTCTCCCCGAATTACCGGCCGAGGTGGAGGGATAGCGTCTGTTTTGAAATCCAGCTTCCAATGTGAACTGTTACCATCATTTTCTTTCTCCAGCTTTGAAATACATACATTTATTATAAACGCCATCTCTCCCGTCCTGTGTGCCCTGGTCTATCGTCCACCGCAGTTCAACAAGGATTTTATACAGGACTTTACGGATTTTGTGGTGGGATTAACAGTGAACTATGATCGGTTTTTAATTGTTGTGGATTTTAATATTCATGTCTGTTGTGAATCCCGCACCTTGGTCAAAGATTTTCTGATTCTCATTGACTCCTTTAATCTCACTCGGTCAGTTTCTGGTCCAACACACATAATATGGGACACACACTAGACCTTGTGCAATCTCTTGATCTGAAATTAAATGTCAATGAGATATGTGACATGCATATTTCTGATTACTTTGCCCTTTTATTTTACGTTACACTGCCTTACTCCCTTGATAAACCGTGCGCCTCGGACCGTCGTGTGCGCATGATTAACCCTTCAACTGTCTCTAGGTTTTCTGCTGCAATTAATCACTCTGTGCTACGTACACCAGGATCATTATGGTAATTTTAATTCTGATGAGTTGTTGGACGTCTTTAACTTTACTTGCACTGATATATTAGATTTGGTGGCTCCTTTTAGGTGTAAACGCTCTAAGCCAGCAACCGAACCAGGGCTTAATGATATCACTTGCGCTCTAAGACGCATTTGTAGACCCGCTGAGAGAAAGTGGAAGAAGGATAATCTTCAAGTTTCTTTAGACATTTTAAAAGACAGCCTATTGCAGTATCAGAAAGCCGTTAAGGCTGCGAAAACTCAGTTTTTATCTCATCTTGTGTCAGTTAATAGCCACAAACCTCAGTTTCTTTTTAGTACTTTGAATTCTCTTTTAAATCCTTGAGACCTCACAGGTGCTGTACCTTCACCTAAACTGTGTGAAGATTTTCTTAGGTCTTTTTATTGACAAGATTTCTGCTATCAGGTCCTCTCTTGTGTCATCTCCATGAGATCTTGCTGTTTCCCCCATTTGCAGAGTTGTTTTTGAGAGTTTTAAGCAAGTGTCTCTCTCAACTTTAACTGTTATAGTCCAACACCTTAGACCTTCTTACTGTCCTCTTGACAGCATTCCACCTCGTCTTTTAAAGGAAGTTTTCCATAGCATCGGGCAATGTGTTATGGATCTGATAAATTCTTCTCTGATGTCTGGCTGTGTTCCAGCTGCCTTGAAACATGCTGTGGTCTAGCCCCTCATCAAAAAACAAAACCTTGACCCTACTGTTTTGTCTAATTTTGGCCCATTTCCAAGCTTCCTTTTCTCTCTAAGGTCTTGGAGAAGGTAGTATATGAACAGCTGCAGTCTTATATTGATGTAAATGGCATTTCTGAGAAATTTCAGTCTGGTTTCAAATCATGCCATAGTACAGAAACGGCACTTTTAAGAGTTTTAAACAAACTACTTTTAACTGCAGATTCTGGTAATTCTGCTGTCCTGGTCCTCTTGGACCTGACAGCCGCCTTTGGCACTGTCTTCAAGTGGTTTGAGTCTTACCGATCAGACAGGAGCTTCTCTATCCAGCTTGGCCAGTATTCCTCAGCCACATCCCCCCTGAGCTGTGAAGGAGCTTCTCTATCCAGCTTGGCCAGTATTCCTCAGCCACATCCCCCCTGAGCTGTGGGGTGTCTCAGGGTTCTATTTTGGGCCCCCTCCTTTTTTCACTGTATATGTTGCCTCTGGGGTCCATTTGTAGAAAGCAGAATGTCTCATTTAATTGTTTTGCAGATGATGTACTAATTTATTTGCCCTTGAAAACTAATGACCGAGCCTCAGTTCAAGCTTTACTGGACTGTCTTACAGATATTCGGTCTTGGATGGAAGTGAATTCTCTCTATGAACAAAAATAAAACAGAGATAATCTTACATGGCCGACATAACCTTTTTGATGGCTATGACAGTGCCATTGGCATCCTTGAGTCTTACTGTAATCCTTTTGCAAGGAACCTTGGTGTAATTTTTGATAGGGACTTCAGGTTCGATAAGCAGATCAGCTCTTTAGTCAAAACAAGTTTCTTTCAGTTAAGACTCCTTGCAAAGGTTAAGGCTTATCTCCCAAGAAATGATTTTCGAGAGAGTTACACATGCCTTTGTTACATCATGCTTAGACTACTGTAACTCTTTGTTTGTTGGTCTTGATCACTCATCTCTGCGTCGTTTACAAGTAATTCAAAATGCAG
Organism: Gymnothorax reevesii; assembly: GCA_029721435.1. NCBI lineage: Eukaryota > Metazoa > Chordata > Actinopteri > Anguilliformes > Muraenidae > Gymnothorax > Gymnothorax reevesii. The sequence goes on from CM056575.1 coordinate 78,428,648, forward strand.
CTGCCTGCCTGTTGACGGGAAAGAAATGGCGTGATCATATTACTCCTGTCCTAGCATTTCTGCACTGGCTTCCTGTTAACTGTAGGATCCAGTTTAAAGTTTTATTATTTGATTTTAAATGTTTAAATGGCTTGGCGCCATCTTATTTATCAGAGCTTTTACAGCGTCACACTACTGGCAGGGCTCTTAGGTCTTCAAACCAGCTGGTCCTAACAGTACCTCGGTCTCGGCTCCGTACTCAAGGAGCCACCACCTTTTCAGTGGTGGCACCTAAGCTGTGGAACAGCCTACCCTATCAGGTTAGAGTTGCACAGTCACTTGAGCACTTTAAAACACTGCTGAAAACTCATCTCTTCTCATTGGCGTTTAGTCCCAGCTAGATAAGTAACCTTGGCTTTTTTTTTCTTTGTTTTATTCTTTTACTTTTTACTTCATTTTATTCTTTTACCACCATCTTATTGTTCCTTTTTACTGTTTTATTCATTTATTTTATTAATTTTATATGTCTATGGTGATTACCTTGTGTCTTAATTTATGTGCAGCACTTTGGTCAACTGAGGTTGTTTTAAATGTGCTATGTAAATAAACTTTGATTGATTGATTGATTGATTGATTGATTGAAAAGAGAGTTAGTGATAGTGGGGGACTCATTACTTAGAGCAATAGATATCTTAGTCTGTTCGCGCGACAAGGAGTCTTGTATGGTGTGTTGCCTGCCTGGTGCCCAGGTAGGAGACCTCCTGGAGCGTGCGGACAAGCTCTTGGCCAGAGCGGGGAGGGATCCAGTTGTCATGGTCCATGTTGGGACAAATGACATAGGTAAGGGTTGGTTTGAGGTTCTGCAAGGCAAATTTGTGGAATTAGCTGAGAAGCTTAGGAGCAGATCCTCAACGGTAGTGTTCTCTGGGTTTCTACCGGTACCACGTGCAAGCAGAGGAAAGCAGAATTTTATCTGGAGGTTTAACAAACCTCTTGGCTACAAACCTGGTGTAGGAAAGAGGGGTATAGGGTTATGGGGCACTGGAACTTTTTCTGGGACAGGGGTGACCTGTTCAAGCCTGACGGGCTGCATCTGAACCAGAGGGGTACCTTTGCACTGGGTTCGCGTATGTTGAGGGTAGCACAGGATTATTTAAACTAGGGACTTGGGGGGCAAGGAGCTTAGTGAGTGTTACACATAGGGAAATGCAGACTGCCCCGATGGAAGCTGACAGCATTACATGCACTACTGATAATATACTTTTAAAGCAACAAAGCATAGTGGGGGCCTTGAAGCAGCGGCCACATGGGAAATCAAGGGGGAAGAGCATTAGTAATAACCTGAAATGTTTTTACTTAAATGCAAGAAGCATAAAAAATAAATTTCCTGAGCTTGAGGCTGTTATGATTAGTGAGGGCTATGACATAGTTGGGATTACGGAGACATGACTAAGTGAAGAGGATGGAGATGAATATAATATAGAAGGTTATAAGCTCTTTAGGAAGGAGAGATGTAATAGCCGAAAAGGGGGCGTAGCAATCTATGTGAACATAACATAACATAAAACATAAATGTACAGGAAATTCCCGAAATTGAACATTTCTTGCCCTGTGAAGATATCTGGGTCAGGCTCATTGGCAAATACGAGACAGGTTTAAACATAGGTGTATGCTATCAACCACCAGCTTTGGACAGTACAGTCAATGAAATGCTTTTTAGGAGGATTATGCAAGCTTGCAGAGGTGGAGGGACAATTATTATGGGAGACTTGAATTGTCCTGGTAGCAATTGGGAAATGGTGAAAGGGTAGGGGGGAGGAAGAATTTCTAGATGTTATATATGATAATTTCTTGGTGCAGTTAATAAACCTACAAGACAGAAGGCAATTTTAGACTTAGTGCTCTGTAATGACCCAGATAGAATTAGCAATGTTGAGGTACTGGAGCCACTTGAGACAAGTGATCACTCTGCTGTTAATTTTGATATTTCATGGGAAGTTAAAAAGGTGTATTCAAAAACAAAAATTTTCCATTTTAGGTGAGCAAACTTTGACAGGATGTGCTCATATATCTAAGTGAAATAAAATGCGATCACTCCTGGACCCCTGAGTCCGTAAATGAGATGTGGGAAAGATTTAAGGGGGTTTTACTTGAATCACAATGCTAATTCATTCCAAAGGTGTCCAAAAGTAAGCTGAAAAAGCAGAATCCTCAGTTGATGACTAAAAGTATTCGTAGGATTTTGAGGGAAAAGAGGAATCTTTATAAGATTTACATAAACGATAACAATGAGAATACTAAGGCTGAATACTGTAAAATGCAGGCTGTGGTCAAAAAAGAGCTGAGGAATGCTAGAAGACTGTACAAAAGAAGAATTGCAGAGGGGGCAAAAACTAACCCAAAGCGCTTCTTTCAGTACTGTGGCAGAAAAAGGAAAGTTAAAGAGCAGGTTAAGTGCATAAAGAATAAGAACGGATCGCTGCTATTTGATAACAAGCATATTGCAGATGCCTTAAACAGTTACTTTGTTGAGAATTTTACCTCAGAGGGGGTCTTTATTTGGCCAGAGGGCATGTTAAATGCTCAAGATTATTTAGCAGAAATTAAGGTTCGGGATAACAAAGTATTAGACAAGTTGCATAAACTAAAGGCAGATAAGGTGGCGGGTCCTGATGGCTTATATCCTAGAGTGCTCAGGGAAGTTGGTGAGATTATCTTTAAGCCGCTATCCACCATCTTCAGGCGGTCTTTAGAAACTGGAGAAATACCAAATGATTGGAAACAGGGCAATATTATACCAATATATAAGAAAGGGGACCGTACCGAGCCAGGAAATTACAGGCTAATCAGTTAAACTTGCATTGCGTGCAAAATATTGGAATCTATCATAAAAGATGAGCTGGACTTATCTCTTGACCGGAACAGTATCTTGAGGGATAGCCAACATGGTTTTCGTAAGGGAAGGTCATGCCTGACAAACCTACTGGAATTTTTTGAAGAGGCCACCAGGACTTATGACCAGAGCAGGGCTTATGACGCCATATACTTGGATTTTCAGAAAGCATTCGATACAGTACCACATAAGAGACTAATTTTTAAATTGAGCTCCATTGGAGTTAAAGGAGGTATTCTGGAGTGGATTCAAAACTGGTTACAGGACAGAACACAAAGAGTGGTGGTCAGTGGTATCTCATCTGAGCTAGGTATGGTGGGGAGTGGCGTCCCTCAGGGATCGGTGTTGGGGCCCCTGCTGTTCCTCATCAACATTAATGACCTTGATAGTAATATTGAGAGCAGATTGGTTAAATTTGCAGATGATACTAAATTGGGGGGTTTGGCAAATAGTTTAGGGTCCACTAAAGTGATTCAGGATGATTTGGATAGAATCCAGAATTGGGCAGAAATGTGGCAAATGAAATTTAATGTAGCAAAATGTAATGTTTTACATATAGGTAGTAAAAACATTGGACGGGATTACTTCATGGGAGGTTTAAAACTGGAATGTGCTGTACACGAGAAAGATCTGGGAGTGATTGTAGACCAAACCCTCACAGGCTCTAGCCATTGTGCCGTAGCAGTTAAAAAAGCTAATTGGATGCTGGGATACATTGCCAAAAGTATTGAGTACAAATCTAAGGAGGTGATGCTTCTTTTGTACAACACATTTGTCAGACCACATCTGGAGTATTGTGTACAGTTCTGGGGACACAATACACAACACAAAATTTCTTTAAGAAAGATATAGAGGCTCAAGAGAAAGTTCAGAGAAGAGCCACTAAACTTATTCCAGGTATAAAAGATGAAAGATACGAGAAGAGGCTGAAGATCCTTAATCTCTTTTGTCTTAGGAAAAAGTGAATTATGTAGGATTCCTTCGACCAAGTGTTGTGAGTACAACTCGAGGTCACAAATGGAAGTTGACCAAAGGTAAATTTAGCACTGATTTTCGGAAATATTTCTTCACCCAAAGAGTAATTTCAATGTGTAATAGTTTGCCTGACCATATTGTTGAGGCAGAGACCTTGGGGGTTTTCAGGAGCAGGCTTGACTTAAAGCTAGATACCATTGACTCACTGAGTATCTGAAGGGATATATTCACAATAGTATAAAGAAACTGGCGAGCGTAGTTGGGCTGAAAGGCCTGTTCTTGCCATTCATGTTATGTTATCTCATTTAGAAATTGCACACTTGAAATCTCAAACTACTCATATGTCAGGTTTGCAACTAAAGGACATGGAAACGCTTTAACAAAGGATTCTTACCCCGCACATGGTCATCCCCCTGACCCGAAACCGCCTCAGCAATGACGCAATTCCATATTCATAGCCTATTATGTCCCATTTGATTTGAGGGACACATTCACTTGAACTTGTGCCTAATACGTTATTATAATCAATTATCCCATTTACTGATAATGATTCTTCCAATGTCGGCTTTTCTTTATTGGCTAAAATTGACTGACAAATCAGTAGTGCTTTGGTATTGGCCAGGGTAGGGCTCAAGATAACAATCATTCATTTGGACGCGTGTTTGCTGCATTTAAATTGATGTTGTTAAAAATTGTATACCTGTCGACTGTCACGCAAGTAGCTTGAGCCACACGCTTTTAATAGCCTATTTAACAGCAGAGTGGCACATTTTTTATCAACCCATGCAATACCGAGAGTGAAAGGCAATAATTCATTACAATGCGGATCAGTTCAATCGAGGCGAAGCATTAGCCTTTTAATAAGTACATTATTTCTTTGTACTGAATTACGTCCATGATTGCATCTCTGTTAGATCGCATATGGAGATAAACCATGTCTTCAGTTGCCAAGGAGGATAATTGGAGAACACCTCAATGAAGGAAAATCATCGAGAACTAGCCTGGACTAATTGTTGTCATAAAGGACATGTCTGTGTCCCTTCCAATTCCCAGTTCAATTTACGCTTCTGGATGCTGGTCCATTCAGTAGACTTCTTTTCGTTAGACTTCGCATCAGCCTTCCTGTCACAAATGACACCTGTCCGTGCTTTGACAGTCTCTATGAGGGTTCGCCTCATCCGACATTAAATTTTCATGACGGTGTCTTTTTTTCCGTTATTTTGCATCTACAGGTGGTGGAGACACACTGCTAAATGTACACCTACTTCCCCTAATGCATTATGCAAGTTACGGGATGAACAATAAAACCTGACCGCTTGATTATGCGAGTACAGCTAAACATCTGCTTACCTAGGGTGAGTGTAGTAAAATATTAAAAGTTTTTTGTAATGAGCGCTTAAAACTCGTTTAGCAATGCGCGAACAAATGCGTTTTAACTTGGTACTAGCTCTATACGTACAGAGATAAGCGCTCACCAACAAGGACTTCGCGGTCAAGCTGATCGCAAGTGACGTGATGCCATGGGGGGGCAAAAGGAAATTATTCCATGCGGAACAATTGAAAAAGACACTCCAATAGATCCATTAATACATTTTTTGACTACCACAAATTATCAATATATAATCTGTTGATTTTTCTCTTATAAATTGTCAGTGCCTTTTTCCACGGCAGAGACGATTTTTTAAAATATTAATTCAGGCTACGCAAACACCAAGGGGACCTTGACTCTAAGAGCGTTCTCGGTAAGGTGCTGCTGCAAGTCGGTAAAGTGAGCAGGTGTAACGACACCAGTGTTTTCAGTTATTGTATTTGATGAATGGCTTTGTTGTATAGCGACTCGACTGCTTCACCTGTCTTTTATATTATATTACAGGATAAACAGTGAGGTAGCAAAGGCTGTTGTTGGTTAACTTGGGTTGGATGACGGGTATGTATTCGGTAACTATTGAAGGTATCCAATCAGTGTGCATGTAGCTAACACTTGCTTTGCTTTATCGTAGTATAAAATGTTCAAGATGCACATAAGCGGAGTTGTCAATTACCTTTTTTTTTGAATATCTTACACCAATTCACGGTACTGTGTTTTGCTGCTTCATGTATTATATCGAGGGCTCACTGCAATTAACAGTTACTTCCGGATCTTATGTATTAGGCATAACTGTTTATTGCAGTAAGCCCTCGATATGCTGGTTTTCGTTTCAGTAGTACCAGTTCTGTTAATACATCCATGGTTTCATCTGCGTTGACAAGGCTTTTTGATGCACGGTGGCTGCCATAGTTGCCATACGTGTTTAAAATAGTGAGGCGCTATTCGTTTAAATGTAATACACGATTCCAACGCTGGATGGGAGTAATTCCTACACAATGTCCCTTTAAGGTAGAGGGAGGCTGGAGGACGAAATAGAAGATTGAAAACAATGTTTTGGCCAAATAGCCTTCTATGCTTAATTTTCCAAAATTTTTGACCTATGTGGGGAATCATACTAAAATTAAAAATATTGAGCTGTACTGTATTTCTTGTCTGAAAGACTGCAAAGAACATGATGCAACTTCATGCTCATTCCTGTCACATCTGTAACTGATGTCACTTGCGATACTTTCTTAAACATCAGCAGCAAAAGCTGTTTATCAAAAATACTTTAGTTCCATAAGCTAAGTAGGGAAACAAAGACAACACCTCATCTCTCAGCACAATTTCCCATCCAAGCCTATAAAGGTATGTCTAACCCTCTCTCCTGCTCCCCCCCCTTCAGCTGAAGCGCTGCAGTCGATTAGCCTGACTACGCCACCCTTCGTGTTTCCGCTCAATTTAATTTCACTTCATAACTCAGTCTGGTCACTCAGAGCTCTGCCTCATTTACATCGGCAGAAAATACGCTGGACCAACCAACGAACAGGAGGCGTGGCTGAGAGCCATGATATAGCAGCTGCGCCAAGTTTAGCATTTTAGTCTCCGAAATCAACATTGGCCACAGAAAAAGATACAAGGGAGGACATAGATTTGCTCCGTTGTGGAGAAAATCCCCGGTATCAGCGACTTAAAGCCACAACAAGAGGCATGTTTGGTTAGTTTTTTGAATGGAAATGATGTTGTAGAGCTACTCCCTACAGGTTTCGAAAAAAGTTGTCATGCTACTTAATATGCATCGTGAAACAGATGAAATAGGCACCCAGTTCATCAGTGAGAGACAGCACCCAGTCATAACTCTCTAAGCTGTGCAAGCCTTTCCCTGTTCTTTACTTTTAATAAACTGGACAGTAAGCTTCCAAATCGTGTGGTCCTTGGTTGTGAAAAAGTGCCACTGCATTGAATATGATCACTTCAAATTTTACTACCGTAATTTATAATGTTTGTTTGATTTTTCCTGCTGAATTGAGCCTACAATATTTTTTTCTCTTCTTCATGTCACTAGAGAAACCAAACATTTGTAATCAACCTCACGCAGCACAGCAGAACATGGTCAAGATTATATACAAGAAAAAGATGGAGGAGAGGGCACAGACAAACTGCTTCACATTCTATTCATGTTTCTGAGTTCACAATTCACAATTTCACAATTTAAAATTCATGATTTCTTTTTCATGAAGTAATTTCAGTACAAAGGTGCAAAATAAAAATATATACACAAAATGTATGTGTAAATTTGTGTTTAAATGTCTTGTTCTGTCTGGATGTATAGTGTCTAATGAGCCCTTCTTAAAAATATTACTGTGCATGCAAGCCTAGATAAATTTATACTTTCTGCATGCAAAAAGTCATTGAAAAAGTTATTTTTAACTTATCATTAAACACCAATACATAAATGCAGATGTACATACAAATTATAAACAAATAAAATTGATATTATTTCCGGTGGATTTTCTAAGATGCCACACAAAACATTATACTGCTTTTAATACTGCAGGGACTAATTGTGCTGTCAGTTAATGCTCACCTGTCAGGTCCTCTGTCCTTTCTGAAAGTCATGAAGTTTGCGCAAGTTATTACTGAATTGATAACTTAGGTACTCCATTTTCATGGGATTATTAAAACACCAAACAAATAAAGAAATGGAAGAAAATTAAACAGAATTTTGAAACGTTCCTTCCCCTCCCTCTGCATAATAAACATTAGGATGGGATTAAACTAGCATTGTAGTCAAAAGCAAAAACAAACCAAGAATTCAAAGCAATCGACAACAGAAACACACTCTTTAAAATGAGAAAAACTCCATTTGGTCGTTTTAATTATTTTAATAATTACAAGGCACTAAAACTGCTTGAATACTGCATATATTGAGTGCAAATGTTCAACCTTCCTCCATTAAATGTAACTTTTTTTAACAGTTGTTTAACGTTGAAGTTACTTAAGTGAGACGGCAAACATTCACTCAAGCCTTAAATATGTCAACAAGGCGGAAATAACACGATTTATTGACTAGTAATTACAGAGAATCGCAGGTACATCTCTATCTAGCCGATTTGCATTTAAATTTCCGGCCAGCAACTTCCTGGAACTATTCGCAGTCTCCATGAACCACGTGACGATTGACAATTTTGGACTTCTGTTGACGCGACTCTCTCTCTTCATGGCTCTGGTTTATAAGTTTCAAACAAATGCGTTTGATGTTGAATGAGGTTTTCGCAATCTACGTATGTGGTCACTTGATCCCCCAAGCAAAACGTACACAAAGATTGATCGCAGAATAGTGAAAATAGGGAAATCTTGTGCTGCTATTGGTTACACCAGTAATGATGCCATTCAATCGTCCGGAAAATAAGGCAAAATGAGTTTTCATCAATTTCCACAAAAGAATGAAGCCCTTTTGAAAGAATGGTTTGTTATTATTATTATTATTATTTTTATAATACGCCGCCAGAGGCGGTCGTGTATTGGCGTCATCCGCTCCGTCTGTCCGTCCGTCTGTCCATCCGTCTGCTAACATTTGCCTTGTCCACAAATTTCTGTGCAAAGCTTCAGGCCGAGCGGGACGAAACTCCACAGGAACATTACCCGGGTCAGAGTCTAGACACCTGATGACTGTCGGCTCCGTCGCTCCAAGGTCAAGGTCGCACATCGAGGTCAAAGGTCACATTTATACCAAAATGTCGGCGGCGTATAATGTACCAGCTCCTAGTGCTCTTGTCAAATTAAGAATTGACTGTTGGAAAGCCCACAGAGCACTTCGCGTGAAGCTGCTTCACGCACCAGAAGTTCGCAAGTAAGTCAACAGCTTTGTTGCAATGAAAACTGGTTTTAAAGCGAAGGTTTAAAGAAATTTGTGGAAAAGATATAATAAACAGAATCATTAACCTGAAGCCCAAATGCCTGCGGTACCGGGGGGCAATGAATTTGCATAATAAATACAGCATGTTTCCTAATAGCAGCTTTGTCATGCGGCTTATCGTCTTAAAGCGAAGAAACTCGGCAAAAAGCTCATTATGACCATTTTTACCAAAACCAAACACAATTCAAGCACCAAGCAAGTAAATTAGCATCTAGAAAAACATAGGATAAAATAACATCAGTGCTCTATTGGTAGCATTTTCACTGAATCTGTGCTATGCATACAAATAATATTTCATATGAAAGAGGACAGTCCATTGAATCTAACGATATAAGCCATGTCATTTTAAATTGACACAGCATTCAAGGAACAGTAGGCATACACTTTACAGTCTAGAAAGATGAGCATAATTTTTTCTTACCTTGGATATAAAAGCTGTTTGTGGGTAAAGCTGTACTTGATATTGTTTAGCCCGTCTGAGAGTCCTCACACCATTATGCTATGCACTTAAAGAACTCCGCAGTATAATCGCCGAAATCATTTGTTTTTAGTATCCCTATAATTTAGTTCCCTATAATTAACCGCTAAATTTTCAACCGTTGTTTTCAAAGCCTTTTTAAGACTGAGAATCCTTGCGCCAATATGCTCAAGTTCAAAAACAGCGCAACTATACAAGTGTTGTGGATAAGGCAGAGCATTTGGACCTGAGTAACCGGGGTTCAATATCTGGTTATGCACGTCACCTTTCAGAGCAAGGGAAAATATATATATATATATATATATATATATATTTTTTTTTTTTTTTTTTTGTATAAATAACCGATGCATCCCCATTCAATCAAAACTATCTTCCTGGGTTACTTCAGGGATCATGTGACTTACACTGTGGTTGCTGCATTCAGTGCAATGCCTCCAATTAGAAATAAATATGGAAAATCAGAAGTGTCTGTTTTTTTTGTTCAAATGAGAATTTTTGTTATTACACACACAAACACATACACACACTACAGAAATAGGTACCGAAAACAGGAACCATTTGGTACCGGTACCGATTCACAGGTACTGGGTATCGGAACCATCTCGGTTCAAATGTGAATGGTACCCATCCCTACTACTGACTGGTCGGGGTGGGACTCGAACTGGTGATCCTCCGGTGCAAGACAAGTCCCTACCAACTGAGCCACTGAATTACCAATGTAATTTACATTTACTCCTCAGTCTACTGTGGACACACAACAAACAGACTAATAGCACCTGCCATCATTATGCATAAAGAAGACCAAGAGGCATTACCGGTTGAAATTTGAGAGCTGTGGCCTGACAGTGTGAGGTTTTACAAAATGAACCAAGTGCGGGAACCAGTAAAATACAAAAGAGAGGCTTTATTTCTGAAGGGGGGAAGCCCCCCAACAGAGCAGGCAACAGTACAAAGTCTACAATCCAAAATCAGAATCCAATGGGCAAAATCCAGAATCGTAAACAGGGCACCAATCACAAAAATCACGGTCAGACGAAAAAAGGTTCAAACACAAGAAGGCGGCAAAGTACAGGGAGAATGCAAAACTCGGTAGTCAAGTACGGTCCAGTCAGAAAGATAATCACAATGGGTACAAGGCGAAATGAACGTGGCACAGGTAAGCAAAGGAGAACGATCTGACAAGGAAGTGCTGTAAACAGACATCTAATATACATTTCCGGGAGGTCACATGGTAATGAAACACAGGTGCAAGCAATGGGACTGATTAACAAGAGAGAAACACATAGGGAGAAAACTAATCACATGAAATTGGCAGAAGCCAAAACTCGGACAAGGAACACGGGACAGCCTATAGACTGAACGATGGATTCAGTTAGGGATTTCTAAGTGCACAGAGTGAGTGGCAGAACAGAGATAAGACAGGTGCAGAGAGTCTGCAAGAAACACAGCAAAGTAGAATGAGTGAAAGCAAGAGGCAGAGACTAGAACAGGGCGAGTGCTGAGTTTGTTAATCAATTAGTAAGTGCAGCTATACAATCCCGAGTGCTCGTTAGTAAGTTAGTTTAATAAACATCGTTAGTGTTGGTTTGTAAATGAGCAAAAATAACAAACTGTTAGTAGGTGTTAGTAAGGGGAAGGAAGTAAACCAGGTGGGGAAAGAAGATTGAAACCAGAAACCATTAAGTCACCCGAAGGAGTAAGACGAATAACTGGTGCTGTGAGCAAAGACAAGACTAATGACAAGACAGGGGGAGACGAAGTGCAATGCATGGAAAATCAAAACATGACATGGAATAAACTTTGGTCAAAACTGAAACATGGAAAATAACAAAGCATGAAATACTAAAATATCCAAATTACAATACATCATCTCGAGAGTGGTCAGACATAAGCAAATAATCCAAATACACAAAGGTCAGTGAGAAACATGGCAAGGCAGAATCATAATCATAAGGCATGGCAGAATCAGAATACATGGCATGGCAAAATCAGAATCACAACAGACGGATTGTCTAAACAGACTAACAGCTGAAAGTTAGGGGAACTAGCCCACAGAGTGGGCGCCACTGCAATGGACAAATGTGTACTCGTATTTCATTGAGACACGTGTTTTGCAATTTTTCATGTTAGCCTATGCAAGGCACAATGCATGATCCAACAATACATGACAACAAATCATCATTGCAAACAGAATTGTCCCAATACAGACATAATCAAATGGTGTACAGTTGTGGGCACTGTATTTATTTTCGGACAAACGGTCTTTGACTTCACTTTGGGCATTTAATTGTCGTTCAATTTCCAACAATCGTGGGTACAATGCAAGTATTGTTAAATTACTCATATTTCAGAAGATTAATGCGAAAGTTCCATTGGAATATATTTGTTTATTGGGCTAATAAATCAGAAACGTATAATGATAAACATTTCACAATTGACTATTCAATTACATGAGTGAATGTTGCATTATAAGCTAGTGTTAGTGTCATTAGCAAGTACCAGGTAGATGGATGGTTAGCTCGAGAGTGACCAAGACATGGTGACATAAGCCGTCACTAGCTGACTATGTGAAAAAACTGGGTTCTAGCTAGGTACTTGCACGCAGTAGCCGACTGTCTTGCATATGCTAAATGGTCGAGTTGAGAATAATATAGTAGAGGAATCTGGGAAAGGTCCAGAGCAAGAGTGAGAGCAAGATAGGAGTCTGCTGTGCATTGCACCAAAATACAACAACAGAAGTACAAAACTATGTAATTTAGTCATTTCATTAAACACGGATCAATTGATAACCGAAATATCGAAGTTCCCATGCGAGAGAATAGTTTGGCTTTAACATTGTTTATATATCGAGAAGTGGCTGCAGGATATCCACGATGATAGTTGGGGTTTTATTATACTGAGAAGCATTAAAGACGCATAGTGGTTTTTACCCATGCCCGACGAGGCGGCGTGGGTATACAGTTTAGCACCGTCTGTGTGTGTGTGTGTGTGTGTGTGTGTGTGTGTCTGTCTGTCTGTCTGTCTGCGCCACAGCTCAGCCACCACTGAAGCTAGGGTGACCAAACTTTGTGGGGTAGATGATCCTAGGGTACCCTTTCCAAATTTGCATTTTGAGATCGAAAGGTCAAGGTCAACAGGAGGTGTGGGTTAGCATCTCTATAGAGTGCGCATCATCTAGTTTTGGTCTAAGTTGACAACTGATAGTTTTTCCTTTTGCTGATTCATATGATGACCATCAGGTATGGTAAGCATTGCAAAATGTCAGGTGTCTGGGTTTGAATCCCTTCTTGGTGTAGCACCTCATTATGATTACCCAAATGCAACAAATTTCCCTAGATCATGGTTGTGAATCACATATTGTGAGAAACCATTTTGGACATAAACAGTCAAAGGTTAAGGCCAATAAATACGCACATTAAGAAAATCGCATCATTCCCTTTTCAAATGCCTCAAACGAATGAGTCTTGGAGGAATCAAACATTTTGAATGTTGAATGATGTTCGGTCTCAAAGAAAAGCTTGCTAATGCATATAATTCCATCAAATGACTGTAGTCAGATAGCAGGGATGACACAAGATAACCAGATGTGTCAGATATTGTCCCCGACAAAGTGTGTCATCTGTGACGTCACAAAACATGTTCCATAAAACATCTTCTGCCAGGTCAGATATGCATAAGAACTGCTGAATTGACAGCCAATGCAATGATGGCAAGTCTCGCGTCCAAAAGCACAGTTTCCAGAGACCGTGTTTTGCAACTACAAAAGAAACCATTTCCCACTACCACAAAAGAGTACATTTTAGTCGGCATTTTTAATGCCTCTCAGTATATTTATGAAAATTCTAATGCACAGTGGATTCACTCCATTTATATGGAAACATCTTTGTCTTCTATTTTTGTTCAGCATAAAAATTCTCGTCATTTCAATCGTACTGTGTATTTGTGTGGTTTTTTTTTTGTAAATGTATATGTTGAAATATTTTCACAAACAATGACAGATGCCAATTAGGAAAATCAATCACCGATAGAGACAGCCGTTTGACACCGAGTTACGTAAAACTTCTGGTCTTATGCCAAACAGACGGATAAACTAAACTTGTCATTAAGCTTTCCCTGTTTTTATTACTTATAGAGCTTCTGGCACAAGCAATTTCCTCCAAAATTTTCTAGTTTTATTTCTCACTCTCCTTTCGACCACAAGTGAGTGCCAACTGCTTATCTGTTATTTCAAGAAAAGGATAAAACACCAGACTACACAGTGTCACTAATTTGCCAGAGCCGTCAACGTTCAGAATCTTCGCAGAGTCACAGGAAGGTTACTTGGCAACCGCAGAAAAGACGCATACAGCATCTTCTACAACGTAAGATTTTAAAAAGTCAGGAGAGATGGACCTTGCGTTACATGCCAATAAAGCACGTTCAAGTGTGAATGGCCCTGTGAGAACTCCCATCTTTTGAATAATTTTTGGGCTCCACTTCTTCATGAACGTTCGATATCCAGTTATGTGCTACAGGAACAATTACAATTATGGCAGCATTTTGATGCCAGCATTTAGGGTTACTGCTCCTCTGCAGAAAGGGGTTCACATGAACTTTTAGAGACCCTTTCCTGAAGAAGTTCTAGCATTCCAAGCATGTTCTCAAGAGAGACTGAAATGTTGAACTTATTGAAAATCTAACATTTCAAATTGTGAAATTGTTTTTGTGAATTTTCCTAGATATATATTGACAACAGCAATGGATGATTTCTTGGCATCACCAACCGTAGGGGTTTTGAAGTCTTTTAAAAAGACAGAACTGCTAGAAATTTGCAGACAGTTGGAGCTGACAGAGGTAAAACCAGCCATGCGAAAAGCAAGACTGGCTAGAGAGATAGTTGAATATTACATTGATGAAAATGTGTTTGCACCAGGAGATCTGGAACAGTTTCCAGTGGAAAATCCAAATATAGAAATGGAACTTAAATTAAAAATGCTAGAGATTGAAAGGGAGGAAAAAGAAAAACAAAGAGAATTTGAGAGGGAAGAAAGAGAGAAAGAAAGGGAAGAAAAAGAAAAACAAAGGCAGTTTGAGTTAGAAAAATTAGCAAGAGAAGAGAAAATAGAAAGGGAGGAAAAAAAAAACAAAGAGAATTTGAGTTAGAAAAATTTGCAAGACAGAGAGATTTTGAATTAGAGAAATTCGATAGAGAAGAAAGACTCCAAATGGAGCAACTAAAAATTAAAATTCAAACTGAAAATAAATTTCGGGCTAGCCATGAGGTAAAATTGGTGCCTCCATTTTCGGAAAAGGATGTTGACAACTATTTCCAGTGTTTTGAAAAGGTAGCAAAGAGTTGCCAGTGGCCAAAGGAACACTGGCCTCTGATGTTGCAAACTGTCCTCAAGGGTAAAGCTCAACAAGCCTATTCGGCTTTGTCTGCAGATGATTCCTCTGATTATGAGGTTGTCAAAAAGGTTATTTTGAGAGCTTATGAGTTGGTTCCAGAGGCTTACCGACAGAAATTCAGAGGTCTGAAGAAATCTGAAAATCAGACTTATGTGGAATTTGCTAATGAGAAGAAGGTTTGCTTTGAGCGCTGGTGTACTTCTATGGAGGTCAAGGATGATTTCAACTCACTAAAAGAGATGGTGTTAGTTGAAGAATTCAAGAACTGTGTTAAGGATGATGTTAAGACCTACCTTAATGAGAAGCAAGCACTGAATTTGCAATCAGCTGCCAAATTTGCAGATGAATATGTTCTCACACATAAGTCCAAATTTCAGTCAAGCAGTAACAATAGATGGTCCCAATTTCAGAAAAAGGGTTACGGTGATACTCAAGATTCCTCACCCAAAGACAAATACAAATCTGGTGATGGTGCTCAGAAATCCAGGAACAGGTCTGATCAAAGTGTGAAAGCTGACAGGGACAAAAGTGGTCTAGTTTGCAGTTATTGCAAGAAATCTGGTCATGTTACAACTAACTGTTGGTTCCTTAAAGCTAAGAAAGAAAAAGAAAAGGATACCAAACCAAATGCCTTTGTGAAAACAAGGTTAGAAACCCCTGTAGTAGATAACCGATCTGCTAAATTGCCTGCTTCTTGTGGAGCTAAAAAGCCTGATACAGCTGACTTCGTGAGGGAGGAATTTCTTCCATTTGTGTCAGAGGGATTTGTGGCTCTGAATGAGCATACTACTCCTGTCCCCATATATATCCTAAGGGATACCGGAGCTTCTCAATCACTTTTGTTGATGGACTCCTTGGAGTTACGTGATGAGACTGCTTCAGGGGATTTCATACTTGTACAAGGTATTGAAGGGAGGACTGTATCTGTACCCCTGCGCTCTATATTCTTGAAGTCAGATTTAGTTACAGGACAGGTAAAGGTGGGACTTATGTCAAGTCTACCTATAAAGGGTGTTTCTCTGTTGCTAGGCAATGACCTGGCTGGGGGCAAAGTAGTTCCCCCTGTACATCTTACTTCACAGCCGAGCACTGAAGATGGGGATGAGGACCCATCTCTGTATCCTTCTTGCGCAGTGACTCGTGCTATGGCCAAGAAGGCTCAAGAAGAAGATGTTGTGGTGCCGTCCAGCACATTGAATAGTCAGGACTCAGGTGGTTCGCCTCATGACTCTGATTGGCCTACTATGGTTTCTCCGTTTGAGGACTTATCAGATACTTTTATCAGTTCTCTATTCAGCCAGCCGGAAGGGTCTGGTGATTCTGATGTGTCTGGAGACTTGTCTCTGTCCAGAAAGCGGTTGATTGAGGAGCAAACTAATGATCCTGAAATTTGTGTACTAAAGAGGAGAGCCTTTCCTGATAAAGAAATAGACGCAGTTCCAGTTGGGTATTATCTCAAGGATGGTGTGTTGATGCGGAAGTGGCGCCCTCCTGATATCCCTGCCAATGCAGATTGGGCAGTGGTCAGGCAAATTGTTGTTCCGAAGGTCTACAGGAATGAGATCTTAACAATGGCTCTTAGTTTACCTTTAGGAGGTCATCTTGGTGTTAACAAGACTGTTGATAAGATCATGAAACACTTCTTTTGGCCTGGGCTTCGGAAAGACGTTTCCAACTTTTGCAAAACCTGTCACACTTGTCAAGTAGTTGGAAAACACCAGTTAGACCCACCTGTAGCTCCATTGCAGCCTATCCCAGCATTTGGGGAGCCATTCTCTAAGGTCATTGTTGATTGTGTTGGTCCATTACCCAAGACTAGATCTGGAAATCAGTACTTGTTGACAATCATGTGTGCAGCTACCAGATTCCCTGAAGCCATACCTCTACGCAACATCAAGGCAACTGCAATCTCAAAGGCTTTGATAAAGTTCTTCACGTTGTTTGGCCTTCCCAGGGAAATTCAGTCAGACCAAGGTAGCAATTTCACTTCTGGTTTGTTTCAGCAGGTTGTGTATGAACTAGGTGCAAAGCAGATTCTTTCTAGTGCCTATCATCCAGAGTCAGGGTGCCTTAGAGCGGTTTCATTCCACTCTCAAGACAATGATGAGGACTTATTGTTATGACCATGAGAAAAACTGGGATGAAGGGGTTCACTTGCTGTTGTTTGCAGCTAGAGAAGCAGTGCAGGAGTCTACTGGATTCAGTCCATTTGAGCTAGTGTTTGGCCATGAAGTGAGAGGACCTTTGCTATTATTGAGTGAACAATGGCGAGAGGAAGAGCCGCAAATCAGTCTGTTAGACTATATTAGCAAGTTCAAGGAAAGATTGCGTGCAGCTTGTGACCTAGCCAAAGAGAACTTGAAATCAAGTCAGGGAAAAATGAAAACTTGGTATGATCATAAGGCTAGAAGCTGTGAGTTTAAACCAGGAGACAAGGTCCTTGTGTTGTTTCCCTTGCAGTCCAATCCATTGCAGGCTAGATTTCATGGTCCTTATGAAATTCTGACAAAACTCAATGATCTCAATTACATTGTGAAGACTCCAGATAGGAGAAAACCAAAACAATTGTGTCACATCAACATGCTGCAGCCTTATCATGACAGAAATGCTAGGGTTGCAGCTGTCACTTTAGATTCTCCTATGGCCGAGATTTGTGAAGATGAGGGGGAGTTTCAAGATGATGAACCTAGAATTAAAGCTGAAGTTCTTTCATGTAAATTGTCAAATTCTGAAGTGTTGCAAAATCTTGATGTAAAATTCCAGCACTTAGAACCCTCACAGAAAGATCAGTTTGAGAGGTTGATCAAGAAATATGAGGATCTGTTTCCTGATGTTCCAAAAAGAGTTTCTATAGCCTCTCATGATGTAGATGTTGGTGATGCCAAACCAATAAAACAGCATCCGTACCGGATGAATCCTGAAAAGAGAAAGATTGCTGAGAAAGAGGTTGAGTACATGTTAGAACATGATATTATCAGACCCTCCAACTCCGATTGGAGTTCACCCTGTGTGCTAGTTCCAAAACCTGATGGAAGAACAAGATTCTGTACAGATTATTGCAAAGTCAATGCTGTAACTAGAACTGATGTGTTTCCAATACCTAGGATTGATGATTGTATTGATAGAGTAGGGCAAGCAAAGTTTCTGACCAAGATTGATTTATTGAAGGGTTATTGGTGTGTGCCTTTTACTGAGAGGGCCAAGAGCATCTCTGCTTTTGGCACACCATCTGGATTGTACCAGTATGAAGTCCTACCCTTTGGCATGAAAAATGCCCCAGCCACGTTCCAAAGGATGATACAGTCTACAATCGCCGGATTACCACACACCGGTGCGTACATCGATGACCTGATCACATGGAGTGACTCCTGGGAAGAACATCTAAAAGATGTAGAGACGTTGTTCCAGCGCCTGACCCAGGCTAACCTGACTGTTAACCTGAGCAAGAGTGACTTTGGTTGTGCTACTGTCACCTATCTTAGCTACGTCATAAGCCAGGGTAAGGTGGCACCCATAAATGCTAAAGTCCAAGCCATCATGGACTTTCCAGTTCCTGACAACAAAAAAGCTTTGCGCCGCTTCCTTGGAATGATCGGGTACTACCGCAAGTTCTGCAAGAACTTTGCTAAGATTGCTCTCAGTCTAACTAACCAACTGAAGAAAGGCGTAAAGTTCACTTGGGATGATGCATGCCAGAGAGCCTTCGATCGCCTGAAGTCTCTGCTGTGTCACTTCCCCGTGCTCAAATCTCCTGACTTCAACAAACCGTTCTCGATCGCGGTCGATGCTAGCGACCAAGCTTGTGGATCTGTGCTCCTACAGAGAAGTGACTCTGATGACATTGAGCATCCCGTGGCATACTTCTCCAGGAAGTTCAATCGCCACCAAAGGAACTATTCCACAATAGAACCAGAGCCAACAGTTCCTTCTCTATCTTTACAATACTTTGATGTTTATGTTTGTACAGGGCAAAAGCCAATGATTGTGTACACAGACCACAATCCGTTAATGTTTTTGAGTAAGATGAAAAACAAGAATTGGAGATTGTTGAATTGGAGTTTGATTTTACAGGAGTTTGACTGGGAAATTAAACATGTAAAGGGTACAGACAATGTAATTGCTGATTGCTTATCCCGTGTTTGAATATGTATATATATATCACGTGTTTATTTGAATATTGTATGATATGTGTATATGTAGACAAGTGTTCACTTAACCATTTTGTATTGAAAAGAAAAATTTTGCCTTTATGGGTCAAAATTTTTCCCTTTTGGAATGGAGGTGTAATGTGGCAGTATTTACCTTTTTTTTTCCAGCTCAGACTGGAGCTATGTTTAGACATGTCCTGGACATGTCTGGGGCAAGTCCCCGAAAAGTAAAAAAAAGAGGTCTAAATGTGGGTGGGGTCTGCAAAAGAGTATATAAGGAAAAGAATTGAGACAGTAGAGTAGGAGGAGAAATTGCAAGGAGAAGGATACATGTGACCAGACCTGTCATTTCTGTTCAAGACCTGTGAAGTTTCTTTTGTGGATTTTTGCCTTTGTTAAAGCATTTTCGTCATCCAGGACATCACCAAGCCACCCCACCAAAAAGGGACTGTAATTATTTCTGTTTTTCTTATTTATCAATCTTGGTCATTTAGTTGTAGGTTATTGTTAGTTATTGTCTTTGTTAATTAAATGTGTTTAAGTTTTTAAAAACTGTGTGTCATCCCTTGCTGTTGCTGTTGTTTTAAATGTAATAACAAATTGGGGCCATAACACCTATAAATGCCACATTTCCTTGATTTTTTTGGGAAACCCACCCCTGATTACTGTGAAGGCCACAGCAGATGATGTACATCACTTTTATGCACATAAAGTGATTCACTGACCCCATCACACCCTGTAGATGGGGTCACTGTCATTCTGAAAGAAACCACTTCCGTCAGGATTGATATGTTGCATCAAAGGACAAAGGCGATCACCCTGAATAACTTTTTATTGATTTGCAGTAACCATTTCCTTTAATGGGACTAGTGTACCTGAGCTAAAACAGAAAATAGCTGCTGCGGCATAACGGAGCCACCAAACCCAGTCACTCTTAGGATTTAAGCATTTAGACATCTTCCATTCACTTGTCATTCACCAAATATGCACACAGGAGAATATGGAAAGGAATATATCATGTTCTATCTGTATAATAATGGTTTTGGTGCCCTTGAACTCACTGATGTGCTCTCATTTTTGTAATGAAGGGCCTACCCACTGCAAACCGTAACCATAAAGTAATGTCCCATCTGTCGCTATTCACAGACATTTCCTTCTGACATAATCTAATCACATCCTGCGATGACATTCTCAATTACGAGAACAAGAGTCGTTTGTCTGTTTCTCCATATATCACACAAATGTATGAGCATCGTGGTCATTAAATGTACCACTATTTCTCACCAGATTTGCTGTTGTATTTCCATGGATCTACAAGTGAATTCAGATGTCCCTTTAGCTCCCATCGGTGCACCAGCCAGTTAATCTGGCTTTGTGGTTATAGATCCTGCCATCCATCCATTTTAGATGCCAGTTGCTTAATTGTGTCACCTGAATGGAGCTGCTATACATTAAACTTCTCATGATGTAAAGTCTCTCCTTCAGTTTTTCACTCATCTGTGTGATGTTACTGTATAAATAAAGAGGTCATTTCTAAAAACAGTAATGCGCATTTCTATGAGTAAGATTTTTCATAGCAAATGTGTATATTCAGAGTTTCCTAGCAAAGTGGTGTCCACCTGACACATGGTAAGAGGTAACATGGTCCAAGGTTACCACTTGCAGTAAAGATTAACTTGTCTCCGCATGTTCAAATGGACACTGCTGTGAATTCCCTAATTACTACATATATGTCACTTGCCAAGTCCTGTTGAAAAAATACCTGTAAAAGTTACCCGACATAATTTCCTCCTCTCTCTTCCTTTGCTCCCCTCTGTTGACATTTAACATCACAGTATGAGAGAAACTAGAGTACTTGGTGTCTTACAAGTAGTCTTGACCCAAGGTTATTATAGAGAGGGGTCTCACACACACACAAATCTGGATCCTCTACTGCCACATCTCAGAGTGAGCATGGGGTGTAAGGAATATATTTACAATCTGGTCGGGGAAAGCATTTACACAACCTCGTATTGACAGCACAGGTTACAATTTGAACTGACAGTGAATTAATCGTCAGATCACTTCCATAATTGCCTCCGTCAACGAAGTTGGGGCAGAGGTTATATTTTTGCCCCGTTTGTTTGTTTGTCTGTTTTTGAACTTCATAAATCAAAAAGTTGTGCGCGGATTTGTCTGAAATTTTGTGGGTGGATTGCTATTACATCAAGGATGGACCCTATTGATTTTCACCGCGATCACGGAAACTTAATACTTTTTCCCACCTTAAATGTGTTCAAGGATGCATTATATGGACAAAAGTATTGAGACACATGGCTACTACACCAACAGGATGACATCCCATTCTAAATCCATATGCATTAAAATGAAGTTGGTCCCCCTTTTACAGCTATATTAGCTTCAACTCTTCTGGATGAACTTTGCACAAGATTTTGCAGTTTTTCTTTTGGAAATTTCCCAAAGAAAATTCATTTGGAAGAATATTAGGTCAAGCACTGATGTTGGACAAGAAGGCCTGGCTTGCAATCTCCATTCTAGTTCTTCCCAAAGGTTTTTCATGGGGTTGCGGTCAGGGCTCTGTGCAGACCATTCAAATTTTTTTACACCAACTAACCAAAACCTACCTTTATGGAGCTTGCTTTGTGCACTGGGGCAGTTATGTTATAACAGGAAATGGCCTTCCTAAAACTGCTCCCACAAAGTTGGAACCATAGAATTGTCTAAAATATCTTGGTATGGTGAAGCATTAAGATTTCCCGTCGCTAGAACTACGGGGCAGAGCCCGACCCCTGAAAAACAACCCCATGCCATTAAGTTGGCACAATGGAGTCAGGCAGGGAGTGTTCCCTTGGCATACACTGTGATGGCTGCTGGAATTGGACGGCAAGAGCAGCAGTCGGAAATAAAAGGCAACACTCACAGCGTGTTGAGGGACTAAAAACAGATAAAAATAACGAGACTGGTGCTACCAATGGACCTGACGCCGCCCGTGGTAGAAAACAGGTGAGCTCGAGGAAAGAAAAAAGAAAAGGGAAATAAACCAAAGATTCCCTTGCTCACTAACACTGTGCCTGTAATGCAACTACGTTCCTGACAATAATCTCTCTAGAGCAGGGGTTCCCAAACTTTTCCAAATCAGGGCCCACTCGAAAATCTAAAAAATGTTCGCGGCCCACCTTTGTCCTTTCAACAGTACATAGACGAAATTATGCATTCTCAGAACACTTAACAGCAACAATAATTGTTGTTGTTGTAAATAAAATAAATAAAAAACAACAACAATAATTGTTGTTTTTTTATTTATTATTATTATTATAAATATTCAGGATTGAAATAATAGCAGGGGGATAAAGGAAGCCCAAACTTTTAATCTGTGGTGTACACACAAGACAGAATTAATTATCGAACACAGTACGTGCTGCTCCGATTATGACCCCTGGTCATGATGACCAGAAAGCTACGTTCCGATCATAAACTATATAAGGTTCCTAAAATATTGTGAGGTCTATAACACTCAATAGGTTATTACTTCTATATATTTTTTAAAATCGTGCAATAAATATTTTACAATAAAAATGATAAAAAATCATATTTGCAAAAATGAATCATATTTTAAATGACCTCTCACGGCCCACCTGCAGTACCACCACGGCCCACCAGGGGGCCGCGGCCCACACTTTGGGAAGCACTGCTCTAGAGACCTTACCAGCTAAAGCACCAAAGAAGGACTGACACTCTAGCAATGGGAGCAAAGCGAAATAGGAGCTTAAATAGAGTCCGGGCCATGTCCCCAATCAATGCCAGCTGGCCCAGGAATCCGATAGGGAGCGAACGATATCGTCCCAGACGAGAGCAACAAACAGCTCTCAAAGCTCCCAAACCATGACAGGACCCCCGCCTCTAAGGGACAGCTACAGAAGTCACCAAGAAACTCCACGCACAAAACTTCGAAATAAGCGAGGGATCCAGAGTATAGCGCGAAGGGACCCAGCACCGCTCCTCGGGACCATATCCCTCCCTAAGGAACTAGACCCTGGGACCTACGGGCCTCTCGGCCAGAATGCGGCACACGATATAAACCGGCCAGCCCTCAACCATTCGCGGCGGTGGCGGGGGCGTGTCGGTGGGTGCCAGGACGCTAGTGCTAACCGGCTTAATCCGCGAGACGTGGAATGACGGATGTATGCGTAAAGATCTCGGGAGCTTCAACTGGACCGTAACCGGATTGATCTTCCGCACAATCTTGAACAGGCCGATATAGCGCAGCGCCAGTTTTCGGGATTCTACCTTCAAAGGGAGGTCCCGGGTGGACAGCCAAACTCTCTGCCAAACCTGATAAGACGGGGCCAAACGACGCCTTCTATCAGCGAAGGATTTTTGTTTGCGCCTCAAGTGCAACAGTGAAAAACAGTGCCGATTGAACTGGTTGACTAAGGGAATCTCAGAATCGTTCTCAGGCTCTGGAAATAGTGGGGGTTGGTAACCCACTTAGGCCTCAAACGGGAAAGCCCCGTGGCGGAATTACAGAATGAGTTGTGAGAATACTTAGCCCAAGCTAAAAATCGACTCCAAGATGAGGGATTATCCGCCGCCAAACATTAAAGAGTGTTTTCGAGAGACTGATTAGTCTGTTCTGTCAGCGGGACCAGCGGGAGGGAGATGGGAAGTCTTATTCCTGGAACAGATGCCACAGGCAGCAACAAACTCCCAAATGTCCCTCATCATCTCTGGCCACCAAAACGTTGGGCCAGGAACTGCTTGGTCCGATGGGCCCCCAGGTGCCCCGCCAGGCGAGAAGAGTGTCCCCACTGGAGGACCTGTGGCCTAACTCTATGCGGGACAAATAAACAGCCAGGAGGCTCCCCCCCAGGACCAGGATCAGACTTCAATGCCTCCTGAACCACCGCCTCAACCTCCCACTGAATGGGTGCTACGATCTGTGTAGTAGGAATAACAGGCTCCGGGGTACAATCGCGATCAGTGCGATCATACATTTGTGCCGCTTGGTTTGCTGAATATATTGGAGGTTTTTATGGTCAATCCATACCACAAAAGAATGCTCAGCTCCCTCCAACCACTGGCGCCACTCTTCGAGGGCCAGCTTGACCGCTAATTACTCCCGGTCACCAATACTATAATTGCGTTCCGCGGCGGACAAAGACCGGGAGAAGTACGCGCATGGGTGGAGGTTATTATCCCAACGAGGGCGCTGGGACAGAATAGCACCCACGCCCACCTCCGAAGCATCTACCTCCACAACAAATGGGAGGGAGGGGTTGAGTAAAATCAAAATAGGCTCCGAGCTAAAAGGTTTTTGTTTATTTCTGTAAGGCAGCATCAGCTGCAGGAGACCAACAAAACGCTGAGGAGATATTCTTTTTAGTGAGCGCAATAATGGGGGCAGCAACCACGCTTAAATTACGAATAAACCTCCCATAAAAATTTTCGAAGCCTTCGAAAAGCCTTTTCGAAAATCTTTAACATTCCTGACAATTCCTGCCAATTCCTGACAGCAGCCACCCTTGTCCGGGTCCATCCGCACCGACTCTTAGAAACAATGAAGCCCAAGAATGAGACAGATTTGGCATGGAAAACACATTTTTCGGCTTTAACAAAAAGTTTGGCATTGAGCAGGGCTTCCAGTACACGTCTGATGTGTTGTCTGTGCTCCGACAGTGTTGAAGAAAAAATCTAAATGTCGTCAAGATAAACGAAGACGAATTTCTCCAACATCTCTCGGAGCACGTCATTGACGAATGCCTGAAACACCGAGGGGGCGTTAACCAGTCCGAATGTTAAGACCCGATATTCGTTGTACCAGTCATGAGTGTTAAAAGCCGTTTTCCATTCGTCTCCCTCCCGAATGCGAATCAGATTATACTCATTACTAAGATCTAGCTTTGTGCAAAATGACGCCTCCTGCAGACGTTCAAACGCAGAATTCATTAACGGAAGGGTGTATTGGTTTTTAATAGTGATTTTATTCAAACCCCTGTAATCAATACAGGGTCTCAGACCGCCATCCTTTTTCCCCACGAGAAAGAATCCCGGTCTGGCAGGGGATGTGGACGGCCGAATAAAACCACTGGTGAGAGACTCCTGAATATACTCTCGCATAGCCCTACGCTCAGGTCCTGACAGTGAATATAGCGAACCCTAGGCGGAGTTGTCCCAGGATAAAGATTAATTTCGCAGTCATACGGACGATGCGGGGGTAACGTAGAGGCTCGTTGTTTACTAAACACCTCAGTGAGATCAGCGTAATCCCTGGGAACATTCGGAGGCTAGTCAAAGTTCAGGGTGGCCCTAAATCCCTTACCCTGCTCAGAATCTAATGACTCCGTGACTGATTCTGAATCGCTAAAGTCCTCTAAAAGGTTATCGTCTTCTGGCTTTCGCCAGTCAAACTGAGGATCCCATTCCAACCCCTCCTCTGCCCCTTTTTATGGCATATAGTTTTTCACCTGTCCGTCTGTCTGTCTTTCCGTCTGTTAGTCCGCAGTGAAAAAAAAAACTTTAACCTTAGCCATAACTTTTGATTGGTTAGTGGTAGGTCTTTGATACTTGGCATGTGCATCCCTTGTGACGAGACCTTTCAGATGAGGTCATCAAATTTGACCTTGTGACCTTGACCTTGGCGTCGGTGACATTTTCATAAAACTTTAACCTTGGCCATAACTTTTGACTGGTTAGTGGTACGTCTTTGATACTAAGGTATACGATTCCTCTCGTTGAAGAAAGGTGATCTAGGCCTTGATCCTGTCTTCTTGACCGTGGCAGATGAGGGCATTAGTGTTTTACAAACACATCTTGTTCTAGTTTAGAAGGGTACAGTGGGATAGCCTCCTCACACTCGCTCCAGGCATCAGCCTGCCCCGTGGCTTGATGTCTAGGAAAACAAGTTTCATTATCTCTACAATGAGAGCTGCAATTGGTGCCCCTGCGGACAACAGGGTTGTTTTGTTCCCCCCAGCTGATGTAAGGTCGGTGTTCCCGTAACCAAGAATGCCCTAAAACAATAGGAAAAGCAGGCATACTCACAATAAGAAACCGAACCTCCTCCAAGTGGCCACCAAATGAGATGAACATATTTAGCGGTTCAGACACCTCGGTTTTCTCTCCCGATCCAAGCGGGTGACCGTCCAAAGTTCTGACCGAGCGTGACTGTGGAAGCATGACAGTGGGAACAGAGTGCTTCCTAGCCCACCCAATATCCATGAAACAATCTACTGTGCCCGAATCTACGAACGCTTTATTACTAAATCTCTTGCACCCCACAGTCAGTTCGACAGGGATTAATGTTCGGAAGGGAAATTGCCCCTCTATCGCCTTCCACGTTGCAGGAGGGGTTTTCCGTGTTCCCTGACGCTTAGGACAATGTGGACGGGTATGACCCGGCTTATTACAATTACAGCAGATTATTCTTCTGCTCATTGGTTTATTAGTTCGACTGTCAAACGAACTGTCAATTTGCATGGGCTCAACTGGGGTACAACCTGCAGTGAGTGGAATAGGAGCCGAACACTTGCCATCAGCAACTTTAGCCTCATTATCAGCTAGCGGCAATCTGTTGATCTTCTCCCTGTTGCGTTTGCGTATGCGGTTGTCAATTTGCACAGCTGTACATACTTAAGAGTCTAAAGTTGAACAGGGTTCTATAGTAGCCAACGTGTCCTTTATTTCCTCAGTAAGGGCATGGCTAAATACAGACATTAGAGGAGCCTCCGGCCAGCCTGTGTCTGTGGCCAGAGAGCAAAAAGCAATAGAAAATTCAGCTGGACTTTCTTTACCCTGTTTAAGGTGCATTAACCGTGTGATTGCGTCTTGACCACAAATGTCTTGATCGAAAACAGACACCATCTCCCTAACAAGGGCCTCTACAGAATTTACGACCGGTGAATTAGATCTAATTAGTGGGCCGACCCAATTGAGCGCTGTGCCAGCCAACAGGGAGAACATAAATGCAACCTGAGAATCCTCATTAACACAACGGGATGGCTGAGCCTTAAAAGATATCTCATACTGGGCGATAAAATCCTTACACCTTCCAGCCTTGCCACTATATCTTTGGGGCAGTTGTAACTTAGGTTCTCGAAGAGGATGTATGGATGGTGCTTCTGCAATTTTTTGTGAAGTTTGTGACGCTAGAGATTTAATACTCTCAGACAAGCCTAACAGAACGCTCTGCTGATTGTGAAGAGCGGTCTCTTGTAGGTGTAGTCTCTCAACAAGGTCAGATCACTGATTGCAAAAACCTGAAAGTTATTTAGCGAACCCAGCTAACATCTCTTGTTGGCTGGCGATAGCCCTCTTAATTTCAGCCACCGCTGGCGTCTCCATAGTGGCTAGAGTGTACTTTGATGGCTGCTGCATTGGAGTTCAAGAGTTGGCCCTGTACCCCCAGATGGCCACCCAAGTAGTGACCTTAGGCTTGACTGCACTGATCCTGTTTGCCACTCGCCTTTCTTGGACTGCTCCGTATTCTTCTGCTGAGAGCTAGTTTAAGTTTTTATCTTCTATTCCTGCCATCTACAGCTGAAAATTCCTTGTTAAAAATTCCTTAGTGGCTTTTTGTGGATCTTTGCCAGGTACCTTCACTGCTGAAAGTGACAGAAAATCCTGCCACCCATCGAACCAGCAGATCTCCCTCAGCCCTCTGTTGCTGTAAATTTTCAAGGGATCCCCCTGATATTACCTGAGCTGCTTCAGTCCATTGGTGCTATCTCCAGTCAGCTGGCTTCTATTTCTGAAATCTTTTGGAACTCCACCGCTGGTACCCAGGCTGCCAGCTTGCTCTTCCTGTAAGCTCAAGCCCCGTCTGCTGAACCATGGGAGTTGAGCACCAGCCTGTTGGGCCCCTACTACAGCAACGCTTTTTTCTCCCGCATCTTTCCGGTGCAATATTCCATGATCTTCGATCTACAACTGTCTCCCTTCCCCACCGAGTGGTCCAGGGTCACATATACCATCACTCATCTGGCTGGGTATGCCCACAACTGGTATGCACTGTTATGTGTGGTTGGTGACCCTGCTGTGCACAGCTTCTCTGCCTTTTTGGAGGAGATGAAGAGGGTTTTAAATTAATCTTGAGCTGGTCATGCTGCTGCTCCTCACCTGCTCCAACTCCATCATAGCCACCACTTACTGTTGGATTAGTTCATTGAATTTCGCACTTTAGCTGCCACCACCCGCTGGGACTATCAGGTGTAATATGATATCTTTTTCTTTGGACGAGCTGACAGAGTCTTGGTCAGGCTGACCATGTGCCAGCTGCCTTTTGACCTTGATGGGTTGACTGACTCAGCCCTAAAGGTGGAAACTCGACTGCAAGCGTGCAGACTCAGCTCCAGGCCCCCCTGCCATCAGAACCCACACATGCAGCTAGGGTGTGCCAGGTTTGCCACCTTATTCCAATGAAGTGACAAAGGTGTATAAATTTCAGCCTGTGTCGGCACCATGGCAGAACTGCTCACCTCATCAAGGAGTGTTTGGACCTTGCTTTGTGGCTCTTGTCCGGGGATGACATCGAATTCCTGAGCTATCAAATTCTTTACCCAGCTGGTTGATTGAGCTGGAGCGGCACTTCCCCAGAATCTATATAAGCAGGATGTCAGGCATGCCTCCTTTGCTAGAGTGTCTATGTTTAGATTCGCACTACAGCCGAAGGTATCTGTAGTCAGGTTTGCTATGACTTTCTATCTTCTTATTGTTGGAGTTTCTTCTCCCTTTTTCTATCTCGCTTTGCTTCCCTGGTTCGGACTATAAGTCCTTTGGAAACGCAAGTGCTTGTGTTTAGTCTATATTATTCACAGTGTTTCTACTGTGTGCATGCTCCTCTCTTTCTCTCTGTCGTTGCGCTTAGCCTCCATATACTACTGGCCATTACAGTGTTCTATTTGATGGCACTGTCCAGCCAATGGAGAAGTGGTGCTTACTGAGGCTAATGTCTCTTCCTCCTGACCTCTCCTCTTTTCTTGCATGGAAACTAACGCCCCTCCAATGCTCTGATGGACTCTAAAGGATGGAAACTTCCTTCATCCTGCCCGTGCCAGATGACTCCTCTGCCAGAGCCCAAACGGCAGAGCTCTGTCTTCAGCAAGTGGTGCGTCTCCATGTTGTCCCTGGGGAGGTTGTCTCTCGTCATAGGCCACAGTTTGCAAGCCACTTCTGGATGGCCGTCTGTGCTCAGGTGGGTGTCATTCCTCGTCTCTTATCTGGCTTCCATCCAAAAACTAATGATCAAGTTGGGAGGTGAGATCAAGAGATGGGCAAGTCATTCCTTTGTCTCTTTGAAGGTACCTCTTCCAAGTGGCCACGCCTCCTTCCTTGGTGCAAACTCACTCACAATTCCCTCACTGCGAGGTCTTGAGAGGTCCTTTGAGTGTTGTCTTGGCTGACAACTCCCCTTGCCCAGGTCAATACAAAATGATTGACATCGCATTAGCTCAGTTTCTGGTCTATCGTGCCCATCGGGGATGGAAAAGAACCTATGGCCCTCTGCTAAAACGCATCTTAACTTTTCAGAACCAGAGCAATTGTCAACATTACCCAGCTCCCAGCTATCACAGGGGACAAAAGATGCGCCTGGTCATTAAGGACGTCTCCCTGAGGGTAGCATCCAAGAAGCTAACTCCTCGTTTTATTGGGCCTTTTACCATCTCCTGATGCCTTTGGCTGTTCGACTGGTCCTAGCAGCTTTCCTGTGGATCTGCACCTGGTCCCTCCCCTGCTATGTATAATACAAAGCGATACCTCAATCCTTATACCAACCTCTCTGGGCTCAGTGTCTTCTGAGATGCTCAACCTCACAGTGGAAGAATATTTTCTAGTCCCAGAAGCCAACCTTTCTAGTGATTCTTTTCAAAAAAAAAAATAGCCATCATATTCTCCAGACAAAAAGTAACAAGGACTGCCCAAGACGTTATCAATGTAGTGCTTCAAAGCCAGCAATTGTCCTTGTATTAAGGTGCATCAGTCTACGCGACATGGGTGACTTGCACATTTGTGAAGGTCATATTACTGCAAAGATATGGACAAATTTTGGAGCAACATATGCTGCCACCTAGACATTGTTTTTTCCATGGACAATTGAATTTTCCAAAAGATGACATAAAACCACATTCTGCATGCATTACAAGAGCATGACTGCAAAACCAGAGACTATGGGCGATAAATTAGCCTGCCAGCAGTCAAGGCGTATCTCTTATTCGGAATGTATGGCACATTATGAAGCAAAATGTACAGCGAACGTAGGGGCCATACAATTGTGCAGCTGAAGCCTGACATACCAGAGGAATGGGGGGAAATCTTGCTTGCTACACTAGCCTCAGCTAGTTTCCTCAGTGCCCAAACACTTAATGAGTGTTATTAAAAGACATAGTGATGTCACCCAGTGGTAAGCAGGTGATTGTGTCATCTTTTCAGACTGTGGATATCACCACATTGTATATTTTCAATAAGAAATCAAATTTACATGTTAGAGGATGAAATAATGCAATTTACTGTTTTCTATATGGAACAAGGTGAACTGATTGATTTCAGATCAATCCATCATGTGCCAGCTTGAATTCAACAAAAACAAAACTTTAAAAGTAACTTGCATAGTATAAAAACAATGTTTTGAAGCTAAAAAAAATTTATTGTGTCGTTTTCAGATGAGCCCGCCACACACAAGAGAAGCACACTGCTGTGATACATAAGTGAACACAAACATACCATTCTCCCTCAAAAGTCGAAACAAATACATGTAATATGCTTGTTTCAGCACTCCCCATACAAGGTTGTGCCCAGTCGTCCCCAATCGTAGATCTCGGTTTAAAAGCAAAGATTATGACTCCATGCAAGAAAAAATATACAGCCAAAATTCAGCGACTAATTTTCCTTCTCTTGGATCTGCTCAAAACAGGGAAGTTGGGTCGAGTAACAGCAAGGGAATAAAGCCGCTTTTCTTTATCAAGCGGCTACGGCAGAAACTGCATCACTGGCGCAGGAACCAACGACAATTTCTTCAGGCCTGCTTCGCAAATGCATCAACACGGGACCGATTTTGTATCTTGCTGGATATGTAATAGGCTAGCACATTCAATGTGGCACAAAATTCCCCGAAAGTAGTTTCAACGCCCCCGCCTAATTTTGTGAAGTGAATTGCAAATTTTGAGATGGCCAGTGAGGTCACCGTCTAAATGGATAAACGAATAAATAAATACATGGATACTTCAACCAAATAGCCAATATTTTCGAAAAGTAAAGGGCACATTGACACACTGCTTGTGTTTTGTAGTCTGTTTATCATTCTGCACGTTCGTATTGATGGCCAATGTCTTTAGTTGTTGCTACATGTTCGCAATTTTCACACAGACATGGCAACATTCTGAGAGCTTAAATTCAACAGCCAACTCTTAAAAATAAGTACGTAAGTAAGTAAGTCAGTCAATAAATAAATAAATAAATAAATAAATAAAACTGACATATTAATAGGGTTAACTGCCAATGCGTTTTATCCTAATTATACAAATATATTGTGACTTTCTTGAAAGTGGCCTCGTTGTTCTGAATAAG
This sequence comes from Gymnothorax reevesii, assembly GCA_029721435.1. Lineage (NCBI taxonomy): Eukaryota > Metazoa > Chordata > Actinopteri > Anguilliformes > Muraenidae > Gymnothorax > Gymnothorax reevesii. The sequence continues at coordinate 78,460,334 of CM056575.1, forward strand.
TTATTTTTTAAATTATCTCTTTCTTCAACAATGGCGAATGGCATGGTGCAGGGCGCTAGACACGAAAAGACTGCGGTCACAAGTTGGTAGGCTACTGATCATTTTCATAGTAAGGTATATGATTAACAGTTTCGGGAAGGTACTGTTTGCTGCGGAAGACGATGAAGTATCCTTCGCTATAATGCATGCCAAAAACAGTCTCCTTGTGAACCATGTGTCCGGGTACGTTCTTGTGTCAGCTGTCGTTCACCTATATTACTCACGGTATTTGAATAATTCGGTGATATTGTATTTAAAGTAATTACGTTATTTCATTTGCTTAACTTAATTTATCCCATTGAAACAACGTCTTGAAAATTACTTCGCTCATGCTTGGATGCTTTGACGTGAATCTAACACCCCTGCACAATTGCTTTGCAAACGGAACATTCTTAATAGACTCCGAAAATTGTTCGCTACATGTGTACGTACAGACCAGTGGCCCCAACAAAATTCTTACCTGAAACATTGTTCCTTAATTTTCTTTATCGAATTAATCCCTATAAAATAAGCTAGGTAGACTAGATCGTACGATCGTTCCTAACTTCAACAAGGTGCACTTCTGGCCTAATGATGGCTCTTGTATCCGGACGGCTGAGTTCAGTCTGCTCATCCCTTTCTCTTCTTTTTTGTTTCCTTCGTGCAACAGGGCCTTTGGTCAGCTCTGATTAATACATGTTTATCTGTTTTGAAGTTTGGGACAAAAGGAGATGCCCTATGACCTCGTGGAGACTCGACCTTATGCGAGTTTATTGTGGCACGCTGAGATAGGGCTAGGGGATGGAGACCTGGGGCGCTGACCCGTATACATCCTGCGGTTTTTTTCTCATTCGTTCCAAAACTACAGCAGTTGTCCACAGCTGCCATTGTTTCAGCACCAGCAATGATTCTTTTCCCCCCAGGGGTAAAACTCTTTCAAATGTCTTTAATGTTCCCTATAACATTTGGAGAGAAAAACTTGGCACCTCTGTAAACATGTTGCAGCAAACGAGCGAGTCAGTCGAGCCAATGGCGAGGCCTACAGAGCATTTTGCTTTGCGGGGGGGAAATATATATATATATATATATATATATATATAGGGTATATATAAACACACACGGAGTTTTCACCTTCTTTGCCTCTTATTATTCACTATGAACTATTAATCACTATTGCCATAGTCGTCAACAAAATTCAATAGCCAATTGTTAAGACGTGCAGAGGTAGTAGGCTAGGCCTACAGCTAATCATTATGCCCAATAACAGCTTCAACCGTTGTGGAGTAAAATATTTAAAACTTAATAAGTTCAATGGTATAATTTGCATTCTGCTAAATAGTGCTCATATACCTTCAACTGCATGTTGTACAAAAAAAATAGCTATAGGCCCTCCCGTAAGTAGGCTAGAGCTGTAGCGTGTCCTTCTCCGTAGCCTAATGAGAGGCGACTACAGCACGGAAACCAGCAACAACTTCTTGAGGCCATCTTCCATAAGGATTCAACACAAGGCCCATTTCATTTAATTTAAAGGCTTTGGTCCGATTTGGGGTTTTTTATGATTATTATTTTTTAACAAAGCGTGCATTTTGCAAAACATGCAAAAGCACATTCAATGTCGTATTTTATTTGGCCTGCATGAAATTTCAGAACTTTAACATAAGGCGTCAGTAAGGCCACGCTCTTCTCTGTAGTGGCCGAAAGCATGTAATTTGACTGGATTGATTTGCAAATGGGGTGGGATGGAAGATGGTGCAGTGCAACTTCAAAAGAATGCAGTCACAGTGGCAGAGCCGGATTATCTAATAATCGCAGTAGACACCTGAACCCGATGTGTTCGTTGCATTTCGAATTCGATTGCGGAAGTTTAAAATGGCTACATTCTATCATAGCCTACGTGTATTTTGAAAATCAAACCGTAGTGTGGACAGATCGGGGATTTCGCCCCTCGGAGACTATATCAGGAAGTAAAACGGGTGAAAAGCCTGTGATCGAGGAGGCAACGGCGACTCTGACATAAATAGGCAACAGTATATATTCAGCTCAACACTGCTCTCACCTCGGAATTTTCTTGACATTATCCAAGGGAATCTTTGTGTACTCTTCTACTAATCTCTTTTCACTCCTGTGAAATTCACGGCCCTTGTCTTTGTCGCTATTCATTTCCGTTTTAATTTTGGATGAATAGTTTTCACAGATGTGTAGACTACCAATTATAACAAAGGCTTTAAAGAGCTGCTTGAAGGATATGACTATTGCTAGCATATGGCCTTCTACATTGATCATATGAGCTACGCACTCTCATTTGCCAATTTTCTAAATGTATTGCCTTTTCGTCGAATTTTATTCCCTAAACATTTGTGATAAATCGTTATTTGTTGCTTGATGTGTTTTTCAAAAATGAATTACGACAATAAAATTAGTAACCGTCAAAATATAGGATACCAATAGCTTTTTCGTAGGTCTATCTTTCTTACTTTACGCATGCAGTAGGCTTTTCCAACCCTCTGGATCAAATGGTAATACATCAAGAAGACGACAAAGCTCGCTAGACTTTCGGTCTAAAGACACTTCATTGATCATCAGATATCCTGATACATTTTACATTTTTGAGAATGGACAAAAAATGGACGCGGTATTACTACGCCTGTGGTAGTCTACTGTACGGTTTTACCCTTTGATAATCTGAAGGCATCATATAATCGTTGATGTGCCAAATCTAGGCCATTTGTGTTTTAGTGCGGGTAAAAAAAAAATGAAATCCAAGAAGCATATTTATAAAACGCGAATGATTCCATTTCTCATCAAATTAATTTTTGTCTTATTTGCAGAAAATGGGGCTTTCTGACTGGTTAAGCTGTATTTCGGTCTAAGTGGTCTGTTGTGAGCGTTTTGTGTGTGTGTGTGTGTGTGTGTGTGTGAGCGCGCGCGCGTGCGTAGTGTGCATGAGCCTGTGTGTGTGTGTGAGAGAGAGAGAGAGAGAGAGAGCGGGGGGGTGGGGAGGGTTAACTCATTGTAATGCATGGAACGACCTGCCCTCTTTAGAAAAAAAGGCGGCCATGCTTTGCGGAGTGCTGGACGCGCAAGTGGAAACTGCGACTCGCAAAAGGAGGACTTCTCTCTTCTAATACCTATGCGATACATGCAACCTGAAGAAAGGGGAATATAATTAATCCATACATCTTGCAAAGAACACCATGAAATAATATTTGTGGCTCACATGGATATCAAAAGACAGGATGAACGAAATGGCGTGGTCCATCTTTGACTGTGAGTAGCTTCTGGAGCCTTCACCCAAACGAAGCCAAATAAAAAATATTTATACGAAAAAAATTGCGCGTTTTTCAAATCTTAATGCCCTATTTTGTTAGCTGCTTTTTGCTAGGCACTGCAATGTATGTATAGCCTACATTTTATTTCTCAGGAAATAATGGAACAGACCTCCACGTTTCAGCTGTCCTTGTATTTTCAGCAAGGAAATGTGAATAGCTACCGATCAGGTGACAATTGAGCAAGCGTATGCATTCCGATTTTTCGAGTAAGACATGTCTTTTTTTGTTTGTTTGGGTTTTCTTGCGCTCGAAAACTCACGCCATAACATGGCTAATGTTGGTTATTATCATTAGTTTACCTAGATTTCATTTGTCGCTTCTCTGTTGCAAACAATAGAATCGTGCTGCGGGTCAGCTGGGTTCTCTGTACTGTGTGTTCATTTGACCATCACCATAATTAGGCTTCTAAACCGATAAGTTGTTTCCGGTAAAGATGATTAAGGTTAACTTTAGTTTCTGAAGATATTTATTTCTTGTATCAATTGTAATTGGCAATTTATATTGTCTGTCGACGCACTTCTGTAGCATGGACAGTGATGTTATTTTTGTTTAAATCCGTGTTCATCATACGAACTGTCCATTATATGCATTACCTGTTGTCGCTTGGTTCACAAAATAGACACAAGTTTTCAGGCTGTGTTGTTAACACTACAGTACGTCTGATCACTCCTACTGACTATTACTTAGCCTACATACCTATTTTACAGTTCTTATCAAAGCACAACGATATTACACATATTTTTGTTTATGGCCTGATTGGTGTACCTATCATCAATTATTTGTTTGGGGTTTTTTTTGGTTCGGAGCACCCGACAATTTTAGAATTTTAGCGGTGAACCGTTCAATTATAATTTGGCCGTTTTTTCCGACTATTAAGATATTTGGAATTCCAGCTGTCAACCTCACTGTTATCACGTTCTTATATTTGTCAAGTCATTCTTCTTGCGTGGCATCTCTTTATTCTTTAATGCGTTTGTATTTTATGTTTATTGGTTATCAACCAGGGCAACGCAAATATGCAGCCTACAATAACAGAAACTAGCCTATTTGAGATCCGTGACCTCAATGAAAAGACTACGTTTTCATGTGCTTGAATGCGCTCGTTAGTCCGAATAGTATGATAGGTCACGATGGCTATGTTTCTGTGCGTGCGTGCGTGCGCGCGTTTGCGTGTGTGTGTGCGCGTGTGGGTATTAAACTGAGGATATTCAAAACCATGGACAGCGAAACCATTTGCATTTTAGATCGAAGCTTAGGAAACGATGAAATCAAAAGATTCTGATTAAAATTTTTGACGAATGCACTTTCAGCCTATGGTAAATCACATAATGTCACTTTTAAAGGCATTATACGTGGGCATTATAAAGAGTATCGTTATAGTCACACTGCAAAGGTTACATCAGAATTGCTATGAGTTCATTAGCTTACTTTCACATACCAAAATAAAATTTTGATGACCATTATTGCCACAAAATGTAACTTGATTAGTGAATTTAATGTAAGATTCTGTATCTTGCTTGACTATTTATCGAAATATATAGGCTTTTTTGTGGGGGGGGGGGGGTGTTCGTATAAGGACAAAGAAGAGTGGACGTTGACAAATACTTGAATTCAAAGGGATAGCCTGTATTTTAGCACTAGGCAATTTATTAGCCTGAGTGTGTGGAGATGCAGCGCTGGGTGAGTGTTTGCGGTCTATAAAGAGCATGTAGGGTATGAATGCATACAAAAAAGGGAAAATTGATATTGAGTTTGTTTTTCTATATATTCGAGCGCTTACAATGTGTATAGTTTGGGTAGATCGAAATTAAATCTTAATCACATTTGCTTTTGCTTCAAGGGCAATGAAAGATGATTGGGACTTCGGTTGCAAACATCTGTTTGCCCCGTGACGTCATCACCCCCCATGTAATCCTCTTGTGCTGAAGGCAGATGCCTTATTTGTTTGGCTGGAGAGTCATTAATCCCAAAGTCTGGATCAGCAAGCAAAGGAAAAAGACAGGACAGGATTAGATCAATACCATTTAAAGGTCTTCAAATGGAATATGTACACCCTGCACTTTGGCGCCTGCAAAATAAAATTTTGGGGATGTGACAGCACTGAGGCTAGTCGAATACTACAGGTTTACGCAATTATGATGACGGTACGTGAGTTTCTTATGACTCTGGGTGTATACTTGCCATAATATTTTGCAGCTGTAATTGCCTGACGGTGAGGTTAGTTGAGGCTCAAACTGTGTACAAATATGTTGCGTGTTCGGGACTGGAAGAAAATGAGAGGTTCATACGAAGGTTACATTAAAATTTGCAAGACATTTAACCAACTGGGATTTTGGCATTGATCGACTTTCAAAAATATTTAATCGCGCCGCATTGATGACCATTTATATCTGAAGAGATTGTCCATTTATCATGCTCTCGTGTGTCTCTTTATAGGTGAAACCTACGGAGAAGATGCGAATGTGAATGAGACCTGACGAAGATTCTTATTCTTGGCAGAGTACACGTTTATTAAGACGAAACAAACGGACCACATCCTCCCTCATCCTTTCCGCGCTCAAGCTGGATATCATTTTGAATGGAGCTCCAAAAAAATTCAATGCTCATGACGATTTTAACCCTTTATCGTCAACAAAGCTGTCCAAAGTCTCCATCACGCTGTAATGGCCGCCTGAAGCACTGAATCTGTTTAATTAGGTAGGCTATGTTTCCGGAGTCAGACTTGGATCGGTACTTTCCACTCTCACTGTGTTAAAAACAGGATTTATTATTATTATTTTTTTTTCTTTTGAAAACTTTCTCTCGCGTAAATTCATAAACGCAAAGCCAGATGGGCATATGTGGTCTCTTGGGACGAAGGCCATTAAATGTGTTCTCAGCGGAATTGTGTCCATTGCGGAATTTCGCCGCATTAATTGTCGACTCAAGCAGTATGCAATTACCATTTAAAATAATAATAATCGAGTGTGGATACTTATTGCCTCATAAACAACGGCGTATTGCATGCCACCTATTTGTTGCACTGAATTTTATGAATTTCCCAGGAAATCAAAATATAGGCCAAAAAATGCCATGCTTCATGTCCAGTGTTTGGACGCGTTCATACGTAATATTTGAGACTCTTGCTTTCCGTGTTCACAGCGGACCTTGATTTAATGTCATACAATTAAGGCACGCGGTGAATGCCAAGAGCGGAGCCTTCAACCTTCAGCATGGTCCAACTGGATCGTGGGATCAATGGGATATATAGCTGTGAGCCTTGGGCCTTACATACCCTCTGAAAGTCTGTAAGTCTTGGATTTTGTTTCAATAAAATAAAGCCTATCAACTTTTTGTCTGTAATCATTCATACAGTATCAGCAACCCTATTTATTTTGTCGTCTGTATGTATATTAAATTTAGAACACCGCGAGTACAGGTTTTAGTTCATAGGTGAAAAGTTGGTACCGCCTCTCAGGTATAAAATGAGTGCGCTGTCCGCTTCTCCTGGTGCTGAACTCGAAACCGACAGATCTGCAGTTTTCGCTGCAGACGGCCGGAAGGCTTCATATCGCCAGAAAATATTCATGAAATAATTAAAACAATATCAACGCTGCATGGAGCATTATTTCTTATTTTCTTTGTGGATTGCATACTGTAGGCTAGTTCATCGGCCACTTTGTCCCCATGCAAGTTACACGATCCCTGTACGATGGATATCGCTGTCGTTTTCGCGTCAAATGGCCTTCGTGGTTTCATGGTAACCTATAAAATTATTAATGGGAGAGGCCACGAGGCTCAGAGAATGTGAGGGGCATAGGCAACATGCGTAGAGCAAGTTAAATCGAGACAGGCTAGTAGAATTTATCATTATTATTTTTTAATTAACGTGGTAAGGATTGAAAAGGTGTGCAGAGCAGACAAAACCTACTATTAGTCTGTTTTCAGAGGCATATCAAGTGTGACTGTCGCCCATTTTAAGTATTGTAGATATTCCTCTGATGCATGCATTTTTCTGTTGTGTCAATGCATTACATAATCATGACGGCATAACGGAAGTTGCAGTCTCTGTGTTTTGTCTCTTTATTTATTTATTTATTTATTTTGCACTGTCCTCTCTCTCGCTCTGATTTTATACATATGCACAAATGTATGTGTGTGTGTGTGTGTGTGTGTGTGTTGAGACAGAGAGAGACAAAGACAGAGAGTGAGAGAGAGATGCCTCCTCAAGCTGTTAGATCAGCTTAAACATGCCCTGGCATAGAGTCTATCTTCTTCTAAGAGTATCTTTGACAAAGAGTACCTCTCTTCCAAGAGATATTCCCTAATTTGGTGTTTTAATGTTTTGGAGATCGTTATAGAAATCGCTGTCAAACATTTTGTTCCAAAATCTACAGAATGGATTCACTTGATTTTAGAACTGATTAATGTGAAGGGAGGAGCATTTGCTTATCATTTTTATACCCATAAAACCATTTATTTATCTCTAGTACCCTCTGGTGCTTTGGCCATCGTCTTCCTCAAAGAGACTACTCCCATTATGAAATTAATGTTTTATCATAGGATATACAGTTGATTACCCTGGATAACTCTGATTTGCTGTAACCCATCAATTTTTAAGGGGAAAAAAGGGCCCAAACCATGCCAGGAAAATAAAGGAAGCCCTTCATTCGTTATGCTTGTCCATGCATTTATTTAAGGTTTTTCTTTGATTTACCACCTGGCTAATATTGCACATGTCCCCCTTGAGGCATCAAGCAGCTCTGTCAAAGTGACGGCCACTTCAGTTCCTTGACCCAAGGATTAGAGCACAACATCTAAGATTAGCACACTCCCTCCACTTGCTTGTCTTCCACAGTGCATCCTGGTGCCATCTCTTCCCCTGATAAATGGAGCATGCGCACCCAGCCAATGCTCATGATGTAAAATATGAGACTCACTGGACCAGGCAAACTTCTTCAGTGCTCCAAGGCGCGGCTCCGATGCTCAAGTGCCCATCATTGGTGCTTTTGGGCCGGGGTTGGAATGGGCACTCTGACAGTTCTGCAGCAACAGAGTGCTATTTGTAGCCGGGTGCAATGTACTTGGTTCTGCGACTTGTGCAACTGTAGCCCTTCAGTTGGATCAGACCAGACGAGATAGCCTTCATTGCCCTTGTGAATCAATGAGCCTTTGGCGTCCTGTTCATTTTGTCCCTCCTTGGCCCATTGTCAGTTTATACTCTGACTGGGAGCACCCCAGATGCCTTGCCACGTTAGAGATGCTCTGACCCACTCAACAACTCACAACAATTTGGGACAAGTCTGAGTTGTTCAGGTTCCATTTTTCCTACATTCGACTTGTTGACTACAAGAATCTACTGTTTACATACCATCTACACTCTGACTGCAGACTTTGACACACGTCTTTGTTATGACATAGTCGTTGTTTGCTTCATCTGTGAGTGTTTGAAATGCATTGGCTCATCGGCGTGCGTGTATATATAGTGGCAAAAAAGTATTTTCCCCCTCCCTGATTTTTTCTATTTTTGGTTAAAGTCATATTTAAATGTTTGAGATCATCAAATTAATTTTAATATAAAATAAAGTGAATGCAAGTTAACACAAAATGCAACTTTTAAGGGGCCTTCCCAAGTTCAAAATGAATTTTTTTTTCAGTTTTTCTCTTTGTTCCCTTTAAGGTTCTCTAAAATGTGTACTTAGTGTGTACTAAGAAAATCAAAACATTTTGTCATTAATTTAATCAATTTTGTTAAAATGACTTTTTTTTAAGCTTACCCACCTCAAATAATTTAACATCCAATCATATAAAAGTTAGCTAAAATGTGGTGAGTTTCAAAATTTGTGACGCTGATAACGTTTTGTATTTTTCTACTAAATTGCCTCAAATTTTGACTGTAGACCTGTTGGTTATTTCTACATGCAATCACCCTGCTTTCACTGATGGGGGCAAAAGTATCAATTTCCTGGGAGTATATTTGTCATCCAACTCACCCATGAGAGGAATTTTTTTGAAAAAAAAAAATTGTCATGTGATTGCATAGATATGGCATATGTCTTACAGGGAAGAAAATAATAAGGTGATTTTGTTGGATGGTTAGGGAGTACGGCTTGCCACAAAATGGACTGTGATTTTGCTTATTGACATCAATTCCATGGTAACAATGTAAATAAAAATGAATGGAATGGTACATTTTTGTGTTGAACTTGTAAACTGCAGCGTTATTACACGCATATTTTGGCTGGAACAGGGTAAATCAAATGAACCTGGGAAGGCCCCTTAAATTATGATTTAATTCATTGAAGCTATAGAATTTTTCAAAACCTAATTAATGATTAACCTAATGTGGCTTTAACCCCAAGGCAAAACCTCACACCTAAGTGCACCTTTGTCAATCAATAATCACAAAAAATACAACCACGTGGCCCCGTAAAATTTCAAATCACTTTTAACTGACTTTATATATTGAAAAATTGACAAACATACTATTACACTGGACAATATGACCAACTAAACAGTGCAAAGATGTATTGGCATTCACAGTGCTGTGAATCAGTATTTATGATTCATGATTCATGATTTTGTCTATTTTTGCTCATTTGGCTTATTTAAATGTTTGTGATCATCCAAGTAATTTAATGAGACAAAAACATTGTGTGTGAACACAAAACACAGCTTTTGAATTATGATTTCATGTATTGATGTTTGAGTTTTTCAAAATTCATATCACCCATGTAAAAAAAAAATTGCCATCTAAACTGAATTGCTGTTTGTGCCATCCTTGGCGACAACAACTGCATGGCAATGTTTGCGAGTACTGGCAAAGATTCTTTTACATCTCTTAGGAGGTATGTTATATGCATAAAACTTTCAACATGCATCCGTTTCAAACCAAAATGAAGGGTTTTAATTTTACTCTTTCAAGTCAGACCACGTTAATTCTTCATTACAGTACAAAGGAATAATTAAATGTCATTAGAAGTGGTATACACCATAAATATCATATGGGTTTTGCCTATTGTGTCCTTTTGAAAAAAAATGACATCAGACTCTGCTGCCACCTGGTGGTGATTGTTGGAAATGCATGATTGCAACGTTTAAAGTTCCGCTAGTAATAATAATAATAATAACAATTATTATTATTATTCATTAACTAGATTGTTTATTTGCAGACCAATTTGAATTACATTTATTTACCAGTTGTGTATTTTACAGAAATCATAAACCTTTAAACCTTTAAATTGTATAAAATCAGAGGTGCTATATATATACTGTACTGAACTGCAGATGTTTACGTCTTCAACAATTTCCTTTAACTGAAATTGCAGTTTGTTTTCTATAATAGCAAGCAGTGATTTCCTCCCAGACTTTGCACAGTGTTATCTCTCATTCACTGAAATCAGTTGGGACAAACTTGCAACAACCAAGAGAAACACCAGGGGCTCTAATTTCTTGGCGCAGCGCAGGTGGTAAAGCGTGGCGCAGCCCACGCAGTGGTAATTTCATCCGGCGCAGCCCGCGCAGTGGTAATTTCGTGAGGTGCAACACCGAGCGCAGACGAACGTGCGCCGAGATGGGTGTGGCGGCGTAGTAGGGGGAGGTGTCACTTATTCATCAAGACACAGTGACAAATACGTAGAAAAAGTCTTCGCCTGCTCCAACCTGGTTCACTGTCTGTGCAGGGGTAATTTGGCTGACCGGCGCGCAGTGCGCACACGTCACCGAAACCTCACAGGCAGGTTTCCTGAATGTCAGGCACATTTCAATACAGTAAATGATTACAGCAACCACTGTTTAATGTAACTATCTGAATCAGCACATAAATTATAGTATCTATATCGATTGTCCTGATGTCAGATCAAAGGCAGTTGCCACGCGTGATGGAAACTCGACCTGACTTAATCAACACAACTGAATCAATGATGCAAATTAACGACTTCACATCTTTCTCAGCCAACCACAAAGTGCCTCGGCATCAGGCAGTGCGTATATAATGCTTGCGTTCTATGCTCGGTAAAGCCGCTTGCACACTGGACGCAAAATAAAATTTTTTGCACGTCTGATTACAGTCAAAGTCATTGCAAAGAGCTATCAACTTTTCTTGGTCGTTTTATTCGTCTGTTTTCTTCCTTTGAAGATAGACAACAGTCTTTATTCACGTTTAATATCTAAAAGAGTCAGTAGATTTGAAGAAATTAAAAACAATAATCGACTGTCGGACACGGAGATTTATTAAAACCCTGTCAGACTTTCGGACACGAGACACTGCGTTCAACGGAATCTGTCGTGCTAAAAATTTGTTTCGCGTCCAGTGTGCAAGCAGCTCAATACTCTACTATTATTGTCACTTCGGTCGTTTTTAGTGGGGGAAAGGAAATGTTGTCGTACTGAGTTAAGATCAGATATTGCTGTCCATGCATGTTAATCTCAAAATTCGTTTCTCTTCCCAATGACCAACCGTCGTATTTCATTTCAACTTCATAAGTTTGAATGATCTGAAGTAGTTTCGTTTTGAAATTCCACTCAAGTTCGCTAATGGTAATGATTCGCGAATGCCCTACCCAGATAACATAGCAGACATTGGCCCAACGTTGGCAATGGTTGGCAGCATCAGAGTTGGAATTCCAACGTTGGGCCAACGCTGTACCAACATAAGGCAAAAAACCAAATAAATAGGTTGGGCAACTAAAGTTGTTTCAGCGTTGGCCCAATGTTGGAATTCTACATGAGGTTGGTTGAAGGAGAAAAAGAGATTGCAATCTCTACGGGACTTCCCTGGTTAAATAAAATAAACAGTGTATGGGCTAAATTTAAAAGGGAATTAGTTTTAAGTCGGTAATTGGATATAAGCCCATGTATTACACATACGTTGGCAACACAATGTTGGCCCAACGTGTCCCCAGCGGCCAAAATGACGTTGGCCCATTGTTGCACGTGACGAAAGGCCAACATCTATGACTACGTTGGGCCAACGTTGGGCCAAATCCGACATGTTATTTGGGTAGCTAGCCTGCTAACTCATATTCATAATGCTTAATATAGACGTAAGCGGTGCAGAAAACATGCCTGAAGCAGCAAAGTAAAATGCAACATTAACGCATCATGCAGATATAGGACAGAGGCTTCTATATTCCAACACATTACAGGTGAGGAGAGGGGCTCATTTGACTGGTGAAGATTTGACTCGGCTGTGTTATACCCAAACACGCCTTCTTTGCCACTTGCGCAGGAAGGCGGGACGGAGGCGGGGCAGAGGAGTACTTGCGCCAGGCTACGCCGGGCATGAAATTGCAACATAGGCCTGGACACACCCTGTTGGCGCGGCACACTCCCCATTCGCCGTGCCTGCGCCGCACCTGCGCCTGGTCTACAAATTTAGAGCCATCAGAGTTTAAATGCACACAAGCAAACATGCAAACAGGAATCAGATGAGAAAAAAGGAAAGAGGAAAGCAAGGAGAGAGAGGACATTGGCACTGTCTTATTTGCAAGGAAACTTACTGACTAGATAGCATTTTATTAGACAACATGGATGCTTAACACTGTACTTTCAGTAAGAAGCATAGGTGGACTATCAAGGAAACATCAAGTGGTTGCGACAAGTTAGAGATATGCCATTTTGATCATAATTATAAGTTGGCAACAGTAGGTTTTTCATTAATTTTATCTATTATTTTATAATTTGCTTCTGATCATTTTTGAGGCAAAAAATTGCTTGGCTAAAATGAACTTCAAAAGACATTTTTTGAAGTAGTTTATTGTGCACTTGAATTGCACTTATGAGATTATTATTGTGGTATAAGAAAATACTCATTGAGCCAAATGAAAATTTTCAATTTCAGCAAACGTTCAAGGGTTTATTGCAGTGTTTGAACATTGAATGTCTTTGCTCAGGTAAATCCCCATTTGCTGCCATTTTAACAAGATTTTAGAGGTGATGCACAGATAGCCATTGGTTGAGCTTAATAGCTGAAGGTTAAGTTTGCCACTCAGGATGGCTTACAGGGATGAATGAAGTTGAATGCATTTATTGCTATTCTCAAGCTGTGAGTGTGAACAAGGATTTAGATGAACTGCAGTCAACCGCCATCACTCCCCGTCACTGCACCAACTGAACAGTCTAACAGCTTTGTTTTTATGCCTTCATCCTTCAAACTCGAGCACTCACTTGCATCCTGCTCATCTCATTCATCCACTTGAAATATCCTGCCCTCCATGACCAAGAGAGCAGGCAATGATTAGAACAGCCTAAGTTTTTGAGGTATGGCTGACACCAATATTGATCCCACATAAACCTCCAGAAATTCATGCGATACAAAAAATTGCTCTTACTTGTGCAATAACTTTGACAATGAATTTTAAGTTAATAGACATTAACCAGGCTTGTGAGTTTGCTCCATGTTTAAGAAGGCACATAAATCAGCCATGCTCTCCAAAATGGCCATAATAATTAATATCACAAGGAAGGACAGTACAGAGATATGTGTTTCGCACCAGGCGAGGTGTCAACGCAGTCAATCTCACTTTCAAATGGAAAAAAATGCACTCTGCAATTGGTATGAAGTGACCACTTCAAAATGAAAAGGCTATTCACAAAAAATCAACTGTCCACACTTGAATACGTTGCTATGCAACAGAAGAGTTAACAGTACAAAGGAAATAATTAATTTCATTAATATGTATTAGACAAGATTTGGGATCATAAACAAAATAGTTATTTTCCTCTAATGTCATTTTCAAATGATAATCTGTATTTAGCAAATTATCGATTCTACAAGTGCCATATCTCTCAATCTCAAAGAACTTTATTTAAAGAAAGGCTGGCCCAGAACTATTGTAATGGTTTTTTCATCCATAAAACATTCAGCTAAAAAAATGAAGTTACTGCATTTACTGTGAGTCATTTATAAATTATTTACGTACTTATTTATTCACTCAGTCATTTACTTATTTAGCAGCACTGTAATACTGAGAAATTACTAATAATAGAGAAATAATAATAGAGTAATAGAGAAATTTTTGTTTGCTTAAACAATGGAGAACTATTTTCAAATAAAATTAAATATTTCTTTTGGAAGCCACTGCTATTTCAATTGTCGCTACCCCCTTTAAACTTTAGTGTCCTCAGCTCTGTGTCACTCTCTTTCCAATTCCAATGTCATATGAAAAGTAACACAAAAGTCAAAAAAAAAAAAGACTTTACTTCTTCACTGAGCCATGATTTTGAAATTACTGGTCTTTGGACTATTGCCCCTCAGCTTTGCTGATGTCCCTGCAAGATTATAGTTATGGCAACAAAGCATTAGAATCTTTCAAGTGCTTTAATGTGTTACGGACTGCCTGCATGAGAAATTCCATTGGTGATCTTAATTCATGCTTGCAGTTACTTCTATGTGCTGTTGTAAGCATGTTTGTAAAATGTAAAAATATAAAGTTAATAACAATAACAACACGCATTTTAAAGAAATTCTAGGCGATTTTGCACTCGGAAAATGATCAATGTACAGAAAGCTGCTACACTGATCATTTTAGAGAAAGTATAAACCAATACAATGCCGTTTCGGTCACTTTAGTTTCCGATTTCGCATCAGTTAGGATAATAAACAAAAAGGACAAAAATATCGTGGATCATGAACAATACAACTGAGGCCCAGCCATATTGTGTAATATGATAGTATTTATTCAAAGACCTTTTCATACCACAGCTGCAATAGACTGTGTGCTGTCTGCCCCCATGTGGCTAAACTGTAGGGCTGCACTGTATGGTGCACTTTATGTGTTATCTTCAGCCCAATGTATGCATCTTTTCTATTTACAGTAAACAGAGAGTATGTAGGGTATGTAGGAGCAGGCCCAAAGTATCAGGCCGTTTACAGTAAAAAAACAAAAAAAACAAAACAAAAAAAAACAACAAATCAGACAGATCGAAGCATTACTCCTTAATCAAAAGCATACGTCTGGCAAATTGTGAGTCTGTTTTACATAATTTCCACTCCACCTCCCTCATGGCACTTTATCTCACTTTTTGCAGAATGACTGGATGACTTTCAAGAGTTTGTTTAGCATTAATTAAAGCCTAAGGAGGCTATTTATGGAAAAGTTGGCTTTGTAATGTACTTGTGTAAATTTTTGCAGACAATCACTGTATACAGCTTAAGCGTCTCAGATTTGCAGTATGTGCTGATATGTCTCTCCTCATGGCAGAAAATTGGACTTCATCCAATTTATTTTCATAATTCCAAAAACTATGATACATCCAACCTGAAAAATCAACAAAGAATCCCAGAGATCTCCCAAATATAGGCCAGGCCCTCAGAGTTCGCAAAAATGTGGCATGGCTTAACCCCTTTGTGCAGAAGCCAAATTTGGCTATTTATGGGTTACCCACTTTAATGCTGTATAATTCAAGATTTAAGCTTCATAAAGAGGAAAAATGTGGCTCAATTCTGAAAAGACACTTACAGCATTTAGAATTACATAGTATTTCAGTAAATTTTCATGATTATGGTGGAGAAAATGAGCTGCAAACATAAAAAATCTTCATGAGAATTCACCATTGAAATTGCAAAAAAAATAATTCTGAGGATTGAAAAACTGCTGGGGCTTAAATCTATACATTTCTGGGATCATAAACTCCTTGACCACAAGTACAATTCATCTTCAACATTACATTCTAGATTACCTACACGCTTTTAGCCAAATTATACAGCTATCCAAGTGTCTCCCTGAAGACTCAAAATGAAGTCCTGTCAAATCATTAATAAATCATGTATATAACACAAATAATGTTTTAAGGCATGAAATTTAATATGAACAAATGATTTTCTGGTTGAGTTTAGTATGAATTTATCAATCTCAGTGCAGTTGAATATCAATGGTCACCAGTAACCTCTCAAAACACAAAACATGCCTTTTCTCCATAATAAAGTTCAGAGTTTTGGCCATTTTACTTCAAAGTCCCCCAAGCCAGCACAAACACGCATTAAATAAACTTCTTATTAAACGGTTTGAACATTCACCCTGTAATGGAAGCTACCAGTCCCCTCTTCTTAGCTCACAAACTCATTTCAACACTTGTAAGGAACAAGTGCAACTCACTAACTCAGTAATATCTGAATTCTGAAATATACCTTATTTTAACAGAACAGACACTCCACTTTCAGGGAACAATCCATTGACTCCCTGGATTCAAAAGAAACGTGCAATGAACGTACCAGGGGGCTCACCCAAATGCACGGGCAGTTTGCGTTTTAAACAGGAAAAAAACCTCGACATTCCACTTTGTTGAGTACGTATACATTCCAAAAACAAAACAACAACAACAACAAAAAAAAAAAACAAAGTAGCAGCCTCACCTTTTTCATGAATCCCTTCTCTAGAGACGATGTATCCAGTAGCAGGAACTCTCCGGTCCTGTTTCATTCGAAATAATTCCAATTGACCATATCCTTATCTCATTTAAATCCTGTAAATGTAACTGAACACTTCAAGGCCAGTTTTGCGAACGTTTTTCCTATAAAATCGCGTCTATTTTAGCCGCGTAATGTGCATAACGTAGACAGGATACAACCGAGCCTGCTGATATGCATAGGTTTGTATGCTCTGTGTTTGTCCAATCAATGTGTTTCACTTACTCTAAAATGTTTAAACACTCGGGAATTGGATAAGAAACGAGCCAATCAATACATTGTTACCAGGGAAACTTCACCAAGGGCATGAAGTGTAACTCTACAATTACACAGAAGAGCTTGAGTGTATGATTGAGTGATTGGCTATCAACGCCAGTACTCGGGTGGATATAAGGAAGCGCTGGATTTGTCAATGAATGAATCTGCGCGTAAATCCACGGTAGGGAACTACGAATTTTTTTGTATGTGACGACTGTAATTAACAGTAGAATGTGAGAGAATAAATACCATGTCGATTTTTTTGCCTCAGAAAACTGATTTTTCTGAACCATTACTTGGAATACTGTTGGCTCACTGTGGCTAAACTGGTTGCTGCAGAGGATAACGATTTTTTCTGTGTCAAGATATTGTTTTTTTAAACTGCTGGATCGATACTATGGGCAAGGATACTGACCAGTTTGCACATCAGGCTTAGCTGAGGAGTTTAATTCATGCAGCTCTTGAAAAACAGGGCGTGGAGTGAACTTCCCCATATTCAGAACCGCGTTCGAGGTCTGCTTGCTTGTGAACATTCAATAACTGATCCGGGGGTGCCATCTAGTGATCGAGTACAGTTACAGCGTGCTTAAATTTGCAGGTCTATAGATGCGGGCGTCTACATCTGCAGAAAGGGGTAAAACAGTGTGGGGAAAACTCTACTTTAAGTTCATGTGGTTGTTCTTTAAAGCTACATGGAATTCCAATGCATTTCTAAGGCTAATGCAGCAGTGCCTGAGGGAGTGGGCAGATGTTCTTCTTTGCTATACCTGGAAGAGGCAGTTTTCTCCTCTCGGGATTTTGCTTAACACCAAAGAAGCAAAAAAAAATAAAAAAATAAAAACATTCACAGAAAAAAATTCATAGCAAATTCAATAATCAAAATTTCAGGCTACAGTTGGCATATCAGCAAGAATATTATGCCCTCTGTATCCCAGCATCAATCTTTATTATTTGAGATTTAATGCTTAACTGTATAATTGCATGATTTGTCATTACCTTTATATGGATCATTCAAATACCCCTCCATAGAGGGGAAAATAAAATCTCCCAGACTGGATATTGCTTATTTGTTTTGAATCTAAATAATACTGCCCACTAAGTCACACACAATTATTTCACTGGATTGTCTTTTTTTTTTTTCTATCCTGCCACCACCCCCCCACTTTGAAGGACAACTTTATTCATTCAATCAGTTATATAATTAAGTATGAATCCTCCTACCATCACCCTACAAAACACACACCTACGGAAAAAAATAAATAAATAAAAATAATAAAAATAAATACAATACAATTAGGATTACATTCACAGAGTTTTATATCTTTGGCAATCCACTGGATTGTCTTTAGCTTTGATTCTAGCATGCATTTGCTGTAGCATCACTTTGGAAAGCTTATGCAATGTCATTAAAATTATTTCTGTCTAGAGTTGCATTTATTTTTTTGCCAAGATCTTGCATGGAGAGTCAGACCACTGCATAAAGTCTTCTACAGCACATCCCAAAGATTCTCAATGGGGTTAAGGTCTGGAGTCTATGGTGGCCAATTTATGTGCGAAAATGATGTCTCATGCGCCTTGAACCACTCTTTTGCAATCCTGGCATTGTTATCTTGGAATATGCCCATGCAATCAGGGAAAATAATCCATTGATGGAAAAGCCTGGTCATTCAGTATACTCAGGTAGTCAGCTGACCTCATTTTTTGGGCACATATTGTTGCTGAACCAAGACCTGATCAACTGGAGCAACCCCAGATTATAACAATGCCCCCACAGGCTTGTACAGTAGACACTAGACATGATGGATGCATCAAGTCATCTGCCTCTCTTCTTATCCTAATGTGCCCATCACTCTGGAAGAGGGTAAATCTGGAATCATCAAACCACATGACGTTTTTCCATTCCTCCACTCTTTAAGCACTACAGCAAATCAAAGCCTTTTTTCCAATTTGCCTCACAGATGAGGGGTTTCCTCAAGGCTACACTGCTGTTTAGTCCCAATCCCATTGTGCAGGTAGAGAAGTTTTTGCTTTCACTATTAAACATAGCTTTGAGCTCTGAAAACTGTTGATGTTTTATGATTTGATTTCACCAAATGTTTAAGTGATCTCTGATCAAGATCACTCAAGATCATTTTCAAGATTTCTTCCTCAAAGATGATGAATCACCTCAATCCTACCAGGTTTTATTTATGTGTTGGACAGTTCTTACCCCAATTTTAGTAGTTTCAGCTATTTCCCAAGTTGTTTTCTCTGCTTGAAGCAGGCCAATAATTTGACCATTCTGAAACTGAGTAGCATCTTTTCCACGGCCACAGGATGTGTCTTCCAACAACTTTGCTTAACAAACGAGAAGCTACTCACTATATCAGTCAGGGATATATTAACCGCTTTGCACGGAAGCCAGATTTGGCTATTTATGGGTTACCCAATTTGATGCTTTATAATTCAAGATTTAAGCTTCAGAAAGAGAACGATTGTGGCTCAACTCAGAAAAGACACTTACAGCATTTAGAATTACAAAAACATCGTATTTCAGTTAATTTTCATGATTTTGGTGGAGAAAATGGGCTGCAAACAAAATATGTTCATGAGAATTCACCATTGAAACCATTGAAATTATTCTGAGGATTGAAAAATGGCTGGGGGCTAAAACAATACATTTCTGGAATAATTAACTCCCAGACCACAAGTTCTCCTCATCTGAACATGAAATACTTATGTCATGGTTTGGTCCCTCTGGCAGAAGGCAATAGGCCGGCGGGCACTGGGACCATGTACCCAACACCAAAGAAAGGGACCCAAATGCACAGGCTGAGTAAAAATAAAAATAAATATTTAATTTAAAGAATAATAACAGAGAGGAGAGCAGCGACAACCAAAAACAGGGCTCCACAATACACAGAGTAAAACATAGAATGCAGCTGCTCTGACTGTTTTATACCTCCACCTCAACAAGCAACAGATGTGGCTCTTTGAGGTGGAGGTGCAGACAGCAGGAGGGGGGAGGGCATGCAGGGCAGAACCATCACAATTAAATGATCCACTTTTTATTAGCCAAACAAGATAGCTATTCAGAGCCCAAACCCCCAGAGCCTTGAAAATGGCGCAGTTTTAATTCATAAAATAATCATATTTTTAACGCAAATCAACTTTGTACTCATGAAGTTCAATATGAATGGATGATTTTCTGGTTGAATTTAGCATGCGTTTATCAATATAGGCACAGCCGGACATCAATGGTCACCAGTGACCTCTCCAAACCAAAAACATGCCTTTTCTCCATGATAAAGTTCAGCGTCTCCTCCATTTATCCACAAAGCCACGTCAGCAAGCACAGTTACTCATTAGAGGAACTGCTTTTTTTACGGTCAGATCGTTCACTCACACAGAAAGCTTGCTGTTTACAATTCTGATCATCCCAGCGAAACGCAAGCTTGTAACAACGCTTTTCACACCCCCTGTGACGACCCAGAGGCTCGTTGGCAGGGATTCTCTCCACCTCTTGATTGGTTAATTGGGAGTCAGGTAGCTGCCTCCTTTTGATTGGGTTTTGGGGGTTTAAAAAGGCGCCCTTGACCCATGTCTGGGGTCAGCCAATTTGGGGTTTTGGTTTAGTGGCTGGCCTTTGTGGTGTGTTTTTAAATCGTTTTAGGTCTTGTGAAGTTGGTATTGACTTTGGAGTGAATGAAATTTGTAAGATTTTCTATAAATGGTGCGTGTTTGCTCTTTTTGTTGCTTCCCTTTGAGCCAGAGTCGTAACACCTCCTATGAAACAAGTATTACTCAGGTCACAGTAATAGCTGTTCGCACTTTTAAAGAGTGAAAATGAATGCATTCTATTTCATTGAACGTGGTATAAATTCTAAAACTGATTGCCTAGTTAAGAAAAATGCCAGTACACTGCAGTATTGACCACTCTTTTGATACCCAATGTGCGATTAGCTCTGATCACGATGGTAAACCAAAAATAAGAAATAGCTGGCTAGTTGGCTAGCAGGCTAAAAGTAAGATAGAGCTACACCATACAAAGACAGGTTTACACACTTTTCAAGAGAATTATTGAGCTGCTCCTAAAAAGTATCAATGCTGTCAGGCCTCCTGTCTGTTTCATTCAGAATAACTGCTATTTTCCATCTCAGAATCATATTTTCATCCTGCAAATAAGCACAGCTCTCCAGGTTCAGTTCTGGAGGTTTTTTGTTCCCATACAACCACGTCAGTCTGAGCTGTGTAAAGTTTATTGAATAAAATGTAACCCTATTACACAAGTATTTTAATATATCAATGTCTTTCACTTACTGAGGATAAATTGGATAAAAATCGTGTCAACCAACTGGTAATTACCAGGAGAATTTCACGTGGGCATGAATTACAGCTGGGCATTCACATAGATACCATTGAATCTCCATTAAAATGAGTGGATTTCTGTGAGAGCTTGTATGAAGTTCTAAAAGACAGTTAAATTCTGCAACCGACATATCTATGCGTTAATCCATGATAGGAAATTGAGCAATTTTAGTATGTAATGACTGAAATTTACAGTAGAATGACATACCATGCCGAATTTTTGCCTCATGAAATGGATGATAATTTTTATGCAAAAAATGACTCAAAACAAAACGAAATTTTTCTTCACTCATTTTAGGATGGCCTAATCCCGGGGTCCCGAGTCTGGTGTGGGTGCAGGCTTTCATTGCAACCAAGCAGCTAATCAAGCTTATTAGCAAAGAGTCCAGGGGTTGATTAGTAGTATCAGGTGTGTAGCTGCTTCGCTGCAATGAAAGCCTGCACCCACACCGACCCTTTCTTTGAAAGATTAGGGAGCCCTGGCCTAATCAATGGGCTTTTCTGAGTACAGAACAGAGGAGGAACATAGGGGACCAGAGCAGTTTGGGCTCACTGGCGATTTCAGTAATTACTAATCCACAGTGATACCCAGACCTTTCCTGTGACTCCGGATCTGGCCGCTGACAGTAGTCATCTGTAAAGCGTTTAGAGCAGATCAAGATCCTAATCTGGACTCCATGAAATCTGCTCGTTTCGTCTTCACGAAATCCACCCATACCTTTCAAATTGTGTTTTTTTTTCTTTTTTTACTTTATGGACCATGATGCCTCTGCTTGCATTGGACTTATTGTTTATTGCAGCAACAAACAAGGCAGATACTGTCATGGTTTGTGTATTTGCTTTTTGCTTTCTTTGTTACTCTCGTCCCTGACGACATCGTATTCTTTCCCCATCGGATTTTTCACCCAGCTGGCTGATTATTCCTGGGCGGTCCTTCCCCGGAGTCTATTTAAGCCGGAGGTCGCCACGCCTCCTTTCCTGGAGTGTCTGATTTCAAGTTGCTCACTTCGGCTTGAAAATTGTTGTCAGGATTTGTCAGACTATATACTATCTTTATTTCTGGGAAGCTCTGCTTCCTTAGGGATTTTATGGTACTATTGTTTGGTGCCTTGTTATTTCTTGTTTATTGAGTTTTCTTTTTCTCTGTTGTCGCTCGACTTGTTTCTGGCACTTAAGTCTTTCGTGTATTCAGAAACGTGACCTCTTTTCCCTTCCATTCTCACTCTATCACTTTCAGCTGTGCCGGCTCCATGCTTAGTGCACCTCTGCCTGCCACGGCATCTGAAACTCCGCATGAACCAGCCTTTACAGAACACTCCAGCCAGACATGCTGCCTTTGAGAAAGTGGTAGCTACCCACAAGCTATTCGTTCTGGCCATGGCAAGGGTCTCTCTGCTCTTAATGCTCAACAAACAGAGTTTGCAGTGAAACTAAGATTACAAGAAAGTAGTCCTCAAAGATTGGAGGCTGCTTTACTCTCCCTCACGGAGAGTGTTAGAGCCCTGTCGGCTCAGATTACAGAAAACGTCGCACAAGCACAATCTTTGAACGCCTACCGAGAACCAAAACTGCAAATGCCTTCAAGATATGGGGGTGAAGCAGGGAAATGTAAAGACTTTATAGCGCAGTGCAAAATTTTCTTTAAAGCCCAAACTTCACGGTTTGCTAATGAGGAGTCTCGAGTGTCATTTATTTTAACCCTGTTGACTGATACTGCACTGATTTGGGTGGGTACACTAATCCGATCTAATTCACTGGTCGTGAATATTGTGGAAGCCCTCGTTCGAGCTATGGGATCAGTTTTCAATCAGGATGTTCGTGGTCAAGATGCGGCAACGCGATTAATGCATCTAAAGCAAGAATCTGAGAGTGTCGCTAACTTTTCTATCACATTTCGTTCGTTAGCTACTGAAACTGGCTGGGTGGAAGCGCCCTTAATGACAGTTTTTATTCATTCTCTGGCTGAGGATGTTAAAGACGCTTTGGCAGCATTGGAGCCTTGTGTTCCCCTAGATTCGTTGGTTTGTACGGCTGTGCAAATTGATAATCGCCGCCGTGAACGTAAGAAGGAGAAACATTATGCATTGGGTACTGTTGATAACAGGGTTAGCATTCCCCGTAGCATTCACACAGTCCTAACTCCGCCCACAGAGGCTTCCACTCCTGACAAATCTATGCAGGTTGATGGCTTATTTAATAGCAGGGCTCGTAAGCCTGATCGCAGACATATAGTCTGCCATAATTGTGGTAAGCCGGGGCATATCCGTCCACACTGTCCTGAGCTTCAGGGAAACAGGAAGTCCCCCTAGTGGTATGGGGATAATAGAGGGTCAGAATCAATTTCCCCATTGTACTTCAATTCCTGTAGAATTGACTAAGGGGACACAGAGAATTTTTATTAATGTGTTTTTGGACTGTGGGGCAGTAGACTGTGTTATGGATAGGGAATGGGCTAAGAGACACTCCAGTCCGGTTCGCCCTCTTTTGCAGTCACGCTCTGTTAAAACTTTGGATGGTCGCCCGTTGGGTGATGGAGTTATATCCGAAATCTCTGAATTGGCACCACCCCCCCTAGGGGTCATTGTACTCACTGTCAGGTCCTGAACGGAAAGCCATGCAGGAATATATTCAGGAAAAGCCTGGCTAATGGTTTTACTCGACCATCCACGTCCCCTACCGGGGGGGGGGTCTTTTTTGTGGAAAAAAAGGATGGTGGCCGGAAACCTTGTATGGATTACAGGGGCCTGAATAATATTACTATTAAAAACCGATACCCAGTTCCTTTGATGAATTCCGCATTCGAGCGCTTGCAGGAGTCGTCGTTTTTTACTAAGCTGGACCTGCAGAATGCGTTTAACTTTGTTCGGTTACGACATGGAGACAAGTTGAAAACGGCGTTTAATACGCATGACGGGTACTACGAATATTTGGTTATGCCGTCTGGATTGGTTAATGCCCTCTCTGTATTCCAGGCTCTCGTGAATGACGTCCTCCAAGAGATGTTGGAGAAATTAGTTTTTGTTTACCTTGAAGACATTTAAATTATTTCCCCAACTCTCTCTGAGCACATACAACATGTCAGAGAGGTGCTGGAGGCCCTTCTCAAAGTCAGGCTTTTTGTCAAGGCTGAGAAATGCGTCTTTCACGTCAAGACGGTCTCATTTCTTGGTTTCATTGTTTCTAAGGGGTGGCAGCCGTCAGGAACTGGCCTGCCCCCCAAAATGTCAAAGAGGTCCAACGTTTCCTGGGGTTTGCCAATTTTTACAGAAGGTTTATCTCCAATTTTAGCTGGATAGCTGCTCCCATAATCGCCCTCACTAAAAGTAAGACCTCCCCTTCTTTCGCCTGGTCGCCAGCAGCCGAGGCTGCCTTACAAGAACTAAAGAGACTGTTTAGCTCAGAACCTATTCTTGTTTTGCCCGACCCCTCCCTCCCATTTGTGGTGGAGGTTGATGCCTCGGAGGTTGGGGCAGGTGCCATTTTGTCCCAGGGCTTCTTTGGGACAATAAGTTACACCCATGCGCCTACCTCTCCAGGTTATTGTCAGCGGCTGAGTGAAATTACAGCATTGGTGACAGGGAGTCGTTAGCTGTTAAACTGGCGTTAAATGCGTGGCGCCATTGGCTGGAAGGGTCTGAACAACTGTTAGCAGTCTGGACTGATCATAAAAATCTCCAGTATATTCAGCAGACTAAGCGACCTATTTCCCGGCAGGCGCGGTGGTCGTTGTTTTTTAACCGTTTTAACTTCACGTTAACTTAACGCCCTGGCTCAAAAAATATTAAGCTGGATGCATTATCGCAAATTTATGATCATTCCAACCGTGATCCTATGCCGGAGCCGGTCATTGCGGTAGACCAGATTTTGGCGCCCGTCCAGTGGGACGTGGAAACTATGGTACAGGAGGCCTTAAGAACCAATCGCAGTCCTGGTGGGGAACCGTCCGGTTGTTTATTTGTCCCCGTAGCGGTTCGTGCTCAGGTTCTGCAGTGGGTCACTCTTCCCGTCTGGTAGGTCACCCTGGGGCCGTCGAACCGAGCAGTTCTTGGCCATACGATTGTGGTGGCCCAGTATGATGAAAGACATTCGGGAATTTGTGGTGGCATGCAGCACTTGTGCCAGGAAAAAGGTGTCCCATCTCCCCCCCGCTGGCCTGTTGCACCTGTTGCCTGCACCCAAACGCCCTTGGAGCCATATTGCGCTCGATTTTATCACGGGCCTGCCCATCTCTGATGGCAATACTGTCATCTTGGTCGTGGTCGACCATTTTTCCAAAGCCGCTCATTTTATCGCGCTACCTAAACTGCCTTCGGCTCGGGAGACAACCTACCTAGTGGTTAACCACATGTTCCAGCTGCATGGTCTCTCCCTAGATGTGGTTTCTGACAGGGGTCCTCAGTTTGCGGCCAAATTCTGGCGTGCATTTTGTAAACAGTTGGGGGCCACGGTGAGCCTGTCTTCAGGGTTCCATCCTGAAACTAACGGGCAGACTGAGCGTAGTAATCAGTCCTTAGAGAATACTCTTCAGTGCTTAGCGCCCGATAATCCTGCTTCCTGGAGTCGCTTTTTGGCATGGGCTGAATATTCCCATAATTCATTGTGTAACTCCATGGATCTTTCTCCTTTTGAGGCCCAGCTGGGATATCAGCCTCTGATCCTCTGTTTCCTGAGTCTGAAAAGGAGTCAGAGGTTCCCTCTGTTGACCACTTCATTCAACGCTGCCGGTCTATTTGGACTAAGGTCCGTTCCTCCTTGTATGTCCGTTAGGGCAATAGGGCTGTCGGCTGTGTATCAACCTGACTTCTCCACAACACAACTGATAGTCCCAACCCCATTGATAAAGCAAGAAATTGCACTAATTAACCCTGACAAGGCACACCTGCGAAGTGAAAACTATTTCAGGTGACAACCTCTTGAAGCTCATCAAGAGAATGCCAAGAGTGTGCAAAGCAGTAATCAGAGCAAAGGGTGGCTACTTTGAAGAAACTAGAATATAAGACATATTTTCAGTTACAGGTATTTCACACTTTCTTGTTAAGTACATAATTCCAAATGTGTTCATTCATAGTTTTGATGCCCTCAGAGAGAATCTGCAATGTAAATAGGTAAATAGTCATGAAAATAAAAGGAAACGCATTGAATGACTTTCAATATATATATACAGTGAACTTGAACTTAATTTAGCCATTTAAAGCCACTGCTTTCTTGATCTTGCCAGTTCTGCAGTCATTATCCCCAAGTTTAAAGACATAGTTGCTAGTTACTTAGCTGGATAACTATGGCTTTCAAAGCTTGAATTCTGCTTACACAGTGGATCAACATCAGATCCTTGCACATGGCTTGCTAATTTCGTCAGCGTTTCTCGTAACAGATTGAAATCCCTGGGGCTTGTTTTTTTGAACCCCTGTAAAATGAAATGATTTAGCTAGCAGGCTTGCAGTCTAACATTCAGTAGATGAGCCCCTAGGTTCGACTGATTCCATTAGAGCCAGCAAGCCAACGTCTCGTTTTTCAGCAGAAAACACTAACAAATCTATCCTTATTTTACAACTTTATGAATTGCTCCTAAAACTGAAGCAAAAACCAATTGGATCGAGGAGGTTCTGATTATTTGAATGATGAGAATAAGACAAAAATGAAACATACTGAGAGCAAATTCAGCCCCTCAATGATTCCAATATAGGAGCGGCAGGTTTTGGACGAAATTACGGCTGGAATTAATTAATATACTCTAGTGGCTAGGCAGCTAGCTTGGTTCTCTTAAACGACTGCTTGGTAAAAGTATGGGGTCAAATATGAAAGCATTTCGAGTTAGACAGAGAAGGAGATGGAAACAAAACGTAAAGGAAGGACTGCAGTAAACAGGAAAGAATAACATCAAAAAGTATGTAACGACATGATAAATTTTGTATGAGTAATTTGTACATTAACTATAGCTGCGTTTGCTAGCGAGTTACTTTAACATCAACAATCATGCTGGCTGACTTCAGTCACTGTTAACTATCATATTAATTTACACATGGCAATTAACGATTAATTCAGCCACTGAAACATATTTATTCAGGCGATGCATTGATTTGTCTGAATTTAGAGAGTTAGAGCTGGGGTAGGGCCAGTGGTGAATAACTAGCATATATGCACGTGATGACGCTGCATTAGGGCCTGTTGCTGAATGGAGGCCCGGACTGGCGAGCCCTTCTAAGCAAAACGGTCAATGCAATCATTGCAGTTTTTCAAGATTGTCTCTGTTATTGCAGTCCAATTTCTTGCAGTACTGACACCAATGCAATTAAGCAAAGAAAACTTGTTTGTATTTATACCGTATTGGCCTGAATATAAGACAACCCTGAATATAAGATGACCCCTCTTTTTCCAGATCCTTATTTGGAAAAATAATTTTTATTTGAACAAAATCTCATTTGCACAAAAAAATCCATTGTTTTCCTTGTACATCTCAAAATCTTTGGTGTTTATCACGGGGGAAAAAAATCATAAAATCCTCTATAGCGCCGCAAATAGGCAAAGCGCAGAACGCTTATTCAGGCGATGCATTGATTTGTCTGAATTTAGAGAGTTAGAGCTGGGGTAGGGCCAGTGGTGAATAACTAGCATATATGCACGTGATGACGCTGCATTAGGGCCTGTTGCTGAATGGAGGCCCGGACTGGCGAGCCCTTCTAAGCAAAACGGTCAATGCAATCATTGCAGTTTTTCAAGATTGTCTCTGTTATTGCAGTCCAATTTCTTGCAGTACTGACACCAATGCAATTAAGCAAAGAAAACTTGTTTGTATTTATACCGTATTGGCCTGAATATAAGACAACCCTGAATATAAGATGACCCCTCTTTTTCAAGATCCTTATTTGGAAAAATAATTTTTATTTGAACAAAATCTCATTTGCACTAAAAAATCCATTGTTTTCCTTGTACATCTCAAAATCTTTGGTGTTTATCACGGGGGAAAAAAATCATAAAATCCTCTATAGCGCCGCAAATAGGCAAAGCGCAGAACGCACTTCACGGTTCTGTGCCATGAAAACAGTGCAATAAAACAGGCATAGACCTACTGGCCCAACTTGTGCAATAAACGGCGCACATTTGCTTGACAGTGTCAGAACAGTCTGCAAAATATAAGAGCATTAACATCCAAAAAAACACCAAAAGTAGTTTTTTCTACATTCATTTTGAACGATATTGATTTAAACACAGCAAATACGCGTCCAGATGAATGATTGTCGTCTGACCTAATCGGGGAGAACAAACAACACGTGTTAAGTGTGGTGTGCTCTCGGAGTGAACCTTCTGTTAATTAGGAAAATGACTGAGACCAGGTCAGGACTAATAATTGTTTTAAACGGAAGCCCATGATTTAATTGCTGTTAGATCGCATATGGAATTACGATTACGATAATTATGTTGCACTCTGTCACATCATATCTTTTTCCTGCCTTCACATTGTTTGTTCTCTCAGCTTCGATTACAACCATAAGTTTAAAATTTGCATCATCAACTTCTCCTCTGTCTTTTATTCACCTGACCGACTTCGGAAGCACTGTTTGTTAGTGGATCTCTGTGCCCTGGCTGCATCTTTCTGTCATTCAGTAGCTAATGCGAATATAAGCTAACACACCCACTCCAGCCAACTGGTTTACAGGATCACACTAGGGTCACACTGCTCTAAACACTGACAGAGAGAAAAGCACTCATATGGTCAAATAGAGCCGCATGCTTTTTATAGCCTATTTCACTGCCAAGTGCCACTTTTTTTCCCACTCAATACCGAGAGTAATTTTGAATAACGTTGATTTAAATTAAGCAAACGTGTCCAGATGAATGATTGTCGTCTTACCTAATCGAGGAGAACAAGCAGCACCTGTTAAGTGCAGAGCGCTCTTGGAGTGAACCTTTTAATAATCATGAAAATGACTTAAGAACAGGTCAGGACTAATAATTCTTTAAAACAGATGTTACGTCCACCCCAATTCTCAGTTTTACGGAATTTACCCCATGACTTCATCGCTGTTAGATCGCATGAGAAACCGTGTCTTCAATTGCCTATTACGATAATTGGAAAACGCGTCAATAAAGATAAAAATAATTGAGAACTAGCCAGGACTATCCTAATTGTCATAAAGGGACGTGTCTGTGCCACCCCAATTCCCATTTCTAGCTACGCCACTGGGCATACTCATCTTTTGTGTTCCGCCAGACCCACTTAGAGTGGGTCCAGTTGAAGTCTCATTAACGCTTAGCGGTGAGAAAAGGGTTTTTTCCGTGCATGCCTCCCAAACAGCTTGTTGGCATGTAGGTAGCGCCTGATGGTTGTTTTGGAGACTTTGTGACCCCAAGATGCTCCCATTTGTTGCAATTCTTTGACAGTGAGCTTTGGAGAATTTTTTATTTCTCTTACCATCCTCCTCACTGTGCGTGGTGGCAAAATAACCTTGCATCCTCATCCAGGCTTGTTTACTACTGTTCCAGTTGTTTAAAACTTCTTAATGATTACTTTGACAGTGGATATGGGCAGGTGCAGGCGAGTGGCTATTTTCTTGTAACCGTTGCCTGACTTGTGATCCTCAACACACATCTGGCTTACTTGAATGGTGTGTTCCTTTGTCTTTTCAATGTTGACGAGTGGATAAGAGAAATGGCCTCTGAGTCACGTCATATTTATACCCCAGGGAAACAGGAAGTGATGATTTACTAATTAAATGTTTATAGATACTCTGATCAACTTTGTAAACTACTGTAGAAATGACAGAAATACTTCAATTACATTTAATTCCTAGGAATTGTTAGGGGTGCCAATAATTGTGGAACAGGTGATTTTATGAGAAATAATTATATCTTAGTCAGGGATTTTTTTTTTCCCGTTAAAATTCACTTGAGTTGAAGGTTATATTTTTCTACAATTTTCAGTGTGAGAGTATGCTTCTGCAATAAAAACTGAATTTATTTTAAGGCTTTCAACACATCTTTACCAGGGGTGCCAAATAATTATTGAGGGCACTGTATACAATGGTTTTACGTAAGCAGCCATATATTTAATTGACTCATACCCTTGTGTAACATTTCTATGTTCAGTTTAAGATCGGGATTAACCATGATTTGAAGTGCAAGAATGCAAGATTTGTGCCTGCGTGGAATGCTGGGTTATATACTCAGAGGCAATGAAAACGCAACACCAGTTTGGATTCAAATAATTTTGTGACTCAAAGTTATTTTCTTATTTTAACAATTCAAATATGTTGGGTGGGTTGACTTTGATGAATTAAATGTGTTAATGGGCCGATTTGGACAATAATGAACAGACGCATTAAACATAACCAGCACAAGTTGAAAATGAAAAATCACAACAAGACGGAACAGGACACTTTTAAAAATGAACTCAAAAGAACAGTCAGTATCAGGTGTGACCCCCACGAACATCCACACCGGCAGTACAACGTCTCCTCATGGACCTGACTAAGCGTCTTAGGTTGTCTTGGGGAAGTTGTCGCCACTCTGTCTGTTGTGCATTCTGGAGTTGCTGCCTGGTTTGAGGTCTGGGTATCCTTCATGAAAGAGCTTGTCCCTGATGGACATAGTACACCCAAAACGTACTGATGCTGGACGTACTACACCCAAAACGGTGAGCCACTTGCTGGGCACTTCCTCCTGCCTATAGCATACTCAGGGCCTTGTTCCGTTGTTAAGTCAACAGACATGGCATTATGACACTTAAAAATGTTTTTTGTGTGGCTTTTATCATGCCTTTTTATAGGGAAGACATCCACTGTACTTGCACAACTCCTAATCCCATATGGTGTACTCATTATGTATTGATGAGGGTCCAACTCACACTGTTGAGTTACATGATGATCATTCATGTGTACCGAGGTACACATTGTGACCCCAATGGTCACTTAAAGCTGTAGTATACGATTTGAAAGTTTGATCATTATTAATAATGTCCATAGGCGTGCACAGATAGACGCTAGGTGGTGCTACAGCACTTGCCTCTTTGCCCTTTATCAATGAAAGTGCCCTTTTGAAACTTCGTTTTTTTTTTTTTTTTTTAATTATTATTATTATTAACACATTAGTGGGGCCAATGTTGAAATGATCTTTTAGAAAAGCTGTCTGATTAAAAACTACTGAAAAAAATGCCCCGCAATGGGCCACCTCCTCACGAGCTTCCGATCTCTCTTCCTTTGTCACGTGAACACGCGCGCAGTGTATATGCGCTCACAGAGATAAGAAAACTAGAGTGGACGCCGCGTGGGCTGGGCCAAAGCGCTGACGGCAGAATAGCCGCCTCGGAAGTGACAGGATTGTCCACTCTAGTTTTCTTATATCTCTGTGGATGCGCTGCAGGAACACATCAGCTGAGCCACTGGAAGCCACAGTCTTGTGCCCCGTCAGCCAGGTAACACACAGATCAAGTGAAATCGTACAGCCCAACCTGTAATCATTTTGTTGTGCAGTAGCATGTCTCATACACAGTGATGGTCCGTCGGCAGAAACACAGGGCCAGCAAAAACCTCACCTTTCACTTCTTAATGACAGACACCTCTCGCAGTTTACCTCCCCGATTAGCAACCGTTGCTCGGACTGATTGGAGGAACCAACGAGAATCTAACTTTTTTTTGAAAGCCTTGCTTTACATTGCAGTACGAAATTATACGGCATTTAACTAACTTCCGCACACCAATGGCTACGGAAAAAATATCAATAGCCTAAGTCTTCATAATTTCCGAATTTGCGTAAATTAATTTGCGACGTTCATTGAGCAGTTAGCCATGAGAAACCGTTCTATATACTCTGAATGTGACAGCAAAAGTGCGTTTTTAGGTAAGAAGCACAGCTGAGTGAAGAGGAAAATAATTGCGTAAGTATAAGTCCGCGAAAGTTTCGGATTTTTTGCAGATTGTCATCCTTGCGGATTCACATCAATAATATCAACATAGCCAACAGGCAATCGCTTTCTAATTAGCATTTCTTTATCATTACGTGTCACGCATTGGTGGTAGCTATTCTGTTAATTAAATGTTTGATTGTTAATCAATAAAACCTGATCGCAAACAGTTTAAGAGCAATTATCCGGGAAAGGGTGATGTTACTGAAGGCCTTCTTGGCATCTGACGGTACGCCACAGCTCATACAGCACCAAACAACTGAGCATTTTTTAGCCGACTGGTCACCTGATTAGCCAGTTTAATGCTATATCCCAAATCAATGATAGATAACGTGAGGACGACCACCACAAACAATGTCGGTCGACTTTGCAAATCTGTCTGTTAAGCTGAACGTTTTCTTTTGTGTAGGTTTTGTTCGGCAACATAAATGAACACATATAAAGAAGAATCAGGCAGTTGCCCTTTGCCTGAGAGAAATATCCCCATAAAGGCTTTCCATGTGCCTTCTTGTAATGAATGACAGTAGTCATGAATTGCATTGAACATGTGGGTGTAATGTTTATTTTATTTTTTTTAATCTCACACTATAATAACATGTTCCACGAGTGCAAAAAAGTGCCCTCTCCCTCCCCCCTGAGCACTTGCCCCCCATAATGTCTGTGCACGCCACTGATAACGTCATTTAGATGGTGGTTATGGTCCTGTAGTACAATCTACACAATGTGAAGAGCAAAAAAAAAAAAAAAAATCCATTCACACTTGTGGCTGCAGAGACGTTGCTTACATTGGTCAACTTCCCTC
Source organism: Gymnothorax reevesii (assembly GCA_029721435.1). Taxonomy (NCBI): domain Eukaryota; kingdom Metazoa; phylum Chordata; class Actinopteri; order Anguilliformes; family Muraenidae; genus Gymnothorax; species Gymnothorax reevesii. The sequence goes on from CM056575.1 coordinate 78,493,372, forward strand.
CTACTCTCATCCAATTCACTCTAGTTGGCACTCCCCTGAGAGCTTGCTTTGACTCCCCATGCTACGCATTCCGCCTCGTCCCCACCCCTTTCCGCATTATAAACGGGTGTGACTTTCTCCAGGGCGTCGTGTGTTAGTGGGTGCGGCTAAGTGTGTTAAAACATCCATGAAAAGTACCTTATTTGCATATGACGCAAGAGACCTCCTACCGGCTTGCCAAATATCACGTACATTAAGTCTAAATTTGACAAAGAAATAGAATAACTTGAAGAAAGGTTTTCAAAAATCAGAATTGAAGTCCCAATACTTCGACGGGATTTATGAATGTGGCGGTGGCAAAGGCAACAACCTAGATTCAATTTTGGAGCAGTTTCTTTGCATCTCCTCAAGCTCATTTGTAAGATCGGAGCATCAAGCTAAAGGAAAAGGAAATGAGAGCTACACGGAATCATCAGGTTATGATCTCTGGCCTTTTTATATAGCTTACTTTTTGGGGCAAACCGTTTTTGAGTGACTGAAGAATGAGGCATGCACCGCAAAACTAAAGTTACGTTACCCAGCAGGTTAATTTACAGCAGTGGTTTTCAAATTCGGTCCTGGCGCCCCCCTGTGTATGCTGGTTTTTGTTCCAACCACAATTGCAATCTTAGGATTTTAACAAGCAGATGATTTGTTTTAGTTAGGTGCATTTATGCAAACATCCACATTGAGATATATTGTAAATATCGGCAGAGAAAAAACATTTAACCAAACATTTAATCAACATAAATAATCAAGAGGTTCCTCATTGGTGAAACTCTTGACACATGGTGGCAAAAACTGACAATTTACTTGGCAAACAATGGAGTCACACCTGTTGTGTTTTATGTTGATTTTATTTGGGAAAAACTCAAAACACCTGTATTCAGAAACCTAATTTGGAGCTTGTTGATTTTCTCAGAGTCTAATTTGATCTGTTTAAAAATGCTTTCACCTGAAAATCCTAACAATATTGAAAATTAAGCACAATGTGTTCAAGGGTTTTTAATCTTCATAGCAGAATGGATATGTCTATCCAAATGTGACTTAAGATGGTAAATAACTACTCTAAACATAGAATGCTGCTAATTAAGACAAAGTAACAGCTTTTTAAAATCCTATAATTGCAGTTGTGGCTGGAACAAAAACCAGCATACACAGGACCGAATTTGAGAACCACTGAACCACTGACAGTGTTGTGACTGTCGTTTGTCATAAATCATTATGAAACCATATATCAATAGTTACGCTATGCAGGCTGTATTGTTCAGCCGTGCCAGTGTTTTAACCGAGGTCTTTCTAAACTAATCAAAAGTTTGGAAGCACTTTGCTACTGTCATAATGTTGGCATGCTGTTTTTTTGTGAACCTTAAGTGGTTTAACTGTTCTGTAATCTCAAATGGCATGAAGTAAGAGGTAAGTGGTCAGAAGTAAAAAAGAACTCAGAGAGCGCAGACCTCCGTCAGGGGGCAGCAAAGCCCAAAAGCGCGGCGATTGGAACTCCGGCCCATTGGAAAGACTTGAACTTTGGCGTATATCTCAGCAGTACTTTGGCCTAAATATGCAAAAATTTATTCACCTGTTCCTTAACTTAATACCCACCTTCTCTGAAAATTTCATCAATATCTGTCCATAACTTTTTGAGTTATTTTGGAAACCAACAGACAAACAAACAAACAAACCCAGGCAAAAACATAACTATTATTACCTCCGCCAAGGAGGTTAAGTTCTCTTAAGATTGTCTAAAATTTCAGAACACTTAAACAGGCCATAATCTGACAAGCAAATTTCCACCTTTTACTAAAACGTCAATTAAAATCAAATTGGTTTGGGACTTATTGGATAAAAAGGTCAAAGGGAAGCAAAGCATTGAGTGGAGCACATTTATGGAGACTTTGACAGCCATTCAGGTGTGAACTCATCAGATGTCAGTAAGATGTGACACTGCAGAATCCAGTATGACATCTTACACCGCATAGTGTGACAACCTACGTGCTGATGGGGCAATGTGTCACATGGGCACACTATTTAAATGCCTATACGTTTATGCTGACACAAGATATGAAAATGGCATGAATACAAAATATATGTGTGAGACTTAGTACTTTCATTTGATATGCAGTTTTAAACAAAATTATGTATTGAACCCAAAATGTATGAAAGTATGAGAAGTGTGACAACATGCCCCTGTCTCCCTTACCCGCTTAAGGGATGTTCGATGTTAAAGAACCTTCTCTCTTTCAGGATTATATTATGGGCCTCAAACACTCATCAAAAGTAAGTTTCTGTCCTTGTGAATTTTTGAGGGGACTGCTCTCTAAACTTGTGTAGACGCTTTTCAAAAATGACACCAAACGTGGAAATGAGGCTGATAAACAAGACTCAGCATATTGCAACAAAGATCTTTGAATTTCTAGAGTTTTCTGCTGTCCTTTGTCCTTCTTTGGGGAAAAAAGTTTTAGGGAAAAGTCGAATGCCAAAAGGAAATGTTTTTGACAAACTTAAAAAGCTAAAAACGTGAAATTCTGGGTGTTTTCCTTGTTTCCAGGCCTTATCCTCAATTTCTGGAAAGCATCTAGAGTAAAAACCCACATAACAACCTACAAATTCAGAAATTGCTAGGTTGAAATTGGCCATTTTTTAAAAAGTACACATTTTATAAGAACCATTTCCTACTTCCGCCTGCTGGTCGCAATGTTATGGCCAACCGAGTGAAAAGAGCACAGATCGCTTTTGAGTCGGGAAAACTCAAAATGAAGGTGAAATTATTTTATGGAGCCTTCGGGAAAAATAACCAGGCTGAGAAGGGGACATTTACGCAGATATAACGCAAGTAAATTACAAATTTAAAGTTTGTCAACTGGGCAGCGCTGCTTTGAGAACCGAAACAGAGGTTGAGTAATTTAATGGTGCCTTCGAGAGAGTGGCTTGGACGGCATAACCCTGCGGAGAAGGCCACACTTAAGGGGGAACTCCGGCCAATTTCGACACCTATCTTTGTTGTTTGTTGTGAAGGAGTACTGTTGATAGCAAGACAAATGAAGAAATTTGGTTATGCCAACATCGAGTTATGCTCCTGCTAGAGTTCGCACCTAAGCGGCTCAAACGGGGCAGGCTTTTAACGTGCTTTCAGCCTTTTAACACGACCGAGATGTCATTTCAAGTCCAAAGCCATATAAACCTAACCCTTCCAAGTGACCACAGTAAATTTGACTGCAGTAGCTGACCCCCAATCCCAATCATTCCCAAGCTGAAGCCATCACTTCACATGCTGCTGCCACCAGTAGCCCTTGTAAGATCTATATTTACAAATAGCACCTAGAGAAAACACAGGAGAGTGAGACTGATTTTACTTAGATTTTCTAGTCAAGTTTCAGTTAAACTGTCACATTAACCATTTACAGAACATCATAGTAATCCCACAAAATTTAGCAAATTTATTCGACTGTCAGTAAAAATCCCAAATCCTTCAGACACCATACAGCCTCACTTCCACCAAGCAGCCCAGTTCAGTTTGTTGCACATTGTTATTTTTGCGTTTCTATGATCAAAAGTTGTGGATGGTACCAAAATAACAATCCCAAGCTGTCCCATTTTCTTGGTACCTCACCATTGAGGTACCCAGCCCTCTGATCCAAAACTAAAAAGTGGAGCAAGAAAGAGTGTAGTTTGTTGATTGGTGAGGAGAGGCTTGTCACTCTTGCTTGACCGAGTACACGGTTGATGCTGTTGTTGCCATCAGGTAACAGCCCTACCTACATAGAAGAGTGCTCTGCGAAGCAATGCAAACCATATCCAGGTTTTAAGGACTGGATTATGCAGGTTACATACCAGTTCTACAGCCATAACACCATAAGTATTTGGCTTAAAATAACCAATAACTCATGTAAATGATATGCGAAACCAAAAACCACAACAGACATTTTACAATTTACTAAATACCAATGTGGCCAACAAATTGTAGTTAAGTTTTTCTTTCCCAAATGGATGCCTACACATTAACTGTGGCATTTTTTTTTCGATTATTCATATAAACACAGAGACAGTAACAAGGATAATGTTGGGTCATCAACTATATCAAGCAGAGCTATAATCTGCAAACAAAAAGGGTAAAGAATTTAAGTTATGTACAATGTCATTGATGTATATAATGAACAGTAATGGTCCTAACACGGAACCTTGGGGGACACCTGTGCCAGTCTTGCACCAAGGTTATATCTGCCCATCAATCACTACTCTTTGAGATCTTTGAGATAAATAACTGAAAATTCAATTTAACAAGGGACCATCAATTCCCTTTTGTTGAAGTTTGATAATCAAACCAGAATGCCGTACTTTGTCGAAGGCCCTATAAAAATCCAAAAAAACAGAATGTTCCTCATTCTCATCCTCAAAAGCCTTTAGAATAGAATGACAAAAGTAAACTAACTGACATACAGTTGAGTCACCGTGTATAAAACTGGACTGAAGAGAATAGATAAGATTACTAGAAAATAGACAATTATAAAGATGTTTATATACTATTTTTTCCAGAACGTTCGACAAAGTGGGGCGCAGTGACACAGGGCGATAAATACATTTATCATGGGGATCTCCTTTTTAAAAAATTGGAGCTACATTTACTCGTTTCCAAGCCATGGGGAATATGCCATATGAGAAAGATAAATTGAATACATATACTAGTTTGAAGTAGGAAGGGCTATAACTTTGAGAAAACGATTATCAATGTTGTCATACCCATGGGCCTTGACGAGGGTGAAAGTCTGGGAGGTCAGCATTGGAGGTATCAATTAAAGACTGGGTAATAAAGTATATGTTAAATACACAGGCCTTCTGGTAGGAATCAACGATAGAGGAATTTCATTCAAAGAGAGGAGGGATTGTTGAATGAAATTTAGGTCTGTAGAAGTGTTTGACGATATGCCACCATTTTTTTCCGGAAGATAAAGGATCCGAAAGAGATTGAACCAGATGAGATTGATAGTTAGCCTTAGCCCGTGTAATTTACGATATGTTTCCCAATCAACAGAACGGTTTAAAAGTTTAGCAGTTTAATACGACTTATCGCGACTTGAGCCATGCAAATTTAAGTGTGCACTTGTTAAGAATGGCATGACAATTTCTGAATCAATGACGTGTGTTAGCTAATAAGCAAATATGTATGTAACAATTGATAAACATTTCTCCATTGCCAAGTTCGGCATTTTGTTGAGGTGTGGTATACTGTAACAGTAATGATGCCTTCATTGAAAGCTAGCTAGCTAGCACACCAATATAATGTAATACCAGTTTGTTAAATCAAATGTATGACCAAGTTTATCACATTGACCAAAGCCAACTTACATGCCGAAATTAGCGGCTGTAGCGAATTAGCAAACATGGTCCACGAAACAAGCTTGCAAGCTAGAAAATGTTCATATACCTTAGGTTTGACGGTAATGTACAAAAACCCCACAAAAATTAAGTTGTCAACTTGTAAGCGAGGTATTACAATTACTAACTCAGCTTAGATAAATTAAGCTAGCCATTTCTAGCTTCTTAGCTTGCGAGCTAACAACTCGAAGGTAACATTTAGTTGAAGAAAAGAAGCGGCTCAACTCATCAGTGGTGGAATGTAACGAAGTAAAAATACTTTGTTTCTGTACTTAAGTACATTTTTCACTTATCTGTTCTTTACTTAAGTAAAAATTATAGAGTGTACTTTTAAACTATTACATTTTTCAGCAATTATCTGTACTTTCTACTCCACTACATTTCTAAAATGCACCTTGTTTTACATTTTAAGATCACGGACCAAAATGTTCCCTTCACAAAACAAATTGCGTTGCATTGCTGCCTTGGAAGTTTAAACCAAACAGGTAGTGCTATCCCAGCCTCCAATGGGGGCAGAGCGCGCCTTTGGAAGCGACAGTCACATTCAAACAAAACCAGATTCACCAAACATGGATCCCGAGACTGATCGCCCTGAATAGGGTATTTGCGAGAACCGCATTGCCTCTGACAACCTTGGTATCTCTGCTAAACATTCAACAGCGTGGGTACACACACATAGCGGGAAACAGTGAGAACGCATGGAAAACATCACGTTTTTGGAGTTAAAATACTGGACTTTGCATCAAATATTATCGGACCAAGAGTGTAAGAAACACTATGATATCTCAGGATTGAACACGGCGATTTTCTACTGTCTGTGTGTACACAGAGTCAGATATTTTGCTCATTGTCCCCCGCCGCGCAGAAGGCACGAAGCGGCGGGACATAGTATTCATGACCGTCCGTCCATCCGTCCGAACGACCTGAATCCTTGTCAGGGAGATATCTCAAGAACGAATTGACGGATTCTCTTCAAATTGTATGTCAACATGTATTAGGGCAATACCCCGGTGCCAGTTGATTTTGGCGACCTTCACGTCACTCTCTAGGTCACACCGAGAGATTGCTTCTTTTGACGCGGGGGACAAAGACACATTAGTGGCAAATACTTGTTTAAATTGTGCTTCGGACTCTCACAATGTTTTCTTCTCTGACTCATATTTTATCGGGGTAGAATAACGCATAAAGCGGCTTTCACATAGCACGCGGTTTGGACGGCGCTCTGTGCTGGGCACGGCACAGACTGTGTTGAGCAGCTTTCAGAGTGGGCGCCGAGTAGGGCGCACACATGTGGCGCTGGTTGCTATGCGACCGATGCAGACGCTAGGAAGTAGTTCGTTCTGGCGCACTTTTTCTCTGGCAGACAACACAGCAGTTTCAGATGCACAATGTACAGTGACAGTCAAAGGACAGCTGTGGCAGTCATTCTTCTGAGGAGGAGGAGAAGGAGGAGGGGAACACCAGCAGCAGCAACAAGAGTGTGGGTACATGAAATTCTCATGGTACGACAGCAGATGGGGGAGTTTAATCTCATTCAGGAGCTGCAGTTCCTCGATGACTGCTTCCAGGTCTATTTCAGGCTGAGCAGGGAGCATTTTACAACTGTAGTGGTCTTTAATTAGTCTATTGTGGAGATGAAAAACATATTGTTAGCCTCATAGTCATATTTTGGCCAAAATGAGATATCTGCCTAAAGGACCGTCCACATTAAGAAAGATAACTACAACAATCACAATAAAGATATAGTTTTAAAAATCGTTCCAACTCACGTAGATGGCGAAGTCCACACCACAACTGTAACAACAAGGATAATGGGAAACGATATCGCTGTGATCACTTTCAGTGCAATTTTATGAACGATGGAAAAATTAACCGCCCATCAAATCCATCGGAATTTACAGGGCTTCACATCAACATGCCATGTTCATTCAGCATGGCAGATGACATCGCAGAGAAACTCTTTACAAAACGTTAATCTAAATACAAGGTATCCTTTTGGACTAAGTTAACTCTTCAGATGTATTCGCTGAATAGTAGCCGTGAAGCTAGGCAAACCTCAATTTTCCAACGAAGCAAAAATGGGTTCACTGAAGAGAAAGTACAGCCAATGTGAACTAATCAAAGTAGCTAAATCAGCATTTACATGAGTGAGGTGAGTCGTGCGAGTCATCTTTCTCGGTGTGGATGGCCCTAGGAGGCAATTAGGCTATGAGGCTAACGATGTCTCTGCCAGTTTTTAAACACACCAGGTATTCCCAAATCGTGGGATATCTCTCTCCGTGCCTGGGCTTTTTTAACGAGATCCTTTTAGATGTTGAGTCTCGTGTTTCACAGCTCTGCATGCAGAGAGACTGCCACAAAGATGCTCTCCTCCATTTTCGCTCTGCCTTTCTGACAAAATCCGATTCCAATATTCTCTCCTATTGGACGCGCCGAGATGGGCGCTGCGCCCAAGTTAAATATTTTCAACTTGGGCGCATCGCACTATCCAGCGGCAGTGCCCTGTCCAGCGGCGGAGCCAGCCTCTCGCTGCGCCCTCCTCGGCGCAGAACAGTGCGCCCTCGCGCCCCGCGATCACATACATAATAGCTGTGTTCGAAATCGCCCCCTATCATGGATGTAGTGCACTACACAGTGTGTCCGCCATTTTGTAGTGTTGTTCGAATTCTGTTCATCCACTATATAGTGGACTAAAAAATACCCATAATGCACAGTGGAATCGAGTGAGCAAGCGATGTACACTACATTGTAGTGCATATAGTACCACAATGCACTGTGGTCTTGTTTTTCCACAGAAGAAGAATGTGCAGAAAAAGGTGGCTCCACCCTCCAAAAATACATTGTCCAATGTTCCCATACAGCTGCTTTCACACCAGATGCGAAACAAATTTTTTGCATGACAGATTACATTCAAAGTCAATGTAAAGGCGCGTTTTTGCGAGAATTCACTTCTTTGCATTGACTTTGAATGTAATCTGTTGTGAAAAAAATTTGTTTCGCATCTGGTGTGAAAGCAGCTATACAGCTATATTGGTGTGATAATTGTGACACTCAGTTTGATATCACTTTGGCTTGCTAGCAATACTATTGCTAGCTAGGTAGCCAACTAGCTCGCTGGCAAGTTAGGCTCAAACTGTAATTTCGCCGTAATCATGACCCAAACTGATGTTCATTAAGGGACGTAAGTCACTTGGGGGGACCAGAATTTCAGAACAGCGACGCATTAACGGTAAGGAAAAAAATACCGTGTCTGGTTTGTTTACATGATGCTCGGCACATCCGCTTTCATCACTGGAATATCCAGCGCATTTGCTGATGCAATCATGTTCAGAAAATTCCGATGTAGTGTCCGAAATTCTCTTTGGTCATTCCCTATGTAGTGCACTATATCCTTTACACGATGTAGGGAACAGGGAGTGAGTGGACGATTTTGAACACAGCTAATGAATGGCTGCGGCGGCCGAGATCTGCGCCGAGCGTGTGCTATGTGAAAGCGGCTTAAAATATCAAATAAAATTTTATGAGTTTCTGTAACACCCATTCATGTTATAAGTGTAGGCCTTCTGGGTGACACTCCCGCATTTTTATGGCTGATTTATAGCGAGCCTAAAATCGTTAAAAAAGAATGTGATGAATTATTCCGATCACCCTATCACTGGACGCGTTTTCAGTCTACTAGCGCCATAAAACGGACAGACCTCACAAGGGAAGATTACAGTTGTGTGTTACGCCTCTCTTGTTTTAACAAATGCCGCGGCGAAAAGATATCTTCATTCAATGATTGCTCGAAATGTTGGCGAACAAAAACATACGATCACAACTGGGCACTACACGCAAAAACTCTGAGATTTATGGAGTAATTTGTGAGTAGTTACATTCAGTGGTAATCAAAGATTAATTGATCCGTGCCATGACATAATAAAAACGTGGCTGTGATATTTCGAAATGCGGGACACCATGCAAAAGTCTGGCAGCTCAAGTAATGAGATATAACACAAAAATGTATAAGGCAGTGGACAGCATAATCAGTCAAAAACGCAGGGGCGAAAGAATTCTGTATGCAACAGTCTCCAATGTCGAATGTAGGCTGGCTAACCCTGTTGTTTGGGTACCCAGAGAAAGATTCAGATGTGTAAAAACAAAAAGCATTAGTTAAGAAAATCCAAGTTAAAGATGACACTCCAGGTTGTTATGGCACTCACAGCATATGCATGCGCAATATTAATATTCAATATTAATATTATAAACCCCCTTGTCAATAGTAAAACACCCCGAAATATATTGGCATCTCCTTTTAAAATCGTTCCCCATTTACAACACAGATCATCATTCTCTCATTCATTGCAGTCGTAATTTTAAAGTACTGTTACTTCAGTGTTTCCTCCACCACTGCAACTCATCAACTCATGTGGGGCTAAAAAGCCTGATACTGCTGACTTTGTGAGGGAGGAATTTCTTCCATTTGTGTCAGAGGGATTTGTGGCTCTGAATGAGCATTCTACTCTTGACCCCATATATATCTAAGGGATACCAGAGCTTCTCAGTCACTTTTGTTAATGGACTCCTTGGAGTTACGAGATGAGACCGCTTCTGGGGATTTCATACTTGTACAAGGTATTGAAGGGAGGACTGTATCTGTACCCCTGCGCTCTGTATTCTTGAAGTCAGATTTAGTTACAGGACAGGTAAAGGTGGGACTTATGTCAAGTCTACCCATCACGGGTGTTTCTCTGTTGCTAGGCAATGACCTGGCTGGGGGCAATGTAGTTCCCCCTGTTCATCTTACTTCACAGCCGAGCACTGAAGATGGCGATGAAGACCCATCTCTGTATCCTTCCTGTGCAGTGACTCGTGCTATGGCCAAGAAGGCTAAAGAAGAAGATGATGTGGTGCTGTCCAGGAATTGTCAGGACTCAGGTAGTTCGCCTCATGACTCTGTTCGGCCTACTATGGTTTCTCCATTTGAGGACTTATCAGATACTTTTATCAGTTCTCTATTCAGCCAGCCAGATGGGTTTGGTGGTTCAGATGCGTCTGGAGACTTGTCTCTGTCCAGAAAGGGGTTGATTGAGGAGCAAACTATTGATCCTGAAATTTGTGTACTAAAGAGGAGAGCCCTTCCTGATAAAGAAATAGACGCAGTTCCAGTTGGGTATTATCTCAAGGATGGTGTGTTGATGCGGAAGTGGCGCCCTCCTGATATCCCTGCCAATGCAGATTGGGCAGTGGTTAGGCAAATTGTTGTTCCGAAGGTCTACAGGAATGAGATCTTAACAATGGCTCATAGTTTACCTTTAGGAGGTCATCTTGGTGTTAACAAGACTGTTGATAAGATCATGAAACACTTCTTCTGGCCCGGGCTTCGGAAAGACGTTTCCAACTTTTGCTAAACCTTTCACACTTGTCAGGTGGTTGGTGAACACCAGTTAGGCCCACCTGTAGCTCCATTGCAGCCTATCCCAGCATTTGGGGAGCCCCTCTCTAAGGTCATTGTTGATTGTGTTAGTCCATTACCCAAGACTAGAACTGGAAATCAGTACTTGTTGACAATCATGTGTGCATCTACCAGATTCCCTGAAGCCATACCTCTGCAGTTGCCTTGATGTTACGTAATCTCGAAGGCTTTGATAAAGTTCTTCACGTTGTTTGGCCTTCCCAGGGAAATTCAGTCAGACCAGGGTAGCAATTTCACTTCCGGTTTGTTTCAGCAGGTTGTGTATGAACTAGGTGCAAAGCAGATTCTTTCTAGTGCCCATCATCCAGAGTCAGGGTGCCTTTGAGTGGTTTCATTCCACTCTCTAGACAATGATGAGGACTTATTGTTATGACCACGAGAAAGACTGGGATGGCGGTTTTCATTTGCTGTTGTTTGCAGCTAGAGAAGCAGTGCAGGAGTCTACTGGATTCAGCCCGTTTGGGCTAGTGTTTGGCCATGAAGTGAGAGGACCTTTGCTATTGTTGAGTGAACAATGGCAAGAGAAAGAACTGCATATCAGTCTGTTAGACAATGTTAGCAAGTTCAAGGAAAGATTGCATGCAGCTTGTGACCTAGTCAAAGAGAACCTGAATTCAAGTCAGGGAAAAATGAAAACTTGGTATGATCACAAGGCAAGAAGCCGTGAGTTTAAACCAGGAGACAAGGTTCTTGTGTTGTTTCCCTTGCAGTCTAATCCTTTGCAAGCTAGATTTAATGGTCCGTATGAAATTCTAACAAAACTCAATGATCTCAATTACATTGTGAAGACTCCAGATAGGAGAAAACCAAAACAGTTGTGTCACAATAACATGCTGAAGCCTGATCATGACAGAAATGCTTGGGTTGCAGTTGTCACTTCAGATTCTCCTATGGTCAAAACATGTGAAGATGAGGGGGAGTTTCAAGATGATGAACCTTGAATTAAAGCTGAAGTTCTTTCATGTAAATTGTCAAATTCTGAAGTTTTGCAAAATTTTGATGTAAAACTCCAGCACTTAGAACCCTCACAGAAAGATCAGTTTGAGAGGTTGATCAAGAAATATAAAGATCTATTTCCTCATGTTCCAAAGAGACTTTCTATAGCCTCTCATGATGTAGATGTTGGTGATGCCAAACCAATAAAACTGCATCCGTACCGGATGAATCCTGAAAAGAGAGAGATTGCTGAGAAAGAGGTTGAGTACATGTTAGAGCATGATATCATCAGACCCTCCAACCCAGATTGGAGTTCACCCTGTGTGCTAGTTCCAAAACCTGATGGAAGTACAAGATTCTGTACAGATTATCGCAAAGTCAATGCTGTAACTAGAACTGATGTGTTTCCAATACCTAGGATTGATGATTGTATTGATAGAGTAGGGCAAAAGCAAAGTTTCTGACCAAGATTGATTTATTGAAGGGTTATTGGTGTGTGCCTTTAACTGAGAGGGCCAAGAGCATCTCTGCTTTTGCAACACCATCTGGGTGGTACTAGTATGAAGTCCTACCCGTTGACATGAAAAATGCCCCAGCCACGTTCCAAAGGATGATACAGTCTACAGTCGCCGGATTGCCACACATGGGTGCGAACATCGACGACCTGATCACATGGAGTGACTCCTGGGAAGAACATCTAAAAGATGTAGAGATGTTGTTCCAGCGCCTGACCCAGGCTAACCTGACTGCTAACCTGAACAAGAGTGACTTTGGTTGTGCTACTGTCACCTATCTTGGCTACGTCATAGCCTAGGGTAAGGTGGCACCCATAAATGCTAAAGTCCAAGCCATCATGGACTTTCCAGTTCCTGACAACAAAAAAGCTTTGTGCCGCTTCCTTGGAATGATCGGGTACTACCGCAAGTTCTGCAAGAACTTTGCTGAGATTGCTCTCAGTCTCACCAACCAACTGAAGAAAGGCGTAAAGTTCACTTGTGATGATGCATGCCAGAGAGCCTTCGATCGCCTGAAGTCTGCTTTGTCACTTCCCTGTGCTCAAATCTCCTGACTTCAACAAACCGTTCTCCATCGCAGTCGACGCTAGCGACCAAGCTTGTGGATCTGTGCTCCTACAGAGAAGTGACTCTGATGACATCGAGCATCCCGTGGCATACTTCTCCAGGAAGTTCAATCGCCACCAAAAGAACTATTCCACAATAGAGAAGGAGCTGTTAGCTCTGGTTCTATCTTTACAACACTTTGAGGTTTATGTTTGTACAGGGCAAAAGCCAATTATCGTGTATTCTGACCACAATCTGTTAATGTTTTTGAGTAAGATGAAAAACAAGAATCCGAGATTGTTAAAATGGATTTTACAGTTTGACTTGGAAATTAAGCATGTAAAGGGAACTGACAATGTAATTGCTGATTGCTTATCCCGCGTTTGAGTAGGTATATACAGTATATCACATGTTTATTAGCACATTGTGTTATATATATATATATATATATATATATACACACACACACACACACACACACACACACACACACAAGTGTCTACTTAACCATTTTTGTATTGAAAAGAAAAATTTTGCCTTTATGAGTCAAAATTTTTCCCTTTTGGAATGGAGGTGTAATGCGAATAGAAGTATTGACCTTCCTTATGTTAAGCCCAGACTGGAGCTAGGTTTGGGTGTGTCTTGGGCATGTCTGGGACAAGCCCCAAAGAATAAATAAAAGAGGTCTAAATATGGGAGGGGTCTGCAAAAGAGTATATAAAGAGGAAAATTGAGGGAGTGGAGTAGTAGGAGAAATTGCAAGCAGAAGGATACATTTGACTAGACCTGTCACTCTTTTCAAGACCTGTGTAGCTTTTTGTGTGGGAGCATTTTCCTCACCGGGAACATCACCAAGCAACCCAACCAAAGGTACTGTAAATATTTTTTTTGTTGTTTATATCAATCTTGGTCAGTAGAGTAGATAGTAGATTAGTTAAAAGTGTTTGGTTTTATTAAATGTGTTTAAGTTTTATAATTGTGTCTGTTATCCCTTGCTGTCTTAAATGTCATAACAAATTGGGGCCATAACAAAAGCAAGTAGTTGTTATGCAAACCTTTAGTTAACATCAAAGATTTAGCACGCAATGTTCACGTGAGATCACCAACTGAAGAGCTCTAACGATCACGGTTACGTAATGGTGCCAACTTCGCTCGCTACCTCATTACCTAAGAAAGTTCTGTTATAATAGCAGCCTAGTTTTCACTCAAAATTTAGACTGTTAATGTTGTAATGTCAAAAACATACGTTATGAATGTTGGTGACTGTCTCAGACATGTGTTTCTGCCGGTTATCCCTGGGTCAGTTCGCTAAGAAGTTGTAGTTTCTCTCGAGTCTGCCGTCTTCGAACGTAAGGAGACATCCTCCTCTGGCTGGAATATGTAAGCTGTATGGAAGTTTCTAAATGCCGAGGATGGTCAGTGACCGTGTCATTTGGAAATCATTCAAAAAAGGATAAATAAACTATTTTCTGGAGAAGCTGATGAACTTCTCACTCTAGCTCTCGAACTAGCTCGTTAGCGTCGTAGGTCTGTAGTCTTTAAACACTGTTGAACAACTGATGAAAGTAGTTGGCTAGTGCGCACTGCTGTTAGCAGTGACAGCGCGCAGTGATTGCTATTGAGAGAAAGTAGCCCCAAGCAATTACAAGATGTGACTTTTTGGATTACCAGGGTTTTTTTATGCAAATAAATCACTCGTTCGAACACATACTGTTTTGAGAAGAAAAACGTTTTACTTTGCAAACCCCTGGAAACCTGCCGGAGCTACTTTCACTTTGACCAAACCTGGACAGAACTCGGCTCACAGGACACTGTCGGGGGAAAGTCAGTGTGCGTGCACGAGACTAAAGACGGTGATGCCATACAGATTCATGTGAAAAATCCTGAACTATCCCTTTAATAGACATAAATTACCTATATTGATTTTAACATTCACCAATTAATTAAACATACCATTATGTAACTAGAGCTGCGTTCAGAGAGCAAAAGTACCTCCGCCAATGTATTAAATTTTATTTTTGCCAGGATAAGCTAGCAACCCCTGCCTTTATACAGTCCTGCAGTCTTTGCATAAATATGATTTTAATATATTTTTGACCTTTTGCATGCCCTTGACCTTTGACCTAGGCCTCCCAAAATTGAATCACCTCTTCCTTGAACAATTCTTAATCATTCCACCAAACTTGAAGAAAATCCATCCATAACTTTTTGCGTCATCTTGCTTACAAACAACCCAACCAACAGACAAATGGTAATGATGACATCAAATCCTCCAACTTCATTGGACGGAGGTAATTACGAACTTATGAATTGGTAAGAGTATTTCAATTGTTCGATTTTGCTTACCTTCATACTAAATGTTCATAACATTAGTAACAGTTGTAAACTTGTATTCAAAAATCAAATCAAAAGCAATTGGATGGCTACAAAATAGAAACAAAAGAATCTATGAAGATAGGGAGGTAGGTTGCTCAGCATCATAAAAGAAACAAAGAAACACTCATTCGGATAATCTCCGTACGCAGAAAAGGCAGAATCTGCACTCAGATTTACAAAAATGTTCCAGCTCACATGCTGTGTACGCTCTCATTACATATGTGTTCCTACCTATTCTCACATTAAACCTACACCCTTGACAATACCTGTTATGGCCAACTCAGTTGCAGCAAATGAACAAGCAGTACTCAGGTGTCAAAGGTTGAGGAAGTCATAAGCACTTGCAATGCTGCCTGGGTCAGTATTTACAAATGATGACCATATATGCCATGTTTTAGGAAATTGTTTGTTATAGAAAGACAGGGTTTCTTTTGCAACAACTTCACTGCAGTCAAGCTACTGCCTGTTTGGAAAATGATGGTCAGATTATCACCAAGAATTTAAATGCAGAGGTACAGCGGACATCGCAGAAGTGAAGTCACGAGATGCAATTGTTGTCACATAACTGGCTTGTGGAAAGAAAGAAACGAGACTTGTTGACTGAAAATAAACATGTATCTTACCCAGAGAAATACGCGAACTACTTGCATTATTTGGTTTTAAATTGATGTTTATTCATTTCTTGCTAGTTTGGGCAGGGTGAAGGGTTAGACTTTGGTGAAATATTGTTGTATATTCCTCAAGCGAACTGTATGAGTGCCGTATAGGATGCTTCGGTTTATTTAAAAAGTCCTCAAGAATATAAAGCCGACTGGATAAGAACATCAAGGAAATCAAGCGACTTTATCATGATAGCAACCGGCCACGTCAAATGTATAATTACTGAAGTGCCGACCAAAGCTGCTCCGTAGCTAAAGAACTCGTGTTCGGGAAAAATTCACCACTGAAGAAATCTGGAGAAATTCCACCGTTTTTAATATTTTCAACGTGTTAATGTTGGTTAACCTCCTTTACAGAGCTCTTACTCATTTCGCTTCTCACAACAGTAGGTGCCTATAACTTCAATATTTCAGAGCTTTTCTCTGATTTGTTGAACATATGTCTGTGTATGGAAGCCCATTGGGGACAATATTAAAATGAAAATCTAATTCTTCTATTGCTTTATAATTTCCACTTATGAATGAGTTATTTGAGAAAATATTAAATTGAAAATGCATAAATGTATGGGAAATCTATGACTATATTCAAATGATAATGAAAAGCAGTTTGACATTTCATTTTCAAAGTCATGCCCCACAGCACCAAGGAAGATATTCAAATACAATAAGCAAAGCAGCACCCCCAGCCTATTGCATTTACATTAACATGGCATCGGGCTCTTTTAGGGTCAACATGAAAATGTAAATGCTATTTTTCTGACAATTTGAAATTGATATTGAAAACAGTATTTAACATTTAATTTGCAAGGAAGTAACCTGCTTTACTTTGGGCAATATTCAAATGCAATGAGCCATACAGCACTCCCAGTCTATTGCATTTACATTTGCATGTCTTCACGCTCTTTTAAGGTCAACATGAAAATGAAAATGCTGTTTTCTAATTCGTCGGAAATAATAATGATATCGGCATTTGACATTTCATTTGCAAAGACTTATCCTGCAATACATGGGACAATATTCAAAGCTAATGAGCAAAACAGTGCCTCCCAGTTCATTGCATTAACAAATACATGTCACCACGCTCTATTTAGGACATAATGAAAATTAAAATGCAATCTGTCAACATCTCATCAAGGTGGGTCTTCAGCTAGGATGTAATTTATGAGGGGCGTGAAGTAAAACAATTTGCATTCCAGCCAATCAGCTTCTAGGTAGAGCATGTTTGCACGAAAGCTTATTGATAATGTCATGATGGCGATGTATTGTGTGTCATCCACTGTTATTCTATATTGATCAGAGGGGTCATTGCTTATCAAGTTACATTGCTCTTAGAATATAGCCACCGAGGCAGCTAGTATGCTAGCTAACATTAACAAAGCAAAATCTTGGAAAATAATCTTAAAATTAAAGCGATATGATTTGGTTTTTGCCTCAGCTCCACTAACTTAGCTAGCTGTAATATGCATGGACGTATCCAAGGTTTCGCAGCAGTGTCGTGCAACTGCAACCCAAGTGTGCTTGCAGATTTCTGAGATGTTTGCTAGCCTGATAGTGAGTGTAAAAGCAGTCGCCTAGGTACAGCTTGCTAGCTAGCGAACCTTTGGTAGCTATGATGCCTATTGGAGAAGTTCTTACAACTCTGATTTGTCACTTTCAATGCCGTAGCAAACACACTCAACCTCTTTCACCATTGATTATCAGCTTCTTTTACCTAAACTGACAGTTCGGCAAGAGACATGTTATTTCATTGCTAGTTTTAGCAGCATTATCCTTCTATGCATGCTATTGCGTATTACATTACTCCTCCAGCCCTGTGGTGCATTTCCCAAAGTCACAGATGCTCATTTTCGTAGTTGTACCCATTGACTGGAAATAGACAAACTTTTGCTTACTTATATATTTACTGACTTACCTATTGAGGTTAGGGCAAAAACCAAATCACATCACTAAAGTATAACAGTGATTACAAACATTTCCCGACACCAGCATCAGTAGGGTGGGAACATGGCTAGCGTTATTATCTGGTGTGCGAGCATTTGCCAGAAACGTAGTCATCCATTCATAGGCTATGGGTCCAACTATGAAAGTTAGCATCTGTGATTTCAGGAAATGCACACCAGGGCTGTAGGAATAATGTAATACATGATAGCATGCATAGAAGGATAATGCTGCTAAAAGTAGCAATGAAAAAAGTGTCAGTTCTCTCTTTAGGTAAAAGAAGCTGATTATCAATGGTGAAAGAGTTTGTGTGTGCAATGGCGTTGAAAGTGACAAATCAGAGCAGTAAGAACTTCTCCAAAAGGCATCATAGCTACCATAGGTTCACTTGCTAGCGAGCTGTAATTAAGCGATTGCTTTTAAACTCGCTAGCAAACTAGCTAATGTCTCAGAAATCTGGAAGCACATTTGGGTTGCAGTTGAACAACACTGCTGCAAAGCCTCAAATAAGTTCATGCATATAACAGCTAGCTAAGTTAGGGCAAAAACCAAATCATGTCACTTCAATGCTATGCAAATGAGGAACATTGTTTTAGTTCTAGCTGAAGACCCCCCTTGATGAGACGCTGACAGATTGCATTTTCAGTTTCATTGTGTCCCAAAAACAGCGTCATGACATGTTTTTGTAAATGCAATGGACTGGGAGGCGCTGTTTCACTTACTGTGTTTAAATGTTGTACCATGTATAGCAGGATAAGTCTTTGCAAATAATAATGATTACAGCATTTAACTTTTATTTCCAAGTGATTAGAAAACAGCATTTTCATTTTCATGTTGACCCTAAATGTGTGATGACATGTATATGTAAATGAAATCGACTGGGAGTGCTGTTTGGCTTATTGCATTTGAATACTGTCCACAGTAGAGCAGGTTAAGTCTTTGCAAATTAAATGTTAAATGCTGCATTCCTTATTATTTTCAAATTTCCAGAAAATAGCATTTACATTTTCTTGTTGACCCTGAAAGAGCATGGTGACATGTAAATGTAAATGCATTAGGCTGGGGGTGCTGTTTTGCTTATTGCGTGGCATGACTTTGAAAATGAAATGTCAAAGAGTTTTTCATAATTATTTGAATATAGTCATAGCTTTCCCATATGAGTTTGTGCAAATGAAAGTGATAATTGGATTAATGCATTTTCAATTTAATATTGTCTCAAATAACTAATTAATAAATGGTACATTATAATGCAATAGTGGAATTAAATTTTCATTCTAATATTGTCCCCTATAGCCTTCCTTCATCTGTGCACAGCTCGAGTGCAAAGACTTTGGTGTGAGAGGGAAGACATCGGCAATGGAGGCTAGAGAGTAGGTGATTGTGGATTTATTGCTAACGTTACTTTCTACTACTGAACGGTTGGTAGACATAAACAACTGACACAGTGCATTTTTGGTAGCTAGCTAAATGGAACTCACCTTTACTTTGAGAATTTAGTTGTTTTTTTTCTCTTCACCTCATAAACAACAACATTATTGACCCATCTTGATCGACAATGCACATACTGTAACTATCTGTGCTTTTGTATGCATTTATCATGGTGGCACTTTGGTCGGAGTTTAAGTGGAAGGATTCTTCAGAGATCGCCTGCAATATTAAGCCTTTATGCGCTAGTCATGGCTATAGCCGCAATGACAATAAGCATAATGCTTCATTTCTGCTGAACACGAAACTAATTTTTGGCGTGACCAGATTACATTCAAAGTCAATGCAAAGATGCAAATGCTCACGAAAAGGTCCTAGTTTGCTTCGGACAACATGAATCACTTCGGAGACGCAATGCATCTTGAATAGCTCGCACAAACGGTGCGAATGTACCTGACTGGTTCAGCTGTCATGGTTACGTTTTTTGGTCATGTTTATGCTCAGGTTCTGTGTTCATGATTTTGTCTTTTATTTATTCTTCTTGGTTATTGTCATACTCAGGTTTTTAGTTCATTCCATTTCTCAGTTCCATGGCACTTGTCTCCCCTGTCTTGTGATCTAGTTGGTTCAGTCTGTCTTCCCTGTCTGCGTGCCAACTGACTTTGGGTGATTTAAATGAATTCCAGTGTTTAAAATATTCCTTCGAATCTTGTTTACTTCCTTCGTCTTTGTGTTCTGATTACTACCAAGGCTAACATTTGTATTTTGTGTCACAGTCTACTAACACAACTAATCCATGTATATAGATTACTAACTTACAAACGAGCACTCTAGTTCAATTTATAAAGTTGCCCCGCTACTTATTGAGACTAATCCCCTCTCAGCAATCACCCTGTTCTAATCTCCGCCTCTTGCTAAGCTCACCCAGTCTTCTCCTGAGTTTCAGCGAAATCTCTCGCACGTGCTTAATTACTTTCCTCGTTATCTGCATACGTAGAACTCCTGGACCAGAGCTGTTTTAATGTCATACGCTGTTTGTGTGATTCCCGTTCTTGTCTTGTCTTTCGTCAATTTTCGTGGTTAGGGCTTCCCTCATGTGATTCTCCCGTTGTAATTAGTCTGATTCATTACACCCGATTCCTGTATAGCATGTGACCTTCTCTGTGTGTATTTAAGCAATCATTTTACTCACAGCTCTTGTCAGAACGTTTATCAATATTTCTTTGTGCAGAGTGCCTCGTATGCCATTGAGTATTGTTTCTCTTCTATTGGATTGTCCGACTTTGATTCTTGCCATTGCACTTTTTGTGTTGTTTTTGTCTTTCTGGATTTCGACCCATATTTGTATGTCCACGATTTCCGTGTTTAGATGCTCTGTGTATGACTCCTGGCTTTGTTGACCGACTACGACTTTTTGCCTATCGTTTTTGTACCTCTCTTCATCTGTCTTACTAGTTCTGACCCCTGCATGTCTAGTCGACACTGTTTTTGGATTTCGTATTGTGGATTGGCAATGCCTGTGTTTTTTGGCTTTGACTCGGACTCCAATAAAGGCATACGTTTTTTGGATTTCTGTCTCTCGCGAGTGGTTCCTGAACTGTACCTCACATCAACGTCAACAAGAGCTCAGTGCAAAGGCCGCGTCCCTTTTTGGGGGAAAACAAGCATGCTCATACATTTAAATCAATGAGAAATAAGTCTGAAAACTGAGCAGTAAAATGCCAAAAAATTGTGTGCCGGGTTGCACCTCGAATTAAATGACCAGTCCGGACCTTAGGTTTCTTCTCCTACCTGGAAAAGGGAATAATCCAAAAAGGAGAGGTTTATGGCTCCAGGCTATTTGAAGAGAGGATAATTAGAGGAAGCTATGGGATCCTATATCTTCCCATGTTTATGTGTGTGGGAAACACTTCATGACAGGTAAAGCCACTCTTTTTCTAACTTATAAACTACAAGTCACCTTTAATATATAAGACTTGTTTTTATGCTTTAATAGGTTTTTTCGTTATGATTTTTATGCCTCGTGCCATTATTTATTCTTTTATTTTGTTTGCTGAACTAGCTAACGTTAAGTGGCGTTAGCCAGCTGAATTATGTTTGTGGACTAACGTTAAGTGGATTCGTCGGTTATTCTAAACCCCAAACTGAAACAGGGTTCGAAATTCACGGTAGCTCGCTTATCCCCACTCCATTAAAATTATGGCAGACAAGTACACTTGTCCTCAAACAAGTCCAAGTGTCCAGTAAAATATTTTCAATTACCAATAAATGGAATAAATGCCGTATCCAATCTCCGCTTTTTTAGGCTACTGTGTTGGGTCATTGATCCACTCGGGCGGAGGGACGCTGAAAGGGCAAGAGGGTTGACCGATCAACCTTAATTTATTAAGTTAACGCGGACGCTCAGGTTCGGACAAAGTGGCAAAACAATTGCAAGACAATAAATCAAGAAATAAATGTAAACAGGAAATGGAGTTATATAAATCAGATAAATTTTACACCTAAAAACATCAAACTAGGCTTATACCGTCGGTTGGGGTATATCCCCGAGCCCCCCCAATCCTCCAATTCCCCAATCCATGAATAGACCTTGAATAGACTTGCATTTGAACTTAATTTCAGGTCAATCGGACAAACGGTTCTGAAGATATGGACAAAATGGTCATTTTCCATCACAAAGAGCCTCCTGGTGGTAAAATATTGAACCACACAGGTATGATGGCATCACGTGACACGTTGTGGGGTCATGACCTTGCAGTTGCACGTAGTTTATGTCATTGGACAAATGGTTCCAAAGATATGGCAAAAATGGTGAATTTTATGTGACAAAGCTCCACGTTGTGTCAAAATTTTGAACCGAACAGGTATACTGTCATCGTGGGACACATTCTCAGGTCATGACCTTTCATTTGCATTTGATTTGAGGTCAATCGGACGAATATTTCCAGAGATCTGTTAAAAACATTGATTTTTCAGTTTTTGGCCCCTGGTGGCCAATCTAGAAATTGTAAATTGTCCTAATCAGTTGAATCAGTTCTTCCTCTTTATGATACTTACTTATATGAAAAAGATGAAATTTCTAATTGAAATATTACTGAAGTTATCTCGTTAATATGTAGGGCGGCGGCAGTGGCGGTCGGACTAAAAAAATAACATCCCTGGAACGCCATTCGGCGCCAAAAAGGGGCGCGGCCTTGACCATTGGCGAAGCACCCGTATGTGCTGGTCGGGTCCATGCTGGAAGCAGCTCCCTTGTCTATAAACAAGGCTCAGCTTGCATTGCTATTGGTCAGTATTGTGAATTCACACATCAATCTCAAGTTCTTCTCCAATAGAGTACTAAATTGATGACGTCACATTGGTGTCATTCATTTTACTCATAGACTGTTTTTTCAGTTCACTTTTGAATTCCTTCCAATTGATTTCAAGCCTCCATCTTTTTTCGAGATTTTGTATTATATTTCCAACTAAAAACATATATTTTTTCTTGTAGTAGTCAGCTATATTTCAAATCATTTAAATTTCTCGCCACTATGCTTATCCTCTTTGTAGTCAAAAAACTATGCGTCCCATCATGCTCCTGATTCCCGGGCTGAAGGAGTTCAGAATGCATTAGAAGTCTCCCGTCTCAAATTTTCCAGCACCTTGCCATAGCCGTTTGTTTGCTTAATTAGTTAGCCACTCTACGTTCTACTTTGTTATGCTTTCCTCGCTAGATTTCAAGTTTTACAATTAGCACCAATTTACTTTTATAGCCAGGCATCTTTGGCTAATGTTTAGAAAGATAAGAAAGAAAGATCCAGACGCTCTAGAAAAAGTTCAGAGAAGAGCCACTAAGTTAATTCCAGGTTTAAAAGATGAAAGCTATGAGAAAAGGCTGAAGATCCTTAATCTCTTTAGTTTTAGGAAAAGGGGACTTAAAGGGGAACTCCGGTCAATTTCAACACGTATCTTTGTTGTTTGTGGTGAAGGAGTACTATCAATAGCGAGACAAACAATGAAAATTGGTTTTGCCTTCACCGAGTTATGCTCCTGCTAGAGTTCGCACCTAAGCGGCTCAAACGGGGCAGGCTTTTAACGTGCTTTTACCCTCTTAACACGATCGAGAACTCATTTCAAGTCCATAGCCATGTCATCTTAACCCTTCTAAGTGACCACGGTGAATTTGACTGCAGTAGCTTTCCTAGAAATGCATAAAAGGTGTGATAATTCACTCAGTAAACATACCTCTGTTTACTTCCTGTGTTCCGGTGAAGTCCACACTAGTCAACTGTCAAACTGGTATAATCCAATATTCCAAAATGTAATTTTTCCACCATGAAATTATTATTACGAATTGTTGTGGTTATGTCCATTGTAATGACTATGTAGCAACATAGCTACTCCGCAGCCTAACATCACAACTAGCTTCAACTACATTCGAATACTCGCATGCGGGCTCATTGGGAAATAGCACTGCCAGTGAGTGTCGGCAACATCCGTGGAGATCGGAGGGCTGACAGACGGAACTTGGAGTTAGATCAAGAGGAATATCAGAGGAAATGGTTTGACTTTGTGCTTTTCCAAATTGCGGCAACAAAATGCACAGGTATTTCTGCTTCAGCGCTCACCATTTACCCCTCCGCAACAGGGAGACTTTGCCGTTGTAGCTGGTTGCACTTCAACTTGATGTGCAAACTCCTTTGCGAACATTACGTCTGAGAGATTACCGTGTTTGCAGTGAACATTTTTTAGACGACGACTTAACCGAAAAGAGCGACAAGTGCTGGTGTTCTGTCAAATTTTGCTCCCTTCTCAAAAAATGCTACTTTAATGCACAATGATCGTAAAGTCTTTGTCTTCGCCTTGATATTGCAATATGAATCAGATTACAGTAGTATCTTTGTTATTTGTTTGCTTATTATAACATAAGCAGATTTTATAATGAGTTGGATAAGTTTGTTCAAAGATATATGCCAATATACGCCATTATCATCTAATTTCTGCATTTTCTTGAAACCCCAGCTTGTACATGCAGATATATGTACGCTTACAGTTACATGTCGAAATGGGCACTGAAAATAAATCTATTTTTTTGATTTTTGAAGATTCTTAACATATGAGTGAGGAAACAGCCCGAGATTTTAGGTTAGCGCCAGCGCAGAACCGCGAGGAAGCATATTTTGATAGGTAGCAAAATTTGTCAGAACACCGGCATCTGGAAGTAACTGTCATTCCAAAAGCGAAAATGCCAGCTGCAGACAAATTGGAGGTAAAATCTTCATGATTTCTTCTTATGATTATCTTATTATTATTATGATAGCCTTGGAACATACATGTATACATATGGGGCTTTTCATGTGAGATTATATGTGACGAGTTTGGAGTATAGTGATCTAATGTCTGTTTCTGGCCTGCTTTGATCTTGAAAAATTACATTTTGGAATATTGGATCGTACAAGTTCGACAATTGACGAGTGTGGACCTCACCGAAAAACAGGAAGTAAACAGAGGTATGTGCACTGAGTGAATTAGCACACCATTTATGCAGTTCTAGGTCAGCTACTGCAGTCAAATTCACTGTGGTCACTTGGAAGGGTTAGGTTAACATGGCTATGGACTTGAAATGAGATCTTGATCGTGTTAAGAGGCTGAAAGCACGTTAAAAGCCTGCCCCGTTTGAGCCCGTTGAGTTTTGTTAAGAAAGTAGTCAGGTGGACACAACAAGCACAAATAAGCACATGAAGCAGAACCATAACAAGTTTTGTTAGTAGAGCTTGGGGTCACAAATGGAAGTTGGTCTAGAGTAGGTTTAGCACTGATATGAGGAAATATTTTTTCACGCTGGGAGTAATTTCAGTGTGGAATAGCTTATCTGACCATATAGCTGAGACAAAAACCTTGGGAATTTTTGAAAACAGCCTTGATTTACCACTAGATACCATTAAGTCCTTGAGTATCAGAAGTGACAGTTTCAGTATAGTTGTAAGAAACTGGCTAGCCTAATTGGGCTGACCGACCTGTTCTCGCCACTGTTGTTATATTATATTATTTTATTGAGCAGCAGAGGCACAGTTCTTGTATAAATAATTGCTGGGTGTTTGTTGTTTTTAATTTTTATCTTTGTATTAATAATTTTGGTTATTTGCTTGTTTTCTTGAAAATAAATCTGCTGCAGTGGAGTCAAACTTCATTTCCTGTATGCATTTCCTTGAACAGGAAAATGTATACAGGACTGGTTGCAATAAAAATTAATTGATTAATTAAAAAATAAATAGGTTGTCATTAGATGGAATATATGCCTGTAGTGACATAAAAGTGAAATGAAATGAATTTTGCTGTCTGGTCCCTGGGAAATGTAAAATGGCACACAGTGCCAATTTGGAGATGCCACCTAGACATTGCTGAACTAAAACCTCTCTAATTTTGCTCTGATTTACTTGTTTTGAATAAACTTTGGCACAGATAATGGTGAGATTCTGTGCTGTAATTTTTAGAGGTTTCAGACTGCAACTAAATAATTTCTAAGTAAAGTAAATTAAAAGTAAACTTTTGTTAGGCGCATTTATGTCGTGTTCCATCTTCATTTACTCTGACTCAGTGACACATACAGATTTTTGCACAATAACAAAAATCTCCAAGGTGATACTTTTATTATGATACCAAGATTATGACAATTGACCTAGTTGTTGCAGAGATATACTCATTTAATTTTGGGCATGTCATTTTCGAGCCAGAAGCTCAGGCCTGAAGAGATTAACTTGGAGTTTGTAAATATATTATTCTTTTTTACAGAGGAGATCTAAATATCTGTGTTGAAATTGTGATAGCTGCTGAAGGTGGACGTCAAAAGCAGCGGCCAAATATCAAAAAGGCAAACCTCACAGCGTGAAAAGAGACTAAAAAAAAAATAGAAATGACAAGGCTTGCGCTACCAACGGACCAGACGCTGTCCGTGGTAGAAAACAAGCAAGCTTGAAGAAAACAAAAGAAAAGAGAAATAAATCAAAAATTCCCTTACTCACTCACACTGATCCTGTTATGCAGCTAAGTCCCTAAACAATAATCTCTCAAGGGACCTTACCGGCTAAAGCGCCAAAGATGCACTGACACTCTAGCAAGGAACGCGAGGCGAAATTGGAGCTTAAATAGAGTCCGGGCAACGCCTCCAATTACTGCCAGCTGGCCCAGGAATCCGATAGGGAGCAAAACGATTTCGTCCCGGACGAGAGCAACAAGCAGCGCTCTCAAAGTTCCCAAACCATGACAGAAATAGATTTAAAAAATCAGACCAATGGTCCTGTAACTTACCAGCAAGTAATCTAATCGTGATGATACAAGTTATGAAAATTTCATGTGAAGTTCGATCTGCAAATCATTGAAGATCAATGTTGAGGTCACTAAATGAAAGTTCACAGACATTTACAGACCCTCTATATGTCTGTAAAACAATCCTATACTCTGAAGCAGTTATAGAGACACAAGTAATGTAAAATTCAATATGTCAATTGAGAACTTTAAAGGTCACAGAAGGTCAAGTTGAGGTCAACAAACGGACTTTGTATACGACTGTCTTTATGTCTCTAATACAAACCTTGGCTCTGTCTGTGACCATTTTTGTGATTTTACAATGTCAAGTCTGACCTTTAAAGGTCACCGGCAGTCATGCTGAATGTCACAAATAGAAAGTTCATGTGCAACTTCCTGTCAGTCTGTAATACAAACTTAGGGCTCTAAATTTGTGACCGGGCGCAGGCGTGGCGAATGGGGGGGGCTGCACTGCGCCAACGGGGTGTGTCCAGGCGTATGTTGCAATTTCGTGCCCGGCTTAGCCTGGGGCAGGTACTCCTCTATCCCGTCTCTGTCCCTCCTTCCAGCGCAAGTGGCAAAGAAGGTATAACAGGTTTGGGTATAACAGAGCCGACTCAAATATTCACCAATCAAATGAGCTCCTCTCCTCACCTTTAATGTGTTGGAATATAGAAGCCTCTGTCCTATATCTGCATGATGCGTTAATGTTGCATTTTACTTTGCTGCTTCAGTCATGTTTTCTGCACCGCTTACGTCTATATTAAGCATTACGAATATGAGTTAGCTGGCTAGCTAGGGCATTCGCGAATTATTACCATTAGCGAACTTGAATAGAATTTCAAAACGAAACTACGTCAGATCATTCAAACTTGAAGTTGGAATGAAATGCGAC
Source organism: Gymnothorax reevesii (assembly GCA_029721435.1). Lineage (NCBI taxonomy): Eukaryota > Metazoa > Chordata > Actinopteri > Anguilliformes > Muraenidae > Gymnothorax > Gymnothorax reevesii. Next base: position 78,520,795 of record CM056575.1, read on the forward strand.
GGTTGCTCATTGGCAAGTGAAACGATGGATAGCGTGTTCCTATTATTACACCCTGTTGCTGCTTAAAATTTTGGGATTAACATGCATGGACAACAATGCAAGATACGTTACACATTTATTTTCAATATGTGATCTTAACTCAGTACGAGATCATAGCAATCAGGCTGTATTCCTTTACCCCACTAAAAACGATAAAACCTGAGTGACAATAATAGTAGCCTAGTATTAAGCTGCTTGCACACTGGACCCGAAACAAATTTTTCGCACGACAAATTGCGTTGAACGCAGTGTCTCGTGTTCGAAAGTCTGACAGGGTTTTAATATATCTCCGTGTCCGACAGTCTATTATTGTTTTAAATTTCTTCAAATCTACTGACTCTTTTAGATATTAAACGTGATTGTTTTGATAAGAGGGCTCAGTTCTTCAAGATGAGTACCGAGAATTTCATTCAACGTTTCTGTTTAAGCTCTGCTCAGTAAAGTGAGTCGACATTGGTGCGGGACAATGTACAATGCCTCCTATGGACAATAGACTATTAGAACAGATTGATAACAAAATAAAGAATAAAAAGAAACATTGTAATAACAGAACATCCAATTAACACTGCGATTTTTTATTTATTTATTTTTTTGCGGGTCATCTTTTTTCGATGTTACGTTTGTTGGTGATATATTTTTATTCTTTATTTCGTTATAAATCTGTACTCATATCAATACTTTTACTTTTTGCTGGCTGGTGGACATGGAGTATTTTGCATTTCGTGTCAGACAGTCTTGATCATGCATGCGATAATTTATTTACACTGTCAATGGTCATGGAATTGATTTGCTCACGCACTATTTTATCTCTGCTGTGGCAATAAAGCATGAATCTGTTCGATCCATCTAATTTTCAAAAGAAAGACCGAATAAAGACTCTTATCAACGGAAGAAAACAGATGAATAGGCTAAGAAGACCAAGAAAATAGCTATCAATTTGCATTTTGTGAAGGTCGAACACAAACATGGCCAGGTTTGCACGTCCAATAATTCCTGGAATACTCGAAAAAATTATATATAAAAATATATAGCTTTTATGACTTTCGTACACGGGGCTATATTAAAACCCTGTCCGACTATCACATCTTTGCATTGACTTTGACTGCAATCAGTTGTGCAAAAAATTTGTTTCACATTCAGTGTGCAAGCGGCTTTACTGAGCATAGAACGCAAGCACTATATATATATATATATATATATATATATATATATATATATATACGCAGTTTGTGGTGGGCTGAAAAAGATGTGAAGTCGTTAGTTTGCATCACAGATTCAGCTGCGTTGATTAAGCCAGGTCAAGTTATTTCACGGGTGCCAACCGCCTCTCATCTGACATCAGGACAATCCATATAGACACTATAATTTATGTCCTTATTCAGATAGTTCCATTAAATAGTGCTTCCTGTAATTATTTATTGCATTGAAATGTGCCTGACATTCTGGAAACCTGCCTGTGAGGTTTCGGTGACGTGGGCGCACTGTGCGCCAGTCATCCAAATTACCACTGCATAGAAAGTAAACCAGGTTGGAGATTTTGGTGATACAAGTCATTGAAATTTCACTGTACAGTTTGGCATTTGAAGATCACTGAAGGTTAAGTTTAAGTTCATCAAATGAAGCTTTGTTTATGACTTCCTATACGTATGCCTCTAATACAAACCTGAGCTCTAAGTTTGACTTTCGAAGGTCACCAAAGGTCAAGGTCAAAGTCACAAAATGAAAGTTCATATATAACTTCCTAAAAGTGTTTAATACACATTCTCTGACTTCAATATTTTCAACCTGGAAGCCCTTGAAAATTGTAACATTTTGCTTGATCTCGAGTTTGACATTTCAGGGTCACCAAAGGTCAACTTGATCATTGCCAAATTATGGGACATGCATGACTTCCCATATGTTGATAATACGAACTTAATATCTGTCTGCAACCGTTTAGCTTCCACAGGCCATTTTGCCTATTCTCTGTAAGACCCAATGTTAAAGTATAGCGCCCCCACTTGCCCCACTTCTGTTGATTAATCAAAATGGCGCTTGCACTGTACATAAAGTATACCACGGTGAGTTGATTGCCAGATTTTGAAAAAAAGTTATTGGATGGTTTGTGAGAAATAATTTTTTGAAATTTCAAGTCATATCTTTATTTTTTAGCATTGTTAATATTTTCCTTGACCTTAAGTCAGACTTTTCCCGGTCAACTTTAAAATTGCCAAAATATCGGTCATAAAATGATTTCCTAAATACTGATAATGCAAATTTGATCTGTCTCTGCAACCATTTTGCCTCCACAGGCCATTTTGCACATTCTGCATAAGACCCAATGTTATAGTACTCTAGGGGTACCAGCATCTGTCATTTCAATCAAAATGGCTCTCGCAGTGTATGTTGAATGTACCAAGGTGAGTTGATGATCTAGTTTAGAAAAAAATAATAATAATATCTGGCAGTTTTTGAGAAATAATTTCTGAGTACTATCTTTTAACATTGGGACTAAAATTTCAAGGGCCATGAAAATGGAAAAACTTGAGTCTATCGAAAATCTGGAGAAAAAAAATTCTGGAGATATGGTCATGTAGTATGTTATGGCAGATTTATAGGAAAATTCATCAGGCCAAAACAAAGATAAAAAATGTTTCGGACGATGGACGCCAAACCATGACAATAGCATACCGGCCTGGTAAGCTTAAATTTACAGGCTTGGGAGCTGTGTAGAGTGTCTGGTATGTACCACTGCAATGAAACAATCTTTTGCTCTTCAGGGGAATGCAGGAGTCTAATGATTCTGTTTTTTTCCCCCTTAATTTGTAAATTGATTGCCCAAGTATCTAAATTTGTATTTATAATGTCACTTAATTAAAATGACAGAGAGGAATCACATTTTTCTAGCCAAGTGAGAGTAATCATCAAAGAAGGCATGTTAACTTTCATTTCAGAAACATTTCTCTCAGAACATCACTTGTTCATACTGATTCAGCCTTAACGCAAGGAACAGAACAACATATGCTTGAGCTGCATTTCAGTTGTTTTCCTGTGCTATGCCAGGTTTTAGCCTTGGAAAATACAATGTATATTGTCTTGTCACCAAAATTTCCTACGAGCTCAACCACTGCTGAGAGATGGTGGGTGACACCTGGTGCCTGAGCAGTTAAACTGTCCAACTACTGCCACATAGTACATCTCTGATTCAATGGCCTCCTATTTCATTCTTCCCTCTTTTCCTGCTTGTTCTGGCTTCTTTGTGGAGAAAAGGAAAGCAACTCTCTACCTGTGCATTGATTATTGGAGACTGTGCCATCAAGGGGAAAGCATTACCTCAGCCTCTTCCCAGAATTTGCCGCTCTTTTGGTTCACCAAATTCTGCCTTTGAAATGTGTCCCATCTAGTCTGCATCTGCAGTTGAGATGAGTGAAAGACCGACTTCAACACGTACTCTGGACTATAGGAGTGATTGCAATGTCTCCTGGACTCACTTAGACTCTGCTTTGTTGTCAAATTCAACTAATAATGTCCTCCATAGCATAATTTTCAGTCTGTCTGTCTGTCTTGGTCTTTTTTGATAATCAAAGAATTATACATCCAACATGATATCCCTTATGCCTTATCAGATATTCCTTAAAAGAGCTGTGTCATGATTACTGTGCAGGCTCAAAACCTTGAAAACATGATGCTCATAGCCATCGATCACTAACGGACATGTTCTTGCTAAAAAGACTCGCAAGGCCTACCAAACTGGAGGGATGCAGCTTCTGTGGTGAGTGATTTGGAAGCTACTACCGAATATTAATTTAAAGTAGGGGTCAGACGCAGATCTCCAGAACAACCTTTCATCTCACATGCAAATTTTGTTAATTTTTTGCGCAAATTTCGCTTAATTTTTGTAGGTCTAGTATTTACTTAGCTAGCTACTTAATTTAAAACTTCTTCAGATGACTAGCTGAATTGCTAGATAACATTAGCTACGTGGCTATCATAGGTATGCTATGGAACTAACCATGCAGGTATCCATGAGGTACTGATAGTCTTCTTCTATATGTTTACTGAAGGTTGGCAAACAAGCTTTCATTCCTCATAGCCTTCAGCTAAGTGGCCAAATTGGCGTTTTGAATCCTTGACTTTGCAAAGAACTCTCCTTCATACAGAAAGCATAATACGTGAGTGAATAAAATATAATAATAATACATTTATTTATATAGTACCTTTCAAGCAATACAACACAAAGTGGTTCACAAACAGGTAAAATACGCATACATAAAAGCAATAAAACAAAATGGGGGAAGTAGGGAATTAAATATCGAAATAGGAAGAATTAAGATAATAAAAGGAGACATACATGAAAACACACCCAAAATAAAAAAATTTAAACCGTAAAATCAGCAAAAGCAAGCCTAAAAAAATGAGTCTTTAAAAGAAATTTAAAAGACAATAAAGACTCAGATAAAGAGATTTAAAAGACAATAAAAACTATAAAATATATAGATCCAATGCAAAAACAAAGACGGCTTGGCAATTTTGGAATCAGATTGTGACTTGCAGGCCAGCAGAATTGCTTTATTGGGATCTAACTTCTGAGCAAGCACAGTAACCACGACAAGCTCCTTTAAGGCTGAGAAACGCACGTTCCTTCTGTCATTTGGGATGGACAACCAGAAGGTCAAAGTGGTCCATGAATACCCCTAACTGAAATGTAGAAAGCAAGTTCAGCGATTCCTTGGCTTGGCAAATCTCTACCTTTGAGTCAGCTTGAACACCTGTCTGGGGTAAGCTCCCTCACAGCCCCCATATCATCTTCTTCACTGCCATTTCATTGAACCCCAGAGATCAAGGCAGCATTGTTACTCTTTGCAGCCATATTATCTCCGAGGGCATCTGATGGCAAGGTTCACCCATATGCTTTTTCATGTAAGCTGACCCCAGCCAAAAAAAAACTGCAGCATTGAAGATTGAGAACTTCGAGCCAGGAAACTGGCGTTTCATGTGTGGTACCATCTTATGGAGAGTGTCTTTGTTCCTTTGCTGGAACAGACCAACCAGTAACAACCTTGAACACATCTCACCAACCAATAGACTCAACCAGATGGTCCCTATTCCTCAGCTGCTTTGTGAAGCTTGATGATGCCCTATCCAACCTCTTTGCTGTGGCTGAGGAGGAAAAGTACCCTGAGTCCATCCATCCTGGTGGTTGTCTGGTGGCCACTATGAAAGTGGACATCAAGGAGACAGTAGAGGAGGTGCCATTGACCGAGTCAAGTCCCATCCAGTCATCTTTTTGTTCTTGGGCAATAAGGTCCCTATTGTTATTCTAGGCTCATTCTTCACTTCTCACCTGTAGTCTTGGGGTCTCATGCATGATGCCGCTGCTCAGCAGTCAGTTCTGGCAGCCTACCCTGAGGAATGATGTTAGAGTTTGTGGCAGCATGCATACAGTGCACTCATTCCAAGGCATCCAAATTATGGCCTGGTGGCTTCCTTCAGCCCCTAGCCATCCCTTGTCCCATATTGCACTACACTTCATTTCTGGAGGGGTTCTATCACATTCCAGATCTCCTTGGACTAGGTCTTTTCCATGTCTTCTCATTTTTCCTCATTGCTCATTTATTAGTTAATTCATGTCTCGTTTGTGGTTTTACCTGTTTCTTGTTTTGCTTTGTTCTCTCACAGTCCTGTCCCTTATTGTTTCCTTGTTAGTTCTAGGTATGTAAACCAGTCTGTTTGTTCCCTGCCCGATTTACTTATGCCTGCTAAGTGCTTGTACTTGCTGTCCAGTTTTTTCCTCAGTTCCTAATTTCAGTTTTTTCAACTCCTTGCTTTTATAACTGCTCTGGTGTCCTCTGTCTCCCATGCCCCAAGTTTATCTCTGCCTGCTCCTCCTCTGCCATTCTCCTTTTTTACCGTTTCAGATTAATCTACTGGTTTTGACCTCACCCTCTTTTAGCTGGCTCATCCTACCTGCCCTGCGTATTCCTACCCCCTGTGACCTTTGGCTGCCCACGAAGTATGAGTTTCTTTGCCTGCATTGCCTTGATTTCTTGTCTATCATACCAGGACTGACATACAGGGGGCTCCAAAATTACTCGCACTCCTCACTGGCAATGCACAATCAATGTAAAATAAGAAACAGAATATACCAACATGTGTAATATACTTAACTTTATTAATGTCTGAGATGGAAACAACCAAAATCATAACAATCCTTTCATACAAAATAAATTTCAACAAAATCAATTATTTGCACCCTCCTTTTATTGCTTTGTGGAACCACCTCTAGAAAAGATAACAGCATAGAATATTTTCCTGTACTTTTGACAAGATTAAGGTACACATTTTGAGGCATTTTGGAACATTCGTCAAAGCACATCCTTTCAAGATCCTTCTCCTCCTCGGGTTTGCATTTATCAATTACCCTCTTCAACTCAGCCCAAAGCTTTTCAATTGCTTCGAGGTCTGGCCACTGAAATGGCCATTGCAGAGCATTTATATTGTTGTCACAGAACATTTTTAATGTGGATCTTGAGGTATGCTTTGGGTACAACTACAGCCAAGTCCCAGCCTCCTGGTGGAGGCAACCAGATTGTCAGCCAAAATATCCTGATACCAGTGCCCCTGGACCTCTTGAATTAAAACAGACCCGAAACATGACTGACCCGCCATCATATTTCGCCATGAATATGAAATGCTTTTCCTGGTATCCATCTCTGTTTTGATGCCAAACATGCCAATGCTGTATCTTACCGAAATGTGCAATTTTGATCTCATCTGTCCAAAGCACTTTGTCCCAGTCCTAATTTAAATGATGTTTGGCAAACTCCAAGCACTTGCTTCTATGTCTTCTGGTCAGAAAAGGCTGTCCTCTGGCTACCCTTCCTAAAAGTCTGTAGTTATGGTGGTGGCACCTGATGGTGCTTGTTGAAACTTGGTGAACTCAAGATGCCACCAAATCCTGCAATTCCTTCACCATGATTTTTGGGGGTATTTTTCCTTCTCTTGTTATCTTCCTCGGTATCCTAGGGGGCAAAATGCAGTTGCATCATCTACCCTTGAGGTTTTCAATAATTCCATGTCTTTGGAACTTTTTTAAAAATCGCCCTGACAGTGCTCAGTGCCATATTTAATCATTTGTGAATCTTCTTTTACCCATTACCAGATTTTTTAAAGGTCTGTGACCATCTGCCTCTTTTGAATAGACAGATGTTGTGTTTTCTTCATGGTGTTTCATAACAAAGGAATATTGCATGCGTGTTACCTCATTTTTATACCCAAGTGAAAAAGGAAGTGATGCAATTGCTCAATATAGTTCTTTAACGATGAAATAAAACTTAAGTGGAATTTAATTCCTGGTTTAATTTTGGTAGATGTTATTGATAATAATCTATAAGGGTGCCATTAATTGTAAAATACTGATTTGAAGGAAACAAATTTTTGATTAAGTCAGTAAATCAGTTTGGTTGGTTCTGTTGGAACATTAATATCTTACAGTATTTCTCACATGTTAGTATTTAGAGTTTCTCTGTAAATATTTTTTTAAAACTTTTTTTAAGTATTCTTTGTGCATTGCCAGTCAGTGGTGCCAGTAATTTTGGAGCCCACTGTAGATTTAAAAAAAGAAATCCATGTCATTTCTGTTTCTGCATGTGGTTCCTGTTTTCTAGCGAGATATAAGCTGACATTGGCTTCTTACTACTAACTTATGAGCTTAGAGGCTGGAAATGAGCTTGCAAGCAATGTGAGTGCAATAGTTCCAGTGAGCTCACATTTATCATTAAAGTTAAATTTTAAGCCTCACAAGTCTTTTGCATTATGCAGTCGGTACACAAGCAGCGGTAATCACTGTCTCCATGGTCTCTCTCATTTACTACGGAGCACAAGAAGGTCCTATTCAAAAATAAGCCGCTCCCTCCCTTCTCCTCCTCCTCAGGGCGAGTAGTTGAGTGGCTAATTTGTGTATTTTTGGTGCTGTGTCACAGCCTATTAAGTGGAACTGGCTTTGCCAAGTGGGGGAGGCAATACTTTTTTGAATCAGACCACAGTCAAAATCATGGAATGGCCCACTGTCAGTCACAGAGAAAACCTTTGGAATGACCAAATGATTGCAGCAAACAGGAGCTGAATTATTTTGCTGAGTCGTGTGTGATGAAAGTGTAGTTTGTGCGAAGTTAAAAGGGACTTATTCACAAAGACTTGCTGCTGTAGTGAATGCAGAAGGTGATTCCACAAAGTATTGCTTGGGTGAATGGAGTGTGTAGACTTATGGTACCAAATTTTCTCATGGTTTACTGTCGGCATCATGAAAAGAATTCACGACGAGGCAACAGAACTTAAAAGTTTATTTTAAGCTTTGATTGTAAGTGTGCATCAAAAGTGCATGCATTTAGCACGTATGAGTGATCCCGACCAATTGTAACTTAGTAGTGATGCTTCAAAACCGTAGGATTCACGATAGCACACTGTGAAACTGGAATTTACCTGCTTTGTGTTTAGTTGCTGAGTTGTATCTTCATTTTGGTGCTTCAGTGACAGAATGATGGAATACTCATGATAACAATGACAGGGATGATCCTCTCTTTTTTGTGAATATTCTCATGCAGCTAGTTCCTTGCACACATGTACTGTGAACCCTAAACGAACCATTGCAACTGGGTATTAATTCTTTCATAGATTTTACACAAGGGACAACAACTTTTTATTGTTAATGGGATAAATTCTTACAAAATGAGCCAGCTTCATGGAAAGATTGTCTTGTGCTGCATTTTATTTATGAGTCTGAATATAGCTCATATATTGGATTTATTGGATATATTTAATTGGAGACAGCGCTCAGTAGGACTAGACCAATAAATTACATCCTAACGCTGTCTTTGAGGTGTAACTTGTTTTGCTGCTATTCACTGGTGTTCTTTAAGTTTATTTCAATCACATATGGTTTTCATGGTACAAAATCACAAACTGATTAAATCACATAGAAATTACAGCCCTTTTTAATAAATAGCCCCATAGAAAGAGAATTAGATTTAGAGTGAGAGAGAAACTGATTGAGCAAGAGAGAGAGAGAGAGAGCAAGAGAGAGAGAGAAACTGCACGATAGAGAGAAATAGAGGGAGAAATTCAGTACAAGACATTCCATTTTGAAACAGACCAGGGGGTCTGAACATTGACTAAAATACCAGCCAAGTGTGTGCTGCCAGGAAGAAAAAGGATGGTTTGCTTGTGACTGCTGTTTTACCATCTTGCCCCATCTTGTCTCATTAGCAGGGACTGATTGGGCATGAAGGTGTTCCTTTGCTGTCAGCTCATAAAGTAAGCGCCTTTGGCTCTCTTCTGTCCATAATTCTTCTCATGTCATTGTCTGCGTAAGCGGCAGCTTTTCACTACAGATGCAGTATCCAATGTGCTTTCCCCTACTTGGCTAAACCAATAAACTTGAATATTCTGTTTTAGTTCTTGAATGGCCAAACACTTCATGAGGTCATTTTTAGAAAACCTTCAACCAGTGTCTTCTCTACTGATGACTAAAAGGCAACAGAAAGCACATGCCCACCCCCGTCTCCATGAGGAGGATCTCTGTTCTGGACCATGAAGAGAACAAGGTAATGCAAAGCAGGACCTCATTGGAAACCTTGACACATCTCTAAACTAGCCGAAACGTAGTATGATTTCTCGACATCTTTGCATTTAACCGTTAGTGATTGCAGCGTAATTGCAGCAAGTAAGACTGTATCTTTTTGTGATCTCTTTCAGTCTGACTTAGAATCTTTCTGTGAGAGTCAAGAATTAAAACTCAAGATGTATAGTGGAATAAAATATTACTAATAGTCATCAATATCTGCTACACTTTGGGTCTTGGATGGTTCCTTGGTCTTTGTCTTTTTTTAATGTGCAAACTCCTTTGAAAACTTTTACGAGGTCCCCTGCTTGTGCTAAAAACTGGTGGTTTGTATTTTGCTCTTTTAGCTTTGTAGTGTTATTGAGTAAAGCTTAAGAAGCTAGATCTCAACACATCAATGCCAGCCTCATGTTGTGTGATTATGATTCAGCAAATGTTTGGAGTTTTTCTTGATTACAGTGACTTCATTCTCAATCAACAACATCATAGACCTTTAACTAATACCTGGCCTTTGCAGTTAATGATATTACCAATGCTTTGTTCATTCTCGATGATATTCCAAACATTTTGAGTTTGGCAGACCAAAGGTTTGGCCTATGTTCTTATTTGAATCTTAAAATTCTCAATGATCTGCTTTGGTGCTGAAATCCGCGCATTCCACTCACAGCAACCAAATTACTTACTTCTGCCAATCCTTGCTGATCTGTGGCCATGCTGGATCTGTAAAAATATTTCTGCAACAGTTTGTGATTTTTGGGGCTTACGTAATCGGTGCCATGCAAACTAAGAGTAAATTGAAAAATAGGAATTTAAACAAATGTTATAAACCTGATAATGAGGTTAATGTACATTTATGTGCAGTTGCTCAGTTTTAGCCATTTTTGTGGAATTTAAAAAAATATAGTTGCAGCTGGTCAATTGCAATTCTATAAATGCTGACTAAAAATGGAATCCTGGGCACACATAATACGTGGTTATATTGAATTACCACTAGATGGCAATACAAGCTTAAAGATTATCTGATTTGACTACGGCTTGGAAAGGCCGCAACCAACCTTTTCAGATAAAAGTTGACTTTATGAAACTACGTGCTCATATTTTATTTTATATTAAACGTTTAACAATTTTACATTTGCCAAGGATAATTTTTTCACTTCTTTATTAAATTTTCAAAATTTTCCATTGAGGTGTCCTCAGACTTGTCGAATTTCTATTCTTAAGATTGGATCAGGTAATTTACGCCTACACCGAATAAACATTGCATCTCAAGGTGACGTGGTTCATTATACCATTTTGTCGTTTATTACTTATTTAGGCATAGTAGGGTTGCATAAAGTTGTTTTCAGCCTTGAAATTATTGGATGTTTTGCTTTGTATTCTTTGGTCACGCAGACTATAGCTGCAACCCAAGGAGGCCCGAATAGTCTTTCATTACGCTAATTACGTAATTAGTCCTCACCTTGACAACCCTACATATGGAAAGTATTCTTTTATTATTAAAAATCAATGGTCCATTATTAAAATATAAGTGAAATAAGGTGATTTTAGCAATCGGTTTTACTTCGTGTACATTTCCAATACTCAGTTGAAATAATAGATTTTTGTCGGAATGGTGAATAATTTTAGTATTTGACCATAAAAGTGAATATTTCATTGAATAAGCATCTCTATATCAAACGATGCTGCGGCTAATCAAAGGGTTTGTTAAACTCTCCTGCTCTACTTTTCCCCCTTTTTTCCTCACAGAGATTTGACCTCCCAATACAAAATTATGGGCGTAAAATGCAATCCATATGGTACAATGAGAATTAGAATTTAATCAAATTAGAGTAAAATGTACTGAAAAGAGTCCCAACCCCTGGGGCCATTCTGTAGAAACGTAATGAAAAGATTTTTACTAAAGGCAGAGGAGAAAGTGTCGCCCTGGTGGTAAACTGTCTTTTTTGAAATGATGTGATAATGTTTTTATTTTTAGAGAAGGTACCATTTATCATGCCCCAAAAAGTTGCAGTACAATCAAATACACTCATCAGTGGAACGAACTGGGAATTTATGATGATGATGATGATGATGATGATTATTATTATTATTATTATTATTATGACCAAAGATTTAATTGAATCTTATGTATTTTAATAATATGCATACTTAAAGGTAATTTGACATTTTAAACTATGTGTTTAAAGGGCTAAAAGGCAACATTTAAGATGAAGACGATACGAAAATCCACCAATTATTAGACCATTTGAGAGAGTCTATACATTGATCCAGTGATGGCAAATACATCTCATAATGCCGGAGATAAAGTAGAAAAGGCCGCATTTATTGCGCGCACCGTGGGGTGATGTCACCTCACATGACAAGTTAAAGGCATGCAGTTGTTTGGTTACTAATAGAACTCAACACCTTGTAACCATATGCATTCGGTTGTGCATGCAGATGGTAGCACGAATAATAGATCCAGGCGCCTTTTATAAAGCTGTAAGCAGCTCCTCTGATCAGACCAGAGAGCACAGACTATCCAGACGGAGGGGGCAGATAGCGCCCAGGATTGTTTGTTACCGTTTTAATCCTATTAATTAAAACGTTAGCCTGATTGGGTAGAGAGCTCTCTCCCAATAGGCGAATCTTCTTCATAATAATAACCTGCGCTGAGATAATGATGTAAAAGGCTCCCCCGTCTGTCGCTGATGCCGTTGCTTATCGCATTCAACATCTCGTGAAGGTGAATAGAGGCAAGATAAACGCGCCACGGCACTTCAGTTGGAGCTACCTTCTCCACACCTCACTTGACAAGTAGAGAGAGCGTCCTAATCAACTTTAGAGAGCGCAAACTTAGAGACGATATCGCCTTTATTCTCAAAAGAGAGGAGAGCAAGAGCGGAAAGCAAGCTGTTCCAGAAGGACTATGGACAGGAGAATGAGCTTGAACGGAACTGGAGACATTTTTCACAAAACTATGGCCGCTGTGTCAAACAAAAAAATTGACTCATTTAAATCAGCTGCCGGTATGGATCTTCCCTCCAGAGACCATCATTCGCCGATCAACTGTTTTGATCAGACCGACTCGGATCAGATGCAGCCTGGAGGACTTGCGGTGGGTCGAGGCGGGCCGCTTGGTCTTCCGCCCGGATCTTTGTGCATGAAGTACGGAGAAAGTGGAAACAGGACTTCTGCGGCGGAGAGCAGTGGTGGCGAGCAGAGTCCAGACGATGACAGTGATGGCAGGTGTGATATGGTTCTGATGGCAGACGGTAGGACAGCGGCATCGGGGGGCAAATCTGATGTAGGTAAGAAAAATAAAGAGCAAAAGACTCTGAGGCTGAATATCAACGCCCGAGAGAGAAGGCGGATGCATGATCTGAACGACGCACTCGATGAACTGAGAGCAGTGATTCCTTATGCCCACAGTCCATCGGTGAGAAAACTTTCTAAAATCGCCACCTTGCTGTTAGCCAAAAATTATATCCTCATGCAAGCGCAGGCGCTAGATGAAATGAGACGGCTGGTTGCTTACCTCAACCAGGGCCAAGCGATATCTGCGGCTTCCTTGCCCGCGACTACAGCTCTAACACCGGGTTTGAGTGCCTATGAGCAGCCGACTGGGTACCCCTTCCCTGCAGGAGTGGCAGCCTCCTCCTGTCCCGACAAGTGTGCCCTTTTCAACAACGTCACCTCCAGCCTCTGCAAACAGTGCACTGATAAGCCTTAGATGCATCGAATAAAACAAGAGAAACGGACTCATAACGAATAAAACTGTCTTTATATGACTGAAGAATAGAGAGAGAGAGAGCAAGAGAGGCAGCGAAGTCACTATTGCAGCACGTAGGCCTATTACTTTTTAAATGGACGGAAATGGGGAAAGGATGCCGAAAAAAACTTTTGTATCATTCAACAACATTAACTCAACGTGAGACCATTTAAATATATATATTTTTTGTTCTATTACACTTACTTGATTGTGTACATAAAATCCTTAAAGTGCTGGTGAGAGTCAAAACCAAACACGAGTGTTTGCGTGAAAACAAGTGTTAAACATTTTTCGAAAATGGCAAGTCACTTGTAGTAAAGGACCTTTTGAAATGACTTGTTTGTCTTAGTGACCTGACAACATGAAGCTATTCTGTAATTTAATACAGCGTCCTAATATATCTTGAGTATTTAACGAAATTATACTACGTAGACGTAAACTTGATGCTTTTTTTGCATATATTCGGATGCTGAATCTTGAGTATTCCACTTGCTTGTTTATGGTGATTCCTTAAACTTGTGATAATATATGATAATATTGTCATTTTGACGATTTTGGCAGTTATCAGGAACTCTAAGGTCAAATGTTGTGAATGCAAAATATTTTTTTTAAGTTCAGGATACCGCCGGGCAAAATAATTCAAATAGGCTGAAACATAGCTGAAGCGTGATCAAGACTGTCGTTTTCACGGTTTTATGAAACTTTGATCGAAGTTTTGTTAAGCTGCGTTTCTAAAGGGTGATTTCAGTTGTCTTTTAGTCCTTACATTCCATTTATTAATTCATGTTTTATTCTTACTAGATTTGGCTGCATGACATTGTACTTTTTTTTTCTTCGCCAAAACCGCGGCTGTATTTTTTTTTATTTTACGTTTATGTATGACTGAAATTGTTACATTTAGATGGAGCAAGCTTGTTGTCAGGTCAGGATGTTCAGTAATGTAGATACATTAGTGTGAATATGGCTGCAAAAGGACATTTGTATGTGTTTATGTGTTGAAAAGCTTTATTAAAATATTTTGAACTAAACTGGCTGTTACATTATTTCGTGTTTTGCTTGTCGGAAGCTCTGAGGCAACAGTAGGCTACAGGGAGAACAGCATACAGAGAAGGCCTATATACTTTCAGCACATAAAATGAATCTGTTCCATGTGCAATATTTCGATATAATGCTAGGAGTTCAGTTTTTACAGGACTCTCTATCTTCATTGTGATAATAGAACTCGTATCGCTGAATGCACGTTCCAAGAACTATCTTCATCTTGATATAGCAGTCTCAAAAAGACAACTATGCCTGGTCTTAGATTTTCAGTGACTAAGACATGATTTCGCGTTGGTTACAGTAGATTACTATTGTATAGCCTCAACTTATGAGGGTGACGTAAGGTGGATTTTTTTAAATGGACGTAGTGTTCGTGAATCCCTGTACGGCATGGGCGAATACCCATCACAGCCTATAACTTTTTATGAAAAATAAATAAATAAATAGACCTACCATCCATGACGCACTGGGACGACAGGCCGAACGGTGTGGATAATGAAGCCCTAAGGCTTTGGAAAAATGTCTCTTAGCATTACATGACAAAGCTTTTTTGCCCCTGATTATGATTATTAAAACAATTTCCATGACGATGTCTAATAATGTTAATTTGAAAACAACTGTGTATGAAAACTGTCGACTATAATACCTACATCCATTTAATGAAACACATCGTTAAGCCAATTACACCTCCTGGATGTGATTAAGGAACATAATTACAACACTGCTCATTGCCATAATTGGGCGTCTTTAATCACGAGCAGCGTGATCAGCAACACTTCCATTAGTTTGCATTGTTCTGTCTGTGCTGTCCATCATGATGATTAGGAATTAGCCAGGGCCAAAGGGCATCTTATTAAAATGGTGCAAAAAATTTGAGGTGTAGTCAATGCATTTGGATTTTCTCATGCAATCTAAGGAGAATTGCAGTCCATAATCATAATCTAGTAAGGGGCTGCGCTGCTTAAAACAATCCTGTGTGAGAAAAAGAAAATGGAAAGACTTGCCGAATGTTATTGAAATTCTTCTCAGCAGCAGCATATATTTTTATTTTTCGTCTTAGCTATTATTTTGCTTGTGTGTCCCGGCAAGAACCTTGATTTTTTGTTTTAGGCCCATACGCTGGAAAATGTTCACTTGGTAACACTAGACTTCTCAGTTGTCTCGCAGTGATCGTGGTAAAGCGCTTGATATGAAAATAAGTAAGCGATTCGATTCTCCGAATTTTATGCACCGGATTCTTTAGTGAGGAGGCAATGGTAGTATGAAAGAAAGACATATGATCGACATGAGAAAACAGTTGAATTTTTTCTGTTTTGACTTAAAACTTTCCAATCGCATATTTTATACAGAGTATGACAGTTGAACTTCAAATATTTTCAGTTTGATATGTGAACTTCTCATAAAACCTTATAAATAATTTACCTGAAATGAAAAGTGTATTATTATTATTATTATTATTGGTATTATTTTAGTAGTAGTAGTAGTAGAAACAGTAGTAGCGTTATTTCTATTGTTTTATTCTCAGAATAGGCTACATACCAAAAGCATAATGCAACCGAGAGGATAGAAGTTTCCTTGTTTCACTGTTCACGTGCCTTTTCATTTCATGGTTCATTAGGTTCTTTGAGAAACAGGGACCCTGCACATTGGATAGCACTGAAACGATCACGCATGTCACGATAAAAATCTGAAAGCGAAACGTACCTAAGTAAATATAAGTTTATGCCCATGTATGATTTATGACCATTGTTCCGAAATTGACTAGTAGCTACGTGTCAAACTTAAGATCAGAGCGTTATTTTTTAATGTATTTGGTGAAATAGGGGCCAACCTGCTGTCTCACAGATGAAGTCACCTTACTTACTCCCAGCCTGTTATGACAAATGGTAGAACCGCCCACAGAACGTCATGTGCAAAAGTTTGCGGATATCGGACATCGGCAACTTACTGCGGGGCATTTATTTATTTATTTATTTATTAGAATAAAAGGCCGAAATGTGCATGTTACGAGTAGGTTAGTGTCAAGCACATTTGAAGTTGATCAGATGTGTCCTACTGTAGAGGACTCTGTTTTTAAGCACGTTTCCTGTTAGACGTGGCCGCCAAGTTTACAAGCCACAAATCAGACAAAGGTAACCGGTTCAAAAAAAGAGGAAACTTTGAACCAATATTTTCAGAGTTATTTATTCTTCATTATCCGTTTTTTGATATTTTTGAGGAGTTTTTTTCCAAAACTTTTTATCATGGCGTTTTTTGATTAGCCAATATCCGTAATATATTACAGACTAGTCGTAATCCCTCATGGTGGACATTTTCAGAAATTTACAACACGTTAGATTATTTTATGTCTGAGAGCGGCAGGGTAGAATGATATTCTTTACACGAGTATAGCTTATGCTTTGTTAAAACTGTGTACCCTGTGCAGTTAATCTGCACATTCAACGACGAGTGTCTTACGAGTCATTATTCTCTGCATTGAAGCTCGAGGCTGTTAGTGTTTCGGTTCGGCACTTTTTAAGAAGTTTGTAGCCAATAACCACCATGGCAACCACAGATTTAAAGCCACAAATGTTTTAGCCAGTTTGGTCGTATAGGGTCGTAGTCTGGCTGCACCTCAAGTCAGACATTTCTTCAGTGGGGTCTTCTTCAGTTTTTTTTTTTAATGGCAGCTGTGTAGAACCAGTTTCAAATAAACCGTATCTTCGCCAAAAATAAAAATAAAAACCTGACCAATATTACGTAGCCGCTTAGGTAAAGGGAGGAATCAACCTTTCTCTCCATTTCGCGCGGCTCCGGCTCATTTCAGAACCAGGGACAGCAACATTTAAAAATTTTTTTTTGGTAGGCTACTCACAGTAGTCGATGTCATGGATTATTCAAACTGCAAATGCAGCGAGTACGCGATTTTCCCAAAAAGTTAATCTTCGCGTGACATCAGGAGAAATAGCCCCTGTGTCTGGATGTTTTGAATGATGTTCAGTCAAATATGTGAGAGTCGTGTGATCAAGAGTGAAGAGTCCATGGAATGGCATATTTTAAGTAGTTTGTAGAAAAGTCCTACCTTGGAACTTTAAAATATTTCCGTTTCTTAAAAAAAATGTTTGGTAAGCAATCTCTATGCATTGCAGCCAAATAACTGCGTGTCTATGAATAATTGGATAATTATTTTAAAATGAATTCTAAACAAACATAACATGCGCTTAACTACGTAAAGTACGAGCATAGCATGTGAAGCGTATTTAATTTACTAAGTTCATATGTTTTTGATATTTTGCAGATTTTGTTTAAGCATTGCGACTAGCAGTCTTTTTTCACTTACACAGTAGGATGCTGAAGCAATTCAAGTATCCTGTTTAGAGGTATAACTGCAATGTCTGAGCAGAGAATTGGACCTAAAAGCCCAATTTCCTGACCAGTAAGCCAGTGAGTAACACTGCCATTACTTGAATATGTATGCCCATGAGAACAAATGAAGTGTCCTAACAGCATATTAGCTTTTTCTTTAAAGATCTAATCTTAAAATGATTCCTAAGTGGTCAGTCTGTTTAGTACAATAATGGATTAACTCATAAACGATTAACAGTGGATTAACAATCGATTGTTTCAGTGCAGTTCAGTACTATACAACATACTAGGTGGGTCATATGTTCCACACATCAAGAATGCATGAAGTGCTCAGTGCAATTGTGGTCCAAAATAAAAAATAAAAAAATAGAGTTGGATCACTCTTGTTCTATGGGGCCGATAAATGAATTTGAGAATTTATCATGAATGCATGATGGTAGCGTGGAATTTGAACAGTACTTTGCAAGTAAAAGTTTGATTGCACCCAGATTGTTTTTCCCATGAAGAAGGAACGTCATCATGTAAATCTATCCACAATCCAGCCCAGTGCAAGTACAGCTTTTTTCTGCCATATTTTCATGTGGGGGTAAATGGGTATTCATGATGAACAGTTGACACTTGCTACTTCATTGTAATGTGACCAGTGTCCCTGACTGCTGGAGAGCATTTTATGTAACTGAAATGGTGATTTGCTCATGGCTTTGAGAATAGTTTGCCAAGTCATATCTCTTTCCAAACAAATGTATTGATTTGCAGTACTGAACAAAGATAATGATATTATTGGGAATGACTGATAGGATATGACCTAATTAAAGGTGATTATAATATCATGAGAGACCAAGATTCAAAACAGAAATCTGTGTGACTAAGTGATCAGTATTTTTGTACTGAAATTCTGGTTTCCTATCAGAAATCCTTGCCATTACGAAGCCATTTGTATTTCCATATTGAAATACACTTTTCAAATAAATAAATAAATAAATCTGCATTTTTAAATAACTTGTCTTGATTTATTAAAGCAGAGGGCTAAATGCTATTGTTAGCCAATGTGCAAAGCATTGTGGAAGCGAATGACATCTGCTTGAGTATCTGCCAGTGCTAATTATTAAAATTTACATGAAAATTCCCAACAAACCAGTCTCCTATCAGGCATGGCTTAAAGCCTTTCAATATGCAAGTTCAATAATTAGAGCTACATTTGCAAAGCATGGGCAATTCTCAGCTATTGGTGCACGCTTAGTTCACTGGCTAAGACGGAATTGTTTTGATAGTTGTTCTTCACTTATCAGTTCTTTTTACTTAAAATAGTTAAGCAAACTTCACAGCGCCTGGATTGAAACATCATGACTTTGCATGTTTTATTCTTTTCATAACTTACATAGTTAGTTTTGGCCAAAATTTCTGTGCTACAGTGAACTGGGATTGAAACGTTTCTGTTTGTAACTCAGAGACAATTACTCCAGACCAGTTAATTGGGTGCAAAACAAGTTAATTTCCAAAGAAATAATTTTTACTCTACTTTTAAAAATTTCAAGTTTGCAACTCTTTACTCGGAAAAATGAACAACCCTTATTCAGGATGGTATGGAAAATGCAAATAAAGCAGAGAGCAGTGATAACAAATTTAATTTGACTTGTATTTTAATGGCAGGCAAAGGAAGACAAGATATTTGATAAATTGTCTGGTCAACTTCATTTTATTTGTAAATATCCATCCATCCCTGCCATTCAGGCCTGCAGTAAATTTCAAAAACGTGCAGACAGGAGTAATTTAGGACTAGTAGTCAGGTAAAAAATGTGAACAATGATTTCAAAAAAGGCGATTGTCATTATGATTTGGAGCAAAAGCAGAATACAGAAAATGCCTAGTCCTACTCTAATCAAAATGGGCCAGGGATTGCAAATTTGCCCACAACTGCATGAGGAAATCATTGAAAGCTTTAAAAACGATGTTCCTCAAAGAAAGATTGGCATGGATTTGAATATGTCACCCTCTGTGGTGCTTGACATGATTAAAAGATTCAAGGAAATTTCAGGAGTTTCTGTCGTTAAATGGTAAGAGCGCATGCCTAAACTGAATACCCATGATTTCCAATCACTCAGACAGCACTGCACTAAGAACCATCATTTATCTAAAAGTGATATATTGACATAGGCAGAGGATTACTTTGGCAAACCCTTGTCAGGTTCTACCATACTTAGTTATATCCGCAAATGCTACCTATAACTTTGCTGTACAAAAATGAAGTCTGTGTCCATTGTCCAGAGGCACTGTCGACCTCCCTGGGCTCAGAGGCGGTTATGGACTGTCTTGCAGTGGAAACATGTAATATGGTTTTACAAATCAATACTTCAGGTCAGGAAGAAATTAATACTATGTGCTCCAGAACAAAGAAGAAATTGAGTATCCAGAATGTTACTTGTAACAACCCCCAAAGGCTTTGCTCTGGGATGGAATGAGATGGTGTCTGTGCCCATGCCAAGGGTAACTTGCACTTCTGTGAAGATGCCACTAATGCTAAAAAGTCCTCTGAGATTTTGGAGTGATATTCTGTCTTCAATACACTTTTTTCAGGGATGCCTATGCATATTTCAACCAGGCAATGCAAAACCACATTCTGTCTGCATTACAAAGGCATGGCTGCATAAGAATAGGGTGTGGATGCTTGATTGCCCTGCCTGCGATCCGACTTGTCCCTATTAAAGACTGAGTGGTGCATTTTGGAACACAAAATGGAGAACTAATGACCCCATGCTTTTGCACACCCTAGGACTTGTTTGCAGGAAGGACAGGACAGCATTACACCTGATACAATTTATCACTTGGTGTCTACAGTATCTAAGAGTTGTGAAAAGGAATAGCAACACTATACTTTATTTTCACAATTTTTGTTTTGAAATATGTTGCAAGAATCAAAATTAAATTAAGAGGTCATTTAAAAAATCAATAAAATTTATGAGGTGAAACATGAAATAATGTGCAATTGTTTTGTCACGTACATAATACAGGTCAAAGATAATTTACAAATTACTGCCTCAAATTTTTTATGTTAATGTACAGTCACAGCTCTTTCTGATTTGGAGTTGTACTTTTTAAGAGGATTTATGTTTATTTGTCTTTTGTGATACATTAGCATGTTAAGCATTCATGCCCCTTTTATCTCTTTCAATGGCTGCAATGCTGTGTTAGCTGTGCCTTATAAACGATGTTAGATAGTTGAATGGGTATCTTGTGCCCCCATAACACTTTGCCTGCTTGGTGAAAACATATCTGAATTTTGAAATCATACCTTTTTATTTAAAAAATTCATATTTAGAAATGTGGATCACATCTCTGGCCATACAGTTTACAATTTATCTCCTTAACAAGGACCAAAGCAGATGAAATACACTGCCTGGCCAAAAAAAAAGTCGCACACTCAAATATTTAGTTGGAACCCCTGTAGCTTTGATTACAGTGCATATTCGTCTTGTCATTGTTTTAACAACTATATGCAATGCCAGAACATTTATTTTTGATCAGAAATGCCATAATTTTTAGCTGAGATCTTGTCTTCTCGACATAATGGTTGAACCACTCGGTGGTCTTTCTTGAGTACATCCCAATGACTTTAATGTGTTCAAGGTCAGGACTTAGTGGTGCAAACTTGTTTGTGAAAATGATTCCTCATACTTGTTTTTGTCATTCATGGTTTTCTTTCTTAAATACAGGCCAATAACTTACCCGTTCTGAAATACTGTAACATCTTTTCCACCATCAAGGGATGCGTCTTCTGACATAATTTTTTAAGAAATGAGTAGAGAGACGCTTCATCAGTCAGGGTTAAAATGATTATTGCCAGCTGAAACATATTAATAACTGCAATAATGATCCAATTATAGAATTTGTTCATTAATTTCCAAACAGTGACTTTTTTTTTGGCCGGGCAGTGTATTTACATGCAGTTGCTCACAAGTCACTCACTGCTAAAGGCCAGCACTGATTGGATGGCAGACATATTGCTCACTGACTACAACTGATAGCCTGTGGGTGTCTGGTATGTCATTGGGAGAACCTAATAGGGCGGTGACCCTAAATGAACCTCAGCAGACTAAACCCTTCCTTTGGTGGGACAGAGCCAAATGTGTGGTCCTGCTGTGGTCTAATTATGATTTCCAGCTGATAACGTAGCCGAGGCTTTCACCTAATGTGTTTCACCCAGCCTGTATTTGTGCCTAACCCATTAGTTGACTGAGCAATTCTGCAGCTTAAAGTATACAATCAGGTTCATAAATATTCGGCCAAAGTTATTGTTTTCTACCTGTCTAGCACAGCATGTTTGAGTTAATGTTGGAAATACAGATACATTCAAAGTGCTGACTATCAACTTTGATTTAACCATTCGTTCCACAGAGTATGAACAAATGCCTCAAATATGTTAAAATTGTATATCTTGTGTTCTTTTGGGACCATTTGATAGCATTTGGTGCGATTTTGTTTTTGGAAGGGGCACAAGTGGGTGGTCAGTCTGAACATTATTTTGGACATTAAGCTTTTGGGATGCACACTGCCATCCAGTATTTTAGACGTTATGCATGTGGGATGACAGAAATAATGTGAAGACCTAGAAACCTGGTCATTGGTATGCATGATGTCCAGCACTCTGGACGTGGCTTACTGGAGCTATTTGGCTGGCATGCATAATGTACAATATTTTTGACAGGGCCTACAATCAGGTGTATTCCAACAAATAAACATGCAGTACAAAGCTTATGTGTTTTAATGTGTGCTTTATAATTAATTTCATTCCTCCAACAGGAAAAAGTTTGACCAAAACTTGAACAATGAAACAATATTTCTGACTTTCATCGACTCAGCTTTTACTTGTGGATGCTGTTGTTGTGTCTCCTTGCAGTAAATTGTGACTAATCAGAGAGGCACCGATCAGGGAAATTCTTAACTGGAAATGCCCAACAAAATGTTCATAATGTGTTTTCAGGGTATCTATGAGCCCAGACAACATAAACCTCACTTAAAACATGTCCGAAATATTCAACAATATGCAGCAAAGGGTGAAGAATATTAAAATCTATGTTGAGTGAAAAGTGTTGGAATTGCAGCAGTTTTTGTATGTGGTCCCTCTTTTAAAGGGATAAAAAGTGATTGGGTAATTAGCTGCTCAGCTGTTCCATGCCCAGTTGTGCATTATTCCCTGATTATTTCAGGTACAAGTAAGCTGATAAGAAAGTTGATCTCAAGCATGGCATGTGCGTGTTGATCATCTCGCTTGTTAACTGTCAACATGAAATTGATGGAGCTGTCACAGCTGCGAGGCAAGCCATAACTACCCTGGAAAACCAAAGCCTTGTCCAAGAGATTGTGAAATCATTAACTGTGGCCAAATTAACTATTTTTCACCATTTTAAAGAAGATACAATGTACCGGTGAGTTCATGAACACCAAAAGGCCGAGAAAACTATGGATATCTCCTATGGTAGATGACAGAAGATAGCAGGACAGCTGTCATTTTCCAGAACAGGAATCAAGAGGAGGCTGACTACAATCCAATAGGTGGGTTTGTTCGGAAGTAGACAGGTGAACACCAGATGCAGGAACTGAAGTGTTTATTTAACCCAAAACACCAGGGGAAAATTGGCAGACACGCCAGAAATAAAACACCGTGCACATGCACTGAACAAATGGGAAAGCTAAGGTACACTGCCCAAGGCAGGGGGAAACAGAGGTACACACCCCAAGAGTGGCTAAACTAGAGAAACAAAAACTGGACCTAACTAGGCTGACGAACGCACTGGGAGACTTAAACAAGGGGCAGATAAGACGTGGGCGCAGCAAAATACAAGACTCGGGAATCATACAAACGAAATACTCGGAAGGCACAAGGAGCTGAAATTTCACCATGCAGAGCTGAGTCTAGCAAAGTTCCGTCTGATGGCCCCTCCACTCTCAGCCACATATATAGTCAGAGGAGGCAGGTACTCAGAATGCAATCTCCACTGGAAACAGAAACACATGGGATTAATAAACAATTACACGAGAACCGGGTTAACAATAATGACTCGAGACGAGACGCTGAGACCATCAATAAAACTTGACAGTTTAGATTAAGGTAATCTAAACGTGATGGGTAAAAAGCACCACAAGAGAAGCAAAGGAAAGCACAGTTAATCTGGGAAAGCTTAGGCAGGAATACTAAAGCTAGAATCACACATACTCGCTAATGAGTTAATTAAGGTTAATACTATGTGACGAAATATAAAAGTATTTACAATCACCCTCAAATGAGTGCTGGTTAGTACGGGTTAGTAATTATCCTATCAGAGAACACATTCACTCAAAGTTTAGCGAGACCCTGAATTAAGCACAGGTGGAAGCAATGAATTAAATGCCAGATCCGAAACCGAAAGAGGAAACGTGATTGGACACCGAGGCGCAGGCGAGCTGTAGGCAGTCACGCGATATCACTGGAGAATGCAAATTGGGAGTGGATCATCAGACGGAAGGAATGAAAGCTGAAAAATAAAATGAAAGTAAAGCACAAGCACAAATAAACACGAGACAACACACATGAGGCAGAATCATAACAGGGTTACTTGACAGCAGTACAGTAATGATAGGGGAAGGAACCCCAGAGGAAGAGCACACAGTTCAATACAGATGTAATACGCGAAACTCGGCTGCCAATCCTTGGCCAGTGGCTTTCAGGATAATAGCCAGGTGGAGTGCAGTCTTCACCAGAGTCAAACTGTCCCACAGGAGGATTGAGTAGGTAGAGGGGACCCTGGTTCCAATCCTAATGACTGTAGAAGGATTGGGTGCTTGTACCTTGTATTGTTCAAACAACTTAACATTCTAACCATTTTTGATATTAATAATTATCAGATTTGTGTGTTTATGTTCAATAGTATTGCCAACACTAGTCCTTTTCCCAGTGTTTTTCAGGACTTTTTTTATCTCTAATTTTTCAATTCACTCATACCCAACCAGACAAGCCAATCAACTGCATAGTAAATTCTCTCGTACATCATTAGGACAATTTAACATTAAGTTTAGAGGTCCTATAATATGAAATTCAAAACCTATCATAATTAAGAATTTTACATCTGTTCCAGTCTTAAAAAGTTGACTGAAATACCTTCTATTAAATAGACCAGTTAGTGCCTCAAGTTAGTGAAATGTTACGCATGAAACATATTCTAATCTAATGCCATGTTGGGTTTACTGTGAGGAATTGACATATAGGTATAGGAAAACATATTTTTATTTGTGTGTATAGAGATTTTGTAGATATGTATGTATTTGTGTGTAAATACATGTGTATGTGTATGCATTTACATGTATGTGTATATATAAGTGAGTATGAAATGTATTGACGCGAATAGTTGTATAGATGTATGAAATATTTTGTATACTCTTGTTTACATGTATGCTGCTGCTCGCTTTCACCAGTGATTAAGTGTGAAGTTCTGAGCAGAGGCCTTGAATAGGCCCTTTGGGTCTCTTGCCTTCGCTTGCACCTTGTTGTTTTTATTTTTTTTGGAGTAATTTTCTGTTTTCTTTTATTCTTTTGGTGCGAACTAATAAACCTAAACCTAAACCTACCTTACAAATTTGACAAAGGAACAGACTTAGAAAGGTTGGCAAGAGCTCAGTCCCAATCCTGGACCCTAATTAGGCTTGGGAGCTTGTTCCAACTAAACTGGATAGAAGAAGTGACTTGAGTTGGGCTAAGTTGAACATGGTCCCAATCCTGAACCCTGAATAGCTTTTTAGCCCGCTTGGCCCCAAGGCCCAACGGGCTTATGCTGTGCTTGGGGTCCCAAGTGGTGGTCTGTTGTGTCAGTGCATAAACTTTTGGGCTTGTCTGCCCTCCAGTGCCTTCAGTTTTTGAGCTAGCCTCTTGATATTATGTATGTGAGTTTATGACCATAAGGTCTCGGTCGAGTTCGATTTTTGGCCCAATACTTCGGCCAATAGGGGGCACCATCCTTGCAGATTCGGGCCAAGTGGGCACAGTGGCATTGCCACTATTTTTTGAGGTTACTGAGTAATGAGGAAAGCTTCAGCAAATTGCTGACATTAAAGATTACATTACACTTAATGAAGAATACTAACTGGAATACTAACTGGTTCGAAGCACAAATAGCAAATTAAAATCCAACAAGTTGCAACTCAAAGCAGGGATTTAACCCCTTACGACTCCGATGGCCCGTATACGGGCCCATCCCGGAAGTTAAAAACAAAAGATTTAATTTTACCTTGAGTACTTCCTTTATAGACATTTTAAGAAAATGTTACCAGAGTGGTAAGGGTTTAAATACATATCAGAGAGACATCAGGACATCAGAATGACATTCACATGAGGTATGTGACAGAAAGCCATATTAGAATTTGAAAAAAAAAAAAAACAAACCTGCATAGTGCTGGAACATCATCATACGTATAGACAAGTGAGTTAAAGATCAACTTACTCCAGGATGATGGACAGAGAAGTGTATGATAAGGAAGTTTTCAAGATCCAAAGCATACCACTAAATCAATGAAGCATGGTGAAGGTAGTGATATGACATTGGCATGGTCTGCTGCCAAAAGCAGCGGGATGAATTCTGAATTGTATATGGTCATATAATCTGCTCAGATTCTGCTAAATGCTTCCACACTCACCCCAGTGCAGATGGAATATGACCTTAAGCATACTGTGAAAGCAACCCAAGGCTTTTTCAGGCAAAGAAAAGGTTCATCCAGGATGGCCAAGTCAATCCCAAAACCTGAATTCAATTGAGCATGCATTTTACTTGCAGAAGGCAAAACTGAATGGAGAATATTCAAGAATATGCCAAAGCTGCAGGACAGCAGCAGATAAGGCCTAAGTCATTGATTGAGGGAAGAATGACTAAGGGAAGTCATTGATTCAGCCAAGCATTAAAAATGATAAATGTATGTTTATTTGTCTAAGACTTTTGATCCCCTAGAATTGGGTGGCCATGCATTAACCCCTTGACGCCTGAATTTATACACAGTTATTTTAAAAAAAGAAGTTTTTTTGCATTCAAGCAGATGCTAAATTGGATGCATTCTGAATGGAAATGGTTCGCCACAAATTTGCAACAATAGGCGTCAAGGGGATAAAAATGGCTGTAATTCCTGCATTTTTTTACACAGTACTTCTGAAAAACCGTTAAATTATATCTTAAACTCTACAATTTGAACAGGTCTTCATTGTTTTGATTTCAAATTCTGGTTGCTCACAGAGGCAAAATTGTGACAATTGTGTCACTGTTCAAATGCTGAATACAGCCAATGTACAACCCCAACTCCAAAATAGTTGGGACAAAGTGTAAATTGTGAATAAAATCAAAATGCAATGACTTTCAAACCACATGAGGCAATATGTTTTTTACAACAGAACACAGATAACATTTGAAATGTTAAAACTGAGACATTTTACATTTTTATCCACAAAAAGAGCTTATTTAAAACTTTCTGGCTGCAAGTAATTAAGTTAACTGGCATCAGGTGTGTAACATGATTGGCTATAAAAGGGATGTGTTTGAGAGGCTGAGTCTCTCAGAAGTAAAGATGGCCAACGGCCCTCCAACTTGTGAAGGCTTGCGTAAAAAAAAAATTTTAAAAATTGCGGAATACTGTCCGCAACCCTGACGGGTCCACATTTCAAATTGTTTTTGGAAACTGTGGACGTCGTGTCCTCCGGACCAAAGAAAAAGAACCATCCGAACTGTTATAGGCGCAAAGCCAAAGTTCAAAAGCCAGCATCTGTGATGGTATGGGGGTGTATTAGTTCTCAAGGCATGGGCAACTTACACATATGTGAAGGCACCATTAATGCTGAAAGGTACATACAGGTTTTGGAGCAACATATGTTGCCATCCAAGCAACGTCTTTTTCATGGACGCCCCTACTTATTTCAGCAAGACAATGCCAAGCCACATTCTGCACGTGTTACAACAGCATGGCTCCGTAGTAAAAGAGTGCGGGTACTAGACTGGCCTGCCTGTAGTCCAGACCTGTCTCCCATTGATATGTGTGGCGCATTATGAAGCGTAAAATACGACACCGAAGACCCGGACTGTTGAACAACGTAAGCTGTACATCAAGCAAGAATGGGAAAGAGTTCCACCTGAAAAGCTTCAAAAATTGGTCTCCTCAGTTCCGAAACGTTTACGGAGTGTCGTTAAAAGGAAAGGCGATGTAACACAGTGGTAAAAAGGCCCCTGTGCCAACTTTTTTGCAATGTGTTGCTGCCTTTAAATTCTAAGTTAATGATTATTTGCAAAAAAAAAAAAAAGTTTCTCAGTTTGAACATTAAACATCTTGTCCTTGCAGTGTATTCAATTGAATATAAGTTGAAAAGGATTTGAAAATCATTGTATTCTGTTTTTATCTACGATTTACATAACGTGCCAACTTCACTGGTTTTGGGTTTTGTAGATAAAAATTGTGATGCTGGAGCAGTTAGTCCACTTAGCATAGCATTACTAATAATGTAAGTTCAGCATATAGTTCACATATGGCAGAAATGTAACAAGACAGAGGAACTAACAGTCTCAAAAAGTCACGCATTGAGCTTTCAAGCGTGTTTTTAAAGGGCTTTCACTCAAGGATATTGTTTTTACTTTTTTACTTAAAAAGAATTTCTTGTTTGTACTCAAAATTTATTTATTTAATCTATAGACTGGTAAAAAGGTTTCAGCTCAGCAGTGATTGTATTCCACAGTATAAGGTGTCCTGTGTCCTGCAAATAGTTGATTTATGAAGAGTGAATATGATCTAGTATATGCCTGCATTATTTTAATAGTTTGAATTGAATTCAAAGCACTGTTTTTCCTCCTTGGCCTCCAAACTGCAGCAGAATTATCCACTGTAATCATACTGCCATTGCTTTGTCCTCCATAGAGCATGGTGTGGCACTTAAACTACATCTCTGTAGAGAAGAATAATAAAGAAAGAAGGAAACAAATTGTGCAGTTGATGTTTCAAAATCTTTACTGCTTTGATATCATTCATTGGAATGAATTTTCCCAATAGAAATGTTTCAATATTCTTTACTGCCCTGGCGTTTTTAGGGAAAACTCTTTTCAAATATTACCCTTTGACTATTGAACTGCATTCTAATATTTATTTATGTAGTCATGCATGTGCATTATTTTCCACTTCAAATTTGACTGACCCATTGAATTTGGGATTACAAATAAGGGGTTATGGTATATATTATTGTTTATTTCTTACAGCTGTTGGATGTATAGGAGAAGAGCAACCCAGATTGAGGAGCTGAATAACATTAACCCCTATGCACTGAAGCCAAATACAGAAATTAATGCATTCCTCTGTTTAAGTCTTCAATTCAGCATCACAGAGTGTGGGGAAAATAACTTAGATAAAACAAGACACTTCAGACATTTAGAATACCATATTATTTCAGTTTATTTTCATAATTCTAGATCAGAATGAGGGCAGCAAACACAAAAATGTCTTCATGAAAATTCATTTTTGAAATTGTAAAAAAATACTGAGTATTCAAAATGGCTCGAAGGTAAAACAATACATTTAAGGAATCATAAACTCCTTGACTATAAGTGTTTTTCATCAACCAGCACACATACTTAATAATCAACAGCTTATTTTACAGTCAGAATGTTTACCCTGTTAGAAAACAGTGCGCTGTTACCACCTCTGAGCACACAAGCGAAAAGCAAGCTTGTATAAAAACTTTCCATGCCCTATAAGGAGCAATTATACTGTAACTCACTAACACGTAATATCAAAAAATACCTTTATATTTACAAAAAAAAAGATATTCCACCATCAGGGCAAAGTAGGCAATATCTTACCCTAGATTGAGCTGAAATCGGTGGTTCAAACATAACAGCAGACATACTGTCCTCGGACTGTCCACGTAAGAACATGTTATAAGCCTAGACATTCTATTTTTGTGTCGCCTGCGGAGCATAGCGGCACATAGGGATCACTTTGTCTGGCGTCTGTCTGTCCGTCTGTCTGTCCGGTAGTCACACTTTCAGTTGGTAGTCACACGCGATTTAGAAGATAACTGACCACTGATTGCAGCCAAGGATGTGTCTACATGAAAATCAATGGTAGAGCACTAAGTATTTTTAATATTTGTTAGCTAAAATGTACAAAAGAATGACATAGTATCAATAACATTGAATTTTTGCTTGAAAAAAAAATACTTTTTTCAGTAATAAATGGCCAAACCTTGGGGCTAATATGGCCAGTTTTGCCAACGTTGCGACTTTCTCGCTAAATTTGGCGACTTTCCAGATCATCTTGGCGACTCTTTTTCAAAAGAGACTAGCGACAAATCCAGCGACTTTTCCTGTTATTTTTGGAGAGTTTTCTGTTGTTTTGGAGACTGACCTGAAAGCACTTTGCGTTCTACTGTCCTGAACTAGCAGCGGGTGCCGTGAGCCCCTCCCCTGTCGGAAATAGCTGAAAAACTGGAAGATGCGCGTAATATGAATGAAAAGAACAGTGTTCAGTGTTCCCCCCCCCCTCCCCCCTGCTGAACAAAATAAACCACGTCCCCCCCCGCTCAACAAAATAAAATGCCCCCCCCCCCCCCCCCAAGTAAACAAAAATGAAAATTGGCAACACTGATTATGGCTTTAGCTTGCTGCTACAATGGTGTTACAACCCCCACAGGCCTAGGGGTGCAGGGGGGGTAGGTAACTGGATGTTAAAAATTGGTAAGAACCGAGAGATGTTTAGGATGTAGTGATGGAGTAGAAATAATAATACAAGGGGACAAAGTAGCAACTCAGTGCACAACGGTTTACTGTGGTGTAAGACAGACTTAAGAAAACAGGAACAAACAAGACAATACAGACTCTCACAACCAAGGTCAAGGGACGCTGGATGTTGCCAAAAGAAACAACAAAAACAAACTAGCTAAGATAGACCAATCTAACCTAGTGCATCAAGTACACAAAACAAAAGCCTACCTACACTAACTAGCATTATAAGTACAGTGGTTGGCAACCACCCCTAAAGGCTAGTGGGTCTATACATTGCAAATCCTACGGGCATATGTACAGGAGCCCCCAGTCTTACCTGTCCCAGGACCTGGAAGTGAACACAAAGCAAACAAAATACAATCAAATGAATAAGGGGTAACAAAGATAAAATTAAGATACGGGCAGTTCGCACTAACAATACAAAATCAAAACAAGGCAAAAACTGCGGAATAGCAAACAATTCAGGATTTTAAACACTGTGGTAGATCCAGGTTGGTTGACTGTTGGATGACATGGAAGCTTTGGATTGGTTAAAGTGGAACTGGGAAGGCTGTGGTTGGTGGAGGCGGGACTTGGATGATGAAGATTGACAGGTCGCACACAAATGAAGATGGGGGCAGATAAGGGCAAGCAAGTCAGACATACATAGCACGTAACAAATGGAGACCGATTTTTTTGTTGTGATAGATAATTCTTTTCGACAGCTGGGTGGGTGGTATTAACAAATATGTGAAGCTGTTTGCAGATCAGGTTTGGTTGAAGAGCATAATTCATACAATTTCCTGGCAACAGTGGTGGGACTTGAAATGTCTGTATTCTATATAGTTTAGGGACACTGCTTACTCATGAATGTTCAATATACATTTCACATCTATTCCATATTGATAGGATTCTGCAGCTGAATGCGTCAGTTGAGCAGGTCCATATTTGCTGTACCTCTGTGCAAATGGATCAAGGAAAACTCAGTGTGATCCCCATTGAAGAATATTATAGGCACTAAGTATCATGACCATTCTCAGCTGAAAAAAGGTTATACGTGTCGGTATGTTATTGAAGCTGCTAAGAATTAAGAAATAGGTAAGTAACCAGAGTTTTAAGAAAATAAATATATGCACTGTTGTCAATACATATCATCACTTTAAACATGTATTGGAAAAATTCAGGTAGCACTTGATGTCAGGTGTCCAATGACTCTCCCAGCGAAAATTTGTGCACTGTCCCAAAACCATTTTTGTCTCTGCCCCACAACTGGGCTTGCAGCACGATTGCAGCGAGAGCCATCCTTCACCCATTACATAGGTTCACACATGCTGCTGCTGATGGGATCTGAACTACAGTACAAAAACATCAAAGCACAGAAGCTGTACTGCAGGTAGTGTCATGCGCAGTCTAACTGTGACCATAATCAACAAACCGGGCCATTTTTATTCATGAAACTAATAAAGCTTAACCTGCCTGTAAGACAGTTATACAGACAGGATGGCTGGTTGTGAAAAAAAGTGAAGATAAAAAAGCCTTTTCATAAACCATAAAATATCCCATTTACCATATCAAGGCTCACCAGGGCTCCTATTTATAATACAGATATGATTTCTAATAAGGGTTATAAACCAGGAAACTCAAAATATACATAAGAGCAATGAAACGGTGTGCCCTTTCCAATCACTAACAGGCATAAAGTCAAGGAATTGAATTATAATTTTTTTCTCCCTTCCCATACCCATAGAAATGTCATATATTAAATACAGCATCCTTTGCCACATGCTGTTCTTCGCAGTGGGCAAGCATGAGGTAACAAGGCAAGAAGTAACACTATAGGTGTAAATATGAGAAAATACACATAAGCAATGGAAGATCTGCCTCCCAATAGAATGTACTTCAACTGAATGGCCCAGACAAACTTTTGGAAGAAAGTGCTTTGCTTTGTTTTACATTATCTAGAGGACCATGGCATATTTTATATTTTGTTTGTTATTGTTCATTTTCTATCCATGAGCAACAGATTCAGCAATGTACCATATACACTTTGGACTCATAAGTGAGAATACTTCATAAGCGAACAAGCTCTTTGATTGTACAAGTATTCTTTCAACATCATGGAATACACACCCACACTATACCTGCAAAACTACAATATTAACCTATATCTAGACCGGGCTTTTTGGGGCTTCCTCTATATAGTCCGCCATCTTTGATTTTATATTTATATATAATTTATAATTATATATAAACTTAAATATAAAGGAATAAGTATATGTTAAAAAGAAAATCTGGAAACTACATTGATGAAACCAAAATCAGCCATTTGTTGTCAGACATACCTGTTAGAAAACTGTTGCTATGGAAACGGCGAAGATGGTGGACTTCACTTCTTGGTATAAAATTGTTCCCAAACAAGTTTTAGGAAAAGTCACTAAGTTTGGTGGTCCTAGTGCAAGCTGTTCAGAAATGATTCAAGGTGAAAATTGGCGCGGACATAAACGGGGGGGGGGGGCTTTTTAAGTTAGTTTCCCCTTAGTTTAGGATTGAAACTGAACAGTAAAAAATCATTCCTGTGGCCGGTATGTAAGTGTTTATTTGATTGGACACAATATGTGAATCAGCAGCAACTATAATGCATTGGTTATGCACATGTATTCAAAGGCAATTTGCAATTATTCCTTAAATTTTAACTAAGAAGGCGCCCTATTTTGACAACCTAAATGCAGTCAGCAAGCAGAAGTGCTAATGATATTACAGCTCAAAACTGGTCGTGTCTTACTCTATTTTGGTAATTTTGTGACAGGAGACGATAGTGCAACTGTGGCACTGTTGACAAAAGGGTTGGACTAAGATAAATTATTTCCTGTGGGTGTGGTGGGGGTTTGGTTTCATTAAGGCTATTGAGATCAGCCTCTGTCATTTCCTTTAAAATCAGTGTGTTATTGCCACAGAGCAGTGGCAATTTTTCTGTTGAAATACGAGCATGCCAGTGGAAGACACAGCTGTCTCTAAAAAGCGGAGAACGAAGGGTTTACCACTGTGGTTGTTTCAGCACCAAGGACATGAACTGCGACTGATCTAAAAAATAATCAATCAATTAACTAAGTAATACATTACTTATAAACCAAAAATAATAATAATGTTTGCAAAATTGTTTGCATTAACATGAGTAATCCCAGGCGCAGTGACGCGGCTCTAGGCATAATATTAATCAAACGTGCAAGGAACAATACAAACGCACAGAGTAAAATACAGTAAATAAACCATCAACACACATTTTGTCCACAACTACAAAATATTTTAAAAAATTGAGTTTTCATTGAACATTCAAGATCTTATTTCTACAGGAAACTGTTTATCCTCGCAGCTGAGCAATTGAAGGAGTCAGCTGCAATTCATAAAGGTTTTCTTTCATTGATATATTCTCGTAACAGTTCAATACAATAGCACAGCTCAGAAATCCTTACCTAATTATGGACCACAGACACTCAATTGTTAATTGTTTTAGGTTATTGATTTTAGAATGACAAATGTGTCCCTTTTCACCATTTGTTTAGTTTGCTAGCAGTTCTTTTGAATAAACAAATTGCCAGCCTCGCAGTTTTGCCATTAAATGCTTTCAGTTGGAGAGAACATTGCATGTATTAATGTATACAATCGCATTATATCAAGTGCTTTCCTGTGACTGTTTTTCTTTCTCCGTCGGTGCCTGTCATTCCCTGGGTGTGCCTGAGACCCCGAGCACACACAGAGTTTGTGTCTATCATGGATTTAGGTCAGTTCATCAGGTAATGCCTTTTGTATGAAAAGATGTGGGCCTCTTAAACCGTATGTGAAATGGCATTTGTGGTTTTAAGACAAAGGTGAGACTGAAGTTCTTTATTATTATCCCCCAAACAGAGAAAATATTCATGTGAGTGCAAGTATCCCGTCACCTGCCCAATCCAATTAGACCCCACAACTATTTTTGTTGCAAGTATTTATAGGGCAGGCCAAGTGCACAAAATTAAAGCTCAAGAAGGGAAAGAAAATGATACAAATTTGATGATACAAATACATATAATATCAAAAGAGGGCTTTATTACTTAAGAAAAAACAAAGTCAGTTTCCTCTAAATGATTGTAGAAATCTAAATCATTGGTCACATTAAAAATGGAACACAAACATTTAATAGAACAAAGACTGAAATTACATTGTAGTTCTATTCGTTAAATATAAAACCTGGATTTGGTGCAGTTAAAATCCTTACATTTTTTTAAATGTTTTTTTTTTTTACAGTAGAAATATTGTTTCCTGGACTCATAATGCCAAAACTAAAATGTCATCTAGTTTCCATGTGTACCAGAAAGCCTAATTGTTCGGTGTGTTTGTATTTTTGATATATTAATAACATGTTAAGAAAATCTCCATTCACTGAATGAAACAGATTTATCTGTCATTTAGCTCATAATCCTCCTTCACTTATGACTTTTTCTTTGCTGGATAATCAGATGATCTTTTTGTGAAGGATTACAATTCCCATCAGACAAAGCAGTAATTTGCGGCATCGTTAAACTCCAGATCAGCCGCGTAGCTTGAATGCCCTTGTGTGAAGGGTTGGGCTAGATAAGCACCATCAAGGCTGGCGACACGGTGAAGTGCAAGGGAGGGGGGCAGGTTTCAGGACACAGGAGTCAGCACAGCTGGTGTCCACCCTGACCCAGAAAATGATTCTTCATTCAATTCCACAGAAAAAATATGAGCAGCACAAAGAGCACAATTGCTGCATCACCAGTTTCCAGGATCCACATATAGAGATCCACCACTCAAAAATTCACACCTTTCAGTCTCCCCATCACCTATATTTAAAAAACTACAACAAAAAATTATGTAATGCTTTATTTTGCAAATTATAATGAAAAAAGATGCTTATTTTGAATCTGATGACCACTATGGACTCCACTGAAGTTGACATATTGCAAATTTAGGACAAGGATGATGTGGCGAGTTGCAATAATCAGGTAATGTGAAACAGGTGACGTTAAACCAAGCGGCAACCTCCAGGGCTGAAGAGTGAGGCCAACACTGAGTGCCAAAAACTGCAGTCCTTGAATGGCCACTTGAGGCTGTCTACAAAAGCAAGTCAATCCCCTAGACTGTATGAAAAGATGGACGCAGCACCCGGGTCTGAAAATTTAGGCCTATGCGGAAATCTCTAAAAATGG
The DNA here is from genome assembly GCA_029721435.1 of Gymnothorax reevesii. Taxonomy (NCBI): domain Eukaryota; kingdom Metazoa; phylum Chordata; class Actinopteri; order Anguilliformes; family Muraenidae; genus Gymnothorax; species Gymnothorax reevesii. The sequence goes on from CM056575.1 coordinate 78,556,525, forward strand.
CATTCCTTTTAATGGCCAGCAGATGGCGATATTGGTGGTTGCAAAAAGAAGTTCAATGCTGAAGAACTCTATGAGAAAATGACCCTACCACTTTATTTTATGGTATCTATCGCAGGTGTAATGCAAATAGAAGCCACTAGATGGCAGTATTGAACTTTTCTTTTGTTAAGCCCAGACTGGAGCTAAGTTCGGACATGTCCTGGGCATGTCTGAGATGAAATGTCCCATAAAATTATAAAAAGGTCTAAAAGGAGGGAGGGGTCTGCAAAAGAGTATATAAAGAGTCAAATTAAGAGAGTAAAGTAGTAGGAGAAATTGCAAGTCGAAGGGTACATTTGACCAGACCTGTCACTCTTTTCAAGACCTGTGAAGCTTTTTGTGGATTTTTGCCTCTGTTGGAGCATTTTCCTCACCCGGAACATCACCAAGCAACCCAACCCAAGGGACTGTAAATTTTTTTTTTCTTGTATATATCAGTCTTGGTCAGTAGAGTAGATAGTAGATTAGTTAAAAGTCTTTGTATAATTAAATGTGTTTAAGTTTTAAAATTGTGTCTTTCATCCCTTGCTGTTGTATATGTAATAACAAATTGGGGCCATAAGACAGGTCTCCTTCGATATATCGTGATGTTCATTTTTGTAAATAATGGTCCCAAATAGACTATAATAAAGGATAAAGCCAGAATATGCTTTAAGGGCTTGACTATCCTCTGGTCCTTGTCAGATACGGTCAGATCCCCCGGTAGATCCTCCCTGGATGTTCAATTCACACTCACGTCCAATAGGAATCACATCCGGTTTCAAAATGACAAAATGGTGCTGTTCAAATTGCCAAAATCAAGGTAACATACCAACTAAATGGTATGTTGAAATGGGTGATGTCACGGTTGCTTCGTCCATGTTTTTACACAGTCTATGGTCAATCCTCACTGATCCCCATGTTAAAAAGCCCAACTTTGCAGCAGAAATAGACGTCTTTACTGCCTGGTTCAAAAAATGGTTTTAGTTTCTACAGCTAATTTTCCCCTTCATGAAAACTGAGGGGGGTTGGGTAAATTTCAAGATTACTCTCACAATTTAAATTATATTTAGGCTGTAAGTTCTGCATAACTAAATTGTTTGAGCAGATATAGACGACTGCGGACATGGAGCTGCTCTATTTATGCATGTTGTTGCACAATGCTATCACTGGGTCATACACCCGAAAACAGTTTTTGAATATTCACAAGGAAACGGTGCTTGTAAAAGATTTATAATATGGACGAGTTAAGGGGGCCATCTACCTTAAAATCATGAAAAATCTGAATTTTTTTTTTGTTTTGCTGGTTTTACATCCTTGTTAACTATTTTACCCTTATCATCTTTTGACAGGTTCCCGACAAATTTATTGAAAAAAAATCAGGTTTATATTGGGTTGTCAGGAGAAAAAAATCATATAGCTTACACCTCCTTTACAATTGATCGTACGGGCTTCTACGGCCAGCCTGCGGCCAAAAATGGGGGATTTTGGCTGCGTGCTGCACGATGCACGCACAATGTCTGCTGCGATTAGGGTGCCCGTAGACTGCCGTGGACTGCCCGTACGGCCAAATTTTGGAAAACCTGTATGCAGGTTTTTTCCACGGGGGCCGTACGGATCAGTCACCCGTGGCCAGGACGCAAGAGACAAGTACTTTACAAGTTTTTTAAAAGTACGAGAGACGTAGTTCGATACAGGGAGTTATTTTAGAAAAAAAACCGCACGGCATAAGTAAGTTAAAAGTACTTTTCCCGTACTGCTATTGACCCTCACTCCAAGTACAATTTTAAATTACTACTCGCAAGACAAACGTACGGTACACACATGAGCATCGTACATGCAAAGAACGATAAACATACTTGTTCCGTAAATTATTAGCGTGTACAGTACGTCAGAAGTAAGGAGCACGTAGCAAACGCCTCCTTGAAAGCCAGGGTTTGACCCAGTATCTCCTCCGTCTTCTCCTCATCTGTCGTCGATATATCAAGAGCACCGGGGCATCTTGTTCCATTCTTCGTTCCCTCTGACGCTCAACCAATGGATTATTCATGATCTCGATGATGTGATGGAGGTTAATTGATGATGTAAAAATTGTAGCAATTTTTATAGGATCCCCAGACCGTCACAGGACCCGTTGATGCCTTGATGAACAAGTACTTGTATCCTGCAATTATCGCAAGTTATGCTTAAGTCACTGGCACTTTTCACTTACAATCACCAACAGGCACGTGTTTCGTACATCTCCCGTACTTGTATCGTGCATGCCATGCACGTAACTCTTGCGTTACCAGCATGTCACTTGCCACCATAAATTGTCCATGATCGTCACGGGAGCAGTAGCTATCGCAAGGCAATCGAACGAAGCACGTATTGAACAAGTACTTCACACTTTCAACCAGTTAGGAAAACCACGAGCCAAAAGATCGGTCTAAGGCTGGAATTCGATCGTAGCCACAAACTGATCGCAGGGCACATAGAACCCGTATGATCGTACGGGCAAATGTAAACAAGTTATTAACAATGTTTGTTTGCAAAACTTTAAACCAGCAACTTCCTCAACTAATTTCCATGCAGTTTTCACCACTTATCTCCTAATTCCCTGAAGATTCTTCTTAGAACTAAATCTAATTGCATAAAACGAGCCTTATATAAGATCAACTCTGATTAGGTCCTCAGTCTACAGCATGTGTGGCATGAGCCTGGCCTCGAACAATCAGAGCACAACTTCAAAATACAGCCAGCCTCATCTAGCAAAGTGAATATAGGTGGGTACGGCAAAGTGAAAAAAGGACATTATTGGCCATAAAAGATTAAAGGATTTACTGAGAAGAGCTAAATTCGCAGCAGAGGAAAAAAACTAAGCCAAAGAGGACAAAACCTATGGTGCTAGAGCTTTTGAATATGTCCTCTGCCTTGAAATATGAGAGTAAATATCTATTGAAACATCTCATGTACTATCAAATGGATTTTTCTGAATGGAAAAAATTGCGTGTGCCTCCCATACTTTTGGAACATTTTTCTCAATTATTTCCCAATGCAATTGTCTCAAATTTGGAATAGTGATAAATTAATCTTGGCTGAATGTCGCGACAAAGAGTTTTTTTCATTAGGGCCTGAAAGTTTTGAGATGGAGGAGGGGGAAAAAATGTAGGGGTCTGCTCTATCCATGGTAAGGTAAACATCATAAACATCATTATGAAAAGGAAAATACAAGAAATAACTGTGGTCATTAAAAGCCTTTTGTAAAAGGTTGCAAACAAATATCTGCAATAGCAACTGAGAAAAGCTTTCCAAATAAATATCGCCAAAAATTCAGGATGGCCACCATTGCCATGGTGACCGAATGTTGACTTTCATTCAAAATATGATGAATCATTATTTTGGTCATTCATGAGTATTAACCAATATATAATAGCAGGAAAAATAACCCTTATTAACCCAATAATCTCATGGTTGATGGCTCCGATAAGTCCCATCACTGTTTCCCTCAACCAACCCAGCTGTGCAAACTGCTTTATATACTTGCCCACAGTATGTATCCAGCAGTTAAGAAAAATTATTTTTTGCGACAGAAAAAATAGTTGTCCTTTGTTGCAAGCACTTCAGCTATTATAAATAGCAAGTTCTGAAGCAAAAATTCAACATGGTATTGATAATATGTCATTCTACTATAGTCTGCAGATATTAAAAATGCATGATTCACAACCATTTATTTATGCATAGGTTGGTCTCTCAAAGAATTCAGTGGTCTCTTGAATCCTCACACGATCTCTCACTGAATTCCAGTCACTGTAATGCTTGCTCAGACTTATCTGTGTAAACCACAGTTTATATAAACTGGGTTATAAACTGCTGTCATAACATCTTGGCAACAGTGGTTAGCACTGCTGCCTCACAGCAAGAAATTTGTGGGTTTGAATCCGGCCTGGGGCCTTTCTTTATGGAGTTTGCATGTTCCCCGTTTTCGCGTGGGTTTCCTCCAGGTACTCCAGTTTCCCCCACCCACAAAAACATGCCTCATAGGAACACTCCAACCAGTACCCCTGATCAAGAAACTGGCTTTAGAACTGGAGTTGGTCCCCGGGCGCTGCTCTGTGGCTGCCCACTGCTCCTAACTATAGGATGGGTCACATGCAGAGGACAAATTACCCCACGGGGTTCAATAAAGTATATCTTATCATATCTTACCTCACCAGAATTGTCCCGGTAACGTTACTCATTAAATCAAGAGCAGTTGCAGCTGCTTTGTTTGCAGGCTAACTTTGTTGAGTAGCTACCTGCTTTGTCTCTACCGCTCTGCTGCTCTGCCAGAGAGGTGCACAACTCGCAAGCGGTGACTGCGGTAGGCAACTGAAAGGGGCACAGCAATGGATGACGGACAGGAAGCTCGGCAAATCATTTTATTCGGACCGAAGAAAATTATTGGTCAGACTTTTATCAGAAGAATTGAAGTATATGAGAATTGAATATCGATGAGTTTCAACACCTGGTGGATTTCTTTTACATTTTAGTGTGCCATACACTTATTAGGAGCATTTTAAGATTTTAAGAAAAGTAGGAATAGCTTTAAAGACCTCAATCAGATCACCCCTAAGTCTCCTTTTCCTAAGACTAAAGCGATGAGGGATCTTCAGCCTCTTCTCATAGCTTTCATCTTTTATACCTGGAATTAGCTTAGTGGCTCTTCTCTGAACTTTTTCTAGAGCCTCGATATCTTTCTTAAAGTATAGTCTCCAGAACTGTACACATTACTCCAGATGTGGTCTGATGAATGTGTTGTACAAAAAAGCATCACCTCCTTAGATTTATACTCAATAGTTTTGGCAATGTATTCCAGCATCCGATTGGCTTTTTTAACTGCTACGGCACAATGCCTAGAACCTGTGAGGGTTTGCTCAACAATCACTCCCAGATCTTTTTCATGTGGAGCACATTCCAGTTTTAAACCTCCCATGAAGTAATCCCGTCTAATGTTTTTTATTACCTACATGTACAACTTTCCATTTCACTGCATTAATTTTCATTTGCCAGATTTCTGCCCAATTCTGGATTCTATCCAAATCATCCTGAATCACTTTAGTGAACTCTAAACTATTTGCCAAACCTCCCAATTTAGTATCATCAACAAATTTAAGTAATTTGCTCTCAATATTCCTATCAAGATCATTAATATAGATGAGGAACAGCAGGGGTCCCAACACCAATCCCTGGGGACGCCACTCCCCACCATACCTAGCTCAGATGACATACCACTGACCACCACTCTGTGTTCTGTCCTGTAACTAGTTTTGAATCCACTTCAGAATGCCTCCTGTAACTCCAATGGAGCTCATTTAAAAAAATTAGCCTCTTATGTGGTACTGTATAAAATGCTTCCTGAAAATCCAAATAAATGAAGTCATAAGCCCTGCTCTGGTCATATGTCTTGGTGGCCTCTTCAAAAAATTCCAGGTTTGTCAGGCATGACCTTCCCTTACAGAAACCTTGTTGGCTATCCCTGAAGATATTATTACATTCAAGAAATAGGTCCAGCTCCTCTTTTATGGTAGATTCCAGTTTTTTGCATGCAATGCAAGTTAAACTGACTGGACTGAAATTTCCTGGCTCAGTACAGTCCCCTTTCTCAGATATTGGTATTATATTGCCCTGTTTCCAATCATTTGGTATTTCTCCAGTTTCTAAAGACCGTGTAAAGATGGAGGATAGCGGCTTAAAGATGATCTCACTAACTTCCCTGAGCACTGTAGGATATAAGCCATCAGGACGAAATCTTATCTGCCTTTAGTTTATGCAACTTGTCTAATACTTTGTTATCAGGTGTCGCCCATCCGGCTTGAACAGGTCACCCCTGCCCCATAAGTTGTTTCAGTGCCCCATAAACCTATACCCCTCTTTCCTACACCAGGTTCGTAGCCACATGTTAAACCCCAAGATAAAATTCTGCTTCCCTCTGCTTGTACGCGGTACCAGTAGAATCCCGGAGAAAACTACCATGGAGGATCTGCTCATAAGCTTTCCAGCTAATTCCACAAATTTGCCCCGCAGAACCTCAAACCTACCCTTACCTATGTTATTTGTCCCAACATGGACCATGACAACTGGATCCCTCCCCGCTCTGGCCAGGAGCTTGTCCACACGCTCCAGGAGGTCTCCTACCTGGGTACCAGGCAGGCAACACACCGTACGAGACTCCTTGTCGCGTGAACAGACTAAACTGTCTATTCCTCTAAGTATTGAGTCCCCCACTATCACTTAACTGGCCCTGAACGTCAAGGATCTTGCACTCCAGATGCTCAATTAGCTGGCAGCAGAGGCAGACAAACCCACCCTGCCCAGATAGCATACGGATGTGGGCCACATCAGGCAACGATCCGGCACTTTTGGCATTCTTTTGGCCCAGACAAAATAGATGTGAGCCTAAAGTAGCCCATGTGGTAAATGCTGAATTCGGTTCGCTTATCACAAAATAAATATGCCCTCAATTGGCAAATATTTGGCAGAGTGACAATTGTCAGTCTGTCAGTGAACCAAAACTGGCCTCACTCACCCTAGATAACAAAGAAATTTACCTTTGCCGAGACAGAAGCTCAGGAACCACAATTTATTAATTCATCAACGTGACAAGCCCTAAGCAGCAGTCACAATTGAAACCGTGGGGAAACTATGTAAATGGATAATAAGCCTCTTTTAACAGGGGCATAGTTTCAGTTAACAGAAATGAAATACCAAGTTGAGACAAACTCTATATGTAATAAGCACTCCTAATAAGCCGACTTGAGTCTATCTAATCCCAATACTATTAATATACTAACCAAAAAATATCACAGGGCTTAGCTGAGAACCTAGATAAAACAGACTGGCTGCAACGCCTAGGAGAAACTGGAGGAGGGAGGAGACAGAGCACTTTGGTAAACCTTACCATTTAAACTCCAACCAAACAGAATGGACAACTCAAGTGACTGCTGCCCCACTAAGTAAAAACTAAATCTCAGATCCCCAGCCAAAAAATGCAATCAGTAACTATCTAGCTAGCTAGCCACAAATACAACCAATGGTAACTGAGAAAAGAGTAAAGCCCCGGTTCTCTTTAATTAAAATGGACCGAATAAACAAGTCGTTTAATATGTGGGCGAAATAAACGCGGTATCTCCCCCAACAAGCTTGTTACTAAGCACTTAAACAAGCAGTTAAACATTATTCAGATGATCAAGGGATCGCAACCAGAGGAAAATACAAACATAACGTATTTGCCATTTGTTTAATCAGAAGAGCCCTTCGGTAATAATGAAATGCGAAAAAGACAAAAGCCTCGGTTGGCGTTAATATTCAAGCTTGGCAATGCGCTTATGCAGTAAGGATAAAGAACAAAGGGGACTAAAAAACCTCAGTGAACGTCAATATTTATTGGCTTGAAGACTGTATGAAAGGCAAGCCACCAAGTATGAAACCAAGCCAGGTTACAGTTAGATATCCAGGTAATTCGATAATATTATAGGCATTGAGAGCTTGCTGAAGTTCGTTAGCTAAATCAGCAACAGAAAAACCATAACAGTAGCTCAGTCCTTAAAAACAACTCTGTTTTACTTTGTATATCATACAATTCACTTAGTTAGCCAATTATTTAGCGTTTAAATGTATTTTTTAAATTTAGCATTTAAATTTATTTTACTTTACCTTACTTTGCTCCCAGGAGACTGAACCCCCCCCCCCCAAAAAAACCCCGTCTCCTTTGTTTGACCAGATTCGCAACTTAATTTGGCTGTTTGCTCACCGAGTTGTTACAAGGGGGAAAAAGAAGGGGGGAAAATTCTCCCTGCCCCTAATGCGATAAAGGATATACCTCGGGAGCAAATTGTCTAACCCAGTGGTTCCAAAACTTTCTCTGCTGGGCCCCTTTTTGGTACATAAGAAAATTTTTGCGCCCCCCCCCAAAAAAACAGGACATACATACATACATACACATATTTTGTTTTCTGAGTCCATTGCAGTTTATTTCACACATTGTAATTAATATAAACCTCAACCTTTTTTTAAAAAAAAGTAAACCGCCATAAACTGCAGGTTGTAATAAACTACAAGTACTTTTAGAATTAGAAATAAATAACAAACCGCCTTTACGGGTTAATTATCATAAGTGTAACTGTTTTCAAGCACCTCAACTGTGTAATTATGTTCAGTGTAATTGGTTTCTTTTTTTAATATTCTACATCATTGCTATTAATGCATTTTTGAAAAACTGCCTCTGCAAAAATGGGTTTTAAAACATGACCAACTCCCTGAGAGTAAAAAAAACCCCAAAAACCTAAAAGTTTGTTTAAGACAGACAACACACTGCAGTCTCTCCTCTTTACCCACCGTTGTACAGGTAAAGCCAAAAGCAAGATATGTGTCATCATATTTTCTCGTCTTTGCCTTGGAGGGAAATTGGATTAGAAGCACATTTGGCGGTGCTTCATCCTCTGCTTTGCGTTTACGTGGGAGCTCCGTCAAAAATTTGTCCATGTTATGGTAGCAGTGTCATTTACTGCATTTATTTATTCATTCATTCTTGCCGTTCGTGAAATTTATTTTTCTAACTTCAGTTCCGGGCACCAACATAAACTTGTTTGCATACAGCCAATCAGTGACCTTGTGCCAGACCTCTGAAGGAGCGTCTCGAGACAGTAAAATTTTTCTTGCTTCACTGGCCTTGCACTTATGAAGTAAAAATAACCGAGATTTCGTCAGTTTATTCTAGAAAATATGAATGCTCTGGACAGATGATTTTTGTCTAGCCTAGTTGGAAACATTAAAAATGATTGGCAGGTTTGGAAACGGCCACCGCATATTCAAATGAAGGACACGAAGATTTAATAATTCAGAACCTTTTTTAAAGTATTAAATCATCAGGCTGTATCACACTCCTCTGCCTGAGTATAGCTGTCTACTTAAAATAATGTTTCTATGATGCAGAAAGAAAGCACCATAATCAGCCAACAGCGAAGTGCAAAAAAAAATTCATGAACACCACTTGCCAAACCTGCCGATATGTTTGTTATGTTCATTAGCGCGGCTAGATAAAAATAATCTTTAGGCCAACACAGCATTTATATTTTTGAGAATAAGATGACGCAATCTCGGTTATTTCTTCTTTATATTCATCGGATTTTGTTCGGTGTCACTAACTAGTTACTAGTTTATTATCAATATGCCAGATCAGTGCAGGATTAAAAAAAATTTATTTATGAAAATGGCAGGCTAGATGAATGACTTGGCCAACAGTTATGCTGAGAGTAAGGCAGGCATTTACGATGTAATCGCAGTATTATGGGCAGCGAATGGACTGTGCAGTCAGTGGTTCCAAGACCGTGCCTCGGTGCAAGGCCAGTAAAGACAGAAAAATTTCAGTCTCGCGACACTCCTTCAGTGGTCCGGAACAAGGTTGCTGATTCGCTGTATGCAAATGATTTTCTGTTGGTGTCCAGAACTCCAGTGGGGGAAAAAAAAAAATTTGCTTCCCGCACCCCGCAACCCCCCCCCCTGCAATTGCTCTGCGCCCCCCACTTTGGGAACCACTAGTCAAACCTCTATTAATGTTTCAGCTTTAACACACTAATTATTTTCAGAAAAACCCATTTGCACATGGGTAAATCTTCAGCTTCAATCCCTCCACATGTCTTTCTCTGTCTCAACCCAAGCAGAATGATCACCAATGAACAGCACTCCAGCACAGCCAAGAGGTCAGCAACAGCAACAGGGCTCACAACAGCAACAGCTTTAGTTAAGGACAATCATCTTTGCTTGTGCAGTTATATTGTCTTTTATTACAGTGATGGAAAATATAACTTTCATTTTCATTGTTACGCATATTTATATTTATTGTGTAACTTTTGCATTAAAATGGCTATAGTTTGGCATCTGCCTGAGGGATGACAGAGTTAAAGCAGGCGACGCCTGCTACCCTGACTCCGCCAGCCTTCGTACTTCCTCTTAACTTCATTTCGCTTCAGTACTCAGTCTGATCACTCAGAGCTCTGCTTCTTTTACCTCGGCTGAAAGTACGCCGGACCAACCAACGAACAGAAGGCGTGACCGAGAGCCATGATGTAGCAGCTGCGCCGAGTTTAAAATTGTAGTCTTCAAAAAATGCAATGGCTATGGTCATAGATGCATTTGAGGTCAGTCGCTCTGTTGTGGAGAAAATCCCGGGTATCAGCGACTTATAGCCACAACAAGATGAATGTTTGGTTTGGAAATGATGTTCTAGCACTACTCCCTACAGAGGGTCATATTTACTTAATAGCCATCATAAAAGATGGCTATTAAGATGACCCTATTCATCTCTGTGAGGGATAGCCGAACCACCTTAGCTAGCTTCTAGTGTTACAATGCCCGCAAATTTCACACTATTTAAGTTAGTACCAAACTTTTTAAAAGCCGTGATTCTGTTCATGTCTCAAGACCTATTCGCTGTCTCAGAGTTATGTTGTTATTATCCATTAAAGAAAATGCTTAGAGCCGAACTGTGTTCCTTTAAAGTTAGATAGCGACCTCGGTATGATGTTAGCGCAAGTATGGTTAACAGTTCAGTTTTCGTGTCAACGTAGATTTTGTCCTGATGTAAATAATGCGTTATTCTCACTGATTCTGCTGTTGGTTTCGGGTCTCTTGCGTTTTTCTTTAACAGCAGCAGTATCTGAAGGAGAAACGATAGCTCATCAGTTTATTTCTTGTAAGGAGAACAGAAAGAGCACCTTTGGTTCTTTTAAGTGAATGAGTGAAGGTTAAAATGAGGTAGATGAGCATATGTATGGGCGCAGTACTAACTTTAAAGTACTGATCAGTTTGTTTTTGTTGCATTCCTGGTATGAAGGACTGTGTTTACAGCAGAAGTACTAGGCGGCTGAGCGGGCGTATAATATACATCATCGCCAAACGTTAGTGATTAGTTTACTGGTACAACAATAATTTCAAACTTCTGACTAGCGCCCACCCACCAGGAAGTAAACACTTGTCAATGACGACTACCCAGAATGCTTTCATTATAGTATCATGGGACTAACAGATGAGGCAATGATATTTTTGTTTCTGTACAAAGTGGCCCATATATGCAGCTAAATGTGGTCATATTAAACATGTTTCAGTCCTAGTACTAGCATATTGTGTGATACTGAATCAGCCACTGGGTCGAGCAGGGAGGTACAACTAACAGAGGGACAGAATCTCAATGTTCATTTATCAGAATTTTGGACTACGTTTTAGCATTGGCAGCATGTCCCACATTGTCCCACACAAACACTCGATTTGTTCCACATTTTGTTTGTAAGTATCACATCACCCTATTTAGAGGTAATCTGATTGAGGTCTTTAAGTATGTTAAAGAGATCAACAAAGTTAACAATGTAGGATTACTTAGGCCAAGTTCTGTTAGAAGAACTCGGGGTCACAAATGGAATTTAGCCAAGGGTAAATTTAGCACTGACATTAGGAAATATTTTTTATTTTTTCACTGAGAGTAATCTCAGTGTGGAATAGCTTGCCTGACCATATTGTTTAGGCAAAAACCTTGGGAGTTTTTTCTAAAGAGCAGGCTTTATTTAGAGCTAGAAACCACTCACTTCTTGAGTATCTGAAGTTTTAGACAAACTGCAGTAATAGGAGAACGGCAAGTGTAGTTGGGCTGAATGGTCTGTTCTCGCCAGTCATGTTACTTTATGGTATGTTATCTTATCTTACATCAAAGATGATCATCTTTGGTTCAAACAACCAAGCTTCTTTCGGCCTACCTCACCTTTGCCCATTAGCAAAGAGTTTGGCGGAGTCAGGCACTGTTAAGATGGCAGCGGCTGGAAGCAGCAGCGAGCACAAATTGAGCTTCATTTTGGGTTTTCAGAAATCAATGGGTGATGTCAAGGAAATTACATCCATTGTTTTATACAGTCAATGAATTGAATAAGTGAGCTAATCAAGTTATTAGTCTATTAGTCTAGTCTAAAATGAACCATAAAAAAGGTTTAGTCCCTCAAGAGCAAAGATGGGATGAAATTGGCTATTAGAAATTAGCAGATGCATAAACTTATACACCATCACTTTGATAAGAAAGTTCCCTGAAGACAAATTGGTAGAAGTTTAGGATTGCCCTCTCTTTGGTGCATAATGAGGGCAAGGCCGAAAACCAAATGTGTACCTTAGGTCCCTCAAATGTCACCGTTTTAAGAACTGTCAGGTGTATGTAATACACATCCCAACATGGTCACAGGATGACTTTCATAAATCGTTGCTTATTCCACTTGCAAAATGTGACCAAATTGGTGTATTTAGTGCCTGAACACTTGCTGAGTGTGATTCAAAAATAAGCTGATGTTACACAGGAGTTAAGTAGTTAGTAGTAGTAGTTATAGTCCAGTGAGCCCACTTTTTTGTACTCTGCATCACATTGTATATTTTCAGTAAGCACTACAAATTAATATAAGAACAAAAGATAGTGTGTTGTACTGTATTCAATGTGGCAGAGTGTGAATGGACTCATCAAATCTCTTTTTTTATTTATTTGTGAATTCAATGATGTTCCAACTGTTTCTGAATTGTGGTTATACTTCCCAGTGATATTCTTTAACCATAAAATAAAGGTCCTTTATTTGTCACCTTTCTGAAAAGGGTACAGTGAATAAACAGATTTGATATTCATTTCCTTCAATATATGTAGAAACCAGTTCATGTCTTTTTCCATACTTATTTCAGCAGGAGGGCATATATTAACTCCTTATCAAGTGACAAATAAAGGCCAAGGCTGCACAGATATAGACCTATGGTGGGTGTTTAAAATTCTCTTTTATCTTTCTTTTATTCATTCCCCACCTCTGTCTCCCTCTTTCTCTATAGAAATACGTAACTCTCTCTTTCTATCGCTGTCCCTGCCTCCCTCTCCCTCCGTCTGTCAGACTGCCGTGTGTTCCAGGAAACAGGGGAGGGAGAAAGATCTGGCCTCATTAACATGCAGGCAGTGACCCTCTGAAGACACATTAAAGCCCAGCCAGGGAGGATTCATTTCCAGTCTTTGATATTCATTAACTGTGGATCCAGAAAAAAATACAAGGAGATGACACAATTAGCATGGGGGCTATACTGCTGTTCAGCAAATATGTGATTGCACAGTTCACACTACTAAACTGTCACACAACCAAGCGGACAAACTCTACATCCCTACCTAATAAGCATATCCATGTAACAACAGGACTGCATCCTGTATGCTGAAATATTAGCGTGGTGATGTTAATGGGCAGTGTCTGGTCAATTTAAAATGCTTTGAAAATATTTGTCTTTAGTCTGTGGTGATACAAGAATTAAGATAGGTTAATTGAAGAAGTGGAGCCATTTTGTTTCCATTTTGCGAAACAGAGCTGTTTTGCACGATGGAAATTGTTGGAGTTTTTTGTTGTTTTCTCTGAAAGGAAATATTAACTTTTTGGGGGAAAAATAAACCAGCTAGCAATGCTTTCAACAGGGGAGGGGAAAATGTTCGGACGTTAGAAAACATAAAAAGGAAAACAAATTCGCTCACTTTGAGACGGTGTCAGATAGCACTATGGAATCAAAATGACTCCAAGACCAGATTTTCTGGAACTGTCGTGTCATAACTCAATCCAGGAACTTTAAATTTTGCCATCTATGAGCTGTCAGTCCTCTTGCTTGAGCCATCAACCCACATCAACAGTCATAATTATGCGTGTATGTACCGTATTGTATGATCTTAAATTTAATTACAAAAATAAAAGTGTGCGTTTGTGTGTGTGTGCGTGTGCGCGCGTGCGTAAATGAGAGATAGAGAGAGATCTGTGTTACCTTGTGAACACTGTGGTGCTTCCAACAGGCTGAAGCATGCGAAAGATTTGATTTGCATGGGAAAGCAATGCTAAGATTCTAACAAAAGGCCCAGATACCATATGACAGCCTGCAGCACAACTTCTAACACCCACTTCACTCTGGATATTCAAGAAACCTCCATCCAATGTGCCTGCTTTTGGGATAGAGCATATCCCTACTCTCCTCAAGCCTGTGAATTACTCCTCCTCCATCTTCAAGGTAACATCCTCAAGCTGAACGAAGGCATAAACTCCTTGTTTGCTGCTCCGACTGCAGGGTTTGATGGAGCCTTGGAGGACTGATGGGAGAATGTCTATGAATACAGATTCATTTTTCAAGTTCATTGTATTTTCAATTCATGATTCTGTACCATGAAGGCCAAACAATAACAAATCAGTCATTGCGAAACATGATTTGTTTTATTTTGCCAGTGGAAAGCTCCACTAGGTCAGTATAAAGTCAACAAGTTCATTTAAATGGACAATACGTAACACTGACAGCAAGTGTTTGAAATGGGTGCTCCGGTCCAAATTGGATAGAGTTGTCTCGTCTGACCCCCCCTTCTGTAGACTCTAAACTTATGGGAGTTGCTAGGTAGAGGACACGCAATTTACAAAAACAAACTCAAGAAAAGCGCAACATTACACTTAAAAAAGGGAAAGCGACGACAAGTAATTCACTTTAAGTTGGTCAGTTCGTCAGCAAAATATATGTTTGCAATGTTTTATTGTTTGCATTATATTATAAATTATATTATAAACCAGTTTGATGGAGTTACAAAAATCTCCTTAATGTTGGCTACAGGGCTAGCAGTGTGCGATTACCAAGGCTAATCCTTTTATCCCTAAAAATCGGAATATGAAGTTGGAGTTACTACTTTCCAGACCCCAATAACATATTGCTCAATCAGTCATGATATATTAGCTAAGGTTAGCTAGCACTGGCTGAAGCTCAATGCTTACCCATTCAAGAGAAAATTAGCAAATTCAGCATCCATCTTAAAATGCTCCTGGGCTCTAAGCTGTCTCCATCTTTCGGCACTTACTCATATCTATCTACCTTTCTGGTCATGGAGCTTTTTAAATGCCAAGGCATTTTAAATTGCGTAGAAGCTAATTTTATTGCTGTTGATCCAGTTCTTGTTTCCAGGAAGCAACACCCTGTGTTTGCCTACCAATTTGTTTCATATTTGGCAACTTGGCACTTGGAGTCAAAATGGACAGTGGGCAAGATTATACAGATCAAAACAAAAACAGTCTGTCCCAGGATCAAAATTTTGAAGGAGAAAACACTGGCTGTAACATCGTTGTTGATGAAGGCAGAATTTTAACTTAGCTTGTTTCCTTAGTCTCTGATGATAGTATATCATGGTTTTTTTATGGTTCAGTATTGTAAATATTTTACATATTGTTTCTTTGAAATTTGATTGATAGTTGTTAAAACCTCATGCATCTGAGATTTTCACCATATGTGAAACCCCGTTGAATGCCTTATTTTGGTTTATAGCCAGCTGTGCTCAAGCTTTTCACCATAAACGAAAAGAATTACTGTTTTTGTTGTGAAAAAGATACCTCAAGCCCTTTGATTTCCAGTTCAAAGAAAATCAACAAAATCAATTCAGATATCCAGTCTACTTCCTGGAAGAGATGGGTCATGAAAAGATTAAATAAAGTACTTTGCTTAACCTGATTGGCACATCAGTCAATCTTATTGCAGTATGACTGTCATTTTTTTTATTAGTCCATTACGAAGAAAATCAGAGAAAGACGTTAGAGTTGTTGCAGTCATAGCTTACCTATCAAGCCAAAAACCTGTGGTGTAGTAACCACTCAACTTTTAGTTTCGCTAAAAGCTCACATTATTGCTATCTTATAGACTACTCTAACTTCTTGCTCATAGAACCTTGTCGCCTTCAACGATTGCATCATTGCAGTGAATTACCTTCAAATTTAACCTTTAGCTTTGTAATGGTAGGTGACTCAAGCGTACATTGGTTTCAAACTACTGTTTGTGAAAGTTGAGGAGTCCCAATTTATGGGGGGGGGCGCATGCTTTTGTTCTGTTGGCTATTTGCTGTTTGTGCTGAGGATGCCAATAGGCATAACAGTAAATGTGGACAGGTTTTGGCGGTGAGAACCGTGGCAACAGTAGGCACACCCACGTTCAGTAGCCTTCATTGACTAGCTTATACTTGAAGTTAGTTGTCCACAATTTGTTGGTCTCTATGTTGTGTCAAGTAAGGCTCAAGCTGGTCTTGGGCTGGAGTGCATGTTTGTGGCTCATACATATGCGGCATATATATATAGTTTGATCTCACTCTTGTTTAATATAGGCTTCGAGCTGCTGGAGAGTTTTGGGTCTCCTTTGATGGACTTTTCATTTAATTATTTCCCAAATGTTCTCAATCGGTGAAAGACCAGGACTGCAGGCAGGCCAGTTCAGCACATGGGATTTTCTACTACGAAGTCATGCTGTTGTAATAGCTGCAGTATGTGGTTTTGCATTGTCCTGTTGAAATACACAAGGCCTTCCCTGGACTAGATGTTGTCTGGAGTGGAGCATATGTTACTCCAAAACCTTTATTTACTTTTCAGCAGAACATTGTTTTTAAAGTATTCCACAATTTTTTTACACAAGCCTTCACAGGTTGGAGCAAAATGACACGTTTTATTGGGTTTGTTGGCTGTGTATATACATGTGTGTATATATATATATTATTTTTTTATTTTTCTTATGGATTAGGCTGGTCAGGCTGGCTTCGGTAGTAAGAGCATCTGCTATGGAGCTCGCTATTTTGGGAGACACCGGCGGGCAAAGTTTGCGTCAAACCTGCTAGCTGCAGTAGGACTGCTCGCGAATCCACCAGTTAATACTGTTTCAACGTAACCAGCTTAAATAACTCAGTTTGCTTTACCAGTATTGGCCAATGCTAGTTGATCTCAATGTTTGCCTACAAATCAATGCTTGCTGGTGTTAAGGAATACGTCATAATGCAAACTGACTTAATGAAAATGCTTCCAACTTAATTGTCTCCTCAATTAAATTACTATGCCTTCATGCTGCTAGTAATGTACATCAAAAGGTGTAAGAAAAAAATATTACATGGCCCTCATTAATTGAATTACCCGCATTAATTAAGGACAGTTACAGCCACTCAAAATTTATACATCTAATCCAATGAATTCTTGAAAACCGTACATTATAGTTTATAAGTATGAAATTACAAACAAATTCTCACTAATGATAATCTAGGAAGGAGCTACGCTCATATGTAGCGTAATTTTCAACCTCTATATTGTTATTCAATGTGGGCTCACCGCTAAAGTCAAAAGCTGTTCGATTCACGTTTTTATACAAATTACTTTTCGTGAAAGGTCAACTCAGGGAAATCACACATGCTCAGAGTCTAATTATGTGAGGGGCTTATTCCACCAATTGTCATCATTACCGTAATCCTGAGAATAAACTCCTCCTTTTACAGTCTGGTCTAAGTTGCTGCCCGGATAATAACACTTTGTTGAACTGCGTGATTTATCAATCAGAATCACATAGTAGTAATCAACTAACAAGAGACAAATTAAATTTCATGCTACTGGCTGTGGCATGAAACTTTTGGGTGAGTACTGCCTGAGTAAGGTCTTCCGCACAGGGCAGGAAAGGAGCAGGGTCTGGGCTGGGTGAGCAAATGGTAAGTGTTTCATGCAGCACAAAGTAAGACCTTCAGCTTTGAGCTGCAAGAGTGAATATAGAGTTAAGACAAGTAATAAAGTGGTTGCTTTTTCCATGAGGCTAGGTTAATTAAGTAATTGGTAAGTTTTACATAACTGCAGTTACTATAGGAGTTGAACAATAATGACACGTTGCTCACCTCGTCTTCACATTTCACACTATGACGTGCCTGGTAGGAAGGGCAAGTGTGTACATGCTCTAGGGAGGCGAGGACTTCTCACGCTGTTGGAGTGGGTAGAGTTGTTGGTTTTGAACAATTTGTTCATGACTCACACATCTCTAAAACTCGCACACGCGCACACACACACACACACACACACACGTTGGCACATATACAAACACTTATTCAGCAGCTTGTTAAAAAGTGGAAAGCTACAAATTAAGTCTAGCAAAATTAATTTTGCGCACATTAGTATTTTTAAATATACTGAGTCAAAAAAGAAACTTCACACTCATAAATTTGTAAATATTTTCTTGAAACTTTTAATAAAAGAGTTTTTATTATCACTGGGGGTAAATGTGTTGTCAAAGACATCATGACACACACATCAACTCTGGCGTGCACAGGTACGTAGCACGTGCGAGCGTACTTTAAGCTAAAACCATGTTTTCTCGTGTTGAGATGAGAGATGTGCAACTGAGCTCATGTTAGCACGTTAGAGTGACATCTCGGAAAAACAAGTTTTTACAATTAATTATTCGTTGATTTTCAATGCCATGGCTGTCAAACATTCAGCGTGAATGTGCCATTGGCATGCTGAATACGGAAACGTCCATCACTGACGTTGCAAGGGTTATGGGAGGCAGTCGACGGACTTTCCTTCATCTTCGGACACGTCTCCAACAAACTGGCACCACAGCTGACCGACCTCGTTCTGGTTGCCCGCGTGTGATGTCAAAAGCAGAAGACCGACAAATTGTCTTACGTTATTCCCATAATCGATTTGTCACTGCAATGTCCACTAGGAATGAATTGTTTAGAGGTCGTGTGACTGCCCAAACCATACATAATCACCTGCGCACTGCTCTTATTAAAGTTGTAACTTACCATTTTTACCCTTGGACATTTCCGTAGCATTTCCGGTGGAACTGGTTACAATATGGACATTATTTTTATGATATTGTCAGGATTATGTATAGGAACCACTAGCGAGCACCAGAGAGTACAAAGAATGGAGGCTTTATTTCTGAAGGGGGAAACCCCCAACAGAGCAGGCAACGGTGCAATGTCCACAATACAAAAATGAGAATCCAACGAGCAAAATCCAGAACCGTAAACAGGACACCAATCACAATACTCGTGGTCAGGCAGAACTAGGTTCAGTACACAGGCACAGGTATGTCAGAGAAGCAAAGCCAAAATCCAGTGGGCATAAATAGAGTCAAAAACCAGGGCAGCAATCACAAAACTCGTAGTCGGGCAAAAAGGATTCGTAAACAGATGCAGACAATAGTGCCACAGAGCAGAGCCAAAAATCCAAAGTCGAACGGTCCAGTCAGAAGAGTAACACTATGAGTACAAGGCAAAGATGATAGCAGCACATGTAAACAAGAGAAACATTCTGACAAGAAAGTGGTGTGAAAAGACTCCTAATATACACTCACGGGAAGTCACATGCTTAACACAACACAGGTGGAGGAAGTCTGACTGATTACAAAGGAGGGAACATGAGGAAGAACCTAATCACATGAAATAGGCAACAGCCAAAACGCGGACAGGGATCACGAGACAATCCTATAGACAGATATACAGCTCCGGTCAAGGAGTTTGAACGTGCAAAGATAATAAGAGAAAGGACATCGTGAGCAGGTGTGGAGAATCCACTGAAACACAGCAGAGAAGATAGAACAGGGCGAGTGCTGAGAGCTTGGTAATCAATTAGTAAGTGCTGCTATACAATCCCTTAGTGCTCGTTAGTAAGTTAGTATTATATACAATGTTAGTTTGTGTTAGTAACTCTAGCAAAAATAACAAAATGTTAGTATGGGTTAGTAATATAGAAAAAGCAAGGCGAAGGAAGTAAACGAGATTGGAAGGAATGGTTGAAATCCAGAAACCATTAAATCACCCGAAAGAGTGGCACGCAATACTGGGGCTGTGAGCAATGACAAGACAAGAGACCATACAGGGGGAGACAAAGTGCAATGCATGGTAGAAACAAAAACATGGACCAGAATCAAACTATGGTAAAATACTAAACATGGAAAAACTAAAGAAGACAATAAATGAACAAATCTAAGTAACCAAATCACAATACATAATCCAAGGCATGGTCAGTCAATACAGAGATCAAACAAAACATCAAAATATGGCAAACAGAGCAGAATCATAACAGATATACCATCTTTAATTAGTACAGAATTATTTAAAACCTCATTTCTTGTATGTTCAACTTATCGACCTCCAAACGAGTGTGAAGTTTTTATTTTGGCTGAGTATAACATACAATAGCCTCATGCATCACCAGAAACAAATATAACTTGCATTTACTGAAAATTAATATCACAATTTAAAGCAGTGAATACATTTATGATTTAGGACTCTTTGCATCCCACTGCTTGAAAAAGTTATTTGCAATGATTCCTGGAGAAAATTACAAAACACGTTTTTTTTTTTCCTGTAATTAGTCTACACTGCTCTTGTTTACCATCAGAGAAATAATATTTTATTATATCTACAGAAATAAGCACTTATAGGCATTCTAGTTTTTGTTGAAATGTAGAAATATTAATGGTAGCCTAGACGCGGCTAGATGTACCTACCGCTTGCCAGTGAGAAATTAGCTCGCTGAGATAATCAGGGATGAATGAAGGCATGAGCCACAGTCTCCCCCCCAAAGCTTCAGGTTTTGATTAATTATTATTCAGCTAAATCTGAGGGTTTGCTCTAACCACACCAATTCAAATGACTACACACAAAGCACTGGTTTAGCCTCCTGTGGCATTTCCATGGGAGATGGGGGAGAGAGACAAATAATTTGCTAGAAGCAGTAGGCTGAGACAAACAGCCAGGAGACAGCTTAGCTGGAACCCCGCTGGACGTTCCTTTGTTTAATGGAGGTTAGCCTGTGTATTTCGGACATGTTGTGTGTCAGAGACTCTATACTTGTATAAATAACTTCCCATAGAAAAACATTATTGTGAATACATATTATGCCATTCTTGAAATGAGTATTTGTCCAAGCAGGGGTCTTTGACTGGCTTGAATGCCACATTAGTGAGGATAACCCCAGGCTTACATTTAAGCACAACCCAATGTCCTTGGTCCCCCTGTGGCCTTCACCTTGCACTCCCTGCACAGTGAATTTTATGGCTAATTTCCGGCAATTTATCCTGGCAGTTTCAGAAGAAGTTCCCGCGGGAATAATGTGCATAATTTGCATAAATCATTTTGATAGAATGCATATCAGCATGTAGCTCCTGTCTGGAGCTGCAACATTTACTTTGTAATCAAAACTGACTTTTTTCCACCAGCAGATCTAAAAGCCACAGAAAGCGTCATGGCTTCATCTCATTGTTACGCTGAACAAAACTCGCACATGAGCGCACGCATGCGGATATACACGCGCACACACACACACACACACACACACACACACACTTGCATGTACACACACAAAGCAGTGGCCTACTACGTTTGAGTGACTGTGAGACAGTTAGGTGTGGAGTGCCTCAGTGGCAGTTGCGATGCAGATGACAGACCTTTTCTTTGAGTGTAAACAGATGCATTAGAAAGGATATGGCCACCATTCTTGATGAGGATATCAAATCTGCTGCAGCATGCAGGCAAAGAAGTGGGGCTTTCGGCTTGCTTCATGGGAGATTTTTTCCTTAAGCGTGCATTTGTCTAAAGGAATGAGGCTGTGGTCAGCCCTGTGTGTCCAACGGCATGATCTAATATGACGTACAGTAAGTCTGTGCATATTCTTTTGGACTGCCTTCGTTACTATAATCAGGAGGAGTCAGATCGGTTTTGCTGGCCAAGATGTGAGAAAAAATCTTTGCAGGATGCGGCCTTGAACTGCTTTATAGCCAAAAGGCACCTTACGCAGCCTGTCTCGATGTGCAGAAACCATTTGCATTTGCAAAAAATTTATATTTTTTAGGGACTCTTTTCATTGTTGTGACACATTAAAAACCATCCGTCCTCAAGACTGAAGAAGACAAAGGAAGCACAGAGAAAACAAGAATGCCGGGGTTCAGGGTTTGAGCTCTCATGTGTTAGCACAGTGAATGCAGCCTATCCCCATTGGCTGATGCTTGCTCCTTCTGCATGCCTTGCAGAATCTCACATTGTATTCAAGATGACAATCGTCAGGGCATTTGTCTGTCGGGTGGGGGTTAATCACAATAATATATGAGGGGGAATCTGTGATCTCCGGTCAGTCCTTAAATGACATTTCTGGCTCACCAACCGAAACCAGCCACACATGGAAGCGAGGCTGATGCAGTTCTCTGCCAGTCCTGTCGATAACTATCTAGTGACAGCATTCACAAGATATTTTGGTCAAAACCAGGAGAATGACTTATGGTACCATTGCTGCTCCCCCCAAAAAGAGCAGTGTGCGAGCCAACTGAGGGGCCTCTATTTATTCCATGCATTTGTGTCGTCCATGGTGTGCATGTGCCAGCTGAGCATGGGAGGCCTTCACCCTGCGCCGAGAGGCACAGTAAATTACCTGCTGCGCGGGAGCAACATCTGTTTCACCGCTTGTGTCGAGCAAACACGGCAATTTAAAGCATATCAAGGGATCAGCGCAAGAACGCAACGCCGTTTTTCCTTGCCCTCCCACACACGCTTCTGAAACTCCGCAGTCGTTTTGGAGCACTGAAGGAACACAATCTTCTGAGACGTTACCCTACTCAGCTTCCATCTGTCAAAAACAGAAAATTGTTTATTTTTCAGTTTACTCACAATAAGACCAATTAATACGTGTTAAATTATTTCAGGAAATTATGAAAGAAAATTTTCAGTGGTTTGTATAAGGAGGTAGGTATGAATATTAACACTTTAAAATGTCATTGCATTGCATTAATAAGACAAAAAAAAAAAACACTAATCGAATTGAACATTATTTATGAAGATGATAAATATCATTCATTCATTCATTCATCTTCTATACCCGCTTATTTCTCACTAGAGTATGATAAATATCATAAAATACAATTTTTAAAAAATAATGAATTACTAATTCATTCAATAATTTCAAATGAATTGAGCAGCCGATTGTTTGTCTCAACAGCTAATTTGAACAGAAGGTAAGCAAACTGTATCTTTTTTTTTGCTGAAATAAAAACTTAAAATGTATAGTTTTTTCCCCACACACAAACGTTATGTGGATTCTTAAGTGCACACTTAATGATGATTAGAAAGGACGGCGCAGTTCATTGTCTGAGTGCAGTGTGCGTTTGTTGAGTGCGGAAGGCAGGGGGTATGTTGTAATGATCTATTGTAATTCTCAGAGGGGTTTGCCAAGCATCCTGGAGTGGAGTAAACCTGTGCTCCGACATGCTTGGTACCTTTGTCTTCACCTTTGCAGCACCATCTGAGTCAGCCAGAGACATACCCACTGCACTGCTGGTCGAAGCAGGCAAAACAGCGCAGAATGCATACAATCGCAAAACAGCTCAGAATACACAGAACACAGGCAGAGCACACAAAGTATGGAATCAGAGCACTACAGCATGAGTGTACACATTTGCACAACAGCGCACAAGACACAATCCTGTAGCAGTACACAATCGCATGACTGCACACAGCACATGATCACAATAGCACACAATTCACTAACGGAATACAACGCGCAATACTGCAGAAGCACACTGCACACAATCACATAACAGAACCCAAGTATCAAGCAACAGATCACACCGCACATTCACACAACAGCATGGAACGCAAGATTCTCCACACAGTCCAACAACGGCACACGACACATACTCCTACAAAAAACATACTAGTGCTCCAGCTCATAATGGTATACATTCCCACAAATATCACAAAGCATCATGTGAAATATAAGAGCAATGAGATGAGCAGTGTTTTCGAGGATGGCACAAAAAGATGTGTCGGTCATTGAATAATTTGGATTTCTGTATACTAACTTTTCGTGTGCTATTACACGTTATACTAAGATTGATCTGGTGCTGTTGACCAGGGATATGAAATAAATAGATATGCCTTAATGAGAGTTTGATTGAACTGGGCCTGCCCTGCCCCCATTCTTGCGGCAAAAAGACACACTGATGTAGAGTGAACTGACTTGTCAGTCCAGACACAATATGGCTGGCCACCACTTAGCATGAGACTGGTTTCCATGGCTGCAATAAAAAAGGGGTCACAGCTGTAAAACATTAGGGACACCTAATTGATTAGCATATAGTCATTTTTCTGGAAAAAAAAAAGATACAGAATTGCAAACACAGTGATTAAAATGAAAAGGTTGTTTACATTTTCTGCCCATGCACCGTGCATTTCTGTATGTGTGTATCCTTGAGAAATAGTTGCATCAAAATCCATCCGCAACACACATATGATTTTGCTTAAACAAAATGGCAATGAATTGTGACGCCTGATTGGAAAATCTCAGACCTTTTTATCTACACTGGACGGACTGAAACTCAACAGTGCCCAAGCTTGTTTAATGAATGACGCGCTCATGTGAGATGTGCCTTTGTGACTCCGAATTTGATGAATCTAAGCTGTCATCAATGTGAGTTTTTGTCTCATCCATATCAATCAGATACAGCTGCAACTACCTTACCGTAAACTTGGTCTGCTTTATTGTTTGTAGGTGAGGGAAATTAAGTGGCCTTGAACTGCCTCACTCTCTACTGGGGAGCTGAATGAGCAGGGTGTTGCTCCATCAAGGCCTTGTGGGTATGTCATAGGGTGGTACAATGACCCAAAGTGTGCCATCAACTGAGCTCATAACTAGCTAAGTGATAAGCTGGAAGAAAAAAGTGAAATGAAAGATTAATAGCGTTTATTACACTGATTAGATTTGCAGTGTGCTAATTAAAAGATGTTAGGACACAGGCCCAGCCAAGGATCAGTGAATGCTAATGAGGACCAATAGGCTACTGCAGTCTAATTTTCTGCTTAACGAGGACGGTCTAAATGTAAAGTTTGGTGGGAGGAAAGATGGGGTGGTGAGAGAAGGGAGGAGGGATTTGGGGGATGTTGAGCTATCAAACGCGCTGCTGTTATATTTCTCATTATCACTATTAAGATCCTTGTTTTACACCCTCAGCAAAAAAAAGAAAATTCAATTATCCTAAAGGATTGTTGCACAATAAAAAACACTTTATCATTTGTCAATTAACAGGAATGTTAAATGTCTGAAGGTCACACTCCCTTGTCTTATATTACAATAACCCTGAGCTAATGTAACGGACACAGTATTTCTAACACAGTAACAGTTTTACTGCAGTGTTCCATTAATTCATACAGTTAGCCCCCATTAGCTCTGCCATATTTGGACTGATACAGTTCAAACCATTCGAACAGTCTGGCATGGCAGCAGGAATAAACCTCGCAGACTCTAACATTCAGCTCCAGAATTATTGGCACTCTTGATAAGACTGAAATCATCAGCATCTTTTTACAATTGTTCTACATAAAATCACTGTTAAATTGGCTATATTTTTTTACTTCATGAAGTTCATCTCAATTTTTGCTGGAAATCTAAAGCCCAGTATTTCGGCATGCGCTGCATTGGACTTTTTGCACAGACAGATTGCTGCACCTATTTCGTTTTTACTCCATCCGCAAGTACTAACTGGAATTTTTCCTCAAGCGCTGCAGGAAAGTGGGTGGAGAGACGAATATTGAGGGTGCAGTTGTATTGCTAGAGGTGTTTTCCATGTAAAAAAAAATGACACCAGTGGGAGTGTTATATAAATGAGCTTGTGCTGGGCAATTTGAGGATCTTTCTGATAGTTAAAGCAGACTGTATATGACTTGCCAGTACTATGTCTAAACAGAAGCATAACATATTCATATTTTCTCCAGAGGGTGCTGACAAACTGCATAATTGGTCCATGCTTAAAGGAAAAAAATGTTAATAATGTGTCATGATTGTATCATGTTTAATTTTACCATCAAGTTGTAATACTTGCAGGCAGGCCACATTTGGCATTAATAAAGTAACAGTGGAGCTGTTGTCTCACTGCCAACTTAACCTGACAGCAGGTGTTTATGAGGATATGGTTGAATAATATTCAGAATGACATGGCAGCTGTCACAAATGAGACTTAGAAATTATGTTTTCTTGATTTTATAACCCCAATTCTGAAATAGTTGGGACAAAGTGTAAATTGTAAATAAAATCAAAACGCAATGACTTTCAAATCACACCAGCCACTGCGGACTATTTTTACAGACAGTGGTTTCTTGAAGTATTCCTGGGCCCGTTTAGTAATGTCAATGTCAGAATCGTGCCAGTGAGTGATGCATTGGCATCTGAGGGCCCGAAGATCACCAGCATCCCGAAAAAGTCTTTGGCCTTGTCCCTTATGCACAGAGATTTTTCCAGTTTCTCTGAATCTTTTGTTGATGTTACGCACTGTCGATTATGAGTCCTTCAAAGCCTTTGCAATTTGACGTTGGGGAACATTGTTTTTAAAGTATTGCACAATTTTTTCACGCAAGCCTTCACAGGTTTGAGAGCGTGTGGGCATCTTTACTTCTGAGAGACTCAGCCTCACTAAAACATCCCTTTTATAGCCAATCATGTTACACAACTATTTCCAGTTATCTTAATTACTTGCTAAATGGCCTTTCAGTTGATTCTCTTGTATATTAATAGCTTTTTCTGTCCTCTTTTGCATGTGTCCCAACTTTTTTGAGACCTGTTCCAACCAGAAAATTTTAAATAAGCTCATTTTGTGGAAAAAAATTAGAATGTCTCAGTTTCAACATTGGAAATGTTATCTGTGTTCTATTGTAAATAACATATTGGCTCATGTGATCTGAAAGTCATTGCATTTTGATTTTATTCACAATTTACACTTCGTCCCAACTATTTCAGAATTGGGGTTAAATTTGTTTTACTTTACCTTCCCAGTAGAGGTGTAAAGTCCAGGTTCAGAAAGTAAAAATCCTCCCCAGAACTTTATTTCAACCACCTAGATTTACTTCGGACAGGAGATAGAGCCAATATGAGTGTCAGCTCATTCTGTGGGAGGGAGAAAAACTTGGCAGGACTTTTACTTTCTGACCCCTGGATTTTACACTTCTGCCTCCCAGTTTGGAACAGTAGTTATTGAAGTGCAAAATGGGTACTGTTGGCCTCATTGGCATAGATTGACAGAGTGCAAAATACGCTTCATATTTGGTCAAATGCAGAGACACATTTTTCTTCAGAACAGATCTTCACTTCGATTATTATCTGAGGAGGAGTGCCAGAGACAAACTGATGCCTCATGGGATGCCTCAGAAGCAAAGTGTCCATTTGGTCCATTCACCAAAAATCTAGTTTATTTCGGCTAAAACATTGCAATATCTCACATTTGTCAATTAGTTGTCCACATACTTAGCAAGAATAATGGAAAACCAGTATGAATGTCACACAGGACCGAAGTAAGGTGTTGTGACGGTGCGTTCAAGAACCACACGCGAGAGCAGAAAATCCAAAAATCATACGCCTTTATTGATAGCAGGGTTAGGACCAGAAGACAAGAATTGCCAAGCCAAAAACAAAATCCAAAAAACAAAGTCTACGAGACAAGCCAGGGTCAGAACCAGAAAAGCAAAGGTGCGACGGTACATTGACAGTAGGCAAAAAATCGTTGTAAAAATCCAAAGCAGCATACACGGGGCATCCAAACACAGAAGACGTGGTCGTACAGAAGTGGGTCAAAAATCCAGAAAGACAAAATCAAGAACAGAAGGACTATGGCAAAAATCAAGGTTGGAGGAAACAGTCAAAGAGAACAGCAATCGTTTGGCATACAAGGGGCGCTGCTCAAAGGAATATTTATCAACGTTCTGACAAGGGCTGAACAGCAGTGAGGACTCTAGGAAACTCACATGCTCTGCGGGGAACAGGTGAATTGAATAAGAACTATACTCTTCCAAAAAAGAAACTATACATTGTTGTTAGCATCAATTTATTATACATGAAATGTTTTTTAAAAAGAAAGTGTAATCAATAATTCAATATTTGTATAGTTTCTTTTTTGGAAGAGTATAATTACAGAGGAAGGTACACATGGAGAAGTCCTAAACCACAAACAATTGGCAAAAGCCAAGACATGGACAGGAATCATGCAGACAACCTATGACAGATAAACAGCTCAGTTCAAGCAGTTCTAAGTGCACAGACAATGATTGCAGGAAAGCAATTAAGCATGTGCGAGAGATCCCAGAAAGTAGGGAGAGGCAGGGAAAGCAAAGAGACTAGAACAGGGCAATTGCTGAGATTGAATTAGTAATAATTAATAGAGGTGCACCTTTACAAATTAACCTAAGTGCTCATTAGTATGCTCGTAATATATACACGGATTACTTGAGTTAGTAGACTATGATACAAAAATATAAATGGTAGTATTATTAGTAATCAAGAAAAGCATTGAAATCACCCGAAGCAGGTGAGCACACAGACTGAGCAAACTAGATCACAAGACAGGGGAGACAAGTGCAATGAAACTTAAGATGGCAGGAACTGAAAACCGGAATTTACAAAAACAAAAAAGAACAGACTTAACCATGAACATAAAGCATGAGATGAGACACACAACCATGACAGGTGTTGATTTGATTTGCATGGGCCTGAAGTAAAAGTGCTTCCACTAAGCGCATAAAACTTACCAGAACCACAAAAAATCATGTGGATGCGTCACATCTTTGTGCAGTTTTACCCCAAATCCACACAAGCATTATTTTCTTTCTTGAATGAGAAGTTGTGTTTATTGTTTCTTATGCCATAGTCAAGATTATTTAACAGATTTTGTAGTACTTTAATCCAGAGGGGAACCCTCAGGGCCTTCTACGCCTTCAGAGAAGGCCTAAAAAAATCCGGACCAAAATCTAGTAGTATTACATAAAAAATAGTAATGTTAAGAATAATAATTATCTCATTTAATTTAAAGCAATACATTTAATACATTTTCTCTCATCTAGGTTCTAAAGTTAAAGGGGACCTAACATGCTGATCCTTCTTTGAATACATATTAGTAATGTTATAATGTTGATTGTCCATGCTCAACCTCTGAAAAGTTTCGAAACTTAAGATACAGGGATTTTGCAGTAATCCAAGAAAATGATTTTGTGAGAGTGATTTCCTCTCTGAACAGCTCCTCCCGAGATGATCTCGAGATCTGGGCAAAACCTGACGTAAGGTTGTGCCGTCCAATTAGTACAGACCTAGCCAGAGCCAGCCACTGCGCTGGACCTGCCCACACTGGAAACAATTCTAGCAGACACTAACAACAACAGATCATACTATGCCTTAGTAGCGTCTACACTTTTGGAAATAAAAAAGAAGAACCGCTGTTCATTTGAGGTGCAATTTTCTCAGTATCTCTCCCAAAGTTACTTGTCCGTTAACTTTTGCACGCAAAAAATATATTTCTCTTCCAAAAGATGATGCCACCAGAAATCAGTGGGTAGCTTTTTTTGTTTGCTGGCAGCAAACAGCCACGGCCAAAGGGAATGTTAGCTGTTTGTGCTCAGCATTTCACCAAAGACAGCTTTGTAAATAAAGGTGATTCGACACAGGATAAGCGTTTCAGCTGCTTCTCAAACCTGAAGCTGTTGCATCGATCAAGCGCTTGGAGCCACAAGAATTAAGTAACCATATAACAACAAATAATGTAAGTGCAGCTAACGCGTTACGGGTGGCTAGCAGGACCGCTAGCGATAGTTAGCCCTAACAACTGGCCTCAAACGCAGGCTTTGTAAAGATCTGAAGATAAAGCCTGTATCGGTCGCGACTGTCCGTGACTCACAGACACAGAAGTTGTAAGTTGCTTTTACTGCATAAGCCAACCTGACGTGATAGCCAGTTGATTGTGGCTGCTGCACACTGGCCAAATATGCAAGAGTGATATCAGGGGAAATTCTACAGAAGGTGTTTGAACATGAACCTCATATGAAGCTAAGTTTTAATACTTTTTTGTAATGTGGATGCTTGGTACAACTGTTCACAGTAACAGAACTTGCTGCTTGTAAAACCCGTATTGAAAGGGTTTGTCTCTGTGGTTATGACTGCTCGGTTACCAGCTACTGCATGTTAGTTTGTTTGTAGTGCTAATTAAAAATGCTCCTGGTTAACGTATATGCAGTAATTCTGATCGGTATGCTTGTGTTACTTCGGTAAGTATTAATGTGGCAGTTTCCTCATAACGTTTTATAGCCACTACAGTTAGTGATCACTTCTCTTATCCATGACTAGGATCAGCCGCACACTTCACTAATGTCTGAGCAAGCTCTTTGGTGCTACCATGAAAGCAATGCAAAACACAGAAGCTCTGCCGGTTTACAAATGATTTCTCTGCACTGCCTTCACATAATTTCATTCCCCTTAAGAAATTGTTGTGGCTAATAAAAGGCCGAAAAAGGTGGAGATTAAATAGATAATTCTTTCCTGTAGAAGTGATGAATTCGCTAGCTCCATAAAAGTAACTTGTCCACGCTAACGAAACTTATGGTCTGCAAAACCTGTATTATGTTCATAACATAACCAAGCTCTCTCTAGCTGTCGCGTACTATCCATAAAGCTGCTTTCACATCAGACATGAAATGAATTTTTCGCAGGACAGATTAGCCTACATTCAAAGTCAATGCAAAGATGCGAATACACGTTATGAGCATGTCAAGCTGCTTTCACACCGGATGCAAAACAGATTTCTCGCACGACAGATTAACTACATTCAAAGTCAATGCAAAGATGCAAATAAAGGCGTTGTAGCCGCATTAAGCAGCTTTCACACCGGACGCGAAACAAATTTTTCGCGCGACAGATTACATTCAAGGTCATGACCGCTTATCAGCTACTGCATGTTAGTTTGCATGCTCTGCTAATTAAAAATGCTCCTGGTTAAGGCGAGACACTACAGGGGAATAGGGTAAAAATTTTAAATAATAGATATCATCATGAAACTTCCTCAGTTGATTGCTTTCAATAGTATGACAAAAATTTGTATTACAAGTTTTTGAAATTTTTATGTTTAAATATGCAAATCAGGCATTATCTCATTAAATATGCGCTAATTTGCATATATTTTAAGGAAGATAAATCTAAACATCTGATAAAGTCAGGTGCGAAATTCTTTTCAAATTTTGTTAACATATAAGATGAAAAAACAATTACAGAGGGATTTAAGGATATCTGCTTTTATTACTGAGAAAATCAAAATATGCTGTCCATGGCCTCAAAAAATCAACTTTCGCCATATTTTTGGGAATAAAATGTCTCATAAATCAGGCTAGGGATGATGTATTAACAAATCCCTCTGTAAATATCTTCAGAATATTGCTAAGTGTATAACTGCAAAGTTTGGTATACATAGATACTACAGAGGCAGAGAAGTTAGACTTGGAGTATGACAAAAAACTTGTTTTGAGAAAACGGCATTCAAAGATTTACATAGGGGAATATAATGCATTGTTGTTGGAAACAATTGCTCACAAACAGAATACATTTTCAGGCCCTTAAAAATAGTAATGTGGTATATTTTAAGCTCAGGAAAATTGATCATTTAATAACATAACAGGCATCCAAGGCCTACACCTGCCGTTATTCACCTGCCGTTAATAAACATATTGGCCTACACTGCACAAACTTGCAGATAAAACTCACGTCAAATGCAACAACACCTCTACTCTCACTCTACAATCATGTAGATCAGTGGTCTTCAACGTCGTTCCTTGGGACCCACTGTGTATGCTGATTTTTGTTCCAACCACAATAGTTATCACAAGATTTTAACAAGTTGTTAATGTCTTAATTTGTTGTTTTTCATATTTCGCGTTGTTACTCACTATTTTTAGCCAAATGTTTCATAGAAGCATCCATACATGCTATGAAGAATAAAGTATCCTTGAAGACTGTGTTTTACTTCTATACTGAAAGAAATTTCCAGCACTGTAACATTTTAAACTGATCAAATCAGACACTGAGGAACTCAGTAAACGCCAAATTGGGCTGTGGGACACAACTGTTTCAAGTTCAAGTTCTTTCCAAAAACTTCGGGTGAATTAATTAGATTAACACAGAGCTGGTTTGACTCTTTACCATTTGCTTGTCGAATAAATTTGTCTTGATGTGCCAATTAGTTTTCACCAAGTAGGAGCCAAGTACATCTTTAATTTGATTAGTTACATTGTTTTCTCTCATTTTATGTTGATATTTCCAATGCATAGCAATGTGGGTATGGCATTTTTTTTATTCTGGATGGCAAACACGGATATTTCTCTTATCTTGTGAATTAAGATGGCAAATAACTGCTCTAAGCATTAAATACACTTAATTAAGACTAATGAACAGCTCGTCAAAATCCTGCGATTACAACTGTGGTTAGAACAAAAGCCAGCATACACAGTGTATGCCCAGGAACAACGTTGAAAACCACTGGTGTAGATGTAAAGACGCTTCGTCTGCACGAGTGTCCCTTTTGCAATTACTGCACTCGAGCAATAAACTGCTGCAGAACCCATGACTTTCTGTATCAACGTTTATTGACAAGGCGCAGCACAATTAAAACAAAAGGCAATCAACTTTCACGCATTCACTGTTTAAGTGTCATATTCACGTTCCCGTGCCGTATGTCAGCAACCATTCAACCAGCGCGTTTGTAAGAGAATCTCAAGCGGAACTGAAGTACTTGTACATGGAGGTATATCAGTTTCACATGCGTTTCGGTGGATTTCTCCACTAGTGACATGGAAATAATTATGACTCCAGACTTTTCACGCTTTACTATACTCATGGGTTGAAAGCAATGGAATTGCATAGAAAAGTTTCAAATAGTCCTTTTTGATTTAAACAACTTGAACGATCGTGGAACACATGCATTGCGTTGATTGACTAATTGCTGACCACGGCATGGGAACGCAAGCATGCCACCAAATCTCAAACAAACTAGACGGGAAGGAGGCGGGTGATCACTGTGCCCAGTGTAAGTGCATTCGGATTCTCTTATGAGCGCGATTCTCTCCCTATATTGTAAAAGAGTCCCCTTTACACCTTTCTTTATCTCATGAATTTTTACACAGAGGTTAAAGAAAAGTGGTTCGGAATTAGACGATAGGACGCGATAATTTAACTGTTCAGACGCAGCCTAGGTTCCGCGGAAAGCTAAAGACGGAAGTGTCAGAGCGCACCACGTGATGCATCTGAGCGAATCACGTTAGCAGAAACCAGCAGTAGCCAATGAGATTTTGTAATTAGCTTTAAATCCCCATATGAACTTTCAGAATTCGTGACTGACAGAAAGGAAATGCCCTTATTTGAATTACACAGTGTTGTGCAGGAGAATCAGAGCTTTACAACGATACCGGACATGACAGACTTCAGTGAAGAGGCGAAGTACTGTTTGTTGCGTTGAAATGCTAACTTTTTGGTAAATTATCCACTTATCCATGACCGGGGTAAGCCTGATACGTCTCCAATGGCTGGCCAAGCTCTCTGACACTACCGGTGAAAGCAATAGGGAAGCACACAAGCTAACATGTCCGGTATTACAAACGCTCCATTGCCATCGATTGAATATTAAATTCTGTCCTGTAAAAGTGATCGATTCGCTAGCTCCACATAAGCAACGGTTCATGCAGACAGAACTTACGGTCTGTAAAACCTGTATTATGTTCATGACATAACCGGAGCTCTGTCTAGCTCTCGCACGCTATCCATAATGCACACATTTTCCCCGAGGAAAAGCTGGTCATTCCGAAGTAATAAGTAAACCATTATCATGGGCAATTTCCGAAAAGGCCGTTTAGCTTGGAACTTTAGCCCCTCCATCATATACCAGCGCGGAAGCTGTCTGCTTCTTTACGCTAACAACACATCCCAGCTATGCACACGAACCAGCAGGTCCTAATACACACCGAAGCAGTCCATAAGCTGTTGGTCTACTTTTAGCTTCCCCTCAATGTCCATGTTACCCTCTAAACTCAGACCCACCGGATTTCGCGTCGTTTCGCGTCCGGTGTTAAAGCTGCTTAACGCGAAAAATTTGTTTCTCGTCCGGTGTGAAAGCTGCTTAATGCGACAACAACACTTGTATACGCGTCTTTGCATTGACTTTGAATGTACCTAATCTGTCGCGCGAAAAATTTGTTTCGCGTCCGGTGTATAAGCGGCTTGTGTATTCGCGTCTTTGCATTGACTTTGAATTCAAGCTAATCTGTCTTGCCAAAAATTTGTTTAGTTTCTGATGTGAAATCAGCTTCGTGCACAGTACACGACAGTTAAAGAGAGCTCTGTTATGTTATGAACATAATACAGGTTAGCGCAAACAAGTTGCTTATGTGGAGCTAGCAAATTGATCACTTCTACTGGAAAGAATTACCTATTTAATCTCCGCCTTTTTTGGCTTTATTAGCCACAACAATTTCCAAAGGGGGATGAATTTATATGAGGGTAGTGCAGAGAAATAATTTGTAAACCGCTAAGTCCACATCTGTGACAACTGCACGTCGGCAAAATAGCAGAAAAAACAGGAACCGTCGGACGGCTAAATAGACATTGCGTAATTAGAACAAGTTAATTTCATTAGATCTATACACATGTACTGCGTTTTATAGCAGAATTTCCTCGCTGATTCCTTTGCTTAGATGGCAGACGCGTCTCACATTTCCCTGTGACATCGTCCCGCCTAGATCTGCCCTCCACAGAGCTGGCCAGTCAGAAGAAAGTGGGCACACGGAGAGTGGGGGCAAGGAAGAGGAAGAGTCACCCCAATGAGGGTTCCAGTCTGTCATTCGTTGCTGTGCCCCTTCCAGTTGCCTTTTGCTGTCACCGCTTGCGAGTCGCACACCTCTCTGGCAGAGCGGTAGAGACAAAGCAGGTAGCTACTTAACGAAGTTACCCTGCAAACAAAGCAGCTGCAACTGCTCTTGATTTAATGACTAACGTTATCGGGACAATTCTGGTGAGGTAAGACATTATGACAGCAGTTTTGCAAGAAAATATGTTTGAATTCTGCCGAAACATTGACTTTGCATTGACTTTGAATGTAATCTGTCGTGCGAAAACTTCGTTTCGCGTCCAATGTGAAAGCAGCTTCATTCGCGCTGCTCACTTTCTCACCGCACGCGTCAGGGGAGGAGGGGAGTCTCAGAGGTCGGGCAGGCGGAAGAGGGCGGTACTTTGGAGGGAGGCGGAGTTGTTCATGTTCAAATTTCTTTTAAGTGCTGTACCGCATGCCAGAAAAGTAAGAATAGCTTTAACTTTCATGAATCATTGTCAGGATGATAGTAACATATGTTTATTTTGTCCCTCTACAGTGAATGTGTTTGTCACAGGTGTGACAATGAAATAATAACAAAAAAAATTTTGTAAGCAATACACAAAATGGAATGTATTATTTTTACTTGGTTAAATCAATGAGTATCGTTGGGAGCAGTACCACAACTCCAAGAAAGAGCTTGACTTCAACAAGCTTGTGTGCTAATTTACGTTAACGTTCTTATTTTTCGAACAGAAAAGGTTTTATCCTACCTTGACATGTTTCGACGGGATACTCCCGTCTTCTTCAGAAGAGTCACCGATGTTACGAGTGACGCGTCTTATCAGCTGATGTTAGCTTGTGTGCTGTTCTTCAACGCTACAAGAAAACATAAAGCGAGAATATCTGCAGTGTAAGATGAGGTAACAAGCTCCAACTCCTGCAGTCACCAAACCAGATCCACGCCAGTATGGTTATAAAGCAACAGATGTTGGAATTACACCAGTGATACTGCCAATACTGTGCAGGCCCAATAACCTACCCCCTCCATGCAAATGCCCAACATCATGTATGAGTACCAGGACGTGCACTTGCAGAGGAATGAACATAAAATGTGTCGTATTTTGTGGCTGTAGTAAAAGCAAAAAGTGTAGAAATCCACATAATTTAACTCTAAAATATGGACAATGTGCAAAATAACAACAGGTAATATAATAAACGGTCAGAACTGTAGTGTGTAACTTGTTGAAATCAGTTTTTGGCAAATATCTTAAAAACCAATGACTTTTGGAAATAAAAATGTATAATTGACCCCCATCACGTGGCCATTCCGAACATTTTGAGTGGTCACACAACTTGCTAGGTCCAACGGTTCTGGAGATACAGTAATGGCAGGTGATAGTACTTTACTTAAAAAGGGGCGTGGCCATTTCACCTATATCGCCGTTAGTGGCAAATGTGTTACCAACCAAAAATTGCTCAATGACCTTTCATTAGATGATTTTTGAAGAGTTTAGTTCTGGACTTACAAGTGCATACAAAACCACCATGAGCTAGTAGAGTAACCTGCAGAGTAACAAATATTTTAGAACGATTGCACAAAGGAAACCCCATACAGACTGCAGGAAACCAACGATGTTGAGAGTAGTATACAGTACATTAGGTACCATAATTCATTGAAAAGTGACCTATTTTTGTTATTTTGGTTCTGTCAGGATTTGAATGCATTTTACCATGCATTTTACCATGCATTTTATACACTGAAGAGCAAAAAAATCCTCAAAACAAGCAGAAACTGAAGGTGCTGGCGTTACAGGCCTGGCAGAGCATCACTAGGCAAGCTGCCCAGTGTCTGGTGATCCAGTCACTGCATGAAAAGGATGTCCAATATTTTTCACTATGCCCAAAAATGGGCTGCTTTATGTACTAAACGTGCTGTAATTTCTATATGGTTCATCCAATATCGATGAAAACATTCATAAATTAAAGCTGACAGTCTACACCACAACTTCAGTGTCATTATCTCAAACTACTGTAAGTTGCTAAAGTAGAGGGCTAGAGAGTTTTTTTTTTTTTGCTAGGGGGCTTAAACTTGGCAGTTGAGAGATTTTGCAGCAATGATAGCCAATGATGGAACTGTTGATATCCCTTGGTTTGAATTAATGGGCAGCCTGCTTAAATCTCAAACAATGGTCAAAAATCCCTCCAAACTTGTTCTCTGACCTTTTCACAAATAACAAGTAATGACTTGCAGCTGTCATGTTTGTCAGGGATGTTTGCTCAAAGTACTAAACCAATAGCACCAATCATTTTGTAAAATTCAAGAAAAATTAGATCACTGAAGGAAAAATACTGAAATATGACTATAACTATATTTTACTTAATGTTATAGTTTTAGTATGTTTTACTTAATTTTTGGATTGCAAAATTAGTTCATAATTGCAGTCCTTTTTCTTATTTTTACCAAGGGTGTAATAATTCTGCCCCTGACCGTGCAATTGCTTTTGTTTCGAAGACAGTACATGGTTAATAATTTTAACTGGTTTCAGTAATGTGTGACAAATGGTCTTCCTGTGTTCGCTTGTTGTTGTGGCTGACATTGCCGAAGTAATGTTGAAAAACTGCCGAAATGTAAATACAAGACTTCAAAGCTGTAAGTAATTGTTTCAGGAATTCTGACTTTTCAGCTGCATCATGACCGAGTCAACTCCTCTTCATCCTAGCAGTAAAAAAAATGGTCAACTGGAGTCAATGAGGCTGACGCAGCTCTCTCTTTGGCCCTGTGTGTATCAGCCAATACAACCAGACTATTGTGCTTTTTTTCCCACAGCTTTCTAAATGCAGCCCGCAAGACGCACAAAGTTTTTTTTCTAAACATCTGTACTCACTGTTAAAACTGCCGCAGGTGACAAGTCTTTATTTTGGACTTGTCAAAACAATACTAATAATATTTATTTTTAATAAAACATACAGTTTCATAACATTTCAGTAAGACAAAGGGAAAAAAACACTCAATTCAAAACCGTTACATATAGCAAGTGGTGATGTGGCTATTTGCCCCGCAACATGGCCATCAAGCTATTCGCACCACGGCAGGGTGGATAAGAGAAACACTTCTGTTATTTGCCCCGCATTTAGGATAAGAGATTATAAATAAATGGCCGACATGCAAAAAAAAGCTGTGCAGTGGTCAAATGTTGTCTTAACCCTTACAAATAATCACTACAGGAATGCTATAAAAAATTTTGCCAGTAAATCAGTATTTCTGTTTTTGGAACTAACTATAGAGTGTTCAGTATTTCTATTGAAATATTGTTGGGCTAACATAGCTAATGAAATAACTGAACAGAAAAAAACTATTGTAATACCACAGCTGGAGAAAAGTACTAAAGAACACTAAAACCACTATTTAGTATACAGCCCCAATTTCAAAATAGATTTATAAATATGAACTACAGCCAAATGCTACCTGCATTCATACCAATGTGCAACTTGCAGCTGACCAGACAATTTGAAAAAATAGAATAAAATGAAAAAATGGAAAGCGAACACTCGGGTAATCATGCAAGCAATGAAATCGCCAAGAAACTATGTTGAATTTCGGCACCCGTGTTGTAATCTGAAATGTAATCACAAATGCAAAATGGACATACAATTGTGCTTAAAAGTATTAATTCCCTTGCTGAATTTGTGAAATGTCACCATTTAGATTGAATATAGGACTCATTATGCAAAAAAACTTGTCTTTTATTTTAGGATTCATTCTTTTATTCATTTCACAGTATTAAAACAGCCACAGAGTGTAAAATGATAAAAACAGATTGTGCAAAAGAGATAAAAAAATCCTTAACGAGTTATAAGTTATCTCACCTAAATACAAATAGTAAATAATTTCAACGTTGCATATAAAATATATATCAATAAAACAACAAGAATATGACTGCCAATAATAGAAATGAAGTAGAAAGAAAAAAAATTAGGAAAGCTAACAAATAAAGTACCATTTTAATGTTCAGTGTGTGTGTGTGAGTGTTTTAACGTATGTGTTTGTGGGATGTAAAGCAAGATATGAGTGTTCATGTGTAAAAGGGCGTATTATATATATTTATCTAAACAACAACAAAAACAATAGTAAAAATAAATTAAAAAATTTTTTCAAAATTCAACACAAAGAGTGTAACAGCAGAGATAATCTGCATTAAATAAATTAACAAAACACCAAAGTCTTACTTGACTTCTAACAAGTACACATGTGGCATTTATCCACAGCCAAAGTTTAAATTCATTCCAAATATGATGAGACCAAAGATTGTTTTAATTTATTCTTAAATATTGACAATGATGGAGAAATATTCATCAGGTGTTGATGAAAATTCCACAGCTCTGCTCCGCGGTACGCCAGCAAAAACTGACCCCTAGTGGTGAGATTCTTAGGCAAATGTAGATGATCAGCTTAAGGGGTACTATATTGATGGACTAAGTGAGAGGGGTGAAATAATTCTCAAAATAATCTGGCAAAATTCTCTCCTATATCTGGTCTTATAAACAAATGTACAAATTTAAACAGTATTTATGTCAAAAATTGTTTGGAGCTTCAGTTTGTGAAATAGTGGCAAATGAATCAGGAAAGGTGACACATCTAACAAATATTTTTTGTAACATGTAGATCCTCTTAAGATTAGTGTAATAGTTTGAACCCCAAACAATGTTACAATAATTAAGGTATGGAAAAATCAGACTATAATACAGGGTCAAAAAGATTTCTTCAAAAAATAATGAATTTTCTTAATAATACCAAGAGATTTCATTGCTATTTTATAGATATAATCAATATGATCTTTCCAACAGAGTTGATCATCAACCAAAACTCACAAAAATATCACGACATGCACTTGTTTAACCTGATTTTGATCAATATTCAGGAATACATTTTCTATGTCATATTTTTTCTTACCACTAAAGATAATGAAATTAATTTTTTTTTGTACATTCAAAAAGAATTTGTTTTTTTTAACCAGATTGTCTAATCTTGAAGACCCTTTTCTGCCTCCCTCATAAGGCAATAAAAATTACTATTGGACATCACCAAATTAATATCATCTGCGAAAAGTATTGGTAATATGTCTTTACATACAGTGGCTAAATCATTGACATAAATAAGAAATAATAATGGTCCAAGAATTGAACCCTGAGGGACTCCACATTGAATAGTGGCTTTTACGAGATGTTTGACCTTGTTATATTGACACAAGGTGACACACTCAGTTTAAATGGCAATCAATGGTTAAATTTACCCACCTGTGGCTTTTAAAATTGTAATTAGTGTCTGTGTATGGTCATTGAGTTTTTTAGCTCCTGAGTGGCTACACTAATCTGGCAAGACATTGAGCAATGGGTAGTGGGAAAGAACATTAATTTCTAACTAATTAGATCAAAGGATTCGATTAATAACTACAGATTCACATTTTGCTGCAATTTTTTGTTTAGAAATATAGATTTTGGTAAAATTATACATTAAAGACTGCACATATTGAGTTAATTAATCAGAATCTGTATTTTTCCGATTGTTAGTAACCGTATGCATATTTTCACGCCACTGCCCAGCATTTACCATCAGTGATGTCACACAAGCAAATCCCCAGCATTTTCTGTAGGAAATCTGTATAGGCCATTACAGTCATCGACAAATGTGTGTGACTGACGGACACACTGGGAGACTTAAACAAGGGGCAGACAAGACGTGGGCGCAGCAAAATACAAGACTCGGAAATCATACAAAGGAAACACTCGCAAGGCACAAGGAGCTGAGATTTCACTATGCAGAGCTGAGTCTAGCAAAGTTCTGTCTGATGGCCCCCCCCTCTCTGCCACATATATAGTCACGAGAGGAGGCGGGGACTCAAAAAGCAGTCTCGACTGGAACAGAAACTCGTGGGATTAATAAACAATTACACGAGAACTGGGTTAACAATAATGACTCGAAGAAACTGAGGCCATGTATACACGCAGCCGGGTATTTTTACAAACGAATATTTATCCCCCTCCGTTTATAAAAAAAAATGTATCCACACATAATCGAACATCTGCGTTTTCAATAAGCCTCCAAATCTGTAGATGGCATTATTTCCCCAAATCCTACCCAATGGTAATGATGGGGTAAATCACCAACCGCAATGTTGTCCATCGCCTGTGCTCTTGGAGCAGTAGTTGGGCTTCTAAAATTAAACATGTATGAAGCACCTGCACAATAATTAACGCTATCACAGCTTTCAAGGCACTACTCCGATCCATTACTCTTTATCCCTGCTTCTGTTCTGGCTTCTGCAGTAAACAAAAGTTGCACGTTTGACGTCAGAGCAGATTTGTTGTCATTTTGGCGCAGGTTGTGACGTTTGAAAACCCAAAACTCCGGTTATCTCTGTCTACACGCAAATGCATAAACGGAGTTTTCAAAAATCTTCACTTTGCCCAGAGTTTTTTTAAACAGTCGTTTTTGATGCGTTGTCATGTGGATGACAGGTCAAAACGTTGGAAAATATCTTCAATTTAGTAGATACCCGGCTACGTGTGGACAAGGTCTGACACCATCAATCAAACAAGGCAGTTTAGATTAAGGTAATATAAACGTGATGAGTAAAAAGCACCACGAGAGAAGCAAAGGAAAGCACAGTTAATCAGGGAAAGCTTAGGCAGGAATGACTAAAGCTAGAATCACACGCACTTGCTAATGAGTTAATTAAGGTTAATACTACATGACGAAATATTTACAATCACCCTCAAATGAGTGCTGGTTAGTACGGGTTAGTAATGATCCAATCAGAGAATGCATTCACTCAAAGTTTAGCGAGACCCAGAATTAAGCACAGAGGAAGCAATGAATGAAATACCAGAGCCGCAATCGAAAGAGTAAACGTGATTGGACAACGAGACGCAGGCATGCTGAAGCCTGACACGCGACATCACTGGAGTTTGGCAGAAAGGGAGTGGATCATCAGACGGCAGAAATGAAAGCAGAAAAATAAAACGAAAGTAAGGCACAAGCACAAATAAGCACAAGACAACACACATGAGGCAGAATCATAACAGATTGTGCCATTCTACATGACCTAAAGTTGGATATGAATCCAATAAGCAATAAAAGACTGATTTGCCTGGCCATTCATGTTTTCTTTAAAAATATATTGCCAATTTTACTAATTCTGCCAGGTATTGTATTTTAACTGTATTTTACTGTATTGTATTGTAACTGTATTTTAATTTCTTTCTATTTGGAAATGAATTCTAGCTGATGGAGGGTACAACTTGACATGAATGGGTGGGTATGGGTGGGGGGCACAAGATGAGCTCTTTGCGACAGGCCTGTCTGAGGCTCGACAGTAAGTGGACTTTCCAGCAAGTCTATGACCCAAAGAGCATTTAAAAATCCATGCAGAATTTGTTCCAGGACAATAAAATGAATGCTCTATAATGGAAATCTCTGTCACTACACCTCAATACAATTGAAATCCAGTGGGCTGAACAAAAGAGGGCAGTTGATAAGCGCAAACCCAAGAATATGACTGATTTTGACATGTGCAGAGGATTGTCCAAAATACCTCCAAATGTGTGCCTAACTAATGTCAAACTCTCACATCCCTCATGTGAATGTCAACCGTGGCTCGCCTTCACAATGTGCTCTAAGCGGTGGTCTGCGACCGCAGTACCCAATTTGCCTCTCGCTTCTGGAAAAACTTCTGTGCCCTGGTGGGTGCCACTTGCTGTCTCTCTTCCGGGTTTCACCCAAAAACCAACAGTCAGGTCACTGCCCAGAGATTGGGAATGCCTACACTGTTTCGTCTATAGCATCTGAAGTGAATTGTGCTATTCTCCTCTGGTCCCGTCCCACTGTTACCATTTTACTATCAATAAACCCCACCATTGGATAGTACTCTGCCTCTGCACTTGATTCCTGGTCTGGATCATAACACAAATAGTCCCGGAAAACTCCAGGCTGTTATCCTTGCTTGAAATGGTTGCACAAGTCCTATACCGAGGTAACATTATTTGCAACACTTGGATTAGGAGGAAATTGTTTTTTAATTAAAGTAATAAATCATTTTGGTTGGCTCCACTGAAATATTTTTAATATGTTGGCATTTTGAGTTTATCTCTAACGTTAAAATGAATTTTTAACATTAATAATTTTGCAGTCTGGGCTGCCAACAATTCTAAAGCCCACTGTATATACGCAGTACCAGTCAAAAGTTTGGGCACGCTTTACGTGTGCTTTAGTACTCTGTCTTTGGTGAAATTCACAGTGAGGGTCTGTGCTGTGACCAGTGGGCGATGCGTGGCAACTATTTTTCGCCAGATTTCTCATCAGCACCAGGCCAGCTATTTAGAAATGCAGCCACAACACAACAGACACGGCAACAGAACTAATTTTTGCAGCAGCTACTGTTAAAACAGCCATGCAGAAGGAGGAGGCCAGAGCTCTGAAGCTCCTTCTTCCCACAGTCTCATTTATGGGTATACTGACCTCAGTACAGCAGGAAAGTAAGTCAGAGAGGTCATGGAAGTGAAAATGTCTGCTTTGTTTGGAGGTGAAAGCATTCAGTGGAATCGAGACAGCAACTTTGTAACGCAAGGATAAATATAGTTCCGCGGGTAAATTAGGCGAGCAAAATTAGAGGTTCAATTATTTATTCATTGGATGATAGTTATTAGCAAATTAGTCTTTGTGACAGGTACACCCACTTCATTTACGGTGAGATGTTTATCATTTTAATCACATGCT
Source organism: Gymnothorax reevesii (assembly GCA_029721435.1). Taxonomy (NCBI): domain Eukaryota; kingdom Metazoa; phylum Chordata; class Actinopteri; order Anguilliformes; family Muraenidae; genus Gymnothorax; species Gymnothorax reevesii. Next base: position 78,599,786 of record CM056575.1, read on the forward strand.
AATTCATCATTGGACCAGAAAGGAGTCACTCTAAACACTCAGAGAGATTGTTGGAGTTAAAGTGAGAGTCCTTTTAATCGGTAACTTTCACAGTAAGCATTGCAACAATAGCTATTTAAAACACATCAGCTGCATGGATTTCCTGCATTTTGATGATGGCATGTTGCAAGGATGCCTGAAAAAGCTGTACTTTGACAAACAAAAATACTTGGAACCGTTAATACATGGTTAATGATACTGCATATCATCTGTATTGTTTAAAAGACGGTTTGTTTAAATGACATGTTTAATTAACATGAGGAACATCTTCTCACGGGCTGGTTCTGCTGTAATCTCTATTGAAGAAATTCCCCCAGTCAGTGTTTTGCCTGATATAGTAAATTAATCAGATTATTGTATAAACCTGCATATACATGGATCTCTTTGTTTCTTTGCTTATCATTGGTATCCATCAATCTTTCTCGCATGTGGACAGTAAGACCTGCTCTTGGACTGTGACACATCAGGTCAGACGTTCCGAAACTGACAGCTCGCTGGTGTAGCATCTGAATATGGATGTCGGATGACAGACTCTGATATATTTCTGAGCCAGGGTCGAGCCATTCTTGCTTCAGTAAGTTTGGAAGCAAAGCGCTCCCTAAAACCCCCCCCCCCTCACCCCTTTTAAAGGGGGCACAAAATTGTGATGCTGATTAAACAGCAGTGACCAAATCAATGTCATTTAACCCCCCATGCAATGACAGCAGGGGCTTACACTTTCCATTAAGCCAATTCATCATTCTTTCCAAGGATGAACGTAAAGCCTGAAGCCGCTTTCCAGCACCTCTCCTTTCATAAATCCATTGTACCTCTGAATCAGCCCAATGATAATTCAATAGTGCTTTCACAAATTAAAGAGCACTAAAGAGGAGAAACAAAAATTTACAGACAATTCTGAAGAATAAATTAAGTAAAGTCTTTATTTTAAACATTACTCAACAGTAAGAATGGATTAACAAACTAGAGAGAAATATGCAAAATATTTGCCAGCAAAACTTCAAGCAAGTCGCAGTAATCACAGCAGCTCAATGATTCATAAATTAAGAGATAATGGAATGCCACAACAACAGAATTCATACAAGCTTCATTGATAAATCTTTCCTTGTATAAGGGAAAAAGAAGAACTGATGAATGAAAAAAGGCACTGGATGTTTAAACATATTAGATATCTTTCATGACCTCCTCCTTGAAGGAATGCAAATTTGCATTCAGTTTCAGATCTTAAATTGAAAAAGGTAGCGCAATGCCAACATATTTCACGCAGCCTGTCAAATATTTGTACGCCCCTTGCAAATTATTTGAGAACTTAATTCCATCTTTCCTTGTTTTCATGGTCACGTTTTGATACTGACAATGATAAAATTAGCAATCCCGGACTGCTTAGAAGTGTTCCCATCCCAGCTCTTCTTCATGAAATCTTCACCTTGGAAATTTAATTTCAAATCTCCTTGAAAGTTTAACTTCTGAGCAGGACAGAGATAGTTTTAGTGGTGGACACAGCAACCACAGAACATTTTTTATGCAATCTTTATCTTATTACAATGATTTATCTGGCCTATTGACCATGATTTACAGCCCTGTTTTGTCGAGATGACATTCAGAGAGAGAATTTTGTGACACCACCGCATAGGACCAATTACGACTACTTTCTGCGACAGGTCGTAAATGTATATTTTTTTTCTGGTGGAAAGATGTGCCACTTGTTTTAGTATTGAGATGACATCTATGTCCGTTACTACATCTCCGAATGACAATCATAGCCTCATCACTGGTAGAAAGGGCAATCAGAGAAATTACATTACAGGCTGGCATCCATGCTGACAACTCCAGGCATCCTATTGCATTTTCCAAATGAACTGGTTTGAAAATGAATAATTGCAACACAAAGGTGAACTGGCACGGCAGATCATTTATCACTGTCTTAGAAGAGTATATGCATAAACTCAAAAGAGGTTTTAAACAGGTTCAAATGCACCACTGATGTGTCAATTTGTGAAAATGTTTCCATTGGAGAAAAAAGGTCTACCACAGTGAACTGTAGCTGGACAAAAATAATTTGCGAATAATATTATGACCAACCAGCACAAATGTGCCACAGACAGAGCATAATATAACAATTCAGAATTCATATTGCGGAAACATTGCCTGATTTTAGTTATTCAAATTTAGATCTTTAAAAACTTGTGAAACAGTCAAAGGTAAATTTCCATTTGAATATAAATTGTCAGTCAAATGTTTTTGAGTACTGAAAATTTTGAAGTAGTAACAGATGGAAAAATAAAGTGTAAATCTTTTTGTTTCATAAAAAATGATCTAAAACTGCCTTTTGCCATAATAACTGCAAAGCAGATTCATGCACAGTCTATTGTTTCCAAAGATTAGTAACTAACACTACTCTAGAGATTCCCAAGGATTCATGTGGTTTGATTTGTCTTTATTTATTTATTTATTTGTCTAAATTCCACTACTATATGATTTTACATCATTTGTTGGAAATTGGAATGAATTGTTTCACCAGTTGTTTTCCCAAATGTAAATCTTTGATTAATGCCAAAATGTATATCTTTATCCAGATTCCAGATTCTTTGCGACTTCTCACTTTCTTGTGCCATGTGCCATTTCAGAGATTTAAATAAAATACCAATATTAACTAATATTTGACTAAAATACGGATAGAAAAAACACATATAAAGAGTTCAAAAACTTTTGACTGGCAACATGAATTTTCTTGGCATTTCTGATGTGACACCATTAATGTGGAGTGGGAAAAGTCAGTTCATTTAATTGTTTGACTGATCGAGCAGAGGCAATGATAGTGACGTCCTAATGATAATAATGAGGATGATAATAATGTCGATACTTATTAAAAAAATCCCATTATTGTTTCCCCTTTTAATTTTATTCAACTATCAACAGCAGATACACAGCAAGTCTCCCTGACGTAGGTAATGTTTTTTATTGGGGGCACCAGGTAATAAACGACAAGGTTTCTGCACACAGTGGGGTCAATGCAAATTAAATACTTACCCAAACTAACCCTAGAACACTAGATATTATTTTACATTAATGTCTTAACTTTTTTCTTGGTAATGTAAAAGGTCACATATACTGACTCAATAACGTGCTTAAAAAAATGAATACCTTAAGATGACCATTTCAAAACAAGCAGGCGGTGTACATGCATTTTAGCAGGCATTTGTCTTGGTCAGTTAATTATTGTTTTTACAGCAGCTTTTATGTCGCATTTCAGTGCTGCAAAATGGAACAAGTAAGCTGCAGACAAGAATGAAACAAATCCCCACAAACAAGGCAGCCTCTTCATCTCATCTGTGAAGGTGACTTATAGTACATGCAGAACAACCCATTTTGATTAATCACAGGATATTTACCGACTCAGATCTAATCAAAGATCAAGGGATCAGGGGCTTCTACATCATACACAACTCAGAAATTTATGCAGCTGAATTAACCTGTCAAGGCCTGAAGCACTTCTGCCATAGCTATACTCACTCTAAATTCAGCATTAAAAAAATTCTTTCAGTGTATGAGACAGAAAGTAACATTGTAAAAATGCTTTAAAACTGTTTTTGCATTGCTGAAGTAATGGGCAAATGAAGAAAAAAGCCCTCAGCTTCTATTGTGAATTTCCATGGCAGAAAAATCCATCACTCTATCTTTGACAAATAAGGATGATGAGGGGCTGGCAGGGGGCTCAGTTTAAAAGCTTGTGACGGCATTCCAAATGTCACATCGATCACTTGGTTTTTATTGTCTTGTGAAACCTGTACTCAGTGGAACTACATAAAGAGGGTACATTCTCAGCACAACCTCCATTCGCAAGGAGTTAATTCCTCCCGGGATGAAAATAAGCCAAGGACTAATCCAAGATTATGAGAGACAGGATCAAATCTTGACCCCTGACAGTTTGCAGCATAACCTTAATTATCCTCTCTAAGCTCATGAACTCTGCTGAGGTTTGCTTTTCGCCAGATTCAGTGGAGCGAAAGACAGCAAGACCTGTACAGCAAAATGGGCAATCATTTCTATCCAATGTACTTCTAGGTGCCTTGCATGGGTTTAGAGGTGCATTCACTTAAATACTGTATTTGATATCTACAAATTAATGCATCCTGCTACACTCAGTAGTCGAATAGTAAACTCAATAAGCTTGATTTTGTCAACATTTTTGTTAACATTTTCGATCAAATTAAAGCATATTTTATAACCTGTAAATTAAGATGATTGAGTTCATTCCAGATACAGATGAGCTCTCTCAAGCACACTCACAGGGAATCAAAACCAGAGACGAAATTTGTTTAAATCTATATTAATGTCTCTGGTCAGGGCATAAAGGTCACATCAAAATTTTGAAGAAAAAGATGACAATGGCCAGGTAGAGCACAGCAGTGCTGGTCTACTTCAAGCCCTACTCAACGAGCAGCCAGCAGATCCCTGATTTTCAGTCCACTGGAAATAAGTCTGCTTTTGGACTGCATCTCCCAACAGAGTGACCTCCGGATAGTGTATTGAAATTTAACCTTTTTCCCTTCCAACCAAGAATCACAGGGGGGTAACTGCACTATTCATCCTCCCATAGGCTTAACACACACTCACACACCCACACACACTTACACTCGCTCAGGCAGTGGTGTACATATTTATGCAAACACTTACAGAAAAATCAGTATTCACACACATGCACAAGCACAATATATATCATACACAGACACACACATACACAAAAAAATACAATAAAAATGAAAACAGACAGAAACCTTCCTGCTCAGAAATGGACCCACGTATTGTCGTGCTCAGATTCCTGACTGAAATGTCACTCCCCAGGGTTCTGCTGATCTCATTTGGTTTTACTCCTTTTTTACAAGAATTCCTCAGACCTCCCATGGAAGAATTATTATTTCTGATTGTTACTGCTGTGGGAGTCTGCTGTCCCTTCATTTATCAGGTCACCAATGTTTTGTTGGCCCCTAATGCTATATAATGGCATACTGCAAAGAAAGAACAATTTATTTACATAAAACAATTCATTCTGACCTGTAAAATAGAATGCCAAATAAATTTAACCAATATTTTACCCACTACCACACCTCACAAGCTGCAACCATGCCATATATTAAAACCAATGTGAATGAAAGCACTTAGTAGGAATTTAGTAAACATATGCTTCACAATTTTACATTCCAGCAGGTTTTTGCAATTTTCTCAAAAGCTTTGCATAGCACAGTATTGTTTGCTGAACAATTCACCAACAAAACAACTTTCCATTTTCTCTTTCCATTTATCATTGATAACATTCTCACTGATTTTATATGAAAGAATAGGCATTTGCATCACATTTAAGAGCCAAAGCATGAAGAGAGATGAGCTTCTTTATGACACTGTTTTCATTCAATCCTTAATTTTATAGGTGGTCTGCTTAGGATTTGCACAATATTTATATGAAGCCCCAGCCACCCAGTGCACTCAGAGTCCTTAATGAGAGTGTTGACTCCACATTTTAGGTTTATTTCATGTAAATGTAAGCATTTTAGTATTTACCCTGTCTTTGAAATATTTCCGCAATGTGACGACTCCCATTAGGAGCAAAGAGGGAGAGTAATTTCTGTGTCACATCCCTTTAGCCTGACCTTGATGATGATTGCCCAGTCGCCAGTGTTCTCAGTAAAATTTAATTACATTTGCCTTTTTAATGGAATTCCACAATCTCTTGCCAAATTTTCACAATATTACATTGTATTGGTTCCTGGGTTTCACCCTGACAAAACAAATGTGATTTCAAGGAGTATGTCAATATTTACGTCACGCTGTTGGCTGCCTCCTCATCGCAACTGACATTGACCATTCAGATCAAGGCAGTTCCATGATCTATTCTAGCAAAAGGCCATCTGCTGTCATTACAGCATCATAACGTATAGTATTCCTAAAAATATACTGTATAATGCACAGCAACCAGGCAACCATGAGGATGATTCAAGGCAAGTTAATGGGATAAAAATATCAAATGCATAAACAGAGGAGCATTTTCGATTTCAATGCCCCGCAAAGGCAAATAAATAGATTTTTTTTTTCTTAATCGATCACAAAGGCTTTTTAGTGACTTTAATGTGCACTGTTTATTGCATGGAGGTATACACCATTCAGTTTCAAAAAGCATTGTTAATTCATTCATGTAATCACCATGTGATTCGACACCCACTGTATATGGAAGACATTATGGGGCTGATAAATGGAAATAACTAAGAAAGATACAGAGCACATGGTCATATAAAGTATACTGCACTCGTAAATTGGCTCATGTGTTCGTATGCAGACCTGGTTTGTTTTACAGAAGCAATATGACCGTGATGAAACCGCGCATAATTTGTAAGGACACTTCACTGAGTTTCAACCAACAATCCAAATTAGGAATATAATGTGAAAATGCATGCAGCTTTTGTCGAATATCTTTGTATCTCTGAGAATTACCAGCAAAATCTGTCCTACTTCCCCCTCCAACTTTAAAATCAAACAGCGGGATAAGGCTCCCAATATTCAGGTCTTTTTGATGGCTGTTCCAGGAAAGAGGAGCCGAGTACTTAAAGGCCTTTTTTCCCAATTCACTTACAAACTAGCTAGCTGAAAAGGCACCCCAAAATATGAGTACAAAGAACGCTATGAATGGGAATACATTTTACAGTAACCTAAATGGATAATGTGGATTTTGTAACACTATCTTTCGACCAGCTAGTAAGGGATTTTGCTTGCTTGTACTGTTATGGCCCAAATTTGTTATTATATATATGACAGCAAGGGACTGACAAAATCTTAAAACTCAAACAGATTTAATCAAACAAACACAATTAACTAATCTACGATCTACTCTACTGACCAAGATTCATTATTTACAAGAAAAAAAATATTTACAGTCCCCTTGGTTGGGTTGCTTGGTGAAGTTCCCGGTGAGGAAAATGCTCCAACACAGGCAAAAATCCACAAGAAACTTCACAGGTCTTGAACAGAATGACAGGTCTGGTCACATCTGTCCTTCTGCTTGCAATATCTCCTACTACTCCACTCCCGCAATTTTCCTCCTTACATACTCTTTTGCAGACCCCTCCCACATTTAGACCTCTTTTTTTTAATTCTCTGGAACTTGTCCCAGACATGCCCAAGACATGGCCAAACCTAGCTCCAGTCTGGGCTTAACATAAGAAAGGTCAATACTGCCATCTAGTGGCTTCTATTTGCATTACAGTACAAACTAGTTACAAAGTACTAAAGCAAGCCAACTCCTCAGAGGATAATTTTGCCGGCTATTTCGAAAATATACTCTTATTATTTTGGCACAATCTGCTTAATTTCTGTGAAATAACGTTGATGTCAGCCTACGGTTGTAACACGAGGTGGCTAGAGCCAGCTAGCAAGTGGAAAATTTTGACAGTCATAATTTTTTCCAGATGATGGCAAAAACATATGTAAACAGCTACCTGGCTAGCTCACTCACACACGACTCTGTCGTTTGTCCTTTCTTCAGCAGTGAGAGTTTCATGAGCGTAAGTGATTCTTGATTGATATGAATTGCTTCGGTCAGATTAATTGCTTGACTCAGATATGGTAGGGCACGTCATTCAGAATTCATTTAGAAGGATAAACCTGTTACTCTCTTGTGCTCATATTCCTAAGAGGAAAATGCTCACTGCAAACTCTTTCATTTATGCTCTTATTTGCTAGCATGTCTACTTTATATCTCTCTGTCCTATTCAATTGTCTGCAGTGTAACCGAACGCAAAAAGTGAAAGATTATGCCTGTAGTTTTGGCCTTTTCATAACTCATACAACCTGGCACAAAACAAACTGCCAGCATTATCACCATGACCAGTCCTTTTTTCAGTAAGGTGAAAAGTGCTCAAGTACAATGCTATCTATGACGCCTGTATCTTGCAGATCGTGTCTGGAGTGGTGAGCTAGTGCAATGCACTTTGGTAGTTAACAGCAAATGCATGGGGAAACCATGGAGGTGATACATATGCAAATAATGTACTGTATCTTGAGCTGCTGTGGGAAAATGTTTATGGTTTGTGTGTGACATATTTATTCAGAGCCTACACTTTGAAACTATATCATAAGCCTGATAGAATATTTGAACGTTTTCGGAAAACAAGAAAAAACACAATTTTTAGCAAGCACATTGGTTTTTTTTTTTTTTTTGATATTGCAACAGTTAGCCAAAAAATGACTTAGAAAATACGCAATGAGAATAACGATATATGGTTTAATTATTGCAAACTGCCCCTTTAAGAGAATACCAAAGATTCTTGTCTTGTGTGAATATATCTCCAGAAGTTCATGTTAGTAAGAGAGGATTTAGATTTTTTTGGGCACGCATACATATACAGTTTCCCCAGCAGAGACACAAGGCATTTTATTTTACAGCAACAGCTGTTCATTCTACTTTTATCAGAAATCACACAATTGCAGTGCCTTGCATCGAAGGAGCAGTGTGCCATTTCACAGAAGTCCAGTCAGATCATGCTCCTCCTGTAGTCACCTCCATGGGAGGTGACTGTGGGTTTGAAAGTAATAGCATCTCTTCAGGGATCTAGTGCAGACCTACGGGACTGGAGTCACAGAAACGTGTGTCAAAGAGCATGCACGTGACTATCAGCAACACTCTGTTTAACAGTCCGAGGTGCGTGTGGAGCAAATGAAATGCCATACAGCATATAGCACACTACTCTGTAAACCGAAATAGGCAAAAAGACATCATGTGGAACAATTGGGTACTGCATTTGAAAATATAGTTTTTTTCATTCTAAATAAAATTAAATGTTTGAAATTTGCGTAAATACACTGTTAAAAACTGGCACTTTTTTGCCTGTTATTTTAACTGGCACCTTTTTTTGCCAATTATTTAAATAGTAATTATGCAATCAGTTTATAACAGAGGTACCATGTGTGCTAACTATAAACCACAGTTAAATGCAAGCAGGACTCAACTCACAGTTAATATATCAAGGATACAATGCGTCAGTCTAACTCTTAAACTCAGTCACTTTATAACAGCGTACTGATCCAAACTATGGTTGGGTTTCAGGGACTGGAAATATGTATGGAGTACATATTTCTGGAAATATGTATTTTTTGTGCTTGTTTCTGTTAAGGCAATACATTTTTACTTGAAAAATTCACTGTGTAGTCTCACCGGTGAATGAAATATCTGAGGAATGCCTCCAGAAAAAAAATGGAGTGAATGATACTTAAGTCATATTCAAATGATTTAATCTGTTCAAGTAAACAATGCATGTTTCTTCCAGCTATGTGAAATATTTAAACCAAAAACGACAACATTCCTTCATTTAAAATCACTCAAAATTGGAAATAAAATGACTGCAAACAAAACACTTCAGGTCAAGCAATGTTCTGGAGAGATTCTGTCAAGTTGCTTGCTTTTTAACAAACTTCATTTCTTGGCCTTAGACTCTAAAAGCATAAAAAAATTGACTCTACATAGACAGGTCAGAAGCTGCATTCATATAAATAATGGATTTGCAATATGTTGTGAACATCTGTCTGTTTGCACAAAGCTGCTTTTTTTTTTTTGGTAAAATCTGTGTCCACAAAGCTTTCCTCCATGCGACCCAACAGCCGGGGTTCAACACCTGGTTTTTGTTTTTAAGATGTTTTGCTAGAATTGGTGAAGCAATGTAAAATATTATTTCCTGCTCTAAAATTATAGAGCACATTAAGAGCATGGTGCAATTGCTGCTCATTTTATTCTACATTGCCCATTTATGAGATCTTATATTTAATTCAAAATTCTTTTTTTTTTTTTATTGCAACATCTGCTTAATCCCAATGCCAGCTCTTCATGTCACTCACACATATTTTAAAAAGGTCTTAAGCTGTTTTCGCACTGGACGCAAAATGAATTTTTCGCACAACAGATTACATTCAAAGTCAATACAAAGATGCAAATACATGCGTTTCGAGTGTATTCGCATCTTTGCATTGACTTTGAATGTAATCTATCGTTCAAAAAATTTGTTTCTCGTCCAGCGTGAAAGCAGCTTAAGACCTTTTTTAAATAGTTTACTTTCTTCCCTCCCATAGGGAAGATAAGGTCACCATCGTAGCTAAAACTTTACTGAACGAATGAAAGCTGTATTGCGTTTGTTTGGATAATCAGATCAACTCATGCTGGCATAACAGGTAAACATGGAGTAATTCAGTGCTTTTGAAGTTTAGTTACCAGTGAGTGCAAGAGACTGGAGTTGGTCTCCCTTCCGCTTGTAGGGTAAACTGGGGTAAGCTGCCCACCCCAATTCCCCTCCCCTCTTAATTCCCACGTGATTTAGTTTATTTTTTATTTCAGTTCCTTTCTTCGATGATACTGGTCTTTGAATAACCTCAAAATTGTTTTACTGATGGGAGGAAATATTAAAAAATCGTTCTGAAGTACAACGTGAATAGATTTAATATGTAGATGTAATATTTAGCATTTCAAAATGTGTCTTTTTAACAAGATTACACATACAGAAACCTTTTTTTATTACTGAGGAGGTTATCCAATAATTTGACCAAAAAATAACAAATACTTTATTTGTAATAGGTGAAAGTTAAAGAAAAGAAATTTTGAGGGAAGAGGCCCCCCCCCCAATAAGGGGTAAGATGCCCTGAATGGGCGTAAATGAAGTTGAATGGTGTAGTCCAGAGGTGTATAGTGATGAAGTACATGTACTTCGTTACAAAACTTAAGTAGTTTTTTGAGGATTTGTACTTTACTTGAGTTTTTTTTTTAAACAGTACTCTTACTTTTATTCTACTACATTTAAAATATAAAAAGTATACTTTTGATTTGTTACTTTGACACTGGCCACTTTGTTACTCATTACAAATCAAAATATAAATGCAATTCATCATTAAAGGATTATCTGGATTTGGCATGTTCGAGAAGAACAACAGTGCTGGGTAGGGTATCTTAGCCCCTTTGTTCAGATGTGTCTACCAGCGGACATGGAGCTGCAAATTTATACACGCAGTTACAATATTCTGTCACCTGGATCACTTATTGGATATTCACAAGCAAGCCGAGCTCGAACATTGTTTATATGGACGACTTAACTCCAATCTCTGTGTTTCAGGAGTGGCGTGAATTATACTCCTCAGCCAAGCCTGATGTGCGAACTATCAATAAACAGCAGCTGCCCCCCTAGGCCAAACTCGTGCCACGTGGGGAACCACGATGATGATGATGAATAACATCAGTATACTTTCCCATAATATCTATCCAGCAGTTCCAAAAAAATTCTCTCTTGCTACAGAAAAAAAAATCATTGTCCCCTGTAGCAACCACTTCAGCTACAGTTAGCCAATGGTATCCCAATTAGTCGTTAGAAAACTTGACATGGTATTGATACAATGTCATTCTACTATTAACAATAGTCAATTATAGTGGTTTTTTTTAACACTGCCAGTAAACTCCAAGAAGAAGAAGTATATAAAGCATAGACTGCATGAAAGTTTATTAAAGAGAACAAGGAGAGAACAATGTGTGGTTGTTTTTCTTCTTTTTATGCATACTATGAAAAATACTTTGTACTTCTACTTGCAATTTTGATACTTAAGTATATTTTTTCACAATATACTTTTGGTGCTTAAGTACATTTAATGTGAGCTACTTTAAGACCTTTACTCAAGTAATTTTCTTATGGGTGACTTCAACTTTTACTTAACTTTCAGTTATGGTACTTCTACTTTTTTCAGAGTACTTTATACACCTCTAGTGCAGTCTTGTTGCTATTTGATATCTGAGAAAGTATGTACGCCATGATCTAGCAAATAATATAATACCTGACTTACAGTAAGAAATGTACTGTCATCAGTCTGAAAGGCCAACCAGCTGACTTTATGTCAATATAATAATGCTCAGACACGGCGCTTGACATACGCTTATCACGCATTGTGCGTAGGGCACCAACTGCCTGGGGGGCACCAAAAAAATCAAGCCCATAAAAAAAAAAAATAATAATAACAGTATGTAATATTCAAAATAAAAGTTTGTAAAGCATGTTAATAAATATAAGTAATACAAAAATAACGTAGGCTTATTTACGTGAAAAGAGATTAATCTCCTGTGCGGCCCTCTCATCGGTCTACCTTTGGTGCCCCCCCCTCCCCCCATTCCCAAGTAGTTTGCTCCATTATGCTTAAATCGCAAATTTGGCAGAAGTTTATTCCGGAGATCAGGACATGTCATCGAAGTCAGGGGGGGGAAAGGAGGAAAAGGAAAAAAAAACAGCGAGATGATGCTCGCGCGTCACTTGCAGGTAAGACAATGTTTTAATTAACAATGATTCATTTTTTAACAGCTACGTTTACAAGACCACAATAATCCGATAACTGGGAATAATGGGGTAATGGAATTAATCTGATTTGACGCGTTTTCGTGTACTTCAGTAATGTGATAATCGGAAAAACCTGGTTTACATGGTTCAGTCAATAGTTCGATTTCTTTCCAAGTACATGACGTAAAACTCTTGGTCTCAGCATAGGCCTTCCTCCACTCCTACCAAAAACCCATACTTGCTAGATGTGCGTTAGGAGTAAGGACTGGTAGGAGAGAGTGGAGCTCAATGAATTTTCAGATGCAAAATGGAGAGAGAATTTCAGGGTGTCTCGGGGAGCATTCCTGAAACTGTGTGATCAGATGAAGGATGTCATGAGCCCAGAAGAGATGACCGCTGTTGCTATATAAATGCGAGTGGCGAGTGCGTTATATAAGCTCGCTAGCTGTGGAGAGTATAGGCTGATAGCGAATCAGTTTTGTGTTCATAAAGCGTCTCAAGTTAGCTACATCCGTTTTTCCATTTGTACACATTCGCAGATAAAGAACGAAAGAAATTGGATTAACCGTATACATGGGCCTGTCACATTTTCCTCTGCTGAGCGGAACTTCTCCAAACTTAAGCTCATTAAAACATACCTGCACTGATCAATGGGCCAGGAGCATTTAAGTGGTCTGGCTGTCATCAGCATCAATGGGGAAATTGCTCAGAATCTGTCATATGATGACATGATAGCTGAGTTCGCAGCCCGGAAATGCAGACGTGTGCCTCTGTAGGGCCTCTAACAACTGGTGCTTGCATTTTAAAATTTGTATTTAAAGTTCCTTTCTCAGAACTGTGTTTACACTTTAAAACAGATGTTTATTTGTTAGTAGTCGTGGCATTTATTATTTTTTTAAAAATTTAGATTATTTATTTTTATTTATTTGAGTATTTGGTGACATTTTTAGTGTTTTATAAAGACTTCATTATTATTTATCTCTTTATTATATTATTATTATTATTATATATCTCTTTCTCAGTTTTTGAACCATTAATATTAACAACTTAATTTGTAAAATAAAGCAAAACTGACAAGTACTCAGATATTGTTCATTTCTGTCAGAGGTGGGGTTGGGTGGGCGGGTATGTGGCGGGGGGGGCACCACAAAGCATTTATGCGTAGGGCACCAAAATGGCGAGCGCCGGCCCTGATAATGCTATAGCTAGCAAAATTTTCTTGCAGTAGCACTAGCTGGACAGCTATCTTAAATTCTTTACTAGCGTAGGCTAAGCATCTGAGGTCATGCAGGAAATTGTAGCCTGTGTATATACACTACCGGTCAAAAGTTTTAGAACACCCCAATTTTTCCAGTTTTTTATTGAAAATTATGCAGTTTCAGTCCAATGAATAGCTTGAAATGGCACAAGGGTAAGTGATGTGCTGTCAGAAGTTTTAAACAAAATGTAAGGGTACCCAGGTTTTTTGTACGCTATCAAGTAGGTGAAATGATTTGTCCCTTATTGTGATTTTTCCTAAATCCACGAATCCAAAATTAATTGGCAATGCCTTCTAAAAACAATCCCGGGGGCTTCCTTTCCGGGTAAAGGCGAAGAATTTACATTTAGTTTTATAATGACAAAGGTGTAGTCTGTTAATAACTTAATTACCCTCTAAATGTGTCTAATTAAGTATGATTCTTGTAGACATATTAATGACATTAGTGTGATGTCTGTGCCATTTTGTACCCACGCCACTTGTCGATGCTGTACCGCCAATGATACATTTATAAGTATGAAACTCACGCATTCTATAGTTTAATAGTTTATAGTTTAACATTAATTGGCGACGAGGATGCACTTTAGTTTATTTCCATTGTTTCTGCCACGGTCCCTGATAGCAGAGACTGGCAAAAGTTACGTCCTGTAGACGTCATTTTTACAACTTGTCAGACGTCTTATTTACATCATATATTTTCGTCTTTAAGACATCAGTTTGCAACAGCACAAGACATATAAAAGACATCATTTTTTGACGTCATTTTTCGTCATATTGGTATATTGGTATCGTTATGACGTCTTTGAGACCAAAAACAAGCCCTCATACTGGTAAATATCACGTCATACTGTTGTGATTCTGTTTCTGCCATGCCATGTACCATGTTTTCCGCCATGCCCACAATGTATCAAGTTTTCTGCCTGCCCTAGTGCCATGTTCTGACTGACCTCTGTGTTGCTGAATCATTGCTTATGTCTGACCATTCTTAGAATCATGTATTGTGTTTTGGTAATTTAGATTTCATGTTTTATTATTTTCCATGTTTTAGTTTCAGTTTATCCATGCCTAGTTTTTAGTTCCCATGCTTTGCACTTCGTCTCCCCCGTCTTGTCATGAGTGTTGTCTTTGCTCACAGTCCCCTGTATAGCGTGCCATTCCTTCGGGTGATTTATTGGTTTCTGGGTTTCAATCTTCCTTCATTATCTCGTGTTCTTCCTTCCTCCTGCTTTTGCTATTTTACTAACACATACTAACAGTTTGTTATTTTTGCTAATTACTAACCAACACTAACATTGTATATTTGACTAACTTACTAACGAGCACTAGGGATTGTATAGCTGCACTTACCACTTGACTAACGATCTCTCAGCATTCACCCTATTCTAGTCTCCGCCTCTTGTCTCTCCCTAATTATCTCTGCTGCGTTTCTGTGGGTCTCCACAACTACTTCATACTGTCTTCTCTCTCTCATTATCTATGCACATTAGAATTCCTTGACTGGAGCTGTTTATCTGTCTATAGGTTTGTCTTGTGATCCTTGTCTGCGGTTTGGCTACGGCTAATTTCATGTAATTAGTTTGTTCCCAATGTGTCTCTCCATTGTTATCATCCCCATTGATTGCACCTGTGTTCTTTTTACATGTGGTCTCCCGGAAATGTATATTAGATGTCTGTTTGTAGCACTTCCTTGTCACATCGTTACTTCCTTGCTACCTCTGCCGCGCTTCTCTCGCCTTGTATCATTGTGATTATCTTTCTGACAGGACCGTCCTAGACCTCGAGCTTTGCCTTCTCCCTGTACTTTGCCACATTCTTGTTTATTGACCCATTTTTGTCTGAGTACGATTTTTGTTATTGGTGCCCTGTTTTCGAACCTGGATTACGCCCTTTGGATTCTGACTTTGGATTGTGGACTTTGTACTGTCGCCAGCTCTGTTGGGGGGGTTTCCCCCTTCAGAAATAAAGCCTCCTTTTTGTATTTTACTGGCTGTTGCACTTGGTTCATTTCGTGAAACCTCACACATACTTTTGTCTTATTGGTAAAAAATAGACTCTTTATTTTATCATTGTTAAGTCAGTACTGTAAAATAAGAGAACATTTTTGGCAACACTAATACATATGTACAAATTTCAGCTGCACATTTATAGTAAAATAAACTTACAAGGTATCTTGGATACAAGGTACCTTGTTGCACATGTACATTTCTTTGCTCCTAACTCAGATATCAAATGAGGTGACATTATTCTTGCCCACAAGTTTTGCAAAATGTCACTACATAAAACATGTTGCAAAATATGATAACAGAATGGAAGCACATTTGTGTAAGGGCAAAGAAAATTGTAAAGTATGTCAAAAGATTTGACTAACTTAATATCCGATATTGCAATAATGAAAACACGTCATATTGTGAGTAACACCCAAGCTTATGACTTATTTTTAGTTCATAACTCAAACGAGATTAACATACATGTATGAGAGAAAACTACTACACATTAAACTGCATACAACTTATATACACACCTCAAGTAACCAAGGGATTTTAACATGGCAATCATCCGAGAAGTCAGTTCTGTTTAAGAGAAATGTATCCCAAAAACTTAAGCTAAACAATGGTACAATGAGAACCCTAAAACAAGAACCTTCAGGTTGCATTTCCTTGGCTTAAAGGGGAAGTCCAACCAGGCAAGAGGGAGAATCATGAGAGGAACAGGTCTGTGAGAGTTTGGGTGAATTCCGAGTCATAATAAGTAAGTTATGAATTTTTTAAATTGAGATTAATCACACACACACACACACACACACATTGGCAACATTGTGATGTATCTTGTGAGCTCACCTTCCAATTTCTCTGTACATAAATTTTCATAATGTTCTATTTTCTTTGTCATTGATGATGGAATAGATTTTCCCGATGCTGTGCTAATGGGAGGAGAGCTCATAAGATACATTGCAGAGTAACCAATTTGTGTTTGATCATAACTTCAAAAATTCATAAATTTCTTATTTTGAATTGTAATTTGCTCAAACTTTCAGTAATCTGTTCCTCTCATTTTTGCGCTTCTATTCAAACAAACTTATTATCTGCTCGGGCCTCCCCTTGAAACATAAATATGAACAAACAGGTTTTCAGACAAACTGAGCAGGTAAAAAGAAAAAAAAAGATTAAAAACATAATGATTGTTGAAGTGTAAAAAAGGGGAGAAAAACAAATAAAAAACAAAACAAAAGTAAACAGCAACAGCCGAAACAGAAAAAGTTACCTCAACATCCTTCACAGAATATATTTAATTTTTTTTATTTCAATTTTCAGCTAAACCATATCCGGGGCGCGTATTTTTTTACCCAGCCGAGTACAGGGCGGGCGGCGCGCGTCTGCTCGAAGAGTAGACTGAAACTGCTGCGCAGCTAATCACGTGAATCAGGAGACTTCGCGGAAGAAAATGTGGCAGGAAATAAGTTTCATTTAATAACGCACTCACCTGGGGGAAAAAGATACGCATCGCGGGACCATCCCAAAATAAATTTCCCTTTCTGAAAATTTAAGTTACAAGAAAGGATCTGCGTTATTAAATGAAACTTATTTCCTGCGGTAGTAGCCATACGATAATTGACATAATCTCTTAAGGTGACAAATAATAAGATGTAAAAAAAACACGTAATCTGGTCTTAAAAAGACATGGAAAAAGTTGTAAATAGATTACGTAAAAATACGTAGTATTCTAGTCTTAAAAAGATGTAGAAAAAGTGGTAAATAATTGATGTAAAAAATACGTCATATAATGGTCGTATGACATATTGACCAGGTTAGGACCAGTTCATTAAGTCTGAAAGAGGTCAGTCTGCTATCAGGGGTATTGACTGCGAGTTTTGCCGTGAGGGTTGAGTGGCTAGTAAATGCTGTTGAGCATCCCTAGCAAAGGAGGATGATTGCTAAAATGGCTGGAGTTGGACACATCGGTCATATTAACGCGTTCGAAGAGTCAGTGGAACAGTGGGCAACTGACATGGAAAGGTTTGAACATTTTGTTACTGCAAATAAAATTGAGAAGACAATGAGGTGGCTGCTCTTCTTAGTGTTATGGGTGCTGCAACCTATGCACTTTTACGTAGCCTGATAGCTCCTGATAAGCATGGAGAAAAGGGTTACAAAGATATTGTAGATGCTTTGCAAGGGCATTTTTCTCCGAAGCAGATCGTATTTGCAGAAAGGTTTTGCTTTCATAAACGAAACCAACTAGAGGGAGAATCAGTGACGCAGAACATAGCGGTCATTAAAAAGTTATCAGAACACTGCGAGTTTGACACACACTTGCAGAATGTACTTAGTGACAGGCTCGTATATGGATTAAACGCGGAGACAATGCTTAAAAGATTCCTGACTGAGGCCGTGGTCTCTTTCAAAAGGGAGGTGATGATAGCCGTGTCAATGGACACAGTAGCTTGATAAATGCATTAGCTAAGTAATGCAATTAAAGTACATTCAGTTTCCATGAAGTGTATGCACTGTGGAAAAACGTATCATAAGGAAGGGGACTGCTTCTACTAAGAACAAGAATGTCACAGCTGTGGTAGAAAAGGTCACATATCCAAAGTGTATAGACATAAAGAGTTTGTAAATAAGGAAGAATATGAAACACAAATTTAAAAAGAACAGAGTGCACCACATGGATGTAAAAGAAATGTCAAGCAGTGATGGTTGTACAACGGATTCATAGTTAACATTGCATATGGTGGGGCAGAATGGAAACTTTTCACACGTGCGATAAACCAAAAATTAAAGGGAAGATTTGAAATGGAGTTAGGCACAGGCGCTGCAGTTTCCGTTATTTCAAAAGAACTGTACGACATGCAATTTTTTTTTCATAAATTTGGCATCTCCAATCCCACCTGAATTTGGAATGCATTATCCAAGAACTATGTACGAGGCTAGCTCGAATACAACCCCCTATTGCCAGCTCAGGAGAGAGAGACAGTTTGCGGCTTTCCTCTGTAGCACGCGGCTGTCAGCCCCTGCATCGTTACACTAATTGGTCAGAACTATCGCAAGTTCAGAACGAGGGTGAAGGATACCTGAACGTAAGCAAGTTCAGAATCTCACTGACAAGCGCTCGGCTAGCCAACAGGAGGCGCTCGAGCGACAAACAAGGCAATCATTACCCCTCAGCCCACAAAGGTCGTCGAGGGGTACTGCCGTGGCGAGCGGCGTTCGTCTGTCTGTCTGTCTGTCCATTAACTTCTCGTTTCTGGACAATAGCTGAAAACTGCCTTGGTGAAATGCTCTCGTTTTCTGGTGATATGTTGGGGATGGTAAGAGGAAGCTCCCTATCGATTTCTGTCCCGCTGCAATAAATAATATGGCCGCCACGGCAGGGCAAGCGCAAGGCTGAGGGGACCCGCTCGCGACAGCACGCTTTTTTTTACCTTCCCAGCAGTCCCTTCCCAATTTGCATTCCCAAATCACTTTAGCCAATCATACACTGTGCTGAAAAAGCTGCTAATCACTGCTGGTTGGTACGACCAGGGATCAAACCTGTGCCGTAGTAGTCACTACTGCATTGCAATTGTGGCGCCCTAACCGAGTGAGCTAACCCGGCAGCCTACGACATGCAATTTTACCACTGACCGCTACATCAGACAAATGTAATACTGAACACATACACTAGTGAGATGATTTCACCAGAGGGCATCATCACAGTCGCAGTAAAGATGCATAGACAGAGGGCTAAGCTACTGCTATATGTGGTCAAATGGGCCTCGCCTCCACTTTTAAGTCAGGAATTGCTGCGAAAAATACAGATCGATTGGTGAGAAATAAAGATTAAAGATAAAGATTCACGAGGAGACACTAGACGGTGTGCTACTGAGGCACAAGGAAGTGAACACAAAAGAGCTGGGCACACTGAAAGGCATTGATGTCGCCATAGCTCTGAAACCGGAACATCAACCATGGTTTTGCCTGGCAGGAGTCGTTCCTTATGTTTTTAGGCCCCAAGTTAAAGCTGAGATTCACAGACTCTGTAAACAGGGCGTCATATCACCTGTGAAGTTCAGTGACTGGGCATTGCCCGCCACGCCAGTTGTCAAAAAGAATGGTGATGTAAGGATTTGTGGCGATTTTAAAGTGACGATCAACCCTGTTCTGTGTGTGGAGAAATACCTGATTCCACAAATTGAGGATTTATTCACATCACTCTCAGGTGGGCAGCATTTCAGTAAGCTGGATTTATTTCACGCATACTTGCAAAAGCCTGTTGAAGAGAAATCTCGCAAATACCTTACCATTACAACATCCAAGGGATTGGTCTGCTACAACAGACTTGCCTTTGGAATCACATCAGCATCAGCGATCTTCCAGAGGGCTATGGACCAGATTCTCCAGGGTCTTTCAAACGTACACTGCTATCTGGAAGGCATCTTAATTGTGGGCCAGGACTGTGTGCAACATTTAATGAACTTGGACGCAGTCCTGGGGCGTTTGGAAGTATTCGGCCTACGACTTCAAAAGGAAAAATGTCAATTTTTTAAGGATTCATTGGAATACTTGGGCCGCGTCATCGACGCCCATGGTCTGCACAAGGCACCAGAGAAAATCCAAGCGATCGTGGACACTCCTGCACCAACTGAGTTTAGTCAGCTTCATTCATTCTTAGAGCTAATTGATTATTACAGTAGATTCATTCCGAACATCTCGTCCATCCTCAGCCCACTGAATGCACTCCTGTGCAAAGGTAAGCAGAGGCAATGGATATCAGAATGTATAATAGCTTTTAAAGAAGCCAAACAACAGCAGTTATCACAAAGCGTCTTGACTCATTACGATCCAGAGCTCCCTATCAGACTGGCCTGCGAGGCTTCAGCCTATGGGGTAAGCAGTATCCTTTCTCTCATTCTTCTGAATGGACAGGAGAGGCCTATAGTCTTTGCGTCTAGGACTCTGAACTGTTGTGTTCCAGGGTTCTGGCCTTTGGCCAGAACAGTATTGTTTATGGTTTTAACAGTTTCATGTTCCAAGACTCCATAGTTCATAGTTCATGTTCATGTCAGTTTTAACAGTTTCTTGTATCTAGTCATTGCATTTCATTATTTACATTCCATGTCTATGTTTTTACTTTTCCATGTTTTTGTTTTCGCCAGGTCTGCCATGCCACTCCACCGCTTGTCTGCGTTCCGCCCCGTGCCTTCGTTGTTGCACATTTCTGAGCTCTGGTTGGCTTTGGTATTTCCCCTTCCTTCCATGCTGTGCTGGATTCGGGCCTCTCTAAGCTTAATTGGCAATTAACTGTTTTTAAGTTACTAACATTTACTAACACTCACTGGGTGGTGAAATTCTTAGATAGGCACATTACTAATTACTAATTTAGACAGGGAGTTTATTGTCATGATTCCTGCTTTGCTATTTCAAGATCTTGCTATGCTTTTCTGTTCTTAACATTCATGCTTGCTTCCAAGCTGCATACTTAATTGGTACTTAAGCTGAGCACGCTCATTCTCTTAATGAGCAGGTCATGTCATCCAATCTCTGTCCATGTCTTGATCTTGCCATGCCTCTTGTTTCTCTCTCTCCAGGTGTTACCCCTCATGTCATGATTTCCAAGCCTTTATCTGGATGCGGTGGAAGTTGGCTGGCAGACAGTGTCTCGCGTCTCATTGCATGTGCAAGTGTAGCCAAGTTCTTGTTGTCAAGTCCCCTAGCATTTCTAGTTTCAAGTCTCGTCCTAGCCTCTTGTTTTGTGTATATATATTTAGTCTTGTTATTTATTTTTCTTGATCGTCTCGCCTGGAGTTTCCAGTGCCTTTTTGTTTTTTGCCTTTTTGCATTTATTGTTTATAGCTCTGTGTAGCTTACCTCAGTTTGTTTTTTGCAACCCTTTGGGCCAAGTTTTTTTGTTGGCCCTCGTGCCTGTTTTGTTTTGTTAATAATAAAATCCTCATTCCCTTTTCCCGCATCTGGTGTCAACTGATTCCATATCAGTAGACACTGTCTCCCTGACACCAGCGGGATGGAGTGCAGGATCGCCCAGCGAGAGGCTGAGCTGCTGCATCAACGGCAGCAGATCCAGGAGCTGACAGCTGCGCTGGCCACACTGAAGGCCAGCCTTCCCCGGGCAGGTCCCAGCCAGGGCCCCATCATGCCAGCTGTCCAGCCCCGGGCTCCTGCAGCACACCAGCCACCCATCACCCCTGTGCGCCAGCCCGGCGCAGAAGCACCTCAGCTGCAGCCAGCTGTCCACCCTGGTCCTGAGCCCTGCCTTCCGCCGCCCGAAAGGTACGGTGGAGAACCAGGGTTCTGCAGGGCTTTTCTCACCTCCTGTGAGATGTGTTTCGCTCTGCAGCCCTCCACCTTCGCCTCAGAGCCGGCCCGAGTCGCCTTCGTCCTCTCCCAGCTGACGGGGCGGGC
Organism: Gymnothorax reevesii; assembly: GCA_029721435.1. NCBI lineage: Eukaryota > Metazoa > Chordata > Actinopteri > Anguilliformes > Muraenidae > Gymnothorax > Gymnothorax reevesii. The sequence goes on from CM056575.1 coordinate 78,621,823, forward strand.
TCGCTTGTGGGGAACTGCCGCATGGCAGGCTTGGCAGCCCTGCACTACCACCTACCGGGCCTTGGCGGAGGAGCTACTGCGTGTCTTCGACCGCTCCAAGCAGGGGAGAGCCGCAGGACGGGAGCTGCTGAGGATGAGGCAGGGGAGGAGATCGGTGGCGGACTACGCCATCGATTTTCAGACGGTGGCAGCCACGTCGGGCTGGAGCAGGGAGGCGCTGTGTGACGTGTTCCTCCAGGGGCTGTCCGAACCAGTCAAAGACCGACTGCTCTTCTGTGAGATCCCTGAGTCTCCAGAGGCCCCTATAGACCTGGCCCTGCGCATCGACAGCCGCCTGGAGGAGAGGGCGCTCACCCTTGGCCCTGGCCGACGCTCTACCCCCTCTGGCCAGATCTAACCCCCGTGCCCTGATCGCGCGTCACCTCAGGACCAGCCGAGGGGGGACGCCACCACACTCTCTCCTGGAGAGGCATCTCCCCTGGAGATCGGGAGGTCCCGGCTCACCCAGGAGGAGCGCCAACGGAGAAGGAGGTCGGGGGCGTGTTTTTACTGCGGCCAGCAGGGTCATGCGGTCCGAGGCTGTCCAAGACAACGCCCACTAGCGTCTGGAGGAGTACTAGTGGGTGCTTCAGCCAAGGAAACCTCCTCCTACCGCCGGACCTGCATCCCGGTGACCCTGACCTGGGAGGGCTGCTCCCGCAAGACCACCGCCCTCATTGACTCAGGAGCTGAGGAGAGCTTCATTGACGCCAGAGCTGCCGCCGAGTGGGGGGTTCCCCTCTCCCAACTTCCCAGCCCATTGTCCATCTCAGGGCTGGGTGGGCAACCCCTTGCTAAGGTGTGCTACCAGACCATTGCCATCCAGCTGCTGGCGTCAGGCAATCACCACGAACAGGTCCGGCTGTTCGTGACCGAGACACCCCGCTCTCCCATTGTCCTGGGTCATCCGTGGTTGGCGTTACATGGGCCGGTGATCGACTGGGCCCGCCATGAGGTGCGGGAGTGGAGTCCCTCCTGTTCGGCCAGCTGCCTCCTCGACTCCCGACCCTCCTGTTCGGTGGGTGGACCAGCTTCCGAGGGGAAGCCAGACGTCTCCAGAGTGCCCCCTGAATACCATGACCTGGCGGCTGTCTTTAGCAAGTCCCGTGCGGTGTCTCTGCCCCCGCACCGCCCTTATGACTGTGCTATTGACCTCCAGCCTGGTACAGCACCCCCTAGGGGGCGTGTCTTCGCCTTGTCTGAGCCAGAGAGGGGGGCCATGGACAAGTACATCCAGGAGTCCCTTGCAGCTGGCATCATCCGTCCATCCTCCTCTCCCGCGGAGGCAGGCTTCTTCTTTGTCAAGAAGAAGGATGGCTCCCTGCGCCCCTGCATCGATTACCGAGGGCTCAATAAGATCACGGTCAGGAACCGCTACCCGCTTCCACTGATGTCCTCGGCGTTTGATGTCATCCAGGGGGCGGCCATATTCACCAAGCTGGACCTGCGGAATGCCTACCACCTCCTGCGCATCAGGGAGGGCGACGAATGGAAGACCGCTTTCAACACCCCTAGCGGCCACTGGGAGTACCTGGTGGTTCCATTCGGCCTGACCAACGCGCCTGCAGTGTTCCAGAACTTGGTGAATGATGTGCTCGGCGACATGATCGGGAGGTTCGTCTATGTCTACCTTGACGACATCCTGATCTTCTCCCGGGACAAGATGGAGCACACAAACCATGTTCGCCAGGTGCTCCGCCGCCTCCTCGAGAACCGCCTCTTTGTCAAGGCTGAGAAATGCGAGTTCAGCACCACCACTACCTCCTTCCTGGGGCACGTCATCTCCCCTAACCACCTGGGCATGGACGAGGAGAAGGTCAAGGCTGTGGTGGACTGGCCCGCACCCAAGGACCGCAAGGCCCTACAGAGCTTCCTGGGATTCGCCAATTTCTATAGGCGATTCGTCAGGAACTACAGCACCGTGGCAGCTCCCCTAACGGCCCTTACCTCCATCAAGGTGCCATTCCGTTGGACTCCGCAAGCCGAGGTGACCTTCTGTGAGCTGAAGAGGCGCTTCACCACCGCGCCCATCCTCACCACCCCCGACCCCGCCAAGCAGTTCATTGTGGAGGTGGATGCCTCCAATGTCGGGGTTGGTGCGGTGCTATCTCAAAGATCCAGCAATGATCAGAAGGTACACCCGTGCGCGTTCTACTCCCACCGGCTGACGCCTGCGGAGTCCAACTACGACGTCGGGAACCGGGAGCTGCTGGCGGTGAAACTGGCCCTGGAGGAATGGAGGCACTGGCTTGAGGGGGCAAGGGTTCCGTTCCTGGTCTGGACGGACCATAAAAACCTAGAGTACCTCCGTTCTGCCAAGAGGTTGACACCCAGACAAGCCAGATGGGCCCTCTTTTTCGACCGGTTCAACTTCTCCCTGGCCTACAGGCCGGGGTCCAAGAATACCAAGGCTGACGCGCTCTCCAGGCGTTTCGACGCTTCCTCGTCCAAGGGAGAGCCCAGCTCCATCCTGCCAAGTACCTGCTTCGTGAACAACGTGTGCCTCCGGATCGAGGAGCTGGTCCGCAACGCTCAGAACGGCGCAGCTACACCCAGTGCCTGCCCTGCCAACTGCCTGTACGTCCCTGCAGCTGCCCGATCTGACGTTCTCCAGTGGGGCCACTCCTCCAACCTGTCATGCCATCCTGGGGTCGGCCGGACCCTGCGGTTTATCCAGCGCCGTTTCTGGTGGCCCAAGATGGCAGCAGAGGTCCGGGGGTTGGTTTCTGCCTGCTCAGTCTGTTCCCGCGCCAAGTCCTCCCACGCACCTCCCTCTGGTCTGCTCCAACCACTGCCCATTCCTCACCGTCCCTGGTCCCACATAGCTCTGGACTTCGTCACTGGCCCGCCCGTCTCCCATGGAAACACCACTGTCCTCACCATAGTTGACCGGTTCTCCAAATCTGCCCACTTCGTGCCCCTTCCCAAGCTCCCCTCTGCTAAAACCACAGCTGATCTACTTATCCAGCATGTTGTCCGTCCCCATGGCATTCCTGTGGATATAGTATCAGATCGTGGTTCACCTCCCAGTTCTGGAAAGCATTCTGCACATCCCTTGGCACCTCCTTCAGCCTCAGCTCCGGATACCACCCACAGACCAATGGACAGACTGAGCGGGCCAACCAAACCCTGGAGACGGTCCTCCGATGCGTGTGCTCGATCAACCCAAGATCCTGGTCTACCATGCTACCCTGGGTCGAGTACGCCGTAAACTCCCACGCCGCCTCTGCCTCCGGCCTCTCCCCCTTCGAGTGCTGTATGGGCTACCAGCCTCCATTGTTCCCCAGCCAGGAGGAGGAAGTCGGGGTGCCTTCAGCCGGGGCATTCATCCGGCGGTGTCGCCGTGTGTGGCTGTCTGCTCGCCGCGCCTTGGTTCGGGCGGGTAAGACCATGAAGACCACGGCAGACAAGCGTCGGCGCCCAGCCCCTCACTATCGGGTCGGCCAGAAGGTCTGGTTAGCTGCGCAGGACATCCCACTCCGGGTGGAAAGCCGCAAGCTGGCTCCTCGCTTCCTGGGTCCTTTCCCCATACAAAGAATCATCAGCCCCACTGCTGTCCGGCTCAAGCTCCCATCCACCATGCGACGTCTCCACCCAGTATTCCACGTCTCACGCCTGAGGCCTGTTGCCACCTCCCCCCTCATGCCTCCACCTCCTCCTCGGCTCATCGATGGAGGGGAGGCCTACACAGTCAAAGCTCTGTTGGATTGCCGTCAGAGGGGCCGGGGTCTCCAGTACCTCGTGGATTGGGAGGGGTACGGCCCAGAGGAGCGTTCCTGGGTCCCGGCCAGGCATATCCTCGACAAATCCCTCATCCGTGACTACCACCAGTCACACCCCAAGCCATAGTTCCAAGCCACAGTCCCAAGCCATAGTCATAGCCATACCCTCAAGCCTAGCCAAGCCAAGCCATAGCCCCATAGCCCCCACCCCAAGCCACAGCCTCAACCCCATATCCCATAGCCCATAGCTCTTTAGCCATTACCATCACCCCTAGCCATAGCCCAAGCCTTAGCCCCAGCTTGCTGGAGAACCAAGTAATCTTGTTTATGTTTAGTGTTTCTTGTTGTACTGTTTCTTGGTTAGGTGTTTTGTGTCAGAGTTTTTGTCCTTAGTATTTACTTGGTTATTAGTCTTGTGGATTCGTATTTAGTTTTGTGTGCGGCTTCATGTATTTTAGTTCTTGGGGTTTTTTGTCAGCGTCAGGTGCCGCTTTTGTAAGGGGGGGGTACTGTTGTGTTCCAGGGTTCTGGCCTTTGGCCAGAACAGTATTGTTTATGGTTTTAACAGTTTCATGTTCCAAGACTCCATAGTTCATAGTTCATGTTCATGTCAGTTTTAACAGTTTCTTGTATCTAGTCATTGCATTTCATTATTTACATTCCATGTCCGTGTTTTTACTTTTCCATGTTTTTGTTTTCGCCAGGTCTGCCATGCCACTCCACCGCTTGTCTGCGTTCCGCCCCGTGCCTTCGTTGTTGCACATTTCTGAGCTCTGGTTGGCTTTGGTATTTCCCCTTCCTTCCATGCTGTGCTGGATTCGGGCCTCTCTAAGCTTAATTGGCAATTAACTGTTTTTAAGTTACTAACATTTACTAACACTCACTGGGTGGTGAAATTCTTAGATAGGCACATTACTAATTACTAATTTAGACAGGGAGTTTATTGTCATGATTCCTGCTTTGCTATTTCAAGATCTTGCTATGCTTTTCTGTTCTTAACATTCATGCTTGCTTCCAAGCTGCATACTTAATTGGTACTTAAGCTGAGCACGCTCATTCTCTTAATGAGCAGGTCATGTCATCCAATCTCTGTCCATGTCTTGATCTTGCCATGCCTCTTGTTTCTCTCTCTCCAGGTGTTACCCCTCATGTCATGATTTCCAAGCCTTTATCTGGATGCGGTGGAAGTTGGCTGGCAGACAGTGTCTCGCGTCTCATTGCATGTGCAAGTGTAGCCAAGTTCTTGTTGTCAAGTCCCCTAGCATTTCTAGTTTCAAGTCTCGTCCTAGCCTCTTGTTTTGTGTATATATATTTAGTCTTGTTATTTATTTTTCTTGATCGTCTCGCCTGGAGTTTCCAGTGCCTTTTTGTTTTTTGCCTTTTTGCATTTATTGTTTATAGCTCTGTGTAGCTTACCTCAGTTTGTTTTTTGCAACCCTTTGGGCCAAGTTTTTTTGTTGGCCCTCGTGCCTGTTTTGTTAATAATAAAATCCTCATTCCCTTTTCCCGCATCTGGTGTCAACTGATTCCATATCACTGAACAATGCTGAGCAGAATTATGCACAGATAAAGCGTGAAGCTGTTGACATAATTTTTGGAGTTTGTAAATTCCATCACTACTTGTATAGCAGGAAGTTAACCCTCCTCACAAACCATCGACTGCAGACCACAATTTTGAGCCCAAGCTAAGCGATACCATCTATGGCTGCCGCTATAATGCAGCAGTGGGCTCCACTGTTGGCCGCTCATGATTATACCATACAGTACCAAGAGGCATCGTTTCACTGCAATGCTGATGGGCTATCATGTCTGCCACTTCCCACATCTACAAAAGAGAACTGCCGCTGTGGATAGTTTTCACATCAAACACCTGGAAGCCTTGCCTTTGAGCTGCAAGGAGATCTGCAGAGAGAGTAGGATATATCCTGTTATTGCTCAGGTACTGGAGCTGGTCTCCACTGGTTGTTTCTCAAGAGTCCAGGATGTGTACAGCACACTGACACCATTCATCAGCAGGAAGGATGAACTGACTGTCCAGCAGGCGTGCCTCATGTGTGGTATCTGCGTTGTTATCCCTCTAAAACTGAGACCCAAAGGGCTGTCTGAGCTACACACCGAACACCTTGGTGTTGTGAAAATGAAGGCTGTCGCTCATTGTTATATGTGGTGGCTGGGAATCGACGCACAAATTGAGCATTTGTCAAAGGCCTGTCAATTCTGTCAATTTACTCAGAAAGGACTACAACCATCTCCTCTCCATCCATGGACATGGCCTTGAGCTCCATGGCAGAGAATCCACATTGATTTTTCCCAGTCCTTTCCAGGCCATATGTTCATGGTGCTGGTGCACGCTTATTCCAAATGGCTTGAGTGCACTTCATGGGCTCCACTACAGCTTTCAAGACCATACAGGTGTTGAGAAGGCTATTCAGTCGCTATGGACTCCCTGAAGTCTTGAGTGACAAGGGCCCCTAGTTCATATCAAGCAAGTTTGAGATGTTCATGAAGAACAACGGAGTGAAGCACATATGATCTGCACTATTTCACCCAGCCACAAATAGGCTAGCAAAACATTTTGTACAGACTTTCAAGCACTCAATGAAGCGCTCCACAGAAACAGCTTCAATTCAACATTGACTCGATGCATTCCTGTTGATGTATTGCAACACTCTGGACTCCACAACCAAAGAATCCCCAACCATGCTGTTCATGCATCGGAAGCTGTGATCACACTCGACTTGCTGAAGCTGTAGCATCAGAAGTAGAGAAAGCACGAGAGGCGCAGTGTGCTCATCAAGACATGCATGTTAAAGCCAGAGCATTCAAGGTGGGTGACAAAGTGCTAGTTCATGATTATGGGAGAGGAGGAGAGTAGGGGATACCTGACGTAGTATCCACAGAAACCGGTCCTTTGTCATACACAGTCAATATTGGATCATCGAAACACTGGAGACACCATGCTGATCAAATGCTGGCCCAGCATGAAAATTTGGAGGCTCCACCTGCTGGAGAAACAAAGTCATCCCTCATTCCGGCAGATCCACCTGCACTGTAGGACACCATGCTACTCATCCATCTCCTTATTCCAGTGAGTGTGTCATCACCTCAGGTAACACCAGAAGTCGCCAACACACCACTTTGAGAGACTGGTAAGAGATACCCATCTCGTTCGGTACAGCCCTTAAGGCATACCGTCTATTGAATCTGTTTCTTTTAGGACATTCTGAATAAGAGACTGACATGTTTATGTAATTGTAAGTTATGGGGTCATGTCTCAAGAACAAGGGCAGAATAAAACTTTGACGGACTCTGGGGTTTGGGACAGCCTACTCCCTACCTCAAGGCCAGAAAATGAGTTTGAAAAATGTTCATGTTCTGTGTGGGAACTGCATTAAGTGGGGAAGGGATGTGATATCTGTGCCATTTTGTACCCAGACCACAAGTCGGTGCTGTACTGACAATGATACATTGATATGTATGTAACTCAAGCATTCTATTGTTGCTTTATTAAAAAACAATAGAGTTCCAACCGTTAAGATGTGTCCACCCATCCTTCACACTAATCAGGTATTCTGAATTAGAAACCCACGTAGATATAACAATTAGGATTATTTTTATTTTGATAGAAAATAAGCACTGTTCTTAAGGGAGGAATCTTACCTCAGTTTACTCCTTGCCTGCAGTCCACTATTAAGCCTTCAGTACGTTCGGAGCGCTGTTTTGACATTATGATCATCCATCCTGCTCCAGAGCGCACAATGTCTGCAAGGGAGACACCTGTAGTTTGGTGGACTGTTGTCTTGCTTGGGGCAACCATTGTAGCTTCTTCTTCAGATAAATAGGTGCCATATCAAGAGGGGGAAAGCCTTTGTGTACTTCTGTGTACCAGTTGGGTATCCATTGATTCCTTGCTGCAACATAATAATATAAGGCGTCATACATTGCTGATCAATCAAAGAAATTAAAGCATGTAAACTTAAAAAGGGAGAGTATCCACAATATAACCAAATCCAAGGAGTCAGTTGACAAACAAATCAAATGAATAGTGTTCATTAAGTAACTAATAAAATTGTTTCAGTGATGTGCTCAAGCTACATGAATTGTTTGAGCCAAATAACCAAACTTATTAACAATCTTATTCCATATTATTGGCTGGTTGCGGTCATGTTTCTTCATTGTTGAGCAGTGCTCAAAAATTATACACTACTTGAACTAGCAAAAGCTTAAATACCAAAGAGAAATCCTTTAAAAGCCTACTAGTAGGACACTGAGTGAGGTCAGAAATTAAGGAGAAATAAGGCATCTTTTTGAACTGCATTTTAATGTACTGCTTTGACCTGATTTGTTCTCTTATAGTGAAATTTTAGTTGCTTGAAGCAATTGTGTCTAGGTGGCAACTGCACTTTCAAATCTGAAACTAATAATGAACCAGGGAATGGCCAGCAATAGAGGCACCACGAACAGAGCATTGCTCCTTACACGCAGTTATTTATCAAAAAACAGCAAAGTTCCAGGAATACGGTGTTATGGCCCCAATTATTTATGACATTTATACAACAGCGAAGGATGACAGACAAAAATTTTAGAACTTAAACACATTTAATTTTTAACAAAGACAACTAGCAACTAACTAATCTACTCTCTACTCTACAGACCAAGATTGATAATATACAAAAACAGAAATATTTACAGTCCCTTTGGTGGGTTGCTTGGTGATGTCCTGGGTGAGAAAAATGCTCTAACACAGGCAAAAATCCACTAAAAGCTTCACAGGTCTTGAACAGAATGACAGGTCTGGTCACTTGTATTTTTTCTCCTTGCAATTTCTCCTACTACTTTACTGTCTTAATTTTACTCCTTAAATACTCTTTTGCAGACCCCACCCAGATTTAGACCTTTTTTTTATTTTTATTTTCTGGGACTTGCCCCAGACACGCTCAGAACATGTCCAAACATAGCCCCAGTCCGGGCTTAACAAAAAAAAAGGTAAATGCTGCCATCTAGTGGCCTCTATTCACATTACACCTCCATTCCAAAAGGGAAAAATTTTGACTTATAAAGGCAAAATTTTTCTTTTAAATACAAAAAAATGGTTAAGTAGACACTTGTGTATACATATAATACAATATGCTCTATTCACATTACAATGGCAAATTTATCTAACTGCTCAGAACCCCTAGTGCTCCCTTGTTTTACAGGATTGCTCATTGTTCACTGTGAACAGCCTTTTCACCATACATTTTTTGCAGCAATGGCAGGGCTCAGCTTAGGCTCTCCTTGAGAGCTAACTTTCATTTTGCCACTATATTGATTTATTATTTGGAATATTAGGGATGTCTCACTCAAAATCTGCAGATATCTCACAACATCACATTGTACAAAGCAAAACATACACAGTTTCCAATTTTAGAATGCCAAAATGAAAATGCATAAGTAAAACAATGTTCACTTTAATGATGAGGAGTGTAAATAGAAAAAAGGAAAAGAAGGAGGAAAAAGGGTCAAAGGGGATAGCTGGATGATCACTTTGCTGTTATTATGTTTTCAAGTCAATGAGCTGTATAGTCCTCAGATTATTATTTCAGCTTTGAATTGCACCTGTCAATACATCATAAATCAATCTAGGTAGGTTGTCAGTGGAAAGAGTCTGAGCATGCTCTTTGTGTTTAGCTCATGGGGGACTAGGGCCACTAGGGACTTATGATCATTCCACAGCTCATTTTATCATACACTGCCTGGCTTAAAAAAAATAGACACAAGCTCAAATACAGTATTTATTCGGAAGCCCGATAGATTTGAAATAAGACTATTTGAAATGTCTTTATGCAATTCCATTGCTTCCAATGATCTTATTTCATTTAAACAATTTAAATGACCATGAAACACTTGCATTGCTTCTGACCCCTGAGTAAACAAAAGTGTGAGATCAGGAGTCATAATCAGTTTCCAATTACTAGAGGTGAAATCCACTGTAACACATGTGGAACTAATACACCTCCATTCACAAGGACTTCAGTTCCGTGCAAGAATCTCTTACATATGCGCAAATTGAATAATTACTGACAACAGCAGGGAATGTAAAAATGCCACTAAAACTCATGCCGAATGTGTTAGAATTGACAGTTATGCATTATTAATGAAAACTGACCACACCTGATAACACTGAGAGTTTTCTGCATGTCTTTATTGGTAATTTAAATACATGATTGAAAACAGGCCATGGCCAATCATTATTTTGAAGGGATGGTTTTAGCTCCCTCTATCGCCAGTTCACCAGCCGCCACTGACTTGTCATACACAAATAGTGAACATCAGTGGTACTTAACTTCCATTATGCACCTCGTTTGCTGCCAGTTTTCAGTGAACCGGTCTCTGAAATGCTTGATGGTGTTTCTTACAGTGCCATGGCAGTATTCAACATCAGAAATGGAATACTTCAGAAATTTTCCTAAGTGACCAACCAGGATCATGTAAGGCCACAATGCAACTACGAACAATCTCAGAGAGGTCCTCCCATCGTGCCATCATGTTTAACACTTTGACACTGCTCAAAGTTAATGTCACCTTATCAGGGCTCCCAACTCTAGTTAGTGGCATATTCATGTTCCAGTGCCATAGTCAGCAATGATCCAATCAACGCAATGCATGTGTTTCACGATCGTTCAAATTGTTTAAATGTAATAAGACCATCCGAAAACTTTTTCTGCAATTCCGTTGCTTTCAACCCCTGAGTAAAGAAAAGCGTGAGAAGTCCGGAGTCACAAATGATTTCCATGTTACTAGTGGTGAAATCCACCGTGACGCATGTTAAACTGATAAACCTCCATGCACAAGGACTTCAATTCCGCCAGAGAATCTTTTACAAACGCACTGATTGAATAATTGCTAACATACGGCACGGGAACATAAATATGCCTCTAAATCTCAATCTGAATATTGGAGAGTAGGGAGCCCTGCCTTATATACAGGAGCAACAGAATAATGTTGCCTCAAACCAGTTTAAACAAATTTTTGGCATCAATAATCATGGAATGAGCCTTCAAATATGTATTCATGCACTGCTAGAGTCAAAAAAAAAATTGCAACACCTTTCAATTGTGATAAAATTTTTATTTACAGTGTTGTTCATTACCCATATTTTTACCTCAATATACTTGCGGGAATTTTTTTTTTCTCCTATTGCCTATAACAGTATTTTTCAATATATCTTCACTAAATAATTATAGAGAAGAAATACTGTATATTAGGACCCCTTTTAGACAAAAGTGGTGGTGTATAGTCATTACTGCACAGTACTTTATATTTCGGATGAACTGCCTTAGTGATTTATACTTGCTTCTTGCAGGGCGTGGTAAGGGTTTATTCAAGCTTGCTTTTTGCCTTTGTGCTTGGAGGTGGAAACAGCACAGTTTCTTCGTAGGAAAAACATAAAAAATAAAATTACTTATTTTTATCTGAGCATGTGTGATGGCTGATGGGGCTCTAATGAAAAGTGGACAACTTTCAACGCTTTATTATGGAGAAAAACCTTTTTTTTTGGGTATAGAGAATTTGCTGGTGATCATTAAAGTCCATCCCAGCTTATACTGATCATGCCAGTTCTCACCTGAGAATCATTAATTCATGTCGAGTTTCATAAGTCCAATGTTGATTTGTGATAAAAATATGATTATTTTATGATTTGAAAGTGCACAATTTTGAGAGCTTGGAGACCCACTTACCTAGCGATCTTATTTGGCACATGGACCGTTGGTAATTTAGAATACTCATATGTAGACACTTTTGATAAGGAGTTTATGATCTCCGATATTTATTGTTTCACCTCCAAGCCATTTTTACATTCACTGCATTTTTTTTTTTTACAATGTGGAGTTTGCAAACCTGGCATGGTTGCAACACAGCCGTTTCAAAACTAGTATACCATAATTTTCCATGAATCACACAAAAAAGTTTTGCATAGATGCTTGCAGCCATTTCACCAGAACTATATTTAGGACTTTGGTGTACAATAGCAACTGTTTGTTGATTTGCCCTCAGAAATACAACCCCAATTACAAAAAAGTTGGGAAGTTGTGTAAAATCTAAATAAAAACAGAATGCAAGGATTTGCAAATCTCATAAGACATTTTATTTACAATAGAACATAAAATATCAGATGTTGAAAGTGAGACATTTTACCATTTCATGATAAATATTAGCTCATTTTGAATTTGATAGCAGCAACATATCCCAAACAAGTTGGGATAGAGCCATGTTTTCCATTGATTAGTATCATCTTTTCTTTTAACAACAGTCTGTAAATGTCTGGGAAGTGAGGAGACTAATTGCTGAAGTTTTGTGAGAGGAATGTTGTACCACTTTTGTCAGATGTAGGATTCTAGTTGCTCAACAGTCCTGGGTCTTCTTTGCTGGATTTTTCATTTAATGTTTTCTAATAGTGAATGGTATGGACTGCAGGTAGGCCAGTTCAGCACTCAGACTCTTCTACTGCAAAGCCATTCTGTTGTGATGGATGTAGTATGTGGTTTGGCATTGTTTTGCTAAAATATGCAAGCCCTTTCCGGAAAGAGATGTTGTCTGGATGGGAGCATATTGTTAAACCTCTATACCTTTTTGAATTGATAATGCCTTTCCAGATGTGTGTGCTCCCCACGCCACAGGCACTAATGCAACCCGATACCATCAGAGATAGAGGCTTTCAAACTGTGGGCTGATGACAAAGTGGATGGTCCCTCTCCTCTTTGGACCGCACAACACAGCGTCCATGCTTTCCAAAAAGAATTGCAAATTTTGTTTAATCTGACCACAGAACAGTTCTCTATTCTGCCAAGTCCATTCTACCTTTGGTAGAGAGAAGACATCTTCGTTTTTGGATCGTGTTCATATATGGCTTCTTCTTTGTACGGTACAGCTTTAGCTTGCATTTGTAAATTGCAAGGCGAACTGTGTTCACAGACAATGATCTCTGGAAGTGTCCCTGAGCCCATGCAGTGTATTCCAGTGTAGTATCATGCCTGTTTTTAATGCAGTGCTGCTGATGGTCCGAAGATCACGAACATCGAATATTGACCTTCCGACTTGTCCTTTGCATACAGAGATTTCTCCAGATTCTCTGAATCTTTTGATGCTATTATGCACTGTAGATTCAAAGTCTTCACAATTTTACATTGAAGAACATTTTTCTGAAATTGTGTCACAATTTTTAGTCAAAGTTTTTTTTTTTTTGCAGATTGGCGAATCTTTAGTCCATCTTTACTTCTGAGACTGTCTCTCTAAAATGGTCTTTTTATACACTGTCATGTTATTGAATTGTTGCCAATTAACCTAATTATTTGCAAAATGCTCCTCCAGATGTTTTTTTGTATTAGCACCACTAACTTTTCCAGCCTTTTTTTGCCCCTCTACCAACTTTTTAGAGATGTGTTGCTGCCATTGAATTCAAAATGAGCTAATATTTTTCATGAATTGGTAAAATATCTCACTTTCAACATCTTATATATTGTCTATGTTCTATTGTGAATAAAACATGCGTTTATGAGACTTGCAAGTCATTGCATTCAGGTTTTTTTTTTTTACAATTTACACAGCAACTTATTTGGAATTGGGGTTGTGATATGGTCCACACTTCATGGAGGCGGCATAGAGGCAATCGGTGCAGTATCCCCATGAACAGGTTTTAAAACACTAATACACTTTGATGCTGCATGTAATGATAAGGCACGTGTCAAAAATTTACTTCAAGTCAAGCTGCAGATTAGCTCACTCAGTTAAGGCACTGCGTTGCAGAGCAGAAGTGACTATCACGTCACAGGTTCGGGCCCTGGTCGTACCAACTGGCAGTGGTGGGCAGCTTTTTCAGAGTAGTGCACAACTGGCCATAGAGCTGCAGGGTTTCAAATTGGGTTGGGACTGCCGGGAAAGGGAAATAAATAAATAGCTTTGCTCCTTGCTCAAGCGCCTCCTGTTGGCCAGGCGGGCTCTTGTCATGAAGATTCACAGCCTGCTCATGTTCAGGTATGCTCCGCCCTTGTTCTGAACTTGCAAAGATTCAACCAATGAGTGTATAAGAAGCAGTGGCTGACAGGCACGTGCTTCGGAGGAGAGCCGTGAACTGTCTTCACTCTCCTGAATTGACAACAAGGCATCGCAAATGAGCAAGCCTTGTACATAGCCCAATGATTGGGCATTCCAAATTCGGGTGGGATTGGAGATGCCAAATTTTATTTTATTTTTTAATTTATTTTTGAATTTTTAAAATTCACTTCAAATATTTTAAACAATGCTTCAAAATTAAATGAACATTGCAAGTAATTACAACCCATTTACACATTTGCAATAAAGTTCATGGTTACAGTTCAGCCTGTCATTTCTCTCTAATCATTAAAAAAATGAAAAGGGACATTATTATTATTACTGTAACTAATAAAACCAATTCCCAACTTTTTTGGCAACTTATTGTAACATATTTTGTCATAAACCTATAAGTTTGGCATATCTGGTCAACGTAATGCATTTTGTTAAAATACTTGTTTACAGTACACGACATTTAACATGCTTAGAGTGATCTAACCTCTCTTCACTGTCATAAATCCAGTGCTGGGGTGATAAATTCTGAAAGATGCTACCCAGCTAGAGACCATAAAGGACAAGGCGGAAGGGGCCAGATGTTTGGGCAACCTTCAGACCTCAGAATCTGCTGACATGGCAGTGATGTAGATGGGACCTGGCAGATGCCTGCGATCCAGTGGCACCAAAAGCAGAAGGTAGGGAAATTTCACATTTTCCTTTCTCTTTCCCTTTCAAACATCAAAATACTGAGACTAGTGGTCAGCAGGGCCGACGGCTGTCAGTGATGTCGACTTCAGCACACAGCCCTGCCAGAATCTATCATGTCAGAGTAGAGTTTGCTGAATGAACAAGAACAACTCCAGGCTCTGCCACCTTACATTGCTCCTCAGCTTCAAACAGCTGTTTCTCGAGCAACTGCAGATGCAGGACAATGACAATAATGGCAGCACTAAGCTCCACGTTTTGAAGTAAACAATGAGTTTGGACCACACCCACAACTGAATTGATGTTACATCAAGCACTTTTCATACACACTGGGGTTGTCATTCCACTGAAGTCAGAAAACATAATTTTTCCTTAAAGAATGAAATAGCTGGAAGGAAGGATTATGAAGGAAGATGCATAAAAAAACTGAATATTTCATAGTAGAATGAAGATAGTAGCAAACAACCCAAATAAAAATGTGATAACAATTCCAAACAATTACTAACACTTTTTTTTAAAGGCCTGTGTCATGTGCCAAATTGGCAATTGCAGCATAAAGAATAATGAAGTAAGGACAACATCCAGAACATTCTACAAATCATGCTTGTTTCAGATATGTAACACCTCAAATTTGGCACCAGGAGAAGTAAGCCCCAGAGTAGGGATTACTAACTACTACGGAGTCTGCATGCAGTCCTGTGTACTTTAACCATGGCTCCAGTCCATCATTAAACCCAAATATGAATGGTGCTAGAGGGAGCTAGATAACATGAAACAGCAATGTAATTCTTGGGAGAAATTAATTTCACTTATTTTTCTCTGGATATCAGCTTATTGTTTATTTACCTGTAATAATAATTTTGGGCCTATTCATTTAAGTATACACGTGAGCCCTCTGAGAGACTAATTCCGGTGACTTTTCTGAAACACCTGCTACAATATCATCCTTTTTATTTGACAGTTATCACCTATGCATGATACATATTATGTAAGCTGCACTGCTAAATTTGTCAGAGAATGTTTGCTTAGATGACAAGCTAGATGTTCATTTCAACCACTCTTGTATTGTAGTACATTAGAGGAGAAAAAATATTTAGCATATGTTGGCATAAAATCACACATGCTTGGACAATGCAGGGTAAACATTAATGTGATATTGTGGACTAATTTAAGAGTTCCAGTCCTGCTGTGACAATTCCCTTTTTAACTGCATTCAGAAGATTTGGCTGAATTTGTGACTTTGTTCATCTTAGTTCTTGGCTCAGGAGTCAGTGTGTGAGTTGAAGCCTGTAGCTGTTTTGTGGGTGATGGATTGCAGCAGCGACACATTGGTGGTAAGAGAGGCCTGCAGTCCTGGAAGGTGGTCTGAGACCCCTGATCACAGTGATCTTCAGCAAGAGCCTAGCTCTGGGGCTCAGAGGAGAGGCCAAGAGTCATCTGCTACCAAATCAATCTCAAACTCCTCTCAGCTAAAACACCCAATAGCAGCACAGACATACTGCACCACATTTCCAAGCTGCATAATATTAGAAATCTTGTAACAATTTCCATTGTACCACAGATTAGGCTTGTTTATATAAAGATATATTATCTAATGCCCATGACTTTCTTTCATCTTAGACCTATGTGCCAATTGTCCTCAGAAAAAAAATGCTCTCCTTTTGAGGTGAGCTATTACGGTGACTTTTTACATTTCAGGTTTTCTTCTCAATTTTTTTTGCATACTGTTGAAATTATAATTTTTTTAAAATAAGTAATTGGATGGAAAAGAATACACCATTGCAAAAATTCATACAAGTCTACCTTCAATACTGTTAAAACCAACTAGCCCCTGAAAAAGGTGTTTTAATAAAAAGTACGCATAAGATAATTTCTCTGCCACTCTGCACTTCCTGCAGGTCATCTGTCAGAGGCAGATTGTGTGAATAGCATCCTGTGATCACCTCTCAACAGGCTCTGTTTGTGAGTATCTCATCACAAGATGACTGTGAAAATACCCCCACTGAAGTCCAAATGCAAAAATATCTCCCAGAATATTATTGGCAACAAAAGCAACAGATTCCTCTTCTACATTCCAGACAAGAGTGTTGCTTTGGAAGATGATTTCATGCTCAGGAATGCAACCATGCGTGGGATTGCACAAGCCTTACTTTTGGTGTTCCACTTATGCCACTTTTTGATTTTCATTTTTCAATAAGATAAGGTTTATGCTGGTGCTATTTGTGTGAAGGTTAAAGGGCAAAAGAATTTTGTGTGAATAGTTTATTCTGAAAATATAAACTTTGCCAATTGAAATTGGGAAGATCAGGGTTGACTTTGTGTAAGTACAGAAACACCAAAGTGTCAAAACCCAAAATAACCAATGAGTGTACAACATCTATCATATCAAATGTGAGTGAGTCACATGTTCTATTCACTCTCACACCAGACTCATACCATCTTAAGCCATGTATACTGACCAAAAAAAGAAACACAACTTTTTAGTCAATGTAATAAGGAGTTTATTTTGACACATATAACACATAATTCGGTATCAAAATTTAGGCAACACATTAAACAAAACAAATATCAACAAATCATGTGACAACCGAGCCACATTTTACACTTGTAACGAAAAACAGACAGACAGCAACAAACACAAATTCACAAAGTCAGTAACGGGTGTGTCCTCCGTTTGCCTCACGTACAGCATTACACCTGCTTCTCATTGACGCTATCGGACGCCTGATGGTGGCTTGGGGAATGTTGTTCCACTCCTCAATTAGCACCTGGAGCAATTGCCGTACTGTTGCGGGCCGTAGTACGCGGGTCCGGATCGCTCGATCCAGATATCCCACAAGTGTTCTATCTGCGATAGATCTGGCAGTAACACTGGCCACGGTAGCACCTAGACACTTTCTGCCTGGAGAAACTCAATGCACACACGTGCAACATGTGGTCGAGCATTATCCTGCTCAAGCATCAGTCTGTGACGTTTTAAGAAGGGCACAGCAATCAGACAAAGAATTTCATTGCAATAGCGGATGGCATTGAGGTTTCCTTCCACAAACTGAAGCTCAGTTTGATGTGTAGAGGAGATGACATCCCCAAACCTTCACGCTTGGACCTCCCCAGCGATCTCATTCAAGTACGCATGGGTCACAATAGCGCTCTCCATTTCTGCGCCATACACGTGACCTCCAGTCTGCGCCAGACAATGCGAACCGAGATTCATCCGTAAAACCCCAGACCAGTCGGCAATAGTCCAGTATGTTTTGTAACCCAGCGACGATGAGCCTCCCCCCTCTGGGCGGTTAGCACCAAACCACGGTACGGCCTACAAGTACGGAGATTGACACTTCGGAGTTTGTTGCGGACCGTCTGATCACTCAGTTGGTTGTTATACAGGCCAGGAGTCTCATTCACAGTTGTTTTTGCCGATCTGACGTGGTCACCCAAGTGCAGCGTCCGGATATGACGATCGGTAGCTGGGGTGGTAACACGTGGTCTTCCGGATCTGGGACGATCATCAGTCCGCCCGGTGTCATTCAGGCGAGTCTGGAGACAGCTAATTGTCGATGGGTGGACACCAAATTGCCAGGCAACTTGGTTCACGCAACTTCCGGCCTGCAACATTCCAATCGCTCGTTCTCGTTGACCTGCTGTCAGTCGTGGCATGGCTACACATTCTGAATTTTAGCAATTTTCGCTGGACTTTTATAGGCCCCGATGAGTACAACAATTACACACCTTAAATGGGAGCACCGGGACCAGGTGAGATTTGGTTATGCATGATTGCAGTCACCAGTACAAAAGATTTGAATACTACCAGGGCCGTATTAAATTTGTCCTACATACAGTACAAAAACCAGCTGGTAAAATTGAATTTTGAATGGCTAGAATAAATGAGAACTCACATTTCATAACTGCGTCTCTTTTTTGGTCAGTGTATATCAGTAGCGGCTGATGGACAGAGAGCAGGGAGGGCGTAAAACATGGTTTTAAACTGATAATTAGTCATGATCTGTTTCCCATCATTTTCATTGATTAAAGATACTTTAACTGTGTAAACATTGACCTCTCTCAGGTGTAGTCGATTGTCTTGATTATAAAGAGGAAAAACATGCGTCATTTTAATGTAAAATCTTTGTTTTATTTGTTTTCATTTAAACAATCATAAAACGTAGGTCTGATGCCCTGAGTTATGACAAGAGTTAACATGGAAAATCCAGAGAAGTTTTTTTTGTGTGTGTGTGTGTGTGTAGGGTAGTCCATAAAGGCAACTGAATATAACATTTTTATTGAATTTATTATTTACTTGCTGAAATGTTTCATTAAAAATGAAGCTGTATGTTTAACTGCCAAAGGATAAAAATATATTTTTTGGCAAATGTGTTAATGGAGAACAATGATTGAACACTGGTCAGTAATCATCTGTTTCAAGGGATTGTTTCCTTCCCCCAGTCTTCTGTTCAGCAACCTCCACTGCTAATGATATTTGTTACTGACAGACAAGGCAGATCTATTCCTAAGGTAAAAATTCTGTCCATTATCTTGAGAAGATTGCAGAACTTTTTGAATAGGAAAGATTTGCTAGAGCACAGGTTGTAAACTCCATATTGTGCCTGTGGCCAAATATCTGTACCTTTCAAACCAACAATAAATGCCAAATCATCTGAATTGCGAAACCAGAACATGAACAACCAATGTACAGTAATTGGTGGCAGTGGCAGCTATAGCTAATTAGCTAGTCAGCTGCTGACAATGTGTTTCCTTCTGTAAGATTCAATGGATGATTCATTCTAATCATTCATCGATGGATGATGGGATGGAGTAACTGTACTTTGTTTAATCGCATTTATGTACTTTTATATGCACTTAAGGTACTGATCGATAATGGCAATGTAAATGCTGTAAATCATGAAACTATTTTATTCTTTTATATCAGGGCAATATTGATGTCAGCAGTTCACCAACAGTATTGTCTTACTGAAAAGCACTTCCAAAAGGCATGTAGATTGTAAGAACAGTTTTTATGTACTTTTTCTCACAACAAAAATTTTGTCCCCACTGAAAACAAGTAGCACATCTGCGATATGTCAGGACCATCCCAACGTATGCACGAAATTAAATGATGCCTTCATCCTGGAGCCATCTTTGCACTGTAAAGGAGCTGATTTGGTCAGGGAATCTTCCAGGCACCGCGGCAGCGGTCAACGTTGCTGGACGAAAGCAGTCCCTGAGATGCATCGCACAAATGCTACGGTCCTGCGCACGCATGGTCACACACGGCTGCCCAGATCGCGGCCGATCTCAGGTGCGTCCTCTCTGCCTATATCACACTTTCAGATGGAAGAGAGTTGCACAATACACTCCAAAGTGTGCTGCAACACTGGCTGCGCTGGTTCCAGCCATCAGCATTCCAATCGCCTGATCCCTGGTTTGTTGTGTCAATTGTGGCATCATGACTTTTCACTAATGTAAAGTTTTTAAGCCAGGATTAATCAGGATTAATGTTCAACAATTCATACATTTCTGCGCTAACTCTCCTTTTTGTTGATCCTCTGGGGAGTGGCTCATGTATTGGACTATTGTTGTTGGGACGTGGTCTGCCGATTGAAACATTTGTTAGAATTCGCCATTTGTGAGCTAATAATCTACTGTTAATATCCTTGTTTTTTTTTTTTTTTCCTTATTGTATAATTTGCACATTTTTTACATTGTTGCTTGTTGTATTTTCAGTGCATCTTAGTATACAGTACTAACTACATTTGTATGTGTGTATCCCCTTATATCCACCAATACTGACAGTATCTGTTATTAATTTGAGAATTTTTTTTATTACAAATTTAGTTTTATTTATATTGTGCTTTCCCTGTATTTCCACGTCTTCATGTTTACCCATCACTTCTGTGTGTCATGTCTCACCACTCCTAGTGTTCTTCTGAATTAATCATCGTCTCATTTGTAATTCTGCCCCTTTGTTCTCAATACTCACCTCTCTCCCCAGCTGTGTCTTGTTTCCCCATTAGTTTTTGGCCCACGTATTCTCCCTTTTGTCTGTCTCGTGTCACGAGTTTGTCCCAATTGGATTTGCTCTGTGTCCTATCAGCCTTTGTTCCAACCCACCTTGTTCCTGGATTTTTTGAGGTTTGTTTGCCATTTGTTTACCTCTGATCTTGGACGCAATTTGGCTAGATTTTTTGTGGTTTTCGATATCTGGATTGTGATTTTATTCTGCAATCAAGCTCAGTTGGTTTTTGGACCTTTGCCTAATTTTGACCACGCTCATCCATTTTGTACCTCTGTCCTCCTCTCCTGCTTGTGACCCAGACTGGCTATTCTTGCGCCCAGTAAACTTTGGTTTAGTTTTTATTTTGGTGTTTGCACTTGGGATTATATTCCACCATTCTGACATGCAGTGTCTAAACCGCTCCTTCCTCACTAAGATCGCAGGACATGCTGGAGCCTCTCCAGTGGCGTAGCGTGGAGGCGCTGGGCCCCGGTGCGAGAATGGCGCTAGCCCCCCCCCCAGGCCTATCCGCGAAGCAGAGGTGTAATTGTAACAGAGCTTTAGTTTTTTGAGGATTTGTACTTTACCCGAGTTCTTTTTTAAACCTGGACTTTTACTCTACAACATTTAAAACTTAAAAATTATCATTTTACTTCATTACTTTGACACTAGCCACTTCGTTACAAATTAAAATATGAACGCAATCCATCGTTTAAGATTTATCTGGATTTAGCGTCTTCGAGAAGAACAACGGTGCTCGGCAGCAGGGTATGTTAGTGCGGGGACAGGGAGCTGCAAATTTATGCACGTAGTTACAATATTCTATCACTAGATGGCACACCCGCATCAGTTATTGGATATTCACAGAAACAATCGTCCTCTGTAGCCAACCACTTCAGCTACAGTGAGCCAGTAGGTATCCAAATCACTAATTAAGAAAAATCAGTTTTCTGAAAAACGCAGACACCCATAATTATTAGGGCTGTTAGAACCATGGACAATGAATATTTGCACAGCATCTCAACATCACACAACACGTTAGGCTGTTTGAACCATGAACAACAGTGACAATACATTGCCAATGAAAATGCGAAAAAGATCCATACGGCTGAACAGTCAACCGTATTTCCCTAACAGCACAACAGTGGCCAAATCAATAAGTAAACAGATAGATGGACACACATCCTGGCACAGCAGCCCTTTAACCACAACCGGCAAGCTGATCACTAGCAGTAGCCTTATAAAAAACTGCACTCACCCATTCAGAAGTTAACTGTGGGTGCCTTCTGCTCTGCAAAGTCGTTGAGCAAGAGGGCAATGAGGTGGTAGCATTAGCCTCCAAGTCTGACTGCTGCGTGTCGCCGCTATCATTCACAACGCTAGCAGGAACTGCATCTGGACAAGATGACTATTTAAAAAATGCATTCAATTTCGCCAATTTGGAGTTCCGTACATCGAGCTCTTTTTTTCTTTTCTTTTTTGAGCACCGCCTTTGTGCTGCTCAACATGGTGCTCAAGACTTTTCACCTCCAATACTAGGCTAATGGGTTAGCTGATCTCTCAAAAAAGAACAATTCACGAGCAAGCGCGTAGCCTACGAAGCTACGATCAGAAAGGAATAAGTGAATGTCAACTAATTGGACAAACACTTTTCCCAGCAGGCCATGTTCATTTGAAAATGTTGTGAATAAAACAATCAAATATATGATTAGTAATTGTGATTATAACTGAAAAAGTATCATTACTGCAATACAAAAGACATATATCAAAGAAAAGAGGAAAAATGGCCAATGTGTGTGTGGGAGGGGGGGGGGGGGGGTTGTTGTTACCATGACTGTGTTGTATGAAACAGTGGAGCAGTATATATACTCATCAACTCCCTGCATTGCAGATGATAATACTGCGTTGAACAGGACACTTGAAATGACGAATCTAATTAATGTAATATCTATATGTGTTATGGTAAGAGGAGCAATGGCATAGTTAATCACCGTGGGCCCTCAGAGGTCATCGGGGCCCCGGTTCAGCGCACCGGCTGCACCGGCAATACCTACGCCGCTGAGCCTCTCCCAGCTGACTATGGGTGCATTCACACGCCATTCACTCATATAATCACAATTATGGCTAAATCAGAGTCTCCAATTAGCCTGACATGCATGGCTTTGGACTGTGGGAGGAAACCAGAGTTTCAGAGAAAGCCCATGCAAACCTCTCTCAGTAAAGCACCGTGCTGGATTGGAACCCACATTCTTCTTGCTGTGTGGCAATCATGCTACATACTGCACCGCCCTGCTGCCCTCTGACACCTTTTTCAATACTTATGAGGCTTGAAAATGCCTTGTGAGGACTTAGAGACCCGACAAAGTTAATAAAGTCAGAAAAAAAGAACTGTGAGGTACTTTTTTTGGGTCACCATGAGGAGAAGGCTTCACTCTGGGCCCAGAACTCACTCTGAGTCTGGAGCCATAATTGGGATCATGGTTCAGAATAAGTATATGTTTAAATTTAGATCTAAGATATAAGCTCTAGTTCAAGATAATGTGTGATACTAGAGTTAAAAATTGGGATATGTTGGAGGGTTTGTGAGTTGAGTTTAAGGTTCGGGTTAAGAGCAGGGTTAAGAGTAGGGTTAGGGAAGGAGTTAAGTTTAGAATTGATTTTAGGGTTTGGGTGAATGGAAAATTTTTTTGTCTACACGGGTACAGAAAAATATTCTTGTATATGTGTGCGTGCTTGTTTGAGTAATGGAAATACACAATTTTAACATTTAAAATTTTCCCAAATTTCCAAATTTTAGCACCTTCCAGGCGATAAATTGATAACGTATTCTGTTTTATGCTCAAAGTCTATCTCCTGACAAAAATTCTGTCATGAACCTCATACGATTATAGTAAAATGACAGCTTGCATTTACTGCAATCATGGGCACCAGGAAAAAAGTGGTCAGCACATGCATGCTTTCAAAGTATTTTGAAGTGATTACTGTCAGAATTGCATTGATGAAAATAAGAAGAGCTGTTCATTTCTTTGCCAATGCCTATTCAGTATACCTACATCCTAATGCCAAGAGAACAGCAAAATCCTTCCCCCCTAATGCTGTCAGACCCACTCGTGAGAATCCAGTTTTCTGAGTCAGGTCAGTAGATGTCAAAACAAAACACTATGGGTGGAAGCAGCAGCGCGAATGTGGCAGGGATTGTGGTCATCCGCATAGTTTGCGGTCATGTGTACCAGGTACTTCAGCTTCACTGCTTGCATGTTCTGCTTTTCTTGTCACAAAAACTGCTTTTATTACCTGGATGAGCTGAAAAGAAAGATAGTGACAGGGAATTTTCTAAGTCCAAAGAGTAATATAACCAGTAAATAAATTGGACAGCCCTCATTTTTTATATTGTACAGTAGTATGCAGTGATGATTATATACTCAATAAAATAAAGATAAATCAGAAACAAAATACTATTCAAGTATTTATTGAATGTAATAGCAGATCATATATATGAAAAAAAGTTAAAATAAGATAAATAAATAAATAAAGATAAATATATTGCAAAAACAAAAATAATGTCTGTACGAGAGAAAAGAAATCGACATCTGGTGTGGCCACACTTTGCTTTGATTACATCATTCAATCTTTCACAGTGTTCACATATCTTTTAATTTGTTCACTCATTAAACCATTCCATATGGCTTGAAGTTCATTCCGAAGAAATTCTTTTGATTTTACAATTTTTACAGATTTGCTCAACCGGATTAAGGTCTGAGCTGACTAAAGTCATAACTTTGATGTCGCTAGATGTTTCTTTCTGCGATAATTCTTGAACAACTTAGAAGTGTGTTTACGGGCACTACCTTTTTGAAAATAAAATCCCCAACCAATCTGTCTCTATTCAGATGGCAATGCATGCCTCTCAAGGATGCTGTTATACTTCTTTTGATCCGTGATTCTGCTAATTTTTATGAGATCACCTGCTCCTCTCAAGCTGATTGAACCCCTGACCATGATATTACCACTTTGATGTTTTATTGAGGGGGTTAAACTGTCAGAGGGAGGAATGGAGGAATTTTTGAAACATTCTCTAACTCTGTGGCACATAAGTTTTGTGTTTGGGTCAGAAAATTTCAAATTTTAATTCATCGGTCCCAGTCCATTGGTGTCCAATCCTCAAATTTCTTGGAAAACTCTAGTCTTTTTTTTTTTTGATGTCGCCAGCTCTCAGCAGCAACATGACCAATCAGACCATTTCCACACAAGCATATAAAAATAGTAAATCCTGATACTTTAATCTCTACACTTCTGCCACTATTAATATCATCATGGAGTTGTTGTGTTGTCAACCACCAGTTTTTTTTTTTTGCTTGACAAAGACAGATAACAAACATCAGAGACAATTAACTTCCATTTTGCACCTCTATTCTTCACGTACAATAAGGCCATAATGCACCTATGGAGAATCTCAGAGTTCCTTCTGTCATGCCATTGTGTTTATCACTGCAACACTGCGCAAAGTTCATGTCACCTTATATATTTGAAGAACAGAATAATGTTGCCTCAAACCACCCCTGCAAAAATTTCAAGAAAAATTGTTTTTGAACAATTCTTGAAAATTGTTCTTGAACTGTTCATGAACTGTTCTTGAAAGGTATTTGGGACAGTTCTTGAAATCTGAATTCAAGAACTCAAATGTTCAAGAACTCAGTTCAAGTACAAACGGTTGCATAGCCCCTTTTCATTGTTTCGCAATCTCTGTTCTTCATCCCTTTTTATCGCCATTAAAAATACATGGTGGAGTTCTGCCATTATGACATCACAAAACGCTGACCCACTCTAGTGGCAGAACTCCACCATGCATTTTTAATGGCGATAAAAAGGGATGAAAAACAGGGATTGCAAAAGAATGAAAAGGGGTTATGCAACCGTTTGTACAAGGCCCAGAGACACGCTCGATGGACATTTTAATGGACATTTTCGCAAGCACACTCTCGAGGTTCGTCCTGACAAAACGCATTTCTAGTTTGTGTATAATTTCTCCCCGCCCCTTTTTTTGTCGTCTGCTGCCCCCTCTGTCTTGAGAATGATATCAACCTGTTTGTATATATGAGTATATGTACAGTATATGTGTTTGTATACGTACGTGTGTGTATATATATATGTTTGTGTGTGTATGTATGTATATATGCATGTGTGTATGTGTGTGTATATATACTTTGTTTGTTCATTTTAATCATTATTTTTGTTTTGTATAACCCCAGCATGAGTTGTCTGTTTGTATAAGTTGGGTTTTTGTTTCTTTCTCATACACCCCCCCCCCCCTTTTTTTTTCGTAAAATGTGACTTCAATTAAAAATAAAGGTGACATCCCTGGGGGGGTGTCTGGTGGTTGGGGAAAAAAAACACTTGAATGTAATATTGATAAATTCCAGAAATACTGAACTTAATGGGGGTAACAGTGAGGGTTTATTTGCTCACTGATTAGAAAGCCCATTTTAGACTTACCAGTGAGTAAGCAGGGGGGAATAGAACCTTCACTAATACCAAATGTGTCATTTATTGTTCAACAAACATCTAATTGGTGAAGACAGTACTTGGACCACAATGCGTATGATGCAACATCTGGGCCCGGTTGTTCGAAAGGTCGTTACTTCAATGTGACGTTATTCACTAACTTGCCGTTATGTTGCTAACTGTCCTTTGGTTCATGACTCGTTAAATTGGTGTTGCTCAAAGGCACTTATTTCACTTCGATAACTAATGGTGCCATTAAAAGACGACTCGATCCACTGCCCAAGATACTGTGCTCATGTCAACGCCCATGGTATCGCCAGTGACTTGCAGGAAACTACCACTCGCCAAAAATCTTAGGGTTATTAGCACCTGTTTCTCTTCTGACAGTGCATTGTTTATTTTGGTGTATCGCTGTACATCATCTCTGACTTAAGCTGGTTTCACACTGGAGGCGAATCAAAATTTTTGCACGACAGATTACATTCAAAGACAACGCAAAGACGCGTGTATTTGCGTCTTTGCTTTGACTTTGAATGTAATCTGTCATGCAAAAAATTTGTTTTGCGTCCGGTGTGAAAGCAGCTTTACTCCGAAATATATTCAAGAATCCATCCTTTGATGAAGCTCTTCATCTGTCATGTTGAACTCAAACATTCTAAAAACTCTTGCCTTCTTTAGCCCAACGCCTACTTGACGCGAAGCGGCGGGGCGTGTCAAACTTCAAACCTTGCCTTGACACTTTTAAACGCCCACTGAAAGCATCAGCCAGGTCAACATTGACAGCTGTCAACATGACCGAGAGGCCATGAGTGTCAATCTCAAAATATTTAACAAGACAACGTTTAAAAAAAAAAAACCCCACACCGATCAAGCTTATTTTAAGTGATGGCAAAGTGTGACGGTAAGGTTACTATGCGCTATACGTTATTTACAGGCATAATTTTCCTCCTAAATTTAGATGTCAAGTAAATTAAGATTATGATTCATTTTACTTTACCCAGCGAAGAATTAACTAGCTAGCTAACTTAGCAGTGTAAAGTTCTCATCAGTGTACCTTGAGTTAGGTACTGCCTAACTGTAGACCGCCTGATAACTTAAATGCCCACAAAATAACGGACTTCCTTTCGAAACTGCGACTTGGTTAAAAAGCAGGTTGACAACTGCATGTGAGGTTGCCACTAAATTTGTGATTAGCCATGAAAAGGCAAAAGTTAAATAATCTAAAAGACAAATGCATTTTTATTGTGTTGACTCTTCAGAAATTCAGCAGTGGGGAATAGTAAAAATTGAGCAGTGGCGAAAAGTAAAAATCTGACGCGAGTCAGACGCTGCCAGTGGGCGTTGCTCCATTGAAATTAATATAACCAATTTTTTTATGTGCATCTCACACTTCTAGTGGGCGTTGGGTTTTAGGAGCAACAACTTTCATAAAAGCGGAATTTGTTTGTAACATAAGTGCCATCGTCACTCGTTAAATATTTACAGTACCCCCCACCCTCTGTTAACTTTAACAACAAAATAACATGCCATTAAAGATAACGGGTCTTCCAGCAACAGCTTATCACCCCGTTAAATCTAAACTACTGTTAAGTTCAGTTTAACGGCATGTTGAAATTTAAGGACCTTTCGAACAACCAGGCCCAGGCCTCCAAGAATTCTTGGTTCACAGGTACAGCTGTCCACGTGTAACATTAGCATTCATCAGTACAGAAATGGGACCAAGTCACACTTGTGCAAGTCTCAAGTAAGTCTCAAGTCTTAACCTTGAAGTCTCAAGAAAGTCCTAAGTCATTTTTTCTTGGGCAAGTCAAGTCAAGTTAAGGTACAGGTTATGGCAAGTCAAGTCCAAGTCAAGTCACCTTATTATTGCAATTTTACCTGCAGAATCTGATCTTAATAAAGTGAAAAGACAAGGTACAATTACTGTCAGTAATGTAAACAACATTGGCCTATGTGTCCAACCTGTTTAAAAAATATGACAGTAATTTATATTTGCATTCTAATTACTGATATTCAGTAAAATACATCATGGAATCAAACAAAACAGAAATAAATTCATAAAATTATTTATTGATGGCTTTCAATTAATGTATTGGTTTTGTTGGCTGAATATAAATATTATTTATTATTATTATCATTTATTTATTTATTTTTTATTTCATATGGATTAGGCTAGTCAGGCTGGCTTCGGTAGCAAGAGCATCAGCTATTGTTCTCGCCTTTTTTTTTTGGAGACACCGGCGGTGAAGTTTACGTTACACCTGCAAGCTAGGCTAACACGATAATATTAGCTAAATGACAAGCCCTTACTGGGCAGAATGGCTCTTCAAATGACGAACAAAGTTTGAAGTTGTCATCTGGCTGTCCGAGATGTTTACGCCGCATGTCTTCCACTGTGCTGTTCATCTTTTGCCATCAAAATGGTAATTCCGGAAAAAAAACAGCCAAAGACTATGACTTTTGGTACCCCTCCCACTGACATGTTGATGCTTATCTCTGATATAAGAGGGCGTGTTTCTCCAATAAACACGTGAGGTACGTAGAGTTGGCATGACTGATAGACAGGGTAGTGATCCAATCATGAAAACGCCATTCTCAGCCTGCACTACTATCGGGTAATCAATATTACTTTTTAAATTAATTTATTCATATTATATTCAACATTAACTGAATAACACCCGTCATTCAAGTCATCGTGTCTCAAGTCAAGTCCTGAATCTCTAACTTCTCTCTTCTCAAGTCTCAAGTCTTTTATTTTTTGTCAAGTCACAAGTCATCAAAACAGCGACTCGAGTCGACTCAAGTCCAAGTCACAGTGACTCGAGTCTCTATCTCTGCATCAGTACAACATAATCATGACTTGCCCTGTGCCCTGTCTTTTCAGGTTCCATATCCTGACTACCCAACATACGTCACCACGAGTTGATATATTGCGAGGAACATACCCAGCTCAGTTTACTGCAAGGAAGAGGCACCCTTTCACCAATGAAGCTTTACCCTTGCTTCCCTTTTTAAACTAGGCTTATGCCGTCGGAAGCAACGGCTGGGGGTATATCCCCGAGCGCCCCCAATTCTCCAATTTCCCAATCCTTGATAGACCTTAAATAGACTTTCATTGGAAATTAATTTCAGGTCAATCGGACAAATGGTTCTGAAGATATAGCCAAAATGGTAATTTTCCATCACAAAGCGCCTCCTGGTGGCAAAATATTGAACCATACAGGTATGATATCATCATGTGACATGTTGTCAGGTCATGACCTTGCACTTGCACATAGATTCATGTCAATTGGACAAATGGTTCCAAAGATATGGCAAAAATGGTGAATTATATGTGACAAAGCTCCACCTTGTGTCAAAATTTTGAACCAAACAGGTATAATGTCATCGTGGGACACATCCTCCGGTCATGAACTTTCATTTGCACTTGATTTGAGGTCAATCGGACAAATATTTCCAGAGATATGATAAAAACAGTGATTTTTTCTGTTTTTGGCCCCTGGTGGCCAATCTAGAAATCGTAAATTGTCCAAAATCAAATCAGTTCTTCCTCTTTATGATACTTACTTATATGCAAAACTTGAAATTTCTAATTGAAATATAACTGAAGTTATCATGTTAACACGTGGTGCGGCAGCGGTCACACCAAAAACATAATATCCCCGGAACGCCATGCGGCGTTCGGGGATATAATGACCCAGTCATATTCACATTTTTACTTATCAACTGAGACCTGAGTAATCAGATTCTTTAAAGTCTTAAGTTATTGTACACTTACTTAAGAGCCATTCCACGAGAGATTGACATTCGCTGCGCATTCTCCCCCCTGGAATTTAGCGAAACTTGGCACATAGGTAGATATGGGTGTCTCATAGAAAAAGCCACATTTTTTGGTCCGTGTCTCACTTTGCCTACCAATAGTGCCACCTGGAAGCCACTTAAGTGGCACAGTTTTGCTGTTGAATGACATCAACTATCATGACTTAAGGGTACACAGTACTAAAATTGTAATACTTATATCATGACCTGTGACAGAAGTCGGATAAACAGCATCTGAAGCGTTCTCAAGATTTCAATCAATAATATTATGACATTAAAATATCAGTTTAACAGCATCAATCAGTAACTTTATCAAAGTCCTCTTTTACTGCATTATGCTAGGTTTTTTGTTAAACAGGTTTAAGCACAGATGTACACTATAAATGAAGTTCAGCACCACACTTATTCTTCCACTTGATAGCATTGTCAGCAGCAATTATGACCCGGTACGAATGTAAATCCTTCTTGCCCTGCTCTGTACTCTTTGTTTGCTTGTAGCCTCTGCAGCAGCATGCAGCGCCTCTCCTGCGTCTGAGAAGATGGGCAGAATTTTGATCACACCTTTTACACTGTCTATCCAGTCAAGGGTGACGCAACTTGGATGCTGGAACAATTTTCTGCAATATCCTGCATCCATTGTGAAATTCAGAGGACTTATCGCTTCTCTTAAGCGAGGTTCCTGCAGGAATCTTGAGCAGGTGCAGAAAAGTCACTGCACCGTCGAATGCTGCCTGGAAGTACAATCTGTAGTTCAATCTACAGCTCAACAGCCAGAAATTGACGCCAAGTGATGCAAAATGTGTCATTGGGCGGTAAAATTCTGGCAAATGAGCTGGTAATTCTCCATACAGGCAGAATAAAAGAAAGTTATACATTTATCATTTACGCATAGCAACCACATTGAAATAATACAAAGCTGGCACTGCATCCTGTTCAGATGCAGTGCAGCATCTTATCGCGGCTGGAGGGATCGTCAAAGTGCATCGCTATCTCTAGCAGCGTCAACCCAGTTAGTTTCACCATTAAGCCAAATAAAATTAAAATTGCACTATAAATTTGGGCTGCCAGTACCCATTGCAGTAAAAATAACTTACATAACAGGCTTGTGTAAAATCTGATGCGTTATCACAACTGTCATTTTATAAAAGTTCATACTCTAGTTTGTGTGGCCAATGTTTTATTAGAACCAAGTTTGTTACGGTCAACAACCACCTACCTAAACATGCTGTACTGTTCTTACCTCTACAAAATTAAAATATATTCATTAAATAATCCATTATTCAGTCAATATGGACACAATCCAAGGCCATCTGAATATGATATCTGAAAGAAAAATGGAAATAATTGTGGCAGGCCGAAGGAGGGCCCGGGCGTGGAATTGAAACCCAAATTCTCAGGTAAACTCTCACAAGCGCTGACCACATCGCCAAAAAGCCAGGCTCATTGGCAAGATAGCCAGGTCGCGTAGTTATTATGAGGCATTTCTAGTGACAGGGCCCTTCAGCTGTCACATAATGTTTCCAGAGTGGGAATTGATTGAAATCAATCAAAAAACAATGAAAACAAATAATAAGAAAGAAGTGTAGTCAATTTTATAGTACTCTCCATAATGGCACTTGCTAAATTTGCCAATGGTGCTATGGATATAGAATGGCTAATGGAAACCTCAAGTTATCTCATTTCAATGACCTTGATAACATGCTATGATTCTATTGTTGTGAGGCAAATGTGTGGGTCACCTTTTTTAAATGAAGGTCATTCACTTCTTTCCACAAATAAGATTCTTCAATGCAAAAATCTGTTTGATTCTATTGCTCGCTATACTTTTTGCCTCTCATTTGGGCAGTAGAAGTGCCAATAGCAGTGGCATAATATTACAATGAGTTGATAAAGATCATCCATATTTAAATTAAATGCATAATAATATAGAGACAGCCACTAAGGCTCAGACACACATATTACTTCATCAGACTGAATAGAAACTAATTCATTTCCCCAAGCACTTATATATTGGGGACAGCAGAATCATGGCGCTATGACAAATGGTGGCAGCTTGGGGCCAAAAAAGTTCCCAGCAATCAAAGGATGTTCTTATCCCTTTGCCAGACAATGTTCTGAACTTCAGGCTACTTGTAAATGTGGACCTGGCTGGTGTAGCAGAACCACCCATGCATTAGCATTAGCCCCCAAGAAAGGTAAAGACACTCGGATCCTGTCAGCTAAACTTAACCACATGTGCACTCACAGCCCACCATATGCACGCTGAGAACCAATCCTTACATCCTCAAATATTCCGTAAGCAGCCCACTAACATGCCTATTTATCTTGGGTGCAAGAAATGAGAACAGCCTAACTACTGGGCTGTATATTTCCCATTCAATGTGATATAGGAGAAACAGCCATTGATCAAGTATAATCATTGATAAAATAGCAGAAATTATTCTAAAAAAAGAAACTCCGGGATCATAAAGCAGCCATCAACCTGCTACTTAAGAGACTGCACACTAAGTTCAAAAGCTGTGAAAGAACTATTAAAGAGGACACACAAACGAATGACCTTGAATGACAAGAACTCTTCATTTTGGCAATAAACAGCAGTGCCACTGATAAGTGTTCATTGGCGCAGAGAGTAATTACCTATCTGTCAACGTTGCTGGTGTGTGGGAAGTAGTATAAATGAAACATACATAATGTGCAGCAATAATACTATGCATGCAGAACCTAATGTATTGTCACCATTCCTGGACACAGGTTTATGTGGCTGCCATCACTGGGTAAATGTCTTTGGGCTATGATAATTTCATTCTAATCTTTGCTCCATATTATAATTTTCATAGCGAGAAGTACACTGGAAAGCAATACGTTTCAATCAACGGCTAAACAGAACACAAGCTGTACCTGGATGTTTTATATACCCATATTTTGTTCCCATCCACAGTGCCTCAGTCAATTTATGATAAGAATGGAATAAGCAGTAAATTTATGTATGGCAGACAGTCTCCTGCAATGTCACCAGAGGACCTGTGCATGATATTACAGACAGGTGCATGCGTTATACCATTGTCACACACTCCACTATTGATTCAGGCAAAACTATATATGGAAAAAATGCAGTCATTCATCTCCAAAACCCTTTAGAAAGGCAATTATGTGAAAAAGTACCTAACACCCAATGCCAGCGCTGAGTGAACATGAGTAAAGGCATGACCTACATTGCACATATCAGAATGAAAATGAAATCATATATTATAATTTGTAATACAAAAATATTATGTAAAAATATCATACAAAATATATCAAAACGGTTTTAGTTTTACAATGGCCTAGTTTACAGATAATTACCGCAAAACCTTCTGCATCAACAAAGCAGAATACTGGAAAACAGAAAAACAGACAATTCCCTGCAAGCAGGTCATAACATTGGAGTTGCAGTAAAAACTTTGCAATAACATGAGGATTGTTTTGAAGGAGGAGATCATGATTGGTTTTACATTAATCATATCACTTGCCGACGAAGAGTTAAATTTATCACTGTGATGATGCTGATAGCAATACTAGCAAAAAGGGGTAGCGTCTTATGCATTCAAATGTATTTAGCAGTACTGCTTCTTGGCTGATTTACTGTATTTACCTGATACTGGAGAAATGCAAACTGAATGCTGAGAAATCGAGGGGACCCCACCCTGTCTTGCCCCTCAGCTATATCTTGGTGGTAATTTCAGGGAGACCTTCTCTGCTATATCCTGTGGGAATTTGTAAGATTCAGTAATGTTCAGAAGACTGATAGTTCTGCTGCTACAAAATTAACTCCTGAACACTGAAAGTTGAAAAGTTGAATGTTGACTCCGGATATACTGTGAATTAAATACCGTGGAAGTCTAAGGAATTTGAGATCATGCATCTTTGAAGCATCTAATGCAGCATAATCAGCAAATGGATGCAGACCACCATAGATCCACACATGAACAAAATAAATTTATCTTAGTAGAGTTTGGGGTGAGAGGTATATGTCTTTCAGGTATCGGCCCTGGGAAAGGCAATGAAGGATGTCTTTGGAGCGCAGAGGCAGTTATCTTCTCCGTGGAGGTCAAATCTAACATGGCAGGTTGGCATCTCACAAGATTGACAGCCTGCAGATATAGGCATACAACAAAAAATGACAGTAAACAACTGAAGGGAAAAAGGCTGGGCAGCAAAGCTTTATTGACTGTCCATTGGCCCCCCTGCACCAGCTGTGTTCCTATTACTGAGTCTTTACCTACCAGACTTTTACACATCCTTGCCAGTTCTCTCAGCAGGAGTTTGAAAATGTATCTTCTCACATGCTGATGCTGGGGCGAGGAACTGCACACTACTTTAACTGTCAATGAATGGAAGACCGTGTATACTCTAAAGGCCTTTAACATCAAAGGTAAAATGGAAAAACAATTCAGAATACTTGTTGACAGTATAATAGAAAAGTTTGGGATCCGGCACAGATAAGCTCATAAAGATAAATTAGTTTGAATTTTTAAATGGATGCATTTTTGGTTGTTTTTGTTCTATCTTTGGTGTGAAATGACGTTCAGAAATAAAGGTTCTCCTGATCATCTCCACGGAGGTACCTTTTTATTTCTTTATTGAACTCTATAGCATAGGTGGGCCTGTCCACAGAAATGGGGTACATAAGTGTGACACACAAGACGAAAAATAAACCTATAAAGGAGAAAAAAAGATTCAACCTAATAAGTCACTAAAGGGAACTGGAATAACTTTCTGCAGTCGTAAAGATAATATCAGCAAAGATGACATTGGAACACACAGTTGAAATGGTCATGGCAACACCGAATTACGTATGTGACAAGACAGATATTTCAACCTAAAATAAACCAAAAAAAATGCTTATTAGAAGTAGGTGAAAACATAAATTTATTCTTAAAGTCATAAAAACAATAACACTGATAAAAATACATTGAGTCGTATTAAAAATCTAATTTTCTTCCAGATTTGCAATTTGTGGATTTCCCGCTTGCAAATTCTGGCACATAGTGTTTTTCAACACTCAAAGCAAACACCTTGCAAAGTTAAAAATTGAGCTAAATTAACTCCATTGGACATCAGTAACATCAATCAATAAAAAAACCTTACATAAATCAACACCACAACTAACAATATTCGTTTTCCAAAACTAGCTGAAAGGTATTACGTATACATTTTTCGAAAAAAAGTACAGCCGCAAAACTGTGCAGTCAGTGAGACCGCTAATGGCAGAAATAGGTAGATTTGGTGATATTTTATGCTCCGTAGGTGTAATCTATATAAAAAGCCGGCAAATTTGCTCCATGTTTGCAGTCCAATCTAAGACTTCAAAGTGCATTATTCGCCCAAACTATTGTGTTGATTATGTCAAAAAATGATGTGATCATTGCTCATTTTCTATTACGTTCGTAACAATACTTTCGTAAGTAATATTCGTGACAGATTCAGAGAAAATCATTCCAGCATTGCAGACGATGCTTGCATGACCTTCATGCAATGGCGTCAACGTCGAAGCGCACACGCATATTTAGTATTCAGCTGTGACTGAGTTCACAGTGGTAGATTCGCATGAATTTTTCTTGTTTAGGTGGGGTTACGAACGTAATATTTTTTGGACAGACTCGCAACGCAAAATTTTTAACAATCATTGAAAGAAATCAGAAGGAAAGAAAACCGAAATCAATAATTATATCATACATCAACAAATGGACTCTTACTTTTCGTACATGTATGGGTGGTTATTTCCGCAAATATATCCCAGTCTGACCCATTTTTATGTTCGTAACTGCAAGGACAGACGATGGTTACGAACGTAAGCTTTTCAAATAGGGTGTCATTAAATTACCTGTGATTAATTTTTTTTTAGAAAACGAAGAGAAACTAAAAGAAGCTAAGTTATTTATTCAAGCTGACAACTTTGCTCAAAATAAGGGTGCCCTTTGATGGGCTGAAACCCCCCTGAAATGAACTACATCTACAATGTCACAAACAATTTCAAAAACCAGTGTGAACATTTTCCTCTTTCTGCAAGTAAAAATAATACTAGGCAAAGCATTACTTCAAAAATGTTCTTATTATATCTTTGTCATATGTATAACACAATAAACATAAAATTCAGTGAATTGTCGAACACTGTAACGTGTTATTTAACCGTTAATGTACCACGCCCCTTACGTACCCCATTTCTGTGGACAGGCCCAGGTATGAAAACTGCTGAAGCTCCTGAACTGAACAATTTTGTCCATCGAAGGACCCTGAAATAATAGTGTTCCCCAAAAATATCACAACACATTTTTTCAGAATGTATGGAACCAAATAGATGGATATACAGTGCAATGAAAAAGTATTCGCCACTGGATTCCCATTGCCATTACTGTGTTGCTACCATCAAATTCAAAATGAGCAAATATTTTTCATGACATGGTAAAATGTCTCACTTTCAACATCAGGTATGTTGCCTATGTTCTATTGTGAATAAAATGTAGGTTTAAGAGATTTGCTAATCATTGCATTCTGTTTTTATTCACGTTTTACACAACATCCCAACTTCATTGGAATTGGTGTTTGTAATTTCTTCAAGGATGCTCCACTTCTCATTTGCCCACAGAGCGTTCTCCCAAAACCTCTCTGGGTCATCAGTTTGTCCAGTCTCTTTTTAATCCTTCCAGTCTGGAGTTGTCAATGGAGGGCACTGCTCTTGCCTTGCCTTAAAGCACATTAAAACTCCAAACCCGCTCCCATTAAGGTTTCCAAATGACCAACTAAGCGTTAATTTGTTTAGTTGCAAGGATCAACCGTGTCCAATTCCTTGTGTATTTCAGCAGAGCAATGCTAAACCTCATACTATTACAACAGCAGCTATTACAACAGCATGATTTCGTAGTAGAAGAGTCTGTGTGCTGAACTGGCCTGCCTGCAGTCCTGATCTTTCACCGATTAAGAACATTTGGCACATAATTAAAAGAAAGGTCATTCAAAGGGGATCCAAAACTCTCCA
This sequence comes from Gymnothorax reevesii, assembly GCA_029721435.1. Lineage (NCBI taxonomy): Eukaryota > Metazoa > Chordata > Actinopteri > Anguilliformes > Muraenidae > Gymnothorax > Gymnothorax reevesii. The sequence goes on from CM056575.1 coordinate 78,658,685, forward strand.
GCAGCTGGAAGCCAGTATTAAACAAGAGTAGGATCAAATTTCAAAGGCTAAACTCAAGAAACTTGTCTCCTCAATGCCCACACGCCTCCACTTTGTGTTAAAAAGAAGGCGGGATGCTACACCATGGTAAAGAGGCCCCTGTCCCAATTTTTTTGAGACGTGTAGCAGCCATCAAATTTGAAATGAGCTCATTTTGTGGGTAAAATTGTCAAATTTGTCAGATTCAACATTTGTTATGTTATCTCTCTTCTGTTGTGAATAAAACACTGGCTGGTGTGATTTGAAAGTCATTGCGGTTTGATTTTATTCATCCCAATTATTTCGGAGTAGGGGTTGTAAGAATTTCATAATTTCAAAACATAACACACGCTATTTTCGAAATTTCCAAACCACCACTGCAAGAAGATCATTATTGGCGAGATGGTAGTCATGCCAAGTTCAGCTCTTAGCATCTTAGCAACATGCTACATAACCCAGTGTTTGGCACGCTCGAACATCAGCTTTCATTTCAATACGATAAATGCCAGGTCAGTTTTTCTGCTAACTGCAATATATCCACGCAGCAAATCGGCGATTGTGAATCCCGCACTGCCGACAGGCTCCGATTGTTTAGCGACTCTAGTTTTACAAAAGTCTCAAAAAATAAAAATATGACTGTCAATTCTCTGCGGAGGAAAAAAAAAAGATTCCTTAACTTATCCGTTGAGTATGCATTTCCCATCTGCGGATATAGGTTTCACCCCACTCACCGAGTTTTTGGCCGCATTTGGTCGCAGTTCACAAAAACACCTGTGAGCTTCATGTGGAGGAGTAGTATGTATTATCCTGGAAACATGAAAATGTTGATATCCTTGGTATTAACTGGCAGGTATTTGGCTTCAAATTGCACTTCTGTGGATTCATGACGTTTTGCCAAATAATCACAACAAAGTTCAGTTTTTTAAAAAATGTATTATATTTAGATTTCATTGCATCATGGTACAGTGTTTTACCTTGTTTAGCAACACATGTTAACAGAAAGGAAAGCTGTTCTATGCTTACATTTCCTATGACAGTTAATTAGCATTTTTCTAAAAATAACTCAAGTGGATATTAGCATTTTGCGATGAAACTCTTCATATCTTTTACTACCTTACAACTCTTTCCTCACGAGTTTTGGCCATGTTTTTCATTCACAATAACTATTTTAGCAAGTTAACCAAGCGAGGAAACATTATGGGCCCCATCTTACGCCAGAGTCGATAAACCCTTTATTTGGGGATTTAGCATTGCGTAAGAGGCGATCCCCCGCAAAATTTGTTATCTTGCACACCTGCCTATATCCCTAAAACACCTGCGTTACCCGTTATACTATCCATAGCAGGGTTTGGGCGTAACGCCAGTTAAACTAATCAGTGTGCTTGGTGCCATTGCCATTACGAGCAGGCTGCGCTATCCCAAATCCTCAAACCGAAACCCGTAATGGAGAGGAAGGTCGCCACGTTTCTCTGAAGATGAAGCTAAATCGCTCGTGCATGAGGTCAAAGCCAGACAGGGGAGAATCTGTTCTTGTTAAGTTAATCATGAATTGTATTATTATTATTGTATTATCTATTGTATTATGTTTTTGCCTAGGTTTGTTTGTTTGTTTGTCAGTCTGTTTGTTTGTCTGTTGGTTTCCAAAATAGCTCCAAAACGTATGGACAGATTTTGATGAAATTTTCAGAGAAGGTGGGTATTAAAGGGATAGTTCGGGATTTTTCACATGAATCTGTATGGCATCACCGTCTTTAGTCTCGTGCACACACACTGACTTTCCACCGACAGTGTCCTGTGAGCCGAGTTCTGTCCAGTTTTGGTCAAAGCGAAAGTAGTTCCGGCAGGTTTCCTGGGGTCTGCAAAGTAAAAAGTTTTTCTTCTCAAAACAGTATGTGTTCGAACAAGTGTTTTATTTGCATAACAAAACCCTGGTAATCCAAAAAGTCACATCTTGTAATTGCTTGGGGCTACTTTCTCTCAATAGCGATCACTGCGCGCTGTCACTGCTAACAGCTGTGCGCACTAGCCAAATACTTTCATCAGTTGTTCGACAGTGTTAACCGACTACAGACCTACGACGCTAACGAGCTAGTCCGAGAGCTAGAGTGAGAAGTTCATCAGCTTCTCCAGAAAATACTTTCCACAAATAATAACAATTACAAACATTTTTATGTACAATTATTCCACTAAGAAACATTCTCTGTTATAGAATACCTAGGTAGAAAGCGTAAGCTTCAACTTTTCACATCCTTTTTTGACTGATTTCCAAATGACACGGTCACTGACCATCCTCGTCATTTGGAAACTTCCTTATGTAACCAGCTAACCCCGACTCCTCTCTGCTGGAGCTACTTCCCACAGGAACGTGCAGGCAGACGACAGACGATGGTTCAACGGCTTTATTATTTTTCTGACAATGACAAACACAAGGCATGGGTCGGTTTCGGACAGTAATGGTGACCCTCCAGCTCCTTCTTCGCTCAGAATTTTCAGGAAAAGGGGACCAGGCAAAAGCGTAACTTAGATTAAAAAAACTCAGAAACGCATAGCCGGCTAACGCTAGCTACCATCCGGCTTACATTACAGAACAAGGACAAAAGTAGCCTCCTGCATTTTAACCAACAGGGTGATCGTATAGTTCGAACAGGAATACGGTTCAAATGTAATACAACATACCTGACAATGACAAACACAAGGCATGGGTCGGTTTCGGACAGTAATGGTGACCCTCCAGCTCCTACATTCAAAATACTATCGTTAACAACCCCGCGCAGAATGTACATATCGTAACAGTCATTCATAGTTTGCTCTCACGTATTCGGTTAATATAAGCAAGACAACCAATAGTATGTCCCGAAGTACATACATTGTGATCCACTTACATTCATAATACATTTTACAACGACAGATTGGACTTTTAGGGGGATTTCATTGTTTTAATGCACTATGAGCGGAGGTCATAATTCTACCCACCTTCTTCGCTCAGAATTTTCAGGAAAAGGAGCTAGAGGCGGGAGGGCACTGCCCTTTGACCCAGAGGTGTTGCCAGGGCAACGCAAACAACAAACCCTCGAGGGATACAGAACTGAATTTTGGCGAACTTCATTCATTTATCAATGCAGGCAAAACTATTCCTGCTACATACTCCCCTCTTGAATTCGGCAAAATAAAACAGTGTAATAAAAAAACGGTCACACACTAGAATTGAAACCCGCATTGCTCAATAATGTACTATCAAACCAAAAGGCTGTTCCATAAGAACACATGAAGGGTGGCGCAACGCTTGTCACTAACCCTTCAATGATGACATAGATGTGCCTGCTTACACATCACATACAATTCACAAGTCACACTTAAAAGATGACTATCTGACCTTTCCAAGCTCCAAAAAAAAAGAAAAGAAAACACAATAATAAAACACACGTTGAACATTTTCCTGACTCAAACAGCCGTGTTGATGCTAAGCAATGAACCGACCCAAGACCTAAATTTGTGAGTTTTCATGCTCAAAAGCTTCTGGTTGCCCATAGCTTCAATTAGCCTTTTTACAGATCTAATGACACGGCCTGCCCTGGAAACTATAGTACTAGCATCATCATGGATATGGCTAGGCTCTACATGTAAGGCTCTGTAACTCGTGTCAGTGTGGGAAAAGTGTATCTCAGAGTCCGTACCACTGTAAGCAATGCTGATGGCATCTGAAGGGCAGGCAGTGCCCTCATCACAATCAGTGCCAACTTCAGCCACTTCACTGCCACCCTCATCAGTATCCAGACTGCCTTGGTGGGGAAGGGTGGGTGGGTTGTTACCCGCTGCCCCAACACATTCACCGCCAGACACAGGAATCAGGGAGACCCAGTGATGAGTTCGAGTGGACCCGTCTATAGCTCCCACGGAGGTCAGAGGCTGCTCATCAGAGATGTCATCTCCCTCCAGATCGACAGTACTGGAGACTATGGAGACACTGTCAGCATTACTCTCAGGCAGGATTGGCAGGAAGTTTACACCCAGCAGCAGATTGCGATGGACCACTTTCGTCTGACCAGAGACAGAGTTGTAGATCTTGAAGGTGTGGGTCTTAGGGTTGCTCTCCACCACAGTGTACACCACGTTTTCCCATCTGTCTGCCAATTTTCTACGCCCTCTCTCTCCCTTGTTTGCCAGAAGGACTCGATCACCTGGCTCAATAGGCGCACCCTTGGCTCTCCTGTTGTATATCTCTGCTTGACGCCTCTGTTCACGGCTGGCATGTTTCTCAGTAAGGACCATTGCCTCCTTAAGATCTTCCATCAGGCCAGCCACGTACTTCGGATAGGGAACGTCACCATCGTCACGTTGAACAGACTTGAACAACACGTCTACAGGCAGGCGGGGGACTCTCCCAAACATCAGGTAGAAGGGCGGGAATCCAGTCATTTCATGTGGGGTGCTGTTATACATGAAGGTCAAGGTGTGCAGCATCTGCGGCCATGCCTGTTTTGCTCGCGGTGGGAGTGTCCTAATCATGCTGCCCAAGGTCCGATTGAACCGCTCTGCGGCGCCATTCCCCATGGGGTGGTAAGTAGTGGTGCGAGACTTCTTCACACCTGAGACCTGAAGCAGTGCAGATAGTAACTCACTCTCAAAATTAGCACCCCGGTCAGAGTGAATCCGCTCCGGGAAGCCATAGATGCAAAAGTAGTTGTCCCACAGTTTCCTAGCGACCTGCTTAGCGGTCTGGTCTGGACAGTGGAAAGCGTGAGCGAGCTTGGTGAAGTGATCGGTGACCACTAACACATCAACAGGTCTGTTCTTGGAGTCTTCAGCAGTCCAGAAATCTATGCAGACTAACTGAAGTGGCGCTGTAGTTTTGATACTCTCGAGTGGTGCTCGCCCCTCAGGCTCGGGTGTTTTACTCAGGACACATCTAGCACAGCACTTGACATGGTTCCTCACATCACGCTCCATAATACTCCAGTAGAACCTCTGCCTGACGATGTGAAGAGTTCTCTCTTGACCCTGGTGACCTGCATTATTGTGACATCCATGGAGGACTTCCTCCCGCAGAGATTCCGGTACAACAAACTGATGTCTCTTCTTTCCAATGACTAGGTCCTTTGAAACACGATAGAGAATTCCATCCACCAGTTTTAGCTTATCCCACTGTTTCAGCAGCTTCAGGGCATTAAGCGGCACATTGGGTCTCTCCCGTCTGGACGGTCGGCGGTGACGTTGGACGTAGGAAAACACATGGGCTAGTTCCGCGTCCGCCTGCTGTTTAGCACCAAGGTCCCCCTTCTGAAAAGATGGCAGCACAGATTGACCTATATCTGTGATACTCTGGACATGGTTAGCTAATGTTATGGCTCTGTTTCTGGCAGCAGCATCCCAGGTGGCATGGCTGTCAAGGATGGCAGCGACTTCGGCGCTGGACACAGAGCTGAAGGAGGGTACAGTTGTGGAGGTATACCCCTTTTGTTTAGTTTCCTGAGTGCACTGGTGAAGATTGGATAGTCTGAAGGTATCCTGAACCTCATCACCTGACAGCTTCTCTGATTCGTGGAGTAGGCTCTCATATGGCTCGCGAAGCAAACGCTCTCCTATGCCATTGCCTGCAAAAGGTTCTCTGCTGAGCACGTCGGCCACAACATTCTTTGGCCCAGGTACGTATTTAAGATCAAAATCATAAGCAGCTAACTTTGCTACCCAGCGCTGTTCACAGGCATCCAACTTTGGCTTAGTCAGAATATGAGTGAGGGGGTTATTGTCCGTCCACGCTGTGAATGCATTCCCCTTAAGCCAATGGCTGAACTTCTCACAGACCGCCCACTTGAGGGCCAGGAATTCAAGTCAAGGTGCGCAGGATAGTTCCTCTGGGCTTTGTTCAACGACTTACTGGCAAACGCGATAGGGCGCGCTCTATCTTCTCCCAGAGCCACTTGAGAAAGCACAGCACCTAAGCCATCAGTTGACGCATCGGTGGACAAGATGAAGGGTCTGGAGAAGTCTGGGTGGGCCAGGACAACATTAGCTAACAGAGCATCTTTGAGACACTGCAGTGCCAGGTCACATTCAGGGGTCCAGTCTGCAGCGGTAAGCTTCCAGTAGCGGTTCGCACGCCTCTGCCCGTCCACTTAACCTTTTCTCCTCAGTTTTTCTTTCGGCCCCTTGGTTAGCTGGAAGAGAGGCTTAGCTATAGTCGAGCAGTTCGGAATGAACCGTTGATACCACATCACTAAGCCCAGGAACGACTGAATCTTCTTGGGGTCCGGAGTCTGGCCATCAGGAGACATTAGGCCCATTCACGTCACATCAGCAATGGCCTCAACTTTAGCTGGGTCCGTGGAAACACCATTGCTGTCGATGACATGGCCAAGGAAGTGGACAGAGCGTCTGAGGAGGTGGCACTTCTTGGGGGCGAGTTTGAGGTTGTGCACGCGCAGCCGCGTGAAGACCATCTCCAGGCGTTGCAGGGCTTCTTCTTCATTTGGCGCAAAGATCATCAGGTCATCGAGGTAGCAGAGGAGAGAAAGGAAATTCTGATCCCCGAAGATGCGCATCATCATCCGCATGAAACTGGCAGGGCTGTTGCATAGGCCTTGGGGAAGACGATTGTACTCATGCAGACCAACTGGTGAAGAGAAGGCAGTGTACTTCTTATCATCTTCGTGAAGAGGGATGTTGTAGAAACCGGAGGTGAGGTCCATAGTGGAAAACAGCGCGTTACCCCCGAGGGCAGCAAGGCAATCGGCTTGGTGAGGCAGAGGGTGGGCGTCTTTCACTGTTCGGGCATTTAACCAGCGGAAATCAGTACAGATCCTGAGGTCGCCATTTTTCTTCCACACTAAGACAAGTGGCGATGCAAACTCACTCGAAGACTTCCGAATGATACCCTTCTCCTCCATCTCATTCAACACGACGCGCAGCTTCTGGAACTGGGCAGGCGGGACACGCCTGTATGGTAGACGGAATGGCCTTTCGTCCACCAAGTGAATCCTATGAACAAAGTCCCTTGCTTCTCCGCAGTCAAGTTTGTCTCTCGAGAATACGTCAGAGTACTTCAAGGCGAGTGCACACATTTTATCCTTCCAGTCATCAGACACTTCGCAGGAGTCAAGATCCAAGTTGCCCAGGCCATGCTGCTTCAGTTTCTCGGACATGTCAGAAATCATCGCTGGCTGCTGTGTGGGCTCTAGAGAGATGTGCTGCTGGTTACTCTTCACACACATACTGTCAGCTGTCACCACATCCTCCAGGGCTATGCACGGATACACATCAGCTAGTTTGGCGTTCCTCCGCAGTGAAACAGGTCTGTCGGTAGGGTTCATGATTTTAAGAGGGACCCATCCATCACCCCACAGCGGAGTTACAATACGGCCAACTAGGACATTTCGGGGGCAGGAGCGAGACTTAGTGGGTTCAACCACCACAGTATAGCCAGGGTATGCACAGGACTTTGTAGGAAGTTTACCCCAGACAAGATGCTCATGGCCAGGTGACAGGGTGATGGCACGGCACAGCTTCACAGTCCCGACGACATCAGGAACTTCACCTTCCCACCGATGGACACCAGTGAGCATGGCAAGGAAGTCGTCGCGCCCCCTCTCATCAGGGTGGCCTGGCTCGGAGATCACCTCCCAGTATCTATTGGATTCCTTGAATCTGCGAGTGAGGTATTTGAGTACATTTGTCCCAATAATGAGGTCATCCTCCTGACCCGGAACAACCAGCGTGGGCACCTCCACATTACATCCATACACGTCCAGCCTCAGGTCACACACCCTCTTCGGATGGACTCTCTTCCCCCCACATCCGACCAAAACGACATCAACATTTTGTTGCACATTACAGTCCAGTGAGCCCGCAGCAATGAGCACTCTCTCCACATCCTCGCTCACAGTACACGCCATAGAGCCTGTGTCCAGCATAGCCTTCACTGTGGTACACCCATTCACAACAACCGGGGTATAGAACAAGCTATCACTGCCCTGCAGACGCTGTGTATTCTGAACTATGACTCGAGAATCACTGGGTAGACCTTCACTTACTGCTTCGTACAAGGACTGTAAATCTGGTGCGCTGTTGAGGGAATTTTCACACGGGCCCACATTTCCCCTCTCTAAATGCGGGCTGCTCCGTTTCCCGCACTGGGAGGACTGGAGGACGCGGCGGCGGCTGGCGGTGACGCGGGAGGTGAAGATGTAGTGCACTGATCTCTCATGTGGCCTGGTTGATGGCAGATGAAACAGAGATCGTGAACTTGGCAGTGACTAATAGTGGAGTGGGAGCGTTGATGACATATGTCACATGGCCGACACTCACTGGTCCTCCTTCTCTGCTGTGCTTGAGGCCTGCCCTGGCTGTTGGCGACAGGAACATGTTCGGGAGCGGACAGGGTGCTCAGGACTTGACTCAGCATATCGGCCATCCTATCCATGCTTTTCTGCAGCGAGGCAGCCTCATCATTCCTCCGAGGGTGCTGCATGGTCTGTTTACTCGCCTGCAGGACTGGTAGGACAGGGTCACGCGACTGCTCTGACAGGTCATCGTCACTCACCATTGCTACGGCCTGCCTGGGCTGGTGGCTGAACGAGTGTGTATTAGGACGGAACTTCCGCTCACGCTGGTATTCATCCAGTCTCTCCTGCACCTCTTTTGCCGTCCAGCTGCTAGCAATCTTGCTCTTAAACACAATGCTCAGAGATGGGTCTGGGCAGTGCCTCACAAACATCATAGCTACTTCTTTGTTCAGATCCCGCATTCCTCCCCCCTGGCGTCGGAGACACTCGTCTGCTACGTCAGCTGCTCTATTCAAACGAACCCAGTAATCAATGGGGCTCTCACGGGTGTTAGGGATGGTGTTGTAGAAGTCAGCGAGTGGCATGCAGGAATAGGAAAGGTCACCGAAGTGCTGCCTGAGGATGGCATAAATGGCCTCGGGATACTGTGTGACACAGAGAGACGGGTCACTGCGCAATCCAATTCGCACAACATCTTTTGCCCTTCCCATCAGCCTACTAAGAATCTCATCAGATTGGTCGGCAGTGCGGACATTTTTCTTCCTCAGGTACACTGTCATCAGGTCAACCCACTCATCAACAGAACACTTGTCAGCTCCATCCCCTCGAAAGACTGCAGGCTCCTTAGTATCTGATTTCACAACCACATTCAGCTGAGAGAGGTCTAGAGAAGTAGGGCTGTTTGCCTGTGTCGTACCATTGCATTCCTCACGATGGCACCGTGTATGTGTGTGGGTATCTGACATTAACCTGGCTGTGACTGAATCACCCATATTTTTACCCAGCTCTGTGATCAAAACACTCAAATGCCTAAGCGCATTATCAGTCTCACCAGACTGGCGTGAAGGAGTGGATGTGAAAGGACCCTGCACTGCATCACTGCATGTACTACCAGAAGCACCCTCATTTATGTCAATGGGTAATTCCTCACCTAAGGCAGGCAAACCTACAGGGCTGGTCACAACACAGCTTCCAGTAATGGGCCTCCCCCTACCATATGGGCGTCTCACATCCTCACTAACAATCCTCCCCTCTGACATTGTCAATCACAAAAGGTTACTAAACAGACAATATGGAATGCACAATATCAAAATCAAGTGGACAAAGTAGCCAAAGAAATCTACAATTGCCTATACATCATCAGAATTAGCAATCTATATTTTACAATTTTATGATCCTATGAATAACAGTTTATTCTTCAATATACTTGTTTACGCTGTATACTTTACCCACTTTAATTATACTTTGTGCTGTACGAACAAACTATTATCAACACCTTACTTTTGTATATGAATAGGTGGTAATGATCATGAAGAAGTCAATATCAACCAGCAATGTTCAATTGAGATTAAAAAATAAAAAATAAAAATTCGGTCATGCACAAAAATGTCAATGCACAGTTGAGTTGTTTCACAAATCCGTTTTAGTAAATCAAAAAGTAAACTCTCTGGCATTCAATGACTGCCCGAAAATCGTATGAAATGCGATGCATTACAGCATCATTAAAACAAAATAATAATGGTATCACAAAACCACCGTTGCGCGCCCAACATTATACAAATATTTTAACACTGCGTCCGCTAATCACGTAACCTGAGCTCCGCCGAATGTAAAATAGCAGGTTGTAACACTTCGTCAGCAGCAGTTTCAAACCCGAATTTACTTCATTGAAGTCTGTCGCTTTACCCCTCGACCAGCTGAGAGTTTTGGAAGAACGGCTCCAGTGACCAGCAATAAAGATGATCGTAGTTCCGCGGTCCACGGCACCAGTGTAACCAGCTAACCCCGACTCCTCTCTGCTGGAGCTACTTCCCACAGGAACGTGCAGGCAGACGACAGACGATGGTTCAACGGCTTTATTATTTTTCTGACAATGACAAACACAAGGCATGGGTCGGTTTCGGACAGTAATGATGACCCTCCAGCTCCTTCTTCGCCCAGAATTTTCAGGAAAAGGGAACAGGCAAAAGCGTAACTTAGATTAAAAAAAAAACTCAGAAACGCATAGCCGGCTAACGCTAGCTACCATCCGGCTTACATTACGGAACAAGGACAAAAGTAGCCTCCTGCATTTTAACCAACAGGGTGATCGTATAGTTCGAACAGGAATACGGTTCAAATGTAATACAACATACCTGACAATGACAAACACAAGGCATGGGTCGGTTTCGGACAGTAATGATGACCCTCCAGCTCCTACATTCAAAATACTATCGTTAACGACCCCGCGCAGAATGTACATATCGTAACAGTCATTCATAGTTTGCTCTCACGTATTCGGTTAATATAAGCAAGACAACCAATAGTATGTCCCGAAATACATACATTGTGATCCACTTACATTCATAATACATTTTACAAAGACAGATTGGACTTTTGGGGGGATTTCATTGTTTTAATGCACAATGAGCGGAGGTCATAATTAGGGTTGAGCCGGATACTCGTTTCAGACGAGTATCCGGTACGGATATAGCATTTTTCACGAGTACGAGCATGATACGAGTAAAACTCGTCAATATCCGTGCTCGTGCTGAAAGAAAGATCTTAACTGACTGTCTTCACGCTCTGTGATTGGCCAGTCACACACAGCGCCCGCCCCTCCCTGCACAGACTGTCGTCTCTGCAGCCAGACCTGTACCCCACTCTCGCACACACACAGACAGGAACTGACCTCTCTGTGCTTGGCTTGACTCTAGTTCACGTTGCTCTCTTTAATACTCCTAGGTTTTCTTCAGCTCGCCTCTATTTCGGTTGTATGATATTTAAAGTTACTTGGTGAATTTTTTTTCGTAACGTTCGCGGCGCATCTGACATGACAGAGCTGAAAACGGCTCGCGTCGCGTCGGTCACTGCCTGCACTCCGGTCGGGTTTTTTTTTTTTTTTTTTCATATGATTGCTTGCTCTTAGTTTGGCTGGTGATATAAAGTCAGTAGGAAAACTTTGCTCGTACTGAACGCGGTGCTTTTGAGAATAATAAAGTGAACAAGACATATTATTTCCCTGTTTGTCATCACTGGATGTTTGCACGAATCACCAAGTTCACACAGATCATTAAAAAATTAACAGTCTTACAGACCACTCACACACATATAGCTGAACACACAAAGTAGCCTATATTAATATTTTTATTGTATGTGGCTGCATGCAGTATCTGACACTTTCTCTCTGCAGTTCATAAAAATAAATATAATATTATATATTACAAATTTAGCTTTATATACTGCAAATAGGGTTTTTCTTGGCTTTGAATACAGTAGATATTTTAACTGTTACATAGTGCACACAAGCGCACACACACACTCTCTCTCTCTCTCTCTCTCTCTCCCTCTCTCACAGTCACTCAGTCACACACACAAGCACACACAGACACACACACACACACACACCTTAATCAACATTGTTTAACTTTGTGTGGAAAAAAAATGCCAAGAACGTTAGGTAGTGAAAATAAACAAATAAATCAAAAAACCAGTTTGATCATAAAATGTAAAAAGAAAAAAAAATTTCAAGAGAAAGTTGTGTTGAGTATGACAACTCTTGTTCATGTATACTTAGTAGTTCATAATGTCCTACTAAATTGAATCTCAATTCTGAGGCTGTTCTGTTATTCATTCCTACACTTAAGAACATTCATGTTCTGAGTTCGTAAAGTTCTCTTACTTTTGTGATCAAAAACATTGATTTGAATCTCAATTTTGAGGCTGTTCTGTAAATAGTTTTCAAAAAAACAATAAATATAGCAACTTGTGATGAATCCATATCAATTGCAGACTTCAAAGAATGTACCAATTTAAGCCACACCCATTTCCGCCCGTTTCCGGGTTAGGCCACGGGGTTAAACCACGCCCACTTCCGGGTTAGGCGCCGCCCACTCCGAGTACAGATACAGATACAGATAATTTAGATGGTTGAACAGATACAGATACAGATACAGATAGTGGCGTATTCGCTCATCCCTAGTCATAATTCTACCCACCTTCTTCGCTCAGAATTTTCAGGAAAAGGAGCTAGAGGCGGGAGGGCACTGCCCTTTGACCCAGAGGTGTTGCCAGGGCAACGCAAACAACAAACCCTCGAGGGATACAGAACTGAATTTTGGCGAACTTCATTCATTTATCAATGCAGGCAAAACTATTCCTGCTACACTTACAGCTTACATATTCCAGCCAGAGTAGGATGTCTCCTTACGGTCGAGGACGGCAGACTCGAGAGAAACTACTACTTCTTAGCGAACTGACCCAGGGATATCCGGAGCACTCGGAGTAACTTTCCAAAGGATTTCATTATTATTTCGGGAAGACGCTGGTGCGTCGACACTAAAATAAATATGTATGCTGGGTGCTGCGATCATCCCTTGCTCTAGTAGCTGAGAAAGTGACGCTTATGAAACATAATATGTATTGTTATCTTACCTAACGTAAAAATCCTTCATTTTGATTGGCTGACAGACGTTTAATTCTTTTCCACATATGATCATATACCCCGTGAGAGTATGATTTTGAATTCCTTAGATTCGATTCAACCCCTTGTTTGCCGATGTAACGGAACGTAAATCTGAATTGTTTACCGCGTTTCGTCTGCTTTTGACAGCTGTCAAAATGGCATCGAAACGTTTCGCTAGTCACACAGACGACGACATTGAGAAACGCGCAAAAGTGATCCTCCAAAATACAAAGAAGTCAAATACCTTATCTTCGTCTATGTTGCCTGAATACCTAACAGAAAAAGGAGAAGATGTGGACTTTGAATGCTTCGACAGGGTTCGCTTGGCTTTGTTATCTGTCCCAACAATATTCTGCAGTAAGCATAATGAATTCTGTTTATGGGCCATTCCACCGAATCGGTGCCGTTTGCATGTTGTAATTTTTCAAACATAAACTTCATTTTTCAAATTTTTTCAGGATTGTATCTGATAACATAAATGTTTAACTATTCAAAATATGTAATGGTCAATCTCAGGTACATTTATTCTTATTTTTACAAGGTTGTGAAATGGATGATGGTAGCATTTTTTTTCAGTCCTGTTACCGATACTATTATAACTATTAATATATCATTTAAAAGTCATTCCAAGTATTTTATTCGTTTTACACTCAATAAAGTGGGTATGTATAAGAAATAATTTAATACAGGTTCAAAATATATATAACTACGGTAAAAAAGTCGGAAGTATACAGGCGAAATGCATTTCTTTTAAAAATATAAAGCCATTTTTGATTTTTAATGGGGACCTTAACCTCAAATTGATCAAAAATCTATTATGTGATCTATCCAACAAGTGCTCAAATAATGGACAAAAAAAATTTGGGGAAAAAAAACTTTGTCTTTATTTTTTCAATTAAAACAATTAGGTAACAGGAATGAGAACCGAGTAACAGGATTGAGTGTCTCTGAACAGAACAGAATGGAGAACAGGTGTGTGTGTGTGTGTATGACAGTATGTGAGTATGTGTCTTTGTGTAAGTATGTGTGTGTGTGTGTGTGTGTGTACAGAATGTGAGAGTGTGTAATTGCATGTGCGTGTATATATGCATTTATGAAAATGTGTATAGACTCTATACACATATTCATACAAACCACACTACTATAGAGTGTACGTGCATGAGAGCATGGGTGTGTGTAGTATGCTTGTGTGTATGGATGTGTATATGGTATGTATTTGAGTGCAAATGTAAAGGAGTGGGGGAGTGGAGACAGAGAGGGGTGTGAGTTTCCCCGGCAGCATGTGTGTCTCACTCCTCAGGTACAGTATGGGCTCTGCATCTTTCTCTGAAAAAGGCAAAAAGAAGAAAAACAACAGATATAACTGATATAAGTTGAGCATATTGCGGTAAACAGGCATTTCTGCATAGAATTGCATGATTACAAAATGTATTTTTATAGAATTGCAATGAATTAATGAGGAAAAATCTAACTTGCTTTTTTAAGGATCAGATTTTAGTTTAGCCCAAACATCTTTTTTTATTGCTGTGTAATGGCTTGTGACCTGCCTCGCTGGTGGGATTATGCACAAGATATCTTGGAAGAGGTACCACAAGGAATCCTCAGGGGCTGGCCAGTAGAATCTGTTGGCTCCCTGACAATAATATGTTCACATTGTAAAACACCATAGTAATTCCAACTGTAATGCTTAAAATCAAAGAATTCATGTTATATCATATAAACAATTAAATACAAACTGCTCTTCCCGCCCCTCTCTATCTTACCCCACCCCTCCCTGGATCTATCTCTTCCCCTACCTACCTCCCCTACCTTTCCTTACCTCTCCACTCCTGTCCCTCCTCTCCCTACCCCCCCCCTCTCTAACCCCTCCCTACTCAGCCCCTCTTCTCTCTACCTCAACCTCACTTCCCTTCAATTTGTCACTTTCAATGAAAATTCTCACTCCTTTTACTCTTATTAGGGCCCGAGCCGACTGCAAGTCGTCTGCGGAGGGCCCTATTGAAATCGCGCTGTTTATTATTATTTTTTTTTTATTTTTTTTATTATTATTCTTCCGATTTTTCAAAGGCCAATTTCGCCCCTTTCCCAATTGTGAAAACGCGTATAACTTTCCCCATTCGTCCGGCCGGATCCGAAATTCGATATTTTTGGGCGGTCGCACAAGTTCGACCCCAATTGTCGAAATAGCGCCCCCTAAACACGTTTCAAAATTCCCATAGGGAAATTCGCTTACTTTGTCGTAGGCAGACAAAATTTGGTAGTTATATGCTTTGTCACAAGGCATACAAAAACTTTCATTAAAGCCACGCCCTAAACCCAACAGGAAGTCGGCCATTTTGATTTGAATTTTTGAATTTTAAAACGAACTCCTCCTAGGGATTTCGCCGGATTAGCTTCAAATTTGGTACACATCATCAAGAGACCAAGCTGATTTAAAGTTGTGCTCTGCAGATCTGTAGGTCAATGGGCGTGGCTTCTAGGGCGTGACAAATTATAGTGACTTGAGGAAAAAATTTCACAATACTCACACCCAAATACTTGATTGTAGAAGCTTCAAACTTGCTGAACATGATAAGGGCGCCGCCCGGAACACCATGATCTATTAACTTCTCACTTTGCTAATAGCGCCCCCCTGTGGTAACAGGAAGTGAACACTCGTTACTTCCACTTGTACTGATGACACATTGTTAAACCCATCAACTTCATTTTACTTTTTAAACATGCAGAACAAGTTGATGAAGCTACATTATGAATGCTGTATAGCTACAAGTAATGGCGTCCGTGTGGCGAAGCGGCGACTTTGGATGCCTCGCCATGAAAATACGTTTGGGATTCCCAATGCTCTCACGTCCACATACTTGACTGTAGTAGCTTCAAACTTGCTGGACATGATCACTGCTCCACCCTGAACGTCAAGATGCATTAAATTCCCACTATGCTACTAGCGCCCCCATGTGGTCACAGGAAGTGACCACTTATTACTTTCACTTGTACTGAGGACACATACTTGATCAAATCTTATAAATGCTGTAAAGCTAAGAATAATGGCGTCCCTGTAGTGAAGCGGCGACTATCCATCCCTCGCCATGAAAATACGTTTGGGTTTTTGATGTCTTTAATAAACTTGTATCATCATAAAAATTATTAGACAGGTCAAGGGTGGCAAGTTCTCACATATTATTGGGGCTTTGCCCATGAGGGCAGCAAAATGCCTCGATAGCGCCCCCTTGAAATTTTCAAAAACCCCTCCCCATAGGGGTTTTTTTGGAGTAGAAAGATGAAAATTGGTACACATGTGTATTTGACCAAGACGCAAAAAAAAGTCTCTGGCATCATTTGTCCACTCCAAACAGGAAGTCGGCCATTTTGATTTTAACGTGTCATTTTTGCCTGATTGCCATAAATTGTATTTTAACGCACTTCTCCAAGAGATTTCATCCTTTCAAAACCAGATTTATTACTAAACATTGAGAGACCATGCTGATCAAAAGTTGTGCTCTGCAGGTCTGTAGGTCAGTGGGCGTGGCTACAAACAGGAAGTGACCAGTTTATACTTTCACTTGCACTGAAGACATTTTGTTGAACCCATCAACTTCATTCCCCCTGTACAACATGAAGAAGCAGTTGCTTAAACTACCCTAAGAATGCTGTGATGCTTCGAGTAATGGCGTGTGTGTGGCGATGCGGTGACAATGGATCCCTCGCCATGAAAATACGTTTGGGTTTTTGATGTCTTTAATATACTTGTACCATCATAAAAATTGATAGACCGGTCAAGGGTGGCAAGCTCTCACATCTGATTGGGGCTTTGCCCATCAGGGCAGCAAAATGCCTCGATAGCGCCCCCTTGAAATTTTCAAAAACCCCTCCCCATAGGGGTTTTTTTGGAGTAGAAAGATGAAAATTGGTACACGTGTATTTCGCCAAGACGCAAAAAAAAGTCTCTGGCATCATTTGTCCACTCCAAACAGGAAGTCGGTCATTTTGATTTTAGCGTGCCATTTTTGCCTGATTTCCACATATTGTATTTTAACGCACTCCTCCTAGAGATTTCATCCTTTCAAAACCAGATTTATTAAAAAACATTGAAAGACCATGCTGATCAAAAGTTGTGCTCTGCAGGTCTGTAGGTCAGTGGGTGTGGCTACTAAAAGGAAGTGACCAGTTTCTACTTTCACTTGTACTGATGACACATAGTTGAACCCATCAACTTCATTCCCCCTGTACAACATGTAGAAGAACTTGCTTAAACTACCTTACGAATGCTGTGATGCTTAGACTAATGGCGTCCGTGTGGCGATGCGGTGACAATGGATCCCTCACAATGAAAATACGTTTGTGTTTTTCATGTTCCTAATGAATTCGTATCATCATGCAAATTGATATGCTGGTCAAGAGTGGCAAGCTCCAATATCTGATTGGGGCGGTGCCCATGAGGGCAGCAAAATGCCTCGATAGTGCCCCCTTGAAATTTTTAAAAACCCCTCCCCATAGGGGTTTTTTTGGAATAGGTACATGAAAATTGATACACATGTGTATGTTGCCTATTCGAACAAAAAAGTCTCCGGCACCATCGGTCAATTCCAAACAGGAAGTCAGCCACTTTGATTTTAATGTGTCATTTCGGCCCGATTTCTACATATTTCATTTTAACGAACTCCTCCTACCGATTCCGTCCAATCAACCTAATATTTTCTTCAGACCATCAAGAGACCCTGCTGATCAAAAGTAGTGCTCTGCATGTCTCTTGCTAAATGGACCTGGCCGCCATGGTGTCCCCATTCCAGATGCCTCGCCAAACACATTCGAGCTGCTCGCTCTCCCTCATACTTCATCCAAATGGATTCAAAATTCCTGTACGTAGTGAAAGCCCCACCCTGAACGCCTCGATGTGCTGTTAAACAATCTAGCTCATTGCGCCCCTTTATGGAAACAGAGAATGCCACATTTTACGTTGAAATTGGCAGATTTGCTCAAAACTTCACATTTGTGCTTAGTATCTGCCCCTGAATGCACCTGCCGAAATTTGGTTACACTCTGAGAGCCTACTAGTGGATGAAATATCAACTTATCATAACTCCTTCAGCATTGTCCGATTCACTCGACACTTTCTCTCAGGTTGGGGCCGGCACTTGACCTGTCCAGTGGTCGTGAGTGCACAGCTGCACCCGTCATGATCTCACCACAACCCCAACGTGCACATGTGGGCGAGGGCCCGTTCAACGCTGCTTGCAGCTTTAATTCAGTCTTGTTACCCTTTCTATGGGTAACAGGACTGAGTTTTTAGCACAGAATTAGCTATGTTGCTAAAGCTAACACATGGAAAACCATGCTAGTAGCATGAGGCCCCTAAGCACCTTTAAGTGATTAACCAAAACTCAAAAAATAAAAATAAAATCATAAGAGCATACAAAATAATTTAGGTAACAGGACTGCATGTTATGATTTACGATGCCAGTCATATTTACAATATGATCAAAAATAAACAAAAGAGATTGAGAGAACTTACTTTTGGTCTTCCCAGTTCCTTCGCGGGACTGAAATGATGCAATATCCCGTTGATCCTGTCATATGTGGAATGTTCCAAAATCTTTAGGGTGGTTAATGTATCAGGGTAACAGGACTGAGAAAAAACCTGGGGACACCACTAAAATTGTGTTTTTTAACTAATGTTTTATGATTTTTTGAGTAGAAAACCTATTTTATGTTTAAATTACAAATTGGGCCACAAAATAATGCAAAAATAAATACTTTTATAAAGGATTCTGGTGACTATATTTAATAGTTAAGTTTAGTGTTAGAGAGTGGGGACAGGCGAAAAATCCCATTTGTTCAATATTCTACGTAGCTTTTATAAAATTTTTAGACCGTGCATCTTCAAATTGCAACCAGGACAATAAAAAGGACACTTTGATTGATAATATAATGTATTAAACAGATACTTTTCATGCATATTCATGAATATTTCTGAATGTAATGTCTTGGGGACAGAAAAGGCACCGATTCGGTGGAATGGCCCTTAAATAGGTTGCCACCGTAAGATAAAAACGGTAAGATAAAAACGTTGGACAGCTCTTTCAAGGGGATCTTGGGGAACATAGATTCAGAGGCAGGGTACATCACCCCATATACCCCTTGAAAGAGCTGTACAATTTATATTACTGTTACTGTTGTAACAGTTACTGTTATTACAATCGTCAGAAACTACGTGGACGGGTGTGGATGGTTTCTAGGTTAGAATGAGAAGTCCATGACTCCAGTCACAGCGTTGGCTAGCATAATCAAGACAAACTTGGCTACCACTCTGAGCGAGGGATGACCGCAGCACCCAGCATACATATTTATTTAGGTGTTGACGCACCAGCGTCTTCCCGAAATAATAATGAAATCCTTTGGAAAGTTACTCCGAGTGCTCCGGTTATTCCTGGGTCAGTTCGCTAAGAAGTAGTAGTTTCTCTCGAGTCTGCCGTCCTCGACCGTAAGGAGACATCCTACTCTGGCTGGAATATGTAAGCTGTATGGAAGTTTTCAAATGACGAGGATGGTCAGTGACCGTGTCATTTGGAAATCAGTCAAAAAAGGACATGAAAAGTCGAAGCTTACGCTTTCTGCCTAGGTATTCTATAACAGAGAATGTTTCTTAGTGGAATAATTGTACATAAACATATTTGTCATTGTTATTATTTGTGAAAAGTATTTTCTGGAGAAGCTGATGAACTTCTCACTCTAGCTCTCGAAGTAGCTCGTTAGCGTCGTAGGTCTGTAAAACACTGTCGAACAACTGATGAAAGTATTTGGCTAGTGCGCACAGCTGTTAGCAGTGACAGCGCGCAGTGATCGCTATTGAGAGAAAGTAGCCCCAAGCAATTACAAGATGTGACTTTTTGGATTACCAGGGTTTTGTTATGCAAATAAAACACTCGTTCGAACACATACTGTTTTGAGAAGAAAAACGTTTTACTTTGCAGACCCCAGGAAACCTGCCGGAACTACTTTCGCTTTGACCAAAACTGGACAGAACTCGGCTCACAGGACACTGTCGGTGGAAAGTCAGTGTGTGTGCACGAGACTAAAGACGGTGATGCCATACAGATTCGTGTGAAAAATCCCGAACTATCCCTTTAAGTCAAGGAACAGGTGATTAAATTTTGGCATATCCAGGCCAAAGTACTGCTGAGATATACGCCAAAGTTCAAGATTTCAAGTCTTTCCAATGGGCCGGAGTTCCAATCGCCGTGCTTTTGGATTTTGCAGCCCCCTGGCAGAGGTCTGCGCTCTTCTAGTTATTATTATTATTACTTGACATTGACATATGGTTTAATGTTTGGTATGTAATAAAAAAAAAAACATCAAGCCTACCCCTTTTGTGTTTGAAACTTCAAAAAAAAAAAAAGAAGAAAAAAAAAAAAGTGTTTCGCCATGCACTTCCAACTCCCTCTCCCTTCTGAAATGAAGCATAGAACAAAATTCCATTTTAGAAAAATAAAATTAGGTTTATGCATTGGCGCTCAGCGACTTCAGCGAATTAAGGTAACTCTGGTGACAAGTATGTGGTTTCGTCCATTTACATTGTCCGATCGGACGGCGTTCTATTTTGTAAAGCAAGTTGCATGACCATGCTGCAAAAACAGGTGTGCGTACTTGTCGCCGAAATGACCTTCATTTGCAAAAGAGTTCTGAAATGCCACTCTCGCTGGAAAAAAAATGACTGTTGCTGAGTGCCAGTGCATAAATCTATATATAATTAAATGATTTTTCTGTGCTGAATGTAGCCAAATATTTTGTCGCTGTTAGATTGCATGGGGTAGAGAAGCCTTGTCAATTGCCACTTGATTGTTCTTGAAAACGTGTTAAAGGAAAACCATCTAGGATTAGCCAGGACTTATTGGAGTCAATAAAGGGATGGATATTTTCCCCCAAATTTTCAGGTGTAGCGTCAGCCCTGATATTATATATAACCAAAACCAGTGAACTTGGCACGTTATGTAAATTGTAGATAAAAACGATTACTATGGAGCCATGCTGTTGTAACACGTGCAGAATGTTGTGCACGTGCTGGGCATTGTCTTGCTGAAATTAGCAGGGGCAACCATGAAAAAGACGTTGCTTGGATGGCAACATATGTTGCTCCAAAATCTGTATGTACCTTTCAGCAGTAATGGTGCCTTCACATATGTGTAAGTTGCCTATGCCTTGGGCACTAATACACCCCCATACCATCACAGATGCTGGCTTTTGAACTTTGCGCCTATAACAGTCCGGATGGTTCTTTTCCTCTTTGGTCTGGAGGACACAACGTCCACAGTTTCTAAAAACAATTTGAAATGTGGACTCGTCAGACCACAGAACACTTTTCCATTTTGCATCAGTCCATCTTAGATGAGCTTGGGCCCAGCGAAGCCAGCGGCGTGTCTGGGTGCTGTTGATAAATGGCTTTCGCTTTGCATTATAGAGTTTTAACTTGCACTAGCAGATGTAGCGACGAACTGTAGTTACTGACAGTGGTTTTTTGAAGTGTTCCTGAGCCCATGTGGTGATGTCCTTTACACACTGATGTTGGTTTTTGATGAAGTACTGCCTGAGGGATCGAAGGTCACGGGCATTCAGTGTTGGTTTTCGGCCTTGTTGCTTACGTGCAGTGATTTCTCCAGATTCTCTGAACCTTTTGACGATATTTCGGACCGTAGATGATGAAATCCCTAAATTTCTTGCAGTAGCTTGTTGAGGAATGTTGTTTTTAAACTGTTCGACAATCAGCTCACGCATTTGTTCACTGAGTGGTGACCCTCGCCCCATCCTTGTTTGTGAATGACTGAGCATTTCAGGGAAGCTGCTTTTATACCCAATCATGGCACCCACCTGTTCCCAATTAGCCCGTTCACCTGTGGGATGTTCCAAATAAGTGTTTGATGAGCATTCCTCAACTCTCTCAGTCTTTTTTGCCACTTGTGCCAGCTTTTTTGAAACATGTTGCAGGCATCAAATTCCAAATGAGCTAATATTTGAAAAAAATTACGAAGTTTACTTGTTCGAACATTAAGTAACTTGTCTTTGCAGTGTATTCAATTGAATATTAGTTGAAAAGGATTTGCAAGTCATTGTATTCTGTTTTCATTTACGATTTACGCAATGTGCCAACTTCACTGGTTTTGGGTTTTGTATTATATATAATAATAATATATTATTATTAAAGTGGAAAAGATAATTGATACAAAATACAAACAATATAGACTTACCTGAAAGGCCCCGATAGCTGGTGCACTGGCGGTACACGCATTCTTGGCGTCTTCTATTATTTAACTGGCGATCAAGGCGATTTAGTACTTTAGTGGCTTTTTATAGGCGAGTTAATTCGGGAAGTGGAGCCGCATGTGCACATCCACATGTGTCTAAGTGGATGCACACTGAAGCGACCTGGGCGCGCTCATGTAAAAGCCCAAATGGGTAGCAGGTGGTTTGAGGACCCGCTGTACGCTTTCCCTATCGTGTGTGGTCAAGGTAGCAATTGTAGGGAAAGTGCATAAACATGCCCACGGGCACACCTCCAGGCGCAAATAAGGGAGTCGACATAATGCATAGTGGGTAGTGTGGCCGCAATATACCGCTTAGGGATAGTGTAAGCTGCTAAATGCGTAATTCACGGGTAGCGGGTAGTGGCAACGGGTAGGGCGGTGTGAAAGATAGAGCCCTATATGTCCAACGAAAGTTGGTCACAACAAGAAAATTCAGAAAACATACATTTTCCAAATAATCGTCCGAATTTGCAGTAGTATGATGGCTTCACTTTGCATCACTGGCACTGCACATTTTTGGGATATTTGAAACCTTAAAATTTCTTTGACATCTCTCACAGTCATTGCTGGAATGAAAGTGATGACATCTTATTTGAGCTTAGGGCACCAAGCAAATACAGATATATTTGATCTTTTTTTCTGACGACCTTACCATACATAATAATTTAATATACTAGTGTTACTGCCAAAACAGACTTTTTTGTTATTCTGGTTATATAAATATAACATATTGTGCTGTTAGCTTGCTGCAAGACCACCCCTTTAATTCTGGTGTGTGCAGCCCTTTCTATGTCAGAAACAGGAGAACAAAAAGTTTTTTTTACTGCTGTGAAAATGTTGTTTTTGAAAGGCCAAATACCAACAAATACAGATTGAAATAGTAACCTTTGTGAGACAAAAACATGCTCAGAATTTTGATTACATTGATCTCTTTTCAATAAATTTTGATATATGGTCCACTTTACAGTGCTCTAGAGTTATTCAATGTCCTGGGATCACATGATTTTGGAATGTTGATTAAGAATTTGAATGACAACATTGAGTGATGTTCTGAAGCTTCAAGCCATTCAGTCGTGATATGGTCCAAACCAGGAATCAAGTGCAGTGACAGACTTGCAACACAACTAGTAATTTATTGGCAGCAGTACGGTAATGACCAGGATGGAACCACAGAGAGGATAGGCAGCCACAGAACCTTGGACAGAATGAAGAACAGTTCAAGGAGAACTGGGCGATGCCTGGCTGTTGTCGCCGGCCAGTGGCTTACAGTATGCTGCCAGATGTTGAAGCACTTGCCAGGACTAGACTACCCACAATGAAGAGGGTTCATGCTTGAGGGGAATATGATCCCGTTTCTGGCCCCAGATCAGGATTGAATGCTTGTTCTTGACAAACTTGATAAATAGAGTGGACTTGCAAGATTTAACAAGAACACAGTCCCAGTCCTAGACCATGATTAGGATTGGAAGCTTGTTCCTGAGAACTGGAATTGATGAACAAGGATTGAATTAAGGTAACTTGAACTCGGGCCCAGTCCTGGAGCCCAATTATGATTGAAATTTACTAATGACAATAAGGGTTTCAAAGAAACTTTGGTTGCTACTTGAGTACCTGTTCCATTTGGACAAAGACAAAGAAGCTATGACTTGGATTTCTGTGCAAATGTGACTACATTCCAGCTACACGCACATGCACTAGAAGGCTTAAATACCCGTCACTTACTCATTAGGGAACAAGTGACTAGCAAGATTCAGCTGAGTGGAGAGACGCGCTAGACGTACCCCAGTCACAACACATATACACCTAATACACACACAGGCTGCTGAATTGCGAAGAGACTAAGGCCGTAGGTTTAATGTGGGAATTGGTAGAGACACAAATGTAATGTGAGTGCGCGTAGAGCACGAGCTGGGAAATTTTGCAAATTTGAGTGCAGATGCTGCCTTTTCTATATAAACGGAGATTATCCGAATGAGTGTTTCTTTGTTGTTTTATGATGCTAAGCAAGGTGCTTCCATAATCTTCATAGATAGATGCCACATACATTAACTTCTGTTTCTATTTTGTTGCCATCCAAATACTTTTGATTGGATTTTGAAAACAAGATTACGACTGTTACTAATGTTATGAATATAATATTATGGAGGTTAGCAATATCGAACAATTGAAATACTCTCACCAATTCAGAAATTACTTAATTACACAATGGTATGTTTTATAATTAGAGAATGTTATAATCATTATAGGCAATTTATGTCTATTAAGCATCTCTCTGCGCGGTAACGCGACTGCAGCAGAGATAAACACTTCAAAATGGATCACTGACTATCTGGGAATCAGACAAGCCGCAAACCAAGCGTTTTATCGGACTGGATCATATTAGATTTACAACTGACAATAACTTGTTTCTTTCCTTTTCCCCACCGAGGCAAAGTTGGTCGGGACATTTTGACTTTCAGAAGTTATATTTGCTGAACATCATGAGATAACTTTAATGATTTCGCTATAATTCCATATTAGAATTCATAATAGGACCTCACTTGAAGCTCTGATACACCTGTATCCTCAAAGATTTGCTGCTGTGGTTCCTGCATACAAAATAATACATTAGTAATGGCACCATTGCGGGATTTCTGGACTGAAATTTACCTCATCATTTAATTTATCCACCCGTGTTAAGTGTACTACAACTAGCAGCCTGACTACTAGACAACACGAGACAGAAACCGGGTTTAGTTTGAAAATAGCCTGCCACAATGCTAAGCGGCACCAATTCAAGTTTCCAACATTACATTTGGCATTCACTTTGGCGGAATATTAACAGCATTGCATACACAATATTTTTTCTCACACTCTAAGACAATGAAATAGCCAAAAAAGTGTTACGAACCCAAGGTAATATCAAATATGTGTTATGATTTGGGCCATGGGAAAAGTGCCATAGTTACATGATGAGGAAAAATCTGGAAAAAATCCCAAGTTACGGTTCTCTTCAATGGGAAAGCCATTGCAAACACCATGCAATCAAAGCCGATGATCCAGTAGCGTGTCTCAAGCTACGCATTGGACAAAAAAGAATTTTCATCACCTCAATAGAGAAGTCAATTTACACTAGACTTTTAGCCTTTAGGTAGCCCCTCCCTTTCAACCAATCAAATGCTAGAATGCGTGAATAGTTTGTCTTGGACACGGAGCCTCCACAACTGGGTCTAATATGGCTTATCTGGAAAGATGATAAGAACGAGTTCACTGAAATATTGGTAAGGACAATCCGGCTTCCCAAAATACGTCCATACGCAAACCTACGCCCTTGGAAGAGACACTGTAGGAATTAATACTAGGACTGTGACAGCAAGAGCCCTATAAGAGAAAAATAGTTCATCAAAGATTTTCCCTGGGAAACCTCGTAAAAAAATGCAGCTGTGGCTTTCAAGGGGTCTGAAGTGTCCATCACATGGTCTAGGCCACTCAGAGACACCCCTGTTCTTTAGATGCTCCTTTCAGTTATCTTGTGAGTAATTGAGTAATTGGTTGTTGTGTTCTGGGGTCCTGGCCTTTGGCCAGGACAGCATTTATGGTTTTAACAGTTTCATGTTCAAGAATTCATAGTTCATAGTGTAATAGTTCATAGTCACAGTTTTAACAGTTTCTTGTTTCAGGATTTTACATTTCAAGTTTCATTCCTTGTCCATGTTTTTACTTTTCCATGTTTTTGTTTTTGCCAGGTCTGCCATGCCACTCCACCGCTTGTCTTCGTTCCGCCTCGTGCCTTCGTTGTTGCACATTTCAGAGCTCTGGTTGGCTTTGGTATTTCCCTCTTCCTTCTGTGCTGTGCTGATTCGGGGCTCTCTAAGCTTAATGGACAATTAACTGTTTTTAAGTTACTAACATTTACTAACATTCACTGGGTGGTGTAATTCTTAGACAGGCACATTACTAATACTACTAATTTAGACAGGGAGTTTATTGTCATGATTCCTGCTTTGCTATTTCAAGATCTTGCTGTGCTTTTCTGTTCTTAACATTCATGCTTGCTTCCAAACTGCATACTTAATTGGTACTTAAGCTGAGCACGCTCAT
The DNA here is from genome assembly GCA_029721435.1 of Gymnothorax reevesii. Taxonomy (NCBI): domain Eukaryota; kingdom Metazoa; phylum Chordata; class Actinopteri; order Anguilliformes; family Muraenidae; genus Gymnothorax; species Gymnothorax reevesii. Next base: position 78,685,018 of record CM056575.1, read on the forward strand.
TCTCTTAATGAGCAAGTCTTGTCAACCAATCTTGTCCATGTCATGATCTTCCTATGCCTCTTGTTTCTGCTTCTCTAGGTGTTGCCCCTCATGTGTCCTTGATTACTTACCCTTTATCTGGATGCGGTGGAAGTTGGCTGGCAGACAGTGTCTCGAGTCTCGCTCCATGTTCAAGTTCTTGTTTCCAAGTCTCGTTCCATGTGCAAGTTTTGTTCTCTAGTTCACGTTCACGCTCACGTTCATGTTCCCAAGCCTTGTTATTTATTTTTCCTTGGTCATCTTGCCTGGAGTTTCCAGTGCCTTTTGTTTTTTGTCGTTTTTGTATTCTTTTGTTTATAGCTCTGTGTAGCGTACCTTAGTTTGTCTTTGCAAACCTTTGGGCCAAGTTTTTTGTTGGCCCTCGTGCCTGTTTTGCTTTTGTTTTAATAAATTCCTTATTCCCCTTCACCTCGCTCCTGGTGTCTACCTGATCGCGTATCATTGGTGCCATCTTGGCGGAATTTGGCGGGCTGGCTACTCTTGGGAAGATTCACCACTGGTCCAAGATTGATTGATTTTATTTAACCATTCTCGATATAAAATATGAAACAGCAATCTGAGTCAAACATTAAAATACTTAAACCTTTGGGGTTTTTTTGTGTCATCCCTGACTATTTATTTCCATTGTGGTCCCTATGGGACAGGAGACGAGGGCAAGTAGCAGCAGATCACACATCAATCATTCAAAAGAAATTTCAAAAAAAGATTACATAGATACATACAAAATGCCTAAGATTGGTGTCCTAGCCATGTTTTCAAAGCCTGTTTAAAATTGCCTAAGGTTCTGACCGATTTAAGTGAACCAGGTAACCTCTGCCAAAGGGTAGCAACATAAAGAAAAGACTCTTTGCCAAAATTTGTCTAAACTCCGGGTGGTACAAAATCTGTTGAACTCTCCCTAGTGGAATACCTGCTAACTTAATTTACCCTATTGAAATAATTGGGCACATCCCCATAAACAATCCTATGCACCATACATAGCTGCATCTGAGATCCCCAATCCTCTACTTTCAACCACCCCACCCTCTCAAAGTGGGATGATTCAAGATGGGTTTTCATGGGGCGGTCCAAAATAAGCCAAGTCTTCTCTTTTTGGAGATATTGGCTCTTACTGTGGTTCATTGCAGTTTCAGTCTTAAAAGTGGCTTTGAAAACCTTTCCAGGCTGATTTATTCCAATACATTGCTGTCTCCACCCCTCCAGAGTTTTTTTTTCCACTGCAGGCTAATTTGCTGCTTGTTGGGACTTTCGCTCACTTTACATGAGAGGAAGTTTTCTAGCTAAATGATGTTTCAACAGGGTTGGAAAGCAAGCCGGGGTGTGTTTAACCAAATTAAATCTGATTGTTAAATTGTCTGTTGGAGTAAATAAAGGGGCAATTTCCTTTATTGTCACAGGTCCAGTTGGAGTTGGATCATTCGCAACCTATTCATTCAGGTTTTCTGTATCCTATAATTTTGTTTCATGATCTGAAACAATCAAGTGTGAGAATAAATTTTAAAAATATAAGAAATCTGGAAGGGGGAAATATTTTTTGTAGCACTGTGTGCATGTGGAGTGCTTTGTAAGTTATTAATATTTACTTTTCGAAAGGGTAGGTTTTGAGATAACTTTGCAGGAAGCAGTTGTCAATGGGAAAATCCAAAAACCAAAAGTAGTTTGCTCGGTATGCTAGCTCAAAATCAATGGGAGTTCAAAATAAGGTCTGAACAGTTGACTGGGTGGAATCAGCAGTGGGGGAAGGGCAACAATTGGCAAACAATAGCACGCATTATTCCCAGTCTGCTCCCAGTCCCAGAGGCTGACATTTCCAGCCCTCCATTTTCATCCATGCTTCAGGACTGAGAGGAGGCCATTGCCAGTGAAGGACCCTGGCATGGTACGTGCAAATCCTCACATATTTCAAATTTTCTTGCGGCGTCAAAAGGTTTGAACACTGAAGTAATGCTACATGATCCCTTTCCTGTCGTCCTTTATCATTGGAGATAGTGATTTGTTGTTACTCCTCAGAGCTTCTTAACCAGAACACAAGTTTTAAGAATGAGGAAGCTAGTATTGTGAGAATTAATGTTCAGACTTCCTTCAGATATTATCCATCATAATATGATGAAAATACATCTTCCCTTTCATATAAAAATTGCCAGAAAATTAAAGTTTTGTTTCGCAAAAAGTGAGTGGCAAGTCAAGAATTCAGTATAATGATATAATGATTTGTCCCATAAAATTTTTTTTGAAGGTGGGACATGGTGTGTACAGGAATTGGGGTGAAAATAACTAGAACGCCTGGCATGGCTGGACTTGGCTAGAAAGGAAGAGACAGCTGATACTGCGCCACACACAGCCGATATGGTTGAGGGATGACTTGTAAATCATCCAAGAAACAGAAGGCAAGAACGTACATATTCACACATGTGACAGCAGACACTTATTACATTTTTACACAACTAATCTGAATTCTATTCTGAGAGAAATCATCATGCAAAATAGTCTGTAAAAAGTTGAGATGGTGGTGGGTAGGTCCCAGTTTGGTTACACTTTTTTTTCCAGACACATTTGAATTCTGTCTTCCAGAGAAATATATACAAAAAGAAACTGCTATTTTTAATGGGTTTATTCAGTTTTGTACATCAAATATTTGTTCATGAACTTGACTCAATGTATAATAATTTCTCATAATTCATATAGTCACAGAGGTGATACATTTTTCTATGCCTGGCTTTCATTATTTTACGCTGAGAACACGGTGGACAGCTGACACTTCACACATTGGGGAGCTGTAGCTGCCAATGAATGGACTCAGTTGTTTGTTTCAGCCCGCAGAGAAGGCAGTAGCGCTTTTATCTAAAATTCAACTGTGCAAGATTTTTGAAATGGTTATTTTTCTTTGCATTAACTCCGACAAATTAAGTACTGGGCTTCTGGGAAAATTGCTCCTCATCATATACTATTTTATGTAAGGTCCTATGTAAAACGGTGTTATTAATAACATAATACTGAACTATTTTTTTTAGCAAATTTAAATGAATCCTTATCACTCGGAAATAATATTTCAACAGATGCCTGTTCTGTGCTTGAAAAAATGGCAATGATCAAAAAGATGACTGACTGCCAAAAACGGTTGTACACTCTATGTCAAGAAAGCTATTTTGGCTTCCTTAGCGTTTGACACAGAGTCCAAGAGTAGGAGTTCCAGATTTCCATGGCAGGTGGCCCCCTTTTAACATAACACATCCAGAGATTGTACATCCTGCAAGCAGTATAATTAGTTGCGTATGATGCATTGCAACATCTTGAAAGAAAACATGATCCAAAAAATATCAAAGAAAGGAATTTTTCAAACATACTTCATACAATTTTAAGGACAAATAGGGTTGGATTGACTATCAAATGCCAGCTATTTTACAGAATCACACGTGTGACGGTAGTGTTGGCCTTTCTCTTGTAATAAATATAAATGCCTCTGAAGCTGCAGATGCTGAGCCACTGATCTCCTGGTGAGGAGGTGTATGGAGGGGGTGGAGTGGAGGCAGATTTCTGTGGGGCAGAATGAGAGAGAGAGAGCGAGAGAGAGCTGGCGGACACAGGCGAGAGCTCTAGCTGACAACACAGAGCCTTCGCTTGCCCTTTGTCATGCGCGCGCCTCACCTCCAGAGCTGTCAGTGACTTGTCACAAACAATCAGAGATTCTGATGGTGTCTGCCAGCAATGTACAAGTTTGGACAGGACGACATCAAATTTCTAGTGCTTCGTGTCAAGTACCATATGAAAACAGATGTCCTCATTATGGGAATGCAAGCGCTTTAAAGGAAAGCATTTCCCCATTTTTTTTTTTTAACCCAACATTGCATGAAGTATTGTTTTTATGGAAAAAAGAGCCAGGAGAACTGAAAACATACAGCCCACAGATCTCTACTGTGCTCCCATTCCATGTTGAAAATGAGCAGTTTTCCCAATGAGCATGCTTTCTATAATACAGCACACAACAAAAAAAACTAAACTGCATGCACAAGATTGATCACAGTATATTCATGTTTTATGCCAATAAAATATATTATTATAATTATTGTTATTATGCCAGAACTTTCTTGACAGGAAATGTTACCATTATGTATAATCTAAGACAATCACAGCCCAATGGGTTTTTGCATCCCTCCTCTCCTAAAAGACATAAGTTACTTTATTAAATAGGACAGATTGCTGCCTGTCTGACTGACTTAATCTGTGTGATTAAGCAAGGGGATGCTTTTGGGTTCACAAGTCCTTTGAAGGCAGCAGATTTTGTTGATGCAAAAAAGGGGGAAAAGCCACCTTATCAACACTCAGACTGATAGCTTTTTTTAAGATTTATTTATTGGCTCTGAACATCGTGAACCATCGGCTACCTCCCAAATCCTTTCACTTCATCAACCTGCAACAAAGGCTTCTAGCTTGGACAATCTGTCAAGCGTCATTGTCATTGATTGCAGGACATCCCCGCGCCCCCGATGAGGGCTCATTGAAATCAACCGTCAAAAGCAGAGAAAGGATCCGCAAATTTGGGAGAATCGAGGCTATTCCACCGACCTCAATAGAAGTCCCACATTACCGAACCCTACATTCATTTCCCTATGCACCATAGTCTCATTATTGAGATTTAACTCTCGGCTCCGCCCACCCTCCATTGAGAGGACCACGCTCTCTTAAAAGGGCCGTGGCCACCATTGTGTTTGATCTGAACCTTATTTAAAGGTCCATATGCTTCTCTGGCCCTCCTAAAAGCCAAATGTTTATGCTTGGCATCAATTATGCAGCTAACCATTAAAAAGAAACAGCACTCTATAACAGCACTGTCTTTTGAGCATCCAAAAAAGTCAGAGACAAAAACCAGCGGCTCATGAGTCTATTGAATGATAAATATTCAGCCTGCTGAACTGAGAATGTGTGCCCAGCACAAAACATGCCTCTCAGCAACAACCTGCAACTGCTCACCCACCAATTTTGTGATCATTCATGCAACTTCCTTCCGATTTTCTGCAAATGGTGTTCAGGACAAATCAGCAGCATTATTTTGCAGTCTCAATTTATTATTTGAATAGTAGTTTGTGCAGCCATGCTATTTGGCAATGTAGGCTTTGTTCTAGACTGAGATCACTGAAGGACTGCCTTTTCAAGCAATAGATACAGACAGTATTACCCCAGCTGTGAATCGCCATGGCGCATTTTATCCATATAAAGCACCAGCATGCATAACATAGTGTAAATATCCATGTCTGGAAGCAAAATGTGCAAAATTATCCCTAAGATGGTTGTACTGTAGCCTGGATAGTAGAGAACTGACTTCAGCTTTCGCACCACAATATTGGTGTCTTCAGTTTCTGCCCTTAGAAACAATTTGTCCACATCACAAACCCGTCTCGTATAATTGGGTCTGACTCCTGACAAGCAGCTGAGAAGGCGATGAGCATGCGGTGCTAGCACATGGATGCTTCTGTTCCCTTGGGCTAAAGAAAAACAGGCATTTGCGTGAAAACACACAACTGCTTTCTGCTTCCTTGCCCCACACCAGCATTATCTGCACACAGCCATGGGTGAGGGATTGCAAATAATGCAGTAGGTGGACACGAAATCAGTTTTTGATGCTTTGTTTTACCTGTTTCCATCACGGAAGAAATATTTTGGGTATATAGAGCAATTTTATGAGTACTTTAAATAAATTTAAATATTTTTGTGCGCAAAGATATGGCGTTCATATGCTATAAGAAGACATTTATTCAATTATAAGCATCAGAATGTGATGTTGCATTGACACCCATAATTCTTTCATCTGAGGGTTCACAAACAAAAACAATGCATTTCACTTCATTAAACCTCAACTACAAATAACCCCCAGGCTCTTTCAACAATTAGTCTCCAATGAGCCTGAAAGTAGTTGAGAGGTAGAACAAATGACCAGAGCACATCTCCAATGCAGGGACAAATAAAAACTCGCATTCATTCAGTGCTGGTTTATTATTAAGCAGTGCTGCATTTGAGTGGGCTTTTCTATCTCTATGGAGACTTTACACAGCTGTTGGGCATTATTCAAACCTGGGAATAAAACTGTGAAATCACCTCTAGCTTAAAATTTTTTTTTCCCGCTCTGATGTCTTGTTGCATTTGTGTCTAAGCAAGAGATAGAGAAAAATCGAGAGATAGAAGTTAAGAAGGAAATAGTGCTCGTATGAGAGACAGAGACTCATTAATTCCTGTAAGACATACAGTAGAAAGTGTACAATGTTGCTATCCCCTTTCTGTGCTAACAGGATGTGAAGATCTTGTTTTATTGCTTGGTATTTATTCAATGTTTCATATAAGTGGGATAATTTGTTGTATTGCACGTACAACATAGTAACCTCTAAAACATACCCACATTTTTCACACTGGACTGTCCTCCACACCAAAGCTCTCCATGCCTGTAGAAGAATTAAGGCACATTTTTAGTCTTTCTGTCCAAAATATAAAGCAATAAGAATTTCTGTTGAAACACCCTGACAACAGAGAAGTAGTATGAAAGAAATTAATAAAGGAGGGTACCAGCAGCCTTGAACGGATGTGAGCAAAATTACACCCCGATATGCTGCATTTACACAAGCCTGGCCCATTTTAATTCAGAAATACGAAGCCAGATTGCAGCCCTGGCTGCCAGGACATGATTATATTTTAAGTGTGTAATATTGCGCAGGCCTCACCCCCCTCCAACCCTCCACAAAATGCTCCCTCCCTCACCCCCCCGCTCTCACACGACCCCGTTGGCTGCTCACACCTTTCCCCAGTCCCACTGGCACACACCAGGCCCTCTGGCTGCTGACAACCTCACCCACCAAGGCACAAGCGAGAGGGAGAGAGAGAGAGAGAAAAAAGCACAGAGGCTCCCAGCCCCCACTTGCTTGGTCAATAAAGTAGTCGTCCACCTTTTCCAGTCACCGCTGCACACAATGGTGGTGGTTTTGATTGCCCCTACCCTGCGAGCGGGCGTCTCCACGCCCCACAATGCCGCCATTCGCAAAACAAAGGTTGCGCGGTTCATCATTCAGGCCAGTGCCACTCAGGCAGCTGCCTCCACCACACTCCTGCTGACAAGCGTCCAGAAAAACAGATGGTTTGTGCATTCATGACCAGTTTAGTGGAAGCCCAGGAGTCAGAACTATTCAGGGGAGTTTTTTGTCATCCATTTGATAATAAAGCATTTCAGTCTAGTAGAAAATTAGGGATGCATTTTAAAATTGTCCTTTAATTACTGAGGTCAGCCAAGCACTACAAAGGATATCAGGAGGGTGAGGGTGGAGTGGGCACGAAGTTTTAAGCTCTTTAGGTTTGGGTCAAAATTAATATAGTACTTAGCATGATTTAACCTTGTGATTAATTTAGATATTTTTCAAGACTTTCATTTTAATGGAGTAACAGATTGGTATTTTTTTTTCAGACTTTGAAAGTCAGTAAAAATACAAAATTTTGTTCATGTGTAAAGAACAATTGCAACTATCTATACAGGTATTATGGAAAAAAATCGATACAGATTGATAACACAAATACTGAAGAGAGACATAATCTTGTTGTTTATTTGTCCTCATATTGCAGTGCATTTGTATATTTGACAGTAGTCAACAGTGGTTGAGAATTTGGGAAAGGAACCAATGAAAAGATAAATGCATATATGTGCACCTTCATCAATGTGTACATGTGTAAATGTACTTTTGTGTGTGTGTATGTGTGTATCTGTAAATGTGTTTCCATGCATGTGTGCGATGTAAGTGCCAAAGTTAACGTGTATACATGTTTGTTTGAATATGCATATGGTGTGTGTGTGTGTGTGTGTGCACGTGTGTGTGCGTGTGTGTGTGTGAGTATGCGTGTTCATGTATACCTGCGTGGGTGCATTTGTATATGAACACTGAGGCATGTTCACGGAAGGGTCACCCTTTCTGTTTTCAGCCCAGCACTGGATTCTTGCACATCTGCAGTGTAATCGATGACAGCTGAATAACTCCCAGGCACTGAATCTTTCATAAGCTCCGGTCTCTCAGTACCAGATGGCAGTGCCACAGTGCCCCAGTCCCTCATACAGTGGGTTCTGGGTCCTGCACTGAGGCTGAAGTGGAAACAATGCCAGAAGGGGAAGAACCTCCCATTCAGTGGCTCCAGGTTCGCCTGCGTATGTTCTACAGTCATTACACATGGGCTGGGGCCAGCATCACTGCATTGGAATACTGTCAATGATGAGGAATTATTGGAGTCATTTGGGGGTCTGATGACCACGACTAGCCTTAACGGACTGCTGAGTAAAAGGCATTGTGTTACTTCTGCCATTGCCTATACCAGTGCCAATCTCTTTTAGCATTATAAATCTCAGTAAGAATTGTCATAAGATTCATAGAGACAGTGTGTAAGCCAAGGTGACATTAACTCAAGTTCGTTTGTGCTCATATGAAAATAGTTGCACAGCTTCCATTCCCTTGAGGTATGTGTAACAATGGCAGAACGTCTGAGCACACTTGAATTAAAGATAAGGCCAGAAACAGTGCGGCTATTTCTCTGCTCTAAAACCATCTGGACACTTAATATTGCAGCCAGTATTAAGTATTAATGGACATTTTGATTGGAATTTGTTTCATTTCCTTCATCATGAAATGCATCAATGTGGCTGTTCTTGTCTCTGTCGGCTGAGCTATTGTTGTTTGTCAAAGGGGTTTTCATAAGGTAATGCTTGCTGCATTCAAACATTTGTTTTTAGCAGCTACTTTCATGCTGATTTTGCAGTTTACTAATTTTGTAGTTGTTAACATGTGGAGTTCAGGTCCAGTCCTGATTATATACATTACAATGCAATTTTTCACAAATTGAAAATAAAATGAAAATGAAAATAAAATATAATATTTCTAAACTCATTCTCAATAAGTAATTAGATAATATGCTCTGTATGGAACTAAAAGTGAAACAAATCTAATTACCAAAATGAAAGATGATTTAAAATCATACATTTTATGTCTGGGCAACATAGTTTTTGTACATTTTTAATTTATTGTAGCTTTTAATCTTAATACAAAAATTAAATGTTTTAATACTTCATTTGCTACATGTACGAAATTGAAGGAGATGCAAAAAAAACTTTTTGGTGTTTGGTTTAAATTTCTTCTTTTTTCTATGTTTAATTTTTTATTTGAATTTATAGTTTTATAGTATTGAAGACATTGTAACAATTCCTTTGCTACATAAACAAGAAGAAATGTAATAGTGATGAAGTTATGGGACCTTAACATGAGTTATCAACCTGCCATTGAAAAATATATTTGAAAGTGGATGAATAAATCTGTGAATAAATCTTAATTTACAATGAGGACAACCAGCATTGATTCTGTGCAAATGGACTACATTTTGTCCTCTCTTGTGAATGTGATTATAACTATTACAAATAAGGAAGATTTTTAACCACTCACGTAGACGCGTTACAGCCTTAATCCATTTATGATCGGACTACATATTGTTGTTAATAATCAGTGGCCCCCATGCCTGCTACTGCCTCATCACAGCATGGCGTAACAGAAGAGAGATAGCAGACGTAATCACAGTATCATTATCATCATTATGTTTGCTTGTCTGTGCTGGGTAAAATGACACATAAACATAGTACAGCAGGGAGTCCCATCAACAAACACAAGGCACGAACGATGACATTCACCATTCAATGGAGACTAAGACCCAGGATCAGCTTCAGGATCTTTTCAACCCATGTGCCTGCAAATGATTATCACCATTGACAACTTATTTCCAGTACCATTTGGGACATGAGATTGTTGTTGATAATTAACTGATTAATGTAAGAGCAACATTTGCACTTTCAAAGTACTACCTACGATACCGTCAAACTGGCATTGTGAAAGTTTACCGTATCATAAGTCTCTATGGCAGTGGTACCCAATCATGCGCCTTGGAGGGCTGAGAGTATGCAAGCTTTCATTCCAGCCAATCACTACACCTGCTGATGCCACTGATTAGCACACCTTCAAGCAGAGAGGAGGGAACTAGTCAGCAGGTGTAATGATTGGTTAGAATGAAAACCTGCATACTCTCCGCCTTCCGTGGCACGTGATTGGGCCAAGCAGAATATGTATTTCCGTGATTGCTCTGCAGAATATTTAGGTATTATTTATTTATTTATTTATAATATGAATGTGTGCTTGATATTCAGGATATTAATAGGATATGTAATCTATAATGTACTGCCATTAACATTTTGCTTCTGACATTTATCTGATATAACTGTCATATTGACTAGTCTTGAATTCTGTGTTCTCCGACTGCACTTTGAGGGAAGAAAACAAAAACAAAAAAACTCTCCCTCTGGAGCACTGCCCTCCTCTGACTAGGAAAGGAAATGCATCTGGGAATTTTCTTAAAGTAAGTGGTCTACAATATACAGTATATAAGTTATACATGTACTTATACTTAGAATTGCGGGACAACACTGCCATCCTCAATGAAGCCTCAGAATTAAGAATCCATGAGATTGAGGTTAGACAACGAGAAACAATATTTCCATGTGAAATGACAACTTAAACTTGAGTATATGCAAGGTAATCTGAGTCAAGACAACACTCAGCAAAGTTAATGACCTGTGTTCTTTTGATATTGAGTAAAAGCCTCTTAAAGTAGGTAAATAGCTTAGAAAATTAACGTCTAGGCCAATAAAAAGTTTCATTTCAAATGTGAATGTTTCAAATGTTTAATTTGAAATTTGGTTCATCCCATTTAACAGACAAATATTTTACTGATCGTATCATGCTCTCAAAATACAACCCCATTTCCAGAAAAGTTGGAACACTGTTAAATATAAATAAAACAGAATGCAATGATTTGCAAATAAATTAAAACCCTATATTAAATTGAAGTAGGACAAAGAGAATGTATCAAGTGTCGAAACTGATAACTTTTATTGTTTTTTTTTTAATTTTATCTGCTCATTTTGAACTTGATGACAGCAACTTGTTTTTAAAATTTTGGGATGGGAAATTAAAACACTGGAAAAGTTGCATGATGCTAAAAAAGTCAACTGGCAGAATATCTCACAGCAAATTAGATTTAGCAACAGGTCAGTAACCTGACTAGGTATAAGAAGTCTTTCATCAGTAAATATGATGAGGGTTTAAGCACTCTATGAAAGGCTGCATGGGGAAATGGTTCAACAATTTAAGAATGTTTTCAACTTAAAATTGCAAAGAATTTGGAGATTCTATCCTCTATGGTCCATAATATAATTAAAAGACTCCACGGATCCTGAAAAATCCCTGTGCACGTGGGACAATGGCTGCGATTTTCAGGTTCTCAGAGGGCACTCCAATAAAAACAGACAGGAGTCTGTCATGGAAATCATAGCATAAACTCGGGAACACTTCTGTAAACCATTGTCAGTAAACACAGTTTGTCACTGCATTTGCAAATGCAAGTTAAAACTTTGCCACATGCAGAATAAACCATATATAAATAAGATCCAGAAACACTGCCTTCTTCTCTGGGCCCAAGCTCATTTAAAATGAACTGAGGCGAAAAGGAAAAATGCACTGTGCATGATTCATCAGAATGTTAAATTCTTTTTGAAAATCATGGATGCCAGATCCTCTGGGCTAAAGAGGAGAGGAGCCATCCGGCCTGTTGTCAGAAAACAATTTAAAAGCCAGCATCCCTGATAGTATGGGGATGCATGAGTAAACATGGAATGGGTAACATGCGCATCTGTGAAGACACCAATGGTGAACGATATATACAGGTTTTGGCGCGACATTTACTGCCATCCAGATGCCTTTTAAGGAAAGGCCTTGCTCACTTCAGCAATACCATGCTAAACGCCATACTCCATATGTATTACAACAACACCGCTCTGTTGTAAAAGAGTGTGGGTGCAAAAGTGGTCTGCTTGCAGTCCAGGCGTGTCACTCACTGGCAATATGTAGCGCATTATGAAAAAAATGACAAAGAAGGCAGCAAAGTATGGATCAGCTGAGATCCAACATAAAGCAAGAATGGGAAAATATTTTGCTTTCAAAACTGCAGCAGTTGGTCTCCATAGTTCCCAAACCCATACTGAGTGTTGATTGAAGAAGACGTGATGCAACTCAGTGGTAAACATGTCCCTGAGCCAACTTTTTTGAAACATGTTGCCGGCATCAAATTCCAAATGAGCTCACATTTTCCTAAAAACAATAAAATATCTCAGTCTCAACTTCTGATATATTGTCTTTGTACTATTTTCAAATAAATTGGAGTTCAAAAATTGCATTCTGTTCTTATTTACATTTTACACCGCGTTCTGACCGCGTGGAAATTGGGTTGTAATTTTTTTATGCAGTCTAGGTTTAACCGTGTGATGTCTTGAGATAATGAGATCCTTTCACTAAAACTCTCTGTCACCTACACTTGAAAAACTGGCGGTTTTTCATTGTACATGCATGTAACTGGTATGTACAACAAACATGCATGCAATACAAACAATACCATTTTGTAAGATCTAGATAAATCCAAACTAGATTCTTGACATATGGATAAACAACAGAAATAGTGACATTCTGGGATATTAAAGCACTGATTGTACAATTGCGGATAAACATACTGTACTGTATATATGGAATATATGTAATTTGTAAGGTATTATTATAATGCTTTTATTGACAATTTGTCTGTGACCCAACTACTGGAGAAGTCTGTGTTTTTGTTTTGTTTTAAGAAGGATGCAATGTTAAGTATATTGTCATGAGCATTGAAGTTGAAGTGTGACAAAGTGTTTCAGTATTTTTTCTCAATTCTGTCCATCACAAACATTTAAAAGAGGAAATGGGTCTTTTTAGGCAAATGTGACAGCCTTTCTTTCCGCTTACAGTTATATAAGCCCTACAAGCTGGAATTTCGCCTGTCAGCCTCATCAGTAGTCATGGGGATTTGGGTGAGATTCAGCTCAGAGCATACTGTACAATTTATCAACACTCCCCCTCACTCATTCACTGCAAGTAACTGATACATAACATAAGAGGCATACATTTGTAGAATAGCCTGCCTGCTCTTTAGGCATAATCACTGATCCTGAGCCAGGCAGAAAATTATTACAGCATATCACCCATTTTTTACTGCATTGTGATAAAGGCATATCGCTGTTAGGATTTTCCTAATCTTATCCTTCAGCTGTGCAGATACACTCTTTCTTATGATTTGTTGATTAATGAGGATTGTTTAGCCTCAAGGAAACCACTGAGACATGCAGACTGATGACAATAAAGCGCTTTGTCTGAAACAGTCAACAAAATGACTGCTGCTTCGTTAGCCGTAAGGCTCATTTTGGGACCTTTTGCTCTCATATTTAATTAAAACATGACTATCGCCTTTTCTGTGGACTGCACTGTAATACTGTCGATGAAATTCATATCTGTTTCCTAATTGGGCTAAAACAGGTTAATTGCACATCATTGGAACTATGCATTTTCCACATGCAAGAAAGGGAATTGTGGGATGCTCTCAAGTTGAGTTCAAGCACTATGCTGAAAAGATCACCTAAGCACTTACATGCATTATTATTATTATTGATGTCTGATGTGCCAAAAGCACATGGCACAACGATTAAGATTCTGTGTGTCTGCGTCTTCTTTTTCTTTGTATTATTATTATTTATATAATTTTATTATTATTTTGCCGGCACATATTCAAAAAATACATAAAAACGTGCAGAATGATCAGGACAAGTGCACTATGTCTTTTGAAAGTGATTTGCCAAACTATTTTTGCAAATGTTACTAAAAACTGCAAAAAATTTCCCCTATGGCATAAATGAAAGGATTTAGGATGTGAGAAAGTGGGGAAAAAACTTTGCATGTTGAGGATACCCCAATCTCCACTGTAGTCACATAGGGGTCTATTCTCCCATAAGCGCGTAAGTCTTTTTTTACGCGCTTTGAGTTAAGCGCTTTTCAGTTACGCGTATTCTCCCCTACTCGCTTCGATCACGCCCACAGCGCTTAACTTCAGAATGTAGGCGGCCTTATGAAAGAGGTGTGACTGATCCAAAAGAGAGGCAGACTCTGTACAAAGCTCATTGATTATGGCTATCAGGAAAACATGGAAAAAGGATTTTCTGATTAACCATGAAAACGCATTTGTGATCCATGGAAAACGCAAAACAGACTTTAAATTTGAATATCGTCGGCCTGCTGATAAAACCTCGTATCTTCAAACTGATAAGAAACGAAAACTCGTATGTCCACTATTCTTACATGCAAAATTAAACATTTTTATTTTAAACTATATTTATCCATTTATATTATTATTATTATTATTATTATTATTATTTTATTTTACATTTATTTTATTTTCCTGTGAAGTTTGTCATTGTGAAGATACGAGATTTTACATGCCGCTGTAATAGTAGGCCGTACCAATTACAAGACATAATTCAGACATCTCTTTATTTATCCCCCGCCGCGCGATTAGAGCGAAGCGGGGGATATAGCATTGGGCTCCGTCCGTACGGACGCATAAAATTGCGGCGGCGGGGAATATGTTAGTGACAAACACTTGTTATTTCTTACTCTAGCCACCATGGCATTAAAGCTATACATACAAGCAAATTGCCGCGATAATGAAATAATAACTAAAGAATTTAGCGCTTCTCAATCAGCGCAATCAGATCATTGAAAATGTGCCCCTCCTACACCAGCCTGTTTGTTCCGTGGAAGACAGGGAAGAAGACAAAGGGAACATTCTAGGCACACAAAGACAATCAAAGACAGTTTATATGATCTCATTTAGAAATTGCGCACTTGAAAACTACTCTGATGTCAGGTTTGCAAGTAAAGGACATGTAAACGCTTTAACAAGGATTCTTACCCCGCACGCGTCATCTCCCCGCCCCGAAACCGCCTCAGTAATGACGGAATTCTATATCCATAGCCTATCATCCTATTTGATTTGAGCGACACATTCACTTGAACTTGTGCCTAATACTTTATTATAATCAATTATCCCATTTACTGATAATGATTCTTCCCATGTCAGCTATTCTTTAGAGGCTAAAATTGATTAACAAATGGATAGTGCTTTGGTATTTGCCAGGGTAGGGCTCAATCTAGAGTAGCCTATTTAATAATATCTTTATTCACACATTAAATTACACAGTATTACCAATGGTAAAAAATTACTAGGACTGGAGTTAGTTTATACAGATATCCTCAATTAGAAAATCAATCCCCTCACTCGTGAGAATATCACAACTTTTTAGATTATCACGAACATACAGGGCAGTCGCATTTGTTAATAGAACATGGAAGACAATGCTGGCGACGTCGAGCCAAAGCCAAAAACCAAATTTCACAGATGTTGGTGTTGTATGGCAAGCCAGCAATAAAGGCTGATCCGAGGAATTAAGCTGCGAATCGTTCTGGATGTGGCGTCGGTGGGGAGATGTAAGCGCAGTATCCCTGATTTAAAGCATAAATGGAGAGATCTGCGGGGCGCTGTAAAAGCCAGGTTCTCTGCACAGCGGAGAAGTGTACACGCAACAGGTGGTGGGCAACCATCATTCCCTGTGCATTTCACTGCACAGGAGGAGGGGATGGCATCCACTCTTTCTGTAGTGTAAGTGCATGGAGAAGAACTTGAGTCGACAACGAACTGCGTCAGACACCTTGACACAGACGCCTGTGATGTGTATGACATCACCAGCCACTCTCTGAAACGACCCAGATGCCAGGAGCGACAGCGCAGTTCTGACGTTGATGACCACGTGTATGCTTTGTGGATAATTGCTGCGGCTGGGTAGCTGTTCATCCAGAAGTCGGCAGAGATAGATGATTGCCTCATGCACGGTCCAGGCGAAAGCGCTGGATGCACTCGATGTTTGTTTGTCCCAGGATGTCCAAACGAAGCCGATATATGCGTGTTCGTCTTCGAGCTCGGTGCGCTCCTCTTACTCTTTCCCAATCGCATGAGTGCAAGCAAATGCAGGACTTGCATTTTGGCTTTAGATTTTGAGGGCATGGTAGAATGATGGTCTTATGTAGGCTATACTCGAATTAATTAATTGTTTTGCGTTTGTAATTTAACTGATTGGAGAAGAGGCTGATGTGTAATATCATGTGATGATTTCGTTTGATAAATTATCATGGCTTTGAGAAATGTAGTTTAGAAATAAGGAAGAACAATCGAATATTAAATGTCTCAACCTTTACCATGTTAAATAAAATAAAAGTAATGTTAAAATTCGGCCTATAACCGGCATCAAACGCAATATTCAATTTCGCCTAATGTTGGCGCTTGACCTTAATACAGCCCTCAAAAGCGCTTAACAGAAAAAGCGCGTAAGCCAGGGGGAGAATACGCGTAAGTGTTATTTGCATGAGAAACGCCCGGAAACGCCCCGATTTTGGCCTTGCTCCGCCCCAAGCGCGTAAGTGCCTTCAAGGCGCGTAATGCACAGACTTAAGTCGAGGGGAGAATACGCGTAGGCTGAAAAGCGCGTAGCTACGCGCTTTTTTCGACTTAAGCGCATGGGAGAATAGACCCCATAATGCATGAAGCTAGAGGCTATTTTTTAATTTTTTATTTGGCATCTCCAATCCCACCCGAATCTGGAATGCCCAATTGGGGAACTATGTGCAAGGCCCGCTCATATGCGCCCTCATGCAGCCAACTCAGAAGAGTTAAATCACTTTGCGGCTCTCCTCTGAAGCACGCGCCTGTCAGCAACTGCTTCTTATACACTCATTGGTTGAATTCTCGCAAGTTCAGAATGAGGGCGGAGGATACCCGAACATGAGCTTGCTTAGAATCTTCCTGACGAGCGCCCGTCTGGCCAACAGGAGGTGCTTCAGCAATGAACAAAACTACCATTTGTATGTTACCCTTCCCAGCAGACTCTTCCCAATTTGTGTCCCTATAGCACAATGTCCAATTGTGCCCTAGCTGCCGACCACTTTGAGTTGGTACGATCAGGTCTCGAACCCGCGCCATGATAGTCACTTCTGCTTTGTAGTGCGATGCTTTAACCGAGTGAGCTATTCAGCAGCTTGGCTATTAATTTTATTTATTAAGCTTTAAGGATACAACAATGAATTTAAACATAGCATAAAATACACAATCAAAAACATGGAGAAAAAAATCAACACAATATGCGGTCCAGGAATCAGAAGGTTCCCGGTTCGATCCCCGGCTCCCCTACAGAACAAGTCGAAGTGTCCTTGAGCAAGACACTGAACCCCTGATGTGCAGGATGGCGCCTTGCATGGCAGCCTGTGACATCAGGGTGAATGTGAGGCATAGTTGTAAAGCACTTTGGGGTCACATCATGTGACTAGAAAGCGCGATATAAATGCAGACTATTTATACATTTGAAATGCCTGATTTTTAAAAGACTTCAAGGATACCATTGCATAGCCTACAAGCCCTAATAAAATAAGTAGCACCATACTGCTCCGTACGAAAAGACGGACCTTTAAATTTGCCTGGATCATCACGGACTACTGGACTTAAAAAGGTATTCAGATCTAAATAAAATTTTCTATACGAACAATTGTGAAAAAAATGACAAATCAGCCATTTCTCTCCTAAATGAATGAGGAAGTAAATTTAGTTTGTTTAACCTCTCAGCATAAGTTTGACCTGAGCCTAGGATATGGCGCGTGACACTCTTACTATGTGTGTCCCACACTATGTAGCACAGTGTTTCCCAAACTGTGTGGAGCTTCCTAGGTGTGCCGCGAAAAAAACCCACTTACTGTTTTTTTCCTGATAGCCTAATAATATAAAACGGCTGAACTTACAGGATATAAAAATTACGATTCATGTCATTATCAATTCATTCAATTCAGTTTATTAAAATTCCTTTTTAAAATTCCTTCTCGATATTTCCGCATCATGTATGCCTATTCTAGAGTGCAATGACTTCTCGTGATTGGACAATCACACATCGTCTATCGCGAAAAATTTAACATTCCCTGGTAAAACTCAGCTAAAACAGCAGTGTAGGCTATTTAAAACAAAACAGTGAGAATGGATAAATTCCTGACCAAAACCTCGAAAAGGCCGTCCGACTAAGACCCTGAACACCTCACTCTTGCTGCGCTGGCCAGAAAAAGAAAATCAAAGTAGTGAGCAGACTTTACAGTGAAGAATATCTGACTTATGGGTGCATTCTCTGGAGATCCCGCTACCCCAATACCACTGTGTCTTGCTTGCGGCGGAAAGCTGACAAACGAAGCTATGGTGCCAAATAAATTAAAAAGACACCTTTCAACCAAACACCCTTCTCTCACAAAAAAAAAAAAAGACTGTGAATATTTAATGCGGTTGCGAAGCCAGACACACAAACAGGCTAGTTTCATGATGAAAACCGCTACAGTGTCAGATAAAACATTAGAAGTTAGCTATCTGGTTGCAAAACTAGTAGCAAAATGAAAGACGTCTCACACAATTGCCGGATCTCTTATCCTGCCAGCATGCAAAGCTATTGTCGGGACCATGTTGGGTCAAAATGCTGCCAATGAAATATTGAAGATTCCTCTCTCAAACAATACAATAGGAAGACGAATATAAGAAATATCGGCAGATATAGAGGACATTGTAATGGAGAAAATATAATTATATAAAATATAAAATTTGCGCTGCAGGTGGATGAAACAACGATGTCAGTGGACATGCACAATTATTGGCCGATGTCAGATATGTCGATGGGGAGACAATTAAAGAAAATTACTTTTTTATCAAATTTTGCCAGAGGAAACGACAGGTGAGGAAGTGTTTCGAGTGACATCTGAGAATCTGGAGAAGTGGGGGCTCAACTGGAAAGACAGCGTAGAGTCATTAATGTTATGATTGCATAAAAGCCTGAAACCTGGCAGGAAAGCTTGAGTGGTTGTCTCACTTGGTTGCGCTGCGGGGTAGGTAGCGTGAGCGGAATGCTATAATATCATAGCAGTGTGCCGTGAGATTTTTTTTCAAAGTAAACTGTGTGCCGCAAGTGAAAAAAGTTTGGGAAACTCTGGTCTAGCAATACTCTGATTTGCTGCATACCACTGCTTTGTAAAGGTTAGCATACACACCAAGGGGGCCTTTCCACCTCTAACTCTTCTTATGGCTCCCCATGCTTTATTAGCATTATTAATGATAATGATTCGTTCAAATGAAAACTGTGTTTTAGGTCATTAAAAGAGGTTTATTAAAAAAAGTCTAAAGTGAAGATTCTTTCTGTGTATTTGTGTGGACATGTTAAGTGGGTGTTTTGGAAACAAAGTTGTCAAAACTTATTTTGCCCATGTTCACTGCAGTGTTGGGTTATGTTATTCTCTGTTCAAGTATGTTTTGTAATGTAAACTTTATCGCCACCTACTGGCTTGGCATTCTTGATTTGAGCATTTGTTCTCATTTTGGCCTTCTCGTGTATGCAGATATTTCCTAAAACAAGGTTGTGTGGACATTTTTTCTTTTTTAAATGGACGGGGAAAATATCTGTTTCAAAAACCAGGCCTATGCTGTTGTCCCAACAGCAAAAAGTATGTCAGCAAACCCCAAAGCGCAAGCTCCCCATAAGGAAAGCCTACCTATAGAATTGCCTGAAACAGCCTTATGAATTTATTACTTTAAAATAAAAAAAAATTTATTATTAATTACTGAACCCAATCTTATATTTGGTGACTGCCTGAATTTACTCAGTAATAATGAAAAATGCACTTAAAGTGCACCTATTACGGTTTTTCATCATTTGAATGTCGTAGTGTGAATCATATAATTTTTATGTGCATTTAAAAGGTCTGCGTCAGAAAACAACTTGAAGTCACCTCTGGAAGAAGAGCTCTCCGCCACAAAACAAACTGCTCCAGAGCTGACTGAAATGTCCCAATAGCTTCTGGCCAGTTTTTTTTTCATCAATTGGTGATGTCACCAATTGAATTTTTGCACCAAGCAGATAGTTTGGCACACCCTTGAATCAAATAGGTTATGCCCGCAAGGCAACACCAGTATTTTTTTCTAAAGCTCATTTGCACTCTGGAGCGGGAATCCGAACGGTGGACCAATCACAAGTGAGAGATCAAGTTGACCAATCACAGCGCACTGGGTTTTTTGGAGGGCGGCCGCGGGACCTCAACAAAGCATTTCACAGACAGGTACTGCAGAAATGGCCAGCATGAGAAAAAACTTGTTTTTTTTTTTGCTTTTACTACAATGATGTATTTAACCCTTTTTTAGCAGAAATTTAAATCAGAAATTTTTTTCATATCAGGCAAGGTGACATAACTCAAGTGCTAATTAATTTATGATTATTAGTAATACATGGCCCAAAATCAATCCATCAATCCAACTCTCTGCATTGATAAGATGTAAAGGCATATACAATGGGCTCTACTTTCTTGGTGCAGCGCAGGGTGGCGCAGCATGGTGCTGCCCACGCAGTGGTAATTTTGTCCAGTGTAGCCCGCGCAGTGGGAATTTTGGGCAATGCAACACCGTGTGCAGCCACTTTGGCAATTTGGTAGACGGATATGCGCCGAGATGGGTGTGGTGGCGTAGTAGGGGGAGGTGTCACATATTCATTAAGACAAAGTGACAATTTCGTAGAAAGTCTCCACTAACGTTGCGCAGAAAACTCGCCAGCTCCAACCTGGTTTACTTTCTGTGTAGTGTTAATTTGGCTGACCGGCACACAGTGCGCACACGTCACTGAAACCTCACAGGCAGGTTTCCAGAATGTCAGGCACATTTCAATGCAATAAATATTACAGCAAGCACTATTTAATGTAACTATCGGAATCAGGACATAAATTATAGTATCTATATCAATTGTCCTGATGTCAGATTAAAGGTGGTTGGCATGCATAATGGAAACTCGACCTGGCTTAATCAACGCAGCTGAATCTGAGATGCAAACTAATGACTTCTCAGCCAACCACATATATAATACTTGTGTTCTATGCTCAGTAAAGCCGCTTCCATACTGGACTCGAAACAAATTTTTTGCACAACTGATTACAGTCAAAGTCAATGAAAAGATGCGTCTTTATTCGGTCTCTCTTTTGAAATGGATCGAACAGATTCACACTTTATTTCCACACCAGAGATAAAATAGTGCTTGTAGTCAGTGACCAAATCAATTCCATGACCATTGACATTGTTTCATTTCCGACGCGAAATGCTCCATGTCCGGCAGCCATCAAAAAGTAAAAGTATTTATATGAGAACAGATTTTTAATGAAATAAAGAATAAAAATATACCACCAACCAACAGAACATCCAAAAAAGATGGCCTGCAAATAAATAAATCGCAGTGTTCATTGGATGTTCTGTTTCTTGTTTAAATGTGTCTTTTTTTATTCTTTATTTTGTTATTAATCTGTTCTAATCGTCCTCTTTTTTTTTGGCTGTCAGACAGGGAGTATTTTGCATTTAATGTCCGACAGGCATTCCACATTGTCCTGCGCCTATGTCGACTTACTTTATTAAGCAGAGCTCAAACAGAAACATTGATTGAAATTCTCGGTATTCTTCTTGAAGAACTGAGCCCGCTTATCAAAACTTTCACGCTTAATATCTAAAAGATTCAGTAGATTTGAAGAAATTAAAAACAAAAATCGACTGTCGGACACAAAGTTATATTGAAACCATCCTACTGTTGGACATGGAGATATATTAAAATGCTGTCTGACTTTCGGACACGTAGATACTGCGTTCAACGGAGCAACGCAATCTGTCGTGTGAAAAATTAGTTCCGCGTCCAGTGTGCAAACGGCTTAATACTGCTATTATTGTCACTTAGGTTTTATCGTTTTTAGTGGGGGAAAGGAATACAGCCTGATTGCTATGATCTCGTACTGAGTTCAGATCACATGTTGAAAATGCAAAAAAAAAAAAAAACGTATTTTGCATTGTTATCCATGCATGTTAATGCCAAAATTTTAAGCAGCAACAGGGTGTAATAATAGGAACACGCTATCCATCGCTTCACTTCCCAAAGATGCAGGCGGAAGAAATGAATGAGCAACTGTCGAATTTCATTTCAACTTCATGAGTTTGAATGATCTGGCGTAGTTTTCGTTTTGAAATTCCATTCAAGTTCGCTAATGGTAATAATTCGAGAATGCCTCATATTCATATTGCTTAATATAAACGAAAGTGGTGCAGAAAACAAGCCTGAAGCAGCAAAGTAAAATGCAACATGAACGCATCATGCAGATATAGGACATAGGCTTCTTTATTTCAACACTTTAAAGGTGAGGAGGGGAGCTCATTTTATTGGTGAAGAGTTGACTCGGCTCTGTTAAACCCACTTAAGCCTTTTCTCCACCCTCTTCACCACTTGCGCCGGAGGGAGGGAAAAAGGCGGGACAGAGGAGTACTTGCGCCAGGCTATGCCAGGCACGAAATTGCAACATATGCCTGGACACACCCCGTTGGCGCGGTGCTCCCACTATTCGCCGCGCCTGCGCCTGGTCTATGAATTAAAAGCCCAATGTCTTTACATACTGATAACAATATTTAAAATAATTTAAAATTCCACCCACAAAAAAGACAGAACAAGAATTAGAAACCAAATAAGAAAAAAATCAAGCTAGTACATAATTCACATGCAATTAATCCCACAGAACAAACACTAAAAGAAATCAGAAAAGCCAAATTTCAGCTAGATAATATTGTCAACAAAAAAACCCAATTTTTACTACAAAAATTATGATATAACCACTATGAATATGGCGATAAATCTGGGGAAAATTTTGCAAATCAACTTCAACGTAATAAGGAAAAAAGCATACATCACAACGATTAAAGACTCGGCCAGGAATAGCATCAATGACCAACAAACCATAAATAACATTTCCAAAAATTTTTACAAAGATGTATACAGTAATGAAAGGGGGAAAAAAATAGAAGGAATTGATAATTTCCTGAATAATATTACACTCCCACATCTCTCCTTCAATCAAATTAACAACTTAAAAAAACCACTATCAATTACAGAACATGAAAAGGCACTGGAAAAAATGACAAATAATAAAGCACCAGGCTTTATTCCCGGCCAAGTTTTACAAACATTTCTGGAAGATGATCTCAACACTATTTACTAGAACGGCAGACGAAATAAAAATATCACAAACCATCCCCTCACATATGAACACCGCTAACATCTCACTACTGCTTAAGCCAAACAAAGATTCCACTCTTTGTTGAAGTTATAGACCAATATCCCTCATCAACACAGACATAAAAATCATAAGTAAAGTGATAGCGATCCGAGCAGAACCAGTCATTCAATCTCTCATACACCCAGACCAAACGGAATTCATAAAAGGCAGACATTCATCAAACAACACACGCAGATTATTCAATATTATTCACACAGCTTATGAACAAAAAATTAAAGCCATTATCCTTTCACTTGATGCAGAAAAGGCCTTTGATAAAGTTAACTGGACATTTATTTTCATAACTTTGGAAAAATTTGGCTTTGGAGAGTCATTCACCCAGTGGAAAAAAAACACTAAACAGCACTCCTAGGGCAGCATTCATAACTAACGGAATAACATCACAAAGTTTTGCACTTCACAGGGGTACCAAACAAGGATGTCCACTCTCACCATTACTCTTTGCCCTCTTCATTGAACCACTATCAGCAGCAATCAGACAAAATAGCGCAATCACAGGTATCACAACTAAGCAAATAATGCGCAAGATTAGCCTATATGCAGATGATGTACAACTATTCATACAAAACCCAACCCAATCTTTGAATGAAATTCTAAATTAAGACCTTTACAAAAGTATCTGACTAGTCCATAAACTTGAATAAATCAACCATCCTAGCTCTTTATGGGGATAGTGGGAATGCTGCATCTCAACTATCATACTTTCCATTCACTACTGGTAATATCACATATTTGGGCATAAATGTATCCCCCAAGCTGTCAGAATTGTTCCAGCTTAACTTCCTCCTGCTAATAAAATCAATAGAAGATGACTTGGATCGATGGATGTCACTATCACTATCCATCATTGGCTGAATTTCTTCAATAAAAATGATACCACCCGAAATCACTTACCTGTTCACCATGATCCCCGTCCAACTGACAGCAAAATGGTTTTAAAAAATTGGACTTAATGGTAACAAAATTCTATTGGAAAAATCAAAAACCCAGAATAAAACTACCTACATTACAGAATCCGAAAGACCATGGAAGCCTGGAAGCACCCCACTTTCATAACTACTACCTGGCAAGTCAAATGCAATACTTCAAATGGATTCATGCAAACCGTGATCCTATCCACTCCTGGATTGGCATAGAACAGACAGACTCAAAGAACATATCTTTGGCAGACTCACCCTTAATTAGCAGTATCATTAAAAACACAGTTGTTTCAAGAATCCTGCAATCTCAACAACTCTGAAAGCTTGGTGGAAAAATCAATAAAATGATAAACTTCACAGCAAGTCCCAGCATGCACACACCAATTTGGCACAACCCTGACTTCACTTTAAGCAAATCACCTATGGTTGGCAATAAGTGGAAAGAAAAAGGGATCTCACATATGCACCATATATTTGAAAATTACATCCTGCATCCTTCCAGCAGTTAATTGAAAATACAACATTAATAAAAATCAGTACTTCCAATACATTCAACTAAAACAGTCAATTAAGGGGAAAATGGATTTAACCAATATTGACCTCAAAGAATAACCACTACTGAATGATCTAAGCAAAGTTGCAGAATCAAACAAGACTTTCATTAAACTGTATGAACTCATATCCTCCCTTGGTTCTGACAACACACAATACATTCCAATATACAAATGGGAAGAAGACCTCAACATCAAAACTGACACTAACCTCTGGAATGAAATCTGCAGGAACATCTACAACATGTCACAAAATACTAATATTGCACTCATCCAGTATAAGGTAATGCACAGAACACATATTACACCACAAACAATGTACAAAATGGCACTATCAGGAACTGATATATGCACTCAATGTACACTTAACACTACAGATAACTACTTCCATGCTGTTTGGCTCTGTCAACCTGGGGTGCGTTTCCAAAAAGCGTAGTTGCTAAGTAAGTTAGCAACTTACATAGTTTGAACTATGTAAAGCCAGTTTTTCCCAAAACCATCGTTCGAACTATCAAGGTAACTTACGTAGTACGAACTATCGTTTAACGAGGCAGGTGTTCCCCAAAACCGTAGTTCGAACGAACGTTCGCAACCACTGTCGTTCAGCTGTGTGGTTCAAACTACTACTCCCCAGCTGTAGTTAGAAGCTTAGTTGCGGGTGTTTGCGTTGGAAAATGCAGTCCACGAAAGATAAACATAAGCTCAGTAGCTGAAAATGTTCGATCATCTTGCTGTACAAACATACACTCAACAAAAATATAAACGCAACACTTTTGTTTTTGCTCCCATTTGTCATGAGATGGACTCAAAGATCTAAAATTCATTCCAGATACACAATATTACCATTTCTCTCAAACATTGTTCACAAATCTGTCTAAATGTGTAATAGTGAGCACTTTTGCTTTGCTGAGACAATCCATCTCACCTCACAGGTGTGCCACATCAAGATGCTCATCAGACACCATGATTAGAGCACAGGTGTACCTTATACTGCCCACAGTCTTTATGACAGTGGATGGGAAAGTGTTGATAAAAAGAAAGGGGGTGGGGGAGATGGTGGTCTTTTTGCATAACATTTGTCATTCCTTGTGGTCTGTGGAATGCACAGTCATCTTCAGCATCCTTTAAAGAGAGATCTTCAGGGAGCTGGACATTTGCTGTGACGGCCATGCTGTGCAGGATGTAGACAAACCGCTAGTCTGAGAGGATTCTGGAGACTCAGGGGAAAGAGCGGCCCTGACACACAGAAAGCCATGCCAGAGGGGGCCCAATGTGGAGTGGCCCAGTGAGAGGATGGCCAATGTTGAGGGGTCCTGCGTGTGGGTACCCAATGTTGGGGGGCCCTGGGAGTCAAACTGCAAGGGACAAGGCGTGAATGGGCTTAGAGGAAGTGGGCAGAGGGGGGAAAGCATTCATGTTAGGGAATTGTGCATTACACAGATACCTATACCCCTGGGACTTCCACCAGCACTTCTGGGCTTAGCATGGACAAAACGCTCCTCAGGAGTAAGAGGCCAACAGACTGGAGCTCCCACCACCAATCCTCTGTAGTGCGTACCTTAGAGCTGCTGCTCTCCTTAGTAATGTCTAGCTGGCAATCCCTTCATCACCACCTCCCCCCTCCATCCGAGGCCATCAGAATATATTTTTTCTGTGGTCTTATGCCATTTTTTGTTGTTTTAGTCAATAAAATAATTTTCAAGTTAGGAAAAATAAAAAAAAATGTTTACTTTTTACTTTCCATTTTTGTCTGTGTGTGTATTTCTACGCCCATGAATAAGGTGGGTGGTCTTAAATAAATATTTACTACGCATATCAAAAGAGACAACGTGCCACACAAATCGTCTAAATTTAACGATCACTTGTTCATAAGAGCACACGTTGCCATGAATAAAAGGACTGTGTGGAAAAAGATACCATCTCTTGACGGGAGTCGAATGACGGGTGCTCTATCCACTACACCACAGACATTCCGATGCGAAGTGAAGCTTAGTATATACATATAGCTATTAAGAATGTTAATGATTCATGAATTTAAAAACTTTGTATTCGCTGGTGGAGCTCATCTCGTTAAATGCACTAAAATGGCAAATCGTTCTTAAGATTTTTTTTTTCTTCCAAAGAATGGTTGCCTAAAGTCTCTTTTCATTTATATGGTCATTTGTATTGTAGCAAGTTTGTATATAATCACAAAATAATATGCCAAAATGACAAATTAGTATTATATTTTCGATCACAACTGCTGTATTAAGGCATAAATACCAAGTTTTTAAGCTTCCCGCGGTGAAAATCAGACCGGAGTGCTCCTGGTAACATTGTTGTTTGAGCGACAATCGCTCAAACTATCGTGGTTCAAACCAACATGGTTCAAACTACTGTGGAACGAACGAGGTATGACGGTTTTGGGAAACAGTCATTGCTCTGATGATTGTTAGTTTAACGATGCATCGTACCATGTTAATTCAAAGCTAACTTCCGTCGTTGTTCGGGAAACGCACCCCAGTACAACACTTTTGGGAAGAGGTAATCACTAAATTGTTGGCACTATTTAAATGCAGCATCCCATTAACCCCATCCATCTGCATATTAGGTGAAAATAACTCATTATAACATAATAACTAATTCAGACACAAATCACAACACCTCTGCTGGTAGCCCAAACTATCGTCAAGAAAAACAATACTGCTAAATTGGAAAAAATAAAAACAGCTGGAAATATCTCAATGATTAGACTTATTTGCAAAACAACTGTCAAATGAACACTACTTGTTAAGGAACGGGTCAGGTGGACGCCAGGTGCGGGATGAGGAGATTTAATAGAGAACCCAGACACGGAAAACGTGGCACACAGGCCGAAAGAAAACACCATGCACACGCAATGAACTGGAGTACTTAGGTACTCTGCCCAGGGCAGGGGAGAAGTGAGATACACACTCAACGAGTGGTACGAAATCAAACAAGTTAATGAAAAAGAGAGAAACGAGGAGAACTCGGAACTTGAAAAATGGAAAAGCTTGGGGTGCTCGGGAACGGAGACTCATCCTCCCCACAATTACTTAACCTCATACTCAACGATTCCCTTTACATATTTATTTTTTAAAATAAGTGTACTTATCACATTTTTCTTTTTTTTCCTTTTCTATTTCCTCTGTCCTCCTTCTCCCCTTTGCTTCAATATTTATTGAGAATACTGTTAATTTTCTCAATCGTCATAGTTAACATACCTTGTTAATCAATCAAATCAAATGTTGTTTGATTTGGATTATCTCCCCTCTGTTAAAACCTTTTCTTCATACCCTTCCCTCCGAAGAAAAAAGAACAGAAAAAAAGAAAAAAATTCTGCTCAGCACTGTGAAATGTAAAGAGTATGCCTGCTGTTCTTTTGAGTTTGGTGTTGGTTTAAAATGACAAAGGGTAATTCCATGTCAAATCATTCAGATATTGAGAAATTTTCCTGGCCACCTCCTCAAAAATTTTTGAAAAAATTCAAGAGTAAATATTCACACAAAATAAAAAAATACCAAATATTAGGCTATATCTCAAATAGATTTGAAGTTATAGCCCTTCAGAATTTGTTATTAGGCAAACCCATTTTCAGCCAAATTTGGCAACTTATTGCTCCAAATTGATAGCTTCTACATGGCTGTAATTGGGTATACTAAATATATCCATCCCTTATAATCAGAAAAGGCCTTAGCCTCTGTCTATCTTGATCCACTTTTATATGGTAAAGCCTCAAAATCAGCCGAAAACACAAAACGCCCAAAAACAAGACCATATTTCATGACCTGTACTAGGAACTAAGTAAGATACACGGCTAGAATTCATTTTTTATGATTTTATGATATATCTCTCTGTAAAAATTCAGTAATCAAAGTAATATCATTTGTAGAAATTTTTAACGAAATAAAGCTAATTTTTCCGGTTTTGCCCCAAAATGCCCTTTTTTGGGGAAAAAATGTCCATGTCACCAGTTATTCATCTCTCTGAAATTTTTACTGTGCAGTCTTATAATGTCATGGTGTTGGCCTGCAGGCCCTTCCCCCTGTTGCATTCTTTGCCTCCACCTTAAAAGGCAACAGGCGTGGCTCGTTAAGGTGGAGGTGAAGTGCTGTTAAGGGCTGGCTGCATCTCATTTTGGTGCAGCAGTATGCTGTTCCTGGAGCCCTTCTTATGTGGTTATGTGTGCTCCTGCTCTCCTACAGGATTTTATGTTCTTTGAATTAAAGATTTTTACATTTTTACTTAGCCTGTGCGTTTGGGTCCCAGGTCCTACTTTTGGGTACATGGTCCCAGTCCCCGCCGGTTTCTTGTCTTCAGCCTGCGGGGGCAAATCCATGACATATAAATGTGAAGAGTGTTTGACAAAAAAATCAGAATGATGTTCAGCCTATTTTCTTTATTTTTATTTTTTTGTTTTGAATTTTTCAAATTGTTATTAATGTTCCGAAATTGTGTATTAGTGGAGCGGGGTAGTTGAAAAAAAGTGCAATTGGTGATACAAGCAACAGACCAGCATGAGAACTCTTAATATCTTCATAAATCAAAATCAACCTCCGGCCACTTCAATTTATAGTTATATCCAAGATGGCCGACACGTTTTCAAAATGGTGGCAAATTTGCTCTATATTTTGAATATTTTCTGCCTATAAGCTACAAAAATTGCATACTTTCTACACAATCATTGTGAATTCATATATCTTAGCATTCTTACAGTCATAGAGGGATACACTAAACCAACCCTTCCAATCCTTATCCTTTTACCACCTATACAACATGTAAGCACTTTCAGATATGGGATACAACTAGGCTCAGATATGTTACAATCCTACCCCTAGCCCGATCTTTCATCCAATGCTATTAAATTCCCGTGTGATCTGTACACCTTGCAGAAGACTATAGCCCCGTCTTCTTTGGCTCGGCTCTCCCGCGCTGACACATCCTGTCAATTCAGGTGCGGCTGTTTAACTTTAAAATGGGGCTAGAGAAACAGCATTTGGGAAACTAATGACAAATTTCTATCATTAGTTAGCATTGAACCCCATGCTGAGTTTCACAGCTATAGTTTCAAACAGTGTGCCCTGGTAGTGCAATGACACTACACTATTACAATGTTATATTTACCTTTACACACATGGTCAAATTGTTGGTACCCCTCTGACAATGAAAGAAAAGCCCACAAAGGTCACTGAAATAACTTGAAACTGAAAAAGTAATTATAAATAAAAATTTACTGAAAATTAACCAATGAAAATCAGACATTGCTTTTCAATTGTGGTTCAACTGAATCATTTTAAAAAACAAACTATTGAAAAGGGCTTGGACAAAAATTATTGTACCGTTAACTTAATATTTTGTTGCACAACCTTTGGAGGCAATCACTGCAATCCGAGGATTTCTGTAACAGTCAAAATGAGATTTCTGCACCTGCCGAGGTATTTTGGCCCACTCCTCATGAGCACACTGCTCCAGCTGTCTCAGGTTTGAAGCCTGCCTTCTCCAGACGGCATGTTTCAGCTCCCTCCACAGATGTTCAATAGGATTTAGATCAGGGCTCATAGAAGGCCACCCCAGAATAGTCCAATGTTTTGCTCTTAGCCATTCTTGGGTGTTTTTAGCTGTGTTTTGGGTCATTATCCTGTTGGAAGACCTTGACCTGCGACTGAGACAAAGCTTTCTGACACTAGCCAGCACATTTCTCTCCAGAATGCCTTGATAGTCTTCAGATTTCATTGTACCCTGTGCCAGATGCAGCAAGGCAGCCCCAGAACATAACAAAGCCTCCTCCATGTTTCACAGTAGGGATAGTGTTCTTTTCTTGGTATGCTTCATTGTTGCGTCTTAGAACATAGAGTTGATGTGCCTTGCCCAAAGGCTCCAGTTTTGTCTCATCTCTCCAAAGGACATTCTCCCAGAAGCTTTGTGGCCTGTCAATATTCATTGTGGCAAATTTCATTCTCGCGTTTTTTTAATTTGCTTTCAACAAAAAGTCTCCCCTGAAGTCCACTTTGGCTCAAATAATGACGGATGGTGGGATCTGACACTGATGTACCTTGAGCTCAGATTTCACATTTAATTTCTTTGGAGGTTGTTCTTGGCTTTTTGGTTACCATTCGTAGTATCTGTCTCTTCAATTTGCCATCAATTTTCCTCTTGCAGCCACGTCCAGGGAGGTGGGCTACAGTCCCGTAGACCTTAAACGTCTGAATAATATGTGCAACTGTTGTCACAGGAACATCAAACTGCTTGGAGATGGTTTTATAGCCTTTACCTTTAACATGCTTGTCTATCATTTCCTTTATAATCTCCTGAGACAACTCTCACATTTGCTTTCCGTGGTCCATGTTCAGTGTGGTACACACCATGTCACCAAACAGCACAGTGACCACTTGTCACCTTTTAAATAGGCAGAATGACTGATTACAAATTTGAAGACACCTGTGATGCTAATTAGAGGACAAACCTTAGTTTAACATGTCCCTACTGTCAAATTATTTTCAATCTTTTCTCGGGGTACCATCATTTTTGTCCAGGCCCGTTTCATTAGTTTGTTTTCTAAAATGATTCTGTTGAACCACAATTGAAAAGCAATGTCTGATTTTCATTGGTTAATTTTCAGTAAATTTTTATTTATTATTACTTTCGTCAGTTTAAAGTTATTTCAGAGATCTTTGTGGGCTTTTCTTTCATTATCAGAGGGGTACCAACAATTTTGTCCACGTGTGTATGTTTATGTTTTCAAATTAGAATGAGCTTAATTATTTTCTTACTTGCAAAAATAAACTGATCCAGCTAGATTTACCCCAGATCAATCTATTACCTGACCTTTTAGCGCACATATGAACTATACGCAAATATTTTGCTCTTTGGCGGCCATTTTGGATATGATGACAGCCATCTTGGATGTTTCTAGAAACTATTTTACATAATCTTAGTACTTGTAGGCTTGCTCTCAATATTTTAGCATAAACTGACAATGATAAAGAAATGTATAAGTGATTAAGGAATTAAATGTCCATATTCATATATCGGAAGGAAGCCATTTTGAAAAACTGTCAAATTCTGTGTGGCCGGAGGTTGATTATGAGACAGGAGACAAAGAAGAATAGTTATGCCGAATTTCATGCTTGTATCACTATTTGCACTTTTTCCCTGCTATTCTCAAGTTACCCGCTCCACTATATATTTTTTTCATTGACTAAACGGGTATAGGTCTGCTGCAAGTGCTGTTATCTACTAAGTATAAAACAAATCATTGATAAAAAATATTATTTGAATATGATACATCATCTAAATGTACAATGCATGACAGAGGTTTTGTCAGAATATTTTGGTGTTTTCATTGTTTTTTTGGGGGATGACATCAGTGCCTCAAATGCCATGACTTGAGTGATCACAAGCTTCTTAAGTAATCCTAAATGAACCCAAACTTGTATTATTGAATTGCGTTATAATATACTGACCAAAACTTCCAACGCAACACATACAATTTTTAAATATTTGGTGTACATAAAATGGGATATTGGTTTTGAGCCATGATACATCAACTACAACTTAAAAGCTCAGAAAATTGTTTTGATTTTGTCGTGTGGGCAGCTCGTTCCGCTTGATTGCACATTGTTTAGAATTTTGCCTATCCCGTCAGGTTGAGTAGAACTCATTGACCAATCCTTCGAGAATTTGGTCAATAAATAGCCATAGCAATGGGCAACTTAAATATTCCTTTGCATTATCCTGGGTCAACGTGTGACCATGCCGCGCCTAGGTCAAAATCAGCGAGAGCGAGCCGTTGGTATGCTCACTGGTGGAATGTCGCAAAGACGGGTTGCAAGGAACCTGGGCAGAATAATGTTCAGTGTCTTGATTGGCCTGCGTATTCCCCAGATTTAAACCCTATAGAACATCTATGGGATATTCTGGATCGGCGGGTGAGAAGGACCAGCCACAGTCCAACAGTTGCGTCAAGCACTCCAGGAGGAATGGGACTGCATCACACAGGCTGAAATTCGGCATTTGATTGACTCCATGCATCACAGAATCCAGGCTGTGTGTGACGCCAGAGGAGGCCATACAAGATACTGGCTTCAGTGATCCAGGATTGCGCTTTCAACTGATGCAATGAATTGGAAACCAGGAAAAATCTGTTCTTCATTCCTGACTCTAAAACTGTGTTTGATTTGAATCTTAAATTTAACAATACATGACAAATATTATCGTAAGAAAATGGCATGTGTTGCAATAAACCCGAGTGTTGCGTTAGAAGTTTTGGTTAGTGTAGTTCACTATAAAAGGAGGCAGCCCCACTTGGGGATTATTAGATCATCATGAGCACTGAAATGGAGGGGAGTAATTTACCTTGGTGCAGTATTGGAATCCATTTAGATGATGTATGTCGTTCAAGGGAATTTACAAGAAAAACTGGACTATTTGGACTAGATACTTTCTCAAGTGATACTTCCTTAATGCAGTGAAGGTCTGGTGTTCCGCAGATTGATTCTGTGTGTTGTCATCAAGAGAAAATATTTTTAACTTGTTTTGAGAAGAATAAAAGGTACTGCGCAGATCCCAGAAATATTCCCCACAAAAAAGCAGCAGGCCTATACCCGTTTAGGTCATGAAAACTTTGGAACAATTTAAAAATGCATAACAAAAAAAAGTAAGCTGAACAGCATTCTAATTTTTTTTGTCAGACAATGTTCACATTTATAAGATTGCACAGTAAAAATTTCAAAAGAGAAGAATAACTGGTGACATGGTCATTTTTTGCCCCAAAAAAAGGCATTTTGGCTATATCAGAGAGCTATTTCATAAAATCTTAAAAAACTAGAAAAGCTCTCAGAGAGCGCAGACCTCCGCCAGGGGGCAGCAAAACCCAAAAGCAAAGTGAATGGAACTCTTGAAAAAGACTTGAAATCTTGAACATTGGAGTACATCTCAGCTGTACTTTGGCCTAGATATGCCAAAATTTAATCACCTGTTCCTCGAATTAATACCCACTTTCTCTGAAAATTTCATCAAAATCGGTTAATTACTTTTTGAGATATCTTGCTAACTAACAAACAAACAGACAAACGCTGCCTAAAACATAATCTCCTTCGCAGAGGTAATTCATTTTAGCCTTTTATCTGACTTATTTCCGATGTTACAGGTCATAAAATGTGGTCTAGTTTTTTGGGCGTTTTGTGTTTTTGGCTGATTTTGAGGCTTTACCTTACAAAAGTGAATCAAGATACACAGAATCTAAGGCCATTTTTAGATTCAAAGGGATGAATATAGTTATTATACCCAATTTCAGCCTTGTATAAGCAATCACTTTGGAGCAATAAGTTGCCAAAGTTGGCTGAAAATGGGTTCGCCAAAAAACTTATTATTCACTCCAAAAAATATTCTCCAAATTTCAAAGGGCTATCACATGAAAACTTTCAGATACTGGCCTAATATTTGGCATTTTTTCATTTTGTATGAATATTTAAATGTGAATTTTTTCAAAGAATTTTGAGGAGTTGACCTGGCAACCCCTAGATGATTTGAAGTGGAATGACCCCAAGGTTTACATCGTTGAATTCTGTGGACTTTCATTTGATGAATGAAAGACACTGACTTTGTTCGATCCTACATGCTATATACAGGGCAATTCCGCCAATTGGTAAACCTATAGGTGGAATTTTCTAAATAGTGCTACACATCTCTGTAATGCATCAATTTAAGGTTTATAGCCCTATTTTTCAAAACCAATGAGAAAACTTGGGTAGAAGAACTATATTAATATAAATATCAGCGTTTTTGAAAGATGGAATAAAGGAGTTTGGATATCCCTAATTGATGCATATTTAAATTATTGTATTTTTTTTCTGAGTTGATCTTTGTAGCAAATTTTTTTGTTGGAGCGACTTTCACACAACGCCCTAATATTTATTGTATTAAAACATCTATTTGATTTAAAATAAAAAATTAATTTGCATGCTAAGTACACACACTTTTCATATGTACGTCCGACACCAAAAATGATTCTTTATAATTGTCCCATCAATATGCCATGCCAAACATACTTGATATCATGGATTAAACGTGTATATAATGCCTTTATTATAATGGACTATTTTATTGTCATCAGGTCTTTGCAGCATGCTGGGAATGCTAGTGTCAAATTTTGTATGTCCAACACCCTGTACGCCCGACACCACAGTTTCCAACAGTTTAAAGCGCATGGACACTGTAATTGGTAACAAGAAAAGTAATTCCTTTCGTACCACCAGTTCTGGTATTGGAGGAAACCATTTCATAGGGAAAGGAAGAGGAATAGGAACTACCTGATCAGCTGCCATCAGGTAGCTGAAAATGGAACTACGCAGTGCAATAGCATTATCTTTCTGCCACCACCTTTGTACTGGAGGGAAATTCGATTTTGACGTTCTATTTTCAATTTCCCCAGATTTTAAGACATTGGACTTCAAAAAAGGTGAGTGCAAGAAAGTGGATGTGTCCAAATTGTTGACTATAAATCATGGCATATGAACATCTGTTAACTATGTGGAAATCTAGGTCATTGGGGGCTTTGCAGCCTCCAATCACGTATCAAAACTCGGCTGGATTGCGCTATTGTAGTCAAAATGGGACTTTTGTTTTTTCTGGTACACATATTTTGGTCGTGTACTAATTGGGAAGTCTCATTTTGATGAAGTAGTTCGCACATTGGCACACAAGTGCCATTTTTAATTTTCTGATTTGACAAATGACAAGATTGCTCCCACTCCCGCACTGAAGGCGTCGACTTCCACTCCAAAGGGCTTTTCCGGGTCTGATAACTTGAATATGGGAGCAGTGAGGAACATATTTTCGAGAGTGTCGAAGGCATGCTGAGGTTCTAGTTGCCATCCCAGGTTTTTGGATTTTCCTTTGAGGAGATGCGTCAGAGGGCGGCAACCTCGCTGAAGTTTTTCATGAAGCATCAATAAAAGTTTGCAAACCCCATGAAGTGCCGGAGCTACTGAAGTGGAGCAGCTAAATGTGAGTTTCGTGCCAAATCGTGCATTTCATGACAAAAGCATGAAACTTGACATAAGTATTCCTTACTGCTCCCTTTTTCAGAAAAAAGTGCTAGTCACGAAGAAAATTCAATATGGCGGCCATTTTCAAAGATGGCCGCCAAATAGGTCACTGTAATATTGTTTTGCTTAAAAACCATAGTGCAAATTGTGACACAGACATGAAATATGGCAGGAATCTTCCTTGTAGGTCCCTTTTTTAGGTATAAGTGCTCGCTGCGCAAAAAACCAATATGGCGGCCATTTTCCAAGATGGCCGCCAAACAGGCCTCTGTCACATGGTTTTGCTCAAAAACCATAGTGCAAATTGCAACACAAACATGAAATTTGGCAGGAGTGTTCTTTGCAGGTCAGTTTTTCAGATAAAAGTGTTGGGGTTGAAGAAACTCAACATGACCGCTATTTTTTCAAGATGGCTGCCAGTGCTCCATAAAAATATCGACAATCCCTCCAGTATTATTTCGTTTGGCTGATACTGGCATTGAAATATTTTTGCCTCTGGAATGAGGTGTTCATTGAGTTTCTCAGTGATCCCCTTATGCAGATTCTAAATGTCATCTTCTTCACAGAAGAAGCATTCCACTTTTGGAATGTCCACAGATTTTTGTCCTTGCTTCAAGGTTCATCTGTTGCTCCGGAGGTGCTCTGGACCACTCTTCTTTGCTGTGGTCTTTCTAACTTTGTGTTGTTGAACAGCAATCGGCAACTCTGATATTTAGCTCCATTTCGTATTAGAGTGGCTTCAATACCTTCACCTTCATCTAGCCTTGATGGGTCAAATGCTATTGGCATATCATTGATGGCATGAAACGATGGTACATTTCTTGCAATATTACTGTACCCAGCATAATCTTGCTTCCTCTGGAATGCCCTTAGAGGTGATATGAGATTTTCATTTCCTTTTTCCTGCTGACTAAGACAGCATTTATTCCAGTCAGTCTTCGATGTGGAAACTTCATCCATCAATGGACAGGAAAGGCCGAGGGTTTATCCTTTTACCGCCTTTTGCTCACTTTGATGTATGGGATACAACTAGGTTCATGCAAGTACCCAACGCCTAGCCAGATTATTCATCCAATGTCATTTGAATCCCATGCGATCTGCACACTATCCAGATAACTTCAAAAGCCCCTGTTATCCTTGGCTCGGCTCTCCCGCAGTGGCACTACCTGTCCATTCAGGTAGGTCTATGTAATATCTTAGGGGCTTACTAGATAGAATTTGGGATACTTAACTTCATGTTAAGCTGACATTGAACCCCATGCTGGATTCCACAGCAGTGTCTCTCACCAGTGTGCCCTTGTAGTGAGTGACATACACTCTCTTCATATCTCTCACCACCCTTCCATTTGAATGTTGTCTCCTTGATGAACTGCCACTACTCGGCCTCCTCGATATGACCTGCCACTACTCAGGTAATGTGTTCCATATGCCCAGAGCAACTGGTTTTGAGGCACCAGATACCCGCCTTTCGCACCACCACCATCTGCAAAATCAGGCCTGCCTCGGGGAAGGCTAGAGTGGACACTTGACTGCCAGAGGCTATGTGGTTCGCAAGCCATTGGGGTATTTTTTAGGCAGTGAGAGTTCACCCTCACTGTCACCCCGGGCTTAGCAGTCCATTCTAGGGGCAAAAATATTTCAATGCCAGTATCAGCCAAGCGAAATAATACTGGAGGGATTGTCGATATTTTATGGAGCACTGGCGGCCATCTTGAAAAAATACCGTCATGTTCAGTTTCCTCAACCCCAGCACTTTTATCTGAAAAACTGACCTACATAGAACACTCCTGCCAAATTTCATGTTTGTGTTGCAATTTGCACTATGGTTTTTTGAGCAAAACCATGAGACAGAGGCCCGTTTGATAGTTTTTGATATTGATTGTTTTTCGTGGCCAGCACTTTTTTCTGAAAAAGTGATCTATAAGGAGCCCTCATACCAAATTTCATGCTTTTGTCACGATTTGCACAATGGTTTGCATTATCTGCTCCACTACTGTATCATCTGTGAGATTAGCCATCCTGCTACTGCCTTCAGCTTCTCAAATGCCTATTACAACATCAAGTTTACGTCAAAACCGAAAAGTGCGTCTTTCACCAGTCCACCGTCTCCTCCCTTGGTTACATGATTGGACCAGAGGCCGCGGCTATGGAGGCAACATATCCACTGTTAGCGGTGGAGCGTGGGAAATGGTCAGTTTGTGGTCCCTGCAAACCAGTTCATCCAGGACAGCACCCAGGGGCGCAATATCCCTCTGTTGTTCCGCCACAAGATGGTAGAGGTCGGGAGGCTGGGCAGCAAACTCACCCTCCTCATGGGGCAGAGGAATCCTCGCTGAGTCCATGGATTAGGTGAAGTCTTCTGAACACCGGTGTAGTGCATGGAGGACAGGAAAATGAAGACTGTACTCAGGTGCGAAGATGGATTTGGTTGTATTTAATAGGTTGGCACAACACAAAGGCACATACGATGCAGTACAAAACAAAGAAGGAAACAAGGTTCCTGCATAACACTATTCGTAATACAGACTCTGGGCATTAGCTACAGCAACAATGTATTACAAATAGAAAAACAAATGAGGAAGGTAAGGTTCCTAGGTAATAAACAGCACTAACTTTTAAGAGTTATAATAGTTACACAGGACAATACGTGGGGATAAGTATGTACGAGGCTTCAGTTTCAATACAGGCATGTGGCTTACGAGACTTCGCAAAGACTTAAGTGCGAGGCTCTGTCTAAAATAGCACAACACTACCACACAGTGGAAATGAACAACAGCTGCATGCAATGATGGTGCTGCTGAGAATGCGGTCCAGGTCTTAAAGAGATATTGCAGGATTTTTGAAGCTGGGTTGTATGAGGTGCTTGGCTATAGTAGTGCCATTAGTCTCCGGTGAATTTTGTGTAATTTGCTTCTGATTTAACTGTGAGTTCAGAGAAAGCTGGCTGAAGAGGCCGGACTCGACAAGTTGGTGGTGGTGGGGAGGTGGTGGGCAATGCGGAATCTCTGAAACAGCAGACAGGAACACGTCATGAACCTGTATATAAAGAAGACCAAAGGCGCAGATTGGGTAGGTGCAATTGCTTGGGAATCCTACGTCTCGGGATTGAACTTTTGTTTACACCCCCATTTCAGAATATAGGTCTAATTGTTTTTGCAAATTTCCTTGTAGCCCATTCCTCAAGAGGCCCCACAACCGGGAGCAAGCATGTCCAGTATGACGCTTGAAAGCAGCAGCAGCAGCAGCTCAGAGGAAAAAGCAGCTGAAGAAGGCAGGGACACGTTTATCTTCTTCTACTCAGACATCCAGCTCAGATTCAGTGGCTGCAGCAGGCGGAGAAACAAGATGCTGGATCGTGAATGAGTCACATCTTCTGCAACATTTTTAAAATCTGTCATCAGTGTGGGGCTGCTGTAAGCCCATTCTGGGTCCCAAATCAAGAGTGATTGGGGCTGCCTAGGTGGACATATTGGAGTGTGGCAGTCTTGTCCTGATGTCAGAGGAATGCCAGAGAGCAACCTTTTGTGCTCAGCAGCCATTCTTTACACTGGTACAACAGAAACCGAAGTTCAAGAGTAGGCTGATGTTTTGACGTTTGAAGTTGCAGCTGCCAAAGAGGTCAACTTGCTATACTTTGCAGTCTTCATACCTCATACAAGTGGTTGAGGAAGTTTCCAAGGAAATGTAGGATGATCTTCTGATATATATATTTGGGCTGTCGGAATAATTAATCGCGATTAATTTAAGCGCAATAAAAGTAATTGCCACTATGAGGCAGACAGACGTGATTGCGTATTACCTTTTCTATGACACATACCTAATGCGGTCGTTTGAAATGCTTCCAGTAAGAAAACTTTGGTTTGAAGTCCACTAATTGCCAGCCAGGTTGGACAATCTCCATCGCCTTGGCATAATTAGATCACCTTAATTCAATTCCCGTGTACTTTACCTGACTTGCAATCAAGCCATTTATTCAGCTAACTGACAAATCAAAACCAAAATGTAGCCTATAATGATTAAGAAGAGAGAATG
The DNA here is from genome assembly GCA_029721435.1 of Gymnothorax reevesii. NCBI lineage: Eukaryota > Metazoa > Chordata > Actinopteri > Anguilliformes > Muraenidae > Gymnothorax > Gymnothorax reevesii. The sequence goes on from CM056575.1 coordinate 78,724,788, forward strand.
AGAACCAGACGGACCTAACCAGGCTGCCGCGTTATATTAGAAGATTTTCAAATTCGTTTACAGTTTACATGTCACGTTCTATACCCTTAAACAAAGTGTTTTCCACCTTCACTGTTGGTTATTTAGATGCTCAAAAGTAAATAAAATCAAGTGCTATGAGTTACATTATTTTAAATTACTCTCGTTCAATTATCTAATAAAAAATTCCTCAAATTTGCGGCAAAGATTCGCCTGAACGTTAATTGCCAAATCTTCGGTGCATTTGACTTGCCTGCAATGCAAACGTATTCTCTCTCACATTCATGTTCGGTATGCTTCACAAAATGTTTTCCACTTCACGTAGCCTATATTTTTAAGCCCTTAAAACCAGGGCCATTTTTGAATAACTTCATTTTTTTTTTAGAAATATCTTTAATAATGCATACAAAATTCCTTGGTGAAAGGTGGAATTCAGAGGTCTGCTATTTATTCAGATTATTGAAATTTTTTCAATCTAACTGGGCAACCTGGTTAGGTCCGTCTGCTTCTCATTATCACTTCTTAATCATTCTACGCCACATTTTGATTTTGATTTTTCAGTTGGCTGAATAAATGGCTTGGTCGCAAGTCAGGCAAAGTACGCGGGAAATGATTTAAGGTGAGCTAATTATGACAAGGCGATGGAGGCTGTCCAACCTGGCTGGTAATTAGTGGACTTCAAATCACAGTTTTCTTCCCGGAAGCATTTCAAATGACCGCATTAGGTATGTGTCATAGAAAAGGTAATAAGCATCCACGTCTGTCAGCCTCATAGTGGCAGTTACTTTTATTGCGCTGAAATTAATCCCAATTAATTATTCTGACAGCACTAATATATATATATCTTCTGACATATAATATTTGCACCTGTATCGACAGATCTGATTCCCCAGGTTACGATGCCAAATACACGAGCTATAGCTTCATTGATGACTGCACAAAGAAAATAATAATGCCTGATCTGGTTCACATATAGCCTTTTTATTCTGATTTTGCAAGCTGATATAATAAATGTGAATTAAAATAATCTAGATGTGTTTTACTTTGTGTTATTTTCAGGTTTCTGAGACAACAAGTTCTCCTATGATGGAGCCAGTGGTCTTCAGCAGGGGTTTGGACTGTCTTCTGGCCTCTGGTGTTTCTGTAGATGTCGTCACCACCGACCATGTTCCCTCAATAAGGAAAATTATGAGGGAGTCCTACCCTGACCTCAGACATCAAATTGATCCATGGCATGTGGCAAAGGGTATGTTTAGATTTTTTTGAATATTCAAAGCTTGTGTTGAATTAATTATATTCACCTATTGTCACAAAGAAGCGGAAAACACAAAGTTCATTAAAAAAAAAAAACAGAACATATAAGGCTATTGTATTTGGATTACTGTTCAGCCCTGGCTACTATTATTACTATGTTTTTGTGTGTGTGTGTGTGTGTGTGTGTGTGAGCAAGGAAAAATACCCGATAGTCGGAATACAAGTTGTGATTTCATGTTTTTTATGCTCTGAAGTTTTCAAATATTTGTAGAGATTTTTTTTAAATAAAGAATTAAACAATTATGAAGTATTTCCAACACACCCAGTTTTTCTGTAGCTGTCTTTTCTTTATCTGTTACTCAATTAGGACTGAAAAAAGCTAGAGCAGTAGCCAAAAGAAAAGACAACAGGGACCTTGAAGCAAGGATCAAGTCCATTGGAAATCACTTCTGGCGGTCTTGTAGTTCTTCTGGTGGTGATGAAATGGTAACCTGAATAGCATCTTTCATTAAATTTTGAAAATCTTTGTTTAAATCTTATTTCTTAAATGTAATATTTTAAAGTCAATATTTATATCTTTTGCTCTTTTTTTATAAATAAAATTATAGGAATTGAGGAGGAGATGGACATCAATTTTACACCACATTTGAGGCATCCACCGGTGGGAAGGAGTGGAGTACAAATGTTACCATGAAAAGGTTGGTGAAGGAAAGTGCTGCGTTCAATGCCCTGAAGGACATTGTGATGGACAAGACACTTTTGATGGACCTCAAACACATGACCATGTTCAAGCACACAGGTAACTGAATAACTATGAACTGCACAAAAATGATGGATGAAATTCATATTTTGGATGTTGAAGTGAATTTAAATTTTTCCTACAGTCTTGGGAAAAATGTGGATGTAGAAAATTTATCATGTAATATGTGACACTGTAAGATAATTCAACAACATACAACCTGAATTCCGAAATAGTTGGGACAAAGTGTAAATTGTGAATAAAATCAAAATGCAATGACTTTCAGATCACATGAGCAAATATGTTATTTACAATAGAACATAGATAACATTTCTATCCACAAAATGAGCTTATTTCAAATTTTCTGGCTGCAACAGGTCCCAAAAAAGTTGGGACACAGGCAAAAAAGGACTGAAAAAGCAATTAACATATAAGAGATTCAGCTGAAAGAACATTTAGCAAATAATAAAGTTAACTGGCATCAGGTTTGTAACACGATTGGGTATAAAAGGGATGTCTTAGAGAGGCTGAGTCTCTCAGAAGTAACAGATGGCCAGAGGCTCTCCAACCTGCGAAGGCTTGCGTAAAAAATTGTGGAATACTTTAAAAACGATGTTCCTCAACTTCAAATTGCAAAGGTTTTGAAGGTCTTATCATCGACATTGCATAACATCATCAAAAGATTCAGAGAAACTGGAAAAATCTCTGAGCGTAAGGGACAAAGCCAAAGACCTTAACTGGATGCCCGTGATCTTTGGGCGCTCACCGCCATGATTCTGTCATTGAAATCACTAAATGGGCGCAGGAATACTTCAAGAGGAGCTGCTGGATAGCTTACTCGGTTAAGGCACTGCGCTGCAGTGCAGAGGTGACTATCATGTCGCGGGTTCGAGCCCCGGCGTACCCACCGGCAGGGGTCGGCAGCTTTTTCAGAGTAGCGCGCAATTGGCCACCGTGCTACAGGGTTCCAAATTGGGAAGGGACTGCCGGATTTGGGGACACAATAGTAGCTTTGTTCGTTGCTCCAGCGCCTCCTGCTGGCCAGACGGGCGCTCGTCAGGAAGACTCTGGGTTTGTTCATGTCCGGGTATCCTCCGCCCTCATTCTGAACTTGCGAGGATTCAACCAATGAGTGTATAAGAATCAGTGGCTGACGGGCACGTGCTTCGGAGGAGAGTCGGGAACTGTCTTCACTATCCAGAGTTGGCAGCAAGGGGTCGCATACGAGCAAGCTTTGTACATAGTTCATCAATTGGGCATTCCAGATTCAGGTGGGATTGGAGATGCCAAATTTTAAAAATAAAAAAAAAATAAAAAAGGAATACTTCAAGAAACCACTGTCAGTAAACTCAGCCTGCCGTGCCATCCACAGATGCCACCTAAAACTCCATTATGCAAAAAGGAAGCAATTGTTGAGCATGATCCAGAAGCACTGCCATGTTCTGTGGGCCAAGAATCATTTAAAATGGACTGTAGCAAAGTGGTAAAGTGTCCTGTGGTCAGTAGAGTCCAAATTTGACATTCTCGTTGCAAATTATGGGCGTTGTGTCTTCCGGGCTAAAGAGGAGAAAGACCACCCCTCCTGTTATCAGCGTTCAGTTCAAAAGCCAGCATCTCTGATGGTATAGGGATGCATTGGTGCCTATGGTACGGGATACTTGCATGCATTAAAAAGCACCATGATAAAGGGTGAATAAAGGTTTTAGAGGAACATATGCTCCCCTCCAGATGACATCTATTCCAGGGAAGGGCTTGTGTTTTTCAGCAGGACTATGCAAAACCACATACTGCAGCTATTACAACAGCTTGGCTTCGTAGTAGAAGAGTCCGTTTTCTGAACTGGCCTGCCTGCAGTCTTGATCTTTCACCAATTGAGACATTTGGCGCAAAATTAACTGAAAAATTAGTCAAAAGAGACCAAAATCTCTCCAGCAGCTGGAAGCCTGTATTAAATAAGAGGGGGATCAAATTCCAATGGCTAAACTCAAGAAAATTGTCTCCTTGATGCCCAGACACCTCCACTCTTTGTTAAATAGAAGAGGGCATGCTACATCATGGTAAACAGGCCCCTGTTCCAACTTTTTTGAGACCCGTAGCAGCCATCAAATTTGAGCTGGCCTCATTTTGTAGATAAAGGTGTAAAATTTCTCAGTACCAACATTTGCTATGTTATCTCAGTTCTATTGTGAATAAAACACTGGCTGGTGTGATTTGAAAGTCATTGCGTTTTGATTTTATTCACAATTTACACTTTGTCCCAACTATTTTGGGATTGGGGTTGTATTTTGGGTTACTTCTGTAATTTCAGGAGAGCTGGAGGTTTACCAAAGCTCAATGATCAAGTATGCAGAGAAAAGGAGACACTTCAAGTACTCCACTATGCGGGCTAGAACTTAGCTCAGTGTCATCAACCATAACTACAATGTCGGCCGGAAACATGGTACTACTCAGGATGGTAAACTGGAAAAAATAACCATTTGAGTGAAACAGGCTAGAAAATCTTGAATATTTACCTTATATTTTCCTTTTTTCAGTTATATCTCAGTGATTCAGTACATTTTGTGTTATCAATATCATGTTTAGTTGTATAGTAATATGACAAATATCCCTTTTCTTCATCAGGTTCTGAGAGATACAGTGTAAACCACTCCAAACTGTCAAATCAGTAGATGGTCAGAAAAATCTATGAGCCAACAAGTCAGGACTTCAGGAGTGATCTTGAAAAGTGTTTTCGACAGCGCAGAGAGATCAGTAGCTTCGGATCAAGACAGCAGCAAACATACCAGCCCATATTGCAGTGACCCCAATGCCAACTCAAGAGACTCTGGTGGAACAACACCAAACACATTTCAAGAGCTGAGCAGCATCAAACATATGAATAAACTAATACAAGCATTTTGAAATAAATCATTATTTTTGAAAATATGCATGTCACATTTTTAATTTTTAGATTTTATGATGAAGACATGAAAACACATTGATGTATGTGAATGTGATGATTCTGCCCTGTGTGTTGTCTTGTGCTTATTTGTGCGTGTGCCATACGTTTTATTTTTCAGCTTCCATTTCGGCCATCTGATGATCCACTCCCTCTCTGCCAAACTCCAGTGATGTTGCGTGACAGGCTTCAGCATGCCTGCGTCTCGTTGTCCAATCATGTTTCCTCCTTCGGTTTCAGCTCTGGTATTTCATTCATTGCTTCCACATGTGTTTAATTCTGAGTCTCGCGAAACTCTGAGTGAATGCGTTTTCTGATAGGATAATTACTAAACCATACTGACCAGCACTTACAGCGTCCTCCATAATTATTGGCACTCCTGGTAAAGATGTGTTCTTTAGCTGCTAATAAATTCAGCTTTTTTCAAAATAATATAGGACCACAAGGAAAAACAGAGGAAAATCCGACCTTTAATACAAGTGCATTTATTCAGTGGGAAACAAATCCCACATTAAGAAATAATTCTTTAACATCAAATCATGTGTGCCACAATTATTAACATCCCTGATGTTAATACTTCGCACAACCCCCTTCAGCCAACAAAACAGCACCTTATCTTCTCCTATAATGTTTCACAAGATGGGAGAATACAGAAAGAGGGATCTTCGACCATTCATCTTTGCACAATCTCTCTAAATCATCCGGCGACCTGGGTCCTCTCCTCTGTACTCTCCTCTTCAGCTCACTCCACAGGTTTTCAATGGGGTTGAGGTCTGGGGACTGAGATAGCCATGGGAGGAGCTTGATTCTGTGTCTGGTGGACCATTTCTGTGTAGATTTGGCCACATTTTTAGGGTCATTATCTTGCTGAAAGACCCAGTGACGACCCATCTTCAGCTGTCGGACAGAGGCCAGCAGATTTTGATTTAAATTGTCCTGGTATTTCAAAGCGTTCATGATGCCATGCACCTTTACAGGGTTCCCAGGGCCTCTGGAAGAGAAACAGGCCCACAGCATCACCGTTCCTCCCCCATACTTCACAGTGGGCATGAGGTGCTTTTCTGCATACTCATCTTTTGTGTTCCGCCAGACCCACTTAGAGTGTTTGTTGCCAAAAAGCTCTATCTTGGCCTCATCTGACCAAAGCACACGGTCTTAGTTGAAGTCCCAGTCCCACTTAGTGAACCCCAGGCGTTTGCGTTTGTGATTGTGAGTGAGAAAAGGTTTTTTCTGTGCATGGCTCCCAAACAGCTTGTTGGCATGTAGATAGCGCCTGATGGTTGTGTTGGAGACTTTATGACCCCAAGATGCTACCACTTGTTGCAATTCTTTAACAGTGAGCTTTGGAGAACTTTTTTATTTCTCTTACCATCCTCCTCACTGTGCGTGGTGGCAAAATAACCTTACGTCCTCATCCAGGCTTGTTTACCACTGTTCCAGTTGTTTTACACTTCTTAAATATTCCTCGGACAATAGATACGGGCAGGTGCAGGCGAGTGGCAATTTTCTTGTAGCCATCGCCTGATTTGTGAAGGTCGACACACATCTGCCTTACTTGAATGGTGTGTTCCTTTGTCTTTCCCATGTTGAAGAGTGTATAAGAGAAATGGCCTCTGTGTCACGTCATATTTATACCCCAGGGAAACTGGGAATGATAATTTACTAATTAAATGTTCCTAGATACTCAGATCAACTTTGTTAACTACTGTAGAAATGACATAAATACTTCAATCACAATTAATTCCTAGGAATTGTTACGGGTGCCAATAATTGTGGAACAGGTGATTTTATGAAAAATAATTATTTCTTAGTCAGGGATTCTTTTTTCCCCTTAAAATTCACTTGAGTTAAAGGTTACATTTTTCCACAATTTTCAGAGTGAGAGTATGCTTCTGCAATAAAAATTTAATTTACTTTAAGGCTTTTTACACATCTTAACCTGGGGTGCCAATAATTATTGAGGGCGCTGTATTTGAGGGTGATTGTAAATATTTTGTCACGTAGTATTAACCTTAATTAGCTAACTAGCGAGTGCGTGTGTTCCTAGCTTCAGTATTTCTGCCTAAGCTTTCCCTGATTAACTGCGTTTTAAAGCTGTGCTTTCCTTCATTTCTTTCGAGGTGCTTTTTACTTGTCACATTTAGATTTCCTTAATCTAAACTGTCTATTTTGATTGATAGTCTCAGCGTCATGTCTTGAGTCATTATTGTTAACCCGGTTCTCGTGTAATTGTTTATTAAACCCATGTGTTTCTGTTTCCAGTGGGGATTGCATTCCGAGTCCCCGCCTCCTCTTGTGACTATATGATGGCCCCTCCCATCTCAGCCACATAGACGGAACTTTGCTAGACTCAGCTCTGCATGGTTAAATCTCAGCTCCTTCTGCCTTCCGAGTGTTTCCTTTGTATGGTTCCCGAGTCTTGTATTTTGCTGCACCCACGTGTTGTCTGCCCCTTGTTTAAGTCTCCCAATGTGTCCGTCAGTCTAGTTAGGTCCAGTTTTTGTTTTTCTAGTTTAGCCACTCTTGTAGTGTGTACTTCTGTTTCCCTCCTGCCTTGGGCAGTATACGTTAGCTTTCCCTTTTGTTCAGTGCATATGTACGGTGTTTTATTTCTGGCATGTCTGCCAATTTCTCCTAGTGTTTTGTGTTCAGTAACACTACTGGAACCTGCATCTTGTGTTCCCCTGACCTCTTCTTCCGGACATGTTAGACTTTATTTAAATCTTAAACAAGATTTAGCGTGCCTACTGATTCTTTGAAGCCAATATACTGCCTGTCTGGGGATGGGTATGCATGTCTTATTGAAGTAGCTACACATGATGGCAAAACTTTCCTATTGCCTTTTCCAAGCTGTTGTCCTCTCAGTGCCCACGTCAGTACAATACAGTAAGCAACTAGCCTGAAATAGAAAAAAGGACACAAATTTTTTACATTAAAAATGAAAATCCACAGGGATTGTGATGTTTAGATATAAAACAGAGCTATAGGGAAACGTTCTTGTGATGGGTGCATTATGATCCGTACACTGTCCACAGTAGGCTACATTTCATCGTGTGTTTGGATTTTGAAAATATCAGTAAATGCAGTAAACTGCATGAATGTGAATCTGTTATAAAGTGGAAAACTACAGGTCAAATGTGGTATTTCACAGCAATGGGTGGGCTTGTATGACAAATAATTTCAGTGTATTTTTCCACTTCAATAGCTGACTCATTTTTTTTATTGGGTGAGAGTATCGTGCTGACTGTAGCTTGTACAGTTACCAGCCATTAGAGGAAGAAGGCGTCAGTCATTAGCTTACCTGGATGACAAATTTCCATTCGGCCCTTCTGGGCGGCGTCTCTTTTTTCCAGTTTTTCTTCGGAAAGTGGAAGAAAGTGTGCAACACACAGGCATTTAGTAAGGCAGGAAATTGTGGATGGAATGTAATGCAGACTGCAGGCGTCTGTGAGTCGCTATCCTCTGATTCAGTAATGTCCTGAAGAAGTGTCGCAACTAAGTCCCAGTCATGACAACAGTAGCTCTCTGAATGGGTTGGCATGGTTTCACATTTTCCACGCCTACACCACCAGGTTACTCTAGAAGTCTCCCGCTCTAAACTTTCAAATGAAGTTTCCCTGCTCTCTCTTTCAGCCTGCTGACTCTTCATCTGTAGAAGTTCTTCTTCAGTGTACTCCGGTTCATACAAAAATCCTCTCGTATCCACAATGAACGGCACATCATCATCACTCGTGTCAAAATTGCTCATATTCTCTTTGTTTTAGTTTGATGTGGTGTTATTCAGACCCACACAGTTGATCGGCGGATGTGTAAACAGTGAGCAGTGTGCGGAGGCGGAAGGATACAGAAGGACAAAAGCTGCACTATAAATTAGTGCCTGATATGGAGGGGTTTTTTTGAGAAATGAAGTGCATTTTAGGTTTTCGGTACAGAGCTCAGGGGAGCCAACATATTTTTTTGGCCCATTTTTACATAAAACTCATTAATTTACCTGGACAAAACGTTCCCGTCAGCAGCCACAATGCGCCGGCTCTCTCTGAGCTCGTAATTAAAACAGACGCAAATTACACGTACATCACTGGAGGCTAATGCCCAAGCACCTCATTGGGCCCAACTACAAAAATCATGGAATATCCCTTTAATAAACCGGTGAGTTAGAGGGCTTGAGGCATGGCCTTACAAGGGATAGCAACAGAAGCGTTTTAGAAATATAATGGGTCTTAAGTCTATACAAAGACAACATGCACATCCATTATATTTGACATATTTGAATACGAGGTATCTCTAGTATTATTTTGTCATTTTACTGTCCCAAACATTTTTTGACGATTTCCCAAAACTCCAATTTTTTCTTTTTTTAATGTTATTTTTCATGTTAGTACTAATAGTTGACTGTAAGGGAAAACTAAGCTGGATATCCTTCTCATTTTTTGTAAATGGTTTGTTCTTTACCGTTTTCTGGTGACAGTATACAGCAATATCCATGGTCTCCTTACATAAATCTTAACATTAGAGTATAATCAGTAAATTTTAACTTCAAAAATAATGTAGCAAATGCATGTTGTTTTGATGGTTTGTTTGGCAACTTCATATCAGAGAAATAAGTAGACCTAACCATTTGATCATTCATATTAACAGGTGTATTTGTTGACCATTGTTAACGGTTGTTCATCCATGGCTTAATAAATTATCAGCATCCCATGTGATTTTTAGAGTATTAATCCATTAGCCCAAACAGTGTGAAGTACCTCATTTAAAATAGTAAAAATAGAACTGTATAAACCTAAAACTTGAGACTTCTTGCATAACTAGAGGCCAGTGGACCACTGTTGGTCAACTGGGGGCAGATCTGCAATTTAGCATAGGTTTGAGGGTGGTCTATGGGCGGGTTACCGACCAAAAGCCTACTGTTTTGCTAATTTTGTTCAAAACCTATTTTAAATCATGTATTTGTTCTTTATAATTAATTTTCATAATTAATGTTATTCTCTTAATATTCAGGGAAGGTTGAAATATAATGGTACATGGTGGTCCAACAGAGGGTCAGAAGTTGTGGTCCAATATGTGGAAATATGATTTTGCTATATGGGCTTTTGCTCTCAATTTAGTCCTCTCCACTTTGTCAATATCTCTTGGACATGGTAATACAGTAAAATGCATAAATGGGGGGGGGGGTCATGAATGTGAAAAAGGAGAAATAAATCAGAAATTTACTTAGGCTGCACTATCATCAGTGGCAAACATGTGTGGTTTGTTTTATAAAGGCTATCAAATAGAAAACCTGGGTATTCTGGCAAAATGCATAAATATTCAAAGCCCATGCAGTTCCACTGCTTGGGCAGATGCACTCTGGTGCTTCTACACTGGCCTGACTGAGCAGCATTGCATGCTAGGCTTAAGTCATATACCCACTCCCCTCTCTTTCATTGTTACTTCAACTAGTGTGAATCTCGCTCCCAAGGCATAAACTAAGTGGCTTGCTGGCATATGGTGTATCCTCCATTTGAACGCTAAAAGCTGGATATTGTTTTTGAGCAGCAGATGCTGATGAGCACAAATCGCACAGCTGACTCCGTGGAACAGCTGGGAACGGTGTGTGACCTACATACAGGGACGTAGCCCTCTACGCATTCTAATCAAATGGGGACACGGTTTTATGTTTGGTCCCTCTTTTGTTTCTCATTATGCTTATGGGTAAGGATTCATCAGACATTCTGAAATTACACATTATTTTACATGGAGAAATACATATGGGTTTCCAGATGAGAGCAAAGCTTGGTAGCTGCTCATAGCAAAAAATATCGGAGCATTGTGACCTGTAATTTTTTTTTTATTCTGCCCTCAGTTTTTTTGTAATGTGAAGAAAATAGGAAAATTAAAACTGGGAAGTTTCCACTCATAACTAATTTCCCAAAGGCGACGGTGCCTGATGGGTAAAAATGGACAAATGAAGACAATTTGGAGATTTTAATAAGGATGCCAAAGCCATTATCCACTCCACTTTTGACAAATGTAGTGGCATCCTTGAAGCAGATGCGACCTTGTGTTTAGATTGGTAATGTGGAAGGGTATCCATCGCAGTCTCAGAATGTATATTAGACACTAATTAAACAGTCATCATGTATACTTATCAATTCATTTAAGGTAAAAAAAAATCTGGCTTGGTGTCATCAAATGTAAAAACTAATTATTTAATTCAACATTCTAAATAAATATTACCTATTTGTGTCTTAACTATGACTCAATAATAAAGTCCTCGATAAAAGACAGGTCAGCCATCACACTAATTTGCCCATATAAATAACAATTGCTCATCTTAAGACTAGGGCCAGTAACTGCTTTTTAATTTCTAGCAATAGTGATATTTATAGATGTAGCAGACATAGCATTAGGACCCTGGGCTGAGCGGGAGAGGATAAAGAGGGCGTGAGCTAATGGCAACTTGATGCCATTCTTTTTGAGTAGATCGGGAGAGTAACAGCTCGCATTTGTGATTGCCCTAATAGGCGTGTGTGGCTTTTAAGTTTTGAGTTCTACTGAGAACAGTCTGCCACAGCCACGTGTATGCTGCCAAACAGTTTGCGCGACTGTGGATTGCGGTAGTGGAAGAGGCAACTGCAGGTTGCTAATTAGCTTGCCACTGTTATTCCCGGGGTTTTACCTAGTGTTTTTCCCACTGTTTTTCCCATCGGTTTACTATTTTCCCATAGTTTTTCCCATAGCTTTTCCCCATATTGTCCTGTTTTGCTGGTTTGGAAGAAGCGTCAAATTGTAGGAACATGCTGGGCCTATGGCGAAGTGGGGATACATGTGCCAGCCCATTGCTGACGTATTTTCTTCAAATTGCCTTAGTGGGGGAGTGGTTTGGTAGAACTGGTGCTTCTTGTATAGGGCCGTATGGAAGTGAACCTAATCATTAGTTTCTTTCAAGTGCTTTGATTGGTGTATCAGCCTATTGATTATGAGGCATCATTACTTGGGGCCTGTATTAGTTTCTTCCAATTGTTAAGATCAATGTAATTGTTACCTGCTGGCAAGTAGGCTGTGGTGTTGCTGGTCTTTGTGTTAGTCTCTTCAAATTGTCTAGATTGGCAGAGTGGCGCATAGCTGCCTTATTGGTATTATACCGGTCATGGGCTTATGCATCAGTTTCTTTAAATTATACCGCTGGTGAGCTAATGGTTGGGCCCTTAAATATTGTGCTGTTATCATTATTAGCTGCTTGTAATAACTCTGACTCGCAGACTGGGCGCAGCGTGTGTGATTAGCTTGTGTTTCACGTTATATATTGGTTGTGATTTTTTATGGATTTTAAGGTAAAAGGATTTTTGGCCAAGGGTCAGCAGGTTTTCAATCCAACCACCATAAAAATTTAATTGGTTTGGTTCAGAGCTCACAGGCAGTCCAATGGCTTAAGCTCACGGTACCAGTAGTGTTTTTCATGCAGACCCTTGATCAGATTTTCTCCAAACACTCAATTCACCTGTGCTGCGTGAGCGGAGACCTCTGATCCTCGCTCAGTTTTAAAAATCAACTTCTGTCAAGATTGACTGCTCTGGCTGGTGATGTTTTTCTGACTGATGTTTACACAGTGTCAGACTGCATGTTGGGCTGCGGAATGAAAAGCATCCATTTTAAAGTTGGTATTTCTACAGCCAAGTGATTACATTTCTTAGATATTTCAGTAAAAATTTCAGACTTTTTTTCAGCATGTCCACAGGGTCAAAATCGCTGGGGCATACAAGCAATTTTTGACAACTTTTTATCTTTGGCCTATTTAAGACATTCATAATTTTGTAAATAAATGCAATGAGCACTAGTGGATGACTCTGAACACAGAACTTCACCTTCTCTGTAGATACCAGCAATATCACATCCTTAGGATGAATTATACACTTGCGGATGCCCCGTCACTTGGGGGAAAACAAAAGTCAGCCTGGTCAGAGTTGATCAGGGCCTTGACAGGGATCTGTTTGTCTCCCCGGGTAAGTAACACAGGAACTAGAGTGAAGTTGTCCCTGTCAACAGCTCTCTGCAGGTAGCATGGTTGTCGAACAGGGTAGTCAGCAATAAAATAACTAGTTTCCCCACAATAACAGCAAAGGTCTCCATCATGGTGGCACTGTTACTCCTGCGCTGACAACCAGCCCTGGTGAACCGGAACCTCTGGGGAGTGGGCACGCATGAAGATCGGTCTGTCCTGACATTTTTCTTGCAGCCGGGTTTTAACTGACATGGCTAGGTCCATAAGTCCATTAAGGTCCTGGGAAGGTCGCAGGTGGCCTTCATCCTGGACATTATCCGCAAGCCCAAACAAGAAGGCAGCAAACGAGTCTTCTTGAATCTACCTTGCTGTGGCAATGAGCCTCTAGAACTCAATTTTGAATTGCTAACTGGTTGTCATTCCTGGAGCAGTTGTAGAACATGCCGAGTTGCAGAATAGCCCACTGAAGTCCAGTTGTAAACCCTCTGCACTGATGGGCTGAAGGAACGTGGAGCCAAGTCTTCGGCCTCCCAGCAGGCAGTTCCCGCTTTCTTCGTCAGACAGCAGGCTGATGAAGCAAGCTACCCTGGATCTCTCTCAACAGGAACAAGGCAGGTTGGAGATCCAAGATAAGGCAGCACTATGACAGGAATGCATGGCCGGCACAACACTTGGGAGTTATCTATTTTTTTTATACCCCCATACCTTCCTGTTCCTACAATATTGGACGGTATTTGTATTAAAGCTGCTGTAAGTGATTTTTTTATTTTTAAAAAAGCGTTTAATAGCTCCACCTTCTGACAGGGATCATTTATTTAGAGTATCTGGCCGATAACAAAGGTCTCTCAGCTACTGTCTTCTGCAATACAGCAGCATATAAAATTCTGGAGTTACCGACTGCCTCTATCCAATTAGGTGAGAGAACACCATGAAAACTTGTTTCTCACTGCTTGTGAACCGGCAGAGCTGAATAGTGCAGCATCTGCCGGAAATTAAAAAAATCAAAAAGAATCTGTATTGTTGGCTATAGCAGAACAGATGAAGCTTCTGATCCCAGCGCTACAGGAGACAGCGTACACAATTAAACAGCCAAAGCGCCAATTACAGTAGGGGGAGAAATAGAATTGAGGAGGGAAAAAGCGTGAAGATTTATATCGGCGCCGCTTTCAATGGGTAAGGCTGAAAGAATCAAAGAGTTTAAAAAGCAATACTCAGCTAGCCTTGCTGCTACTGGACAGGTAAGCAGTGTTTTACTCTGTTGTACTTATGCAGTTTTATCAGTCTCGGAAAGTCCTGACATTTTTAATCCTGCTAATGTCACCGTCATCCTTTGTGGCTCACTACAGCTTGCTTAGCTGTGCAACGATAGTATGTGAGGCTATAAGACATCAGCTACTTTTAGCTAATAGCTTCTAAAAGCCATTCATACTGAAGTTTTTGCATGGATGCAATGTGTCGTTGGTCCATATTTTCAGTGTGTCTTTCACACGACAATCATTGACAGTTTTTGTTATGTACTTGCTTCAGGGAAGCAGCACATTCTATTCTCTTACTTTTTCTTCTTCTGCCTAAATTTAGCTGACTAACTCCTCCAACACCATTTAAGCTGTTGATTTTGTTCTAACTTTAAAAAATTCAGCTTGTTTTGAATTACATTGCATCTGTACAGATTTTTAGATTTTTTTTTGTTTGAGAGATGTTTAATTTTAAATGTGATTTTTTTGTGGTCCAATTAAATCAAGCCATTTTTGTGCAGATTCAGTAGATTCAACTATTTCTGCTATTGTTTCTTTACTCTGTTATACTTCAATGTAGTTTCCAGTCACCTCCATCTTGAGACTCATAATAAGTTGATTGACGAGCACGAATGAATAGATTGCAATCTGTTCCCTCTATCCTTCCTATTAATTTGTGCTCGTCAATCAACTTATCGTGACTTTAAAGATGGAGGTGACTGGAAACTGCATCGAGGTACTGTTATGGCCCCAATTTGTTATTACATTTATAACACAACAGCAACAGCAAGGGATGACAAACACAGTTTTAACAACTAAAACACATTTAATTTTTAACAAAGACAAAGACTAATAACAACCTACAACTAAAGACCAAGATTGATAAATAAGAAAAAACAGAAATAATTACAGTCCCTTTTTTGGTGGGGTGGCTTGGTGATGTCCTGGATGAAGAAAATGCTCAAACACAGGCAAAGAAATCCACAAAAGAAACGTCACAGGTCTTGAACAGAATGGCAGGTCTGGTCATCTTCTTGCAATTTCTCCTACTACTTTACTGTCTCAATTCTTCTCCTTATATACTCTTTTGCAGACCCCACCCACATTTAGACCTCTTTTTTTTAATTTTCTGAGACTTGCCCCAGACATGTCCAGGACATGTCTAAACATGACTCCAGTCTGAGCTGAACAAAAAAGGTAAATACTGCCATCTAGTGGCCTATATTCACATTACACCTCCATTCCAAAAGGGAAAAATTTTGACTCATAAAGGCTAAATTTTTCTTTTCAATACAAAATGGTTAAGTGAACACTTGTCTATATATACATATCATACAATATTCAAACACATGATATACACATTCAAACACGGGATAAGCAATCAGCGATTACATTGTCTGTACCCTTCACATGCTTAATTTCCAAGTCAAACTCCTGGAAAATCAAACTCCAATTCAACAATCTCCGATTCTTGTTTTTCATCTTACTCAAAAACATTAACGGATTGTGGTCAGTGTACACAATCATTGGCTTTTGTCCTGTACAAACATAAACCTCAAAGTGTTGTAAAGAAAAGACCAGAGCCAACAGTTCCTTCTCTATTGTGGAATAGTTCCTTTGGTGGCGATTGAACTTCCTGGAGAAGTATGCCACGGGATGCTCAATGTCATCAGAGTCACTTCTCTGTAGGAGCACAGATCCACAAGCTTGGTCGCTAACATCGACCGCGATGGAGAACGGTTTGTTGAAGTCAGGAGATTTGAGCACGGGGAAGTGACACAGCAGAGACTTCAGGCGATCGAAGGCTCTCTGGCATGCATCATCCCAAGTGAACTTTACGCCTTTCTTCAGTTGGTTAGTTAGACTGAGAGCAATCTCAGCAAAGTTCTTGCAGAACTTGCCATCGTACCCGATCATTCCAAGAAAGCGGCGCAAAGCTTTTTTTTTGTCAGGAACTGGAAAGTCCATGATGGCTTGGACTTTAGCATTTATGGGTGCCACCTTACCCTGGCCTATGACGTAGCCAAGATAGGTGACAGTAGCACAACCAAAGTCACTCTTGTTCAGGTTAACAGTCAGGTTAGCCTGGGTCAGGAGCTGGAACAACGTCTCTACATCTTTTAGATGTTCTTCCCAGGAGTCACTCCATGTGATCAGGTCATCGATGTATGCACCCGTGTGTGGCAATCCGGCGATTGTAGACTGTATCATCCTTTGGAACGTGGCTGGGGCATTTTTCATGCCAAAGGGTAGGACTTCATACTGGTACAATCCAGATGGTGTGGCAAAAGCAGAGATGCTCTTGGCCCTCTCAGTTAAAGGCGCACACCAATAACCCTTCAATAAATCAATCTTGGTCAGAAACTTTGCTTGCCCTACACTATCAATACAATCATCAATCCTAGGTATTGGAAACACATCAGTTCTAGTTACAGCATTGACTTTGCGATAATCTGTACAGAATCTAGTACTTCCATCAGGTTTTGGAACTAGCACACAGGGTGAACTCCAATCGGAGTTGGAGGGTCTGATAATATCATGTTTTAACATGTACTCAACCTCTTTCTCAGCAATCTTTCTCTTTTCAGGATTCATCCGGTATGGATGCTGTTTTATTGGTTTGGCATCACCAACATCTACATCATGAGAGGCTATAGTAACTCTCTTTGGAACATCAGGAAACAAATCCTCATATTTCTTGATCAACCTTTCAAACTGATCTCTCTGTGAGGGTTCTAAGTGCTGGAGTTTTACATCAAGATTTTGCAACACTTCAGTGTTTGACAATTTACATGAAAGAACTTCAGCTTTAATTCTTGGTTCATCATCTTGAAACTCCCCCTCATCTTCACACGTTTCGACCATTGGAGAATCTGAAGTGACAGCTGCAATCCTAGCATTTCTGTCATGATAAGGCTTTAGCATGTTAATATGACACAATTGTTTTGGTTTTCTCCTATCTGGAGTCTTCACAATGTAATTGAGATCATTGAGTTTTGTCAGAATTTCATAAGGACCATGAAATCTAGCCTGCAATGGATTGGACTGCAAGGGAAACAACACAAGGACCTTGTCTCCTGGTTTAAACTCACGGCTTCTAGCCTTATGATCATACCAAGTTTTCATTTTTCCCTGACTTGATTTCAAGTTCTCTTTGGCAAGGTCACAAGCTGCACGCAAACTTTCCTTGAACTTGCTAACATAGTCTAACAGACTGATTTGCGGCTCTTCCTCTTGCCATTGTTCACTCAATAATAGCAAAGGTCCTCTCACTTCATGACCAAACACTAGCTCAAATGGACTGAATCCAGTAGACTCCTGCACTGCTTCTCTAGCTGCAAACAACAGCAAATGAACCCCTTCATCCCAGTCTTTCTCATGGTCATAACAATAAGTCCTCATCATTGTCACGAGAGTGGAATGAAACCGCTCTAAGGCACCCTGACTTTCTGGATGATAGGCACTAGAAAGAATCTGTTTTGCACCTAGTTCATACACAACCTGCTGAAACAATCCTGAAGTGAAATTGCTACCTTGGTCTGACTGAATTTCCCTGGGAAGGCCAAACAACGTGAAGAACTTTATCAAAGCCTTCGAGATTGCAGTTGCCTTGATGTTACGTAGAGGTATGGCTTCGGGGAATCTGGTAGATGCACACATGATTGTCAACAAGTACTGATTTCCAGATCTAGTCTTGGGTAATGGACCAACGCAATCAACAATGACCTTAGAGAATGGCTCCCCAAATGCTGGGATAGGCTGCAATGGAGCTACAGGTGGGTCTAACTGGTGTTTTCCAACTACCTGACAAGTGTGACAGGTTTTGCAAAAGTTGGAAACGTCTTTCCGAAGCCCAGGCCAAAATAAGTGTTTCATGATCTTATCAACAGTCTTGTTAACACCAAGATGACCTCCTAAAGGTAAACTATGAGCCATTGTTAAGATCTCATTCCTATAGACCTTCGGAACAACAATTTGCCTGACCACTGCCCAATCTGCATTGGCAGGGATATCAGGAGGGCGCCACTTCCGCATCAACAGACCATCCTTGAGATAATACCCAACTGGAACTGCATCTATTTCTTTTTCAGGAAGGGCTCTCCTCTTTAGTACACCAATTTCAGGATCATTAGTTTGCTCCTCAATCAACCGCTTTCTGGACAGAGACAAGTCTCCAGACACATCAGAATCACCAGACCCATCCGGCTGGCTGAATAGAGAACTGATAAAAGTATCTGATAAGTCCTCAAACGGAGAAACCATAGTAGGCCAATCAGAGTCATGAGGCGAACCACCTGAGTCCTGACTATTCAATGTACTGGACGGCACCACAACATCATCTTCTTTAGCCTTCTTGGCCATAGCACGAGTCACTGCGCAAGAAGGATACAGAGATGGGTCCTCATCCCCACTTTCAGTGCTCGGCTGTGAAGTAAGATGTACAGGGGGAACTACTTTGCCCCCAGCCAGGTCATTGCCTAGCAACAGAGAAACACCCTTTATAGGTAGACTTGACATAAGTCCCACCTTTACCTGTCCTGTAACTAAATCTGACTTCAAGAATATAGAGCGCAGGGGTACAGATACAGTCCTCCCTTCAATACCTTGTACAAGTATGAAATCCCCTGAAGCGGTCTCATCACGTAACTCCAAGGAGTCCATCAACAAAAGTGACTGAGAAGCTCCGGTATCCCTTAGGATATATATGGGGACAGGAGTAGTATGCTCATTCAGAGCCACAAATCCCTCTGACACAAATGGAAGAAATTCCTCCCTCACAAAGTCAGCTGTATTAGGCTTTTTAGCCCCACAAGAAGCAGGCAATTTAGCAGATTGGTTATCTACTACAGGGGTTTCTAACCTTGTTTTCACAAAGGCATTTGGTTTGGTATCCTTTTCTTTTTCTTTCTTAGCTTTAAGGAACCAACAGTTAGTTGTAACATGACCAGATTTCTTGCAATAACTGCAAACTAGACCACTTTTGTCACTGTCAGCTTTTCACACCTTGATCAGACCTGTTACTGGATTTCTGAGCACCATCACCAGATTTGTCTTTGTCTTTGGGTGAGGAATCTTGGGTATCACCGTAACCCTTTTTCTGAAATTGGGACCATTTATTGTTACTGCTAGACTGAAATTTGGACTTATGAGTGAGAACATATTCATCTGCAAATTTGGCAGCTGATTGCAAGTTCAGTGCTTGCTTCTCATTAAGGTAGGTCTTAACATCATCCTTAACACAGTTCTTGAATTCTTCAACTAACACCATCTCTTTTAGTGAGTTGAAATCATCCTTGACCTCCATAGAAGTACACCAGCGCTCAAAGCAAACCTGCTTCTCATTAGCAAATTCAACATAAGTCTGATTTTCAGATTTCTTCAGACCTCTGAATTTCTGTCGGTAAGCCTCTGGAACCAACTCATAAGCTCTCAAAATAACCTTTTTGACAACCTCATAATCAGAGGAATCATCTGCAGACAAAGCCGAATAGGCTTGTTGAGCTTTACCCTTGAGGACAGTTTGCAACATCAGAGGCCAGTGTTCCTTTGGCCACTGGCAACTCTTTGCTACCTTTTCAAAACACTGGAAATAGTTGTCAACATCCTTTTCTGAGAATGGAGGCACCAGTTTTACCTCCTGACTGGCACAAAATTTATTTTTAGTTTCAATTTTAATTTTTAGTTGCTCCATTTGGAGTCTTTCTTCTCTATCGAATTTCTCTAATTCAAAATCTCTCTGTCTCTGTCTCTCTCTTTCTGCTCTTTCCTCTTTCTCTCTCTCAAATTCTCTTTGTTTTTCTTCTCTTGCTAATTTTTCTAACTCAAACTGCCTTTATTTTTCTTTTTCTTCCCTCTCAAATTCTCTTTGTTTTTCTTTTTTCTCCCTTTCTTTTTCTCTTTCCTCCCTTTCAATCTCTAGCATTTTTAATTTAAGTTCCATTTCTATATTTGGATTTTCCACTGGAAACTGTTCCAGATCTCCTGGTGCAAACACATTTTCATCAATGTAATATTCAACTATCTCTCTAGCCAGTCTTGCTTTTCGCATGGCTGGTTTTACCTCTGTCAGCTCCAACTGTCTGCAAATTTCTAGCAGTTCTGTCTTTTTAAAAGACTTCAAAACCCCTACGGTTGGTGATGCCAAGAAATCATCCATTGCTGTTGTCAATATATATCTAGGAAAATTCACAAAAACAATTTCACAATTTGGAATGTTAGATTTTCAATAAATTACTCACACAATGGTCTATCCCGGACCTTGAGCCCCCAATTTGTTATGGCCCCAATTTGTTATTACATTTATAACACAACAGCAACAGCAACAGCAAGGGATGACAAACACAGTTTTTAACAACTAAAACACATTTAATTTTTTAACAAAGACAAAGACTAATAACAACCTACAACTAAAGACCAAGATTGATAAATAAGAAAAAACAGAAATAATTACAGTCCCTTTTTTGGTGGGGTGGCTTGGTGATGTCCTGGATGAAGAAAATGCTCAAACACAGGCAAAGAAATCCACAAAAGAAACGTCACAGGTCTTGAACAGAATGGCAGGTCTGGTCATCTTCTTGCAATTTCTCCTACTACTTTACTGTCTCAATTCTTCTCCTTATATACTCTTTTGCAGACCCCACCCACATTTAGACCTCTTTTTTTTAATTTTCTGAGACTTGCCCCAGACATGTCCAGGACATGTCTAAACATGACTCCAGTCTGAGCTTAACAAAAAAGGTAAATACTGCCATCTAGTGGCCTATATTCACATTACAGTACTGTTGGCATAAATTGTATTTTTTAATAAACTACCGGTGCATTTTCAAAGTTCTCAGTGCCTCGTTTTAAATGTCAGGGCCCTTGGAATTCTGTCAATGAAGTGTGAAGCTACTTTGAGCCTTGATAATGATGAAAAAAATAGCGATTTCTTTGCATGGCAACGCCATGCCCGATTCACAACCATTTTAAGCCTGTTGGGAGCTGCGGCTAAAAATCAATTTATTTCAAAAAGGTGCGTGCGTACGGAGGTAGGGTATTCGACAATAGTTAGTACTCATTATAATGTTTCAATACACCCTAAGTCAATTTCACACCGGAATTCTCCTTTAAACTTGCTCGAACTCCCACAGTTTTCACTCCACATAATTATTTTTATATTCAAGTTGTAGGAAAAGCTGTGCTGGTTCTGAAAATGTAACTATACAAGCAATCGGACTGACGGTTTTGGCAGTATGAGCAGAAAAGCGACGGGAGGACTAACCGAGATTCCATTAACTCATATTAAATGAGAAAAGAAAATGCTGGTTGGAAAGCTGAAAGACACAGTCATATAACTTGCTCATGTTCCCACATTTTTGGCACTACACGCATAATTTAAACATAGTTTGTTCAGCAGACTCTCCTCTTCAGTATAGTACCCTTATTTCCTATATTGGACTTGCTATCTTAGAGGTAGCTGAAGTAGTATGTAAGAGACGCGTAAGCTAAAATCTCCGTTGGTGCAAATGCTTCAGCCAGTGACGCATATGGTTCAGAGTGACTGAGCTAAAATTGTGGCGTTGCGGTTCAATACTGACCTCTGCTGGACTGTTTTTTCCAGGCTTCAGCATTATCGTTTTTCGGATTAAGATTGATACAACTGTTAAGACCAATCTAATTCTCAGAATTTTCGGTATCGTCGTTTGTACGATCACTCAAATCAGGTCCAAGAGAGCACATTGAGCGCATCAAAGACCAGTCTTTTTCCTAGGCGCCTCCATGAGAACATCTTAGAGTTAAAAAAAATTGCAAAGCAGAAAAAAAGTTGCTCGGGGTCCTATTCCAGCATATACAAGCAATTGCTCTCACCAGCTAGATATATTTAAGGTGAAATATTGGTGTCAAAATAGAGCCTGTTTAGTACAAAGAAATGAAAGTGATGTCCCCATTAACGATTTCTTTAACGCTTTACATTTATTTTTCCTGCATTTGAAAATAGTTGGGTTTAAGGTCGGAGTAAGCAGTAGCCCACAGTAGTTTGGCTTTCCATAAAGGGATCAATGACACCATATAAGGTCACTTTGATGTACAGTTCAGGAACCACTCGCGAGAGACAGAAATCCAAAAAACATATGCGTTTTAATGGGGTCCGAGTCAAAGCCAAAAAACACAGGAATTGCCAAGCCACAATAAGAAATCCAAAAACAGCGTCGACTAGACAGGCAGGGGTCAGAACCAGTAAGACAGATTAGCAGATGGTACAAAAACGATAAGCAAAAAGTGATAGTTGATGAACAAAGCCAAGGGTCATACACAGGGCATCTAAACACAGAAATCGTGGTCATACAAAAATGAGTTGAAATCCAAATAGACAAAAACAATACAAAAAGGGCAATGGCAAGAATCAAAGTCGGACAAACCAGTAGAAGAGAAACAATACTCAATGGCATAAGAGGTGCTCTGCACAAAGAAATATTGATCAACGTTCTGACAAGAGCTGTGAGTGAAAAGACTGCTTAAATACACACAGGGAAGGTTACATGCTATACAGGAATCAGGTGTAGAGAATCAGAATAATTACGACGGGAAAATCACATGAGGGAAGCCCTAACCATGAAAATTGGTTATGTTAGTTTTGTTAGTAATCAGAACAGAAAGGCAAAGGGAAAAAATGAGAATCGAAGGAATATTTTAAACACCAGAATTCACTTTAAATCACCCAAAGTAAGTGCGCAAGCAGACAGGGAAGACGGACTGAACCAACTAGATCACAAGACAGGGGAGACAAGTGCAATGGAACTGAGAAACGGAATGAACTAAAAACCTGAGTATTACAATAACCAAAAAGAATATATAAAAGACAAAATCATAAACATGACCAAAAACCATAACCATGACACATTTGCCAAATTATTGTTATAATTCTAATTATTATGATGAGCAATATTGATTCCAATTGACCTTTTTTTTACAGCTGGGTTGAAGCGGAGTTGACTCGGTCATGATGCAGCTGAAAAGTGACAATTCGTAAACAATTACTTTCAGCTTTTCTTCAGCAATTTCCTTTGCCTTTCAGGTTCCGAGCACCTTCATTTTATAAGCAAACCTCTACAACTTTTCTCGCTGAAGCAAGCACACAAATTTTCTTCAGAAAATTAAGCCTTTTCTAATATATATTCTAAACTGAGTCTCTTATATTCTAACTGAGTCGCAATTCTCCTTTGCATCTGTCAGAAAGCCACGTGCGTTCCTGAGCGTGGCTTGGGGATGAGGATTGTTAACATACATAGGCTTCGGACTAGAAGCTTCAAAAAAGAACAAATCAGTTACAGCAGCTTTAAATAAAATAAACAGCTGAGCTGCAGATTATAAAATTAATTGTCATGTATGACGCTGTCCAGCCAAAAATGCTGTGTGTCTGATGCCTAATCCACACCAGAAGCATTTTTAGAATCGTTTTTTGATGTGCACCATTCTCACCAGTGACTGAACAGATAAGGCCTCTATTTTAAAAAATGTACCAATTCGCACAGATTCCAGACCCTTTTTATGTGTAAAGTCTGTTTTGTTGCGTTTAGAGCACCGACAGCTGCTTATATCACACTAATATCACTCACAACAGCAAAACATAGTTAGTTGTAATCTGTTATTTTCAATGATTCTACCTCTTCTACAGCCATTTCCATATCTGGAAAGTCAATCTTCATTTACGAATTTTCATGTCTGCATCCCAGATGACCAATCCACCATATTTGAACCTGGAGACTGGCGTTTTCCAGCTCTGCTCTGAAGTCCTAGCCCCAAGCAAGGATTAAAATCATTCCCGTAAAAAAATCCCATGACCACTCCTACAGGGCCGTTCCTGCTACTGCAGACATGCAAAACGACTCAACAGGAGTGAATTGCAAATGCGCAAATTTTCTCCTCTTCTGATAATTGAAAAAAAAAGGGGGTTGCTATAATAATTGAAAACTATATACCATTGAAAATGACAAAATGATTGACAGATAAAGAAGGGAGATATTATTCTCCCCACTACCAAACATATCAGTTGAAGTCTCATTCTTGAATATCTATTACCCACCAAAGCAGGGCTCAGACTCACTGACCAAAATTATTGATTTATTAGTAATGGAGGCTAAAGGAACAACTATAATGGGAGGAGACTTGAATCTGGTTATGGACCCCAGAATGGATTATCATAGCTCTTCAATACGTAAGTCTGAAAAATCTGCAACACTATTGAGAAAGTCATGCGTAGACGTGGGTTTATGTGACGTATGGAGAGCTTTCCATCCATCAGTTAAATACTACATTTATTACTCTGGAGGACTTTAAACTTATAATAGGTTATTTTTATGTTTAAAAAAGATATATCATTAATAAAAAATGTAATGTTGGAGATATTAACACATCAGATCATGCTCCAGTAAGCCTAATACTTGACCTGAACATGGGGAAAGGAAAAAGTCTCTGGAAGATGAATAATTCCCTCTTCCAAGATCAAGCCTTTAAAAAGAAGATAAAGGAGAGTATAGTAGAATGTTTTTGTGTCAATGATATTGAGGAAATAAATCCAATTACATTATGGATGGGAGCTAAGGCAGTAATACTAGGGGATATTACTTCATATGCATCAGCGAAGAAGAAGAATGAGGTAAAAATAAGGAAAGACCTCGCGGAGCAAAAAAAAAAAAAAATCTTCAGAATGAACATAAAAGAACAAATAGGGATGAAACAATGACCAAACTTAAAGGAGAATTCTGGTGTGAACTTGACTTGGGCTATATTGAAACATGATAACGAGTACTAACTTTTGTCGAATACACCACCTCCTTACGCACACAGCATTTTGAAATACATGGCTTTTTAGCTGAAGCTCCCAACAGGCTTACAATGGTAGTGAATTGGGCATAGCGTTGCCATGCCAAGAAATCGGTATTTTTTCATCATTAACAAGGCATAAAGTAGCTCCACACTTCATTGATAGAATTCCGAGGGCCTGACATTTAAAATGAGGCACTGAGAACTTTGAAAATGCACAGGTAGTTTATTAAAAAATACTGTTTATGCAAACAGTACCTTCAGGTAGTTTCCAGTCGCCTCCATCTTGAAAGTCACGATAAGTCGATTGACAAGCACAAACGAATAGGAAGGATAGGGGAATAGATTGCAATCTATTCGTTCGTGCTTGTCAATCGACTTAAGGTGACTACAGGGATAAACATTGGTCAAGAAACTCATAAACTGGCTTTACATGCAGATGATATAATAGTGCACTTAACATCTCCAGAGGGATCATTACCAGCCTTAATTTGTAAAATACAACAATATGGTTGCTTTTCAGGCAATAAACTAAATGAGAGCTGTAATGTGAATATAAGCCAATAGATGGCAGTATTTACCTTTTTTTGTTAAGCTCAGACTGGAGTCATGTTTAGACATGTCCTGGACATGTCTGGGGCAAGTCTCAGAAAATTAAAAAAAGAGGTCTAAATGTGGGTGGGGTCTCCAAAAGAGTATATAAGGAAAAGAATTGAGACAGTAAAGTAGTAGGAGAAATTGCAAGAAGAAGGATACGTGTGACCAGACCTGTCATTTCTGTTCAAGACCTGTTAAGTTTCTTTTGTGGATTTTTCTCACCCAGCACATCACCAGAAAACCCAAAGGGACTGTAAATATTTTGGTTTTTGTTATGTATTCAATCTTGGTCAGTTAGTTAGTTGTTATTAGTCTTTGTCTGTTTAATTAAATGTGTTTAGGTTTTTAAAACTGTGTCTGTCATCCCTTGCTGTTGCTGTTGTGTTATAAATGTAATAACAAATTGGGGCCATAACAAATTGGGGGCTCAAGGTCCGGGATAGACCATTGTGTGAGTAATTTATTGAAAATCTAACATTTCAAATTGTGAAATTGTTTTTGTGAATTTTCCTAGATATATATTGACAACAGCAATGGATGATTTATTGGCATCACCAACCGTAGGGGTTTTGAAGTCTTTTAAAAAGACAGAACTGCTAGAAATTTGCAGTCAGTTAGAGCTGACAGAGGTGAAACCAGCCATGCGAAAAGCAAGACTGGCTAGAGAGATAGTTGAATATTACATTGATGAAAATGTGTTTGCACCAGGAGATCTGGAACAGTTTCCAGTGGAAAATCCAAATATAGAAATGGAACTTAAATTAAAAATGCTAGAGATTGAAAGGGAGGAAAGAGAAAAAGAAAGGGAGGAAAAAGAAAAACAAAGAGAATTTGAGAGGGAAGAAAAAGAAAAACAAAGGCAGTTTGAGTTAGAAAAATTAGCAAGAGAAGAAAAACAAAGAGAATTTGAGAGAGAGAAAGAGGAAAGAGCAGAAAGAGAGAGACAGAGAGATTTTGAATTAGAGAAATTCGATAGAGAAGAAAGACTCCAAATGGAGCAACGAAAAATTAAAAATGAAACTAAAAATAAATTTTGTGCCAGTCAGGAGGTAAAACTGGTGCCTCCATTTTCGGAAAAGGATGTTGACAACTATTTCCAGTGTTTTGAAAAGGTAGCAAAGAGTTGTCAGTGGCCAAAAGAACACTGGCCTCTGCTGTTGCAAACTGTCCTCAAGGGTAAAGCTCAACGAGCCTATTCGGCTTTGTCTGCAGATTATTCCTCTGATTATGAGGTTGTCAAAAAGGTTATTTTGAGAGCTTATGAGTTGGTTCCAGAGGCTTACCGACAGAAATTCAGAGGTCTGAAGAAATCTGAAAATCAGACTTATGTTGAATTTGCAAATGAAAAGCAGGTTTGCTTTGAGCGCTGGTGTACTTCTACGGAGGTCAAGGATGATTTCAACTCACTAAAAGAGATGGTGTTAGTTGAAGAATTCAAGAACTGTGTTAAAGATGATGTTAAGACCTACCTTAATGAGAAGCAAGCACTGAATTTGCAATCAGCTGCCAAATTTGCAGATGAATATGTTCCCACACATAAGTCCAAATTTCAGTCAAGCAGTAACAATAGATGGTCCCAATTTCAGAAAAAGGGTTACGGTGATACCCAAGATTCCTCACCCAAAGACAAAGACAAATCTGGTGATGGTGCTCAGAAATCCAGTAACAGGTCTGATCAAAGTGTGAAAGCTGACAGTGACAAAAGTGGTCTAGTTTGCAGTTATTGCAAGAAATCTGGTCATGTTACAACTAACTGTTGGTTCCTTAAAGCTAAGAAAGAAAAAGAAAAGGATACCAAACCAAATGCCTTTGTGAAAACAAGGTTAGAAACCCCTGTAGTAGATAACCAATCTGCTAAATTGCCTGCTTCTTGTGAGGCTAAAAAGCCTAATACAGCTGACTTTGTGAGGGAGGAATTTCTTCCATTTGTGTCAGAGGGATTTGTGGCTCTGAATGAGCATACTACTCCTGTCCCCATATATATCCTAAGGGATACCGGAGCTTCTCAGTCACTTTTGTTGATGGACTCCTTGGAGTTACGTGATGAGACCGCTTCAGGGGATTTCATACTTGTACAAGGTATTGAAGGGAGGACTGTATCTATACCCCTGCGCTCTATATTCTTGAAGTCAGATTTAGTTACAGGACAGGTAAAGGTGGGACTTATGTCAAGTCTACCTATAAAGGGTGTTTCTCTGTTGCTAGGCAATGACCTGGCTGGGGGCAAAGTAGTTCCCCCTGTACATCTTACTTCACAGCCGAGCACTGAAGATGGGGATGAGGACCCATCTCTGTATCCTTCTTGCGCAGTGACTCGTGCTATGGCCAAGAAGGCTAAAGAAGAAGATGATGTGGTGCCGTCCAGTACATTGAATAGTCAGGACTCAGGTGGTTCGCCTCATGACTCTGATTGGCCTACTATGGTTTCTCCGTTTGAGGACTTATCAGATACTTTTATCAGTTCTCTATTCAGCCAGCCAGATGGGTCTGGTGATTCTGATGTGTCTGGAGACTTGTCTCTGTCCAGAAAGCGGTTGATTGAGGAGCAAACTAATGATCCTGAAATTTGTGTACTAAAGAGGAGAGCCCTTCCTGATAAAGAAATAGACGCAGTTCCAGTTGGGTATTATCTCAAGGATGGTGTGTTGATGCGGAAGTGGCGCCCTCCTGGTATCCCTGCCAATGCAGATTGGGCAGTGGTCAGGCAAATTGTTGTTCCGAAGGTCTATAGGAATGAGATCTTAACAATGGCTCATAGTTTACCTTTAGGAGGTCATCTTGGTGTTAACAAGACTGTTGATAAAATCATGAAACACTTCTTTTGGCCTGGGCTTCGGAAAGATGTTTCCAACTTTTGCAAAACCTGTCACACTTGTCAGGTAGTTGGAAAACACCAGTTAGACCCACCTGTAGCTCCATTGCAGCCTATCCCAGCATTTGGGGAGCCATTCTCTAGGGTCATTGTTGATTGCGTTGGTCCATTACACAAGACTAGATCTGGAAATCAGTACTTGTTGACAATCATGTGTGCATCTACCAGATTCCCCGAAGCCATACCTCTACGTAACATCAAGGCAACTGCAATCTCGAAGGCTTTGATAAAGTTCTTCACGTTGTTTGGCCTTCCCAGGGAAATTCAGTCAGACCAGGGTAGCAATTTCACTTCAGGATTGTTTCAGCAGGTTGTGTATGAACTAGGTGCAAAGCAGATTCTTTCTAGTGCCTATCATCCAGAAAGTCAGCGTGCCTTAGAGCGGTTTCATTCCACTCTCAAGACAATGATGAGGAATTATTGTTATGACCATGAGAAAGACTGGGATGAAGGGGTTCATTTGCTGTTGTTTGCAGCTAGAGAAGCAGTGCAGGAGTCTACTGGATTCAGTCCATTTGAGCTGGTGTTTGGTCATGAAGTGAGAGGACCTTTGCTATTATTGAGTGAACAATGGCAAGAGAAAGAGCCGCATATCAGTCTGTTAGACTATGTTAGCAAGTTCAAGGAAAGTTTGCGTGCAGCTTGTGACCTTGCCAAAGAGAACTTGAAATCAAGTCAGGGAAAAATGAAAACTTGGTATGATCATAAGGCTAGAAGCCGTGAGTTTAAACCAGGAGAAAAGGTCCTTGTGTTGTTTCCCTTGCAGTCCAATCCATTGCAGGCTAGATTTCATGGTCCTTATGAAATTCTGACAAAAC
Organism: Gymnothorax reevesii; assembly: GCA_029721435.1. Lineage (NCBI taxonomy): Eukaryota > Metazoa > Chordata > Actinopteri > Anguilliformes > Muraenidae > Gymnothorax > Gymnothorax reevesii. Next base: position 78,754,046 of record CM056575.1, read on the forward strand.
TCAATGATCTCAATTACATTGTGAAGACTCCAGATAGGAGAAAACCAAAACAATTGTGTCATATTAACATGCTAAAGCCTTATCATGACAGAAATGCTAGGGTTGCAGCTGTCACTTCAGATTCTCCAATGGTCGAAACGTGTGAAGATGAGGGGGAGTTTCAAGATGATGAACCTAGAATTAAAGCTGAGGTTCTTTCATGTAAATTGTCAAATTCTGAAGTGTTGCAAAATCTTGATGTAAAACTCCAGCACTTAGAACCCTCACAGAGAGAACAGTTTGAGAGGTTGATCAAGAAATATGAGGATTTGTTTCCTGATGTTCCAAAGAGAGTTACTATAGCCTCTCATGATGTAGATGTTGGTGATGCCAAACCAATAAAACAGCATCCATACCGGATGAATCCTGAAAAGAGAAAGATTGCTGAGAAAGAGGTTGAGTACATGTTAAAACATGATATTATCAGACCCTCCCCCAACTCTGATTGGAGTTCACCCTTTGTGCTAGTTCCAAAACCTGATGGAAGTACTAGATTCTGTACAGATTATCGCAAAGTCAATGCTGTAACTAGAACTGATGTGTTTCCAATACCTAGGATTGATGATTGTATTGATAGAGTAGGGCAAGCAAAGTTTCTGACCAAGATTGATTTATTGAAGGGTTATTGGTGTGTGCCTTTAACTGAGAGGGCCAAGAGCATCTCTGCTTTTGCCACACCATCTGGATTGTACCAGTATGAAGTCCTACCCTTTGGCATTAAAAATGCCCCAGCCACGTTCCAAAGGATGATACAGTCTACAATCGCCGGATTGCCACACACGGGTGCATACATCGATGACCTGATCACATGGAGTGACTCCTGGGAAGAACATCTAAAAGATGTAGAGACGTTGTTCCAGCGCCTGACCCAGGCTAACCTGACTGTTAACCTGAGCAAGAGTGACTTTGGTTGTGCTACTGTCACCTATCTTGGCTACGTCATAGGCCAGGGTAAGGTGGCACCCATAAATGCTAAAGTCCAAGCCATCATGGACTTTCCAGTTCCTGACAACAAAAAAGCTTTGCGCCGCTTCCTTGGAATGATCGGGTACTACCGCAAGTTCTGCAAGAACTTTGCTGAGATTGCTCTCAGTCTAACTAACCAACTGAAGAAAGGCGTAAAGTTCACCTGGGATGATGCATGCCAGAGAGCCTTGGATCACCTGAAGTCTCTGCTGTGTCACTTCCCCGTGCTCAAATCTCCTGACTTCAACAAACCGTTCTCCATCGCGGTCGATGTTAGCGACCAAGCTTGTGGATCTGTGCTCCTACAGAGAAGTGACTCTGATGACATTGAGCATCCCGTGGCATACTTCTCCAGGAAGTTCAATCGCCACCAAAGGAACTATTCCACAATAGAGAAGGAACTGTTGGCTCTGGTCCTTTCTTTACAACACTTTGAGGTTTATGTTTGTACAGGACAAAAGCCAATGATTGTGTACACTGACCAAAATCCGTTAATGTTTTTGAGTAAGATGAAAAACAAGAATCGGAGATTGTTGAATTGGAGTTTGACTTGGAAATTAAGCATGTGAAGGGTACAGACAATGTAATTGCTGATTGCTTATCCCGTGTTTGAATGTGTATATATATATATATCATGTGTTTGAATATTGTATGATATGTATATATAGACAAGTGTTCACTTAACCATTTTGTATTGAAAAGAAAAATTTTGCCTTTATGAGTCAAAATTTTTCCCTTTTGGAATGGAGGTGTAATGTGAATATAGGCCAATAGATGGCAGTATTTACCTTTTTTTGTTTAGCTCAGACTGGAGTCATGTTTAGACATGTCCTGGACATGTCTGGGGCAAGTCTCAGAAAATTAAAAAAAGAGGTGTAAATGTGGGTGGGGTCTGCAAAAGAGTATATAAGGAAAAGAATTGAGACAGTAAAGTAGTAGGAGAAATTGCAAGAAGAAGGATACGTGTGACCAGACCTGTCATTTCTGTTCAAGACCTGTTAAGTTTCTTTTGTGGATTTTTCTCACCCAGCACATCACCAGAAAACCCAAAGGGACTGTAAATATTTTTGTTTTTGTTATGTATTCAATCTTGGTCAGTTAGTTAGTTGTTATTAGTCTTTGTCTGTTTAATTAAATGTGTTTAGGTTTTTAAAACTGTGTCTGTCATCCCTTGCTGTTGCTGTTGTGTTATAAATGTAAAAACAAATTGGGGCCATAACAGAGCAAATGTGAAACAATGACCATAGGAAGACAAATGGCAATGCATATTAAAGATCAATACAAATTAAAATGGGATCAAAAGTTTATCCGACACTTAGGAATAACAATTCCAGAAAGCCTTGATCAATTATTTGGTCATAACTATAAAAAGTTAGAAAACAATTTTAGACAAGATCTTAGTAGGTGGGGGCACAACCTTTTCGCGTGACACATTACATTCAAAGTCAATGCATTGACTTTAAATGTAATCCATCACGCTAAAAATTAATTTTGCGTCTGGTGTGAAAGTGGCTTAACGCACTCATTTTCTGTGAGCAAACACTGGTTATTCTGGCGCAATAAGTTAAACCAACTTCTGAAAAGGCCGTTTAGCCTGGAACTTTCTCCCCACGCAGAAGCTATTCATTACTCCACACTAACGATAGGGCTGGATTCGGGTACTGATCTCCCGATTCGATTCATTATATCAAGCTTCTGATTCGATTCGATTTCCCATTCGATTAGATTCAATTCGATTTCCACTCTATATCGATTCAAATCGATATAAGGGATATTTCAGTTACAATGCCAGTTTTGCTTAGATATAAAAGATTTTCAGGGAATCAATGTTGTAAATTATGCAAGTAACCCTCCAACCTTGTGGTTTATCTTTAAAAAAACACTTAACATGAAGAATTGGCTCCAAATCAGTCACATGAATGTACTTTTTATTTAATATGAACTGAATCCATCACTCAACACAATACAATGTTAACTCCATTTTAAAGGCAGTGCATATGGGTAGTTAGAATCATAAAAAGTTTAAACATTATTGATTTATCTGAGGAAAACATATTGCTGTCTCACAAAAGTTTTGTGCAACCAATTGCAGTAGTTGGGATATAAACACTAATACACAATGTATCAGGAGAGAAACTCCCAAAACAGATTAAAAAAAACTAATTTTCCAAGTAAAACAAATCCAACAGTCAGAAATTGAACAAGGAACTAAATTGCCTCTGAACGGTAGTGCCAGAAAAATGAGGTTTTGTTTGTTTCCATTCTCAACATATTCAAAAAATAATCTTGTAAAACCCCAGATCATTGTAAACCGTTTAGTCCCTGAGACTAAAGCCCATTCGTGGTGGCTTCTTCACTTCTTTGAGATAGTAAGATTTTTCTGCAAAAAAACGCAGTTGATTGAGGTGTTTTGGACTGAGGCAGCTCCTTTTTGCGGTAATGATATCGCAGCCGTTGAGAACACTTTCAGAAGGGACACTGGTCCCAGGGATACAAAGGTACCGCCTTGATTGGTGAACTTAAAGGGGGAACTCCCCTGCATGCATTTTCCACCAGTTAAGTGGATTTTCAGTGAGTAAAATGGGGTTTTCTTTCCTGTATTTCCTAAATTCTTCCTGTGCTCTGTCAGCCAGAGATTTCTGTGATGTTGTGGGGTTTGGCTTGTAGGCTGAACCAGTCGGAGAGTGAGCAATGCAGAAGATTCCTTTGATTTCTTTGGAGGGGGAGGAGCATCATCCTCCGCCTCAATGGGGCGAAAGAATTGGTCTTCCTGCTCTTCAGGCTCAGCTGCATCACCATCAGATTCCAATAGTTGAAAAAAAAATTTAGGAATAAAATTAATTGGAAAAGTAATGAGGAACTCACTGGGGAATTCATTAATATAGCCAACATAAATAAAATCATTTGATTTTATATCTAAATACTGCAGTGCACAGGAAAAATCATGTTATTATTCTATTTGTAATAATTCACTTACATTTGATGCAGATGCATCCATTTTCTCCAGGCCGGCAACTTCAGTCATCAGTCTAGAGCAGAGGTGGGCAGCGAGGGCCGTATCTGTCCCTGGTTTTCACACCAACGTCTGGCCTTTAATTAGTTAATTGTCTCAATTAGCAAATTTCAAAACGTAACTATTTATCTTCATATTCGACAGCGCAATATAAGAAATTGTGTTCTTGAAGGAAAATTTTTTGATATTTTAAATATGTCTTTTAATTGCAGAAACTGTGATTCTGAGAGTTTGTGGGTAGATCTACAGCGTAGTTTGCCGCAATTGATTTATTGGTTTTGAAAAGCCAGCCGCAATATAAATAAACAAATTGGCAATATACAACTTTATAGCCTGTGAACTTATGCTTACGTTATTCTCCGAAATTATGCGTTTTCGGACCTGCAGAGGTGTGAGGTTGCCTGTCGCCAAGGAGTCAATCTTTGTCCTAAACTCTGGGGAAATGCGTCGTATCGTGACAGGTTCCATAGTTGTGAATGTGATGTTTATGTTTGGGCATTTTATAGAAAATTTCTGCCACGCGCTGACCAGGTCATTAATTCTTTAATCGGCTACAATGAGCTTAAAGGGAATATTAGGGTGACGATGAGTAATAAATAAAGATGACACGAACTGAACTGTACTGAATCAGTGCCAAGTGTATCCGCTGTTAATTCCGTGAATTCAATTTACGAAAGAGCCATTCATTTTAAGTGACATTGTCCTTTAGAGAAAAGATATTGAGCAGATCTTTTTTTAAATTGCGTTTTCTTATTGATATGGAATAAGCTTTCTAAAACATTAGGTTCTGCAAATAGTTTATTTTGCTTTTTTTAGTGCATTCAAGAGTCGTTATAGTCGAACTAAATTCATATTGTAGACTACGCAGTTATTTTCTAGTTGCAAGCTTTGCGAACGTTATGTTTGAACAACTGAATGGTTATTTGAATGGTTATGAGAAGTCATTAAAACAAATACAGACGAAGCAAAACGTTTTGAAAAGTTGGTTAAAAATTGCCAAGTAGCACTTTAAAATGAAACAGTACATAAATCGAAAAACATTCAAGTTCTTTCCCTAAATGAATTTTACTGAGACGGGGCGCGGGTATTCTTCGATATAGCCTACAGTGGGTTGACCGGTTCCGCAATTTTACCGATTCTGCAATTTGCAGAAATCAAACTTTTTTTTGCGGGAAAACGACCTCACTGTCAGCCTTCAGGTTGACACCGCTTATTGTGGATTTAACTCTCAACTGTTGTTTCGAGACATTCGGCTTCATAGAGAAATAAATGCCCAACGTTTGTGATAAGGCGCACTGTGCAGTGTGTGGCCGTTAAACACGTGTATTCCTGGGATTCACCACGTTATTAGTGTCATGATGATCAGAAATTATCGTATATTTGACCTTATAAATCCCAATTTCGTACTATTGATACTTTTTCATCAACACCCATTAGAGTGACTGCTTGTCATTTGACTAGTTCCGCAAAGGCCATTTTGTAGGTTTTCAAACTTGTTTATTCTTGTTTATTTTTTCTGAAATAATTTTATGAAAGTTTATTGTAGTAAGTGTGAAATAAAACATTTTTCCCTCCCACCATAACTTTCTCTGGCTCAACGGGCTGATCATGACTCATGTCCTGTGTTAATCTGAACTTGAGGTCTCATCCTGATAATATTAACGTATACTTGGCATTTACTAGGCCTACTTGAATTGGAAAGAGTAGAAAGAATTATCCGTGGTCGCTGATAGCAGTGGAATATCGATGTATGCACAAATCATCGTGAACTGAGGCCACCGCACGTGAATTCCAGCTGACACAATGTTGACACAGGGAACAATTAGCCATAAATTTGACCAATTATTGTGATATCCCCTATAGAGTAATGCTGGCTAAAATTGATGATAAATACATGTGTCTGTGTCGTTGTGGCCAGGGGCACGCAATAATGCCAATAAACAAAGAATATCATAAGTTCGGCCTGACAAAGGGCGCTGTTTGCGAAACTGGAAATTATTTGCGGAACCAGTCAAAGGACGTGCCACTGAAAAATGACTGTGCAAGGCTTCATTCCTAAGGACTGAAGAAAACCAATTGATCCACAAAAAGCGTGAGTAATTTCCGCAAATTCGTGAACAGATAACTTTCCGCCAGCGAATTCTGTATCGATACCAGACGCTTCAAACAAATTCCATTTGCGGAACCGGTCAGCGTAGCCTTACAGGAATACTAAATTACAGGTTTGCAACAGGAAAAATAATATATTTCGGCACTTGAGTGTAAAATAGGCCTAATAGAGCATAAAAGCATGTATTATCTCCGAACATAAAATATTGCAGAAATGATACCTGACAAATAAAATCCTAACCAAAAATAGCATGATATTTAATAATACAATTGCGTATAATTCCGTACTAAAGTTTTAAATAGTAGAACAGATTGAACAAACTGTATCGTCAAATATAAAAAAGTTTGCAGAAATGATTACCGGCAACATCACCCCTGCCAAAGCAAATTAATATTTTATGCAGGCTAACGTTTCTTTTGCAATCATATATGGAAATAAATCGCCAACAAGCTGTGCCATTTTCTACATGTACAGACTACTGTCAAAACGACCGCCCCAACCGCCCTCGTGGCTCAGATATGATTAAACAAACACCCATCGTCCAGCTACCTCGTGCGCGGTAGGCGGCGGGAGGTCTTCTTTCGTCTTCATGCGCGTCAATACGCCGGTCCTACTGCACAGCTCACGACGAGATTTCCCGGTCCTACTGAGAGTTTAACGCCCTTGTACTGGCGGATTAACGACTTTCTCTTTGGTTTTAACGGCGACTGTACTGTAAGTTTTAGTACTCACTCACACTCAATTAATGTGAGTGTCGTTTCTGAATAAGGGCCTCTTGGGCCTCTTCGGTCAAGAAAGGCAGGCCCTTGAAGCGAGGATCCAAGGCTGACACAAAACACAGCTTGTCCTTCAGGGCCACATATCTTAGAGATTTCACAACAAACTTTTTTTTTTTAATTACATTAGATATACATGCATACAGTTACATATTAGTAACACACAAACGTTGAGTATTTTAATATTTCATGATGTTAAATAACCAAGCACATTGGGGTTTCAAATTATCCTTAGCTAGAAAAAAAATTCCATTGCATTTTCCATTTTAAGTACAAAGGTCATTGCGTTTCTGTGCATTAATGGTAATGACAGGGTTAAGCAATTCAAAACACTCATGCCCAGACACAATTGTTCAGCATACCTTCAGTTCAAGTTGTTGTAGACTGCAGTCTTGAGGTCCTTCATGACTGCAGAGTCCTGTGGGGCACTTGCCATCTCCCCCAGCAGCTGTGCGTGCAGAGGCGCAATGGCGGACGAAGTTGCGGATTTCTCTTCAGACATAACCAATATGACTGCCTTTATTGGCGTAAGAGCTTTCACCACACCTTCTGCGACCGTTATGTCATCCTTCGTCAGGGTTTCAGATGTCACTTTAATTCCTTCGCACTTCAGGTGACGGCAGAGCAGCCGAGATCACTGGTTGCTGCTCCAGAAAGTGTTCGAGCATCTCCAGAGCGCTATTACAACGTGTCACAATGTCAATCCCCATCTTACGTGCGGGCTGCTCCAGTAGCCTTTGGTTCTCTTTGAGCTTTAGGCTTGCTGTGGTACTGCAATGAAAAAACGACGCAATGCGCCTGATACGGCCAAGCAAGCGTGCAACAGCTGGAATCTTGAGAGCTGTTTGAGAGGCTAGATTGAGCATGTGGGCGAAACAGGAGACGCTCCATCATTTCCACAGCACGGGCCATGTTCGCTCCGTTATCAGCAACGATGGCCTGGTCTTTGTTAGCTATTTCCCACTCATTCATGGGTCATTCCATGTCAATTTAATAAATGCCTCCCACCTCACCATCTCTGATTTGTCGAAGTAAATGATCACAGAAAGGTAATAGTAATAGGATTTGTGCCAAATTTCAGTTAAATATGTCTGTTAGTTTTGGCAGAAAAAAATAATAAAGATGGTAGTGTTGTGCAAATTTTCACAATCGTTTTTGCAACGTCAAATAAAAGGGAGTTTTTAGGAGGCAATATCTCCTGTTATACTTATGCCATTGCCTCAAAATCATCAACAGTGTAGCATCTAGACCCAGTAAACTAGACAAACACATTTTCAATGGCCTTTCTCTTTTCTTAGGGAGCTATGGCAGTTTGAAAATGCTAATTTATTTGACGAAGTTGTCTGTGACACCAACTTTGAAGGCCATTTATGAGTACAGTTATGCAGGAAGTGTTGTGTCCCGTGGTCTGTGCGCCTGGTTAGTTAATTTTAGGCTATTATTTTGGTATATCAGTTTTTAGTCCATGTCTTAGTGTTCACATTTCATTCCTCTCCCGTGTTAGTCCAGTCCATGTTTTACCCATGTACTGTCTTTGCTTTCTCCCCGGTCGCGTCTTTGTTTGTAGCAGTTTCTGTGTTAATTGATTGTGACACTATTTCGGGCGATTTGATGGATTCTGGGTTTCATCCTTCCTTCTGTTCTCGTTTGCTAGTTTCCTCTTGCTTTTCTATATTTCCTAACATTACTAACAGTTTGTTGTTTGCTAAAATTACTAACCAATACTAACCTTGTATATAATACTAATCTACTAACGAGCACCCAGGATTGTATAGCTGCACTCACTAATTGACTAATTATCTCTCAGCAGTCACTCTGTTTTAGTCTCCACCCCTTGTTTTACTGTTCACTGGCTTTGCTAAAGTTTCCTGCAGAATCTCTGCATTCTTATTATCCGTTCTGGCTCTTTTTCTGTACACTTAGGAGTCTTTTTATCCAGTTTATTTATCACATCTTTGGGATTGTCTTGTGATCCTTGTCTGTGTGTTAATGTTTATCTGTTTTCATGTAATTGGTTTCCCTCATGTTCCACCCCTTGTTAATTAGATTAAGTTTCAACACCTGTGTCTGAGTGTGCCCCTGCCCTATATCTGTGAGCCTTTTAAGCACGCGAGGAGATCTCACTTCGCTGTCGCTGTCACTTGCACTCACTCCCTGCCCTGTGCACTTCTCCTCTGGTCCCCTCAGTTCTTCTCTGTGTGTTTTCAGTTCAGCCACCTACCCTGGCCAGCCTGCCCTTCCTGCCACCATCAAGCCCCTGGTGCCCCCTGTCTCCTCCAGTGTCTTCTGTGCCCTTTGTGCCAGTCTGCCTCCACCGTCTCCAGTTGCCTTCTGTGCCAGTCTGCCCTGCTGTCCCCAGAGCCCTACGTGCCTGTCTCCCTCGTCCGCTCCTGGCTGTTCCTGTCGCCCACTCCTGGCGCCCTGCCTGCCCTGAGCCCCAGCGTTCCTCCCTGCCCTGAGCCCTGTGTCCTGTCTGTCCCCCTCCTGATGTTCTCCCTGACTCTTCTCCTGGCCAGCTGTGCTACCCGAGTTAGCCATCTGCCAGCTGTGCCAACTGTCTTGTCTTGCGAGTGTTCCCAAGCTTCCCGAGTCCCTGTTCCGAGTCTGTCCCTCGTTCCGGAGTCTGCCCCCCTGGGGTTCTGTTCCCGAGTCTGTCCCCTGGTATTCTTTAGAGTTTTTGGATTCCTGAGTTCTCCTGTTTCAGTGCGAGGCACAGTGTTTTTGTTAGCCGGGGTGCCCCCTTTTTCTCCCTGGTTTATTCTGTTTATTTTAATAAATAATCATTTTGGATCCCCGCATCTGGCGTCTCACTCCCCTTTTGTGTCTCCCTCCTGTTTCGAGTAAAGTGTTCCAAGGTATTTCGAGTATTTTTGAGTTGCTGAGTTCCCCTGTGTTTTTCCCTCTTGTATCCTTAACAGGTAGAGAGCTGATTTTTTCTGGGGAAGCTCTCCTCACATAGTGCTGTTGGTACAATAAACAAGCATGTCAATTCCATGGTTGTCCAGAAAATACACGGCAAAATCCTAAAAAAGCCAAAATTTCATGAAATTTGATATCAAATTGCCATGGTGCCACAACCTGTAAATTCTTGAAATCTTCATCTTAAAGCTTACATTCTTTGCGTTGAAAGGTGGTTGTGGAGCAACTTTTCATTGAATAGTTATTAATTTTTTCTTAACACCTTATAAACACTTGTTTTTCAACTGTTTAATATTAATCCAAATTAGAGATCTGATCCTAAAACCCATTGGTGTCTGAAAGTCCACACCAAGGTGTTTCCTGTTCCTTTGGCGTTTCTCTGTCTTTTTCCAGTGTAGAACACTGGATACAGTGACCCTCATTTATCTAACTAGGCCTAATTTAATTGCTCATTTCGATATAGCCTTGAAACAGAATGTTAAATAGGAAAAAGCTTGCATTATTTCTTTTTCAGTCGCAGAAAATCAAATAAAACTAGAATTATTTTGCAAGTTAAGTTTCGCTTATCGAGTTACACAACAAACATGACAGTCTTGAAATCGGCAGATCAGCGAGTTATATGTATTATAATATTATTCTTTCGGAATATTCTTTCTGCGCATTAATGCGTTTTATGTCCTTGATTGGCTTGGTGAACATGAAGACTGAGTTGTTATACGTTAGCTATACCAGTGGCGTGCACAGACATTATGGGGGGCAAGTGCTCAGGGGGGAGGGGGAGGGCACTTTTTTGCACTCGTGGAACATGTTATTATAGTGTGAGATTAAAAAAATAAAACATTACACGCACATGTTCAATGCAATTCATGACTACTGTCATTCATTACAAGAAGGCACATGGGTAGCCGTTATGGGGGTATTTTTCTCAGGCAATGGGGAACTGCCTGATTCTTCTTTCTGTGTTCATTTATGTTGCCTAACAAAACCTACACACAAGAAAACGTTCAGCTTAACAGATAGATTTGCAAAGTCGACCGACATTGTTTGTGGTGGTCGTCCTCACGTTATCTATCATTGATTTGGGATATAGCATTAAACTAGCCAATCAGGTGACTAGTCGGCTAAATTGTTTGGTGCTGTATGAGCAGTGGCGTACCGTCAGGTGCCAAGAAGGCCTTCAGTAACATCACCCTTTCCCGGATAATTGCTTTTAAACTGTTTGCAATCAGGTTTGACTGATTAACAATCAAACAGTTCATTAACGGAATAGCTACCACCAATACATGACACGTATTGATTAAGAAATGCTAAGTACAAAGCGATTGCCTGTTGGCTATGTTGATATAATTGATGTGAATCCGCAAGGATGACAATCTGCAAAAAATCTGAAACTTTTGCGGACTTATACTTTCACAATTATTTTCGTCTTCACTCAGCTGTGCTTCTTACCTAACAACGCACCTTAGCTGTCACATTCAGAGTATATAGAACGGATTCTCATGGCTAATTGCTCAATGAACGTCGCAAATTAATTTACGCAAATTCAGAAATTATAAAGACTTAGGCTATTGATATTTTTTCCGTAGCCATTGGTGTGCAGAAGTAAGTTAAATGCCGTATAATTTCGTACTGCAATGTATAACAAGGCTTTCAAAAACAAGTTAGATTCTCGTCGGTTCCTCCAATCAGTCTGAGCAACGGTTGCTGATCAGGGAGGTAGACTGCGAGAGGTGTCTGTCATTAAGAAGTGAAAGGTGAGGTTATTGCTGGCCCTGTGTTTCTGCCGACGGACCATCTCTGTGTATGAGACATGCTACTGCACAACAAAATGATTACAGGTTGGGCTGTACGATTTCACTGGATCTGTGTGTTACCTGGCTGGCGGGGCATAAGACTGTGGCTTCCAGTCGCTCAGCTGATATGCTCCTGCAGCGCATCCACAGAGATATAAGAAAACTAGAGTGGACAATCCTGTCACCTCCAAGGCGGCTATTCTGCCGTCAGCGCTTTGGCCCAGCCCACGCGGCGTCCACTCTAGTTTTCTTATATCTCCGCTAGCGCATCTATATGCACTGCGCGCGTGTTCACGTGACAAAGGAAGAGAGGTCGGAAGCTCGTGAGGAGGTGGCCCATTTAGGGGCATTTTTTTCAGTAGTTTTTAATCAGACAGCTTTTCTAAAAGATCATTTCAACATTGGCCCCACTAAAGTGTTAATAATAATAAAAAAAAAAAACGAAGTTTCAAAAGGGCACTTACATTGATAAAGGGCAAAGAGGCAAGTGCTGTAGCACCACCTAGCGTCTATCTGTGCACGCCACTGAGCTACACTAATGTGAAACACGTTATTTATAGTCTACTTCATTTATTTGAAACTGTATTTATAGGTGCATCTCCATTATATCCCAAGCATTACACATGCAACTTGAAGTTAACAACTGTCGCAAAAATAGCCATCGTCTTAACGCAAACTTGGAGCTGAAGCCCGCCAGTGTTATGCCGCATTCAGCCTTCAAAGCGCGGTTACAGATGCTGCTCACTGCAGTCTAGCCAAATCCATTAGATACATTTAGAGCCAATTAACAAAATAAAACTTGCGTCTTTCACACCGAGGCCATCATTTATTTGTATAATGCAATGACACCATTTTAAAACCCACTCCTTGAATCACCACCTTATCGTGGTGGAGTGGTTTGAGCACCTGGATGATCCTAGGAGCTATGTTATCTGGGGCTTATTGCCCCTAGTAGGGTCTCCCAGGGCAAACAGGTCTGAGTTGACAGGTCAGACTGAGAGCGGTTCCACAACCCCTAATGACCGTATGCATATCATGGACGTTCACATCGCCCGGATTAGCGTCACCGGGACCCCACCCTGGAGCCAGGCCTGGGGTTGGGGCTGGCAGGCGAGCGCCTGGTGGTCAGGTCTCCACTCACAGGACCCAGCCGGGCACAGTGACATGGGCCCGCCTTCCCTTAGGCCCATCACTCGTGGGAGGGTTCAAAAGGGGCCGATGCCTTGTGTTTTGGGTGGCAGTCATGGGCGAGGGTCCCAACAACCAAATCCCTGGACACTGAATCTGGTTATCAGGACAATGAATGTCACCTCTCAGGGGAGAAGGAACCTAAGCTTGTGCGGGAGGTCGAGCGGTACCAGCTAGAGATAGTCAGGCTCACCTCCACGCACAGTCTGGGCTCTGGAACCCAACTCCTCGAGAGAAGCTGGACTCTCTTCTATTCTGGAGTTGCCCACGGTGAGAGGCATCGGGCTGGTGTGGGTTTGCTGATAGCCCCCCAGCTTAGCCGCCATGTGTTGGAGTTTTTGCCGGTGAAAGAGATGGTCTCTGCCCAACGTCCTGGGAGGGGTACTGGAAAGTGCTCCAACTGGGGACTCCATCGTTCAGCTGGGGGACTTCAACGCCCATGTGGGCAGCGACAGTGTTACCCTGGAGGGGTTTGATTGGGAGGAACGGCCTCCCCGATCTGACCCCGAGTGGTATTCTGTTATTGGACTTCTGTGCTAGTCACAGTTTGTCCATAAAAAACACCATATATAAACATAAGGGCGTCCATCAGTGCACGTGGCATGAAGATGCCCGAGGCCGGAGGTCAATGATCGACTTCGTGGTCGTCTCATCTGACCTTTGTCCGTATGTCTTGGACACTCAGGTGAAGAGAGGGGCTGAGCTGTCCAGTGATCACCACCTGGTGGTGAGTTGGATCCGCTGGCGGAGGAGGAAGCTGGACAGACTTGGCAGGCCCAAACGTGTTGTGAGGGTCTGTTGGGAACGTCTAGCGGAACTCTTTGTTAGAGGGGTTTTCAACTCTCTCCTCCAGGAGAGATTTGACCAAGGGAGGCTGGAGACATTGAGTCTGAATGGACTCCACCTCCATTGTTGATCTAGCCGTTCGGAGCTGTGGCCATAAGGTTTCCGGTGCTTGTCGCGGCAGCAACCCCTGAACCCCGTGGTGGACACAGGAAGAAAGGGATGCCGTCAAGCTGAAGAAGGAGTCCTGTCGAGCTTGGTTGGCTCATGGAACTCCTGAGCAGCTGACAGGTTCTGGCAGGCTAAGCGTCCTGCAGCCCGGGCGGTGACGGAATCAAAAACTTAGGTATGGGAAAAGTTCGGGAAGGCCATGTAGGAGGATTATCGGTCAGCCCCGAAGAGATTCTGGCAAACCGTTCGGAGTCTCAGAAGGGGAAAGCAGTGCCCTGCCAACACGCTTTACAGTGGAGGTGGGGAGCTGTTGACTTCAACTGGGGATATTGTCGACCGGTAGAAAGAATACTTTGAGAATCTCCTCAATCCTATTAACACGCCTTCCATCGAGGAAGCAGAGGCTGGGGACCTAGAGGCTGATTCATCCATCACTTGGGCTGAAGTTACGGAGGTAGTTCGGAAGCTTCTTAGTGGCAAGGCACTGGGGGTGGATGAGATCCGCCCTGAGTACATCAAGTCTCTGGATGTACTAGCAGACTGGGGTAATGGTCCCTCTCTTTAAGTAGGGGGACCGGAGGGTGTGCTCCAACTATAGGGGGATCACACTCCTTAGCCTCCCAGGTAAAGTCTACTCCAGGGTGCTGGAGAGGAGAATTCGACCGACAGTCGAACCTCGGATTCAGGAGGAACCGAATCCTTGACGTGGAACACTGGACCAGCTCTATACCCTCCACAGGGTGCTTGAGGGTTCATGGGAGTTTGCCCAAACAGTTCACGTGTTTTGTGGACTTGCAGAGTGCATTCGACCGTGTCTCTCATGGCATTCTATGGGAGGTGCTTTGGGAGTATGGAGTCCGGGGCCCTTAACGAAGGGTCGTGCAGTCACTGTATGACTGGAGCAGGAGCTTGGTTTGCATTGCCGGCAGTAAGTCAGACCTGTTTCTGGTGCTTGTTGGACTCGCAGGGCTGCCCTTTGTCACCAGTTCTGTTCATTATTTTTACAGAATTTCTAGGCGCAGCCAGGGCCTGGAGGGAGTCCGGTTTGGAGACCAGAGGATCTCATCTCTGCTTTTTGCGAATGATGTTGTCCTGTTGGCTCCTTCGAACAAGGACTTTCAGCATGTACTGGGGCGGTTTTCAGCTGAGAGCGAAGCGGCTGGGAGAAGAATCAGCACCTCCAAGTCCGAGGCCATGGTTCTCGACTGTAAAAAGGTGGCTAGCCCGCTCCTGGTTGGAGGAGAGCTCCTGCCTCAAGTGGAGGACTTTATGTATTTTGGGGTCTTTTTCACGAGTAAGGGAAGGATGCAGCGTGAGAAAGACAGACGGATCGGTGCAGCAGTAGCAGTAATACCGTCATTGTACCGATCTGTTGTGGTGAAGAAGGAGCCGAAAGGCAGAGCTCTCAATTTACCAGTCAATCTACGTTCCTACCCTCACCTATGGTCAGGAACTTTGGGTCATGACTGAAAGAACGAGATCAAGGATACAAGCGGCTGAAATGGGTTTCCTCTGCAGGGTGGCGGGGCGCTCCCTTAGAGATAGGGTGAGAAGCTCTGTCACCCACGAGGAGCTCAGAGTAGAGCTGCTGCTCCTCCATGTCGAGAGGAGCCAGCTAGGGTGGCTCAGGCATCTATATTGGATGCCCCTTGAACACCTTCTAGGGAAAGTGTTCTGAGCATGCCCCACCAGGAGGAGGCCCCGGGAAAGACTCAGGACACGCTGGTGGGACTATATCACTTGGCTGGCCTGAGAACGCCTCGGAATACCCCCGGAAGAAGTGAAGGAAGTGTCCAGGGAGAGGGAAGTCTGGGCATCCTTGCTTAGACTGCTGCCCCCGCGAACCGGCCCCGGATAAGTGGAAGAAGATGGATGGATGGACCATTTAAAACTTCG
This sequence comes from Gymnothorax reevesii, assembly GCA_029721435.1. Lineage (NCBI taxonomy): Eukaryota > Metazoa > Chordata > Actinopteri > Anguilliformes > Muraenidae > Gymnothorax > Gymnothorax reevesii. Next base: position 78,769,700 of record CM056575.1, read on the forward strand.
CGTAGCAGAATATTCACCGGGCAGGTATAGCATTTTTAGCACAATTCATTTGCTTATTAAAGTGGCGATGCTTTAAAATGGTAGTTGTCCGCGAATGGTACGTTTTTACGAAAGGGACCCATTTATGTTCACAGGATTAAAAATAATTTGCCATTTGAAGTAGGATGCATGAATTCCCTTAATCCTACTTATTTCGTGGTAATTTCCATATTATTTATAATATATTGGGTCATTCCATGTAGAATCTACAAGTGCTTCCACCTGAGCCCCTCAGAATGAGCTGATTATTCTAATAACTTCAATATATTTAATGAATCCTCACCAAATATTACCTTGATCTTGTGACTACAGGTTCTCAAAGTACATGGGAGTAGTTTGAAATTTTGTGCTTTTTAACTTGCGTCATTTTTTCGAGCATATTCGAGCCCTCATTACTTAATTTGTATTAAAGATGGCTAAATGAAATTTTCAGAGCTGAGAGACATATCGGAGCCCTGTTTAAAACTGCTATTATATCAATTGTATGCCAACTCTAGGTGTCACAATCTGAAGCCAAAATCTGTATTTTCTTCAAAAAGATTTGTTCTGAAACCAACCTCGAGCTTCAATATCATGGCACGTTTGGAAGTTTTAATAGCAACACAGCACCAATTTAATAACGATGATATACAAATCAGTACTGGAACCATGGATGTGTCATGTGTTTTCTGGTAATTAACCGGATAAAACTTGAAAAACGTGTGTTAGGAAACTTCACAGGGTCGTATCACCATTTAGGCTCATCCTCTAGCCATGATTACTTTTGTGTCAAAAAAATTCACATTTGTCAATGTAGAAGAGCTGCAGCCAGTGCTGCTAGAGGATTTTAGGGAAATGTGAGGATAAAGTAAAAAACTATCAACTTGGAGTTATTTACTAGTGTATAGGCAGACTAATGACACAGCCAGTAGTTTTACTGAACAAGTGGAACTGAAACGGCCGATTTCCCTCTTGTGTATTTGAGTACAAAATCTTGTCTTATGTAAGTAAGACAAGATTAAAGCAATATTCTAATGCTGAACATTAAAAGCAAAATGTATGTATCCATACGTTTTAAGCATTCAGCATTCAAAGCAAAATGTATGAATGTTTATGGAGTATACATTTTGATTAAAAGTATATTATGGTTAAAATTATCTGCGTGTTGAATTTTGGGAATGGCCCATACATTTTGAAAATTTCCCAATTGATTTTCCATGACATGGGCCTAGCTGTCCTTCCCAACCCCTGTGGCCCCGTCATTTACTTTGAGTAGCCAATATATTCCTTCATGTTATGTTGCCGAAACTGACTGTAGCTGCGTTTCCATTACCACTAGGAATACGCAAAACCTAAATATCGAAATAAAAAAATGGAAACACCCAATTTTCGAAAAAAAAAACTCTCAAATATCAATAAAAAGTTTTTACGCTTTCATGAGGTGGTTTTTCAAACGTGTCGATAAAGAACTTTATCGCAAAAGTTTAATGAAAACGCTTTTTTCGCTAAACGTGACGTCACCAGTATGTCTACCACATCTGGTCCTATAACCTTGCAGAGCTGATGGAACGTTTCGTGGGTCACCCTGAAGTTCTGGTACACTCCATCTGCAGTGGGTGGGTTAAGTCCTTCTACCCACTACACACTTTCGTACGATTTCAGAATAATTGCCACTAGGTCACATGATCACAACCAACCAATCAGCGCACTAATTTTGCCTTAAATTTCAGAATCTATGACATCTTTTGTCATTGGCTCCGGGCGACCCACGTGAGGGGGTGCCTGGCCCTGGCGTGGTATGTTGTGCTTCCAGTCAATGTGATTCCGTTTGAAGTCCCTTAGCTGTGAGACCAACAGCTCGCGCTTGTAATCACTCTCTTGCTGCATGTATCTGCTACGGGTTTTATCAAATCTCATCAACTGATTATGTCACCTGCAGCAGATGTAAATCTCGCGTTTTAGTGGCAACACGAACTGCCAGAACCATAGATATATATATTTAGAACACTAGATTGCTGATGTCTTCGTATTTACATTATCCAAAGTGATGCACCCGGCCGCAATATTGATACACCCAACTTCTTCATTAAAATGGTTTCCTATGAGGCCAATTTCAAGTAAGTCGATATAAGCGAGAAAATACCGAGATGCGCGGCTGCCTTTTGCAGCAATATTTATTTGAAGAGCTGTAATAAAACGTTTCATGCGTAAGTTAACGTATAAACGCAAAGTAGTCACTTTAATAGAAAAAATCGCGGTTTGTGCTTGCTAGCTAGTTAGCCGTCCCATTGACTTGAGCAGACCGCTGACTGAAAGCGAACGCTAGCGACTGACAACGGTCACCAGCGAGCTGCCTAGGCGTCGCGGGGACTACATTGACTTAGTGGTAAATAAAATTAAACAGGTGGCTAACACGCTTGCTAACTACTTGTAATTGATAATGTAAATGGACAGTCGTCGATGTTTCTTTTAATGGCGATAACTTCCAAGCAATTATCTGATTAGAGGTAAAAGCCTCGGTCGCATCATTTCTCTGCTGTACTTTCACGTTAACAACGAATAACATTTCGATCTTCGCTTTAGAAGGTATGCCGCTTTCCATCCTCCGAAAAGGACATATTTAGGGAGACAAAATGTTGCTCTGCACAGCGATACAAAAAAAAAAACCGACTCGCACGCAAGTGTTTTTGAAAATGTAATTTTAAAGTACGCGAAAATGAATGGGAGTCTGAGCGACTTTTACTTCCGGGTGTATAGGCTCGCAGAACAGATGCTTCACTTGAGCGTGCCCTATCAGTAATCTAGTGTTCTATGTATATATATATATACATATTATGGCAAGCCAAACAGGAATTATATATTGAACTTTGATATATATACAATGAACTTTGAGATAAATACAATGAACTTTGATTTATATACAATGAACTTTGATTTATACAATGAACTTTGATATATATGGAATGAACTTTGATATATATATGGAGTGAACTGTGATATATATACAATGAACTTTGATATATATGGAATGAACGTTGATATATATATATGGAGTGAACGTTGGTATAAATGGAGTGAACTTTGATATATATGGAATAAACTTTGATATAAATACAATGACCTTTGATATATATAGAATGAACTTTGATATATATGGAGTGAACTTTGATATATATGGAATAAACTTTGATATAAATACAATGACCTTTGATATATATAGAATGAACTTTGATATATGTAGAGTGAAGTTTGATATTTATAGAATGAACTTCGATATATATACAATGAACTTTGATATACATGGAGTGAAGTTCGATATTTATAGAATGAATTTCGATATATATAAAATAAACTTGATAAATATGGAGTGAACTTTGATATTTATAGAATGAACTTTGATATAAATAAAATGAACTTTGATATATTTTGAATGAAAAAAAAAGATAATATATTTTGATTGAAAAATTCACACTGCTCGCTCTGTAACTTTCACACCTGAACTCGTGGATGTCAATGACAGAGAGGAAAAAATAATCAGTGCAAAGGCCCCTTTCTCGTGGTAAGTTGGCTTTCAAGGTACACTAGGTTCCCGCAGATTTGTTACAATTTTTTTGAATTATTATTCTAACTCGACAGTGATCAACAGTGCTATGAAACGCAAGATATTTGACAGATTGTATAGCGTTGTAATGAATGGGGAGTGATTTATATTCATTCGCTCACTACTAAAAAAATATTAATTTGGGAAATTTACATGAAAACGCCAAGTATTAAATTTATATTGAATGAAAATGATTGATATATATACATCGAACTTCGATTTGCTACAAGGCACCACTTTGGTCAGCAATTTGGGGTCTTCTCCCTCAAGAGTACTTCTTTACAGTCTGTTCGCTACCAGCATTATCAGCGCGGGAAGCGTCTTTTTTTTCGTAACCAAGCGAGGCCAGGTTTCGCATTTTCTCATGGATATTCATGACGCAGGCGGGCCGCGAATTATTTTTCTCCAAACATTATGTCTCTTGCACCTTTTACTTGTCCTCTGATTGGTCAATCGTCATTGAAACTTATGAATGGGCAAGGTCATGTGGTAGAGTCCCTGACTTACGGTAGCGTATTGCTGCCATTCCTGGAAAAAAACGGGTCTGTAATCACGGCATGAGTAAAAAGTTTCTTGTTATTACAAGATCCTTTTCGTGTTATGACAACATATTTTCACGTTTTAAAACGCGAAAATATCACATTATGACAAGAAACTTTTGGCTCATTCACATGATTTGATTAAGTTCTACTTCTTGCTTGTCTTGAAACATTGCGAGATTACGCTATTATTGAGCACGATGGGCGACACTGTGATTAGTATGCCTACAAGAGGGATTTTAAAATGCTTGGGGCTGTACAGAAGACAGAATGAGCCTGACCCCCTGGAGGTAGCGACGTTTCTGAACATCGGTCAAGCTATCACTAGATCGGAAAACGACGGTTGTACCGTCACAGCTAATAATAAAATGCGCAAATACAGCAGACATCACGTTAGTAACATTACGTGATGTACTTGCTGTCAAAAAATCGTCACATGGAAAGATATAATGAGGCTTGTTGAACAAAAATGAATGTGTACTTTGTTCAGAAACATACGCAAGCAAACTTGAATGATTTGCGATTATAATCAATTGTGATTGATTAGTGAAAAAAAAAAAACATAATAAACAGGAAAGGAAGTTGGTAGTTTGGCCAAGGTGATGGGTGCGATTTTGATGGGGTGCTATTATGCCAGATCAGCACTTACAATTGCTTGTTAGAGTACGTGTTTTGACATTAAGCAAATGGGTAAATTAGAGTTGAAAATACTCTTGATATAATGCATGAATTACCATCAAAACTGGTATTTGGTGAAGAGTGGAAATGGAAGTGGGGAACATAAAACTTCCGCAAATCAAACTGTTTGCTGAAAATAACATTACCATACTTCCTTTTTGATGTAACCGACCAGAAGTAATACAGCGGAGTATATCCAAGTTCATTCTATAAATATCAAAGTTCACTCAATATATATATCAAAGTTCATTCCATATATATCAAAGTTCATTGTATATATATCAAAGTTCACTCCATATATATATCAAAGTTCATTCCATATATATCAAAGTTTATTGTATATATCAAAGTTCATTGTATATATATCAAAGTTCATTGTATTTATATCAAAGTTCAATATATAATTCCTGTTTGGCTTGCCATAATATATACTGTATATATATATATATGGCCAGAACTCGTCCAAGTCTGTGTCCACCCATGCCAAAACTTGATGCAAATGACCGTTTGCCGGCGATGTCACACATCGTCTTCCACGTGCGAACGTATTTCCTAATCTTATATCGCACTGACATACCACGCAGAAGCATGAAAGCCCTTCGGCACAACGGTATATCCTCTTTTTGGGAGTATTTTCTGCCATGATCATCGCAGATTGTTTACCGTTTACATGTTGCTTCCGCTATTCCGTCTGCTGCTGGCGACGCATTTCTAAGCTCGGCGCTGATTGGTCCTCAGTCGTCGTCGACTTGCGGTTTCCACCTGGTGACCATTATTATAAAAGAGTACGAAAGTGTGCAGTGGGTAGGACTTAACCTGCCCTCTGCAGATGGAGTGTAAAGTTCTGGGGGCTGTTTCAATAAACCTATCTTGTCCAACTAAGTCGTAATCCGTACCATGAAACGTCAGACCTTCGACAGACTATGTTCATCAGGTGTTTAAGTAAAACAACAGCAGGATGTCCGACCATGGTACGTTCCGATGTGGACGGACTGTCCGGTCAGATCTGCATTATAATTTACGCCTCAACGACGCACAACTTCCTGATTTGGTGCACAAATATTCAAAAGACGTGAACGTTAATTGAAAAAAAAAAAAACTCAGATTTGCTTGATCTCTGACTGCTATGCACGCAGCTATAAGATGTCACGTTAAATTTCAGTCCTAACTGAATCCAAGCTATCTAGCTAATCAAAAGCAGCCTTCACTGAGAATTTTTTCCATGAGTTACGATAGCAATCAACTTGCAACATAACAAAGCTGTTCATTAAACAATGTATATTAAAGCATCAATATCGTGACGACAGCTTATTTTACAGACTTCAGTTAAGTCGAAGACTGGCGATAAACAGAGCTCCACTCTTAGTCTCAGGTAAGCACAAGGAAGAACCTCCCAGAAATCCCTAATTCTGCCACACACAAGGACTCTGCCGCCGAAAAATTACCCGCTGCCTTCGCCATCTGTTAAAAATCGCCACGGCAACAGCAGTAGCAGCAACCATTGATAAGCACAATGGTCTGGCCGTCCATATTGTGTGCGGTATCGCGGGACACGTGAATTCACAAGAATTAAATTACGCAAGATACATTTAAATGGAAACACCAGCAAGTCGCAATTGTACTTTATCGAAACTTGAGAAGTATCGATTTTGTTTTGCGGAAAACTGTAATGGAAACGCAGCTTGTGGCGATCGAAATAAAGAGACGTACTCCCATTTTGTGGTTCCTCTGCCCTTGTATCATGCTTCATTGGCCTGTCCGTCAGGTACACTAGTCAGGGGGAGCTCTTTGTCTGCAGTGAATAGATTAGGCGGATTCGCATTGCAAAATGCTAACTACTCCCATTGTTATGTGGTTTAGGGAATCGCCTGAAGTTCACCACCAGCCTCTCCGGAAATATGCACTCTCTGATCATTCAAATAAATGATGTTACGAGGTTAAAATATGCTGCTGTACTGCAGCTGTTACTACTGTTACAAGTAGTTTGCAGAAATTTCACTGGGAAATGGGAGTGTTCTGTATTACATTAAGATTGTTTAGGGTAAAATTGATGCCTTTTGGAAATAATTTATTTTGCTTCCAGGGTGGAATTGTATTTCTCTTGTAATTTTAATTTTTCATTTGGAAAAAGTAAAAAGGCCTTTTTAGCATTTAAAACCTGCAGGTAGGGTTACATCCACAAAGCCACAAAGCAAGGAAAGTGATAGGTGTTAGGAATGGAGGCATGCAGGTTTCCACTACAAGTGAACAGCCCTTTCTCAGCAGGCTGCTCCTCGCTTGCTACAACCTCTCTGCCCTTTTTCAGGACAACCACTTGCTCGACGCAACTGCTGTGCCCTTTTTCATACCCAAGCGCCATGCCCTAGGGAAGTCCTAGAATTAACACTGACTATGCTTTCAATGTGTCTGCGTATCTTGTCAAGAACGACTCAAACTCGTCTCTCGTGATGTTGACCTCCTTAGTAAATCAGTGTGTCCATCAATCCAACATTTGGGCACCTCACTTTTGCTAGCTCCAGGAAGTTGATGCTCATTCTAACCATCACTCTCAGAGTCTTATCCAATTTCCCTTTCTGGTGCACAGTTTGCACATTCTACGTGCCAGTGATGACAGCTTTGCTGTTGTTCAGTCGCTTAATGACGATTGGGGGGCACTATGATGCTTGAGCATCCCTGCTGAATGAGGCTCCTCTAGTGGAGACTCCGTGCATCTCATTGTGCAAAACATTTGGTGTGACTTAGGAAGCGTAGTTCTGCGGAAGAGTACTGCAGTGGAAGAGTTTCCTGCTGCCTTCTGCAATGATGCACTTTTAGGTCTTGCCCAAGTCTAGATGCAATTTAATGACATACCCAGGTCCTTTGTCGTGATTCCCTGATTAGAATGTTGCACATCAGTTATTGTCATTTGTCTAATTAAATTTAAAAGTGGGGTGATATACATAGTCTTCATCCACGAAATGGGTTTGCACGCCTGTTCTCCGCCTAGATGAACAACTCTCCGTCTAAAGTCAGAAATATACCACCGCACATGCACTTTTGCAACTCCAAGGAAGTCTGGGCTGGCGATTGGTGAATGAGTGATCTAATGATAAAAGGGACCAAAAGTGTATTGTGGATCTCTATCCACACACTTCCTGCTGCATCTTCACATCCATCTCAAAAAAGCGCATCTGCAGAAATACTAAACCCATGTCAACTAAACAAAGTTTTCCGTATTCTGCACAAAAATGCTGCAGCATCCGCACTATAGACGACAACCTTGCTTACAACAGCACTAAAATAGAGCCCTAAGTGTCCTCTGTTCCAGAATGACAACTGACTATTGATGAAAGGTCAAGTGATATTAAATAGTGGTGGACATTATGACATGTGGCACACATCACATTTCAAAATAGCTATTATTTTCTATATCAGTAAAGTTCATGAGTATTTTGGCTTTTTCCATACTGGGTGGGTGGCATTCGGTTATCCAATTGTCTGTCAATGCATGCATCCGCCCTGCACCGTCTTCTAAACGCTATATCGACTGAAGAAAAGGAGGGAAATCACACACCAAATCAGACGTGAGCACTCCCCACAGCGGGCAGTTGAACTGATGAGGTTTTGAAAATCAATGTGTCAAAAATCAAGGAGACATACAGGCCTGTTGTATGCAGAGGTTGAATATCCACTTTTAAGGAGTATAAAGCTGTGGTAGACATAACGATCAAGGCTTTGGGTTGAGTTTTACCTTTGTATTTGTTTTCAATTGAATACAAGTTAAAACAGTTTTGCAAATTTCTGTATGCTGTTTTTGTTTACATGTTACACTAACATATTGGCCCAGTTCTTCTGGAATTGAGGTTGTAGTTGTAGAATCACAGAAAAAAGCGGCAAAGCATTGTTATGTATGACAGACATAACATCATTGGACATCGCATCAAGCATTCAGTTCGTCAGCAATCCAGCAGTGCAGAACTGACATGCTAACCAGCCGTATGCCCGAACTTACTTGCACTTCCGCGCAGGGGGAGGACTGGGGGAAAAAAAGTAGCCTGGGAATTCGTACCTGAAAGGCCCACTCTTCAGGGGGCAGGGCTCGGGAGGTAGTGGCTGACCAAAAAAAGTTTCATGTTATTTGACAAAAAAGTATGCATTTTAACACCATATTGAACCATATGTCCAGTAAAAGATTCACATTATTCGTTTTTGAGTTTTTATAACGCCAATTAAATGACAACAAAATCATTTTTGTGAATTTATACAAACCCAGTGGCAATATGCATGAGTGATCTTAGCAGATGTTAACAGGTTACCAAATACCCCCTAAAAAGTTAGTAAAATGCTGTGATGGTCTTTTTTTGTAATTTTTCTGAAAGATGAGGCTTATGCTTCCAAATCACTCTAAGTGTTGTGAAAGTGGACAGTGTTGTCTCGTGAAACACCAACATGCACGTAATCCAAGTCATCATTAGGTTGAACTTATGCACATGAGAGTGAATTTACTATTCTGTGGGTAGGAGTTGGGTGGGTAATGTCCAAAAACAAACAATCCTATTTATATTAAAGATCCTATTTATCCTTACCCCTTTCCAGGGATACGTTGCAAATCTGCAGCACCAAATTGTTAATTAGCAAAATTTTAGCACAAACATCATTTTCATGTTTTTAACATTTTTGTGTCATGGTTATGGTTTTTGGTTTATGTTTATGTTCATGTTCTGGTCCTGTGTTCATGATTATTGTCCTTTATTTATTCTTTTTGGTTATTGTAACACTCAGGTTTTTGGTTCATTCCATTTCTCAGTTCCATTGCACCTGTCTTGTGATCTAGTTGGTTCAGTCCGTCTTCCCTGTCTGCGTGCCCACTGACTTCAGGTGATTTAAATGGATTCCGGTGTGTAAAATATTCTTTCGAATCTCATTTTCTTCCTTTGCCTTTCTGTTCTGATAACTAACAAGACTAATATTTGTATCATAGTCTACTATCAGAACTAATCCATGTATATACAGTTACTAACTTCATAATGAGCACTCTAGTTTAATATACTCAGCCAAATTAAAAACTTCACATTCGTTTGGAGGTCGATAAGTTGAGCATACAAGAAATGAGGTTTTATATAATTAATTTATTTAATTCTGTACTCATTAAAGATGGTGTATCATGAAAATAATGTCCATAATATAACTAGTTTCTCCGGAAATGTGCAAGAGTAAAGATGGTAAGTTACAACTTGAATAAGAGCAGTATGTATGGTTTGGGCAGTCACACAACCTCTAAACAATTAATTCCTAGTGGACGTTGCAGTGACAAATCGATTATGCAAATGACGTAAGACAATTTGTCGGTCTTCTGCTTTTGACGTCCCACGTGGGCTACCAGAACGAGGTCGGTCAGCTGTGGTGCCAGTTTGTTGGAGACGTGTCCGAAGATCATGGATAGGCCAATGACTGCATCCCATAACCCTTGCAACGTCAGTGACGGATGTTTCCGTATTCAGCATGCCAATGGCACGTATACGCTGAATATTTGACAGCCATGGCTTTGAAAATCGACAAATAATTAACTGTAAAAACTTGTTTTTTCTGAGATGTCACTGCTAACGTTAGCTCAGCTGCACATCTCTCATATGGTCATGTGACTAGGAACACGAGAAAACATGGTTTTAACTTAAAGTACACTCGCACGTGCTACGTACCTGTACGCGTCGGAGTTGATGCGTGTCATGATGTCTTTGACAACGAATTTACTCCTAGTGATAATAAAAACTCTTTTATTAAAAGTTTCAAGTAAATATTTACAAATTTATGGGTTTGAATTTTCTTTTTTGACTCAGAATATGTAAAGTTGCACCGCTACTAATTTAGACTAATTCTCTCTCCGCAATCGCCCTGCTCTATACTTTGTCCCTCAGCCTGTCTCTGTCCTCTCCTCAGCTTCAGTGAGATCTCTCGCACGTGCTTAATCACTCTCCTGCGCTTGTTATCTGTGCACGTAGAACTCCTGGACTGGAGCTGTTTAAATGTCTTAGGCTGTTTGAATGATTCCCATTCGTATTCTGTCTTTCGCCAATTTTCGTGGTTAGGGCTTCCCTCATGTGATTCTCCCGATGTAATTAGTCTGATTCTCTACATTTGATTCCCGTATAGCATGTGACCATCCCTGTGTGTATATTAGCAGTCTTTTTACTCACAGCTCTTGTCAGAACGTTGATCAATACCTCTTTGTGCAGAGTGCCTCGTATGCCATTGAATTTTGTTTCTCTTCTACTGGATTGTCCGACTTTGATTCTTGCCATTGCCCTTTTTGTATTGTTTTTGTCTTTCTGGATTTTGACCCATATTTGTATGACCACGATTTCTGTGTTTGGATGCCCTTTGTATGACCCTTGGCTTTGTTGATCGACTACGACTTTTTGCCTATCGTTTTTGTACCTCTGCTCATCTGTCTTACTGGTTCTGACCCCTGCCTGTCTTGTCAACGCTGTTTTTGGATTTCATATTGTGGCTTGGTAATTCCTGTGTTTTTTGGCTTTGACTCGAACTCCAATAAAGGCATACGTTTTTTGGATTTCTGTATCTCGCGTGTGGTTCTTGAACAGTGCGTCACATTTTGGTCACACTACAGGATTTGGTTACATTTTTGCGACATATAGTTCATCAGTTGTCCACTGGATGGCAGAGCTGTGGCCTCTCCAATATGGCAGCCTCCATGTGAACAGGTCTTCCAGTTTCTTAGGCTCCTATTTCAGGTAGTTAGTTTTCTTGTGCTATGTCGAATTTAGGACAGCAGTGCTTAAGTCATTTTTTGAATGTTTATAGATACGACTTATGCCAATATATTGATAAAAATTGCATTGATATTTTTTCCAGGGGTGGGCGTATTTTGACGTCACAAATCTGCAACATCCCATAATGCACTGTACGCTGCATAAAAATCCAAAATAACGTTATGTTTATATGTCTCCAAACAACTAAATCTAAGATTTTTCCTCTAACTATAACTTGGTCCCTAAGAGGGTTCAGATGTCTTGTAATAAATTTAATACAATGACAATGTCTCATATTAGAAACATAACATTGTCAATATATTAACTAATGTATTATTCCAGAAATATTATTATTTACATGAATGTGAAAAAGAAATGTGATTTAGAGGCCATTTAGAATTTTTCAATATAGCCCTTTTAAACTTACGTTACATATCTTACTTACAGACTCTAAAGGGCAAAGAGTAGCTCTCTAGCTTCAGGACGGCAGCACTCGCTGGTTGCAAGTTTAATGACGGGTGATTCTGAACATAAAGACAGGGTTTTTGCCACATTTCATTTGGCACCGTAAAACAACAAATCAATATGCATTAAATACAACGTGGTAGGCTAATGACAACTTGTCCATCAGTGGAGTCGTCTTGTAAGCTCAAGTAAAATTCTAACCAAACACGTACTACCCCAATTCAGAAATAGCTGGGACAAAGAGTAAATTGTGAATAGAATCAGTGGGCAATGACTTTCAAATCACACCAGCCAGTATTTTATTCACAATAGAACAAAGATAACAGCAAATGTTGAAACAGAGATATTTTACAATTTTTGTCCACAAAATGAGCTCATTTCAAATTTGATAGCTGCTACAGGTCTCAAAGAAGTTGGGACAGGGGCCTGTTTACCATGGTGCAGCATCCCCTCTTCTTTTTAACACAAAGTGGAGGCATCTTGGCATTGAGGAGACAAGTTTCTTGAGTTTAGCCATTGGAATTTGATCCCACTCTTGTTTAATACAGACTTATAGCTGCTGGAGAGTTTTGAGTTTCCTTTGACGGACTTTTTGTTTAATTATGAGCCAAATGTTCTCAGTTGGTGAAAGATCAGGACCGCAGGCAAGCCAGTTCAGCACACAGACTCTTCTACTATGAAGCCATGCTGTTGTAATAGCTGCGGTGTGTGGTTTTGCATTGTCCTGCTGAAATACACAAGGCCTTCCCTGGAATAGATGTCGTCTGGAGGGGAGAATATGTTGCTCTAAAATCTTTATATACATTTCAGCATTCTTGATGCTTTTTAAAACATGCAAGTGTCCCACACCATTTGCACGAATGCATCCCCATACTATCAGAGATGCTGGGTTTTGAACTGAATTCTGATAACAGGAGGGGTGGTCTTTCTCCTCTTTAGCCTGGAGGACACAACGCCCATGATTTCTGACAAGAATGTAAAATTTTGACTCTTCTGACCATAGGACACTTTGCTAAATTCTATTTTAAATGAGCCTTGGTCCACAGAACATGGCGGTGCTTCTGGATCATGCTCAACAATGGCTTTCTTTTTGCATGATAGAGTTTTAGGTGGCATCTGTGGATGGCATGGCGGACTGTGTTTACAGAGAGTGGTTTTTTGAAGTATTCCTGGGCCTATTTAGTAATGACAATGACAGGATTTGCCAGGGAGTGATGCACTGGCGTCTGAGGGCCCGAAGATCACGGGCATCCAGTCTTCGGCCTTGTCCCTTACGCGCAGAAATTTTTCCAATTTTTCTCTGAATCTTTTGATGATATTATGATAAGACCTTCAAAGCCTTTGCAATTTGACGTTGAGGAACATTGTTTTAAAGAATTCCACTTTTTTTTTTTTTTTACGAAAGCCTTCACACGTTGGAGAGCCTCTGGCCAACTTTACTTCTGAGAGACTTAGCCTCTCTAAGACGTCACTTTCATAGCCGATCATGTTACACACCTGATGCCAGTTAATGCAATTACTTGCTAAATGTTCTTCCAGCTGATTCTCTTGCATATTAATTGCTTTTTCATCCCTTCTTTTACCTCTGTCCCAACTTTTTTTTAGATCTGTTGCAGGCATAAAATTTGAAAAAAGCTCATTTTGTGGACAAAAATGTAAAATGTCTCAGTTTTGAAATTTGAAATGTTATCTATCCTCTATTGTAAATAACATATTGGCTCATGTGATCTGAAAGTCATTGCATTTTGATCTTATTCACAATTTACACTTCGTCCCAACTATTTCGGAACTAGGGTTGTACTTGCGATTTCATGTCAGTATTACCGCTTCCATGTCCCCCTCTAAATGAAAACTGCTTGCCTCATGAGGATCATCATGGCCAAACAGCTGGTCAGTATTTTTGCATTTTAAAGCCTCAGCCTCCAAAACATTATTCTCTATGCTTTTCTGCCTTTCCATTGCTTTTTGACATTTTTGTCTGATCTGGTTGTCTTTGAAATGCTCACCATACTGCATTTTACTGATCATTCACAATGTTTAAGCCATGTCAGTCATTTCTATTCAAGAGGCCTTCATGTTTTCCTATTTCCAAGGCCCCAATCTGCAAGTCTATCCTCCACCCACTGAGTTCCCTCCTCCCCCCAGAAAAATGTCACACTCGTGGCCCTTAGTTTCTCAGAACAACCAGTAACATTTTTTTTTTCATAATTCAATCAACCAAGTAGTCTCTTCACAACTTCATTATGTGAATGATGTCAAACTCTTATATAATATGAGTACCAAATAAATTTGGTTTGCCTCAGACCTTCAATTTCTTCTGAACCATACACCTAGATTTACTAACAGTACAGCCATGCCTAAATTGTATTGCTATTTCATATTTGAATTTTCAGTGGTCATGGTACATTTCAGCTGTAATTCCCTACTACAGTAGCAGTAGTACACAAATAGATACAAAAAATTGCCTATGATGCAAGACAACTGGAATAGTGAAGTAGAAGCATCAAGTGTGGTATTTAAAACCATGTGTCAGTGGTACATATATAAAATATCCTATTACCCGAGTGTGGCACAACCACATAGGCCGATGTGAATTAGCCAACAACGAGTGAACCTATGTAAACATACGCTATCATATACAGGCCTACCAAACAAAACGTAGCCTCAGCACACAAAAACTTTGAAATGCCTACATTAATCGCGGAAATAGCAACATAAAAATAATACCCCGCTACCGAAACTGCAAAAACCGCAACATAAACTGTTGACTCGTAGCATAAGACTATGAAACTGCAACATCTTCTACGTCATCCGTCTTTGCCAATTACTGCGCTTGCGCGTACCGGCCCAGGCTGCTTTCAGAGATGGCGGAATCAGGCGTGTCTCCTTCGGTTGGTAAGTAAAACTTCCAAATATGAAGTTATTGTGAATGCAGATGTTTAACAATGAATTGTAAGACGTAGCTGTTACATCCACATTCTCGTAAATTCGCTTATTTTAGCACGTCACCCTGCCGAAAATGAACGATGCACTATCGATTTCGCTATAGACTTAGAGTTTCCAATTTGACGACTTTCTCAAGACGTATACATATGTCTTGAGTGGACAAACAATCCCGATTTGGAAAGTCGCCAGATTTAGCGAGAAAGTCGTCAAGTTGGCAACGCTAAGACTATAGCGAAATCGACAGTGCATCGTTCATTTTCGGCAGGGTGACGTGCTAAAATAAGCGAATTTACGAGAATGTGGATGTAACAGCTACGTCTTACAATTCATTGTTAAACATCTGCATTAACAATAACTTCATATTTGGAAGTTTTACTTACCAACCGGAGGAGACACGCCTGATTCCGCCATCTCTGAAAGCAGCCTGGGCCGGTACGCGCAAGCGCAGTAATTGGCAAAGACGGATGACGTAGAAGATGTTGCAGTTTCATAGTCTTATGCTACGAGTCAACAGTTTATGTTGCGGTTTTTGCAGTTTCGGTAGCGGGGTATTATTTTTATGTTGCTATTTCCGCGATTAATGTAGGCATTTCAAAGTTTTTGTGTGCTGAGGCTACGTTTTGTTTGGTAGGCCTGATATAGCAGGCCAACCTTACTGTGCCTATGCCCACCTTGCTGCGGGCCAGTGGTCATCAAGCTGTTGGCTTGTTGTCTAGACAGTTGTTTTTTTTCCCCCCAGGACTGGCCCACTGACTCAGCAGCCCACCAGGAAAACTCCCGGTATTCCCAAAGGCCAGTCGGCCCCTGCTCGCGGCGACAAGATTCATCACTGATATTGCATGTTGAGGTGAGTATTTATACACCACGTTCGACTGGAAATAAATACACCATGTTTGGCTGGATATAAACTGCTCTATCCCTTGAAATATCTAATTATAAATGCTTCCCAATTGTGGTAATCGTTTGAATGTGAATAGTAGGCACAAAAAATTTAAATTTCTGAATAATTGGGATGGAGCTCTCATTTCTATCATTTTCACAAACAATATCAAAGATTGGCAATGACAAAGCCAAACTGGTGGAGAATTGGCAAGAATGGTAGAGCCCAGTTTGTTTTTTCAGTAATGCTGACAATCACTCTAAATTAGTGATTAAGAGCAAAATGTGCAGGTCTTCCTTATCTTCAATTTTGCATAAGGTAATCTCAGAGTATAGTCTCATCTTTCTGTCCCAGTGAGATTTTTCTGTACTGAGGTACTTTCATAATTCATGTACAGTGTATACACAGCACTCAACAAACATCATGGATAAGGCGTGCGGAACAAGCTGTATATTGAAACAACTGATTATACTGCGCGTTTCTACACTGTTTTGTAAAATTCTAGTTGGAGAATAAGATAATTTTATGGGGCGTGTTGGCATGATGTCATGCATTGCCTTATTTTGATGCATATCATATGTAAATCACAGAAGGTCATGCTTGAGGAAAAGCTCTCCTTTAGATATTCAATCAGATCTCCAGAGATATTGTATACAGTTTATATGTAATTTATTCCTCTCGTGCAGGATAAGTTTTTTTTTTATCTCTCACACCCTCAGATAAATCGCCTAAGCACACTCTATTCCTTCACCACCAGCGCCAAGATTTAATTTTTTTCCTTTGCATTCTGAGATGGGCGTTTAAAATATATGATTGAGGCTAGTTTATTTTCTGCATAAGAATATTCAGGAGCCATCATGGGCATGTAATGACAACATTATCTGTTCCATTAAATAATTTATGTGTGCTCAAGCTTCAGAGTAAGTTGCAGAAGAGTGGCTGAGAATTTCCATTTCTGAATGCACACAACTAATTGTTTAACACACTCCACAGGGTTTTAAAGATGTTGTCACAGACTTTTCATCGAACATTGATGCACAGTTCGGATGATTTCATACACTTCGCATTTTACTTCTCCTATTTAATGGCACTCTCAAAAAAGCATTAAAACTCATAATAAATCGAACAGTAATAACGATGACAAAATGTCCCTAACTGATCATAAATTGGTCTTTGTGGGGGACTGCAGGAAGAGGGTGACAGCTGCTTAATTTATTGTTGTCACTTATGTGACTTAATCTTGAAAGAGGCTCACTGGTAACAGACTCACAGAAGACTCATAGAGAGCGACTGTCAAGCTTTAAGATGTACTTGTAACAACCAAGGTCACATTAATTAAATGCCGAATTACATGATTAAATGATGATACTAATCACTCATTTTGCAGGGCTAAGAAACTATTGCTGTCATTTGGATTGAAAACTAGAGGGTAACTGTGAAACTCTGCTTGGCTGTTTGCTGGCTTTACGTCTGTGAACTGCGTATTTATTATCTTGGATATCATCTCTATCACATGGCTTTCAATTAGACTCTAAGTCCTAGTTCACATGCGCTTGTGTATTTTAAAAAGGTGTTTTTCCTCCTTCATTTTTCTAAAAAAATCTCCATCCACAAGAAAACAAAAAACAATTAATGTGCTGTCGAGCATGCAAGACAGGCAGTGATGATAAAATTTAGTGACAGACTATGTAGGCCAATCAAAAACTTAAAAAACTCACGATATGGTGTGTAGGCTCTGACTTCACAAGCCATAAACTCTTTTTTCAAGTCTGCACGTCGAGTGTAAATGGAATTTCTAGACACCTTCATCTGGGAAGGCATTTTCTAAAAGGTCTCAAGTGACCAAACATGCAGTTATTTTGTGGATGAAAGACCGAAGCATAAAAAAAGCTACTTTTTCCTAAATGACTGCGTACCTGTGGTCAAGGAATAAGTTTCTCTATACTCCCTAAAGGCAGGTGATGTGGCCAATGGACCTTAAAGGTCCCATGTTATGCTGTATTTAGTTGTTAAAAACCTTTCCAATGAGTCTGTAAAATAATGATAAGAATTCAGTTACAAAAAGAAACCCCACACACATCCAGGCCTTGTGAGACCTCTTCTGTCACCCCGTTTGTGCCGGACTGAAACATGAGCTGTTTAGAGTGGGCGAAAAGGCTATGGAAATGTGGCGAGGCTCTGGGATGTTGAGATGATAACATACATAGTTGGGCCCATTGACTGTGAATGGATCAACCATGTAAGTTGCTAACTTATTTAGCAACTACGCTTTTGAGAAACGCCCCTGATTGGCTGAGAGGGTGGAGACCCGAAAAACCAGGAAACCGAGATAGCAGGTATTTTAGGACAGATCTCTGCGGCATCTATTGCTGCAAGGCTTTTAGATCCCGAATCCGAACCCAAACGGGAGTAGGAAGTAACTGTAGTGTTGCAGAAAAGCTAACAGCAGGATGTCAATGAGAAGCAAGTTGAAATTTTTGTGTTTTGCTCATACTGTCTTGCCTTGCATGCATGTGGTTGTGGCTATACTGTTATATAGTCATGTTATATACCCACTTAGCAACCCGGAAGAAATTTTTCTAAAAACGTCTGTGAACCATTTCTACCAAAAACTATACAAAAAAAGCAGTCGCACACTCATAGCCACGATGCAATAAATTTAATACATAACCAACGTTTTGACCACAGTCTTCTTCAGGGTTTAAGAAACAAGTGATTAAACCACCAGTATACATAGTTTTCTTTAATGAGGGAACAGGTTTGCTCAATGAAAATAAACAGGCGCATTTAGTAACAATGACAAACAAAAACATTCAATCAGGTTTCCCCAATTACTTTTGAAATTGAAGTGTAACAGACTAATTGGGTACCTGCAGCATATCAAAAAACAAGATGGTAAAATAAAAAAAATCATAAACAATAAACAATCACTTGAAATCTGTCGTTTCAGTAACATAAGTTCTAAATCAGAGTCCCTTGTCTGGGAATTAGTCTAAATTACACACAGCCAAAAAGGAAAACACACCTGAAAACCACTCAAAAATAAAATAAAATAAAATTTTTTCAGGTTGGTACAATAAAATAAACCACATTTTAAACCAAAATCATCAAATAAAGAAAGATAATACCAAATTAGTCAACGTAAATGAAAAGAACCTCCAAACAAAATCATAAAAAAGGTTTTACATCAAATTCAACATTTAGACCATTTGGGGCAAGGGTATTTAAAGAAAAATCCAAAACACTTCTTTCTTTAGTAATAAGTTGTCAATATCACCCCCTCTTCTAGGACACACCACCTTCTCATTACCTACGTACCGTAAAGGAGATATAGAATGACTCGCATCAATAAAATAAGTGGCAACAGGAGAGGTAAAATTTTTACACCTAATTGCACTGCGATGTTCCGCAATGCGCATTTTTAGACCACGTCTGGTTTTTCCCACGTAATATTTCCCACAAGGGCAAGACAAGATGTAAATGACACCCTTTGTGGTACAAGACATAACACCTTTAATAGGGATTATTTTTCCTGAATGAGGGTGGGAAAAACTAGTGCACCTACGGGTACTGTTGCACTGCGCACATGCTCCACACTTATAATTACCGTCCGGAACAGGTTAAAAGGCACGGTTTATCAATTTGAGGTGGTAGGTCTGAATGGACTAAGTAATCTCTAAGGTTTCTACCTCGTGAAAAAACAACCCGAGGAGGGTCATTGAAAACATTCTTCATATTAGGGTCAGATTTTAATATGTGCCAATGGCGATGTCAAATGGGTTTGATCTTATCAGCACAACATGAGTATTTTTTAATAAACAAAGTTCACTTCATTTGAACTATCACTTTTATTCTTAGCAGGGCCTCGCAAGAGATAAATTTTATCAATTGCTACATTAAATTGACCTTCATTATAGCCACATTCTTTAAGTCTCTCCCACATTACCTGTAGGTTCCTCTCAAAATCAATAGGATCTTTACAAATACGCTTAAAGGAACAGTCCACCGTATTTTCATAATGAAATATGTTTTTCTATGAAATGAGACGAGATGATACGTACCTCCCCGAGCTTTGAGCGACCACCCAGTCAGCCAGACGCGCTGCCACTCCTGTTAGCATTTGTAGCTAGACTCATAGTGGTCAACGGTATTTTTCGGGGCTATAGTTAGATGCGTCCAAAGTCTTCCACGTTTTTCCTGCTTACATAGGTTTATATGACCAGTGACATGAGTTCGGGTACGCAAATCCAAACGTGGCTTTTTCTATGCTGTGGAAAGTGCGTACTATAATGACAGGCGTAGTAACACCTTCTGCGCGCTTCGACAGCGCATTGATACCTTCACTTCTGATTTCTTTTCTCTCCCACGACCCCCCCTACTTCCGTAGATACAACCAACGTGACTGCACTGCACTGCTTGGTCAGGAAGCCAGAGCTTGCAGAAAATTATAAGTAAGGGATAATTAACGATAAGGTGTGCATTCCACGAGTTCATTATCCCGCTTATACCATGGTCATTTGCCAGCAATATCAAATCGCAACATTAATCTAAAACAGAGATTATGCATAACCCAACATTATGCGCGATTATGCGGACTGTAGCTTACTTGCTACCCACAATTACAATGAATTTATGACGGTTTCCGAAGTAAGCAAGCTGAAATCAATCTGCTGGCATAGCACGTAGCTAGCGAACTGTCAGCAGTCGCTGATACATGAAGTGGACACGTTAGCTTCATTTGTAACCGTACTCAATTACAATCTTTTAATGGATAAAGCCTGATTTTTTCGCTGCTATAATATTTACGGTTGTTATCGCTTGAGTACGAGTCAGCGCGGTGAAATCAGTCTGCTGGCATAGCAGGTAGCTAGCGAACTGTCAACAGTTGCTGATACATGACGTGGACACGTTAGCTTCATTTGTAACCGTACACAGTCACAATTGTTTAATGAATAAAGCCTGATTACTTCGCTGCTACAATATTTACGGTCATTATCGCTTGAGTACCCATTGTCAACCGCCCCGCAGGACGCACTTATATGACGCCGCTAAATTTAGTGGAAATAAATGAGCTGCTAGGTTTCTGTTTTACTCAGTCAAATATCAGCTCTAACATTGCTATGGTTACAAGTTGGGTAGTGCATGAATTTCGAATGGTGAAACGACCATAGCCGAACTACCACGGTTTTAATGCATACCTGCCAGCTGCCAGCCAATTAGAAAAAAATAGAAAAAAGTATTCACCCAGACCATGGTATAAAAGAAATTAATCAAGTGTGCTACTATGGAACATTTTCAAATGGAGGACATACATGCCGACGACTGGCTTGTGGCGGAGCCGGAGCCATATCTATTTGAACCGGAATATACCGAGGAGGAGCTAGCCAAAATGGACTGTGAGAGGGAAGAAGAAACAGACGAAGATGAATCGTATGTGAAGAAGTGAAGTGAAGGTTCGCAAGCTACGTGCTTTGCCAGCAGGCTGATTTCACCTCGCTGACTCGTACTCAAGCGATAATGATCGTAAATATTGTAGCAGCGAAAAAAATCAGGTTTTATCCATTAAAAGATTGTAATTGAGTACGGTTACAAATGAAGCTAACGTGTCCACTTCATGTATCAGCGACTGCTGACAGTTAGCTACGTGCTATGCCAGCAGACTGATTTCACCTCGCTGACTGCGGAAACCGTCATAAGTTCATTGTAATTGTGGGTAGCAAGTAAGCTACAGTCCGCATAATCGCGCATAATGTTGGGTTATGCATAATCTCTGTTTCAGATTAATGCTGCGATTTGATATTGCTGGCAAATGACCATGGTATAAGCGGGATAATCAACTCGCAGGTGAGCATTCCACGGTTTTAATGCTCTTCGCGGAGGCAAGCACCCTACGCTTCACGTCGGGTAGTTATTTTATTTGCCTCCGCGTCGTGCATTAAAACCGTGGAATGCACACCTTCTCGTTAATTATCCCTTTCTTATAATTTTGTGCAAGCTCTGGCTTCCTGACTGTGTACCAAGTAGTGCAGTGCAGTCACGTTGGTTGTATTTACGGAAGTAGGGGGGGTCGTGGGAGAGAAAAGAAATCAGAAGTGAAGGTATCAATGCGCTGTCGAAGCGCGCAGAAGGTGTTACTATGCCTGTCATTATAGTACGCACTTCCCACAGCATAGAAAGAGCCACGTTTGGATTTGCGTACCCGAACCCGAACTCATGTCACTGGTCATATAAACCTATGTAAACAGGAAAAACGTGGAAGACTTTGGTCGCATCTAACTACAGCCCCGAAAAATACCGTTGACCACAATGAGTCTAGCTACAAATGCTAACAGGAGTGGCAGCGCGTCTGGCTGACTGGGTGGTCGCTCAAAGCTCGGAGAGGTACGTATCATCTCGTCTCATTTCAAAGAAAAACATATTTCATTATGAAAATACGATGGACTGTTCCTTTAAGCCGACAAAACTGACTACAGGGTAAGCTGTTTTTTAAAGGAAGGGGATGACAGTTGTCAGCTCTAAGAAGGCTATTATGGTCAGTAGGTTTGGTGTATAAATCACTATATAAACGATTAGCTGTAAGAATGATCCAAGTATCTAGAAAACTAATTTTTTGTAAGTCAAACTTGAACGTAAATTTAAGATGTTCCGAAATTGAATTTAAAAAACAACAAAAAGACTTCAATACAGTCCTTGTGCCACTAAAAAGGAAAAAAATATTGTCCACATATCTTTTATACTCCAAAATATTTGGCAAAAAGGGATTGAACCCCCCCCATTAAGAATTTTTGTTTTTTCCAGAAACTCAAAATAAAGGCTTGGAAAATACAAGACATATTCAAACCCATTGCAACACCCTTACATTGGGGGGTTGAGGTTGATGTTCACACACCCTCTGTTGAATGTCTCTTGATATCATTTACTGTTCCATATTTAGGACACAAAAATTTGCAACAGTAACTTAACTACGTTAGCCGCAGAGCTACAGCCACATTCAACAGGCTATCACATTAGGAAGGCTTCTGCAGTAAAGCAACACAAAATCGTAAAACTTACAGCCTCCGCATCTGTTGTTGAGTCACTGACAGATGCTAAAAATCCAGGCTTTATCTTCAGATATTTAACAAAGCCTGCATTTGAGCCTAGTGGTTAGTGCCAACTATCGTTAGCGGTCCTGCTAGCCACCCGTAACATGTTAGTTTCACTTACATTATTTGCTGTTATATTGTTACTTAGAGCTTGTAGCCCCGAGCTCTTGATCGATGCAACTGCCCTAGGAAACGTGCAAACAGCTTTCGCAGACATACAGATAAAACTACACATTCAACTATTTGTGCTCGTTTATGTCTGTTAGAATAGAAGCACCGTGATTGGCTCTGGCCAGGTCTGTCTAGATTGGACGCAACAACCTGACTTTTTTGCCAAAATCTCATGGAAATCTCAAGACGAGCTGTTCAGAGAGGAAATCAAGTTCAAGAAATCACGTTCTCGGATTACAGCAAGACCCCTGTATCATGTCAGAAACTTTGCAGAGGTTGACTATGGACATCCAACATTATAACATATATATGTATTAAAAGCATCAGCATAATAGGGGTCCTTTATTGGTTTTTTTTTTTTTTTTAAACGCTTTGCTGACACATATTAGTGCATTTCTCTCAGAAAAATGTGAATGACGTATGGAAGTGCATGGATTTTGTTTTGGTGAGTCAAAAGTTTTTTGTTTTGTTTTTTAAAGGGTATTTTCATCTCAACTGGCCGTTGACCAGCTTGAGTTATTAAGAATGTGTAAACTCCAAAGTCCCTTTCGGTTTAAGAGTGAAAAAAGGAGTGTGCATGTTCTTTGCAGACTATGTGGGGCAGAAGATGCACAAATTGTATTGAAAAGTGGGGAATTATAAGTTCTTTTGCTTTCTCCGTGGTAAAAGGCAGCTTACTGCGTGGTTTTGGACTATAAACAGGAATATTTTTTGTTCAGGAACATTCTTGGGTGTGCAGCATATATTTTGTGTCCAGATGGCGAGATGAAGAGTTCTGTATTCAACCTACGCCAATATCAATTGATGTTTGAGTACCCAGAGAAACATTCAGATATGTAAACAGGTCAAACATACGTCCAGTCAAAGAAATTTAGAGTTTAGTTTCAAGTGCTGCCATACATGTACGTGGCATATCATGACGGCAGCTGCCATGTTACTGATGACATACTAGGGCAGGCGCAACATTCACGATATTAGAAATTTATCTATAAAGCAAAAAGCGTCCGTCTGTGTGTCTCTCTGTCAGTCAACGTGTCTGAGGCATGCATTTCTCTCTGACTGTTTGTCAGATCGGCCGAAGCTTTGGGATATGGCTTGTGCATGGCAAGATGGTGTGCATCTTTCATTTTGAAGCTTTTTTGATTACTTTTCAAAAAGTTACAATTCCATACATCGGTGAAATGCCGAGCACAAACAGCTAACGTTACCTTTGAGTGTGGCAGTTTGCCGCTAGCACACATAAAAGCTACCAGCTGATTAATCAGGACAGACCCGGCCAGAGCCAAAGGCAACAACCTGACGACAGGTTTTGCCTAGATCTTGTGAAGATCTCAAGACAAGGTGTTCAGAGAGAAAATCATGTTCAGGGAATTGGATTACGGCAAAATCCCTGCATTTTACGTTTAGAAACTTTGCAGAGGTTAATATGGACATCCAAGATTATAAAATATATCTATTTATAAAGCGAGAAGCGTCTGTCTGTCTGTGTCTGTCAGTCTGTATGTCTGAGGCTCGGATATCTCTCTGATTGTTTATCAGATCGGCCTAAGCTTTCGGATATGGCTTGCGCATGGCACGATGGTGTGCATCCTTCATTTTGAAGTTTGTTCGATTATTTTTCAAAAAGTTACAATCCCATACGCCTGTGTAACCTATCTAGCCTGTCGCGCTCTTACCCTCAGCTATAGCCACGCCTCGGGAAAAAAGGTTGAAAGAATCCCATATGCTACTGCAATACCGCTCTTGGTCACCGGAAAGTTTTCATAGGCTTTTGGGATTCTTATCTGTAAGTAGGCTATTTCTTCACCTGTGAGAAGCTGAACAGTTCCCCTCCTCACTGTCAAAAACTTTTATAAACCTTTTGGGCACTTTACCGCGATTGCGGGAGAGGGAGGCAGAAATAGAGCCCTTTCGTGCTCTCATGCAAACTGGCATACACGCATCCCTGCACCAACAGTCTTGTCTGCTAATTAATAAATATGACCCAAAATACGGTGTATGAATGTGTTGTGCTTGTGCCCCAAATGTTGAATTGTTGGTACGATGTCGGTAATGTTATGACTGGGAATTTGCCGCGGGTTTGGCATTTGTATACGTAAGACCGATTGTTTAGTCTGTCACGGTTTGATTTAATTTTATTACATCGCAATGTCAGTTTCTTTCTGTTTCATTCAGTCAACGGTAATTTATAGTGTGGTACCCGCTATCTCAATTCTCCATTTTCCATTTGTATTATGTAGAAGTTTGCCCATCAGCCGGTAACAAACACTAACTTACCCCAACACATCTTGCTATGCTGTCTGCCTGCAGCCATCCCATTGCGGAAGCGCGCTCCGCATTGGGACGGACCTTTTACATCATTCCCATCAGGGGGAGGAATGAGGCGTGTAAAGGGAAAGGGATGTTTGTTTCCTTCATTTCATAATTATTTTCTCTTTCTGTACTCTTTAGTTATTTTGGAGATGTTATTATGAACAAGTTTGAAGAAATCTAAGTATTTATGTTATGTTGCCTATATATTATAGACTTTTTGTTTGGTATTGAGTCATTCCATGCTGTCAGTTCCCCTTTTTGTTGGTTTTGTCCTATTGCCCAATTTGGGCCAATAGGTTACTTAGGTGGGGCAGCTCAGTTCTCCCTCAGACTTTAGATAGAGATGGATGCCTCTAAGTCTCTGTGTCTCTCCTGTTGTGAGGTAGAGCTCTTTTGATGTGGAACTAATGGTTTTGGCAACATTTTTGAAATTAGGTTTTTCTTTTCTTTTTCCCCTTTATCAATTGTGTTATTTTTACTTTTGATAATTAATTGCAAAACCAAAGCTGGCACAATAAATGTGGCTGTTTTTGAACCGGCAAACACCTCTCTTGCACGTTCCTTCTGTCTCTGTCTCCAAGTCCACACCCCAACTAGTGGGCGGTCTGCTGGGCTATTCCACATCACCACACTGTTCTCATCTGCTCATTGTGTTTGCTGACACGGCTAGAACATGGTCTGATTGACTAATACATTGCCTACAGTTCCCATACCAAAGCATGTTTTCACAATTTTATTTTCATGTCCAGATCTTCTTTACGATTCAAAGTACTGCATATGTGCAGTCTTCATTAATACTCCTCAAGTTTGTTAAAGAATACGCTTGTGGATAGACCATTCGTTCCTTTATTGCATTAATTTTGAGACCACTGTCCATTTTCTTCCTTGTGATTTCACTTGCTAGCGTTTCGAAACTATTGCTAGATACCGTTCGAAATGCTGCATTAGCATTTTATTTTGTCCCAATTTTCCTCCAGGGCTCTCAAGTCTCACGCATTGAGCGTGACACTAACGCATTTCAATAAGTTCTCACGCTCTCCCGCCACACATGACATTTCTCACGCTGAGAAGTGATAAAACTCGCTGCACATTAGTAACATAAACTGTAAAAGAGATTAGTAATCAATGATTGAATGAGGCGAAGGCAGAGGGCTCTGTTTGAATCCTCAACCTATCAGCCAATCAGAAAATAGGATTTCTTGTTGCCAGGTGAAATAGCAGCGCCGTAATCACGTCTTCCAAACGCGCGCGAATGCTATTGTGTGCACACGTCAAAGAAGAGCAGGAAGTGGAAGCCCAAAATTAGGTAATCATTTCATCACTTTTTTTTTTGAAAAAGTGCTTATTAAAGTCTAGGAACTATGTAGGATATATTTGCTTTACGGATCATTTTTTATCTCAATTTAACAGCTTTGGGCGGCTATGGTTAGATGAATTGACTTCTAACTTGTTACGGGGAGAGTGGGGGCTCTCTGCCCTCCGTGTATTTTGGCTGAAAACAAACCCTGCTCCGATCCGGTGTCAGAGGTGGTACCGCAAAATCTTATTTGTGACTAACAAAACGATACAAATACACAAAATAATTATTTTATTTAGCCTTTATTATACTGGGGAGTCCCAATGAAAACAGCACAGATATTGGGGGAATGAGAGTCACTTCTTATTTCAGTTTACGGGCAGTGGTGATATTCAAAAACTGATCCTGGTGTGTCATCTAGTGATAGAATTTTGTAACTGCGTGCATAAATTTGCAGCTCCACCTCCACTGGCGGGCACACCTGCACAAAGATGCGGCGTTGTTCTTCGTGAACAGGCCGAATCCAGATAATCCGTTATATCCATAATACGTTATAATGAATTAAATTGACATTTTAATTTGAAACGAGTAAGCAAGTTGCCAGTGTCAAAGTAACGAAGTGAAAGTAGGGGAGACCGGGGTTACTTCGGTCACGGGGTTAGGTTTGTCACCCGTTTTTTTTATTGCAAACGCACTGACGGGAAAACGAAAATGTACAAATTACGTGACATCCCAGCGACGTCATCTCTTGGAAAGAAGAAGGACTTGTAGTGCCATTTAAGTGTTTTCTGCCTAAAAAACTAAATTTTGGCCCAAATTCCAAACTTTAAGTGTCTTAAAGAAATGCGTCTAGCTTCTTTAAAGACAAAGATTTCCACAGTGTTTTTACTGTTTCATTATCGTATGTAACTAGAGTTATTAACAACACATAAGATAAATGCCTGCTGCGATCATGAGATATGCGGCCTGATTTCCAAAATGGGAGCACGGGGCTACACTGGCGAAGCAACATGGGGTAAGTTTGCCAGGGTGCTGAGGTTCCACTTGTAGGTCCTGCGTTTGGCCTATATTAAAATATTCCCAAGTCAAATATAGAGCCGATTTATTGTTTTTCAGACACTTAATTCAAATATTTGCATTTACTTTATGTTTATGATAGAGAACCTATTAGGGCCTTTGTTTGGAGGATACAAGTATGGGTTTGTAAGGGTTTGCTCCTTGCAACCCCTCCCCTTTCTCACTCTTTCACCTCCACCTGAATGGGCCACAGGTGGGGCCCATTAATGTGGAGGTGTTGGCAGAGTATTTGGTGTTGGCAGGTGCCAGCCCTGGGGCCTCTGCATTTCATTCCATTCCTTTTTCAGTGGGAATGTTTGCTGCTCCTCTTTGGTGCCGTGGTCCTTACTCATCATCCAAAGATGGAGAGGAGTGGGTCCAATGCTTCTCATGCAAAGGGTGGGCACATGAGGACTGTGCAAAAGTCAGTGGGCTCGCCTACAAATGTCATAACTGCTACTCTGATGGTGATTATGCATAAATCATAGCTTGTGTTAGTTCGTTGTAAAAATAAAACAGTTCTCACCATTTCTGTTATTAGAATATTGGACTGTCTTTTTCAGCTTCAGCTGATTGCCAACTATGACAATTTTTCTCCACCCATCTGACGGGTTACTTCGGCATGCTTGTGATATATCGAAAATTGAATACAGTGACAACAATATTCGTTATATTGAGATTGTATCAATACAACTTTTGTAGGCGACATTCTGCACTACACATAGACCATAATGGTATTTCTCTAAGTTTTAGCAACAACGAGTTATGAAGCCAAATACAAAATCATGACGAGGTAACCCCAGTCTCCCCAATACTACTTAAATACTGTAACAAAGTACATGTACATCAATACTACGTACCTTTGAAAATGGGAGTATCATGCACCTCTCCCCCCCCGACAAAATCTCACTCTAGCCTGCATTCAAAACTTGAGAGCCCTGTTCCTCTGACAAATAAACGGTGGTCTCAGAAGCTAGCATGGTCTGTTTTTTAGATTTTGGTTTTAGCCTACATAATTTCCAGATCACCTCACCTCTCCAATAGGTTTGAGCGCACGGCAATTGCACCCCATCCCCATTTACGCCGACCCCCACCACCAACACACACACACACACATGTACACACAACCAGGACCTACATGCCCCTGCCCCCTTCCCCTCACTCGCACACACACATTTGAATCCACTAATCACATTACAGGCAGACAAGATTCAAATAATTCGGCATGAGATCAGGCTTTGTCACTCAAAGGCACATAAAGTATCACCTGTGCCATTTCTTTAGGAATACATACTGACTACGGGCACTGCACTAGTTACTTGTATTTATTAAAAGGTGGATCAGCATAATAGGGGACCTTTAAAGATTTTGAACGGCATTTTCGAATACTTACCGCCAAAAGCACTTTATCGGGGGGTATTGCTGCGAATCATCCATGTTGAATTGCCTAAAATAATATCCAAGAAATATAAAGCACCCATACGAAAGGCACAAAAATTTTGGGGGAAAAAATTTTTTGCTGCTGGGAAAGACCTTGCATTCCAGGAAAATACAACGTATGATTCGGCCAAAGTATCCAGCGCCATATTGATATTATGGTTGCATATCAAGTAAATGTACATTTTTCAAAAACTTCCAACTAGCAGAAAATGTATGCATATACAAATGGAAAAAAAAAGGCGGAGATTGATTCCAGAATTCTTTTCTGGTGAAGTTAACTATTTACTAGCTCGAAATAAGAACACGGTGCTCTTCATCTTCTTATTACCTCAGCCATTCCAAATTTCGATGCAACTATTTGTAAAAATAATTGACTGATTTTGCTACCCGTTCATACGAAACACCGTCACAATTCTCAGTTTCATTAACTTTTGATACTAACTCGACTTTTTTAACGTTAACAGTACCAAAAAAAAGAAGTCTTCCATTGCTCTTTGTTTCATTTTCCATTATTTCATTTTCCCTCCAAATCTTGTGCATAGCTACAATAGTAACTTTCAGTCCCGGGAAATGGAGTGATTGGCGGCTAATATTAACCATTCTTGAATTAGTACTGAGGTTTAGGACTTCAACCACCCCTTGGATTGGTCAGAATGGTTACTGTCAGCTCCAGGGAACACACTAGGTGCACTCCATTCTTACATCGGTATGCACAGCTGTGGTATGTCCAGTAGATTCTTGCACAGCTCTGAGACATACACCCATCTCTATTTAAGCTGCAGCAGCGGCTGGCATGCCTTCTGACTTCCAGATGTACCCGAAAAGAGGCGATTAATTTGGGAAAAATGCGGTCGCACAAGTGCGACTATTTTTAATTCCATGGTCGCACAGCGTTCATTTTGGTCGCAATTTCAAGCCCTGCACATACACACACGTCAAGAAACGCATGTAACCTCAGCCCAGTGTTCGCTGAATTAAACTCCTACAAACACCATGGAACTGAATTGACAACATTGACATTACTTAATCCTTAAAACAGTGTTCGTTACATCTGTATATATTAGCCTACTACTACGTCAACAGCTCCCTAAAATCAATGGTAAGCACTTTTAAAGATGAAGCATTCAGCAGCATTCCCGTTTTTCTGACCCACAAACTTAACTATGTTTGCATGCACGTGTATTACATGGCAATTACTTGGCATTCATGTTTTCCATTTCAAAGAGGGTGGCAATATTTCAGCTAAGTTTAACAGTGAGAGGCTAATTGAAATTTTAAAACACCTTGTTCTGAAGCAGCCACAGGACAATGCTGCGTTCGCCACTCTTCCAGTGGGGGAGGGGTTACGCATCTGCATGTGCTGCAGGGTCTTCCGGCAACACAGAGCTGCCCCTGGATGCCTGTCTGTAAATCATGGGGTGGAAAAATACATTGGCGAACTCGCGCGCAAATCGGCCAATGCCGATTCAA
Source organism: Gymnothorax reevesii (assembly GCA_029721435.1). NCBI lineage: Eukaryota > Metazoa > Chordata > Actinopteri > Anguilliformes > Muraenidae > Gymnothorax > Gymnothorax reevesii. The sequence continues at coordinate 78,800,408 of CM056575.1, forward strand.
GTAAAAAATGCAAATATCGGCCTAATATATCGGCCAGCCGATGCATCGGTCGATCCTTAATAAGCATCACCATTTCTACCGAGGAGTACCCACTTTTCCGACAGCCTAGTAGTCCATTATATACCCTCTGTCAGTGCGTAAGTAGAAAATAATGAAATAAAGATACAACAAGCTAACTTAGTTATGTTCTGCAGATAAAGCAGTTTATGTGCTTCATCTTTCTGGAACATTTTTCAGTAACTGTTTCCAGATTGAGATAATAGTAATATACTCAGCAACAAAAGTTTCTGTGACACCAATATTGTTAATTATTTTTCATAACGCAATTATGAAATTGTCATACATGGTGATATCAGACTGAAACAGTACACGTAAACACAACATTGAAATGGAAATCATGAAAATGCGAGAAAATGACTTTGCACGTGAAAATGTGCGTAAATCATGCTTGTGGATGGCAATAAAAGAGGAGAATTTTTGGAATGTTCACATTGTGCCTGATGAACGACGGAAGCATCACTTATCGAAAACACAGCCATTTCGGATCAGGAACTCTACCCTCTAAATGCCAAGACTGTCTGAAAATGATCGGTGGAGGGCCATTGGGATGATTGAATCCGGAACCTCGCAGAGGGAAGTTGCTCATCGCCTGAATGTCCACCGAAACACCATTTGGAACTTATGGCAGCGTCATCAGCAGACAAGACATGTCAGAGACCGTCCTCGCAGCGGCCGTCCACGAGTAACCACTCCCAGACAGGACAACTGGATTCGAACAACCCATCTCCGAAATCGATTCCAACCTGCAACCATAACTGCAAGAACGATACCTGGTTTGAGGCGACTGTCTGCACAGACAATCCGTTGCCGTCTCCGTCATTTTGGCATTGTCCCACGTCGGCCAGCAAGACGTCCAATACTCACAGTACAACACCGACGACTGCGTCTACAGTGGGCACAACAACATCGACGGTGGATCCAACGTCAGTGGGATCTTGTACTCTTCACTGATGAATCAAGATTCATGCTTAACCGATGTGATGGTCGTTTACGTGTATACTGTCGACGTGGAGAACGTTATGCCAACAACTGTGTTCAGGAATTTGATTGTTTTGGAGGTGGTAGTGTCATGATTTGGGGAGGGATCACGGCTAGAAACAGAACAGATTTGCTTGTTATTGATGGAAATCTGAGAGGTCAAAGATATCGCGATGAAGTGCTACGGCCATTGGTGGTACCGTTTTTGATGCAACATGGTCCCGGAATAACGCTGCAACATGATAACACCAGACCACACATTGCAAGGATTGTACAGCAGTATCTGATGCAACAACATGTCAATGTCCTGCCATGGCCAGCCAGATCCCCAGACATGTCCCCAATCGAGCATCTTTGGGACGAGATGGATCGACGTTTGCGGCGGTTGGATAACCCGCCAGCTACACTCCAGGAATTGCGACAACGTCTACGTCAGATTTGGAATGACATCACACAGCAATTTCTGGCACATCTGATTCGGTCCATGCGCCGGAGATGCGTTGCTTGCATCATGGCACGAGGAAGTCACACCCGTTATTGAAGTGTGAAGGTCACAATTGGTTAGACGTCAGACAAATGCTTCATGACGTATGAAAATGACATTTTTCGTTTTGAGTGACGTTGGCACTGAAAAGTCAGTGTTTCTCCTGTTAAATAAACATATTGATTGCATTGAGATCTTTGCAAGTCATTTATAACATACACATAAATGGTGTCACAGAAACTTTTGTTGCTGAGTATATTTTCTGTACTTGCCACTTTTTCCTTTCAGTTTTTTACTTCCTTCACATGAAAAATTGTGACTATCCGCTACTCAGTCTTTGATATTTCGTGCATCCAAAATATACAATGGTACATGTAGTTACACTTAATAGATGGCAGTCTAAGAGCATAAATCATGAAGCTAAGGTTTTGTAGGTTCTTTAATGTCCATAGTTGCCATTTTTTCGGATATGGTATACATGGCACGTCTTAACATCAGTCTTCACATCAACACAATGATGCTCAATTTTGTTAGATGTCCTTTTCTAGTACTATCTATCGGGGCTGGTGCCAGAACTGAAAATTCGGGGGCAAAGACGCATCCTTTATAACAACAATTAGTCCTAGCTAGTTTTCAGTCTTTTTCCATTATTAACACATATTCCAATTATAGTAGTAATCAAGTGAATGAAACATTTTTTTCCTGCAAAAAACAGCGAGTGGAGGATAGAGTTGATACTTAATAGTGACATAGTTCTATTGTATACAAGTATGTATAAAGCACATAATATAAGTTACTTCATTGTAATTTATTTTCTCTTGTCTGTGTTTATTTTTGGTATTAAAGTACAAGTACATGTAATTAGTTACTGTATCAGAATACATTTTTAAAGTAACACTCCCAAGCCTGTTAATTAGGAATATAACACGACTATATAACAGTACAGGTACAAGCACATGCATGCAAGGCGAGACAGTACAAGCAAAACACTAAAATTTCAACTTGCCTCTCATCAACATCTTGCTGTAAACATTGCTGCAATACTTCAATTGCTTCTTCCTTCCATTCGGAGTCGGATTCGAGATCAAACAAGAATGGTCTTTCAGCATTATATGCCCCAGAAAGCTGTCCTGAAATACCTGCCATTTTGGTTTCCTGGTTTTTCGGGTCTGCACCCACCCCCGGAATCGAAGCGGCCGGGTAGCCAATCGGAGCAGCGCCTCATTAGCATAGCATCCCCGCCTACTCAAAACGGCTCGTGTTTCAGGCCGGCATAGATGGGGTGAGAGAAGAGTTCTCAATAGGCCTGGATGTGTATGGGCTTTTTTTTTGGTAACTGAACTCTTAACATCATTTTAAAGACCCAGTGGTTATAAATGACCTAATACAGCAAAATATGGGACCTTTAAAGACTAAAGCATTGAACTGCGTTTGGAATATTCCAGTAGACTGCGATTTGACATCAAAACACCCACAATTTTCCTAATCTGAAATTTCACCTTTTTTTCCATACAAAGATAAACATCCTTGATCGTAGTCGATGATATACAGCCTAGATATGCGTCCTATGTACAAAAAAGAAGTCAACATTTGGAATTGAGTAGTAGGCCTATGGATCATGCCAGTGCTGCTTAAAGGGACTATGTCAGCCGGGGTGCGCGACAAAGCAAAACTTCTTTAAAACTTTGGTACAACTATTTCAAGTTCATTGGAGATTTTGTGTACACGTTTTTCAATCGGTTTATATTGTGTTCATCCTCGAGGAGTTTTATGAAATTTTTTGGTAAAAAATATCTTAATTGATTGTAGAGCCTGTTCGTGGCATCACTTTGTCATAGTTCGGGTTTTTCAAAGGCTAAACACATATTCAATGTGTTTTCGCCCAAAGAAATACAGATGAATAGTATTATTTATTCTTTGTGGGTTTCGGCAAAGGTAAATGTGGTTAGTAGCAATTTCGCATTTGCAGGCCGTCTTCTGTATTTAAAACACCGACGAAGGTACGTTTCACACACATACTAATAAGCTTGGGGTTTGTATTTCTGCTCCCTTGATATCACACTGCATGTATGAAAGTGTTTATCGACTGGACTCTACTACCCCTGGGCACCAGCTGACATAGTCCCTTTAACTCTTTTTGGGCCAGTCCCTTGCCCTTCACCAGTGAACCAGTGCTGTTCTGTGCTGTAGTTGGTGATCAATAATTTTAGTAAACCTACTTGATCAGATCATCTGTATATCAGGTCTACGTTAAATCTTCATCAAAAAAAATCATCTACTTTCAGGGCAACCAAATCAACAGCACTACATACATGTATGTCAGTTCACCCCAACGAGGGAGAATGGACGTTTTGAAGTCAAACTGAGGTTGCCAACGAGTACACAGGATGAGGCAAAGCAGTGGTTGCAGGATTTTCAAAAGGCATCCAAAGCAACTTTCAGATGGGCACGTACATATCCACACACTGCTTGAGTACAAGGTGAGCCCTCTGTTTTGTTTTGTGCAGTCTGAACAATAACCATGGGGCACTCTCATCAAATCAATCAAAATGTAATAAATATATATCTCATCTGGCAGATATGGTAATTCCATTGACCCCACAAGGCCTTTTGATTGAAATAATCCTCTCTGTCTTGTAGGCTGATTGGATTTTTTTAAAAATCATATATTTATCATTCATTCATATTCAGGTTGAATTACCTTGTCAGTACAACACATAGCCTGGGTTATCAACTTAAAGGGATTGCATCAACAACTAGGCTTATGCCGTCGGAGGCGACGGCTGGGGGTATATCCCTGAACGCCCCCAATCCTCCAATTCCCCAATGCTTTAATAGACCTTGAATATACTTTCATTTGAACTTAATTTCAGGTCAATCGGTCAAATGGTTCTGAAGATGTGGCCAAAATGGTAATTTTCCATCATTTTCCACCTGGTGGCAAACTTTTGAACCATACAGGTATGATGTCATCATGTGACACGTTGTGAGGTTGTGACCTTGCAGTTGCACATAGTTTCATGTCAATTGGAGAAATAGTTCCATAGATAGAGCAAGAATGGTGAATTTTATGTGACAAAGCTCCACCTTGTGTCAAAATTTTGAACCAAACAGGTATAATGTCATCGTGAGATACATCCTCAGGTCATGACCTTTCATTTGCGCTTGATTTGAGGTCAATCGGACAAATATTTCTAGAGATATGATAAAAACGGTGATTTTTTCCGTTTTTGGCCCCTGGTGGCCAATCTAGAAATTGTAAATTGTCCAAAATCGAATGAGTTCTTCCTCTTTATGATACTTACTTATATGCAAAACTTGGAATTTCTAATCAAAATATTACTGCAGTTATCGCGTTAACACTGAAATCAGTTTTTGGCCCCTGGTGGCCAATCTAGAGATCGTAAATTGTCCAAAATCGAATCAATTCTTCCTCTTTATGATACTTATGTGCAAAATTTGGAATTTTTAATTGAAATATTACTGAAGTTATTGCGTTAACACGTAGTGCGGCGGCGGCGCCGGCCGGACCAAAAACATAATATCCCCCGGAACGCCATTCGGCGTTCGGGGATATAATAAGAACACTGACTGCCCTGCTGAGATTCAGTTGTGCATCTCGAAGTTTAAAGACATGAAAGATAGCACCTCCAACCTTCCTCCATCTAAAAAGATGAAAGGAAAAAAGTTTGTCAGAAAAAAATTTCACTTCACGGCTTGATCATTCACTTGTGTGCTGCTGAAGGCATTTATTTTGTTTGATATGGGAAACCCCTCATCTGATATTGTAGCCAAATTCCTCCCTGTACCCTAGTTTGGGGTTTGAGGCCATAGGGCTGAAACCCTATCGTTTTTGTCCTGGTTTATTATTATTAAGTTGGATTTCTGCAAGCAAATGCCACTATATGTTATTTTACCAGTTTGTTTATTATTCCGCCTCATACTCCTTCTCTTCCGCCTTTTTACGGATCTTAACTACATCCACATACTTCAACATTTAGAAACTTCAAATTATTCAGCCCAAGTCAGACATTATTGGGTGTATTTAGAATTTTCCAAAAATTCATAATTTCCGAGATGTTCCACATTTACCGAAATATTTTTCCATTAAAAATGAATGCAGCACTCTAGGCTGCTCTGATCAGAGCCAAGCAACCACCCACACCATCATAGCAACTGCGTAGCAAAGCCTTGGCAACTATCAGGAATGCCTTCCCAACCGTCTAGCAATGCCTTAGCAACCACCCAGAACACCTTAGTAACCACCTAGCAACACCCTAGCAACCGCCCGGAACACCATAGCAACTGCCAAGCAACGCCCTAGCAACCACCCAGTACACCTTTGCAATCACCTAAACCACCTGGAACACCTTAGCAACAGTCTTGCAATTCCCTAGCAACCACACACACCATGGCAACTGCCTAGCAACACCCTAGCAACCACCTAGCAACACCTTAGCAACGACCCTGAACACCATAACAACCGCCTAGCAACCACCTAGCAACACCCTAGCAATCACCCAGAACACCTTTGCAACCACCTAGCAATGCCTTAGAAACCACCCTGAACACCATAAAAACTGCCTAGCAACCACCTGTACACCTTAGCAACCACCTAGCAATGCCCTAGCAATCATCCAGGACAGCTTAGCAACCACCTAGCAACACCTTAGCAACTGCCTAAACCACCTGGAACACCATAGCTACCACCTAGTAATGTCTGGGCATTATTACCATTTCCAGTTTCGCTCATATTAAATGTTTTTTTCCAAGTTTGAAAACTATTCACACTTATTTCAAGAGTCTTTCTACTCTTTCATATTTTCAACAATTAATAGTAACATTATAATCATTCATACTAATATTAAAATATTTGACTTTTCTTCAAACAATTTCTGTCTTAATCCCACAATTGCAGTTCATCAACAGCAGCTTAAGAAGACAGCAATGCCATTCACGTTTTCCTCAGAAACTAACTTTTCTAATTATTATTATTTTTGAGTGTGATTGCAGCAAGCAAATCCCACTATATATTACTCGACCAGTTTGTCTATTATTCCTCCTCTGCCTCCGTTTGACAGATCTTAACCACTTCCACATACTTCAACATATTCAAACCGTTCAAACTTCAAATTATTCAGCCCGGTTCAGACATTATCGGGTGTATTCAGAATTTTTTGAAATATTTTCCCACCAGAAATGAATGCGGAACTCTAGCCACATTCTAGGCTGCTCTGATCACAGCCAAGCAACCTTCCAGACCGTCATAGGAACTGCATTGCAAAGCCTTAGCAACCATCAGGAATGCCTTCCCAACCGTCTAGCAATGCCTTAGCAACCACCCAGAACACCTTGGTAACCACCTAGCAACACCCTAGCAACCACCCGGAACACCATAGCAACTGCCAAGCAACGCCCTAGCAACCACCCAGTACACCTTTGCAATCACCTAAACCACCTGGAACACCATAGCAACAGTCTTGCAATTCCCTAGCAACCACACACACCATGGGAACTGCCTAGCAACACCCTAGCAACCACCTAGCAACACCTTAGCAACGACCCTGAACACCATAACAACCGCCTAGCAACACCCTAGCAATCACCCAGAACACCTTTGCAACCACCTAGCAATGCCTTAGAAACCACCCTGAACACCATAAAAACTGCCTAGCAACCACCTGTACACCTTAGCAACCACCTAGCAATGCCCTAGCAATCACCCAGGACAGCTTAGCAACCACCTAGCAACACCTTAGCAACTGCCTAAACCACCTGGAACACCATAGCTACCACCTAGTAATGTCTGGGCATTATTACCATTTCCAGTTTCGCTCATATTAAATGTTTTTTTCCAAGTTTGACAACTATTCACACTTATTTCAAGAGTCTTTCTACTCTTTCATATTTTCAACAATTAATAGTAACATTATAATCATTCATACTAATATTAAAACATTTGACTTTTCTTCAAACAATTTCTGTCTTAATCCCACAATTGCAGTTCATCAACAGCAGCTTAAGACAGCAATGCCATTCACGTTTTCCTCAGAAACTAACTTTTCTAATTATTATTATTTTTGAGTGTGATTGCAGCAAGCAAATCCCACTATATATTACTCGACCAGTTTGTCTATTATTCCTCCTCTGCCTCCGTTTTACAGATCTTAACCACTTCCACATACTTCAACATATTCAAACCGTTCAAACTTCAAATTATTCAGCCCGGTTCAGACATTATCGGGTGTATTCAGAATTTTTTGAAATATTTTCCCACCAGAAATGAATGCGGAACTCTAGCCACATTCTAGGCTGCTCTGATCACAGCCAAGCAACCTTCCAGACCGTCATAGGAACTGCATTGCAAAGCCTTAGCAACCATCAGGAATGCCTTGCCAATCACCTAGCACACCTTAGCTACCACCCAGAATACCTGTGCTACCGCCAAGCAATGCCCTAGCAACCACCCAAAACACCATAGCAACCGCCTAGCAATGCCCTAGCAACCACCCAGAATACGTTTGCAACCATCTAAACCACCTGGAACACCATAGCAACTGCCTAGCAATGCCCTAGCAACCATCCAGAACACCTTAGCAACTGCCTAGCAACGCCTTATCAACCACCCTGAATACCATAGCAACCACTTAACAACCACCCAGTGTGCCTAAGCAACAACCCTGAACATCAAAGCAACCATCCAGAACACCATAGCAACTGTCTAGCAACCACCCAAAAATCCTTTGCAACCACCAAGCAATGCCTTAGCAACCACCCAGAACACAAAAGCAACTGCCTTTCAACCACCCGGTACACCTCAGCAACCACCTAAACCACCCGGAACACCAAAGCAACCACCTAACAAATTTCTGGGAATTACTTACATTTCCAATTTCTCTCATATTAAATTTTTTTTTCCAGGTTTGACAACTACTCACACATATTTCAAGAGTCTTTCTACGCTTTCTTATTTTCAGCAATTCATGGTAACATTACAATCATTTAGAATTGAAAAAATTTGACTTTTTTTCAAACAATTTCTGGCTTAATTCTGCAGTTGCCGGTCAGCATCAGCAGCTTTGGCAGACAGCAGTCCCACTCCCTTTTCTAGTTATTATTAGGGTTCAAGCCCGTAGGGCTGAAACCCAATTGTTTTTGTGCTGGCTTATTTTTATTATTTCTTCTTCAGAAATGTTTTTGCAAATTCCTGTGAGATGGTAAAGGTTGAGACCTGAAATTTTGCACATTGGTTGGAAGTTGTGCGTAAATGCTGACCAAGGCATTTTTAACTCAATGGGCCCAATGGTGGCCCTATAATTCAAGAAAAAGTTTATCACCTTAAAGGTCATAAGTCCTACGCTGTAAGTTTGATTTACACAAAATTTGGTTTGAAACTCAACGACTTTCCCTCGGACCTCGAAGGTCAGCCAAATTGGTTTTTCCGGAATTTTGAATTTTTTGAAAAACATATTTTTGACATCTCCTCCTAGGCCGTAAGTCCGATTCCTTTGAAATTTGCTGTAGATCATAAGTGGACCAAGCTTATCAAATATTGCAGAAATCTTGCAGAAATCTCATTATGTTTGCAAGATATTGAGCAATGAACTTCAGTGGGGGTGTGGCTTGCAGAATATGTCCATATAAGTACCAGGAACATACCTTGACAGTTTCATGCAAATCAGCCTATGGGGGGGCTATAAACACAAAAAAAGGGGCATGGCATGGCACAAATCAGACTATAAATCGGCAATTGTTTGTCCTATTGCCATAAAACTTGCAGTATGTATTTGAAACTTACCCTGAAAATGTAATTCAAATTGTCCGATGGGGGGGGGCACTATAAATGCAAAACAAAGCAACGTGGTATAACACAAATAAGACTATAAATAGTTCTTTCAATCATTACAAAACTCACAGGATATGTCCGCATAAGAACCTAATGCATGGCCTGAAAGTTTCAATCAAATCGACCTGTAGGGGGGCGCCATAAATGCACAAAATGGCCTAACACAGTGGTTCTCAAATTCGGTCCTGGCGCCCCCCTGTGTATGCTGGTTTTTGTTCCAGCCTCAACTGCAATTCTAAGATTTTAACGAGCTGTTGATTTGTTTTAATTAGGCGCATTTATGCAAATATCCACATTGGTGTATATTGGCAGAGGGAAACAATTTAACCAAACATTTAATCAACAGGTTCCTCATTGGTGAAACTCTTGACACATGGTGGCAAAACCCGACAATTTTCTTGGCAAACAGTGGAGTCACACCTGTTTTGTTTCCTGTTGATTTTATTTGGTTCAGGCAGGTTATTTGGGAAAAACTCAAAACACCTGTGTTCAGAAACCTAATTTGGAGCTTATTGATTTTCTCAGAGTCTAATTTGATCTGTTTAAAAAAGTTTTCACCTGAAAATCCTAGCAATATTGAAAATTAAGCACAATATTTTCAAGGGTTTTTATTCTTCATAGCAGAATGCATATGTCCATCCACATGTGACTTAAGATGGTAAATAACTACTCTAAACATGGAATGCTGCTAATTAAGACAAAGTAACAGCTTTTTAAAATCCTAGAATTGCAGTCGTGGCTGGAACAAAAACCAGCATACACGGGGGCGCCAGGACCGAATTTGAGAACCACTGGCCTAACATAACACAAATGAGATTATACATCATAAGTTGTTGGTCCAATCATAACCCTGGCAAAATAGGTCCACATACTGTAAATACCTACAGTATACTCTTACAATGGTTTTTGCCCCCCGCCACGATAGCGAGCGGAGCGGGGGACTGGTATTCAGCTCCGTCCGCCCATCCTTCATGACCCGTTTGTTCTGAACACGATATCTCAAGAACGATTTGACCGATTCCATTCATCCTTGGTGTTAGGGTACAAAACCCAAAACGAGTGACCGATTCCATTCATCTTTGGAGTCAAGGTGTATTGGGGCGGGGGACATAGTTTTCAGCTCCATCTGCCCGTCCGTCATGTCCTGTTTGTTGTGAATGCAATATCTCAAGAACAGTTTGACGATTCCATTCATCTTTTGTGTCAAGGTGTATTACGGGCGGGGGATATAGAATTCAGCTTCATCCGTTCAGCCGTCCGTCCGTCCCATCCCGTTTGTTGTGAACGCGATATCTCCGATTCCATTCGTCTTTGGGGTCAAGGTGTATTAGGGCTGTGGGACATCGTATTCAGCTCCATCAGTCCATCCATCTGGCCGCCCGTCTGTCAATCCCGTTTGTTGTGGACGCAAAATCTCGAGAACGCTGTGACCGATTTTATTCATGTTTCGCTTCAATGTGTAATTTTGTGAGACTCTGACTCCAGTCGATTTCCGTCACCTGGCAGGGGACATCGCCACGTTTAGTGGCAACACTTAAGCTGTTAAAGCTTTCAACTACTAATGGTCTTTCTAGGCTCAAACCCCAGAATTGCCACTTGCGGCTATATTTATTATTATTTCTTCTTCAGAAATGTTTTTGCGAATTCCCGTGAGATGGGAAATGTGTATACATGTTACATGTGTATAGATCTATTGCTATCTACCTAACGTTACTATGGTTAGTCCACCGGTGTTTCTTCTTTATAGCTAGGATTGAGGGAAAGCTAGAATCAACCCTATACAGACACATATGTAGAACGGGTTGACATACCCAAGTGTTGACTGGAGACCGTAGAAATCCGGTGGGTCTCAGTATAGAAGGAAACATGGACAGTGAGGAGCAGAAAAAGTGGACCAACGACGTACAGACTGCTTAGGTGTGTGTTATAAGGACCTGCTGGTTTGGGTGCATAACTGTGGTGTATCGTTAGCGTGGAGTAACAAACAGCTTCTGCGCTGGTATATGACAGGGACGAAAGCACCGGGCTAAACGGCCTTTTCGGAAATTGCCTGTGGTAATAGTTTACTTATTGCACTGGAATTACCAGTATTTACATGCAGAAAATGACCTCATTAAGCTACTTTCACACTGGATATGAAACAATTTTTTTGCGAGACCAATTACATTCAAAGTCAATGCATTGTGTTTGCATTGAGTTTGAATGTAATCTTTCGCGCGAAAAATTTGTTTCGCATCCAGTTTGAAAGCCACTTTACGCGATATTACGTGACAGATAGATAGAAAATCGGTCATGTTATGAACATAATTCAGGTTTTACAGACTGCAAGTTCCGTTAGCGTGGACAGTTGCTTATGTGGAGCTAGCGAATCAATCACTTCTACAGGAAAGAATTTCCTATTCAACTCCGCCGTTTTAAGCTTTTTATTAGCCAGAACAATTACTAAAGGGGGATGAAATTATGATACAGCAATGCAGAGAAATTGTTTGTAATACCGGACACGTTGGAGCCTGTGCATTTTGTGATTGCTTTCACGGTTGCATCAAAGAGCTAACCCAGATATTGGTGAAGTATCCAGCTGATCCCTGTCATTGATAAGTGAAGCGATCACAAGCAGCCGTAAATCAACCCAAAGACGTATCCCAAGCTCTGCAAAACCTACGTCTGGTCTAACTGCAGCCTTTTCAGCCCAACTTTGCAAATTCCGTTACTGTGGACAGATGTACCAAGGATCCAAACTACAAACAAGTATAAAAAGTTAGCTTCAACTGAGGTTTATGTTCACACACCTTCTGTTGAATTTCCCCTGATATTACTGTTGCATATTTAGGACACAAACATTAGCAACAGTAACTTAGCTACATTAACCGCGGTGCTGCAGCCTCAACAGTCTATCATGTTAGGTAGGCTTATGCAGTAAAGCAACTTACAGATTCTACATCTGTGAGTCACGGACAGTCGCGACTGATCCAGGCTTTATCTTCAGATATTTTACAAATCCTGCGTTTGAGGCCAGTTGTTAGCGCTAACTATTGTTAGCGGTCCTGCTAGCCACCCATAACACGTTAGCTTCACTTCCATCATTTCCTCTTATATCGTTACTTACAGCTTGTGGCTCTGAGCGTTTGATTCAAGTTTGAGAAGCAGCTGAAACGCTTATCCTGTGTCGAATTATCCTTTATTGACAAAGCTGTCTTTGATGAAATGCTGAGTACAAACAGTTAACTGGTCTTGGCTGTTTGCCACCAGCAAACAAAGAAGATACCAACTGATTTCAGGTGGCATTGTCTTTTGGAAGAGAAATGGGTGCTTTTCTTTGCGTCCAAAAAGAAATGGCCGAGCAGCTTTGGAAGAGATACTGACCTCAAATGATCTGTGGTCCTTCTTTTGTATTTCCAAAAGTGTAGACGCCGCTAAGGCATAGCATGATCCACGGTTGTTTTTGCCTGCTAGAGTAGTTTCCGGTGTGGGCAGGTCCAGCGCCGTGATTGGCTCTGGCTAGGTCTGTATTTATTGGACGGCACAACCTGACGTCAGGTTTTGCCCAGATCTCGTGAAGATCTCAGGACAAGCTGTTCAGAGAGGAACTCACATTTACGATATCATGTTCTTGGATTACAGCAAAACCCCTGTATCTTATGTTTAGAAACTTTACAGAGGTTGAGTATGGACATCCAACATTACTTTTGTGTATTAAAAGAAGGATCAGCATAGTAGGTCCCCTTTAAAGTTATATTCATTATAATGCCTACATTATATTTTTAATCAGATGAAGAGCTTGGTTCCAAAACGCGATAAGCGCCAATTTAGGAAAAAACGAGTTCACGCTGAAATCGGTACTCTAACGCATCGATTCTTAAAAGTCCATTCACCATTTTTGGCCAAACGCAATATGTCGCGTGTTATTGAGCCATGTTTTTCCCCTTTCTTTCCAAAACGAGACAAACGCCAGTCTCCTTTGTCTGCAGAATTCAGTAAATCCTCTCAACTAATCATAGAGCAGCATTCCACTCCTCTCAGTGAAGCCAAAACACCAATGGCGGCGCCCTGTGTGCAACCGGCATCCTTCTAATTCTTGTCTTTCGTCGTCTATCTATCACAAGAAGATGAATACTTTTGATGGGATTGATGAGCCTGTGGTAGTTTCTGCTGTCGGTAAGAAACGCAAGGCATCGAAAGAAAATCACTTACGTGAGGCGATGAAGAGAAGGAGGCACTCAGGAGGAGGGAAGATACCAGCTGTTGTTTGCTCTCACACAGCAGCATCCAACTTCTGTCACGCTGACAAATTGACCCCAGGGGATCTTTTGAAAAACTTTCAGTCATTTTATTCCAACTCGACGAAAACCGAACAGGACCAAGCCATGTTACAGCTGATCACCGTCAAAAAAGTTCAGCGGCGACGTCCCAAGGTAGGGAACATCGATGACCGGAAAGACAGGGAGGTCACAAACGAGTATCATTTGCTAACTGAGGACCATCCCACAAAGATTCCTGTCTGCAAGGCTACCTTTAGCAGTGTGTTGGGTGAGTAAAATTTTGTTTACTAGCGTAAATAACAGTTACTCTATTCAGCCATCATTCGTACAGGACAGCGCGACAGTAGCTTATTCACAACAAGCAATCAGTGGCTTTTCAATGTAGCCTGATGTATCGTATTTAGCGAAGTGACGTTGAATCATTTATTCAGCTTCGCATCAGGCAAAAATGACTATCAGCTGACTTTGATCCCATGAGATTTTTCATTTTGGACTTAATTTGCCCTGATACGCTACTGTTTGATCATTTGGGCACTGGGTCCTACGCCAGGGGAAGGGAACTTGTAGCTCTGTTGTTAAGTGCACGCGGCTCTCAAAGAAATTTGAGTAGTTGTAATAGGCTGCGGCTATCAAATGTAAGGTGGTGACCATTTCTAAAATCTAAGACCTATTTTCACCAGCCAGCACAAATCTCAGTCATCAAAATCCACTGTTGTCACGTCAACTTAAGTCATGATGGATCTTGGGCCTGATCTCGTCTTTTTTGCATATAGGGAAGGAATGATCACTGACTTTATTCCAACAATTTGGCCCTAAAGCTTTGGCTAAAGTGCATAATCCTGATATTTAAAGCGCAGCTTAGACACTATACACAGCAAGTGAGGCATATAGCTCCTGGGATTTTTTTTAAAGAAAATTCAGCATTTATGGCTCTCAAAGCTAAAAAAAATTCCCGATCCCTGGCCTAGGCTATGTCTATCAAGCCTGCCTACAAATAAAGCCCTGTGCATTTTGCAGCCTAGGCAAGACCCCAGCCACAATTTGAGAATATAGGCCTAGCTAGCCTACTTGTTTGCATTTTATATAGCCTACTATGGATATGATTACCATTTAGTTGTCTGATTTGATACTCGATTTCACAAATGCCCTTGTTGGTCATGTCATCTGTTTCTGAGTGAGTCAGTGAGTGAGTGAGTGAATGAATATAGATAGATAGATATCACAACCATACAAACTATTGAATTGCCATTTTCTTGTCATTGCAGGTATTGGCAAAGACCGTGTCTCTCGAGTGGCACAATATTATGCAACAAACGCTACCGCCAGACCAGAGCACAGAGGGGGTGCTCGTAAGGTGGCAGAGAATGAGGCTAAGAAAAAGCTTGTGGTGGATCACATCCAAACCTTTATATGCAGAGCGAGTCATTATGGAAGAAGGGGAGCACCTGGCCGGAAATACCTGCCCAGTGACCTCAGTGTCAAGAAAATGCATTCTCTATTCGAACTGCAGAATCATGATGCGGTCAGCTACTCTTTGTATTACTCTGTTTTTCGTCACAATTTCAACCTTGGATTTGGGCATCCTGTCACAGATGCATGTTCTTCCTGTGTCAAATTTAATTTGCGAGTGAAGGACCACAGTTTGACAGAAGAAGAGAGGCACCGTGAGTCTGCATCATATATCTTACACAGGAGACGAGCGCGGGTTTTTCACGACTTGCTGGGTAAGGTAGACAGTGATGCAGTCACTGTGTGTTTCGATATGATCCAGAACCTAATACTCCCCCGAACTCCAATTGGTCAGGCATACTACTCCCGACAGCTCTACATGTATGTTTTTGGGGTTGTTGTCCACCATGGGAAGGGCAGCAAGCAAACAGTGGATGATGTCCATCTATACTCATGGATGGAGCATGAAAATAGGAAGGGTAGTAACATGACTGCTTCTGCTCTGTATCACTGTTTACGTCAGCAGTTGAGTGGTGCTGTTCATTGTGCTCAAAGGCTAAGATTGTTCAGTGATTCTTGCTTTGGTCAGAACAAAAACATGAATCTTCTGTCCATGCTGTTTGCCTTGATGAAGGAGGCATTTCCTAGGCAGAGTGCCGAGTATGTCTTTCCTATCCGGGGACACAGTTTTCTGCCTGTAGATCGGGTCTGCGGACGGATCGAACAACAGGTTCGCAAGAAGAACACTATTCTCATGCCTGAGGAGTATTATGAGATTTTGCGCAACCATGGCAATCTTCACATCTACGGGCAAAACTGGCTGGCTTATGATTTCAAGACGGAAACACAGGCCTTTGTTTAAAGGCACAGAAGTCATTCAAGCTCAGTGATGCAAGAATGCTGGAATTGAGGAATGACAGGCTTGGATTCAAGGCTGTGTATAACAGTGAATACTGCTATCACACAGTGCTGAAGAGAGGCAAGAGGTGGGCAAACTTCAAGCCAAGTCAGCTTCCCAATGAAAGCACTGTAAAAGAAGCAAAAAAAAGGGATGTCCTTAACTTGCTGTCTGAAATTGGTGTCAGTGATGATGTGCATGCCTTCTATAATGATGCACTCTCACAGTCACTGATGAATGACGATGAATGTTACAGTCATGAAGAATAATCTGCTTGCACCTTTTTTTTTAAGGTTTAATGAACCCTTAAAATCTGATGTAATATTGTTCAGAGGCTGTAGCCTAATACTTAAAATTTAGAAAATCCATCTCATTTACAGTGTTTTGATGAATGTATGGTTTGATGCACTTCTGTATTTAACATGTTTTAACGAATAAGTTATGATAAATCCTTAAAATAAAAAAAATTTTAAAAATCTTAAAAACTGATGTAATATTGGTCAGAGGCTGTAGCCTCTGTAACACTTGAATTTCAAACATCCATCTTGTTTTTAGTGTTTTGATGAATGAATGGTTTGATGCACTTATGAATGTAACATTGGTTAATGTGCTCTCCATGTATGTGAAAGGCAATTAATTTATTGCATTATTAAAACAACCTGGTGAATGGATTTTTGGTGAGACGACTGATTTTATTTCACTCATATTGCCCCAAATTAAATATTGTTTTGCTCAAAACTGACAATATATCATGTACATCAACCTACTTTGTTGTTTATGACTGTATTTTGCACTGTCTTAATCAAAGCTTTTACACTGATGCAATGGATTTATAGCATTTAGGGGAAAAAACCAATCACTTTTTGAAATATATCCTAAAAATAAAAGTATAAATTTCAATTTTTAATGTTATTATAATCCCTAGATGCTATATGAAGGTTTGAAACAAAAAATAATAGTTTTTATCTTGCCACTTTCTTGGCACAGAAAACCCCTTTTTACTCAAATCGATGAAAATGGATTTATAGCATTTTGGAACCAAGCTCTTCAGATGAAAGTAGTTTACAAGCAATGCCAAGCCAATGTAATACACTAATAATATTTATTATGCAACTTTTTCTAGGCTCTGAGTATTTAATGTATTATTTTTGCCCAGTGACCGAAAGAGGAATCCAAAGATGCTGTATTAGATTTGCTTATTATTACCAAGCCCGGCAGGGGATATTGTGCTCTTAGAGCACTCGTGACCCATTGGTGTTGTAGTAAGTACTATGACCTTTAAAGTGCAAATATGTAGGAAAAAATGTACAAATATCTTCTCAATTCAATCATGGACAACACAGGCCTTGGTCACATTGTAACTGCGTTGCCATTCTTTTCCACAATGCTTCATTTATGTTTTGGAATTGAAGGCACAAGTGGAAAATTTAGAGTATAATCTATTATGTTTTATGTCTTTATGAACGAAAGTCGGGTCAGAAAAAGCTTTTTTTTCATATTGTTGGACAATGTTGCGCACATATTCCATATCTACTGGTTGCAGCACTTCACTGAAACTACATCACACATATTCTGAGAGAAATATTCAAATCCAGGATGACAGAATTTTAGTCACTCCATTACAACAAATGTAAAATATCTGGATTTTGTTCATCATTTTATACACATCTCCCTCCATATTTGGGATCATTGGAAACATGGGATCTCCACTAGAATTTAAAGTCGGTCTGAAGTGCCAGAGATTTGAATACAGCAGCTGCATGCATATATGGGTCCGTAGTTTTTATGGGGAGAAATGTTTCAGATGTCATTTTCTCCCATTCTTCCTGCAAACAACTCCTCAGGTGTGCAAAAGTACATGGTCTTCATTGTCACATTTTGCATGTCAAAATGTGCCATGTGTTTTCCATTGGGGACACCAGTCACAGCCATTTCTCTGATAGGCATACCTTTGTCAAGCCACCAGAATCCAGTTTTGTATGTCTTGCTGAAATATGCATGGGATTCTCTGGAAAATACGTCATCTGGAAGACAGCATTTGTCATTCCTGAATCTCAGTGTTCTTTTCAGCATTGATGGCACCTTCACAGAAGTGTAAGTTGCCTTGCTTAGGGCATTGAAACAACCCCATACCATAATAGAGCATGGCTTCCGGACTTGTTGCTTAAAACAGTAAGAATATTAATTTTATTTTTTGGTCCGAAGCACGCGACGTCCGACCAATATACGCGTTCCGACTGTTAGACAGGCCAATGCAGAGAGGAGGAAGCCTAGAGAAGTCAATGGTACTTCTGGACACTGTTATCATAAAGCTTCCTTTTTGTGCAATGAAGTTTTAACTGGCAGTTGTGGATGTAAATACGAACTGAAGTACTTATCAATGGTTTTCTAAAGTAATCCTGAGCCTGTAAGGTTATATCACTTTCAGATGAATAATGATTTCTGATGCAGTTCCATCTGAGTGATTGGAGTTCATGGGTATTCACTTTAAGGCTGGTTCCTCGCCGTGTATGAGCTGACATTTGTCCAGAATCCTTGACTCTTTAAATTACAATATGCTGTGTTATGCACTGTTATCCATATGCCTTCTTATCTTTCTTCATTAATCATTGTTTTTGATCATTTTTATGATTTTCTCACAAATTTGTGGGCAAATTGTGGGCATCTTTCCTCCTGAATGACTTGATCATTCCCTGATGCTCTTTTTGCACCAAATCATGATTACAATCACCTGCTGACATCTGCGGTTTCAAATTATGTCATTATTCTTTTTTATTTTTTTTACCTCATTATAAGTCCGAACGTTTTATTTGGAATGTTCTGCTGGCCCGAATGGCAGGAATAGCTGCATATTTTAAAAAATATAGAATGAGGTTGACCCAAGAAAATATTAAGTTTATTGTAATCATACTGCCTGCAATGACATACTAGTCAAAATCAATTTAAGAATCTCTGCTTTCTCTATTTATGGGGTTGGGGTTGTGGAATAATCAAAACATTTGAGATTTGATGACATAAAATCAACTATAAAAATATACACGCATTTCAAATGAGCAATTTAAAAATAATTATCAATTTTTTATGAGCAATGTATTAATAGTACTTTTTCAGACAAATAGATAAGGTATTAGAAATATTAAATAATGAACAATTGTTGAAGTGATATGATAGAGCAAAAATCCATTAAATCCATTAACAACACTGCAGCTCATTCAGATTTGGAAAAACAATTAATTGTAATATTGCAACGTATGGATATGACGAACAATTTGATAACCAGAAGTGTCTTGCCCTCCCCCTATTTTTCTTCTCCCTGAGCTGCTTTGTTATATGCACTTTGATGTGGGGCCTGGCTAACTGCTGCAAAGCAGAGTCCAGACCGTATGAGATTTATCCCAGCCAATCTAAGCCCCATCACTATTAGTGCCCATCTGCTGTGGCTGCCATACGCAGACCTCCTAAAGGTTATTCATTTACATTCTGAGAAAGCACAACCAACAATTGCTGTCTTTCAATCAATCAGCAACATGTGAGCTGTGTTTGACGGCCCAACAGTGAAATAAAAATACTGATCTGGATTACCCAGTGTATGGAAAATGAAGTCCAGAAATGTCATAGCAGCTTTCCTGTGATGAATTAAGTGATGCATAATTTCTATATAAATTATAATAGGATATTTGAACTTGATTGATTAATGCAATCGTTAGCCATATGGCGCCAACTGCTTTTTCCTCCTAACATTCAAATAAATTGATATTACAGGGCTAGGTCACCTCAGTGTTTCTCACCGTGGATATTAAATTTGACCTATCCAGGATCTGGAAATTTAAATAAATAAATAAATATAATAATAATAATTATTATTATTATTATTGTTTTTGTTGTTGCTGTTGTTATTATTATTTATTTTATTTTTTATTATGTTCTCTGCATAAATATACATGTAATAACAGAAGCTGATTTAAAATAGTAAAATGAAATAGTTCTCAAAAATTGATTTCTTGAATTCTTTCCAAAGACGTACTGAATGTTTACTTCTCTGCCATAGTTTTGAACAGAATATAAGAATAGAGGTGATATAGCTCCCGGCCTAATTAGTATGTCATGTCTCCCACAATTCATGATTTGTGAATTACTATACAATATATGAGCAGATATTTCTCTCTTTTCAGTTTCTTCCTCCATCTTCCTCTGTTCTGTCTTCTTCCTTTCGGTCTCTCTCTTTCTCTCATAAACACACATATACACACACACACACCTTAGCACATCTGGTTCTGGCAGAACACCAGAGATACTGGTTCTCTCAGAAAATACCCCTGAAGCATATTCACTCCCAATTTAGCACAGCGAATAACAATTATGCAGAAATCATCATCTTTAATTATTTACATTAACACTGACAACGTTAGATTATAATTCATGTTCCTAATAATTGCATAGTTTCCATAGCTGACAGCGACTTTTTATTAGATTGTGTGGTGCCTAGTGCTACTTTCTGACATAGACTTGATGTGTCACAGTGATTCATCGAAGACAAGGGGACAGGATGGAGCTGGTGCTCAAGTTCTTGAGTGAGTGACAGATATTTTGGCAGGTTGACGGGCTTCTGTTGAGTCTGGGCTTCTTGAAGCCAGTCACCTGTCATCTCAGGTGAGGGCTTAGCTCTCTTGAAGACAAGAGGCAGTAGAGTGGATATAACAAAATATGTTTATGCACCAACATAGAATATAACCATGTTCGTTGCGTTTTTGATCATTCTTTTCTCTTTATTCTTAAGGTTCATCACTGTTCCAAGTTTTCTCCATTTGTGGATAATGGCTCTCACCTGGTTCATTGTCCTGAAGCCTTAGAAATGGAAAGGGAAAAAAAAAGAAATGGCTTTATAACACTTTCGAGACTGATAGATATCAATGACTTTGTTTCTCATCTGTTCGTGAATTTCTTTAGATCGCGGCACAAAGTTTTGCTTTTTGAGATCTTTCAGCCTACTTCACTTTGTCAGACAGGCTCTATTTAAGTGATTTCTTGATTTAACAGGTCTGGCATTAAACAGGCCTGGGTGTGGCTAGTGAATCTGAACTCAAAAGATGTGGTTAATCAGTTATTTCATGATTTAACACTTTTTCACATAGGGCCCGGTAGGTTTTGATAGCTTTTTTCCCTTTGTAAATGAAATCATCATTTAAGAACTGCATTTTGTATTTACTTGGTTTATCTTTGTGTAATATTAAAAGTTGCTTGATGATCTGAAACATTTAAGTGTGACAAATGTTCAAAAAAATAAATAAATAAATGAGGAAGGGGCAAATCCTTTTTCACAGTACTGTTTTCTATTCCAGAAACTTTATTAATCCCAGAGGGGAACTTTTTAAGGCAGCCAGAGCAGTTACACCAGTAACAGACAATAAGTTAGGGGCAAATCCTTTTTCCACATCACTGTATATTGGAGGATATATTGTATTTGAGCTGATGCACTTACTTTCAAGTAACTGTACATTATTGTATATTGCTAGGTATTTATAGATTAAAATACTCAAATTACTTTAACTCTAGAACAGCTGACAATGCAGTACCTCCTAGAACGACCGTGAGGTCATTTTGAACTCACAACTCTGCAGGCTTTATGATTGCAAATTAGAAGACTGTAACGGAACAGTTTTTAATTATTATAAAATAGCATGTAAAAATAAATGAAAAACATCTTATTTAATTAATTTAGCCACATTAGGCTTTATTTTATTTTAATAATACAACAATTAATCAAGAAAGCATAGGCAGCACTCTGAATGCATAAAATATATTTATTGCCACACTATAGGACATTTTAGGTACCCTTCCTCAGCATATATACACAAACACAGCATGTATTTATATATTAGAGGGTGAATAAATATTGAGTTTCGGTGACCTCCCTGGCATCAGAGGCTTGGTTTGCCCAGCAGGGGTGATCCTTTTACGGGGTGGCTCATGTTGCCATTCAGGTTCAAAATCAGAGTCAGATTCACTGGACCAAGACACATCACTGAGCCCTGATATTTCCTCTCCATCTGACTCACCCGAGCTCATGTCCTGAAGCTCTGGCAAAGCCTGACTTACATTCATCCATTTCCTCTGATCCATTTCCATTCCTGGTAGCCTGCCGGACTAAATAAACTAAATCACTAAGGGGTCTATTCTCCCATGCCCTTAAGTCGAAAAAAGCACGTAGCTACGCGCTTTTCAGCCTACGCGTGTTCTCCCCTCGACTTAAGTCTGTGCATTACACGCCCTGAAGGCAGTTACGCGCTTGGGGCGGAGCAAGGCCAAAATCGGGGCATTTCCGGGCGTTTCTCAGGCAAATTACACTTACGCGTATTCTCCCCCTGGCTTACGCGCTTTTTCTGTTAAGCGCTTTTGAGGGCTGTATTAAGGTCAAGCGCCAGCATAAGGTGAAATGGAATATTGCGTTTGATGTCGGTTATCGGCCAAATTTTAACATCAATTTTATTTTATTTAGCATGGTAAAGGTTGAGACATTTAATATTCGATTGTTCTTCCTTATTTCTAAACCACATTTCTCAAAGCCACAATAATTTATCAAACAAAATCATCGCATGATATTACGCATCAGCCTTTTCTCCAATCAGTGCAATTACAAACGCAAAACAATTAATACGAGTATACATAAGATCATCATTCTACCATGCCCTCAAAATCTAAAACCAAAATGCCAGTCCTGCATTTGCTTGCACTCATGCGTGATTGGGAAAGAGTAAGAGGAGCGTGCCGAGCTCGAAGACGAACTCGCACATATCGGCTTCGTTTAGACATCCTGGGACTAACAAACATCGAGGGCATCCAGCGCTTTCGTCTGGACCGTGCATGAGGCAATCATCTATCTTTGCCGACTTCTGGATGAACATCTATCCAGCCGCAGCAATTATCCACAAAACATACCCGTGGTCATTAACGTCAGAACTGCGCTGTCGCTCCTGGCATTTCGTTACAGAGAGTGGCTGGTGATGTCATACACATATCACAGGCATCTGTGTCTAGGAGCCTGACACAGTTCGTTGACGCTCCAAGTTCTTCTCCATGCACTTCCACTGTAGAAAGAGTGGATGCCATCCCCTCCTCCTGTGCAGTGAAATGCACTGTGGATGATGGTTGCCCACAACCTGTTGCGTGTACACTTCTCCGGTGTGCAGAGAGCCTGGCTTTTACAGCGCCGCGCAGATTAGATTATGCTTTAAATCGGGGATACTGCGCTTACATCTCCCCATCGAAGCCACATCCAGAACGATTCGCAGCTTAATTCCTCGGATCAGCATTCAGTGCCTCGCTTGCCATACAACACCAACATCTGTGAAATTTGGTTTACGGCTTTGGCTTGACGTCGCCACTATTGTCTTCATGTTCTATTAGCAAATGCAATTGCCCTATATGTTCGTAATAATCGAAAAAGTTGTGATATTCTCACGAGTGAGGAGATTGATTTTCTAATTGAGGATATCTGTATTAACGAACACATGTCCTTGTAATTTTACCATTGATAATACGGTGTATTTTAATGTGTGAATAAAGATATTATTACTCTAGATTGAGCCCAACCCTCGCCAATACCAAAGCACTACCCATTTGTTAATCAATTTTAGCCTATAAAGAATAGCCGACATGGGAAGAATCATTATCAGTAAATGGGATAATTGATTATAATTAAGTATTAGGCACAAGTTCAAGTGAATGTGTCGCTCAAATCAAATAGGATACGATAGGCTTTGGATATGGAATTCCGTCATTGCTGAGGCAGTTTCGCGGCGGGGAGATGACCGCATGCGGGGTAAGAATCCTTGATAAAGCGTTTCCATGTCCTTTAGTGGCAAACCTGACATCGGAGTAGTTTCAGATTTCAAGAGCGCAATTTCTAAATGAGATCACATAAACTGTCTTTGATTGTCTTTTTTATGTGACTAGAATGTTCCCTTTGTCTTCTTCCCTTTCTTCCACGGAACAAACAGGCTGGTATAGGAGGGGCACATTTTCAGTGATCTGATTGCGCTGGTTGAGAAGCGCTAAATTCTTTTTTATTACTTCATTACCGTGGCAATTTGTTTGTTTACATAGCTTTAATGCCATGGTGGCTAGAGTAAGAAATAACAAGTGTTTGCCACTAACATGGCAATATCCCCCGCCGCCTCAATTTTATGTGTCTGTACGGACGGACGGAGCCCAATGCTATATCCCTGCCGCGCGATTTTTCCCAAAAAAAGAGATGTCTGAATTACTTCTTGTAATTGGTACAGATATACACAGGCCTACTATTACAGCGGCATATAAAACCTTGTATCTTCAAAATGACAAACTTCACTGGAAAATAAAGGATAGATATAAAATTAAATAATAATAATAAAATAATATAAATGGATAAATATAGTTTAAAATAAAAAAATGTTGCATTTTGCATGTAAGAATTGTGGACATACGAGTTTTCGTTTCTTATCAGTTTGGAGATACTAGGTTTTATCAGCAGGCCGACGATATTCAAATTTAGAGTCTATTTTGCGTTTTCCATGGACCACAAATGCATGTTCATGGTTAATCAGAAAATCCTTTTCCCATGTTTTTCTGATAGCCATAATCAATGAGCTTTGTACAGAGTCTGCCTCTCTGTTGCATTAGTCACACCTCTTTCATAAGGCTGCCTACATTCTGAAGTTAAGCGCTGTGGGCGTGATCGAAGTGAGTAGGGGAGAATACGCGTAACTCAAAAGTGCTTAAAGGGATAGTTCGGGATTTTTCACATGAATCTGTATGGCATCACCGTCTTTAGTCTTGTGCACACATACTGACTTTCCCCCGGCAGTGTCCTGTGAGCCGAGTTCTGTCCAGTTTTGGTCAAAGCGAAAGTAGTTCCGGCAGATTTCCTGGGGTCTGCAAAGTAAAACGTTTTTTTTCTCAAAACAGTATGTGTTCGAACGAGTGATTTATTTGCATAACAAAATCCTGGTAATCCAAAAAGTCACATCTTGTAATTGCTTGGGGCTACTCTCTCTCAATAGCGATCACTTCGCGCTGTCACTGCTAACAGCTGTGCGCACTAGCCAACTACTTTCATCAGTTGTTCGACTGTTTACCGACTACAGACCTACGACGCTAACGAGCTAGTTCGAGAGCTAGAATGAGAAGTTCATCAGCTTCTCCAGATAATAGTTTATTTGATAAAAACGGTGCGTACTTGCGATTATCCAGGCTGTACTAACAAAGACGTGAGTGAGTCTCCTCACACATTCCATCCAGCTGCGGCTTCACTTGCCAACTCTCTGCCCACCCTCTCTCTCTCTGCCCGTTCTACATTCATCTGCTGAATTTCAGCATCCGTATATTCGGGTTCATAAAGATACCCCCTTGGCTGTGTGCTGAAATCGCTTTCGTCGTCGCTGAAGTCAGACATGGCGCTGTTAACTTCCCAAGCACTAAACTAAGTGAATGAAACAGGTAGCCTAGCTACCTGTCACCTAGCGGCTGCAGCACGCAGTGATCACTATTGAGAGAAAGTAGCCCCAAGCAATTACAAGATGTGACTTTTTGGATTACCAGGATTTTGTTATGCAAATAAATCACTCGTTCGAACACATACTGTTTTGAGAAGAAAAACGTTTTACTTTGCAGACCCCAGGAAACCTGCCGGAACTACTTTCGCTTTTACCAAAACTGGACTGAACTCGGCTCACAGGACACTGTCGGGGGAAAGTCAGTGTGTGTGCACGAGACTAAAGACGGTGATGCCATACAGATTCATGTGAAAAATCCCGAACTATCCCTTTAACTCGAATCGCGTAAAAAACACTTACGCGCTAATGGGAGAAAAGACCCCTAAGAGAACAGCCCTGTGACAATCACAATTTCTTTCTGCAAATTGGGGAAACAAACTGATTCAGACACCATGACAGCAACTGGTTTATATAAACACCTGCACACTATTCAATAAGTTACAAAATGCAGATGCAGTGTACTGCCTCGCAAAGCTGTCAGTGTACGAATGTATTGTCTTAAGGGGCAAAGGCTACCGTCAAGTCCTTTGAGCTGTCTGTTTGACTAGTTATATAGTCAGCCAAGCCAGGCGGACTATATAGCCTAGCTATACAGCTGGATTATATGGTCCATTTACAGTTTTCTGCATGAGTAATGGAGGTCAAAATGTCCTCTTAGCCATTCTAGGTATAATTAGTGATTTTTTTTCTTTCTCTTTTATTCCAGAATCCCCGTAACTCACAAGTTATGAATAACACCATTTTAGGAAAGGTCACTGATTGAGAGACATAGGATTGTTATTCAAACTCTGTTATGTGCAGTTTAATTGGCGAGAGAGGTCAAAATGATCTCACGGCCATTCTAGTGTTAATCCTTTTGGCTCAAATTACAGGCTTTCGGACCTCCAGCCAGGAAGCATGTGGCCTCCCCTTAGGGTAGGGTCTGAAGCCTGTCTGACTCAGTATGTTGGATCCTACTTTTTAAGAAGGCGCACATACATCACAAAGGAGCAAGCTTTGTACATAGTTCACCAATTGAGCATTCCAGCTTCGGGTGGGATTGGAGATGCCAAATTTATAAATAAAAATAAAAAAATAAACTGTTAAATAAATACAAAATAAAATAACTCATAATGGCCGGTCAGGACCAGTGCTAGACCAGAAAATTCAGGGGCAAATCTCTTTATTGACAACAATTAGTCCTGGCTAATTCTAGATGGTTTTCCTTTATTAACACATTTTCCAATTCAAGAAGAATCAAGTGGCAATTGAAAACACAGCTTCTCTCCTCCATGCAATCTCACAGCGACAAATGAATGACCTACATTCAGTACAGAAAAATAATTTTAATTATAATTAGGTCGAGGCACTCGGCGGCGGTATTTTAGAACTCTTCAACGAATGAAGGTAATTTTGGTGACTAGTACGTGGTTTTGACCGTTTAAATTTTCATATCGGCAACTGTCTATTTTTTACAGCAAGTTGCGTGACCGTGCTGCAAAAACAGGTGTATGTACTTGTCGCCCAAATTACCTTCATTCGCAAAAGAGTTACCACTCTCACTGGAAAAAAAATTACCACAGAGTGTCCACATTTTTGCAATCCGGATCCATGTTACCAGTGTCACAATTTAACAACACTCGTACATTATTTAGCCAACTATATGAGGCAACTTTTGTGAAAATATCTTAAGTGTGTTTTCATTGGAACCTGGTCGTTTTTCAAAATTAACTTCACGTTTTGCATCAATTTTGATGCATTTTTCAATGGGAAATTTTCTCAAAGTTCTTCAGTTTTTCACATATATACTTATGCTTAGGGTGACCAGATCCAAACTCACCAGATGTGGGACAGAGAGTATGCTTGTGGGGGACAATGTGGGATGCAGCTGACGCTCGCGGCGGAGCTTGCCAACTGTTCAGTCTCATATAATATATACGACTTTTTGCTTTGCAATATCAGAGTCTGGAAATATAACTGATGAGAGCTTATTACCACAATCCTCTGACCTGTACGACTGGGAGTGTTGAACAGTGTGGTAAACACTAGTTACTTCAGCAGCTGTTACCTTGTCTGTGTTGAAATCTTGTTGTGGGTTTAGTAGGAATGTATCCATAGAACGTGAAGCCTCCTTTTGAGTTGCACATTTTTTGTGAGTCTCATATAATTTGTGGCGTTTGACATCGTATTCACCTCAACTTTTAACAGAGAAGAGACACTCTGACAAAGTTCACAGAAAGCTTTTTCTAATTCGTCTTTCACTGGCTTCACCCATAGGTAGTGAGTTTCCCAGGCCTTGTTGTAACTGTATTTCCTATTGTTTGCAGCCTTCCGACTTTCCCCAGAGTACACCATTTGCATTAATTCATCACAACTTTCTTTTCAATGTAACGCGTCGCTAAAAGGCTTGCTGTTGCCGTGTGTTTCGCTGACTGATTGTTTTTGGTGGGCGTTTCTTTTAACAACATTGACTTCCCTGCATATGCGCCGACTGTTTGATTGACAGCATACCCCTGCTTCTCACAGTCGCGCACACAGACAGTCACACCCGCCCACACATTGGCATTGGCCAATGCGCTACAGGGATGCAAATTGGAAAAGGGCTTCAGGGTAGGGTAACAGTGGAGAAGGTCCTCTAGCTGAATCCTGTTGTCAAGAAAGGTGGCTATATAAGGAGATTCTCATACATTATATAGTGAGGGTATCCTCCGGCCTAGCTCTGGGCCTACCAAGTTGCAAATGGTGGGGGTAAGTAGAAATGATAATTGATGAGCGTGTGCTTCAGATGATGGCGAAAGACTGATGATAACGAAAAGACTGCGTGTTTGTATCTTATCCCATGTTTGAATATTTCATATTCGGATGGGATTGGACTTCCGAAATTTTCCAAAAAAAAAAAACAGAAATGCGGGACAGCGAGTCAATTTGCGGGACGCATTAAAAATCATTAAAATGCGGGACAGTCCCGCGCAAATCGGGACATATGGTCACCCTACTTATGCTTGGTATCAAAATGTCGGTCATGATGTTTTGTAGCCATTCAAAATCACCTGGTTTTTCAGAACAATCATTTATGGATTTAAATATGGACTATTTGAGGCCTTGCCCCACAAAAATCTTGAAATCACGAAATAGGTCACAGTTAACTTCCTGTATGCAAATTTCACATTTCAAATCTACTTTCTGCACGGTTCAACAAGTAGGTACATATAACCAGAAGATGATTCAAATTAGGCTGTGGGCAAATTTGCCTATACCCAGCAAAAACTCCTTTGTCAATCTCAAAATCATATTCTTACCATTGCGCTTGCACATGACCAGGGAGAATGATGATGTCCAGCAGTAGGCAATGCCGTGCGGCCTTGAGAACCAAGCTCGTCTTGATAATTCGTTTTGTGTTTGTATGAACTGTATGCAACTGATACATTTGGCGATTGTGCAGACTGTATATTTTTTAATACAATCTATATGGTCTGTGCGCGTGACGAGCAGAAGCTCCGAAAGGTGGTCCACCATGGCCAACAGAAAATCGTGCTGTGCCACAAAAACAAGCGCCCGGTTGTTGTTTGTTTTACCGCAGTGTGTGTTCATCTGCTCTTTCATCGTTGTCAAGATGATTTGCTTCCAATAATTTGATCAAGGTTTTGTTCTGGAAGAGACCAGTAGGATTCAAATCAGCCGTGATGACAGCAGGGCGATTGCTTGAAGCAAGGCTCGATTCAAACCTAAATATTGATGATAAGCATAATCCATTGCATCTATCATACCCATCTTCAAACTGAAAGTTTCTTCTCATCTCAGCTCATGACATACAATGTCTCAAGGTTGAACCTACATCTGTCCCAATGTTATTGTGTTAACACAGAGACCTCATAAATTGACATGTACTTCTATAATAGAATCAAATTTAAATAATGTTTTCAAGGAATTTTAATTATTGGATTATTTAATTTGTGTTTAAAAAAAAAAAAAAAAAAACCCACACCACACCCCACACACCACACACAACTATTGGTCAATTGAGCCGAATTAAGACTATAAAACTCTGGAAGATTGTTTAATTTGATTTATCAGTGCTTCAATTTCACTGCTGCTGGAGTTATTCTTACACACTTCATTGCCATGGCTCCAGTTGTTCTGTCAAAATTAGCTATTTGCACACAGTACAAAACCTGCCCTTATATGGTGTTTAGTGGGCATTACCTATGCTAATTACTGTGAGGTAGCGATCTGGAACCAAGTGCGAGGACACGGGATTGCAAAAATGAGGAGCTTTATTGAGTACGGGGGAAAACCCCCGCAGAGAAAAAAGCAACAGTACAGAGTCCGCATGTGAGGTTTTACGAAATGAGCCAAGAGCGAAAACCAGATAAATGCAAAATGGAGGCTTTATTTCTGAAGGGGGAAACCCCCCAACAGAGCTGGCAACAGTACAATGTCCACAATCCACAAACAGAATCCAAAGGGCAAAGTCCAAAACTGTAACCAGGGCACCAATAACAAAACTCAAGGTCAGGCAAAAATGGTTCGGTACACAGGCGTGGGTTTGGTGGAGAGACAAACTCATAAGCCGTAAACAGTCCGAATCCAAATACCAGGGCAGCAAAGACAATAGACGTGGTCGGGCAAAAATAGGTCAAAACTCACGAAGGCAATCAGATCCAAAAGGGCAAACCAAAAAACAAGTGTCGGGCAATCCAGTCAGAAAGAAAATATCACGATGAGCAAGGCGAGGAACGTAGCACAAGACAAAGGAGTAAAGACGATCTGACAAGGAACTAAAAGTGCAGACACCTTATATACACATCCGGGGTGAACACATGACTAGGGTAAACAGGTGTAATCAATGACATGGGAGTGACACATGAGGAAAACTAATTACATGAATTTGGCGAATGCCGAAACGCAGACAGGGATAACGAGACATTCCTATGAACGAATAACAGCTCCGGTTAAGGAGTACAAAAGTGTATAGTCTAAAGAAAAGAGAAAGCCTGAGATATAAATGGAAACTGCAGTAGAGATAATTAGTGATAGGCAAGGAGGGCGGAGATACAGATTGGGCGAATGCTGAGAGATCGTTAGTCTATTAGTATGTGCAGCTATACAATCCCGAGTGCAAGTTAGTCAGTTAGTATGAATGTACAATGTTAATCGGGGTTAGTAATTATCGAAAACAATAAACTGTTAGTAGGGTTAGTAGATAGCATAAAGAGAGAGGAAGGAAGAAAACGAGATATGAAGAAAGATTGAAATCCCAGAAACCAGGAAATCACCCGAATGAGTGGCACGTCAGACAAGGGACCGTGGGCAAAGACCTACACAAGACAAGACAGGGTAAACGAAGTGCAGGACTAGAACCAAAAACAAGACTATAAAACATGGCAAGGGTATGAAACATGGCAAGACTAAGAAACATGGCAAAGACGTAAATAATAACAAAACAAGAAAAATAATAAAACATGAAATCAAACAACCAAAACACAATACATAATCCTAGGGATGGTCAGAGGCAGGCAGTGGTCACTAAAACACAAAAGGCATACATGGCAAGCCAGGCACAGAACTTAAACATGGAGCAGACAAAAGAATGGCTGAAATGCAGGATCCCAACAGAACCCCCCCCCCAACGAACGCCTCCTGGCGTTCACCTCGAATAACGTGATGCAGCATGAAAGTCTCTTATTAAAGTCTTATCCAGAATGTGTCGGGCAGGAACCCAACTGCGGTGTTCTGGTCCGTAACCCTCCCAGTCGACGAGGTACTGTAGACCTCTGCCTCGTCGACGAGAGTCCAGGAGGGCACGGACCGTGTAGGCTTCGCCTCCGTCGATGATCCGGGCGGGTGGAGGGGGATCAGGTCCAGAGGACAGGTGGTGGGTTACAGCAGGTTTTACTTGTGACACATGGAAAGTTGGGTGTATACGTCGCATGGATAGGGGGAGACGGAGGCGAATGGCAGTGGGACTAAGGACCCTCTCGATAGTGAAAGGGCCCAGGTATTTGGGGAAAAGCTTACCCCCGTTACCTCTGAGGGGGATGTCCCTAGAAGACAGCCAGACCCGTTGCCCAGGTCGGTACGCCGGAGCCGCTGTGCGTTTCTTGTCGGCCAGTTCCTTCATCCGGGCGACCGATCTGAGCAGGACCTGGCGGGTGGTGACCCAGGTGCGTCTGCACCTACGGACGAACTCGCTGGCAGATGGAACAGCTACCTCCTCCTCCTGGGACGGGAACAACGGAGGCTGGTAGCCCAGGCAGGCCTTGAAGGGGGAGACGCCGGAGGCAGCAGAGGTGTGGCTGTTCAAGGCGTACTCTACCCATGGCAACTGATAACTCCAGGAGGAGGGGTTCCTAATGCAGAGACAACGCAGAACACTTTCCACACATTGGTTAGCTCGCTCGGTCTGGCCATTGGTCTGGGGATGGAAACCTGAGGATAAACTGACTGACGTGCCTAGGGCTTTAAAAAACGCTTTCCAAAAAAGTGCTGTGAACTGGGGACCACGATCAGAAGTGATGTCGGTGGGTATGCCATGAAGCCTAATGACATGTTGAATGACCAGATTGGTGGTGTCTTGAGCGGAGGGAAGTTTAGTGAGGGGAACTAAGTGAACGGCTTTGGAAAATCTGTCAACAATAGTGAGAATGGTGGTGTGGTGGTTGGATGGGGGAAGACCTGTGATGAAGTCTAGTGCAATGTGGGACCAGGGACGATGTGGTGTCGGAAGGGGCTGGAGTAAACCTTGTGGTGGTTGGTGAGAGGACTTAGCCTGGGCACAGACCGAGCAAGCTGTAACGAAACCCTGGACATCTTGGCTAAGTTCTGGCCACCAAAACCTCTGGAGGATGAAGCTCTTAGTGCGGCGAATCCCAGGGTGGCAGGACAGTCTAGATGCGTGTCCCCATTCCAGGACCTTGGGGCGCAGGGCAGCTGGAACAAATAAGCAGTTAGTGGGACACGCACTAGGGGTAGCAGCATTGGTCTGGGCATTCTTAACCTCTCTCTCTATGTCAAAACATATGGCATTGAAAAACGCTTCCTTAGGGAGGATAGTATCCTTGTTAAGTTCCTCCTCCTGGATCTCAAAACATCGGGATAGGGCATCAGGCTTCACATTCTTACTTCCAGGCCGGTAGGCAATGTGGAAGTTAAAGCGGGAGAAGAATAACGCCCACCTGGCTTGCCGCGGATTGAGTCTTTTGGCTGTCTGCAGGTACTCCAAATTCTTGTGGTCAGTCCAGACAATAAAGGGAACCTTGGATCCTTCCAGCCATTGCCTCCATTCTTCCAAGGCCAACTTCACCGCCAACAGCTCCCGGTTGCCGATGTCGTAATTTCTCTCCGCTGAGCTGAGGCGGCGAGAGAAGAAGGCACATGGATGGATTTTCCCATCCTCCGTGGACCTCTGAGACAGAATGGCTCCAGCTCCAATATTGGAGGCGTCCACCTCGACGATGAACTGGAGCTCTGGGTTGGGAATAGTGAGGATGGGTGCAGATGTGAATCTGGTCTTTAATTCTTTAAAGGCGTCCTCTGCTTTCTCCGACCAACGAAACTTGAATTTGGAGGAGGTGAGAGCAGTAAGAGGAGCCGCAACAGAACTATAGTTCCTGATGAACCGCCGGTAGAAGTTGGCAAATCCTAGGAAACGTTGGAGTGACTTACGGTCCTCTGGTCGGGGCCACTTGGTAACTGCCTCCACCTTTACTGGGTCCATGCGAATGGTGCCAGGAGAAATAATGTAACCCAAAAAGGTGGTGGTTTCAACAAAAAACTCACACTTCTCGGCCTTTATGAAAAGGCGGTTCTCCAAGAGGCGACGGAGCACTTGACGAACATGCTGAACATGGTCCTCCTGGGATTCAGAAAAAAATCAGAATATCGTCAAGATAGACAAAAACAAACTTGTTTAACATGTCTCTTAAGACGTCATTGACGAGGTTTTGAAACACTGCTGGAGCGTTGGTAAGCCCGAAAGGAAGAACCAAATATTCCCAGTGCCCCGTGGGAGTGTTAAAGGCGGTCTTCCATTCGTCCCCCTCTCTGATTCGCACTAAGTGGTATGCATTCCGGAGGTCGAGCTTAGTGAAGATCTTGGCTCCTTGCAGGAGATCAAAAGCGGTGTTCATGAGGGGAAGTGGGTAGCGGTTCTTAATAGTTATCTCGTTGAGGCCCCGGTAATCAATACAGGGTCTTAATGATCCATCCTTCTTGGCTACGAAGAAAAAACCCGCACCAGCAGGGGATGATGACGGGCGTATAAGGCCAGCAGCGAGAGACTCTGAGAGATACTTCTCCATAGCTTGGTTTTCTGGTCTGGAGAGTGAGTAGAGTCGGCCTCTAGGGGGCATAGTACCTGGCTTCAGGTTTATGGTGCAGTCATAGGGTCGGTGAGGTGGTAAGCTGGTGGCCCGAGACTTTGAGAAAACCTCCTTGAGGTCATGGAATTCAAGAGGAACCTTTTCCAGGTCTGGAATCTCCGGAGGAGATGGGTTGTGTAGAGGGTCGAGGGCGTTGCGGAGGCATGTCAGGGAGCAGTTGGAGCTCCATCCCTTAATTTCATTCTTGCGCCAGTCGATCTCTGGTAGGTGTTTGGCCATCCATGGATGGCCCAGGACGATAGGAGCATGGGGAGAGTGTAACAGGAGGAACTGAATGGTTTCGTGGTGGTTTCCTGACACCTTGAGTTTGACGGGGCTGGTCGTATGGGTTATTTGGCCGATCCTCTGGCCGCTGAGCGAATTGGCCACTCGATCAGGGAAGATCTTCTCTGTGGGAACGCCCCATTTCCGGGCCAGCTCCACATCAATTAAGTTTTCCTCCGCTCCGGTGTCCACGAGAGCCTCGGTGGATCTGCTCTCGCCCCCCCATTCCAAAGTTACAGGAACACATGTGCGATTGTTAGTTTCCTGTCCCGGCGTCACCCCTATTACTGTCGCTATGCGGGCACCAGGAGGACCTCTTCTCTTCTTTTTTTTTTCCCTGTTAGGGCACTGAGCGATAAGGTGTCCTCCCTTGCCACAGTAAAAGCAGGCCCCATCACGGCGGCGGCGATCCCTCTCCTCCACAGGAATGCGCGTACGTCCCAATTGCATGGGTTCAGGCTCCGGGGAGCGGCTGCCAGTAGGGGGTGATCGAGGCGGAGTACTCTGGGGAGCTGGATATGGTCGTCTGCGGGAAGCGAGGCGTCGGCGCTCCTCCAATCGCGAATCCACGCGAATAGCCAGGTCGACAAGGTCGTCCAAGTTCTCCGGTAAATCCCGCGACACTAGCTCATCCTTAAGTGCTTCCGATAATCCGTCGAAGAAGGCATCGTACAGAGCTCTCTGTCCCCATCTGCTGTTGGTGGCCAACGTCTGAAAATCAATGGCGTAGTCGGCTACGGGACGCCCACCTTGTCGCATGTGCAGGATCTCTCGTCCTGCCTCGTGACCCAACTTGGTGCGATCAAAGATCCGCCTCATCTCTTCACCCAGTAGACGAAAAGTCTGTACACAGGGGAGATCAGCTTCCCAAGCCGCTGTAGCCCACTGCTTAGCTCTTCCCGTCAGTTGCGTGATAATGAAAGCAACTCGCGCTCTTTCGGTGGGGAAGGACGAAGGCTGCAGGCTGAAGATGAGCTCGCACTGGGTGAGAAACGCCCGACATGCTCCCGGGTTCCCGTCGTACCTCTCCGGCGGTGGTAGACGTGGCTCGCAGCTGGGTAGGGGCGGAGCGGAAGCGGGAGCAGGAGGAGTATAGGCGGTAGGCTGGGGTGACTGTAGTTGCTGCGCCTCCTGTACTGAGCGAGTGAGGTCCGCCATCTGGAGGCTCATGGTTTGCATGTGCTGCATCAGAGCACGGAGCTGACGTTCCTGAAACTCCAACTGAGTGCCCTGCTGGTGCACTGCCTCCTGCAGAGACTGGTCTGACGCTGGCTCCGTCATGGTCAGATCGTAATGTGAGGTTTTACGAAATGAGCCAAGAGCGAAAACCAGATAAATGCAAAATGGAGGCTTTATTTCTGAAGGGGGAAACCCCCCAACAGAGCTGGCAACAGTACAATGTCCACAATCCACAAACAGAATCCAAAGGGCAAAGTCCAAAACTGTAACCAGGGCACCAATAACAAAACTCAAGGTCAGGCAAAAATGGTTCGGTACACAGGCGTGGGTTTGGTGGAGAGACAAACTCATAAGCCGTAAACAGTCCGAATCCAAATACCAGGGCAGCAAAGACAATAGACGTGGTCGGGCAAAAATAGGTCAAAACTCACGAAGGCAATCAGATCCAAAAGGGCAAACCAAAAAACAAGTGTCGGGCAATCCAGTCAGAAAGAAAATATCACGATGAGCAAGGCGAGGAACGTAGCACAAGACAAAGGAGTAAAGACGATCTGACAAGGAACTAAAAGTGCAGACACCTTATATACACATCCGGGGTGAACACATGACTAGGGTAAACAGGTGTAATCAATGACATGGGAGTGACACATGAGGAAAACTAATTACATGAATTTGGCGAATGCCGAAACGCAGACAGGGATAACGAGACATTCCTATGAACGAATAACAGCTCCGGTTAAGGAGTACAAAAGTGTATAGTCTAAAGAAAAGAGAAAGCCTGAGATATAAATGGAAACTGCAGTAGAGATAATTAGTGATAGGCAAGGAGGGCGGAGATACAGATTGGGCGAATGCTGAGAGATCGTTAGTCTATTAGTATGTGCAGCTATACAATCCCGAGTGCAAGTTAGTCAGTTAGTATGAATATACAATGTTAATCGGGGTTAGTAATTATCGAAAACAATAAACTGTTAGTAGGGTTAGTAGATAGCATAAAGAGAGAGGAAGGAAGAAAACGAGATATGAAGAAAGATTGAAATCCCAGAAACCAGGAAATCACCCGAATGAGTGGCACGTCAGACAAGGGACCGTGGGCAAAGACCTACACAAGACAAGACAGGGTAAACGAAGTGCAGGACTAGAACCAAAAACAAGACTATAAAACATGGCAAGGGTATGAAACATGGCAAGACTAAGAAACATGGCAAAGACGTAAATAATAACAAAACAAGAAAAATAATAAAACATGAAATCAAGCAACCAAAACACAATACATAATCCTAGGGATGGTCAGAGGCAGGCAGTGGTCACTAAAACACAAAAGGCATACATGGCAAGCCAGGCACAGAACTTAAACATGGAGCAGACAAAAGAATGGCTGAAATGCAGGATCCCAACACCGCAATCCAAAACTCAAATTCGAGTTGGGCAAAAATAGAATCAAAAATCAGGGCAGCAATCACAGTAATCGTAGTCGGACAGAAAAGGGTCTGGTTCACAGGAATAGGTATATCAGAGAAGCAAAGCCAGAATCCAAAGGGCGTAATCCGAATCGTTACCAGGGCAGCACACAGAGATCTTGTAGTCGGGAAAAAAATGGTCAAAACACACAGATGCAACAATAATCCAAAACTCACAAAGGCAAAAATCGAAAGTCGGGCAATCCAGTAGTGCTGTTACCGTCGATACCAAGGCTTCGGAGCCTGTATCAAAAATGTTAAGCACTTCCTAACGGAGCTCCATGTCGAGGCTTGTATCACCTCAGCGAAATGACGTCAGTCCATCAGTCGACTATAAAATCTCTTCTGCAGCTCGTGGGTTGTTGTCAGTAGTTGAAGTTTGTTGGTACGGTTTGCGATTTTGTTCAGTGTGCGAGTTTGTTATTGCGTGCAATGGAGCCAGCAAGAAAGAGAAAGTTGTTTCCCGTTCGGGAATACTTTGATTTGATTTCACCGAATAAGGTTGCTTAGTGAGGCTATTAGGCCAAATTGTTTGACTATTATGTGATATCATATTTTCAAACCTTTTCAGATAATTTACAATACATATTATATTCCCTTAGTTTTTCATTTTATTATTAGACGAAACGCTTATTATTTTTGAACAAAAATACAAGGCTCTTTGCTTCACATGCGAATTCACTGCCCTCTGTCCTGTCCCCGAAAGCATCTTTTAGTTCCATTATGACATGAGGTCAAAAAATACTTCATTTTATTTCGCATTTATTGATCTGCCACTTTCGTGATGAAGGAATATGCTTGCCTACCATTTCCTACAAAGCACAACTCCTATGTGTTTTTATTGACCAATAGGGGTCTCTAGAGTGCATTCGAAACATCAAGAAATGAACCACACTTCAAAACATCTGGCTGGAAAGCTTCCAAAACTTCATGAAGCTCATCTCACCAGCACTACAATCCAGTCCGAGAGATAAACACTGAGTAATCAAGGCGAGAAACGTAGCATGAGGAGAAACGATCTGACAAGAAAGTGAATCAAACAGACATCTTATATACACATCCGGGGTAAACACCTGACCAGGGAGAACAGGTGCAATCAATGGTAACAATTATCAGGGAGAGACACATGAGGAATAAACTAATTACATGAATTTGGCTGTAGCAGACAGGGATCACAAGACAAGCCTATGAACAGAACAACAGCTCCGGTCAAGGAATTCTAAAGTGTATAGTTCAAAGAAAAGGAAAGCATAAAGTATAAGTGGAGATCCACAGAAAACTGCAGCAGAGATAATTAGGGATAGGCAAGGAGGCGGAGACTAGAACAGGGCGAGTGCTGGGAGATCGTTAGTCAATTAGTAAGTGCAACTATACAAATCCTTGGTGCTCATTAGTAAGTTTTTCTAATATACAAGGTTAGTTGTTAGTAATCTCAGAGGAAAATAATTAACTGTTAGTATTGTTAGTAGATAGAAAAGAAGAGAGAAGCCAGTAAATGAGATCGGAAGGAAGATTGGAAACCAGAATCCAATAAATCACCCGAAGAGTGAAAACACAAGACTGAGGCAGATTGCAACGACAAGACATGAGACCAGACGGGGGAGACAAAGTGCAAAGCAAAATGGAAAACATGAACCGGAATATGATATGGCAAAATGGAAAACATGTAAAAGTAAACTAAGACTAAACATGAAAATTAAGGTAACCAATATGCAATACATAATACAAAGAATAGTCAGACATTGCAACAATACCAAAACCAAAAGAGCAGTCAAGATAATCAGGGAAGCATGGACAGGACAGAGCAGAATCACAACAATTACAAACAATCGGGCACGTGCCTCTGATTTAGGATTAATGGGTATCATCATTCAGCACACATGGGCAAGAGCAAATTTGGAGTAAGAACGTTTGGTGGTTTGGGAGTTGACCTTTTTAATTTTTTCTCTTAACAAAAAAATGAGAGAAAATATAAGAGAATTTTCAGAGAATGTAGCTGTATGAGGACCAATGTATCAAAAAGACTAGCAAGCTGCTGGATGAGAAGAGACATGGAAGCGATTCACATGAGGGTTGTAACACTAATAGTCTCACTGCAGACCTGGACACTCCCCCCGCCCAAAAAAGAAGAAACATCAATGTTATTTCTCTTGCACATAATAAGTATATGCTGAATGCTACACCTGTTTTTATACCAATGTAATGTTTACATGGAGGATAAACTATTTCGAGTGCCCAGGACTATTTTTATTGGTGTTTTAGATGTGTTTTTTCTCACCTAGCTAAGTGCCAAGATTTATTGTTTATGATACACGAAAACTCTAAAAATTTTGACAGTCACAGTCAGTTCTCATACCGATGTTTCTGCATTAGAAATAAGAGTACCGGGCGTAATTATGCCCATTTCAACTTAGCCTCCTGCTAGTAAATGCTTACATAGTCTTGCTGCCAGCCGATGGGCTGGAGTTGTTCACTGTGACATCTGACAATTTTAAGTCTCCTTCACCTTTCTGTCAATCTGAAGGGGAAATTCCTCTGTGGGAGGAGTGGACCATGTGAGCCCACTATCTCCTGCTTGCAGGAGTGGCTATTGGAGGATATGGGTGGAAAACATGCTTTCCACTGCTATCCCAGCTGCTCATATATGACTGGAGTCCTATGCAACATGACCTCGCAGACATGAATAAGCCTCTAAGCCATCAGAGCTAAGTTTCATTGAAGGAATGTTTTTTAACGGTTTGCTTTGCAACCAACAGTGGACGTTGGGTAGCCTAGCTTGCAGACTCGTTTTGATCATAAAGAATTGGTCTGCTTGCCTGCAGCATCAAATGAATATTTACTCTAACACTTATTATCATGGAAAAAATTCCAGATGAGGTGGCTGGCATGGATTAGTGAGACATAGGCGAGCCTGCACAGACTATCACTGACCATAACTTCAGCGCTGTACAGTAACAATGCTTTGATGTGCAGCTAAACAAAGCCAGAGTACCTTAACTCAACATCAGCGTCCCGAAACAAAGGCTAAGCACAGTAACTGCAGTTACGGCGTTCTGTCATGGTTTCTGGTGGGATTTTCGCAGTTACTGTTGACACAGACCTTGATTTTTTTCATAAAAACAATCAAATCGACTCAAAATATTCATACTCATGATAAAGGAGGTCTTCAATACCCCCAAAATGACAATAACTCATTTTCGATCCAATGTGATATTACGGTGTTTTGCCTTGGTGCGGCAGCATAGAACAAACGGCCATGCTGCTGACCTGAACCAGTCCTGCATGTACACCCAACCGCTCTACATGCAGGCATATTGTTCTCCCTCTCGGCCTTCAAACAGCCTTCTTGAATATTTTCACGAATAGTAGGGTCTGTTTGTGACTAACAATGTCCTTTGGCACAGAAAAAATACATGCATTGCAATATCAAGGGAGCAGGAACACAAACCCCAAGCTTTTTAGTACGTGTGTAAAGTGTCGCTGTTTTAAATACAGAAGATGGCCTGCAAAAGCGAAATTGCTAGAGTAACCACATTTATCTTTGCCGAAACCCAGAAAGAATAAATTATACTATCCATCTGTATTTCTTTGGGTGAAAACACGTTAAATGTGCAAAGTGAGGTAAACCGGTGAATTCATGGTGGAG
The DNA here is from genome assembly GCA_029721435.1 of Gymnothorax reevesii. Lineage (NCBI taxonomy): Eukaryota > Metazoa > Chordata > Actinopteri > Anguilliformes > Muraenidae > Gymnothorax > Gymnothorax reevesii. Next base: position 78,840,821 of record CM056575.1, read on the forward strand.
TTTCAATCTGTTTGCATCGCATGCATCCTTGAGAAGTTTGGGGAAATTTTTTATCAAGTTACTGTCTTTAATGTTCTGTTTGTAGCAACGTTTCTTCTGCCATGCAGCTGTCATAGATCCTTTTGTGACCGCTTCCAGTTCGACGGCCGCCATTGGACGACATAACAATCAACGTCGGCTAACTTAAAAGCAATATTAACGATACAAAAACCCGAAATATGACAAAATGATGCTACGAACAAGCTCTACGATCAATAAAGATAATTTTTACCAAAAAATTTAATAAAACTTCTCGAGGATGAACACAATATAAACAGTTTGAAAAACGTGTACATGAAATCTCCAATGAACTTGAAATGGTTGTACCAGAGTTGTGACCAAGTCATCATGTTTAAGTCAAATCAAGTCACTGGTCATTAGCTCAAACTCGAAGCAGACGAGGGAGAGCAATGAGGAGAGAAAGGGGGCAGGGGAACAAATTAGACAATGAGCTAACTATTTAACAAGCAGACTGGGGAAAGCTGAGAGAGCCATGAGCTGCATTTCATGTTGACATTGACCCCTTTCTGATCCTAAATGCATCGAAGCTTTTAACTGTCTCAGCTTTCCCCACTCTGCTTGTTAAATAGTTAGCTCATTGTCTAATTTGTTCCCCTGCCCCCTTTCACTCCTCATTGCTCTCCCTCGTCTGCTTTGAGTTTGAGCTAGTGAGCAGTGACTTGATTTGACTTTGACATGATGACTTGGTCACAACTCTGAGTTGTACCAAAGTTTTCATGAAGTTTTGCTTCGTCGCGCGCATGCGCCCCGGCTGACATAATCCCTTAGAGCAAAGGCGATGAGGGAATATAGGCAGGATGAGAGAAGTGATACATTTGTGCCCATGGATGTGTCCTCACTAAAACTCAAAACTAGTCCCCTGGCTTAAAATTTTAATCCACCCACACGGTGCTCTAACATTTATGGGTGGATACAATCATACATACAACCCCAATTCCGAAATAGTTGGGACGAAGTGTAAATTATGAATACAATCAAAATGCAACGAGTTTCAGATCACATTAGCCAATATGTTATTTACAATAGAAGATAGAAAACATTTCAAATGTTGAAACTGATACATTTTACATTTTTATCCACAAAATGAGCTTATTTCAAATTTTCTGGCTGCAACAGGTCTCAAAAAAGGGCTTAAAAAGCAAGTAATATATAGGAGAATCAGCCGACAGAACATTATTAAGTTGATGGACATCAGGTAAAGATGATCTCTGAGTCTCTCAGAAGAAAAGATGGTCAGAGGCTCTCCAACCTGTGAAGGCTTGCGTAAAAAAATTGTGGATTACTTTAAAAACAATGTTCCTCAACGTCAAATTGCAAAGGCTTTGAAGGTCTCATCATAGACAGTGCATAACATCATGAAAAGATTCAGAGAAACGGGAGAAATCTCTGTGCGTAAGGGACAAGGCCGAATACCTTTTCTGGATGCCCGTGATGTTTGGGTCCTCAGACGCCACTGCATCACTCACCGGCTTGATTCTGTAATTGAAAACACTAAATGGGCTCAGGAATACTTCAAGAAACCACTGTCAGTAAACACAGTCTGCTGCGCCATCCACAGATGCCACCTAAATCTCTATCATGCAAAAAGGAAGCCATGGTTGAGCATGATCCAGAAGTGCCACCATGTTCTATGAGACAAGGCTCATTGAAAATAGACTGTAGCAAAGTGTCTTGTGGTCAAACAAGTCCAAATTTGACATTATCGTTGGAAATCATGGGCGTCGTGTTCTCTGGCTAAAGAGGTAAAAGACCACCCCTCCTGTTATCAGAGTTCAGAGTTATCAAAAGCCAGCATCTCTGATAATATGGGGATGCATTCGTGCATATGGTGTGGGACACTTGAATGTTTTAAAAAGCACCAGAATGCTGAAAGGTATATAAAGGTTTTAGAGCAACATATTCTCCCCTCCTGGCGACATCTGTTCCGGGGAAGGCCTTGTGTATTTCAGCAGGACGATGCAAAACCACATACTACAGCTATTACAACAGCTTGGCTTCGTAGTGGAAGAGTCTGTGCGCTGAACTGGCCTGCTTGCAGTCCTGATCTTTCACCGATTGAGAACATTTGGCGCATAATTAAATGAAAAGTCTGTCAAATGAGACCCAAAACTCTCCAGCAGCAGGAAGCCTGTATTAAACAAGAGTAGGATCAAATTCCAATGGCTAAACTCAAGAAACTTGCCTCCTCAATGCCCAAATGCCTCCACTCTGTGTTAAAAAGAAGAGGGAATGCTACACCAGGGTAAACAGGCCCCTGTCCCAACTTTTTTGAGACCTGTAGCAGCCATCAAATTTGAAATGAGCTCATTTTGTGAATAAAATTGTACATTTCTCAGTTTCAACATTTGCTGTGTTATCTCTGTGTTCTGTTGTGAATAAAATACTGGCTGGTGTGATTTGAAAGTCATTGCGTTTTGATTTTATTCACAATTTACACTTTGTCCCAACTATTCTGGAGTTATATTGTAATTGGAGTTGTATTTACCTCCACCAAGGAGGTTATATTTTCCCTTCAGCTTGTTGTTTATTTGTCTGTCTGTTAACAGGATAACTCAAAAACTTATGTACGGTTTGACACGAAATTTAGTTAGATGATAGTTCGTAGTCAAAGGATGAGTTGATTCAGTTTTGGAAGTGATCCGGAACATATTGTGGATTTTGGATCCTGAAGAATTAGAGTAAAATGTATCTGTCCAATGTGGATCTGTGTGATATTTCTGACCGGATAACTTGAAAAGTTATGACAGCTTTGGCACAAAATTTGGCAGGATCACAAGCGGTATTATTCCAAAAAAGAAGTCATTTAATTTTCTAAGTGATTTGGAGCATATTCTTTTACCAAAAGAACAGATATTTCAACCATGAGGACTCTGGAATGAACATTGAAAAGATTTATTAACAATGAAAAGAATTCAATATTGTCTTTTGGCAATGACTCTTTCCTCAAGGACCCCATCAGCAAGTTGGGGTGCAGACCTGCCAGTGTAGCAGGCAGAGATGAAGCCATCCACCATTTGGGAGGAAGGGTCATCTGGTCAGCAGGAAGGCCAGAGTCAGAAACTGGTGGTGGTGGGGAGGTGGCGGGTGGTACGAAATCTCTGTAAACAGCAAACTGGGCATTTTTATAAAAAAAACTAATCCTTATGTTTGGGTGAATGCAATTACCTGGGCCTGCCAAAGTCTTGTTATTGAACTTTCATTTCCACTTTCATATGGCATGGCAGAGGTATGCGCTCTACCGAGTGCCCTCTAGTTTATTCTGTGTTGAATGCCACAAATGGTGTCTTGAGTGAATTGATCTGCTTTTACTTTTTCCTATTTCACCTGCAGCTTTAACTGTTGTCGAAACAAGTGTATTGATTGAATATAATATGCGCAAGAGTGGCTGTGACAAAACTGAATACTTCACTACGGCATTCAGTTTTATGATAAGCTCTCTTGCCTCAGAAAACATATGACAACTTTAAACTCAAAAATAATCTTATTTAAAAATTTTTCTGACTTTTCCCCCAAAACTTTACTAGCAGCAAGTTTCAAGCAAGTCATCTGAAGGGTAAGGCACTGTAATATCTGTGCTTTCATTTTTATTTCAGTTTCACATGGAAATATCAGGAGTAATCAGAGGGACTAACTGAAAAGAAAAAAAAAACCCCCAACCATAAATGTTTTCTTGAGTAATTAGCAGGGGCTGTTTCTTCAGTGATTGGCCTCTGTGTGGTCTGCTTTTATATCACTCTTCTTGTTTAGGATTGTCTGTCGATCATAAATTGCTGCAGGTGATATTTCTTTGGCTTCTTTGGGGAGAACCCTCAAAAAGATTACATCTGAATTTTAAATATTTTGATTATCATCTTTATATGACAAAAACCTTGCAGATCCATCTTCTGTGTGCAATGCTAAAGAGCCATCTGGGGAATTGAAGACCTGCTGATGAGGTTTTGCATCAAGGCTTCCCATGACTCTCTCAGGAGATCCCTGTGCATCAATCTAGAGTCAACAAACACTGCAGTTAATTAATGAGCGTGCCATAAGGGAGCGCTTTTAAACAATGCTGACTGCTCTTTGTCTCCAGACCTGCAACACTAAAAGTTACTGTCGGTTGGAGAGAGGTGACTCGGAGGTCGTCTGGAGCTGCTTGTTTTCCTGCCATTTCTTCCTACTCTCATGCTCTGCTGGGAGTATCCTAATTTTCTAAGTTACTTTATAAGCGCTGTTTCTTTGCAACAATTATGTGCTGAGAAGTGCTTCTGCCACCGACCCAAATCCCAGTTATGGGATTTTCAAATGACATCCCATGAGCCTCTGACCATTAAACGTATAATTGCTTTCAAGCTGTTCCTGTTCAAGATCACTTGATTAGTAATGATATCATTTAGCAACGGAATAATCAAGACCACTATACAACCTCCTACATTTCTCAACCGATTGTCACCAAATTTGGTGTGAATATCCACTTGGACACCAGGAAGGACTTGACGTCACCCGATTGTTGAAAAACGGTCATGCACGCAAAAAAAATGGCAATTTCACTCCGGGTAGCGGGTAGCAGCTAGTCGTAAATAAAAACAGAATGCAATGATTTGCAAATTTCATAAACCCACATTTTATTAACTAAAGAACATAGACAACATATCCCATGTTGAAATTGAGACATTTTAGAAGTTCATGAAAAATATTAGCTCAAATTGAATTTGATGGCAGCAAGACATCACAAAAAAGTTGGGAGAGGGGTAACAAAAGCCATGAAAAACAGCTGGAGGAGCATTTGGCAACTAATTTAGTTAATTGGCAACAGGTCAGTAGCATGACTGGGTGTAAAAAGAGCATTTTAGAGAGGCAGTGTCCCTCAGAAGTTAAGATGGACAAAGATTCACCAATCTGCAAAAAACTGTAAAAATGAGGAAAAATGTTCCTCAATGTAAAATAGCAAGGACTTATGAATCTACATAATATCATCAAGAGATTCAGAGAATCTGGAGAAATCTCTGTGCACAAGGGACAGGTCCTAAGGTCAATATTGGATGCTCGTGATCTTCGGGCGATAATCACGATGAGCCTGTTTGGAGCGTTCAATTTCGGGGGATCAATTTCCTACTTCGTGCACTCAATTTAGTGGAGAAGACAGAATAGATTTTTGAAGAAGGGGATTGTTGGGGGGAGAGGGGGGAAAACGTTTCTCATAAAACGAACACATATACAGAACCCACCGGCACACCCTCCCCCCAAAACACAAACACAAAATTTGAATTTCCAATTCCATATGTGTATATATATATGTGTATATACATATATATATATATATATATATATATATATATAAATTTTTTTTCCTAAGGTTCTATATTGTTCTGTTATTGTATCTCCATGATATCACAGTGATATCATGTCCTTGTATAAGTTCATGTATTCTCGTTGTTTCATTTCAAGAAATTTTAAATGATAAGGCCAAGTCAGCAGTACATCCAAACAACACAACATCATTTTCTAACTTTAACTACTTGATAACACAACACATAACTAAGACAACATCCACACAATGCATCAATCCGAACACCAACTGATAAACAACATGATATCACAATCTCAAGGGTGAAAAGTAAATAAGATACCAATCAACAACTAATGTTTGTGTTATGACTTTTGACGAAAACATTTATTGCATAACTCTTTAAGATATATTTCTTGTTTTATTTCAATAACATCAAGTATGCACTGCTCAACATGACGTCTCAAGCTTGAAACCCTCCTACGAAGATACGAAGAATCAACCTGGCTGTTGCTTGATTTATTCCAAGGGTGTCTACCAAAGCAATGAAGTCAAGATTGTCGTTCTCGAAGGCGTCGATCAACCTTCCCCTATCCTCGTTTGTAATGCGCCTGTAGCGTACACGTTGAGCTGCCATTGTACCCGAATGCGGTTACACTTGAGAATGAACAGACATAGGCCCTACCCAAAGCAGCTGCATTGATGAAGCCAATTTATTCAAAACTAAATGAAAAAAAAGAAGCCAAACACAGACCCCAGGCTCACTAAATGCAAGGATTCATTTAAATTGAATGCACTTATTTGGAACATGGTTGCCTTTTCACGAATATGAATGACCAACGAAATTCCGCCGCCGGCTTGAAATGAATTTGAATGCTCATTGCTGAAATGCATGCTCCTATATTGAATTTAAATGATGCTAATGAACAATTGATTGCTTGGGTAGTGAATTTGAATGACCAGATTGGTTTCAGTGCTACATGCGTGAAATGCATGAAATTGAATGCTCGGAATATGAACTTGAATGAAAAAATTATGAAATTGACTGGTAAAACCTATAATATTCCTTCAATCCTTGTTTACTTATTTCTACTTACTGTTCAGATTACTAACAAGACTAACATTTGCATTTTCTATTATAGTCTACTAGCCCAACTGATCCATGTATATACATATATTAAACAAGCACTCTAGTTAGCTCTGTGAAGTTGCACCGGTACTAATTAATGCTAATTCCCTCTCTGCAATTGCCCTGTTCTAGTCTCCGCCTCTTGCTCAGCTTTACCTGTCTCCCCCTGCGTTTCTGCGAGATCTCTTGCATGTGCTTAATTACTTTCCTGCACTCATTATCTGTGCACTTGGAACTACTTAACCGGAGCTGTTTTTCATAGGCTGTTTGTGTGATTCCCGTCTGTGTCTTGTGTAATGCGGGGGGAAAAAAGCCACTAGATGGCAGTAATGACATTTTTTTTGTTCAACCCAGTTTGGAGCTAGGTTTTTGGGCATGTCCTAGGCATGCCTTAGAGGGGAAAGTCCCGGAGAATTGAAAAAAGTCTGGAAGGTGGGAGGGGGAAAAGAGTATTTGAGTAAAATTGAGAGAGTAAAGTAATAGAAGAAATTGCAAGGAGAAATAGAGGAAGGATACATTTGACCAGACCTGTCACTCTTTTCAAGACCTGTGAAGCTCTTTGTAGTTTTTTGCCTGTGTTGGAGCATTTTCCTGTCCCAGAACATCGCAAAGCAACCCCGTCTCAAGGGACTGTAAATATCTTTTTTTTTTTGTTTGTTAATATTTCAATCTTGGACAGTGGTTTAATTCAATCTGTTTAAGTTTTTAAATTTTGTCTGTCATCCCTTGCTGTCTGATAGGTAATAACAAATTGGGGTCATAACAAATTGGGGGTTGTCGGGGATAGACCATTGTGTGAGTCTAAAATTTCAAAGAGGGAAATTGTTTTTTGAATTTTCCTTGATATATATTGATAGATCAACAGCAATGGATGATTTCTTGGCATCACCAACCGTAGAGGTTTTGAAGTCTTTTAAAAAGACAGAACTGCTAGAAATATGCAGCCAGTTAGAGCTGACAGAGGTAAAACCAGCCATGTGAAAAGCAAGACTGGCTAGAGAGATTGTTGAATATTACATTGATGAAAATGTGTTTGCACCAGGAGATCTGGAACAGTTTCTTCCATTTGTGTCAGAGGGATTTGTGGCTCTGAATGAGCATTCTCCTCCTGTACCCATATATATCCTAAGGGATGCCAGAGCTTCTCAGTCACTTTTGTTGATGGACTCTTTGGAGCTACGTGATGAGACTGCTTCTGGGGATTTCATAGTTGTATAAGGTATTGAAGAGAGGACTGCATCTGTACCCCTGCGCTCTGTATACTTGAAGTCAGATTTAGTTACAGGACAGGTAAAGGTGGAACTTATGTCAAGTCTACCTATCAAGGGTGTTTCTCTGTTACTAGGCAATGACCTGGCTGGGGGCAATGTAGTTTCCCCTGTGCATCTTACTTCACAGCCGAGCACTGAAGATGGCGATGAAGACCCATCTCTGTATCCTTCCTGTGACCCGTGCTATGGCCAAGAAGGCTCAAGAAGATGATGTGGTGCCGTCCAGCACATTGAATATTCATGACTTAGGTGGTTTGCCTCATGACTCTGTTCAGCCTACTATGGTTTCCCCGTTTGAGACACGTTTATCAGTTCTCTGTCCAGCCAGCCAGATGGGTCTGGTGATTCTGATGTGTCTGGAGACTTGTCTCTGTCCAGAAAACGGTTGATTCAGGAGCAAACTAATGATCCTGAAATTTGTGTACTAAAGAGGAGAGCCCTTCCTGATAATAACAAACTGGAACTGCATCTATTTGTTTATCTCAAGGCTGGTGTGTTCATGTGGAAGTGGCGCCCTCCTGATATCCCTGCCATTGCAGATTGGGCAAGGGTCAAGGAAATTGTTGTCCCGAAGGTCTACAGCACTGTAAGAAAAGATACTCCATATCTACTCAATAAAATTGAGTCAACAGATTGCATGCAATATTTACCTTCGCCAGCGACTTCGCTGACGAAAGTAATATTTTGATCCCCGTGTATTTATTTGTTTGTGTGTCTGTCTGTGTGTATGTGTATCGAATAACTCAAAAAGTACCAAACGGAATTTCATAAAATTTGGTGGGTTGATTTGGCATGACCTGAGGATCAATCGACTAGATTTTGGGAGTGATCGGGTCAAAGGTCAAGGTCAAGGCCACGAAAAGGTCAAAACCGACTTTCGGCCATATCTCGGTCAATTTTTATCCGATCGGCATGAAACCAACGCCAGTGGCGAGGGATTCAGTGGCGTCGGCGAAGGTATGCGCTCTACCGAGTGCCCGTTCTAGTATTAATTGAATATAATTACATTTGGAATTGATTAAATGTTAATTTAAAAAGGCCCGTTAAATTTACTCAGACTAAATGGATGAATCTAACTACCATACACAAGAGATTTAATTAAAACCTAAACAAAAGTATTGAGTAATATAAAAAATGCCAAAATTAGTAAAAAGTACTAATTAAAAATACTGATATAAAATTGGGTAATAATGATTTATCAGTTTATTTCTTTGAATTTACTCAATGCATTTAATTAAATATAAATTATAGGAATAACACCAGTGTTTTTTTTTATGACCTACATTTTAAGGTTAGACTACCAGGTACAGAAGAAATAACTCAAATGACAAACAATAACACCAAATGTTCATCAGAACTAACACTTTTAATTATTATGATCATAAAAACTTGGCACTTTTAAATGTGTTTAAATGTGAATGGGGCTTAATTTTATGGAGCACTCAAGCTGTTCTGGTGGTGCAAAAAAAGTATAAGACTGTAAAAAAAAGGTTACACATCTATCATTCTAACTGACAAAATCTGATTAAGGAATTATAATCTTTGAATCACATTAATGCAAACAAGGCAAAATTGTCACCAATGTCCCCCGCCACGGTAAGAAAGGTCACGGGGGAATGGGGAAAACCTGTCCTATGAAACACCCATACACTAAGTTCAGAGTCAAGGGCCATACCTCCGTTAAAAAAATTTCTCGGAATCAATTGTCGAACTCTTGCAATGGGGTCATTAGTACCAGCCATACATAAAATTTCACTCATGAAGGTGCAATAGTTTCTGAGAAAATTGCAAATCCCATACACTAAGTCGACGAACCGAAAGAAGGACCATAACTCCGTAAAAATAAATTTCTCAGAATCAACTGTCAAACTCATTCAATAGGATCATTAGTACTGGTCACCCACAGAATTTCATCCTCGTAGGTGCAATAGTTGCCAGAGAGAACTTGTCTCCATTTCAACACCCATACACTTAAGTCCACGAACAGAGTCAAGGGCCATAACTATGTAAAAATGAATTTCTCAGAATCAACTGTCGAACTCATTCAGTAGGGTCATCAGTACTGGCCACATACAAAATTTCTTTCACGTACGTGCAATAGTTTCCGAGAAAACTTGTCCCCATTGAACCCAGACGGATGAACGGACAGACGAGCGCCTATCCAATATCCCCTGATCCACTTCATGCCCGGGGATAATTAGTTCGCCTACATTGAATTCTTTGATGAGATGTTGCCACTACAAGAGTGATACTCTATGGGGTCTATTCTCCCATTAGCGCGTAAGTCCTTTTTTACGCGCTTCGAGTTAAGCGCTTTTGAGTTACGCGTATTCTCCCCTACTCGCTTCGATCACGCCCACAGCGCTTAACTTCAGAATGTAGGCGGCCTTATGAAAGAGGTGTGACTGATCCAAAAGAGAGGCAGACTCTGCACAAAGCTCATTGATTATGGCTATCAGGAAAACATGGAAAAAGGATTTTCTGATTAACAATAAAAACGCATTTGTGGTCCATGGAAAACGCAAACCAGACTTTAAATTTGAATATTGTCGGCCTGCTGGTAAAACCTCGTATCTGCAAACTGATAAGAAACGAAAACTCGTATGTCCACTATTCTTACATGCAAAATTAAACATTTTTATTTTAAACTATATTTATCCATTTATATTATTATAATTATTATAATTATTTAATTTAATTTAATTTTATTTTCCTGTGAAGTTTGTCATTGTGAAGATACGAGGTTTTATATGCCGCTGTAATAGTAGGCTGTACCAATTACAAGACGTAATTCAGACATCTCTTTATTTATCCCCCGCCGGTGATAGCGGGGGATATAGCATTGGGCTCCGTCCGTACGGACACATAAAATTGCGGCAGCGGGGGATATGTTAGTAACAAACACTTGTTATTTCTTGCTCTAGCCACCATGGCATTAAAGCTATGCATACAAACAAATTGCCGCGATAATGAAATAATAAATAAAGAATTTAGCGCTTCTCAATCAGCGCAATCAGATCATTGAAAATGTGCCCCTCCTACACCAGCCTGTTTGTTCCATGGAAGACAGGGAAGAAGACAAAGGGAACATTCTAGTCACACAAAGACAATCAAAGACAGTTTATATGATCTCATTTAGAAATTGCGCACTTGAAAACTACTCCGATGTCATGTTTGCAACTCAAGGACATGGAAACGCTTTAACAAGGATTCTTACCTCGCACGCGGTCATCTCCCCGCCCCGAAACCGCCTCAGTAATGACAGAATTCCATATCCATAGCCTATCATCCTATTTGATTTGAGCGACACATACACTTGAACTTATGCCTAATACTTTATTATAATCAATTATCCCATTTACTGATAATGATTCTTCCCATGTCGGCTATTCTTTAAAGGCTAAAATTGATTAACAAATGGATAGTGCTTTGGTATTTGCCAGGGTAGGGCTCAATCTAGAGTAGCCTATTATCTTTATAATATCTAATAATAATATCTTTATTCACACATTAAATTACACAGTATTACCAATGGTAAAACATTACTAGGACTCGAGTTAGTTTATACAGATATCCTCAATGAGAAAATCAATCCCCTCACTCGTGAGAATATCACAACTTTTTAGATTATCACGAACATATAGGGCAGTCGCATTTGTTTATAGAACATGGAAGACAATGATGGCGATGTCGAGCCAAAGCCGAAAACCAAATTTCACAGATGTTGGTGTATGGCAAGCAAGCAATGAAGGCTGATCCGAGGAATAAAGCTGCGAATAGTTCTGGATGTGGCTTCGGTGGGGAGATGTAAGCGCAGTATCCCCGATTTAAAGCATAAATGGAGAGATCTGCGGGGCGCTGTAAAAGCCAGGTTCTCTGCACACCGGAGAACTGTACACGCAACAGGTGGTGGGCAACCATCATCCTCTGTGCATTTCACTGCAAAGGAGGAAGGGATGGCATCTACTCTTTCTGCAGTGGAAGTACATGGAGAAGAACTTGAAGCGCCAACGAACTGCGTCAGACACCTTGACACAGACGCCTGTGATGTGAATGACATGACCAGCCACTCTCTGAAACGACCCAGATGCCAGGAGCGACAGCGCAGTTCTGACGTTGAGGACCACGAGTATGTTTTGTTGATAATTGCTGCGGCTGGATAGTTGTTCATCCAGAAGTCGGCAAAGATAGATGATTGCCTCATGCACGGTCCAGGCGAAAGCGCTGGATGCACTCCATGTTTGTTTGTGCCAGGATGTCCAAACGAAGCCGATATACGAGTGTTCGTCTTCGAGCTCGGCGCGCTCCTCTTACTCTTTCCCAATCACGCAAGAGTGCAAGCAAATGCAGGGCTGGCATTTTGACTTTAGATTTTGAGGGCATGGTAGAATGATGATCTTATGTATACTCGTATTAATTCATTGTTTTGCGTTTGTAATTTAACTGATTGGAGAAGAGGCTGATGCGTAATATCATGTTATGATTTCGTTTGATAAATTATCATGGCTTTGAGAAATGTAGTTTAGAAATAAGGAAGAACAATCGAATATTAAATGTCTCAACCTTTACCATGTTAAATAAAATAAAAGTAATGTTAAAATTCGGCCTATAACCGACATCAAACGCAATATTCAATTTCGCCTAATGTGGGCGCTTGACCTTAATACAGCCCTCAAAAGCGCTTAACAGAAAAAGCGCGTAAGCCAGGGGGAGAATACGCGTAAGTGTTATTTGCATGAGAAACGCCCGGAAACGCCCCGATTTTGGCCTTGCTCCGCCCCAAGCGCGTAAGTGCCTTCAAGGCGCGTAATGCACAGACTTAAGTCGAGGGGAGAATACGCGTAGGCTGAAAAGCGCGTAGCTACGCGCTTTTTTCGACTTAAGCGCATGGGAGAATAGACCTCTAAGTGAGTGTGCTATGTGTCGTGACAGCCTGACGGATGCCACAATTTCTCTTGATGCCGATACAAGAGAAATATACTATGTGAGTACAATGTGTCGTGACAGCCCGGCGGCTGGCACAATCTCTCTTGATACGATAGAAGAGAAATATTCTATACGAATGTTCCAAGAGTAACAGCCCAGTGGCTGGTACTCATTTCTCTTGATGCCAATACGAGAGAAATATTCTATATGAATTGAATTATGTGTAGTGACAACCCGGCGGTTGGCACAATTTCTCTTGATGCCGATACAAGAGAAGTATCCTATATGAAGTGTATTATGTGTCATGACAGCCCGGCGGCTAGCACGATTTCCCTTGATGCCGATACAAGAGAAATATCCAATATGAAGTGCATTATGTGTCATGACAGCCCGACGGCTGGCACAATTCTCTTGATGCCGATACAAGAGAAATTCTATATACTGTGTATTATGTGCTGTGACAGCTCGGCGGCTGGCACGATTTCTCTTGATGCCGATACAAAAGAAATATACTTTATGAGGTATACTATGTGTAGAGATAGCCCGACAGCCACCTTAATTTCTCTTGAAACCATTTTAAGAGAAATATGCTACGATAAGATCTAGCGTGTCAGCAAGCTGGTACAAGTATGATGAAACAAGATGAGCTCTTTTTATATTTTAATGAAGGTGAGAGTGGTGATGAATGAAATGGCGTAGTATAGTGTTGTGACGCTGATACCCTAGCTATGTGACTGGTAGGGGATAGACGACGCGTGAGCAGAAATGTGAGTAGGAGTGGAGATTACTGTGTAGTGTTTAGGGCATGCAAACATTGCAATAGCTAATTACCAGACATATCTTACAGCATTTGCTCATTAATTTTGCGGCTCATGTCCTTGAATCCAGAGTGAAGGTGTTGATCATATGCCAAAGATGACCGATGTCCCATAGCCTTCAGTGTTGAAACAGACGCAACAGAAACGGCAGTTTTGCTGCTCCAACACGGAAGGAGGGAAGAGTGTGGAGTTGAGGGGAGAGGCCACAGCTAGCAAACTAGGTGAAGTCGTGCAGCAAACCAGGACTGAAAGATGGGTCTCTCAGCTTCCATGAGGAACAGATGTAGTTTGCTGGATATACTCCATGGACCAGACTGTTCCGAAGGTGGAGACTGGGCAGCACTTAGCAGAGGGTCAGATGGCAATGATGGCGAAGACCAGCAGCGTGCTCAGGGCAGGGCCCCACCGCAGACATGGAGGGAACACAAAACCAGGCAATTAGTGGAGAGCAGGAGGTGGAAGCAGTGCTAGGAATATACCATGAAATAATGTTGTGTACTTAAAGTTGATATGAAAATAAATATCCATGATTGCAAAATATGAAGATCATTCATGAAAGATGCCAAAATCCACCCCCCCCAAAAACAATGTCGTCGGCATAAACCAAAGACCATATTTATCAAAGGCTTCTTCACTCATTTCCTCCAAGGACTCTGATGAAGATGTAGGTCTACATCGAAACGTAGTCACTATTGTTATGCACCTTTTTCAATAAAAAGTGAGAATTTACCAGATATCAGTGCTGCACCGGCATTCTTTTTACTTCACCAGATTGTAATAACAGGATGCCTTTACAGCCAGAGACCGTGTGGTCTTTATGAATTTTGGTGAACTAGCAAACTTAAAGGCTACAGTACATTCTGAGCAGACAGAAACAAAGCCATTTCGGATGAAATGATAGGCAAGATAACCAAAGCACAAGCTAGCTCACAGACATTTGAAAAATATTGGAGAGGTATCAGCAAAATATTGTTGCATCATGGAATTGCTGAGCGTGCGCAAGATCAGCCACATGTGAGGAATTGAGCTGATACTGTCAAGCAACCAAAAGCTTACTTCCCAAGCGAGTGATAACTTGCTCAGCAAACAATTCTACCTACTAGGGTACAAGTGCCTGTACAAAAATACAAAAGAATCACTGCCAAATTATGGGGAAAACACAAAGGCAATGCAAATATGATAGAAATTCATTTACGAACAAGAAAGAGCATGACCTGCTTGATAACAAATCCCACTGCCAACTGGAATAGTCCTGATCATGCCACAGTATTAGGTGGAATTTTCGGTTGGGCCACATCCACTTTAAAACCCCTTAAAACTCCGGGAAAATTTGCCTAAAATGCCCATGAAAAGCGTACCCAAAGTAAATTGAACGCTGTTCTTGAACCGTTTGGACTATATGGATGGTTATGGTCTCATTTGAAAGGAAACACTCTGAAGTTTTTCCCCCAGCTAAAAGAAATACTGTTAGTGCTACTGTCATTGAGTAATCTAAGCTGGAACACACTGAAGTAGAAGGTTTTTACTCTCGCCAAAATTTTTTTTTGCAAACAGATGCCTGTAGATGAGAGTAGCTGGGACTTTTTAGCTGAAAAACACAATGGGACCACAGCATGAAGCCTTACTTAGTTCCAGTTCAAATTTGATAACAATCCTACAGAAAATGAGCATTTTACACGTTTTTCTAAGGCCATGTCTTGGCGTTTCCAAAAATGGCCATTTGGAGACCCCAAAAGGACCCTTGGATAACCATGGTCACATACCTAGGATAAAAGGGCATAACTCTTGAACGCTTCAACGTACAGTCATAATGTTTGGTTCTAATGAAAGGTGACACTTAGAGGAATCCAATCCCATATCCAGATTCACTATAAATATTGCTGAAAAAAGTTACTGAAGCATAAGCTCAAATTTGTGCACATAAGAGTCAAAACGAGTGCCGTTATGTAAAAAAATGCTTTTTTATATGAAAGGTAAACAAATAAATGACCTTTACGCAGCAAACTCACAGTAAAATATTTACAATATATGATCAATAAAAAAAAGTAAAAGTTACTGAAGCATAAACTCAAATTTGTGCATATAAAAGTCAAAACAAGTGCTGTTATGTAAAAAAAATGTTTTATATATGAAAGGTAAACAAACAAATAACCTTTCCATAGCAAACTATTTACAATATATGATAAATAAAAAAATTAAAAAATTAAAAGGTTACTGAGGCATAAACTCAAATTTGTGCATATAAACCCCAAGGGGAGGAGATTCTGACTTTGTGCTTTTACATATATCCAAAGCAAAGGAGAGATTCCTTTGTCTTCGTTCTTGACTGTAAGGAAGACCCTATGTGGCACATAGTAAAATGGATCCTATTTACTTACTTTGTCTCACTCTGATTTCTTACAGGGATGAAAATTAAAATTCCCACAACAACCAACGCCGGCGAAAAAATAACTTCCTTCCATCTTCGGTAACGGAGGTAATAATGCGTAATATGGTAATAATATAATCATCATTATATCAGCATAATATTATAATATCCTTTTCCCGTAATTATTTACACAGAATTACAGAATAACAAACAGAATCACCAACTCCGGCGAAAACATGACGTCCTTCCACCTTCCGTGACAGATGCAAATAATGCGTAATGTAATTTTATAATAATAATAATAATAATAATAATAAGAATAAGAATAAAAAAATAAAAAATAATAAAAAATATAAATGTAATGTTATTATATAATGAAATATAAGTTATAATATGATGCGTACTTGTCAAGAGTAATGTCATCTCCCTCGAGAAACATTTCCTCTGCTACGGAGCCATCACGATTTTGGTCAGATATTTCTTCCCCTGAGCTATCACTTGCACGCCGAGTGCACAGCTCTGCAGCTTCTGAACTGAAAATGATTTTTTTCGCAACCTTTTTGCTATTTTTTCTTTCAAACTCCGTAAACAACCATCAAACATTCGCTGGAAATCTCTCTCTGCCTCGCTCTGTTTTGCGGAACGCACAGCACGCATTACGCACAGCTGAGCCATATTCTGTCCTTTCTCTTACGCGGTCGATAGGCAGCGCCAGCTTTTTCGCCACCCCAACAACCTATATATCGGCGTTTCCAGAATTTTGTTGGTGTTATAATGCAACAATCGTCGTCTCGATTGGTTGCTGGTTGCTCGGGCAACACACAAAAAAAGGAGGTATGAGCTTCGTTTCAACGCAGGCACTCGTTGGCTATAGCAGGCTGTAGACAGGGCAGGGAAGCTCGTAACTGGTCGAGTGAGGTGTCAATCGAAAGGTTAGAGAGCAGACTCCATTTTGGCGCAAATGGCTGTGAACTGTCTAAATCTGTACCAAAGCAACGACTACTAATGTAGCGAACTTTGTGGATAACCACCGACTCATTTCAAACGATGCAGCAGCTGTTCATGGATATTTACCGGTATAATCGTGTGTTTTGGACTAAAAACTTTACTTGGTTGGATTTACTGGAATTTCGTGGATGTAACAAGAACATGTTTTAGGGGATATGTTGAACTGGAAGAGTACTAGGGGGCTTCATTGGTGAGTGACATCAGTTTTGTAACTGTTCGTTTTTTTGTTTGTGGTCTGACATAGGCGTTGATTAAAGCTGCTGGGATGATTATACTTTGAAATGGTTGGCATCATTCAAATCTCAAGAATCTTAGCTTTCTGACGATATGTGGCATGAGTATCTCAGATGCATACAAGCTGTGTAAATGACATTGCATGTTTTCAACTTTCCTGACGGCCCGATTACGGGCCGTCGGAGTGGTAATGGGTTAAATAAAAAAATTTATTTATTTTAAATTTTTTTTTTTTTTTTTTACGATTGCTGAACGCTTCAGTTGCTAGCATTTGCTGTTGGTTTGTCACGCGGTGTATGCGATGCAGTTTGGAAACTGTTACCTTAACTGAACTCGGTACCAATGGCAGCACGTGCTAGGGATAGACAATAAGTAGCACTACAAGTGCTAGTCAACGAATTAGAATAATTTGAAATAGTGCAATCGTTAAATTTTCTTGATTCATTTTTTGTGCAGAAAGCAAATCAGGTGTTCACCGCGCCTGTCCTACTTGTGAGAGTAATCACAGAACTCGCTACCTGTAAAAAATTTGCTCAGCTGAGCTTTCCAAGGGCCCATTTAGGCCATTGAACTGTGACACTGTTGTTTCATTGAATTAGAATAATTTATAAGTCATTTCATTGAATTAGAATAAGTGCTCGAATTTTTGTTTTCTGTGAAGAGTGTATACTGTGCAGTATAAAGTCAGGGTTGAGAAGAATTTCTAAGTTGTAAAATCAATCATGGGTCAGCAGCGCAACCTCTCAACCAGAATAGTGGCTCAAATTCAAGCCCTTCGCCAACAAGGCTTGACCCAAACTAAAACTGCTGAGCAGCTCGGCATCAGCCAGTCTTCCATCTGCAAAGCTCTAAAGAAAGACTGCAGCAAGCGCACCAACTGTTCCATTATCCGAAAAACATCTGCTCGTGACAACAAGCAGCTGAAAAAGATTGCAGTCAGCAACTGGTTCAAGTCCACTTCTGAGCTCAGCGACTTGTGGAACAAGCAGACCATCGCTAACTCGAGATCAACCACTTACCGTCGTCTGTGCAAACTCGGCTTCAAATCTCGCGTTCCAGCAGTAAAACCGATGCTGTACAAGAAACAAATGGAGAAACGGCTGAAGTGGGGCAAGGAACACGGCGAATGGACTGCTGAAGACTGGCAGAAAGCGGTCTTCAGTGAAGAAATCACGCTTTTGCATCTCCTTCGGTGACCAAGGTCCTCGTGTCTAGCGTTGTGGTGGCGAAACCTACAATAACGAGTGCGTAAAAAGATGCGGCAAGTCTCCCCAGAGCGTTATGGTCTGGGGATGCATGTCCGCTTGGGGTGTAGGGAAACTCTGCTTCCTCAAGAAGACTGTCAATGCTGCCGTATACCAAGATGTTCTGGAAACGTTCCTGATTCCAACTGTTGAGGGACAGTTTGGCGAAGAAGACCTCATATATCAACAGGATCTTGCACCGGCTCATACGCCAAAGTCGACCAAAGATTAGTTCGCCGAAAAACAGCTTGAAGTTTTGGCATGGCCCGCCAACTCGCCTGACCTCAATGTTATTGAAAACCTTTGGCCCATCGTCAACCGGAAAATTCGCGACAAAGCCGACTACGCTGGACCAACTGAAGCAGAACATCGTCACTGCCTGGGAAGCTGTGAGTGCGGAAACTTGTGACAAGCTGGTCAAATCGATGCTGCGGAGACTTCAGGCAGTCATACAAGCCAAGGGGGCAGCCACAAAATACTGAGAAAGTGATGATTTTAATTATAATAAAAATTATTCTAATTCAGTGAAACGGTTTCTCAATTATTCTAATTCAATAAAACAACATTGTCACAGTTAAATGGCCTAAATGGGCCTTTTGGAAAGCTCAGCTGAGCAAATTTTTTACAGGTAGCGAGTTCTGTGATTACTCTAACAAGTAGGACAGGCGCAGTGAACACCTGATCTGCTTTATGCAAAAAAAATTCATCAAGAAAATTTAACGATTGCGCTATTTCAAGTAAGTAGCAGGGCCACCAAGGGGTATCTTGAAGAACTGCAAGCCTTTGCCAAGATGAGCGGAAAGTCCTTTCAAGATCTGCTCCAGGGGGTGCTGATGAAGATCAGCAGGGTGAAGGGTATGAGTCTGTCTGACAAGAACATAACAGCACCAACTGCAGATTCTGAACAAGAGTGTCAAAACCAACCGAAGTGTCTTAAATCACCAGATATTGGTCAGGAGGCTGTGGAAGTTGAGGTGCTGCCTCAGGCAACACCCACTTCCCCTCTTCTGCTTGGTTCTGTTTCACCTGAATTTGTCTGGAGCTTGCAAATGGTGTTTCCACCATCCCCTCCACTTCAACGTGTTCAGCTCGAATCACTTAGAGGCGCATCAGCCATGTCAACGTCCGCTAATGCCCACAAGTTCTCAGTCACTGCTCAGAATCCATATGCAATGCCTTCGCCTGCCATTGTGAATAAATCAGTGCAACTAGCCGTGTTGGCATCACCCCTGCCTGCCAAGCTTCAGCCTCAGGAACCCTAGCCTGCCGTCACATCACCCCACTCAACCAGGGTAAGCGATAATGTTGACGCCCTGCATTGACTTATCCAGTTCTCACTGCGAATGATGTCAATCCTCCTGTTTTGCAGTGGGTAGTTGTTGAACACGTCATGCGAGCAAATGAAGCAATATCTCCCATGCAGTCTGCATTTCGTCTCCGGCCTTTCTCTGGTAAGGTCCCCGGTCCAAACAGCGAACTAGACTATGACACTTGGAGAGCAAATGTTGACCTTCTAATGTCTGATCCCTCTGTATCTGACTTGCATCGCACCCGAAAGATCCTTAACAGTTTGCTGCCTCCAGCCACTGATGTCATCAAACATGTTAGCCCTCAAGCTTTGCCATCAGTGTATCTCCAGCTCTTGGATTCAGTTTATGGTTCAGTGGAGGATGGAGATGAGTTGCTGGCTAAGTTCATGGGAACACTGCGGAACAATGATGAGAAACCTGATAATCTCAACCGCTTGCAAGTTGTCTTGAGTGCCGTGGTCAGAAGAGGTGGTATCACTGAAAGTGAACGAAATCGCTTTCTCTTGAAGCAGTTCTGCCGAGGCTGTTGGAACAACGGGCTGATTACTGACCTTCAGCTGGAGCAGAGGAGAAATAAAACACTATCTTTTGCAGATCTAGAGCTCCTTATTAGAACAGAAGAAGACAAACAGGCAGCGAAAGAATGTCGCAAAAGGAAACACTTTGGGTTGCAAAAGCAAGGCTCCACGTTCCCCAAGCTACGACCTGCAGCACACAGTCTCATTGCATGCAGCTGTGCTACACTAGAGGGGAAGACTACTGAAACCAAGCTGCTGAAAGAGCAGAGTGATAAGATGCAATCTCACGTTGCTGTCATGCAAACCACGACTCCGCGTAAGTCTAAGCCAAACCGCTCTGAGACAGCTGAAATTACTGCATTAAAGAGACAACTTGCTGACATGAAGGCAGCAGTTAATGTAACAAATGCTGATCCCCCAGAAGTAGCAGAGATTACAACAATGAAGCATCAGGTTGCTAAGCTTCAAGCCCAAGTGACTACATCACAAGCTCAGTGTCATCAGGCAGCAACACCAACACGCTCGAAGCAGAGTCCCATGAAAGTCGAGCACCAGCCTACAAGCAAAGGGATAAGTGCACAAAGCCGCTCAGGAGGTCTGACAGCCAACAGGCCCCATCCCTGGTATTGCTCTCGTTGTGGAGAAGATGGGCATCTGGCAATTAACTGTGAAAACGAGCTAAATTCTTTTTTGGTTGCAGAGAAGAGACAGCTGCTTAAAGAGAAGCAACAACAATGGGACCATCAGAACAGCATCAGCCCGCAGTTAAACTGCTAAGAGCCCCTGTTGCAGGGCAAACAGGGACTAAAAAATGGAGTGAGAGCCCTAGAAAAACTAAAAAGGTGACCAGTAAGTGTGCTCATTCTGAGCACCCATCAATCAAATTGCCATCAGTATTAGTCGGAACAAAGTGCACAGCTGAAATCACAATTGAAGGTAAAAAAGTCGACTGTCTTCTAGACACAGGGTCTCAAGTGACTACTATTCCACTGTCATTTTACAAGAGTCACTTACCTCATCATTGCATGAAGTCTTTGGATGATCTTCTGGAAGTAGAGGGAGCAAATGGTCAGGCCGTGCTCTACCTCGTATATGTGGAGCTGAGCATTAGTTTCCCAGAGGAGTTCTTGGGGGCCGAGACTAAAGTGCCCACCTTAGCTCTAGTTTTCCCGGATTTAAGTGAAGTGCCTCAAATTCTCATTGGTATAAACTCTCTTGATGTCCTCTACTCCAGCTATGCTGAAGGAAAAGAATGTCGCCCTCAGTCATCTCTTCATGGCTACAGAGTGGTGTTGAAAATCCTGGAAATGCGTCAACGACGAGCCTCTGCCAGTGCCTTGGGATGGGTTAAAGTGCAAGGCAATGCCCCTGAAGTAGTGCCAGCTGGTTGTTCAGTCATTCTCGATGGGCTTGTTCATGTGAGTTGTCGTTACACTGAGAAATGGGTCACTGTGGAAGCTCAGACAGCGTCTTCTCTGCCTAGTGGTTTGCTTTTGGTTAGTTCTCTGTGTACCTTACTGGTTAAGCGCCCTCATGGTGTACCTGTTCTGATAAGAAATGAAACCATACATGACATCACGACTCCTCCCAAGACCGTGTTGGCTGAGATCCATGCAGTACAGCAGGTAATGGGAAAAGAACAACCTTCAGACTCAAAGGCCTCTCCAGCCAAAATGATATAGTTTGACTTTAGTGATTCCCCCTAGTCACCTGAATGGAAAGACCAAATCACAAAACTGCTAAATTCCATGCCTGACATCTTCGCTCAGCATGACTTGGATTATGGCCACACTGACAAGGTGAAACACCACATTAAGCTTAGTGACGATACTCCGTTCAAGCACCGAGCAAGACCAATTCATCCACAAGATTTAGATGCAGTCAGGAAACACCTTCAAGAACTACTAGATTCTGGTATCATCCGTGAGTCAGAGGCCCCATTTGCGTTGCCTATAGTTGTAGTTTGTAAGAAGAATGGTTCTGTACGTTTATGCATCGACTTCAGCAAACTCAACTCACAGACTGTAAAAGATGCCTACGTACTACCGAATTTGGAAGAGGTGTTCTCACTGTTAACTGGCTCAGAATGGTTCTCAGTCCTCGACCTAAAATCGGGCTACTACTAAATCGAGATGGACGAAGCCGATAAACAAAAGAATGCATTCTTGTGCCCACTTGGATTCTGGGAGTTTAACAGAATGCTACAGGGAATCACAAATGCACCAAGTACGTTCCAACGACTCATGAAGCGATGCATGGGAGACCTCAACTGGAGAGAGGTACTCGTTTTCATTGACGACCTCATAATCTTCTCAGACACCCTGGAGGAGCATGAGTCGAGGCTGCTGCAGGTCCTGAACAGACTTAAAGAGTACGGGCTGAAATTATCTCCGGAGAAATGTAAATTTTTCCGAAAGTCTGTTAAGTGTCTTGGGCACATTGTGTCCCAGCATGGCGTAGATACTGACCCGGAGAATATCAAGGCCCTCAAGACTTGGTCAGTACCCAAGAACCTTAAAGAGTTGCAGTCATTTTTGGGTTTCTCGGGATACTATCGACGGTTTGTAGAGGATTATTGAAAGATCAGCAAACCTCTCAATGACCTCACAGCAGGATACCCACCTCTCAGGAAACGCAACCGCAGAGTGAGGGAGACCACCAGTCAGTACTTTCATCCAAAAGAATCTTTTGGACAAAGTTGGACTCCGTTATGTCAGAGAGCCTTTGAGGAGATCATTCACAAGCTCACCACAGCGCCTGTTCTTGGATTTGCAAACCCCAAACTTGCGTACATTTTACACACTGATGCCAGCACAATGGGGCACGGTGCAGCCCTGCATCAAGAACAAAATGGGCAAAAGAGAGTTATTGCCTTTGCGAGCCGTGGGCTGACAAAGAGTGAGGCCAAATATCCTGCTCACAAACTAGACTTTCTGGCTTTAAAATGGGCTGTTACCACTAAGTTCAGTGATTATCTGTATGGCACTAATTTCACTGTGGTCACTGACAGTAATCCGCTGACATACATCTTGACCTCAGCCAAGTTGGACGGTACCAGTTATAGGTGGTTGTCAGCTTTGTCCACATACTCCTTCAAGCTCCAATACAGAGCAGGCACTCAGAATCAAGATGCCGATGGAATTTAAGACGACCCCATGGAGTGCTCAAAACTGATTTGGTGTCAAGGCAGGAAAGTGATAGGATCAAACAGTTCACTGTACATCATCTCGCAGACCCAGGAGCTCAAGGTGTCATCCTTCCCAAGGCAATAAAAGCAATCTGTGAGAGGCATGACGTCCAGTGGTCTCATCTGGATTCCGCAGGCCCCTCTGCATCACTTGCTCTTGCAGAATCTCTCACTGTCCATGCTGACGCTTTACCCAGTGGCTTGCGGCAGGAAGATGATCACGGACTTCCTGTAATTCCTCACTTAACTGAAGAGGAGTTAGGAGACACACAAAGAGCCGGCTCGGACCTTAGAGCAGTTATTGAACACTTAGAATCTGGAGACCAGCCTTCCCCTACATTAAGACAAGAACTCCCAGACCTAGGTTTGTCGCATCGTGAATGGAAGCGATTGGAGCTAAGGAATGGAGTTCTATTCAGAACACGAAAAGAACACGGACAGATCACGTACCAATTAGCGTTGCCAGCTGAATTGAGAGCTACTGTGTTAAGGAGTTTGCATTATGACCTTGGCCACCTTGGCATAGAGCGGACTCTCGACCTTGTGAGGTCACGGTTTTATTGGTCTAAAATGTCGGGTGATGTTGAGCATAAGATCAAGACATGCGAACGCTGTCTCCGAAGAAAGACCCCTCCTCAGAGAGCAGCTCCCTTGTTAAATATCAGGACCAGCAGACCGCTGGAATTAGTCTGCATGGATTTTCTCTCTTTGGAGCCTGATCGGAGTAACACAAAAGACATCTTAGTACTTACAGATCTCTTCACAAAATATGCAGTGGCAATACCAACTCGAAATCAAAAAGCACAAACTGTGGCGAAGTGTTTCTGGGAGAACTTTCTGGTGCACTACGGTTTTCCAGAAAAAATTCTGAGCGACCAAGGCCCAGATTTTGAATCTCGCACCATCAAAGAATTGTGCCAGATTGCTGGTATTCAGAAGGTGAGAACCACTCCATATCACCCAAGAGGGAATCCGGTTAAAAGATTTCATCGGACCCTCCTTCAGATGTTGGGAACTTTGGAGAACAAAGCTAAATGTCATTGGCGTGATTTTGTCAAACCTTTAGTGCATGCTTACAACTGCACCAGAAATGATGTGACTGGTTTTACGCCGTATGAGTTGATGTTTGGCAGACAACCTCGCTTACCAGTTGATTTGGCCTTTGGTCTATCTCCCAGCAGTTCACCGAAGTCACACTCCCAGTATGTGCATGATCTAAAAAGTCGCCTTGAAGAAAGCTATCGACTTGCCACTAAGAATGCTTCAAAAACAGCTGAACGCAATAAGCTCCGCTTCGACAGACGAGTTGTCGATTCCACTATTGAAGCTGGTGACCACGTCCTCGTGAGGAATGTTTGAATAAGAGGGAAGCACAAGTTAGCTGATAAATGAGAACCTGATATTTATGTCGTGATCAAACGTGCTGGTAACCTTCCTGTTTATACTGTCCAGCCAGGGGAAAAAATGGTCCCCTTCGCACGCTCCATCGTGTACCCTGCGGGTACTTACCTGCTGCTCAGTCTGAGGAACACCCAAAACTAATTGTTCATGGACTAAGAACAAGAAAACAGTCGAGCTTTGCAGTCGTGGATGAGTCTGAAATAACAGAATATCATTCAGATTCAGAAGATGAAAGCTACTACTTGTTACCTTAGCTAACACTGAACACCGACTTGATTGAAACCAGAGTCTTGACCCAGTCAGAATGCTGAAGTCCGTAGTCTCAGGTGATAGTCTCGCGAAACTATACCTCAACCGCCAATCAGAGCCCTGTGGACTGCTTGAGTTGCGTGAGTTGAGTTGCAGAATGTTCTTTCTCTCTCTTCCGAGGTATGAAAATATAGCCAGACGCGCATTAGATTTCTGCGAGAGAAACAGTGAAACGCTGTTTAATCGGCGAAATCTGTGATATTTCCCGTGTATGTTGAAGATAAAAGCTTTAGAGAGTGAGAAATCACTGTTTCATGACACATCGATCTAAAATCCGGTTTCATGCGCTGTAGAATTCGTAGGAAGCACGGAGATCTGGAGCTCGAGAGCCTTGTTTCTTTCCCAAACTAGGATGATGTGCTTGTGAATGACGTTTTTCTGGCTGGGTCTTTTTCTTTCCCTTGCGTGTACTTCTGTGTTCGGTTGAATTGGATACAAGACTTGGGAGCAAAGTAAACTTCTTCTGCTGGTTTTCGGGTGCTACAATGGAGGTGGTACTGTAGAATCCAGCAGGGGTGGCAAGCCAAGTTAATGGACGAACGATCTTGAAAGATTTGGACTTGTTGCATGCATCTGAATCGCAGTAGGCCTGATCAGTACAAGAACACTGGAGGATGCATCTCATAGACTGAACAGTTTCAGTCTTCACTGAATTGTAAAGAAAAGAACAATACTGTTTATAATTGAAGATATTGGTGTCTTTGTTGGTTTTTTTTTTTTTCCTGAAAACTGACACTAAGAATTCATACTGTGCGAGAGGTATGGGAAATCTGGTGTTTCATACTATATGTTCAAAGGGTTAAAAGGTGTTGCTATACCTTGTAAAAAAATATTGGGTTAAAATATACATTGAGGTTTAAAAGTACTTTAGCTCAACAAGAAAGAGTAGTGAGTGAGTTAAAATTAGGCATTTTTGTTACAGGATGAAATTCAGTTTCTACTGTCAATGGGCTCAAAAACTAGGTAGTCCGTAATTGGAGTTTACTTTTGTGGATGAGTAATATATTTCATTTACTTTTTTTTTTTTTAAAGTACGATACACTGGTGGCACTTTTGCTGGTCAATTTCATTTCTTTTAGAATTTCTAAATCAATACATGTGTTATTCTAATCTTACCTTTTGGCATATGCGTTTTCTCTAATTTGGCTACTTAAAGCCTACTGCTGAATGCCCCTCCCTCCAGTGAGTGAACCTGAGTCTCTGATGCGCTGGTCGATTCAGTTACTGGTTTATATCGTTGATAATTGTATTTCTGTACCTCTTAGTTTCCACTGTAATACGTTAGGGCTGAGTCTGGTTACACCAGCATTTGGGAAGCCCTTTTCCAAGGACATAGTTGATTGTGTTAGTCCATTACCCAAGACTTGATCTGGAAGTCAGTACTTGTTGACAATCATGTGTGCATCTACCAGATTCCCTGAAGCCATACCTCTACGCAACATCAAGGCAATTGCAATCTCGAAGGCTTTGATAAAGTTCTTCATGTTGTTTTCCCTTCCCAGGGAAATTCAGTCAGACCAAGGTAGCAATTTCACTTCCGGATTGTTTCAGCAGGTTGTGTATGAACTAGGTGCGACGCAGATTCTTTCCAGTGCTTATCATTCAGAGAGTCAGGGTGCCTTAGAGCGGTTTCATTCCACTCTTAAGACATCAATGAGGACTTATTGTTATGACCATGAGAAAGACTGGGATGAAGGTGTTCATTTGCTGTTGTTTGCAGCAAGAGTAGCAGTGCAGGAGTCTACTGGATTCAGTCCGTTTGGCCATGAGGTGAGAGGACCTTTGCTATTGTTGTGTGAACAATGGCAAGAGAAAGAACCGCATATCAGTCTGTTAGACTATGTTAGCAAGTTCAAGGAAAGACTGCGTGCAGCTTGTGACCTAGCCAAAGAGAACTTGAAATCAAGTCAGGGAAAAATGAAAACTTGGTATGATCATAAGGCTAAAAGCCGTGAGTTTTGACCAAGAGACAAGGTCCTTGTGTTGTTTCCCTTGCAGTCCAATCCATTGCAGGCAAGATTTCATGGTCCATATGAAATTCTGACAAAACTCAATGATCTCAATTATATTTTGAAGACTCCGGATTGGAGAAAGTCAAAGCGGTTGTGCCACATTAACATGCCGAAGCCTTATCATGATAGGAATGCTAGGGTTGCAGCTGTCACTTCAGATCCTTCTATGGTCGAGACTTGTGTAGATGGCGGGGAGTTTCAAGATGATGAACCTAGAATTATAGCAGAAGTTCTTTCATGTAAATTGTCAAATTCTGAAGTGTTGCAAAATCTTGATGTAAAACTCCAGCTCTTAGAACCCTCACGGAAAGATCAGTTTGAGAGGTTGATCAAGAAATATAAAGATCTATTTCCTGATGTTCTAAAGAGAGGTTCTATAGCCTCTCATGATGTAGATGTTGGTGATGAAATGAGAAAAAAGGTTGCACTTTGCATAAACACATTTATTATGCCAAGCGTCTCCGCACAGACGCGTTTTGGCGTAGTGCCTTCTTCAGTGTGCTTACAAACATAGTCAATCCACAGGTTATATGCCCACGTCAATGCACTGACACACCCTCATCGATGAGGTGATAGTGCAATTATGTAAATTACATGGAAATCACCAATTAATGCAATCATACCAGCATGCATTATTAGGCGTCATCGTAGCACAGCGCATATAGCTAAGACAGGTATGCAAGGTCATGCTCAGAAGCAAACTATAAAAAGCAGGTAAGGGACAGATCTTCATTCATCCCATTAGGTGCAACCGTGTTCAAGGAAAAAATATACCAGGCCTCCCTCTGCAGTAGGCGGTTCTCACGATCTCCGCCTCTAGGGGACTGCTTGACTATTTCTAAGCCCATGAATTTAAGAGAATTAGCATGCCCGCTGAATTAAAATGTCTAGTGACAGAGGATTTTTCGTCATTTCTCCTAATTGTATATTTATGTTCACATATTCTGGTTTTAAGTTGGCGTTTAGTTTTCCCAACATAACATAAACCACACGGGCACATTAGCAAGTACACGACAAAAGTGGATAGACATGAAATTCTGCCCCTTACCATAAAGTTTTTATTGGTGCTTGACTGTGTGAAAAATTTATCCGTCATCATATTATTACAAACCACACAATTGAAACATTTGAAATTACCCTCGGGTATTTTGAAGGGGAAAAAAGGAGGTTGAGTGGCTGGAATGTAAGAGCGCACGAGGCGATCACGCAAATTAGGAGCTCTTTTATAACAAAACCGGGGTGGGTCTTTAAAAGCATGGCCCACGTTAGGATCCATACTTAAGATATGCCAATGGTGTCGCACTATATTTTTTAATGGGCCATATATTTGCCCAAAAGTGGAAACAAAAGTAACTGAAGTAGTCTTACGAAGGCTTCGTGATCCGCGGCTCAGAAGATCAGAGCGTTGGATAGAACGTACTCGATCTAGACAGCCCACCAATAATTCTTTACTATATCCCCTGTTTCCAAATCTCTGAAGCATTTCCCCAGCTTGTCTTTCAAATGTTTCATCAGTGGCACATATGCGGCGTACCCTTAAAAATTGACTGTATGGTAAACTCCGTTTAAGAGGCTCTGGGTGAAAGTTACTATAGTCTAGAAATGCGTTGCGATCAGTATCCTTACGAAAAATCTCTGTGTATAATTGTGTACCAGACTTTTGAACCAACACAACCAAGAATGAAATAGTTTGTCTGCTGAAATTCAACGTAAAAGTTATAGAGGACACTCTGGAATTCACATAATCCTTAAAATGGTTTAGTCGTTCTTCCGTACCACTCCATTTAAAGAATATGTCGTCAATATATCTGTACCAGCATTTCAGGTACTGACGAAATGGGTTACTAGAATAAATAAAATCTTCCTCAAATTTACCCATAAATATGTTGGCATAATTAGGTGCCATGGGGGAGCCCATAGCTGTTCCCTGAATTTGTAGAAAGTATTTGTTCTGAAACATGAAGCAATTTTTTGTAAGGACCAAATTGGCCAGTGACACCAAAAATTCAGAATGTGGTACTTGATACTTTTGCAAGCAATCACTCATTGCCGCTAGCCCCGCCTGATGTGGGATGTTTGTGTAAAGACTTGACACATCCATAGTGCACAATATATCAGTTTCAGCAACATCTTTTACATCATTTATCTTTTGTAGAAAATCAGTCGTATCCTTTAAAAAGGATGGTAAATTATGCACTAACCCCTTATAATGATAGTCAACAAATTGAGAAAGCGGCTCAGTAATGGATTGATTGCCAGACACAATCGGGCGGCCAGGAGGATTAACCAATGTTTTATGGATTTTAGGAAGGCTATAAATCACTGGTTTTACAGGATTGGTCTGCAACAAATACTTGTACTCATCTGAGTCAATGACCGAATCACACAATGCCTTTTTTAGTAATAATTTGATCTCATCGCTAAATTTAGCGGTAGGATCAGCGGCCAGACGCACATAAGCAGAATCATCATTGAGTTGTCGTAAGATTTCATTCACATAGTCAGTTTTATCTTGAACGACAATGGAACCCCCCTTGTCAGCAGGTTTGATAACAATGTCATTATCCAACATCAATTCATCAACCACATTTTTCTCAGAAACCGAAAGATTAGGGTGGATAACGTAATCAGATTTATTCAAACAATCCATAGTCTCTTGCTCGACCAAGCAACAAAATGTTTCCACTGATGGATTCTGAGCAGGGGGAAAAAACGTACTCCTAGGCCTGAACCAAGTCTTTTTTGCATCATGGTGTTCTTGCGGTGCGGTCACAGGCACAACCACATGCCCATCAGTCCCTTTAGAATAAAACGCCTTTAGGCGAATCGATCGAAAAAACTCAAACATTTCTATTTTAGTGATAAACGGGTCATTGCGTTTAGAGGGAACAAAAGATAGTCCTTTGGACAATACAGACAGCTGATCATCACTTAACTGCTTAGAGGAGATGTTTATGACGTTGGATTGGCATTCTCGCGTCCATGGGCACCTTTGTTTTTTCTTCTTCCCCCTCCGCGTCTTGCGCTTGCCGGCTGAGTGGATTGGCGGGTGAATTTCATGTCTATCCACTTTTGTCGTGTACTTGCTAATGTGCCCGTGTGGTTTATGTTATGTTGGGAAAACTAAACGCCAACTTAAAACCAGAATATGTGAACATAAATATGCAATTAGGAGAAATGACGAACAATCCTCTGTCGCAAGACATTTTAATTCAGCAGGCCATGATGCTAATTCTCTTAAATTCATGGGCTTAGAAATAGTCAAGCAGTCCCCTAGAGGCAGAGATCGTGAGAACCGCCTACTGCAGAGGGAGGCCTGGAATATTTTTTCCTTGAACACGGTTGCACCTAATGGGATGAATGAAGATCTGTCCCTTACCTGCTTTTTATAGTTTGCTTCTTAGCATGACCTTGCATACCTGTCTTAGCTATATGCTCTGTGCTACGATGACGCCTAATAATGCGTGCTGGTATGATTGCATAAATTGATGATTTCCATGTAATTTACATAATTGCACTATCACATCATCGATGAGGGTGTGTCAGTGCATTGACGTGGGCATATAACCTGTGGATTGACTATGTTTGTAAGCACACTGAAGAAGGCACTACGCCGAAACGCGTTTGTGCGGAGACGCTTGGTATAATAAATGTGTTTATGCAAAGTGCGACCTTTTTTCTCATTTCATTATTGTTGTTTTTGGTTTTGCACTCTCAAAGTTTGGGAGTGAAGCCCGTTTGTGCCTTTATAGTAGATGTTGGTGTTGCCAAACCAATAAAACAGCATCCGTACTGGATGAATCCTGAAAAGAGAAAGATTGCAGAGAAAGAGGTTGAGTTCATGTTAGAACATTATATTATCAGACCCTTTAACTCAGATTGGAGTTCACCCTGTGTGCTAGTCCCAAAACCTGATGGAAGTACTAGATTCTGTACAGATTATCGCAAAGTCAATGCTGTAACTAGAACTGATGTGTTTCCAATACCTAGAATTGATGATTGTATCCATAGAGTAGGGCAAGCAAAGTTTCTGATCATGATTGATTTATTGAAGGGTTATTGGTGTCTGCCTTTAACTGAGAGGGCCATGAGCATCTTTGCTTTTCCCACACAATCTGGGTTATACCAGTATGAAATCCTACCCTTTGGCATGAAAAATGCCCCAGCCACGTTCCAAAAGATGATACAGTCTACAATTGCTGGATTGCCACACACGGGTGCGTACATCGACGACCTTATCACATGGAGTGACTCCTGGGAAGAACATCTGAAAGATGTAAAGATTGCTACACCCTAGTTCCGCCTACTGCAGAAAGGTCAGGCATTTCTGTGGACACAGGAATGTCACACAGCATTCATGTCCCGGCAGAGAGCCCTCATTGAGGCCCCAGTTCTCTCCCCACCTGACTCCACCTTGTCCTTCATCTTGAACACAGATGCCAGTGACGTTGGGTCAGGAGCTACGCTGGCCCAAGTGACGCCTGGTGGCGAAAGTGTGGTGGTGTACCACAGCTGGACATTTAGTAAGGCTGAACGTTGCTACCGCGTCACCCGACAGGGAACTGCTTGCGTTGGTCAGTACCAAAGGCACTTGAAGTACGATTATCATGCCCAGCTTCAGCAGCTGTATGATTCCATAAGGAGCCTGCATAAAGTCCAGACATGAAGGTAATAGCACCATGGGGTCCCATTCCAATCATGGCTTCGAAAGTGGCATATGATTTGTAGGTCGAAAACACTTCACTCTGCAGGAGCAGAGAGGAGGGTGTCTGACAGAAAATCTCTGTACAATTAAGCACCACCTGGGTGACCGGGTAGGCTGCAAACTCAGGTGGTAGGTGAGCTTTGACAACCTCTGGAGGAATCCAAAAACGTTTGCTTCCCAGCAGGCATTAGAGGAAATGAACCCAAGTAGAGACAATCTGACTTGCGGGGGTACGATGGATGCTGAACCTCTCAACAGGGTCCCCAAGAGGTAAACCCACTGCTAGGTACATCAAGAACAGCAGGAGCTCGTCAATGGGTTGAAGTTTCCGTTGAGATGTAAAAATGCAAGCCCTTGTTTAGTTACCTTGCAAACTGACATTTTTATTATCAAGTAGAATCAGTCAATAATATAAAAATCAGCCTTCAGTTTTTTACTGTATAATTTTTAGTTTAACATGCATAAAACTTTCAAGGTAGCAAATTCATTCATGAGATCTTTACAGTCCAGCCCCTGGAACAGCAATTATCCAATTAAACAAAATCTGAACCTTATCTAAATACTACCTTCAGCAGTATTTACTACATTACATTCTACTTCAAGAAGGATTTTCGAGAAATTTCAGTTAGTAGCTGTCCAAGTAATCTCATAGTTTTTTTCTTTGTGGATGCAAATCTGCATGTCTTACTCGTTAATAGCAGTGCAGCTGATTGGAAGCCCATTTACTCAGTAAATTAATTCCATCTATTCCCTGATTCTCACTCAAAAATTAGTTGAGTGTTAACCTGCATTATGGTAATGTCACTGGTTGAACACAGGGCATTATTTTTTCATGAGCAGCTTTAACATGCAGACCTGCGTCGGCAAAACCGCCGACTATATACGACTATATTTCAATATACGTTTTCTTCGACTTATCAAGTCAATTGTACTCTACCTCAGGGAAAAAATTGCCATTTTGAGAGCTGCAGGAATCCAGAAGCTTCATGCGACATTGAAGTGTTATGTTGGGTCTACCATTAATGTGGATATAAGAGTGATTGAGAATTGTAGCAATTAACAATGATGCAAGCTGGAGGGAAATGGATATGGATTGATCCTTACAACTGAACAAATTAGCCCGTAGTTGGTAATTAGGAAACGTAAATGGGAACAGGTTTGGAGATGTAATGGCTTTAAGGGGTGGTGACAGCAGTGTCATAATCCATCCCATGGAAACTCCAGAATGGAAGAGGTTAAAAGACGGCATTTGGCCCTGTTTTGGCTACTGCTAGTGGTATGAAATTTATTACTTTTATAATTTACATTTTCCACCCCTCCGTGGGTCGTGGTGGAGGAGTTGGCGTGCCCCTGGGATCTTTGGAGCTGTGTTATCTGGAGCTTAGCTCCTGGTAGGGTTTCCAATGGCAAATTAGTCCCAGGTGAGGGGGCAGATGACAATTAATTAGCCTCCAACGGTGAGCTCCTCAATAGAAATGAGAACCTCACCCAGATTAGAAACATCTACGGGGAGCTGCCTCCATGTGGACCCACCACCCACGATGGGAGGAGTAGGGACTGGGTGCTTTTTAGACCGAGTGGCAGACAGGGGTGGAGGCCCTTGCATTCTGGGCCACGGTCATGGAATTTGGGCTTTTGGGACATGGATTGTCACCACTCTGGTAGGGAGGGAGCCAAAGCTTGTGTGGGAGGTTTCATCTCTACACGCATCTCTGGCTCTGTAACCAAGCTCCTCAATAGGGGTTGGATTCTCCCCTTTTCTGGAGTTACCCAAGGTGAGAGGCGGCAAGCGAGCATTGGGATACAATCTTGTACAAATTAATAAGGTAAAGTACGCTGGAGTGGGAAAAACCAAACAACAAAGGTTTTCAGGCTTTTTATTACTTTCATACCATGCACTTTCATCACTCAGTAAAAGATGTGTCCTCCACGGTTCTTGATAAGCTGCTCCACCTGTTTTGGCATGGAGCTGACCTGGTTTTTGCAGATTACCATGATTTCTTTATCTTGATGCCATACCTGGACAAGTGCATTGATGACTTTGGCTTTTGTGGCACAGTCCTTTTGCTGCAGCTTTGACTTGATGATCAACCGGAGATTCTCAATGGGATTGAGGGCAGGTGAATTACCATGCCAATCCAACACAGTTACAGTACTGTTTTGATGGTGCAATCACATTAGTTGCATCATACAAGTCAAGGAAAATAACCCTTTAATAGACACACTATGAAATACATTTTCAAACAAGAGCATCGCAGAGCATGGCATATGGCCCCGCCTGCATGTTGATCAAGGGCATATTGAGATGGCTGCTATGGCGGCCATATTAGATATCGCACGACGCTGGTTTTCAAAAGGAGCCTTCCTCTAGCCACTCCCAATACACCATTAAGAAATGGCATCAATCCGACAAGGAATTCTATAGTTATCCGATGGAAACAAAAAGTTAACGGACGGATGGACAACGGACGGACATGGTGTTGACATAATGCCCCCTTTCCTCTTTGGAGGGCGGGGGCATAAAAATTATTTATTGGTAAAATTGTGTTCCTGACTCCACACTTTGCAACCATTCAGTTTTTTCCCCCAGATGGCCCAGTCATATGGCAGATAAGGAAATCAACCGGCTGGATGACCCGTTCAGTTAGGTTAACTTTAAGCTTGAACTAACAAGTATTATGCATCAATGGATTTTTTTCATTTGTGCAACTAAGTTGAAGTTTTTTCATTAAAAAATTATAGACAGCAGAGTTTGTTTATAAAATTAATAGATCAATTTATTGAAAAAATATTTTTCTGATGATAATATATGCTGTAAAGTACACACACACAAACATATATATATATATATACACAAACACACACAAACACACGCACACACACATATATGTGCTATTAAAAGAGCAACAGTCATCAGAATGAAATAGTAATCTAAAAATAAAAATAATTTGATAAAATAAACAGACCAGATAATGCACTTAGATAAGAGACAGAGAGAGGTTACTCAAGCAAATGCAACATGGTCATCTAGATGCGCTCCATCAATTCAAACCCACATAGAAAACAAGACTGAAATTCATGTTAACTATGCTAAATGATGTTCATCCCTTCAATTACATCCTCATATAAATTTACCATAGTAAACTTTAATGTTTATAGTTAGCTACCCATCTAGATCGCTGTAGCTATGACAACTCAATGCACAACAGGGGCTTAGCCAGAACTTCAAAATGTGGATGCACCAAGGGCCTAGGTTTCATGTGAGAATGGGTAAAGACACGTATGTGATGTGAGCGTGCATAGCGCGTGAGCTGGAAAGAATTTGTAAATCTGAATGCAGATACTGCCTTTACTGTATATCGAGACTATCTTAATGAGTGTTGCTCCGTTTTTTAAATTATGCCACGCAAGGTGCCTCCAAACTTTTCATACAAGGATGCCACATACATACCAAGTGAGCGGATATATAACTACGTTAGCTAGCCAGCTGGCAATCCTCTCTGTTAAAGCAGTACTTAAAGGCCGTATAAAGAAAAATCTGAGATTTTTTTCAAAACATACTTTTGTATTATAAATGTTGCAAATTAATTGTTAAAAACACACAAAAAGACACCTTTATATTGTGCTTAATTTTAGAGTTAAACAGTTGAACTGTTTCATTCTGTTTTAGTGGTTTAGGGTTTTTTTGGGCGGGCTTAAACAGGGGGCCGCATGACGCAGTGCGGCCCCTACTTGCATAACTCCTCCCACCCCCCGTAACATTATAAATACTTCAGGCATGCTGGAATCGGTGGTTATCCCGCTCGTTTTCGGTGCAACATAATCGATTTATGGGGTTAAGCGTTAGCTTGCTAGGTACGTAGCTAGCTAGCCATCTTAATTAAATGAGCTCAACAACAATCTAGCAAGCTAACAACATTCTGTCATTCCCCGGCATACTGTAAACACGCAAGTGGCAAATTTGTCAGGCTAACTAACGTTAGATGTGAAGTTAGCATTAAACAGTGGAGCAACATAATTTGCCATTCTCACACTTCACCATTATGAGCTATTTTGACAGAGAGCGGACACACGCTTCGCTGGGCAGAGTAGCTGGGTAGTGACAAAGTAGACAATTCATTAGACCCCGGCTAACTTATTAAGTCAATCAACGACGTAACGTTGACAATGGAGTTAACACTAATGTTTGTTTACTGGATACTGAAGTTTGCTTTGCTCTGTGCTTTGTAAGCACAAACACGGGAGATGAAATGAATGTTGTTTAAAATGATTCTAATACATTTCTTTGATCTACAGCAAAATTATTGAAAGTCGTGGTGGTCTATGTCCTGCTTGCTCCACACAGTCCTGCCAGTGAGCTGAAGGTACTAGCGTGACATTGGGACCGCACGGTTTTGGAATGGGAGAGGCATACTCCCTCCAAAGCTAGATTGCAGCTCCCACTTCGCGCTGGCTCACCAGTTCCGGGGCTTAGCCACTCTCACCCAAGCTATGGATATCTACACTGCATTGAATTGTAACGTTTTTTTTCTTATTGACATGCTATGCAGTGCTTGATAATGGTGATTGAGGTATAATTAACCTGCTTTATTATGCCAAAAGCGTTTCATGTGACACTCATCACTGATCGTGGCATTGTAGTTACTCATAGCTATGGCCATGCATTTCCCCTTTTTTACTACCAGAGAAGACCTACGTAAATTTGGTAAATCATGGAGAGTCAGAAAACGTAATTTTATGTAATAACGCAAGAATGACAAGCAAGTTAACGTTTTTACGTCACGTATAGAGTTTACGCTATCTAAAAAGTAAGGCATAACATTTGGAAACTAGAACGGGCACTTGGTAGAGCGCATACCTTCGCCGACGCCACTGAATCCCTCGCCACTGGCGTTGGTTTCATGCCGATCGGATAAAAATTGACCGAGATATGGTCGAAAGTCGGTTTTGACCTTTTCGTGGCCTTGGCCTTGACCTTTGACCCGATCACTCCCAAAATCTAGTCGATTGATCCTCAGGTCATGCCAAATCAACCCACCAAATTTTATGAAATTCCGTTTGGTACTTTTTGAGTTATTCGATACACATACAGACAGACACACAAACAAATAAATACACGGGGATCAAGCCATTACCTTCGTCAGCGAAGTCGCTGGCGAAGGTAATAAATACACGGGGATCAAAACATTACCTTCGTCAGCGAAGTCGCTGGCGAAGGTAATTATTGTACAGTCGTACAGAAGCTATATCTAGTAGGTTGGGGAGCTTTCCAATACGCGAGCGTGATGTGGCAACTGCGCATGCCTGGGAGGTACAGACGTTTGGACTAGGGAGAGGCGGGACCTCTCCCACGATAAAGCATGGTTTCCATGCCTCCAGAAGACACGCCCCCACCGTCCGGGGGCTGAGAATGCTGCTTATTTCTGAACAACTTTGAGGCCTAATTTTATATACTTAGCGACTTTTTTAGTTTTTCATATTTGACAGTAATTAATAGCATGTTTTTCTGTGGTATCATAAACTCATAAAACATATTTAGTTTTCCTTTTCAGGGACTTTAAGATCTTTCAGTTTTGGTTGATTTTGGCGGCGCCGATGGACTAAAGTGGTAGTGTTTTGCCTGAAGGAGGACCACATTTTCCATGAGGACCAGCTATGCTCAGTGCAAGGTGGTATTGATAAACAGGACAATGACAAGTCATAACTCAATGCACATTGCACACGGGTTTTGTTTTACTGATTATTTAGAGCAAGCAACGCGGTTTGACTTCTTCTGCAATCACTGTAGTCAACAAAAAGCTCAACAAAAGCACGACAAGAATCCCGTTTTTCTCTGAAACTATCATATAACAATCAGCAGGAACTACTGTCATGTACATTCAAACTGACACGATAATACCACAATGATTTAGTATGACTGATCTTTCCACAGTAGGAACCTACATATTTTACTCAAACTTTATATTTGCGGTTTGCAGTCATTGCATTGGTTTTTTTATACAGTACTTTTGAGTTTGTTGCGTGGCTGGTCGTATCAGTGTGGAACTGTGAACTGTCAAGCTGGTGGCTATTTATTGCTACCACGCAAATTTCCGATAGCTAATATTAGCATTATCATTTTGCTTTCAGCATCAAAAGCTACTTACTAGTCCAGCAGGAACAGAGCCTAGGCAGCATCGGTCGGAAATCCCTCCTCGTTTTTGAGCTCACGCCAGCGAGTGAAAGCCGGGCCAATGTTGATCCTTGACTGTCCTTTCTATCCGGGTAGCCTCCCTTTTTCTTTTTTTTTTGTCTCCTCAGACAAAATTTTTCGCTTCTTTGGTTGTTTTGCCGCTTCTGCCATGATAGCAGTAATTGCGCGTAGGCGTTCACATCAACTTCCGTCTTTGTAACGAATGGGGAATGGGGAAATTGACATGTGCCCGAAAGCAGTCAGCACATTTGTAGTTTTTTTGTGTGGCAGGATTCCTGCCACCCTCCTCAAAGTTGCTTAGTGCCAGTGAAAGCGATACAGATCCCCTCAGGTCATGACAGAGGTGTCACTCAACTAGCTGTAAGTCGATGTATCATCACAAAAGTTATGAAACTAATTTATGAGGGTTGAAAAGTTACTTCGTGTTACTTTAAGCACCTAATATGCAGATATGCAATTGCAGCCGCCATAAACACCTCCGACCACCCATTATGAATTGTACAAACCGTAAACTGAGCGTTAATTGGACTGGATCATGTTAGATTTACAATAACGTGTTTCTTTCATTTCTCCCACTTAGCCAAAGTTGGTTGAGACATTTTTACTTCCAAAGGTTATATTTACTGAACATCATGAGACTAACTTTAATGTTTTCCCTCTAATTCCACAGAACAAGTCATAATTATGACCTTCCCTGAAGCCCTGATACACCTTATCCTCAAAATCTTGCTTAGTTTCTCTAGCTTGCTGCTGTGGTTCCTGCATATAAAATAATGAATTAATAATGGCACCCTCATGGGATTTTTCCACTGAAATTCACCTCAAAATTTGACTAATCCAACTGGCTTATAGTTACCACTGCTAGCAACCCGATTACTAACCAACAAGTGACAGAAACCAGGTTTAATTTGCTAATTGAAACTACCAAACATGATTAATTAACATTTGCTGACATAATTTTCCGGTAAAAACTTAAGGTAGCTAGCAAGTTTTCACTTTCAGTAACTATCTGTTTCTGACTTGTTAGATCACTTATTCAACCAACATTGCAGATTCAGTTTGGAAAAATATTAGCAGTATGACTTAACATGGAGCGACTTTTTTTTCCTCACGCTCTCAGACAATGAAATTTCCACAAAAGCGATACATACCTACGGTAATATCAATGTTATGTCATGAGTTGGGCCATGGGAAAAGTGCTGTAGCTATGCGATGAAGAAAAATCTGGAACAAATGCCAAATTACAGTTCTCTTCTATGGATAAACCATTGCAAACACATGTAATCAAAGCAGGCGATCCAGTAGCGCGCCTCGTGCTGCTTTGGACAAAAATGAATATTCATGACCGGAATAGCATAGTCAGTTTCCTCTTGATTTTCAGTCTTCAGATAGCCCCGCTCTTTACAACCAATCAAATGCTAGAAGGCATAAATAGGTTGTCTTGGAGAGGTAGCCTCCACAATTGGGTCTTATATGGCTTGTCTGGAAAGATAAGAACAAGTTCACTGAAATATTGGTAGGGACAATCTGGCTTCCCAAAATATTGGTAGGGACATGTCCCGACATTCCATACACAAACCTGCACTCTTGGTATGCATGGCACATCCCTTTACAGCAATTATTGGTCCTGACTTTCACTCAATAATTTTCCTTTATTGACATGTTATCCAATAAAAATCATCCATTGGCAATTAAAGACACAACTTCTTTCTTGATGCAATCTAAGGCGAACTCAATAATGAGCTGAATTTGGTTCGAAAAAAATTATTTATTCATTGGTAGGTATTTGCTTTTCGAAAGGTAAACTGCTCATGAACTTCTGTGCTATCTTTTTGGCACATCAAGCGTTCTGACCTGCATTTTATGATTGGTTTAATTTGTGTTTGTTTCAATTGTTTAAAGATTTAAAACACTTTTACACAATTTTGAAAAAGGGTAGCCTAATTGAAACGCTCCAATTGCGTTTGTTATCGTCTTGCTCAATGAGAAGAATAACCAACCAACGCGCTTTCAGCATGAATGTATTGTTAAATAAGAAAAACGACAGAGGATTTGTTGTTTTAAAGGGATATTTCGTGCATACACATTTTGAAGTTATGGCTACGCCTCTGATGCACAGTGTTCAATATGGCTCAGCTATGATAGTTATAACAGAATAAATGAGCACTTGCTTATTATTTTACTTATTATGTAAAGACCTCATTATAATCATTATTATATTATTATGTAAAGAGTAAATGGCTTTACAGATATGCTGATCTGAAGGTAAAACAACAGGGTGCAAACATCCATTGCTTTAGGAGCTGTCTGGCTGCTATTAAGTGATTACAAGGACTGACATGGACGTGTTTTCATGCGATGACCCAAATGAACAGATGCTTCCACTACTGTGGATATATTAGAGTTGGCTAGATTCCCTGTGATTTAGGCAAGAGCAGCAAATGAGTCATGTTTCTTCATGAACATCTTCTGTCACATCCAGCGACTTTTTTAGTATAAATCAGTGAAGTTTTAGGTTGTGGTGGATGTATTCAATGCGGAAAGTAGATGCACAGTCTTCATTGTAATTTACCTTGCGTTTGCTGGTTGCCCTCAGAATATTATACAGAAATAAACAGCGAATAAATAAAAAAATTCAAACTGTTTTTCTTGAAGCCCAATTGCTTAATATCACGAGGTGGTTGAGGACAGTCCAGCAACCTGTCAGCATTCCCTGTGAGAGATGATGAGTTGATGAGGGTGTGACCACTGGGACTTGTAAATTATTGGAATCAGAATTGGCGTAAATCTGAAATGTTTAACGTATGAAACCCTAAGCATTTGCGATTTATTTTGATTCAAACTAATTGTTTGTGCACACAACATTGAGCTCAGCCAAAGTTCAATTTAGAATAAGACTTAATGGAAATCTAAAAAGTTTAACATTTGAAATAAACATTTGAGAACTCCATTAATACTGATTCCAACAAGACAAAATTTCTGACCTTGAGTCTAATTGACCATTTTTGTGAGGCCTCTTCATGACACAATTGATACCATTAAAGAGTGTGTACCTTATTAATTATGGAATGCCCAAAATGGTTATAATGATAAAACTGTGCAAAGAAAAGTCAAGAAATAAAGGGTTTAAAGGGATTCCTTTTCCCTTTATATGCACTCTTTTGAATAAATTTCATGCTAAAAGCTCAAAAGAGGTTTATTTTAGCTTTTATGGCGCTCAGGGTGCCCACTATTACAGGCTGAACTGGAGTGGAGCCTAATTGGGTGCTTCAGTAAAGAAGCAGCACTCTCTATTCTCTACTTCTTCATAATCTTTTTCTTCTTCCGCCTAAATTCGGTCGACTAACTCGTTTACACTATTGATTCTGCTCAAACTCAAAAAAAAATTCAGCTTCTTCTGAATTACGTTGCATCAGTACAGATTTTAGATTTTCTTTTTAGTTTTTGAGATATTTAATTTTGAATTTTTTTTGGGTCCTATTTAATCAAGCCATTTTGTGCTGATTCAGTAGCTTCAGCTATTTTCTGCCAGTTTTTTTACTCTGTCATACTTTTAGCCAGAAATGTCATCCGAACTGCAAAATGTTAAGCTTGTATAATTTTTTTCACTGTTCAAATTTTTCGTAACTTCAATAATTTTTTCATTATATTTTTTAAAAATAATTTTTGTTACAATACTTTCTGAGAACTTACAGTGTAGTGACACTATAGAGTGTAAGAGTGGCGAACAGCTGTAAAATCATCCGGAAGTCTTCTCTTAAACTTGCTCTAAGTCCCACAGTTTTCAGTCTAAATATATATTTTTATAAACAAGTTGTTGCAAAAGTTGTGCTGGTTAAGAAATGAAACTTTGCTAGCAATCGTGCAGATGCTTTTGGCACTATGAGCCAAAAAGCAATGGGAGCACCAACCGAAACTCCATTCACTCCTATATTAAATCAGACAAGAAAATTCCGAAAAATTCCGAAGCTGAAAAACTGCTTTATAACTTGCTTGTGTTCCCACATTTTTTACACTACACACACCATTTTGACATACTGATAACTAGAATTGTAGCCAAACTCAGATTCAAATTTGTAACCATTTATTGACTTTAACCATAACAACAACTTCGACAAAATTTCAGATAACATCAACCAAAAAAGAGCAAAAAAGAACAACAAAAGAAACAACAATGACAAGTTTAACAACAAAATAAACAACAAAGATCAACTCCAATCTCAATACCGAGTGTGACCGCCACGTGCCTGCAACAAAGCCATCACTTGTCTTGGCATGGACAGCACCATTCTACTAAGCTGTTGCTAGGAAATGGCCTGCCACTCCTGGAGAAGGGCTTCTTGGAGCTCCGCCCTCGTCCTGGGCGCTGGAGTGCATTGCCGAACCCGCCGATCCAACAGTCCCACACATGCTCATTGCACTTCATGTTAAGGCTGAAAGGTGGCCATTCCATGACTTGCACATCATTCTGGGGCAGGAGCTGCTTGGTCACATGTGCTGAGTGAGGTCATGCGTTATCTTGCAGGAACGTGACCTCAGGGTGGTCTGTGATGAAAGGCAGGACGTGCGATCTGATGACAAGGTCACAGTAGCAGGCTGCATTAAGATTTTCATTGATTATGACCAGGTCGGACCTTCAGCCTCATCGAATGGCACCCCAGACTATCTCCGAGCCTCTTCCAAAGCGATCTGTATCAGCAATGCAGGAGGCCGCGTATCTCTCACCACATCGTCTGTAGACCCTCTGTCTTCTATCATGTCGGTACAGACAAAATCTGGACTCATCACTGAAGACAACATTCGTCCAGAATTGGTTGAGGACTCGTTTCTGACCATATTCTTCAGCTCAGCGAAGCCTGGTAGCCCTGCACCATGCATCAAGCTGCATTCCAACACATACCCTGTGGGCTCTGATCCCTCGCTCTGCAAGACGGTGACTCACTGATCTTCTGCTGAAACTTGGTCTGTGGATTCCTAGGGTCTCCTGAGCCATCCTGGTTCAGATTTAAAACCAATTGGTGGACGAGGCGCATTTGATTGTCTTGGGCGGGAGTCGTGACCCTAGGCTGACCAGGTTGGGGTCGTTCATTGGTGCTTCCAGTTTCCTGGTAACGAGCCACAAGGTTAGAGATTGTGGGTTGGCTTACCCCAAAACGCTGGGCAATGCGATTTTGGGATGTTCTAGCCATCCTGAGCCCAATGGCTTGATCACATAGGGGTCTGGAAAGGCAAGGCATGACGCACGTAGTGTCTCTGAACAAATGCTCTCAGGTTCTGGCCTTAATGACCTAAAGGATTGTTTTAAGACATTTGACAGCATTGCAATTGGGATCAGTGAAGCCGGTCGAGGTTACATCACTAATTCCTCAAATCCTGCTCCACAGACACAAAAAAGGTCATAACCTCACGCAATGTTGTGTCTCGTTACTCAAAGACAACTGCATATCAATTATGTAATTATCTAATTAAAGTTCCCCTAACCCAGCTACACTATTTCTGTCTAGTCAGACTTATAAGTTTTTAAAGTCCATCAGTATATTTTGCTCAGCAGACTCTCCTCTTCAGTATGGTACCACTTTGTTGATTGGACTTACTATCTTTGAGA
Organism: Gymnothorax reevesii; assembly: GCA_029721435.1. Taxonomy (NCBI): domain Eukaryota; kingdom Metazoa; phylum Chordata; class Actinopteri; order Anguilliformes; family Muraenidae; genus Gymnothorax; species Gymnothorax reevesii. The sequence continues at coordinate 78,884,385 of CM056575.1, forward strand.
TAGAGGCAGTAGTATGCAAGAGAAGCCTTAGCTAAAATCTCTGTTGGAGTGACTCAGCAAAATTTTGGCATAGCGGTATTGCGGTTCGATTCTGCCCTCTGCTGGACTTTTTCCTGGCCTCAGCATTATCATTGTTTGGATTAAGATTAATACAACTATATGAGATTAATAGACAAATCTCATTCTTCTCCGTCAAACACAGTGGAAGAATTTTCAGGATCGTCGTTTGTGCAGTCGCTCAAACCAGCTCCAAGACAGCACATTTAGGGGAGCATAGACTGCTCTTTTTGCAGAGCATGTTCATGGGAACATGTTACTGTAAAAAATTGCAAAGCAGAAAAGAATTGCTCGAGCTCCTATTCCAGTATTGACAAGCAACTGTTCGCACTAGCTAATTATAAATACGATCGTACCCAGAGCAGGCAAAATATTGGAATCAAAATGACTATAACTGCCATCTTTTCTAAGCCAGCAGATGTAACTTTTCCATACTTGTTGAGTAGTTTAATAGTTAATAAATTGATAGCTAATGTTATGTCACCTGCAGTGATGGCAATTTCAACGCTCAAGTTCAACCAGTTTTGAACATGTTCTGTGCACTGTGCATGTTCATGAGCTAACAAGCCAATAATAGCACAGAAATAAATAGGGAGCCGTGAATAATATCACAACCTGTGTTAACGATATATTGCAGCTTGCTATTATTAGCTATTTAGCTAGCAAACACAGTGCACAGAAATGAACTGAGAGCAACAGCAGCTGCGGCAGTTTGCCAATGTGGCCTGCGATGTTTGCTCCGCCATAAAGCTAATTTCTCAGCACGCACTGCATCAACCTAGGTACGCACAGAGCCATAGAGAGAAATGCGCCAACCTCTTTGACTCCAATGGACCTTTTTTTTTAACCATTTTTTGAAGCAGAGTAGACGATGCAGCTGAAAATTCAGAATTCCTTAAACAATTACTTTCGGCTTTAAAGTCTCGTGTTTACATTTCAGCATTTTTTCAACATTTCTTCAGCAATTTCCTTTACCACTCAGTTTCCGAACACCTTCATTTATAAGCAAACCTCTTCAACTATTCTCGCTGAAGCAAGCACACAAATTTCTTCAGAAAATTTTGCCTTTTCTACTTTTGTAGTTTATACATACAGTCAAATGTATAATAGAGAGGCCTGTTTGTGCACAAATATTTGAGGTTTGATCTTTTCTTCATACTTGCTGTTGGCACTAAGTACTCTTCAAAGGGTTTTTTGAAGTTATGTAAAGTCCATGAGTGATGAAGCAAAAATAAAGTCTGAAGTAAAGTGAAGAATTTCTTTGACTTTATTTTTCAAAACCCAGGGGAAACCCTGACCACCTGGTGGTGAGTTAGATTAGATGGCGGGGAAGACAGCCAGACAGACTTGGGAAGCCTAAACGTGTCGTTAGGGTCGACTGGGAACGTCTGGTAGAGGACCCAGTGCAGAATATTTTCAACTCACACCTCTGGAAGAGCTTTTCCCATATTCCAGGGGAGGCTGGGGACATGGAGTCCCAGTGGACCCTGTTCAAAGTCTGCATCGCGGGAGCGGCTTCCGTGAACTGTGGCCTGAAGGTTGTCGGTGCTAGTTGTGGCGGCAACCCAAGAACCCGTTGGTGGACCCCAGTGATGAGGGAGGCCATCAAGCTGAAGAAGGTGGCCTTTCGGACATAGTTAGCCCAAAGGACCCCCATCTCAGCAGACCTGTACCAGCAGGCTAGAAGGACTGCAGCCGACGTAGTCAATGAAACAAAAACTCGGGTTTGGGAGGAGTTCGGAGAGCCTATGGACATTGGGCTTTGCGAAGTCAATCTCCTACAATGATGGAATTCTTGCCCATTTTGTGTGAATAGATAAATAACAAAATAGAAAGGGCCTAGTAGGTGTCTGAATTCCCTATTGCAGCATGAGGATTTTATATTTCTGCATAGGTATAAAGGTTCCAATTTTTCTTCATGTGCCATGCCTGATGATACGTGCATAGACTAAATGCCACGCCTACCCATTTTTTGCAGCTGGTGGAAAATAAAAGTTGTATTCTTCCTCAAATATTACACACAACGGGCAGAGGGGTGAACATGACTTGCCAGAACTACGTCCAAACAGAAGTGCAACTTCTTTCTAATTTCACCCGAAGGTGCCGACACACAGAATAATATGTCCATGTTTGATGGAAATAATATAATGTTTCATGATTGTATAGAGTTTAACCGTTCAATCATGTAGCATTACTTGTTGACAGGCTACATTTGGAATTGATAATAATGTAACTAGACTGTGGAGCCTGTGTGCCATTTCTCAGAGGCAACTGCACCTTATTAGCTACGCGGCTAAATTAATTCAAAATATTCAATGCTCTTTGTGATTATTGTCAATTATTGTCCCTTATGTTGAAGCCCTTTTTAAGTTGATTAATGTTGTGGTCAAAGGAGAATTCCAGTGTGAAATTGGCTTGGGGTGTGTTGAAACATGATAATGAGTACTAACTTTTTTCAAATACCCCACCTCCATACGCACACAGCATTTCGAAATAAATGGCTTTTTAGCCGAAGCTCCCAACAGGCTTACAATGGTAGCTCCCCCCTGACATTTAAAACGAGGCTCCAACAACTTCGAAAATGCACAGGTTGTTGTTTATTAAAAAAGACTATTTATGCAAACAGTACCTGTAGTTTCTATTCGCCTCCATATTGAAAGTAACAGTAAATCGATTGACGAGCACGAACAAATAGATTGCCGTCTGTTCCCGTATCCTTCATATTCGTTCGTGCTCGTCAATCGACTTATTGTCACTTTCAAGATGGAGGCGACTGGAAACTACCTTGAGGTGCTGTTTGCTTAAATAGTCTTTTTTAATAAACTACCTGTGCATTTCTCAGTGCCTCGTTTAAAATTTCAGGGCCGGTGGAATTCTACCGATGAAGCGTGGAGCGTGGACAGACAACATGAGTAAGCACAAAAATGCAGCTTTGAAATTATCATTTTATTTATTGAAGGTAAAGAGGTATTCAAAATGCCAATATCACTCCTGTGAAAAACTATCGCTCATCAAACATAATAACAGTGCCACCCAGTTATACATTGCAGAGGAACTATAACTATATTCAGCCCACTCTTCTTTGCAGAATTGTTTCAATTCTGCCTCATTGAAGGGTTTTCAAGCATGTACTGCCTTTTAAAGGCAATGCCACAACATGTTAATCACATTCAAGTTACAACTTTCACTGGGCCACTCCAGAACATTCATTTTGTTTCTTTTGAACCTTTCAAAGGTTGAGTTGCCGATGTGCTTTGGATCATTGTCCTGCCACATAACTGAACAGCACTTGAGCTTAAAATCACAAACTGAGGGCTGGACATTCTCCTTCACAATTTTCTGGTAGAGAGAAAAATTCATGTTTACATAAATTTTGGCTGGTCATCCAGGTGCAGATCAAGTTTGGCAAGTTTTCCAGCAACATGCTTTGCTTCATCAATTCATTGGAACTTATTACTTTTTGAAGATCCTTTACAATGTTCATATATGAATAGCATTCTTTCTAAATTTCAGAATTGCATATTCATCTGCATGTTCTATATCCATTTATATCAGCCAGAAATATAGTTCTTTTTATACAGTACCGTGAAAAAGCATTTGCCCCCTTCCTGATTTTGTAATGGCTGGTGAAAGTGGAGTTACAGATGCCGTGGCAGGCGAAGCTGCACCTAGTATGGAGCCGGCGCAGCTGAAAATGATAGCGCAAAAATTAGAAGGGAAAGGAGCTTGCACTTCTGAATACACAAAAGACTTAAGTGCCAGAAACGAAGCGAGCAACCTGAAAGGAAAAGAACTCTAAATAAAAGAGAAACAAGGCACTAGATTATTGTGCCAAATAACCAAAAGAAGCAAAGCTTCCCAGGAACAAAGATAATATATATATAGGCAAACTCTGACTTAAGAATTCTCGAGCGAAAGCGAGCAACATAACATCAGACACTCCAACGAAGGAGGCGTGGCGACCTCCGGCTTAAATAGACTCCAGGGAGGGACCGCCCGGGAATAATCAGCCAGCTGGGTAAAAAATCCAATGGGGAAAGAAAACGATGTCGTCAGGGACGAGTGAAACAAATGAACCAAAAAGCATGACAGATTTCTTTTCTTTTCTTGCATATTTGTCACACGTTTCCGATCAGCAAACAAATTATTATTATTATTAAATTATATTAGATGAAGATAACCCGAGTAAATACAAAATGCAGTTTTTAAATGATGATTTCATTTATTAAGGAGAAAAAGCTCTCCAAAATTATATGGCTCTCTGTGAAAAAGTAATTGCCCCCAAAACCTAATGACTGGTTGCGCCACCCTCGGAGACAACAACTGCAATCAAACATTTGCGATAACTGGCAATGAGTCATTCACATCACTGTGGAAGAATCTTGGCCCACTTTTCTTTGCTGAATTGTTTAAATTCAGGCACATTTCTTGAGCATGAACAGCCTGTTTAAGGTCATGCTACAGCATCTCAATCGGATTTAAGTCCGGACTTTGACCAGCCACTCCAAAACCTTATTTTGTTTTCTTTAAGCCATTCAGAGGTGGACTTGTTGGCGTGTTTCGGATCATTGTCCCGCTGCATAACCCAAGTTCGCTTGAGCTTGAGGTCACAAACTGATGGTGGGACATTCTCCTTCAGGATTTTCCGGTAGAGAGCAGAATTCATGGTTCCATCAATTACAGCAAGTTGTCCAGGTCCTGAAGCAGCAAAGCAGCCCCAGACCATCACACTACCAACTCCATGTTTAACTGTTGGAATGTTGTTCTTTTTATAAAATGCTGTGTTAGTTTTACGCCAGGTGTAATGGGATGCACACCTTCCAAAAAGTTCAACTTTTGTCTCGTCAGTCCACAGAATATTTTCTCAAAAGTCTTAGAGATCATCAAGATGTATTTTGACAAATGTGAGACGAGCCATTGCGTTCTTTTTAGTCAGCAGCGGTTTTCGCCTTCAAACTCTTCCATGGATGCCATTTTTGCCCAGTCTCTTTCTTATCATTAAATCATGAACACTGACTTTAATTGAGGCAAGTAAGGCCTGCAGTTCTTTAGCTGTCATATTGGGTCTTTTTATGACCTCCTGAATGAGTCGTTGATGTACTCGTGGAATAATTTTGGTAGGTCGACCACTCCTGGGAAGGTTCACCACTCTTCCAAGTTTTATCCATTTTTTGGATAATGGCTCTCACCATGATTCGCTTGAGTCCCAAAGCCTTAGAAATGGCTTTGTAACTCTTTCCAGACTGAAAGATGTCAATGATTTTGTTTCTCATCTGTTCTTGAATTTCTTTAGTTCGTGGCATGATGCGTTGCTTTTTGAGATCCTTTAGCCTACTTCACTTTATCACACAGGTTCTGTTTAAGTGATTTCTTGATTCAACAGGTCTGCCAGTAATCAGCCCTGAGTGTGGCTTGTGAAATTGAACTCAAAAAATGTGATCAATCACAGTAAATTCATAATTTAACAAGGGGAGCCAATTAGTTTTTCATATGGCCAAGTAGGTTTGGATAGCTTTTTTCCCTTCATCAATGAAATCATAATTTAAAAACTGTATATTGTATTTACATGGGTTCTCTTTGTCTCATATTAAAATTTGTTTGATGATGTGAAACATTTAAATATGACAAATATGAAAAAAAAGAAATTAGGAAAGGAGCAAATACTTTTTCACAGCACTGTATGCAAACTAGAGGCTACCGAAATATGGCTCCTCAGAAGACTCTTATGGATATCATGGACGGATAAGATCTGGAACGAAGAAGTGCTCAGGAAAGCAAAAACCAACCGAACCCGCATCAGAACCATCAGAGAGAAACAACTAAAGTTTTTTGGCCATATTAACCGCAAAGGAAACCTGAAACACCTTATTTTGACTGGAAAAATTGGAGGAAAAAGAGGGAGGCAACGTATGACATACATTGAAACATTGAGATGTGCATCCCAAAAAAACTCCTGTACTGAGCTCTTTCACCTAACTGTTTACAGAGGGGTTTGGAGGACCATGGTAGCCGATGTAGCAGACGTGGCAACTGAATGAATGTATGCATCAATGAATAACTCAATGAAAGCTTTGTTTTTTGTCCTTAAAATGTCTAAATAACTGGATAAAATGGTTATCCTGGATATGATTTTAACCCCTTAAGCCCTGAGCCTCTTTTTTGAAAATGGCAATGGCATGAAATGAGTATATCTCTGCGACTGCCTGGTCTATTTGAATAACCTTGGTATCGTAATAAAGGTAAAACCATTTGGGATTTCATACCTGGTGTAAAAATCACTATATATGTCACTGGGTCAGAGTAAATGGAGGTGGAACACAGTGTAAATGAAAGATCTCATTTTGCACCTAACGAAGTTTTACTTCAATTTGTGAAGTTGCAGCCTAAAACCTCTAAAAAATTACAGCACAGAATGTTATTATTATCTGTGCCAAAGTTTATTCTGTTCAGGTCAATCAGAGCAAAATGAGAGAGGAATGTGTAGGTGGCTTCTCTGTTTTGGCAATTTAGGTACCTTGTGTTCCATTTCAGATTTCTCAGATACTAAGCTGTAAAACCCATAAAATTTCACTTATATATCACTACAGGCATCCATTCCATCCAAATACAACATTTTTTAATTTTTAGAATAAAAAAAATATATTATTATTTCTGCCAGTTTTGTTGCCTATACAATTTCCCATTCAAAGATAATACATACAATGAAAATTAAGTTTGACTCCACTGGAGCATATTTATTAAAAAACAAAACAAATAAGTAAAATGATAAATACAAAGGCAATGTGAAAATATGTTAAAGAAAAGTAAGAATAACAAAAACCCCAGCGATTATTTGTAGAAGGCAACTGCGATTATTTCCAAAAAAAAAAATTTTTTTTATTTAAAAAAGGTACCCTGATCAGGAATCGTACCTTCACAATTTCCTTTCAGCAGCGCGGCATTTTAACAACAACAACAACAGTCTGTGGTCAAATTACCCTTTCAACGAATGGGTAAGGAAAATCCTTGTATTTTCCTCGTATTTTCATTGTATTATCCTTGTATTTTGTATTGGGATTTAGATGTCTGGTTCTGTTCATGTTTTGTCATAGTTTAGTTTAGGCCATGTATTTGTTTTTGCCATTTCTTGTATTCTTGCCATTATCCACCTTGCTGTTATTATTCCGGTCCATGTTTTTGCTTTTGCCATGCATTGCACTTTGTCTCCCCCTGTCTGGTCTCGTCATGTGATTGCTCACTGTATTTACCCCAGTATTGTGTGCCACACTTTCTGGTGATTTTTTTTGTTTCTGGGATTTCAACCATTCCTTCCTATCTCATTTACTTCCTTCACCTTGCTTATCTATATTACTAACCAAAACTAACAGTTTGTTGTTTTTGCTAAAGTTACTAACCTAGACTAACATTGTACATAATACTAACTTACTAACGAGCACTAGGGATTGTATAGCTGCACCTTACTAATTGATTAACAAGCTCTCAGCATTCGCCCTGTTCTAGTCTCCGCCTCTTGCCTTCACTTAATCTTTGCTGCGTTTCAGCGGATCCTCCGCACCTGCTCTTTCTGTCCTTTCTCTCATTATCTGAGCACATGTGAAATCCTTAACCAAAGCTCTGTGTTTTGTCAATTGGCTGTCTCGTCATCCCTGTCCACGTTTTGGCTTTCACTATTTCATGTGATTAGGTTCTCCCTCATGTTTGCTCCTTTGTATTTAGTCTGATTCTCTACCACTGATTTCTGTATAGCATGTGACCTCTCTTATGTGTATTTTAGAAGTCTTCTCACCACAGTTTCTTGTCAGAACATTTGTCTTAGTTTGCCTGTGCCACGCTTGTCTTCGCCTCGTACTCGTACTCTTTGTGATACTATTCTGACTGGACCGTCCCTGATTACGATTTTTGGCTCTGTTTTGGATTTCTGTCTGCATCTGTTTTTGGAACCCTTTTCTGTCTGATCACGAGTACTGTGATTGCTGCTCTGATTTTTGACTCGGATTCTGCCCAACTGGATTGTGATTTTTGGATTGTGGACTTTGTACATTTGCCTTCAGCCCTGTGGGGGGTTTCCCCCTTTGCTTTATAAATTCCTATCTACTGCATTGCTTGGTTATCGCGTCTGGTTCCTGAGCATATCATCCCATTTTTTTGTTTTCTGTAAATCTGTAAATATGGCAATATCCAGATCACTCACCGTCTTGACGGTTCACCATTCATAAAATAGCTCTATTTCCTTCACTCCAGACTGCCAGGGCGGTGCTGAAAGCACTTGTGGAAAAATCCTTGCATCCGCGCTTCATCAACAATCGTATTGAAAAATTGTCATCTCATGACATCTGACGTGACCACCCTATATATAGGCACCATCCACGTCATATCGGTCTTGTCTTCATTCTATCCCTCACGGAATCGTAGATTCTTCATACCTACTGTGCAGCTCGTGAGCTAAAGAGCTCTTCAGCGGGAATCCACAGGACTCTCAATTCCACACAAGCTGTTGGTTGTGAAGCTGCAAAAGTAAGAGATTATAACTGAGCTGTTCCAAACCTTGGCTGCCAAGGTCGGGGATAAGGTACCGAGCACGATTGAATGCCATTCAGTTAGTTGCCATCAGCTAGCTCGGTTTTTTTTTATCCATTTGTAGTTAGACAGAAAAAAAAAACAAAAAAAATAACGAAACAGTTCAGCTATGATTTCCAGAAGTTGTTCGCCAGTTTCAGTCAATTCTGTCCTTGCTTAACTTTGGTTGCCAGGCTAACAGGTGCCATCTGTGCTTGAGTAGCCCAGTCGGTTCAGTAGCTCCTATGTAAAAAAATTGACCTTAACTTCTGGTCACCAGAAGTTCGGTCTGTCTCACTTAAGTCCTTGCTTGGTTGCCAAGCTAGCAGTGCCTGATTAGTAGCCTTATTGTGTGAATAAGCTAGACACTAAAATGGACACGGCCAAGTGCAGTACATGCCCCAACCTAATGGCAGGTGGGGTTGGAGCAACCGGCTGACAGTCTTTTACTCAGTGACACTGAGCCAGCCCAGCGCACGCGCAAACAATTTCCTGATCTGGCTGAGAAGCGAAAAAAGTCAAAGTCCCCCAATCTGGAACAACAAGTCGCACAACTCTCCTGTATAGTGGAGAAACTCCTGCCCCTCCTGGCAAGGACATCCCCTGTGGCGGGGACACATGTAAGTTTGGCAAATGGACAAACAGCATCCCCCTCTCCACAACGGCTCAGGCCTGGTCTTCCAGGTACACAGCTATCTACGGGGAAGCTGGACGATGTAATGTCAGTGGCTGCCTCTGACACCTTGTTCAATCAAACCTCCACCTCAGTAGAATGCCAGAGCGATGTTGCTTCAGACATGGGGCCCCCAGACTCTCAGTGACACTCACTCTGGACAGTCTAAGGAGTCCATCTCAGTGGTGGATTCTGTGGAGACCTCACTTAAGACCATGCTTGCCTGTATACAGCTAGACACTCCGGCGCCACCAGTTGGCTCACAGAACATGTTTCTTCGCCATGCTCAGCGCTCCACTTTGGTCATTCCGCAGTGTCACGACTTTACTTCAATGGCAGCATCGGCATTAGAGGAGGCCTCGAAATTTATGTGCCCAGACCGAATGTCTCGCACGCTTGCGGCAATGCAAGACCCAGAGAAGGTCGACCTAAGTAACATGCCGGCTGTTGAGTCAAGTGTTGCCTCTCTCATTGTGTCTCAGGACGAGGCACTTTGCAAGCAGGTGCGTTGCCCTAACATTGAATTGCGCCGCACAGACGAGCTACCCTCCCGTGCGTATAATTTTACTGCCCTTTTTAGCAGTGTTGCTAACTCACTGGCACACACACTAGTAATGCTGCACTCTTCAGTTGCCTTTTAGTCAACTGACGCACTAGTGGCTGAGGCATCAGAGCTGGCATTCCAAGCTATGGGCATAATTGCCAATCAGTGTGGTACCACCTTGGGTACACTGATTCAAGCCCGACGGCAGGTGTGGCTCTCTCAGTCTCCCCTTCCTGAATCATCCAGGAATGCCTTGAGACATCTCCTGGTGACACCCGGACAGGTGTTCGGGCCTGCGGCACAAGAGGCACTTGACCGATGTGTCTGTGACAGGATCACGTTCCTGCTATGTTGGGGTGGTGCCTAGCTTTAGGCCACCTCCTTCTAATCTGTCTGCTTCACATTTAAGAAACGCAGCTTCTAGGGCGTTTCAAAGGACAGACTAATGTAGATGGGAGCGTTGACGGGTCAGGGTCGGCGGCTGGGGTTTTCACCAGCAGGCATTTAGCCCGTTGGTGTCTCAAAATCCAACCAATGGCTATTCAAAGCCCTTTCAGAGGGGTATCGCCTGCAGTTTCGCTGCCAGCACCCAATGCACTCTGGGCTGAGGCACACTGTCATCAGGAACCTCGAACAAGCACAGTCCGCTCGCACCCGCATTTTAGGAACATACCAGGGAATATATAATTAGTTGTTAAATGCGCATCTTTTCCCATTTTTTACGTGAACCTCCCACCTCAACCTCGACCCTCCCATGAATGCATATGCATGAGTTAGAAAACCGCATTTAGCCATTCTGCTCTTCACAAGAAGGCAGATTGCACTTTCAGTCTTGAACGGTGTGTTTATACAGACCACGCAATGATTTTATGCGCACATTGCGAGGAGATTGTTTAAAACAGGTGCTAACTTGTTAGTACATCAGCCCCTTAGTGTATAAGCACAGAGTCCCTTGGCACATTTATAATTTTGTCTTTTTTATCTTTGCAGTTGCATTAATGAGATGGAACAAGGATGCAACTGAGAGGGGGATCAGACAACATGCTGCAGAGCACCTCAAGCATGCATCTGGGAGGGAAACTCAGCCAGTCTAAACACCATATTTTGGAGGTCTCTGACCCGGCTGCATTTTCACCTGGCCTTGTCTCAGACAAGAAGGACTCTCAATTTTTTATTTTTTAAGAGGCGACGGGATTTCACTTTGATCTCTGTCATATCCGTGCCTGGCAGCCCAGCAACCATGCCCGCAACTCCAAGTCTCCACTTCCTCGTTCCAACTCCCCTGAGTTTTAATTGCCTTCACCCAGCCCATTTAAGCTCCCTGTTCTGTCCAGGTGTCACCGGGTGTCGTCAGTAGAACTCTTGTGTTCCTAGCTCCTACGTTTCCCACTCTTATTATTTCTCTCGTCTCAAGATCACCTGTGTCCCTAGCTTCTACGTTTCCCGGTCCTGTTTACTCCAGTGTTAAATCCTTGATCCGATCATTTGTAAAGCATTTATTCTATGATACTTAGTGGATTTTTGTACTTTGGCTTTGTGCTGATTTTGTTCAGTTGACACTTTGTTCTTAGTTTCTTTGTTACTTTGGGGTTTTGATTGTTATTTTGGGTTTTTGTTTTCATTCCCAGTGTTTATTTAATTATGTTGTAATGTGGTTTTCATTCAAACATATTTTCAAATCATGAGGTTCCCCCATCCTCAAGCAATTGGAGAGAGACAGATTCTTCAGACAAGTAGGCTTTATTGTGGCATGTTGATAAATATAAAGCTGAGTTCTTCTTGCACAAAAGGAACTTTATATTTATCAACAGGCTACAATAAAGCCTAATTGTCTGAAAAATCTGTCTCAGTCCAATTGCTTGAGGATGGGGGAACCTCATGATATGAAAGTATGTTTGAATGAAAACCACAACAGTAACTCTCCCGCATTGCTTCTATATTCTGAGAATTACACTGTATTGCTAGCAATGTGCTGTACATTTGTCCACTATTGTGAAATTAAATATCCTACTCCGTGCACTAACTTCCTGTTCCACGTTCCCCTGAGTGTCCCTTGACAATCTCTTTGAAACTCTGAAGCCCGCTTGGCCAAAAGGCCCCAAGGAGCTTATGCTATGCTTGGGGTCTTTAGTGGTGGTCTGTTGTGCGTGCGTCCGTGTATGCGTAAACTTTTGGCTTGTTTGCACTCTAGTCTTCAGTTTTTCACCGGTCCTTCTCATATTTCAAGTGTATTGCCTCATTCAATTGAGCTATGCCAGCGCGTCAGGGTTCACAGTATATAACACCAAATATACTTTCACCTTGAACCAATGTTTTGTACTGGCTAGAAATCTGCTTTCCTCATATGTATTGCTTCTGAACCTATACATGGGGAAATTTAGCTGAAAAATATAATCTTTTTATCCCCCTGTTTCGAATAGAACATGAGATTGGCATTTATCATGTTATTGCATTGAACCCTTCTCCTCTGCCCAGAAAAAATACTCTTAGATTTAAAGACAACTAGAATCCCTGGTATAATGTCAGCTTTTGAATGGAGGAGAACACTGTCAAGTACAAGTACAAGCATTTGCCTCAATATGGCTGCTTATCCAAGCAAAGTAGTTGAATGTATTGTGATGCTCAATGCGGGAGTTAAGAGTTGGAATAATATATGAAACAAACTTTAAAATCACATTTAGATTTAACATTTAGGTTTAACTTTTAACATTTACAATTAACGTTTAGATTTAACAGTTTTAGAAGAAAAGTAAATGTGACAAAGTTCACTAATATAGCTGTAATTCCAGTAAAAAAAAAAAAACTATTCTGATAGCTCCATCAATGGCTGGGCTATTAAAATTAGATTAAAGTAGATTATATTTTTTTCACTCCAAATGGTGAATTTCATGTGCATCGCAAGTGAACAGGCATTTAAAAGTAGTGTCTCTATGCTTGTGCAAATACTCCTGTAAAAACCCAAGGGCAACATCTGGATTCAAGCAGTCTGGATGAGCATTCCATGTCTGGTCCTTCATGTATGTCATGTATGCTGTCAACAAGCCAGGGGACACAATGTCAGCAGTGTTTGGAGCCAAAGCCTCGCTGATTTTTGAGGGCTGATCAGGAAGAAAAAAAATGACTGTAACAATTAGGATCTCATCATAGCATCATTTGTCAATTATCAACCTCTCTCCAGTCAACGTCCTTTTGCTCATGTCATGTTTGAACCCTTCACAGTTCAGAATGCATGTCCACTTTTGCCATCAATCAAATCATCTCTCATTCCCTTGAAAATTCAGCCAAAACATTTGTGCTACTCAAATATAACTCATATCACCAAAGTTTGTTCTGCTGTACGTGGTGTCTAATAATCATGGCCACTCAAGCAAAGTCAAATGATATTGCATTTGAGATTCAGAAGCAATTCGGAGGGGAATTCTTTCAAACACAGACAAAAGGAAATGAAGCCTTGGGTCAGATGTGGCAATTATTCAAACTCTAGGGTAGATGTAGGGTGGGAGACATCATAATTGAATGCATAATGCATCTCTCTGCCTTCATTCTGGTGTCAGTGTATGTTTTCAGGTCACGACCTATAGTAAGGGGGTGGTCCTTGGTGCCAATGTGACCAGTAAGGTTCCATTATAGTGATTGGCACCTGATCCCTTTGAGAAGGAGCCGGTAGGCCTGTCCCTGCTGGCTGGCAGCTGATTACTTATATCAATGGGAATGCCACCTGACATTGCTGAGACTCTTTTCTCTCTTCCTCAGATTGCCTTTCATCTCACCCCATAATAGGTGGACATGCGCACTTTTGAGAAAGGCTGGCGGCAACAGGTAACCGAAATGGTCCAAGCATGCAGAGTGACAGAGGGAAAATTACATGTCAAGACGTTCATTTTTATTTTTGCATATTCTAGAGATGCTTTTGATGGAGAGGCTGTGTCCTGCAGAGCAACTCATCGTTAATGGTGTTTGAATGAAACGTCAGTAAAGCGCTGGGCCTATCATTTTGGAGTCGGGAGCTGTCCATTGTTTATCTACTATAAAGAGCCTGTCCTGTGATAATGATGGTTTCTCAGACCACTTAGATGGATAGAAATAGCTTATTGGGACAAAGGACTGCTGTATTCCATTTGGGTTTTCACAGTGACATGTGACTGCTGCAGTAAACATTTATTTTTCCAGGGAACTGGTGAGTTTTTTTTTCAATCTATCTGGCAGATACTGGTTAGGTTTTGTCCTGTTCCAGGGTGCAGAAAGCAATGGCCCAAGTTACTGCAAGTTGCCATTTCTCCTAAATGACATAATTATACACTTTGGTTGCAATAAAAGGAGCAGTGCTTTTATGTCCCTGTGTTTTTTCTTCAGCAGCTGAACTTCAGAAATGCTGGATCAGTCATTTCAAAAAATGCTGAGTCTGAGTGTTTTCAAAAACATTTTTGAAAGAAATTATAGAAAAGAAGACCATACAAAACATCAATACACTCATATTTCTGTTGTATGATTATAGCTTAAGTTAAACTTAAAGGTTGTGAAACCCTATTATGAAAAACATGCATACAGCGCCCTCCATAATTATTGGCACCCGTGGTTAAGATGCGTAAAAAGCCTTAAAATAAATTCTATTTTTATTGCAGAAACATACTCTCACACTGAAAATTGTGGAAAAATGTAACCTTCCACTCAAGTGAATTTTAAGGGGAAAAAAATCCCTGACTAAGAAATAATTGTTTTTCATAAAATCACTTGTTACACAATTATTGGCACCCCTAAGAATTCCTAGGAAATAAATGTAATTGAAGTATTTCTGTCATTTCTACAGTAGTTTACAAAGTTTATCAGAGTATCTAAGAACATTTAATTAGTAATTAATCACTTCCTGTGACCCCGGGGTATAAATATGACGTGACAGAGAGGCCATTTCTCTTATCCACGCTGCAACATGGGAAAGACAAAGGAACACACTATTCAAGTAAGGCAGATGTGTGTCGACCTTCACAAGTCAGACAAGGGGTACAAGAAAATAGCCACTCACCTGCACCTGCCCATATCTATTGTCAGAGGAATCATTAAGAAGTTTAAAACAACTGGAACAGTGGTAAACAAGCCTGGATGAGGACACAAGGTTATTTTGCCACCACGCCCAGTGAGGAGGATGGTAAGAGAAATAAAAAGTTCTCCAAAGCTCACTGATAAAGAATTGCAACAAATGGTAGCATCTCGGGGTCACAAAGTCACCAAAACCATCAGGCGCTATCTACATGCCAACAAGCTGTTTGGGAGGCATGCACAGAAAAAATCTTTTCTCACTCACAATCATAAACGCAAACATCTGGAGTTCGCTAAGCATTACTGGGACTTCAATTGGGACTGTGTGCTTTGGTCAGATGAGACCAAGATAGAGCTTTTTGGCAACAAACACTCTAAGTGAGTCTGGAGGAACACAAAAGATGAGTGTGCAGAAAAGCCCCTCATGCCCACTGTGAAGTATGGGGAAGGATCGGTGATGCTGTGGGCCTGTTTCTCTTCCAGAGGCCGTGGGAACCTTGTTAGGGTGCATGGCATCATGAAGGCGTTGAAATACAAGGACATTTTAAATCAAAATCTGGTGGCCCCTGCCTGAAAGCTGAAGATGGGTCGACACTGGGTCTTTCAGCAAGAAAATGACCCTAAACATGAGGCCAAATCTACACAGAAACGGTTCACCAGACACTGAATCAAGCTCCTCCTATGGCCATCTCAGTCCCCAGACCTCAACCCAATTGAAAACCTGTGGAGTGAGCTGAAGAGGAGAGTGCAGAGGAGAGGACTCAGGGCGCCGGATGATTTAGAGAGATTGTGCAAAGAGGAATGGTCGAAAATCGATCTGTCTGTATTCTCCCATCTTGTGAAACATTGTAGGAGAAGATAAGGTGCTGTCTTGTTGGCAAAAGGGGGTTGTACAAAGTATTCACATCAGGGGTGCTGATAATTGTGGCACACATGATTTGATGTAAAATAATTATTTCTTAATGTGGGATTTTTTTCCCACAGAATAAATGCACTTGAATTAAATGTTGGATTTTCCTCTTTTTTCATTGTGGTCCTATATTATTTGGAAAAAAACTGAATTTATCAGCAGGAAAAGAACACATCTTAAGCAGGGGTGCCAATAATTATGGAAGGCAGTGTATGTAATACGGTCATCCTTCAGCCAAGCAATCCAGGGACTGAAATTTGAAACCCTTCCGTTATTTGGATAGATCTCCTACTAGGTTGTACTGGCTGGTAAAATTGAAATGCCAAGTGCAGCGGCCAGAAAGGGTTATTCTGACTCGCCCAAAGGATGTGAGGATGTGGCTATGTTCCCATAGCCAAGAGTGTCCTAAAACGACAGGGAAAACAGGAGAACTGATCATAAAAAACCGGACCTCCTCAGAATGACCACCAAAAAGGACAAACATAGTCAATGATTCAGAGACCTCAGTTGTAAATCCAGTTCCCAGCGGGCGACCGTCCAAAGTTCTTACAGTGCGTGAATGTAAAAGAGGGCGGATGGGAATGTCTCCTAGCCCACTCCTCACCCATAAAACAGTTCACCTTGCCAGAGTCCAAAAAAGCCTCGATAAATATTCTCTGTCTCCCCACAGTCAATTCTACAGGAATTAAAGTTCGGAAGGGCTACGTACCGCTAGAGGGACTTCCCGTTTCCCTGAAGCTCAAGGCAGCATGGACGGATATGTCCAGGTTTGTTACAATTATAGCAGATTATATGTCTGCGAATGGGCTTACGAGCCCAGGTCTCATATGAGCCATCAACCTGCATTGGCACGCCAGGAGTGGAAATTTCAGTGGGCAGAATTGGAGCTGTATGCACACTGCGAGGAGGATTAACCCCATTGTCAGCAAGAGCCAATGCAGTATGTTTCTCTCTGTTACATTCGCAGATACGTTTATCAATTCGCACCGCAGTACAAACCAACAAATTCAGAGAAACACAAGGCTCCAATGTGGCCAGAGCATCCTTAACGTCCTCAGCCAAAGCGTGAACAAAAACTGTCATAAGATGTGCTTTCTGGCCAGCCTGTCTCTGTCGCTGTGGTGAGACGTGTGAGTGTGTGTGCATGCCAGGAAGACAGCACCGTAGTCACATAAATGATGTCATTAGCCAGCGTGTTTGGTTGTTGTTAGCGGTGCCTATGCTATGAACACATGCACAGTTGAAAGTATTAATAAATACGCAGTTTTTGAGTTTATCTACGCGTTTTATTAACTTGACAGTCACCAAGGAGCGAAATGAGATTGAAACCTGTGCCACTTTCAGAGCCCTGCCTCAGATGCATTTAACGAGTAGCCGCGTCCTGACCACAAACATCCTGATCAAATACCGATACCATTTCTGTAACGAGAGTCTCCACTGTATTCACGACCAATGAATTAGTTTGAATAAGTGGCCCGACCCAAGTGAGTGCTGTGTCAGTTAACAGAAATGAAATAAATGAAACCCGAGACCCTTCATTCACAAACCGTGAAGGCTGTGCTTTAAAAAATATTTCACATTGGGCAATAAAATCTTTACATCTTCCTGCCTTGCCTCCATATCTTGGGGATACTGGAGTTTTAGCTCTTGGGGAAGGTGTACGGATTGTGCTTGTGCAACATTCTGTGTGATCTGAGTGGACTAGGCTCTAATATTTTCAGCAAGACTTAACAGAAAGTTTTCCTGTTTCTGCATGGTATTTTCCTGAAGGCAGACTCTCTCTGCTAACTCTGCCTGCTGATTTTTCATGCTAGAAAGACGCTTGCCATACCCAGAGAGAACTGCTTGTTAATTAGTCACAACTTTCTCTAACGCAGCCGCCGTGGATGACTCCATGCTAGCTAGAGTGTTCTGTAATGGCTGGTAAAATTGGGAGGCTAAGTGCAGCAGCCAGAGAGAGACCGAACAGTACGGACACAATACAAACACAGAATTAAACAGATCCCCAGAAAGTACTCACGCTTCCAAAGGACGTATAATAGTCAGAAAAAACCAAAGCAACGTGAGAGAGAACAAAAGTAGGAAAGGGAAAATTCTTAAAGCGGAAGGAACTCCAATAATAACTGGAAGATATAAAGTCACAAATCCTGACTAGAGATATCTTCGGCCATAGTGCTTTGCTACAAACAGACACTCTCGCAAAGGAGGCGTGGTGGACTTCCAGCTTATATGCAGTCCGGGGAGGCGCCACCCCAGTTCAATCATCCAGCTGGGAAAAGAATCGGATTGAAAAGGAATTAGATCTCGTCCCGGGACAAGAGCCACAAAGTCCAAAACACACGCATACCTCACAAACCATGACATAGGTGGGCACGTGCCTCAGCAGGCCGTTTTGAATTGGCTTCCATTATGACATTAAGACAGGAGTCTCAGGCTAATTCCCACCCAAATGCCCATCTCCATGCCCACCCCCGCTGTGAATAACCATAGCTGCAGAAATCAGCACAAATGTCTACATTTTCTTCCAACACCATAATATACAGAGAAACAGTGGTTAGATTTTATTTTCAATGACAAAGGTCGAGCTGCAGTTGTTGCTAATATGTAGGTCTGTGCACACTACTTCACCTCAAACTGCTTGAGCAAAGAGGTTCAGTACAACACCATCTTAGCCTAAAAACTGACCCTAAAAGATTAATTTGTTCTGACGATCCATTACAAAACAGAAAGTGTGCATTCAGTCAGTGTCACTATTTTGTGATTATATTTACTTCACTTGTAGTTAATATAAAGTGAAGTAAAGTGTGCAGGAGCGGACTGGCCATCTGTGAGGTATCATTCAGGAACCAAACGTGAGACCCTAAAGATCCAGTAAAAAGGTGTTTTATTGAACCTAGGCAGTGAACCCCGCAGGGCAGAAGGCAACGGTACAGAGTCCACAATGCAAAATCAGAATCCCATGGACGTAATCCAGATTGCACACAGGGCAGCAAACACAACCCAGGGTCGGGCAAAGCAGGTTCGATACACAGGCACAGGAATATCAGAGGTAAATCCAAAGCCAAAATCCAGTAGACGTACTCTGGTTCGTAAACAGGGCACCAAGGACAAAACTCATGGTCGGGCAAAGCAGGTACGGTACACGGGCACAGGAATATCAAATGTAAAGCCAAAATCAGAATCCAGGACATTCCAGTCAGAAGTATAACACTAAGAGTACAACGCATCAACAATCGCAGCACAGAGAAAATGTTTCGACAAGCGGTGGTAGTGAAATGATTGTTTAAACACACATTGGGGAAGTCACATGCTATGATAGGGAACAGGTGAGCTTGATCAGACTAATTAACAAAGGAATGAACAAGAGGAAGTTCCTAACCACATGAAATTGGCGAAAGCCAAAACGCGGACAGGGATTACACAGACATCCTATGACAAACCAACGGCTCAGGTTAGGGAGTTCTAAATTGCACAGAGTGAGAGGCAGAACAGTGATTAACAAGGTGCAGAGAATCCGCTGAAGCACAGCAAAGTAAATTCAGTGAAGGCAAGAGGCGGAGTCAAGAGCAGAGCGAGTGCTGAGAGCTCGTTTGTCAATTAGTAATGTGGAGCTATACAATCCCTAGTGCTTGTTAGTAAGTTAGTATTATAAAAAATGTTAGTTAGTGTTAGTAATTTATCAAAAACAATAAACTGCTATTAATAATAAACATGGACAGGCAACAACAGAATCATAACGCCATCGGGAATACCAGGAGTTTTCCCAGTGGGACGCTGGCTCAGCGGGCCGGTCTCACTGGCTAAAGAAAAAAAACACCGAGGCGGCCCACAGTGCTGTGACTTCCAGCCCACAAGGAGACCGTAAGTGCATCTGAGTTAGCTTTTAATACAATAGTTTTCGCCAAAGTAATTCCCTTGACGTACCACCCTTAACCAGAAGAACAGGGAACAGTACCGATTATTTTACTCTAAGATTATCTAACAGCATGCTTCAGCCAGTTTTATACACCGCTGTTGATTGTTCTACTTCAGTAATCCGGCTGTCTTGCGTCATCGCTATTTTTTTGTATCTAATTACATCTTTGCTTTATGCTATAGGAATGACCAAAAAACTGTTTTCTTACAAATAAAAATTGATGAATGGGCTTAGGCTAGCCAGAATTAATTAAATTTGCTGTTTTCGTCCTAAAAGTTTTAAGAAGGCAGGCTTGCTGGGAAATGTGTTTGACCAATGGCCTTGCTAGTCCCCTGTTGCTTTAACAGTATAAAAACAAAAATGTCAAAAAGCAGTGGAGAAGCGGAAAAGCTAAAGAACAAAGGAAGCTGGCATTGGGGGCTCAGGCTTTCAAAAGGAAAAAAACCAAAAAAAAAAAAAACTAACCTGCTGTTTGGCCATGATGATCCTCATGCCGCAAGCAGTTTCGTTTGGAGGGGGACATGGAAGCGGTAAGACTGACGTTTAAATTAATAGGCTTTCGCAAGTGTGTGTTCAGTTAAAATTTTCTTGAGCTAACAAAATGACCCCACTGATGAACAAGTTATTAGCCTACTATTTATTGCATATTGATCGGTTGTTTTACGCTGCCAAAAGAAATTTGTCTTGGAATACAGGAAGTCTTTCCAAATTTTCCATTCCAAAACCCTGTTAACGCTCAGAATCATCAAACTTGCACCCAGCAAGTTCTGCAGTTCTGAAGCTATCGGGCTAATCTGCGCCCTTTCTGTAAGTAAGATATGTAACGTTATTTAAAAAAAGGCTATGAATCAATCCAAATAATGGAATGGCCTTATTGAAAAATTCTAAATGGTCCCAAAATAACATTTCTTCTTCTCATTCATTCATGTAAATATAATAATAATAATAATAATAATAATAATAATAATATTTCTGGATAAATTACATTATGTTGACAATGTCATGTTTGCAATATAGCACAGGATCATTGTATTTAATTTATTTCAGGACTTCTTTAGGAAAAATAGGATCTTTCATATAAATAGGATTGTTTGTTTTTGGTGACCTGATAACATCTGCTAAAATCACAGATGCATATAGCCACTGAATTTGTATGTTAGATACACAATAATTATTTTGTTCTAGGCAAATTGGTGTTATAAAAAAAACTAAAAATATCAATGTTTATAAGGGAAATATGGTCCAATATGATGTTAAAATGCACACTGTTTTGTCAAAGAACATGAAATTGTTTCTGCTGACTACTTCCTCCCCATTCCAGCTCCCAGGCGGGTGGGCCGGTGAGGCATGAATTCCCGGGCCACTTTTTTGCCCCAGTCCGCCCCTGAAAGTGCAGTTAGCTTGGCTTGATATCATGTCACGCTTTGCTGATGTGCATGTGCTAAATGCTCGTTAGCATACAGAATGGTTATTAAAACTGTCATTTTTTTAACACACAGTGTTAAAAAAGATCTCTTAACAGTGAGCAAGCTAATACCAAATGATGTGACAAATTGATTTTTAATCGCTGTTTTTGACTTTCTTGTCATGGGTGGTATGAAATAACTTGACCTTGGGTAAGTTTCCCAAAAAGATATATACTACTACTAGCTGCTACCCGCTACCCGGAGTGAAATTGCCATTTTTTTTTTGCGTGCATGACTGTTTTTCAAAACTCGTGCGACATCAAGTCCTTCCTGGTGTCCAAGTAGATATTCACACCAAATTTGGTGTGGTAATAATTTGGTGATAATCGGTTGAGAAATGTAGGAGAAAGACGTGCACATACACACAGACAGACAGACATCGACCTCAAATACATTATAGGTAACTTCCTATGCTAGGAATGAATTCCATGTCCAACCTCCACTTTTTTCGGCTTTTTCTTTGCAAGAATGATTTTAAAGCATTAATTGCTATGATTCTGTCATGTTTGGATTTTGATCTCTGCCTTGTCTGACCATGCTCTGTATTTTGTATTGTGATTCAGTTGCTTGCCATGTTTTGTTTTTGTGTGTTTAGTTCATGCCATGTTTTTCTTATTGCCGTGTTTTGTATTTTGCCATTTTCCACATTGCCGTTATCATTCCGGTCCATGTTTTTGCTTTTGCCATGCATCTCACTTTGTCTCCCCTTCATGGTCTTGTGTTGAGCTACAGCTCGTTCCCCTAGTACTGCGTGTCACATATTTAGGTGATTTCATGGTTTCTGGGTTTCCAAAAATTCCTTCCAATCTTGTTTACTGCCTTCGCCTTGCTTTTATATTTTACAAAACAATACTAACAGTTTGTTGTTTTTGTTAAAACTAATAACCTAGACTAACATTGTATATAATACTAACTTACTAACGAGCACTAGGGATTGTATAGCTGCACCTTACTAATTGATAAACAAGCTCTCAGCACTCGCCCTGTTCTAGTCTCCGCCTCTTACCTTTACCTAATCTTCTTTGCTGCGTTTCAGCGGCTCCTCCGCACCTGCTTGATCATTATCTGTGCACGTTAGAAATTCCTAACCGTATGTTAGCCGTATGTTCTGTCTAGAGGCTGTCCCTGTCCGCGTTTTGGCTTTTGCCTATTTCATGTGATTAAGTTCTCTCTCATGTTTGCTCCTTTGTAATTAGTCTGATTCTCTACACCTGATTTCTATATAGCATGTTACCTCCCGTATGTGTATTTTAGCAGTCTTCTCACAGCAGTTTCTTGTCAGAACGTTTCCCTTAGTTTACCTGTGCTGCTCTTGTTTTCGCCTTGTACTCTTAGTGTTGCTTTTCTGACTGGATCATCCTCGACTTTCGATTTTTGGCTCTGTTTTGGTATTTTTGTCTGCATCTGTTATCGAGCCCTTTTTCTGCCCGACTACGAATACTGTTATTACTGCCCTGGTTTTCGACTTGGATTCTGCCCATTGGATTGTGATTTTTGGATTTTGTACTGTTGCCTTCTGCTCTGCGGGGGTTTACCTCTCGCTTAATAAAGATCACTTTAACTGCATTGCTGAATTCTCGCGACTGGTTCCTGAATGCTACCACGCAGTAATATTGAATATTAATATTGTGAATGCACATGCTGCGCATATCCTCGCAATCTGGTGTGTGTCATCAGTAACATGGCTGTTGCCGTTATATGCCATTACCATGTATGGCAGCAGGAGAAATTAAACTCTAAATTTTTTGTTGACTGGATGTACGCTTGACTTTTTTACACACCCAAGTCTTTCACTGGGTACCCAAACATCAAAGCAAGTTCAAAAAGCAGTGATTACATTCGATATTGATGGAGGTGGAACACGGAATTCTTTGCCATTGTTGGAACCTTTGTACACGGTTGAACTACGTAGGTAGAAAACATATTTTAGCAACTATGCTTCTGGGAAACATACCCCTGACCGGTGTTACGAATCTACTGGTTTCCCTGTGAACTGGTGACCTTTGCTTGTAAATAACGAGGGTTTCTCCTGACAACAACAGATGTCCACAGGGAGGAAATGTATAGGTGACCTTGCAAATGCCTTACTGGATTCAATTCTATTTATGGTCCTGCTACATATTAGGTTTTGACTCGGATAGTCTTGCTTCGCTGGAGGCAATGTAGGAGACAAGTTGATAGGAACTAATAGACCAGGTTAATTCAATCCGAGAGAGTAGAGCAGCCCCCAGCATACAGCATTCCCAATAAAAGTGAATGTCAGCCAATGGTTGCTACTGCACAGATGCTTGTCACCTCAACAGTGTCAGAGACTGAATTCCAAATATAGCCTTGTAATACAGTTGAGGTGACTGCATGCCATATTTCTTTATGAATGGAACAACCATCCCCGGGG
Organism: Gymnothorax reevesii; assembly: GCA_029721435.1. Classification (NCBI taxonomy): domain Eukaryota; kingdom Metazoa; phylum Chordata; class Actinopteri; order Anguilliformes; family Muraenidae; genus Gymnothorax; species Gymnothorax reevesii. The sequence goes on from CM056575.1 coordinate 78,907,936, forward strand.
CTGCAGACACTACCTTTCCATACTCACTGAATAATTAAATTTTTGTCTAGCCACAAATTCAATCATCTGTATTTAGCGACTTGGCAGTAGCCGAGGGATTTCACTATCCATTGACAACGGGACCGATGGATATGTTAGCTGCCAATCAGAACAAAGATCATTTAGTGGGGGATGCCCACTCAGAATAGCCTTATTATACCCCCGGCATATAATGCGGGGGGATATAGCTATCGCTCTGTCCGTCCGTCCGTCCGTCTGTCCGTCCATCCTTCCGTCGGTCTGTCTGTAAACATTCTTTTGTCCGGAGCATAACTTGAAAACCGTTCAGTATTTCTTCACGAAATTTGACATGTAGGTCAGGTATCATATGTAGATGTGCTTTTTGGTATTTAGGAATTTCTTGAGCAGTTAATCCATGAATGTGGGGGGCTGGGGGGATACGCCATTGCCAGATGGCTCTTGTTTTCAGAGGGCGAGGAATAACAGGTTTCAAATTCCATAGAAATAATGGAATTTATATTTTGTTTCGCTAAATATTGGAATACCTCCCTCTTGGACATTCAAATATATTATATCTTGTTAAAAAAAGCATAACATAGGACCTTTAAAAATAAATTCATTTGTAAATCCTTTGGCCACTGTAACAGCCGATTTGTCACTCTGATCCTGGTAGCATGCATCCCTAAATAAGAATAAACCACAGCTGTAACTGCAGGTGCACACATTAAAAAATTGTTATTCATCCTCTCTCTTCACTTTTCTGAAGTGTTCCTGAGCCCATATGGTAATATCATTTACAGAATGATATTGGTTTTAAACCCCCACTAGCTAGGAATTTCACCTTAAAATATCAGTTTCAAAGTCTATCTATTGGTGGGCTGGATTACAGTGAGAATGGCATCTCTCCCATTACCACAAAGGGACCGTTCTGCTTTACGGCACACACAAGCTTTTGGATAAGGAGCATAAGTAGAAGGCAGCTAGGCTAGCCCGCTAGCCCGGTATCATGTCTCGAAAGATTGCTGAGGCAAAGAAGTGAAAAAGGATGGTGTCGGTGGAAGCCAGGATAAAAAAAAGGGAGAGTGACCGTGCACAGCACCAAACCACAGTTAATATTGGACCAGCTTTTTCACAGTGTAGAGAGCTCATGGCAAAAGAGGGCTGCAAGTCGGATGCCGAGCTGGCAGTGTTGCTGATTGAGAAGTGAGTTTTATGCTCGTCTTCATGCATTGTATTTATCACACATTGTTTTTGTTGGCTGTGTTATTGTGTGTAGTCACAGTCACTATTTGGGTTATCAAAACGTAACTGATTGTAAGCCCATTCAAATAATGTAAACAAGGTTAGCCGAGGTAGCATTAGCTTTTTACCAGCAGAGTTAGCCCCTGTTCAGAGTGTTTTTTACAGGGAACTTTGTGCTTCATGGTGAGAAAAGTTGTTGACTTCCTAGCAAGTATTGTTTGAAAGCAAAGACAGGCCGTTACAGCTTTGTAGGCTGGTGTTATACCGTCATTATATTGATATTGTACCGTTTTGAGGTTACAACAGCTACTAAGTCTGCTAACGTTACTCTCAGGAGCGGTGCTTGCCCATACTTTGTTGTAGAGCAATTGTTTTAATCCAACGCTGTTGAAGACTTCTATGTAAACACAATGATAACTAATAACTTTATTGATTCCTGCTCCACAAGTCTCGGGGTGTAAACAAAAAAAGGCACGTTCTCACGGGGACGCCAGCTGGCAACAGCATTCTTTGTGATTTACGACAGCGGTGTTGTGCTTCCACTTGCTATAGTGGCCTTTAGTGGCCGCTAGTGCATACGAAACTGGGATTCCTACCTAGTGGCAGAGCATGTGAGCGGAGAGGAGCGGCGAGAATTCCCGCTCCTCGCTCACATAGGTTGTCGATTCCCTCGCTCCTCGCTCAAAGTCGCAACATGCCGCTCCACCCATGACCGCTCAGCGCTCCGGCAAGACTACATCCCGCTCCGCTCCACACTCGCTCCACGCTCCACTCCAAAAATGTTTGCATGCATATTAAATTTACATGTTTAGCTGAAGCCTTAGATCTAATCAGAGGTGGACTGGCAAAATACAAAGTACTTGTCCCATGGCTAGAATTTATTTTTTTAGACATTTTACTTTTACAGCCTATTAACAAAGCTCTGCGCCTGAACATCATAAAGTTTAAAAGTGAATGTTTATTGAAAAAAATAAACACAAATGTTAACACTTAGGACCGGGAAATCGCGCCGTGAGCTGTGCAGTAGGACCTATTGTCGCGCATGAAGACGAAAGAAGACCTCCCGCCGTTTACCGAGCACGGGGTAGCTGGGCGATATCCCGTTAGCCGGGTGTTTGTTTAATCATATCTGAGCCAAGAGCGCGGTTGGGGCGGTCATTTTGACAGTAGTCCGTACATAATAAGATAATGGCACAGCTTGTTGGCGATTTATTTCCATATATGATTGCAAAAGTAACTTAGCCTACATAAAATATTGATTTGTCGCGCTGCCGGATGGCCCACACGGTTAAGGCACTGCGCTGCAGTGCAGAGGTGATCACCACGTCGCGGGTTCGAGCCTCGGCGTACCCACCGGCAGGGGTCGGCAGCTTTTTCAGAGTAGCGCACAATTGGCTATCGCGCTACAGGGTTACAAATTGGGAAGGGACTGCTGAATTTGGGTATTCGATAACAGCTTTGTTCGTTGCTCCAGCGCCTCCTGTTGGCCAGACGGGCGCTCGTCAGGAAGACTCCGGCTTGGTTCATGTCCGGGTATCCTCCGCCCTCGCTCTGAACTTGCGAAGATTCAACCAGCGAGTGTATAAGAATCAGTGGCTGACAGGCACGTGCTTCGGAGGAGAGCCGTGAACTGTCTTCACTATCCTGAGTTGGCAGCAAGGGGTCGCATACGAGCAAGCTTTGTACATAGTTCCCCAATTGGGCATTCCAAATTCGGGTGGGATTGGAGATACCAAATTTAAAAAAAAATAAATAAATAAATATTGATTTGCTTTGGCGGGGGTGATGTTGCCGGTAATCATTTCTGCAAACCTTTTTATATTTGACGATACAGTTTGCTCAACCTTTGCTCCTATTTAAAACTTTAGTGCGGTAGGCTATAATACGCAATTGGATTATTAAATATCATGCTATTTTTGGTGAGGATTTTGTTTGTCAGGTATCAGTTCTGCAATATTTTTATGTTCGGAGGTAATGTGTGCTTTTATGTGCTATTAAATTACACTTAAGTGCTGAAATAGGCTATTTTTCCTGTTACAAACCTGTAATTTAGTAGCTTATATCAATTCCTATATCGATGATTACTCGCCCCCCGTCTCAGTGAAATTCATTTACGGAAAGAACTTGAATGTTTTTCGATTTATACACGGTTTCGTTTAAAAATGCGAATAGGCCATTTTTAACCAATTTGTCACAACAAAACGTTTTGCATCGTCTATATTTGTTTTAATGATTTGTCATAACCATCCAGATGTTCAAATATAATGTTTGCAAAGCTTGCAACTAGAAAAGACTTGTATGAATTTAGTTCGACCTAAACGACTCACCATTAAAATAAATAAATAAATAAAGAAACAAACTATTTGCGGAACCTTACACTGGTTATTTTTAGTAAGCTTACTATATATCGATCAATAAGGAAAACGTAATTAATAAAAAGATCTGCTCAATATCTTATCTCTAAAGGACAATAACTTAAATGTCACTTAAAACTGAAAGGCTCTTTCGTAAACTGAATTCACGGAATTAAAAGCGGATACACCTGGCACTGATTCAATACATCTCTATTTATCACTCATTGTCATCCTAATAATCCCTTTAAGATCACTGGAGCCTATTAAAGAATTAATGATCAGCTCAGCGTGTGGCAGGAATTCTCTATAAAGTGCCCAACCATAAACTGACATCACATTCACAACTATGGAACCTGTCACGATATGACGCATTTCCCCATTGTTCAGAACAAAGATTGACTCCTTGGCGAGAGACAACCTCGCACCTCAGCAGGTCCGAAATGCATAATTTCGGAGAATAACATGATCATAAGCTCACAGGCTATTAAGTTGTATATTGCAAATTCGTTTATTGATATTCAGTGGCGGGTCGTCGGCCGTAACATAGGGAAGCCAAAACCTCGCCCTTCAAAACCTTAAACCTTTCGCAGTTTACTTTTTTTGATCAGCAGTTGCTCATACGAATTGTTAGAAGAACAGTCAATTGAGTCAAATTTATTTTCGATAGCATTGTTATACATTGCACCACAAAATTATGAGGGGTTTTCTTTCACACATAAATTACGACATAAATTACCACAGGCCTACGCTATAAATTCCGCGCTCAAGAAGCTCATGAAATGGCATAGATTCGCAAATTGATTAGTGAGTCTCATTAAGCAATAAACTGTGCAACATCGCATTCTTTTCTTCTATATTACGATTGTAGAAAATGGACTGTCGTGGCTTCTTGCGAAAGAAGCCTCGCAAACTAATTTATAAAGACGCAGGCTATTGATAAATTGCATCGTCATTTGCTATCGAAAATAAATTCGATTGTCCTTCTACCAATTCGTATGAGCAACTGCTGATAAAGAAAAGTGAAATGCGAAATGTTGAAGTAATTAAGGTTTGAAGGGCGAGGTTTTGGCTTCCCTTTGTAACGACCGATGAGCCGCCACTGTTGATATTGCGAATGGTTTTTCAAAACCAATAAATCAATTGCGGCACACTTCGCTGAAGATCTACCCACAAACCCTCAGAACTGCAGACACAGTTTCTGCAATAAAAAGACGTGTTTAAAATAAAAATTCCCCTCAAGAATACAATTGCTTATATTACACTGTCGAATAGGCCTATATCATAATATATTTTTTCTTGTTCATGCTAAGCTTTTTAAACCGAGGAAATGATCAACCACACGCTTTTCAGAGGCCGCATAAGCTCTCACTTCCACTTTCACAGCAAGAGGAAATAAAAATATGTTAAAATACATAACGGCAAACGCAAACGTAATTCTAACAGTCAAAATGCCCTCTATTCTATAACGAACAAGCGGTAGCCTACTAAATTCAGTCCCGCGGAGCCACATCTGTATATTCCTGGGGGTAAATTACGGCTCATTGGTTAGATCGTGGTTAGAAATGGGCGAGAAGGGCCAGATGTCCGAGGGAACTGGACATGAACCAACGCTGTCTCTTTGGTTTTAACGGCGACTGTACTGTAAGTTAAAATAACCACAGCCTAATTCAAAATGCTCACCTTTTTCTTTCTTGCTAGAGTGCTCACGGAGTGTTTGCGGGAGGGGTGTCTTTTTAGATTCCACAGGGAATCTTCGCTCACAGACACAATTTCGTTACAATCTCTTTCTTTCTCCTTATCACCATCTGTTATTTTGACAGGAATAGTGCACCTGTATGACCTATCGGCCTCTTTTGAAATATTTTGTGAACTCCATCTTGCTCTCTGTAGCCTAACTGAAGTGAACACCGATGCATTTTGGGGTATGTTTGGGCATGCATCGGGACCGTGATGTGAGCGGTAACGGAGCGAAACTGGAGCGGGATACTGCCCCGCTCCACCCGAATCATCCTAGAAAAAAAGTCTCGCTCTGCGCTCCTTTCAAAATTCGTCCGCTGCGCTCCGCGCTCGCTCACGCTCCACTCCGCTCACATGCTCTGCCTAGTGGGGCTTTAATGCAGTGCCGCTCGAAGGACTAATGGTCACAGGCATTCAATGTTGGTTTTTGGCCTTGTTGCTGACGTGTTGAGATTTCTATGGATTCTCTGAATCTTTTGATGATATAATGGTCTGTAGATGATGAAATGCCTAAATTCCTTGCAACTGCGCATCGAAAAACATTGACTATTTGCTCAGTCCTACAATTGGCTCCTTATCAACTCATTTTGTAACACAAATTCCTGAAACAGTTCAAGACCACAAAGAGTTCTTCAAGTAAGTTTTTCCGGGGGATAGATTCCTGAGTGGTAGCATTAGCGTTCACTTTGAATGGTGAGAAAACACAAAATAACACATCTAAAATGGAAAAGAGCTGTTGTGCTGCACAAATAAATTCCACGAGAAATCAGTACTATCTTTTTACGGACTAATGAAAGTTTGAGAGTAAAGAAGCACATAGCTGCAAGTCCCTGAAACAGCTGGAATGTATGCCAAAATGTAAATTTGTGGTTGTCATTTAGAGACGGATCCATTGAATTTTTGGGTGATATCATACCTTAAGTTATATTCTGTGTTGACTACTCATTACATTCCATGTAACTATAGCTACAATACAAAACATACCTAGCTAGCTATGACTTTTCCAAATTAAAGTGTTATGGTCCCAATTTGTTATGACATTAACGACATTTACGACAGCAAAGGATGACAGACAAAAATTTTAAAACTTAAACACATTTAACCTCTTAAACTCCAGAGACTCACCGCAGCAAAATACCTACAACGGCGCGCTAATTAAGTGGCAATATAGTCATATTATACATCAAATTAAACAGAAGAGCCTCTGCTACAAGCACATATAAGTCATTTTAACATACACCAAGCACAACTCAAACGCTAAGCATATTAATGTTCAAATATCAAAATCAGAGAAGCGTCAGAAAATCAACCCTCTCTCCACATTTCCATGTCTCCCTCTCTGATACTTCATGCTACACAAACAAACAACATATCACGCCCTGACCCTGACAAATTCGACAGTATCACTATTATTTCCCTACTACAAAAACTTAGAGAGCTAGAGGCAAAAGAATTCAAAAGTAAACAACCACTTATTTACAGCGACTATCAGAATTTCTGTCTCACCTTCGCAGTTTTGTGATGAAAACTTGTATTTGAGAGGGAAAAAACGCTAGATTTAATAAGTCCACATTACTTAACAATAGATGCCAACTTCACCGCGACTTCCATGTATATTTAGGAGAGGTTTTTGTAGAGCGATCGTAATCTAGCCTGTTTTGCATACACTACATTTGCTTCCTTATAATTAGCCAATCCCATGTCTGACACAAATTTCGATACCAACCCTCAAATCTACTGGCTCTAACGGTTTAAACGAGGAGTCAATCATTCAAATCAATCGATCCTCTGCCAAGATATCGGCCTGCGTAACTACCGGAACTGAAGCAGCGCTAACTTCCCTTTACACACAAATACGCAGAGTGTGCGTTTGGGAATAAATAGCGCTTGTTTGCTTTGTTTTTTGAGAAAGTTTGTGGGTATTTTCACATTTCATTGAAAAAAAAATGGCGGAACATCATCAAAAGAAACTGTCAATGGAAGAAGTGTTAGATATTTTATTTGAGGAGGATCCAGACGCTGCAGTTTCAGCTGTAGAGTCTTCATCTGATGACAAAGACCTGTTGCAAGAGTTGGAGAGCGACAGTGATTACAAGCCACCATTAGAAAGGTACAATTCATTCATTATTTACTATATACTATATATTTTACTATATAATATGTGTATATATATACAGTCAGCGCAAAAAAGCATACATTTAGAATTCTCAAGGAAAAAAACGAAAGGAGTCCAACCATTTTGATTTGCGTATATTTAATTTTTATTTACATGGGCTAATTAATATTTTGTCATGTTCCCATGATTGTCAATGACCATTTGAAGTCTTCTGTGCATCGAGTTTGCACGATTGACAAAATAAGATTGGTCCATATTGACCCACAGCCTTTTTAGCGTTTCCCACAGTTGATCGATACTGGATGGCCGCGACTTCCCCAGCTCGTTTTTCATAGCATTACACGCATTTTCGATGGGATTTAAATCGGAGGAGTTGCCAGGCCACTCGAGTGTGGGGGTATTGGGCTCTTGAAGAATCTTTTGTACTGATTTTGCCTTGTACACTGGGGCACCGTCATGCGTAATATTCACAGCGGTGAATGTCCCAAAACGCGAGGCAGTGCTCTCCCAAAACATCCAAATAGGTGCTTGCATTCATTGCATTCAAAATAAAGCCGCTCTATAGTGAGCTGGTGGAGGCCTGCAAAGCTCACTTCCATCCACACCAAAACCTCTCCATTGACGAGTGCATGGTTGCTTTGAAAGCCAGGATCAGCATGAAGCAATATATGAAGGACAAGTCCACAAAGTGGGGGTACAAACTATTTGTTCTGGCTGACTCTTCCACTGCTTACACTTGGAACTTTTTTGTATACACAGGAAAGACTATGTCCACCACAGGTCAGGGACTTAGTTACACAGCAGTCATGGATTTATTACCTTTTGATGTGCTTGGTGGAGGCTACACTGTGTATACAGACAATTTCTACACAAGCCCTGCCCTGGTCCAGGATTTGTCAAAAAAATTCTTTGGCTGCTGTGGAACCATCAGAAAAAATTGTGTCGGTTTTCCTCAGACCCTGGTAAATGACCTGCCCAAAAAAGCTGAGGGGGGAGACCTTCGTTGGATAAGGCGCAGCAATCTCCTCTTTGTAAAATGGATGGACACACGGAAAGTGACCATATGCTCGTCGGTGCATGAGGCCTTCACGGGACAGACGGTCAAGCGAAGGGTGAAAGAGGCTGGTGTGTGGCAGGTGAAATCTGTACCTGTCCCTGACGCTGTAGTAGACTACAACCACAATATGGGAGGAGTGGATCTCTCTGATGCCTTGATTGGCTACTACAGCGTCAGCCACAAGACCATGAAATGGCACAAGACTTTTTTTTATCATTTTGTGGACATCGCCGTGGTGAACAGCTTCCTACTGCATAAGGAGCTGCTGAAGCTGCGGAACCCTGGTCAGACAAAGCCACACACGCAGAAGACATTCAGAGAGCAGCTGCTGAAAGAAATGCTGGAGTTTGCTGACACCTCAGCAGTTGTTCCACCGCCGCCTGCCCCAACCACATGCGTGCCCATGTTTTTTGCTAGCGATGACACTGACAGACTCAAAAAACATTGTAAGAGATGCACTAATGCTGGGATCCCAAGAGTAAAGACATCCATTTACTGTCGTAAATGTCAGGTCCTACTGTGCCTGACTTCAAAGAAGAACTGTTTCCAGCTCTGGCATGACAGCCAGTAGAAAGAAACTGTTTGGACTTTACATTCCCTGTAAATAGTTGTGTGTGATTTTTGTCGATAGGTGTTTTGTTTTTTGTTTTGCATTTTGTAGTCCATGCAAACAGTTGGAACTTTTTACAGTTTCCAGTTTTTTATTATTCACTTTATTTTTTAATAAAAACATTTGATTACAACTTCAGTTGCCTTTTATGGTTTTATTTGATTTTTTTAAATAATTGAAACATCTAAAAAAACCTCAAAAACTGTTGAAATTATATGTGATGATCACCAATAATAACAGTAAAGTGAAATATATAGTTAAACACATCAAAAAACTCAAATGGCACAGAAGGTGCCAAAGTGTGCCAAAATGTGCAAATTCAATCACGAAGACTCCGGATTTTAAGGAAATGAGATTTATTAACAATGCAATGACATGAAAGAAATTCAGGATTTGGCGATGACTCCGTCCTCGAGGACCCTCAAGCGAGGAGAGGCGCTGATCTGCCTGGGTAGCAGGCAGGGGCGAAGCCATCCCCCGTTGGACAGAAGGATCACACGGATGAAGTAGATGCTGAAGAGGCCGGAGTCGAGAAGTTGGTGGTGGTGGGGAGGCGGTGGGAGATGCGGAATCTGTGCAGCAGCAGACAGGAACACGTCAGAAGCATATATAGAGAAGACCGAAGGCGCTGATTGGGTAGGTGTAATTGCACGAGAATCCTACGTCTCGTGATTGAACTTTCATTTACACTTCCACAATGTGCCAAAATGAGGGTGCGCCTAAATAGTCTGTACTAAAACCTCTGTAGTTTTGCTCTGCTTCACTTTTCAAGGATCAATCTTGGCAGAGTTATTGGTCACACATTGTGCAATAGTTTGATTTAGAGTTTTAGCTTCATCTGCATCATTTCAAGGAGATATTCATTGAAAAGGTGTGATTTTTTTTAGGCGGAAATGAAATCAGTAATTTTTTCTTGTGTTCCATCCTAATTTCCTCTGAGTCAGTGACATAAATACTGATACTTACACATCTAAACAAATTTCACAAGTGCTCCCTTAATTATGGCATCAAAATTATTAAAATAGACCTCGTAGATGCAGAGATATACTCTATTCATTTTGGGTATGTCATTTTCAAACAGAAACCTAAAAAAGAGGCTGGGGCTTAATAAAGAAACACTTTAACTAATCTACTATCTACTCAAATGACCAAGATTGATTATAAAACAGAAATACCACCTTTTAGGCTTTTTTAAAAATTTTTCTCTGGGACTTGTCCCAGACATGCCTAAAACATGCCCAAACCCCAAATCTTCAGTCTGGGGTGCACAAAAAGGTAAATACCGCCATCTAGTGGCTTCTATTCGCATTACAAAAGTTTTAAAATACAATCAAAATATTTTTACAAACCTGTCTGCTGACAACCAAAATATCTGTTTGTGTCCTTGTAACTTTAATTTCATCAACAAATACTACCTTGAGCTTCGAACAAGCATCAAGGCTTTATTTATATTGTCCAGTATCGAAATCAGCAAGGTGCAAATATCAGGAAATCCAATTCCTTGAGACACATCAATGTCCACAAACAAGTGGTTCTTTGGTAAATTGCAAAGATTACTGCCGAGTCCTACTACGATGAATTTGAAAAGCCATGCTATTACTTGATCTGCTCCAGCCGCAAATCTGAAGCTAACCAGGTCTGGGCTTAGTTAGTGCTTGGATGGGGAACTATGCGAGTAAACTAATTTGCTGCGGGAAGTGATGTTGGTGGGCCAGTAATTGGCAATCTTCTGTCGACTGAAATAATCCAAAATGCCCCAGTGCAGTGGTGGGGACATTGTACTGAAGGAGACACCGTCTATCCAGAGCGGCATTAAACAGAATTCCTGCCTCATCGTGGTCAATAAAGATCCCATGGCTCTCTTCAACAACAGAAGGGGGTTCCCCAGTGTCCTGGCTAAATTTTCAACCTACCTCTTTCACCTTTGATGGACTTTTTGTTTAATTATGCACCAAATGTTTTCAATCGGTGAAAGATCAGGACTGCAGGCAGGCCAGTTCAGCACATGGACTCTTCTACTACAAAGCCATGCTGTTTTAATAGCTGCAATATGTGGTTTTACATTGTCCTGTTGAAATACAGAAGGGGTTCCCTTGAATAGATGTCATCTGGAGGGGAGCATATGTCTAAAACCGTTATATACCTTTCAGCATTCATAGTGCTTCTTAAAACATACAAGTGTCCCACACCGTATGTACTTGCATCCCCTTACAATCAATCAAATCCTTTATTTAACCAGATAAAACCAGTTGAGACCAAAGTCTCTTTTTCAATGGTGATCTGGCAATATGCAGGAGGTCACAAGTATAGCATAAACACAACACAGTTCAAGACAGTATTGAAAAAAACAGGGCAGTATAAAACAAGAACAAGGGACAGAATCGGGACTACCATCTGACAGGATAAAACTAAATTTCAAAAAAAAAAAATCATAAGTTCTAAAAATGGCTCAATATAAAAACAGTGGAAAAATATATCTAAGCTGTACAGGAGCAGCTAATGGGAAAGGCTTCAGAAATCTTTTGTCTGAAACTTGGAATAGAGATGAGAGCAGCACTTTTACAAAACCCAAAACTAGTGAAGTTGGCACGTTATGTAAATCGTAGATAAAAACAGAATACAATGATTTGCAAATCCTTTTCAACTTATATTCAATTGAATACACTGCAAAGACAAGATGTTTAATGTTCAAACTGAGAAACTTTATTTTTTTTTTGCAAATAATCATTAACTTAGAATTGAAAGGCAGCAACACATTGCAAAAAAGTTGGCACAGGGGCCTTTTTACCACTGTGTTACATCGCCTTTCCTTTTAACGACACTCAGTAAACGTTTGGGATCTGGGGTGACCAATTTTTGAAGCTTTTCAGGTGGAACTCTTTCCTATTCTTGCTTGATGTACAGCTTAAGTTGTTTAACTGTCCGGGGTCTCCGTTGTCGTATTTTACGCTTCATAATGCACCACACATTTTCAATGGGAGACAGGTATGGACTACAGGCAGGCCAGTCTAGTACCCGCACTCTTTTACTACGGAGACATGCTGTTGTAACACGTGCAGAATGTGGCATGGCATTGTCTTGCTGAAATAAGCAGGGGCGTCCATGAAAAAGACGTTGCTGGTATGGCAACATACGTTGCGCCAAAACCTGCATGTACCTTTCAGCATTAATGGTGCCATCACATATGTGTAAGTTTCCCATGCCTTGGGCACTAATACACCCCCATACCATCATAGATGCTGGCTTTTGAACTTTGCGCCTATAACAGTCCGGATGGTTCTTTTCCTCTTTGGTCCGGAGGACACGACGTCCACAGTTTCCAAAAACAATTTGAAATGTGGACTCGTCAGACCACTTTTCCACTTTGCGTCAGTCCATGTTAGATGAGCTTGGGCCCAGCGAAGCCGGCGGCGTTTCTGGGTGCTGTTGATAAATGGCTTTCGCTTTGCATTGTAGAGTTTTAACTTGCACTTGCAGATGTAGTGACGAACTGTAGTTACTGACAGTGGTGTTCTGAAGTGTTCTTGAGCTCATGTGGTGATGTCCTTTACACACTGATGTCGGTTTTTGATGCAGTACCGCCTGAGGGATCGAAGGTCACGGGCATTCAATGTTGGTTTTCGGCCTTGTCGCTTATGTGCAGTGATTTCTCCAGATTCTCTGAACCTTTTGACGATATTATGAACCATAGATTATGAAATCTCTAAATTTCTTGCAATAGCTCGTTGAGGAATGTTGTTTTTAAACTGTTCGACAATCAGCATTTGTTCACTAAGTGGTGACCCTCGCCCCATCCTTGTTTGTGAATGACTGAGCATTTCAGGGAAGCTGCTTTTATACCCAATCATGGCACCCACCTGTTCCCAATTAGCCTGTTCACTGTGGGATGTTCCAAATAAGTGTTTGATGAGCATTCCTCAAGTCTCTCTGTCTTTTCTGCCACTTGTGCCAGCTTTTTTGAAACATGTTGCAGGCATCAAATTCCAAATGAGCTAATATTTGCAAAAAATTACAAAGTTTACCGGTTCGAACATTAAGTAGGTTGTCTTTGCAGTGTATTCAATTGAATATAGGTTGAAAAGGATTTGCAAATCATTGTATTCTGTTTTTATGTACGATTTACATAACGTGCAAACTTCACTGGTTTTGGGTTTTGTAAAATGAGTTTGACCAAGGGCCAAAGTAAAACAGACTCCTCTTACCAGCGTCAGATCGCACAGGAGGAACCTTGAATCGCAACAGGCGTTGGATCTGAGGTTGTACGAGTTCTGAATTAAAACAAATTTGGAGCAAATATACTGGGGTAGTTTGCCTAAAATAGCCTTGTATATTAAAACATTACAGTGGTGCAGCCTGCGCATAGATAGTGAAGGCCAGCCAAATAAAGTGTACAGTGTACAGTGATGCGTCCTATAAGGGGGACTTAGAAATGTATCTCAGTGCAGAATGATAGAGCGGATCGAGTTTAGCCAGGAAAGTGGGTTTACGTAAGCTAGCTGTTTACTAGAAAAAGAGGAAAAGCAAGATTTTAATCTATATAATAAACCCAGTGTAAACCCAGAGTTTCTTTGTCAACATGTCTATATGGTAATTAAAAGTTAAATTCTTGTCCAGCCATAATCCTAGATATTTGTATTTATCTATAAACTCAATCGGAGTTCCATCCGGGATAATAAGAGAAGGGGAAGAGACCCTAGACCTATGTGGTGCAAACGGCATAGCTTTAGTTTTGCCACCATTCAACAGAAGTTTAGAATCCATGAGCGCATGCTGCAGAGAGATAAAATCAGACTGAAGTTGTGAGACAGCAGCCTCGAGAAAGGGAGCACTAGACTACAAAATGGTGTCGACAGCATAAATATGATGCAATGAATATTTAAAATGGTCACACATATTATGTATGTATGGTAAAAAAAGCAATGGTCCCAAAATGGAGCCTTGCGGAACACCCTTATCTATCGTCACAGGGTCGGAAACAGTATCACCAAGCTTAACACATTGAGAGCGGTTGAATAAATAACTCTGAAGCCAGCCAATTTTACTATGGCCAAAACCGACCTTTGAAAGAATTTTAATTAATATGTGGTGATCAACTGTGGCAAATGCATTGGTTAAATCCACATATAATGCAACACAAAATAATTTATCAACAGCTGCTTTAATATCATCTAGGATTTTCAAGCTAGCCATAACCATACTGTGCTTGGCTCTAAAGCCAGATTGCATGGGATTTAAGATATTTTGCAAATCTAAAAATAATTTAATTAAGACTCCAAGATCTTAGCTAAAACAGAAAGATTTGAAATTGGTCCATAATTATTTAAATCAGAAGGATCCCCACCCTTCAAAAGAGGAGAGACAAAGGCTTGTTTCCGAACGACAGATAAGTCTGAGTGGAAATGGAAAGATTAAAAATATCTGTAACTGGCTGAGCCACAATTGGTGCTGCAATTTTTAAAAAGTATGGATCAATGCCATCAGGCCCGGCGGCCTTTATAGGATCTAAAGTTAATAGCGCATGTAAAACTTCAGAGGCCAAAAAGGGAGAAAAATTAAGAGTTGACAAAGTGCCTGATTGCCCTGGAGGCTTAATATTATGCCTTGGATCATGACTAAGACCTGTTCATCAAATAAATGCCCAGCCTTCTTAAAATGGGTTTTAAAAGCATTCAACATCTCCTTAATATCCAAAATAGAAGAATTACTAACCTTCAGCCTTTGAGGAGGACCAGCAACTTTCTTATTTTGTAAGCTTTTGACTATTTTCCAAAATTTTGATTGGTCATTACCAGTGTTGGAGGTTAAGCTGAGATAGTATTTGGCTTTAGATTTTCTGATAAGGACCGTATATTTATTCCTAAGGGAACGAAAAAGGGTCCAGTCTTTAGATGTACCTGACTTTCTGGCGAAAGACTATTGCTTATTACAAGCATGAAAGGAATCAGCCAGGTCCCTAGAAAACCAAGGATTTGACCTATTTTTAATCCTTATTTTATTTAGAGGGGCATGTTTATTCATGATATTTAGAAAGTGATGCTGAAAAAAATGAGCATCATCATCAACAGAAGGAATTAAAGATATTAAATGCCACTTGACAGAAGCCAGGTCATGCAAGAAAGCAGGTTCACAAAAATGTTTAAAGCTACGTCGAAGTATAATTAAAACCTTGGATTTGGGCAATTTGGTGCTTCTAATACAAGCAATGGAGCAATAATCGCTAATATCATTATGTGACGACACCAGTAGCCACATACTTATAGGCTGCATTAGTAAGAATTAAATCAATAAGACTTTCACTGCCAGGTTTAGTAGCGTTTATACGAGTAGGGATGTTTATGAGCTGAGTTAAGGTCAAAGAGTCACAAACCTGCTTAAAGCTTGCAGATTTGTCACTCAACCAATCCCAGTTTAAGTCACCAAGCAAGATCAATTCAGATGTAATTAAATTAGACAAAAATTGGAGATGCTTTCATTAATGGCAGATGGTAGCCTATAGCAGCCAACAACCGTTAGAGGGGCATTTGCTACAATGATCTGAACAGCCAAGAACTCAAATTGTTTTGGTATTGAAACAGATTTGAGAACAGACCCATAAAATTTGTTAGAAATATAAATCGCAACTGCTCCACCTCTACCTTGGCGGTCAGTTCTAAATACATTGTAACCTTCAATGTGTATTACTTGATCAGTGATTGACAGTTTCAGCCAAGTATGAGGTTAAGCGGTCAACAAACATGTTAAAAATATCAAGCTTCAGTACAAGGATCCTTGCATGTATATGGAGAAAACTTAGGCCATGACTGTTACTAAACTCATGGGGAGTTGACAAATGACATAAATTATCTAAAAGAGGCTCTGGGCCAGGATTAGTATTAATATTACCAGAGACAAGCAACAGTAACAATATCATTAACCTTGAGAATACATTTTAGGCACCAATTCTAGAAGAACCGTGCCCTATCTTAGAAACGAGAGACTCGATAATTAACGGCGCATAAGGGAAAGTACCTTAACCCCTTTCTGCAGATGTAGACGCCTGCGTCTGTAGACCTGGAAATTTAAGCACGCTGTTACTGTGCTTGATCACTAGATGGCACCCCCGGATCAGTTATTGAATGTTCACAAGCAAGCAGACTTCTAACGCGGTTTTGAATATGGGGAAGTTCACTCCACTTCCTGTTTTTCGACAGTTGCATGAATTAAACTCCTCAACTAAGCCTGATGTATAAACTGGTCAATATCCTTGCCCATCGCATCGATCCAGCAGTTTTTAAAAATGATCTTTTACGACAGAAAAAATCGTTTTCCTAAGTAGCAACCACTTCAGCAACAGTGAGCCAACTTTAGTGGTTCAGAAAAATCTGTTTTCTGAAGCAAAAAAATCGACATGGTATTGATTCTCTCACATTCTACTGTCAATTGCAGTCATCAAATGCAAAAAATGCGTAGTTCCCTACCGTGGATTTTCGTGTAGATTCATTCATTGACAAATCCAGTGCTTCCTTATATCCATCCGAGTACTGACGTAGATAGCCAATCACTCAATAATACATTCAAACTCTTCTGCTTAACTGCGCTGTTAGACTTCACGGCCTTGTGAAACTTCCGCGGTAACAACGTATTGATTGGCTCGTTTCTTATCCAATTCCCGAATGTTTTAAACATTCTACAGTAAGTGAAACAAATTGATTGGACAAACACAGAGCATACAAGCCTATGCGTATCAGC
Organism: Gymnothorax reevesii; assembly: GCA_029721435.1. NCBI lineage: Eukaryota > Metazoa > Chordata > Actinopteri > Anguilliformes > Muraenidae > Gymnothorax > Gymnothorax reevesii. Next base: position 78,924,780 of record CM056575.1, read on the forward strand.
AGGCTTGGTTGTATCCTGTTTACGTTGCGCGCATTACGCGGCTGAAACAGACGCAATATATCTATATATATATAGAAAAAAAGACGCACAAAACTGGCCTTGAAGTGTTCAGTTATATTTAGAGGATTTAAATAAGATAAGGACATAGTCAATGGGAATTATTTCGAATGAAACAGGACCTGAGGGTTCCTTCTACTCGATACATCTGTCTCTGCAGGAGGGATTCGTGAAAAACGGTAGGCTGCTAGTTTTGCTTTCTGTTTTGGAATGTATACCTTACTCAACAAAGTCGAATGCCGATGTTTTTTCCTGTTGAATAGTGAACTGCCCATGCATTTAGGTGGACCCCCTGGTACGATCATTGCACCGTTCTGTTGAATCTAGGAAGGAATATATATTGCGTGATGTTCCCTGAAAGTGGAATGTCTGTTCTGTTAAAATAAGGTATATTTCAGAATTCAGGTATTACTGAGTTAGTGAGTTGTACTTGTTCCTTTATAAGGGTTGAAATGAGGTTGTGAGTTTGGGAACTGGTAACTTCCATTACAGGGTGAATGTTCTGACTGTTTAATCAGCAGTTTATAAAATGCAATGCGTGTTTGTGCTGGCTTGGGAGACTTAGAAGAAAAATGGACAAAACTCTGAACTTTATTATGGAGAAAAGGCATGTTTTGTGTTTGGAGAGGTTACTGGTGACCACTGATATTCAACTGCACTGAGATTGATAAATTCATACTAAACTCAACCAGAAAATCATTTGTTCATATTAAATTTAATGCCTTAAAACTTTATTTGTGTTATATACATGATTTTACTATGATTTGACAGGAAATAATTTTGAGACTTTGGGGAGACACTTGGATAGCTGTATAATTTGGCTAATAGCATGTAGGTAAGCTAGAATGTAATGTTGAAGATGAAATCTACTTGTGGTCAAGGAGTTTATGATACCAGAAATGTATAGTTTTAAGCTCTAGCAGTTTTTCAATCCTCAGAATTATTTTTTTTGCAATTTCAATGGTGAATTCTCATGAATATTTTTCATGTTTGCAGCTCATTTTCTCGACCAAAATCATGAAAATAAACTGAAATACAATGTAATTCTAAATGCTGTTAGTGTCTTTTCTGAATTGAGCCACATTTTTCCTCTTTATGACGCTTAAATCTTGAATTATACTGCATTAAAGTGGGGAACCTATAAATAGCCAAATTTGGCTTCTGCACAAAGGGGTTAAGTGCTACTGAAAGCTAGCGAATTATGAAGACAACCAGTAAATGTCATTTCGCTAGAGGTTACACAATCACAATGGTAAAAACAAAAAGAATGATACCGTGAAGGCAAGTCGATGGAAGCACCAAAATGCGTCCTGACTATACAGCCCATGTATAAAACTAATAATAACCCGGCTTTGGACATCGTTAATAAAAAGGACTGACACTGCAGCAAAGTTTTTCAAGACAGAATTAAAACCATTGGCCTACCACGGATTTAGGAGGCAAAATTGACGTGGAACAGCACGGCGATGTGGACGACTGCCAATGTCCTACTGCACCAAGCCAATAGTTCCACAAACTGGGAGGACGATGGAAGAAAAGCAGCATAGGCAGCCAAAAGGTCTCAAGGATCCCGGCAGGTTCGGTGGCAGTTGACGTCCGATGCAGAAGAAACCAATCTCTCTGAGCTGCACCGCAACCCGAGAAGGCAGCCAACCTCTGTGCGAAGGAGGAACAGCTGACGGCCAGCCCACAGAAGAGATCAGCAACCGCGGTGAATTCCGACTCAGCGGTCGAAATGAAGGGGGAGCGATCCCAGCCCGAAAGAGCACATAGCACCAAAAATGGTGAAGTCAATCCACTTGTCTAGCCGGCAGCCGAGCGAAACAGAGCGACTCTTTGCACACCATCAGAGATGCCGGCTTTTTAACTGAACGCTGATAACAGGAGGGATGGTCTTTCACCTCTCTAGCCCAGAGGACAGGATGCCCATGATTTCCAACAAGAATGTCAAATTTGGACTAGTCTGACTACAGGACACTTTGCCACTTTGATACAGTCCATTTTAAATGAGCCTTGGCCCGCAGAACACGGCGGCGCTTCTGGATCATGCTCAACAATGGCTTCCTGTTTGAGTGATAGAATTTTTGGTGGCATCTGTGAATGGCACGGCAGACTGTGTTTACAGACAGTAGCTTCTTGAAGTATTCCTGGGCGCATTTAGTAATGTCAATGACAGAATCATGCCGGTGAGTGATGCAGTGGCGTCTGAGGGCCGGATGATCAGGAGCATCCAGTAAAGGTCTTCGGCCTTGTCCCTTACGCACAGAGATTTTTCCAGTTTCTTGGAATCTTTTCATGATCTTATGCACTGTCGATGATGAGACCTTCAAAGCCTTTGCAATTTGACGTTGAAGAACATTGTTTTTAAAGTCTTCCACAATATTTTACGCAAGCTTTCACAGGCTAGAGAGCCTCTGGCCATCTTTACTTCTGAGACACTCAGCCTCTCTAAGACATCCCTTTTATAGCCAATCATGTTACACACCTGATGCCAGTTAACTTAATTACTTGCTTAATGTTCTTTCAGCTGATTCTCTTATATATTAACTGCCCTTTTAATCAGCCCTTTTTTTTGCCTGTGTCCCAACTTTTTTGAGACCTGTTGCAGCCAGAAAATTTGAAATGAGCTCATTTTGTGGATAAAAATGTAAAATGTCTCAGTTTATAATTGAAATGTTATCTATGTTCTATTGTAAATAACATATTGCATTTTGATTTTATTCACAATTTACAATCAGTCCCAACTATTTCGGAATTGGGGTTGTAGTTGAATTGAGGGTATTTTTTCTCCTTTGGTGATAAATCTGGCAGATAAATCTACATGACAGGAAATAGGAGCAGACAGCAGACTTAAACACCAAAAGAGTTTGTAAATGGTGCTCAAGGCTCCCCAAAGACCGGCTGTCAGCCTCTGATCACTGGCAGGATTGAAGCTTGTAGACGGGCAGGTAGTTAGGGAGACAGTCTATTAAAATGCCTTTAATCACGCATGTGTAACTTTCACCATAGGCTTCAGAGATGCAAGTGGGGCCACTTAGAAGCAGGTGAACAGGTATTTTGAATTCACACTGTTAAGGACAAGCATTGGAAATTAATTCATGCAATAAATGCTGTGAAACACATCCAGCGTATTAGGCTTTGTTTTCCAGCAAAGTTAATTTGAGTGCATCTGCCTCTGTCAGAGTAAAATTAAATAAATAAAAACAATTTTAAAAAATTCTCTCTTAAAGGTTTAGTTAGGGATCATAATCCACTCACTTTTTCCTCAAAAACACTGTATTTCACCTCACTATCTGCAAGCTGTCACTTCTGAGAGCATGTTGAAAAAGAATCTGGTTTCAATACACAGCCTGGGCTCTAAATTTAAGCAGGTAAATCTGTGGCTCGGACCGAGCCACCAGAACATGGGTCCACCCCTCTATGCCCAGGGGCTGGTTCATACTCATGCACAGGCCAGACACAGGGGGGAGGGGGAGTAGCAGGTCACGTAGCGTGCGTAGTTAGAGTAGAGAGACAGACATGGCATTGCAGCATTAGCGATGGCTGAAAAACAGCCTGAGAGAAAACGCTCAGAGGAACAAAAATTTAAAAAAGAAGTGCTACGACCATGAAAGGGCAAAGACCAGGGTCAACATAAATGTAGCTTTCCGACGGGGGAGGGAACTCTGCGAATTGAAGGGTATGAAAACGGATACGGAGGTTGCCGTCTTTCTGCTGGAAAGGTGAGCAACATTAGCTTTGCGGTGCTTCACACAACAGTAACAGCCGTCAGGCATTCATCATATTGTCTAATCTGTCAAAATGTACCGTTGTTGCAATGTTATCTATTATAGCAGTCGAGTTGTGGGTACAGTTGTCTGACGGGTCAGCTAACCTTAACTTCGCAAATCGAACTTGTGGCGAAGAGTTCTTCTGAATATCTGTCAGCTTATGTAAGGATTCGACGGGGAAATTGCGCAATCAAATGCTGGACATATGTGCGACTAGATAGAATGAAATGAACTGCTTTCGTCTCAGCTTATTGTTTTGCTTGTACTGTCTCGCTTTGCATGCATGCTGTATAGTTATATACCCACTGTTCAGGAAGAAATTTTGCTATAAGCTGCTGATGACCATTTCTTCCAAAACGAAACAATTCCGACAGCAAGTTACTAAATGAGCTCATCGCAGAAACACGCAAACAGTCTAAGCGTTGCTTGTGTAGAGCTCTCGAATTGATAACTTGTACCAGGAAAAATTCCGATCCATTTTCCAGCTTTTAATTAGCCAGAATGATATTTAAATGCATTCCTGACTGTAGTCTGTGTGTGGACACAGACTCCTATTTGAGGCATTGCACTGACAAGCATGCTTTAGTAGTTCTTTATATGACAGGCGTATTATCACCTTTGCTACAATACTACTAAAACTTGTCAGATGTACTTTCAAAGCAATAAATCCATGAACTTCGGGGGTGGACACCGGGTGGAGGATGAAGGGAGGGGTGGGTCTGTATTCGTTTACACTTCAAATATCAACAACCTCTCAACTCGTTTTCTCCCACATCGCTGACAACACCTTTAAAGGACCAGTGTGGAAGATGTGGAGGCATCTAGTGGTCAGATTATAGATTGCAACCAACTGACCATTCCTTTTCTCAGAAAACCTACGGCGGCCGCAAAACTTACGAAAACGTGAAAGGCGCTGTCTTGTGTCAGTGCTTTATTCATTTACTTTTTTTCCCATTCTGGGATACTGTAGAATAAATGGCAGCGCAACATGGCGTTCTCCAGGGAGGTGGACCCGCTCCCATGTAGGTTTAAAGGGCTTATTCTAAGGGAAATGAAACTCAAAGATTATTGTTTACAGGTTATTATACACTAATAAAAAAAGTAGTTATGAATATTTTATTCCATTTCTGCCAAAATATCTGAATTCTACACACTGCTCCTTTAATAGACCCATGTTGTTGATGACTCCAACAGTCAACAGAGCTCACTCTGGCATTTTGTTTTTACATTTATGGTATCTAAGTATTTTGGGAAATGCTCATCTCACAATGTTTAACAAAATTGGCCAAATTCTGCTCAGTTTTTTTGTGTCTCCCATCTTGTTCATATTTATTTTTCCAGCATGGTCCAAATTCTGATGATACCATATTACTTCATCAAGCTTAATTGCGCCTGTCCGTTGCTTGCATTTTTTTTTTAATGTTTTGTGAGAACATTGTGAGAAAGTTAATGAGAAAAAGGCAGAATAGCCATGGGGGGAAAAAATTCAAGCTCATGTCCCTGACGGACTGTGTAGGCTGAAGAATAAGAATGAATGTGGATCAAAACGGATGAACAAAAACAGCCCTGTCAGCCTTGCTGCTCTTGGGGACAGCCAAAACAAAAGGAGAGCAGCTATTCATGAATGTGAGGTTTTTTTTTTTTTTTTAAATGGAGCGTAGATGCCATGCCCTCATTTCTTATGCAGGTTCATCTGTCCCGGGCCAGAGCAGCCCACAGAGCTGCTCGGCCCAGCAGCGTCCCCTGAGTGCAAGGCCCTGCACTGGGACCCCATCGCATGGGCTACCTGCTTCAGCTCATCTGAGCAACAATGATAGCCATATGTGAAGCTGCAGGAAAACAGATGCTGTTTTTCCATTTGTGAAATCAAGTTGTTGGAATAAAGTCAGGTTTACGGACATTAACCCAAAAATCTGGGCAGGGAGAAAAATGCAAATGTTAAAGAGGCAGTGTTATTTACACACACTATCTTGGATTATTTAGTCAGTTTTACACTGAATAACAGACAATGCGGAACATGTACATTGCACGGTAATGACACTGATGTACTGTATAAATTTGTGTGCATATTCACCATCTAAGACAGTGGTTTTCAATATCAGTCTTTGGTATGCCAGTCCTGATCCCCTGAATATGTGAGTGTTTGTTCCAACCACAATTTCACCTCCATTGTAAAATTTTCTGATCTGCAATATTCATATTTATTAGGATTATTTGTTCTTTTGAGCCACACATATCAGACATAGTTATGCATTCCTTGAGGTGTCCCATGATCCTATTGATTGATACTATTTTATATAGGCTGAAAAGAGGACAAAATTGTATCTGATGAATCTAAGTATCAATTTGACCCAATTTGACCCACAAATACTATGCACTTTATGGTTTTTTATAGATTTTCCCTTTAAAAGATGTCACTTACTGTATGTTGACACCGAAGTTAAGCATACCTCCACTTCTATCGAGTGAAGTATAAACAAGGTTGGTGGATGGTGCAATGCGATAGTGGTAGAGGCATTGAAAGCCTGCGATTTAAGAAAGATATTGAGACGGAGAGGAGTTCCATGGCAAGTGCTGAGAGGAATAATAACTTAATTGCCCTTAACTGATGAAAATTGAAGCACCTATTACTAAAACCCCATAAGTCACACTTGACTTGACTTGTGGGGTTTTAGTACTCAGTGCTTCAATTCATGGATATCAAACCTGAAAAGTGAAAAGTTCCTTATACTTTTTGTTCTGTATTTTGTAAAACTGTTATACTCACTGCCTGACATACCATGATGGAAGTATGCAACAGTGAATTAGTTGATTGATGTACAAAATGCAACTATTATTTGTTTCTGTATGTGAAATAAACTCAAAGTTGGCATATAGATTTGTGCTAGCTCTCGAGGTGCACTCCTTAGCAGTTCTTGCATGTGCAGACATGTTTAGACTTTTTCAACCCTCATATTACAAATATCTTTTGACATGGAAGGAATTTAAAAAGTTTGCATGTACATGCTGGCTTTGATGAAAGATGTAAATGTTTGACATTGGATTATAATGGCATGCAGCACATTATCTTGAAACAAACGTAGTTAACTGGTTTTATACGTGTACGTAACAAGAAGCTAACAAAAATTTAAGTTGCTAGTGCTAATTTGCTTTTTATCATTAAGGAGGAAACAAATGACTGTGGTTTGGTGTAGCGGTGGCTTTTTCTGACAAGGCAGCATAATTTGTCAGAATACCGGCTCGCATGGAGGGGTCAATAATCAGTCCCAGAATGCACAGGAAAAACTACCATGATACCACCGGCCATGAAGGAGTGCATTATTTGTGGGTGCATCAATTTGCCTTTAATTGGTGTAAAACTGTCAACACACGGTCTCTGGAAATAGCCATTTGGTAGGAAATAACGCATTGAAAGATGAGGCAGATGATAACGAGCCAAACCTTCATTGTCTGGACAGGAAAAATTGAAATATTCAGCAACATGACTAGACCTTATTAATTCACCATGGTAATTAAGTTGGTTTGTGAAAAATATGCACCCTTACAGTAAATGTTTGCCTTTAAGCACCAGTTATATTCAATTCAATTCAATTTATTTGTATAGCTCTTTTCACAGATAGACTGTAGCAAAGACACTTTACAGTGAGAGATGAAGTTACTGAAAGGGCAGTGCCCAGCCTATTCCCCACTACAGCAAATGAGGCAAAAAAACTCCCAGTCGGGAGAAATTTCCTCAAACAGTGGGAGAAATCCCAGTAGGAAGAAATCTCAGGAGGAAACCGGCAAAATTGGGGAAGCCCATCCTCTGTGGGCTAGCTAATTAATAACAAAATAAAGTAATCATAGAATAAAATGGCAACAGAGTTCCATTAAAGTCCATCTAAACAGTGGCATCGGTAGCTCCAGGAAGTGGCATGCCGAGGATGGTGCAGAATTGGATCAGGACCGGACAGCAGCAGCCAGCGCTCATGGTGAGGGACAGGGCTTGGACGGTCCAGGACTCAGGGTTGTGGACGGAAAAGATCCTCAGAAAGAGAGACAGAAAAAAGGGGGGTGAGGCACTGGATAAAACTACTGTATATTAACAAAAATACAATCCTGTGTCATGTGCCAAGTAAAGATTTAGGAGCTACTGGTCAGGAAAAAACACCCCTTCATCCACTTCCCGCAGCACAGAGGCCCGACACTTACACCAGACTGCAAGATCACTTTTGATTTTCTAAACACTGGTACCATATGGACCTCCCCAATGACTTAGGCTGTAGCAAGCCTCACTGACACCATTAATGCATGCTCAGTGCCATTGGTTCCACATGGATGTACTTAACACTGGCTTCCAATATCTTGTGAACCTATCATATAACAAGGTTGTAGTCAATCCCACCAGAGCCAAATAAATGTTTATACCTAACTAATCATGAACTAATCGTAGGCATGACTGAAAATATGGTTTTCAGCTTGAAGACAGACAGTGTGTCTGAAGCCCAAATTTGAACAGAAGCTGTTCGTTATTCCACGCTAATGACACACCACAGTTATGCACATGAACCAGCAGGTCCTTATAATACACACCTAAGCAGTCCATAAGTTGTTGGTCCACGTTTTGCTGCTCCTCACTGTCAATGTTTCCCTCTAAACTGAGACCCACCGGATTTCTACGGTCTCTGGTCTACACTTGGGTATGTCGACCTGTTCTACAAATGTTTCTGTATGGGGTGGAGTCTAGCTTTCCCTCAATCCTAGCTATAGAGTTGAAACACCGGTGTACTCACCATGCCGTAGGTAGATAGAAATTCGAGCTTGAGCTTCCAGACTTTCGCACGGCGTCCTCCACTTTCGCCGCTGCGTTTATTAGAACAAGTTAATTTCATTAGATCTATACACATGTACTGTGTTTGTTTGCAGAATTTCCCTGTCGATTGCTTAGCTCAGATGGCAGACGCATCTCACGTTTCTTTCACACTAAGGAGGTGGACCCAGAAAACTGCGTTCTGCCGAGTTTCGCCCAGCTCCTCCCTCCACAAAGCTGGCCAAACAGAAGAAAGTGGGTACATGGGGTCAATGTCAAAATCACTCAATAAAAGTTCACAAACATGTATAAGACCTCCTGTAATACAATCATAAGCTCTGAAGCAGTTGTGGAGATAAAATTCATTGAAAATTCAATACGTAAATTGTGAAATTTGAAGGTCACAGAAGATCAAATTGAGGTCAGCAAATGGACTTCATATACGACTTTCTACATGTCCAGGGCTCGAGTTTCACGGCCCTATCTGTTTGCCGTGCTTCCCACCTATAACAGCCCCAGTTCGCGGCAGTAGAATGCCGTGCCCTTTTCCCGCATTGCCGTAAGTGCCCCTCGGCCAAAACACCTCCCCAAAATAAATAAATCACGCAGCATTTTTCATTTTTACCAGTGGCGGTTCGTCGCCGTAACAAAGGGATGCCAAAACCCCGCCCTTCAAAGCTTAATGACTTAAACCTTTCGCAGTTTAATTTTCTTAATCAGCAGATGTTCATAAGAATTGGTATTATACCTTCAGAGTCAGTGTGCATATTGGCCAGTGCAAATGTTGCATCCGCATACTGAGCCATCTCATGTGTGGTCTTTACCCATCTCTGAGAAGCACTAAAGGATGCCAGTTTATCCAGCTCCACAACCTCCAGCTCCACCTTGGGATTTTGAATGTTTCATAAACGTTTCCTCAATTGTTTTATCAACTGCACATCTACAACCAGGAGTTAGACACCAAAATTATGATTCTATCTGTCCTGAAAGTAATGTAAAAAATTTGATATTTCTCGCTTTTGCGGAAGCCATTTTGAAAATATCAACATGGCTGAACAACCTACATGATTTTACACTGCACCATTGGATTCCTTGGGCTTGAAAACATATATTTAGAAACCAAGATCATGTTTTTATCATCATGATCTCATCTTCTAGTGGAATAATTGCAAAAAATGTAATTTGAGAATTTTGGTGGCAGCCATTTTGAAAATGGCTGCCAACATGGGGTGGGACCCAAAATAATACTGATGGCACCTGATTTTCTCATCATGGGGTGCCCAAGGAACAAAATGGTATGGGTGGCGGAGAGTTCCCAGGGGAGTGCATGGTCAGCCCTCCCAGCCCGTGGACCAGTGCATCTTTGTGCAGACGTGTCCACCAGTGGACACGGAGCTGTAAATTTATGCACGCAGTTACAATATTCTATCACTAGATGGCACACCAGGATCAGTTATTGAGCATTAAAAACTGCCAGTAAACTCAAAGTAGAAGTATATTAAGGCGAGACTGCCGGTTTGTTTTTGAATACTGTATCTTTCATTCACCTGAAAATTGATTAAAGTGCACAAAGAGAGAACAAACAGTGGTTGCTTTGCTTCTTTCTATGCGTACCATGAAAAATACTTTGTCCTCGTAATTGCACTTTTGATACTTAAGCACATTTTTTCACATACCTTCGACAATCTGTGTATTTGTATCGTTTTGTCTGTCACAGACAAAAGATGTTGCGGTACCACCTATGACACCGGATCGGAGCAGGGTCTGTTTTCAGCCAAAATACATTACATGGGGGGCAGAGAGCCTTCACTCTCCCCGTAACAAGTTACAAGTCAATTCATCGAACCATAAATGTCCAAAGCTGTTAAAATGAGGTAAAAATGATCCATAAAGCAAGTATCTGCATAGTCCCTCCACTTAAATAAGCAGCTATTGTTCAAAAAAAAAGTGATGAAGTGATTACCTTATTTCGGGCTTCCACTCTCAGCTCTTCTTTGACGTGTGCATACGATAGCAGCATTCCCGCGCGTGAGGAAGAGGTGATTACAGCGCTGCAATTTCACCTGGCAACAAGAAATACTATTTTCTGATTGGCTGACACGTTGCTGATTCAAGCAGAGCAGTCTGCCTTCGCCTCATGCAAGATTACTAATCTTTTATATACAGTCTAACTTACTAATGTGCAGCCAGTTTTATTACTTCTCGGCCTGAGCAATGTCATGTGTGGCGTGTGAACTTTTTGAAATGCGTGAGACTTTAGAGCCCTGTAACTACTCGGCTTCGACTCAGCTGCTTGACTAGTCCATTTTACTGCTTTCCGGAAACGACTGACGGATTCCGCGGCCCGCCATTGGTGTAAAAAATATGGTCAGAGTACATATGGTACACAGCTCTGGTCTGAGTGACCGGCAGGGTTGCCAAGTCTGCTTATATTACTTTGGGCTTCTTTTTCCCTGAAGTCGCTTGAAAAAATTACGGGCTGCAGGTTGCGGTTTTTTTCGGCTTGTTTTTAAAAATATGGTTGCTTGTTAGAGAAGCGTAACATGCGACCCAATTGTTATACATTTATGGTTGCTATTTCACCCCGATTCATTGATTGACTAATGTGAGAGAACCCGTCCTCCCCCCTAGCCCCTTGCTCAACTAAATTAAAGATAACCTTCCCTCCCCCTCTAGCTCTACAAAACGAAAGAGATTCCACCACAGGTCTACACTGTCATAGTATCTAATTCATATCGGGCTTGATTTTGATGCTGCGGTTGCTTATTTGTCTTATCAGTTGGCAACCCTGGACCGGAGATGACGCGACTCTTTGGGTAACTGTGTTTCAATCGGCAGGCTCTGTTAACTGCAGAGCAAGCTAAGAGTTTGTGATCTCGTATAATGTTTCTCCCCTTTTTACCCTGGGGTAATATCAATTATGCTAAAATTACATTGACTGAGAGCGTGGGAAAAAATTGCTCCCCATTACATCACGCAGTTAATATTTAGCCAAACTGAACACCAAGTGTGACGTTGGTGAACCGGTATGACTCAGCGTTGTTGCAAGATCACTAGGTTCTACAAAACCCAAAACCAGTGAAGTTGGCACGTTATGTAAATCGTAGGTAAAAACAGAATACAATGATTTGCAAATCCTTTTCAACTTATATTCAATTAAATACACTGCAAAGACAAGATGTTTAATGTTCAAACTGAGAAACATTATTATTTTTTTGCAAATAATCATTAACTTATAATTTAAAGGCAGCAACACATTGCAAAAAAGTTGGCACAGGGGCCTTTTTACCACTGTGTTACATTGCCTTTCCTTTTAACGACACTCAGTAAACTTTTGGGAACTGAGGAGACCAATTTTTGAATCTTTTCAGGTGGAACTCTTTCCCATTCTAGCTTGATGTACAGCTTAAGTTGTTCAACAGTCCGGGGTCTCCGTTGTCGTGTTTTACGCTTCATAATGCGCCACAAACTTTCAATGGGAGACAAGTCTGGACTACAGGCAGGCCAGTCTAGTACCCGCACTCTTTTACTACAGAGCCATGCTGTTGTAACACGTGCAGAATGTGGCTTGGCATTGTCTTGCTGAAATAAGCAGGGGCGTCCATGAAAAAGACGTTGCTTGGATGGCAACATATGTTGCTCCAAAACCTGTATGTACCTTTCAGCATTAATGGTGCCTTCACATATGTGTAAGTTGCCAATGCCTTGGGCACTAATACACCCCCATACCATCACAGATGCTGGCTTTTGAACTTTGCGCCTATAACAGTCCGGATGGGTCTTTTCCTCTTTGGTCCGGAGGACACGACGTCCACAGTTTCCAAAAACAATTTGAAATGTGGACTCGTCAGACCACAGAACACTTTTCCACTTTGCATCAGTCCATCTTAGATGAACTTGGGCCCAGCGAAGCCGGCGGCGTTTCTGGGTGCTGTTTATAAATGGCTTTCGCTTTGCATTGTAGAGTTTTAACTTGCACTTGCAGATGTAGCGACAAACTGTAGTTACTGACAGTGGTTTTCTGAAGTGTTCCTGAGCCCATGTGGTGATGTCCTTTACACACTGATGTCGGTTTCTGATGCAGTACCGCCTGAGGGATCGAAGGTCACGGGCATTCAATGTTGGTTTTCGGCCTTGTCGCTTACGTGCAGTGATTTCTCCAGATTCTCTGAAACTTTCGACGATATTACGGACCGTAGATGATGAAATCCCTAAATTTCTTGCAATAGCTCGTTGAGGAATGTTGTTTTTAAACTGTTCGACAATCAGCTCACGCATTTGTTCACTAAGTGGTGACCCTCGAACCATCCTTGTTTGTGAGCATTTCAGGGAAGCTGCTTTTATACCCAATCATGGCACCCACCTGTTCCCAATTAGCCCGTTCACCTGTGGAATGTTCCAAATAAGTGTTTCATGAGCATTCCTCAACTCTCTCAGTCTTTTTTGCCACTTGTGCCAGCTTTTTTGAAACATGTTGCAGGCATCAAATTCCAAATGAGCTAATATTTGCAAAAAATTACAAAGTTTACCTGTTCGAACATTAACTAACTTGTCTTTGCAGTGTATTCAATTGAAAATAGGTTGAAAAGGATTTGCAAATCATTGTATTCTGTTTTTATTTACAATTTACACAACGTGCCAACTTCACTGGTTTTGGGTTTTGTACTTGCATAACTGAGCTCACATTACTTTGCTAGCTAGCTAGCTGGCATGTATGCATTATGTTTTACATAACCATAATGTAACATTAGTTTGTTAGCTAGCAAGCTAATGATAGCAAGCTACTCAGTTTACTGAATTTGACAAACATGGTTCAGCAATAGATGTCTGTGACTGACTGACTTGGCTCAAGGCTAACAAACAATGGCCACTAAGGGGAATTACATTTTTTTTCTATTAAAACATGTAATTCGGTTATGTGATAAACAGAATATTATACTCTTGGTCACGTCATTAGAAAGTTATGAACTCGTTTAGTAATGTTTGGGTTTGTTGCTCACTAAAGCTCGCAAGAAACACAACATTTTCTCAACTCATTTCATTACTTTCAGGTGACACGCCCACTCGTGTAAGATCCTCGATTTCTAAAATATCTCAATGTGGATATGCAATTTTTATTCTTCATGGCATGTATTGATTTTTTAAATGTGGCTCAAGAGGATAAATAACGCCTCTAAACATAAATGCACCTAATTAACCCTAAAAGTACTCTGCTATTATAATCCCAGAAAACATAGCAGACGTTGGCCCAACGTTGGCAATGGCTGGCAGCATCAGAGTTGGAATTCCAACATTGGGCCAACGCTGTACCAACATAAGGCAAACAATCAAATAAATAGGTTGGGCAACTTACGTTGTTTCAGTGTTGGCCCAATGTTGGAATTCTACATGAGGTTGGTTGAAGGACTGAGGTTGGTTGGTTGGCCTTAAGGTCATTTCACCTCTATTATTGAGTAATATTGCATATAATAATAATAATAATAATAATAATACATTTTTTTATTAAAAGGCACCTTCCATGACACTCAAGGACTCCTACATGTACATATAACAAAAGAACAACTAGAAGAGTGATAGAAAACACACAGGAATACAAAACAAGCAATACACAACACACAAAAAGAACAATGGGCACCAAAAACCACATACTGTATGTGTCAGTCTGAAATAAAAGTGAGTTTTTTTGTGGGAAGTCCCATGTTGGAGAACAAGTGGGTGTTCAGCTATTCGAAGGAAGGGTTGTTTGTCGTCTGAGGTTGTCCCCATTTAGCTAGCTATTATAACTATTATTAATCTTATTTTTATCATCATTAGTATTGTTCTTGATAGTGTAATTAAGTTGTGTAATTATTTGATTGTAATTACTTGATTATTAATTGTTGTGTAAATAAATATTATAACTGTTACTTGCAGACTACATCCATATCAGACTCCTCTTTACATTCAAATTATGTATATTATCGGCTGATTATGTGGGACAGCAGCCATGCCACTGTTTAATCTGCTCAGCTAAGTAGGTGTGGGCCTGGTTAATACTTGGATGGGAGACCAATCCCAGTTGCTGAGCCAGTTGGTTGTGATCTTTCCATCGGGCGGAATATGCCTGAAGGAGATGCCATCTTTCGGATGAGACGTCAGATCCTGACTTGCCGTGGTCAGTAAAGATTCCATGACACTGTGCAATAAGAGTAGGGGTTTCCCTGTGTCATGGCTAAAAGTTCCAACCTGCCACCTAATCATTGCCTGATCTAACTGGCTGTGAGAATTGCCCTCTCCACCTCAGCCCCCTTGAAAAAGAGATTTCAATCTCTACAGGACTTCCCTGGTTAAATAAAATAAACAGTGTATGGGCTAAATTTAAAAGGAAATTAGTTTTAAGTCGGTAATTGGATATAAGCCAATGTATTACACATACATTGGCAACACAATGCTAGCCCAACGTGTCCCCAGCGGCCAAAATGACATTGGCCCATTGTTGGCGTGTGACGTAAGGCCAACGTCTATGACTACGTTGGGCCAACTCCAGCATGTTATCTGGGATGCAAGGTGCAAAATAGACAAAGCAAAATTTCAGATTTCAGCCTTCAAAACCTCAACAATTTTGACAATTTTCAGTTGGCAATGACCTTCAGAAGGGTTCACAGGTACTTGCGAGTCCCTCTAAAGGTCATGTGTCAACTACATTATGAATGATAAAGTTTTGGAGGGATAGGGTGAGTAAAAATTACTCACTGTAAGGGTTAAGAAAAATCAACAGCTTGTTAAAATACTAAGATTGCACTTGAGGTTGGAAAAAAAACCAGTATACAAAGTAGGGTGCCAGGACCAAGTTTGAGAACCACTGGCATAAACAGCGGAGAATTGTCGGCCACACAGGCATGATGTTGTGCCAACATTGCTCCGTCCATCGAACCTAAGTTGAGACCACATAGCTGTGCTGTCTGGGCTACATTTTGGTGCGCTGGAAGTACTTTGAGCTGGCATGTGACATAGTTACAGGCCATCTTAAAATATTGCTCGCTACAATCATTCTGTAAAAATTTGTGTGGTGGAGTGGTCCCTCAGGTAATTAGGCCTAACAAGGAGGCCATTTATCAATGGTGACTAAAAACTATTCATCAATTTTGTAAAGTGTATACAGCAGCAAACATCCCGAGATGGATAAGAATTGGTATTAGATTTAAAAGTAAATGAATGAACTGGGCTCATTCTCATGTTATGGTGATCGGCCTTGAAGAAAATCCTATATGTGTCCTTTTTATTTGTTATCCACAATTTTATTATTAGTTACAAATTGTTGATGAAGATATTAAATATTTAAACAAATAAGATCCCAGTTTAGATGGCCTTTAATTATTGTTTGTAAATGATTCAAGCACTGAAACTCTGCCATTTATTCTCTCTCTCTGTCTTTCATCCCTTTTGTTTTCAGGACTGGCTACAGACCAACTTGCTGGAGAAGAAATTTTTAAAAAGCCTCAAAAGCTTGTAGATGCATCACAGAAAAAATAATGAACATCAACTAAAAACCAACCTTTATGTTCATTTTGCTTGTTTAACTTCAGATATTTGATGGCAAAAGATTGAAAGACAAAATAAAGATTTTCAAAGAATTAATCACTGTGTTTATTTTCTAAATAGCATTACATGGTGTATTATAGACCGCAGATGAGTCTTGCTGCAAGTAGACTTGTTAGAAAAGGTGTTTTTTTAAGTACATATTCAAAGATATTAGAGAAGCTCAGCATTGTACTTCCTTTGTGAACAGCTTTAAACCAGAAACTAGGTCTTATAACCTGAATATAAGCTGGTGCTGATTTCGTTAAGAGGAGCTGGTAATTGGTAAGAGTCTTTGCTGGGCTTGATGATGAGCTTGTAACTGGTGATGTGATCTGGTTTAAAGTTAACCTGGCATGATGAGCAGAATTTGGGCAGAAACTAGTTGGAAATTAGGCAGCAACGACACACTTCAATTTACTGGTCCACTCAGCAGAATTTTGACAAAAAGTACTTGGATGTTAAGCTGGCATGATCTGAAGAAATTTGGGAGAAACTACTTGGAAATAAAGTGGGAACAACTCACTTCAATTTAGTGGCCTGCCCAGGAGAAGTTAGACAGTTGGACATCAAGCTGGCATGATCAGCAGAAATTTGGTAGAAACTACTTGGAAATAAAGTGGCAACAACTCACTTCAATTTAGTGGCCTGCCCAGCAGAAGTTGCGTAAAAAATAGTTGGACATGAAACTGGAATGGTCAGCAGAAATTTGGTAGAAACAACTCGGAAATGAAGCGGCAACAACTCACTTCAATTTAGTGGCCTGCTCTCCTTTCTTACCATGAAACTATTGGATAATGGTGGGGAAATTTTCAAAAAAAACTTTGCGGTAATGTATAGAGAAATTTCTGCTAATTGTCACCCATGTACCATCTTTCTTACCATAAAATTATTAAATATTGTTGGGGGAAATTGCAAAAAAGTTTGAGGTAATTTGGGTAGAAATTTCCACTAATTATTGCCTATTAACCAAGAAATTCTCTGACCTGTAAAATGAAGTGTTACCAGTAGTTCTTTAGTCAATCAGTTGCCAATGTTGACTGGTTTAAATGTGGCGGGATGTCAGATGAAGAACAGCGGAAATGAGGAAAGAACTTCATCATCTTCTGTGTCTTCCAGAATACTCTTCACTGTGCTGGCAGGGAATGTCATGGGCCAGACACCTGTCACTCAGAGGTAAAGTCAAACTGTGGCAGTAATGAGTTGCAATAATGAGACAAACAGCTGAAGACAATACTTAAGACAAGTGTTTCTCGGTGTGTTGATACATATCTAAAAAGGCATCAAAAGCCCACTGAATCTTGTCTGAACAGGGTAGCTGCTGCCTGCCCTGTTGGTGCAAAACCTATAAAAAATATTTGTTTAAACAGCACATTTGAATGGGTTTTGTTTAGCAAAAACAGCGTATGAATCACTGATCAAGTGGCCTCATGTTGGGCAACTGGGGTCAAACCATTGGATGGAAACAGATGGAAACACAGCCATGTATATATTGTAAATGCTTTGGGCCGCTTTCTGCTTTAGTTTCTCCGAGAGCAGCATGAAGTCAGTGTGACGGACAGGTGGTGTGCTCCAGAATATTCTGGAAGATTCGAATTTAGAAGAAGAATTAAATTTAAACAATATTTAAAATAACTGAGCAAATGAACATAGCAATTATAATATAATAATATAATATATTATATAATATATATATTATATAAACTCACTATATAATATAATATAATAATACAGGAATGGATAAACAATGAAATTACTACATTAAAGATAGAAATACTATTCACTAGCCCGAACTGTCCGTCCTTGCGATGTTCCCACAACGATGGTGGAAATCCACTGGAATTTGATGTATTAGATGTGGTGACCCTGATGTTCCAATGTCCGCTTGCACCCAGCAAAGCCGGTCTAGCTTTCAGGTGTAACAGAATGGAACTGATCCGAAGTCCAATTGCACCCAGCAAAGCCGGTTAAGCTTCCAGGTAAAGCAGACCGGAAAGGATCCAAAGTCTGATTGCACCCAGCTAATCCATTCTAGCTTCCAGGTATAGCAGACAGGAGAGGATCCCTTTGTCCATTGGCTGCAAGTTCCTTTTATATAGGCCCTATACTCTGATTGGCTGATAGGTTGCGGATTCAAGCAGAGCCGTCTGCCTTCGCCTCATCCACTCATAGATCACTAATCTCTTTTACAGTTTATATTACCAATGGGCGGCGAGTTTTATCAGTTCTCAGCGTGAGAAATTTCATGTGTGGCGTGAGAGCGTGTGAACTTATTGAAATGCATGAGCATCACGCTCAATGCGTGAGACTTGAGAGCCCTGGTTGAAGCTAACTAGAGAGGTGTTGCATGTGTCTGCAAAGTAGGGTTGAAAAGGCTGCAGTTAGACCAGATGTAGGTTTTGCGGAGCGTGGGGTACGTGTTTGGGTTTGTTTATTGCTTCGTGAAATGATTGTTTTACATTTCCAAGACCGTGGTCAGCCGGATACTCTGCCAAAGTCTGGGCTAGCTCTCTGATGCTACCGCAGTGAAAGCAATCACGAAAAGCACAAGCTATGACATGTCTGGTATAACAAACGATTTCTCTGCAATGCCAGTGCAGAATTTCATTCCCTTTTAAAAATTGTTCTGGCTAATAAAAAGCCGAAAAAAGTGGAGATTGGATACAGAAATCTTTCCAGCACAAATTATTGATTCCCTAGCTCCACATAAGCAACGCTTAACACTGTTTGTGTGTTTTTGTTTCAAGCTCATTCAGTAGCTTGGTGTTGGAAGTGTGTTTTGTTTTGGTAGAAACGGTCATCAGGAGCTTTAGCAAAGTTTCTTCCAGATAAGTGTGTCTATAACATGACTACATTACAATACAGTTACAACCACATGCATGCAAGACGAGACAGTACACAGTAAAAATCATAGTGTCAATTTTACTCTTTAAGAGTTGAATTTAACTCTCTGTCAGATAACATTTGGTCCCACTCAAAATCAGTGTAAATTTTACTCTACAGCCAGTGTAAGATTTTTATAGTTAATTTTACTCTATTTTGTGTCAAAATTAACAATGAGGTGTGTAAAAATATTTGACACTATAGGGAATCATCACCCTGCAGAGTAGATTTCATCCTTGTGTGGAAGTGGGAATTGACTCTCACTTTTGACACTTCCATTTAGACGATTTCACTCTGCATAGTGCTATAAGTACTCTATCCAGAGGAAAATGGGTTTACTCTGGAATATTGACACTCCATTTTTTACTGTGTATGAGCAAAACACTAAAATTTCAACTTATCACTCATTGACATCCTAGTTAATGTTGCTGCAACACTTCATTAGCATCATTCTCCCGTTCGGGGTCAGATTCGGGATCAAAAAAGTATGGTCTTACAGCAATAGATGGCGCAGACAGCTGTCCTGAAATACCTACCATCTGGGTATCCTGGTTTTTCGAGTCTGCACCCTCCCCCGGAATCAAAGCGACCAGGCAGCCAATCAGAGCAGCCCCTCATTAGCATAGCCTCCCCGCCCCCTCAGAGCAGCTTGTGTTTCAGGCTGGCACATCCAGCACTTGGCCTGGACGTGTGTGGGGTTTTATTTTTTTTTTTACTGAATTCTTTAAAATAATTTTAAGACCCATTGGACATAATTTAAACGACTATATACAGCATAATATGGGACCTTTAAGTTAATTATTCTCAAAAACGATGGAAATTAGCGGGGGGGAGGTGGTTTATCAGCGTAAGGAAAGTTAGTTTTTCTGCAGAGTAGCAATACATTTGAGCAGTGCCACTCACTCAAGACCTGCCAGCCGTGGTAACAGTCGTGAGCACAGCAGACATGCCGGGCAACGACCGCTACCAAGTAATTTCAGTCTGATTCCATCTTATGTTCTGAATAGAAAAGTTCTGTAATAAAATGGAATTTATTCACTGGACTGTGAGTGAATAATATAAAGGCAAATCTACATGATACTGTCTAATTTTTATTTCCCATATCCTTTCAGTTAAGAACTGTTTTTTTTATGCCACATTTTGGTGTCCTCTTTGAGCCAAAAAAAAGAGAAAACATTTTAATGAAGTTCATTAAAAGAAACTACAACGGTGTGCTTGGGTTCAAATTGTATTTTTATCCACACTATATCTCTAACATGTGCTAGATAAAATAATCATGAATTGAAAGTATCAGTCATTACCTGCTGATAATAAAACAATGAACAGTACCTGTCCTGAAAATCTCTTCAGTATTGTGAAAACACACATGCATACACACACACACACACACACACACACATATATATACACTCAACAAAAATATAAACGCAACACTTTTGTTTTTGCTCCCATTTGTCATGAGATGGACTCAAAGATCTAAAATTCATTCCAGATACACAATATTACCATTTCTCTCAAACATTGTTCACAAATCTGTCTAAATGTGTGATAGTGAGCACTTTTACTTTGCTGAGACAATCCATCCCACCTCACAGGTGTGCCACATCAAGATGCTCATCTGACACCATGATTAGTGCACAGGTGTACCTTAGACTGTCCACAATAGCGGACAGTACAATACAATTGTCAAGGGAGAGTTTTATCTTTTGAAAGGATGAACTTAGTTTGTCTTGAGAGGGGTAGAATTCAGATGCACATAGGTTGGTAAAAAATGTTTTAAAAGTATCATTTAGGTCACCTGATGAGGTTACTATCCCTTTATCTGGGTTACGCACGGCAGAAATAGTCATTTTATTCACTTGTTTTTTAAGTGTCAATGCAAGGGGTTTGCTTGGTTTACTACTGTCCGAATATTATTTGTGCTTGGTAAATGCATCAAATATTCAAGTCATTGTTTGACCCAATCATTCAACTCAGACTGCATAAGCTTAAGTTGAGTATTCTTTTCTTCAGAGTACTTTGAATTCAGTTCCTTTTCTATTTTTTGACATTCCGGTTCCAATCCTTTTATTCGATTTCTTAAGGTGGGTACAAAACCAGAACCAAACCCTTGACCGCAGCCCAAACAAACATAGGATTAGAAACACTATTTATTTTGATTTCAATGAATTCTGTCAATTTTGACTTTAGTTGAGTAATATATTCCTCTATTTCAAGAAGTGTGGAGTAAAATCTTCACCTTGTTGGTTTATTATGAGTGGGAAAAATGTCAAATATTGAAATAATTGGATTATGATCCGACAGGTATTGTGGAAGAATGCTGATTGATTGCACAGTCTGGACCAATTTTGCAGATGAAAGGATATAGTCTATTCTTGAAGACATTTTATGAGCAGCGGAATAATAAGAAAAGTCTTTAACCATTGGATTTTTTTATTCTCCAGGGCCTGTATTCACAAACATCTTAGTGCTCAAAGTAGGTCCTAATTGCTGGATTTAGGAGAAACTCCTTAAAAAATGGGCAAGTCAGTTGTAAATTTAGGACTCCTAATCATTTTTACTGTGTTATACACAGAGCATTTTAGGCCTAAAAGTAGCTCCTAAGTCTGGGAGAGCTTAAAAGCACTCAAGAGGACTCCAAACTCGCTAAAACCTATTCACAATGAATAGGAAAATGGCTGCTGCTGTTGAAAGACAGAGTGACTTTGAAATTCTGAATGATGTGCAGTGCACCTCTGGCCTGTGTCGGGCTCCCCGGACAGCTGACATCGTGGATCCGCCGATTCCGGCCAGGATTGGCTTGGTAAATGCCAGATCTCTGGCGAACATAACTTTTATCTTAAAGGATTTCTTTACGTCCCGAGGATTGGATTTTCTCTGTGTGACTGAGACATGGCTGAGTCTCGGTGAGTCCAGCGCTTTCACGGAGCTTTTACCCACCATTGCTGTTTCTTTAGCTCTCCACGGACGTCAGGCCGAGGAGGAGGTATAGCGACGGTTTTTAAGAGTCATTTTAAATGTCAGTTATCTCTGTCAGCCTCGTTCACCAGCTTTGAGCTGAATATATTTGAGATTGGTTGCCCTCACACCGTGCTGTGCGCTGTGATCTATCGCCCTCCCAAATACAACAAGGACTTTTTAAATGACTTTTCCGATCTCCTAGCTGATATTATATTAAATACGACGGTGTCCTTATTGTCGGATTTCAATGTTCACGTGTGTTGTCCTGATAAGCCAATAGTTAAGGACTTCTTGGATCTCATTCACTCTTTTAATCTTGTGCAGTCTGTGTCTGGACCCACGCAAGAACGTGGACACACACTTGATCTCGTTTTATCACATGGTTTGCCTGTTTTTAACCTTGAGATTTGTGATGCGGTTTTCTCAGACTACATGCCTGTTGTATTATGCCCCGCCAACATGAAGTGTGAGGGGGATATAGGTTTGACCTCCGTCCGTCCGTTCGTCTGTCCGAGAGAAAGGGGACAACTTTTCTCAGAAACTATTACAGAGAGGACAACCAAATTTGGTGTGTAGCTTCAGACCATAAAGGCCTTGATGGAGTTCGAAAATAAGAAGCACACGATTGGCGGGGGATGTTGTTGACCATGTCGACTTGTTTGAGATTGTTCCTGGCTGTAACACAGCTAAATCGGAAGCTGTTGCTGCTCGTCGCTGTCACATTATTTAACCCTTCCACTGCTGCTCAGTTCTCGGCTTCCTTTCACGGAAACTCCGTTTTCCCAGAGGAGCTTAGCTCATGGTTTCATTCCACTTGCCAAACTGTTTTGGACACTGTGGCTCCATTAAAAACAAGGCAGCCAAAAACTAAACTGGAACCCTGAGTAAATGACAACTCATACTGCCAGACAAGAGTGCCGTAGAGCTGAGCGCAAGTGGAAGAAGGACAAACTGCAGGTGTCTTTTCAAATGATTAGAGACTGCTGGTCTCAATATCAGCAAACTGTAAAAGATGCTACACAGAAATATTTCTCTGACATTATCCTGTCAAACTGTCTCAAGCCCCGTGTTTGTTTAAGACCATCAACTCAGTTCTTAGTGCCCCACAGACTGTCGGTTTTGAGGCCTCCACTACTGCCTGTGAGAGCTTTATGCACTTCTTTATTGATAGGGTTTCTTTAACTAGGGCTCTTATTGGGCCTCCTGCTCATGACCCTTCAATTCCTGTTCCCTGCCCTGCTGTTCTTAACCAGTTTAAGCTAGAGTCTCTGTACTTTTTACAGGAAATTGTTGGTCATGTTAAACCCTCAGGTTCCCCCAGAGGGGAACTTAAAGAGGTCTTCTCCACGGTAGGGCCATTTGTCACTATTGTCATAAATAGCAGTCTGTCCTCAGGTGTAGTCCCTCTAATCTTTAAGCATGTGGCAGTTCAACCTCTGACTAAAAAGCCTGGTCTAGATACTGCAATTCTTGCCAATTTTCGGCAAATCTCCAAACTACCTTTTATTTCTAAAATCCTCAAAAAAGGTAGTCTACTGCTAACTAATGGCCTTTCTTGAGGAGCATATCATTTTCAAGGTTTTTCAGTCAGGTTTTAAGACACTGCACAGCACTGAATCAACACTTAAGAGTTTTTAATGACATCTTTTTAGTTACTGATTCTGGTGACTGTGTTCTTCTCGTGCTTTTAGATTTAACTGCAGCATTTGACACAGTGAACTACGACATTCTGATATCACGCAGTGGGTAGGCATCAGGGGAATAGCACTAGAGTGGTTTAGGTCATACTTGGCAGACCGTACTTTCTGTGTCAGTCTTGGTGAGTCTCAATCCTCCTCGGCTCTTCACACCTGTGGGGTCCCACAGGGCTCAGTGCTGGGCCCCCTTCTCTTCTCTCTCTATTTGCTCCCACTTGGCTCCATACTGAGGAAGTATGGCATTTCGTTCCACTGTTATGTGGATGACTGTCAGATTTACGTACCTCTTAAAAAGAATGACACACAGTCTTTTGATATCCTATTGAAGTGTCTTGATGACATAAAGGCCTGGATGGCTCTGAACTTTTTAAAATTTAATGACAAGAAGACAGAAGTGATTGTTTTTGGTGGCACCACTAGGACCCACCCCCCCATAGATCTGGGTTCACTGGCCCAGGTGGTCAAACCCACCGTCACTAACCTGGGGTTTAAAGTGGACTCTGAACCTAAGCTTGACAACCAGATCAGATCAGTTGTGAAATCAAGCTTTTTACAGTTCAGGCAGCTGACCAAAATAAAGCCAATCCTTTCGAGGCAACTCTTTGAAAACGTAATCCATGCCTTTATTACTATCCGGCTGGACACTGCAACACACTCTATGTGGCTTTTAGTGCGTCTTTCATCGCCCGTCTTCAGATGGTCCAAAATGCTGCAATACGTCCTTTAACAGGCACACGGAAATATGAGCACATTCCCCCATTTTAGCCTGACTTCACTGGCTGCCCATACATTTCAGAATCCATTTAAAAATTATTTTAATCGTTTTTAAATCCCTCAGTGGCTTTGCCCCGCCCTACCTCTCGGAGCTCCTACACCCTTATGCACCCACACGCTCTCTCAGGTCAGCCGATCAGCTGCTCCTGAGTGTAACAAAAACAAAGAAAAAACTCAGAGGGGATCGAGCTTTTGTAGTTGCAGCTCCAAAACTTTGGAATGATCTGCCTCTGCACATCAGACAGGCCTCTACTCTGTCTGTTTTTAAATCGTTCCTAAAAACACATCTTTTCTCCTTGGTTTTTAACACTATGTGAGATGTTGACTGTTATCTAATATTGTTTTATTTTACTTTACTTGATTTCATTGTTTCTGTTATTGTATGGCTGCTATTTTTATGATGTGTTGTCTTTTAAATTATTTTATTTTTATAGCTATCTCTTGTGTGAACCTTCTATTCACTATGTCTTATTTTTCCTGTAAAGCACTTTGGTTCTCTGTGGTTGTTTTAAAGTGCTCAACAAATGAAGTTGGATTGGATTGGATTGGATTGGAGTTTAGTGCAAACAAACTTGAACGGCTTGTCATTTAAATGATCGCAACATATTCTCATTGAGTAATAAGTTGCCAATTATTGGGGAAAATGATGCGTTTTATTATTGACTCATTTTATGCTATTAGCGTTTTTACAACTCTCTCTTTCCTTAGTATGTTTATTTGCCTTGAGTGTGATATGTGGGGACTGTGCATAGTGCATTTTCAGGAGTGCTCAACATGTTATTATTTTATGGGACAAACCAGCTGCGTGGACTATTTCCTAATTTTTTCCTCCATGGGTTGTATGTGGGATATTTATATTTTTTCAATAGGCCGCCCTGTCACCAAACACCCAATCACCATGCTCACTGTCCCAAGACTCGTGCATGAGAATTGACGTCATCCATAGCAACAGAGATTTAGTCCCACCTGTCTCAGAGCTACTCCTATTCTAGGAGTTACCAGTTTTCTTAACTAAAAGTTGCTCTCTGCGGCTTTGTGAATAACTTTTAAGATTTTACTCCTACATAAAATGTTTAAGCGTGAAAGATGCTTTGTGAATACGGACCCAGATATCCACTCAGATTTTTAGAAAAGTGAACTAAGGCCTTAGATATAGTGGCTTGAATTGTTGATGTAAAAGCAAGTGACCTGTCCAGGGTTTTGTCAAAGGTGTTCATCAGAGTTGGGTTCAAGTACTTTCAAAAATTGGATGCAAGTATTGTTTTTTTTAAATACCAAAGTGCTTGCACTTGTATTGGAGTACTTCCTATTAATCTAAGTTCTTGTATTCAAGTACTTTTAAAAGTTCTTGACCAATCAGCCTCCTAAGTGCTGATAGAGATTGGTCAAGTACTTGAAATATACATGGATAAAAGTACTCCGTATGTTGTCCCGTGCTTATTTGTGCTTGTGATTTACTTTTGTTTCATTTATTTCCAGCTCTCAGTTCAGCCGTCTGACAATCGCTCCCAATCTGTTTCCAGTGGTGTCGCGTGACTGCCTTCAGCATGCCGGCGTCTCGTCATCCAATCACGTTTCTACTTTCGGTTTGGCTTTGGTGTTTCATTCATTGCTTCCAGCTGTGCTTAATTCTGGGTCTCGCGAAACTCTGAGTGAATGCGCTCTCTGATAGGACATTACTAACACGTACTAACCAGCACTTATTTAAGGGTGATTGTAAATAATTCGTCACGTAGTATTAACCTTGATTAACTCATTTAGCGAGTGTGTGCGTTTCTGGCTTTTGTATTTCAATCTGGGCTGTATCTGATTAACTACATTTAAAACTATGCTTCCCTTCGCTTCTGTTGTGGTGCTTTTTCCTTGTCACGTTTAGATTGCCTTAATCTAAACGATCTAGCTTGATTGCTCGTCTCAGCGTCTTGCCTCAAGTCATTAGTGTTAACCCGGTTCTCGTGTAATTGTTTATTAATCCCATGTATTTCTGCTTCAGTCCCGATTGCATTCCGAGTCCCTGCCTCCTCTCGTGATTATAAATGTTCTAGTTTTCCACGCGATTGTCAGACGGATCCTCCGTATTGTACTACATTGTGAAGTCTCAGCTCCGAGTGCCTTCTGAGTGTCTCCCGTGTATGGTTCCCGAGTTTTTCTGTTTGCTGCGCTTTAGTCTTGTCTGTCCTGTGTATAAGTCTCCCAGTGTGTCCGTCAGTTTAGTTAGGTTCAGTTTTTGTTTTCTCTTGGAGAGAGTATTTCTGTTTCCCCCTGCCTTTGGCAGTGTACCTCAGTTCTCCCATTTGTTCAGTGCTTGTGCAGGGTGTTTTGTTTCTGGCGTGTCTGCCATTTTTCCCTTGGTGTTTTGTGTTCTTAATAAACACTTCTGGATCCTGCACCTGGTGTTCCTCTGACCTCTTCTTGCAATAATATTATTAGGTGTAATGCCTAATATTATTCGTACTCAAATACAAATACAAGCACTATGGTATGGCCACACCCCCACCCATCCCCAAAACCCCTCTTTAGCAAATGTCTGTGACATTCATGATACAAAGTCTATTAACAATGAACTTGTGCCCAAATCTCTCCCCAAAAAAATTAAAAACTGACTAAGTGTAGCCATTATCATCCAAAAATTTGAAATAAAATAAAAACAATCAGAAAAAGATGGTAGGAATTTAAACCTTTAAAAGAATGTTCTCTTTAAGCCACACAGATTCACTGCCAACATTAAACTGAAGTCAGAATATGATAACTAGAGACCTTGTTCTTTTAGCAACAAGACATTTTATCCAAGTGACAATAACCAGTGTAAACGATTCCACTGTATACCATTATGACCATAGTATATCCTATGAAGACGAAATATGCTCTTAAAAAAAAACAGTTCAAGCGAACATTACCTACCATCATGCAAACCTAGCATATCAGTTTTCCGTATTAAATGAGCAATATGTAAGAATTTTATGTTGATTAATTATGAAATGGCCCTGATATAGCACCAGACATTAAGGAATGATGTTAATTTCAAATACTTATATCACTGACAACAGTAGTCCAGCCAGAATATTCTCACTACAGAAACAAAGTTGCAGCCCACAAATAATGTTAATGTTGACATTTTATGTTTTGGCCTGTTGCGCTGCCCTCCACCTATCTCCCAATCACGAAGTCTGAAGTATTTCGGCATCCAGGTCGCCAGTTACCACTGAGCTAGAGCTACCAGTGTTTTGGAGCACAAATGGTCTGACGTTACTTAACCTAAAAGGCCTCGTTATGATTCCGAAATACGCTGTGACAAAGTCAGAAACAAAACAAGGATCTCTATAGGACATGCCTTTGAAAGATGTAGACGGCTGAAAGCAGCAAAGAATTTGAAGACCTACGTCGAATTTGCTAATTTTCTCCGGGGAAGGTAAGATTCAGCTAAGTTTGGCTAAATTAATTCTATTAAATATAGTCACAGACATTTGAAATATTCCCTACAGTCAAATAACGTTATGTATGTTCGTTCATGCTACATTAGAGCGTATGTAGGTGGGTCATCAAATTGACTAGGTAACAAATTGAGAAATAAAAACTGTGGCTTTTCATTGCCAACATTAGCAATGCATTATTAGTCCGTGTCTCTGGCATTATGCTGAGACGCTGTGGATACCGTTCCAACATTAACACAGCCATCATGGCAAGATGAAATGTAATTGACACAGTACATTGGTCAAATGAGTCCTCAATCATTCTTTACGCATATCACAGGATGGACTTTAGTGGGCTATCCACACGGAAGAGTGACGAGTAAGTTGACCAATATGACCATTGCTAAAGTTATTATTAGTCTCGATCTTTTCTGAACTGAACAGAACTGAACTTAACACAACCCTGTGAGAGCAAATCATTGATGATATTGAAACGTAGCCATAGTAGCTCCGTGTAGTAGACGTTCTTGCTGGGTCCGGCAACCTTGCAGGCAACCTCTCGTCTGGTGGAGAGGGGGAGGGGATACTGCACTCTGTACTATTTTGAATGTGACTGCACTACCAGTTTTGGCCTCAAACTTACAAGTAGCTCCTTGAAATGAAATCTGTGAATCCAGGCCGTGCAGCTTTGGCTGGTTCACAGTCTGACACAAACAGTTCGGCTTCTTCAGCAGAATTGAAAGACATGAATTTGCAGTTGATTTTTATCCTCAAAGTAGCTGGGTAAATCTGAAAGGCCTCGTTTCCCTTCTGGCGAAGTTGGGCTCTAACTCCTCTGAAAGCCCTTCTCCTTCATGTCGTTCCGGCGCTGTAGTCGGCGAATAATTCCAAGCGTGTACTGTCTGGGAGAGATGGTTTTGCCTTCCTTGTGCCTCGTAAAATTGCTTGACTGTCTGGATACCGAAGAAGTCGAAGGATCATCGTGCTGGCTCGGGAGGATTCGAGACTATATATGCGATGGGCTCTATCGGTCTCCAAAGGAAAAGTAGCCGTTTTCGCCAACTCAGGGATCCATTTTGGCAGCATGGCTTTCAGGAACCCTGTAGCACTGTCCCCTTCAACTCCTTGAGCTGCAATTTGCCCAGCTCCAAACTGCAGTCATTCGCATCCTTCTTCACCTGGCGAATAGACCCCTGGAGACAGTGAGGAGACAGTGCTCTCTCTAAAGTCTCCATAAGCATGCCACTCAAAAAAATGTCCCGTAAAGTTTCTCTCTCTGGCTCTACAGTCTGTTTGATTTGCAATGCTAAGTCTTCATGTTGCGAGCTTGCCTTGAAGCGCTTGTTGAGCACCTCTGGTTGCTTTTGCGGTGAATTCGCTGCATTTTTGTTCGGCATAGTTTGTAGAGTGATACTCTATAATATTAAAGAACTAATCATTTCAAAACTACACGACTATCAAATATCAAAACAAAGGGGAGGTTTGGTGGGAGCTTGGTGTGCCAAGACCATTTCGCAGCATGGCTCACCGGAAGAGCTATCTTTTATTATTAACAATCGTTGATTTGTGCGACACTGTCCTCCCCTAAACTCCCCTAAAATTGAAAATTGGTCACACGAGTATACTTGCATCACATGCCTGGCTCTTATCGGTTGCAAGGGCAGAGAAGCCCTGATAAGATTTGTGTTACTCTCACACTTGTATCTATTCATGAACTTACCTGGTGCCTCCCTCACACTTTTTCCCAGACTTGGGACTTAACCTGTTCGATGTTTTGCAGTGTGTAAATTTCATGTAAATATCTCAAAAGAAATTTCATGCGGTGAGACAAAGTGTAAAAGTATAATACAGGTCTGATGATAGAATTTATCAGATTAACATGTGAGCACCAAGGATAGAATTCTATTAGCGATTACTAATAACCATCACCACACATATCTACAGTGCACTCTACTCTACAACAAGCAGGGTGGGTTAAGACAGTGGATACTACATAAACACACTAAACCACATCTAGTAGCCTGAAACAAAGGGTCAAAAAGGTAACTGCAAAAAAGGAAAGCAATGGATAAAGAACATGACAAAAAGGATTATTGCTGCAACGTTTGTCAAGTAAATTGAAGGCTTTAGTATCGCGCATGGTGTAAATGTTTATACGCAAGATGGGGGGAGGCCAGTAAGGTATGAAGGGGGCCAGTAAATCAGAAATGTTACTGACCCAGTGTTAATGTCAACCCCTGGCATGAATGAATATGTTTATCCAATGGACTCTGCTCCACATGTGCCCCAGCTGACACTGTCCTTTTAAACAGGACATTCATGTTTGAAAAACCTCCAGTGTGGCTGAATTAAAACAATTCTGCACAGAAGAGGCCACAATTCTTCAACAGTGACGTGAAAGACTCATTGCCAGTCATTGCAAAAGCTTGATAGCAGTTGTTTTGGCCGAGGATGTGTTTAGGTTTAGGGGGCAATTACTTTTTTTCATAGGGCCAGTTAGGTTTGGATAGCTTTGGATGAAATCATTATATAAAAACTGCATTTTGCTTTTATTTGGGTCATCTTTGTCTAATAATAAAATTTGTTTGACGATCGGAAACATTTAAGTTTGAGAAATATGCAAAAAAAAAAAAAATCAGGAAGGGGGCAAATACTTCTTCACAGCACTGTAAATATAGTGGAAAGACTAAGAATCCAGAAAAATTGGAGCAGTGTCACACCTGTGAGGCACAGCTTTGTGATTTGGTGTTTGAATGTTCAAAGTACGTTAACATTATTTGAAAAAACTCTGATTAGGTAGATCTCTAACTACTATGAAAGAGTAAACTTAACTATGTCCATAGCTATAGGATGTCTCATTAAATTTCAGTATTAACCGAATTAAAGGCTAGGTAGGCTGCTTTCTTTTGACCGTTTTAGGCAAAAAATTTCATAACAACCCTGGGGATAATGTAAAGGAAGTGATGTGAAAAAAGATCAGACCTCTACCTCTCCCCTAGGCTCTGTTTTCAGCCTGCAAAGAATCTAGCGTGACGGTAGATTTTGACCAATCACAGAGCAGCTTATAGAGCTTTGAGAGAGCCAAACAGCGATTGGCTGTTCTACTACAGCTGATGCGGAAACCACTCTGCAGCAATGGCGGACGACCGGACAGGAAAAGTTGCCGTTCCAGATTTGGAAACACCCGCGTTCAGTGCAAAACAACCCAAGAAGAAGAAAACGGATTCGGCAAAAAGGGAGTCTAAAAGAGAGTTTGAGAATAAAGCAATAAAACGCGTGTCAATATCGGCGTCGCATTTCGCAGATTGGGGAGGAGAAGTTCGGGATAGCATTGGTTTCAAGTTGGACTCGGAGCTCGCTGTACTTCAGTTGGACAGGTAAATGGCTAAATTCTTTTTCCTCCAACTACAGTTGCTGTGATGGGGGTTAGGTTGTGTGTGTGCGATTTACCATGTAAATAGCCAGCTGACGGCGGCCACAGATAAGGCATTGTCAGGGCGTCAGATGCGTGTCTGGTCGGAGGAGCTTGGGTCAGAGCCAAAGATATATATATTTAGAACACTAGATTGCTGATGTCGTCATATTTACCTTATCCAAAGTGAAGCACCCGGCCACCATATTGATACACCCAACTTCTTCATAAAAATGAATGGTTTCCTATGAGGCCAATTTCAAATAAGTCGACACAAGCGAGAAAATGCTGAGATGTGCGACTGCCTTTTGTAGCAATATTTATTTGAAGAGCTGTAATAAAACGCAAAGTTGTCACTTTAATAGAAAAAAATCGCGTTTCGTGCTAGCTAGCTAATTAGCTGTCCCATTGACTTGAACAGACCGCTAACTAAAAACGAACAGCAGTGATTGGTATCGGTCACCAGCGAGCTACCTTGTCGGGGACTGCATTGACTTAGTGGTAAATAAAATTTAAAAGGTGGCTAGCTAGCTACTTGTACTTGACATTCAACGACAATACTTCTTACCCGCATAATATTTAAAACAGTGGACAAGTCGCTTTGTCTGTTTTATACAGCGCTCCAAAAGACAAGGAGGGGAGAAAGGCTTCACTAGCGCTTCCTTTTATCAACGTTAGCCATATGATTCAATATAAACAATTCGATGTCAAATAGTCAACCAGGGTACAATGAAATGAGGAAACCAGAGTGTAATTTGATAATGTATACGAACATTCAAACGACGTTTCTTATAACGGCGATAACTACCAAACAATTATCTTATCAGAGGTAAAAGCCTGGGTCGCGTTAAAGTCACTTCTCTGCAGCACTTTAACGTTGACATCGAGTCACATTTCGATCTTCCCTTTAGTAAGTGTGCCGCTTTCCATCCTCCGAAATGCACATATTTAGGGAGACAAAATGTTGCTCAGCACAGCGATACCAAAATAACAGACTCGCACGCAAGTGTTTTTGGAAATGTAATTTTAAAGTAGGCGAAAATGAATGGGAGTCTATGGGCGAATTTTACTTCCAGGTTATAGGCTCGGAGAACAGATGCTTCACTTGAGCATACCCTATCAGCAATCTAGTGTTCTATATATATCTATGGTCAGAGCTGATGGGATGAGAACCGTGTGGACTCCATTCGAACCTTTTTTCTAGGTTTCTGCCTACCTAGCCTTTAATGCTATTTCGCAAATCAAAAGCAGCCTTGGCTTTCTGTGCATTCTGTACTAAAAGCAATGAGTAGCAATCAATTTGCTGCATAACCAAACTATTCATCAAACAAAAAACATTTGTATATTCATATCATGATGACCGCTCATTTTACAGACCCGAGTTAAGTTAAAGATGGGCGGTAAATAGACGTCCGCTTTAGGTCACGCATTTGCGCAAGGAGTACGAGTGATAACAACCACTGAGAACCGAGCCGAGAATGCATTTAAGGCAATGTCTCATTGGTGTTCACATAGCCTGAATCAAAGTACAACCTTTTGACACTTCTGAGGAAACCGGCACCAATGATTTAAAAGCGACATATTCATATATTTTATATCGGTTATGTGCAGTTGTTAGAAAGAGAATTTTAGCCCAAATACTGACTAGAACATCCTAGCATCGAAATTTCAAAATTTTTTAGGGAAACATGCCCCCAGACGCCCCAAGGAGGCTCGCGCCTTCGGCCTTCAAAAAGTAGCCAACCGCCTACTTTCAAATTTGAGACATCTACTTCAAAACTTATTAACAGTTCTGTACATGATCATGTATTACGTTTATCTTTGGATTGGCTTGATAACACTATTTGAGAAAAATCATTGTTATTAATCGTCATATTTAAACAAAATCATTTGGTTTTTCCCTAACTACACAACGTAGCCGGCTGTAACAGCGATTGCTCTCAAGTTTGCTATAACATCCCAAAAATCAG
The DNA here is from genome assembly GCA_029721435.1 of Gymnothorax reevesii. Classification (NCBI taxonomy): domain Eukaryota; kingdom Metazoa; phylum Chordata; class Actinopteri; order Anguilliformes; family Muraenidae; genus Gymnothorax; species Gymnothorax reevesii. The sequence goes on from CM056575.1 coordinate 78,958,060, forward strand.
GAAGTACAGCTTGGACGCACAAGAACGCCACAACAATATCAGGGAAGTTCATGCCTATTACAGCTTGCTAAGTTAGCAGTTAGAGTAAAACAAAATCATATCGCTTAAATATGACTATTTCTTTTTTTCAAAGACTGTTCGCAGTTAATGGCTATATAATCTAATGAGTAATGTAACTTTATACTTCTATGTGCATGATTGCGTGTAATCAAAGACGGAACAGAATAGCCAGTATCTTTGGCGTAACGCAGTCCAGTAATCATGACATCAGGGCGTCATTGGAAAAGAGAGCTTTCTCTCAATTGGCCTTCCCTAGGTAAATAAAGGTGAAATGAAAAATGACATGTAATAGGTAATAATGATGCCTCTCCCTAGAGTGTGCAAACCGTCCCCAGAAACTGAGTAGCTGGTATGCCAATGAGGAACATCGTTTTTCAGCCACATACCTCATGCATGTTTACTGTTGCGATGTAAATACTTTGCCTTCAGCGTAATTGGTCATTAACCAAAAGTAACGCATCCAACTTGATTGCAAAAGTTGAACAGGTGGTTAGCCAGATTTTAAAAAATTTGGTTTCTTTATATGTTTGTAGGTGTTGATATGTCGGTGTTTATATGTTGAATAATGTTTCATTAAACATAAAAGAAATTGTCCCTAAATCTAAGAAATTGATTTTGTTGCTTGCTTTTTTCCTCATGAAACTGGCCTTAAATATAAAGGGCGCTCAAAAAAAGATTTAAGACTTTTTAAGACTTTTTTTTATCTGCAGGAGCAGCAGGAGCCCTGATGAAAAACTGACATGCCTCTGTAATGGAAATAATAACATGGGCCTGTAAATACTTCAGAAGACCTGTGTCACATTTTGTCCTGGCATCATCAAATGCATGTTAAGACTCTTCTGCACAAAGAGAAAACCATATCAATACCATTCGGAGGAACCACCAACTTTTCTGGGCACTAGCTCATCTGAAGTGGACTGATGTGGAAAAGAGTGCTTTAGTCTGCTGAATCTATCTTCAAAATTGCTTTTGGAAATGATAGACGTTGGGTTTGCAGAGCCAAAGAAGGACCATCCCAACTATTATGAATCACATGTTTAAAATCCAGCATCAGTCATGGTCTGGTGCTGCATTATTGCACTTGATACAGGCGACATATCTGTGAAGGAACAGTCTCATAAGTATTTGCAATATTTGCACAAATAAGTGCAGTTATATTTATGTGTAAATCTGCATTCATATCTGTGCCTCTTATTTGTAACTCGTAAAACATAGAGAACAAATAACTGCAGAGTAATACGTGTCTATAAATCAGACTTTGTTTATTTGGCTCCTATTCGTAATTTGTTATTTGTATGTTAACTTAACATTTTTCAGTGGAGATATATTTGTGAATTTTCACCTTATTGCGCACATTCTATTGTGACTGTTCTACCATGTGGTATCACAGAAAATGCCGGGTGTGTGAGACTGACAAAATGTCACCGGACTCATGTCTCATAAAATGTGATGTACTAATAAATTCAGAGTGTTTTTTATCTGTTTATCTGTATCTGTAGCTCTAATTTTCTACTCTTATTTCATCATTTGCTTGTCAACATAGCATTTTTCAGTAGAAATATATTTGGTGAATTTCCTCTGCTTTGTGTTGATTCTTTTGAGACTAGGGAGCACATGACTTGAAAAATGTCACCTGACTCATGTCTTGTTACATGATTTATATTATTTGGATGTAGGGTACCATTGTAATTGATAATAGTACTGGGCATACTTTGGACATGATTATTTCACATGGCCTACATGTCATAGTTCTGCAAATTCGCGATACGGCCATCTCGGACCACTGCTGCATCCTCTTTTAAATATCTGTATCAGTGCAAAGAGGGATACTAGAACAATCTTTGGCGATATCTTAAAGATGAGTCATCTGTAATGTTTACAGACCTTTTACATTCTTTGCCTTCTCTCACTGATCAGTTGTGCGATAGTTTAGTTGAGAAATTCAACAGCAAATTGACTATTCATATTAATTCGATTGCGCCTGTAAAAACTAGGACAATTTACTGGCAAGGTGAAAGCCCCATGGAGAAACACTCCAGCTATTTTGAACTTGAAACGAGAATGTAGAAGGGCTAAAAGAAAATGGAGGTATTCCAATCAACTGGTTCAAAAACATATTTATAAAATGAAATTGAAAATGCTCAATAGCAAAATGAAGCTTGCTAGGTGGTCATTCTTCTCAAATCTCATTACTAGTCAACCAGATAAGCCTAAATTCTTTTTTTCTACTATTGATAATTTAATTAACGCCCCTCTTCACACATCACCTGAACTCTCAGTGGGAGAAAAATATTATGAGTTTGCTGCATTCTTCACAAAGAAAATAACTGCTATTAGAGATAGCATTGTGCGTTTCGTCCTTTACCATATGGTCACTCCTCCAACACACTCAGCTACTCCTCAAAAATTCTCCTCTTTTTCTCAAATTGATTTAAATGTACTTACCAAGGTGATATCACTGATTAATTCCCATAGCTGTGCCCTTGACCGTATCCCTACCAGATTTTTTAAACTAGTTTCTTAGTCCTGCTTCATTTGATGTCATAAATATTGTAAAACTATCACTGCAGTATGGTGTTTACCCTCACAGTCTTAAAAAAAAGACTGTCAAACCCTAACTTCGTTAAGGCAAAACGACAATCGTTCATTTGGACGTGCAATTTTGTGAATTTCAAATCAGTGGTTTAGCCAGAATTGAATAATGAGCGGTCACACAACATCGCTTTACTGCAATTATTTGTCCTAACTTGTTCTCGGTCATTGTCCTTTGTTAGAAGGACTTATAAGAATAATCAATTGGCAATTAAAGACACGGCTTCTTTTATGATGCGATCTAGGGCAACTAATCAATAGGCGTAATTCAGATCAGAAAAATAAGTTACTCAAGTTGGACTACGGGCTACTTTTCGAGAGGTAAACTGTTCTGGAAATTCTGTACTACCTTTCTGTCTCATCAGGCAATCTAGCCTGTGCTTCGTGATCGATTGTTTTTGATTCAATTTAAACAATTTAGAGATTAGAAACGCACATAATTGCACATCCAAATAAATGATTGACGTTATGCCATAACGGGGAGTTATGTGTGCCACTAGTCCATGCGTGCTTCAACGAGATACCGAAGGCGCTGTTGCCAATCTGTGCAAGGACCTCGCAGCAGTAGACTAGCCTTCTTTCGTAAATTTCACCCGGTTATTCCCGGCGCAGTTCCAACCAGCTGACAGTTATTTTGCGTTCCAGGCAACTCATAACCCTTGATTTACCGGTTAAAAGTGGGTGGAGCTGCCGTCAAACCTGTGAATTCACGCCGGTGAACTTGATTGTGCTCAACTACTCTGACTTCCGTGTTTGACGTCACGCAGCTCAACTAGAATGGCGGCACCGGCTTTTTTTCAAGTGGCAAATGGTAAGAAACGTTATGAAGTCATAACTCGTTACTTTTGCCTGGAACGCTATGAAGTCGTGACTCACAGGTTCAGACCCTCGCTGGAACGCGGCATCAGTAACTGACATGACCAGCTGAATTCGCTACGAGCTGATTAGCTGTTGAGATGGGTTACCTGCTGTAAGTTCTAAAATCAACCTCTTGCAATTTGACATGCTGAATCTCAGCATGATGAAACCAGATGGCTTGAGTCGAGCTGCGACGGGCCAGTTCACACTACTGCGACTCCTCCCAGCGACGTTCTAAAACAGTCTCGTCTTGTGGCGAATCTTTGGTCTGAACTGGGCTTAAGTTTTATTAAGTGACCTAATCTTTGGAATTTAGGCCCACCCACAATAGGTCTGGCCCACCCCAAGCTGAAATCGGGGCGCCGTGCCTGGTTCCGATTCCGATACCGTATCGCCGACGAGAACTTAAGTCCAGGCACCACTTACCAGTTAGCTCCGTTAGCGTGGCTACAATTGAGCTGGAGCAGTCCATTTATCAAACAAAAAGAGCAGCGCTACAAATAAACAGCATACCTGTCTAGTGCGTACGTGTGTCTCTGTTGGTAAAGTTTATTGTGACAGACTCATTTTAACAATCAGGAGTCACGAAACCATAACGTTACGCACGTCTTTTTCTGGCTAGTCGTCATGGAAACATGAAGCATCACTGGTCAGTCATCATGGAAACATGAAGCCCACCAGTGGTGCAGCGTTTGGACCAGAGTGAAAACCAACGTGTGTACGAGCTGAAAAGCAAAACGACATATCACTGTATACCACCAGTATGTGTGAAAACACTCACTGTGGCTTTTTATATGAATTGATATTTACTCCTACATTTATATTTATTTTTCAGTTGTGACTGACTATCAAACTATACAATAAAAGACAGTCAGATGTTTTTCTTTTGCTTTATTCTTTCATGTTTTACAGAGTATTTAACCTGTACCAGGCTTTGCAACGATAATAATCACATCACATTCATGCAGGTGTAGTAGCATATGACACAGACACATAAAACCAAGTAGGTTAGAGATGGACATTTGTAAATAATTTACAGAAGATGACTTGATACAATATGTTGAAATGATAAAGTGATAGCTTTGTGGCATTAAAGTAAGTTTTCAAAGAATTGCGCGTCTTTCCAGTCAGTTTTCTCCCAAAATATGACGCTCTTCTCTCACAAATGTCAGAATGATAATATGTTGGGCTTCACACCTTCTTTCCAAGCATCATGTTTTCTCTTGGGGTATTCCTCAAGGTTCCATTTTGGGGCGAATGTCATTTAGCCTCGACATGCTTCCGCTTGCCGATATCACTAAGACATACAACATTTGCTACCACCAATTTGTTGATGATACAAAATATACCCATCTATATCATACTTCTCAGAGGTCTCATTTGTTCCCTTCTGCACTTTGGAGATCATGTTAACCAATGGATGTCTCATAACTTCTAGCAATTAAACAGGGACAGAACAGAGGTTCTGATAATCGGTACCAAAGCCCAAAGAGAAACCATTCTCGCTCATCTTGACTTCCTATCACTAAACGTCAAGGACCATGTAAGAAATCTTTGTGTAATTTTTGACAGTGATCTCTGCTTTAAAAAATCATATCAGTAATGTATGCAAAACTGGTTTTAGTCATTTACGCAATATTTCTAAGGTACGTCACATGCTTTCTATACTGTTGACTGTAAAACTTGTGTACGCCTTTGTGACAATTAGAATAGAATTACATTGATCTAACCTATCTGGGTTCACCAAAAAATCAATTTCTGCACTTCAAAGAGTTCAGAATGCTGCTGCCATGATAATAACACGTACAAGACCACATTATACCTGCTCTTAGGTCTCTTCATTGGCTACCTGTATCTACAAGGATTGATTTTCACATCATTTCATTAGTTTTAAATGTCTTCATGGTCTCGCCCCACCCTATGTGAGTGAAATATGTACTGAGTAGATCATTTAGATCTTCCAAGACTAGTTTGCTGACTATTCCTAAAATTTAGCTTAAGAGTAGTGACTCAGCATTTAGCCATCTTGGGCCTACACTTTGGAACTCCCTCCCATTTAAGTTGAGAGCTACTGATACACTTAGTTCTTTTAAGAAGCATCTTCAAGCACATCTTTACCTTCGCCAGCGACTTCGCTGACGAAGGTAATGTTTTGATCCCCGTGTATTTATTTGTTTGTGTGTCTGTCTGTCTGTGTGTATGTATGTGTATCGAATAACTCAAAAAGTACCTAACGGAATTTCATAAAATTTGGTGGGTTGATTTGGCATGACCTGAGAATCAATCGATTAGATTTTGGGAGTGATCGGGTCAAAGGTCAAGGTCAAGGCCACGAAAAGGTCAAAACCGACTTTCGTCCATATCTCGGTCAATTTTTATCCGATCGGCATGAAACCAACGCCAAAATGTGCAGAATTATATACCCGATCCTGTGATGTGAAACACGGTACAATGGGGTCAATACCCTTCTTAGCGGTTGGGGGTCAAAGGTCAGGGGGGTCATTACCTTTCGAACTTAAAGGCGTATTGATGTAAAAAAAAATATATCGTACTCTTGTCATTCATCGATCATTTAAAAAAATAAAAATTGGTCCTCAGAGTTATGTGGCGAGGGATTCAGTGGCGTCGGCGAAGGTATGCGCTCTACCGAGTGCCCGTTCTAGTTTTACCATTGCTTTTGAATAGGTTTGTATATTTTATTTACTATTTTTATTTTCATGTGTATTATATTTCTCCTTTTATATCTTTATACCAGAATCAAATTTTGTTCTTGGTATTTTTACTATTAGTTGTATACTATTAGGTTAAATGTTTACATTTATGCCTTTTTATTCAGTGAAACACTTTGTAAAAAGTCTTGTTGAAAGGTGCTATACAAATAAAGTTAATATTATTATAAGTATTGTGCGGGTGTGTGTGTGTGTATATATATATATATAACTAGAATATATGGAATGAAAGTCTTAATATGTGTAATGGAACTTTGAATTTATGGGATGACACACTGAATATATAAAATGAAACTAAATACAATGAAATTCTGAATACATGGACTGAAACGTGAGAAAATTGAATGGAAACTGATGTCACCATCTTGTGTTTTGAGACGATAAGTTATCGCTGTTCCTGCAAAAAAGAGTGCAACATTATAAGTGAGTCAGCACGAAATCTGGTCTCAGCAGTATTAAGTAATGAAGATATAATTAGCACTTTGGGGAAGGCATGTATGGGCCATAACACCCATAACCGAATCCAACATTGTTCTACTGATGAAGAAATGTATTCACTCTTTCATAATGCAGGAAGCGCCACAGGCCACAGCGCCGGACGTCAGGGAATTCAGGCTAATGTTAATCCTGGAAAAAACATTCCTTCACCCTCGCAGGTGCACTGAGGTCAAGCTATCACCAGTTTGAAAAACGACGGTCGAACAATAACCATCTTGTGGAAAGAAATAATGAGGTTTATTCAACGAAAGTATGCGTGTATTTTGTTCAGAAAAAAACCATGAGCAACTTCCATAATTTAGTTTTAAAATGATTTTTATTTATTCCTTTTTTCACTAAATAGTTGGTACTTAGTACTAATTGAAACGCAAGAGTTTGGTGAAGTGCCATAACTCCAGATCACATACAATTGCATCTTACATTGCCAGTGTTCTACTATAGGCAACAAAAAAAGGCAGCTATTACTCGGAATTAATGTAGGAATTGCCATCAAAATTGGTGTTGTAGAGGTGGACAAAAAAGGAGAAAATTAAAGTGGGGACTATTATACTTGACTCATAATACCATAATGCAACAGTACTTGAAAAATCACTAGAGTGAAACATTAAGGCGTTTTGCCGCAAAAAATAATGACAAGTAACTGTTACATACTACTTTATTTTTTAAACAAAATGCCACACCTTTTTGGAACATGCCTACAAGTAAAAGATTGAGTACTTTACTCACCACTGTGTAAAAGGCACAGCTGATGGAAGATTCAATTAGTCTGTTCACACTGATTATTACAAAATAACAGCATTTGATTGTGTGATTTTGTTTTTAACTTTAGACTACAATGTATTATTTGTTTGACATCAAAGATATGTCCACAAACACAATTACATAGCAGAGGAAGGGCTTTATCTTACAGCTTGTGCAAAGCCACGCAAAGCATGACACAAGAGTCTTTGCTCATGTATGACCAGCGCAAATGTCATTTGTCAATCCAGTGCATAAATGGGAAAGATAGCAAATTGCACCAAAATTAGTGCCCATGAACATGTTGGTCTTAAAATGAGGTGTGGTCAGGCAAATTTTTGGCACGTTGCTATCTTGAGGTGGCATACTGCTTACATGCCATTGACCAACTAAAACCTGGACTTCAATCAATCCCCAGTTTTCAGCTATTATTTTAAGGACCCATTACCGATAGGGTAGCTCCACTATGCCATAAAGTTCTGCAAGATGAGTTTGGCTTGCGTAAATTTACATGAACGTATGGTAGTCGAAGCCATAGTGCTCCACAAGTGACAATAAAGATCCACAAGTTGATAAGACAGTAGATCTGCAGTCAAGTGAATAAACAGGAACCTGCACATTCCACTATGGAGGATTTCTTTCAATCATGCTATAAAACTTGTCTATAAAGTTGAATTATTTAGCTTGGGGTGAGTTTCTTTAAATATTGATGTTTTGTCATAGATATTTGGACATATTGACAGCAGATTATGGCATGCTGCATTCCATACACACTAAAAATGCTGGGTTGAATACAGCCCAAATTGGGTTATTTCTGCTACCCAGCACTGGGTCAAATATGGACATACCATATTTATGTATCATAAATATGATACATAAGTAAACCAGCTCTCCTTGATACTGTGATTTAAGTGCGCATCTTACAAAACCAACAAGAGGCTCCTCAGAGCCTATACTCGGGCCGCACATGCGCAGAACAGTCGCAACCCCGAAAAAGAAGAACAGAGCTGAAACGTACACTCGTGGCCTCCTGGCCCGAGTAAATGCTTGAGAGCAAGGGCAGTGGTCTTCAATGCCAAGGAAGAGAGAGAAGGGTGAACACCATTTAAGAACCACAATATTGAATATAAGAAAAATAAATCTGAGCAAACAAAATCTGACCACAGAGTCTACACTGTTTCAGAAGATTTCAAATATCTAGTGGGATTCCTCAGCGGATGGAGTAGCTCAGTTCCTGAGGAGACAGTGTCGTTATCATGAGATTAATGATGTGTCTTGTGATAACGGCTGGTTGCATACAGGGTAGATGGTAACCCCGTTCCCTGATCAAAGATGATCTGGTGTTGGATGTGAATGTCCTCCTTGAATGTACTGCCCATGCATGAACTTGTGGTTGACGATCATCGACCACATTCCAGTGGATGGAGTGGTTGGGTCTGGTCTGGTATGCAGACACCTGATGTGGTTTAACAGGCCTTTGTGTTTCTTAGGAAAAGCTGTAGAAAAAAAGAGTAAAAATTACCAAGGGCAAGCTCAACTTACTGTATATCTCAATGGGCTGGTAAGGGGTGGAAGGAAATATTCTGATTTCTTAGTCTAAGTAACCTTGTGAATCACATAACACCTCTGAGAAAATGCCAAGGCTTTGGTTGTTAGCAAAACTAAGCAGAAAAGCGGTTTAATTACCACCAAAAATATAGTTGAATGCTGAGTATTCTCCATAAAATGTTCCCTAAGTATGTCCAAATACATCATTTTGTCCTGAATACTTAACACACAAACACAGATAACCATCCTCAGTTATTTAGGAAGTAGTACAACTGATGCAACTAGTGCAAATTAGTAGGTACAGTCTCTCGCAGTTCTCTAGACGCCTCCAGAGTAGATACAGACCCTACTCCCACGCAGGCACCAGTGGATGTCTTGTTCTGCAGGCTTTGCAAATCATCTTGACCACCCAACATCTGACCCTGAACTATTGATGAAAATGGTGTAGAATCCCTGTTTCTGATGTTTGCTGATCCCCTGAGCTGGACTTTCTGACCACTGTTCTAGTCTGCGCCCATTACAAGTTGTCCTTCATGCTTTCTATTCTGTAAAAGCCCTGCTGGAATCTTCTGCTGATCAGCACTTGGTTCCTTTCATGCTATTTGTTTTAACTACTGTATTCGGACTTGCTCATTAGCAACCCTAATGCTGAATGAGCTTTGAAGTAATTTTATGGCTATGCATTTAGTGAAGGTAAATAAAACTGAATGTACCGCAAGTTAAAATTTACAGTTAACTGGTCACTGTGTTATACATTTTATCAAACAACAGTCTTAGAATCATGGTTCCATACATTTTATGCCTTTTGAAAATTCCCTGGTTGATGAGGTGTGAGGTCCAACACTTGAAGCAGATACTCTCCTCGCATGTTTGCAATGCTTTTCAAGTAACCAGTTCGGCTGCGGTGAGGAAGTTCTCTGAGAATCGCCTTTCATGGCATGAGATACCTGCACTAGCTATTTTTTCTATCAGCAAGGACCGCAGTGCGATCATGTTCATAGAGCCTGTAAAGTTAGTCATGCACACTCTTGGGAGGCACTAACCCTCGTAAGATTGGTTAGTACAAGCTGCTCCTGGAAGAGGTGTTGGTGGGCCAATAGGTTGCGATGGGGACACTGCACTGAAGTAGACAGACTAACTGTGGTCATTAAAGATCTTGTGACACTTATCGATAAGAGTAGGGGGTTCCACAGTGTCATGGCTAGATTCCTAACCCAGCTCTATCAACCAGCCACCTAATCGTCCCCTGATCTAATTGGCTGTGCAATTTGTCCTCTCCCTTGAAAGAGATTTCAATCTCATAGGGACTTCTCTGGTTTAATAAGAAAGTAGACAGAATTCTCAACCTATCGAAAATATGAAAATCTGTTATACAGGCTATATCTTCCCAATCAAAGTTATCCTCTTTTCAAAGAATCACGGCATATCAGAGTAGCGCACAATTGGCTATCGCGCTACAGGGTTACAAATTGGGAAGGGACTGCCGGATATGGGTATTCGATATCAGCTTTGTTCGTTGCTCCAGTGCCTCCTGTTGGCCAGACGGGCGCTCGTCAGGAAGACTCCGGCTTGGTTCATGTCCGGGTATCCTCCGCCCTCGCTCTGAACTTGCGAAGATTCGACCAGCGAGTGTATAAGAATCAGTGGCTGACAGGCACGTGCTTCGGAGGAGAGCCGTGAACTGTCTTCACTATCCTGAGTTGGCAGCAAGGGGTCGCATACGAGCAGGCTTTGTACATAGTTCCCCAATTGGGCATTCCAAATTCGGGTGGGATTGGAGATGCCAAATTTATAAAAAAAAAAAAAAAAAAAAAAAAGAATCACGGCATAGAGTAGCAGAGGAAATTGTAGAAAAAAATGCACCTTTTGATGTCAGCTTTAGACTTCCGTCTCTATATTTGTTTTTGTCTTCATTTCTTACCATATTACATAGTATTAGGTCAATTAAAGCTTTAATTTTTTCCTTAAAAACTCTGTTGCAGGGCCTCCAAGCCCCATTCTTTCCGTTTGTATTGAACGAAATGATCCATTTCAGGGATTTCATCAACCTTACTGTGGGAAGACAGACAAACAGGCAAAGCTGTGAGCCAACTGGACATCACGTTTCTCAGGAAAAGGAAATTAAAATTAGACTACATAAAACAGACAGCATATGAAAAATTATAATACATATTACCTGACTTCGAGGAACACATGCATTTTTTGTCCCTGACTGACAAAAAATCTTGTACAAAATTGCACCCTCAAAAATGACAGGTGTCACACTTGACCTCACTCACTTGCTTTATATAAAGCCATGTAGCTTTGTCTTAACAAGATTTAACACCAGCTAAAGCAGTATTAGTTATTTGACCCACAGTTTGCGACAACCTCATTTTCCAACGTCCATTTTCCTTAATTATTTTCTACCTTGTCACATCTTGAGTATTTCCTTAATTATTTTCCCCGCAATCCAGCTGTCCTCAATGGTTTCAGTTTCGTTTATTTATTGATTCTCATTATTTCATTAATGTCCCATTCCATTCCACTTCCTCTTTGTTTCATTCCCTAGGCGTACACAAGCATTTCCACTTCGTTGATCACCTGTGTGTTTTTTAGCTCCTGGTTTCCATCTTCTTTTGACTGAATTGTCTTTGGTCTTCCATCTTCTGTGTAATACCTCAATCCCCAATAGGTGGCCCGTGAGAGATACTGCATATCTACGCTTAGTCAGGTAGCCTCACTGTATGACGAGTCTAAAGTTCTAGTTTGCAACATTGCATTTTTAGAGCATTGCTGGTACTCAAGGATCTTTTGCTAAACAGTGATTTAGCAAAGGCCACGTGTTGGAGAGGGTGAGCGACCTGCTCAATGAGCTTATGTCATTTTTATCCTGCCTGCAAAGCCAAAAAGATAAAAGAATTTCAGAGGTTTTTATGTGACAACAAGTTGATAGCTTTCTTCTTTTCTGTGTAACATCATGTCTCATCTAAATCAATTTCATTTGCAATTACAAGGCAAGAACAACACTGTTCTGGATGTGCATAAGGGGGTTGAAGCTTTTCAATCAAAGCTGAACCTTTTGGTTAGAGTAAGTTCTACTTTTCATGTCTGTGGGAGCATTGCAAGAGGAGCAAAATGTGGAAGAATGCAGCAATGAACAATTTCATCATAGACCTGGCAGAAAAACATCAAGGAAGGATCAGAAAGCTCCCCTAAACTTTAAGGTGACATCCTCTGCTTCTTGAGGAGGTATTCTTCATTTTTCCAGAGGATTAGTGGATTGCAGAGGAAAAAAGGCTGGTGCCCTCCATCGATGACCCACTCTTCAGACGGAGGCTTAAGGGGGTCGTCCGATTTGCACAAAGGAGAACACAAGGATATTAGGTTGAGTGAAATTTGGATCAACGTGGTTACCCAAGCTTGACTTAAAAATGTGAGAGCTGTTGCAATGCTATACTCACAGTGTTCCCCTCCACATATATATGTGAGTCATCCCTCTATCAAGAATGTGGAAAGAAACAGACTATCCAAGGCAAAATGAAACACAGGCTCGACATTATTATTATTGATAATAATAAAATGAATAATAATAAAAGTGATGACAACAACTGCACATTAAACAACTTACTGGTACAATGGAAAAAACCCTGAAGTTTTAGCATTTGGCTTACCGTGTTTCAAATAATTTGGCTCTTAAGATGAACTGATTGGGGGACCCTAGAGTAATATCTAAGAAAACCAAGAAACTATTTATTAGGGGAAACTCTTCCAGTGTCAGCAGTCCTGGTGAGTGCCTTTTTCAAGTTCCTCCTTCACTCCAATTTAAAGCTGTGCTCCTGCCCAGTGTACCCTGGTTCAGTTGGCTTGCTATCCAGGTTACTGACCTCATATTAGTCCGTTTCACTGTGCCATACCTGACTCTTCATGCTCCTAGTTGCTTCCGCCTGATCATGGGCTGTCTACGCAAACTCTCCCGCACTATAAGCCCTTTTTAGTTAACCTTCTGTTTTCTTAATAAAGGTCAAATTTAATTATTAACCAATAATCTGTGCCTGGTTTCTGCTCTGACAAATGAGAATAACCCAGCCATCCGATGACGCTAGCAAGTCTCCCATTACCTACAGAGACAAGCTGCTTTCAGGGAATCCACCTGGGGAAACAAGAAGCAAACCTTCGTCAACTCCACCAATCTGTTGGGGCAAATCCAGTCAGCTATCAAATCAAATCAATCTTTGTTGTCATTTTGCTTGTACCAGAGTAAAAACAAAATGAAAGAGCTTTTCTCCAGGATCATTCCTTCAGCAACTCACTTCAACATATTTGATAAAATCAACAGGGTCTGAGTAGATATTAAATAAAACTGGATAGGATCAGCAGGGTCTGAGTAGAGATAAATATAATGCGTTGCTGAATACCTTTCGGCCTGTGCACATCTATGGGTCACAGAGAGTTACCATACCAAAATTGACGAAGCTGCCATCAATAGTTACTTTGTACTTGGCCAGACAAGATTTCCACGATCAAGGTCACAGCGCTAAGGTCAAATCCAGCAAAAAACCTGACAGTGCACGTCTTTGGGTCATAGTGAGTAACCATACCAAATTTGGTGAAGCTGCGATTATTAGTTGCTGAGTACTGACCCAGACAAAGTCATGGACTGACGACAGACAGCAGACAGACACACAGGTGGCGACAATACAAGTGACGACAAGTTTGGCCGAGGGCTAAAACTATTTCAGTTGATTTAATACGTACATAGTGAATAAATAAAACAGAAAAAATATGTATTATAAAGTGCAAATTAGTGTGCAGTCATGTTCAGCCACAGTTTCAACAGTTCAATTAGGACACGAGAGTTTGGTAGCTGGACAGCTTGTGGCAGGAAGCAGGTCAGCAGCCTGCTGTTGGAGCACTTTATGCTGCGGCAGCGCCTCTGGGAGGGCAGCAGCTGGAAGAGGGCGTTTAGAGGGTGGGAAGAGTCTCCAACAATGTTCAGAGCCCTGTTCCTGCGGCGCTTCAGGAATATCTCCCGTACTGAGGGGAGTGAGGCTCCGATCACCCAGGGGGGAGGGGTGCTCAGCGTGGACTCTCTCCTCTTCCATCTCTTTGTTAAACTCTTCTGCCAGGGTTGCCAGTTTCCAGCCAAAGCTTTCATTGATTCCAGAGTGGATGGCAATTTCCTCCATCCATACTTAACTAGATGGTTAGTGGTTCCTACGGCCCCGCTGCCTGTGCCCATTCGATCCCCAGCTCTTACAGGAATGGTGCTTTTTGACATCAAGCAAAACCACAAATCTGGTACAGATGAGGATCTCCAGTAACCATTTTGAGACCATTGTCTTAGGTTTGATGGAATAACCACATATCCCTGTGGTGTTGGGGAGACCAGAGCTTGAAAGGCACAATTTCCTCATTAATGTGGCTGCTGGGACCATAATTGAATGGAGTCACTCCCGTAGATTGTGAGGGTGCGTTCAGGAACCAGAATTGAGACCCAAAATATACTGCAAACTTGTTCTTTATTAGTTTTGGGGGGGAAACCCCTGCAGGGCAGTAAGCAACGGTACAGAGTCCATAATCCAAAGAATCCAATGGTTGTAATCTAGTTTGTAAACAGGGCAGCAAACACAAAACTCAGGGTCGGGCAAAGCAGGTTGGATACACGGGCACAGGTATATCAAGGACAAAGCCAAAATCAAAATCCAGTAGACGTAATCCAGTTTGTAAACAGGGTAGCAAATACAAGACACAGGGTCGGGCAAAAGCAGGTTCGTTTCACGGGCACCGGTATATCAAAGACGCAGCAAAAATCTAAATCCGGGACGTTCCAGTCAGAAGTATAACACGAAGAGTACAGGGCATAAACAACACTGCACAAGGAAAACTTTCTGACGAGAGCTGGCAGTGAAATGGCTGCTTAAATACACCTACAGGAAGTCGCATGCTATAACAGGGAACAGGTGAGCTGAATCAGACTAATTTACAAAGGAATGAACAAGAGGAAGTTCCTAACCACATGAAATTGGCAAAAGCCAAAACCCGGACAGGGATTACACAGACCACCTATGACAAACAAACGACTCCGGTTAGGGAGTTCTAAAGTGCACAGAGTGAGACGCAGAACAATGCTTAACAAGGTGCGGAGAATCCGCCGAATTGCAGCAAAGTAAAGTGAGTGAAGGCAAGGGGCGGTGATAAGAGCAAAGCGAGTGCTGAGAGCTCGTTAGTCAATTACTAATGTGCAGCTATACAATCCCTAGTGATCGTTAGTAAGTTAGTACAATATACAATGTTAGTTAATGTTAGTAATTTATCTAAAATAATAAACTGTTAGTATTTATTAGTAAAGACAGAACAGCTAGGCGAAGGAAGCAAACAAGATTGGAAGGAATAATTGAAAACCCAGAAACCATGAAATCACCTGAAAACGTGGCATGCAAGACTGGGGAATAAAACTGTCACATCACATATGACCAGACAGGGGAGACAATGTGCAATGCAGGGCATGAGAAATACAAAAACCAGAATGATAATCTAAACTGTGAATATGAAAAATGGCAGGCAAAAGACATGACAAAGAAAGAAATGCAAAATAAACAAGTAGATCAGAAGGATCTATTAGCTGCGACCTCGCCTAGCATCCGTCACGTGGCCTAGTGTCCATGAATGGTGGTTTCTTGTACAAGTGTGATCTTGAAATTGGCAAATGACCTTGAAAATCAATAGGGGACCCTTCCTCTGTACCAATAAGCTTGTTCTAAGATGTAATAGCCATCCATGAAGTTAAAGTGGAGTTACGGTGCGAAAACTGGGAAATTGGGGCAAAATTGACACTTTTTGACCGGTGTGACCTTGGGATTCAACAGATGACCTTAAAAATCAATAGGGAACCCCTCCTCTATACCAAGAAGCTTGTTCTAAGATTTCAAAGCCGTTCATTGAATTAAACTTGAGTTACGGTGCGAAAACCGTCCAATCGGGCAAAATTGACACTTTTTTTGCCTTTATGACCTTGCGATTTGACGGATGACCTTGAAAAACAATAGGGAACACCTCCTGTATGCCTAGAAGCTATTTCCAAAATTTCATAGCGATCCATGAATTCCAACTGGAGTTACAGCGCGAAAACCCGCAAACAAGGTTGTGACCTCTGTGAACTTGACCTTTGACCTCGACCTTGTGCATGGACATCACTTTGGTGAAGGTCAATAACTCCTGAAAATTTCATAATGATACGACGACAGGAACATGGTCAAAAAGGTGGCACAGACGGACAGACAGACCAAAGCGTTCATAGAGCTGCTTGGTCGCAGCTAAAAACATGGCATGGAAACAGTGTCATAAAAAAACATGGTCAGGAACAACAGAATCATAACATAGATACTGTGTGATGTCTGCTTCATGCCTAGTTGCACCTCTTCCTCCTTGCCACTAGGAGTCGCTGGACCCCAAAGGAGTCACTTACATCTAACACGACCTCTGCCAGTTTTTCTTGAAGTCATGAATCATGTCACCTCCTTCACGTCACCCATAAGTCTTTGCAGTTGACCTCCTCCCAGGAATGTCGCCACCTATAGGCAGTCTGTACTCCTGCTCAGTGCCAGAATCCACTGAAATGGATAAATATCTCTCTGATCCCTGGGCATCTGGCATCATTCTACTTTCATCCTCACCAGCCAGTGCCAGCTTCTTTTTCATGCCAGAAAATATAGATCTCTCTGCCCATGCATCAACTACCAAGGCCTGAATGCCATCATAGTCAAAAACCGCTATACGCCATCACTCATGAATTCATCCATTTTCAACCTCCAAGGATGCCTCTACTTCACAAAGCTGGACCTCCGCAATGCCCACCACCTGGTTCTTATTTAGGAAGGAGATAAGTCGATGATGCCGCTCGATATCCTCTGCGCCCTGTACAAGCACTTAATGATGCCATGCAGGCCTTCTTATGCCTCCACTTTGTTCCAAAATCTACTCAATGATGTCTTTCATGACATGATTTCCCACTTCATTTATGTGCACCTTGTTACCGTGTTTTTCTGCATGCTGGAGGGACATATCCTACACATCTGCAAAGTGATTTAAGGACTAGTATTCCTGCATTCTGGAGGGACATATCGTACAAATCTGCCAAGTCATCCAGCAGCTACTAGAAAACTGGGTCTTCCTAAAGCCTGAGAGGTGTAAATTCCTCAGCATAACTATCTCCAGGCAGGAGATCCACATGGATTACCAGAAAGTAAAGACTGTGCTGGATTACATGGTACATACGGACTGGAAGCTGTTACAGCGTTTCCCGGGCTTCACCAGCTTTTAAAGGTACGTCATCAGAGGCTCAATTGTCACCCCTCTCACAGCTATCAGCTCTCCAAAGATTCCCTTTAGCTAGACTCCTTGGGCCACCTCCACTTTTTACCAGCTAAAGGACAGATTTGCTAATGCGCCTGTCTGGGCTTTCCATAACCCCGAGCACCATGTGGTTGTTGAAGTGAACGCTTCCGACATCAGTGCTGGGGCCATCCTCTCCCAGACCCTGGCAGAAGGCAAGATATATACCCCTGGCTGTCCTTTAAGGAGAGAAACTTAAGTATCGGGGTTGTGGTGTATGAAGAGTTAAAGCACTGGCTCAAGGGGACCGCAGTCACATTCCGAGTCTTCGTTCAATTATTTTTCTCCGCAATCCATCAGTCATTAGCTTTGGTTTCATTTTTTTAAATGATTCTCAATATTTAATTATTGTCTTATTCCATTCCCCTCCCTCCTTGTTTCATTCCCTGTGCTCACAAAAGCATTTTGGATCTATGCAATCCAAATTCTCTCCTGGGATCTGTCAAAATAACAATTGCCCTTAGCCTTATATTTATTTATTTCCAACCTGTAGAAGAGAATATAAACACAAGCAAAGAGGGGGGAAATGAAATGATTTCCGACAATGAACAGCGCATTACAAAAAAAAGAATTTTTTTTTCTAAACACAAACATATGCGAAAAGGACTGGGGGGGGAGTGTAAACTTACTGAATCCCAACCCTTATCCATGATTTAAAATTTCTAAATTATTCTGCTTCATATTATTTATACAGACTAGATATTTTTTAACTCATTTAAAGTGCAAATTCGTCCAATTTTTATGAACTAAACAGTTCATGAACAGTATTCTGTTAATTAAATTCCTCAAATTAGCCACTTTTTCTTGAAAATGAGCCTTTAGTTCTGAGAGGAGATTTCCTAAGCCAAATTGAAGTTTGACCCAAATTTGCTAATTAGCGGATGTGACGTAACAGGAGATTTTCCAAACAAAGAAGTCGGGCTGAAAACACTAGGAAAACAAGAAAGAATATTATTTCCATAAATTGATGAAAATAAATATTTTTCACATCACGGGGGAAAAGAAACAATGTGACAACCAGCCTGTAAGCATGGTGCACCTAAACTAGACATTACTTACGGAGAGTTTTATTGGGCCATAACGAGAAAAGGTGTCCAAAAATCGGTAGCCTACATAAACGATGACAACACGCAACTTCATTTCACAGTGAATTATTCTTCCCATTGACTTGAACAGACTTGGAGCTTACGCAAGGTTATGGCAGAAGATGGATTTAGTTTCGTTTTGAGTCATTTTTTTCATAAAATATTTTCTACACCAATTTTAGGATAAGCTTTTTAAGCAGTGCCTTGAGCTTATTAAAACACTCTTCTGAGTAATAGATAGACTAAAATTTGTCCTAGAGCAGTTTGGCCTCGGCTCATTAATCATTGGCTTATTAAGCGGTGATTTTAGTAATTACTGACCCACAGTCATATGCAGACTTTTCCCTTGACTCGGGATCAGTGAAGTGTATACAGCGGATCAATGATCCTGACCCGGTGTTGTATTCTATTGAGTTCCCCTGTCAAATCAAGTTTCTGAGAACAAAGCGATGCAATGACATCCCAAAATAGTGTGGAGAGCAAATGTACATTTTACTATGAATTTGACGGCAGAACAGATTGTTAACGCCTGGGGTAATTGTGTCATCACTGCCGAGCAGAAGCGCTCAATATTCAAAAAGGACAAATCACAGGAGAGGGCGTAGTATCATAATCCATAGCTTTATAAGGCGTCATCAGTGATGAACTTCTTGAGGGCGAGCTGATTCATCAATGCCTGTTACGTTATTTATTGCAAGATTTTTTAAAATGAGCAACAGCATAACAAAACTTTTTCGAAGGGGGAACACGATTTGACAGGGAAGCAGAATTGGACACAACACCGGGGTCCGTGAAATCTGCTCGTTTTCTCTGCACAAAATCCATCCATGCCTTTTGAATTGTAGGGTTTTTTGGAAAATTTATGGACCATGATGCTTGCATCGGCCTTATTGTTGAAGCTGTAAGCAAAGCAGATATGTGGCATTATTCCGAGGGAATAATCCAAAATTACGAATCAGTGAGTCCATTGCCATTGACTATGTGTTCTCTGCCGCTGGCTAGATACCTTCCATGACGTCATCACTGAAGATGGCTGAAGATAAATTCTTTCAGAGATGATCACGATTTTTGGTGATTAAAATGCAAATAAATTTGTAATTGCTGATTATTGAAATAACCAGTGCATAAAATATGAGTATTTATTAAAGATTCTGTGGTCGAAATATTATTTTTGTATGAACAAGGTCTTTAAATAGCACATACTTGGTAGTATTGTATAGTACATAACCTGATTACTTATACAGTACAGGACACACTTTGCGAATGTCATAACACTTGAAGAAGATTATTATTATTTGAAGAAGATTAAATTTAAATTGCTTAACTTCTCCACATGATCTCATATGGAATATTGTAAGAATAAAACATTCATAAAATAACATGAGTGGCAAGAGCAGGCCATTCAGCCCAACTACGCATGCCAGTTTCTTTTAACTATTGTGAATAAATCACTTCAGATACTCAATGACTACATGGTATCTAGTTTTAAGTCAAGCCTGCAGAAGTTAAAGGAGAATAATTAACTTGTTTGAATTGTGTCCAAAATTTTGAAATTCTCAATAGTTTTTTGCAAAAGAAAGGGTGCTTGTATCTTTATTTAACATGTATTTTACGAAAAATGTGAGTATGTTCAAACCTTTCCCTGGTACTGTATATTTATCATAGACATTAAATAATTATTCTTTCGTATATATAAATATGTGATATGGAGGTATACGATAAACTATTAATATTGTTCCTATTAAATACTAATTTTAATTCTACTGTTACAAAATTAAGTACAGTTTTGAATTTCGGAATTACATTTTAGAAGCAAGTTACTCTGGATGGAAGCTACCAGAAAGAGCAAAGCAAGGAGATATGACATTTATCGAATATGAAAGATGATTCACTGTCATACTTCAATGGCCAAATTTTGCAGGATGCAGCCACTGCTTCTCGAATTTGCTTGCTGTATTCCTCAAATTAATGCACTCAACAGTAATGTCCCACTCAGGTTTTAGTGATAATTTGATGGACAAAAGACTTTGTAGTAAAGGACATTTTTATTCCCATATGCTAGCTAATATACTGTACAGCTACTTCTATGCTGAGTATCATAAGGTATCCACTATATACAGGCACATTATGTACAAAAGAAGTCCCATGTGATTTTGAACACGGCTCTTAATTCCTTAGTGAACACCCTCAATTTAAATTCTTGTGTGTAATGCACCAAAGAAGTTTCTTTATTCTCAAAGTCGCGGTGTCGTCACTTCCGGCTGGCCCAACTAGGCACTCTGTGAAAACAAGTAATCTTGCGTGTACGTCTCCGTGTTATCTCATCAACAAATGTCACTTTCTAATCCACTTTATTAGAATTTGTATCTGCGATTTTTCTTTTTTGCGAGTAAATACAGTGTGTTGGAGTTGTTATAAGGTACTAGAGATGTCATTTGACGATTTTGATCATCATCGTGTCACAGACACTAAATATTGCAGGTACTTAGAGTTGAAACAGCACAAGTACTTGCACTCCTAAAGGTGATTTCCAAAAAGCCGAGAAGCTAATGCAAAAATTTATTCGGACAAGAAAGTTAATGTGCAAGGTGAAAATAGTTAATAGTTAACGTTTCGGTGCTCACACAATCCTCAGTGCAAATGACTAAGTGGCAGGACTAAACCATCTAAATAGACCTCACATGGACCTCATGACTGAAAAAGACAATTGATTCTAGTCAATCTCACAGAATACAATTGACACGTCAATTATTGAATTACAAGGGAGTATCATCATAGATGTCAATTGGTTGTAACAATCAATAAGGATTTTTTTTTTAAAAAAGAAAGGAAAGAAGAACCAAATAAAACACTAATGGAGAAGAATATCAAAATGAATAAATTAAATTGATGAGAAAGACATGCTGGTGCGCGCTTTAAGAAAACAAGTTAAATCAAAAGAATCATTTAAACCAGCTGGATGAAGTGTGGATAAGTAATAGATCCAACTTGCTTCACACTGAAGTAGTAATTTGTCTATGTACCTTAGTCTACGACTGGGAAAAACACGGTCAATACTAAGCCAGCTGAGATCATATACATTATGATTGAATTCCACAAAATGACGTGCTACCGGAGATTTCAAATCCTCAAATCCTTGGGCATGTTTTTTGAGGAATTATTACTTTGTTCGCATCACTTTCAATTCGGTTTCACGGGCCATGTGGGTTTTGTTTTCACTGAGTCACCCTGCACCGGAAGTGGGCCCAACTTTGTGAATTGTAATACATAATGCCATGATTGAAACACTTTATTAATGGGAGTTCCCGATAACATAGGTAAATGAACAGGACCACTCCCAATGCGCCTTCCTATTCATCCTTATACCTATATATACCACCAACATTCCCACAATCCCCACTCATCTGGTTTCTACGCCCCTCCCACCCTTCCCCTCTCCAAGAAGGAAGCAAGAAACAGCCACCACCTGGGACCCCAGTGGGCTTAGGAGTCTACATAGACTCTGACGAGAGATGCGAGCCCCATCCTGAGTCCCCGCTCATCTCGTTTCTACGTAGTTTACTCGTAACCAGATAGCCCAAATGCCCAGTAAGGCTTTGCTTGCCTGAAGCATGGAATCTGAAATCCTACTGAGTCCCTTGGATGCAGAATTTTTCCGAGACTCTGATGCTTCCCCCATGGTGACCACCAAGGCCGTTCTCCCGTTTGAGCTTTGAGTCGCAGGACGTCCAGTCAACGGTCTCCCACACCGTCTCGTAGCAGCAATGCCCCTCGTCAATCACCGCGCCCAGAAAGGAGAGCCCGCGTCTCCCCAGCAAGGCTTACCACGGCTCGTACTTCAGGCTCACCCAAGGCTCCACATTGGACTGTGGCCAGACTCTAAGGGACACTCAAGCAGAGGAAAATCCCCCTCCACCACTCTGACGGCAAGGCCAGAATGCTAAAAAATTATTCACCGACTCCCTTGGCATCGCAGCTGATCATCCCTGTCTGCCTGCAGTTGACCACACTGCTCTTCCAGGTACCAGGTGCTCTTCCATCAGCGCCCCCTGCGTGAACGTCACCACGCTCAGCGATGTCCTCTCCACAGAAGCCATTCCTTCCGCAAAGCAAACCAGTTCCCTATGTGCCTGCTCTTACCGTTCACGACCCCTTCGGTCTCTTTTCATCCCCTTTTTTTTGTCCCTGTGTTCACAGGTTGCACTTTTGCCCCGTGCAGATGCATCCCATTCTCCCCCCTCTCCCTTCCCCCCATCCTTTCCGCCGGACAAAACCCGGCTTCTGCGGCTCCTTCAGCCCACAACCGAATTCTCCAAGGTTCCAGCAGTTCCGGTGTGAACCCATCTATACCCGGAGAAGCACCCACCTTTGCTTCATCTGCTCATCTCTTTCCCACTGCACTCTCTACCCCCACCCCCCTCCCTTTCCCTGTTACCCAGTGTTAGAAATTCTGCGCTTCCTTCTACAGGTCCGACCCTGCTATAAACTACTTCGGCCTTCCTCACGCAGTTTCCCTTACCACACTTTAAGTACACTTTAGCCACCGCCTTACCTCCTATACGCCCCTCGCAGCCTATCCCAAACCCTTCGACATTATACCTCGTTCTTATTTTATCCGGTATGTACGTTGATCTGGCCCAGCTCATTCAACCATCCTTTCTGCATTCATATTTCAGTTGCGAAATTCAAACCATCCTCAGCCCCGCCAGCTCAAACACCCAACCCCAGCTCATTTCAGGGAGCTCACTACAGCTATGTTTGCATTCGCCTTTTCACTCTACCGGGACACAATCCGCCAGTCCTTTCCTTATCGGAGGAAAAAACTGGACAATTACCTTACGCTCGTTCTCGATCTCGCTTTATACTTAGGCGGTATGGTAAACGATTGCCAGTTGGCTATGTTGATGTAATTGATGCGAGTCCGTCGGATGACAATCTGCAAAATATCTGAAACTTTCGCTGACGTCGCAGCAATCATTTTTACAATCACTCAGCTGTGCATCGTACCTAACAATGCCATTTAGCTCTCACTTCATTCAGACAGTAGAATGGATTCTCATGACTTATTGCTCTCTGAGCCTCACAACTAATTTACGCAAATCTGTGTTGTTTCACGAGCCAGACTCAATCCACCAGTCTCTTCCTCATTGGAGGCAAGAACTGGATGTTTACCTTACACTCATTCTCAATTTCGCTTTATGCTTCGGCAGTATGGTAAGCGATTGCCTGTTGGCTACGTCAATGTAATAATGTGACTCCACAAGGATGGCAGTCTGCAATCAATCCAAAACTTTTGCAGACTTCGCAGCAATTATTTTCGCCAGCACTCAGCTTGCATTGTACCTAACAACGCCATTTAGCTGTCACTTTATAGGCTTATTGCTCTATGAGCCTCGAAAACTAATCTACGCAATTATGTGCTGTTTCATGAGCTACACGAGTCACAGAAATTATAAAGACATATTGATATTTTTCGTATTCATCGATGTGCAGAAGAAAACGCCATATAATTTTGTAGTGCCACATATAACAAGGCTTTCAAAAATAAATTACACTTTCGTCGGTTCTACCAATTAGTCTGAGCAACTCTTGCTATATATGCACGTTGTGTTCTTCGGAAATTTAATGTCATGAAATTATGGCGCTGTTGAATGATTGCAATGTTTATATCAAGTTGTCAAATCATTATAAATGTTAATGCACTTTGCCTCGCCAGCAAACATTCGCGAATACTGCACGCGTATCCACCTCACGGACACTCACAGAGGCGCAGCCCACTAGCGCTTCGGTCATCGGTGCACTTTGCCTCGCCGGCTAACATTCATGGTTACTACGCGTATCCACCAAACGGCCTCGCAGTGGCGCAGCTCTCTAGCGGTTCACCAGCGCTTCGGTGTTTGGTGCACTTTGCCTCGCTGGCAAACATTCTCGGACACTACGCGTATCCATCCCACAGCCACTCATAGTGGCGCAGCCCACTAGGGCTTTGCCAGCACTTCGGTTATTGGTGCACTTAGCCTCGCCAGCAAACATTCATGGATACTATGCATATCCACTTCATAGCCACTCGCTTTGGCAAGATTCATGCTCTCTGCAGACTTTTGGTCTAGCGATCCACCATTCCGCCTCGCCTGCACACCGTCCATCTGTCGTCTCCACGCTCAGGCACGTAGCTCCGTGCAATCCGATTGTCTGTTAATCCAAATGTGGTTAATTCTTTACTGACTGTCCTTTGTCTCACTACTCATCTGCCTCGCCGTCGCAGCGCCTGGTTGGCTAAAGCCGATATCACAAACGCTTAAGGTCGTCCCACCAGACCTATGTTTTTTTGGGGGGTTCCTTTGGCGTTTCCTGACAGGGACGCTATTTCTTCGCTGTTCGCCTAACTGTACCCCGTCATCGTTTCCTCCCTCATTTGGAGTCATGAACGGGTCGCCAAATGTATAACCGTACATTATGAAAACTCCACCACAGTAGACATCGTAAACAAAGGCTGTTCCCGCTTCCTCTCGTTCGGGCCATTCCTCAGGAAACTTACCCTAATTTAGGAAAAGCACCAGTTCATTCTCAAAGCAGCACTTATTCCCGACCATAAAATGGCATCAGCGACGCCCTTTCTCGTTTCTCCTGGTAGAGATTCAGACGCTTAGTACCATACTTGGACATGCACCTTATTCCAGTTCCTCCGTTTTCTGTGACCATCTACCCCTGCCACTTTATCCCGAGAGGCCATTCTAAAGAGGTTCGCTCCACGCCCACTTTCCTCATCTCTTGCAGGACGGAAGCAATTCAGGAAATTCCACTCAGCCTTCCTACTGCCATTCCCGGCCCTCAATGTAGTTTCCTCCACAAGCTTTATTTTGTACATCCACACTGTACACCACGTTCGACCAGCCTTGATACAAGTCTACCTCAATGGCATCAACCTCTTCGTCAAACTGGCCACTAGATATCCGTGCTCATCAATTTCCCATTCTCACATATGAACACTAACGAAAGGTTTACGTAAACAAGAACCTCCTGCTCTGACTAAATGTTTACCTGTGACTGCAGACCTCTCTCGCTGCGTCTCGTTGCTGCGCTTAGGATACCATTCTCCATCCACGGATTCCACTCTAGAAGCCATGTTGTTCCGAGTTCACTCTGCTGATTATAATTCTTCTCGTCACGCCAGCGTAAACAACATCTCATTCTACTTACGTTCAAGATAAAGAGAGGTAAAACGGATCAGCTCGGCAGTCCTCAGCCCATTACACATTTTGCCTAGATTCCACTCTCAGTCTGCCCGAGCCAATATCAAACTATGTCACCTCGAGGTACAATAACCACGCTTCTCCACAAGACCCAATATTATGACCGGGGCCATCGCCTCTCGCTATAGGTTCCTCTACCATTTCCGTCATGTTCTAATTAGATCTGGTATTCCACCCAAATACTCCTCCGGGCATGCCTTTCGCATCGGTGCCGCCATTACAGCATCCAAGCAAGGAGTTCCAGACCACCTAATTAAAATCCTCAGCCGCTAGACATCAAACTCTTACGCGAGCTATATTCACAATAATATTGACGACATACAAAGAGCCCACCTCTCGCTGATTCATTAACATTTTTGGGGGGCTTAGGAGCCTACACGGACTCCGACGAGAGATGCGAGCCCCACCCTGAGTCTTGCCACCTGGGGCTCCCAATGTTTGCACAATCACAGACTAAGTCCATACAACATCACCTTCACCCCGATCTCCTATCCATCGTTCCACCGAATACTCTCCACCACTTTGGCTGTGGTCCAAAGTTCATTAATATCCACAAATTGAAGGTAAGTGCTATAGCAGAAATAAGCAACGTCAATTAGCCTGCTGTGCGCCTATACCTGAATCCTGACATTGGGTACCAGTATTTGTATTGAGGCTGAGTTGGCCTTTTTTCAAAAAAAATACATTTGGCATCTCCAATCCCACCCATATCTGGAATGCCCAATCTGAGAACTATGCACAAGGCTTGCTTGTATGCAACCCCCTGTTGCCAGCTCAGGAGATAGAGACAGTTTGTGTTTCTCCTCCGAACCATGCACCTGTCAGCTCCTGCATCTTTACACTCAGCGGTCGAAACTATTCCAAGTTCAGAATGAGGGCGGAGGATACCAGAATATGAGCAAGCTTAGAATCTCACTGACGAGTGCCCGACTGGCCAACAGGAAGCGCTTCAGCATCAAACAAGGCAATCATTTTTAATTTCCCTTCCCAGCACTCCTTTCCCAATTTGCATCCCTACAGCGCTTTAGCCAATCGTGCGCTGTTCTGAAAAAGCTGCCGACCACGTGAGTTGGCCTTTTCTGGCAGATTGCCGCTCTTCATATCATACCTGCTTGGGGCTATCGTGTAACACATGCCTCTGTATAAATATACTGAGAAAAACCACTCCCACTGACGAATTGCAGATGTATCGTATAAGAAAAAAACTTGGGCCCATTGTATGACTGTTCATGTACAATCTTTGGCTATTTCAGGAAGGATAAGACTGAAAATACCACATGTAATTGAATACTGTGGCATGGTTATCAAATAACATCTCCAACTTCTAAATTTTTGGCTGTGATTGACTAATGGATTTCTTGTTCAGCACTTCTTATGGTTAGTGGGGGGCTACATGTTTTGTTCCAACAGGTTGGCAATAGCAAGCTCATCACAACTGCCGTGCAAAGGCAAAAAAAAACCTGTGACATCACTTTCGGTCAAAAAAAACACACACCAAACTGGAGCTATTCTCTATCATGAAGATATGATGTAATGTCACCACAGCTCTGTCTAGCAACAATTAAATGTGTCTCTAATTCATTCTTCATCATGCAAAAAAAAAAATGTCGTGATGGTTAGACCTGAGGTAAGTGCTCTACTAATGGTCTTGTGTTCAGAAAACGGCAACCAAATATTGAATTTATGCAAGTTACTGCCTTATGCCTATGCACGACTCCTTAATTTTAGAACATGATACTAAGGCAGAGTACAGTAACTGACAAATATGGGTCAAAGGTCAGACTTGAGCACAAGATTTGCCAGATTTTGAGTATTCTACCTACAATACTTTTGTCTGGACAAAGCAGAAACTTTAAAGTAATATTTCTCAGGTTCACACTCTGGCAAGTTAAGGCCTTTTGCCTTTGTAGGGCAGATAACTCCCAATTTCTCCAATTGATCACATGACACAAGAGTGTGTTCGTGTGGACCTTTCTAATGAGAATCTCATATAGAACATAAATCCCACTGCACTAGGTCTCAGCACTAAGGTCTGAGCCACCAACTTCCTCCTGGTAACAAATTTCATTAACAAACCTGATGTACCCAGCATTCAGAGTCACCATTCTAATGATGGACATACATTTCTGGCCATGTACGCCTGTGGCCATATTACTACTAATTACTACTCATTTTCCTCTCTCTTGTCTCCAGAAAATTTCCCTCCCGGTTAGGAGGGGGTATAAAAGGAGAAAAAGAAATATGATGCTTTATTTCTAATCAGCATAAATTACATGCATCAATCAGGGAAGGCTCAAATTAAAATCTTCATTTGACAAAGCAATACGCACACTGTGATGTTGTTCATGAATCAGAATGATTTAATACCATTGCTGACCCCCCAAAGCCAACCTTACAATTCAGGATAATTTAGAGTCACTTTTTTTTATACCCATCATATCTCTGAAAATAATGTCTCTTCATTTACATGTTCTCAAAATTGAATTATTTAATATTGCAAACTCTGGTACTATAGCAACATCAACAAATGGTCTGCATGGATTTAAAACATTTTATTATACGTGTTGCACTAACTCATGGACACGCACACTTCCAAATGCAAAGGAATATAAGGATACAGTGTTCTCATGTATAGCAGAAATGCTCTCTGAATCTTTTAGGTGAACAGAGCTGTAAGTCCGGCCTACTGATAGGTATGAATTCATTAATAAAAAGACAATCCTAAATCATAATTCCATCATTAACATTAAAATGCAAAATTTTTTTTTTCCAAGATAAGTATAGTATGTATGCAATCCCGCTTTCAGAAAAGTAGAGCTGTTGTATAAAATGGAAATTTTTCAAACAAAATGCAATGATATGCAAATCATTTAAACCCTGTATTTCATTGAAAAAAGTAAAGAAAACATGAAATGTTAAAACAGAGAAAATGTATTGTTCTTTTTTTAAAATTTCTGGTCATTTTTAATTTGATGCCAGTGAGACATTTTAAAAAATTTGGAACAAGGGTAACAATAGACTGGAAAAGTTGTATACCCCAGAAAGGCTTCGTGCTTCAGAAGTAAAGGTGGCTAAGGCTTCACCACTCTGTGAAAGACTGCTTGGGCAAATGCTGTAGTTCAACTATTTAAAAATAATACTTCTCAATGTAAAATTGCAAATATTATGGAGATATCTAAATCTATAAAAGATTTCTGTTTGTAAGGGACAAGGACAAAAATCAATATTGCACGGCAGTGATCTTCGGGGCCTCAAGCTAATTTAAAATGGACTGAGGCAAAGTAGATATCTGTCCTGTGGTCTGGCCAATCAAAATGTAGTATTCATTTGGAAATCATGGGTGCTGCATCCTCCAGGCTTAACAATTTGGATGGTTCCTCTCCTCTTATCAACATACAGTTTAAAAGCCAGTATCTGTGATGGTAAGGGGGTGCATTAGTGCACATGGCATGCGATACTTAAAAAGCTGTGAAGACACCATTAATTCTGAAGAATATATACAGGTTTTGGAGCAACATATGCTACCATCCAGACATCTTTTTTAGGGAAGGCCTTGCTTATTTCAGAAAGGCAATGCCAAAACACATTCCACACATATTGCAACAAAATGGCCCTATAGTAAAAGAGTCTGGGTGCTAAACTGGCCTGCTTGCAGTTCAGATCTGTTACTCACTGAAAACGTTTTGTGCATTAAGAAACAAAAAATATGATAAAGGAGGCTGCAAAGTGTTGAAATTTAATATCAAGCAAGATTGGGAAAATTTTTGCTTTCAGATCAGTAGTAGGTCTCCTAAGTTCCCAAATACTGACACAGTGTTGTTAAAAGAAGAATGCAGTGGTAAACATGCCCCTGACTAATCTTTTCTGAAACACACTGCATGAAATTCAAAATGAGTAGATATTTTTCAAGAAACTAAAAATCCACTGTAGGAATATTTGATACATTGTCTTTGAACTATTTTCAATTAAATTTACGGTTTCAATGTTTTGCAAATCATTGCATTCTGTTTTTGTTTACGGTTTACAAATCATTCCAACTTCTTTGGAAACAAGGTTGTAAATAAGCAGATAATCCGTTTCTACTTTCTTTTGTAGCAGCCGGCCTTAAAACCTGGTGATTTTTGCAGACCTAACCCTCTACTCAGACTTTTGAAGTTTGTAGTCGGTTAACTCCAGACATCACAACGCTTACGAGTCTCATTGTGTGAATACCTTAAGTAGCTATTTAATTGAAGAAATTATTATCTGTGTGAGTATAGTATAAGCTCTGCCATGTGATCTCTAAAAACTGGGGGTTTATGGGTTGGAAAGCTAAGAAAGAGACTGGGTGGTATTTGACCTATTGTACTGTTGTTTCATTGTCATCATATGGATGACATGCACATGCACTAAGTGCTATTTAGTCATTTTAACCAACACCATGAGATGTTTAAGCGCGTCAAATTTTATTCTGCACAAGCTAATAATGATTGCAATGGGAGGAATATAAAACTAAAACCAAATGAGTCAGACCGGGATGCAGTGAATCTAGATAATATTAAGTTGTGGGATTAATTTGCATTTAATCCATGAAAAAAAATGTTCTTGATTTTGATTAATGTGTCCAAAATGACAGTTTTAAGACATTGTCGTGGCTGCAATGTGATACTTATTTAAAAGATGGTATCTCTTAATTGCTTTTTAAAATATCCCTGTTTCATGTAGGGTTAACATTTTAGCCATTCATAGGCAGTCAGCCGATTATACAGTAATAAGAGCAAAGCGAAAAACCTACATGCTTGAATAGGTTTCTGAGCAGACTTGCTATTGCCCATAATGGACTGAAATTTTGGACCTCAAGACCTGTCTGAAAAATCATGTCCCCTAAGTGCCATCCATGCAAGTGCATTTCAAATGATTTTTTATGAACATCACATTATGTTTTAGATATCACGTACCACTCCCTTTGTTAATGGTTTTCCCGCAATCCAGCTATCCATGTCTGTCTCCGATGCCATCTTTCTTTGTGATGGGTGCTGGAAGTAGGATGCCAAGAGCAGCGGCCAGAAATAAAAGGCAAAACCCGCAGCGTGCTGAGAGACTAAAACACAGATTGAAATAACGAGACTCGCGCTACCAACGGACCTGACGCCGTCCGTGGTAGAAAAACAGGCGAGCTCGAGGAAGCCAAAAGAAAAGGGAAAAAACCAAAGATTCCCTTGCTTACTGACACTAAACCTGTTATGCAGCTAAGTTCCCTGACAGTACTCTTTCAAGAGACCTTACCAGCTAAAGCGCCATAGAAACACTGACACTCTAGCAACAAGAGCGAGGCAGAACAGGAGCTTAAATAGAGTCCGGGTAACGCCCCCAATTAATGCCAGCTGGACCAGGAATCCGATAGGGCGCAAAACGATATCTTCCCGGGCGAGAGCAACAAAGCTCTCAATACCATGACATCCTTACTTTATTTAGGTAAGGCAGCATCAGCGTGTCAGGTCTACCTGGATCATTAACTGAATTGCGAGCTATTAGTAACATGCGCAGCAATGCCATTTGTGAGATCCATACCTGCTTTTGCCAAATCCTCAATAAACTACACGATGTGTGAAACTGAGGCATGACATTTTGCCCAATTCTGGCTGAATGCTTGCTGCATTTTTGTGCGATTTTCAAACATGAATCCGTTTGTGAGTATGGTCAATTTTACTGTGACGTAGGTGATTTTTCGTCCATTTTGCAGATGAAAAGCGGTTGGACAACCTGTGAAAAGCATGTATCAAAATGCTCAAAACCCTTGCAAAATGTAGGATATATAATATACTTTATTTTTGAGCTTTATTGTGAAATTTCATGGATCAGAAATAGAGAAATTGGCCCCGGAATTTGGGAAAGTCCAGCAGTAGCAGCCGATGGAAAGAAAGCAGGAATGGCATAAAACATGCCTTTAAAGTGATAATTAGTCTTGATATGTTTTCAATGATTTTTTTTTTTTTTAATTAAAGATGCTTTGACTCAACTCTCTTCATTTAAACAATCATGAAGGATAGGTTTAATATCCTTTGCACAATATGACAAAAGTAAACGCGGAAAATCCCGAGATTCTTTTTTTGTTTTTTTTTAGAGGGGGGGAGGGAAGCCCATGAAGGCAAGTGAATGAAACATTTTAACTGAATTTATAATTTACTTGATACAAGATTTCAAAGGAAGCCGTGTTTTTAACTTCCAATTGGATTATTCATATTTTCGGAAAACGTGTAAATCTAGACCAATGATTGAAAACGGGTCAGTAATCACCCATTTTAAGGAATTTTTCCACCCTCCCATTGTCTGTTCAGCAGCGACCTCTGTAGTCCAGTAAACTAGACGGTGATGCGGCAGACTCTTCCTGTCAGATATTTTGGATATCATCCAATCAGTGAACAGTAATTACTCTGGGCACTAAGCGAACCCATTCTGAGTGTGCAGATTTTTTGGTGGCTTAGATGTTTAGGCTGTACACGGAGAATTAACATGACTTTTTCCAAATTTGGGCCTCATGTTTTTCTAACTTTTAATGGTAAAACAAAAGTGCGAGATTCCCCTATTTCTCTAATCTGTAATTAGCCTTAAGCCCCGGTCACACAGCACTCTGCGTCTAAATCACGTACAAAAAGTTATGAAAATCTGGTGGACGTGGTCGTGGTCGTAAGTGGTCATTTTTGGTAAATTTTGGCTTGGCTGTGCTTTGTTCAGGGTATGGCCGTCGGCGGCTGTTCCACTGCTGAAGCACTGCCTAAGCACGGGTAACCACGTCCAGCCACGTCTAAGGCTAAAAATAAGTTTGCACGTCTTCGAACCCTGGAAAAAAGCGGCAAGTTACCACGGCTAACCGCGGCCTCATCGCGTCTGTAGTACTGCCGATCACGTGTTGAGCGCGGACGTAAAACGGGCACTCCACTGCCCAATCACGGGTAACCACAGCTCAGCGTTGTCGGAAAAGCGGTCGCGCACGGCTGGTCTTCACAGTTGCCGATCCACATCTTCCACAGTCGAAAATAAAGCAATAGCAAACAAAAAAAAAATGACAAAGTACATATGAAATTAAAATTGATTGGATTAAAACAGTTATCTAACAATTAATAGAAGATAATTGTCTTAATCCAATTTATATTTTCCTTTCATATGTACTTTATATTTTTGTGTCTACAATCTTTATTTCATTTATTTTAAAATACAAAAAAAATAAAAAATTCCAATTCACAACTAGAAAAAGAGTTTATAAAGAAACTCTGAGTTTGCATGTGATAGCACAGATCACTGTGTAATGCGATGTTTATTTTTGCATTGTCCTGCAATCTGCTGTATGAAAAGGTTCAAAGTGTCTTCTTTACTGATAGGCAAGTATGATAAACCATGATGACTGACCATTGCATGGTCGAAGTGAGGACATATTTTACATATCAGGACATATTTAAGGGTTAAATTAGTTGTCAAGCTACATCATTGGCGTACTCTTCCAAAAAAGAAACCATACATTGTTTTTAGCATCAATTTATTATACATGAAATATTTTGACAAATGTGGAAAACATTGAAAAAAAAGTGTAATCATTAATTCAATATTTGTATAGTTTCTTGTTTGGACGAGTATATTTCAATATGTTTTCCACATTTGTCAGAACATTTGATGTATAATAAATTGATGCAAAAACAATGTATAGTTTCTTTTTTAGAAGAGTATATACAGCATTATATAAGTTATTTGGATGATGAAAATCGTTATAATGGTTCAGGTATGTACAACCCCAATTCTGAAATAGTTGGGACAGAGTATAAATTGTGAATAAAATCAAAACGCAATGACTTTCAAATCACACCAGCCAGTAGTTTATTCACAATAGTACAGAGATAACATAGCAAATGTTGAAACTGAGAATTTTAACAATTTTATCCACAAAATTAGCTCAATTCAAATTTGATGGCTGCTACAGGTCTCAAAAAAGTTGGGACAGGGGCCATATTTACCATATTTACTATTTACCATAGTGTAGCATCCCCTCTTCTTTTTAACACAGAGTGGAGGCGTCTGGGCATTGAGGAGACAAGTTTCTTGAGTTTAGCAATTGGAATTTGATCCCACTCTTGTTTAATACAGGCTTCCTGCTGCTGGAGACTTTTGGGTCTCATTTGACGGACTTGTCTTTTTATTATGCGCCAAATGTTCTCAATCGGTGAATGACTATGACTGCAGGCAGGCCAGTTCAGCACACGGACTCATCTACTACGAAGCCAAGCTGTTGTAATTGCTGCAGTATGTGTTTTTTTCATCGTCCTGCTGAAAAACACAAGGCCTTCTCTGGAATAGATGTCATCTGAAGGGGAGCGAATGTTGCTCTAAAACCTTTATATACCTTTGAGCATTCATGGTGCTTTTTGAAACATGCAAGGGTCCCACACCATATGCACTAATGCATCCCAATACCATCAGAGATGCTGGCTTTTGAACTGAGTGCTGATAACAGGAGGGGTGGTCTTTCTCCTCTTTAGCCTGGAGGACACGACGCCCATGATTTCCAACAAGAATGTCAAATTTGTACCACAGGACACTTTGCTACAGTCCATTTTAAATGAGCCACGGCCCACAGAACACGGTACTTCTGGATCATGCTCAACAATGGCTTCCTTTTCGCATGATAGAGTTTTAGGTGGCATCTGTAGATGGCATGGAGGACTGTGTTTACAGAAAGTGGTTTCTTAAAGTATTCCTGGGCCCATTTAGTAATGTCAATGACAGAATCATGCTGGTGAGTGATGCAGTGGCGTCTTAGGTAAAGGTCTTCGGCTTTGTCCTTTATGCACAGAGATTTTTCCAGTTTCTCAGAATCTTTTGATGTTTTGCACTGTAGATGATGAGACCTTCAAAGCCTTTGCAATTTGACATTGAGGAACATTGTTTTTAAAGTATTCCATAATTTTTTTACGCAAGCCTTCACAGGTTGGAGAGCCTCTGGCCATCTTTACTTCTGAGTGACTCTCTAAGACATCCCTTTTATAGCCAATCATGTTACACCCCTGATGCCAGTTAACTTAATGACTTCCTAAATGTTCTTTTAGCTGATTCCCTTATATATTAATAGCTTTTTCAGCCCTTTTTTGCCTGTGTCCCAACTTTTTTAAGACCTGTTGCAGCCAGAAAATTTGAAATGAGCTCATTTTGTGGGTAAAAATGTGACATTTCTCAGTTTCAACAATTGAAATGTTATCTATGTTCCATTATGTATAACATTGGCTCATGTGATCTGAAAGTCATTGCATTTTGATTTTATTCACAATTAACACTTTGTCCCTACTATTTAGGAATTGGGGTTGTATTTGTTAATTATCTATACACTGGTTTTTCATGGCTATTGATGCACTATCATCTTTATCGACATGTTATTATTCACAGCCTAAGATTGTAATACAACTATTATTTATCTCAGTCTAAAGATACATGGCAAACATTTATAATCATTCTGTTACTTTTATCAATACTGTAGAACAGACATTGCTAAAAGATGTATTATTATTATTATTATTATTATTACTTTATAATTGGTTTCCTGACTGGCAGCATCGCCACCTTGTAAAGCAGCTGCAGTAATTGAGAGGCACAGGGTTCATCGGGTGGTGCAGTCAGCCCAGCGATGGACTTAAACCATTTGAAGTGAGGACCCCTGTGAGTGTGAGGTCGACCACCGTGCTGCCCTACTGACTAAAATGAATGATGGGCAACCAAATCTCACTGCTTTGAACGACATGTGGATCTTATGAATCACAAAACTTGAACAATTTGATTATTATGTATGCATTATTATACATGTATGATTTTTGTTTGTATTATTGTTGGTGTTAACAATAATACTAGTACTACTTTTGATCATTATCATATTATGAAAATATTATTATTAATTATGATATTCATATCATACAGAACCCTCCGCAAGAATGCAAAGTGTCTTTTAAAGTTTCTATGGTGATAATGATATGATGAATATTATTGATATTCTAATCACCAAATAAAAATAATCAAGTATGGTTGACTGTTCAATTTTTGTGTCGACACAGATTTCGTTCCAAAGTAAATAATGTGTTACTCTCGCCGATTCTGGCTTGGTTTCGGGTCTCTCGCATTGTTTTTCATTCTAGAGCTGGAAATTGGAGATTTGGAGCAGCTCACTGAGACTAGTGTTATTTTCAAAATAATACGGATGATTCGTTTTCCAATTTCGAGTTCTTTCTAGATCGGTTGCTTATTTTAAGGCGCTATTACAGATTGTCAGTCAACATTCCAATCATATATGGCCTGCGTCGTGTTAGAGATGACCCGGATTCTCGCTGTTCAACAGTGATAATTTAATTTCGTTCATTTCGGAAGATCGAAATATCATTTCAGAGGCAAATGCTTTTATAACTTCGTGTTAAATGGAGTAGCCTAAGTGACGCAGTATGAGTGAGATCGCGCTGATGGTTAGCGGGCCAGAGTCCGTGCATACGACCATTGCCAAATGTTGCGACAGATCAATAAATGCTGATATAGATACTGTGTCCCCCGTCCCTCTTGCATTGTTCTTGCTAGCTGTTCGGACTATTCTTATTGGATAGGAATCGCAAATCTAGCCATTTTTCACTACCCATGCGATTGTAATATGACTCGTGATCGCTGTAATCCTCATAATTATATGGTGTTCTTCGGTGGCTTCTGTAAGTGTTGAGCGCCTCCCGATCGATTTAGCTTTTAGAGCTCAGATGATGGAAAAAATGTTACGGGTCTGACAGAAACCTGAAATCGGTTTGCTAATTTTTGGACATAAAAATGGCCGTTCTGTTAAGAGTAAGAGTATTTCATGCATGACTGATTTATAAACTGAACAGCTGACGATGTTTATACTCTATATTCTGCTATATTCTGAATGCACATGGCAGCGATATTGGTCAACTGCATAGAAAATTTCAATTTCCAGTGTTGAAATGAATGTTAACAAAGCATACTGCCTGTTTATATTTAGCGGACAAATGTTAGAGTCGACGCGAATTTTGCATAGAATTTACATAGCAGGTGCTGTCAGTTTGCAAGCCATCTGGGCTTTCTGAAATCACCGACTTTTTAAAAGATGGTGTAACGTGTTATATTGTCTTCTGTGTCTAGTTGGCTCCATCTAGCATTTTGTTTTACCTAGCTGGACATAGCTAAGCATTTTTCTGGTCACTTTTGTTGTATATAATTATTTCGTTATAAGTGTGTAGCTAGCATGCTAGCTAGCTACATGGAGCTCCGTGTTGTGACACGGAGCCCTGCGAACCATAATCGCGATGCATTTTCATAAAACAATATGCTAGTTTGCCTAAGATAATTATGTTTCATAATTGTATGACATCTGTCTGTTGTGATGTTACGAATAAATTTGTGGTTTGACGGCTATTTAATTTGTATTATTTAGCATATTTCCTCTCGCATCGGAAGCAAAACAAGATGGCGGCGTTTCAATTTTGTCCCTCTGCTGTTTAGCCAATAGGAAAAGAGAAAGGGAGAACGGTCGATGCTGTTTCGCCAATTGGAAAAGTGAGGGAGTGTGGTTGTGCAAGAACGCCTCGCTCTCATTGAAAATGAATGGGCTCCATTCATTGTCTATGGGAATTTTTTCATTTTTAATTGCTAATTATTAATAAACTATAATTAATATCGATATGATTTTGAATAGCAACGACCTGCACATATAGTAGAATATGGTATGCAGGTTGTATGGGAAGTATGAAAACTGTAGGAGGAGATAGTGTTTAAAAAATGGGAAGAAAGAGAATAAAAATAAAAATAAGTTGAAAGATCCTGAGAAATAACAAGAGTTTGCATGCTTCACATGCAAACTAATTACTTCTATAGTCTATAGTTTTAATCTAGTAAAGTCAAAACTGCCAAACATTTTACATGTCAATTTATTACATTAATACAATATGTAATGGCATCAGTACATATATCAAACGTCATTTGATGGATGAAGACGAGGACATCACGGCGTTGAGGGTTCATGTTCACCCCTTGACATCTAGACTGCAAGTGCCGAGGTCTCAGAAAATTACGGTATTTACATGCTGCAAAGAAGTGATACAGAAGTGATTAGGCAGTGATCAATCGTATTTAGAACTTGTTTGAGACGACGTTTAACGGGCTTAGGTAGTGCTATGTACGCGGAAAAATCCATTTGTCAGTGATAAGCCGCTAAACATAGCTATTTCCCGTGATACCAACGCGCAACACCCGTCCGATGACCGCGCTCTGCCCGTGACAGACCGCTAAACTTTTGCGTCTTACCGCGTCTCCAAGTTTAAATCACTGCCGGAACACGTATTATCACGTGTTTCACGTCTTTACCACGTGTGCCGCCCGAGGTTGTCCGCGGGCTGAAATTGAGCAGTTCAAAACTTTTTACCGTGTCCGACGCCGTTCCGATTTTTCCCCGCGTCCTGCCACGTCTATAAAATCGACTGCAGCTCGTCTTAAACTCGAGATCAACGCGAACATCGTCAGCTTCACGGGAGACCACTTCTTGATGGGTTTTGGCTGTGATTAAGCCGTAAAGCGCTGTGTGACCGGGCCTTTAGCTTTCTAATTACTCACGCCATTTAGATTGATCAAGTCTCTGTTGTATTGCGATCAGGAACCAGATGCAAGAACCAGGAAATGCAGTAGAGCTAGTTTTATTGGTAAGGGGGGGGGGTGATCCCCGCAGGGCGAAAAACAGTACAAAGTCCACAATCCAAAAGTCGAAATCCAGTTGGGCAAAAATAGTTTCCAAAAACCAGGGCAGCAATCACAGTAATCGTAGTCGGACAGAAATGGGTCTGGTACACAGGAATAGTACCATCAGAGAGACAAGCCAGAATCCACAGGACGTAATCCGAATCGTTACCAGGGCAGCAAACAGATCTCGTAGTCGGGCAGAAAAATGGTCAAAACACACAGATGAAACAGTAATCCAAAATCACAAAGGCAAAAAATCAAAAGTCAGGCAATCCAGTCAGAAAGATAAACACTGAGAAATCAAGGCGAGAAACGTAGCACAAGAAAACTAGGGAGAGCGATCTGACAAGAGAGTGAACCAAACAGACATCTTATATACACATCCGGGGTAAACACATGACCAGGGAGAACAGGTGCAATCAATGGTAACAATGATCAGGGAGAGACATATGAGGAATAAACTAATTACATGAATTTGGCTGTAGCCAAAACGCAGACAGGGATCACAAGACAAACCTAAGTACAAAACAACAGCTCCGGTTAAGGAGTACTAAAGTGCCAAGATAAAAGAAAAGGAAAGCACAACGTATAAGTGGAAATCCACAGAAACTTGCAACAGAGATAATTAGGGATAGGCAAGGAGGCGGAGATTAGAATTGCTGAGAGATCGTTAGTCAATTAGTATGTGCAGCTATACAATCCCGAGTGCATGTTAGAAAGTTAGTAAAAATATACAAGATTAGTGTGGTTTGTAATTAGCAAAAACAATAAACTGTTAGGATGTGTTAGTAAGACTGTAAAAGAGAGAGGAAGGAAGAACACGAGATAATGAAAGAAGATTGAAACCCAGAAACCAATAAATCACCCGAATGAGTGGCACGCAAGATAAGGGACCGTGAGCAAAGATACACCCATGACAAGACAGGGGAGACAAAGTGCAAAGCATGGAAAAGAAAATATGGCATGGAAAACTGAATGATCTAAACATGATAAATAATAACAAGAAATCTAAATACCAGGAACGCAATACACAATACTAAGTATGGTCAGACAGGCAGAGGTCACTTAAACACAATAATCCTAACCATGGCAGAGCCAGGCACAGAACTTAAACATGACAAGCAAAATGCAGAATCACAACAGTCTCATTGCAAAACTTTTTTCATGCTCTTTCAACACAAGAAATTTTCATTTGGATTGAAACAATTTGATTTTATGTTGTCATACCTGCTTTATTCAATTATTACCTGCCCCCCCCCCCTCAGGTTAAGCAATGATCATGTCTGTGTGTGTGTGTGTGTGTGTGTGTGTGTGTGTGTTTCTGTCACTCTGTCTGTCAGCCCGTGGCCATTCCCTGCCCCCCCCCCCCCCCCCCCCTCCCTCCAGGTTACCTGGGAGCCAGGTTAAGCAATGATCATGTTACAAGGAGAGTTAGCTAGCTAGCTAGCTGCCCGGGATAAACTACGCCATGCCACGGGGACCAGCGCATTGTTCTTTTGTCCTCGTATTTAAATGGAGGCCGCTGCGGCTCGTTGGCCTTTTTGCTTGATGCCTGAGGAGCCTGGGTTGTCGTGTATTATATTGTTTTCTATGTCAGCTTAGGTAATTTTTGTATTATTTTTGCAAAATTAACATTACGTAGAATTTCTGTGAACATTTCTGCTGTATGTAATTATTTCGTTATAAGTGTGTAGCTAGCATGGTAGCTAGCTACATGGAGCTCCGTGTTGTGACACGGACCCCTGCGAACCATAATCGCAATGCATTTTCATAAAACAGTATGTTAGTTTGCATTAAATAATTATGTATCCTAATTGTATGTGATTTGTCGATTGTGATGTTACGATTGAATTTGTGCTTTTAGTTCTATTTGCATTGCATTATTCCGCATACTTTCGCTGCATACTGCTTGTTTTTCGTTGGCGGACAAAGTGATCGCATTGACACGGATCTTGCATGGAATTGCATATAGCACACGGGGTCCGCTTTCCAGCCAGCTGGGCTTGCTGAAATGACCGATTTTTTATTTTTATTTTTTTTAAAGATGGTATAACGTGTTCTGTCGTCTTCTGTGTCTAGTTAGCATTATGTTTCACCTAGCTGGACACAGCTAAGCATTTTTGTGGTCATTTGTGCAGTATGAATGAATTTGACTTATATTACAAGGAGAGTTAGCAAGCTTGCTAGCTGCCCGGGATAAACTACGCCATGCCACGGGGACCAGCGCATTGTTCGTCTGTCCTCGTATTGAAATGGAGGCCGCTGCGGCTCGTGGGCCTATTTGCTTGATGCCTGAGGAGCCTGGGTTGTCGTGTATTATATTGTTTTCTATGTCTGCTTAGGTAATTTTTGCATTATTTTTGCAAAATGAACAGTACGTAGAATTTCTGTGAACATTTCTGCTGTATGTAATTATTTTGTTATAAGTGTGTAGCTAGCATGCTAGCTATCTACATGGAGCTCCGTGTAGTGACACGGACCCCTGCGAACCATAATCGCGATGCATTTTCATAAAACAGTATGCTAGTTAGCATTAAATAATTATGTTTCCTAATTGTATGTGATTTGTCGGTTGTGATGTTACGATTGAATTTGTGCTTTTACTTCTATTTGCGTTGCATTATTCCGCATACTTTCGCTGCATACTGCCCGTTTTTCGTTGGCGGACAAAGTGATCGCGTTCACACGGATCTTGAATGGAATTGCATATAGCACACGGGGTCCGCTTTCCAGCCAGCTGGGCTTGCTAAAATCACCAATTTTTAATTTATTTTTTTTAAAGATGGCATAACGTGTTCTATCGTCTTCTGTGTCTAGTTAGCATTTTGTTTCACCTAGCTGGACACAGCTAAGCATTTTTGAGGTCATTTGTGCAGTATGAATGATTTTGACTTATATTACAAGGACATTTAGCTAGCTAGCTAGCTGCCCGGGATAAACTATGCCATGCCTCGGGGACTAGCG
Organism: Gymnothorax reevesii; assembly: GCA_029721435.1. Classification (NCBI taxonomy): domain Eukaryota; kingdom Metazoa; phylum Chordata; class Actinopteri; order Anguilliformes; family Muraenidae; genus Gymnothorax; species Gymnothorax reevesii. Next base: position 78,999,496 of record CM056575.1, read on the forward strand.
CAGTTCATTGCTCTTCGTATTAAAATGGAGGCCGCTGCGGCTAGTACGCCTATTTGCTTGATGCCTGAGGAGCCTGGATTGTCGTGTATTATATTGTTTTCTATGTCTGCTTAGGTTGTGTTATTATTATTTTTGCGAAATGAACATTACGTAAAATTTCTGTGAACGTTTGTGCTGTATATATGATTGTGTCTGTGTGTGTCTGTCACTCACTCTGTCTGTCAGCCCTGTCTGTCAGCCCGTGGCTGGGGCCAGGTCTGCTATCTCTGATAGGCTTGTTGTCTCATGCATTGCCTTCCCTTCTAAGCTCCCTTTCCCACCTGTTCCCTATTTTTAATTTTTATGGCATATTTTGAAGTTCTTGGCCAATTTGGCCGTTTAACATATCAAACTTCTGTGCCCCAATGGAGGTGACTTTGTAAATATTTAGCCCTGTAGATTAACAGTTCGTCAGGGCCACATTTAATTTCGGTGTCATTTCTAAATTGGGTCACAGGTAGAGTTGTAATTGGTTTGTTGAAATACAGGGTGGGTTAACTTTACATTTCCTCTTCTGTTTTTATTTCTCGTAAGGTTTAAGCCAGTGGCTATTTTCACGGCGAGGTGTAAGAATAATTTTTGAGCTATTTTTACGTTGAGGCGTAAGAATGATGAGCAGACACAGCCGATGGAAACAACAAGTACTGAGGAAGATGATGTCCCAGCTAAAGTTCCAAGGCCCACAGCCAAGTACAAGACTCTGTGACATCGGACCAAGACGGGAGAAAAGGAATGCCCAAGATCTCAGCTGGCGAACTACCTCAGACACGAACAACACCATGGCCAGGATGTAACAACATTCTGGAAGCCAGATGGTGTGGCCAGGATGTTTTTCCACATCGGGAAAAACTGTCCCCTCAAATGCTAGAGATGCTTATGTTCCTCAAATGTAACAAGAGGCTCCTCAGAGCCTGTACTCGGGCCGGGTCTAGGCTTGGGCCAATCCATATATATATATATATATATAAAACAATATATTGCTGATGATGTCATTTACATTATGCAAAGTGAAGCACCCGGCCCCCATATTGATATACCCAACGTCTTCATAAACATGAATGGTTTCCTATGAGGCCAATTTGATTTGAAGATGCAATTTGAAGATGCACGGCTGCCTTTTGGAGCAATAGTCATTGGAAGGGCTGTAATAAAATGTTTATGCGTAAGTTAATGTAGAAACGCAAATTTGTCACTTTAATATAAAAAAATTGCATTCGCTTGCTAGCGAGCTAATTTGCTGTGCCATTGACTTAAATAGACCACTGATTAAAGCAAATTCTAGCAATCGATAATGGTCTCCATCGAGCTACCTTGGTACCCTTACTGTCGCGGGGACTGCATTGACTAAGCAGTCAATAAAATGAGCAAGGTGGCTAACTAGCTAGCTACTTGTAATTGACATTCAAGGACAATATTTCTTACCTGCATAATATGTAAAACAATGGACAACTCGCTTTGTCTTTTATATAGTGTTCCAAAAGACAAGCAGGGGAGAAAAGCTTGGCTGTTAGAAATCAGGAAAAAAAACTTTTCTGTATCCCCTCACTCTGTGCAATGCAGTGACTATTTTTTGAGAGCAGTGCTTTAACGAGACAGGGGCAAAGATGAAGCTTAGTAAAGGAGTAGCCAGAGTTAACAAGCGTTTCCTTTTAACAACTTTGCATTAGCCATATGATTCAGTTTGAACAATTCGGTCATTGGGAAATATGCTCAATCAGGGTACAATGAAGTGAGGAAATCAGAGAGTAATTTGATAACGTATACGGACATTCATAACGGTGAAAACTTTGAAGCAATTATCTGATCAGAGGGTCATTAAAAACCTTGGTCACCGTAATTGAACTTTTCTGCTCGCGCTTGAAAGTTGACACCAAGTAACATTTCGATCTTCCTAAACCTTTAGTAAGTGCGCCGCTTTCCATCCTCCAAGAGAGCACATATTTAGGGGGAGAAAATGTTGCTCTGCACAGCGATACCAAAATAACCCTGAGTCGTACGTAGGGGTTTTAAACATATAATTTTACAGAAGGCGAAAATGAATGGGAGTTTATGTGCGAAAGTAACTTCCTGGTGTACACGCTCCTGGAACAGATGCTGCACTTGACCGCGCCCTATCAGCAATGTAGTGTTCTATACATATATCTATGGAGCCAAAACTTAGACTCGTGCCCTACAGGCCCGAGTAATGAGCACTTCATTTAATCATTTCTTGAAATTTCTTTTGATGAGGCCTACAGAATGTACAAAGCTGGTTTCTCATGATTATTTTTAAAAGCGTTCACATAAAATTAATTTCAGACATTAAATTCGGACTTAAAATTATAAGGTGGTGACTCGGCCTCGCTTCTGGCCTCGGAGGGTGGTGACTTGGACTTAGCCTCGGCCTCGGTGGGTGGTGACTTGGACTCGTTCTTGGCTTTGGAAGTTGTGGACTTGACTGCAACACTGGTCCACATACATGTGTTCTAGGAGACACCATTTTAAGACATAATCAACCATCCACTAAAGAAATACACAGCAAATTTAATTTCCATTAGCACCTTTGTATAACTGCATCGCTTTGCTTAGTCAGTCTCAGAGTCACAGAAATTTGCGGCTGAACAAGCAACACAGTTTGTAAATTCAGTCAACAGGGTAGCAAACATTAGCTCACTAGCAAACAAAATAATGTTACAGAATGGGTTTGAAAATGTATAGCGTGCCTGCTATCTAGCTAAGTAAGGTGAACTTAATTATGTGAGTTGCGCCTAACTAGCTTGCTACAATGCTGAGCCATTCCGATTTATCCGAGATTACACTCGGTGCTCAGTTTGAAGTATAAACAGCAAGACGTAAGGCAAAGTGATTTCTTTTCCCCTACGTTCTCAGCCAATGAGAACTTTTCGCAAACGTGATATCACCCGATGGTAATATCAAAAATATGTCATGAGCTGGGCTATGGGAAAGGTACTGTAGTTATGTGATAATACAGTATCTGTCTAAGCTCAAATTTCACTTCCTAGGTGTAGCACGGGCTTATGTTTCTAGTTTTAATAATATGAACTTTTAAAAATTTCATCAGTGCTTACCGGTTTGACAGCTGATCTGTTGCTGGGATTTCCACAAACTGCTGGATCATACAATTCAAATAAAGAGCATTTCTAATGAAGGCCTACGAATAATGTAATTTTTCAGTCCTTTTAGTGTCATTCATTAACTTTCCCCTGCATCCATCATATATTGCAAGTTCATGTTCACTACAGAAATAACACTCTTCATCAGGCTTTTCAGGTGCACAGTTTCGACACTGGCATGACACATTCAGCTAAGGTCTTTTCTCCAGTGTGCGCCTGAATTTTTGTTTCCAGTGAGTAAACTATCCAAAGAAACTGATTCATCACTGGCACTTATTACCAGTGGCACCAGTATTATCCATTTCTGATTCAAAAATGTATTCATATTATCCTGGAAAGTCCATAGCTTCTGAAAATTCCGCATTTCAAGAACCGAGCCACGCACCCAAACAAATGTACTGTGTGACTAGCTGGCTGACCAAATCAATGTCTGACAGCATGGCACAGACAAATATAACTGCCCGCTGGGTTCATCTTGGGCCTGCAGCAGCATGGCTTTCTACAAGTAATTAGGCATTTCTGGTGCACAAAAAAACAATTTAACCCTTGCAAAATGTACATTTTATGGCTAAATATCAATTATTATTCCACATGAAGGTGCACTATAGGTATGCTTTAAGTGTAATCTACATAAAATAGTAGCCTCTTGTTCCGCATTTAAAATGACTGACCACTTGCTTTGCTATAGTGCATGGGATTATTACTGCCTTTTGTTTTAATGAATGGCTAGGGTAACCACTTATGAGCAAAGTCACCACTGTGACAAGGTTCTGTGTTTGAGGGTGGCTAGAACACAGCCCTTGACGGAGGTCTTCTACTTTTCATTCCGATTTAAGATTGCAATTATCTTAATTGATCTAATTACTAGCTCAAGTGCACATATTTAAAATTTCTGACAAAAAGGTTAAAAGTGGAGTATTTTGACGTTAAATTGATTCAAGGCACACCCACGATAAAACATTTCAGGTTTTGAGATAATAATGACATTTGTCCAATTAATTAAATCAGAGACGCAATTAACTAAGTGAGAGCTGGGGGAGAGGTGAGAGAGGACAGGCAATCTTCTCTCTCGTGTGTACAGTGAAGCACTCTTGATATTGACAATATACTGTAGATGTCAGGTCAGTTCCATGAGGCTTACTGTGGACAAGAAGGCTGGCAGACAAAGTAGTGGATTTAAAAAGTGCTTTAAATTAGATGGATGATAAAAAGTAATGCTGAGCATTTCCAATCAGTGCTGTCACTGACACGCATATACCAAGTCTGAAATACAAGCACATTTCAATTTGATGATATATAATATATCATTTACCCTGAAAAAGATGATGTTTTAAAAGCAAACGTGGCTTTCTGTATTTACAGGTCTGTTTCCACATTTCTGATGCATGTTGCTGTGTTAGTCTCTCCGGATATACAAGAATACAGAATTGTGCAGTGATGCTGATACACCACTTTCATCTTAATGGGGTGCTATATTTTACCTCTTAATAATTTTTTGATGAAAATGTATTGAAAAATACTATTGGAGGCAATGAGAACAAAAAACTAATTCCCATAAGTATACTGCGGTAAAAAATATGCATAATAAAAATACTGAAAACATTAATTTTTTACAACAATGGAAAGATTTTTTTTTTTTTACTCTTGCATTGCCTTAATGCATGTTTGAAGGTTCATTCCATGATTATTGATGCTAAAAATGTTTAAACTGGTTTGAGGCTACATTATTCTGCAAAATTACCTCTGATGGTCAGTAGTTCCAGTATATAAGGCGATATGACCTTTGAGTAGTGTCGTAGTGTGAACACAATGGCGCGGCGGAAGGAGCTGTCTGAGATTGTTTGTAGCCGCATAGTGGGCTTACATGATGCTGAAGATATTAAATACTGCCTGTGCACTGTTAGGAACACCATCAAGAATTTCAGAGAGACCGGTTTGCTGAAAACTAGTGTAGCAATAGAGGTGCAAAACAGAGGTTAAGGGGTCTTCAGGGTAAAGTGTAGAAATAATCATAATAATGTAAAAATGAAGACATAAAAATACTCAACATGATTTTAACCTCATAAGAAATAAAAAAATTACATGGTTGCCATGGAAATGGCACTTTAATGAAAAAATCTGAAAATATTTTGCGGCACAGATATTTCAGTAACCCATGGTCAAATTTTACTCAAATTAGTCTCATATGAAAGGTTTAAGATAGTTGTATGAAATGACGTACAACTTTTTTGTTTGGGACATTTATGAATATTTAATGAGCTATGTTATATAACCATAACGACAATCGCAATCATCAACTTGCTTCATTTTCAAAATTAACCCCCGAGGGATGCACCTATTTAAAAAATCCTATATCATTTCATAGATCTCCAACAGATGCAAATTCCTAATTTCAAGTCAATCAGATAAATATTAATGACTTTATGAATGCCGCAAGGTTGAAAATCAGTCAAAATAGTGACTAGCAATTGAGGCAGAGGAAAAACATTGATTCTTAGTGTTTACTGGAATCTCACTGCATTCCTTTATTTTTTTATTTTATTTTATGAGAAAATCAAAAATATTGAAATTTTCTAAAAAACATTTACATTTTTACCCTGAAGACCCCTTAAATGCCTCTGATTTTTGTTATCAGAGTATGACAAGTAAAAAAAATTGGTGATTGATTGGACGACAGCTGTGTGATGATATTAATGCTGCTGGAAGTGAAGAGATGAAAGTATCAAGATTTCCAGACAACAGTGTGAAAATGACCTGATTGGTCATGTTGCCACCAAGAGCTGGCAACATGAAAAAAAAAAAAAAAAGACTTGAGTTTGCCAAGAAATTCAGAAATTGGACACCAATAGACTGAGAGCAAGTCCTTTGGACAAATGAAAGCAAAATTTTCTCGCCCAAACACAAAAAATATGTGCGCTCTAGAGTTGAAGAACGTTTAAAAAAAATGACTGTTTAACCCCTTTAGCAAAAAACATGGAGGTGGTATTATTATGGTTTAGGGTTCAGTTTGCTCAAAAGGAACTGGTGATTGCATAAAAATGGATGAAATCATGAATCAAAAGAAGTATCACGGCATATAGAAAGAGACTGATTGGTTGGGAATTTTATTTTCAACAAGAAAATTACCCTAAATACATTTCTAAGCTGTGCAAGAATTATCCAAGTTGGAAAGAAACATCTTGTGTCATAACAGTTATGACTTGGCGTTGGTCCAAACCTTATTTCAATTGAGCAAACCTTTTGTAACAAAGAAAACATTTCTTTGAAATGAACTTAATGAACCATATGAACCATATGGAATGGTTCAGCAAGTGAGAAAATAAAAATACAAAATCTGTGAAAACTATGCCTGAAAGATTAAATGCTGTAATCAAATCAAAGAGTGGCCACGCTAGATATTGACTTCTCCTTTCGAAAAGACATTTATTTTTGTTTTTACTATATATTAGCTATTTACTTATTTTTATATATATTGTCCAATATTATATGAAATAAACTCTTGAATAGTACGTGGTTTCTGATTATCTTAATATTAAGTGTATAATCATCACTGTGCACTACTGAACACCAAATGAATCACCAGAATTAGTTGTTGTAATTCATTGATTAATAAACAATATTTTGAGTTACATACCCTTTGTGAAACATTGTGCTGGATTAGTTTCTAGTCCTCCATAAGGAGGAATCATACTGCAGTTTCACTGATCTTCACCATTAACTACAGTTACTACAGGCGACTAGTAATTATTATTTTCTTGCCATCACTATACAAAGCTGACTAAACAGTCGGGGTTACATTGTATATTTTTTTCTCACATGAGTTCCTCATCTTTATTGAACAGATGGTATTTCTATACTAACATTTGCACTGGGGCAAAAAAACAGTGCTTTTAATCTGTACATCAGTGACATGTGCCCTGTGTATGAATTGTACAACTGAAGCGAGAAGGAGCTCAGGTCATTTTTATGAATGTACCCAAAGAGCTCTATAACCCAGCCTACATCTTTTTATTTTAACATTCACTGCAAACTGAACAAGAAGCACTCATTTGATTAAACATTTAACCACACATTTGTGTCCATTCTGGAGATTTTGGTTCTCTAAAGTTCACTCTAATTGTGCCATATCAATGAAAATCATTCGAAGCAGTTTATTCTACAAGGCTCTCCCCAGTTCCAATGCAACATGTTTTGGTATGGACAGCCTCTTGCTATTTGCCTGTGTGTGCATGCATATATTTGTGTGTGTGCCTCTGTACATCTGTAACTATGTCTCCAAGTGACTGTAAAGGTTTCCAGGCTCTTCATTATCCACTTGGGTGTCCCTGCCACCAACAGCTGTTTGTACCCTATATTAGCAACATCATGTTCTCAATTTTCTCCAATAATGCAATAATTCTGGCAATTTGTTGGCCTGTAACAACAGGAACAGAAAGGACAACTGGAGAAAGATCACAGTTCAGGCTCAGTCAGATGGAAAATATTGAAAACAGAGAGCTGGCCGCTATGTTTCCCCCATCCAGCAGGCTGCCACAGTTTGACTGACAAACTGACTTTTCGAGGGGCTCATGCCCATTCCAGTCAGAGTTTATTGAAGGTGATTTTGATCTTCTCCATGAGGCCACAGCAGTGGCCATGCCATCTGTCACCTTGATTGCATGGCGGACTCTCTGGAGAGAGCGCTATGGCTCCTGATCGTTTACAGATTGTGCTGCTTTCGCCTCCATAAGGACCACATGCACAGAGCCAGATGGTGAGCATACACGCTTATTATGAGTCTTTATCTCTGTGCAGGAAGGAGTGGAACCATTAGGCCTCCCTCAGGAACTCCTCTCCTCTCTACGACCATGCTGTTCTTTCACAAATACAGACTTCTTCAGCTGTCACTGTCCCGCTCGCAGGATTATTAAAAAATAAACAACGCTCTGCTTGGATTACTTAAAATTGTACCAACATTAACACACGCTTTTCTGCAATTGCAAATTGCTATTGCTGAAAAAAAGAGTGCATGCTCTCAGTCTATGGCATAATGGAGGTTGAGTCAGAATGGCTGAATGGTAAATATGCACCCCTCTCCCTGACCTGAAAGGTCAATATAACCATGCATCAGTTATAATACCTTTTTCCTTCGGAGGCATTATATTATAGGACTTAGAGTTGCGCAGGGTCACTCCAGTGCACACTGGCGTCTCTTCAGCCTCAGCATACAATATTGTCTTTTTTTGTTTTGAAATCCCCATACTATGGTTGGTTTTAACAGCCCATATATTGTTTGAAGTCCCTCAATCACAAGTTTGAATCTATAAAAGATCAGGGAATAAACCGCTTACATAAAAAAACGAAATATAATAATTTCAGATTTCTTTGGTTTCAATAAATAATATATTACGCATCATTTTTTTGCTATTCCTGTGTTATCAGGAATTATTGCTATGCTTTTTTGTAAAAAATGTTTTGAACTTAATTCAATTATACAAATAAATGTCTTAGATAATGCAATAATAGCGAGTAGAGGCCAGGCACAACATACTCTGCCCAGGAAAAACATTTTAATGATGTGGGTATTGAATAACCTGGGATCTCCCTCACATTCTACCCCTACCGGGTACGAGCTTAATGACATCGCACAAAAGTGTAAAATGACGTTGAGAGCTGTACTGAAAAATGCACATTTTAAATCCGGTTGGAAATTGATCAGAGCCCATTTACGGGAGTAATCTTGAAAAAAAGCATTTTTTAAATTTGGCATCTCCAACCCCTCTGGAATGCCCAATTAGGGAACTATGTACACACGCACCCCATGTTGCCACCTTGGGAGAGCGAGACAGCTCGTGGCCCTCCGTAACACGCCCCTGCCAGCCGCTGCTTCTTTTTACACTCATAGGTTGAGACTTTGCGTGCTCAGAATGAGGGCGGAGGAAACCTAAACATCTGCAAGCTTAGAATTTTACTGACGAGCTCCTGGCTGGCCACAGAAAGCGCTTCAGCTAAGAACAAATGCTACCATCCTATAATCCCAAACCAGCAGTCCCTCCCAATTTGTTTCCCTGCAACGTGAAGCAAATTGTGCACTGCTCTGAAACGGCTACTGCCGGCACTGGAGCGACCGGAGCTTGACAATGTTCATCTTTTTGTTTACCTAGACCTTGACACATTTAAGTCTAAAATTTAATCTGGTGAGCCTTGTGCCACTGCACACCTTTCCTGAAAATGTTGTCTGATTTCAGCTGACCATTTTTCCAACCAAAGACTGTATGAAAAGATGGACAAAGCAACAGTCCGTCATCAATTGGTTTCAGCATACCATTTAGGAAGCCTCAATTTTGGCAATTTGAATGGTACCATTTTGTCATTTTGCAACCGGATGTGATTTCTGTTGGACGAGCGTAAATTGAAGATCTGAGGAGGACCGTGGCTCTGGATCTGACCATATCGAATGAGGACCAGAGGATAGCCATGCTCCTAAAGCATATTCTGACTTTTTGCTTTATTCTAGTCTACTTGGGACCATAATTTACATAAATAAACATCTCAATATATCGACGGAGACTTGAAACTTGCGATAGATACCATAAAATGATGTGGGAAATCATTAATGAAATAATAAATCAGGTGGCAAAGTAGGGTCATTTTCTCATAGACTTCAATAGCATTGAACTTCTCTCTGCAACCACCGACATTTCCATCTGCCGGCCATTAAATATAATGTAAATTTTTGAGATTTCTGCATCAGCCTCACCTTTCAGACTCAGCTGCTTCCATCTTTTTATACAGTGTATGTTTGCGACAGACTGCTGACAGGCACCCACACAAATGCACTCCCCTGACAACAATACCGCCTCCCTCTTTGGGCAAGGTAATAATAATAAAATGAGAAAATTCCATAAATTGCAATGATATGTTTACTATTGCACAAGCAATTCAAAGCATTTTATTTGGTGCACCTCAAGGCTCAGTTTTTAACAAATTGTTTGTCTCTGTGCAAACTGAATATTGATATTATGTGTTAGTTGTTTCATAATGGATGACTCATTGTGGTTGGAAAAAGGTTTATGTCTTGAAAAATATGAGGATAAAATCAATGTCATTTTAAGAAGTCTTGGAACACTGATCCGCCACCATATGTATGTATGCATGCGGTCCAGCAGAAATATTTTATATTCTATTTCCTACTCTTAATCAGGATTCATGATTCATTCAGTTTCCAACACCACTGATTCACATTAAGTGATTCATTTATGCCATTGATGTCAATTTCTGACATTTACATCTAACTTCGACTTTTACAATTTCAGGAAAATGCAGATTTCAACTGTCTGATGCAGCAGTGAAAACATTACCAAAAAAAAAAGGATTGTCTGTACTATGAATGACTATACTGTAGCAAATAGAGGGAAGATTGTGTTTGTAATAGATATTGTGTTTGCCTATGAAGTGTGTGCACAAGGGCCAAATGAACCATGATTGATTATCAAAGCAAGCAGCTGACTTGAGAAACATTGGCAGGCTGTGTTTATTCCCTTCCTAGGCATATGTAGATAATGACCAGAAGGTTAAAGAGTATGTTCAGGAGATCAAGACATGTGTACTGTCACTGAGAATTTTCATGCTATTTTACAACTTGCTGTTTGTGTGCAACACCTTCCATCAGGACTAATTATACCGTTTCACTTGGCACAGTAAGCAGTGTACCTCTCACCTCCAAAGTTGGTAATGTGTGTATACCCTCTACAACATTTTAATGCATTGTTTTGTGTACTGTTTATGTTTATCGGGTGGATAACTGAGAATATTTGGACATTTCATAGTTACACACCTAATAAGTGTTTAAAATTAGAATTGAAAAATGTTTTATGAGCATATATAAATTGTGCAGCATAGATATATCATAATAGCAATCCTAGCAGCAAGCATTCTGTCTTCTTAACTCCCACTTCCAACCTCTGAATTCTTCATTATTTGTTGAACTGGATTCATCCTCAAAATGACCATCCAAAAAAAAAGAAAAAAAGGACGTTCACAATATTTTACCATGGAGCCCCATGTTTTTGGTCACAACACATTTTTAAATATGCCTATCAACAGAGGTAGGTCCTTAAAGCATTATAAATGAGGAGCTTTGTAATTGAGCATCACGAGACAAATCATCAGAGGCAACTGTATAAATACTAGCTTTGTGAAGCTCGAGACATGCTGTTTTACTGAGACTGGAGGTGAATGGATTGATTCAATTATCTGTTGATTTTTGTAATTCTATTTCAGTGGATTTTAGCAACCGTCCAACGTATCCATCTTTCCCTGTTGGAGAGCATTGACCTGTGGCTGCAGTATTTTTTGCTTATGCTGTTTATTTGAAGCTTGGCATACATTGTCTTAACTTTTGCCATAGTTCTCCCTGAAAAATAAATAATTTTAGTTGTTTTTGAGAACAATGCACCTGCCATTGGGACATTAACTATTTGCCCCCTTTCAAACTCTGTTTAACTGCATCTCTGGTGAAGTGCTTCACGTTAAACCTCTTTAATGCAGTCTTATAAAACGGGTGCTTCCCATTCTTAAATGTAATTGGCTGAGCCGTGTTCCGTGCCAGTATAAAATCAATGTAACCCACTGCTTTCTTTGCAGACAACAGCACAAAATATACCTGCGCGCGTAGCCTAGCAAACAACTACTCTGCGCTCAATTGACTCACTAGGTTACGTTTGTTTCAAGACTTTTAGCTCGCTATTTTAGTGCTAGCGAAGTTTAGCCCTATAGTACGCTACCCAGTTGGCTATCTACCTAGCTACCTATAGCATTATAGAGTTCGACATCACTTTAGCCTGCTAGCTACGTTGCTAACTAGCTCGCTATTTCAGTATTCGGGATAAATTGTTGATTTTTTTTCCCTTGTGTGTTTATTTTATGGGCTATATGTAAGGTAACCACACCCATTGTAGTGAATTTTAGCTAGTTGACAAGCTGGCTAGCAAACTAATGCGCAATTCAATGTATTTCCTGGACACCGGCAAGTGTGGAGTACAAAATTCAATCTTGTTCCCCACTCTTGCTGCTGGTTGTAATGATATGGCCGATTGGCGCGAGTTGAGAACAGGTTGAGAACAAGGAAACTCGAAAACCGAAACCAAAACGAAAGTAAAATTATTAAACGGGGCCTTCAGGAGACCGAAGAAGACATTCCAAATAGCCTGCTTTCGTGGTATATCTACATTAACAAGCCCGAATAGCCTCATGTGACATGATAATGGCGGTAGATGAAAAAGCGTCTGTCTTGTTTGCCAACCATTCTGTCCACTCTATCTTGCTTCGTGGAAGAATGAATAGCTCTCAATATTATTGTTGCATTATTACCAATAAATTGTTGACATTTTTCTTGTGTGTTAATTTAATGGGCTATATGTAAGATAACAATTTTATAAAAGTAATAAGCCCCTTGAAGCAGTGGGTTACAGTGATTCTCCACTGCGCGTTGCGGCATAGAACGCCCCTCCACTGTGGTTGAATCACTGTAAGCCACTGCTTCTCGGGGCTTATTCCTTTAATATGCAACAAATAAGCATTCTAATTAGTAGGACTGACCAGAGTGTATGCTTATAAGGTGGCGGTTTAGAGACTTCATTTTAAAGCCATTTGTCAGAGGTGCTTTTGATATTTAGTCTTACCCCTTGTATAATTATGCTTCAAAATCGAAGCCTGCACATTGTCAATACAAGGTTAAAACAATAAAATACGGACCATTTGTATCAATTTACTACCTTCCCAATCATTATTTAGAAACTAGAAATGAAACCAGAGGCATCCAAACAATTGTAAAATTGCTGTTATTATGTTTGATTACTGTCTGGGGTGAATTAATTAGGTAATGAGTGCCACAGCCTGCTTATTTCTTGTAAGATGCCAGTAAGAAGCCTTCAAAATCATTTATTGTACTCTTTTTTCTAGATGTGAATAGAGGAAAGAAGTGCCTGCCAGCATTCCTCCGTTCTAATATTGTATGGTTTCTAAATGGGAGGTGCTACCACACCCTGGGGGGCGTCTGGAGTGCTTCCGGGGGCGCCGAGAGCAAGGCAGCAGGGAGGGGGCATTGTATTGCAAAAAAGGGGCACTTATCTATTATTCAAATACCTCTTATTCAATCACAACACTGGATTCATAACCTTGTTCAAATGACTATGGCTAGGACAACTGATTTCAATTTTTTTTTTCTCCTTCTCCTCGGGGCATTATCCCCAACTGGCTGCCCTGTGTTGCGAGTGGTCAGTCGACGATGGGGAACTTTTGACCTCGTGGAATTTCCTGATATAATAGGCTAAGACCCCGTACATACTGTGGCCTGGGTTACAGGCAGTGAATGTGCAGGAACCTGAACTCAGACAATGGTAGGAATGTATCTTAATGTAAAATCTGAGAATGTTAGCATTCAGCATTGTTTGAACACTGCCGGTTATAAAGTGAAAATAAGTTAAGCCTGTTAGCTCACTATCAAAGAACTCTCAATTAAATATGTTCATACAAACCTAGCAATCAAAGCATGGCCTAGATAGCTATATAGCTAGAGTCAATCAAGAAACATTGCCGTGACTGTAAATCATGTAGCTAGGTAACATACGGCTCAGTGGGAGCTCATTATCAAGCTTCCAAACACACTGATTCGGTTCCTATTCCAGAGTCATTGAAGGGTTTGATTTCTAGCATGTGTTGCAGCAGTGGCTGGATATTAAAAATTACACTGATAAAGGCTTAAAGAAGACAGCATTTAGCTATTAAGTAGGCTGTTAGAAATGAAGGAAAAGTTAGTCTGCTTTATTCGATGAGTTAATAATGAATATAATAATGCATCAATTTTATATAGCACTTTTTTGGACACTCAAAGACGCTTTACAATGGAGGCATTATTCATTCACTCACACATTCACGCTCTGATGGTGGTAAACTACGTTTTTGTAGCCACAGCTGCCCTGGGGCAGACTGACGGAAGCATGGCTGCCAGTATGCGCCTACAGCCCCTCCGACCACCACCAAACATTCACACACAGCCATACAGGCTGGGAGGGAGGGAGGGTTCCTTTATTGCATGTTTTGTGGGTGGGGGAAACCGGAGTACCCGGAGGAAACCCACGCGAACACCGGGAGAACATGCAAACTCCACACAGAAAGGCCCCAGGCCAGATTCAAACCCGCGACCCTCTTGCTGTGAGGCAGTAGTGCTAACCACTATGCCACCGTGCCGTCTCCAGACAAAAAATACAAAAAATGTCAAAAGAATAGTAAAAAGAAAGACTAAACAAAACAGAAAATCAACAAGCAATGAAGTTGCCAGGCTATATCCTTAGACCCTGTGCAAACTTATAGTACCAGCAGTACATTTACCCTCAGCAGTCCTACTACAACTGAGACCATGGGGCCTAATACAGCCTAATCCCAGCTGTAGCCCCTCCCCCAGGCAAACACCATTTCTAATAATAGTCAAATCAGTTTATACAAACACAGCTGAAACTAAATGATGAATAAATTAACCCCAACACAGAATAAACAAACATACAAAATAATTTTGACCCCAAAACATATATGCAGATAAAATCCCCATATGAACAAAAACCCATGAAACACCCCTTCTGAAGTGGTCTGTGCCCACGGCCGCCAGCAAAATCCCCCTATTTACAAGTTGTAGTACAGGCCACTCGGTTTTTCCGGAAGTATACTGCAGAATGTATCGCTAGTCATTGCGGTGAGGTAATTACGAAATATTTAACCAATGAATGAATATAAAGTAAGCAGCCAGCGTGAATAATTGCAGTTGCGGATACCAAAGATGATACAGATAATGGGGGAACGTGACAATGGATACGGAACATTCCTGTGTAAGGAATAATGAATACACATTGTGAAAATGCAGGTAGGCCTTTCCCTGTAAATTCAACAATGTAATTTGCTGACCGATTTATTGCAGAAGGTGGTTCGTGGAAACAATGACCAATAAACCCAAAATATTAAATGTAGGAAACGGTGATATGGTTATATGAAAAATGCCTACGTCAGTAGCGCCCGGTCAGCTCTCCTGTAATAATGCCAGCAAGCCGTCTCCGCACGAACTATGCGCAGACCACGTCATTGCTCACTGCGTGACAGTAAGAATGGTAATGTCAGCTGGCACATTGCTACAGCCCACTGCCAAACAGCTTGTCCAAATCGTCTGCTTGCAAAATCGAGTCCACTGCACTAGCTTTAACATTAGGTGTTCTGTGCTCTTTACACATGATGGACTTGCATTATTCCCAGCATTAGAGTGCCAAATGCTGACAAGGGAGGATTTCTCTTATGCGGCAGCCTTTCAACCAGATGTAGCAACACTCTTAACTCTTTTGTGCAGATGTGTTTGCCACTGGACATAAAGCTGCAAATGTGTGCACGCAGTTACAATATTCTATCGCTAGATGGCACACCTGAATCAGTTATTGAATATTCACGAGCAAGCCGAGCTCGAACAAGGTTTACAATATGGTCAAGTTCAGTCCCATAGCTATTTTTCAGCAGTTACATGAATTAAACTCCTAAGCTAAGCCTGATGTGCAAACTGCTCAATATATTTGCCCTTAGTATCTATCCAGCAGTTCAAAAAAATGATCTTGTGACAGCAAAAATTTTGTCATCTGTAGCAAGCACTTCAGCTACAGTGAGCCAATGGTATCCCAATTAGTAGTTAAGAAAAATTAGTTATCTGAAGCAAAAAATTTGACATAGTAGAATGACATAGTACCAATACCATCAATTATAGTCAGTGGCGGCGCCAGAGATTTTCTTTTGCAGATGAGGAGGCTTGACACTTTAAAGAAGGTGCTGTGAATTTTGGGGGTGTTCCTTATTATGTCGGTTGCATCGGAACCTCCCTGTTACATGTACACACGCACACGGCCGTATTAACGATACCTGTTCTGTGGCTACTACAAGCCTAACATTTTCGGAAAACAAGGAAAAACACAATTTTTAGCAAGCATATTGGTATTTTTTTAATTGATATTGCAACAGTAAGCCAAAAAATGACTTTGCATTAGCCTCATGGTATAATTTCCTATGTCACTCTGATATTCAAAAGTAGATATAAAGTTCCTGAGCCTGCCAACGTAAACCTCTGAAAATAAAGTTTCACAGAACTCTGTCACAGACGGGCCCTGAACAAAGGGAGCAGCAAACGGCAGCAACAGAGGGCAACAGGCACTGCACGTTTCTGCCAAAATGCTGAGATCACGTTATCACACAGCCCGTTACCAACACTAGTCAAATAATGAATCAGCAGTGTTCCTATCGTTGAAGGAGCATCACATAGAGGTAACTATAGAGCTCCAGGGGCTGACGTCATGCAATCAGAAATCGGCATATTGGCAGTAAAGTGTGTGGTTAAAAACACTGGCAGGCATACGGCAAGCAGCTAATTTGCTAATTATATTCATGAAAAGTGAATGATTTTATGTCTTAGATAATTTGGACAGTCATTCAAACTTTGATAACGTGGTGACACAAGCTAGTTAACATACACGTTGAGCAGAGCGAATAGCTTGTTACGTTATTCTGCCCTGTTGCTGATGCTAACGTAACTGTGATGAAGAGGCGCTTAAGATCCGAGTTAACAGGCAGCGCTTACTGCGCCCATGATCACATTCACAGAGCGCTACTCTCTAGCGCTGATTTTTGCTAAAAGTTGCTAGGACTGTCTGAGCATTTCCTCTATGCATCGTTGTAAATGCATCGTTATTCAATGAAATGAAACCGCAAATAACTGTCGCAACTAAGCTAATGAATGTTCATTTCCCAAAAGTGCAATTGGAACCGAGCAAAGTCAATGGCTCCGATTATGTAGCGAAGTTGCTAATGTAGCTCCCAACCATGCTTTGGGAAACCTAGTGACCCAGATTAAAATAAATGGGAACCTAAGCAATCACAGAGCAAAGCTGGCTAAAGCTGTTGGGGTCTACAGTTGTCATAAACATTAATACTGAATAATTTGTCAGCAAACTTCATGTCCCAAAATGGGGAACAGTAAGCAAACCTAAACTGTAGCAAGCTAATTGATTAGAAACTCGACTGTGGTGGCAGGAAACGTTTCTCACTATTGATATTGTTAATCCCTCCCAATTTGCTATTATGATTTGTCAGCGAGAGAGAAGTGACATCATGAGCCCAGCGGTGTTCCAAAAGTCGAACTATTTCCAGCCGAGAGCGCCGTGGGAAAAAGCTGTATGCTGAGGACGTTTTGGTTGCTGTGGACGTTGAGCGCTGTCAATGCTAAACTTCATTGTATTTGCATTAAAAACGGATGCAGCCAGCACAAAAAAGAAGTTTCCTGTGGACACAGGCCCTATTCGTCACAAAGCCAAATTGTTTCCATTTGTATGCCTCAAGGCTCTTGTACGCTTTGAGAGACTCTATGAGGGGAAAGTTGATCAGGTATTTGTAGTTGCTGGATGCTGCAGGTCTGGAACATTGTCCGATCCGGCTGAGTCAATACTTGTGAAAAGCACACCTGAGGCATGATAAGGGTCAATAATGTTTAACCTATTAAGTGTTGAATTATATAGCTCAATTTCTTTGCATGTAAAGCGGGCAATGAACTCTGATGGCTTGAAATCAGCACTAGCGCCATTCATTTTCGCTTTAGCTTTTACTGCCAAAATGGTGGCGTAAAACAGAAGGAAAAAAAAACCAGAACGTGTGCTTCAACCACCAAAGAATTAAATGTGTAATACACAACAGAGGGGGAAATCAGGTGCGTCTTCACAACAAAACTCAAATTGCGGTCAAGAGGGTGACTCACATTGAGGTCAGAAGTTAAACTGGCCGAAGCAGATCGCCTGTTTTGCCTTAATGTTTTTAGTCTAAAAGTAATATATATTTAAAATTCATTATATACTTTTTCAAATTAGAAATTAAACTTTTCGGGCGACATTAAAATATTTACTGACGTCAGCAGTTTCCGATGTAAAGCTGCGTTGCCATTGCCATCTTTTTGGGAACTCTAGTTTGTGATTTTGATCCCCTACTTTGACTGACCTAGTTTTGTCAGCAAAGATAACACTCAAGTGTTCACCACTACGCTGCAAATAAACGGTAGTTACTATACCATTATATACACGATTATGCGTAGAACATCCGCTGTCAGAAGATATAATTGTTTCTAATCTTTTTGTAATTATTTCATAACAACATAGCCAGGTGGCACAACGATCATGTCCAGTTTTAAAAGTACGGTTGGCCAATAAATTGTTTTTATGGAAATAGAGGTTTGGGGTGAGATAACATATACATGGGCAAGCAAATTTCAGTGTTTCTGATGGTTAGCTGGAAAACTGCTTGCTGTCATCACATAGCTTGGTGGCTCTAGGGGTGTGCAAATGATGTCAAACACTGGAAATTTGACCAATTAAGACGAGCACTAAGGTGACAGAACTTACAGAGTGTATTTGTATGGAGATTCGCTAAATGTTCATTTCTTTTTTTAATGTGCTATAGTGGCCTTACTCACCACAATTTTTGCAACCTCGAAACCCGCTGGCGGTAGTTATATAAAAATCACAGGAATTTCTTGGGGGTGCTGAGGCGGTGTTATGGCTATTCCAGGGGTAGCTACGCATCACCTAGCCCCTCCCTAGCCCATATCAAAAACGCGTTGTTCCCTACCCTGTATTTACGTGTAGATTCCTCCATTGACAAATTCAGCACTCCTTTATCTCCTCCTAAGTACTCATCTTGATAGCCAATCACTCAATAATTTACTCAGGCTCATCTGCGTAACTGCACATTTACAGTTCACGTCCACTTGAAGCTTCCCCGGTGATGATGTCTTGATTGACTCATTTCTTATCCAATGCCAGAGTGTATAAACTTTTAGAAGAGTATATAAGCTTTTACGTGAGAGCAAGGTAGGTTGTATTCTCTTAACGATGGCACAAGTGCCCAGGTGAAAATGATGTGATTTAAAAGGGAAAAAAAATACATCCAAAACTGCTCTGAAGTGTTCAGTTAAATTTACGAGATTTAAATGAGGTACAGACATGGTCAATGGGAATTATTCTAAATGAAATGGGACTGGAGGGTTGCTTCTACTGGTTACATCTGTTTCTGGAGGAGAGATTCCATGAAGTACTACTGCTGCTACTGTGGTTCCATTTTGCTCAAAGTTCCTTTTTGTTTTGGAATTTAGACCGTATTCAGCAAAATCGAACGCCAACATTTAGGCTTGTTTATCATGGCAACAGCTCATGGACTTTGGTAGATCCCCTGGTACATTCATTGCACATCTAGGGTGGAATACAGCCTGATTTTTCCTGATCGTGGAATGTCTGTTCTGTTATAATAAGTTACATATGGAGTTAATTTTGTGTCTTTCATATGCAATCAAAAAGAATGGATTTGAAAACAAAAAAATATTGTGAAAACAAAATTATGATTTCAAAAATACAAAAAAATGCCCATGAATGAATTAAATATAATTGTGATTAAAATTGTATCTTGATAAATCCGCAAGTTTTGTTTACAAACCAAAATATTGTTCTTGTGAACCACAGATTCGTTTGCGTTTCTTCAGTTTTTGTTTGCGTTTCTTGAAGTTTTGCTTGCGTTTCTGCATGACTCTCATGGGCGGGACCTCCTCTGAAAACTGTAAGAAGCCTCCTGATTGCCTCACTCAAAGAGACAGGGTGACAACTTCCGCTTCCACAGTGAGCCAGTGAGCATTCATTCACAGAGCTCAAAAGGACCTTATTAAAATGCCAACCAGGTGATTTCAATGTACTGGTATATTCACTAAGCTCAGAGATGCCAAGTCTCACGCATTTGGCGTAGGTCTTACGCATTTTTTAGGTTTATTCACTATAGTCCGTTATTATTCATTGAATGCATAATGAGATTCTCATGCGGATGACTCCAGACTTCCCGTGCTTCTCTTTACTCAGGGATTGGAAACAATGCATGTTTTATGATAGTTTAAATTGTTTTAATGAAATAAGACCCTTTAAAACATTTTTATGCAATTCCATTGCTTTTAATCCCTCAGTAAAGACAAGCCTGAGAATTCCTGGTCATAATCGATTTCTATGTCATTAGTGGGGAAATCCACCGTAATGCACATGAAACTGATTAACTTTGATGCACAATGACATAAATTCCGCGAGTGAATTTCCTCATTGCGCTTTGATTGAATAATTGCTAACTACGGCACAGAGACGTGAATGTCACTAAGAGGAGAAACTCGCGCCTAGGACGTAAGCCTTGGCATCTCTGTAAACTTCGTCCAAAACCTCAAAGTTCAAGGTTTTCAAGTTGTCAAATCCTATCTTTGTGGATGCCAACCACACAAACTTGCAGTGGATTTTTTAACGAGAAATTCGTTTTAAATTTGATTTCCGCAACTGGAATCGCTCGTGGTCCTTTTGAGTGATGTGATAATTGTTGTCCTGCCCTGAAATTGCTCGTTCACATACCTCAGAAAGCTACTTCTTGCTAAACTTCTGCAGAATCAGAGCACATTAGAAATCACAAACGACTGCAGCTTGCCTTCTTTTATCCCACTTGCTGATGGAGGCATCGTTGGTAGCTACTTTACTGAGATGAAATGCACTAATGCACTAAAGATGTTCAAGTCGACAGCATCTTTTTGGGGCCTTTACAGCCATGTGAACTCCAAGGCACATGCTAGAAATAACTTGTTCGCATACAAAGGTAGCGGCAGACTTTGCTGTGGTGGCACATTTCCGTAGTGCCTTTTTATTTTAAGCGTGGACCATGGCAACTTTTGCCATGCGCCTTATCACCTGTAGTTTGAGGCCTATATGAAGTAGGCTGTCATAACTCAAGTTGCTTCATGACCCCTTTAGATCAATGACATGTGTCTTGTTTTGTCCTTTTTTGAATGAAATGAAGGAGCAGCTTAGATTTATTCACTAGCAGCCTGGCGCGTAGACCTTTTAGTACTCTCGCTTGCGGCCTGGCATATGTTTTTTGGGATTCAGGACTCTTGAGGATTAATTGACTTGGGATTCAGGACTCTTGTGGATGAATTGGCTGGGTCACGTGATGTTTTTTGGGATACACCATAGCAACGTGATGACATCATAATGGTGCCTTGTTCACTATAATATAAAAGCAAAGTGGACTTTGGTGGCCAGACACAGTCACACGCATGCAGAGTCCACTTCGCTGTTTTATTATAGATTGATTCAGTTCAGGAGAATCATGTCACTGTTGTGTAAAATCTGGTCCTCACATAAAATCTGGTCCCCCCCCAGGCGACTTCCATTGCATAATGCACGTCAAATGACGTGTCTTGCGAGATCTTCGTATAGCTCACAGTTGAAGTTGTGTAGAATCAATTGAAATGCGGCTGCGTGTATGAGGTTGCCGTAATAGTAAACTAGTTAGCTGGCTAGCTCGCTACACTTGGGTGCTAACTATAACATAGAGTTTGTTGTCACTTAAGCTAGCTAGCCATTATCATTGTAGCAGCAAACTGTAACCTTTTAACCAAGCTAGCCAGCTAGCTTGCTCCACATTACTATTAGCTTGCCAGCTATTTCGTTTCTTTAGTACAAGTGAATGATTGTAGAATGTCTGCTAACATCTGTGTTAATCATTGCGTAATACGTTGTTAAAATGCAAATCACATGGATGACTCAAATGACGCAATTTGAATAAATTTATGCACAATATGCTCCAAAAGTGGCGTGAGGGGACCAGATTTTATAAGGGGGACCAGATTTTACAGGACACCACTATTCCAATAAATTGAATGTTGGCCAGCTAACGGTTGCTACCTCATAGATACTAACTATGGACCAATTTTAATGTGAGAGACAGAATTCCAAATGTGTGAATGCCTCCCGAATTTCTTTAAGATTATAACCGCCATCCTTGCTTAGTCAGCAGACGTAGCCTTTTCAAACTCATTGAATAGTTTAATAATTAGCTAGCTACATCTTCAGTCATCTGTATTTTCAGACTTGACAGCAAAGATGGAACAATGTAGCTTCCAACTTTCAGTCTCACTGTCTAACCACATGCCTAACTGGCTGCTGAAAGACTGAGCACAGAGAGTATGTGCTATTACTTGCCTACTATAGGAGACCGGAATGACCAAAAAAAACCCAATCAGCAAATTCAGCACTGAGCACTGGTGGCAATATGGTTACATGTGCAAGGGAAAAACTGAAGAGAGAAAGTGTTGACAGGCTGGTGTTCCTAGCAAAGTGCCTAACTTGTTAAAATAGTTTTGAGTTCCACTTTCGTGTTGTGCACCTTTTTTGTTTGTTTTATTGCTCTGATCTATTATATTTTATGTTACTGCATATTTCAGTATTATTTTATTTATCATTCAAAATGTATTTTGTGTGGTTTTTTTTTGCCTTTACAGTCACACACGTTGAAAGGGCTTTTTGGAGGGTTTTGTTTCCAATACAACTGAGCTAGTCATTTTTCTGAAAGCTGCAATCCCTCTACACCAGAGGGCCCAGTGTGTTCATCACACTGTGTTGTCATATGTTTTGTTGCCGTTTCTGTGCCTCATCTTCTGTGGGTAAATTTTTGATGTTACTTAGATGACAAGTGATGTTCATTTCAGATGTCAAAAAAGTTGAATTAATAAAACAGTAAATGTGAAAAAACAGCATTTTTTCCAAAATATTCTTTGCTTATCAGATCCAGGTTGCTCAGCAATAAAGTTCATTCAATTCAGAAGAACAGCATGGCTGGTGCTTAGGACTGAGTGAGTGAATCACATGCAATTTACTAACTAACTTACATTATGAGGCAGATTAGTCCACTTAAAACACATGCAGGCCTATAGTTTATTTCATTTAATTGAGAGACAAATTAGTTAATAAAAACTGTTTATTGGCTCTTTCTTAGGATATATTCTCCTACATCGCCAGTAGAGTGAAAATAGGTAGAATCTTATTTTGAGTAACTTATCCTTTATATTTTTGTATGACTGTGCTATAGTAATGTCATCGCAAAAAATGAAGATAGATAGATAGATAGATAGATAGATAGATACTACAATAGAAATTTTAAGTCATGAAATTTTGATCCCCTGTGTTCTGACTTTCTTTGTTTCACAGATTACAAGTTTTTGGAATCTCCTTTGTGTATCCATGCCTCCTGTTCTTAACCCTGCCTGATTACTGGTTTTTGGATTTTGTCTTTGTGTTTGGATCTTCCTGTTTTTTCAACCCTGGTCGTTGCCCGTTGATTCTATACTTTTATCCCGCCTTCGGTTTTTGATTTGGATTACCTACCTCATTAAACTGTTCTGGGGCACATTTCCCAAAAGCGTAGTTGCGAACTAAGTTAGGAACTTACATAGTTTGTCCATTCACAGTCATTGGGCCCAAATATGTAAGTTACCATCTGTGATTTCGGGAAACGGGTCCCTGTGCTGTTTCACAATTTTTTCCTCTTGGGCCCATTCACCTTCCTGTGAGTGCCAATAACTACAGGGAGCACTGACTTCTTCTTGGCAAGGAGATGTGCACCGTAATCTTCCATTACAGAATAATGAAATCTTGTTCATTTTGCCAATCCACATAGATGTAAAAAAAAAAAAAAATGTCTCTGGACAGTAACTAGTATGATCCATTGTAAATCAGTGAGGTAATAGAGGAGTAGTGAACATATGTGATGGGATCTGGGAAAACCAGTCACATGGTGAAATTTAGCCTTTTGGAGATTCTGATACCACCTAAAAGCTGATTTCAAGCTGATTTTAAATCTTTTTTCAGTTTATTCAAAATGTGAAAAATCATATTTTCAAGTTGATTTTAGCATCAAGCAACACTGAACAATCATAAATTAGTTGAAAATTCAGTGTGTCTTTATTTATGAGGATATTCAGTGAATTTTTCTTGACGCTAAAGTTTTGTCACTTCAATCTTTTTTGACAAATATTGCAAGAATGGAAAAAACGTGTTTCATATTAATGAAACATATACAAAAGTACACAGTAAGATCTATTTTATAATAAAAAAATTTTTATGTTATTTTACGATTCTATCCTATTGAACACTTTGGCTATGAGTACCAGTACTATGTACAGCAATCGCTTTCTTAGACATTACTATTATACAATATAAGTTATTAAAGGAACTCTCTATTACTGGGTACTTTGACACCAATTCCATCGTTCTGTACTTGTTAACTATGTCTGCACCAAAAATTCCCATGAAAATACACACAGTAATAATTTTAGGCTTGTTTTCTGATGGCAGACCTTGATTTTCAGGCCGTTTCTGCCCCGCCCACAATTAGGTCCAAAATCCGCGGGATTGACACGTCAACCTGCTGACGTCATTTAAAGAACGAGACGAGCTCAGTCGAGCTTGTTTTTCTATTACTGCCGATGGGACAAGGACTGTGGGTTTACAAAATCATTTTTTTCTTCATCTTTCCAAAAGATGAAAAAATAAATAAAATTTTGGCATCTTGGGTGAAAGTGACTCGGGCAAAATGGCAAGGACCAAGTGACAATAGTGTGATTTGTAACGACCACTTCAACAATTCCGACTTTGAGGATGAAGGGTTTTAGTCTGAGTTCACAATGAAAAAGAGGAGAAAAATCAAGCCAGCGAAAATCAAAAGTCCATTCGAGGAGAGAAGCACCAAGGAAAAGGGGGGAATGAATAGCAGACTAGGCACTGAAAAATGGAAGTAAATGAAGGTAGGCTGCTAATGAACAATTATTATGCATTAGCTACGACAACCCTTCAGCAGAGCTTTCGTTACAGGCACTATAGAGCTTAATAGACCGCTAGCTGCGGCTAGCAATTAGCAGGCCTTGGCTTGCATTCCACACGTTTAAGGCCTTCTCTTCGCCAGCGCTCTATTAAGCTGCTTTCAAACAAGACGTGAAACACGTTTCTTCGTGTCTTTCCATTGACTTTGAATGTCATCTGTCGTACAAAAAGTTTGTTTTGCGTGAAAGCGCTTCCCTCTAGCTGCTGCTGCACGTCTAGTTGCATGCTCCCGCAGTGTCTTGACTCGTCGCATGTTCTCATCTTTTTCTCTTTGTCAGATCATATTATTGTTTTACTCTAGCCTGACCAAATGCCATCGAGGTTGTTGGATGTCAGCTCAAGAGAGCATAATGAACAAAGTCAAATCTACATCAAAGTGTAGCACGCATTTTGGCAAATTCGCAAACAGCTGATCGAGGAATTAGATTTTCATAACAGATATCAGGGTCATACCCTTTAAAAACGCAGTACTAATATCGTTATAAATGGAGAACCAAACATGGGTAATGCGTTTAGCAGTAGCTTTTGCAGACAGCGAATGTGAGTGAACCACGGCTCTCTAGCTCATTTAGCGCATCTCTGATTGCCCCATAAGAAAACAGGTGTGAGATTAAATAAAAAATATACATATTGCCAATTTTTCTTTTGCTCATAATGTTAGTCATAGCAGATTTGAAGTAACTAAGCGCTGGGGTGACAAAAACATGCAATGAAGTGATCAAAATTATATTTTTATATGCAGTTGTACATACCGGCTATTCAGCGAATTGGTCCTGAGTTCTTTACATGACGTCAAGCTAAGAGAGGGCGACATTATCGATTGTAGCGATTAAGAAGGGGCATTCCCAGGGCAAGTAGAAAGTTACTAATTACTCCAAAATAGTTTGATATTATGGGAAATGACTGTCATGTTTTTTTCTAGATGAAAAATTACATAAAGAGAGCCTGTTTGTGAAACGTTGCCCTCTAGACACTGTAGTTCCTATAATTAAAGAACTTAAGACATGGAATTCAGCTCTGTATTTTATGTGATAAAACGCTGCATAATACCTATCTTGAGCAATTAGTGATGGTTTTAATATTGTGTTTATTGTGCAATGTTTCAAAAAAACGCAGTTAACTGCTAAATTATCCACTTGAGGGAACGCCCCATTTCCTCAATCGACATTTGCGCTGGGCCAGCCAGCCACGTGACATCATAAGCTGTACATGGATTGTGTCTAGGTGGTTAGCTGTCCTTCATGACTCTGGTCTGGATGGAGAATATCTTAAAGAATGGACTAACAAAAATAACCAAGAGTGAACGGAAAGCGATGTGTAGTGTGGGGATGCAGTGAAACGTATGCATATGGCCCTGGACTATTTTTGTGGCTGAAAGATGCAGAGATATCGAGAATATGGACAAAACAAGTCCAATAAACTGGTGCCGACTTAACCTATGATATGCGGCCAACATTTTGAGTATTTGTTTTTACATATCATCATCATTATTATTATTATTATTGTTATTTGCAGATCCCAAATAGTTTCTCTGCACTGCCTGTTCAATAGCCAGCCAACTCGCTGTTCAGTGTGATCTAGCCAGAGTGGTGAAATGATACTATTCACGGCGCTCTATTTATTTCTGTGCACTGTTTGCTTGCTAGCTTACTAGGCCAAAAAAAAAGTCACCGTTTGGAAACTGATTAACAAATTCTATAATTGGATCATTATTGCGGTTATTAATATGTTTCAGCTGGAAATAATCATTTTTACCCTGACTGATGAAGCGCGTTGCTACTCATTTCTTAAAAAATCATGTCGGAAGACACATCCCTTGATGGTGGAAAACATGTTACAGTATTTCAGAACGGGCAAGTTATTGGCTTGTATTTAGCAAAGAAAACCATGAATGACAAAAACAAGTATGAGGAATCATTTTCACAAAGAAATTTGCCACCACAAAGTCCTGACCTTAAACACATTAAAAGTTACTGGGATGTGCTCAAGAAAGACCACCGAGTGGTTCAACCATTATGTCGAGAGAATAAGATCTCGGCCAAAAATTATGGCATTTCTGATAGAAGATAAATGTTCTGGCATTGCATATAGTTGTCAAAACAATGACAAGACGAATATGCACTGTAATCAAAGCCACAGTGAGCGACTTTTTTTTTGGCTGGGCAGTGTAATAGCAAGCTGCAAGATATGGTTTACACATGTCGTGATATCATTCAAGACTCTACAATACTGCGCATTGCGTGTTCGCTCGTTAACTAGCTAATAATAGCAAGCTGCGAGGTACAGCTTCCACGCTTTGTTTCGAGAGCTCATGAAACAGTGCTCAGAAATGAATAGAGCTGCAAACATGATCATTTCACTACTGGCTAGATCATCGTCCACCTTGGACAACGTCTGACGTGACCACACGGGGGAGTGCCAGAATCGGTTTCTGTGCTGCTCAGAATGTTTGTTAATGAGGGGGGCAGAGCACGTAATAAAAAATAGAGATTTTTGTTCAAAATTATTTTCTATATTGTTTTTTAGGCAGATGATGAAAATTACTTTAATTGTACCCTTTTATATTCATAAACTTGCTCAGTGCATGTCCTAAGCTCTTTAAATATGATACATATTTCACATGTGCATGTCAGGCAAACAAGAAACAATTCATTACGCACTATGTCTTAAACAATTATGTACTTTACATTAAATACATTATAAAGTATATTAAATATATTGTATTGACACAAACCACTACTTTCCAATACATCTCTTTAGAAAATTTGAACTTTTGCGCTGACAAAGGCCTCTCACTTCCAAAAACATATCAAAATATTGAGATAAACAGTAATTTCATACTATACCCTTGGGTATTTAAAACTACAATAAGAATAAAATACTAATACAATGCTGCATGTAATACAAATACAATAGGCTAATCATCACCAACAGTGATCATGTCATTTAACAAGGTGCCACCAGGACTGTCTGGTCTGAACAATATATGTACTGTATATAACATTAAAATCGTGATAGATGCTTGACTACTCTAAAAGAAGGGGATCTTTCAGGAAACTTTCTTGCCCAGTCAGACCCTGGAGTAGATTAGCTTGAGTGCTATCCACAGTAGTACATTACAGTCTATTTTTTATGAAGGATGACTGACTTGACTATTTTTTATTGGACCTTATACTGTATGATCAGATCGCCAAGCAGGCTCACTAGGTGGGATGGGGGCGCTGTGGATACAGTAGTAAGCTTGACTGCATTGGGCTCCTCTTGCTCTTGTCCAGCACTAAAATCATCAGAGTGAACGCCGAGCTCGTCTTCTCTGGATGGGAAGTGATCCATTATAAAATCCTGGAAGGCATTATGAGTATTTCGCTCTTCCTTCTCACTCGAAGCTCCGCCATCTCTCTGTATCGTCTCGTCAATCGCAGATCTGATCATCATCTGAGGAAATTTGATGCGTAGCTCACATAGGTATTAATGTGCATTTTCCCACCAGTCCTAATATTAATTTAAACCAAATAACATGAAAATGAAGTAATAATATTCCTTCATCTTCATGTTATTTGCTTTACATTATCAGGTGAACTGTCTTCAGTCTGTCAAGCAGTTATGGGCGATTTCCATACACCTTTGCCACTCGCGATTTCAAACGTAGGAGATAACGACAATCAGACGGACACAGACTGGCTAATAAAAATCACTTTTTTTTAACATATTAAATGAGCAGATAGCGATATATTTTCAGGGATGATAGACAAGATGTTGTAGAGTATAAATTTCATGAAAACCCGATTTCTACAAAATATTAGCTTTCAACCTATTTTCTTTCTTTCCTGGAAAAGTGACAGCGCGACATCCAACGGGTTTTTACAGATTCCATCACATAAACAGTACAGCTTAAAAATAGAGAATATCATATGAGCATTTTCATATCACACCCCGTATCAACCCGAGACCCCAGTATCAGCCCAAGAGCTTTAGCTCGAGGGCTGATACATGGTGTGATATGAAAATGCGCAAAAGAAGTTCAATTTATCATAAGCTCATTTTGACCATAAATAACGATATGTTTTGTCCAAAGTATTTATTTCAGGTTATCATTGTCATCATTACAGGCCAGCAGCGCTAGCACCTGCTTTTAGTCAGTGGTGAATTCAAGTCAATGGAATGGCTAATTAGCTAGCTAGCACACAAATGCCATTTTCACCATTAAGGTAATAAATTTGCATTTCTACAATAACTTACGCATGACATGTTTTACTACGGCCTTTCGCAAGAATATTGATGCAAAATGTGGCATACTGTTTACAAATAAGTCTGTATCAAGGTCGTTTTCTAAAACTGTCCAGTTCAGAAATTTCAGCTGCTAAGGCCTCAGTCACAGCTTGCTGGACAGCATTATGGGACGCCCAACAGATGGAAACTTTGTGAAAGAAAATTATCCTGTGATGAAAGTCGTTTCCGTTGCTGCTCGAGGCTCAAAATGCACAAAACTGTTCGCCGGATTGAACAGACCTCGCCTGACAAGTTACGCATGCGACTCAAGACGAATCGATTGAAAATTTTGCTCCTCGTCGGATGTCCGTTAATGCTACCCAGCAAGGTGTGACTGCTGCTTAAGGAATTCATGAGCCTCTACACCACTACAGCGTCTGATCCGGGCCTGAAGCTGTGCATTGCCAATGATGCTTGTGACTGTTGCTATGCCAATGGTTGCTGCTACTGATACGGGATTTTCCCCATCAGGCAGATATGGTTGATACAGGATTTTCCCGTTGGGCTGATATAGCCCTGTGCCTCATGCCTGTATCACATGAGTAGATTCCCCATATTTATGAGGAAGCATATGATAATGCTGATTATTGGATTTGTGGAATATCCATGGAGCATTTCAGCAACATGAGGCAAGGACAGCATTAGGAGATGGATGGGCCCCTCCTATGTATATTCAAAGCAAAATGGAAGGATGTGAATGTAGCCGTTGAAGGGAAAGCACAGTTATATTTTTACAAAAGGGCGCAAGATATTGTATATCTTGCCATATTATATTGTATTATTATGATAACCTGCATGTGTATTTTGTTTGTTTAAACTTACATTATACTCCAGGAAGTATGTTTGTCATGCAGCCAGTTAATTGCTTGTAAAGTTATTGTGTGTATTTATTTCCGTTTTAATTCACTGTCTTATAACAAGCACATTCTGGTTGTTATTTCTTGACAGAGAGCAGTGTGATTTTTGATCCAAAATCAACTTGCCTTGTGCGAATGCAGCAGGGGGTGCCTTCCCATACATCCATCCTTTACTGTCCTTAGCCCTCTGTCCTGGCGTAACAACCTGAATTTGTCGGACAACACCAGGCAATCGGCAAGTGTTCGGCCGCTTATGAGCTTTTGCCCATACAGACATGGACACGAGTGAGTGTGTGATCATTACTATGCATATGAGGAAACCTATCACAGTGCATTCTGCCACAGCATACAGCAACTGTGGCACTGCGCAGAGAGGCTGGGCAACCAGTACAATACACATGGCTAACAGCCTGCCAGGGCTGTTTCATGCCATGTGCTTCCTCAAAAAATTTTCCATCAATAGAATACATGTTAGTTTCTACAGGTATATGCAGTAAGACGCCAGACCTGGGAATATGATTTAATGTGTCAAGCCTGCCTGGGCTCTAGTGTGTGCCTTTCAGTATAATACTGTGTCCATCTCCGACCCCTCAACATCGTCATTGGTTATCAGCTGGTTCTTTGTGCTCCAGGGGCTTATTGTGTAAGTCATTACAGTAAAGTCCTTGGTGTCCTACAACTATATGAACATAGTAACAAAAACAAGATTATCATATAATATGAGTGTAATATGGGAATCATATTTAACCACTTATTCCCAAGCATTGATGATTCTACTTAATTCTTTCAAATAAGCTTCTCAGAGGTGCTCTTCTGGTTCCAGGTGCAAATCTGGCAAATTGACTCAATTGTTTACATTTTATTATTTAATTGGTTATTCTTGGTGTCGTTGACAATTTTTCAGTAAATCGTTTTGCATGGTAGAACTGAAATATGAGGTTGTGGAAAGTAAGATGTCATTTGATATTTTCGTAAATGTCACTTTTGATGATACCTTGAATGCAGTCAGAAGATTACTGCTAATGCTTGATGTGGACAAATAGTAGTACAACAATAGTTATATTTCTGTCACCCAATTCATGTGTCAACAGTTTATTGAAGTATTAGTTGATAGATAAAATGATAGTTTGGTGTCTAAGCTCTGACCATAACACCCTGCAGCCTGCTCGCCCTCACCCCCACCTCCCAGAAGTGAAATTCTAAGCCCACAGTGGATACTAGGGTGGAGGTGGGATGTTAACTAGCAGCAGACAATAGTGATGCAGCAGCAAGCAATGTTACTCGCAGCAGCAGCGGAGAATGATGCAGCACAGCACCAGGCAGAGAAGAACAGCGCAAATAGCTCAGAATGGTGAGGTAGTAGCAGATATACAGTTCGTAAATGGAGTGCCTATGAGAATGAGGCTGTCTCGGGTTGTGTACCTGAACTACAGCTGCGCCCTATAATACACATCTCTATTAGAATCAGTGGTGATCTCTTACAAACAGTAAAACATTCTTTGCGCTGTATAGAGCACCATTCATCACTGAGAAATGTGTACGATTGTCAAGTTGATACTTATATTAACTGTGGTGGCATCAACAACCAAAAATAAACCCAAGCTATTGAAAATGTTACAGAAATTTCGACTGTTTCTGATATATCACTCTGTCTGGCTGAAAACAAGTTGCAGTTTGGATTTAAATACGCTAATACTTAAGTGCCCATGACCGAATAATGACAAAGTTAATTAATATATTTCTGCTGACATTCTTTTAACAATGACTGATGGAGTGCGTAGCTTCTCATTCTTGGACAACCATGTTGGCAGATGTATCATGTAATGAGGGGCAACAGGAAGTGGGGCTAAATATACCCCAACTAGTAATCAGATTACGCCACCCCGGGAAAACCAATATCATTAGGCCCCAGTGAATACCGTACAGTCCTTAACTGAACACAATGACCAGATTCAAATGCACAAGGCAGCAGACGTGAACTCCAATTCAAATCATTTTATTAATTAGGGGAAAAGGGAATGGGAGAGAATGTAGATCCAAGACCCTCGAAGCAAGAAATTTAGCAAAATACAAAAGGTATATTTATTAAATACCAATATGCCAGTATAGCTAAAAACATAAATACCTTGAATTAAAAATACACAGAGCACAACTAGAAACAAGAGGGCTAGGCAAGGCTTACCTGAGGGAGGCACACTAACCGTAGACGTGCTCTGGATTCCACCACACTCACTCGTGCACACACTCAAGGTAGTGGTGATCTGGGAACACTCCACAGCAACAACACAAAGCACACAGCACACGACATGACACTAAACTATTAACCACACACCTGCATGCAGTGACAGAGGCCGCCACCAGGTGCCTAGCCTCCCTCTGAAATTGTTCAACACCTGCCAAAGGGATAACAGGTCAAATTACTGCACCACAAAAATAGCAACAATTACTTAAAACAAGACATTGATAATCATATCAGAAGGGGAAGAGTGTGGCCCGGGACTCGCCCAAGCACCTTTAACAAACTGGTCCAATTACAATTGAACATAAAGTCATTACAATATTTGAACCCTTAATAACTTGCACTTGATCGATGGAATACCACAGATACAAACAATGACAGCAAAAAATAAAAAATAAAAACGAACTGAGAGTCAATTCAAAACATGAAGTCTCAGGATTCCAAGACGAAACAAGCAAGGAATTTGGTAGTCGAACAAAACGGCAGTGCCTGCGTGATTGAACCTCCAGCGCACTGGCCGCTAACTCCTGCAAACAAACAGATTCTCGTCAATACGCCAAAGATAACAAATAATCTTAATGGTCATTCTACGTACCCACACTGGATAGGCGACAATAACGTCACAGAATCTCACTGCAAAACAATAAGCCTATATTAAACCAGCGTAAATACCAGTACAGGAACAATAATCCTAATTCATTGATTTGAATGCCCAAGGAACCTACCTGAGCCAACAACACGAAGAAAGTAGGCTACTCAAAATAGGTAACAAGTCAGGTCACAGATCCTCACTACAAACTAGAGTTTGATCAATACCAGTTACTGGAGCTTAACTTACAATATCATAATAGCCGTTTAAAGAGAACGTACCGAAGCAGAGGAGTCGAGAAACATACCCATCACGAAATGACAAGGCGCAGTTCCTCCCTACAAACATACGTTAGTTAAAGCCCAGGTAAATACGGTAACCACGCAATTCAACGGTAGAATTAACATACCTAACCAGGCAGGAACACTTGCATACACGAAATCAAGTGGCAGGAAGTTATGACTATGAGGCTACAAACAAACAGACAAAATAAGCCCAAAAGGAAGTTTAAAAGAAATTATCCCACTCGATAGTGAATACAAGCCTACCTGGCAAAACGGGAAGTCACATCCACAAAAGAGAGAGGGGTGTGGTTACGGATGCAGTTACCAGCACAAACACCATCCAGCCCTTTTATTACCACCCGACCAAAAGCTACCAATGAGAACAGTTAACAAGTAGATTGACTAATTGACCATAGGACAGGAAGTGTAGAAACAACTTAATCCTATTACAATCACATGTTGTGGAAAAGATGTTAGTACTGTGTATCAAGAGGAGTGAATTACTGGCCTGCATCAAGCTGAGGAAACAACCAAGGTGCTTGCTGAAATCACTGGAATTGGATTAAAAACAGACTATATAAAAAATGGACGTAGCCTCAGTGACATCACCCATAGGTTTCTGAATATCCATTTTGAAGCAAATTAGGTCGCCATCTTGGCACTTACTTGACTCTGCCTGCCTCCCAGCTAATCCAAAAATGGGTAAAAAGATGGGCCGTTGCTGGAGCTCAGGTGTGCCCTATGGGCTGGCCAAATGGAGCCTGTTCACTGAAACATGCCCTTTTAGCTCGCGGAAACCCAGCTAGCTACGGGTTCCATACTAGATTCTAAAAAGCTAACTCAGTTCAATGCTACCTGGTTTGCTAAGGCCAAGATGCTGGGTCATATCTGTCCCAGTAAAGGAATAGATCCGGCCAAGATGCTTACGGTGGTGGCTCGAACGCTATTTATATTCATGAAGCGGTTGCGAGACGAAAGTTGTTCGTATCCCTGAGGCAGTAGTGCGATGAACGCTGTAAACTGCTGGAAAGCTGCGGTAATTGGCTCTCTGAGTATCAGAACCCCCCCAGAGTGTGTGCTTCACTCTTGTATGCACCTTAGCCAGGTCCCATTGACGGTAGTATGGCCAGTCAAAGATAACACTGCATCATATAAGCTACCAACAAACCTGATGCACCTTTATTTTCCTTCCTCACTCTCGCACATTCTGATTAGGGATGGCGAAAACCAGAAATTTTCTTGACCGACCACTGAGCCTCATCAGCCGGTTGAAACCGGTTAACCGATTAGTTTAAAATATATTACGCTATTTGAAATAACAGCCATTTCGAGCCGCACCTGCAATTTCGCAACTCTGTCACATCTCTCTGCCGCTCTGCCTCCAGCTCTCACACACTGCTCCGGCGCCGCCCTTCCACTCACGTCACTTTTTTAAAATCCCCTACAGCGCGAAACATGAGTCCCGCAAACGCGGCGCTGAGGAGCTTGTATGTAATCGGAGGACAAATGGCTCCTTAGTTTCGAAATGGTTTGGATACAAGGTGATCGCGTTGAAAATAAAGGCGTTAGTCTAGTGTTAGAAGCTCATTTGAAACATTGCCGCGGGTTACTTAAGAAAATGACAGCTCCGAAGAGACGCCGCTTTAGTTTGAGGTAGTGCTAACAATAATAAAGTAAGATGATCATCATCACCTTATCTGTTACCATTGATGATCCTTCCTGAAATGTAGATGTAATGTATTTCCAAATCTAAGCCCATCTTATGCGGAATGTTGCCTAATAGGCTGCAACACGGTAAAACCAATGGATAAAACAGGCACCTTCAGAATGCGTGAAAGACGCACCAGCCAAGGCAGGTCTAACTCACTGTGTGCCTTCTAATAACGGACAGAACAACTCTTTTCTATTAATTCTTTTTGAATTAAATTTTGTGATCAGGGATTGACAATTGTGCCACGAAAACATAATTGCGTGGACAGAAATAGTTACGTATTTGAGTCATCTGTTTTGTCCACGAAAGCCAAGTGTCTCTCACTTATGTCGAGTGAATGACAAGCAGTAAAGACAATTCCGTTCACGACAAGAATATACCAATTTTGTCTTCCGTTCACAAAAGGATTTAATCTCTTATGAATTTCTTCCACAAAACCCCTTCAGTTTTATAAACTTCGTGGACAAAAATCCAGTTCTAATAAACTAGTTTCGTGCAGATAACATGGATTTTGTGGCACAGAAATCAATTTCGTCCACGAAAAGGGCGTGTTACTCTTGGCACCACATAATGTGTAGCGTACGATGAATGAATTATAAAAAAACGATTACTCCTAAAGACAAAATTATAACCTACCTTTATGCGTTCACTCAATGACTGTCGAACCGTGCCTTGAACTCTGCTACCTGAGGCCTGTCATCGGTCGCGATGGCCATGTGCTTATTAATGATTGTGAGCGTGCGAACCCAAACGCTGTGACATAGCGCCAAATGTTTTTATTGGTTTATTAAGTACAAACAGACGAGTGATTAAAAATTGAGTGTGAGGGATAATTTGTTCACACAAAAAGATCTTGGAATGAGATGGCTAACTGTAGTAGCGTTTAGTCCACTGTCAATAATTGCCTAATTTCGAGATCACCTTTTTTTTTTTTTACCGACTACCAACAAATTTGATCGGTTAACGTTGATACGGTCAACCATCGGTAAAACGGTCATCGGTTAACATCCTTAATTCTGATCACAAGTATTATCACCCTACATTTTGACTTTGGTGAATGCTGAATTAATTAGTGACTGTTGCCAGCATACGTAGGCTCATCAATACTTACACATCTGGGTGTCTGGCTCCTAGGCTCCATGGTTATTTCATCAACTATTTTCTGACCTTTATATTTGCTGACGGGAAAAAACCTTTACTCTTAGCGACAGCAAATATAGCCGAATGTGGCTAGTTAGTGACACTTTTCCATTGTCATTTTTCTTATTAGTTAGGTGAATGTGGTTAGCTAGCTTGTGGATGATGGACTTTATGAAGAAACAAATTTAGCGACAGCTAGTTAGCTTACTAGATAACATGGGATATGTTGAATTTGCCAAATAACTAGCTAGCAAGCCTTTCTATTTGCAATGATACCGCATCGGTAATGGCACTGAGAATGGAACAAATCAATTTGTGGCAAAGCAGCTGCAAATGCACTTCTATGAGATATTGCCGTGTGAATCTATTGAGCGTATAACTATGGCAACCTCCAGTCAAGCCCTCCAAATGCTCCGGGGAATCAGCGGAGAAACCCCGATATCTGGTAGCATGCTATGGTGGTTCTAATGCTGTGGCTAACTAGTACATTGGGAACCTGTTAAGGAACCCGTGACGGTTTTCCAACCCCTGACTGACACCTTTTGTTCAAATGTATGTTTACCCTGAATTCTGACACCTTTCTGTTATGCTATTACCTCACTGCATGCCAGTATAATAACTGTGGCAGACATACACTCCCACTGGCACAGCTGGAAATCTTGGGCAAAAGATAACTGGGGGACTACTGATTCATTCTCTGGCTAATTGGCTAGTTAATGAATCAACGCTACTTCATGTTAACATGTGTCATATGAAATAATATGAAAATATCATCACCTTAGAAAATAGACTTCAGACTCGAAACATGCAGCAAGACATTTCGATAAAAATTCTGCAGTCCAAAACACGGCCAATGGATCAAGTTCCGTGACTCGAATGAGCCTAGATAGGATAACAGACCTCAGACGACTAAATAAGGCTAAGGGCTAGCCGAGCTGAAGTAACTCCCTCCCTCAGACAGCCAGGCTAGACACGGGGTTAGCAGCAGGGCTTGGCGTTCCTACTCTATTGCCCGGGGCTGTGTAGGCCAGTGCTCTAGCCTAGCCACAACATAACCGGATGAGACTACTCCTGTACATAGACTGTGTTCTGTCACTCAAAGTATTATATATTATGCTGAAATTTAAGCCTTAATATAATGTAAATGGTAGAGTGACCAAAAAAAAAATTCCCCCAGTGTTCATGGAGAGGAAAATTAGCCAAAGAGACCAAAACTGTATTTTGAACCTGGCTGTAAACATGTTTATTTTTGCTGTAAAATTGGGCTTTTTAACATGGGGTCAATGGGGATTAACTGCAGTCAGCCTCAAGTGGCCATTTTAGGAACTGCAGCTTTTGGCACTTCAGTATTTGCTTCACTTTTCAAACTCAGAGATTGCCGCTTGGTTAAAAACTGTCCAATGCATTTTTGAAACCTGGAAGGATAGTGGAAGCCCACCTGTCATGTATCGCTCCCACTGTACAAGCCTCTGGAGCGTTATGATCAGAGGTTGCTTCACTAGGTCAAGTTTTGGCTACATAATCTGTTATGAATAGTAGAGGGAAGCCAAATGCAGAATTACAAATTATGCTGAAGTTGGCCTTTATTAACGTGACAGAATTTTAACAAAATAGATTTTTCAAGTAGATGTCTATGGTCAGGCCGATGCTGTAAGGAATAGAGCACTAGTGTTAGATGAAGTTGAAGGGGCTGGACTGGGGTCAGTACCAGAATGGAGAACAGAAAAGACTAAGGTCCAGAGGTAGGTGTGCTCCTTGGAAGAGCACTGGTAACAAGACTGGATGATGCCAGTAGCCAAGATGGTGGAACCAGGGAAGAATATTCCAGTAGAGTGCATGCAAGTTGATTTACTCTAAAGACTGTGGACATGCAAAAACAATCCAGGCAAAGTTGGAAAAAACCTACCTACGAATATTCTACCTGCTCCAAAAAGATTTTGAAATAGGGAATAAACTATTGGGGCACTTTCATTTAATGAAAGTAAAGAAATAGTTACCCTTGCGTTTTCAAGAAATGCAACGAATTTTGAATATTCTCCAGTATTAAGTGCTATTGCTGCAATCCTTACACTCTAAAATATGTAGGCTGTTTTGTCATTCAGATCAGTTGCTTCGTATTTTTAAGCTGTTATTATCGTTTTGAGGTCCAAATGTGTCTGAACTCTGCTTCTTTGTCTATTTGGCGCTCTACTTAGTTCATTTATCAGATGAAGAGCAGTATCAAACAGAACATAGCTGGGTTGAGTTTAAATTTTTTCAAGGCTCTAATGTGGACCCACAACAGCAAAGACTTTACAAGGGCATCTCCGATAGCTTTCCTCTAT
Source organism: Gymnothorax reevesii (assembly GCA_029721435.1). Lineage (NCBI taxonomy): Eukaryota > Metazoa > Chordata > Actinopteri > Anguilliformes > Muraenidae > Gymnothorax > Gymnothorax reevesii. The sequence continues at coordinate 79,037,837 of CM056575.1, forward strand.
TCTCTTTGTGGAGCTAGAGATCACAAGATAAGATCTATGAGTGAGACACGAAGAAGAAAACTCCATGAAGATGTTTTTGTCCAAACCTTTTCACTGTGAGCTGCCCCCTAGTGGATTTATAGCTGAACATCCATGCCAACGCAAAAGATGCATGGAAGTATGTGGGCAGAGACGTTTACAGTGTTTCGCATGGCCGTATCTATAATCGTTCGTAAAGGGAGTATAAATGAGCCTTGACACATGCATGGTCTCAGCCATGGTCATCAGGGACTCGAACAGCTCACCAAGGTGATGTCAAAGGAGTTGAAAGTCCAAATCCATGGTCACCAGTCACCTAACAGCAGCAAAAGTGGCATGTTAAAGCACCATTTGAGCCCATTTTCACCAAAGACACCACTCTTTAAAAGGGTTACTCCAAACTAGAGGCAAGAAATCTAAACCTAAATCGTTTAGCTGAAAAATAGCAAATAGGAAGGCAGGATCCAAATGCGAAGAAGTGCTAGGCTTTATTTACCTTTGTGGAGAGCCACATAGGTTAAAAATAACTGTGCTAGCGTGGGCGGGACCCCTCAGCCCCATGTATAGTTGAAGTGTGTGTACCTATCGTGTTAAAATCCCCACGCCAGAAACAGTAAAGATTCATTAGCTGAAAGAGAGATTTAACAATGAGACAATTGAACAGCTGAGGAATGGAGTTTGCTGAATTTTACCTCTCAAGGAGTAATCACGAGTGGCAGCCATATATGACTTCGGATCGCGACCACAATCCATAGGCTGGTGTAGTAAATCTACCCCGATGTAATGGCTAAAGGAATAGGGATCCCAAATGCAGCGGTAGTAGAAAGACTTAAAATACCCACAGGGAGAAATATAAATGAGTCAACAGAACCAGCTCTCGCACTTCCAAAAAGAACTCCCAACAAATCCGAACTACACTCAACAAAAATATAAACGCAACACTTTTGTTTTTGCTCCCATTTGTCATGAGATGGACTCAAAGATCTAAAATTCATTCCAGATACACAATATTACCATTTCTCTCAAACATTGTTCAGAAATCTGTCTAAATGTGTGATAGTGAGCACTTTTGCTTTGCTGAGACAATCCATCCCACCTCACAGGTGTGCCACATCAAGATGCTCATCAGACACCATGATTAGTGCACAGGTGTACCTTAGACTGTCCACAAGAAAAGGCCACCCTGAAATGTGCTATTACATCTTAGAACAAGCTTCTTGTACAGAGGAAGGGTCCCCTATTGATTTTCAAGGTCATTTGCCAATTTCGAGATCACGCTTGTACAAGAAACCACCAGTCATGGACACTAGGCCACGTGACGGATGCTAGGCGAAGTTGCAGCTATTAGATCCTTCTGATCTACTTGTTTGAAAGGAACAGGCTTAGACTCCTAATGCAGCTCATGGTCAAAAACAGAAACAGATCGATAGCCAGGCAAACGGGGTAATGCAGAATAGTCAGAATCAGAGTCAGGGGACAAGCAAGTAGTTCAGTAACCAGAGAATCAACCCGCACAAAGACAGTAACAAAGCGGCTGAGCTAAGGGAATGGAAGGGGAAGGAAAAAGGGAGTTGGATGGGATAAGGGATAAACACAGGAGAATCTTAACAGATGGGTACAAAATGGGAATAAGGGAGAACCAAGAACTAAGCAATCAACCAGCGATCAAACAACGTAATATAAATAATCAATAACGAGACTTACAGGAGAAGTAACAAGAAACGAGCAATCAAAAATCAAAACCAAGAAAGCGCAGAAACGAAACTTAACCAAAGCGAGCCATGGGAATAAACGAGTCGACAGGGAGCTGCGGTAAAAATGGGTCTTTTAAACACAAACTAATCAGTGTAATCCCAGCTAGAATGCAGGACAGCTGTAGAGGGAGGCGGAACTAGAAAAGCAAGGACGGTGATAAGAAAGCGAGGGGAAACAGGTGGAGTTCTAACTCTGACCTAACTAATCACCCATGCCTCGCTAACTTCGATGCGGATAGCCAATGAGAACAGCCAGAGAGAAGGAAGTGGAATTACCTCACCGAAGTATAGGGAAGAGAGTGTGAAGACTGACAAGACGGAAACGAAAGGATAACGTTCAAGACTAAAGACAGCGCAATCGTAACAGAAACATACATACTCTAAACAAATAAATATGATAAATAAATAAATAGCAATAAAAACTACTAAAACATACTAAAAACAAACATAGAAATCAGCGATTTCTAACATTTTTTTCATTCACATAATAAATGTTATAAATGACACAAAATGCAAATATTTTCAGAAAGTTTTACAATAATTTTCCTAAATTTATTGTATTGTCAATGTACCTTGCAGTGAAGATTTCAAAATCACTGAATATAAATATTTTAGAGAAAGATCAGAGACTCTTGTGTCAAACACGGGATAAGGCAATACAATGTGTCATTCCTTCGCTGGAGTAATAGTTTCTGAAAATTAGGCTTTGCAATCTTATATAAAGACTGAACTAAAAAAATTATCAATTTCAGCAGCAATCATAATTACTTTTTTCTTTATTTTTTCATGACTATAGTTGTACATTGGACAATTAATGTATTAATTTTAACAGAAAGATAGAATGGAGCGGTAACATGCATACATTTTGTAGTAAGGTCAGCAAATACTGCATGTGTTGTTTCAGAGGTAAACTATTTTAATATATTTATGGAAATTATTAAGTCTGCAATGGAAATGAGAGCTAGAAACATCTGAGTCGCACACTGACGCATGAAGACATTATAATCTATTTATTCACAATGTAGAATTTATATGGAAAATTGCATTTCTGAAAATTCATTGTGCTCCAGCCTGATTGGGTTATTAACAACTTCATACATTGTTTCATTATCATGGATCTAGTAAAACATACTGTAGAAAGAGCATCCATTGCATTACCTTTCATGGCTGCATACTTCATCATGAAAGAAGGTCAATGAGCCCTTTAGGGTGTGCTACTCGCCTGAATTTAGACCAACTGCACACCTGCAGGATGCCAGATAAATTGCCACAAGCATTTGGCATTCTAAAACAGAAAGACTGAAAGTATCTCCTGACAGCATGGCACTGAACATGTTTCACAATTAAGTCAATTTGGGAACATAAATCTTTTCATGAGCTTAACTGCAATTCATTTGCAATCAAATAATCAGTGGTGACATTTATTCAGGAACTTGGCAGATGCTCTTCTCTGCACCAACATATAGTTTTCAGTTGCTTACATTACATACTGTAAAATCCTTCCTGCTATGAACCTGCACAGTCACTGAAGCAATTTTGTACCTTTCAGGTACAATGAAGTCGATGACTCGAGGTAACATCAGTTGTACCCCACCTTCAAATGAAAACATATTTGTCTTAACATTTCAGGTCCGTGAAAATTGCACTATACTCCCATATACAGCGGACACATTCTGTGCAAGAGGATTTCAACAAACTAATTTCTATATTGAACAGTTGACTCCATACTTAAAGTTTGCAAAAGCATTTTCCTAGGGAGTTGTCAGCAAAGGTCTTTCCTGTAAAGTGATTGAGTATGGGTGTTTTTGCTCAAACAAGAGGAAGTGCCACTTTATAGAAATGTGTTTATCACCTCGATATTTCTGATCCAAGCGATTTAGCAACCCAAACCAATGCAAGCTGATTCTGACTTATTAAAACCAACACACATCCAGAATCCCCTCCCTGGAGAAGTCTGACAGCAGTGAAACCATGAGGACAGTACTGTATTGAAGAGATGAGTTGCTTAACAAAGAGCTTTTCTCTATATCTGTCCTGGATTCAGCTTACGGATTGCAAATTCTGAGGTTTTTTCACCCTTCTGCAACAATCTGTTCCCAAGCTGTCCCCAGATTTTGGTGAATTTCCCAGGCTAATTCTTTGGCACTGAGAGAACAGAGAGAGGCTGATTACTTTAGTTTGAACCCCAGAAATCCATTCAAACCCAGTCAAATGGCACCTCACACCGAGTCTGGGGGGCTATATTATGCGAGGAATTGGAAATAATTGAAAATATTTTTAAAGTATTTCTATATTTTTATTCTATTATATGTTGAGTGAGGTTTTTTTATTTATTATAGCCAAGTTGAAAATCTCATAATTTTCACCTTTAATTTCTTTCTTCATTTTCAGGCAGAACATGCAAAACAACAAAATAAATATTATTTGTTTCAGTACTATCGCATGAGAAGCTCCCATGCATCTTGCATGTATTGTATGATTGCTACTGCCAACTAATAGGACTTGAATTTCCAATGTGAAAATGTATTCATAAGAAAGCATGTTTATATGTCCTGCAGATAAATGCTAATCCAGCATTTTTTCAGTCTTGAAATAAAGCATCCATGGTTTGAGTGACTTGAAAAGAGCAAGTTGGATTTATCAACCACATTTGTCTTTGTAAGTGACTGTATTTCGCATGGTAAGGAATATTACTATTTCTAGCGGTTTCACTCTACTTCTTAAATACACATTTTCGCATCTAAATACATGCCATCTGGTGGCTGTGATTTGGACCTATGAGCAGCCCCTCACTCACAATTTATAATAAAGATATTTAAACATGCAACATTTATGCAGTATTAGTTATAGGGGATCTATATAGCTAAGAAGCGGTTGGATGTAATTAGGGTTTTTTACACTGTATAGATATTCTATCAATAAGTTCTTAGTTTGTACAGTTTTGAACAGCATTGGCCACTAATGTAAACACATGGACAGTAAACTGCGCAAAGAGCATGAATATCACAAATATAATAAATAAATAATTATAAAAATAAATAAATGGAGATCAAAAATAAATTAGAAATTATCAGGTATTACGTGATGTTACATGAGGTTTTCCACAAAACGTGTCTTTGAGGAACAATTTGCATTGCTCTTTGTTCTTTGTCCAAGCCTGCTGAAAAGTGTTGTATTTTATTATTTTATATATTATATTTCAATTAATCCGGTGAAGTTACTTTGAATGTGTGCCAAATACTATTTTATAAGAAAGATGTACCAGCTCAATCACTGACAGTGAAGGAGAAACCACAACTTGACTCAGCAGAGCAGAGGACTTAATTTTTGTTATTAATGTCAGGACTGAAACACAAAGTGGTCACTGGTAATCAACTCAGAGGCATATTCACATGGGAAGTTTACTACTTTACTGCCAGAAAAGGTTGGAATAATTTTTTTTTATATCTAAGGAGAAGTTACACAGAAATGCCAACTATTTTCAGATATTTATGAGTTCAAGAGCAGTGACATTAATCTTATATAAAGAGAATCTCGCTATGCATCCAAACCTCATTACAGTATATGAATCCTAAATCTACTCTGGCACACAATTTACTCTAAATTCTTACTATTTTTTTTATCATAAATTACAGTTCTGGTCCACTGTGCAAATATTACCAAGCTGTAAGACAGCTGTGCCCCATTAAAATGTGTTATGGTTGCTGATTTCTTACAGCACATGGTCATCAGGCCAAATCTACAGCCAGTAATTAGGAAGATGAAATGTTTAATTGTGCTTTAATTTTGATAAAATTTATCTGTCTCATATCCTGTAATCAGAAATTTCACTCGCAAATCAATGTCAGCATATATAAACAGGGGGAGATACTATATCACACCCTCTGCCTCAAGAGAAATATTCTGAATGTCATTTCATCGCCAGAAAATAGCTTTAATTTTAGACAGAACCAGACTACACAATATTTTACCCGCATTTTATGTTTCATGACACATGGCATTTTATGTGCTATGGCAAGAACTTGCTTCTGCTTACACTCTATAATAGTAAGCATTTTGACTCACAAATGTAATACCCCCACTTAATATCCCCACTGAGCTGAAGTCAATAATAAGACACTGACTTGCCATAAATTCAGCCCAACATGAAAAAAAAAAATACACACACACTCAAACAGGCCCACTACACACTCAGACACATACGTGAGTGTGTGTGTGCGCGCGCATGTGTGCGTGTGTGTCACACACGTTTACATATATGTCTTTTCACGATACTGGGTAACAAAAGTGTGACTCAAACACGGAAATTTCAAAATCATTCAAGTAACAAAAAACCAACTTTATTTGATTCTTAACTGGTATAACACTGGCATATGACAGCAAGAAGATAGTCTGTCCTCAGCAAGTATGAGGAAATGGCATCAGAATACAGCGTGTGCATAAAGTAGCAGTCATCACCTTTGTGTCCACTTGAGCCATGTATATTCATAACTGGCAATATTTCTGATATATTGTCTCGGATGCATAACGGCCAACTAAAAACAAACATATGCTGCACAATAAAATCCTGGTAAGTGTCATCTTGTCAATGGACATGGACATTGAGAGAGTGGACATTGCGTGCCCGTTACCCTTCCCCATAAAATAGTACTGATATGACTTTTAAAAATCTTTTCTTCAATTGCCAATGGATGATTAGTATGATTGGAAAACGTGTCAATGAAGGAAAATGATTGACAACTAGCGAGGACAAAGAGCTGTTAAAAAGGGATTTGTCTGTGCCCCACAAATTCCAGTTCTGGCGCCAGATCTAGACCAGGGCTGCCGAACCTTGTTCCTGGAGGGCTACCATCCTGAAGGTTATCACTCCAACAAGTTCCCAGTTAGAGATCTCGTGGAGCTGCTAATGAGCTGAATCAGGTGTGTTGAATTAGAGTTGGAGTAGAAACCTACAGGATGGTAGCTCTCCAGGAAAAGGGTTGGGCAGCCTTAGTTGGATGAAGACAGGTTTTACAATAAATTACTACATGATCCTGTCAAAGTATTCCAGAGGAAAATTCTTTTATATTTACAAAACTGGTAAAAAAAAAGAAGTTCATTTCAAAGCCAAAATTCTACCTATAATACTGTCGTTTTATTAGTTTTATCGGCTACATTATGTTTATATTACCGTTTTATACATAATACAAAGGGTACCCAGACAGCAAAAAGCATTAATTCAATGTTGCATTTTGGTCAGATTGGTTATTTTTGGTGGAGGGTGAAAAATCTATGTTGACTCAATTTTTCAATGTTGAAATAACGTACAATGCTTTGACATCGTTTCAATGGTGCTGATGGGTGCTGATGGGGGGGTGTGCTTCTCTAAGGTGCTTCCTCCACCTAGGTCAGGCAGGAAACCTTAAAGGAGGACAAACATAGCTGGGAAAGGTGGGTAATATTATTTCAATATATCATGAAAAAAGCTCCTGCAAGTTTTTTTTCTTTATTTTGCGACTTCTTTAATTTTTATGAGCGATTTTGCAAAACAAGTGGACGAAAGTTCACGACAGCAGACGAAAATTCACCCTCGATCCACTCAGGGCGCCCCGAATCGTGACATCAGTGTGGCTGTCAGCGCCATGAATGTCCATTGTCCTCCAGTCTTTCATTGTGATTGTTGAATGACTGAGATATTACCGCTTCCTCTATGGGGCAGACCGACGAACTTGATTATTCTCCATCCAACACAACTTTAATTAAGAGGTGAACTTACATCAGAGGCCATTTGAAATACTTCCGGAAAGTAAATTGCAATTTGAAGTCTGCTAATTACCAGCGAGGCTGGACAGCTGCCGTCAACTTGGCATAATTAGCTCACCTTACATCAATTGCCGTGTACTTTGCCTAACTTGTAATCAAGCCATTTATTCAGCCGGAATTCTATCTCTCATCTGAAAACTTTAACGTATTATTAAAAAAGATTTCTTAAAAATAAAAGCATGTTAAGATGAACCTGGTTTTCAAGCGTCTAAAAATAAAAGAAGTAGAAAACATTGTGTGAAGCGCATCAAACGTGAATGAGAGAGAGAAATTATTTTCACATTGCAAGCAATGGACAAATGCACCAAAGACTGGGCCAGCACGTTCAGGCAAATCTGTGCTGTAAATTTAAAACATTTTTTATTTAATAATTATACAAGATTCGCACACAACGGCCAAATGTAATAATCAAGCAAACACATTCAGGCAAATTGTGTTCTGAACTAAGCGAAGTCTTCAAAATCATCCCCCTCTACTCGACAATTGCCTTCACCCCCCACCCATTTACTTTGCTCAATTTGCAATCAAACAGTTGATTCGCTCAATTAACAATTTTAAATTGGTTGGTGGTCTAATTTATTTGGATATCCATGTATTCAGATATTTTGACATCGCATGCATCATGCTCATGAATGCATGCGGCAGCCACAGTGATGTTATGATCTCGCAACTTCTCATGCCAGACGTGGCGTTAATGGCGGTCTCCTGGAAACAATTAATGGTAATTTAAAAGAACAGGGGGTATGTATGGACAAATAATCGACCGTAGATATTATGTTGGAGTTAATTACTATAAGATTAAGTCAAAACATGTAGTCCTGTATAGTCCTCCTTTAAAAGATCAAAAGAAACATGTACTAAAATGTACAAAAGAAGTACAAGTGTGATTTCTTTTTAATGTTTAATAAATAACTAAATAAACAATAGTCTGTTTCATTGTTTTTTGTTAATAGCGCATGCAGTAAAGCAGCTGTTCTCAACCTTGGTTTCTTTAAAAAAATGGAAATAGCCATTCTCTTTCAGGGACGGCGCTACACTGGGGCTAGGGGGGTGCTATAGCCCCGTCACAAATCTACATAGCCCCAGTTTAGCCCCCTCAAGCATTTTTTTTTAAATTAATTAATGAATTAATTAATTTATTTATTTGAATAAAGGAATATGTGAAAGGTAATTACTCGCCATTCTGTCCCAGTCTGATTGCTGGCTGCGTGCTCGTGTTGCGCGGTTTGTGTGTGCGTCTGGGTAGGGGCGAGAGGGCCATTTGTCGGCGCTTGTACGGTATGTAAGGCTGCAAAATCATTTTCTGGAAGTCGGTTGGCTGTGGTACCATTGTACGTGCCATCAGCCAATCACAGCTTGATGAGAATGGCAATGTATTCGCATGCGGCAAATTTGTAAATACTCGTCAATAAGGATGCAAGCGCACAATACGCGAAATTAGGAGTCAACTAGCTGGTCTGCTGCAAAATTAGCCCTTGGCTTCGATGACTAATAGACCCATTTACAGCCCACGTCATCAAAAAGATGCGTGCGCATCTTGGCAATGGAAGTAGCGGTCTCTTCAATTCAGTCTGACGAGTTATGAATCTGCGAACATTGAATTATATATTTTGCGTGTACGGCTGTCAGAATTGATATTTCATTCGTGGACTCAAGTTTTACAGGATTCTTAGAGGATCACATCCGTATAACGCCCACTGGTCACAAGCGAAGCATCAAGTCAAACTCCGAACATTGCCTTGATGCCTTTAAATGCCCATTGAAAGCGTCAGCCGCATGAACATTGACAGCTGTCAACAAGACTAAGAAGCCATGGGTGTCACTCTCAAAATATTCAACAAGATAACGCAGAATTTTGAGGTATATAGGTTTCGACACCTGCATGTGATGTTTCCGTGTGTGCCACGGAATAGCTTACCTAATAGGCAAATGCGTTTCTATTGAGTTGACCCTCAGGAAATTGAAATTAATGTCACCAATTTTTTGACGTGCATCTCACAGTTACAGACATTAAATGACATATGTGAGAATAATGATAAACCGAAGCAGATTTCATGTTTGCATGACAACTACGCAGTCAAACTCGCTAGCTAGCAAGCCAGCAATACAAAATAATACTTAGCCTGCCATGCAGGTACAATTAGCTGTCAGGACGTAGTTTCTTGTTCATTTTTTTATATATTATAACCCATGCGTCATACATGGCGATTTTATGCCCTTGTGTTTCACTAGGAAGGACTTTCAAGACACAAAACTCCAAGTCTGCCGTGGTATTTAACATTCTGCTTATGTCCGCAGATAACATAATCATAAGCATCCAGTGACTTTTATGCTCGTAGTTTCTCCCTATTGTACACAGTAGGTTTTTCGATCAAATGGGTAGATATATAAATATATATATATATATATACCATGGTCTGGGTGAAAACTTTTCTCTGATTGGCTGGCAGGTATGCATTAAAACCGAGGAACCGCACAGGTAGTTCGGCTACGGTCGAAGCCAACTTGTAACCCTAGCAACGTTAAACGTGGTATTCGGCTGAGTACAACGGAAACCTAGCTGGTAATTTATCTCCAGTAAATTTAGCGGCATCATACAAGTTACGTCCAGCGGGGTGGTTAACTATAGGTACTCAAGCGATAATGACCGGAAATATTATAGCAGCGAAGTAATCAGGCTTTATTCATTAAACGATTGTAATTGAGTACGGAAACAAAGGAAGCTAATGTGTCCACTTCATGTGTCAGCAACTGCTGACAGTTCGCTAGCTACGTGCGATGCCAGCAGACTGATTTCAGCTCGCTGACTGCGGAAACCGTCATAAGTTCATTGTAATTGTGGGTAGCAAGTTAGCTACAGTCTGCATAATCGCACATAATGTTGCGTTATGCATAATCTCCATTTCAGCTGGAATCCGTTATCAAAGTAGCTGGTAAACGGATGTGAGCTTGTGCAAAAAAAAAAAACCTTTCTCCATGAATGTAAGATGAACTAAGATAGCCGGTTCAATTTAACTTGGCCTATAGTAGGCTTGGGTATGGGTATGAGAAGGCGCGGCGCCTCGTTAATGATTACCAGCTCAGTTTTTTTTAGTGCAAAACTTTCAACGAAATTTCTGAAAGCTGAGATTTGATATTGCTAGCAAATGACCATGGCATAAGCGGGATAATCAACTCGAAGGTGAGCATTCCACGGTTTTAATGCACGACGCGGAGGCAAATAACCACCCGATGCCTCCGCGAAATGCACACCTTCTCGCTAATTATCCCTTACATATATATTGTAATGTGAATATAGGCCACTAGATGGCAGTATTTACCTTTTTTTTGTTAAGCCCAGACTGGAGCTAGGTTTGGACATGTTCTGGGCATGTCTGAAACAAGTCCCAGAGAAAAGAAAAAAAAAAGTCTAAAAGGTGGGAGGGGTTTGCAAAAGTAGTAAAGTAGTAGGAGAAATTGCAAGGAGAAGGATACATGTGACCAGAACTGTCAATCTGTTTAAGACCTGTGAAGCTTGAAGTGGATTTTTGCCTGTGTTGTGTTAGAGCATTTTCCTCACCCAGGACATCACCAAGGAACACAACCAAAAGGGACTGTAAATATTTCTGTTTTTCTTGTTAATCAATCTTGGTCATTAGATTAGTCTGTAGATTAGTTAGTTGTTAGTTGTCTTTGTTAATTATATGTGTTTAAGTCTTAAAATTGTGTCTGTCATTCCTTGCTGTTGTGGATGTTGTAAATGTAATAACAAATTGGGGGCTCAAGTCCGGGAAAGAACATTGTGTGAGTCATTTATTGAAAATCTAACATTTCAAATTGTAAAATTGTTTTTTTGGATTTTCCTATATATATATATGAAGATCAACAGCAATGTATGATTTCTTGGCAACACCAACCGGAGGGGTTTTGAAGTCTTTTAAAAAGACAGAACTGTTGGAAATATGCAGACATTTGGAGCTAACAGAGGTTAAACCAGCCATGCGAAAAGCAAGACTGGCTAGAGAGATAGTCGAATATTACATTGATGAAAATGTGTTTGCACCAGGAGATCTGGAACAATTTCCTGTGGAAAATCCAAATATAGATATGGAACTTAAATTAAAAATGCTAGAGATTGAAAGGGAGGAAAAAGAAAAACAAAGGCAGTTTGAGTTAGAAAAACTAGCGAGAGAAGAGAAAAAATAAAGGGAGGAAAAAGAAAAAGAGAATTTGAGTTAGAAAAATTAGTAAGACAGAGAGATTTTGAATTAGAGAAATTCGATAGAGAAGAAAGACTCCAAATGGAGCTACTAAAAATTAAAATTGAATCTGAAAATAAATTTTGTGCCAGTCAGGAGGTAAAACTGGTGCCTCCATTTTCGGAAAAGGACGTAGACAACTATTTCCAGTGTTTTGAAAAGGTAGCAAAGAGTTGCCAGTGGCTAAAGGAACACTGGCCTCTGATGTTGCAAACTGTCCTTAAGGGTAAAGCTCAACAAGCCTATTCGGCTTTGTCTGCAGATGATTCCTCTGATTATGAGGTTGTCAAAAAGGTTATTTTTAGAGCTTATGAGTTGGTTCCAGAGGCTTACCGACAGAAATTCAGAGGTCTGAAGAAATCTGAAAATCAGACTTATGTGGAATTTGCTAATGAGAAGAAGGTTTGCTTTGAGCGCTGGTGTACTTCTATGGAGGTCAAGGATGATTTCAACTCACTAAAAGAGATGGTGTTAGTTGAAGAATTTAAGAACTGTGTTAAGGATGATATTAAGACCTACCTTAATGAGAAGCAAGCACTGAATTTGCAATTAGCTGCCAAATTTGCAGATGAATATGTTCTCACACATAAGTCCAAATTTCAGTCTAGCAGTAACAATAGATGGTTCCATTTTCAGAAAAAAGGTTACGGTGATACCCAAGATTCCTCACCCAAAGACAAATCTGGTGATGGTGCTCAGAAATCCAGTAACAGGTCTGATCAAAGTGTGAAAGCTGACAGTGACAGAAGTGGTCTAGTTTGCAGTTATTGCAAGAAATCTGGTCATGTTACAACTAACTGTTGGTTCTTAAAAGCTAAGAAAGAAAAAGAAAAGGATACCAAACCAAATGCCTTTGTGAAAACAAGGTTAGAAACCCCTGTAGTAGATGATCAATCTGCTAAATTGCCAGCTTCTTGTGGAGCTAAGAAGCCTGATACTGCTGACTTTGTGAGGGAGGAATTTCTTCCATTTGTGTCAGAGGGATTTGTGGCTCTGAATGAGCATTCTCCTCCTGTCCCCATATATATCCTAAGGGATACTGGAGCTTCTCAGTCACTTTTGTTGATGGACTCCAACTCCAAGGGAGTTACGTGATGAGACCGCTTCAGGGGATTTCATATTTGTACAAGGTATTGAAGGGAGGACTGTATCTGTACCCCTGCGCTCTGTATTCTTGAAGTCAGATTTAGTTACAGGACAGGTAAAGGTGGGACTTATGTCAAGTCTACCTATAAAGGGTGTTTCTCTGTTGCTAGGCAATGACCTGGCTGGGGGCAATGTAGTTCCCCCTGTTCATCTTACTTCACAACCGAGCACTGAAGATGGCGATGAAGACCCATCTTTGTATCCTTCCTGTGCAGTGACTCGTGCTATGGCCAAGATGGCTCAAGAAGAAGATAATGTGGTGCCGTCCAGCACATTGAATAGTCATGACTCAGGTGGTTCGCCTCATGACTCTGTTCAGCCTTCGATGATTTCTCCGTTTGAGGACTTATCACTTTTATCAGTTTTTTGTTCAGCCAGCCAGATGGGTCTGGTGATTCTGATGTGTCTGGAGACTTATCTCTGTCCAGAAAGCGGTTGATTGAGGAGAAAACTAATGATTCTGAAATTTGTGTACTAAAGAGTAGAGCCCTTCCTGATAAAGAAATAGACGCAGTTCCAGTTGGGTATTATCTCAAGGATGGTGTGTTGATGCGGAAGTGGCGCCCTCCTGATATCCCTGCCAATGCAGATTGGGCAGTGGTCAGGCAAATTGTTGTTCCGAAGGTCTACAGGAATGAGATCTTCACAATGGCTCATAGTTTACCATTAGGAGATCATCTTGGTGTTGACAAGACTGTTGATAAGATCATGGAACACTTCTTTTGGCCTGGGCTTCGGAAAGATGTTTCCAACTTTTGCAAAACCTGTCACACTTGTCAGGTAGTTGGAAAACACCAGTTAGACCCACCTGTAGCTCCATTGCAGCCTATCCCAGCATTTGGGGAGCCGTTCTCTAAGGTCATTGTTGATTGTGTTGGTTCATTACCCAAGACTAGAACTGGAAATCAGTTCTTGTTGACAATCATGTGTGCATCTACCAGATTCCCTGAAGCCATACCTCTATGTAACATCAAGGCAACTGCAATCTCAAAGGCTTTGATAAAGTTCATCACGTTGTTTGGCCTTCCCAGGGAAATCCAGTCAGACTAAGGCAGCAATTTCACTTCCGGATTGTTTCAGCAGGTTGTGTATGAACTAGGTGCAAAGCAGATTCTTTCTAGTGCCTGTCATCCAGAAAGTCAGGGTGCCTTAGAGCAGTTTCATTCCACTCTCAAGACAATGATGAGGACTTATTGTTATGACCATGAGAAAGACTGGGATGAAGATGTTCATTTGCTGTTGTTTGCAGCTAGAGAAGCAGTGCAGGAGTCTACTGGATTCAGCCCGTTTGAGCTATTGTTTGGCCACGAAGTGAGAGGACCTTTGCTATTGTTGAGTGAACAATGGCAAGAGAAAGAACCGCATATCAGTCTGTTAGACTATGTTAGCAAGTTCAAAGAAAGACTGCGTGCCAAAGAGAACTTGAAATCAAGTCAGGGAAAAATGAAAACTTGGTAAGATCATAAGGCTAGAAGCCGCGAGTTTAAACCAGGAGACAAGGTTCTTGTGTTGTTTCCCTTGCAGTCCAATCCATTGCAGGCTAGATTTCATGGTCCTTATGAAATTCTGCCAAAATTCAATGATCTCAATTACATTGTGAAGACTCCAGATAGGAGAAAACCAAATCAATTGTGTCACATTAACATGCTGAAGCCTTATCATGACAGAAATGCTAGGGTTGCAGCTGTCACTTCAGATTCTCCTATGGTCGAATCGTGTGAAGATGAGGGGGAGTTTCAAGATGAAGTTCTTCCATGTAAATTGTCAAATTCTGAAGTGTTGCAAAATCTTGATGAAAACTCCAGCACTTAGAACCCTCACAGAGAGATCAGTTTGAGAGGTTGATCAAGAAATATGAGGATCTGTTTCCTGATGTTCCAAAAAGAGTTTCTATAGCCTCTCATGATGTAGTTGTTGGTGATGCCAAACCAATAAAACAGCATCCGTACCGGATGAATCCAGAAAAGAGAAAGATTGCTGAGAAAGTGGTTGAGTACATGTTAGAACATGATATTATCAGACCCTCCAACTCAGATTGGAGTTCACCCTGTGTGCTAGTTCCAAAATCTGATGGAAGTACTAGATTCTGTACAGATTATCGCAAAGTCAATGCTGTAACTAGAACTGATGTGTTTCCAATACCTAGGATTGATGATTGTATTGATAGAGTAGGGCAAGCAAAGTTTCTGACCAAGATTGATTTATTGAAGGGTTATTGGTGTGTGCCTTTAACTGAGAAGGCCAAGAGCATCTCTGCTTTTGCCGCACCATCTGGGTTGTACCAGTATGAAGTCCTACCCTTTGGGATGAAAAATGCCCCAGCCACATTCCAAAGGATGATACAGTCTACAATCGCCAGA
Source organism: Gymnothorax reevesii (assembly GCA_029721435.1). Classification (NCBI taxonomy): domain Eukaryota; kingdom Metazoa; phylum Chordata; class Actinopteri; order Anguilliformes; family Muraenidae; genus Gymnothorax; species Gymnothorax reevesii. Next base: position 79,053,155 of record CM056575.1, read on the forward strand.
TTGCCACACACGGGTGCATACATCGATGACCTGATCACATGGATAGACTCCTGGGAAGAACATCTAAAAGATGTAGAGACGTTGTTCCAGTGCTTGACCCAGGCTAACCTGAATGTTAACCTGAACAAGAGTGACTTTGGTTGTGCTACTGTCACCTATCTTGGCTACGTATAGGTCATGGTAAGGTGGCACCCATAAATGCTAAAGTCCAAGCCATCATGGACTTTCCCGTTCCTGACAACAAAAAAGCTTTGCGCCGCTTCCTTGGAATGATCGGGTACTACCGCAAGTTCTGCAAGAAATTTGCTGAGATTGCTCTCAGTCTAACTAACCAACTGAAAAAAGGCGTAAAGTTCACTTGGGATGATGTATGCCAGAGAGCCTTCGAACGCCTGAAGTCTCTGCTGTGTCACTTCCCCGTGCTCAAATCTCCTGACTTCAACAAACCGTTCTCCATCGCGGTTGATGCTCGCGACCAAGCTTGTGGATCTGTGCTCCTACAGAGAAGTGACTCTGATAACATTGAGCATCCCGTGGCATACTTCTCCAGGAAGTTCAATCGCCACCAAAGGAACTATTCCACAATGGAGAAGGAGCTGTTGGCTCTGGTTCTTTCTTTACAACACTTTGAGGTTTATGTTTGTACAGGGCAAATGCCAATGGTTGTGTACACAGACCACAATCCGTTAATGTTTTTGAGTAAGATGAAAAACAAGAATCGGAGATTGTTGAATTGGAGTTTGATTTTACAGGAGTTTGACTTGGAAATTAAGCATGTGAAGGGTACAGACAATGTAATTGCTGACTGCTTATCCCGCATTTGAATATGTATATATATGTCACGTGTTTATTTGAATATTGTATGATGTGTATATATAGACAAGTATCCACTTAACCATTTTGTATTGAAAAGAAAAATTTTGCCTTCATGAGTCAATTTTTCCCTTTTGGAATGGAGGTGTAATGTGAATATAGGCCACTAGATGGCAGTATTTACCTTTTTTTTTTCCGGCCCAGATTGGAGCCAGGTTTAGGCATGTCCTGGGCATGTCTGGGGAAAGTCCCAGAAAAAAAAAAAGAGGTCTAAATGTGGGTGGGGTCTGCAAAAGAGTATATAAGGAGTAGAATTGAGACAGTCTTGGTCATTAGTTGTAGATATTAGATTATTCATTATTCTTAGTTGTTTTCTTTGTTAATTAAATGTGTATAAGTTTTAAAAACTGTGTCTGTCATTCCTTGCTGTTAGTGTTGTAAATGTAATAACAAATTGAGGCCATAACATTACAGTGACGGATTTTTCATGAAACCCGTCTTCCTCTATGGGAGATATAACCGCACAATATTGCCATATATATTAGGACTGCCAAAATATATATGAATTCAAGGAGAAATTACTTGTGAAAAAATTTGCAAAAAATTAAACATACCTCTAAGTTCATTATGTTGAGACATCTTGCAAGAACAAAGCTTCAGAGACTTTAAAAACTGGGTTGGCGAGTGAAATAGCAAGTGTAATGAGTGAACTCACTTAAAGATTCGAGAAGTGAAAGACAAAGTGACTACATGTCAGTGATTCCGCTTTATATGTCCAAATGAGTGAAAAACACCTATTACAGAATATACAAGTAAAATATATACCCCTCCTTGAATCGCCACCTTATCGTGGTGGAGGGGTTTGAGCACCTGGATGATCCTTGGAGCTATGTTGTCTGGGGCTTATTTGCCCCTGGTAGGGTCTCCCAGGGCAAACAGGTCCTAGGTGACAGGTCAGACTAAGAGCGGTTCAAAACCCCTGATGAATGTAAATAGAACGAGGACGTTTACGTCGCCCGGATTGGCGTCACAGGGACCCCACCCTGGAGCCAGGCCTGGGGTTGGGGTTGGTAGGCGAGCGCCTGGTGGTCGGGCCTCTGCTCACGGGACCCGCCCGGGCATAGCCCGAACGAGCGACATGGGCCCGCTTTCCCGTAGGCCCATCCCCCGCGGGAGGGTTCAGAAGGGGCTGATGCCTTGTGTTTTGGGTGGCAGTCGTGGGTGGGGGCCCCGGCGGCCCAATCCTCGGACTCTGAATCTGGTTCTGGGGGCATGGAATGTCACCTCACTGGGGGGGAAGGAGCCTGAGCTTGTGCGGGAGGCCGAGCGATACCGGCTAGAGATAGTCGGGCTCACCTCCACGCACAGTCTGGGCTCTGGAACCCAACTCCTTGAGAGAGGCTGGACTCTCTTCTACTCTGGAGTTGCCCGCGGTGAGAGGCGGCGGGCTGGTGTGGGTTTGCTTATAGCCCCCCAGCTTAGCCGTCAGGTGTTGGAGTTTTCCCCGGTGAACGAGAGGGTCGCTGCCCTGCGCCTTCGGGTCGGGGACAGGTGCCTCACTGTCATTTCGGCTTATGGGCCGAATGGCAGTGCTGAGTACCCGACCTTCTTGGAGTCCGTAGGAAGGGTACTGGAAAGTGCTCCGACTGGGGACTCCATCGTTCTACTGGGGGACTTCAACGCCCACGTGGGTAGCGACAGTGTTACCTGGAGGGGCGTGATTGGGAGGAATGGCCTCCCCGATCTGAACCCGAGTGGTGCTCTGTTATTGGACTTCTGTGCTAGTCACGGTTTGTCCATAACGAACACCATGTTCAAGCATAAGGGTGTCCATCAGTGCACGTGGCACGAGGACACCCGAGGTCGGAGGTCAATGATCGACTTTGTGGTCGTGTCATCTGACCTCCGGCCGTATGTCTTGGAAACTCGGGTGAAGAGAGGGGCTGAGCTGTCCACTGATGACCACCTGGTGGTGAGTTGGATTCGCTGGCGGAGGAGGAAGCTGGACAGACTTGGCAGGCCCAAGCGTGTTGTGAGGGTTTGTTGGGAACGTCTAGCGGAATCCTCTGTCAGAGGGGTTTTCAACTCTCACCTCCAGGAGAGCTTTTACCAGATCCCAAGGGAGGCTGGAGACATTGAGTCTGAATGGACCATGTTCTCCACCTCCATTGTTGACGCGGCTGTTCGGAGCTGTGGCCGTAAGGTTTCCGGTGCCTGTCGTGGCGGCAATCCCCGAACCCGGTGGTGGACACCGGAAGTAAGGGATGCCGTCAAGCTGAAGAAGGAGTCTTACCGAGCTTGGCTAGCTTGCGGGATGCCTGAGGCAGCTGACCGGTACCGGCAGGCTAAGCGTGCTGCGGCCCGGGCGGTGGCGAAAGCAAAAACTTTGGTATGGGAAAAGTTCGGGGAGGCCATGGAGGAGGACTATCGGTCGGCCCCGAAGAAATTCTGGTAAACCGTTCGGCGCCTCAGGAGGGGAAAGCAGTACCCTGCCAACACTGTTTACAGTGGAGGTGGGGAACTGTTGACTTTGACTGGGGATATAGTCGGCTGGTGGAAGGAATACTTCGAGGACCTCCTCAATCCCGCTGTTACGCCTTCCGTAGAGGAAGCAGAGGCTGGGGACTCAGAGGCTGACTCATCCATCACTCGGGCTGAAGTCACTGAGGTAGTTCGGCAGCTCCTCGGTGGCAAGGCACCGGGGGTGGATGAGATCCGCCCTGAGTACCTCAAGTCTCTGGATGTAGTAGGGCTGTCTTGGTTGACACGCCTCTGCAGCATCACGTGGCAGTCGGGGACAGTGCCTCTGGATTGGCAGACCGGGGTGGTGGTTCCTCTATTTAAAAAGGGGGATCGGAGGGTGTGCTCCAACTATAGGGGGATCACACTTCTCAGCCTCCCGGGTAAAGTCTATTCCAGGGTGCTGGAGAGGAGAATCCGGCCGATAGTCGAACCTCGGATTCAGGAGGAACAATGCGGTTTTCGTCCTGGTCGTGGAACACTGGACCAGCTCAATACCCTCCGCAGGGTGCTTGCGGGTGCATGGGAGTTTGCCCAACCTGTTCACGTGTGTTTTGTGGACTTGGAGAAGGCATTCGACCGTGTCCCTCGTGGCATTCTGTGGGAGGTGCTTCGGGAGTATGGAGTCCGGGGCCCTCTACTAAGGGCCGTGCGACCTCTGTATGACTGGAGCAGGAGCTTGGTCCGCATTGCCGGCAGTAAGTCAGACCTGTTCCCGGTGCATGTTGGACTCCGGCAGGGCTGCCCTTTGTCACCGGTTCTGTTCATTATTTTTATGGACAGAATTTCTAGGCGCAGCCAGGGGGCGGAGGGAGTCCGGTTTGGGGACCACAGGATCTCATCTCTGCTTTTTGCGGATGATGTTGTCCTGTTGGCTCCTTCGAATCAGGACCTTCAGCATGCACTGGGGCGGTTTGCAGCCAAGTGTGAAGCGGCTGGGATGAGAATCAGCACCTCCAAGTCTGAGGCTATGGTTCTCGACCGGAAAAAGGTGATATGTTCCCTCTGGGTTGGAGGAGAGTTCTTGCCTCAAGTGGAGGAGTTCAAGTATCTTGGGGTCTTATTCACGAGTGAGGGAAGGATGGAGCGTGAGATTGACAGACGGATCGGTGCAGCGGCAGCAGTTATGCGGTCGTTGTACCGATCTGTCGTGGTGAAGAAGGAGCTGAGCCGAAAGGCAAAGCTCTCGATTTACCAGTCAATCTACGTTCCTACCCTCACCTATGGCCATGAACTCTGGGTCATGACCGAAAGAACGAGATCTCGGGTACAAGCGGCTGAAATGGGTTTCCTCCGCAGGGTGGCAGGCCGCTCCCTTAGAGATAGGGTGAGGAGCTCTGTCACCCGGGAGGAGCTCAGAGTAGAGCCGCTGCTCCTCCACGTCGAGAGGGGCCAGCTGAGGTGGCTCGGGCATCTTTATCGGATGCCCCCTGGACGCCTTCCTGGGAAGGTGTTCCGGGCATGCCCCACCGGGAGGAGGCCTCGGGGAAGACCCAGGACACGCTGGAGGGACTATGTCTCTCGGCTGGCCTGGGAACGCCTCGGGATACCCCCGGAAGAACTGGAGGAAGTGTCCGGGGAGAGGGAAGTCTGGGCATCCTTACTTACACTGCTGCCCCCGCGACCCAGCCCCGAATAAGCGGTTGAAAATGGATGGATGGATAGAATATATACCCATTTCCTTGACACAAAATATCATAACATGGAATCCCCAAGTAGCCTGTTGGAAAAGTATTGGTTAGACATTTAATAACAATGTGCTCTTGATAGTACTTTTTTGATGTCAGAAATGCAAATGTAAGAGAGCTGTCTCGAAGAGAAACAGTAAATTTAAGCTTGCTATACACCCATTTATATTAATATTTAGGATTGTTCTTGCCGTAATTGCACATTTCTGGGGTTCATAATTTGGGCTCTTTTTCCATTTGGCTGATTTCATCACTGGTGACAAGTGTATGCCAAGGTGACCCTGTAAGGCTACATAACATTAAAATACATGTAGCTATTGAGCTGCATGGTGTACTAACACAAGGTTAGACTCATGCAGACAGCAGACGGCGAGTCTTGCACCGGACTACATTTACTGATAATATGTAAACATGAGCTGCTCAGCCGACAGTGACGATCAGTCCCTAACCAGTTGCTACCATCTTTCTCACTTTATCCGCACAGCCTTGTAACTATTTAGATTTCAGTCTTTTCGCAGACAGTACTTTATCCCAAGAGCAATTGCTGTTACATTTAGCCTGTTAGTGGAGTTTGGGAAAAAACCAAATTACATGATTTAAATATGGCGATTATTTACAAAACTTTTCTTAAATAGCGTTGGCTAGCTAGCTAGCAAGATGGCCATATAATGTGAAGAGTAACTGAATAGGTGATCATATACGTTGCGGTGTAAGGTACATGAAATTGGCCATATAGTGGCATGCCTCGGCCAGAACTGTCTGCTTGTGGACGGCACACTAAACAGAAGCTGTTTATCAGCGTTGTCATAACTTCTCGTATAGCTCTGTGGATGGTGAATGGCAAGTTTGCAACCAGGTCAGAGTGGGGAATCTGGCAACAGTGTAATGCGCTCGGCTTGAATATAATCATTTACAATGAAAGCATCGTTGGAAAGCTTTCACCGCCGCGGACAGGAGTTAGTTCTGCAGGGCCTCTATGGTTTTACAGGAAGCCCTCCACTGGGAAGCTTTCCCCACTGTGGAGAGGAGTTAGTTCTGCAGGGCTTCTATGGTTTTACAGGAAGCGCTCCACTAACTTAATCAGCCTCACCTGTTGTAAGGAGGGGAGAGGACCACAAGTACTGCTGAACAGCCAAATATCAAAACAGAAAGACAGCACCACCTTTGGACACTGAAGGATATAACACACACCCGCACCAAAATGGTGACTAATAATATACATTTTCAAGAACATTTTAAGTTTACCTCGCACAAACACCCCATGGTCAGAGATGCATGCAGGCAGACATGCACACAAGAAACAAAATTAACCATAACAATACAGTTATAAATGCAAGCATGAGGGATATGGCAATGGTACCCTTGACACAGCGTCAGTAAGGACGTTGTCAGCACCACAAAAGTGCTTGACCTCCATGTTAAGAGGCTGTATGATCAGCTCTGTCGCATTAGATAGTGGTTGTCATACAGCTGAGGAACTTCAATGGACTGCAGTCACTAAACATGGCAGTTTTTTCAGATGCACCCAAATACACTTCAAAGTGTTGAACAACAAGTACAAGGGCTAACGTCTCTTTCTCAGCGGTGGAATGCCACTGTTGCTGATAGTTAAACCTTTTAGAAAAGTCGCAAACGGGGTGATGGACATTTTCAGAACCTTCTTGGAGCAGCACTGCATCAGCACTTTAATCACTTGAAACAACAACTAAAAAGAAAGCTTTCCTTTAGTCAGGTGCAGCTAACACTGGGGCGGAGGACAGCAACACCCTGACATTTTCAAATGTCTTCTTTTCTTCAGACCACTGAAAAGGTACTTTTAGGCTAAGCAAATCAGTCAAGGGGGCAACAATGATGGAAAAGTTCTTACGAAACCCACAATAATAATCTGCCATGCCTAAAAATCTTCGAAGCTCACAGCGATCAGTAGGGGCCGGGAATCCACAGGCAGCAGCAACTTTACCATCTTAGGGACGCACCTGTCCTCCTCCCACCGCTCTGCCTAAATAAGTGACCGTAGCTTTCCCAAATTTGCATTTTGCAAGGTTGACTGTCATGTTGACTATAGACAAATGAGAGCTGTTAACTATATTGTCTAGATATGCCTCGCATCCAGACATGCCAGATGTACCGAATTAACCAACCGCTGGAAGGTTGACAGGGCATTTTGCATTCTGAAGGCCAAGACAATAATTCAGAAAGTCATCAGGCGTGACGAAGGCTGAAATTTATTTTGCTCCACTAGTGAGCGGAATTTACCAATAACCTTTCAGCAAGTTGAATCTACTGAAAAAGACTGTAGATTCCACCTGATCAATGTAATGGTCCAACCTCGGCAAGGGAAAACAATCAGGTTTGGTGACTGCATTAACATGGAGATTATCAGTACAAAACCTAAAAGTACCATCTGGCTTTCTAAGTAAGATAAACGGGGAACTTCATGCACTCATACTGGTTTCACCTATATTATTCAATACCATGTACTTGACCTTTCTTCTAAAAGTGCGCGCTTCAATGGATTAAGGCCACAAGGGTGCTGTTTAATCGAGGTGATTTTACCGACATCAAAATCATGCTCTATGACATCAGTTTGCCTTGGAACAACACCAAAAAGATCTGGAAATTGGTGAACTATTTCCAAAATGTTGGCTTTCAGAGCATCTCTTAAGTGTGGGAGGTGATCAGGCAAACTGAGAGTTATTATGTCACTGTATGATGATAGCACAGGATGGGCTACACTCAGGCTCGCCACCCTCTTCCACTAAAACGATAACAGCACCAGTGCCTTGCAACTGGATTCTGAAGCATTTGATGTCATTCCTGGAGGCACACCAGAAGCAGAGGAAGGGACTTGTTCAAAACAGGGTTTCAGCATGTTGACATGACACAAATGCTTTTGCTGGCATTGGTTAGGGTTAGGGTTAGAGTCAGGGTTAGAGGTCAGGGGTAGTGATCACATAGTCACGATCAGAAACTTTGTACTCAACCTCATATGGACCACTGATGGGAGCCAGCAAAGCAGATCCTGGAATTGGAAGCAAAACAGGAACTTTATCGCCGACTGTAAAGTGATGATCCATGGTCTTACGGTCATACCACAGTTTCATTTTGACTTGCGTCGTCTCAAGATTCTCTCAAGCAAGTTCACAAGCCCTGTGCAAAAGAGAGCGAAAGTTTGAAATGTAGTTTAAGATGTTCACTGCAGCAATTATCTCCTAAAATGGCCAAAGGGCCTTGTGGTGTGTGTGCAAACACCAGATCAGCAGGATTAAAACCAAGTGACTCTTTCACTACCTCTTTACGGGCAAAGAAGAGCCAAGGAGCTGCACCTGCCCAATCTTTGCCCAACTCCAAGCAAAATGCACGCAACATGCTCGTCAGGTTATGTTGTTCTAACGCCCAGACTCTCGGCACTGGAAACATTATGCTGGATATAGAGCTGTGTTCAAGCTTCTTTGAAAGCACGAGACATAAAATTCGACCCACAGTCATTCTGAATTATCTTCGGCAGACCTAACAAAGAGAAGAATTTGAGGAGCTCTTTCATTACGGCCCTAGCAGTTGTTTTCCATAGAGTAATAGCCTCTGGGAAATGGGTAGCGACACACATAGTCAACAAGTACTGATGCCCAAATCTGGAATGTTCAAACGGACCTACAATGTCAACAATGACGTAATTGAACGGCTGACTGATAACTGGGACAGGGTACAGGGGGGCTGGAGGAATTGTCTAGTTGGGTTTACCAACAAGCTGACAGACGCGACAGGTTTTACGAAGTTGAATCACATCACGCTTGGTCCCTGGTCAATAAAAATATTTGGATTATGATCAAATGTTTTAGTGATTCCCAAATGACCAGCTGGACCGTCATGAGCTACAGTCAAATTTCATGCCGGTCCTCAGATGGCACAACCATCTGATGGACTGAATGGCACCGGATTAGGGCAGTATAAGGCCTCCATTTTCTCATCAGTATATCATCTTGAAAGTAAAAATACTGAGGCTCCATATCACTCTCGACATCAGTCAAAGCCAGAGAGTCAAGTCTCACATCTGCTTTTTAATCAGCAATTAACTTTGATCGCAATAAACACACAGACTAATTACTAGCTTTTGGTTTTTCATCAGGCACTGCAAGAGGAAGAGTCAGAAGACTTGGTACAGTCAAGATCTACATGAAAAGAATCAGATAGATCAACATTAAAAGATGAACCCTCTTTTTGTGTGGATATGGAGCTTTATCATGTCATACTGCGAGTAGCCGCACAAGTTGGGAAAACATAGGGGAACATCAGCGCACACTCATGCTCTGCTAGCTTACCAGCCACAGCAACAACTTGAAGAAGCACCTCAGAACCATGTTTGTTCCACACACCACCATCAGCTGGATCATTGCAAAGTGTAAATGCCAGTCAAGGAACAGGCAAAGATTAGCAGACTCTAACAGCAATGCGGCTAGTTATCACACTTTACATTAAAAAGATACTATGGAGAGGAAGGACAGTAGAGCCTCTCAAAACCATGAACTAACACACTAGTGCCAGTTTTAGTTTGAACAAAGGCAGAACCTTTTGGAAAATAAATTATTGTGTTTCGTCAGCGTCACGCAAAATACGGACTGGAACTGAATGACTATCACCAGGCAGAGACCCAAAACTCACTAATGAAAGGTTCATTATCACTTGCTTCAATGCTGGTCAATTTGAGATGAGGCAACGCAGGATGTGTAGCTGCTTTTGATTGACCCAGTGCCTTTCGTAGCTTGTTTCTCTGCCATTAAGTACCCAGGCTTTCTACAGAAATTCTGAATTAAAGTTTACACAAACATTAAGCAAAAAGAGAAAAATGAGCAAAGTATAATACAAAATAGCCCACAGATAATGAAAAGATACAGTTGGTAACCCATATACAGCTGCAACGATGATTAATCCATTGAGTGACCGCTTGATCATAAGTAGGATTTAATTAGGCATACTTGTATCTGGAACTCATTTTCACCATTTAGCTGGATACATATTGGAAATAGTGACGTTGGCTCCAGAATTTTCCCTTGCTGAGATTAAACGCATTCAAACATAAAGTACCGTAGTTAATTAACTACGGCCTATACTGTTTATGGCCCCAATTTGTTATTACATTTACAACCCAACAGCAACAGCAACAGCAAGGGATGACAGACACAGTTTTAAAAACTTAAACACATTTAATGAACAGACAACTAAACAACTAACTAACCTACTGACCAAGATTGAATACAACAAAAAACAGAAATATTTACAGTCCCTTTTTTGTGGGGTGGCTTGGTGATGTCCTGGGTGAGGAAAATGCTCTAACACAGGCAAAAATCCACAAAAGAAACTTCACTGGTCTTGAACAGAATGACAGGTCTGGTCACATGTATCCTTCTTCTTGCAATTTCTCCTACCACTTTACTGTCTCAATTCTCCCCTTTATTTACTCTTTTGCAGACCCCACCCACCTTTAGACTTTTTTTTTCTTTTCTCTGGGACTTGTTTCAGACATGCCCGAAACATGCCCAAACCTAGCTCCAGTCTGAGCTTAACATAAAAAAAGGTAAATACTGCCATCCAGTGGCCTATATTCACATTACAATACTATGTAGTTATATCTCTGAAACTAGTTCATTAAAAAACGCCCATTGACATTGACAACTTGTCTTTGGTCACCCTGTCTGTATTACGTTTATATCCCAACAGAGGATTTCATGAATAGGCAGTTGCTACGGGTTCAGCAGTTTTCCATTGCATTTCAATGTTGAGAGGTATAGCAGTCCCAATTTCAAACCCTGCCCTAAGATAACGCTGACCCTAACCATAAACCTTACCATAATCCCTAATCCTTATGCTAATCCCTTCAAATAGACAGCTGTACCCATAAAACTGCCGTATCTCTAGAGACTGTGTAATGAATAAGCGTACGGCTAACTTTCGTGAAATTTTCTGGACTTGAATATTAATTTCAATATGAATTCATCTTCTAAGCCTGCAACTGCAATCCTAGATGGCTTGCATTAGCCTTATTTAAAAAAAAAAAGGTCTTGCATTGCCTTAATCAGTAGCTTATGCTTCTGTTTAGTGCTGGGGTTATATCGGCTTTTAACGTGCATCTTGGGATTTCATTTTCATAGTCAAGATATGGTGTAACCATCCGTCTGCAGCGTGCGCCACCATTTAAACACAGCAGATCCGTGGTTGATGGAAGGATTTGAAGGGCATGTAATTAAGCCGATAACATTTATATGCACCATTTATCTAGGCTACAGCATGTGCCTCACCTACACTTTAGGCTATATTTTAGAAAATTTTATCTCGGGAAAATTCTGTAGGCCTTTATCTACAATTTGTAGGAAAGTGAGGTCCAGATACAACTAATTAAATTCATGGGACAGAGCAGTGTTATGGCCCCAATTTGCTATGACATTAATGACAGCAAAGGATGACAGACAAAAATTTTAAAACTAAAACACATTTAGTTAAACAAAGGCAACTAACATCAAACTACTCTACTCTACAGACCAAGATTGATTATACACAAAAACAGAAATATTTACAGTCCCTTTGGTGGGTTGCTTGGTGATGTCCTGGGTGAGGAAAATGCTCTAACACAGGCAAAAATCCACTAAAAGCTTCACAGGTCTTGAATAGAATGACAGGTCTGGTCACATGTATCCTTCTCCTTGCAATTTCTCCTACTACTTTACTGTCTCAATTTTACTCCTTATATACTCTTTTGCAGACCCCTCCCACCTTTTAGGCTTTTTTTATTTTTCTCTGGGACTTGTCCCAGACTTGCCTAAAACATGCCAGTCTGGGCTTCACAAAAAAAAGGTAAATACTGCCATCTAGTGGTCTCTATTCACATTACACCTCCATTCCAAAAGGGAAAAATTTTGACTAATAAAGGCAAAATTTTTCTTTTCATTACAAAATGGTTAAGTGGACACTTGTCTATATATACAGGTAATACAATATTCGAATATGAGTGTGAGAGTGAATGGTGTGTGCGCCCTGCGATGGATTGGCAAGCTGTTCAGGGTGGGTCCCTGCCTTTGCTCGTAGTCAGCTGGGATAGGCTCCAGCTCGCCCCGTGACCCTAGTGAGGAATAAGCGGGTATAGAAAATGGATGGATGGATGGAAAATATTCGAATAAACCCGTGATATATATACATACTCAACCATGGGATAAGCAATCAGCAATTACATTGTCAGTACCCTTTACATGCCTAATTTCCAAGTCAAACTCCTGTAAAATCAAACTCCAATTCAACAATCTCCGATTCTTGTTTTTCATCTTACTCAAAAACATTAACGGATTGTGGTCAGTGTACACAATCATTGGCTTTTGCCCTGTACAAACATAAACATCAAAGTGTTGTAAAGATAGAACCAGAGCCAACAGCCCCTTCTCTATTATGGAATAGTTCCTTTGGTGGCGATTGAACTTCCTGGAGAAGTATGCCACGGGATGCACAATGTCATCAGAGTCACTTCTCTGTAGGAGCACAGATCCACGACCGCGATGGAGAACGGTTTGTTGAAGTCAGGAGATTTGAGCACGGGTAAGTGACACAGCAGAGACTTCAGGCGATCGAAGGCTCTCTGGAATGCATCATCCCAAGTGAACTTTACGCCTTTCTTCAGTTGGTGAGACTGAGAGCAATCTCAGCAAAGTTCTTGCAGAACTTGCGGTAGTACCCGATCATTCCAAGGAAGCGGCGCAAAGCTTTTTTGCTGTCAGGAACTGGAAAGTCCATGATGGCTTGGACTTTAGCATTTATGCGTGCCATCTTACCCTGGCCTATGACGTAGCCAAGATAGGTGACAGAAGCACAACCAAAGTCACTCTTGCTCAGGTTAACAGTCAGGTTAGCCTGGGTCAGGCGCTGGAACAACGTCTCTACATCTTTTAGATGTTCTTCCCAGGAGTCACTCCATTTGATCAGGTCATCGATGTACGCACACCGGAGTGGGGCAATCCGGCGATTGTAGACTGTATCATCCTTTGGAACGTGGCTGGGGCATTTTTCATGCCAAAGGGTAGGACTTTATACTGGTACAACCCAGACGGTCAGAAACTTTGCTTGCCCTACTCTATCAATACAATCATCAATCCTAGGTATTGGAAACACATCAGTTCTAGTTACAGCATTGACTTTGCGATAATCTGTACAGAATCTAGTACTTCCATCAGGTTTTGGAACTAGCACACAGGGTGAACTCCAATCTGAGTTGGAGGGTCTGATAATATCATGTTCTAACATGTACTCAACCTCTTTCTCAGCAATCTTTCTCTTTTCAGGATTCATCCGGTACGGATGCTGTTTAATTGGTTTGGCATCACCAACATCTACATCATGAGAGGCTATAGAACCTCTCTTTGGAACATCAGGAAACATCCTCATATTTCTTTATCAACCTCTCAAACTGATCTCTCTGTGAGGGTTCTAAGTGCTGGAGTTTACATCAAGATTTCGCAACACTTCAGAATTTGACAATTTACATGAAAGAACTTCAGCTTTAATTCTAGGTTCATCATCTTGAAACTCCCCCTCATCTTCACACGTCTTGACAATAGGAGAATCTGAAGTGACAGCTGCAACCCTAGCATTTCTGTCATGATATGGCTTCAGCATATTAATGTGACACAACTGTTTTGGCTTTCTCCTATCTGGAGTCTTGTCAATGTAATTGAGATCATTGAGTTTTGTCAGAATTTCATAAGGACCATATAATCTAGCCTGCAATGGATTGGACTGCAAGGGAAACAACACAAGGACCTTGTCTCCTGGTTTAAACTCACGGCTTCAAGCCTTATGATCACACCCGAAATTTATTTTTAGTTTCTATTTTAATTTTTAGTTGCTCCATTTGGAGTCTTTCTTCTCTATCCAACTTCTCTAATTCAAAATTTCTCTGTCTCTGTCTCTCTCTTTCTGCTCTTTCCTCTGTCTCTCTCTCTCTCTCAAATTCTCTTTGTTTTTCTTTTTCCTCCCTCTCAAATTCTCTTTGTTTTTCTTTTTCCTCCCTTTCAATCTGTAGCATTTTTATTTGAGTTCCATGTCTATATTTGGATTTTCCACTGGAAACTGTTCCAGATCTCCGGGTGCAAACACATTTTCATCAATGTAATATTCAACCATCTCTCTAGCCAGTCTTGCTTTTCGCATGGCTGGTTTTACCTCTGTCAGCTCTAAATGTCTGCATATTTCTAGTAGTTCTGTCTTTTTAAAAGACTGCCAAGAAATCATCCATTGCTGTCTATCTGTCAATATATATATATATATAGGAAAATTCACAAAAACAATTTTACAATTTGAAATGTTAGATTTTCAATAAATGACTCACACAATGGTCTCACCCGGACGAGCCCCCAATTTGTCATGGCACCAATTTGTTATGAAATTAACGACAGCAAAGGATGACAGACAAAAATTTTAAAACTAAAACACATTTAATCAAACAAAGGCAACTAACAACAAACTACTCTACTCTACAGACCATGATTGATTATATATAAAAAGAGAAATATTTACAGTCCCTTTGCTTGGTGAAGTCCTGGGTGAGGAAAATGCTCTAATACAGGCAAAAATCCACTAAAAGCTTCACAGGTCTTGAACAGAATGACAGGTTTGGTCACATGTATCCTTCTCCTTGCAATTTCTCCTACTACTTTACTGTCTCAATTTTACTCCTTATCTACTCTTTTGCAGACCCCTCCCACCTTTTAGGCTTTCTTTAATCTTTCTCTGGGACTTGTCCCAGACATGCCTAAAACATGCCCAAACCTATCTCCAGTCTGGGCTTAACAAAAAAAAAAGGTAAATACTGCCATCAAGTGGCCTCTATTCACATTACAGCAGGTACTTCAATGGAAACGTATGAGGAAGTGGGGAACACTTTTCGTTAACCAACTGTATATTATTGATTGTATATTGTAAGCGATTTCACGTACACACAAGCTTTAAAGCAAACTAATGTACATTTACAGTCACAGTTCAGGGGTACAGTTCCCAAAGGCTAAGTTTGAACCAGACTGTGGAAGTAGTGAAAAGAGTGAGCTGGCTAGCTAATTCTGAGAATTCCAAAATATGACGGAAACTTCACGAGCATTCCACAAGCATTCGGAATGCAAGATCGAGCGCTCGAATATGGCATCGACCATCCAAAATGGCATCAACCGTTTCAAATGGCAACGACTGTCTACAAGAGGGAAAATTGTAGCGCAGACCAGCATCGGCAGAACCCAGCAGTAGCGCGCACTACAGAAGTTGACAAATTGATTCTACTCAGATTTTTCGTCAAGATATAACTATATATTTTGTTTGTTAAAAAAAGAGACAAAAGTGCATTCCGGTATGGGTTGACACGGAGCATGGGACAAATGAGCCAAATATGAGACAATCCTGCATAATATGGGAAGTCTGGTCACCCTGTCTGATAACTTTAAGCCAAGGCAGGGTAGATGTTTGCCCTCTTTTGACTTTAATATATTATCAGTCAAAAGTTTATTACATTATCGGTTGGCATACTTTATTATACTATCGGTCAAAATGGTATTACATTATCAGTTAGAAATTGTTATTACATTATTGGTCAATTATTACATTATCGGCCGGATAGTGCAGTAATTTTTTACATTATTAGACGTTATTACATTATCGGTGATTTATTACATTATCAGCTGTAACAAGCTGTCCATGTCTTTAGCAAAACTCCCGCAATCAAATAGCGACTCTTTTTTTGCATGCAAAGTCATTATACTGCAAGTCTGATGCTCAGCTTTCTTCAATCTTCTAAAACACTGTCGATAGGCTTCGGGAATGAGCTGGTAACACCTTAAAATTGATGCCTAAACCATATCATAATCTGAGCACTTCTCTAACAAAAAGAAAAAGTGAACCTCCTCAGCTCTCACAGTCAAAACAGATTGAATCCACACCTACTTTTTTCAAAGTTGACACGACTCTGTCAAAATTAGGACACATCCCTCTCAATAAACAGTGGCGCAAGCTTGATATGCTTACTAAAATCAAATGAATCGAAGGAAAAATGTTGATATTTTCTATTTTAGCATGCAGTTCTAATCTCTTTATCTCAAATTCATTTTGAGCTGTTTTAAACACGACTCTTCTCTCTTATCTGATATCTTTCTTTAATTGACAACTTTTTTACATGGATTGCATCGTTCATGTTGTGCTGAAGGCTCAGCATTAACTCTACACAGTAGAGCGGACAGTTGATACGTTGCGAGGCAACACCCCGTACCCAGCGCATGCTCGTGACTTTTAGTTTTGTTTTCTAATCAGTTTGATTCAGCTGACGTTCGGTTAGTGTGAACAATTCTTCAGCCTGCAGAATTCGCCGAATTTTTATTCCTTTCTTTGTCTGTGTGCATCCGTGACCGCAAGTGAGTAAACCCCTTTGTTTAGCAAGGATTTAGCAAAGTTTATTATCACTGAAATGCGTAGTTTGTTCATGTATATTTAGTTGGAGATCGTTTTGAATGAGCAACGTGCTAACTACATTCCTGACATTCCTGTGTCTCCGTACATTTATCCTGACGTCACTTTGTGTTGTTTAGATGGCTAGCGCTGTTCCTTGGGTATTATTATAAGCATAGCATACTGCTGTTGTTATGTTGTTATTGTTTATAGAACCCGGCCAGGCTATTTAGTAGAGATATATTTGGAGATATTGTATAAGGGATTCAGTTGTTTAGTTGTAGAAGAAGGCTAATTGCCTGTTGTATGTTTCCCTTTTAGAACCACACATACTCACACCCTGTACACCATTAAGAGTGGACCCATGCCTGAGTACTGCTCTCTGTTTTATTATCATTAACCACCCTTGAATGAAGAACCTTTGTCCGTGTCCTGACCAGACACCCCATACTGTTGATTACTATTGCCAAGAACCAGTAATATCCCTTCAGTTCAACTGTGGTCCTTCAAGCCGGATTGGAGTCATCAGTATGGAAGCCAGTAAAGCAACCAGTCTGCCAGCATCCCCATCTGCGCATCCAAAACGCAGCGCCCAGCGACCAAGATCTTTAGAGGACTATTTAGTGGAATATCCCTCCCAAGGACAGAGAGCCGAGCAGATATACAGGCATGAAGAGGAGGAAGAGCACAGCCACCACGAGGAGAGCAGACCCTCCCCCAACACCCAGAGCTCACCCTCCGGACCAGCCGAGTGGAGTGCCCAAGAAGTCCTCATGCGACAAGTTATTGAGACAGCACGGCAACAGAGCGAGACTGCCAAGGAGCAGACAGCTCCTGGAGACCATCCTGAAGCATCATTCTCCTTAGTCCTCAGTTCACTCATCAAGGAGGTCAACTCGGCAGACGGCAAGCGAGCTATCTTACGCTGCCGATTCCCCTCACCGTTCCCAAATTGAGGACTGCCCAAGTTACGCTACAGGACAGCTTCAACAGCTGCAAGACACACCAATCGATCGTAAAACCTGGCCGTTGCCCCCACCTCTCCATCGAGTCACTCGACCACTTCTCCTCCAACCCACACCCGCGCTCAACCTACGCCATGACCTTCAGGCTGTTGTGCCTGACAGCAGTCAGCTTCCAGCTTCTTCAAGCTCGCAGTATCCGCCTCCACTCCAAGCTAACACGACGAACAGTCAGCTCCAAGTTCCTCCCACTTCGAACTAAGCCCTTCCTACTTCCAGTTCACAGTACCTGTCCCTACCCACACATAATCCTGCACCTCAGTGGGTACCCCAGCCCCCTGCCATGACCTACTCCTACAACTGAGGGTTCCAAGGCATGCCAATGGCCTACCCTTCTAATATAGAAGGCCCCACGTTCCCCGACTTCAAGAAAGAAGATAGAGCCGAGTATGTGGAGCTTCGCCTCTGTCTCAACACCCTTCTGCATCCCGCGCATTCAGAGCACTACAAGTATGCTATCCTGCTAAAGCATGTGAAAGTGCCCCAAGCCCACCGCCTAGTGTTAGCCTATGCAGTCTAGCACACCCTACTTCGGGGCTCTAAAGGCACTTGATGAGCGTTATGGACGCTCCTATCAGTTTGCTCTGAAAGAGATAGAGGACATGGAGTGCTTACCCACCATCCGAGATGATGGAGCTCTCGACGAGTTCGCCACTAGAGTACAGTCCCTGGTCGGAAGGCTGAAGTTCCTTAAGGGTGAAGGACATGAGGAACTCTACTGTGGCTCTAATGTGAAGTGCCTTCTCAAAAGACTCGCCAAGGCCCAACAGGACAGATTCCGTCGACACCAGTACAGGAAGGATCCAAACCAGCTGAAGTTGTCACTCATCGACTTCTCAGACTGGCTCAAAGCCAAAGTCAGATGCTTGGACATTGAGCCCTCCATTCAGCCCCATTGTGTGAAAGACAAGAAAGACTCCATCAAGCACAAGAACAAGGGGAAGATCACGACTGTGATGCATAGGACAGATAGTTACCAAAAGCCAGCCGTAACATCTAGAGCAGCCCCCTCCAACCAGTCCCAGGGGAGAGCTAAGATACATGGCCCGTACTGTGAGTCAGAACACTTCCTCAGCAAATGTGAGGGCTTTACTAAGCTTACAAAGGAAGAGATGGTAGACTGGATCAAGACAAAGAGACGGTGCTGGAGATGCGGTCGATCTCACCTAGCCGCTGACCTGCGACCTGACTTCAAAACACCTCTCCATTCTCCATGAGGTAAACTAAAGAAGTGGGGCCGCTCCCGCCAGCACAGACACTCTCGCATCGACAGCTGAGTCTCACTGCCTAGACCAGCCAAGCGGATACAGCCGAGTGCTGCTGAAGATCGTGAGAGTCAACCTACACTATAAAGATAGTGTTTGACGCATATGCAGTTTTGGACGATGGCTCAGGGAGGACCATCCTGCTCTCATCTGCAGCGCGTCGCCTGGGGATACAAGGTCAATCAGAAGACCTGACTCTCCGTACTATCCGCCAGGATGTCAAGACACTGTCAGGCTCGCGTATCTCCTTTGCGATCACACCTGCAACACAGCCCACTAAGCTGTTTCCCATCCTAGGTGCATCCACTTACCAGGAGGAGATCAAGAAGTTAGAGGTCGCCAAGTACGTCAGGAAGATAGACTCCAGTGAAGCCGACACATCCGAAGAGTCCTGGTTCCTGCCCCACCATATGGTCAGACATAATGGAAAAGATCGGATAGTGTTCAACTGCAGCTTCCAGGTCGGCGGACAGAGTCTGAACAACTACCTTCTTCCCGGCCCCACCTTAGGACCCGTAAGGGGCCATAAGTGGCGACATCAGAGGAATGTTCCACTAGATTTGTCTAGTGGACTATGAGAAGCCCCTGCTCCAATTTCTCTGGAGAGACCTGAAGACCGAGGAGCCCCCCGCTGTCCACTAATGGGAAGTCCTGCCCTTCCGTATGACCTGCAGCCCCTGTTGTGCAGTCTTCGCTCTCCAGAAACATGTCACTGAGTCCAGCCAGCCCGGGGAAGATGTTCATCACCGTGTGGAACAGTGCTTCTATGTAGATAACTGCTTATAGAGTCTACATACAGAAGAAGAAGCAAGCAGCCTTGTGATGAAGCTGAGAATCCTCCTAGCACAAGCTGGATTCGAGAATGCCAGTGGGCAAGCAACCAGCCAGAAGTGCTCCACCACTTACCAAAGGAGGCCAAGTCAGTCAGTAGTGAGCGATGGGTTTCTCAGACCCCTGGGGAGGCGCAAGAGATGACGCTGGGCCTCAGTTAGCACTTCATGGAGGACACGCTTCACTACAGGCACTGCCCAGTTCCCCTAAGCCAGACTACCATGCAAAATATCTACAAGATATTAGCAAGTCACTACGACCCCTTGGGTGACATCGTACCATTCACCACAAGAGCTAAAGACCAAGTCCAGAGACTGTGGGACAAGAACTGTGACTGGGACGACCCAAACCTACCAGCTGACCTCCTGGAGTGCTTGGGAAGGGGAGCTCCCTCAGCTCCTATCAGTCACCCCCTCCCAGAGCTACTTCCCACTAGATGTTGACGTGAGTGACATCAACCTCGACCTGCACATCTTCTGCGATGCACCGGAGTCAGCGTATGGGTCAGTCGCGTACCTACGAGGTGAAGATACCCAAGGTCGAGTCCACGTGGCCTTCGTGCTAGCTGGTTCCCGAGTAGCACCGAAGAAACAACAGTCTATGCCACGCCTAGAACTTTGCGCTGCCATGACTGGAGCTCAGCTCGCCCAGCTGATCAAGAAAGAGACGACTCTTCCGTTGAGAGAGACAGTGCTGTGGTCTGACTCAACTACGGTACTTACCTGGATACAGACCGAGTCCTGCAGATATAAAGTGTTCGTGGGGTTCCGGATAACCGAGATACAAGGGCTGATGGACCACCGGGCATGGAGGTACGTGGACACCAGGAATAACCCTGCAGACGCTATCACCAGAGGGATGACTCTGTCTGATCTAGCCAAGCCAAACCAGTTCATTTAAGGTCCAGCTTTCCTTCACCAGCCTCGTGACACCTAGCCACCACAGCCATCTATGGAAGAGGTTCCAGGAGACACAGAGATGAAGAAGTCCTTGTTCTATGGTCTTGCATCGTCGTCCCCTGCTACCTCTCCCTTTAAGGAGTACTACACCTTTGATGACCTCCGAGAGTCAACCAGGGCGGCTTCCCCAGCTAGCGCCCTGAGTGCAGATGACTTCGCTGAAGCAAACTGAGAATCCTCCAGAGAGCGCAAAGTGACAGCTTTCAAGAAGGGCTTGAGTGCCTACAGACAGGTAAAGCCATTCCATCCAGCAGTCGGTTCGTAGCTCTTGCTCCTGAGGCTACGCCGCTCTACGTGCCTAGAGGAAGATGCTGTGCACCCGATCGTGCTAGACCGTAAGCACTAGTGATGCGCAGGTCGGCCCGGAACCCCGCGGGTCGGGTCAATATTTTAATAACATTTAGCGGGTGCGGGCGGGTTGGGCTAAACAGTGGCGAGTCGCGACGTCTAATTCCCACGAAATTGCGAATAAAAAGTATAATAGGCCATCGGCCACTTGAGGGCTGTAGACATACAGCCTAGATAATATGCTCTTGTCAAACGATGCAGGGCTACCGAGAGCAGGATAGTATGCCAATTGTACCTCTCCACCTCTCCTTCTTCCTACTCTCGATGTACATGCACTCACTGGCGTGCGGCTTAATCCTCCACGGTTTGACTAAGGATCTAAAGGTTGAATGATAGCTCATCTTATAAATCGTTCTGCAGGCAGCACCGAAATATTATCTAACAGTAGTAGGCCAAATTTTATTGATCCGTGGGTCCAAACAACACATATACAAAAACTTTTTCGCCACTTTACAGTGAAAGGCATATCACGATTCTTATTCAAAAATAAAATCAACTTGTTGAGGTGCTTCCGTTTATCAGCTCTGTGTTCTCTAACAGCAGAGCGTGTGCTGCCATCGGCAATAAAGACACTTCTTAGATATGCATATCTATAACACCATTCTATATACACATCACCCAAAAGAATTGGTAACTTATCATTACTGGAGCATGTATGGTCATAAACTTAGTCTTGCTCTCATTAATTACCATACCATGAGACAAAGAATAATCGTGTAAAACTGTAAGTACATACCTGACCTATCAGCTGCCAGCTTTCAGGCTGATTAGAAAGTAGGCTATTCAAGCTATTGCGAGGCATTATTTAGCCCTGCGCAGTGCCTGCAGATGTAATCCTGTCAGCGGCGCATTGTGGATAGGCCTACATTTTTAACTATTCTTTATCACAAAATGCAGTTTAATGTCTAGACTGAGAATGTGCTATGCACAAATAGGCTATTTTTTCTGTGCTGCAGAACCCAGTCTGTGCGTCTGCTTTTACTTTGAATGAAGTGCAAGCTCCAAACTACTTGGAGTGTGACCGAAATGAATCAAAGCATATAACAAACCTACTGTCATTCATAATTCTCGGGTTGTCACATTATGTGTAGTAAGTGAATTAGGCCTATGATTTGTGCAAGAGGGTTGTTCATGGTGCATGTTGACTAATCCATTTGGTGTTTTTTTAATAGGTTACTCTTCTGCAAAGCATGTGAATTAGGCTTTAGCTTTCTTATTCTCGAATTGTTTTCCCCCATACGGTATCCGTAGCTAGGCTATTTTATCCGCGAAATATTTCACTGCATCATAAACATAGCCTGCAACATGGCTTAGCTAATGAGGCAGAAAATTAAGGTCGGCGACGCCAAGGTCATTAGAAAAGTGGACCAAAAAAGTAAAGTTTGGGAGAAATTTGGGCAGGTCGTGCTGTCCGATAATTCGGTCACCGAATTTGTAATCTGCTTCAAATGCGATGCACTCTACAAATACAACGGTCACAAAATCGGGACCTCCACTCTGAATCGCCATGTAATCGCCCTGACTGATGCTTTTGTAGATTTCTGCTGTACCGATCTGCGTCCTTTTGACATAATCCGGAAAGGGATTTAGTAAGGTGGCACAGTCTCTGATTAATATGGGTGAGCATTATGGGCCCATTGAGGCGGACTCAGTCATCCCCCATAGGCAGACTGTCTGCGACAGGGCAAAAGATAATGCCAAAAAAGAAAAGGCAAAGCTCTGCCAAGAGATCATTCAAGCCCTCGACTATGGAATTGGCATTACCACCGACATGTGGACTGACAGCCACCACATGAGATCTTACACTGTATTAACCGTTCACTTCGTGTCCGAGGACTGGAGTCTAGTCAGCCGAGTAATTTCCACACTGGAATTTGACACATCTCTGAACAAAACCGCAAAGAATATTCACGAGCAAATAAGCCAGGAGCTATTGGAGGTGGGCATAATGGCCGATAGCTTGTCAAAAGTGGTGTTCGTGAGTGATCAGGGGCCCAATATCAAAGCTGCGCTAAAACACTATGCATGGATCCCCTGCGCAGCGCACATAATAAATACTGTCCTAAAGCACACCTTTGACAGTAAAAATGCACCGACATTCATGGAAGATGTAACCGCTCAAATCCTTCAGTGCAAGCATCTTGTTGCCTATCTGAAGAAATCAGGCAGCACACTCAGCCTCCCGTATGCCGTTCTCCAGGAGAGCGAGACGAGGTGGAATAGTAAAGCGGCGATGCTCTCTTCTATCGCCTAACAGCACCGGGAGATACGAGAGCTATTGCGGGGCAAGGGGCAAGAGCAGCGCATGGATGGCATACAGGTGGAGGTCCTTGCCAGCATTGCGGAGTTCTTGGCTCCCTTCAGAGATGCCTCTGAGGATTTGGAAGGTGACTGGTATCCCACCGTCAACTCTGTTCTGCTGTGGCAGTATAGGCTCGGGG
The DNA here is from genome assembly GCA_029721435.1 of Gymnothorax reevesii. NCBI lineage: Eukaryota > Metazoa > Chordata > Actinopteri > Anguilliformes > Muraenidae > Gymnothorax > Gymnothorax reevesii. Next base: position 79,076,502 of record CM056575.1, read on the forward strand.
CGCACTGTGAGCCGCGGCACGGGGATCCTGACTACATGCAGCATATCAGATCGCGTGCACAGGAGCTCCTACAGGGGAAGAACAAAGTCACTCTTACCCATAAAATTGCCACCTTCCTCTCTCCACGCTTCAAAACACTGAAAATACTCCCGCCAGTGGAAATTCTGGCAGTCCAAGCCGAGGCAAGGAGGTTGACCACAGCACTTATCCCGAAACTGCAGGCCAAATCAGAGCAAAGGAGTCATCTCAGTCGAGGTTACGTTGAGCTTTTATCCTCAAGTCTTTTAATTATAAAATTGACCTTGAATAAGAAAATTACACTCATAGCCTACTGCGCATTTCGAGGGAAAAAAAAGATTTCGAGATTAAAGTAGGCTTGTAAATTTATGAGAATAAAGTCGTTCTGTCGGAAGAAAAAATGCCATCATATTGCAATGAAAGGTAATCTTTCGAGAATAAACTAGAAATATGAGAATAAAGTAGAAATATCATGAGAATAAAGTCATAATTACGAGAATAAAGCCGAAATTTTATTAGAATGAAGTCGTAATTTTACAAGAATGAAAATGAGGGCCGTGGATCACTTTGTGAAGATGTAGCCTACCTCAGTATCGGTTTAACAAACAAGGAAATCCTTCGTCTTTTAGCGCACCAGCACCGCATTATCATCAGTATCAGGACTTTACAAAGGATAGGCCTATGCAAGAAACTGCGTCTCTTCCGACGAAAGAACCACATGGGAGGAAATCGCCTCTTTTGTGCAAGTGGATGACTGGCTCCGGTCGATTACTCGATGTGCAAAACCGTTCAATAAACGTTTAACGTGTAACATTTCCTGTTGACTGTTTGCCACGGTACAACACGAGACGGTGGTTGCTAAAGAGGCTGCTTGGTGCTCTCGCTTGTTTTCCGTCCGTTGTCGGATAGGTTCCTTAATATCCCTTACTCATAATTACGACTTTAATCTCGTAAAATTATGACTTTTTCTCGTAAAATAGCAAGTTTATTCTCGTAAAATTACAACCTTATGCTCTTGAAGTTACGACATTATTCTTATAATATAACGACCCCACAGAGCAAACATCCCAGGGTTAATTGAACTCCAGTAGAGTTTATATAAGACCAACTGGTCTCATGTAAACTCTACTGGAGTTCAATTAACACTGGGATTTTTGCCGTGCAGATAGCATGACTACATAGAAATAATGTTGAATCATCAGAATGGTTGACATTGAAATATAAATGCTAAATCAATGTTGAATCACTGTTAAAATAGTGATGGAAACCCTACGTTGATACAGCGACATTGAAACAATATTGATTTATGATTATAATTGATTGAGCACCGATTCGTGTTTGACAGGGTGATGATACTGATGTTGAAAAGTCATTGAGAGCACATTGATCTGTGGTTAGGTTGTAACCTCAACATTGTTTCAATGTTCTTTTTAATTAAATAACATTGAAATGCCATTGATCTTTAATTAGAAAATCAACATTGATTCAATGTAAATTGAGGATACACGTCCAACGTTGTTTCAGTGTCTTAACGTTGACGAAACAATGTTGATTTAACATTGTTTCAATGACTCTTTGCTATCAGGGACTACTGCACATACATCTTATTCCGACTTTTTTTTTGTTTCATCCTTCATAGAACCAATGGGCGAGGACGATCAGACTCTGGGAGGTAGGCCTGTCCGACCGCATGGGCATATAAGGCCTGGCTGTCATAATAACCCAAATAACTAAATTAGACTTATAATATTAGTTTACTATAATGCTTATAACTAGCCGGTTTTTGGCTTTGTTACAGACGCGCATGTCGTGAAAATGAGAATGATTTTCCAGGAATGGGAAGAAACTCCTGACTTCATTGAGCCAGACGAAGTGCAGAGATATGTGCAGTCACATTTTATACTGCAGGACTGCCAAGGCGACGTGCTTCACTTTTGGAGGGATCACGAAATTGAGTATCCCCTTCTCTCCATGGTGACCAAAGCAGTCCTCTGCATTCCAGCAACTAGCGCAACAAGCAAGCGAACCTTCAGTTCGGCTGGCCGTGTCCTGGAAGCGCGCCGTAATCGCTTAAACCCTGGCACTGTTGACGCGATTTTGTTTTTGCACAGTTTGGGAAAAAATATGTCTAGGTCGACTTTATAAACTGTGATGATAAAATAGCCTAAACCCCCCCCCAAAAAATCTTGAAGTAAATATAAAAGGAAAAAAATATTCCTCGTAGACAGAATATCACAACACTGTATGGGAGAATAGGCGATAGCGCCAGTGCGCCACTGTCATGTTTAAAATGTTTCTTATTTTGTTCCAATAAAACAGCCTTTTTGGAATATTTTGCCTGATGGTATTTCGTTTGGTTGCAAAGATCAGAATTCACGGTAAGGTTCAATAAATAGACAGCGCCTAAACTTTGTATTAAGAATTCCAGCCAAAAGCCAAATGTATGTTGTGCTCCACTCAAATCCATAGCGTAACAGAGAAATCGTTTTTTTCCATTGCAAATCATGTCACACAGACCCACTGTGTTCTTTTTCTCTTGCCTCCTTTTTGTATCAGGTCGGGTTGGGTTCGGGTTGAAAATCAGAGCGAGTTTTAGCACGGCGGGCAGGGCGGGTTAGCTGTCACGTCGGGTCGGGTTGGTGCGGGTGTTAAAAAACCTCGACCCGCGCATCACTAGTAAGCACTATGTCACCAAGGTCATTATACGTCAGTACGATGACAAGTTACTTCATCCCGGCGCTGAAAGAGTCTTCGCTGAGCTCCGTCGCAAGTATTGGATCCTCCAAGGCCGCGGAGCTGTGCGCCGACATCAGAGGACCTGCGCAGAGTGCAGGAAATGGAGAGCGAAGCCAGCCATACCTAAGATGGCAGACTTACCCCTGTGCCGGTTCCGTCTCATGAAGCCTCCGTTCTACTCAACAGGAATAGATTGCTTCGGACCTTATCAGATCAAGAGAGGTCGGGTGGTGGAGAAGAGAAAGAGAATCTTGTACAAGTGTATGACAACGAGATGCGTCCACCTGGATCTCCTATCCAACATGGACACCGACTCCTTCCTCATGTCAGAAGATTTGTGGCTCGCCCCTTTGAGCTTCTCTCGGATCAAGGGACTAACTTCCGAGGTGGGGAGTCTGAGCTACGTGCCAGTTTCCAAGCTATGAGTGAAGAATTAAAGGTCAAGCTCGCTAAGCACCAGATCTGCTTCCAGTTCAGTCCCCCTAATGCACCCCACTTTGCCCGGACCTAGGAAAGACAAGTCAGGTCCATTAAGTCTGCGTTCTATGTGACTTTGGGCTCCCAGACAGTGAGTGAAGAGGTGATGCAGACAGTCTTCATCGAGATGGAAGGGATTCTTAACTTCCGACCTTTGGGCTACGTGTCTACGGATGTAGCCGACATCGACCCAATTACGCCCAACTACCTCGTCATGGGGCGGCCCGACTCCTTGCTCCCACAAGTTGTCTACTCAGATTCAGAGATCCTCAGCCGAAGGAGATGGAGGCATAGTCAGGTGCTTGCTGATCAGTTCTGGACTCACTTCCTGCGACACTACTTACCATCCCTGCAGTCAAGGCAGAAGTGGGTGAAGGACAAAGAGATCCTTGCCATCGGAACTGTAGTGATGATGGTTGATCAGCACCTGCCTCGAGCGCTGTGGCTCGTGGGAAGGGTCACTAAGACCATCTACAGCGTGATTGGGATAGTGCGGACTGCCGAAGTCCGAGTAAAGGATTGAACCTACACCAGGCCGGTGGCCAAACTGAGAGAGCTGCCAGCTATTCCAGAGGATGCTGCGACAACAGCCCCTGCTGATAGTGAGCCTTCAAGGAGCTGATTCAGGCAGTGTATCAGGGCGCGGCTGTGCTGAAGGCTCAGCTTTGACTCTACACAGTAGAGCAGACTGTTGATACGTTGCTAGGCAACACTCCGTACCCAGCGCATGCTTGTGACTTTTAGTTTTGTTTTCTAATCAGTTTGATTCAGTTGACGTTCGGTTAGTGTGAACAATTCTTTAGCCTGCAGAATTCGCCCGTTTTATTCCTTTCTTTGTCTGTGTGCATCCGTGACCACAAGTGAGTAAACCCCTTTGTTTAGCAAGGATTTAGCAAAGTTTATTATCACTGAAATGCGTAGTTTGTTAATGTATATTTAGTTGGAGATGGTTTTGAATTAGCAACGTGCTAACTACATTCCTGACATTCCTGTGTCTCCGTACATTTATCCTGACGTCACTTTGTGTTGTTTAGATGGCTAGCGCTGTTCCTTGGGTATTATTATTAGCATGGCAGTAGAGATATATTTGGAGATATTGTATAAGGGATTCAGTTGTTTATTTTTAGAAGTAGGCTAATTGCCTGTTGTTTATTTCCCTTTTAGAACCACACATACTCACACCCTGTACACCATTAAGAGTGGACCCATGCCTGTGTCCTGCTCTCTGTTTTATTATCCCCTGCCAACACGAAGTGGGAGGGGGATATGGGTTTGACCTCTGTCCCTCCATCCGTCCGTCCGTCCGAGATGAAGGGGACAGCTTTACTCAGAAACTACTACAGTACAATAATCAAATTTGTTGTGTAGCTTCAGACCTTAAAGGTCTTGATCGAGTTCAAAAATAAGAAGTGCACGATTGGCGGGGGATGTTGTTGACCATGTCGACTTGTTATCATTAGACATCCTTGAATGAAGAACCTTCGTCCGTGTCCTGACCAGACACCCCATACTGTTGACTAATATTGCCAAGAACCAGTAATATCCCTTCAGTTCATGTCATCGGGAGGCAGGATCCCTTTCTCAACCAAAGATGGCAGCAAAACAGATTTATTGTTTTTTAATGCTTTTCAGAACTTGTCAATTGGATCTCAAAAACTGTTGCTTCTTTTATAAGCTGCTCTTTAGTTACATGGTTGAATGCCTTGTGAAGCATCGTCCGCAGATTCTTCTGCTACAGAAGTCATGGTCATAGCGAGTAACTAAATAAACCAAAACAAAATCGAAATGGCTGCAACTGGACTTTAAATTCTAACAAAGTAGACATAAAATTCCCCCCAAAAAATGAAATCAAAACTTTCAGTTAGCACAACAACCACGCCAAAAAGACTCACAGGATGGCTGAAATTTTGACACAAGATGGGTCACATCCCGAAATCAATGCTGCCGAAGTCTAAACTGCAAGCGTCACCTGATCAACACTACAAAATAGTAGTGCACTAATCACTAAAGCAACAATCACCGAGTGTCTAACAGCTGAGCGATTCACTGTTACATCCCAACACCTGCTTACCTATAAACAAAAATCTACCTACCTGTACCTGACTATACTTCAGTGAGTTCCCTATGCAGTATACGTTACCCGTCCAGCTCACGGGGATGCAGAGGACCGGTAGCACAGTCAACAGAAACTTCTGAAACAGACCGACTACGCATAACCACCTGAAAAAAATATAGTAGAATAAAAAGGTGGCAGACCCTGTGTCTACCTGGCCGCTTACTAGTTGGGATGGGCAGATCCTACACCCAGAAAAAAGTATGGCTCTGAGCCAAAAAGTTGCATGCCAAAGTCCCTGCTGTTTCCCAATATTGTCACAACTCCGGACGAGCCCCCAATATGTTACGGCCAGGCGCACTGTTCATTATATATAAATGACAAAAAGTCGCAATGGCTGGTGTCTAGGGGTTTAAACGATAAGTTAAACAACAGAATGGAAAGATGGGTGAATAAAGACTGCAAAATGAAAACAGCAAGGCCCAAGAGTCACTGGAGCCAACAAATTCTAAACTTCTCTATAGTTTTGCAGGGCTTCCCTGGTTTTATAGGGAGTGCTCCACCCACTCATAATCAGCCTCACCTGTTGCAAAGAGGGGGGAGGAACACAAATACTGCTGAGCAGCCAAATAACAAAACAGAAAGACAGCACCACTATAGAGCCCTGAGGGACGTAACACCAGGCTTGTGGTTATCGTCATCAAGTAGAGAGATTTGTTGATGTCAAAGTTGCTCAACATCTAACATTTGGAGGAGCAAGTGTGATGGTGTGGGTGGGGATATTTATGAACAACAGAACCCCTCTGTACATTGTCGACAGAAATTTGACTGGCCAGCGGTATCTCATCGAGATAGTTCAACCTCTGGCAAAGCCAGTTGTGCAGTGGATTGGACCAGGAGCTTGGTTCCTGGATGACAAAACAAGACCTCATTGTGTTAGACTGCCTGCAGCAGCAGAGCAATTGACGCATGGATAGGCCGGCATTTTCATCCAACTTGGCACCTACTGCACATTCATGGAGGAATACACTAGGTTGGCGACTTCGATCACATCACGTCCCTGTCATCAACCAACGGCAACACTGTTACGGATGTATGAATGCTAACGGTAACTACTCCAGTTACTGAAGCTTCCGTGTCTTGTGCAGACATTACCCCGGGGGGTACATGACTTCTTTTCATCAGGGTAATATGCTATTGTCTAATCAATTTTTTTCTATTCTGTTTTGTTTTCTGTTCTTGAGCCATCAAATAATTATTTTGTCATTAATCGTCACCATTTTAGCTCATTAGCTTATGTTTATATGCAAAAATATTTTGACCCTTAGCTTCTTTTGAGTAGTATACAGCGCCCTCCATTGGCACCCATGGTTAAGATGTGTTAAAAGCCTTAAAATAAATTCACTTATTATTGCAGAAGCATACTCTCACACTGAAAATTGTAGAAAAATGTAACCTTCAACTCAAGCGAATTTTAAGAAAAAAAAAATCCCTGACTAAGAAATAATTATTTTACATAAAATCACCTGTTCCACAATTATTGGCACCCCTAACTATTCCTAGGAAATAATTGTAATTGAAGTCTTTCTGTCATTTCTACAGTAGTTTACAAAGTTGATCAGAGTATCTAGGAATATTTAATTAGTAATTCATCACTTACTGTTTCCCTGGGGTATAAATATGATGTGACACAGAGGCTATTTCTCTTATCCACTCTTCAACATGAGAAAGACAAAGGAACACACCATTCAAGTAAGGCAGATGTGTGTCGACCTTCACAAGTCAGGCAATGGCTACAAAAAAATAGCCACTTGCCTGCACCTGCCCATATCTGCTGTCAGAGAAATCATAGAGAAGTTTAAAAGAACTGGAACAGTGGTAAACCAGCCTGGACGAGGATGCAAGGTTATTTTGCCACCACGGACAGTGAGGAGGATTGTAAGAGAAATAACAAGTTCTCCAAAGCTCACTGTTAAAGACTTGCAACAAATGGTTGCATCTTGGGGTCACAAAGTCTCCAAAACAACGATCAAGCGCTATCTACATGCCAACAAGCTGTTTGGGAGGCATGCACGGAAAAAACCTTTTCCCACTCACAATCATAAATGCAAACATCTGGAGTGTGCTAAGTGTTACTGGGACTACAATTGGGACCGTGTGCTTTGGTCAGATGAGACCAAGATTGAGCTTTTTGGCAACAAACACTCTAAGTGGGTCTGGCGGAACACAAAAGATGAGTATGCAGAAAAGCACCTCATGCCCACTGTGAAGTATGGGGAAGGATCGGTGATGCTGTGGGCCTGTTTCTCTTCCAGAGGCCCTGGGAACCTTGTTAGGGTGCATGGCATCATGAACGCTTTGAAATACCCGGACATTTTAAATCAAAATCTGGTGGCCTCTGGCCGAAAGCTGAAGATGGGTCGTCACTAGGCCTTTAAGCAAGCTAATGACCCTAAACATGTGGCCAAATCTACACAGAAATGGTTCACCAGACACAGAATCAAGCTCCTCCCATGGCCATCTCAGTCCCCAGATCTCAACCCCATTGAAAACCTGTGGAGTGAGCTGAAGAGGAGAGTGCAGAGGAGAGGACCCCGGTCGCTGGATGATTCAGAGAGATTGTGCAAAGAGGAATGGTCGAAGATCCCTCTTTCTGTATTCTCTCATCTTGTGAAACATTATAAGAAAAAATGAGGTGCTGTTTTGTTGGCAAAAGGGGTTGTACAAAGTATTAACATCAGGGGGTGCTAATAATTGTGGCACACATGATTTGATTTAAAAGAATTATTTTCTTTTAAATCAATCTTTTTTCCCACTGAATAATTGCACTTGAATTAAAGGTTGGATTTTCCTTTTTTGTCCATTGTGGCCCTATATTATTTAGAAAAAAACTGAATTTATAAGACGCTAAAGAACACATCTTAACCAGGGGTGCCAATAATTATGGAGGGCGCTGTATGTATGTTACAATCAAAGTGTGAAACCTGTCATTTCATGAAATGACAAAAAATGTTAGTTATTTCATGAAATGCTGGTGTTAAACTTAAGTCATGTTATGAAATGACTGGTTTCACAATCTGACTGTAACATATATATTACCTCAACAGTTTTAGCATGAATTACTATCAGCTTTTGTTTCAAGCGGTAGTTTTACTACCTGTGGTCAACTACAGGGAAGTGAGTGTTTTAGATTTATTTGCCATGAATGTTCTTCAAACAGAGGCAAAAATATATATTACTGTTTTCGTAAAAATGAACTTTCAATACGACAGGGCACAAACTGAAAAACAAACAAAAAATGTTCCACTTATAAAGAGGGCCCGCACTCTGATTACAATTTTTACTTTAAGAATAAACATCTCTGAACTGGACCTAGGGACAGTGAGTAAGCAAGGCACATCGATGATGGTGATTTTCATTGGGACAGGGAATAACTCGCTCCATCCTTTCTGGGAATAGCAATAGTTGGTGGGAAAAGAACAGAGGATAAAAGGTCTAAAGGACAAGAAAAGTGTATATTACTCAGGATGATGGAGTGTGATGATTCTGCAAATGCACAGTGTACTTTATGCAAGACAGATTTAGCCCAGCAGTGCTTGAATCTATCACGTTACGTGGAGTTTGAAAGAACAGAAGCCCAACAAGTGAAATAGCATTTAGCTTCTTCAGTTTCAATCTGAAAATCCTCAAGAATTGTAAAAATATTAAGACTGCTCCGAGGCATCTTACAAACCTCTATTCCAATGAAGTTGGGACATTGTGGAAAACTTGAATAAAAAACAGAAAACAATTAGCTGTCAGGTTAGCTCATTCGGTTAAGGCACCGCATTTGTGGAGCAGTAGTGACTACTATGGCGCATGTTCGATCCCCGGTTGTACCAACCAGCAATGGTTGGGAGATTTTTCAGAACAGCGCACAATTGGCTAAAGTGCTGTAGGGATGCAAATTGGGAAGGGATTGCTGGGAAGGGATGTTAAAAATGATTGCCTTGTTCATTGCTCAAGCGCCTCCTGTTTGCCAGCCGGGCGCTCGTAAGTGAGATTCTAAGCTTGCTCATGTTCAGGTTTCCTCCGCCTTCATTCTGAACTTGTGATAGTTTCGACCAATGACTGTTAAGATGCAGGGGCTGTCAGGCACGTGCTTCGGAGGAGAGCGGCAAACTGTCTCTCACTCTTGAGCTGGCAACAGGGGGTTGCCTATGAACAAGGCTTGTACATAGTACTCAGATTGGGCATTCCAGATTCGGGTGGGATTGGGGATGCCAAATTAAAAAAAAAAAAAAAACAATACAATGATTGGCAAATCCTTTTCGATCTATATTCAATTTAGTACACTGCAAAGACAAGATATTTAATGTTCAAACTGATAAACTTTTTAAAAATATTCACTCATTTTGAATTTGATGCCTGCGACAAATTCCATAAAAGCTGGGACAGGGGCATGTTTGCCACTGTGGTACATCACTTTTCCTTTTAACAACACTCAATAAGCGTTTGGGAAATGAGGACACTAATTGTAGAGGCTTTGTACTTGGAATTCTTTCCCATTGTTGCTTGAAGTACGATTTTAGTTGCTCAGCAGTCGGGGGTCTCCATTTTCATATTTTACACTGCAGGCAGGCCAGTCTATTACCCGCACTCTTTTACTACGAAGTCACGCTGTTGTAACGTGCAGAATGTGGCTTGGCATTGTATTGCCAAAATAAGCAGGGATGTTGTTACAAAATATTTTGCTTGGATGGCAGCATATGTTGCTCCAAAACCAGTATGTACCTTTCAGCATTAATCGTGCCTTCACAGATGTGCAAGTTACCCATGCTATGGGCACTAACATATCCCTATACCATCACAGATGCTGGCTTATGAACTTTACGATGATAACAATCTGGATGGTCGTTTTCCTCTTTAGCCTGGAGGACATGACGTCCATGGTTTCCAAAAATTTGAAATGTGGATTCGTCAGACCACAGCACACTTTTCCACTTTGCGTCAGTCCACCTCAGATGAGCTGGCGCCCAGAGAAGCTGGCAGCGTTTTTGGGTGTTGTTGATATATGGCTTTTGCTTTGCATGATAGAGTTTTAACTTGCACTTGTAAGTGACAATGGTTTTCTGAAGTGTTCCTGTTCCACATGGTAATATCCTTCACAGAATGATGTCAGTTTTTGACGGAGTGCTGCCTGAGGGACTAACAGTCACATGTGTTCGGCCTTGCTGCTTACGTAGAGAGATTTCTCCGGATTCTGTAAATTTTTTGATGATATTATGGACTGTAGGTGATGAAATCCCTAAATTCCTTGCAATTGCACATTGATTAATTTTATTCTTAAACTGTTGGACTATTTGCTCACGCAGTTGTTCACAAAGTGGTGAACCTCACCCCATCCTTGCTTGTGAGTGACTGAGCCTATTGGGGATGCTCTTTTTATACCTAATCATGACACTCACTTGTTTCCAATTAACCTGTTCACCTGTGGAATGTTCCAAACGGATGTTTTTTGAGCATTCCTCAACTTTCCCAGCCTTTGGTAGCCCTTTCCCAGCTTTTTTTGGAACGTGTTGCAGGCATCAAATTCAAAATGAGTGAATATTTCCAAAAAAAAAGAACATTTGAACATTAAATATCTTGTCTTTGTAGTGGACTCAAACCAATATTGTTTGAAAAGGATTTGAAAATCATTGTATTCTGTTTTTATTCACGCTTTACCCAACGTCCCAACTTCATTGGAATTGGGGTTTGTACATAAATAGCTACAGCATTATATTAAACATTAAGGGTAGCCATTTTTCCTCAGCCTTTCTGTAAAGCTCAACAGCTTTGTTCTTAATACAACTGACCTTGCAGATGAGTGCTCCCATAATGCCCAAGGCTATTGATTTCCATTTTTCCACTTGGATGGTAAGTAAAACAATATTAAGATTATACAATTGGTTACATATTTGATAAATACATTGGATGCTTAATTTCAATCAATCTTGCAAGGATTTGAAAATGGCGGGACTACTAATGGTGTTGCATATTAGTGATGAGTTTTTCTATGAGTGGGGGTGTCAGCCCTCAAGCATTATTGGTGATTATTGTCTGTCCAGTCTTAGTGCTTATTAAAAGTCATGCACAGTAATACACAAATAATTACAATAGGTAATAGAGAGAATCAGATTCAGGGCAGGGTTCCAGCGGAGACGTTTTATAGACAACATCTCCAACTGCTCATTTCAGTAATTACTCCGGCAATCATCTGTAAGAATTTAAAAAGTTTTAAGTGGATCTGCAATGGCGGAACATTCTGCTTAACATGTGGCACTCATTGTAATTAAAGTAATATTAACACGCGCACAATTTTATGGTCCTTCTGTCACTGAACATAATGCCAAATATAGGCCCCTTGTTTGCGCAGTGTTCAGCTCATTGCTCCATCACGCCCACTCTACTTTTATACTTCTTATACATACAACTGTTGGTGTATAGCATTGCCCTGATACTGTGACTCTTATTTTGTATGTGTGTGGAGGCACCTAATTATGATGAGACATCATCAATAACAATCGATCGCCACCAGCCTTTGTGTACATATACTCTATTCCCTGTGATGTGTCCCATGTTCTCACCATCTAGACAGGAATATGCAGGCTACTTTTGCTGTGAAAGGAAATACAACTGTTTCTGTGATATATTTGAAAGCTCTTTCTTCCCATAATAAATTAAAAGGCGAATTCTTCTTTTTTTATTTTTTTTTTAAATTGCTAAGCCATGTTCACCTTTTTGGGCCTCACAGATCAAGAATAGTTGTGTTGTCATACATTTATATACATATACATATCTAGCTGAGCTTGTCAATAGGTCTTAATATCATTATATAGTCATCACCTCATGATGGCTGTATTGGACAAATACGCCTGTAAATTATTCTATTTGCAAAGGGTACCTTTTATTATTGATGTCATTCTGGGGGTTATTTTATTTTAAAATGCTCTCATCATTTGTGTGGTATTTATATAAAAGTGCATAATTATCCTTTTGCACAAACAGTTTTCCTCAGCAATTAACTTTTGTTTTGTGTTTTCCTCAGACAATGTACTATGAAGCCAAACTTGGCATGGAACCCTGCTCTTCACTCATTGTCTCAGTTCCACGTGTCACTTGTGTATAAAGTATCCTATAATGGGCTGTAACAATGGCTTCAGAACTGGTAGGCATTGATGGTGAGGTGCTATACGTCATCACACAAAGCTTACACTGGCGGCGGCTGTGTAACACCAGCAAATTTAAATCATGTCCATAATCCCCTGAATCATTAGCAGTGGGAAGCAATTTTGTTGATGATGGAGTACAGGAGAGGTATTGATTTTGAATGACAAGGGTGAGTGGGTAATGACATTCGGACACAGTCAAAATGCTGTCTCAGCCTTGTAGCCACACATGAGGAAGGATGACTGCAGAGAAGAAGCGTTTCTCAGCCCAATCCTCGATTTCCCATGTTTTATCTGAGAAGAACATTAGTGATTTGCATTTTAAAAACACTGTGATCCAAAACAATTACGCTCCTGTCTATGTTTCTTTCAACAAATGAATTAGATTACAAGCTTTTATAAGGACTGGCTTCTTATATCCTTGTTGTGCAAGCAGGATTTGAAGTTTCCTGCGGTAACTTCATTACCCATATTTTGTCCAGAATTAGTGGAGCGTGCTGAAAATTGCTAATGACAGATGTTTCTCCACTCTGTCACACTACTTGTATCATTTGATTTGGAAAGCAACATACGGTGTTCTGCTCTATCAGTATGTCACAGACTGTCTGCAAACAGCTGGTCATAACTCAGTTCACTGAAAACCATTACTTTCCAATGAAGTGCTGGACGCTCTCCAAATTTGGTTTTGGCATGGCCTGGGTCCCATAATGCAGTTTGCCTGATGTTTAAGGTAGAGAAGGGTGCAGACTGGTGAGCCAGGCTCTGCAGTCAAACAAAGCACACAGCTTGAGATGAGATGTGTTCTGGTTTGTGACCGTGCACAAAGTGGAGAATGACATCTTGCTAACAAAGTGTTTTCATAGGATTATGCTGAATGAATCACGCCATATTGCAGAGCGACTTGCATTCTGTGCTTATAAATATGTGCACTGATCATATCAGACACATATACAATCCATCCACAACAGGCCTTTATACTATTGTTTACAACCACATGATATCCTGTATTAGGGTCTGGGTAAAATCTCAAAATGTAAATTGGCTCCAACCTTTCAGATAAATTATTTCACATTTGTCTCACTGCTACATGTGTGGTTGAAACAATGGAATCTTACGCTGCCGTCTTTTAAAACACGATGTTTAATTTTAAAATTCTTGGTAATTAAAAAAAATACACATCTACAGTTGACTTGGGCATGTTCAGGGAGGATAAAACACTTGATTTCAGTCTCTGGTTGTAGTATTTTCTTCAGTACATTCTCCATTTTGTAAGTCCACCTTAAATTGAAACAGGCAACTCTGTTCAAGGCTCCAAAAGCCTGATGGCCTCCAGAGTAGCAGACCTGGTTTTAAAATAGCCTGCGAGTCTCTTTTCCTCTTCAACTCCCAGATATTCCCACCATGCATAACCTATTGTGAGTTACTGTGAAATCACACCACTCTCTATGGCCAATAATCTCTCTCTGCTTTTCACAGTCATCTTTTTGGTGTGTGATAAGCAATTCTTTTTCGAAGTCATACAATACCCCTTAAAACAATAAATAAATAGAATAGAAATTTTGGCCACAGACTTTTTTTATTATGTTTTATTCTGAATTTAAAAGGAATTATTAGAACCTGAGACATAAGCATGCATTTGCATTTATCTTGTTCAAGCTCAGTCTGGTCCACAAGCGTTTGGACTGTGGCTCAGCTTTCTACAGCTGATGGCTCACTATGCCACGATGATAGATTGGATGTGAATTTGTCAAGAGGTACATGAAGGGTAGAAACATAGACCGTGTAAAAAGATGGACGAAGCAAACATGACATTACTGATTAGTTTCAGCATACCACTTTGGAAGCCTCGATTTTGGCAATTTGAACAGCGCCATTTTGTCATTTTGAAACCAGATGTGTTTCCTTAAGGAGGACAGCGTGAATTGAAGATCCAGGGAGGAGCAAATGGTGGATCTATGGGTGGATCTCACGGTATCTGAAGATGACCAGAGGATAGCCACGCCCCCATAGCATATCTGGCTTTATCCTTCATTCTAATCTATTTGTACATCTCTAATTTACAAATATGAACGTCATTATATATCGAAGGAGACTTCACACTTGCGATAGATATCATCAAATAATGTGGAAAATCATTTTTGAAATAATAAATCAGGTAGGAATGTAGGGTCATTTTCTCATAGACTTCTATAGCATTGAACTTCTTTCTGCAACCACCGACATCGCCACCTGCTGGCCATTAAAAAGAATGCAATTTTAAGAGATTTCTGAATTGGCTTCACTTTTCAGACCCTGATGCTACGTCCATCTTTTTATATTGTCTATGCGTAAAAATGCAGTTTTACTTTCAGGGTTTTGCCGAAAGGATGGTATAAATCAAGCAGTAATTACAACAAATTGTATTGTCCCCCAATTTTTGAGACTCCAAAGTATTTGGACAAACTAACATCACCATAAATTATCATATTAATATGTGGATGTAGATCCGTTGCTGTGGACCTATAGGTATTACCAGATGTTGGGTTCTCCATGGCCTTCATGGTGGCCGCCTTAAATTCCAAATTACTCATGGAACATGTTGCCTTCAGCTTAGACTTCAGAAAGTGAAAGACATGCTTTGTTGGATTAAGGTCAGGTGACTGTCATAGCCATGGAGGAGCATTCTACTGCCTTGCCTTAAAAAGTCTTGGGTTGCTTCCTCAGTGTTGTTTGGGCTGTTATCCATTTGGACTGTGAACTGCAGTCCAGAAAGTTTTTAAGCATTAAGCTGAATCTGAGCAGATAACAAACCCCTACACTTCATAGTTCATCCTGCTGCTTTTATCAGCAGTCACGTTATCAATAAATTCAAAAGTAAGCTGCTCTACTGGCACCATACATGCCGACATGACAACGCCTAATCGATGAGGAGTTATACATCAGATCATCAGCAGTTCCTTTCCCTCTCCATACTCTTTTCTTCCAATTATTTTTCAACAAGTTTTTCTTTGTCTCATCTGAGATATTGTTCCAGCACTTTAAAGGCTTTTAAATAGGTTTTTTTAGAAAACATTTAAGCCCCAAAAGTTTACACCTTACGGTAAACTTTGTGTCTTTACTCCAATGAAGTCTTTTCCCAATTGTTGGCCTTTACAAAGAAACAACTACCTAATGGAGCATGTCCTTGATCTGGTCAACTGTTGTGAAAGGTTTTTTCCTAACCAGGAGTACATTTCCTAAAAGCATAGATGCTAACTCAGTTGGAGCCATTGGCTGTATATGGTCAAACTATGTAAGTTGCTAATATAATTAGCTACTAAGCTTCTGGGAAATGTAAAGATTTCTGTGGTCTTCCACCATATTTGTCATCTGAAGTCTTCTAGGCCTTTTGTTGTTCCTGAACTTACCAATGTATTCATTCTTCATTGGAAATAACCAAGTAGTTTGTCCATAAGTGATGTTTTTTGCTATTCTTCTTATGTATGAGTATTTTATGTACAGTATTATATTTCATTTGTAAATGGAGATTAGTTACATGCTGTTTTTGCTGCCTTGCTGGTCAGCTAATTATTTTGTTCTTCAGCAACCTCTGGTGGTGTGTCTGTAGCAAAACATGATCTGATGTAATTTCATTTGAAATAGACTGGTGTTTTCTACAACCCCAATTCCGAAATAGTTGGAACGAAGTGTAAATTGTGAATAAAATCAAAATGCAATGACTTTAAGATCATATGAGCCAATATGTTATTTACAGTAGAAGATAGATAATATTTCAAATTATGAAACTGAGACATTTTACATTTTTATCCACAAAATGAGCTTATTTCAAATTTTCTGGCTGCAACAGGTCTCAAAAAAGTTGGGACACAGGCATGAAAGGGCTGAAAAAGCAATTAATATATAAGAGAATCAGCTGAAAGAACATTTAACAAGTAATTAAGCCAACTGGCATCAGGCGTGTAGCATGATTGGCTATCAAAGGGATGTCTTAGAGATGCTGAGTCTATAAGAAGTAAAGATGGCCTGAGGCTGACCAACCTTTGAAGGCTTGCATAAAAAAATTGTGGAATACTTTAAAAACAGTGTTCCTCAATGTGAAATTGCAAAGGCTTTGAAGGTCTCATCATTGACAGTGCATAACATCATCAAAAGATTCAGAGAACCAGGAAAAATCTCTGTGCGTAAGGGACAAGGCCGAAGGCCTTTACTAGATACCTGTGATCTTCAGTCCCTCAGACGCCACTGCCTCACTCACCAGCATGATTCTGTCATTGACATTACTGAATGGGCCCAGGAATACTTCAAGAAACCACTGCCTGTAAACACAGTTTGCCGTGTCATTCACAGATGCCACCTAAAACTGTATCATGCAAAAAGGAAGCCATTGTTGAGCATGATCCAGAAGTGCCGCCGTGTTCTGTGGGCCAAGGCTCATTTAAAATGGACTGTAGCAAAGTGGCAAAGTGTCCGGTGGTCAAAGGAGTCCAAATTTGGCATTCTTGTTGAAAATCATCATTGAAAATCACAAGAGTGGGATTAAAGTCCAATGACTTAACTCAAGAAACGTGACTCCTCAATGCACAGACACCTCCACTCTGTGTTAAAAAGAAGAGGGGATGCTACACCATGGTAAACAGGCCCCTGTCCCAAC
Organism: Gymnothorax reevesii; assembly: GCA_029721435.1. Lineage (NCBI taxonomy): Eukaryota > Metazoa > Chordata > Actinopteri > Anguilliformes > Muraenidae > Gymnothorax > Gymnothorax reevesii. Next base: position 79,093,606 of record CM056575.1, read on the forward strand.
ATTTTTGAGACCTGTAGCAGCCATCACATTTGAAATGAGCTCATTTTGTGTATAAAATAATAAAATTTCTCAGTTCCAACATTTTCTGCATTATCTTTGTTCTAATGTGAATAAAATACTGGCTGGTGTGATTTGGAAGTCATTGCGTTTTGATTTTATTCACAATTTACACTTTGTCCCAACTATTTCAAAATTGGGGTTGTAGAAGCTTCTGACACCATCCTGCCTGAAGGGGGCGGGATTACCCAGGAATCCTGTAGATCTCTCCAGAATGTTGCTAGGCTATATAAATGCTGTGATTTTAGTCAGGGCAGAGCAGAGCAGAGCAGAAGAAGAGTTTTGTTTTGGCAACAGAGTTAATTAGTGGTATTAGAGTGTTATTAGAGGATTAAACAGTGGAATTTTTTTTTTGTAGAACTTTTTTTTTCAGTGAAGAATAAATTTGTTTAAGTTTTTATTGCTGGTTTTCTTTGTTGTGATTTTCAAGTCATTTCACTCTAGTTGTTTTGTTTGCATCACTGGTATTGACAGCTGTTTAGACTCTATTTTGAGAGTTAACAGTTACAGTTTTCAAATACGATTGCCACACTTAAAACCAACTCTAGACCTTTTGTGGCCCTACTTGTACAAATGAAATAATGAGGGAATAACACTTACAGAACTGCTGTGGAGTCAAATCCCCTCAAATCTTAAGTCTCTTCAAAAAAGAAACCATATATTAAAAGCATTCTCCCAATTTGAATGTAGATATCCCAAAATTAATCACTTTGAGCATATTTATTACTTAGTTTCCAACATAATGTGGTTGAGAGCTAAAATATCAAGTACTTTACCATTGCGCAAATATTTATGGACTTTTGGGTTTGTATGCAATTTTGTACTTTTGAATTGATCAATCTTTATGTGTTGCAGGCTATTACAGTGGGATAGCCTGTCTGTAAGATACATGCTTGCAAGTATGTATAGTATATGTGAGCTTTATTTGTGCTAAGCACCCAGTCATTGATTAAACATGACTGGCAGGGAGAGAAGACAGTGTAAACAAAGTATATTTGCAAAAAATGAGAAATAATGCTATTGTGCCTTTTTAAAGCTATATTCTTTGATTTGAATTGCGTGTGGGTATTTTTCTCAATATGGGCACTATTAGTGAAATGCAGAGTTTGGGTCCCTTATTTTTAAAATAATCCCACGGGGTAAATTTTTTTACCTATTGAACTATAGGTGTGTGTCCTTAATAATTGGAAATAAAGTATCATGGGTGTATTTTCATTCTATCCATCATTTTTGGGGTCAAAGAAGTAGATTTTGGGGCATTTTGGGTGTGTCCCAAATCTAGATGATATTTTTGAAACTTGCAATGCACCAATGATTTCAATTTCCTTTTGCTAGAAACTGTATGCATACATTAATAGACACAGTCAGATATATATCCTAAGCAAAAAAAGTCAAAGGTGGTGGTTTTCCGAGAAAAATCACTGAAAATAGGGGCGTCCAAAAAACCCACTCAACTCCATAACCATCACTACACAGACCCTCCCTGGAGAGAGAAGCTGAAATCACAGTATTTTGCCCATGCAAACAGAACTTTTGTGTGACCCCCGTGGCGGCCATGTGGACTTTTTTCAAAATGGCTCTATGACTATTTCAATATTTCTCAAAATTTTGGCATCCTATGGTGAGCATAAATTTTAAACCCCACTTCGTTACCTTCATTAAAATCAATGGTAACGGTAGGACAAATTTTCAATCATGTTTTTATAATACTTGTGCAAAACCCTCCATAGTATGGTAGGAAGCATCAATTGTAAAAAAGTAAAAGTAAAAAGGAAAATTCCACTTTTCTGGAAAACACTCAACTCCATAACCTCAACTTGTTTAATAATATTGGTTATGGAGGTGAATAAAATGGTCATGGTAAATGATGGTTTATCAGTTTCAATCAAAGGCACTGAAAAGGGTGACATTCACTTAGTTACAGAACTCTGATATATCACAATGTACCAGGAGAGAGCTGGAGTTGAGTGGATCCGAGGACACAGCAAAATTAAAATGGCCTGCCCAAAAAATTCTGCCCTGGTTTAAGCTCTGCCTTGTGGTTTTTTGAGTACCTCAGGGGCAACCCTACCACTGGGGGAAAAAAGAATCAGAATGAGACAACTTAAAAAAAGACATCCAAAAAGCGCCTGTATTGAGAAAAATACCTGGGTAAGCATGTGTATGTGATTGTGTCAGTGTGCTGCTATTGCAAGGGGCACTCCCAATGCCCAAATGCCCTTATCATCACACAGCCCCCCCACCACCACCACCACCAAACCCCCTACTGCCCATCATTGGTCCTTTCTTACCCTCACTTACACAGTAGGTCAGAAAAATGGCGAAGTTAGATGTGAATTGAATTAACGAATGGCCAAACCTTTAAATGCATTAATTCAGTTGCGTGAATATGACATTCTTTTTCCCTTTGGCTACCATCAGTTGGAGGAAGTGAGCTCTCCCAATCACCGTAATAAACATGCATCCACTCAATGCCCTGACAGTTGAAATGGCCTCTCTAATAGCAATGCTTGAGGAGTGGATTAGACTTCCTCTGACAAACAGAAAAACACTGGAGTGATAATGTGATAAATAGAGAGATATTTCCAGCCCAAAAGTTTTTAATGTAAACTGGGAACACTGTGGTTATAAAAAGAATTATATTATTGTTTGGTAGTGCTACCTATATTAAGTCTATTTGACTCCTTTAGTCATCAAAAAAAAAACAACTAAATGCATATGTATATCATTTTTATTTGGACCCTCATATCCTCCAGAAAATACATTTTAAAAAGGAAAAATGAATAATTCAAAGTCAGTACATCATATTTGTTGTATATTTTATGCTACAGCCACCCAAAAATGAAAATCATGAGACAACCAATTTGAATAAGTGTTTTGTTTTGTTACCTTTAATAATCCCTCATTCAAAGGATGACACCTCTTTATCTATTATTTGTAAACAACACCATTTATGGCGGCAAGAGTTTCCTCTGGAAGAGTCCTGCACCAATGCACCCACCCAAGTGTACTTCCACATGATGACTCCACATTTAATGGGGTCCAATAAAGTTAAAGGAGCTCTGTCACGATCGCTGCACATACTCACAACTTCGAACGAAATAAATCCGCTCCAATGCAAGTCAAAATCTACTTCCATCATTGCAAACATCCGTCATCATTTGCATTGTATTTATATATTTTAGTTACTCGGGTATTATGCTTTTTACTGTATTTTAAGGAGTTTTCCATAGAAAGTTGAGGATTCAAAGCCCTTTCTAGCGCTTCTCCCAAAGGATATGAATATTGCTTATTGGTTTGCTATTGTCAATAACCATAGAAGAGGAAGGTGTTTTTCTTCTTCTGTGATTACTGCAATGAAAATTAGCCTACATTCCTCACATTTTTGGCTAAAACACCATAAGAGCACTTTGGATCCTCTTATATTTATTTAAAAGCATTTTTTCCCCCTCCACTATCCTGAGTCCTGGACCGCCGAGCCCTGTCCCTCACCATTGCTGGCTGCTGCTGTCCTGCTGTCCTGATCCGGTCCTGATCTAGTTCTGCGCCATCCTTGACTTGCCACTTCCTGGAGCTACTGATGCCACTGTTTAGATGGACTTAAATGGAACTCTATTGCCATTTTATTCTATTTTGCTTTATCTTGTCATTAATTAGCTTGCCCGCCAAGGATGGGCTTCCTCACTTTAGCCGGGTTCCTCCTGAGATTTCTTCTCACTGGGGAGTTCTTTTTCACCACTGTTTGAGGATATTTCTCCCTATTGAGAGTTTTTTTGCCCCATTTGCTATTGTGGGGAATAGGCTGGGCACTGCCCTGTCGTTTATTTAATCTCTCTCTGTAAAGCGTCTTTGTGACAATCTCTGTGAAAAGCGCTATACAAATAAATTGAATTGAATTGAATGGAAGAGTCATATAAAGCCTGAGTAACTAAAATATATAAATAAAATGGACAATGAAGACGGATTGGCTAGGATGGAATCAGATTAAGACTTTCAGTCAAGCAGATTCACTTCGTTGGGATCTACAGTGCCAAACAAATTTGTTAGACCACCACCCAATGTAAGGTTTATGTCATAGCTACCCTAAATGAACAGTGTTGGTAATTACCAAAATATTTATTATATTTCTGTAATGGTTAATCCGCCAGTCAGCGCAAGCTCTTTAAATGAAATCATATTTTTAATGCTGAAATATAATAATTGTTGTTATCCATGAATTTTTGAATTTACCTTTTTACAAAAAAAGCATAAAAAATAGTTAAGCACGTTATTATTTTTTGATTAAGATGCCAAATAACAGTTATTTCTTTGCATCCTGAACATAAAAATGAGTTTTAGTGGTTGAATGCAAGAATGCAAGCTGTTATCAAGACCAAAGGAGGGGGTACAAAATAGTTTTTTTTTGGGGGGGGGGCGTTTCGTGTGTGAATAAGGAATGTTTAGTTGTTTCAGTTCGTTATTTGCCAAAGAAATAACGAAATAATTTTTACTGTTAAACAAGTTTTTGATAAATTTCTTTAATATTCCTGTTATCTCATTTTTTATGACAGGTGGTCTAATAAATTTGTTAAGCACTAAACATGCTGAGCATGCACAGTAATCATGACACAGCTCTTTTAAGATTGTTTTTTTCCCACATTTATCTCTCTTGTAAGTAAAAAACTCTCTTTTTTTCCACCCCTCGTCGTAATCTAACAAACAGCTTGTCCACGGTTCAACTCTCCATTTGCTTATGCTATAATGTATGCTATTGCCTTCCATTCTTGCACGTCAGTATCTATCATCATAGTTTATTAACATTGCTGTGGAAAAATATTTTGTTTATTGATGGAAATAACTATCCCACCCTACTTGACCCCATGTGAAAAAGTATTTCTCCTCTTCACTACTAAATCAACTATTCAAACAAATTTAATTGAAAACTGGGTTCTATTGCGCTGGACACATTCGGGCATGATTGCTGCCAGCCATGATACATCTAAATATCACTTAAATAGTGCCTGTCACGCAAGGTGAGGTAGCCAAAAAGCAACACATGATGCCACCGTCTAAAGATATTCAAAAACAGATGAAAGACAAAGACGTTGACATCTATCAGTCTGGAAGGAGCTCTGGGACTCCAACGAACTGCTCTGAGAGTCATTATCAACAAATGGGAAAAACGTGGAACAGAGATAAATACAATTCCACAATTCCACAATTCCTATGAGAGCATATCTACAACTCATTCAGGAGGCCACAAAAGAACCCAGACTAACAAAGAACTGCTGACCTCATTTGCCTCAGTTAAGGGAGCTTGTCAATATACTGCACGCATTCAAATATGAACAGGCATTCAAAAATGAAAAGTCTCCGTTCGTGATCAACTGAAAAACGAACGGCAGAGTGTTAAAAAATGAACGAGCATGCGCTCATTTTGCGTTAAAAATGAACAAGCATGCGTTCATTTCTGTCCGGACGGCATCCAAAAGGAATGCTGCTACCCTCTCTCGCGTTACAAAATTAATCTGCTTTCCACTTAGCAAAATTTACACCAATATGTGTCAGTATTTCCTTCTTTCGAGAAAAAATTCCCCGTGTCCCATCCTATAGAATTTAGAAGTATATTGTAAGGTACATGCCTACTAAACTACAGTTTACACATCGACTGAAAAATCCTACCAAATCTCCAGTTTTGAGATTATATCTTTACCAATTGTCGATCTTCTGCTATACGTTTACGCTTTTCATTGAGTTTGATAAGATGCTTTCACACATTCCACACTCAAGATCGGAGATAGATTGTGATTCAATGGTACCGGGCTACATTCAGTCAGCCAAAACATTCAAATTGTGCTGTGTGCTGTTTACTTTACTGGAATGAACATCGCTTTCGTGTGGTGTTAGTTTGCCACTTTTTCCGTTTTATATATATATATATATATATATATATATATATATATATATATATATATATATAAACATTCTTGAATTCCAAATCATGATGTATGCAAGAAGATTGTAAATATTTTTAATTAAATACATTAAAAGTATTGTTTACACATTGTATCACATCATCTGCACAACAGCCCAAGTTTAATTCTACAATTCTGTGAGTATAAGAACTAGGATAACTTAGTCCCGTTCATACCAAATTGCAAGATTATCCAGGATGTTAATCCTTTCTTTATAAACCAGTGAACGCACTAGCCAAAAAAAAAAACACTGTGTCTACATTTCCGAAAGTTGGACCGGGTTTTAATATAACTTCGTGTTCGACAATCGATTATTGTTTTTATTTTCTTCAAGTATACTGAATCTTTTAGATATTAAACGTGAACGTTTTGATAAGAGGGCTCAGTTCTTCAAGATGAGTAGCCTACCAAGAATTTCAATCAATGTTTCTGTTAAGATCTGCTCAACAAAGCGAATGGACATTGGCGCGGGACTTCGTGCATTTATGACGAATTTAGCTACTGTCGGACAGAGATTCTAAAATCCACTCTGTCTCTGAAAGTCACAAAAGTTCTAATTTTTCAAGTATTCTAGCAATTATTAGACATACAAACTTAGCCATGTTTGTGTTCGACCTTCACAAAATGCTAATTGATAGCTATCGACTTTTCTTGGTCTTCTAATTCGTCTTTTTTCTTCCGTTGAAGATAGTCAACAGTCTTTATTCGGTCTCTCTTTTGAAAATTAGTCAGATGTATGGAACAGGTTCACGCTTTATTTCCACACCAGAATTAAAATAGTGCTTGTAGTCAGTGAGCAAATCAATTCGATAACCATTGACCTTGTGAATTAAATATTGCATGCACGATCAAGATTGGCGGAGGCGAAATGCAAAATAGGCTACTCCATGTTCGGCAGCCTGCAGAAAGTAAAAGAATTGATATGACAGCAGATTTATAACAAAATAAAGAATAAAAATATATCACCAACGATCAGAACATCCAATGGGCACTGCAATTGATTGATTTGGGCCATTTTTATAAATACAACGAAGTCCGTACAATGCCTGTCAGACACTAAATGCAAAATACTCCGTGTCTGACAGCCGAAAGAAAGAGGACGATTAGAACAGATTGATAATGAAATAAAGAATAAAACAACAAACAGAACATCCAATGAACACTGCGATTTATTTATTTGCGGGCCATCTTTTTTGGATGTTCTGTTTGTTGGTGATATATTTTTATTCTAACACAGCATTCCACTGTAAGAACCTTACACCACAGTTAGACATGGTGGTGATGTAAGAGTTGGAGCTGCTTTGCTGCTTGAGGACCTGGGCGACTTGCCATAATTAATGGAACCATGAATTCTGCCCTCTACCAGAACATCCAGCTGAAGAATGTCCAGTCATCAGTTACTGGCCTGAGGCTCAAACGCAGTAGAGTTATGCAGAGGAAAAGCCATCTGAAACATATGAGCAAATTCACCTCTGAATGGCTCAAGAGAAACAAAATGAAAGTTTTGGAGTGGCCTAGTCTTGACTTGAATCCGATTGAGATGCTGTGGCATGACCTTATGTAGGCAGTTCATTCTCAAAAGACTTGCAGTGTGGCTGAATTGAAACAATTCTGCAAAGAGGAGTGGGCCAAAATTCTTCCACAGGACTAGAAAAGACTCATTGCTTGTAATCACAAACATTTGATTGCAGTTGTTGCTGCCAAGAATGGCACAACCAGCTATTTTGTGAAGGGGGGGGCAATTATTTTTTCTCAGATGTAAGTGATTGTTATGTGCTGTGTGTTTGGGATTTGTCTTTCTTTTGCACTTCCCTGCCTTTCCCCTGCCATCACCATCCACCAAGTCCTGCCTCCCAGACCACACCCTTCAAGCCCCGCCTTCACCAGTCCCAGAGCCACCTCATCATTCAAATCAACCAACCAGAACCCGCCACCTCCTTTAAAAGACCTGGACTGTTTGCTCTTCGAGAGATTTTTGCTTTGGTTTTTCTCAATTGCCCTTTCGTGTCTTGTGATCCAGTGTCTTAGTTGTGTTATCCATTATATGTTTCATTGTTGTTTATGTACACTGCCAAGCCTTGGGACAGGTAAGACTGGGAGCTCCTATACATATGCCCGTAGGCTATGTTAATGTATAGACACACTAGTCTTTAGGGGTGGTTGCCAACCGATGTACGTTATTGCTAGACAGAGTAGTTAGGCTTTTGTTTGTAACATTAGTGTAGAAAACTCTTGGTGTTAGTTAGCTTGTTTTGGTTATTTTGGCAACATCCAGCGTCCTTTGACTCTGGTAGTGTGTGTCTTGACTGTCTTTATGTATCCAACCCCTGTATATCCAGCCACAATCAGTAAACACTTGAGCACTAGTCTCTGCATTGTTTGTGTTATTATTATTTTTTTTGTTTTCCCACCTATTACCCATTTTAACACCTTCTGGCCCATTCCACCACAACCAGTTACCTACCCTTATGCACCCCTAGGTCCATGGGGGTTGTAACATATTTGGGGGCTCGTCCGGGAGCGATTGTGATAGGCTGGTAGTAATAGATTTCTGTTACAGAAAAATAATATTGTGTGGTTGGTTGTTGTACAGTAGTGTCGTAGGAAAATGGCTACTTTTGACATTCAAGCCTTTCTAAACAACCCGACTAGTGAAGCACTGGATCAGTGTCGCAAAATTGACCTGCTTCAAATAGCAGAGCATGTGGGTTTTGTGGTATCTCGTGCTCTCCGGAAGGGAGAGATTAAATCGCAGGTGAGGGACAAGTTGGTGGAATTAAAAATTCTTACCTCGCCTATTGCTGTTTGTCCTCCTGGTCAGCCTGTTGTGTCACCTTTTAAGCCTGTGGTGAGGCCAGAGTGGCCTCAGGGTGCTGGAATTTCTACTTCTATGGAAGTGAAGGAGGAGGGTCCTCGGACAACCCCTCCACCTACATTGCCTAGGTTTGAGCCATTCTCGCCAAGTTTTTACGGGTCAGGGAGTGATCCAAGACTAAAGGTCCGTATTGCCCGGTTGAAGCTTGAAGCAGAGGAGAAGGCTCATAAGGCACAGGCTGAGGCACAGAGACAGGAACAGGAATTTCAGCTAGCGATGCGCAAGCTGGAATTAGAGGCGCAGGTTAAGATGCGGCAGTTGGAGTTGCAAAATGCCGCTGAAAAGAGTTCCACCGTGGTAACCTCAGATATATCCCCACCGCTTGGTTTTGCTGGCTATGATGTCAGGAGACATGTGGCTCTACCCTCTTTCAGGGAAACAGAGGTAGATGCCTACTTTCAAACATTTGAACGTTTGGCTGCAGCACTGAAGTGGCCCAAAGAAATTTGGACAACCTTGCTACAGTGCAAGCTAATAGGAAAAGCTCAGGAAGTGATGGCTACGCTAACTCTTGAGGAGAGTATGGATTATGAGACTGTAAAAGCTGCCATCCTTCGTGTTTACGAATTGGTCCCTGAAGCTTACAGACAGAAATTTAGAAATAAGAAAAAGACATCTGCCCAATCATTTGTGGAGTTCGCTAGAGAGAAGGGAGTTCTGTTTGATAAATGGTGTGCTGCGAGTAAGGTGGACAACTTTGAGACTCTTCGGGAATTAATTTTGCTGGAAGAGTTTAAAAGTTGTGCTCCTGAACGCCTGGTTGTGTATCTAAATGAACAGAAGGTGATGTCCTTATCTGAAGCTGCAATATTTGCAGATGAGTTCACACTCACTCACAAAAACGTGTTTAGTGCTCCACATGAAGTGAAAACTAGTGTTTCCAGCAGTACTAAAGATGGTGAACCTCCTAAAGATTACAAATCTTCACCAACACGGTATAAAGAGCAACGTACTTGTTTTTATTGTCATAAAGTAGGACATGTCATTGCCAATTGCCGTGCTGCTGCAAAGAAAAATGCTGAATCAACTAAGCCTACAGGTTTTGTTAGAACAGTTAATCAATCAACTCCTGAGTTAAATGGCCCTGAAAATAAACCTGAGGAAGGTTTTAAGCCTTTTATATTTGAAGGTTTTGTTTCTGTTTCCGGTGAACCGACTGAGCAAAAACCTGTGCGCATTTTAAGAGACACAGGAGCTTCGCAATCTTTTGTGTTGGCTGATGTGCTTGCAATATCAGATGCGACATATAGTGGCGCTAATGTGATAGTACAGGGAATTGACATGACTTTCCTCACTGTTCCGTTACACAAAGTGCATGTAAAGACTGAATTAGTCACTGGTTATTTTAATGTGGCTGTACGGACCGCTTTGCCAGTACCAGGCGTTGAATTCATTATGGGAAACGATATTGCCGGCGGTAAAGTGCGTCCAGTACTGGAGATTGTAAATAAACCCGTCTCGTGCACAATGCCCGTGTCTAAATCACTTCCTAATGTTTTCCCTGCTTGTGCGCTCACTAGAGCTCAATCAAAGAAATGGGGCGAGGAAGTTGATTTATCGCAATCTATTTTAGCGTCCACTTTTGCGGAGGAAATTCCTTTCACAAAACTTAAAGTGCCCCGTGTAGAAACGGAAGCATGTGCAGAGAAAGAACCCCGATATTTTGGTGATAAAGATAAATTATCCACGGAGCTTACCTCAATTGAATTACCTGTTAGTCGCGAACAACTTGTTGTTGCTCAGAAAAGTGACTCGTCCTTGCGTTATTGCTTTGAGATGGTGGTTAATCCTGATGCTTTGAAGGAAAAGTCAATCGCTTACTTTCTGGATGATGGGCTGTTAATGCGGAAGTGGTCGACTTCGTTAACTATGGGAGCTGAGTGGGGTGTGGTTTTTCAAATTGTGGTACCTGCCCAGTATCGACCGCAAGTCCTATTGTTGGCACATGAAAATCCATGGTCCGGTCATTTGGGAGTCAGAAAAACCTACAATCGTGTGTTGAGGCATTTCTTTTGGCCAGGACTTAAAAGTGACGTGGTAAAACATTGTCGGTCTTGTCACACCTGTCAGGTCACAGGGAAACCTAACCAGGTTGTTCCGCCGGCTCCACTCTGTCCAATTCCAGTACTGGGAGAGCCCTTTCAACACGTTATAGTTGATTGTGTGGGTCCGCTTCCTCGGACTAAGTCTGGTCAACAATTCCTGCTCACTATATTGTGTACAGCGACTAGATTTCCAGAAGCCATTCCATTGCGAACGATTACAACTAAAAATGTGATCAAAGCGTTGACCAAATTTTTTTTTCTTTCGTGGGATTTCCGCGAGTTATCCAAACGGATCAGGGCACAAATTTCCTCTCAAAACAGTTTAAACAATTTCGACAGTCCTTGGCTATTAAGCACCAGATATCAAGCGCGTATCACCCCGAGAGTCAGGGGGCGTTGGAGCGCTGGCATCAAACCCTAAAATCGGCTCTCCGCAAATTTTGTTTGGAGACGGGGAATTGTTGGGATGAAGGCGTCCCATTCATTCTGTTCGCGTTAAGAGAGGCGGTACAGGAATCGTTAGGGTTCAGTCCGGCTGAATTGGTATTTGGACATACTGTTCGGGGTCCGTTAAAAGTTTTAAAGGAACGATTTGTGTCTGATTCGAATTCTAAATCTAATGTGTTGGATTACGTTAGCCAGATTCGAGAGAAATTGCAGCAAGCTTGCTCTCTTGCTAAAGAATCGCTGTCTTCTGCTCAGGGTAAAATGAAGCGTCGATTCGACTGGAAGGCTGTTGCTCGCTCATTTAAACCTGGTGACAAGGTTCTTGTTTTATTGCCAATAGCTGGATCTGCTTTGTCTGCACGTTTTTCAGGTCCCTACGAGGTGGAGGACAAACTCAGTGAAAGCAACTATGTAATCCGAACACCCGACCGAAAGCGTCAGTCCCGTGTGTGCCACATTAATATGCTTAAAGCATATATAGATCGAGAGTCACCTCCGTCAGAGAGCGTAAGAACAGTTCTTCAAGTGTCCCAAGTCTCTAAAGTTGACCCTGTACTTGATGACTCCGGTTTTAATTGTGGGGAGGATGAGGATGGCCTTGTCCTTAGAAATGCACCTCAGCAGTGTGCAAGACTCTCCAATTCGGAGACCTTGGCAGATTTGTCGTCACACCTTGCCCATTTATCCGATAATCAGAGATTCGATATTGTTACCCTAATCCGTGAGTTTCAATGTCTTTTTGGTGACACTCCCTCACAGACTACCGTTACACATCATGACATTGATGTGAACGGTGCCGCTCCTATTAGGCAACACCCATATCGGGCTAATATTGCCAAGCGGGAGGTTATGAAGCGGGAAGTAAAATACCTGCTTGACAATAACTTGGCTAAGCATAGCGCAAGTCCATGGAGCTCGCCTTGCATTCTTGTGCCGAAACCTGATGGTACATCACGTTTCTGCACAGATTTTAGAAAAGTCAATGCCGTTACGGTACCAGACTCCTATCCTCTACCGAGAATGGAGGACTGCATTGACAATATTGGGGCGGCTAAATATGTCACTAAACTAGATTTATTGAAGGGGTATTGGCAAGTGCCATTAACTCCGCGCGCGTCTGAGATTTCCGCGTGTGTTACTCCTGATAATTTTATCCAATATAATGTTTTGGCTTTCGGGCTTAGAAACGCTCCAGCCACCTTTCAGCGACTAGTGAATACAATTCTTATGGGTATCCCAAATTGTTATGCGTATTTGGATGACTTGGTGGTTAAGTCAGACAATTGGGCTGACCACGTCTCTGCACTACGCTGCGTATTCGAGAGGCTAGCGCAAACAACGCTTACTTTGAATCTCGCCAAGTGCGAGTTTGGCAAAGCAACTGTAACTTACTTGGGAAAGCAAGTAGGTTATGGCCAAGTACGGCCAGTTGCACAAAAAGTTGCTGCCATTGCTAGTTTCCCAGCGCCTACAACTAGGCGTGAATTGCGTCGATTCCTCGGTATGGCAGGATACTATCGAAGTTTCTGCAGGAACTTCTCCACTGTAGTCGCTCCGTTAACGAGTGTGCTTAGCACAAAGAAACCCTTTGCCTGGACCTCTGATTGTCAGAATGCTTTTGAGGCTGTAAAGCTTTTGTTATGCAGTGCGCCTGTACTCGCCGCCCCAAACTTTGCGAAACCGTTTAAGTTAGAGGTTGATGCAAGTGCTCTGGGAGCTGGTGCAGTACTGTTACAAGAAGATGCCGATGGACTTGATCACCCCGTCAGTTTCTTCTCGCGTAAATTCAATAAAAATCAAATGAATTATAGTACCATCGAGAAGGAGGCACTTGCATTATTGTTAGCCCTACAGTTCTTTGAAGTGTACGTGGGTTCAAGTTCCACTCCTGTTGAAGTCTTCACTGACCACAACCCTTTAGTTTTTTTATCCCGGATGTTTAATCAAAACCAGCGCCTAATGCGTTGGTCGCTGATTTTACAGCAATTTAACTTAACCATCCAACATAAAAAGGGAAGTGAAAATGTGCTGGCTGACGCATTGTCTCGTGGCTTTAGCTAATTAAGAAACACCTGGGTATATTGGATACATTGGATCCTGTCTCCTGTAACAGAACAAAACAATTGTGTTGGTTAAAAATAAAAAGGTGATTGGACTGTTACATTCTGTATTGTATTGATTTGACTTGTTGTAGACTATTGCTGCAATATAGCCAATAGATGTAGATTTGGTTGTTTAAAAACAAACAATTGTATAGGTTTTGGGTAATTTTGAGAGAACTTGCTCATTCCCTTTGTTGTTGTAAACTAACGTTAAATGTATTAAGTTAGTTCTTAAGGGGGGAAGTGTTATGTGCTGTGTGTTTGGGATTTGTCTTTCTTTTGCACTTCCCTGCCTTTCCCCTGCCATCACCATCCACCAAGTCCTGCCTCCCAGACCACACCCTTCAAGCCCCGCCTTCACCAGTCCCAGAGCCACCTCATCATTCAAATCAACCAACCAGAACCCGCCACCTCCTTTAAAAGACCTGGACTGTTTGCTCTTCGAGAGATTTTTGCTTTGGTTTTTCTCAATTGCCCTTTCGTGTCTTGTGATCCAGTGTCTTAGTTGTGTTATCCATTATATGTTTCATTGTTGTTTATGTACACTGCCAAGCCTTGGGACAGGTAAGACTGGGAGCTCCTATACATATGCCCGTAGGCTATGTTAATGTATAGACACACTAGTCTTTAGGGGTGGTTGCCAACCGATGTACGTTATTGCTAGACAGAGTAGTTAGGCTTTTGTTTGTAACATTAGTGTAGAAAACTCTTGGTGTTAGTTAGCTTGTTTTGGTTATTTTGGCAACATCCAGCGTCCTTTGACTCTGGTAGTGTGTGTCTTGACTGTCTTTATGTATCCAACCCCTGTATATCCAGCCACAATCAGTAAACACTTGAGCACTAGTCTCTGCATTGTTTGTGTTATTATTATTTTTTCTGTTTTCCCACCTATTACCCATTTTAACACCTTCTGGCCCATTCCACCACAACCAGTTACCTACCCTTATGCACCCCTAGGTCCATGGGGGTTGTAACAGTGATGTAAGTCTTGCATGTTAAAATTAGTAAGATGAACTAAACCATTAAACCATGACAAATACGCAAAAATAGAAGAAATTGGGAAGGGGGCTAATTTTTTTTCGCAGGACAGTACTTACTTAAAAATATATTGCACTTTTTTTTTTCTCTTGATTGAGTGGTCTCTTAAATCATAGTCAAAACCCCAAAGGACTGGGTGATCCATTCCCATTATCACTTCCATCCTTGAAAATTTTTTCACTCAACTTTTTAAAAAATATCATTTCAATCTCCCTCTGAATGATTTATGCCAAAATCAAACAAATGAGCTCAGATCTGGGGGTCATCTCAGAAAAGAATGCTGAGTCAAGCATATTTCATCAGGGCAGGTCAGTAACAGGGAATCACCTCTCTGAGGCGTATTTTGGCGATACTTGTTTTATTAATAGTTCAATGTAATGCACTGTTACTCCCTCCAGGAAAAATTCAAAACTATATCAAATTGAAGCAGGGCAATAAAATGGGTTCTAACTGTTCTGTGATCTTTTCTATGAGTTATCATGCTGTCATATTTGACCATGAGCAATTCCAGAGCAGTAAATAGTGATTGCTTAACAAATCACTGTCATAACACAGTTCCTTGATGATCTTGTTTAGTTTACCACAGACAGATAATACTCATTAATTTTTTTTCCCCCTTTGGTTTCATACTGTGCCATTTTACATGAAGGTAAATAAACTTGAGTGTTGAAGTTAAGTTGGGGAAAAATATTGGTTGTATTTATATGAATATGCACAGTATTCATGGGACATATCATGACGTCAGAAAATGCAGTGCTGCATGCACAAAAATGTTCAGTGTCACTCACAGTTATTATACTTTGGCCCCAGCTATATTTGTTAGAGCTAAAGAGATTGGAACTGATTGGTGCTGAGATTTCAGACACAGCATTTCTAGCACATATAGTTTTTCTTTGTGCCTGAAACTACTCCTATATTTTCCATTCTGTTTGGCTTGATTAATGTAAGGCTGGTTCTGGAACTGGACTGTGCCGAAGCTCCACTCTGTTTGCCCACCTATCACCCAACTTTCCAATTTATAGTACCTCACTTCCACTCTCCTTGTCTGCCTTGTCGGACTTACCCCCAATCCTATTTGTCTTCCTTTTGTTGTCTTTCCCCTCCTGGAAACTTTTGGGACTCAATGGTCCCTCAATGATTCAGAGAGGAGCCATTTCCTCCACCCTGAGTCTT
Source organism: Gymnothorax reevesii (assembly GCA_029721435.1). NCBI lineage: Eukaryota > Metazoa > Chordata > Actinopteri > Anguilliformes > Muraenidae > Gymnothorax > Gymnothorax reevesii. The sequence continues at coordinate 79,109,297 of CM056575.1, forward strand.
GTGTCCTGAGGTTGCAATCCATACACCATCCAATTCAATCCAAAATAGAGATCTTGACAGTTAAACCTGCATTCCAGCTCAAAGAAAAAATAGTTTCACATTGGACTAATTATTTTATAGACTTTAATTATTACATACTCTTTTCTTATGAGTGACTTGTATTGTTCAGGTTAACAGTGTGGTACATATTTCACATATGTATTCCTTTTAATTCCTTGCAAAAATGAGTATGTAGAATAGTTATTCTATCCCGCTCTCTTTACGCTCTGGGATACTGTTACAGAGCTTAATGACCTGTGACCATTTAATTCCTTATGGTCGCGATTCCACCCACATTTAATTATAATCATCATCATACTTGGCTATGCAAAATAAATGCAAAGGTAACTCTAAAGCCTTTGTGTAACCCTTACACCCTAAACATTTTTTAGACATCGTAGTATTGGTTATGAACGCACCCTAATATAACTACTGAATAAGTGCATTTTAGATTTACTGTGTCTCACTGTGTGTTACTTTACAATACTATAATGATAATAGTTAAACATCAGACAGTATTTTCCAACTAACAGATCTCATTTTCCATTATGTTCCAGACAGATCGACTGCTTTTCCCAGTCCTGTGTTACAATGCCTCTCCAAAATCCTTTTTTATTTCAAGTTGGTAAAATTCAAAAGTGACCATTCAGTTAATAAAATCTGATGGGGTTAGCTAACATGGATTCAAGATTAACTACATTAAGATAATGCACACTCTCATTTTAAAAATATGCTCACTTCACAAAAACTAATAATGCTTAAATGTGTCTTAACATATTACTTATCATGTAAAAGACTTGACTTCTGAGTAATAATGCTTTCACATGAGTTCGAGAGGTTGAGTGCATTGATGCGATGTTTCAATTTGTTGGATATCTGAAAAATACATAGATCTGCGCTCTTCACTGTGACCTTCACAGTGTCTGGATATAGGATTCCACACAGTGCTCCGAACATCAGGGCCAGTGCTCCAAAAGAGATCGGATTTTCATGCACTGTTAGAACTGCCTCTTTCTCACCAATCATAGCAGTACGCTCTGAAAGTTTCCACTAATTCCACGATGAAGATTCTCCAAAAAACATTGCAGCGAAGAAACAAAAGTCAAATTTATTTTCAGTAATTGCACTGAGCAGCAAAGTGGATAATGTGGTTATTACATTCTTTGACTTGATTTCTTGCAGTGCTCTCTGGTTTTTTTTTTTTTTCTGAAATTGTTGAGCTGGTAAGTTCAATGCAGAGGCACGTATGGGCTCTGGATAGGTAATTTAAAAGCGAGTTGAGCCATGACAAACAGGGACAGCTGGCCTAATTGAATCATTTGAGCTAAGACAGCTCAACTTGGTTATCCTCACCGCAGCTCAGTGATATTAGTGTAGGAATCATTAGCCATGAAATCATGTCTGCTCTCTCTGACTGCATCCTTTATGGCATGACAGCCAGCAAGGCCTGCCTTTCATTTTAAAAGCAGTAAGTTCTTTTTATCATAAACAGGCTGTGTCGCCACTCAGACAGCCCATTCTACTTCAATGATCCTCAAGGCTTGTCCTATTGATGATGGACCTCTCCTCAAACCACTTTTTCTGTCATATATTACTGAATCACATTGTATTTATTATATGCCTCATTCACATATTTTCTTATTTTGAAGAATGGCAATAAATGAATTAGTATAATAAATAAAAGACATTGATGCTAGTCCTTGAGAATTCAATGTATGCTGAACCCTATAAGTGCAAAATCGCTTGTTGTCTGACAATCACATTATTCTGTTGTTAAATATTAATCAAATAATGTGAATAATTGGTACTACACATTGTTCATTACATAATTACCTTTCTGCAGAGATCAGATAAACAAGATTCAAGTATACTTATCTCTAAAATGTGGGTTTCAAGTACTCTGTAAAACACAAATGATGATGCTTAAGCATTTAAAGCAGTATTCCTTATTTCATGGAACACGTTTCTGCAACAAAACTCCGGAAGACAAACCCATCTCCATACAGAATGACAAATGTGCAGAAGACAAAGGTTATACTGCTTGCTGTTGAGTCCCATATGTGTCTCCAATGACTCTACAAGACCCCTGCCTCCTCACAGTCCACTTTCAGAACTGAGGCCCAGTCTTCCACCATCCCCTTTGGCACAATGGACAGTGGGCACAACGGTTCTTGTGGACGTGTTGCCAGCAATGCAATCAGGTGCACTCCCTGCTCTCACCCAAGCATCTCTGTTGCACTGCAGTAGCTCAGCTGGGTGTAACCAGGAGGATGCCTCATGTTCAGAGACTCCTCGGGTCTCTGCCCGTTTTTCTCTGTTCCCTCTCCATGGGTCCGAGGCCATGCAGGGCTACCCTCTGTTTCTCATGCTGCAGCGTTTGGAGGGGGACAAAATGGTGGACGGAAGGCCAGCAAGACTCAAGCCACAGGCAGGCTCCATCTTGGGAGGCATTATAAAGGGGAAAAAAGCAGTATAAATCCTACTGATTTAACATTATCCAGGCATGGCTAAAACATAGCTTTAACTATTTCTCAGGCTCTGACGGTGTGCACTGACCTCAGGGGGACCTCTAGTGCACTCAGGAAGATGGGGGCACTGGCCATGAAGCAATGACAGCCAGGTCTTCAAATGGAAAACTGAAGATGGTAAAAACAAAACAAAACAACAAAAAAAAAACACAAGCAAACACACACGCACACACATGCACTCATACAGATATACAGATATACACCCAGCTGAACTGAACACGCGCCTGCAGGCCCTAAGGCTCTAGCTGCTTTCAAGGAAAATTTGACATGAGCAATTATTTGGAGCTTTGGAAATGACAGGTCTATTCCAGGTTCAAACTGGAGCGTCAGGGGAAAGCGAGCTGACAATGGTGTGGAAAGATGGAATTACTGTCCTGACTAAGCATGGCGGCCCGAGCCTGCCTCGGCACCATTCTCTCCCTGGAGGGTTTTTCGGATGCGCGTGTCTGAGGCATTTACAGATCATTAATGGTCTCCCCCGTTCTTTTCCTTAAAGAGTATGGATGTACGTCTCACAGACAGTCCTTTCCAAGCATGAGGGAGCATGGAGCTAGTGCTGTAACATTTGATTATTTGAAAAAGATAAGCTCTCAGAGACAGCGAGGCTGCAGGGCATTCAATGTCACAGGTACGTACAGGAGTTGGCCTGTCTTTTCCAATGTCTCCAAGAGAGATGTTTTTTTTTAACGGGCCTTTCATTTTCACAATCACAGTGGGTCATTAACTCATGAGCGTCCCTCACCTGTTTTAAAAAATACTTTTTTTATTTTAAAGGCATATTTGACAGGAACCTCCCTTAGTAAACCAACAGTATGTTTGTTTACCTACCAGAAGGTCTCGTTTTACCTGTAATAATAAAATTGTACATTTCATATGATCATTGCTAATCTCTATTTTTGTTTGTTTGTATTTGGTTATGGTTATGTATTAGTGGTGTACAGCTGACTGGTGCCAGCTGCATGCAGAGAACTGTGGTTGCTTCTGCTTCAAATACTCAAATATTTTTCAATGAGTTAAAAAGAGAGACGAAGTCTAGTCTGCGACAGACACGTTACACAACACCGATAATGAAGCATTGGCAGAAAGTGATAATTATTTTAATTAATGATAATGGTTTTAATGATTCAACATTTCGGCTAATTGATTATGATTGATTGCACACTACTAAACAAGGAAAGTGAATCAGGGAGGTAATCAGGGAGATGACAGCACAGGTCAACACTGCAGCGAGGCTGAACACACAGTACACATGCAAATCAGGCCCAGCGAGACGGGCCAGGCTGAGCCACTGGGCTCGTCATCAGACCAGCTTCAATGGCTCATCTATATCATGGGACCTGGCACCATTGTAGTTACCTTACTTGACTTTGTCTTTGGTAATGTGATGGCATGGAAGTTCACGAAATGTGCCTCCCCCATTAAAATAAACTGGGTGATGAGAAGAACACAAAATGCACAAGGCTGACATTAAAAGTGCGTCATTGCCTTTTTATTCATAAAAATAAACCGTAATTTCTGGGGGAAAATTTTAATGACTCAGTTGTAACAATCTGCCTCCCTGGGTAGATTGGTTTACACATTGTATTGTTGCACAGAGCATGTATTTACATGCAAAAAATGATTGGGATGGTTGATTTCCCATCCCTGTCAAGGAGCTGCTCTCAGCCAGACAAACAACCCTAGCTTTGATCTGTCATTCTTCATCAATGGTTTGATGGGAGAGAAGTGCAGTATGGGGAAACCCATTGATACAGACACCCTCTCGACACCCGACTCCTCACAACAATCATGCAAATGCTCCGTCCCTACGGAGATCATTTTTTGTATTTGATATTCCCCATTTTTTTCCGCCATTCATTGACTTGAAAATTTTTTTTTGTTTTTCATTTCCTCCCTGTGACTATTGTCAGTATTTAATGTCTTCACAAAGTGTCACAAGCACACAGTAATTGCCGCACCTTTGCTCTCTGGAGATTGCTGTTTGATGGCATCATGCATAACCCACTCTCTCCTTTGAATAATTGAAGCCATTAACACAGATTCATTCACCACTGAAACACCCCAGCCTTCCATGTTGGTGAGAACCGCGAGTAACAAGCAACCATCTTAGCCCTGGTCACTACCAGCTCTGATACACTTAGCCGGCAGCACTAAAGGGCACAATTGGCCTTGTCCTGAATGGTTTAAAGATTAAACCTCATAGTTTGAGCAGCTTCGAGAGCCCTTGTTGGGAGAAATCTGTCATCCAACTGACCTGACTGCATTGCCTCTGCCAGGTCTCAAATGGCTCCTGACATGGAATTGGGGCCCCTTTCATTTGCCTTTTGAGGGTCTGTCAGCAGAGCTGCCCTTTTATCCAACCCCCTCCCAGCACTCTGCCTCTGTATCTCTCCCCCTTATGGAAGTGATGCTGCAGCTCCTCAAAGTAATTGGCTGGGTTATACTTCAATTAATGAAATGTATGATAATGTGATTTCTTTAATAGAATGACATATACAATAATGATGCTATGCAATTATGATTAATATAAGGCTATACAACATCAAAACCTTCAGCCAACAGCAGAATTAAGCCTACCATTTTTTGAAATCCATCACTTGATAGATATGCGCTGAGCACCATTAGATCATGACAGGCAACCTCAACTGGAGTCAGGTAACTCGGTTATTTGGTGTGCGACATACATTATCCTATAATTTCGAACACTCTGAGGTGTTTGTATGTAAAATCAACTATCAAAACAAAGGCAGTACAAAATTCTCCAAAGTTCACAAAATCTATCCATGTAATGCCTTAAACAGCTGAGTTGAGAAAGTTGTCCATATTTTATGCAAATTATCAGAATTAATGTTGCACAAATTAACACTCACATCAGTTCAACTTAATTTTGGAAACAAAAAATCCGTAAAATCCAGATAAGCCGTTATGAGACCGTGTAAAAGCTTTCTTCTGAAATCATTCAATTTGATATAATCTAATAAAATTTTAAATGAACAAGGCTTCAATATGCATCTGTGCTCAATGACTGTCCTGTAGGATTGCCTAAAATTATGACTACACCCACTGTAAACCTGTGCAGTCGTTAAGCAAACCAAAATATGTATGGTACACTTCAACTTAAGAATAGGTGTAGGATGATTGTGTGCACATTATAAGTAGACAATAAATGCTGCTGTCGCACCATTTTACACTTAAGGAATTAAACAGGCACTATCATCCAAATTTATCAACTCAGCTTCCATTCCTAATAGACTGAGTCCATTTATGGAGCAGATTGATTTCGCAAAACCTCCGTCAGGAAATCAAAACATACCATATTTGAATTGCTACTCTGATTTGCTGGATCTATTAAGTACATTTTTACACTGGACCACTGGCACTTTTACGGCATTATACACCTCAGTACTTCAACAAATGAACTCGCTGAATAATACGTATCTGAGTTCAGTTTCTTGACTATCCCTCATCAAAGGGCTTTTTAACTGAGAATTTGTTGTCTTTAATTGTCATCTTAATGGCTTCATCAACAGGCATGTTCAAGCATCTCAACAAATTGCTATTTTGCTTAAAATGCTAAAACCTCATATTTGTTGGATAATGTTCAGTATGACATAGCATGGTGCATCAATTTAATTAGATTGCATTTAGTCTGACTTGCTTTCAGTCAGGCCTTGAGGAACACAAAATAATTCCATGAGAATACATGTAACACTTGGTGTTCTCCCATGGTGGATGATGGCGGTGATGTTGTAGAAGTACTTCATCCATCCAATTCAAGCAAACACTAATTCTTTTTGTTACCGACAAATCTGGCCGGAATATATATCCATCAGTTCATTGTGTTTTGACATGAGCTGGAGTCAGGCCATAAAAAAACTTTGGTAGGATTCCATTGGACTCGCTGCTCTCCCCTCAGTTAATCTCAAGGTCATGTCAAGGACCACAATAAAGTATCCACTGGAAGAACAGGAGGCTTAGGCATGGAGTTCCACAGAGCCCGTTTGTCACTCTGATACCTTGTAAATTTGGTAATTAATACTGTAATTTAACTAAATCCACTCTGTGAGAGCTTTAATGAAAACTGATGTACCTACTTAGCACACTCAGCATCACAGGTGGGCCCAAATTAATGTGCAAATAGAGGTAAATTGCTTGTGCTTAGAGCTTTTGTCAACGTCATTCAGTTTGGGAGAAATATCAGTAATTCATTCTGATATTGCTAACTTATAAATCTATGGACAAATGCATACATTATGTGCAAGCATTCTGACAAGGGGAGACCTCATTTGGCAGTAGCCCCAGCTGGGCCCCAAGTCTTCAAGGCTTGTGCCTAATACTAATTTACAAGCGGATGAAAACTAGCATTGTTGCTATATTCCGGCATATTTACATCTATTGTTTTCTGATTAGATGTTCATTAATGTGCATTGTCCCTATTAAATAAATAAATAAATAAGTCTACAAAATTTGAACAATGTATATAGGAGCTCAAAAGACCTAGTTCGCTGAGTTTTACATTATATTTGTGGCACAGTCTTTGAGATTTTAGAGATTTTACTTGTGAGAAGTTTCCATGGATGGCCTGCAGTAAAATTCAACAGTGGTGATGAATAAACAATAACAGTGAACATTTTAAGTATTTTTGGACTTGAGAAATGGCCAGATTTCCTTCAGGCCCTGGAACCAGGCCTTCTCTCGTATTACACCATGTCCATCATAAAAATGCAGGCATGGGTGTAAGCGTAGGTGTGATTTTGTGACATAATAGTCTCTATATACAAGTGGATGCGGGAACCTTGCAACAGAACAGTGCTATGTAATTTAATCATTTTTTTCCTTTTTTAAAACAAGTGGTGTATATTCAGGAAAGATTAAAAACTAAAAACTATTAGATGATGATAAATGTTATATGTATCATTCTCTCCTTTAGATAGATTGATTCAACTCATTACAGACCTCACGACGAACACTGATGGGGAATTTCACAGTGTCGTAATATTTCTGTTCAGAGTCTGCTTTTCTCTTTTTATCCCCTATAGTTCTCCTCTTTTATTTCATGAAAATTGTGGGTAAATTCACACCCCAGTGAAATCAAAGAAATGATCACACTTTTATGAATATTTAATATCATTGTCATGGCTAATAAGGCGAGTAATTAGTGGTTTCCATAAATTTGCAAATTGTTATTTTATATGTTAATTAAAGTTCTTCGGTTTCTCTCATGAATAATTCAATATCGGCAAAAAGTTAAAGGAAATCAGAAATTGGCTTCTTTCACAGTCAAGCACACATTGATATCAACAAAGACAAATACTTGAGTAAGTGAACGTGTGTGGAATTTCACAGACTTCCTATTTAAAGGAGCATGATGTAAGATTGTGTCACCTGCTCCACACAAAGCACATAATGTGAAAATAATGTCAAATTCTCACGTTCTGTTGATACTTAGCTATTTTTGAATATTTAATAAAAAAGCCTGACCAACTTTTTCAAATTGCACCTTTAAGAAAAGCAATACTGAATTATGGCTGTTTCTATATGCAACCACAAAGTGTAGCTGAAATATATTTCGCCAGTTCACCAGTCCTAGAATGTCTCGATATATGTCACATCCACTCTTTGATCTGAAAATATACTCTTTTCACAAAAAAACTGGAATTACACAAAATCAGGAAAAAAAATAAATTATTCAAAAGTGATTCATAGCAAGATGGCTATCTGTACATGTGTTTCATAAAGGGTCTTTTCCTGGTGGTCTGGGTGTTTCCCTGTTTAAAGCAAGTAACAGGACGACTCAGTGCAAGGTGACTGATCCAGAGGTGAGGTGCTGACTGGCGTTTATTCTCATTATGCTCTGATCTGCTCTCACCTCCGCAAGAGAGCTAATTCATCTATAAATTCAGCATGTTACCAAAAAGACATTGTCTGGGAGCAGTTGGGGAGGAGAAGAGAGTGATAGGACGGGTGCTCGCGAGGCCTGGTGTAAGGGTTAATGTGATGGTGTGGTGAGGCAGTGAGTCAGAAAACAAGACAAAAACAAATCTGTGATCTGGAACTTTCTAAGCACCCACTCAGGAGGGATTAATGAGGAGTATACGGCTGTGAAATTACATGCCCTTTCAGTCAGGAAAATGGTCCTAGTGGTGCATGACCTTGAAATGAGGTGAAACAAACTTCACCTGATCCACAATTATCAGGTCCTTAATGACAGCTCAGTCCCAGGGGAGGGGCCATGGGGGTGGTGGAGGAGGTGGGGTTAAAAAAATCAGAAGAGGAAAAAATGAACAGATAAAACAGACTGTGCATTTGAAAGGGCAACCCGCTGGGTACACAGGGGTCCCCACAAGACCAAGTGATGAGCGAGAGGAGAAAGAAGCAGCAAAATAAATATATCCATTTCAGAGATGCACGTCCTAGATGCAATCTGGAGTCCCAACACGTTACGCGGAAAGGAACACTTGTTTGTGACGACAATCCCAGAATGCTTTGGCCTTGCAGCTGCCTTTATCTTTGTGTAATTCTCTGTCAGATGAAATGTTTTTAAAGAGATGAATTGGGATCGGAGCAGCCTTCCTGACATGATTATGAAGGATTCATCGGGAGCCATCTGCCATCGTTACGAAAGGGGGTGAGGATGGGTTAGCGCTCAGAGAGAGCAGAGACGGCAGACCTTCTGTGCGAGAGATGTGCCACAAACACACAATAGAGAGGCCTGTGATGCTTGGACATCCTTCCCTCTTCCATATCTGCATGTGTGAAAGAATTTCTGACACAACCAACACCCTCCTCTATCCACTATTTTATCATTATCACAGAATTGATAGGCAGAACCAACATTTTATAACAGACCTCAGTGTATGTTCCAGGTAGTGTTGGGGCATAAACTGAATATCCCTCATGTTCACACAACAGTTGGAGTAATGTGTATACCAGATGGGTTTCATTGCTCATCACAATGTCCGGTAGCTGTTTGAAAAGGAAGGCAGACGCTGCAGTAAACATGCTTTGAATTGTGTAACAGGCATTGAGTGTCCAGCACAGCCAATATTATTTTCTCCTCTTATTGAATGTAATTAGAATACTTAAATGTACTAATATGAATGGCGAAATAAAAGGATTGAATAACCTTGAGCTCAACAGCTGTGGCATCTGTCCTGCTTAGTCAGTGTAAGCAGCGTTAACCAAAAAGTACTTTGACATTGCTGTGAAAAGAGCAACGGACAGTTCTATTAATCTGCCTAAAGTGTACTGATGTAATATAGCTGATTTATGCCTATTTTTCATGTTTTGTCCCTGATTTATTCTTTGTTGTATTATTTCAAGGGAATAGTAATTTGGGGTGCGATTGTTAGATGTGCAATAGTCTTCAAAATTAGCATCTTAAAACATATTCAAATTGAAATTCTAAAACTTCCAATATATTAAATAAAATCCTGTAAAGCCATATGATAACCAGTGACCTCATCATTTAATTGACTTCTGCCTCTCACATTGCATCTAGTTCTAACTCAGCAAATTCTGTTTATTGTCACTAGAGCAGCCATATATTTTTTTTTCCATTTTTTTTATGTTGAGTTCACAGTGAGTGACGTAGACATATATTATTTGAGAGTACAGTCAATAAGCAGTTATTAAATACATTTAAGAGAGGTGAAGTGCTCTTTTTCACAACTGTTCAAACAAAGAAAAATCTATAGACTTATAACTGAGAAATATTTCTTCAAATAAATTTATTGTAATGACTCATTACTGAACAACATGTTCCTGTGTGCACTATTTTTCCAGTCATCAAATCATTTACACCATCCATGAATGAAGAAAAAAATGAGCTCTAAAAATCTCAATATCTGGGTGACAGCCCATTACAAAGATAAACCGTGGAAATGTCAGTTTGAAATCAGCTCTTGTGATCGGAGTGTTGCCCCGCACCTCACAGTGTTTTAACAGGGAAGGTTTTTTTCTCTTCCATTACAATATTGCTATCACTTCACATAACAGGTCAAAGTTATGGTGGTTAATTGTGTTCCGCCTGCCCTCTACTTCTAATAACCTGTCATTTGGAGAAATTTGAATGTCACACCATATTGCTGAACAGTAATACTGGGAGGCGCACACTGATTGGACATTTTGGGATGGTAAGGACAGATATCCTAATTCCAAATCACAGGTGACCCCCCTTCCTTCACTTTCTCGCCTGCACACTTAGACACACTCTCCCTCTTTCTCTAGTGTCCCGACCTTTTAATGCAGCCTTCTTGACATTGACAAAACTGACTTTAGTGCGGAAATAGTTTAACTGTAGCCCTGATCACTTTTATTATCCAACTAATCCAGATATCAGCCATTTCATCAGGGTGGAAGATATGCATATCATGAATTATTTTGACATTGAGACCTTTTAATTTTCACCGGCAATATTTCATCCCACCGATCAGTGGCTGAAGTCAGTGATGCTGCGCGGCCATGGCGATGTCAGAGGATGGCGTTCCCCCGACAGCTCCAAATCATCTGGGAGCTGTAATGAGCTATCACCGCAATTATTATCATCTCCTGTGATCATGCATTTCATCAGGCCTCAGCCGCACTGCCGCCGCTGCAGGATGCATTTTAAGTACCGGCCAGTGTCTCTCCTCTCAAACACACAGCAGCACACAGGCGTGCAGGCTTGTGCACTCTCAATCTCTCCCATAAAAATAAATACTTTTGTTCTGGAACGCACACACACACACGCACGCACACGCACACACACACACACACACACACACACACACAGGTAAATGACAAATCACATCTATGCACACGCGCACAAACATGCACACCAACACTTTCTTTCTCATCCAGACAGGCAGGTGACAATAAGACGAAATCCACCCATGCGCACTAGCATAGATACATAGTATGCATATAGGCACATAAATGACTCATTTACACAGAATATTTAAAAATTGCGCAGAAAATGAAAAAATGTACGCATGTAGAAAAATATGCGTATTTATTAAAAATAGATGGGATACGTGGAGACTAAATTTTCACAAGTGTACCAATGAAAGTAACTCAGTCCAAGGAAACAAATGTGCACATCTACCTACATGCAAATATTATACATACATTTATGTGCATATACACATGCATGCAGCACACATATATACATGAATGTGAATGTTGTATGGTCTCAGACACAACACTTACATACAGCACACCAATTCACATGCATACAGTCACTTATGCAGTACAGAGCGCAAATGATGCCACACTTTATAAGTACTTCATGATGATTTTGAATTCCTTTGCACTCTTCCATTAAGAGAGGTTTACTCTCTTTAAATGATAAATCTATTCATATTCAAGATCTTTTATGCCGCTTTGACGAGCATGAATGATATCCCTTTAATATCAGACTTAAGTTAATTTTAGGAACAATGTTTCTGCCATCCTGGAAAAATATGGAATATCATGGAATTGAGGGGCAATGTGTCACCGTACTGCTAAAAGTGAAGAGTTTATGCTTTGGTGTGAGCACCTGATTTCTTTGATTCATTTATCATTCCATTGATTATACTTTGCAATTAATGGGGAACTAGTAGTGAATGTATTACAGGCGTGTATTCTAGTTATTGAATACAAAATATTTATTACTTCTTACATTTTTGCTCCTCTTCCTTGAAATGAAGAGAATAAAAAGGACAGTCATGATGTGATTATCATTACAGGAGTTGGTGGCTGCCCTGTCCAGCCTAACCTTGTGACACACAAGTCCTGCTCACACAACTGTAACGCTAATGAAGCTCAAAAAAACTGGGGCTACTGTTTTCTCTTTAATCACTTCAGGTCTCTTTTAGTCACTTTAAACTCCAAATGTATATGTGTGTGTGTGTGTGTGTGTGTGTATTTCATGAGGATGACAATGAGCATTTCAAATTTAAATCTCCCCACCTACTGCTGTTCCTAATCCCTTTCCTAACAGAAACAAAAACACATTAAACATGTTAAATTTCGGATAGAAGAGATGAGATACCACAGAGTCCAGACTGGGCCTTTTTTTAGCATTGTAAACATTGTTTGTTTACTCCTTTTTAAATTGGCCATGTTCTGGCCACTCCTGATACAAGTCGTGGGCTGAGAATTAACTGGGCCTGACTCCACTATTGGTGAAAAATGATTTTTTTGTTTAAAATCATTTTAATGTTTGCAGGTTCTATGTCTTGATGTCAATTTTCAGGACATAGCTGTTAACTCAGCAGCTAAGAGAAACCTCCAGAAAATACACAGTCCTTTGTGGAAATTTTCTCTCCATTTCACTTCGAGAGGATGTATCCACTTGGAGAAGTGGGTCCAGGTCATGTGATTAGATGAAAAAAGGCTGAATAAGACAGAAGATAAGTTTAAGTGAAAACACGGCGATTAAACCCTGAGAATGTTGTTGGATGGTGAAATCTGGGATCTTTTAGATCGGTATAGTCTAGATTGCACCAGAGTGAAGTCATTTTTTTGTTAAAACCCTTTCGTTATTTCATTCCATGTAATAACTCCCAATCTCATATTTATGCATTGCCTATACATGATCATCCAAATGTATATGGACAAGTACAAGACTATGGAGATAGAACTAGTTGAAACCAAGATCACAGTTTGTATAGTTGACCCGTTAATTTTGCCACTCTGTCTAGACAGTGTACTATCCCTAGCTGTGGAGATAGAACCAGTTGTTACTCTAAGATGTAAGATTTAAGAAACACTTTATTGAACCCCGTGGGGTAATTTGGCCTCTGCATTTAACTCATCCTATTGTTAGGTGCAGGAGGCAGCCATAGTGCAGTGTCTGGGGACCAACTCCAGTTCTAAAGCCAGTTCCTTGGTTAGGGGTTCTGGTAGGAGTGTTCCTACTCAACAGCCCTCAGTGGATTATTATCCTCTGATATACAGTGTACTTCAACAAATTGTTCCAACATAGAAACAAGAAGGACTCAGATGCTAAGCCATAAGAGGCTTGAAACTTCTATAAGAACGTAGCTGCCCCTTTTGCGAGACTTCTATTGTTCGATGAACAGTTCTCATTACAAAGCTATATTATTTTCTATTACCATAAACAAATTTTTGGCAGATTTGTATTTTTTTATTTTTTTAAACAATAAAGGTGGACACAGAACTTTGTGGTTCAGTATACTGTATCTGGAAATGCACAGACCTATAAGTTAGAATTATATGCCTTTGAGATGCACAAAATTTTGAAAACTGCTAAAGTCTGTCTCCAATTTCATTTTTCCCAGATCATCAGCCTAAATCATCCCACCTTAGGTAGTACTGCATGGCATGCTAGCCTTAAATGCTACGAAGTTACCCAAGTGTAAAGATCTGGAAAAAAAATGTTTGAAGTAGCAAGTTATGATGCAAAAAAATTTCATGCCTAGTTTTCACCATTTGTAAAAAATGGAAATAGGCTGAGGTAATCTTCAGCCCACAAAGTGTCAGCACCGCAGTGCCTCATTGAGGGAATCCACGGAGAACTCCTGGGATGGTGAGGAGCAGAGGACATTAATAAGATTTAAAGTTAAATACTCATGTATTGTGTTCTGTGCATAAACAGGGAGGATGAGGAGCACTCGCAATGAGTTCACAAACAATTCACTTTTACCACTCCAGGCACTCATGCTGCATGGTGATCCCATGAATGCACTGTTTCTTGTCGAAGTACATCACTATGTTTTTGATGATGCAGGAATTATGGGTCATTGGACATTTGAATTTATTAATGTGCACAAGCAGCCACACAAGGGATTATCAACCCTCTCATGTCCTCGGGACTGCTTCGTACACAGGCCAGTTCAAAGCACATGCGGGAAACCTGTATAGCCTTTGAAGTTTCACACTGGCTATTGACCTCTACACCTGTAGGAGGACTACACATGACATGCTCAGAGCCCCAAAGCACCACACTCACCATTATCCCATTCTGTCAGTATTTAAAGTGAAAAATGTCTAAATTAAATCTCAACGCCCAGCCTCCACAGAGGACTTATCACATCCTCAGAGTGGCGGTCTCCGCACTCGCATCGTTGGAAGTCATTTGACATAAATTACAGGTGTCATATTATTTTCCAGCGCGGGGAAAGTAATTTACTGCTGATCCCATTGACTGGGAGCTGAACCTCAAATAAAATTGTCAGACTGTCTCAGCATGGAGATGCGCCCTTTTCCCTTATCACCGGAGAATCATTTCTATTTCTGTGAGCTTCAGATTAACAATGCAAATATTGTCGGTCACCGGCACATTTATACGCAAATATGCAACTACACAGCTATCTCAGAGGTACAGAGTGGTTGTTAAAAGAACACTGATTAGTTTTTATCGGAGAAGATTATCACAAGGCTGCCTGGCTGGAAGTATAGAGTATTTACCAGCTCTCAGAATAAAAGCGTCATCCAATGTTATAAAGTGAATAGATACAGTCAGTCTGATAGTGACACTACTTTTGCTGTTCTGGCTCTGTACTCCAGAACAGTGGATTTAAAATGAAACAGTTAACATGACTTTAAAGTGCAGAGGAGTAGCTTCATGCATATCTACATTAATTATGGTTTTATCCACCATCAGTTTTGGAATTACTACCAATCATACCAGCAGTCCAGAAGTAATTGAACAAATGAACTTGGTTGCAGATATTTAGTTCTTGATGACTTCTTGATGTCCCTGAAACATAGAAATCGCCAGATGCTGGGTGTGCTCTGTGGTGGTGCTTTGCCAGACCTTTATTGAGGCTATCATTTGTTCCAGTTTGCTTCTGGTACATTGTGCCTTCAGTCACGTCTTTCGCAAGCAAGTCACAAACTAAGTTCAATGGAGGTCTCTTCATTGTTGAGATCCCCAAGCCTTGGTATTCTCCTTCATCGGTTAAGAAGTAACTCATTGTCCTGCAGCTGGATGAATGAGTTCAATCAGTTTTCAGGCATTTCATTAGATCTGAGCAGAACACTTGTGATGGTAATAAAGACAATAGGCCTTTTCCTGGAGGTCATACAGCGCCCTCCATAATTATTGGCACCCCTGGATAAGATGTGTTCTTTATCCCACATTAAGAAATAATGCCTTTACATCAAATCATGCATGCCACAATTATTAGCAACCCTGATGATAATACTTTGTACAACCCCCTTTTGCCAACAAAACAGCACCTAATCTTCTCCTATAATGTTTCACAAGCTTGATTCTGTGTCAGGTGAACCATTTCTGTGTAGATTTGGCCACATCTTTAGGGTCATTATCTTGCTGAAAGACGTAGTGATGACCCATCTTCAGCTTTCAGGCAGAGGCCACCAGATTTTGATTTAAAATGTCCTGGTATTTCAAAGCGTTCATAATGCCATGCACCCTAACAAGGTTCCCAGGGCCTCTGGAAGAGAAACAGGCCCACAGTATCACCGATCCTCCCCCACACTTCACAGTGGGCATGAGGTGCTTTTCTGCATGCTCATCTTTTGTTCTTCTGCCAGACCCACTTAGAGTGTTTGTTGCCAAAAAGCTCTATCTCAGTCTCATCTGACCAAAGCACACTGTCCCAGTTGAAGTCCCGGTACCACTTAGCGAACTCCAGACGTTTGCCTTTATGATTGTGAGTGAGAAAAGGTTTTTTCCGTGCATGCCTCCCAAACAGCTTGTTGGCATGTAGATAGCGCCTGATGGTCATTTTGGAGACTTTATGACCCCAAGATGCTACCATTTGTTGCAATTCTTTAACTGTGAGCTTTGGAGAACTTTTTATTTCTCTTACCATCCTCCTCACTGTGCGATGTGGCAAAATAACCTTGCGTCCTCGTCCAGGCTTGTTTACCACTATTCCAGTTGTTTTAAACTTCTTAATGATTCCTCTGACAGTAGATATGGGCAGGTGCAGGCGAGAGGCTATTTTCTTGTAGCCATTGCCTGACTTCTGAAGGTCGACGCACATCTGCCTGACTTGAATGGTGTGTTCCTTTGTCTTTCCCATGTTAAAGAGTGGATGAGAAATGGCCTCTCTGTCACGTCGTAATTATATCCCAGGGAAACAGGAAGTGATTAATTACTAATTAAATGCTCCTAAATACTCTGATCAACTTTGTAAACTACTGTAATCTACTACTGTAGATTTTATGAAAAACAAAAATTTCTTAGTTAGGGATTTTTTTTCACTTGAGTTGAAGTTTACATTTTTCTACAATTTTCAGTGTGAGAGTATGCTTCTGCAATAAAAATTGAATTTATTTTAAGGCTTTTAACACATCTTAACCAGGGGTGCCAATAATTAGGGAGGGTGCTGTATATGCTGAAGCCATAACACTCAAACAGGTTTTTCAAATAAGGCAATACAGTGCCTGACAAGTCTTGTCGCATAAAGACATACTAACTAAAAATAGCATATAACTTTATTTTTAATCAATCAATTGTTATAATAAATGGTCCATTTTAATGTCAAGGGTTTTCACATTAATAATTTGGTGCAAAATGAAACCGTCAAAAAGGGTTCTGATGTTCACAGCCTGGCAAAGCCCATAACGTATTTTTGCTGGGACAGAAGTCTTGTCATCTCTTCAGATGATGCAACAAATCACGGATTAGAGTTTAACCTATGACAAATACTGTAATTAACACATTCCCAGATATGTGTAGAAATAACCCCAGCGCACCAGATTTTCATGAGGTGCAACTAGACCTCTGACAACATGCCAAATATTCAACCACAGGCCAAAGTGCTGATCATCAAGAGCCTGTAGACTGAGTCTGCTGCTGAGGTGGCAGACATCTTTAATGTATCCAAATGTCAAGTGGAAGGGATGAGAAAAATATTTGAGAAAACTGGTGATGTTCGTGGCAAGTGCAGGTCAGACAGAACCTGGTATAACAACAGTTTAAAAAGACCGTTTGTTGCTTCAACTGTACAAGGCTAGCCCTTCTTCAACTACAGCAAAGCTACATTAGGAAATGTCACCAAAAATCCTGGTATCTACAAGAAGAGCTTGTCAAATTCTCTTTCAAAGTGGTTTTCATGGCTGAATTAATGCACAGAAGCCTGCATTAAACAGAAAACAAATAACCTGCATTGCATTTGCCAAGGCCCACAGCTTGCAGAATGGATTGATACTGGAAAAGTGGCTGAAAGTTTATTTTTCTGATGAATCATCCATTGAACTGCATCCCAGTCCTTGTACAAGACCTGTTGGAACCCTCATGGACCCAAGATTCTCCCAGAAAACAATCATGTTTGGTGGAGTAAAAATCATGGTTTGTTGTTGCAGCCAGTATGGGGGGGTGAGAAAGATCTGCAGAGTGGATGGCAACATCAACAGCCTGAAATATCAAGACGTTCTTGCTGCCCGACTCATTCTGCTGCTCCTTCTCATACTTCTGTCTCCACATCAAAGTTCCTGAAAGCGAAGAAGGTGAAGGTACTCCAGGATTGGCCGACCCAGTCACCTGACATGAACATCATTGAGCATTTCAGGGGTAAGATGAAGGAAGAGGCTTGGAAGGTGAAACCATCGAATGTTGATGAACTCTGACTGCTATCTTTGCCATTCCAGATGATTTCATCATCAAGTTATTTCAGTCAATGCCAAGACGTACGGATATCGTCCTCCAAGCTCATGGGAATCTACGCAATATTAATTCTTTTTTCCAAGGCACCATGAATTTATATTCTAATATTATGGTGGCATATTTGTGTATTCAAAATAAAGTGTATGTATAATTTCCAAATTTTTTTTCAATGCAACAAGACTTTTGTCCAAGCAAAATCTGACCTTTCTGTACTAATTAAATAATAAAACTCAATGAATGACACAAAACTCTATTTTGGTATATTTCGCATAATCTAGAGGACTTTGCCTTTCATATAAGCCATTTTTTTATTCCAATTGATCAACCTCAAGTCAGGTTATTATTTATTGTTCCTACAACTTGGATAAGTGACAAGACTTTTGTCAGGCATGGTATCCTTTTTGAGTAAAGCAGTTGAAAAGTAATCTTTTCATTACTTTGAAAGAGGTTAAAAATTAATACTCATCTCATCAACCCACAATACCATGTTCCATAGTGTTATAGGTTTTCAGTCCTGCTTGTCCAGCAACTCCAAAATGTCTCTTTTGTTCCTAAGGCTTATTAGTTTTGTGATTTACCAATCTTTTTGTGCACCCGAGTTCAACATAACCTGGAGAAAGTTCTTAATCAGCTTCCTTTGTAAAAATGCGCGACCGCAGAGGTACACTGAAAGGTGCAAACCACCATGAATTATATCAAGTATTTCTTATTCATTTTAGAATAAGATATGATGTATTTCTTATTCATTCTAGAATAAGAAATTATGGATGAAAAATGATTTTCTTCTCAATGGAAAGTCAGTAAAAAAACAGCCCCTTGAACAATTACATTTGCTCCCTTTACATGGAGGGACAGCGTGAATATTGCCATACTCCCCACAAAATGGCCCAATATGGTTGTAAATATCCTAAAAATTAAAATGGGAGCTTGTGTTGAACCTCTCATTATTATCTAATTTAAATCCAAAGCGCTGTGGTAAATAACCAAAACAGCAGACATTAGGTTACTTTCCTTTTACTTTCAGATAGGATTGTACCTTACATTTGCTGAGGAAAAGACACTCAAATGGCATCACCAAGGTTATTTTGCCCTCATGATGAAAAGCATCCATAAAATTGTTATTTGGTAAAATAAATGTAATGTTTTACAGTGCCGAGAGGCATTTAGCCAGGTTAATAGGGAACATTTCAAAGCTCACCAGCACCCTCTAGTGCAAAATGCAGCCCAAGTAATTTCCCAAGGGAACCATGATTTCAAATAATTTCAGGTTAAGGAAGAAAATGACTGCTTCATCCCTGTTCAAGGAAAAATGAATCCCATCATATGTAAATGGGTAATATTAACTGCCTCTGCATGCTTAGATTACACAAGTTTGCAAAGGTTTCTCTCCTGCCGACACAAGATAGAGACATTGTAAGCCATTACATGAGGGTAACTGCCACATGCACAAATGCATTAATTTTTTCAAGAGAAGTGTATTTCACTTATACCTTATCTGACGCATTTTTTGATTGGTCAAACCCATTATAATTGTCTTAACTCTAATTATGTGATATGATCTTCCTTCAGGTGTTTCTCTCAGTTGTACAGTTATGATTAATTGTCCGTATGACTATTAGTGTGAATCCCCCATTCAGGGAGGGATCGGGAGCCTACTGGAAATTATATAAGAAACTTTATTGACCGAATAAAACCATACAAGACTACTTGTGTTAGGGACATCCTGGACAGATATGGAGTAGTATAGGATAATATAGAAAAATTCACAAACAAGGAAACATTTAAATAGTACTTGCCCAAATGATACAATAAGGCGTAGTTACATTAATATATTATAATTTGTACATAACAGCAGCCTGTTTTTTTAAAATTACTTATTTGTTTCTATTGCAGCAGCAGCAGAAGGGGACATTACATGCTCCAGTATGTCATATTAAGGTGGTAAGGGAGGTCATTCCAGCCACTAGAAAGTCTACAGTAAATCCAGTATACATTCTGGGTACTAGTATGAACTGTATTTATTAAAATCTCCCTAAATTTGTGTGCTTTAAAAGAGTACATATTGCAATTATTGAATAAATTTTGGGTAAATCTACATTATATTGCGGTGCCATGGCCACAAACTGTACACACTAAACATCCCATTTTACTTTGTAAAATCAACACTTTCAATGCCTAGTAGGTGAGTTACACAGTACAATACCATCACAAAGCAAGGATCCCAAGGTGCTGAATACACAAACTGGAGATCAGTATCCATTCAGTACACATCAGCGACATCTCTCTCTGAAGTACAAGTTTTAGCTAGTGCTGTCTACAGGCACTCGCTTAAAAACCTCCACTCCACATGCAGCACTGGCACTTCCCACATAAAAGGCATGGTGGACTAATCATAAAAATACTTTTTTGGATGCCTAAGGCTATAACTGCGTTACCTGCTCAGTGGCTGCGATGGTCCAGGTCCTGCGGGAACAGAGGAAGGTGGGCTCCATAGCGAAGTTGCGCACTTGAGATACTTCACATCATGAAGATTAACTGAGCATCCTCTAACTCTCACTTCCCACATACTCTGCCTTTCTGACCTGTTAGCTGAGCTTGTTTGTCTAAAGTGGTAGTTTTTTTTCTCCTTTTACCTTTTCATAGTGTTAAAGGTTAGGAAGCTAAGAGACTGCGAACTTCAATATCAGACATCCACAGCTCGCATGGTATGTGACTGCACACCATAGTAATGAATACAGGGTCACTAGTGCTCAAAAGCAGACCAGGCGCATAACTAATACTTTAATTCCTCTGGTTTGTATGTTAATGCTTTAAAACTTTGAAGAAAGCTAAACTTTTTTCATTATAATAATTAGAATAGCAAGCACTGCATGCTGAAAAAATAAGAACACTTCAATACGAGGACAGCAAAGGATGGTCAAAGAGATTATTTCAAGTGAGTAACATGCATTTGGAACTACTATCTGTTATGAATATGAACTACTATGAATATGAAGCTCAAAGAACTGTCAGTTCACAGGATGCTGTTAGATAACACAACAGACTTTTTATGTTTTCTGGCAAACTACTTTTTTTAGGCATACCAAGGATTTATAATCATATGGTAAACCCCTTGTATTTATCTTGGTAAAGTTCTCTTGATTTTTGACTTTGATATGGATACCTCTATCCTGCAGAGAGCATTCTTGACAGTGCCAACTGTTGTGAGGGACTTCTTTACGAACAAAAAAATAATAATAATTCTTCTGTCCACTACAGTTGTTGTCCGTGATCTTCCGAGCATCCTTTTTTTTTTCAAAGAATAGGCCAAGTACTTGTTTTTACCACACCTAATGTTTTTGTTCTCTTGATTTTTCAGCCTAACTATGGCTAGCCTCACTGGCTATGACAGGTCATTGAACGTCATATTGAGAGTTAACAGCATCAGATTCCAAACGTAAATGCAACACTTAAAATCAAAATGGCCACAGATCTGCAACAAAGACATTATTCACGCGCTTTCAAAAAATGGGGAGTAGTCCATTCGCGCTGATGTGGATGTAAGTGTGGAACGTGCTGCAGTCAGCGATACAGGGCTGGTTGAGGGTTAAGGCCAGCAGGTACCCTCGCAATAGCCTAAGCTGCAGGCATATCAAGGCACGCAACCATACTCTGGCAGAGCCACAAACACGGCAGGGTAACGGACAGCAACCCAAGGCTGTGACTTGACGCCACTCAGAGGGAAAAAAACAGATTTCCCCTCTCTAACCATGTGTGGCCACGGTCCTCCCTGCTTTGACTGTGGCAATGGAGGCCAAAAGGCTGCTCCCGGGGGCCCCAAGGTGAATGCTATGCTCCCCAAGGTGGTCACCATGAGCATTACATGACAGTTTGGGACTGGTGGGGACAGTGGACTCACCCTCCAGCAGCCAGGACCTGTCAGAACCAGAAAAGCAGGTCAGCAGCGAGAGCTGGGGGGGCAGACCCAGGCTGGAGCCCCCTTCACATGAGCCCCCCAGGCAATGGCGATTACTCTCATTAGCAAGAGGGTGGACTCCCTGCCCGACAAAATCACAGTCCGAGAGTCCCCTCAGCTCTACCAGGCACGCACAGCATTGTGTACACTCACCAACACCTAACAAGGGAGGCCCTGCCTCCTCCATACAGACACAAAGGCCTAAAATTTCTGTCACTGGTTGTCTCAAAAAAAAAAAAAACAAATAAACCCTCAGCTGCCCTTATAGTAGTTATATTTAAATAGAGCACTCAAAGCCTTAATGCATACACAGTCCACTCTCATCCTATACACTAGGAATATTTCAATGGGGCATAGTCCAGATACTATCAACATGTGTCTTTAACCCTCATATTATGTTCAAATTATAATAAACCATTTTTGGTTTGAGGTCAGTTTGATCCCTGCAATGAAAAACTTCAGATGATGTTTTTAACTGAAAGTGTTACCTAATCTCCTATCAGCTCATTTTTGGCTCTCTACTGACCATCTTAATTGCCAAGTAAATAAAATATGACTTACACATCCTCCCCCAAAACAAACCCCAATTCCAATGAAGTTGGGACATTGTGTAAAACGTGAATAAAAACAGAATTCAATGATTTGCAAATCTCATACATCCACATTTTATTCACAATAGGATATAGACAACATATCTGATGTTGAAAGTGAGACATTAGACCATTTCATGAAAAATATTGGCTCATTTTGAATTTGATGGCAGCAACACATCTCAACAAGGTGGGACAGGGGCAACTAAAGGCTGGAAAAGTAAAAGGTTAATAAAAAAAAACAGCTGGAGAAGCATTTTACTACTAATTAGGTTAACTGGCAACAGATCAGTAACTTAACTGTGTAAAAAGAGCATTTTAGAGAGGCAGAGTCAGGTAAAGCTGGGCAGAGGACCCACTCAAAGGGGCTTCATCAGGCAAATGACAGACAGACAGAGACAGACAGACAAATATATAGGCAGCTATCTACCTAGTCATTGGCTGTTAAGGTATCAGCTGACAACCAATAGGATACAGACACATTGGCACCAGGCACAATGAGTGCCTGCCCTTTAAAGGGACTCAGTAATTAAATGCACCCTAAACAAAGAGAGTAGTGAGTACATCATCAATGCTTGAATTGCAATACAATCATAAAATACATAAAGAAAAAACATTCTGTTCATTGTTATGTGGCCTGGATCACCATCAGCAAGTAATTACCTAAATATAGGCCGAACAGTGATATTTCAATGATATGAACAGAGAAAACACAGTAAGCAGCCAATTAATTTTAAGAGTAAAAACAATAAGAAATGTAAATATTAGATCATTTCATAATAGGAATTACTCCTATGAGAATAAAGCCATTAATAGAAAATAGAAAAGTGTAAAAATGGAAAAATAGCCCACAAAAAAGGCTTAATATCAAATTTCTCATTTAAACCCTTAGGGGACATGGTATTTAGGAAGTATATCGAAAAGGTTTTACGTTGGAGAAGCCTCCTTGCCAAATCACCACCCCTATGAGGTTTCTCCACTTTTTCCTCACCAACATAACTAGTGTGTTCAAGTTGTGTCCAGCGTTCTTAAAATGAACTGCTACAGGGTTGCGCTCATCGCCGGTTCTGATGTTAGACCTATGCTGACTAATTCTTGTGCATAATGCATGGGAAGTCTTGCCGACATAGGCTAAGCCACAAGGACAACAAATCAGGTATATCACCTGTGGTGCTGCAAGTAATCGCACCACGTATGGATATATCCCGACCAGTGTGTGGGTGACTGAATCGTTTACATTTACGTGTGTATGTGAACTGAACACAGCTTCCACATCTGTAATTGCCATCTGGGACCACTGGGAATATTGGCTCACACTGAGCACATATATCAGACCACCAAAATATCCCTTAAATTAGTGGGGCGTTTAAACACCAACATAGGCTTTTCCTTAAAGGCATTCTTTAATTTTGTCTGATTCCACTATGTGCCAATGTTTCAGGATGACATCTTTGAATTTAGAGCCAAGTTGTAAGTATTTGATAATGCACATAGGAGGATTATTTTGACTTTTTTTATTATTATTTTTTGACTGGAGACATGCTTCCTGTGTTATCTGGTGAAAGCGCTCCCTAGCTGCCTCAACCCACTCTTTTCTGTATCCCCTGTTAAGGAATCTGTTGGAGAGATCTGAGGCCTGTACTGAATAAGAGCCATCATCACTGCAGATCCTCTGAGCATGGTGGAATTGACTGATAGGTAGACTTTTAATCAGTGATTTAGGATGGAAACTGTCCCCTCTTAAAATAGTGTTACGGTCTGTGGGCTTTCGAAAAAGATCAGTTTGAATACTGTTACCTGTTTACAGACCACTACATCCAAGTAGCTAATACGCTCCTTATCAAATTCAACTGTGAACCTCCGATGCTCATTACAAGAGTGCATATACTGATGAAAATCCACTGTCGAATCCACAATGACAAAAATGTCATCTATAAAATAAGATCTTAAGGAAAAAGGGGTTGACTGGATTGAGGACATAATTCTTCTCAAAGAACCCCATATATAGACAGGCATAATTAGGTGCCATTTTAGATCCCATTGCTGTGCCCTTTTCGCTGCAAATAAAAATCATTTTGAACAACGAAAAAAGTTGTTAGTTAGAACAATGTTAGCCAAATCCAGTATGCAATCAGTGCTAGGCTTGGACACTGTTGGGCGTCTCCCTAGGAAATACTGAAGCGCCTCAATGCCGCCCGCATATGGAATGTTTGTGTACAAGCTCTGAACATCAAAGGTGGCAAATAATGATGTGTCAGAGATATTACCAAAGGATTTTAGTGAGTTGATGAGATCTATAGAATCTCTTATATAGGAGGGGAGGGTGAAAACCTCTGGTTTAATTAAGTGATCCACAAAGGCAGAAATGTTTTCTGTAAGACCACCAATACCACTCACAATAGGTCTACCAATGAGAGGAGCAGTTAAGCCCTTGTGTAGGGCGTATATTACTGGTGTCACAGGATGCTCAACCTTGAGAAATTCAAAAGTGTTTTTGTCAAATTCATGATTATTAAAATGGAAAACAAGCCTAGAGTCAACATGGGTTTTTAACCTCACAGTAGGATCTGAAGGCAATTTCTCATAAAAAGTACAGTCACTCAGTTGTCTATTGATCTCAGATAAATAATCCACAGCATTCTGTAGAACAATTGCCCCACCCTTATCAGCAGGACGTACCACAACCTTGTTACCCTTACTCAGGTCCACCAATGCTTCCCTTTCTAATTTAGACAAATTTTTGTACACCTTATATTCCTTTTTTAACAGATTTTTTACATCATTTTCAACCAAGCGAAAGTAAGTGTCAAGTTCTTATAAGGACTAAAGGTGGATCTGTTCCTGAAAGGAGTGTAAGTGGGAGCAGTGGGATTAGGAGGGTCAACAGGAGGGACGGACTCTGTACGATGGTCACTGGAGGGACGATCACTCATATTAGAGCTGAAAAATTCCTTAAGTCTTAAACTGCGGAAATACTTCTGAAAATCAATGATGGTTTCAAAGTCATTAGTATGTGTAGAAGGCGCAAAGCTGATTCCCTCACCCAATGTTGATTTACAGACTTCATAGAGAGTTTTATCAGAGATTAATTACTGCATCCTCTTCTTCCCGCTCCGTGTGACACTAACTACGCTGGCCTCTCCTGCATAGTTTATATCCTGGAGCGCCCGCCATTCGGCCCTCCTCCCCCGACGTGGTGGGTGTCTTGGTCCTGCGTGGGCATATCCTAAAAGATGCGCGCTGCGCCCTGATTGGCTGCCTGTGTCAGAGCCAGAATCAAAAGAGGAAGAGGATGGCCAGGTCCCATAATGTCTCCGTTGGTGTTGGCGCCTTGCTGCAGAACACTGTCCTTGATGCGCTTGAGCCCCTGGCTTACCATCTTTCCAAAAATACACCTTATTCTGTTTGTAATCGTCACTGTCACGCACAAATTTGGCCTTCTTTGAAGCTTTGATCTTGCTGGAACAATCTTTGCGATGGTGTTCAAGCTCTTTCTTGCACTCAGCCCATTTCTTTTTATTCAATTTTTCGGCCAACTGGGTCTCCACTTGTTTCACCTCTGCTCGTGTCTGTTCCAGTTTCTCGGTTAGCTCTTTAATGACAAGGGCCATCAGGTTGTTTTTACTCTTAAAATTAATTGGCTGCTTATTGTGTTTTCTCTGTTCTATATCATTGAAATATCACTGTTCGGCCTATATTTAGGTAATTACTTGCTGATGGTGATCCAGGCCACATAAAGAAAAAACATTCTGTTCATTGTTATGTATTTTATGATTGTATTGCAATTCAAGCATTGATGATGTACTCATTGCTCTCTTTGTTTAGGGTGAATTTAATTAGAGGCCCTTTAAAGGGCAGGCTCTCATTGTGCCTGGTGCCAATGTGTCTGTATCTTATTGGTTGTCAGCTGATACCAATGACTAGGTAGATACCTGCCTATGTCTGTCTGGGTAAGTCATTTACCTGATGAAGACCCAGTGGGTGGTCAAAACATTGTTTCAATCAAGGTTTGGTAGCTTTAATCCAGCGTGTGGATTTTTTTTACTTTCTTTGCTTCAATCATGTTATTGCAGACATTGAACATTGAGTCGGGTCTAATTGACCCAGAACATAATATGAGGGTTAACTTAGGCATGAGGTTTGTATTTAAGATCATAACGCTGCTGCCAAATTTGATTCAGCTAATGCGATTAGGACACTTTTCTAGTTAGGGATGCAGGCCTTGAACATGAACACTGTAGTTTATGCTGCGCAAGGCGAATTCTGCCAGTGTTCCAGATGGGAACATGCAGTGCCCATTTCATAAGCCTGTGCTCCTGAATCTCTGCTCATGCAGAGGGTGATTTTGTATGCCTTTCTCATGTGAATGGAGGTGATCAACTGCATCGGATTGATCCCCTCTCCAATATGGAGCCACTCACAAGCCCATTCCTCCCTGACCAGAACAGATGCTGTATCACCCCTAAAATCTGAACAATGTCTCTCCGGTTCAGAAGCAATCACTTAACCAAGCTTGATCCAAAACCATTTGGCTTTACAATTAATTTATCCTATTCTCTTCAAGCACACTAGGGCACGT
The DNA here is from genome assembly GCA_029721435.1 of Gymnothorax reevesii. Lineage (NCBI taxonomy): Eukaryota > Metazoa > Chordata > Actinopteri > Anguilliformes > Muraenidae > Gymnothorax > Gymnothorax reevesii. The sequence goes on from CM056575.1 coordinate 79,136,556, forward strand.
TCAAAATCTCTCCTCTAGAGCTGACCAGTGTCAATGTAAGCGGCGATAAAGACTTTGGCACATTGAGCAGCTCTAGAAGAGAAGCCCATTCACTGGTGTACAGGTTCCCACTCTTGTTCTTAAACCTGGAGAGAAAAGCTTCAAAGAAAATAATTCACCTTCAGCATAGCAGGAAGCAAGAGCCTGCTCTGCAGCATTTCTCACCATGTGGCACAATAATTGTATAACAGTGATCAAATGAAACTAGAGTTGCACATCAAAATAATGAAGGTGAAGCACATATGTTTTGTTTTAAATCACTGAGATTTTATTAAATACTTTCTGCAGTTATTACTAACTGTGAGGCATAACTGTTTGATACCTGTAACGGTTTCCAAGGCAGCACACACACACTGAACATTGAGTTACTCATAATGTTAGGGATTTACAGCTGGTATATTTTGGCTAATGTTGAGCATTCAAGTTATGGTTTACAAGAGGTGAAAGACTGAAACTAACTGGAGCACAAAATTTTGCACAGGGAGATATAGTTTTGACTGCATTTCATATATGAATAACTTGATAACACCATCTGGTTGGGAAACTCTAGCAAAACTGGAAGACCTGTACATGACAGACACTGAAAAACAAACTGAATACTGCACCTGCATTACAACATACAGCACATTCCAACCCTGTATCAAATTACATATTTTAAAACAGACATTACTTTCTGGTGAGTAATGCACGTATGCATCAGTTGAAGGATTCCCTTTATGCATTATAGTTCCATGCTCAAAACAAAAATGGCAGAGAAAACATTGAGGATGCCAAATAATACCCAAAAAACAACTCTCAAAAAAATAAAATAAAATAAAAAATAATCATAGCCACCCCATTTCAGTGAGAATCTAATTAATTCATGATAAAAGAAAGGCCTATAAGCACCTGTTCACATGCAATTTCCTCCATCCTTCAGAATAATCCAGGCAAGTTTCACACACAAACCTTCAAACAGACATTATAATCGTATCCAGAGGAAAATTCCAGAATGATCCAGAAATTCCTCACACAATGGCATAAGCTCCTGAGTGCTCCAATGGCTACAGGTTATGTGCAATTCAGTACGTGAAAATCATTCAAGGCATCCAAGAATGCTAGGCACCTGTAGCATATCATCCACTTTGATCTAAAAAAGCTTCTACAGCATTTAAAGAAGCGTTACAAACATTGATGGTTACTTTATCTTTAAGGACAGTTGGCAGAATGCAAAAGAAAAAAAAAAAACATTTTAAAAGTATTTTATAATACAGGCGTTCAATTTGCACAGGATGTCGCAGGCACAGAAAGCACAATCGGCAAGTGAGTGGCTCAGGTCCATCAATCAGAGATCTTTGGAGTGAAAGGATGAGAGTAGAACACACTGAATGGGATTCCCAAATGATTTTTTTTGTTTGTAACATGAGGCTCATGAATACTGTTACAGATGTGAAGAGGAAGAATACAACAGCTAAAAAGACTACTGGAAACTAAAAGTATTACAGATGCAACATGACTAGTATTACTAAAATATCTTAAAAACCAATTGGCACTCATAGCAGTAAACTCTTCATAATTCATACTTCTTAAAATCCCACAGCTTTCCCGTTTCAATAGGCATGATGCACCTTTGTTTTCAATATATATCCACAAGTTTGTATTGCAGTTTATTTTCACAGTGTTGTCCCAGACACACTCCTGAAGCATACAGTTAAAAATGAAAATTGAATTGCAAAAATATTTTAAAAGAAAAATCAATAAAAGATCTGCATAATGTACCCACACTTCATGCATAAAAAAATGCATACTACTCATTGACCCAATCATATTTCTGGAGTATACACTGATTTTAATCAGTCCACATATCACACCATGTCCAACAATTACTACGTTATCCACACTATGTGATTGCAGGAAACAATGAGCATGCCCCATAACCACACTATAAAAACAATGATTCAACATAATGAAATTTTAAAAGGTTCATTCATAGTTCTAGTGATATTATTTCATCTTTTTTATTTGCTGGTATATTGGAGTTAATTTGAAATCCTTGATTAGCATCCACTTCACCAACATATCTAATCCAAAGGCCTACTCATGCTCCTCGAATAAAAGTGTTACTGTGAAGCACATTTCATTTCCTCAGTGCTGATAAAGGAGAAAGTGAGAGAGGTAATGTAGTGAGAATAAATGGTACCTCTTGCCACAGTTCCTCTTGTAATGTGATTCAGCAACAATTATCTTGTTCTTTCAACTAGATAGCAGCAATTGTTTTTTTTTTTTTTTTTAATTTAATTTATGCACGTACAAGGGATACGAATGAAGACGCCAAGAGTTGCTACAGCCATATAAATTTGCACCACTGATAATATGGCAAGAGTCTTTGGAGAATGTTTCAGCTCAAAGTTTTAGGAAATAAAAAGACGTTAGGCTCATAATGAAAAAAATCCACAAAAAAGGAACACAAGCAAATTGCGCTTTGAGAAAGAAAAAAAAAAACAAAATAACAAAAAAATAATAATAAAAAAAACTTTAGGGGCGATTCTGAAACTAGTCTGAATCTGCAGATTATCAAATAAGAAATCAACTGCGGGGGGAAAAAAAAAAAAAATCAGAATTCCAAAACATAAGAGTAACCAAATGCATGCACGGGGTGGGGCAGCTAACAGGCTCAATCCTTGCTAGGAATGCATCAGAGTCCAAGCTCTGGCACATCCAAACCTTACACAAAAGATTTCATTTTGAATTTCAGAGATGGGCCCATGAAGAACAAGAAATCCCCACCCTTTTTTCTTTACAGCCCACATTAAAATAAAATGGATGAAAATTCTGCTCCAATAAGGACACTGATCCAAACAAGGAAGCTCCCTCTGAACCGGTTCTGCCGTTCCTCTTCAAGTGTTTCCTTTCTGTGCAGAGCAGACACAAGTAGCATGGCATGCAGATGTTGTAGATGTGCACAACATGTTGTTGCATTTGCTAGGTAAGATTATTGCAAACTGCACTTGGCAGTCTGGTGCTGCTGCGACTCGTGGCCCCAGCGTGCACAGTTACTCAGAGGCCCTGCCAGCCGCCCATCACCAGTAGAAGGACCGGGACAGGAAGTTAGCGGCAGCACTGAGCCAGCCCACGCCATCCTGCATGGAGCCCACACGCGATACTGCCTTGTCCAGCCCTTTGGAGGGGCTCTCCTCCTCAGGGAGGTACTCTGGTAGGTCAGTGTTCTCCTCCACCACCACAAGGACATCCTCCTGGAACGGGACTATTACCTGTGCATGTGCGTACAAACACAGATGTACATAGGCACAAAGGTTAGGCAGCCATTTTCAGTAATACACATTTCCTTCCATCCCGACTTGATGCAGAGATGTAGAATCCAGATTCAGAAAGTCTAATTTGTTAGCCTGGATTTTTTCTCAGGGTGGTGGAATTTGAGGAAAGCAGACGCCACAGACCTGAAATCATATATGGGGTCTTGGGGCGAAACTCCCAATCTCCCAAAGAAAAAAAATTGGAAGAAAGGAGAGAGCGAACTTTTTTGGCGTATTCCGGTGAAACACTGCACATATTTAGTAAGAACCAAATTCACCCTTTCCCTTCCACCCCCCTGCTAATATAGAACACAAATTCTAAGTAATATTCCCATCATTAAAAAGAAAAGTAAAACAGTAACTATGTATATTACCTAAATACGATGAGGTATTGATAAAATAAAAGGGGAATCCATTTGAACTCAACTGACTGACTACATTTGATCACGACTGATTAGTCTTTCCACTAATGCTAGGAGGCAAATAGGCTCAGCAAAGACGGTGCTGTATCAGCCTTGAAAAATCAATCAGTTGCTCACATAAAAGAAAGGTGTGAGTGATGCATCATGAAGAGGCATGAAATACTACAGCTTGAATAATTTGGAGCTGTGTAAACAGTAGCTAAATTCCATCCCCACTGATAACCTTGCAAAATGAAACTGATCAGCAGGCAAACTGAACGTAAAGAGGATCTTAGCTTTGAAGTTTGACCAGTCAATGCAAAGATTTGTTAGTCGAGTCAATTATAAAACAGCATTGCATATCAACCTAATAGATTATAAATGTAGAGGTGAGTGACACTGCTGTCCGGAATAACGTCAGCTGCAGTTGGGAAACCTCATGTACACAGTGAACAATAGTGGTCAACTTTATTAACAGCTGACATAAGCCAACGTGACTCTAAAGTATTCTAGAATTGAACATTCCCCAGGCAAACATTGATCCTTGCCAATATAAACACATTACCTGCTGTTAGGTAGATCACAAATGGCTAATATTAAGCATTATATTCATGAGCGTACTCATTACAGTGTCTTACCAAGAACCGGCAAAGCTCGCCACATCAACTGAGAAATGTTGAGCAGCATTGGAAAGCTGCACACAGAATCATCACTGGCCAGGATACAATGTAAAAATGACAAGAAACTGCTAATTACTAGGTACAGCTTAATTAGCTATATGGCTGTGTGGTAACTTCTGCTGGTTTCAATCTACCAGTGCTGCAAACCAATGTCTCAGCAATCCAGTCATTCTGCATAGATCAATGCGATTAACCCATAAAGGAGGCTAAAGGAGGCAAAAGCATGTTCTTGACATGTAAAACACAATGAACGATGGCTGCCTCCATTCAGTCTTGTCATTTGAAAACTGGCACATTCAGTCGCAATAAAGCAAAAATGGTTCATTTAAATGTGTACCTTTTCAAATGTACTTGTAGTAAGATGAGAGATTTTTTTGATTTTGGTCCGTGCGGAGGGATAACATATCAGCATGACAAATACACCAAATTCTTCCATAAGATTTTGCTCCAATCACCTGAGTAAGCTAAAGGGAAACAAATCTACAGCCTGGAGACAACACTGATGAGTGAAAAGAGCAGGCCGTGTCCATGAGCAAAAGGAAGACATGCAATTTACCTGCTCCTTCGCAACCTTGCTTGCATCATTGAGTAGGTCTAATGTCAAGTGAGTCACGTCAACAGGAAATCCGTATACAGTTTCACTGATTTTTCCCCCACCACAGTGCAGTAATCAAAGCAATCTTTCATTAGTGTAAAGCCAATCGTGCACAACTTCCCTAGTTGTGAGGCACAATGATATTTCATCCAACTCTGCCCTCTGCTGGCCCTAAGCAGAACAGCAGACCAAATTGAAGCAGCAATGCAATACCAGGGGCTACTGCTTCAGCATGTGATGTTTCAAGTCAAGTCAACAAACCTCCAGGGGGTGAGCGCCCTTCCAAAAGTACATGAGGAGTTTTAATTTCATGATGGGCAAAGGCAGCATATAAGCACATCCCTGGGAGGACACTGCTTGCAGGCTACAGACAGCAATTGATAATTGTTGCTGAGCGAGGAGTACTTCAGCGGAGCAAGGAAGTGGGAACACCGGAGACACACAGACCTCATCATCTCAGTGCATCAGGCTGCATTTCTCTCATAAACTGCTATGGGGCTGAGGACAGTCATACAAACTAACAGTGGGCAGCGAGGGCCGTATCTGAATTAGTTGATTGTCTCAATTAGCCAAACCATTTATGAAATCTGACGTTTCATGCACATTTCTTTAAATTATCATGAAACTACAGAGACTAGTGCATGAAACACTTGATCGCTGCAAAGGTCATACATGTTCAGCAATACGGAGAGCTGTATAAGTTGTGTGGTTAGCAGGCAGGCTCTGTTCTGCTCACCTCACTGCCTTCCTCACTCTTCACCACTTGCTGAGCCTTCATAACTTTGGTGGAGGCTATGGCAGTCCCAAGTGCCTGTGAAACAGAAGATTCCATTTACTCCTATCCACAATACACATCCTAAACACTCATTCCCACGATGCCCAGAAAATTGGAAGGCCGACTGCCCAGACTCACCTCTGCCTTCAGGTCTGACCTAATCCTGACCACACACCGCTTGACTGCCATCTGGAAGGTGAAGCTGATGACACCTCTGATCTTGAGCAGTGCTTCTTCACAGAGGCTCCTCCGACTCTGAAACAGAAACACAGCATTATTAGAAAGAGAAGAAAGAAAATAAAAAAAACACACACACACCTTCACTGCCTGAGCCTGGTGAACCGACCTGCCCATGGACCCCATTTTTGCAGACACGCTGACTAAGCACCGCCCCTTCTGACCATCTCAAGCGCAATTACACAGAGATCAGCGTCGTTATTTTATTATCAGCCCGCAGCCAAATGTGCTGACTTACAAAATGAGGTAAGGCAGGTGCCGCAGACCCAGAGGGAGCATGTCTTGGGCATAAATGCCACGCTGTTCAAATTCCTGACATTTAAGAACGGTGACCCTCATGCTCGGTGGTGCGTACTAAACAGCTAGGTGCTGTAGGACGGAAGCTGTGTGATGACAGATAGAGGAGCAGCAAAAAGGGACACTCACGGGGTCGTCTAGGCCATCGATGTGGAGCACCACCGTTTTGGCGCGCTTGTTGGTGGCCCCCAGGAAGAACTGGGCCTTGCGCCGGTATGAGGTCGCACCATCCACCTGCTCGGCCTCCGCCTTGCCGGCTGCCTGAAGGATCTCATAGACCTCAGAGGCTAACATCTTGGTCTCACCAGGAGTGGTTGACCTACACGGGTGCAAAAGGGGGAGCTCAAATTACCTTCAAACAAATAAATTTTGCTTTCGACTGCCTTTCAACACACAAGCTTTGGCAAAATTTTCAGCATCGCTCACATCACGAATAAATTGTTTAACTCTACTTTAGAGCATAATATCATGGTTCAGTCTGAACAAGATTCAACACAAATGTGCAGAGTATAAGGTTGGATGGAAACTACTTGTTACACGAAGATTAGCACTATGTGGTACAGCATTTTCTATGGCATATAAAGAGCCTTAAATAGGCTCATGCACAACAGGAAAAATTGGCATGATTTGTTATCTACGCAAAGGGGCCTGCTGCTGGATAGATACTATGGGCAAGTATATTAGGCAGTTTGCACATCAGGCTGAGATGAGGAGTATAATTCTTACAATTCCTGGGAAACAGGGATGGGACTCAACTCGTCCATATAAGCTTCCTTGTGAACATTCAATAACTGTTTCAGATGTGCCACCTACTGAAAGAATAGTGCAACTACAGGCATAAATAGAGCAGCTCCATGTTTGCAGGTGTCTACAACTGCATGAATGTGTCAAGAGATGCAGCCAGAAGCCAGAAGTCAATGAACGAGCACCTAATTGGTATGTACACCGAGCCACCAATTCTAACAGTGAGGGAGATGATGAAGATTTCAATGACAACACAAATGATAATGAGTCCCAAGTACATTGCGTTTGACACAGAAAGAAAGAATAGCAAACTAGAAAAGGCCAAATTATCCAACAAAACTTTGTGTGTGTGCGGTTCTGCTTGAGAAGTTTAAAAGGGTGAATTTGAAGTTGCTCAGGTAGTGGAAGTATATATGATTGTAATGATACAGTACCGCTGAGCTGGAAATTCAAAGGTTTCCTATTACCAACTGGATAAAAGCTCTATTGGCCGGACAATGATCGTGGTTACTGATCAAGACGATGGCATACCGCTCCACATTGCTAAGCTGAAAGTACACCTGGCTCAGATGTAGCTTGCAGTCATGTGAGGTTATCACAATACAGCGGTTAACAATATTGAGGTATTAACACACGTGAATGCCTGGCTGCTGGGCAGAGCATGTCAACACGATCGTCCCTGCCCCTAATCTCACAAAAATGGGCACGCAATTTTAAATGCCCTTGATTTTGAAAATGAATGTCAACATGAAACCCACGATTTCAGCTTATCAAAATGAGATTCTATGATGTTAACTCGTATATGAGCGTTGCTCTCACATCTATGTAAATGCAGAGCATATTATAGGGTAATGGATCATAAGGAGTCGCAGATCACTGACTCTTTCACAGACAATACATCACACAAATACATCATTAAAATTGACATTTTATGACTTAAAGGAAACCAAAACCTCAAAAAACTAAGATATATCAATTAAAAGAGGAATTTTCACAGATTATAACGATCTATGGAATTCCTAACGAAAATACACTAGATAGATGCCAATCATGATTTTCTGGTCATAATTACAGCCCTCTCAATTTTCAGCATCGCTCACATCATGAATAAATTGTTTAACTCTACTTTAGAGCATAATATAATGGTTCAGTCTGAACAAGATTCAACCCAAATGTGCAGAGTATAAGGTTGGATGGAAACTACTTGTTACACGAAGATTAGCACTATGTGGTACAGCATTTTCTATGGCATATAAAGAGCTCATAAGATGACGAAAGTGAGGAGAGCCATGCGAAAATGTGCAAAAGACCCTTCAACATTTTGTACTTCAGCAGGAAACGGGTCAAAATGAGACAAATGTCTGTGAAGTGCCCATGTATTTAGTGAAGCCCTTTGGAAAGGTCTTATCAGCACAACACTGTTGTACAGGGGGTGTTCAACGAGCCTGACCAGCTACAAAGAGCAGCATCAATGAGGCTGTTGGAAGCTAACCTTATCAGCACAACACTGTTGTACAGGGGGTGTTCAACGAGCCTGACCAGCTACAAAGAGCAGCATCAATGAGGCTGTTGGAAGCTAACCTTTCCACGATAAAAACAGGGAGAGGCAGTAAGGTCACACACAACTTACAAGAATCATGCTGATAGAATCAGTCCAAATAGTATCAACTAAAAATAAAACTTATTTCTATGCTCTTTTTTTTGGACAAAAATAGTCCTGCAAAGTCAAGGAAACTTGATGAAAATTCAACGCCGAAGTTACTTTGTACCAACTTACTGAAAAACAAACAAGAGCTTGGAAGTAAAACAATACATTTCCTGGATCATAAACTCATTGTCCAGAAGTCAGCTAAATCTGATAGTGTTACACAGAGAAAATAATAATCTGTGAAGCAAAATTCAAGCTGCCCCCCACTTCTCCACACAGCTAAATATCAAGAGATTTTTGCTTTGGTGCGAATTATAAACAATGCAATCTTGCACTATCAATGGTCTTCACACATGATACTAACGGTTTCATCAAATGCAAGTGAATATAATTATTTATTAATGCTTATGATTGTTTTTGTCAGTCAAAATGAGGGGGCGTTATAAAATACCAATCCATTCGCTCTCCAAACTAAAACAGAAAATAAAGTAAAAATTATACGGCCATAGAATTTTGATACAATCCACCAATGTGATGTCATCTCCTCCCCAGCATGAACGAATAATGCAAACTTGTACTCAGTCTCTGCGTTTGCCATACACACTGATGTCGTTTTTCTCCATTGTACAAATGCAATACTCCAAAGTTTATCATCATAATTCCACTGTAGTGGCATTAAGTTTTACAAATATGGCCATTTCCAATCAATCCATGAGCAAATTAACAGTCATTTTGGGCATTATTCTTGTTTGCACAATTTCTTTGGGAATATCAGTGCATCCAGTGGTCATGTTAGACACCAGGGGAAATTAGGCAAAAACCACAAGTTGGCTTTTAAAATCATAGCCAACATACAAATATGAAAATGTTTTTAATGGAAATAGTTGAAATCTAGCAAGCAGAAAAACTGAACGTTTGCCACAGTTGTATGCATCTTATCCAAGGCTTTAGAATTGCTCGTGATGAAAGTGTTAATACTCGGTGATAATGGGAAATTTAACTTTCAATTCATTCGATAAGTGGGGGGTGAACGATTGGAAAATGTTATTTTGGCTCATTTATGTCTTTGAAAACTATTATCCTGCATGCACTAATAAGTTTAAATAAAATGCAAAAAGTGAGGTCTCCTTACACGGAAGGTAGCGACCCCTCAGGAATGAGATAATGGAAGCGATAACATTAATTTTTAAAGGAAGTGTCTTCTATCAGATTATACAGCTATAGCTCTTAGCAGAGCAGTGATCAAGATTTTATTGAACAGGAAGTGCAGAGAGAGACAATTTTCGGTCATGGCTCTTTTTTCCAATTCAGGATTTTTCCGCCCCCCAGGGGTTCACGAACGACAGGGGGGGAAAAATGGTTCCAACAAAGGACAAAGATTTTTTTCTGTTGCAAGAGCTCATTGTGCAGATAGACGCCGATGTCCGTAAATTCCAAAATGTAATTACCAGTTAATTCTGTAACTGAATTTCCAAATGTCTTGCTTCACTGGAATAATTCCCATAGTCTCTGTGACACAAATACTGAATCATAAAGCCTTAAATAGGCTCATGCACAACAGGAAAAATTGGCATGATTTGTTATCTCCGCAAAGGGGCCTGCTGCTGGACAGATACTATGGGCAAGTATATTAGGCAGTTTGCACATCAGGCTGAGATGAGGAGTATAATTCTTACAATTCCTGGGAAACAGGGATGGGACTCAACTCGTCCATATAAGCTTCCTTGTGAACATTCAATAACTGTTTCAGATGTGCCACCTACTGAAAGAATAGTGCAACTACAGGCATAAATAGAGCAGCTCCATGTTTGCAGGTGTCTACAACTGCATGAATGTGTCAAGAGATGCAGCCAGAAGCCAGAAGTCAATGAACGAGCACCTAATTGGTATGTACACCGAGCCACCAATTCTAACAGTGAGGGAGATGAAGATTTCAATGACAACACAAATGAAAATGAGTCCCAAGTACATTGCGTTTGACACAGAAAGAAAGAATAGCAAACTAGAAAAGGCCAAATTATCCAACAAAACTTTGTGTGTGTGCGCTTCTGCTTGAGAAGTTTAAAAGGGTGAATTTGAAGTTGCTCAGGTAGTGGAAGTATATATGATTGTAATGATACAGTACCGCTGAGCTGGAAATTCAAAGGTTTCCTATTACCAGCTGGATAAAAGCTCTATTGGCCGGACAATGATCGTGGTTACTGATCAAGACGATGGCATACCGCTCCACATTGCTAAGCTGAAAGTACACCTGGCTCAGATGTAGCTTGCAGTCATGTGAGGTTATCACAATACAGCAGTTAACAATATTGAGGTATTAACACACGTGAATGCCTGGCTGCTGGGCAGAGCATGTCAACACGATCGTCCCTGCCCCTGATCTCACAAAAATGGGCACGCAATTTTAAATGCCCTTGATTTTGAAAATGAATGTCAACATAAAACCCACGATTTCAGCTTATCAAAATGAGATTCTATGATGTTAACTCGTTTATGAGCGTTGCTCTCACATCTATGTAAATGCAGAGCATATTATAGGGTAATGGATCATAAGGAGTCGCAGATCACTGACTCTTTCACAGACAATACATCACACAAATACATCATTAAAATTGACATTTTATGACTTAAAGGAAACCAAAACCTCAAAAAACAAAGATATATCAAGTAAAAGAGGAATTCTCACAGATTATAACGATCTATGGAATTCCTAACGAAAATACACTAGATAGATGCCAATCATGATTTTCTGGTCATAATTACAGCCCTCTCAATGTGGGCTGGAGGCCGCAATCATTGTGAAGCTCCCTTGATTCTGCGACATACATTTGTACATAAATGTGTTCTTCAGTTCTTAGTTAATTAGTCAATTTTATTTTAGGACAACTGTTATGAGTTAGTTACCAAAATGACTCATTTCATAATAGTGAGTAATAATAATAATAGAATAATAATCATTCATAAAAGGTACTTGGGTCAATATGAAATATTTCATAACCAAATAAATATCAAAAAATGTAAAAAAAAAAATTTTTTTCAATACTACGCAATATTTAATGGGATGGGATGAATACTTTGCTAGTTAGCATGCTAAATATTTTTTACCATTAAATGAATACTGTATCTACTGTAACAGTTACAAGAATAACTCATAATTTTAATAGTCAAATGCTTTAGCATGCAAGCTAACTAATTATTTATCCCAAAGACTTGGATAAACGCTCAGCAGTAAACCTTGATGATCGCGTGAACATTCTAGTTCTACGTCAGCTACAAGGCATTTTCAGGGTGGGGTGGGGGGGTCTAGACAAAATGGAAGAACATGGCCGCATCAATGTAGAGCAGATGATGCAAGCACATTGACATTTTTGGTACCTTTCGACAAGCTCAAGCCGAACATTCACAGCATTTGATACATGATCGATACATCAAACAGTTCACCGTCCTCGTGAATATGATGCACAGAAATTTCCAGAGGTTCGGTTTCCTTTTAATAAAAGGTCTGTTTACGGCGAACAAGCTAGTCCCAAACGATGGATTTTTTGCAACTGTTTGAGGTTTCATACCATGGGCAATATGAATTATGTGATCTGACCAGTGCGGGGGGGTCTGGTTAGATTACAATTGCTGCTGCTGATTCTAGTTCATTCATGCATAAAGTATGCATAAAAGGTTTCAAACTTCTGCAGTAACGTAAAGAGCGAGATTCATTTCATTCTCTCGTGTGTTCATTCCGCAAGTAGCGGGTCGTTTGCATTATATGGTATGCACATATGTAGGATAATGTGTTTAAGCATACATGTACATGTGTGCTCACTGAAGGGTAGTCTCATAATGTGGACATGACGTTAATGATTACTTGATAATTTATTCTTGGTTCCTGTTCAATTTTCTTTATTATAACTATTATAAAGAAGTTACATTCATATCATGGTAGTTTTGAGGACCATATTTCATATTTTCATCAGTAAATTAATTACCATATTTAATAACCATAATCAACAAGTGTTTGCCACTAACATGGCAATATCCCCTGCCGCCTCAATTTTGTGTGTCTGTACGGACCCCAATGCTATATACCCCGCTTCACACTAATTGCACGGCGAAGGTGTCCTGTGAACTAATACTGTAATACTGTCAAGCGTAGTGTCAACTGGGTGTTAATATTTACCTGTGCTGGTCAATAATTTGTCACCCCCAGGGCTCTCAATTGCACAGCCATGGCTACACCCTCTATTTTTCAGGTCCTATTTTGGGCACATTCTCGCACAGTGTTCAACTTGCTGTTGCTGCATTTCCAAAGCCCAAACCCCCATTTTGATACACCCTGACGCCCACTAGGGTGCACCACTATCCTGCTGCATGGTCCAAAGTGTCAGGGGAGCAAGTTAAATGGTCGTTAGGGGTTTACTATGGTTACTGGAAAATTCGACAGGAGAGCCAGCATTACTTTCCAGGTGGCAGAAGCATTGGAGAACCAGCAGGCAGCAGTGCTCTGCCATCAAAACAGTTATGGTGGGTCCAAGAATGTGGAGACAGGGCTGAGACAGACTGGTGGAGACCAATTGTTCCTTTTAAAATTCAGTTTAATAAAGACAGATTTAACAATAAACAAATTTGTGTTTTCAAATTATCTTATTTGTAGCAGCCAGCAGTACCAGATTGTCATAGTCTAGTTTCATTTTGACAGCAGCAGTACCACTGTACCAGAGAGAACAGATTGGCAAGACTAGTTTCATTCTGAGACAATGGGAAGTTAGTGCCTAGTGAAATTTATGAATTTGTTATTTAAATATTCCCTGACAACTGACATGATATGGTTTTTCTTTAAAATGATTTACCAACAATTAGACAGTCCAGTTTCACAATTTAATCTTGAAAGGAGAATCATTATAAAATCTTCAGAGGACACATGGTATACGGTTTCTCAACAACGTCACATGATTCCTCCGTCAAAAAGACACACCCACCTCACTGACAACCAATTACGTTGTTGTGGCTTTACAGACTACATTTGAACACTTAATAATGGTAACTTCCTTCTTTGCCAGCAATGAGTACCATGAGTACGAATTGAAATAAAGAAATAAATAACATTCGACAGGATGCAGTATTTTAAAATTCTGGGTCTCCTATAATCAGCCACAACTCCGACAATTCGACCAGATTTGCATGCATGACCGCGGATGAGCTGTTGATAAAATTAGCATAACAATGATAATGTATCAGGGCTGTGATTGGCTAAGTACAAAAAAGCAGGAAAATACAAGGGCTCTGGATGCGGCATTATGGATTGCCATGAGTTTTGGGTTAAAAAAAAAAAAAAAAAAAGAGCAACAAGCACTGTCACTGGTCAAAAAATTTAACTCTCAGACACAGTAAGTCAGGAATTCCTGAGTGGAATCACAACCCCGATGTATGCAGATATGACGGTATTCTGACAATTTGTGCTGCCTTGTTAAAAATGCTACCGAAATGGAAAGCGATCGTAAATTCTTTGTTTTCGCCTTGATATTGCAATATGAATCTATCCACAGTAGTAACTTTGTGATTTGTTAGCGTGTAACATAAGCAGATTTTATAACAAGTTGGATAAGTTTGTTTGAGGATATACCCATATACGCCATTGATCTAATTTCTGCATTTTCAGGAAAACCCAGCGTGCACATGCAAATATATGTACACTTCCAGGTCGTAAGGTGCACCGAAGAGAAATCTATTTTTATAATTTTTGAAGATAATTAAGATACGAGTGAAGAGACAGCCCGAGATTTTAGTGTTGCGCAAGCGCAGAACCGCGAGGTAGCATATTTTGAAAGGTAGCAAAATTTGACAGAACGCCGGCAAGATGTCATTACAATTTCATGGTACTTACGTCTTTTTGCTTGAAAAAAAAAAACAATCTTAAGAGCTGGCATCTGGCACTTCCTATTGTTTTTTTTTCTCGTTCTGCTACATATGTAGAACTAGTTTTATTGTGGCTTTTGCCAGTTTTTCATGGTCTTCCACGGTGTCCCGGCATGATTAAAGCGCCATTTGCATTCAAGAAATTCTAGAAGCATCCTCGGTCAGGGTGAGAATCTAAAAACATTGGAGCAGTACATGCGAGTACATCCAAGCCAGTGGGTGACAAGGTTGTCTTGCGTGAACCAAGGAAACTACCCGAGAGAAATATTGGATTTCTCTCCGGTTTGTAGGCGGCATTTCTGGCTGAAGAGATCGTGTAATATGGGATTAGTAACATGCTTCATTTTTTTGTGACCATTACTGATTTTGGGTACATTTCCCGTAATTTGGGCGAGTTTTTTGGCAATTTTTATCATGGGCACAGGCCAAATTCGCTACAACGCCTACGTTGAAGTGGCGATGCAATTGAGAGCCCTGCCCCCTACTTGTACTGACCTGACTAAAGTTTAAATGAAGTTTTTGACTGAATGTATGCAGTAGGAGAACTTCTATATGGGTTGCGCATCAGCATTCTTCTATCACTGCCATTATATTAAAAAAAAGTTTAGAGTTAAAGGTTTTAGAAAGTATAAGATTAGAGAAGTTGACAAGAATAAAAAATGCTGAAGCTGAACATTGGAAAATCTCGATAAACTTACTAAAAGAACATATGAAATGGGAGAAAATGTTAAAATCTACTGAATCCGCTGAAAAATGATGAATATGAAAAATCTGTACAGAGGCACACAACAAGAGAACATGCTAAACATTTTGAAGTTTGAAAGCTTGAAAGTTGACAAGAGCTTAAGCAGTGTAGAAGGCAGAAGAAGATTGCAGAAGTATGCTAGAGTGTAAAGTGTGTGCTCTGCTGAAGCACGTGCTCAATTAGTGCATATTCGACAATAAGTTAAACTACTAACTTGTTAAGTCATTCAATTGGCCAATCAACCTAATTCACTAGTTATCTTTCTTTTGTAATTGTTCACCTTCAGTGCAGTGATCACAATATAAAATTGTGAATCTCTGAGGCATTGAAAAACAATGCTGGCATAACGTGGATTACAAAGGGAAACAAGCCCTCATAACATCTTGGGCACCTACTTAAAATAGCAAGTTCCAGAATTGCAATTGACGTTGTAACAAAAGCTAGCACACACAGGGGTCCTACAAGACCAATTTTGAGAAACACTGACCAATAAAACAAGCTAAAGCACTACACATTCCAATCAAATCTGCAATAAACTAACATTTGTGAATTTAGCCAACATTTTAGCCACTTCACAGACCCTTTATCATGACAACTCTCGCAGCATACTACGTTCCTCAAATTTTTAATGGCGCCGTTTTCACGTGAGCAAATGAAGTCATGTACTGCAACTTGGAAGGGGAGAGAAAGCAATCCTTACCCCATTCCACAGTAGAGAATGAAACCTACAACCCCTTAGTTGCAATCTTTGTTATCAAAATCATTATACTCCACCACACTGCTGCCACACTTGTCATGGCCCCGCTTCACAGAACCACTCATCTGTTTCAGATTGGGCTTGGCTCCAGCTACAGCAATTGTCGAGAAAAATATAATGCACAGAGCAACCGAAGCAAGACAGAAACAGAGTGGGCAGCTAGAGTTGGGGTCAACAGTGTAATATTGTGCATAAGCATAACAAAGCACCATCTTCACCGTTCCCACAAATTGGATGCAGTTTTTAATGCATTGCTTGTGACAGATTGCATTCAGCTTTGCTGAGAGAAAGGGATGGAAAAAAACAGCAGCTCTGTTGGCACATTTTTATGAGGTCAGTAGTGCCAAAAGGGTCTTGAAATTCACCCACTGGCTATAAAACATGGGAGATGTCACAAGCGTATCATTAAACGCTTTGTGACTGGAAAAGGCATCTGTTCCAAAGCACTATGCCAGTCCCCTATAAGCTTTGAGCAAATCAAACAATTTGCCTTTGCATTGTGTATGATTTGGAATATCCTGCTCCTTCATGAAGAAAATGAACAAACCATCATTACCCATTCAGCATAATGTGGCTATCCACAGTTCAGTTTCAAACAGTTTCCAAGACCTCAAACATGTGTAAATAATAATGTGGGTCGCAGAAAATGCTTCTCTGGTGGATATTACAGAAGAAGCATCCGAACATAAAGAATAGGGATGTAAAGATATACTGAAGAACAGTATACCATGAAATAAAAAGGCCATGGATATCAACCATAAGTATTTTTAGTACAACTGTAATACCGTGTCACAGAATTGCAAGGAGCCTGCACGTCCTCGCAGTCTGCCGCTATATAGTGTTTTAAGTTCAGATCAATATAGCTGTAATGCTTCATAAAAAGCTGTGGAGGGCAGTGTAATAGTTTTGGTGAGAATTTTTTATAAACCTCTTTTTTATTCCCCCCACTTATTATCTGGATTGTTCTAAATAATATAGCATATAAAGTTTAATTGCAGAAATATTTTCTTCAGAGCAAATACTTGTTTGTGAGCTTTATTTCAGCCATAGTAAATTTAGTTAAAGGGGGAAAAAATTAATTTGGTAAAATTGTATCATAATCTAATGTTAATCGTGATATCGTATTGCACTGAAAATTTCATATCGTTACATCCCTAAAAAGGAACACATTAAAGTGACTGAGGCTATGTTTACAGCCAAGGTTTGCACAAGGCCTTGGCACCTACATACCACAGAAAGACTGCAGCCATGAATGACCTTCGCCAAAGTCACAGTGCTTGGCCTTATAAGACGAGGGCTGTAGGAACTCCGGGGCACCATTTGACGAGCACAGGCCTAACTGAAGTGACTGGGCAATAACACAGCCTTCCGGGGAGGAGAATCAAAAGCACACTGCCAACTGCTGGCACATTAGACCAAGAGCATAATTATAAACAGCGCTCTGCCATCGTCACTTCTCAAAAGCCTCACTTGAAAAACTGCCTGGATGCCATTCCTGCAAAATGCATTCAACCAGCAATTTAACCGGCCGCCCTCCAGTGGATGCTTCTGCAATGACAACCTCAGCATGACAATGGAGAATTCTCAGCAGACTCCAATACCCAGATGCGACAACAAATCCATGCATTAACCTTTTCTACCCAAGGAGCGAATAGGTGAAATTCCGCCTGTTTTGACCGCTGTCAAAAAGCTCTGCACATTTCAAGAAAGAAACTGACATTAACTGACAGTCAGTATGGTTTTAGAAGAAATAGATCAACTTCATATGCATTAATTGATGTAATAGAAGAAATAACGAATTGTCTTGATAAAAAAAAGTTTGCCATTGGAATCTTCATCGACTTAAAGAAAGCCTTTGATACAATAGACCATGATGTGCTGTTAAAAAAGATGGAGAAATATGGTATTAGAGGAACTGTACTGAAATGGCTGAAAAGCTATCTTGGTAGCAGGTTTCAGTTAGTCCAAATTGACAATTATATTTCTACTGGCAGGGTCATCACATGCGGTGTACCTCAAGGGTCAATACTAGAGCCCGTTCTCTTCAATATGAACATAAATGACATTTGTAAAGTGTCAAAAATTATGAAATTTTTACTTTTTGCTGATGATACTAATATTTTCTGTTCCGGTGAGTATTTGCAGCAACTTTTTCAGGAGATCACACAAGAAATGAACAAATTGAAGAATTGGTTTGATATAAATAAATTGTCTCTAAATTTGGACAAAACAAAACTTATGTTATTTGGAAGACGTAAAATTGATATTCCAGTCCAAATAATAATAAATAATGCAGTCATTGAAAGAGTGGACCATACTACATTTTTAGGTGTGATAATACATGAAAAAATCTGCTGGAAACCTAATATTAGTCATGTATGTTCCAAGCTGGCAAGGAGTGTGTGTGTCATGAGGAGAACTTGGCATTTATTGAATCAACAATCTTTGCTTATTTTATTCTTTTGTTTTACCATATTTGAGTTATTGTGTGGAAGTCTGGGGCAATACTTATAAGACCAATTTACTCCCTCTGTACATTCAACAAAAAAGAGCCATAAGACTATTTTATAATGTCAGGTTTAATGCCCCTACTAATCTAATGTTTCTTAAGTCATTTGTGCTGAAATTCCCAGACCTGGTAAAATTAAAAACTGCACAAGTCATGTATAATGCACAAAATAATATTTTACTGGGTAACATCCAAAAGCTGTTTCAAGAGAGGGAAGGTATTTTAAATTATAACCTAAGAGGAAAACTCTAATTAAAACAACTAAGTGTTAGAACCACCCTCAAAAGTATGTGTATTTCTGTTTGTGGGGTTATTTTATGGAACGGATTAGACGATGATGTTAAACTCAGTAATAATGTTAATCAGTTCAAAAGGAAGTTTCGAAAAAGCGTGTTTGAAATGTATAACAAGGAGGAGGAGAAAAATTGATGTAAATTGCTGAGATGATTGTGGGGATGGGGGGATTCCGAGAGTGTCTAGTGTTGGTTTTAGATGTTTGAATCCGTATTGTGGTGTCTAGGGGTTGGAAATGGATAAGCTCTGCTTCTTCCATCCCCCTTTTCAACTTTGTTGTTGATTGTTGTTTGTTTGTTGTGTGATTGAGGTTGTTATATTGTCTGTAATCAGTGGTTTTCTGTAGTTTTCTGTAGTTTTGTTTTGTTGTGCATAATTGGTGTTTTGGTTTGAAATAAATCTTTACCTTGACCATGACACGTTACAAATATTGTTCAAAGCTTTCTTTTTTTTTAAACTGGAGAACTGCGTGTTTCTAACCAAGTAGACTAGTCATTTTCACCATAAGTCCAGTTTCTAATACTTATTTTCATCGGATTTTGTACAGAATGTCTAAAAATCAAAAAGCAAAAACTGAATTGTATTTCAGAAATTTGACATTTGATTACTGGGTACATAAAAATCGCAGGAAATATTTATGGAATGAGAAAAATGTACTTTTATTGGGAGAGAGTGAAACGAATGTTTTCTTTCGTGATCGTGTAGCAGACATAAAATTACCTAAGAACAAACTAAATAATTGCAAACAAAGGCAGAAAAAAACTTGTTTCCCCATGGACGGAACCTGCCTAAAATGCATCAGAACACTTTTAAAGAAAAGAGTATAATACAGTACATTGCTCCTGTTCATCATTTTTTTCCATTTTCTCTTTTCTCACGTCCAAACATTTGCCCCAATAATGCTTGTTGTCGATACTATAGCTAGCTGGATTATTACTTTTCTCCTAAAATGAATACCTTTTCCTTCTGAGAGAAGAATGAAAAATCCAAAGATTTCCATTGAGCACAATGGCGTGGTTCCAACTCAACGGAAATAAAATCGCTCCTATTCTCAAGTTGTCGCGACTATCTATCGAGGCACTCTAGTATTCCTTAATGAAGTGTGGCTCAGAGGAAAAGCTGGCTAATTCATCATTGTGGCTTTACAAACAGCTAAGCTGAGTGAAAGAATAAAAGACCACCCCGAAAGGAAATAAATCAAAAAATTCCATGTTAAAAATCTACAGGAAGATTTTTAGATCCATAACTACCAATAAATTTCAAAACCACCTGAGAAATAAAATCAGTAATTCTTGCAGTTGAATTGTGCAGGCCCAGACTGTTCTATCTACACTGCCTGTCCAAAAGAAGAAGAAGAAAAAAAAGACCCATTTCTTCCAAAGTTGACAGTTCACCGCCATCTTTCCAGGTTTTACTAAATTGTCGGACAGTTCATGACTCAATTGACCGATCCCAAGCCCCGCCTCCCATTGTTACTGTTGCTAGGTCGGACAACTAACCCGGAAACTTCAGCCTTGCCAGAGTTCAAAACAACAAGCACGGCGACGCTGACACTGTTCACTGATGTGTTGCATGAGAGTCGTGTTATTTTGGTATCGCTGTGCAGAGTGGAATTTTGTCTCCCCAAATATGAGCTTTTTGGAGGGTGGAAAGCGGCACACTTTCTAATGGGAAGATGGAAATGGGACTCTGGGTCAATGTTAAAGTGCAAGCAGAAAAGTTAACGTGATGAGGCTTTTAATTACCCTCTGATAACAGAATTGCATGGAAGTTTTCGCCATTTCAGAGATGTTGATGAATGTCCTTATGTGTTATCAAATTAATCTCTGGTTACCTCACTTCATTGTACCCCGGTTGAGCATATTTGCCGTCAACCAAATTGTTCATATTGAATCATATGGTTAATGCCATCCTTGTTAAAAGGAAGTTCATTCTAGTTAATTCTGGCTACTCCTTTACCAAGCTTCATCTTTGCCCCTCTGTCCCCATCACTGCTCTCAAAAATTATCACTGCAGTTGAAATTACACCATAGTATCGATCCAGCAGTTTAAAGAAAATGATCTTGTGACAGAAAAAAAATCATTGTTCTGTGTAGCAACCACTTCAGCTACAGTGAGCAAACGGAATTCCAATTAGTGGTTCAGAAAAATCAGTTTTCTGGAGCGAAAAATTCGACATGGTATTGACTCTCACAGTCTACTGTCAATTAAAGTCATCACATACAAAAAATGCGTCGTTCCCTACCGTGGATTTACGTGTAGATTCCTTCATTGACAAATTCAGCGCTTCCTTATATCCACCCAAGTACTGGTATTGATAGCCAATCACTCAATTATACACTCAGGCTCTTCTGCGAAACCGCACAGTTATAGTTCACGCCCTCGTGAAACTTCCCCGGTAACAATGTATTAATTGGCTCGTTTCTTATCCAATTCCCGAGTGTTTAAACGTTCCAGAGAAAGTGAAACACAGTGTTGTCGCTAAGAATTTCGTCAGGCGGGCTATAGGATAACGCAACCGGGTAAAGCAGGTCAGCCCTCGCGTCTGTCGCAGAAAAATTTAAGTGCTCAAGAACCCTATGGAATTTCCGTGCACAGTCTGTGACATCGAAAATCACTGAAAGATTCTTATGCTGCCTTAATAAATAACTGCAGTGACCTTCCAGCATCGCACGCCCGCTTACCGCTTAAGTATCGCATACATATATTGCCACCAATGAACATACCGCGATCCTCCGACCTTGCAAAACAGTTGCTGCGTTATTCTGAAGGCACCTCTGTATTCAATTTAATTTACGCTGGCTTCTGTGCTGATGAACAAGGAAAATAAGAATGGCAATAAAGAATATTTTATTACTTAGTAACCTAATTGCAACACACATTTTACAGAGTATCTTAATTCCAAAATGTCACTCAAATTCCTTGCCAAAATAAGAAACAAAATTAACTGAATTATTCTGCCCTGGCTGCATTGTTTATTCTAAATCATGACTGATCCATCGAAACAAATGAAACAACTTAAGTTATGCATTTTAAATGTAGCAGCAAGTACAATCAAGGAAGTTTGTGGCTGGATCGTTAGAGCCACAATGTTTCATCAAGTTCGTCCATTCAGAGTCCTGGGTAAGACCGGATGCATCCAAATCATCATCTGACATGTCATCACAAGATTCAGACATTACCTCAGAATCACTTGAGTCGACTTCTCTAATATTTGTTTGTTTCTTACTAGCATCTGCCTTGCCCAACGTTAGTGGCAATCATCTTCGTTTTTGGCGCCCAGCCGGCTTCAAGCATATCATTTTCATGACGATTTCTGAGCTTTGATTATATACGCCACATTGCACTCATGCCGCGCTCTGGCCAAGCATTTGTCACCGGAATCTACAGAATTGACTGAATGACAGACAGAAGACATGGGATGTTTGGTCCATAAGATGATCTCAGCTTTAAAACTTCTTTCATTAACCATTCTGTAGCGGTTTGAGTTTTCGTTCCCGGGTTTGCAATGCATTCCGGCATTTTAGTTCTCATTTCAAGCATTTCATACTTGAATTTACGACACTCGTCACTTAACTGGGCCCTCATCGTCATCAGAATTCACCACACTTGAAGGCGCAGATGGTGAGGGTGAATCTCTGCTGTTTTTGAAGAAAACAAATAGAATGAAAAAAATTGTTGTGTTACGAACAGTTACATTATCGTGAGTTAATGATCCACTGATTCCAAGTTATAAATTTTACGCATGCCTGTTCAGCCTCCTTAAACACTGCCCAGTAAATGAAAGCAAGGCTATAAGCACGCTCAGTGCAACGAACAGGAAGGTGGGGATTCCCCAACTCGTCACCTACATCGATGCAGGTGTGGCTCAGAAACCAGGACAGAGGTAGATGAAATCTACACTAGATCAAACGGATTAGACTGCTTTTGGTGAGAAACAATATCACGATATGATGGTACGTACTCAGCAACCGGCGCAAAAAAGTCTGTTATCCGGCCTCAGCCACGTTTTGCTGGTGGCGGTCCGCACGACATCACTCCGGCAGTACATGCAGAACGAGAACATTTTCCATCACAAAGCTCCACCTGGTGGGAAAATAATGGCGTTTCAGGGATATTATGTTTTTGGTCCCACCGCCGCCGCCACACCCAACGTGTTAACACGATAACTTCAGTAATATTTCAATTAGAAATTTCATGTTTTGCATATAAGTAAGTATCATAAAGAAGAACTGATTCGATTTTGGACAATTTACAATTTCTAGATTGGCCACCAAGGGCCAAAAACTTAAAAATCACTGTTATTATCATATCTCTGGAAATATTTGTCCGATTGACCTCAAATCAAGTGCAAATGAAAGGTCATGACCTGAGGATGCGTCCCACGATGACAATGTACCTGTTTGGTTCAAAATTTTGACATAAGGTGGAGCTTTGTCACAAAATTCACCATTTTTGTCATATCTTTGGTACCATTTGTCCAATTGACATGAAACTATGTGCAACTGCAAGGTCATGACCTCACAACGTGTCACATGATGACATCATACCTGTATGGTTCAATATTTTGCCACCAGGTGGAGCTTTGTGGTGGAAAATTACCATTTTGGCCATATCTTCAGAACCATTTGTTTGATTGACCTGAAATTAAGTTCAAATGAAAGGTTATGACCTGAGGAGCTTTATATTGTATTGGGTCTATTCGAAGATTGGGGAATTGGAGGATTGGGGGGGTTCGGGGATATACCCCAAGCAGTCACCTCCGACGGCAGCCCATTTTCTGTACCAAAATCATGAAAATAAACTGAAATACGATGTAATTTTAAATGCTGTAAGTGTCTTTTCTGAGTTGAGCCACATTTTTCCTCTTTATGAAGCTTAAATCTTGAGTTATAAAGCATTAAATTGGGTAACCCATAAATAGCCAAATTTGGCTTCTGCACAAAGGGGTTAAATTGTTAATTGAGCCGTTTGATTGCAAACTGAGCAAAGTAATTGGGAAGCAGGTGAAAGCAACAGTCGAGTAGAGGATGGTGATTTTGAAGACCTTAACGTCGCTTGGTTCAGCACGCAATTTGCCTGAATGGATTAGCCTACTACATTTGGCCATTGTATGCAAATACGAAAACAATTTACATGTCACGTTCGAAGGGCTTAAACAACATGTTTTCCAGCTTCACTGTAGGCTATTTAGACGCTCAAAAGCAACTAAAATCAAGAGCTATGAAATACTTTACTTCAAATTAAGAGCACTTGTCGGTAAATATCGACCAGGTCACGAAATTGGAAAATTTTCGAAATCGCTCAAACTCTCCCAAATTATCTTCCTAGTTGGTTTCTGGAAGCCCCGAGAATTTTGGCCCGATCTGAGCAATATTTTGGCCGCGCCGGGATCTATTTCATTCACCTTTGATCACGAGCCGACTTTGTAGCGGTTTTCAGTCCTCGTACCGTACCTCAAAAACCACTATAATTTTTACTCTTTCCCTGCCGGAAACAAAACAAATGTAGTATCAATAGATACTGTCAAGCAATCTCTCCTGTATCAGTGCATTTTTTCGCACGTGGGTTGAATTCTGAATATTTTATGGATTTTTAAATATTATTTACTTTTTCGAAGGTTGTTACGGAGGTTCTGATTAGAGGAGGAATTCAGAGGTCTGCTATTTATTCAGATCATTGACATTCTTTCAATCTAACAAGGCAGCCTGTTTATGTCGGTCTGCTTCTCATTATCTCCTCTTAATCATTATAGGCTACATTTTGGTTTTGATTGGTCAGTTGGCTTAATAAATGGCTTGATTGCAAGTTAGGCAAAATACACGGGAATTGATTCAAGGAAAGCCAATTATGCAAAGGTGATGGAGGCTGTCCAACCTTGCTGGTAATTGGCAGACCTCTAATCACACTTTTCTTCCTGGAAGAATTTCAAATGGCCTCAGATGTTAGTTCAACACAAAATTATGGGTATGTGGCATAGAATAGGTAACAATCAAGCTCGTCTGTCTGCCCCATAGAGGCAGTTACTTTTATTGCGCTTAAAAATTATCGCAATACATATATCGCCCAGCCCTGCAGTGCACTGGCATTTTACAGGAGGGGTACATGCACAAGCATTCTGTGGGGAGTGGGGATCCATGCATTGGCATTCTGTGAGAGGTTGGGGGGGTCCATGCATTGCCATTCTGCTGGGGGGAGGGGCATACATTAGCATTCCGCAGGAAGGACTTACTTCTGCATGACATTCTGTAGACTCAGCATCATTCCCAGCTCCCCCTTCATCTTCTCTCTGTTGGCACGGCATTCTGCCAGGTAGCGCAGGGCCTGAGGAAGGACACAGCCACACATCAGGGGTGACACTGTGCTCACCAGCAGAGGCAAACCAGTGCAGGTAACAAAGTCACGAAGGGAGTCACAGCCATCTTGTAATGCCATATGGGTCCCGACTGAGACTGAAACATTGTGTGCAGGGCGTGCACCAACAATTCTACAATTTCATAACAATGACCCAATTAAGAGTATGCATTTTCAAATTTCAATTTTCCAGTGCAGCACTGAATTTAAAATGACCAGTAATGGCTTTTGACTCAGCATTAGAACATTAAAATTTTTTTCACCTCAGGGTTAAGCAATCTATAGTCCTCTGATTGTGTGCGTCTATATCAGCTAGTAAGTAAATTGCTGTTGAAACTAGTTCAAATCAACTGAGCTAACGAGATCAGTCTGCTGCTGGCATTAATACGCTGCAAGACAAACGTGGTGTGTTGTTACTTCTGTTGAATTCATGTATTCAAGTATTCAAGGACTTTGTCTGTTTTGGTCAACCAGCAATTAGCTGTGCGACTAGTTACAAGAACTAAGGAGGTTTTAATCAACACAACCAGTGTGCCTATTGTCACTCTGCAGGACACACAGTGTCTTTCAGCGCAAAATGTGTTCACATAGCATTCATAAAAACACAACTTTTTGTCGCACTTGAGGTGTACGGTACCAATGATTTTAAACTGAAATCTTCACGCGTTGCTCATAAATTATGTGTAGTTGTAAGAAAAATTCATTCACGGATTTAACAGAACCCCGCTTCTGGGTGTAAGCTATATTGGTTTCGCTGGCATTGGTACTGTCTTTTCATTCTCGAAATATTTCGGGCAGTCTGCACTTCCAGACAAAATCAAATAATAACGCCATATATTGGGGTTATATTTTTTGTCCAATCGGGTTTTAGGACAACTCTCGAGTAGTCCTAGAAAGTCGACGGACCGTTTAATGAAACACTCAGAAAAAGGCGGACCATCCAATAGTCTGTCGTGTTCATTGAAACAGCCCCCTGTTAAGTCAAAGGGTCACGCCCACTCCATCTTTCTTACCAATCACACAACAGTTCTCGGACACCACACGAGAAAAAAAGTTCTGCCCAGATGATGTGTCGAGAACAAGCTGCAAGAACTCTGAAACCAGGGCTGCGAGAACAAAATGACTGGAGGGTTGCCCCACTACCTTCTAACCAGCGGAGTTCACTGTAGTACATGCCTCATGTTGAATCAACCTTCTTTTATTCAAAATACAAAACGCAGACATAAATCAACAAAAATTGCGCCAACATTAAATATTACAATAAATATACATGGCTGGTTTCTCACTTAAAAATGCTGCCGAACCGTACAAAAGAACCCCAAAAATATGCCATAAAGTGATGCATCACAGTATTAGAGAATGAACATGAATCCTTTTACCCAAATTATTGCGCATCATCTCTCTTGACCAACCTTTGTGAAATTTTAACAACTGAAGCCCACATAATCCAATGGTACAACATGGACTATAACACAGAATGAAAAGATATCAATTTCAGACCAATCCAAATGGGGATTCAGCAAGTGATCGACTTATACTCTGACGATGGTCATAGCCTAACATGCCAATGTGATACAGGCTGAAGAACACACATTTTTCTTCTTACCAAAAGAGCAGAGTAGACCACTTGTGGGTTGGGGTGGTCCAAAAAGAGGATGAGGCCTGGCAGGCAGCCTTGATCCTGGACAATGGGTCGTCGATTGAGGGGGTCGGCAGCGAGGTCTCGCAGCTGGTTCACCACAGTCAGCGTGTCCGGCTGCCCGCTCATGGTGGGGCCGCTCACAGGCCCAGGCACATGGAAACTGGCTGCCAGGGCTGTACGGACCACAGCATTAGCACTGGCAGGTGAACTCAATGTGAAAACCATACCACCCAGCACTGTACCTTTCAAATAAGGGCCTATTAGGTCGAAATTATTTGCAAATAAGGGCTACTCATCCCTGCCCTGAAGATGTACTGTCCCGTAGGTTTTTATCTCGGGCCGAACTAGGCACACCTGATTCTACCAGCCATCAACTCAATGAGAGCTCTTACTGCTCAGTTGTGCTTCCATAGGGTTGAAGTAAAACACGAAGTACCAGAACAGTTCTGCCCAACCACGGCAAAAGGAAGCAAGTGTCACACATTTCTCTGTAACATGCTTCCTTCTGCCGTAGTTGGGCAGAGTTATCCCATGGCAGACAGATCTCCAGGTATAGTGCTGAGCAACCTTATAGTCAGTCCATGTAATATTCTTGATATGAATAAACTGACTGAAAAATGTAAACAGAAGTGGCTTGGAGGACAATTTCCATCTGTTCAGAGTAGAACCACGCCGACCAAATGAGAAGGCAACACGATGTGAGAAAAAAAAATGGTAACCCTCACAGATTCAGAAATGACAACTGATGTGATGACACTTCGGTACATTACTAACAATTACTACTTACTAACTGTTACTAACAATTACCTTACAGTTACTGCTGTTCTGCGGTTTTTCTTCAGGCCTTCCAGTGCATAACATTTGTTCATACACGGAGATCGTGAAATATTTCCACCCAGCAAACATGTCATTACGGGGAGCCAAGAAATAAGATCTTGAATGCTCAGACAACGTTGACAATGTACATCGTATGTTATTAACTGAAGTAGCCAGCTAGCTATATTGTTAGCAAACTGCTAACCAGCAAGTATTGCTCGTCATGTAGCAAAGTAGCCGGAAAGTGATCTTAAGTTAGCTACGAAGACCAGCATCTTGGCTACAAGAGGATTAGATTAGCTGGCTACCAATCCAACCAAGCTGATTGGCGAGCTAACAATGCAAACCGAAGATAGCTGTCCAGGAGCGCGTTTCCCAAAAGCATAGTTGCTAACTAAGTTAGCAACTTACATAGTTCGTCCATTCACAGTCAATGAGCCCAACTACGTAAGTTAGCATCTGTGATTTTGGGAAACGCACCCCAGCATTTGAATTCAGGTAAACAGCGAGTTGCATGCAAGTTAACTTACTACAGTACTTTAACGTCAATCCAGAAAGTGCAACGAGTCGTTCGACAAGAAATAGTAGTCACGAACTGCAAGAAAATCAGTAAGCCGAACTCATAATGGTTAATAATTTAACTCAATCAAGTTTGTGATCAGTCAGCTAGCCATCCTACGTTTATCACAGTTCGGCCACGTTAAGTTACGTTAGCTAGCCAGCTAGCTAGCTAGTTGACATAGCCACATTTTCCTAGGCGAGGAGGTCACAATATTGTTGCGACACGACCATGTAACGTGAAGCGCATTCGGGTAACCTATGTACGTTAGCTAACTAGCTAGCTGCAAAGCTTAGGATGCGCAAATAAGTGGCACTTCCAAACTTCGGCGGGTTAACCAGATAAGTTAGTGCGCTTGATAGCCCAACAAAGTTGAGCAACACAAACGGGAATGTCATGCCTTACCTCGCCGTCTCCTTTTCGAATACGCACCACTGCACGCAGCGTCAAGGTCAAATTAGTGCAGAATGGTGAACCAACAATCCGATAAATTGTTACCGCGTTGTCACCCTCATCAATTAGCAACAAAACAGATATTATAATGGCAGAAAGTGTTCTGGTACCTCTGAACTACCATCACTTGTGTGTGTGGTTTTTTTTTTTTTTTTTTCCTTTTTCCTTCTTCTTCTTCTTTTGGTTTTTTGGCGGTTGGCACCTTAGTATAATAGGTGCATTACCGCCACCTGCTAGACTGGGGTATGGATACAAAAGCTAATACTACTACTGGAAAAAAAATAATATAAAATAAAAAAAATAGCGATTTACCTAAATCCTGTGAAATAAGTTCTCTGTTCTTTCCAACTAACCAAATTTATTCAGAGGATATCTGACTCCCACTCCCTCCAAACCCTTTCTCTAACATGTCCTTAATTTCTTCTCCTTTCACGTCAATTATCCCAAGAAACTCCTTGGCTGCGTGTACCACCATTTTAATTCTTTCCGTTTTTGACTCTATCTCGCTCGCACAATTTATCACCATTGCAACAAATGCCAGAAACCTTCTTTTATCTACACTGATACGATCAATATCTCGACTTTGTTCTTGTGGCTCTGCGACTCCCTTTTCTTCCCTCACTTTTTTAACCGCCTCAGCATACGAAATTCTGTTATGTACACGTGTCCTTTCAATTTTCCCTTCAGTTTTCCTCCGCTCGCACTGCTTAGCACCCGCTTCATGATTACCCTGGCAATGAAGACATACAGCTCTTTCTTTCGGCAGTTCACAATCTTCTTCATTACATCCATCTTTCCCACATCGTCTACAACGAAACACCCTTTTCCTACAAACCGCAGCCACATGCCCATAGTCTTGGCACCAAAAGCACCTTAATGGATTTCGTTCATATATCCTCACTCTATAGCTGACATAATCCATCATTACCCTTTCTGGTAGCTCTTTTTCAAATTCTAATAAAATTGACAAGCTATCCGTTTCTTCCCCGTCACGGTGGCTTTTTAATCTCCTAGCGCCGCAAACACCTTCAATATTCAAAAATGCTTCAGCTTTCACCGAATGAACAACTCCACTAATTACTCCCTTCACTGTAGGCTGATTCCGCATACTAAAACACGATACTTCGGATAAATCAAATTCTACAATTTTCAATGCCTTATCCCTTTGTCGCTTAGATTTACATTCAATAATTATCAGTCCACTCCTACAAACCCTCACTGACTTTACATCTCCCACTTCTTTTTTAATAAATTGTCCTAAAAAATGCCTATCACTAAATACATGATTTGTTTTATAACTGGATCTAACTAATTTCATGCCAACTAAATAAACCTCTTCCTCTCCTTTTTCTGATTCTTTTTTCTTTTCTTTTTCCCTCCTTCCTCTACTTCCCACTCCATTTTTCAGGCCCTCCAAACCCTCTCAGTAACTCAATAGCTATCCCCAGGTGTTTGCCTCTCTGCGTTCCAACTTTTCATGGACCAACTTGCTGCATCTGAATCATCTTTTTTTTTCCTTTTTATTTACTCTTCCTCTTTTGTTTTACTAATAAAATAACCAGCTTTACATGTGCATTACCGCCACCTACCAGAGTGGAGTGTGGATTACAACATTGGCCGAATGCAAACCTTCGTATATATTCTTTAAAGGAGGATTATCGTTGATGGGAATAGTTGGTAATTTTATCTCAATATATCATTAAAAAAGCTCCGCTTTATTTTTTGCGATTTCTTAAATTTTATGAGCGATTTTACAAAACTAGAGGACCGCGCTATTATCACCACAGCAGATGAAAATTCACCCTCGATCTGCTTGGGGCACCCCTAATTGTGATGTCAGTGCGGTTGCCAGCGCCATGAATGTCCATTGTCCTGCAGTCCTGCATAGTGATTGTTGAATGACCTAGATATTCCCGCTTCCTCTATGGGGCAGACAGATGAGCTATTACCTTTTTCTATCCGACACAACTTTAATTAGAGGGGAACTAACATCAGAGGCCATTTCAAATGCTTCCAGAAAGGAAAGTACAATTTGAAGTCTGCCAATTACCAGCGAGGTTCGTAATTAGCTCACCTTAAATCAATTCCCTTGTACTTTGCCTAACTTGTAATCAAACCATTTATTCAGCCAACTGACCAAACAAAACCAAAATCAAGCCAATAATGATTTTGAAGAGATAATGGGAAGCAGACAAACTGAACCAGGCTACCGTGTTAGATTGAAATAATGCCAGTAATCTGAATAAATAGCAGACCTCTGAATTCCATCTCTCGTCGGAAAACTTTTAGGTATTATTAAAAAAGATTTCGAAAAAATAAAATCATGATAAGATGGCCCTGGTTTTAAAGCGTCTAAAAATATATGTGAAGAAAACATTGTGTGAAGCGCATCAAACGTGAATGTGAGAGAGAAATAATTTTCTCATTGCAAGCAATAGACAAATGTACTGAAGGCTGGGCAAGCACGTTCAGGAAAATCTGTTCTGCAAATTTTAACATTTTTGATTTAATAACTGAACAAGATTTGCACACAATGGCCAAATGTAATAATCAAGCAAACACATGCAGGCAAATTGCTTGCTGAACTAAGCAAAGATAAGGTCTTCAAAATCATCCTCCACTACTTGACAATTGCTTTCACCCCTTTCCCATTCACTTTGCTCAATTTGCAATCAAACAGTATATTTGCTCAATGAAAAATTTTTAATTGGTTAGTAGTCTAATTTATTGAGATATCCATATATTCAGACATTTTGACATCGCTTGAATGCATGTGGCAGCCATAGATGTATATTTAGAACCCTAGATTGCTGATGATGTCATATTTACATTACCCAAAGTGAAACACCTGGCCACCACATTGATACACCCAACTTCATGTTGATATTGGCCAATTTCAAATAAGTCAAAATAAGTGTTAAAATGCTGAGATGTGCGGCTGTCTTTTGCAGCAATATTCATTTGAAGGGCCCAATTAAAATGCTTCATGCGTAAATTAAGGAAGAAATGCAAATTTGTCACTTTAATAGAAAAAAAAAACGCGTTCCCTTGCTAGCTAGCTAATTAGCCGTCCCATTGACTTGAATAGACCGCTGACTGGAAGCAAACGCTAGCGATTGATAACAGTCACCAGCGAGCTACCTTGGTATCGTTACCATTGCAAGGACCTCATTGACTTAGCAGTTAATAAAATTAACAAGGTGGCTAACTAGCTAGCTATTTGTAATTGACATTCAATGACAATACTTCTTACCTGCATAATATTTAAAACAGTGGACAAGTCGCTTTGTCTGTTTAAACATAGTTCCAAAAGTCAATGAGGGGAGAAAGGCTTGGCTATTAGAAATCAGGAGAAAGAACTTCTCTCTATCCCCTCAATCCACGCTGTGCAGGGATAATTTTTGACAGTGTTTAAGCAGGACAGGGGCAAAGATGAAGCTTGGTAAAGAGTAGCCAGGGTTAACAAGCGCTTCCTTTTGTTGAGGATTATATTTCAGAATTATTCATTATATTTACTAATACGAATTACATTTCAGTATTATTCATTATATTTACTAATACTAATTACATTTTAGCATTATTCATTATATATACTAATATTGATGTATGATATTCACTAATAGTGATTATATTTTTTTTATCATTATTCATTTTATTACTCATACTAATATTCAGTACTCTAACAATTAGATTTAGATGATATTTAGCCATCAATAATCATAATAACCATATTATGTAAGCAGCAGTTCACACACAGACACACACACACATACAAGCAATTCAATTCCCACATGTATGAGCAGCTCATACACACATAAGCAGCACACTTCTGTAGCTTTGATTAGTAAGCAGGCTTCTGTTTAGTTAATTATATCCCCGAACACCAAATATCGTTCCCGGCCGTCGCCTCCGACCGCATAAGCCTAGTTCAAAAACATAATCAGATGATGCATTTGATTTCTGTAGCTTTGATCAATATTTTTTCAGTAGAATCATTAGTTGTTACTGAAAACATATTTAATTGAATCATTTATCTATTTACATACATGTATCCACTTGTATCTTTTCCTTTGTCTGTATATCATGTTCATCTCTTGCCTGTATTCATATCTGTACGTCTCTTGCCTGGAAGTTTCCACTCCTTTTTAGTGGTGTTCATGTCTGTACATGTCCCTGGCTGTAAGTTTTCACTCTTTTGAAGTGATGCGCATGCGTATTTGCTTTGAATTCCTGAAGGATTAGCAAACAGAGTTTCGGGTTGCCTGTCCAATTGCAGTGCGAGAATGAGAATGCGGAAAGACCATAATTGAAAAATATTTCCTGTGAAATAGGGTATAAGACATGGGTGTGAAAGTTGGGAAATCAGTTCTTCTTGCGCAAAAGGAACTTGGCTTTATATTTATCAACATGCCACAATAAAGCCTAATTCTCTGAAGAATCTGTCTCTCTCCAATTGCTTGAGGATGGGGGAACCTCACAATCTGAAAATATGTTGAATGAAAACCACAACATATTTGGCGAGCAAGCGGCAGGATTCGGCAAAGGTCGGTTACACTTGTTATGGCCCCAATTTGTTACAACATATATCACAGCAAGGGATGACAGACACAATTTTAAAACTTCAACAGATTTAAGTAAACAAACGCCTAACTAATCTACTATCTACTTTACTGACCAAGATTGATAAATACAAGAACAAAAATATTTACAGTCCCTTTGTTTGGGTTGCTTGGTGATGTCCTGGGTGAGGAAAATGCTCCAACACAGGCAAAAATCCACAAAAAACTTCACAGGTCTTGAACAGAATGACAGGTCTGGTCAAATGTATCCTTCTCCTTGCAATTTCTCCAACTACTCCACTCCCTCAATTTTCCTCTTAATATACTCTTTTGCAGACCCCTCCCACATTTACGCATCTTTTTTTTTCCTCTGGGACTTGTCCCAGACATGCCCAAGACATGCCCAAACCTAGCTCCAGTCTGGGCTTAACATAAGAAAGGTCAATACTGCCATCTAGTGGCTTCTAGTCGCATTACACCTCCATTGCAAAAGGGAAAAAGTTTGACTCATAAAGGCAAAATTTTTCTTTTCAATACAAAAATGGTTAAGTAGACACTTGTGTGTGTGTATATATATAAAACACAATGTGCTAATAAACGTGATATATACACGTACTCAAACGTGGGATAAGCAATCAGCAATTACATTGTCAGTTCCCTTTACATGCTTAATTTCCAAGTCAAACTCCAGTAAAATCAAACTCCAATTCTTGTTTTTCATCTTACTCAAAAACATTAACGGATTGTGGTCAGTATACACAATCATTGGCATTTTCCCTGTGCAAACATAAACCTCAAAGTGTTGTTAAGATAGAACCAGAGCCAACAGCTCCTTCTCTATTGTGGAATAGTTCTTTTGGTGGCGATTGAACTTCCTGGAGAAGTATGCAACGGGATGCTCAATGTCATCAGAGTCACTTCTCTGTAGGAGCACAGATCCACAAGCTTGGTTGCTAGCGTCGCCGCGATGGAGAACGGTTTGTTGAAGTCAGGAGATTTTTGCACGGGGAAGTGACACAGCAAAGACTTCCGGCGATCAAAGGCTCTTTGGCATTCTTCATCCCAAGTGAACTTTACGCCTTTCTTCAGTTGGTTGGCGATACAAAAAAAGTTCTTGCAGAACTCGCGGTAGTGCCCGTTCATTCCAAAGAAGCGGCGCAAAGCTTTTTTGTTGTCAGGAACTGGAAAGTCAATGATGGCTTGGACTTTAGTATTTATGGGTGCCACCTTACCCTGGCCTATGACATAGCCAAGATACGTGACAGTAGCACAACCAAGTCACTCTTATTCAGGTTAACAGGTTAGCCTGGGTCAGACGCTGGAACAATGTCTCTACATCTTCAAGATGTTCTTCTCAGGAGTCACTCCATGTCATCAGGTCGTCGATGTATGCACCCGTGTGTGGCAATCCGGCGATTGTAGACTGTATCATCCTTTGGAATGTGGCCGGGGCATTTTTCATGCCAAAGGGTAGGACTTCATACTGGTACAACCCAGATGGTGTGGCAAAAGCAGAGATGCTCTTGGCCCTCTCAGTTAAAGGTACACACCAATAACCCTTCAATAAATCAATCTTGGACAGAAACTTTGCTTGCCCTACTCCATCGATACAATCATCAACCCTAGGATTGGAAACACATCAGTTCTAGTTACAGCATTGACTTTGCGATAATCTGTACAGAATCTAGTACTTCCATCGGGTTTTGGAACTAGCACACAGGGTGAACTCCAATCTGAGTTGGAGGGTCTGATAATATCATGTTCTAACATGTACTCAACCTCTTTCTCAGCAATCTTTCTCTTTTCAGGATTCATCCCGTACGGATGCTGTTTTATTGGTTTGGCATCACCAACATCTACATCATGAGAAGCTATTGAAACTCTCTTTGGAACATCAAGAAATAGATATTTATATTTCTTGATCAACCTCTCAAACTGATCTTTCTGTGAGGGTTCTGAGCGCTGGAGTTTTACATCAAGATTTTGCAACACTTCAGAAGTTGACAATTTACATGAAAGAACTTCAGCTTTAATTCTAGGTTCATCATCTTGAAACTCCCCCTCATCGTCACACGTCTCGACCATAGGAGAATCTGAAGTGACAGCTGCAACCCCAGCATTTCTGTCATGATAAGGCTTCAGCATTATAATGTGACACAATTGTTTTGGCTTTCTCCTATCTGGAGTCTTCACAATGTAATTGAGATCATTGAGTTTTGTTAGAATTTCATTCGGACCATGAAATCTAGCCTGTAATGGATTGGACTGCAAGGGAAACAACACAAGAACCTTGTCTCCTGGTTTAAACTCACGTCCTCTAGCCTTATGATCATAACAAGTTTTCATTTTCTCCTGACTTGATTTCAAGTTCTCTTTGTCTAGGTCACACGCTGCTTGCAATCTATCCTTGAACTTGCCAACATAGTCTAACAGACTGATATGCCGCTCTTTCTCTTGCCATTGTTCACTCAACAATAGCAAAAGTCCTCTCTCTTCATGGCTAAACACTAGCTCAACCGGACTGAATCCAGTGGACTCCTGCACTGCTTCTCTAGCTACAAACAACAGCAAATGAACACCTTTATCCCAGTCTTTCTCGTGGTCATAACAATAAGTCCTCATCATTGTCTTGAGAGTGGAATGAAACCGCTCTTAGGCACCCTGACTCTCTGGATGATAGGCACTGGAAAGAATCTGCTTCGCACCTAGTTCATACACAACCTGTTGAAACAATCCAGAAGTGAAATTGCTACCTTAGTCTGACTGAATTTCCCTGGGAAGGCCAAACAACGTGAAGAACTTTATCAAAGCCTTCGAGATTGCAGTTGCCTTGGTGTTACGGAGAGGTATGGCTCAGGGAATCTGGTAGATGCACACATGATTGTCAACAAGTACTGATTTCCAGATCTAGTCTTTGGTGATGGACGAACACAATCAACAATGACCTTAGAGAAGGGCTCCCCAAATGCTGGGATAGGCTGCAATGGAGCGACAGGTGGGTCTAACTGGTGTTTTCCAACTACCTGACAAGTGTGACAGGTTTTGCAAAAGTTGGAAACATCTTTCCGAAGCCCGGGCCAGAAGAAGTGTTTCATGATCTTATCAACAGTCTTGTTAACACCAAGATGACCTCCTAAAGGTAAACTATGAGCCATTGTTAAGATCTGATTCCTGTAGACCTTCGGAACCACAATTTGCCCAACCACTGCCCAATCTGCACTGGCAGGGATATCAGGAGGGCGCCACTTCCGTATCAACACACCATCCTTGAGATAATACCCAACTGGAACTGCGTCTATTTCTTTATCAGGAAGGGCTCTCCTCTTTAGTACACAAATTTCAGGATCATTAGTTTGCTCCTGAATCAACCGCTTTCTGGACAGAGACAAGTCCCCGGACACATCAGAATCACCAAACCCATCTGGCTGGCTGAACAGAGAACTGATAAAAGTATCTGATAAGTCCTCAAACGGAGAAACCATAGTAGGCCGACCAGAGTCACGAGGCGAACCACCTGAGTCCTGACTATTCAATGTGCTGGACGGCACCACATCATCTTTTTCTTTAGCCTTCTTGGCCATAACACGAGTCACTGCACAGGAAAGATACAGAGATGGGTCTTCATCACCATCTTCAGTGCTCGGCTGTGAAGTAAGATGAACAGGGGGAACTACATTGCCCCCAGCCAGGTCATTGCCTAGCAACAGAGAAACACCCTTGATAGGTAGACTTGACATAAGTCTCACCTTTGAAGAAAAGGATATCGCACACTCTTGTCCTGCTGCCAAGTTTTATTCAGACAACGTTTCGGCCTGTGTGGCCTTTCTCAAGTCTTACACAAACAGAGTGAAGATACCCCTTATAAATCGTCCCCCAGTCAGTGATTGGTTGTCAACAACCAGTTCATTAGTCCTATGAAACCTGCCAGTTAAGGTGTAAAGATGAGTCACCTGTTGGTCAATGGTGTTTACGTTGCAAAATGGTAGATGTCAAAAGGACAGGTTGCATATTTGGACAATTTATAAACACAAAAATACAATAGTACATGAGCCCCTGTGAGTGCAAAAAGATAAAATTAAATAACAAGTTGCCTATATACATGATACCATGGTGGGGAGACAAAAAAAAAAACAATACTTGCAATGTTTTAGTCAGGCCACTAGCAGCCGTCATGAACAGTATTGCATCACCTTGACAACCCATCAAAAGAGTGCAGACCTGCAAAGAATTAAGTCACTTAGAGAAAACATTTCAATTCAAATTCCACATTTAGTCCTAAGGGAGTTAATGTCCTAAGAAAATGAATATAATAATTTTCTCTCTGAGATAATAGACGTTCAAGGTTGCCACCCCGTCTAGGCAGAGAAACCTTCTCAATGCTTATGTATTTAAACGCAGAGACCGAATAGCCCGCTTCCACAAAGTGCGCTGCAACAGGATAGTTAAGGTTTTTGCAGCGAATAGTACTACGATGCTCTGCAATGCGTACTTTTAACTCCCTGCTGGTTTTTCCAACATACCACTTTCCACAGGGGCATGTAATCAAATAAATGACAGACTTAGCGTTACATGTGATAATGCCCTTAATTGGAATAGTTTTACCTGTATGTGGATGTTTGTATGTTGTATATTTATTAGTATAATTGCATTGCGCCCAAGAGCCACATTTACGGTTGCCATCCGGGATAGAAGCTAAGACGAACTTAGGAGGGGTGGTCAATGGTGGAAGATCAGAGTGTACCAACATATCTCTCAAGTTTTTGCCATGTTTGTACACTATCTGTGGTTGATTCTGAAATGCATCACCAAGATTGGTGTCTGATTTGAGTATGTACCAGTGTCGGTTGATAATACTCTTCAATTGCTCAGAACATTTGGAATAGTGATTTGAGATGACTTATATCCACGCGCCCGAAACTTGGATTCCATCACACTCATGTTGCGTTCGTAATCAACCTCCCTGCTGCAGATGCGTTTAACTCTGCAAAATTGGCTAAAAGGGAGGCTGTTCTTAAGTGGAAGAGGATGACAAGAGTCGGCTCTTAAAAGACTGTTGCGTGCAGTTGGTTTGGTGTATAGATCTGTATAAAGTATGTTGTACTCCCGTATTTAAACCAGCGGACCGCGCACCACAGGGCAACAACAACGAGGGCGTGGACGAGGGCGGGGGCGGGGGCGGGGGCGAGGGACCCCAAAGGCCGCACAAGATGCGGGACCAAGAGGAAACACCGAAGAGACACGGTGGACGCGTGCCCGTGCGCTGAGCACACGGATCTAACCACTCCAAATACTGAGGATAAAACGGTCTTCAATCTCTCCAGCAAGACACTAAATGCCTCACATCTTTCTGTTCTTAATAAGGGATTATCATTCGTTCCCACGACACAGCCAAACAATTTTGATGTAAAGGTTGATTTGTTCAAGTTTTTTCGTAGCATTAGGCTACGCAAGTTTTTTGCCACCACACAGTCAGTTTCTCAGTTGGATTTCAACACACCTGAGCAATCCAACCAACACACACAGACCCTCTTTCGGCCAAAAAGTGACTTTATGCCTCCAGCTCATCGTAGTGCGTCAATTGAGACTTTCTTTAGATTAGTTGACCAAGATGCTACTGAGTTGACGAATACAAAACACACATTTAATACTCATAGTAACCTATCAGCTGATGAGAAAAAAGCACTAAAAGATTTCCAATCTGATACATCCATCATAATTAAACCTGCTGATAAAGGAGAAGCCATTGTGCTTTTAAATCGATCTGACTATATGAATGAATGTGAAAGGCAAATAACTATGGACCTGTTTTATGAAAAGTTACCTGGTGACCCCACTCAGTCGTTTCAAAATTGAATTAATGGAACTCTTGATGAATTTGTTCATATGGGTGACATAACTAAAAAAGAGATGCAATTTTTAAGAGTGGACAACCCAGTCATTCCGACCTTTTACACTCTTCCAAAAATTCATAAGAATCTCCAACAGCCCCCTGGTCGTCCGATCGTGGCTGGCATAGGTTCTCTGACATCCTCAATGTCTGCATTTGTTGATCATTTTATTCGCCCTTTCGCCGAGGCCGCACCGTCATTCATCAAGGACACTGGCCATCTATTGTCAGTTATTGACATTATTAACCCTCTTCCAGATCCTTGTAACGCTGGATGTGAACGCTCTTTACACCTCTATACCACATGACGGAGGTTTGGAGGCTTTAGAATATTTTCTTCCAAACGTGAAAACCCTTCACACCCGTCTACAAACTGCATACTTGAACTGGTTAAATTAATTCTGACATGCAACCATTTTCTTTTTCAAGATGCGTGGTTTTTACAGAAGCGAGGTGTAGCTATGGGCAGTCCTTTTGCTCCATCCTTTGCCAACATATATATGAGGTTTTTTGAAGAGAAACACATATATGAGAACAACAGGTTTACACCACATATTGCACTGTTTAAGCGCTTCATAGATGACATACTGGTCCTGTGGCGTGGAAGCATTAGTGATTTACAAGAATTTTTTAATTATTTGAATAATTGCACGGAATATCTATCATTCTCCATGGACTTCGACATGACTTGCATTAGCTTTTTAGATGTGTGGGTCATACGGGAGAACAACATACTTTAGACAGATCTATACACCAAACCACCTGCACGCAACAGTCTTTTAAGAGCCGACTCTAGTCATCCTCTTCCACTTAAGAACAGCCTCCCTTTCAGCCAATTCTGCAGAGTTAAACGCATCTGCAGCAGGGAGGTTGATTACGAACGCAACATGAGTGTGATGGAATCCAAGTTTCGGGCGCGTGGATATAAGTCATCTCAAATCACTTCTGTTATCAACCGATACTGGTACATACTCAAATCAGACACCAATCTTGGTGATGCATTTCAGAATCCACCACGGATAGTGTACAAACGTGGCAAAAACTTAAGGGATATGTTGGTACACTCTGATCTTCCACCATTGACCACCCCTCCTAAGTTCGTCTTAGCCTCTATCCCGGATGGCGACCGGAAATGTAGCTCTTGTGCACAATGCAATTATACTTATAAATGTAGTACATACAAACATCCACATACAGGTAAAACTATTCCAATTAAGGGCATTATCACATGTAACACTAGGTCTGTCATTTATTTGATTACATGCCCCTGTGGAAAGTCGTATGTTGGAAAAACCAGCAGGGAGTTAAAAGTACGCATTGCAGAGCATCGTAGTACTATTCGCTGCAAAAACCTTAACTATCCTGTTGCAGCGCACTTTGTGGAAGCGGGCCATTCGGTCTCTGCGTTAAAATATATAGGCATTGAGAAGGTTTCTCTGCCTAGACGGGGTGGCAACCTTGAACGTCAATTATCTCAGAGAGAAAATTATTATATTCATTTTCTTAGGACATTAACTCCCTTTGGACTAAATGTGGAATTTGAATTGAAATGTTTTCTCTAACTGACTTAATTCTTTGCAGGACTGCACTCTTTTGATGGGTTGACAAGGTGATGCAATACTGTTCATGACGGCCCCTAGTGGCCTGACTAAAACATTGCAAGTATTGTTTTTTGTTTTGTCTCCCCACCTTGGTATCATGTATATAGGCAACTTGTTATTTAATTTTATCTTTTTGCACTCACAGGGGCTTATGTACTATTGTATTTTTGTGTTTATAAATTGTCCAAATATGCAACATCTACCTTTTGATATCTACCATTTTGCAACGTAAATACCATTAACCAACAGGTGACTCAACTTTACACCTTAACTGGCAGGTGTCATAGGACTAATGAACTGGTTGTTGACAACCAATCACTGACTGGGGGACGATTTATAAGGGGTATCTTCACTCTGTTTGTGTAAGACTTGAGAAAGGCCACACAGGTCGAAACGTTGTCTGAATAAAACTTGGCAGCAGGACAAGAGTGTGCGGTATCCTTTTCCTCAAAGTCAACTACTACCCACTACCTGCACCTCGTAATCTCTGGTGTGCGTTGGCTTTCCTTCTTCAAAAATAAGTCCCACCTTTACCTGTCCTGTCACAAAATCTGACTTCAAGAATACAGAGCGCAGGGGTGCAGATACAGTCCTCCCTTCAATACCTTGTACAAGTATGAAATCCCCAGAAGCGGTCTCATCAAGTAACTCCAAGAAGTCCATCAACAAAAGTGACTGAGAAGGTCTGGTATCCCTTAGGATATATATGGGGAATGGAGTGCTCATTCAGAGCCACAAATCCCTTTGACACAAATGGAAGAAATTCCTCCCTCACAAAGTCAGCAGTATCAGGCTTTTTAGCCCCACAAGGACCAGGCAATGTAGCCGATCGGTTATCTACTACAGGTGTTTCTAACCTTGTTTTCACAAAGGCATGTGGTTTGGTATCCTTTTCTTTTTCTTTCTTAGCTTTTAGGAACCAACAATTAGTTGTAACATGACCAGATTTCTTGCAATAACTGCAAACTAGACCACTTTTGTCACTGTCAGCTTTCACACTTTGATCAGA
The DNA here is from genome assembly GCA_029721435.1 of Gymnothorax reevesii. Classification (NCBI taxonomy): domain Eukaryota; kingdom Metazoa; phylum Chordata; class Actinopteri; order Anguilliformes; family Muraenidae; genus Gymnothorax; species Gymnothorax reevesii. The sequence goes on from CM056575.1 coordinate 79,178,357, forward strand.
CCTGTTACTGGATTTCTGAGCACCATCACCAGATTTGTCTTTGGTTTTGGGTGAGGAATCTTGGTATCACCATTACCTTTTTTCTGAAATTGGGACCATCTTTCGTTACTGCTAGACTGAAATTTAGACTTATGTGTGAGAACATATTCGTCTGCAAATTTGGCAGCCGATTGCAAATTCAGTGCTTGCTTCTCATTAAAGTAGGTCTTAATGTCATCCTTGACACAGTTCTTGAATTCTTCAACTAACACCATCTCTTTTAGTGAGTTGAAATCATCCTTGACCTCCATAGAAGTACACCAGCGCTCAAAGCAAACCTTCTTCTCATTAGCAAATTCCACATAAGTCTGATTGTCAGACTTCTTCAGACCTCTGATTTTCTGTCGGTAAGCCTCTGGAACCAACTCATAAGCTCTCAAAATAACCTTATTGACAACCTCATAATCAGAGGAATCACCTGCAGACAAAGCCAAATAGGCTTGTTGAGCTTTACCCTTGAGGACAGTTTGCAACATCAGAGGCCAATGTTCCTTTGGCCACTGGCAACTCTTTGCTACCTTTTAAAAACACTGGAAATAGTTGTCAACATCCTTTTCCGAAAATGGAGGCACCAGTTTTACCTCCTGGCTAGCACAAAATTTATTTTTAGTTTCAATTTTAATTTTTAGTTGCTCCATTTGGAGCCTTTCTTCTCTATCTATTTTCTCTAATTCAAAATCTCTCTGTCTCTCTCTTTCTGCTCTTTCCTCTTTCTCTCTCTCAAATTCTCTTTGTTTTTCTTTTTCCTCCCTTTCTTTTTTCTCTTCTCTTGCAAATTTTTCTAACTAAAACTGCCTTTGTTTTTCTTTTTCCTCCCTTTCTTTTTTCTCTTCTCTTGCTAATTTTTCTAACTCAAACTGCCTTTGTTTTTCTTTTTCCTCCCTTTAAATCTCTAGCATTTTTAATTTAAGTTCCATTTCTACATTTGGATTTTCCAATGGAAACTTTTCCAGATCTCCTGGTGCAAACACATTTTCATCAATGTAATATTCAACAATCTCTCTAGCCAGTCTTGCTTTTCGCATGGCTGGTTTTGCCTCTGTCAGGTCTAAATGTCTGCATATTTCTAGAAGTTCTGTCTTTTTAAAAGACTTCAAAACCTCAACGATTGGTGATGCCAAGAAATCATCCATTGCTGTTGATCTGTCAATATATATATATATATATATATATATATATATATAGGAAAATTCAAAAAACGATCTAACAATTTGAAATGTTAGATTTTCAATAAATGACTCACACAATGGTCTCTCCCGGACTTAAGCCCCCAATTTGTTATGGCCCCAATTTGTTATAACATATATGACAGCAAGGGATGACAGACAAAATTTTAAAACTTCAACAGATTTAATTGAACAAACATTTAACTAATCTACTATCTACTTTACTGACTAAGATTGATAAATACAAGAACAAAAATATTTACAGTCCCTTTGGTTGGGTTGCTTGGTGATATCCTGGGTGAGGAAAATGCTCCAACACAGGCAAAAATCCATGAAAAACTTCACAGGTCTTGAACAGAATGACAGGTCTGGTCACATGTATCCTTCTCCTAGCAATTTCTCCTACTACTCCACTCCCTCAATTTTCCTCCTTGTATACTCTTTTGCAGACCCCTCCCACATTTAGACATCTTTTTTTTTTTCTCTGGGACTTGTCCCAGACATGCCAAAGACATGCCAAAACCTTGCTCCAGTCTGGGCTTAACATAAGAAAGGTCAATACTGCCATCTAGTGGCTTCTATTCGCATTACACACTCGTAAGGGTGGACGGTCTTCTGGTGCTCGAAGATGGTGCAGGGAGCACACACACACCCTATGCCAGCAAACTTAGGATAAGGTGAGCAATTTAATTAAATTGCTTTAATTATCTTGCTCAGATAGATCAGTGAGGGTGTTGTTTTGTGTTGTCTGGCCCTGATCTGGAGCACTGGAGACAAGTGACCTTTCGACTCAAAGAATCTAGACACAAAATTGGGGAGATTAAGAGGAGAGGGACAGAATCTGCAGAATTGATATGTAACTACTAACCACTAACAATGAGTTTGCAACAAGTTACTGTGGGTGACTGAGTGGAAATCGGAGCGCGTTCTGTAACTGGTTTGGTGTATGACTGTTTGTTATATGTGAGGCCAGTGCTGGAGACCCTAAAGGGAGGGAATAAACCTGCAGGCCTCCCCGCTTAAGATTGGGATACGGCCTGGATTAGGGAGAGGATAAGGCCCCCCGAACCTAGTCCAGAACAGGCTGCAGCGGGACAGCAAGGTCCCGAGGGCACGTTAAAGATTTTCTTTAGTGCAGGGGAGAGGACTGAAGGCCCCCGTGTCTGGTGAAGTATGAATTGACATGCTACCGTGGTACCGTCTAGTCGGCGTGTTTGTTGCATGTAAGTTGAGGGCAACACGTGCTACGTGGGTGACAACCCACACCTAGCAGAGGGGCATTGGAGACGACCTCTGTGAACAGGCGAGGCTGGAGAAAACGGTCAAAGTTTTTATGCCCATAGCGAAGTGGGGTAGGGATCAGACCATCGGTTCCCACCTGGGTGGCTGGTAACCACTACAGGATTCGGGGATCGCTATCGACTGGGTCACCGGCCGGTCGGGTGGCAGATGGCAGTAAGACCACAGAGAGGGGTGGCTGCCGCGCTCGGCTCAATTTACAGTCAGGCCACCACAAGCCAAAAGCGAATGCGTTAGTAGGCAAGTGGTGCTTCTGTGATCGGTGGGCTTTGAAAAGAAGACACCGGGAAGCAGAAGGCAGAGTTCTCAACCTGGAGGAGCCTGGGCGAAGATCTCTGTGGATAGGGATCTAGCCTGGAATGGCGCCCTGGGAGAGGGAGGTTTGAAGGATCTAAGCGGACCTAGAAGAGGTACTGGGATCTGTTTTTGTAGAGAGGTCTTAGGATCGACCCGCTTTTGTAGAGAGGTATTGGGATCCGTTTTTGCAATGTTGTCGGTCTTGTTGTTTATTACTTTTATAAAAGGGTGCGCAGCACATTTGGCGTATGGAGCTAGCTGATTAATGGGTCTGTGACGACATTGATGGGAAGTAAGGGTTGCTGGGTCCTAAGGGTGGACTGACTGGTAGTGAGGATTGCGGGGTCCCGTACAGACGCTTTTTGACGGGAAGTTTGTTGGGTGGGTGCGGCTCCCTTTTTTGCATGAGTGTAATCCGTGTGATATCCGATATTAATATTGCTGTTATGGCTGATAACTGATATTTACCGATATAAACATGTTTTTAAAAAAGTTTGAGATGATAAAATTTTGTACGGACTGAAAATCACGCTAACTGAAATTTTAAATGTCTTTATTTTTAAAATGTGTTTTACTTCCAAATAACAAGGTTACAGGGCTACCATAAAACAAAAGTAACCAACAGTGTTACTTTTTTGGCAACCTTTACCACTAGTAGCTGTGTTTGTGCTCACCATTCGCCACATCGCCAGGGACCTGTAAACCAGGGACGTCTAGTCAGGGTAGGCAGTGACTTCTTTTTTTATCGCTAAATTTTGTCAACCCATTTCCACTTACGATGCATAATGGTCAATCAATCAATTTGACCTTTTTTCTGGTTAATTCTGGTTAACAGCTTGTAATGATTAAGAGGTGATAGTGCCAAAAAGATTAATTTGCCTTTTATTCATTGATTTGAGACTGCAAGGCAGTAAATCTTAATAATTAACTAGGCTTATGCCGTTGGAGGCGACGGCTGGGGGTATATCCCCGAATGCCCCCAATCCTCCAATTCCCCAATCCTTGAATTGACCTTGAATAGACTTTCATTTAAACTTAATTTCAGGTCAATCGGTCAAATGGTTCTGAAGATATGGCCAAAATGGTCATTTTCCATCACAAAGCACCACCTGGTGGCAAAATATTGAACCATACAGGTATGATGTCATCATGTGACACGTTGTGAGGTCATGACCTTGCAGTTGCACATAGTTTCATGTCAATTGGAGAAATAGCTCCAAAGATATAGCAAAAATGGTGAATTTTATGTGACAAAGCTCCACCTTGTGTCAAAATTTTTAACCAAACAGGTATAATGTCATCTTGGGACACGTCCTCAGGTCATGACCTTTCATTTGCACTTGATTTGAGGTCAATTGGACAAATATTTCCAGAGATGTGATAAAAACAGTGATTTTTTCAGTTTTAGGCCCCTGGTGGCCAATCTAGAAATAGTATATTGTACAAAATCGAAAATGAAATCAGTTCTTCCTATTTATGATACTTACTTATATGCAAAACATGGAATTTCTAATTGAAATATTACTGGAGTTATCCCGTTAACATGTAAATCAGTTTTTGGCCCCTGGTGGCCAATCTAGAGATCATAAATTGTGCAAAATCAAATCACTTCTTTCTCTTTATAATACTTGCTTATATGCAAAATTTGGAATTTGTAATTGAAATATTACCGAAGTTATCGCATTAACACCTAGTGCGGCTGCAGCGGCCGGACCAGAAACATAATATCCCCCGGAACGCCATTCGGCGTTCGGGGATATAATTAAAGTACAGTACAATACCTGATCCGAGTGTGTTATCTAGTGATACAATATTGTAACTGCATGCATAAATTTGCAGCTCCATGTCGCTGACATCAACATCTGCACAAAGTGGTTAAGATACCCTGCCTAACACCGTAGCTCTACTCGAGCGCGCCATATGCAGATAATCCTTAAATGAGGAATTATATTCATATTTTAATGCGTAACGTGTAACGAAGTGGTCTGTGTCAAAGTAATGAAGTGAAAGTATACTTTTAATCTTTTAAATGTAGTAGAGTAAAAGTAAAAGTCCCAGTTCAAAAAAAAAACAAAACAAGTTAACTACAAATCCTCAAAAAAAAAAAAAACTACTTAAGTTTGCAACGAAGCACATGTACACTTCTGTCTGATGATGTATTCCAAGTCCCTTCATTGTACCCGTTTTCTCTCGTATCGCTTGCGAGATTCAATGGGAGTGACTATTGACCCGACGGTCGGGTGAATAAAAAAACGTTCTCCATTGGCCCGACGGTCGGGTAAATAAATCGTAGCTTGCTATTCTCCCGACGGTCGGGTGAATAAGAAACTGTTCTCCATTGGCCCGACGGTCGGGTGAATAAATCGTAGCTTGCTATTCGCTCGACAGGTCGGGTGAATAAGAAACCGTTCTCTATTGGCCCGACGGTCGGGTGAGTAAATCGTAGCTTGCTATTCGCCCAACAGGATAGACTGGTCAACTGCTACTGTATATGGGGCGTGTATAGGAACATTGTTCATTAAATATGAAAATTATTGAAAGAAGCGGCACGCGACACGCGAACAAAAAAAATCAACATTTAATCCTTTATATTGATATATAGTGATTTTAAGCATGAGTGAATGGTCTCACACATGGCATGTTGTTTCAAGAGAAACTCACTTAATTGAGATCATGCCACTGTGAAATGGCTTCACTGAAGAATGTGGCTTGTGATGTAAAAACAAAGTTTCAGAAAGCAGTTAGTGCATGCGTAGTAAGCAGTGTTTACTTGGACTTGGAATTCGTAATTTTGTATAATATTGGCAGGCTAACTATAAATGAAGAAAATATATAAAATTTATTTATTTATTTAATAAACAAATAATGATTAACTAAATGAACAGAATTTATTTATCTAAGTGCAAATATTATCTGTGTGCAAATATAAGTGTAAGCGTATTTTTTTAATTTTTTTAATTTATACAATTCTTCATTCATTTTTTTTTGTAAATAAATAAACCTATAGATGATTAAATAAATAAATATTGTATATCCATTAAATTTATGTAGGTGCAAATATTATTCGAGCACTAATATAAAAGTGTTATTTTTTCTCATTTATTTATTTATTCATTCATTTTTTTATTTATTTTTATCTATTTATTTATTTATGTGAGTATGTATGATGTTAGTGGTGCCGGCTCTAGTACATGTAACAGCATTATATGTACTGTACTAGTATTGGTTCTTTTGTCCGATTTACCTGAGTGAAGATTATCATTGTCATTACTATCAAATCGCTAGGAACTCAACACAATAAACAAAATATGATCTTTGTCAGCTGCAATGATTTTTAATGAGAAAATTTTATATCTGGAAGCCAATCAATCAACACATACAGCCCACTGTACCACCTACAATCACTGGGTTAAAATGCCCTATAATTAGGTCATTTTCAATTTATAACATTGACTTTGAAAACGGTAGTTTTATTAAAATATTAAAAATAGCGGTATGTTCAACATTACATTTCAAGTTATCCGCGTTTTACCAGATCCTCAATCTATGTTTTACCCACACCCCAAAAACACTATTAAACTAGACTGGTACCCTGTCCGGTATCTCACATACTCGATCAGAGTCGATGCAACGGGCCATTTGCGAACTGGTGGTACAGTAGGGAACCAGTCAAACTAACATGATCTTGAACCAGAAACGTGATCGCAAGTCAAATGAAAAAAAAATTATAGATAATATATAGGTACTCAATGTGTTGTTCTAAAATCGTCGGGCAAATAGCCTATAAACAGCTTATACATCCGACGGTCGGGCGAATAGACAGTAGCAACATTCACACCCGATGGTCGGGCAAATAGCCTACAAACAGCTTATATACCTGACGGTCGGGCGAATAGACAGTAGCAACATACACACCCGACGGTCGGGCAAATAGCCTATAAACAGCTTATATACCCGAAGGTCGGGCAAATAGACAATAGCAACATACACACCCGACAGTCGTGCGAATAGACAGTAGCAACATACACACCCGACGGTCGGGCAAATAGCCTATAAACAGCTTATATACCTGACGGTCGGGCGAATAGACAGTAGCAACATACACACCTGACGGTCGGGCGAATAGACAGTAGCAACATACACATCCGACAGTCGTGCGAATAGACAGTAGCAACATACACACCCGACGGTCAGGCAAATAGCCTATAAACAGCTTATATACCTGACGGTCGGGCGAATAGACAGTAGCAACATACACACCCGACGGTCGGGCAAATAGCCTATAAACAGCTTATATACCCGAAGGTCGGGCAAATAGACAGTAGCAACATACACACCCGACTGTCGTGCGAATAGACAGTAGCTACATACACACCCGACGGTCGGGCAAATAGCCTATAAACAGCTTATATACCGGACGGTCGGGCAAATAGACAGTAGCAACATACACACCCGACAGTCGTGCGAATAGACAGTAGCAACATACACACCTGACGGTCGGACGAATAGACAGTAGCAACATACACACCCGACGGTCGGGCAAATAGCCGATAAACAGCTTATATACCCAACGGTCGGGCAAATAGACAGTAGCAACATACACACCCGACGGTCGGGCGAATAGACAGTAGCTACATACACACCCGACGGTCGGGCAAATAGCCTATAAACAGCTTATATACCCGAAGGTCGGGCAAATAGACAGTAGCAACATACACACCCGACTGTCGTGCGAATAGACAGTAGCTACATACACACCCGACGGTCGGGCAAATAGCCTATAAACAGCTTATATACCGGACGGTCGGGCAAATAGACAGTAGCAACATACACACCCGACAGTCGTGCGAATAGACAGTAGCAACATACACACCTGACGGTCGGACGAATAGACAGTAGCAACATACACACCCGACGGTCGGGCAAATAGCCGATAAACAGCTTATATACCCAACGGTCGGGCAAATAGACAGTAGCAACATACACACCCGACGGTCGGGCGAATAGACAGTAGCTACATACACACCCGACGGTCGGGCAAATAGCCTATAAACAGCTTATATACCCGAAGGTCGGGCAAATAGACAGTAGCAACATACACACCCGACTGTCGTGCGAATAGACAGTAGCTACATACACACCCGACGGTCGGGCAAATAGCCTATAAACAGCTTATATACCGGACGGTCGGGCAAATAGACAGTAGCAACATACACACCCGACAGTCGTGCGAATAGACAGTAGCAACATACACACCCGACGGTCGGGCAAATAGCCTATAAACAGCTTATATACCTGACGGTTGGGCGAATAGACAGTAGCAACATACACACCTGACGGTCGGGCGAATAGACAGTAGCAACATACACACCCTACAGTCGTGCGAATAGACAGTAGCAACATACACACCCGACGGTCGGGCAAATAGCCTATAAACAGCTTATATACCTGACGGTCGGGCGAATAGACAGTAGCAACATACACACCTGACGGTCGGGCGAATAGACAGTAGCAACATACACACCCGACGGTCGGGCAAATAGCCGATAAACAGCTTATATACCCAACGGTCGGGCGAATAGACAGTAGCAACATACACACCCGACGGTCGGACAAATAGCTTATAAACAGCTTATATACCCGAAGGTCGGGCAAATAGATAGTAGCAACATACACACCCGACGGTCGGGCGAATAGACAGTAGCTACATACACACTTGACGGTCGGGCAAATAGCCTATAAACAGCTTATATACCCGACGGTCGGGCGAATAGACAGTAGCAACATACACACCCGACAGTCGTGCGAATAGACAGTAGCAACATACACACCCGACGGTCGGGCAAATAGCCGATAAACAGCTTATATACCTGACGGTCGGGCGAATAGACAGTAGCAACATACACACCCGACGGTCGGGCAAATAGCCGATAAACAGCTTATATACCCAACGGTCGGGCAAATAGACAGTAGCAACATACACACCTGACGGTCGGGCGAATAGACAGTAGCTACATACACACCCGACGGTCGGGCAAATAGCCGATAAACAGCTTATATACCCAACGGTCGGGCAAATAGACAGTAGCAACATACACACCTGACGGTCGGACGAATAGACAGTAGCAACATACACACCCGACGGTCGGGCAAATAGCCGATAAACAGCTTATATACCCAACGGTCGGGCAAATAGACAGTAGCAACATACACACCCGACGGTCGGGCGAATAGACAGTAGCTACATACACACCCGACGGTCGGGCAAATAGCCTATAAACAGCTTATATACCCGACGGTCGGGCGAATAGACAGTAGCAACATACACACCCAACGGTCCGGTGAATAGACAGTAGCAACATACACACCCAACGGTCGGGCAAATAGCCTCGGCCAGATTCAATAGGAAGATTAAGGAAATAATAATGCGACTGGCTGCGATATTCAAGAGGGAGACTGAGGAATGTAACGTACCAATCTAGCGTGAAAGAATCTTGTGATTTTAATTTCCCTATTCAATCTCGCAGCCGATACTGTCCTCCATGCTTGTTAACTATCGTATCGGTTGCGAGATTAAATTGGGAAATTAAAAACACATTCCGACAGTGGCGTGCACAGACATTATGGGGGGCAAGTGCTCAGGGGGGAGGAGGTGGGCACTTTTTTGCACACGTGGAACATGCTATTATAGCGTGAGATTAAAAAAATAAAATAAACATTACACGCACATGTTCAATGCAATTCATGACGACTGTCATTCATCAAAAGAAGGCACATGGGTTGCCTTTATAGGGATATTTTTCTCTCAGGCAATGGGTAACTGCCTGATTCTTCTTTATGTGTTCATTTATGTTGCCTAACAAAACCTGCACACACAAAAAAAACGTTCAGCTTAACAGATAGATTTGCAAAGTCGACCGACATTGTTTGTGGTGGTTGTCCTCACTTTATCTATCATTGTTTGGGCTATAGCATTAAACTAGCTAATCAGGTGACCAGTCGGCTAAAAAATGCTCAGTTGTTTGGTGCTGTTTGAGCAGTGGCGTACCGTCAGATGCCAGGAAGGCCTTCAGTAATATCATATCACCCTTTCCCGGATAATTGCTCTTAAACTCTTTGCGATCAGGTTTGATTGATTAACAATCAAACAGTTAATTAACAGAATAGCCAGCACCAATGCGTGACGCGTAATGATTAAGAAATGCTAATTACAAAGTGATTGCCTGTTGGCTATGTTGATATAATTGATGTGAATCCGCAAGGATGACAATCTGCAAAATATCCGAAACTTTCTTCACAGCAATTATTTTCGTCTTCACTCAGCTGTGCTACTACGCACTTTGGCTGTCACATTCAGAGTACATAGAACGGATTCTCATGGCTAATTGCTCAACGAACGTCGCGAATTAATTTACGCAAATTCAGAAATTATAAAGACGTAGGATATTTTTTCCATAGCCATTGGTGTGCGGAAGTAAGTTTTACGCCGTATAATTTCGTAGTGCAATGTATAACACTGCTTTCAAAAACAAGTTAGATTCTCGTCGGTTCCTCCAATCAGTCTGAGCAACGGTTGCTAATCGGGGAGGTAAACTGCGAGAGGTGTCTGTCATTAAGAAGTGAAAGGTGAGGTTATTGCTGGCCCTGTGTTTCTGTCACTGTGTATGAGACATGCTACTGCACAACAAAATGATTACAGGTTGGGCTTGGAGGGCAAACTGTACGATTTCACTTGATCTGTGTGTTACCTGGCTGGTGGGGCACAAGACTGTGGCTACCAGTCGCTCAGCTGATATGCACTGCGCGCGTGTTCACGTGACAAAGGAAGAGAGGTCGGAAGTGCGTGAGGAGGTGGCCCACTTCGGGGCATTTTTTTCAGTAGTTTTAATCACACAGCTTTTATAAAAGATCATTTCAACATTGGCCCCACTAAAGTGTTAATAATAATAATAATAATAATAATAATAAATATAATCATTTAAAAAAAAAACGGAATTTCAAAAGGGCACTTTCATTGATAAAGGGCAAAGGGGCAAGTGCTGTAGCACCACCTAGCGTCTATTTGTGCATGCCACTGCATTCCGACCATTGTTATGATTCTTTCACGCTAGATTGGTACGACGTGTTACATTCCTCTATCTCTGTGCAATCTCGCAACCTGCGACAGAGAAAACAAGCATGAAACAAACCAAACTAATCTAGCATGAAAAAAGACAGCCAAACGCAACAAAATTGAATGGAACTTTTTAAAAGACCGGGATGCTAGCTAGGGCCAAAGCAGCATATGCATCCACTATTTTAATATTTAATCCACCTTTTGCTGTTTATTAGAGGAAAATACGCAGAAATTTTTGTAAAATAGTGACCAATATCACCAACAAACCAAAAATGGCGTCAATGTATCATCTTCGCATTACCTTGACTTTGCAGGTGTTGCATACTGCTTTTCGAGTATCTTGTTTTGACACTGTGAAAAACAAGCACAATGCTTACATTTTTTTCCCTCTTCAGTTTAACACCCCAAAATCCTGCGCTGCGTTGGTGTCACTGACACTGTCACTGTGGTGATTCTGCTTGTCTGCCTGCCCATGTCTAGTTAAGTTCTGGGCCAGCCCTTGCCATGATTATTGATTCTTGAGCTTAGTGACCACTGCCTTTTTTGAAACATTCTCTGCTCATGTATTGTGTTTTGGTAATTTTAGATTTCTTGCTTTATTATTTTTCTTGTCCTGATTTGTTCCTAGTCTTTGCCATGTTTCATAGTCCCTTGCCATGTTTATTTTCCATGCCTTGCACTTTGTCTCCCCTGTCTTGTCTGGTGTGTTTCTTTGCTCACGGTCCCTTGTCTTGCGTGCCACTCATTCGGGTGATTTATTGGTTTCTGGGTTTCAACCTTCTTTCATTATCTCGTGTTCTTCCTTCTGCTTACTTTACTAGATTACTAACACATACTAACAGTTTATTGTTTTCGCTAATTACTAACCCACACTACCCTTGTATATATTTACTAACTTACTAACATGCACTCGGGATTGTATTGCTGCACATACTAATTGACTAACGATCTCTCAGCAGTCGCCCAATTCTAGTCTCCGCCTCCTTGCCTTTCCCTATTATCTCTGCTGCGATTTTCTGTGGATCTCCACTAATACTTTGTGCTTTCCTTTCTCTAATCTATACACTTTAGTACTCCTTGACCGGAGAAGTTATTCTGTTCATAGGTTGTCTTGTGATCCCTGTCTGCGTTCTGGCTACAGCCAGATTCATGTAATTAGTTTATTCCTCACGTGTCACTCCTGATTATTGTAGCATTGATTGCACCTGTTCTCCCTAGTCATGTGTTCTCCCCAGAAGTATATAAGATGTCTGTTTCATGCACTTCCTTTGTCAGATCGTTCTTCCTTGTTTCCTGTGCCGCGTTTATCTTCGCCTTGATTCACTGTGATTTATCTTTCTGACTGGACCGCCTTGACTACGAGTTTTGCCTATTCCCTGTACTGTACCGCATTCTTGTGTTTCGACCTCTTTTTGCCCGACTAGGATTTTGTGATTGGTGCCCTGGTTTTGACTCTGGATTACGGCCATTGGAATTTTGCTTTTGGATTGCGGACACTGTACTGTTCCCAGCTCTGTTGGGGGGTTTCCCCCTTCAGTAAAAAAGCCTCCTTCTTGCATTCCTCTGGTTTTCGCGATTGGTTCATTTCGTAAAACCCAACAGTCACATGCCCAAACAAATACTGCATGGCCAAATCCCCCCCCCCTCCTCCTTCTCCCTCCCTCCACCTCCCCTCTCTCAAACACAAACGGCAACTAGACGGATATAAACATCGGTTGTTTATATCGGCCCAGTTTTACTCATTGGACCGATGCCTATGTGATAAAAAATGACGAACATCAGCCGATACCGATAGGAATTCCGATATATCGTGCATCCCTTCTAAATATAAATAAATAACCCCTAGTTTACATGCACTAAGTTAAAATTACTATTAATGGTCATGACTATTTGGCGAATTAAAAGAAGTAGTACACTGCATGTATTAAAAGATGATTATTTTAGCATTATTTTGATTGGTGTACTATCATCATTGAATAGTAAAAAAAAAACCAAAAAACAATTTGGCCGAGAAATGAAATTTGGATTAAAAAATAAACAATGATAATTACCGCAAAGCTGGTAGATAGAGGAAAGAAGGGGGGGGGGGGGGAGCAAAAGTAACTTCCAATATTTCATGGAAAAAAACGCAAAAAAAAAAAAGACAAATGAAACTAAACAAGAAATACCATTGATTAGACAACTAGATGGTTATAAACTAAACAAAACACTGGTTTAGGAATGCGTATCAAAATACGATCTGAGTGAAAAGGTAGAGGAGAAATCGCATAAGGGTTTTTATATTATAAACTGTTTACTGACCATGCTGAGCAGTGTAACTGGTAAAACAGACATATTGTAATTTAACACGTGGGGAAAAATAATTTGGCTTAAGTAATAAATAACAATGGCAATGCCTGTGGAGGAATTAAGAGAGCCATTTCCGACCTTTGAGAATGATATAAAAAATTGTCAAATAACTGGGCAAAAAGAACTAAAAATAGACAAACAGAGTAGCCAGAAGAGGGGAAATTTGATCTTGCTATACGTGAGAAAATAATGGGTATTATGACAAATTATGCATCGGTGGCAAGAAAGGGTTAAAAAAAAGAGCTGGCAGTTCTGGAATTGTTAGGAGAAAGGGGAATGTTAAACATTGAGGATCAGCAGAAATATTTTGTAAAACAAAGTTAAGCTGCGTCTCAGTCCAAGTCATCTGAAAATGTTACTGACAATGAATTGTTTAACCCAGCGCCGTATGCCCCCGCAGTTTCATGAACAGAGAGTGAGACAGCAGCTGAAAAAACTGATAGCAAATCAGAGAGAGAATTTTAAAAAAAAAAGTGAATTTGCAAATTTTTATTGGTTTGGGGATATAATAGATCAAATTAAAGAGCAAGTTTGGAGTAACCTGGGGAAAATACTGTGTGTAGAGGCCCAAATACCCCAGGCTACATGGCCAGAAACTGAATTGCATTGTACAATGATATTCGACTCCATACTGGATCCAGAATTAGAGAGAGAGAAAAAAAGAGCCCTTAATGTTGATTTGGAACAGGACAGGAAACAGTGATTAAGATTATAATTAACTGTCAATTAATAGGAAAAATAAAGCAATTGAAAATTCCTCTTGGGGAATCAGAGCATGAACTTAGAGGATAAATTCAGAAAAGAATAAAAATCAAGGGAACTATTGTGGGATTGGAGACTGGGTGGATTTTTAGCGCACAAAATCAAAATAAGATAGTGAGTGGAGGAATTTGGGACAAGAGCATACAAGGGAGGAGGAAATAGGTGAAAGATCGACATACCGAAGTCAGAAAACGGAGGGGGAGAAAGGGGGGTCTAAGCAATACGATTTCATATGAAGTCTTAATTTCTTAATTAAGTTTAAAAATTTGCTTAATTTGTTTAAAAGAATAAGTTCTGCCCAGAAAATAAGTCATGTGAAGGATCAAATTTTATAACAAGTGGCATTGTGATTTGAAAAAGTGATTGAAAGCTTTCCTGACCAAAGTAATGCAATTAATAAATTCATGATCTTTTCTCTGTTTCTGAACAGGAGTGGACCATCAATTCAAGAAGACGAAATGACTAATAAACTTTCCCTGATTTTTAACTTTTACAGGAAAAGATCCAAGCCCAAGCAAGAGGAAAAGCAACAAAATTATGATGACTGAGTGTTGTTTATTGATGTAGGCATCTTACTCATTCTATTGAAACTTTTCCACAGAGTGTGCACGCCAGAAGAGAAGAGATTAAAATGACCTTGAATGAAAAGATAAGCTGGCCAGCTAAGGATTCAACTGCGCGGTTGCAACTTAAAAGAGATTCTTCTAAAATAAATTTGGGGAAATCCAAGTTGGAGTATTAACACAAATTCAAAAGGTGGAGCACCATATAATTGAAAATTTATTTTGATTAGGCAGACAAAATATTTTCCCTTTACAAGTAGTGAGAAAGACTGGACTTGTGACAGTGACGGCAACCTGAGTCTTCAGTGTTCAAATGACAGAAACGGACTTAATTGACCAAATCTGGAATGATTGTTTTCCTTTATGTGCTGGGATCCCAATAAAAATAATAATAATAATAAAAAAAAAACTATATTACAGTTTAATATTCAATGTGTGACCGTTTTGGTGAATCGTCTGGAAAAAAAAAACTGCACATTGTAACACACGGTCTAAAGCAAATCCACCCGGTTCTGCTGATGACATGGGAAGTTGTTATGGCTGGGGCTAATAAGCCCTGACTCTGCATCTCCTCCATGCTCTTAGCGGAACCCTAGACTGTGGTGGGTCGCTAAATCAAAATTCATTGAAAAAAGACATTTTGAAAAGATATTATTGTTACTGCCCTATCTTTTGACCCAGAATACACTGAAACACAAAATTATGGGTACACTGCCGAAAAAAATATTGATTTAAAATTGACAGGAGCTCAGTAGTGAGGGTGAGCAATTTGGGCAATTATGAATTTTTAAATAATATTAATATATCAGGTTGGCACATCGACAACTCATTGTATTCCAAATAATTAAGGTGACATTGATAATTTTGTGAAGCACATTCAGACCAAGGGGAAAAATACACAAGACAAATTTCTTGAATTGGGACTTATTTGGCTGGTTAAAGAAGAATCTAAGTGTCAGAACTATGATTGCAGCGTCGGTTTCAAATTGTTATTGATGAATTGTTACTTTAACTGTTTCATCTATTCTGCCCAGAAAGTTGCTGCAATAGCCCCAATTCAACTGGAGTGATCTCATAACTATCCCACTATGAGGGGTGAGGAAACCTACCCCCTCCAGAGTACAGAGCTCAATGCAGAGCAACCTGCATGCGTGTTGTGACTCACTCGAGAAACTGGTAAGATCTCCTATCAAGGAGACAACCTAAGGCAGGGGTGAGTCGACCTCCAGGTCATTGTTGAAATCAAAATCTTTTTGGAGATTATTATTACGGGCTATTGCACGAAGGTGCTATGGTATTCCAAATGAAAGTCCTTAGGAAGGCCTGGAAGAAACTGTTTTTAAAATGTTCTGACTCAAGTGTCTGCACGTCTTTGCAGCAAAAGTAAATATTATAAAATCTGGTAAATGCACGACTTAAAGTGAAATTATGCAGGTGCAGATGACCCTCGTTCTGTATGTGCCGAGAACATAGTGAATCTGCATGTGCATGTGCATGTGTCTGTGTTTGTATTTTATTTTCTCACTCCAGTAACGGGTGGGTGGCAGTTTAGCGTACCAGCCGGTCAAGGCCGCTCCTTCCTGGAGCCTCCCTGACGTGTTGAACAAATATGCTGAGACAGTGATTCCAGTCATGGAGGCTCATTCACCAAAACAATCAGATGGAAAAATCGCAAATGTTATGGCCCCAATTTGTTATTACAATTTACAACACAACAGCTACAGTAACAGCAAGGGATGACAGAAACAGTTTTAAAAACTTGGAACACATTTAATCAACAGACAAAGACTAATACTAACCTACAACTAATAACCAAGATTGATTTACAAGAAAAACAGAAATATTTACAGTCCCTTTTTGTTGGGGTGGCTTGGTGATGTCCAGGGTAAGGAAAAAAAAATGCTCTTACCCAGGCAAAAATCCACAAAAGAAACTTCACAGGTCTTGAACAGAAATGACAGGTCTGGTCACATGTATCCTTCTCCTTGCAATTTCTCCTACTACTTTACTGTCTCAATTCTTTTCCTTATATACTCTTTTGCAGACCCCACCCACATTTAGACCTCTTTTTTTTAATTTTCGGGGACTTGCCCCAGACATGTCCAGGACATGTCTAAACCTAGCTCCAGTCTGAGCTTAATAAAAGAAAGGTAAATTCTGCCATCTAGTGGCCTTTATTCACATCACACCTCCATTCCAAAAGGGAAAAATTTTGACTCATAAAGGCAAAATTTTTCTGATCAATACAGAATGGTTAAGTGGACACTTGTCTATATATACATATTATACAATATTCAAATAAACACGTGATATACATATATACATATTCAAACACGGGATAAGCAATCAGCAATTACATTGTCTGTACCCTTCACATGCTTAATTTCCAAGTCAAACTCCTGTAAAATCAAACTCCAATTCAACAATCTCCGATTCTTGTTTTTCATCTTACTCAAAAACATTAACGGATTGTGGTCAGTGTACACACTCACTGGCTTTTGTCCTGTACAAACATAAACCTCAAAGTGTTGTAAAGAAAGGACCAGAGCCAACAGCTCCTTCTCTATTGTGGAATAGTTCCTTTGGTGGCGATTGAACTTCCTGGAAAAGCATGCCATGGGATGCTCAATGTCATCAGAGTCACTTCTCTGTAGGAGCACAGATCCACAAGTTTGGTCGCTAGCATCGACCGCGATGGAGAACGGTTTGTTGAAGTCAGGAGATTTGAGCACGGGGAAGTGACACAGCAGAGACTTCAGGCGATCGAAGGCTCTCTGGCATGCATCATCCCAAGTGAACTTTACGCCTTTCTTCAGTTGGTTAGTTAGACTGAGAGCAATCTCAGCAAAGTTCTTGCAGAACTTGCGGTAGTACCCGATCATTCCAACGAAGCGGCGCAAAGCTTTTTTGTTGTCAGGAACTGGAAGGTCCATGATGGCTTGGACTTTAGCATTTTTGGGTGCCACCTTACCCTGGCCTATGACATAGCCAAGATAGGTGACAGTAGCACAACCAAAGTCACGCTTGCTCAGGTTAACAGTCAGGTTAGCCTGGGTCAGGCGCTGGAACAACGTCTCTCCATCTTTTAGATGTTCTTCCCAGGAGTCACTCAGGTCATCGATGTACACACCCGTGTGTGGCAATCCGGCGATTGTAGACTGTATCATCCTTTGGAACGTGGCTGGGGCATTTTTCATGCCAAAGGGTAGGACTTCATACTGGTACAATCCAGATGGTGTGGCAAAAGCAGAGATGCTCTTTGCCCTCTCAGTTAAAGGCACACACCAATAACCCCTCAATAATCATCAAACCTAGGTTTTAGAAACACATCAGTTCTAGTTACAGCATTGACTTTGCGATAATCTGTACAGAATCGAGTACTTCCATCAGGTTTTGGAACTAGCACACAGGGTGAACTCCAATCTGAGTTGGAGGGTCTGATAATATCATGTTCTAACATGTACTCAACCTCTTTTTCAGCAATCTCTCTCTTTTCAGGATTCATCCGGTACGGATGCTGTTTAATTGGTTTGGCATCACCAACATCTACATCATGAGAGGCTATAGAAACTCTTTTTGGAACATCAGGAAACAGATCCTCATATTTCTTGATCAACCTCTTGAACTGATCTCTCTGTGAGGGTTCTAAGTGCTGGAGTTTTACATCAAGATTTTGCAACACTTCAGAATTTGACAATTTACATGAAAGAACTTCAGCTTTAATTCTAGGTTCATCATCTTGAAACTCCCCCTCATCTTCACAAATTTCGGCCATAGGAGAATCTGAAGTGACAACTGCAACCCTAGCATTTCTGTCATGATAAGGCTTCAGCATGTTAATGTGACACAATTGTTTTGGTTTTCTCCTATCTGGAGTCTTCACAATGTAATTGAGATCATTGAGTTTTGTTAGAATTTCATACGGACCATGAAATCTAGCCTGCAAAGGATTGGACTGCAAGAGAAACAACACAAGGACCTTGTCTCCTGGTTTAAACTCACGGCTTCTAGCCTTCTGATCATACCAAGTTTTCATTTTTCCCTGACTTGATTTCAAGTTCTCTTTGGCTAGGTCACAAGCTGCACGCAATCTTTCCTTGAACTTGCGAACATAGTCCAACAGACTGATGTACGGCTCTTCCTCTTGCCATTGTTCACTCAATAATAGCAAAGGTCCTCTCACTGCATGACCAAACACTAGCTCAAATGGACTGAATCCAGTAGACTCCTGCACTGCTTCTCTAGCTGCAAACAACAGCAAATGAACACCTTCATCCCAGTCTTTCTCGTGGTCATAACAATAAGTCCTCATCATTGTCTTGAGAGTGGAATGAAACCGCTCTAAGGCACCCTGACTTTCTGGATGATAGGCACTAGAAAGAATCTGCTTTGCACCTACTTCATACACAACCTGCTGAAACAATCCTGAAGTGAAATTGCTACCTTGGTCTGACTGAATTTCCCTGGGAAGGCCAAACAACGTGAAGAACTTTATCAAAGCCTTCGAGATTGCAGTTGCCTTGATGTTACATAGAGGTATGGCTTCGGGGAATCTGGTAGATGCACACATGATTGTCAACAAGTACTGATTTCCAGATCTAGTCTTGGGTAATGGACCAACACAATCAACAATGACCTTCGAGAATGGCTCCCCAAATGCTGGGATAGGCTGCAATGGAGCTACAGGTGGGTCTAACTGGTGTTTGCCAACTACCTGACAAGTGTGACAGGTTTTGCAAAAGTTGGAAACGTCTTTCCGAAGCCCAGGCCAAAAGAAGTGTTTCATGATCTTATCAACAGTCTTGTTAACACCAAGATGACCTCCTAAAGGTAAACTATGAGCCATTGTTAAGATCTCATTCCTGTAGACCTTCGGAACAACAATTTGCCTGACCACTGCCCAATCTGCATTGGCAGGGATATCAGGAGGGCGCCACTTCCGCATCAGCACACCATCCTTGAGATGATACCCAACTGGAACTGCATCTATTTCTTAATCAGGAAGGGCTCTCCTCCTTAGTGCAAAAATTTCAGGATCATTAGTTTGCTCCTCAATCAACCGCTTTCTGGACAGAGACAAGTCTCCAGACACATCAGAATCACCAAACCCATCTGGCTGGCTGAACAATGAACTGATAAAAGTGTCTGATAAGTTCTCAAACGGAGAAACCATAGTAGGCCAATCAAAGTCATGAGGCGAACCACCTGAGTCCTGACTATTTAATGTGCTGGACGGTACCACAACATCTTCTCCTTTAGCCTTCTTGGCCATAGCACGAGTAACTGCGCAAGAAGGATACAGAGAGAGGTCCTCATCCCCATCTTCAGTGCTCGGCTGTGAAGTAAGATGTACAGGGGGAACTACTTTGCCCCCAGCCAGGTCATTGCCTAGCAACAGAGAAACACCCTTTATAGGTAGACTTGACATAAGTCCCACCTTTACCTGTCCTGTAACTAAATCTGACTTCAAGAATATAGAGCGCAGGGGTACAGATACAGTCCTCCCTTCAATACCTTGCACAAGTATGAAATCCCCTGAAGCGGTCTCATCACGTAACTCCAAGGAGTCCATCAACAAAAGCGAATGAGAAGCTCTGGTATCCCTTAGGATATATATGGGGACAAGAGTAGTATGCTCATTCAGAGCCACAAATCCCTCTGACACAAATGGAAGAAATTCCTCCCTCACGAAGTCAGCTGTATTAGGCTTTTTAGCCCCACAAGAAGCAGGCAACTTTGCAGATTGGTTATCTACTACAGGGGTTTCTAACCTTGTTTCCACAAAGGCATTTGGTTTGGTATCCTTTTCTTTTTCTTTCTTAGCTTTAAGGAACCAACAGTTAGTTTTAACATGACCAGATTTCTTGCAATAACTGCAAACTAGACCACTTTTGTCACTGTCAGCTTTCACACTTTGATCAGACCTGTTACTGGATTTCTGAGCACCATCACCAGATTTGTCTTTGTCTTTGGGTGAGGAATCTTGGGTATCACCGTAACCCTTTTTCTGAAATTGGGACCATCTGTTGTTACTGCTAGACTGAAATTTGGACTTATGTGTGAGAACATATTCATCTGCAAATTTGGCAGCTGATTGCAAATTCAGTGCTTGCTTCTCATTAAGGTAGGTCTTAATATCATCCTTAACACAGTTCTTGAATGCTTCAACTAACACCATCTCTTTTAGTGAGTTGAAATCATCCTTGACCTCCATAGAAGTACACCAGCGCTCAAAGCAAACCTGCTTCTCATTAGCAAATTCAACATAAGTCTGATTTTCAGATTTCTTCAGACCTCTGAATTTCTGTCGGTAAGCCTCTGGAACCAACTCATAAGCTCTCAAAATAACCTTTTTGACAACCTCATAATCAGAGGAATCATCTGCAGACAAAGCCAAATAGGCTTGTTGAGCTTTACCCTTGAGGACAGTTTGCAACATCAGAGGCCAGTGTTCCTTTGGCCACTGGCAACTCTTTGCTACCTTTTCAAAACACTGGAAATAGTTGTCAACATCCTTTTCCGAAAATGGAGGCACCAATTCTACCTCCTGGCTAGCCCGAAATTTATTTTCAGTTTGAATTTCAATTTTTAGTTGCTCCATTTGGAGTCTTTCTTCTCTATCGAATTTCTCTAATTCAAAATCTCTCTGTCTTGCAAATTTTTCTAACTCAAATTCTCTTTGTTTTTCTTTTTACTCTCTTTCTTTTTCTCTTTCCTCCCTTTCTTTCTCTTTTTCCTCCCTTTCTTTTTCTCTTCTCTTGCTAATTTTTCCAACTCAAACTGCCTTTGTTTTTCTTTTTCTTCCCTTTCAATCTCTAGCATTTTTAATTTAAGTTCCATTTCTATATTTGGATTTTCCACTGGAAACTGTTCCAGATCTCCTGGTGCAAACACATTTTCATCAATGTAATATTCAACTATCTCTCTCGCCAGTCTTGCTTTTCGCATGGCTGGTTTTACCTCTGTCAGCTCTAAATGTCTGCAAATTTCGAGCAGTTCTGTCTTTTTAAAAGACTTCAAAACCCCTATGGTTGGTGATGCCAAGAAATCATCCATTGCTGTTGAAGGGAGGACTGTATTTGTTATTAATAATAATAATAATAATAATAATGAATTAAAAAAAACAACAATTATTGTTGTTGTTGTTTTTTATTTATTTTATTTTATTTATTTCCTTAACAACAACAATTATTGTTGCTGTTAAGTGTTCTGAGAATGCATAATTTCGTCTATGTACTGTTTATAGGACAAAGGTGGGCCGCGGACATTTTTTAGATTTTCAAGTGGGCCCTGATTTGGAAAGTTTGGGAACCCCTGTAGTAGGGTGATGCTGGATTTGGATTTTCAACATCTGTTATGGGTGCAAAAAAAGGTCACAGTTTGTTTGCTATATGTGATGTTTGATGTACTTTTTATTCATTTATTTTGTACTAGCCATCATACCTATTGTTTTCCCAGCTCGTCCTCTCCATCTACCTTCCTTTCTCTTCAATCTTTCCTCCAAACCATTTGCTTTCCCCCAGCCTTCCCACCTGATGGGCCTCCTTCATGTTTCCCCATGGCAAACGTAGCCAGTAGGTTGTTGATGGACCACAGACAACTACATGCAGTGTGGTTTTTGTTTAAATATTTTTTTTAATTTAACACTTATTTGCATGCCTGATTTACTGCAGCAAAGGGCATATTATATGTGAAAGAATTCCAGAGTGAAGTATTTACTCAATGTAAATGTTGTAATGCGAATAGAAGCCACTAGATGGCAGTATTGACCTTTCTTATGTTAAGCCCAGACTGGAGCTAGGTTTGGGCATGTCTTGGGCATGTCTGAGACAAGTCCCAGAGAATTATAAAAAACGAGGTCTAAATGTGGGAGGGGTCTGCAAAAGAGTATATAAGTAGGAAAATTGAGGGAGTGGAGTAGTAGGAGAAATTGCAAGCAGAAGGATACATTTGACCAGACCTGTCACTCTTTTCAAGACCTGTGTAGCTTTTTGTGGATTTTTGCCTGTGTTGGAGCATTTTCCTCACCGGGAACATCATCAAGCAACCCTACCAAAGACTGTAAATATTTTTTTTTGTTGTATATATCAATCTTGGTCAGTAGAGTAGATAGTAGATTAGTTAAAAGTCTTTGTTTGATTAAATTTGTTTAAGTTTTAAAATTGTGTCTGTCATCCTTTGCTGTCGTAAATGTAATAACAAAATGGGGCCATAACAAATTGGGGGCTCAAGTCCGGTATAGACCATTGTGTGAGTCATTTATTGAAAATCTAACATTTCAAATTGTAAAATTGTTTTTTGAATTTTCCTATATATATATATATATATATATATATATATATATATATATATATATATATATATATATATTGACAGGTCAACAGCAATGGATGATTTCTTGGCATCACCAACCGTAGAGGTTTTGAAGTCTTTTAAAAAGACAGAACTGCGAGAAATATGCAGACATTGAGAGCTGACAGAGGTAAAACCAGCTGTGCAGAAAGCAAGACTGGCTAGAGAGATTGTTGAATATTACATTGACGAAAATGTGTTTGCACCAGGAGATCTGGAACAGTTTCCATTGGAAAATCCAAATGTAGAAATTGAACTTAAATTAAAACTGCTAGAGATTGAAAGGGGAGAAAAAGAGAAAGAAAGGGAGGAAAGAAAAAAACAGAGAATTTGAGAGGGAAGAAAGAGAGAAAGAAAAAAAGAAAAACAGTTTGAGTTAGAAAAATTAGCAAGACAGAGAGATTTCGATTTACAGAGATTCGATAGAGAAGAAAGGCTCCAAATGGAGCAGCTAAAAATAAGAATAGCAACTAAAAATAAATTTCGGGCTAGCCAGGAGGTAAAACTGGTGCCTCCATTTGCTGAGAGGGATGTTGACAACTATTTCCACTGTTTTGAAAAGGTAGCAAAGAGTTGCCAGTGGCCAAAGGAACACTGGCCTCTGTTGTTGCAAACTGTCCTCAAGGGTAAAGCTTAACAAGCCTATTTGGCTTTGTCTGCAGATGATTCCTCTGATTATGAGGTTGTCAAAAAAGTTATTTTGAGAGCTTATGAGTTGGTTCCAGAGGCTTACCGACAGTAATTCAGAGGTCTGAAGAAATCTGACAATCAGGCTTATGTGGAATTTGCTAATGAGAAGAAGATTTGCTTTGAGCGCTGCCGTACTTCTATGGAGGTCAAGGATGATTTCAACTCACTAAAAGAGATGGTGTTAGTTGAAGCATTCAAGAACAAATTTGCAGATGAATATGTTCTCACACATAAGTCCAAATTTCAGTCTAGCAGTTACAATAGATGGTTCCAATTTCAGAAAAAATGTAACGGTGATACCCAAGATTCCTCACCCAAAGACAAAGACAAATCTGGTGATGGTGCTCAGAAATCCAGTAACAGGTCTGATCAAAGTGTGAAAGCTGACAGTGACAAAAGTGGTCTAGTTTGCAGTTATTGCTAGAAATCTAGTCATGTTACAACTAATTGTTGGTTCCTTTAAGCTAAGAAAGAAAAAGAAAAGGATACCAAACCAAATGCCTTTGTGAAGACAAGGTTAGAAACCCCTGTAGTAGATGATCGATCTGCTGAATTGCCTGCTTCGTGGGGCTAAAAAGCGTTATACTGCTTACTTTGTGAGGGAGGAATTTCTTCCATTTGTGTCAGAGGGATTTGTGGCTCTAAATGAGCATTCTCCTCCATTCCCCATATATATCCTAAGGGATACCGGAGCTTCTCAGTCACTTTTGTTGATGGACTCCTTGGAGTTACGTGATGAGACCGCTTCTGTGGATTTCATACTTGTACAAGGTATTGAAGGGAGGACTGTATTTGTACCCCCGCGCTCTGTATTCTTGAAGTCAGATTTAGTTACAGGACAGGTAAAGGTGGGACTTATGTCAAGTCTACCTATCCAGGGGGTTTTTCTGTTGCTAGGCAGTGACCTTTCTGGGGGCAATGTACTTCCCCCTGTTCATCTTATTTCACAGCCCAGCACTGAAGATGGCGATGAAGACCCATCTCTGTATCCTTCCTGTGCAGTGACTCGTGCTATGGCCAAGAAGGCTAAAGAAGAAGATGATGTGGTGCCGTCCAGCACATTGAATAGTCAGGACTCAGGTGGTTCACCTCATGACTCTGTTCAACCTACTATGGTTTCTCCGTTTGAGGACTTAACAGATACTTTTATCAGTTTTTTGTTCAGCCAGCGAGATGGGTTTGGTGATTCTGATGTGTCTGGAGACTTGTCTCTGTCCAGAAAGCGGTTAATTGAGGAGCAAAGTAATGATCCTGAAATTTGTGTACTAAAGACGAGAGCCCTTCCTGATAAAGAAATAGATGCAGTTCCAGTTGGGTATTATCTCAAGGATGGTGTGTTGATGCGGAAGTGGTGCCCTCCTGATATCCCTGCCAATGCAGATTGGGCAGTGGTTAGGCAAATTGTTGTTCCGAAGGTCTCCAGGAATGATATCTTAACAATGGCTCATAATTTACCTTTAGGAAGTCATCTTGGTGTTAACAAGACTGTTGATAAGATCATGAAACACTTCTTCTGGCCCGGGCTTCGGAAAGACGTTTCCAACTTTTGCAAAACCTGTCACACTTGTCAGGTAGTTGGAAAACACCACTTAGACCCACCTGTAGCTCCATTGCAGCCTATCCCAGCAGTTGGGGAGCCCGTCTCTAAGGTCATTGTTGATTGTGTTGGTCCATTACCCAAAACTAGATCTGGAAATCAGGACTTGTTGACAATCATGTGTGCATCTACAAGATTCCCTGAAGCCATACCTCTATGTAACATCAAGGCAACTGCAATCTCGAAGGCTTTGATAAAGTTCTTCATGTTGTTTGGCCTTCCCAGGGAAATTCAGTCAGACTAAGGTAGCAATTTCACTTCTGGTTTGTTTCAGCAGGTTGTGTATGAACTAGGTTCGAAGCAGATTCTTTCTAGTGCCTAACATGCAGAGAGTCAGGGTGCCTTAGAATGGTTTCATTCCACTCTCAAGACAATGATGAGGACTTACTGTTATGACCATGAGAAAGACTGGGATGAAGGTGTTCATTTGGTGTCATTTGCAGCTAGAAAAGCAGTGCAGGAGTCCGGTTTGAGCTAGTGTTTGGCCATGAAGTGAGAGGACCTTTGCTATTGTTGAGTGAACAATGGCAAGAGAAAGAACTGCATATCAGTCTGTTAGACTATGTTAGCAAGTTCAAGGAAAGATTGCGTGCAGCTTGTGACCTAGCCAAAGAGAACTTGAAATCAAGTCAGGGAAAAATGAAAACTTAGTATGATCATAAGGCTAGAAGCCGTGAGTTTAAACCAGGAGACAAGGTTCTTGTGTTGTTTCCCTTTCAGTCCAATCCATTGCAGGCTAGATTTCATGGTCCGTATGAAATTCTAACAAAACTCAATGATCTCAATTACATTGTGAAGACTCCAGATAGGAGAAAGCTAAAACAGTTGTCTCACATTAACATGCTATAGCCTTATCATGACAGAAATGCTAGGGTTGCAGCTGTCACTTCATATTCTCCTATGGTCGAGACGTGTGAAGATGAGGGGGAGTTTCAAGATGATGAAGCTGAAGTTCTTTCATGTAAATTGTCAAATTCTGAAGTGTAGCAAAATCTTGATGTAAAACTCCAGCACTTAGAACCCTCACAGAAAGATCAGTTTGAGAGGTTGATCAAGAAATATAAAGATATATTTCCTGATGTTCCAAAGAGAGTTTTTATAGCTTCTCATGATGTAGATGTTGGTGATACCAAACCAATAGAACAGCAGCCGTACCGGATGAATCCTGAAAAGAGAGAGATTGCTGAGAAAGAGGTTGAGTACATGTTAGAACATAATATTATCAGACCCTCCAATTCAGATTGGAGTTCACCCTGTGTGCTAGTTCCAAAACCTGATGGAAGTGCTAGATTCTGTACAGATTATCGCAAAGTCAATGCTGTAACTAGAACTGATGTGTTTCCAATACCTTGGATTGATGATTGTATTGATAGAGTAGGGCAAGCAAAGTTTCTGACCAAGATTGATATATTGAAGGGTTATTGGTGTGTGCCTTTAACTGAGAGGGCCAAGAGCATCTCTGCTTTTGCCTCACCATCTGGGTTGTGCCAGTATGAAGTCCTACCCTTTGGCATGAAAAATGCTCCAGCCACGTTCCAAAGGATGATACAGTCTACAATCGCCGGATTGCCACACACGGGTGCGTACATCGATGACCTGATCACATGGAGTGACTCCTGGGAAGAACATCTGAAAGATGTAGAGACGTTGTTCCAGCGTCTGACCCAGGCTAACCTGACTGTTAACCTGAACAAGAGTGACTTTGGTTGCGCTACTGTCACCTATCTTGGCTACGTCATAGGCCAGGGTAAGGTGGCACCCATAAATGCCAAAATCCAAGCCATCATGGACTTTCCAGTTCCTGACAACAGAAAAGCTTTGCGCCGATTCCTTGGAATGATCGGATACTACCGCAAGTTCTGCAAGAACTTTGCTGAGATTGCTCTCAGTCTCACCTAGCAACTGAAGAAAGGCGTAAAGTTCACTTGGGATGATGCATGCCAGAGAGCCTTTGATCGCCTGAAGTCTCTGCTGTGTCACTTCCCCGTGCTCAAATCTCCTGACTTCAACAAACCGTTCTCCATCGCGGTCTCCATCGTGGTGCTCCTACAGAGAAGTGACTCTGATGACATTGAGCATCCCGTGGCATACTTCTCCAGGAAGTTCAATCACCACCAAAAGAACTATTCCACAATAGAGAAGGAGCTGTTGGCTCTGGTTCTATCTTTACAACACTTTGAGGTTTATGTTTGTATCGGGCAAAAGCCAATGATTGTGTATACTGACCACAATCCGTTAATGTTTTTTAGTAAGATGAAAAACAAGAATCTGAGATTTTTGTATTGGAGTTTGATTTTACAGGAGTTTGACTTGGAAATTAAGCATGTAAAGGGTACTGACAATGTAATTGCTTATTGCTTATCCCGTGTTTGAGTATGTCTATATATCACATGTTTATTAGCACATTGTGTTATATGTATATATACATATATATATACACAAGTGTCTACTTAACCATTTTTGTATAGAAAAGAAAAATTTTGCCTTTATGAGTCAAAATTTTTCCCTTTTGGAATGGAGGTGTAATCCGAATATAAGCCACTAGATGGCAGTATTGACCTTTCTTATGTTAAGCCCAGACTGGCGCTAGGTTTGGGCATGTCTTGGGCATGTTTGGGACAAGTCCCAGAGAAGTGAAAAAAACGAGGTTTAAATGTGGGAGGGGTCTGCAAAAGAGTATATAAGGAGGAAAATTGAGGGAGTGGAGTAGTAGGAGAAATTGCAAGCAGAAGGATACATTTGACCAGACCTGTCACTCTTTTCAAGACCTGTGTAGCTTTTTGTGGATTTTTGCCTGTGTTGGAGCATTTTCCTCACCGGGAACATCACCAAGCAACCCAACCAAAGGGACTGTAAATATTTTTTTTGTTGTATATATCAATCTTGGTCAGTAGAGTAGATAGTAGATTAGTTAAAAGTCTTTGTTTGATTAAATTTGTTTAAGTTTTAAAATTGTGTCTGTCATCCTTTGCTGTCATAAATGTAATAACAAATTGGGGCCATCACAATGTAAAGACATTTATTGTACATTACAGGTTTAATTTACCACCATCACAGGAAATGTGCATTCAATTACATAACATTTCTCATGTGCTCCCAGTCCAAGGACAGATGATTAGAGTCTTTGTCGGAATACTGAAGGCACAGTAGTGAAGATGAACAGCTTCTGAATGCATCATTTTAAAAAAAAAAAGACAGTTTATGCCAATCTTTGGAGACAATGGCATATAGGCAAGGTGACACAGACGGAACAAGCATACATAAGAGAAGCCAGTTAGAAGTCCATTATTACTCAGTCAACATGGACTTATCTACCTCCTTGTAAATTATGGTCTAACAGAACCATTGCAGGTTTCTGTGACAATGCATAGTTGAGCAGTTTTGACAAGCATTTTATCAGGTTTTCATTGATAAATTACTTCAGAAGCATCTTCCAGCAATACAACAAAACAATTGCTTTTGGCATGCTCCAAGTCTTCACTGGGTAACGCTGACGTCTGAATTTGAGGGCGGCTTCTGTTATCACCTGATTAAAAAAAAAAACAACAACAACAACATTGAATTATTTGTGAAGCTTTTGCCTGAAACCTGTAGTGCAGTCTGCCCTACCATGACAGCAGTAAAATTGAATTCCAACCCATACATGTGGAAATTTTTCAGATGGCCGGTTTGACATACATTAAAAAATTGAATGGAGTGATATGCAGCTTTAAATACTTAGAAACAATTCTTCCTGCTACCAATTTACGTTCCTTTTTATGTTGGGCTACACGGTACAACAAAGCCTGATACAGAAATACTCCGCCAGTCAAAAAACAGCTGCACAGTCAAATATTTAGCTAAGCACAAATTCTTTGTGTTATTCTCTTGACAACTGTATGCAAGGTCAGAACATTAACTTTCAATCGGAATTGCATTAACTATGGCTGACATCTCGTATTGACAACCAGATAGTTGAATGAATTTGAGAAATACATGCACCTATTCCGACTTATTTGAAACGTGTCTCAAACATAGTTTGTATATGAAGAGACATATTTTTTCTTACTCTATTTTTAGAGAAATTATAAAGCTGACGAAGGAAAATATTATCTTGTCATTGTGGAACGCCCAAACTCAGCTCTGTCTGTCGTAATTAAGATACTGAAAGCACTACCTTAACAAACGTGTTTCATTGCCTGAATTAATGAATCATAAATTGCCGTGTGCAAGATCAGTTAATGTTAACTGAAGTCAGCTAGCTCGCTAGTTAACGTTAAGGTGACTCCATAGCAAATGCAGCAATAAGTAGATCGGCAGTAGTTGGCGATCGAGACACTTTTGCTTCACTTTTCAGGAGACGTTCGGCCGTCCTTCTTTTATACAGTCCTTGGTAATAACGATCCAGAATTGTGCTCGGGAAAAGAAATCTAGGTCAGATGTTATTAAGTTTGTGGCTGAAGCAGCAGGAAGATTTCTGGGTTTAAAAAAATTTTCCCCTCAGTCATTTCATGAATATATGAAGGTAAGCCAGGAGTCGGCAGGTCAGGAATCAAGCAGCCAGTCTGAAAGAGGGGAAGTGGAACGGGAGGGCATGGATGATGGTGATTTTTTCGATGATGGTGTTGATGCTTAGTTTTATCATGATGTTCAGCATCCTTCAATGGAATGCAAGAAGTTTGACAGTTAATGGCCAGGAATTTAAGAAATTAATAAGAGATGTCAAAGTTAAGCCGGATTTTTTATGTGTTCAGGAAACATGGCTAAAACCTCAACTGGATTTTGTTATTCCAGGGTACATCTGCCTGCAGAAAGATAGGGCTGGTCACTCAGGTGGGGGGTGTGCTACTATTGTTAAGTTAGGGATCCAATATAAAGTTTGTGAATATGAATTACCTTTTGAATGTCTAGTTGTTGATGTGTGGAGTCTCCAAGGAAAAATAAGTTTGGTTAACTTTTACAATCCCTGTAAGCCTTTAGTCTTGGCTGAACTTGAGTAGTTAATAAATAAGATTTCTTCCCCTGTCATTTGGGTAGGTGATTTTAATGCTCATAATCCTCTGTGGGGTAGTCAGGTTAGGGATGGGAATGGTGGTGTGGTTGAAGATCTGCTAGATAATTGTGGGTTAGTAGTTATGAATATAGCAGACCAACTCGATTTGATATTTATTCCGGTAAAAGTCCTGCCTTGACTTAACTTAAGCCTCTCCAGCCCTTGCAGGAGTGGGTGAATGGGATGTCCTGGGGAAACATTCAATGGGAATCGACCACTTTCCTGTTTTAAGTCAGTTTGGTAGATCCTTATTGGAGGTCCAGGGGGATTTGGATAAAAGGTTTAATTTCGGTAGGGTAGATTGGGGTAAGTTTGGAGAAGAAATTGGAAATAGGTTAGGAGATATAAATAGTGAAGGTTCTACTGCTGAGTTAAATGATTCCTTAAGTAAGATGATTTTTGATGTAGCCTGTAAGACAATTCCATGCAAAGGGATCCCAAAGGATCGAGTAATCGTTCCATGGTGGAATAGAGATTGTGACAAGGCGGTGATAGAAAGGAAACAAGCTTTTAAGCTTTTGCGCAGATTTCCTACTCAGGAAAACAGTATTCATCTTAAACGTTGCAGGGCAAAGGCAAGGAAAACTATAAAAGATGCTAAAAGAAAGTGTTGGAGGGCGTTCTGTGGGACCCTGGGGCCGGATACCCCAGTTAGGCAGATCTGGTCCAGAATACATAAAATGTCTGGGAAAATGGTGAGGTCTCTAATGCCAGCGCTGTCTGACGGAGGTAGTGAAGCAGTTAATAATGTAGAAAAAGCAAATGTGTGTGTCAAAGTCTTTCAAGAGGTACACAGCTCTAAGTCTCTAGGGCATTATTGTCTTATGAGGAGGGAAGAGATCTTGAAGGCTGAAGGATGGAAGTTAAATGTTGTATCTCCAGAAACTGGTTTTTATTATGTATTCTTCTCTTTGAAGGAGCTCAAGCGGCCAGTTCATGCTGGAGCAAACTCTACGCCTGGTCAAGACAGAATTAGTTATGAATTGCTTAAACATCTAGATCAGGGATACTCACTCTTATCCAGAATGAGCCGCAGTGGGTGCAGGCTTTCATTCTAACCATGCAGTTACACACCTGATTCTACTTATCAAGGGACTATGGCAAAAGCTTTAAGAGTTGATTAGTAGAATCAGGTGTGCGACAGGTTGGATAGAGTGAAAGCTCGCACCCACTGTGGCTCATTCTGGAAAAGAGTGAGTATCCCTGATCTAGATGATGTAGCTTTGAAAGAAGTTCTGGCTTTGTTTAATTATCTTTGGGAGGTAGGGTCATTACCTAAGGTGTGGAAACATGCTGTTGTGGTTCCTATCCTGAAACCAGGGAAAGATCCATCTTGCCCGTCATCTTATCGGCCAATAGCTTTAAAAGCTGTATTAACCAAAGTAATGGAGAGAATGGTAACTAAAAGGTTAGTTTATTTCCTTGAAACTAGAGGTTTTTTTGTAAGTTATCAAAATGGCTTTAGATTCAGTAGGAGTACCATGGACTCCATCGCAATGTTAGATGAAGATGTCAAAAAAGCTATTATTAATAAAGAAGGTGTGATTGCTGTGTTTTTGGATATCGAAAAGGCATATGATTCAATGTGGAAGGAGGGATTACTTATTAAACTCCATGATGCAGGTATTAAGGGTAAGATATTCTATTGGATTAAAGATTTTCTTAGTAACAGATCTATTCAAGTTAAGATTGGGGGTGATTACTCTGAAACTGTAGATATCATTAATGGAACTCCTCAAGGGGCAGTGATTAGCCCTGTCCTCTTTAATGTTATGATCAATGACATATTTTTGAAAGTACCTAATCACTTCGGGATGTCTCTATTTGCGGATGATGGAGCTATCTGGAAGCGGGGAGAAATATGCGTGTTCTTTTTTGTCAGATGCAAAAGGCTCTGGATCAGGTTATGCAGTGGGCAAATGACTGGGGATTTAGAATTTCCTCTTCCAAAAGTAAATTCATGATCTTCGGGCATAAGAGGAAGATTCCTGCATTGAATATTTTGTTGTATGACTGTCCTGTAGAAAGAGTCAAGTATTCAAGTTTCTTGGCCTATGGATGGATGAAAGACTGACATGGAAAGCTCATATTGAAAAAGTAGTTTGTAAGTGTGAAAAAGTGAATAATATCATCCGTAGTCTTGCTGGAAGTGATTGGGGTGCTGAAAGAGACACCCTGGCTATGATTTATTGTGCTATGATAAGGTCTATTTTAGATTATGGTTGTGTGGTCTTTGGTTCAGCGGCCAAATCTGTTCTCTGTAAGTTGGACCGAGTTCAGGCTAAGGCCTTGAGAATCTGTAGTGGTTCCTTCAAGATGACCCCCATCCCAGCTTTACGTATTGAAATGAGGGAAATGCCATTGAATCTTAAGAGGAATAAATTAGGGCTTAATTACTGGGCCAAGTTATGTGGTTCAAGAGCAGGGACTGCTTCGAAGTGCCTTTTAGATAATTCCTGGGAGTTTGCAGGTAATGGAAAAAAGTCACATTTTTTACATCACATAAAGCAGTTGGCGGGGGAGTTTGGGTTGGAGTGTGAAAGGGTGGCTGTGTCTGATTGGTCCCCCATACCACCTAGGATTCTTCCTGAACCTGAGGTTTTGTTGTCTCTCCTTGAAGAAGGGAGAAGTAGCCCTTGTAAAGATGTGAGGATCATGTTCCTGAATCAGTTTAATGGGTTCATGAAAATGTTTACTCATGGTTCAAGGGATCCTGTTTCAGGGAAAACTGGGATTGGGGTATTTGTTGCAGATGAGAAACTGCTATTCAGCATCCAGTTATCAGACAATGTGTCCATTTTCTCAGCTGAACTTTTAGCAATTCGAAGGGCTATGGAATGGATAGAGCACAATAAGCCTCAGAACAGTGTCATTTGCTCAGATTCTGCTGCTGCTTTAATGGCTTTGGAAGAGGGTACTTCTAGTGCCCGCGATGATGTGATAATGGAGATCTTGTGTTGCCTTTCAAGAATTGAGAATTCAGGGTGTCATGTGTGTTTTATGTGGGTGCCAGGCCACTTGGGAATAGAGGGAAATGAAATCGCTGATAAGTTGGCGAAAGAGTCCTTGACTAAAGAAAATATAGACTTAAATGTACCAATGGGTAAGGGAGAATGTATTAGCATCTGTAAGGAAAAGCTAGAGACTCTTTGGCAGCATGATTGGGATCAGGAGCAGAAAGGTCGGCATTATTATTCTGTGCAACCTTCAGTGAAGCGTAAAAAGTGGAGGTGTACGCTGGGGGGGAAAGACGAGGTCGTTTTAACAAGGTTGAGTTTGGGGCATTGCTGTCTGGCAAGTAGTTTAAAAGTGATCGGTAAGAATGTGAATGGATTGTGTGAGTGTGGGGAATCTGAGACTGTGGCCCATGTGTTACTTTCCTGTGAGATGCACTCTTGTCGGAGGCAGAAGTTGTTAATGGATCTTTCTGTTTGGGCCTGGCTGCTTTCTCTTTGAAAACTATTTTGGAAATAGGGGAAAATTTGGATTTGGTTGGGAGGGCGGTGCTAAGGTTCCTCCATTCTTCTGGTTTATATGGTTGGATTTGAATAGTATCGTGTTAAGTCCTGTGGAGGGCAGTATTACACCGTACGGTGTACAGTCTGCCTTAAACCAAAAAGAAGAAGAAGAACGATCCATCCAAAATAAAGTTGGAAAGGGTAGAACCACAGGCAGAAGCAAACAGGTGGAGGATGTATTTTCAAGAATGCGCTTTGGTCACTCAACACCCAACAGCACACTGTTTATTTTAAAGAAACATGTTGATGGGACCTGTGAGTGTAGTAACCGCCAGGAGACGGCACAGGTGGAATTTGTTTTAACTACTTATGTAGTTTCCTGAAAAATACAGGACTAATGAGCAGAATTTAAGGTTTTTGTAAATATCTATTTAGTATTAGTGTAAACTCCTGATTCACACTCCAGTCCAGATGGTGACGGTAATGCGCCATATAGGTTTTATGCCATCCGCCATAAAACCTGAAGAAGAAGAAGAACGATCCAGAACTGAACAGCAGGTAGCAGCAATGTGCCTTTTCTGCCTTTCTCGCCTAACTGGAAGAAGAAGAAGAAATTGAACGTGAGCCGTTTGTTGTTGCTGTTCTTTGCGTGGAGGTGAACTTTGAGAGCAGTTTTGTAAGTATCTAATCGCTACCACTCGCTGCATTAATTTACGTTGCTCGCTGCTGTTTAGTTTAATCAATTAGCTAAGAGCAAGGTAATTGCCAAATCGCTTTATAGTTGACGTCAGAAATATTTCTATGGACTATTTTAGCTTGTCAGTTAATGCTACCCTTATCTAGGCAGCCAGCATGAGGTCATGGTTACTATTATTTCCTTGTGAAGCCAAAAGTAGGTCAAAAATATAAATTGGCTGCAAGATTAACATTACGTTTGTTAACATTTGTTCGCGTTCGTTGCTTACTGACCGCCGTTAATTTCATTAAAAGGGCGACGTTGGCTGATTAGCTTGCGAACCAGTTAACCGTTGCCAGATAGCTTCTTGTCCATCCAATGGCTTATTCGTGCTCGCTAGTGCCGAGTAGAAGCGATACTGACTTCAAGTCTGTTGGCTACCCTCAGTTCAGTGCGATCCTTTATATCAGTAATGTTGGCGAAGTATTTAACCCACCTTTTATGTTCAAATTAATAAACCATTTTTTTGGTATGAGGTCAGTTCGATCCCTGCGATTAAAAACTACTTATGATGTTTTTCTCAGCTCATTCATGCCTTTCTACTTACCATTTCAATGGAAAGGTAAATGAAACACGACCCCCCCCCCCCCCATTATACATTACATTGCATCGATTTTACATGACCATAGAAAAACGAATGAAACCAAATGTGAAATGAATGAGAAATTAATTTGATCCTGCTCTCGGGCAACATTACGAAAATTAGATCAAAATAATGGCTTTATGTTGTAACCAATTGATCCTGGATTCAAAATGACCCAAACAGCACTAATGCTAACAATGTGTACAGAACCAAAAAAAGAAGAAATTGTGTATAATTTTTTTTTATCCTGAGTTAATTTAATGTTTTACCCAGAAAGTTCTGGGAAAAATATGCTCACCATGTTTGCGAGTTGAGCACGGAGTCGGGTCAAATCGACCCAGAACATAATAGGAGGGTTAAGTTCGTTAACGTTAGCATTTAGCTCGCTTGCTAGATATATTCTTAAAGTGTCAACGCAGCTTACTTTATGCAAATTTTGTTTGTTGCGAAGCACTGAAATACTGCTGGTTGTGTTGTTTATAACTTAACGTTACGTCACTTGTTGCTTTTCAAGGTGGTTAGCTAGCTAATATTGCTTGTTGGCGGAAGTAGCCTGACGACGGCATATGAACGACGGCAAACAATCTCGAATAAAAAGGTAAAGTTAGCGCGAACGGCTTTTCCGGATGGAAAAATTTGGTGATGTTAAGGATAATTAGGCTTGTATTGCTACTGTTGTTTCTATTGCTAGCTAGCGACTCATTGGCAAGGTGGCCCGCTAATTAAAGCTAATGGATAACACTGAGCGCTAATTTAGCTAGCTAGCTTGCAATAGTTACTGTCACTCGCGTAATCTTTTCAATTAACTTGTTTGCCAGGTAACTAGCTACGTAAAGTAGGAGCGGCGACCATTTTTCGTGTGATCTCCGTGCTGTCCTCTCAAATGTAGCTCATTTGTTCTGAGAGGAGTGACGTTGATTAGCTTGCGGCACTAATAACGTCTTCTGGCGCGATATTTCCCGTTCAGCAAGCGAAACTGCTAGCCAATGACGGGCCGCTATCAAAATACTCAAATGTTGACTCTTTTCTCCTACTTTGGCTCGCTGGTTAGTTGAGTCTGATTTTACTAATTAATCTAGACTATTCACACGGTATGTCAATCAGGTGTCGGGGTTTTTTTTTGTTGAATAAATTGGGCAGCTGGCTTTGTGAAAGATTTTACCTATTGCGCTGAAGGAAATCTAGTGATTCTTGTCATAATGGCGCATGAGGTGTCCCCGGTATTTCGGAAGTTTATCCCAATTCCTTGCCCATGATACGAATAAGCTAATGTGATTGCCATCTCAGAGCATCCTGCAATGTTACGGATTCTGAACTTGGCTACTGGGAGTTGAGCTCACTCGGTTTCAATGTTTTGAAAGGAATCGGAACTTCGAGGGGAACTGCTGACATTAATATTTTACGCGGACTTGATATGTGAACAATCATTGCTCTGACATTTGTTCTTAACTGTTTGCAGAGCTCCACATCGATCTTCACTGATGGGCCCGGCTTCATGATGCTATCAGTACAACCGCATGTGTAACGTAGAGTGCGGAAGATGTGCCTCTTCGGCTCCTGTGTTGACGATCTGTTTCATTGACAGAGATGACCAGGGAACATGGAGGAGTCGAAATGGACCTGGTGAGTAATGTCTTCAGTACACTATTTGGGTTAATTGTCAAACACAACTGGTACACAACTTGTGAATGTCTAAAATTCAGGCTATAGTGTCTGGCAATTGTTTTTTTAAGAAAAAATAGATTTTTTTTTAAATTGTATAATTCCGTTTGATTCAAATGCAGCCTAAACGTGCAGCTCTGCTTCCTATAGTTTACATTTTGAGGTAATGTATTTTGTGGTGTTCCAGGCTTTTGGATCGGTCAAGCCGTATGGGTCCTCTCGGAGTATAGTGAGAAGAATTGCTGCAAACCTTCCTCTTAAACCTTGCCCTCGTGCTCATTTTCAGGTATTACCCTTGTGCTCGTGCTGCAATGCGTTCTGTTCTGTTAATGTAGACCTGCTTTCCAGCTAGTTTTTGTGATAAATAGTGGAAGGACTTCCGCCTGTTCTCTTCCCCCCCCCCCCCTTCACAGACTCCGTCAGCGGAGCTTTTCTAATGCCGAGTCGTCTGGCGGCCGTCTGTCTGTCCGATGTAAACTTTTCATTTCAAATATGAATATTTCAAAAACTGTCTGAACTTTTTGTTGTGAGCCTTCCTTATGATATTCTGAATATTCACTGTGAAAATGATAACATTCTACATCCCGGTTTTTTAGAAATTCAGCATTTTGGACTCAAATCAGTGTTTGTGCTCATTTTTTCAGTCTTTCATTAATATGTCGTGTGTGTTAATATTGCAATAGTTTTCAAAGATTTCTTAAGTTATGACATGGATCTTTCGGTCATCCTCAGCGGAGCTCTCTTGGCCGACAGGCCTCTAATTTCAGTCCGCGACATCCCTTGTCCGCTTCGTTTCTGGTGATTGACTGCTGGTAATTTGGAATGCTAAAGTTTTATTTTTGGCACTTGTTTGTCACACTTACCATGTAGAAACCTATTTTATTTAGGGAATTGGTGGATGCAATACCGCAATAACTTTTTTTGGGGGGGGATGGAAGTCATGCCAAAATAATTCCCAATTGGGCAAAAATGAGACCTTAAAAGTGGATATGAAGCAGTCACATAAAACATCTTTATTTCTAGTATATTTAAATATACAAGTGCTGGTCAACGAATTAGAATAATTTGAAATAGCGCAATCGTTAAATTTTCTTGATGCATTTTTTGTGCAGAAAGCAAATCAGGTGTTCACCGCGCCTGTCCTACTTGTTAGAGTATTCACAGAACTCGCTACCTGTAAAACATTTGCTCAGCTGAGCTTTCCAGAAGGCCCATTTAGGCCATTTAACTGTGACAATGTTGTTTTATTGAATTGGAATTATTGAGAAACCGTTTCACTGAGTTAGAATAATTTTTATTATAATTAGAATCATCACTTTCTCAGTATTTTGTGGCTGCCTCCTTGGCTTGTATGACTGCCTGAAGTCTCCGCGGCATTGATTTGACCAGCTTGTCACAAGTTTCCGCACTCTCAGCTTCCCAGGCAGTGGCAATGTTCTGCTTCAGTTGGTCCAGCGTAGTCGGCTTTCTGTCGCGAATTTTCCGCTTGACGATGGGCCAAAGGTTTTCAATAACATTGAGGTCAGGCGAGTTGGCCGGCCATGCCAAAACTTCAAGCTACTTTTCGGCAAACCAATCTTTGGTCGACTTTGCCGCATGAGCCGGTGCAAGATCCTGTTGAAATATGAGGTCTTCTTCGCCAAACTGTCCCTCAACAGTCGGAATCAGGAACATTTCCAGAACATCTTGGTATACAGCAGCATTGACTGTCTTCTTGAGGAAGCAGAGTTTCCCTACACCCGGAGCGGACATGCATCCCCAGACCATAACGCTCTGGGGAGACTTGACGCATCTTTTTACGCACTCGTGATTGTAGGTTTCGCCACCACAACGCCAGTTACGAGGACCTTGGTCACCGAAGGAGATGCAAAAGCGTGATTCGTCACTGAAGACCACTTTCTGCCAGTCTTCAGCAGTCCACTCGCCGTGTTCTTTGGCCCACTTCAGCCGTTTCTCCATTTGTTTCTTGTTCAGCATCGGTTTTTCCTGTTGGAACGCGAGATTTGAAGCAGAGTTCGCGCAGACGACGGTAAGTGGTTGATCTCGAGACGTTAGTGCCGGTCTGCTCGTTCCCCAAGTCGCTGAGCTCAGAAATGAATCGACTTGAACCGGTTGCTGACTGCGATCTTTCTCAGCTGTTTGTTGTCACGAGCAGAAGTTTTTCGGATGCCGGAACAGTTGTTGCGCTTGCTGCAGTCTTTCTTTAGAGCTTTGCAGATGGAAGACTGGCTGATGCCGAGCTGCTTGGGTCAAGCCTTGTTAGCGAAGGGCTTGAATTTGAGTCACTATCCCCGTTGAGAGGTTGCGCTGCTTACCCGTGATTGATTTTACAACTTAGAAATTCTACTCAACCCTGACTTTATACTGCACAGTGAACACTCTTCACAGAAAACAAAAATTTGAGCACTTATTCTAATTCAGTGAAATGACTTATGAATTATTCTAATTCAATGAAACAACAGTGTCACCGTTAAATGGCCTAAATGGGCCTTTTGGAAAGCTCAGCTGAGCACATTTTTTACAGGTAGCGAGTTCTGTGAATGCTCTAACAAGTAGGACAGGCGGGGTGAACACCTGATTTGCTTTCTGCACAAAAAATGCATCAAGAAAATTTAAGGATTGCGCTATTTCAAATTATTCTAATTCGTTGACCAGCACTTGTAGTCCGAAATATAAGCCATTATTTCGAATAAAGCAGAAGCAAGTTGCATTAATGTTAATGTTTTCAGCCTGGGTGCTGCCATCTTTGTTTTTAGAACATCATGACATCACGAGAATGGTTGTTTACAACATTCTATGTTTACATTTGGGTGAATGCAACATTGAAGCCCAGCGCCCACTGGAGGCGTGAGATCTTGACTTTTCGCCACTGTTCAATTTCCGAAGCATCAACACAATAAAAATGCATTTGTCTTTAGATTACTTAACTATTTCGCCTCGTCATGGTTAGCGGCACGTATTTAGCGGCAACCTCATATGGAGTAGTCAACCTGCTTTTTAATCAAGTCGCAGTTTTGAAAGGAAATCCGTTATTTTGCGCGCATTTAAGTTATTGAGCAATCTACAGTTTGATGGTACATAACTCAAGGTACACTGATAAGAACTTTACACTGCTAAGTTAGCTAGCTAGCTAGCTAATTTGTTGCCGGGTAAAGTAAAGTGAATCTTAATTTACTAGACGGCGAAATTTAGGAGGAAGATTGTGCCAGTATGTAATGACTGTCACACCTTGCCATCACTTAAAATAAGCTTTATCGGTAGGTTTTTCAAAATTAAACGTTGTCTTGTTTAATATTTTGAGAGTGACGCCCATGGCTTGCTTCTCGGTCCTGTTGTCATCTGTTAATATTGATGCAACAGACGCTTCTATTGGGCGTTTAAAAGTCTTAAGAGTTTGACGTGACGCTTCGCGGCCAGTGGACATGGGGCTTTAGCCCCGGTCCCACAGGGGGGCTGAGGCATTTCAGTGCGGCTAACCGTCTTCGGAGCAGTTTAGGCTTGTTCACAGGAATAACATGAAAATGAACTGATTTGCCACTCTTTTACCCGATAATATTCATTTGAACAGCCAGGGGTAAAACAAAATGGTCTCCCTCTTCTTTTTCCAAGACCTGCCATGTTTATTTGATAGTTGGTGCCCAAACTAACATTAAGCAAACGTCTAGCTAATGGCAAGCTAAAACATCCAAAAATGCTAACCATTCTGATGACGTAGCGCCTGCATTTTTAAAACATGGCTGCGTCCTAGTGGAGAAAGTCAGTATCAACATGTAATTTTCCAGCTAAACTATTTGAATTTCAGGTTTTATGAAAAGCTATCCATTTCCAAAAATAAAAAAGCAACCAAAAATGGTCGCAGTTTTCATTGCTTCATTTCCACTAAGTCTACAATGAAATAAATTGGTCTGGGCTGAGATGGCTCTTACTTCTGGGCTTGAACCACTTGGAGACGTACACTTGTTATTGAGTTCTGGGAACACATGCTTTAGCATTAATGTACGGTGGTAATATGTCTTTTTTTTTTTTTTTTTTTTTGACATTGGGTAATATGTCTTAATCATTTTATTGTACTTGAATGCCCGCTCTAAAAGCAATGTGGGAAATGCAGTCAACATGTTCTTTCAGCAATGGAAATGATCTGCCTTGGCACAAGATATTGAAATGTTAACTGATCGAGTTTACTTTTGGCCTCTGTTAGCAGAATCAGAGTTATAAATGTAATATTTTAATGAACAGTTGTGTGAAATGATTCTCATTTAACATACTGGTTTGTCTCATTCAATTTTCTGCAATTTATGGACCCACTACTGGTATTGTGAAGTATTTTCTTATCCTAAGTAATGGCTACTTTTTAACTTTGTGCTTGCAAGTGTCTGTGTTTGATATGGGCATGCAGTGTTTTTTTTTTTTTTTAAACGTGTGGGAAATATGTGACCTGTCCTCTTTAGTATTAGTAGGCAGGCATGTTTTAGTGCCTGAGAGTTGGGAATGTTGGCCAGTGCAGCGTCTCCCTTCCATTATTTACTGTCTGCATCTCTGTTTGCTGTTCACCGCAGTTTCAGCCTGGCATGCGGCTGGATTGTGTCCAAATCACAGTGCTTTAATCCTTCTGCTTCCTTGGTTTAGTGTTGTCTGCTCGCCGGCATTGCATGCCCGGTTGCTCATCCGATTTACTACCCTCAAGCGTGCTGACTGTAAATGGAACAAACTGAGTGACTACAGAATTATGGCATTGGTAGCAAGTAGGGCTGTACCAAATGCTTCGAGGTATCGAATCATCAATCCTGATGTTCACAATCGAATTTCTACATTTAGACTGGAATGCGGTATGAGTGACACAAATGGTGGCATCTTGGGGTCCCAGAGTCTCCAAAATGACCATCAGGCGCTATATACATGCCAACAAGCTGCTTGGGAGGCATGCACGGAAAAAATGGCACACATGATTTTAATGTAAGAATTATTTCTTAATGTGGGATTTTTTTCCCCACGAATAAATGCACTTGAATTAAAGGTTGGATTTTCCTCTTTTTTTTTTTTTTTTAATTGTGGTCCTATATTATTTTGAGAAAAACTGAATTTATTAGAAGCTAAAGAACACATCTTAACCAAGGTTGCCAATAATTATAGAGCGTGCTATAGATGGTACCTCCAGAGTCATAAAACTTTCACAACTTAAAGATGT
The DNA here is from genome assembly GCA_029721435.1 of Gymnothorax reevesii. NCBI lineage: Eukaryota > Metazoa > Chordata > Actinopteri > Anguilliformes > Muraenidae > Gymnothorax > Gymnothorax reevesii. Next base: position 79,220,243 of record CM056575.1, read on the forward strand.
ATGTCTGAACTATGCCTGGTATGAATTAGAACACCTCAACTCAACTGCTTCATAGTTTACTGAGCAAGGGAAAAGATGCTTTTTTCCGGGTCCTCTGGCCAGGTTTTAGTTCATGCAACTTAGCTGTGTTTTCAAGTTTGACCAGTGACTTTGCAATGAGAAGTCATCAACACATGTTGAGTCAAAGATTCACGCAACATTCTGACATGATCAGCAATTAATCCAATCAACATGACCAAACGAGATTCTGAAGTACAGGAAAACTGGAGAGCTGCAAAAAATGAGTCTAGAACTCTTATTTACTATTTTTTCAATACTTGTTATCAGTCTTGGGTGGACGGATTGATGGTCGGCACAAGCCTTTTGTAAGCTTTCATATCGGGTAAGAAATACTTTTTCCTGACGATAACAAACTTTATCATTTTCTCCGAAGGTGTAGGCACTTCTCCATACCAATAATTCCCTTTCCTTTTCACTGAAATGAACTACATCAAGAAGACCTGCCTTCCTACAACAGTGCAACTTGTGACCCTCTTGATTAAGAAAAACCCCCAAGTAACAATCAGCAAGAGATGATGAAGCCATGTTACGATGCATCGTTAAACTAATGAACATCAGAAGAACGATGGTTTCCCAAAACCTTTGTACCTTGTTCGTACCACAGTAGTCTGTACCATGTTTGTTTGAATGACGTTAGATCGAACCATGATAGTTCGAGCAATTGTCGCTCGAACAACTATGTTACTGGCAGCACGCCGGTCTGATTTTCACCGTGGGAAGCTTAAAAACTTGGTATTTGTGCCTAAATATGGCAGTTGTGATCGACATTACAATACTAATTTGTCGTTTTGGCATATTATTTTGTGATCATATACAAACTAGCTAAAATACAATTTACCATTTAAATTAAAATACACTTAAGGCAACGGTTCTTTGGAAGAAAAAAAAATCTAAAGAATGATTTTCCATTACAGTGCAGTTGAGATGAGCTCCACCAGCGAGTACAGTTTTGAAATTCATTATTAATCATCAATGTTCTTAACAGTTATATTTACATACTAAGCTCCTTTACGTAACCTAAATTCTGTGGTGTAGTGGATAAAGCTAACTCCACGTCTTTGAGCAGATTTCATACACTGAGGGTTCGACTCCCGCAAAGAGGGGCAGCGTCTTTTTTTTTTTTTCTTTCCATGCTGTTCATTCATGGCAACACGTGCTCCGATGAACAAGTGATCCTTAAATTTAGACTATTTGTGTGTCATGTTGTCTCTTTTGATGTTTAGTAAATATTTATTTAAGGTCACCCACCTTATTCATGGGCATAGAAATACACAGACAAAAATGGAATATAAAAAGTAAACCTTTTCATTCCTTTTTCTTAACTTAAATTATTTAATTGACTCCAAGAACAAAAAGTGGCATAACACCACAGAAGAAATATATTCTCAGGGCCACGGATGGAGATGCAGTGCAGTGGATATGGGGAGGAGTAATGGAGGGATTGCCAGCTAGACATTACTAAAGCCGCTTTCACATAGCATGCGCTCGGCCAGAGGCGTTACCAGGATGCCAAGCTTGGGTGGGCTTTTGTCCTCCTTGGGGGGACAAAAAAAAATAAACCTCTAAATCGCCGTAAAATAAATAAATAGAGCCTATATATATCACTTAGATTCTTAAATCACATCATGCCAGAATTGACAATGTATGCAATGTAAAATTTATCTTCTATGGGCATGTGGTACTCACTGGATTAAATTTCAAACAGTTGATTTCAATATACATGAAGAAATGTAACTATAACCAATGCAATTAAAGTCTGAGGTCAATCAGCAGGGTCTTAATTGGTATGTACACCTGGCCTTCATTCCTAACCATCAAGAAGATAATGATGAATGCAATAACAACGCCAATGATGATAATGAGGCCCACCAGTTTTGTGGTGAAGTATCAGGTGAAAATAGCCAATTATTGCGTATACAGCAAAAAACCAAGTTACAAGTTAAGTCATTAAGTTGGCAAGTTAATCTTATTGGTCTGTTACCTCTTTAATTTTTTGCCAATAGTGCAATGAGTACAATGTAAAATTAGTCATCTTTGGGGCATTTCAAAGCCATGTTTGGCATTCTGTAGATTAAGATGATAAATTACCTCTCTGAAGATCAAAAGAACCTAATTAAGAAAAAGTAACAGCTTGTTAAAATCCTGGAATTGCTATTGTGGTTGCAATAAAAACCAGCATACACAGGGGTCCTCCGGGACTGAGTTTGAGAACAACGGAAGTAAAGGACTCCAGAATCGCCTCCTATTAACCAATTAGGCAACTCTCAGAAAAAACAAACCTATTCCCATTTACTTTGCTTGATTGGCAATCAAATGGTGGATTTGTTTACTCTCGAAGTTGAATGAGTAAAGCTGTTCAGACGGCATGATTGATTGATGCATTTCTAAATTTAAATGTCCATAGAACAGCAGTTTTGCATGAACGCGATTGTCATTGCCACGCGATTTCGTGCGACTGATCATTTATATCTGACATTCACGTTTCATGGTTTTGGGGAAGAGGAAGATTTTTTCAAATTATTCAAACTAGCATTCTTTCAATCGAACACCGTCGCTCAGTTATGTTTGTCTGCTTTTCACCATCACATCTTAATCGTTATAGGCCACTGAAATTGTTTGATTGTTATTGAGGCCAAGTGCACGAGAGCAGATTTAGGGAAGGGCGGAGCACCTGCAGAAATCTAAACTCGGCTTCTTCCCGGCAGCATTTTAAATAATTTAAGCCGCTTCAGGTGTGTATCTTTTAAACGCGTTTACTTTTCTTAGAGTTGCCTTCTGAAATCCTTTACTTGGCTCCGTTCAGCTTGTCACCGAAAAATACTTACGCCAGTCTAGTTTTCTCCCGGAAGTGCTTATGATCCAGAATTATTGTAGCAACAACCCCAGTGAGTGACTAACGTTAGCAACTCCAGACTAGCTGCTGGCGAGCTGCCTGGGCTCACTCGGTAGCCAACTCGGGTTATAACCGCACGAGTGAACACAAATGACAAACTAGAACACAAATTACCATAATATCAAACACAAAGACTTACAAAATAAGCGGTGGCAGAAATAGCAACAAAAGAGATATGGGCGAAGTTTTAATTCCCTCAGAGAAGCACAGGGCAGTAGACGTGACCTCAGGCTGATGAGCGAAGACGGCAGTCTAAGAGTATGGGAGGGTCCCAGTAATTCGATAGTTTCACAGCAGAATAGACTGGCAAAGGAATCCACCAATCACACATAGTGATAGATAAATGAAGCATCCATAAAGCTCACTCTAAATGGCTGTCTACCTCCAGCTGAGAATCAGTTGGATTTTGCGTGTTTGCTGACAAATAGTAGTAAATCAGGTTTTTATCTTGAGTTTTCATTAGGGGGGGCAGAGCTTTTCTCAGGGTGGGCACTGCCCACCCCCTGCCCCCCCTTGGCAATGCCCCTGCGCTCGGCGCAGATCTCGGCTGCCGCAGCCATTCATTGTGTATGTGATCGCGGGGCGCGAGGGCGCAGCGAGAGGCTGGCACCACCGCTGGACAGTGCGCTGCGCCCAAGTTGAAAATATTTAACTTTGCCCCAGCGCCCACCTCGGCGCGTCCAATAGGAGAGAATATTGGAATCGAAAAAAATTGGCAGATTTGGTCAAAGGCAGGGCAAAAATGGAGGAGAGCATCATTGTGGCGGTCTCTCTCCATAGCTGTGGGACACGACTCAACATCTACCGGGGTCTCGTTAAAAAAGCCCAGGCATGGAGTGGGAGATCCCACAATTTGGGAATACCAGGTGTGTTTAAAAACTGGCATAGATATTGTTGGCCTCATAGCATAATTGCCTCCTAGGGCCGTCCACACCGAGAAAGATAACTCGCATGACTCGCCTTTCTTCTTATGTAAATGCTGATTTAGCTACTTTGATTAGTTCACATTGGCTGTACTTTCTCTTCAGTGAACCCATTTTTGCTTCGTTGGAAAACTGATGTTAGCCTAGTTTCACGGCTACTATTCAGTGAATACATCTGAAGTGTTAACATTAATCAATAGGATACCTTGTATTAAGTTATGTCATGAGTTTCTCTGCGACGATCTGCCATGTTGAATGAACATGACATGTTGATGTGACGCCCTGTAAATTCTGAATTTAAAATTGCTCTGAAAGTGATCGCAGCGATATCGTTTGCCATTATAGTTGTTATAGTTGTGGTGTGGACTTTGCCATCTACGTGAATTGGAGCGGTTTTTTTTTTTTTTTTTTTAATTAACTATATCTTTATTGTTATTGTTGTAGTTATCTTTCTTGATGTGGATGGCCCTTTAGGCAGATAGTCATATTTTGACCAAATGAGATATGAGGCTAACTATATGTTTTTCATCTCTAGAATAGGCAAATTTTTTTCTTTTTTCCTGCAATTAAAGGCCTCCACAGTTGTAAACTGCTCCCTGCTCAGCCTGAAATAGACTTGGAAGCAGTCATCATGGAACTGCAGCTCCTGAATGAGATTAAACTCCCCCAACTGCTGTCGTACCATGAGAATTTCATGTACCCACACTCTTCTCGCTGCTGCTGGTGTTCTCCTCCTCAGAAGAACGACTGCCAGAGCTGTCCTTTGACTGTCACTGAACAAAGTGCATCCGAAGCTGCTGTATTGTCCGCCAGAGGAAAAGTTCGCCGGAACGAACTACTTCCTAGCATCTGCATCGGTCGCATGGCAACCAGCGCCACATACGTGCACAAGGCGCATGCGTGCGCCCTAATCGGCGCCCACTCTGAAAGCCGCTCATCACAGTCTGAGCCGTGCCTTGCGCAGAGTGCCGTCCAAACCGTGTGCTATGTGAAAGCCGCTTAAGGAGAGCAGCAGCTCTAAGGAGTGCACTACAGGGGAATGGTGATGGGAGCTCCGGTCTGTCGTCCTCCTATTACTCCTGAGGAGAGTTTTGTCCATGCTAAGCCCAGAAGTGCTGGCGAGAGTCCCAGAGGTTTAGGTATCTGTGGTATGCATGATTCCCTAACATGAGTGTCTTCCCCCCCCTCTGCCCACTTCTGCGCCCATTTACGCCTTGTCCCTTGCAGTTTGATTTCCAGGGCCCCCCAACATTGGGCACCCTCACGCAGGACCCCTCAACATTGGCCATCCTCTCACTGGTCCACTCCACATTGGGCCCCCTCTGGCATGGCCTTCTGTTTGTCAGGGCCACTCGTTCCCCCGAGTCTCCAGAATCCTCTCAGACTGACAGTTCGTCAACATTCTGCACAGTACGGCCGTGATAGCAAATGTCCAGCTCCCTGAAGATGAGCCGATCTCTGTAAAGGATGCTGAAGATGACCGTGCATTCCACAGACCACAAGGAATGACAAATGTTTTGCAAAAAGACCTCCATCTCCCCCACCCCCTTTCTTTTTATCAACACTTTCCCATCAACTGTCATATATATGATTTCTGCCATATTCACAGTTGCAAGTGGGCAAACCACATCCTCTCCTATTGATACAGAAAAATACATGAAGGTAAACGGCGAGATCATATGTTCTTACTATAACTAGCAACACGAAGTCACGAGCTTTACAGATTTACTCATCAAGACTACCGTCTTGAACTATGATCCCGTAAAGTAGGCTAGTTACCACCTCCTGCTCTGATGACGGCAGGAAAAAATACAAATGTTGAATTACTAGACTAGCGTAGTTAATCGTTGCCGAACATTAAAGTTTCTTTGCTAACGCATGCCATGGCTACAAGAGGTATAATTCCAGAGATCCAACCATAGGCCCACTCATGAACAGAGAAGTACAACAAAAAGTGTTTTTCCCGAGTAGCTACATTTTCAAATCACTGTTGATGTTATTTATGTTTGTACAGCAAGATCAAACATTTTCAGCTACTGACCTTATGTTTACCTTTTGTGGACTGCATTTTCCGACGCAATCACCCGGAACTAAGCTTCTAATGTCAGCTGGGGAACAGTAGTTGGAACTACACAACTGAACGACAGTGGTTGCGAACGTTCGTTCGGACTACGGTTTTGCGGAACACCTGCGTCGTTAAACAATGGTTCGCACTACGTAAGTTACCTTGATAGTTCGAACGATGGTTTTGGGAAACACTGGCGTCGCAACTACATAGTTCGAACTACCCAAGTTGCCAACTTTTAGCAACTATGCTTTTGGGAAACACACCCCAGCATGGGCAGAACCCTGAAGACTGTGTAGGCTGAAGGTTTTAGACATTTTATTTGCAAGGTAGAGCTGGGGTACACAATCCCAAATCGCGAAAAAAAAAAAAAAAAATCATGGAAGGGCTAACCAAAAATACACCATAGCGAGAGAAATTCTGTGATATTATTTTAAACTCTGCTCTAGGCTTTGCTGTTGACCAATTGACAATCCAACAAATTGAAGTTTATATGACTGTACCAGCCCATTTGAAGTTTCGTTGGAATATCTCAATCAAAAAATTGAATGTTAAAAAAATGACGTTCGGTACAGCCCTTGTTGCAAGCACTAATGATTTTGGAGAACTGCTTTTCTGCTTGGCGTTCTTTCTTTCACATGGCCTGTTTTACTGAAAGGTGGGGTGCCGTTTATCTGGTTAGTTTTTCATTTATGTGTTTTGGATATTTAAATTGATTTTCTCAACTGGGAGTTGCTTAAATCTCAATGGAAACAACGGAAACATTAATTAATATAATTATAATACAGAAAATGTGTGGTGGAATGGCTGTTTCCCCCTTTGCTTAGAACATTCTGGTGAGGCAGTCAAGTCTCAGTATCTTTGACGGCACCCCACCTTGGTCACTCTCTCCTGTAACAGTCAGCAGTGCTCGTCTGTCTCTCTTCCCCTCAGTGCTCTCTCTGAGGAATGCTGCTGGCCTGCACTAGGTCAGTTTCCTCTCCCACCTGTTTTCATTGGAATGTTTTTGCCATTTCTCTGTAAGTCAGTCTGTTCTGCCTGCCATGTAGCATGTTTTATTAAAGGGGAAAGAATGGATCTAAGGTCTGAAGTGAAAAATGCGGCACTTGTTGCTAATTAAAATGTAATCAGAGAAGAGAACCGTTAGGCTTATATTTCACCTCTCCTCAGATATATATTTGAAAGCCGATTTTAGCCGTATTTTCGTGCACCTTTAGTATTATTGCAGTAATTCTGAAATACCGTTATTTATTAAGATTGAAATCTAACATAAGCAAATGGGGTTGTACACCATTATTTCATTATCTCTGGGTCTTTGTTTGCTGTATTTTTGGAAAAATATAAGAGAGTGTGCAGGCATGAAGGTTAGTATGTGTGTCTGGGTGGGGAACTTGTTGTCATAACTTATTTTTTATTGAAAAATAGTGTGTCTTGTGCAAATTGCATTTGTGCAGCCTGACTGATCATAGCATGTTGGATTCATACTGCATATCTTTCGGCACAGAGTTGATCAGCAGTGTAGCCTCACGTTAGAGATGCTGGGTGCCTGCATGATTGCAGAGGCTTCATCTCCCCAGACATGTTTGAATGCAGTCAACCAAAGCAAAGTGTAGATAGATGCCATGTTTAACTGTGGCCCCCAGATGAAGTCAGGCGGCTACTATGGATTCACGCTTGCCATTTCCGCCGCCGTGTCCACGTCCATGGATACTTTCTTGTGGACGCTCTACAGGCTGTAATTTTTGTCTGATTCTTTCATATTTGTTATGGAGATGTGATCTACGTCACTTGCAACACCTATCGAGTTTGGTTGCCATGGCGACAGTATTGGCCGAATAATATGCAAATTGGTGGCAAAACATAAGAGATTTCCTTGTGGATGCAGTACAGGCTGCAGTTTGTCATTGATTACTTTCATATTCTGTATGGACATGTTCCACTTCAGGTATGACACCTATCGATTTTGGTTGCCATTGCGACAGCATTGGCCAAATGTGCTCATCTGTGCTGAGACATACACCCTTCCTTATGAACGCTGTACAGGCTGTAATTTTTGACCGATTACTTTCATATTTGGTATAGACGTGTTATACTTAAGTTATGACAGCTGTGGATTTCTGTCGCCATAGCGACAGTATTGGCCGAATACTGCGCAAAAAAGGTGAGAAGCGGGTTTTCGGGGGCAACACTCATGCGGTTGCGGCCGACCAGACTGTCTAGTTTTGTGTAACTGTCACCTGTGCTATTGGGAAGACTTGTGCCGACAAATAAGTATGTATTTATGATTTTGATAAAGTCATTTGCGTTGAATTCAAAGCTTTTTATGGTTTTTATGTTGTGTTATTTCGGCTGGTGTTGAAAAGCATGCTGTTCTTAGTAAAATGTGCTGTGTGAATATAATTGATTTGGCGCTTTCCTTTTTCTTTTAAACTCCTATTTAGCTTCATCCTTATAGTGAAGCTGCCGACCGTCGCTACAGCTCAGCTGAGCAGTATGGGTTTGTTGCTTCGCTGGCAGATGTGGCCTGGATCGAGAGGGGAGCAGACGACGCCTCTGCCAGACTCGGGTGAGAGGCGCATCATTACGGTCATGGTCTTTAGGTCCCGCTCTCAGCAGGCCGAACGCAGTTGTGTGTGTATGTGCGTTTGACATGTCTCATCTGTGGTTCTTATTTTTTGCATGATCAGGTTGGGCGCGGATGCAGAACCCGGCTTTATTTTCTTTTCCCACCAGCGGCAGCCTCTCAGACCTCTGAAGAGACGGCGCTCTTTGCCCTCCCTACATCAGGAGGCACTAGATCCCTCAGCTCCCGCTTTCGGAAATCAGGAGGCTATTCAGAAGATCAGCGCCCTGGAGAATGAGTTGGCCAAACTCCGAGCTCAGATAGCGCAGATCGTGTCAGCTCAGGAGCAGAATGCTCAGGCTGCTGGTAGGATATTCTGGTTGTTACTTGATGATAATGTGGGTGTATTTTAGGGATGCGCCAAAATGAAAATTTTTAGCTGAAACCGAAAATGAGAAACGCTTGGCCGAAAACCGAAACACCGAAAGAAATTATTATGCCAATTTTTAGTATCATTGCATTTATGGCTATGACTGTGTGCTTACCTAACTGAAGTCAAGGCATTGCAATGGCATAAATTAATATTAACGCTTCAAAGAATAAATCAATTACAAAATTATGAAAGTACTGATTTAGCACTAACATTCCAATGAAGCACAATATAAAATAAAATGTTTAACTTGGCCCCACTCATGAATAACCTACAGGCCTATAACTGGCTGATCTATTACTGGCTGCTGAAAAATTGTAAAATATGTTACGTGACGACAACAGCAGCCCACTGATTGGTCAGAGAGTATTGGCTGCGATAGACAACTCTCTTCCGCTTAATCGTTAGGAAACAGGCTTCACTTTCCATCACTGAAACAGGTCTTCAGATTGTGGTTTTGAAACGTGTGTTGTTTTAGGCAGCTTGATAAATATACTGTGCGTTGCCTTACCTTTCAAACAAGGTTGCGTTTAATCACGGAAGCAGCTGCATTTATGAAATGCGTTTCTTTGTCAGTGATCCTGTTCGTAGCTAAATGAGAAGCAACGGCGTTGCGTCCAATTCTGTTTCCCCAATTCCCCTTGAGAAAATTATTATGCTGCCCCTATTCTATGAAAATTGCAGGGAGAAAAACTTTACGGGTGCTGATGAAGCATTTTGTTCTCAGGAAAGGGAAAAGTATCACAGATGACACATCGTAAAGCGATAAATTATAAGGGCCGGTTCATACTCTACGCAAGGTACGCGAGCGCGAACGCAAGGCAATAGGGGAGATAAAGAAAATTATGCACCATACGGTCCGTTCAACACACCAAAAGAAAAAAGAAAGAGGACGAGAAGGAGAAGACTTTGCTGCCCCCTATTGCATGAGCAGTGTACTACTTTTTAACGAGGCACAGCGCAGCAAGGGAGGGACGTTCAGGCTTCTCTGTGAACGGAATGGAGCGGACCTGTGCTCGCGTTCGCTCGCGTACCTTGCGCAGAGTATGAACCGGCCCTAATACTCTGCCATCTCCCGCGATTTGCGCGTTGCTACGTGTTTTGCCTTTACCTTCAAAGTGAGATATTCAACGACGCCTGCATGTCAAGCTAATAAAAAGTAATTTTTTTTTTTTATCATGTGTTATTTGCTACTTTGTGATGAAGGAAAAAAGGTAAATTAACATCCTCCGTGTGTGGTGATTCTATATTTTTCCAGGGATTGTCTAGTTACATTATGGAATACTGATGGTACACAAATGCCTTTAGAATATATTGCCATTTTCTATGAATACTCTATGCCTTTTACGGATATCATTGCTTTGGGTTTTTATGTGGTATGTACTTAATGTGCAACCGAATCGGACACAACACCAGCTGCTATCCTATGCATCAGAACCTTATCAAACAGAAATTGCAGTTCAGCACTCGTGGACTTTAGTGCCATAACGTGGTAATGGTGGTGCGCGTCCCCTGATTTAAAACGTACTGGAAGGCGCGTGCTGGCGGCAGTTTTTGCTTGCGTCATCACAACGTTGTGTTTCGGCCGTATTGTTTCGGTGTTAAAAGTCTTTCGGCCGAAAACCGAAATTCTCTCTCTCTCTCTCTCTCTCTCTCTCTCTCTCTCTTCTCTCTTCTCTCTTCTCTCTTCTCTCTCTCTCTGAAGTACCCAGCTAGTGTTGTTTTTTTGGGGCACTTTTTGTTGGTGCTTAAAGGAGAATTCCGGTGTGAAATTGACTTGGGGTGTATTGAAACATTTTTGTCGAATACCCCACCTCTGTACGCACTCAACATTTCGAAATAAATGGCTTTTTAGCCAAAGCTCCCAATAGGCTAACAATGGTAGCAAATCGGGCATAGCATTGCCATGCAAAGAAATCGCTATTTTTTTCATCATTAACAAGGCTCAAAGTAGCTTCACACTTCATCGGCAGAATTCCAAGGGCCCTGACATTTAAAAGGAGGCACTGAGAACTTTGAAAATGCACAGGTAGTTTATTAAAAAAGACTATTTATGCAAACAGTATCGCCTCCATCTTGAAAGTAACAATAAGTCGATTGACGAGCACGAACGAATAGATTGCAGTCTGTTCCCCTATCCTTCATATTCGTTCATGCTCATCAAACGACGAAAAGGCCGAAAAGGACAGTTGTAAAAAATGGGAAATGTTGTGTGATTTATTTATTTTGGGTAGGTGTTTTGGCCGAGGGGCAGTTACGGCAATGCTGGGAAAGGGCACGGCATTCTACTGCCATGAACTGGGGCTTTTATAGGTGGGCAGCACGGCAAACAGGTACCATCATTGATGCTGTGAAATTCGAGCCCTGCAAAGAGCCCCTGCTAAAGACCTTTGTTCGCTGAATCAGGTCTGTAAGTGCATGGCTGGATTGAAAGCATGCACAATCCCCCCTTGGATAACCTGCCCTTCCCCTACTGCACAAAACACAACTTAATCATCTGGAAACAGTATTATTGGCTGCAAAAGAGCAATGATCAATGAAAACCACATGGCAAAGAAATTCAGACTGTGGATGTGAAAGGAGAATTTCGATGTGAAATTGACTTGGGGTGTATTGAAACATGATACCGAGTACTATCTTTTGTCGAATACCCCACCGCCGTACGCACGCAACATTTCAAAATAAATGGCTTTTTTTGCCGAAGCTCCCAATAGGCTTACAATGGTAGCGAATCGGGCATAGTGTTGCCATGCAAAGAAATTGCTATTTTGCTTATCATTTCAGTGTGAGTGTTTGAATGACGGAGAAAGTCCGAATTTCGGGGGTGGCAGAAGATGGACAAAATGGCTAAATATGATTATTTTTTCAATGACCCAGCATTTGATTGGAATGTCCTTTGCATGTACTTGCATTATAGCAATGCCCAAATGATGTCCCAGTGCATTACTGAGCCAATTTCCAAGACCTCAACGGGAAACGTTTCCTTTCAAGAATGGTTTTGATTTACATAGCGCATTGGTCACTTTATGTGAGGAACATCTGAGACTACGAACTTTTACTTTTTATTAGCTGAAGTGATGACCTAAAGCTCCATGGTGGATTTGCTGCTGTGCCCCCAAGGTAGCGGCAGACTTTGCTGTGGTGCCCCTTATATGGAGGCACATTTGCTTTAGTGCAACAGCAACTTTTGCCGTGCTCCTTATCACCTGTAGTTTGAGGTCTGAATGGCGGAAAACATACCTTGAAATGGATGAGATTATTGACCCGATTATTGTCCCTGTAAAGGCGGTCATTGTTCTTGGTTAAGTACAGTTTTCATAAATTGTCAAGGTGAGTGAATTATAAATTCAATAGAAATGTTTAATTTACGTGCCTTAATGGGTAACCCTTCACGAAAAGGAAGTACTGTGGAATTTCCGTGTTAACTTTTGCCACTACCTACAAAGCAAGGTATCAAACCCTCACTTGATTGTTTAATTGAAGACAAAGATTGAAATGCGCACTTTTCTGCCTTCAATTGACGCGTTTTATCTCTCGTCTTAACAAAGACAATTGGCTACATCTGAGTAGGGAGAGTTAAAATATCCTTTGTCATGGAAAATGACTGAAAACAGAATAAGACTAGTAAGCAGTTTAAAGACGTTTTTTGCCCTCCTTGTCCTCTGTCTGATGGGCGCCACTGAAGAAATGCTTAAAACATATAAATGACAGTCAAGTTGTATTCAGAAATGTAATCAAAAGTAATTGGATACAAAATAAAAAAACAAGTGTATGAATATGGCATCTTTCTATGAAAATTAGAGGCATCTTGCTACGCGCTTTGGAAAACATCAAAGAAACGCAGTCATCTCTGGTGGCTCGGAGGCAATATCTGCTTTTGAACTGTCACAAATTTTTCCATGTCGTGCGCTCACATACTGTCCAGCACTCCGACCGTCCTGCACAGAACCCTGTATATTGAACTGAAAAAAGACACTGGAAAACTTGCTCCGGCTAACCTGAACCGGCATCTCCCTCACGGTTTGGAATGTGTGTCACATTTTTCCAGCTGACAGAGTACTGCGATAAGGTCTGTAAGAACCCCCGATTGTACTTTTTGGAAACACGCATTTAAGCTCTCGCTTTCCTGTGCCTTAACCCCTTTGCGCAGAAGCCAAATCTGGCTTTTTAGGTGTTACCTGATTTAAGGCTTTATAATTCAATATTGCAGCTTCACAGACAGAAAAACTTTGGCTCAATTGAGTCTAGACACTTGAAGCATTTAGACTCCCATTGTATTTCAGTTTATTTCTGTGATTTTGGTGGAGAAAAGGGGCTGCAAACATAAAAAATGTTCATGAGAATTCACCATTGAAATAGCAAAAAAAATAATGCTGACAAATGAAAAACTGCTGAGGCTTAAATCTATACATTTCCAGGATCATAAACTTCTTGACGGCAAGTACAATTCATCTTGAACATTACATTCTAGATCACCCGCTTGCTATGAGCCAAATTAGACCGCTATCCAGGCGTCTCCCCAAAGTCTGAGATCCATCAAACTGGTTCACTGTCAAATCATAAATTAATCATATATTTAACACAAATTAACTTTTGGGGCATGAAAATCAGCATGAACTAATGATTTTCTGGTTGAGTTTAGCATGAATTTATCAATATCAGTGCAGTTGAACATCATTGGTCACCAGTAACCTCTCCTAACACAAAACATGCCTTTTCTCCATAATAAAGTTAACAATTTTGTCCATTTTTCTTTGAAGTCCCCCAAGCATTAAATTAAGTGCTGATTAAACAGCTATAGCATTCACGCTGCAATGAAAAGCTAACCGCTCTCACATCCGAGCTCATAACCTTACACCTTATAAGGGTAAAAACTCATTAACTCAGTAATATCTGAATTCTGAAATGCACCTTATTTTAACAGAAAAAAAATTTCACTTTCAGCAAAAATCAGACGACATAAGCCCTATATATTCAACAGAATGGTGTAATGAACGTACCGAGGGATCTACCGACGTGCGTGAGCTGCATGGATTTGGAGAAACGAAAACCTCTGCATTCAATGTCTTTAAACGCGGTATAAATTCTACAGCAGAAAGCCATATTGAGCAAAATGCAAACAGAGTAGAAGTATAACCTGTTTTCTTCATTGATGCCCTCCTCCAGAGACTGATGTATCGGGTAGAAGGAACCCTCCAGTACTGTTTCATTCGGAATAATTCCCATTGACCGCGTCCATACAACATGTATCTCTTAAATGAAACTGAACACTTCAGGCCGGTTTCGAGTGTCTGTTTCTTTATCGCATCATTTTCAGCTGCGCAACCATGGCCAACATTCGAAGAACACAACCGACCTTACTTTTACACTAAGCTTTGTATCCTATTCTTATTGTCCGATCAATGCATTTCAGTTATTGAGGAAGGTTTAAACACTCGGGAATTGGATAAGAAACGAGTCTTTCAATACATCGCTACCGGGGAAGCTTCACGAGGGCATGAACTATACCTGTAGAGTTATGCAGATGAATCTGAGTATATAATTGAGTGACTGGCTATCGACACCAGTACTTCGGTGGATAGAAGGGAGCGCTGAATTTGTCAATGGAGGAATATACGCGTTAATCCATTGGAGGGGGGAATGCATATTTTGTGTGTGGTGACTGTAATTGACAGTAGAATGTGAGAGAATCAATACTATGTCGGATATTTTGCTTCACAAAATGTTTTTTTTTTACCACTAATTGGAATACTGTTGGCTTGCTGTAGCTAAAATGGTTGCTATAGAGTACTACGTTTTTTTTTTTCTGTCACAAGTGATAATTTTTTAAAACTGCTGGATCGATACTATGGTAAGGATATTGACCAGTTTGCACATCAGGCTTAGCTGAGGAGTTCATGCAACTCCTGAAAAACAGGGATTGGAGGGAACTTCTCCATACTTTAAATGCGTTTCTGCTCTGCCTGCTTGTGAATATTCAATAGCTGATCTGGGGGTGCCATCTCGTGGTCGAGTACTGTAACTAAGTGCTTAAATTTACATATCTATAGACGCAAGCTGCAGGAAGGGGTTAAAATCCCAGACGATTGCGCCTGCAGTTAGACTGTAAAATCAAATAACTCAATTTTCCCCGCCCCAGTCTTCATTCATTTATTTTTGTTTCAATGATTAATTTTCTTTATTTTGCATTGTTGAAAACTTGTGTTTGAGCTTTGGGGTGTTTTTTTTATTTAGACTGAAGTGGGATTATTGTTTTGCCAAAGTTGACGCACCTTTTCTTCGTTGCGGCTGAAGAGTTCAGTAAAGATTGATTTTTCTGAGCTCCATGCATCCATTTTGAATCATTTTGCGGTCCCACAAAAAGAAAGGCCGCACTGTGAATTGCTCATGGGTTTGAGGTTCTTTTTGAATTTTTGCTTGTTCACTTAAATATATTGCTTGAATATACCTCGGGATACTTGTTTCTTTCTTTTTTCCAGCTGTAGCGTGGAAACGGTATTTCTAATTTGGCAGTAAAACCACCTGGCGCCTGAACAGACTCTTTTGGGGATGATTGTTTTTCGTTGCGCTGCAACAGACCTGTCCATTCCTCTGCTCAGCTCACATGCTCCAGCGCCGATCAGCTGAGCCAGCCAGAGCACAATGGATGTGGCGCTGCACAGCTGTAGCGTTTGTGTTTTATAAAATCGGCTAGAAAAAAAAGCCATCATTGATAGTCCTCTCAATCGCCGTTACATGATCAGATCGCCGATCGGCATAAGTCTCATTCTGAGTTGATTCTATGGTGGCCCGCCACACAATGGTCTATGTGTGGGAAACAGTGGTATCTGCTACCACAAAGCCACCTACTCCATTCTTCACCTGCCCTGGTGTCCTGTCCAGTCCTCGGCCTGACGACTGCCCTTTAGTATGTTGCAGAGAGTATATTGACCATGTGTGTATTTTATTTGGATAAACTCACAACTATATCAGTTACCATGGTTACCAGTACAAGTAACAAGCTTGAAAAGGCAGATTTGCTTTAACTACTGCTTCCAAGCCAATATCCATCAATCCTCGCACAGTACCAAACTGTTGTAAGCTTAAAATGACCACAATGTTAAGAGAGGACTCTTGAAAACCATTTTGTTCAGATACATTGAGATAAGAGGTAAAGAGACCTCTGAATTTTTTTTATGGCAAAAAAAAATTACTTTGTTCATACTGGAAAATACATGAATAACATAGTAAGTTTGATAAGCAATGTTATTTTTTTCTAAGAGATGCATGATTTGATATATACTTATATAGCCGGTTTTATAGTTCAGCATTGTGTTGCATGTAATGAATAATAATAATGGTAGTAGTAGTAGTAGTAGTAGTAGTAGTAGTAGTAGTAATAATGAATGATTAATAATAATAATAATAATAATAATAGGACTCCTCCCTTGCCAGCCAACAGATTTTTATTCTGGGTGCAACGCATTGGTATCAGTAGAGCAACTTCGCTTGTCACATTTCTACATCAACAGCTGTCCACAGCAGAGCTTAATACTAACTGAGTATACAGCATATTGTTGTAACTTAAAAATCACAACAAAGAAAACCAGCAATGACGACTTATACAAATTTCTTCTTCACTGATTAGGTCCAAAAATTTCTACAAATAATCCACTGTGCAATCTTATTATAACACTCTAATGCCACTATGTAACTCTGATGCCCAAACAAAAACTCTCCCTCTCTGAGCAAAATCACTGCATTTATAAAGATTAGGATTATTCTGGAAGATTCTGGCTGATCCAGCCCCCTCCAGGCAAGAAGAAGCCAGAAACTTCTAGAAAGCACTAGTCTATTTCATCACAAACAAGCGGTGTTGCATCAGTTCATGCTTTGCTACAGACACACCACCAGAGGGTGCTAAATGATGAACAAAATAAACAAATAGCTGACCAGTAAGGCAGCACATATGGTATGTCACAAATCTCCATTTACAAATGATATACAGTGCTTTACATAACACTCATGCATAACTATCATAACATTTTCCAGTTAACAGGACTGAGAACAAAACCTCCTTTTACGTTGGATGGTAATTTTGAAACAGGGAACTCGCGTACCTGCGTGCAACGTATTCCACAAGCACACCTTTAAATTGGAGATAGAAGAAACAGCAAACCGCACGAGAAACTACTTAATGCTCAGTTAGCCTGGACTTAACGATGGGTAAATTAGCATGCTTCACAATACACAATACACAATTGTGCCATACACAATTAAATAATGTATATATTCCAAAGTAATCACTGAAGTAGTAATGAACAAAATCTTTGACCTCTACAAAGAAGAATCTTCACCTCCGTTTAGCATTTTACTGCGTTTTACAAAGCCACTGAAAAGCACTTATTTCATCTTACCTCACCATAGCAGAGCTCAATCCTGAGGAGAATACCACAAATTTATTGGAAGTTACCTCGCCAAAGTGTCAAAGATCAAAAGGCATTTATGTAAATTAAAGAAAACTCCCCAAAACTGCACATGCATAGATGAGAGGAAGAGAATAATGTGCAAACAGAAATTGATTTTTGGTGAAATGTAACATTGCATGTTCTCACGGGCTACACATAAGATACCTGGAGAACCAGAATGATAAAGACGTTGAATTTTTTTTTTTTTTTCCTTGCTTCTCTGAATTTTTTTTTACAGAGGTCAGAGATTGCGAGCTATAATGATGGGTCAGATATGCCGAACTGAATAGGAGTACACTTCCTCAGAGCTGGCGCTGGTTGCCTTGATCTGAGAGAATGTTGCAATTGCTAGTTTTGATTATGACATTGTCGTCATCATCATGGTCGACCGGGGTAGGTCAAATGGGCTAATGCTTGGATTGAATCGTGGTGCCCGTGAAGTGACTGATGGGCGTGTTAAATTGCGCCCGCAAGGACGACTTCACGGGCGTTTACGGGTGCTGGCGCGATCGCGCCCGTCTCGTGGCATGCACTGCCCTAACATTGGGCATTGGTAGTGAAATGTATTATGTTTTGAATTGCAGTGATTTGTTTTTGCCTTTAGAGAGCGTAGTTTTTATATGTACTGATTACTGGTGTTGAGATAGTGAAACTGTTGTTTTGATTTATCCATTGCTGGTACTGCTAGGTTATGTCATTACCTGTGCTGTTACTCCAGAGGTTTAATTTGTCAGCATAAGTTTTTGAAAAATTAATTATTCACTGGTGAAAGGAGTGTGAGGCTCTGTGTTCTTCTCTCTCTAGCTGCTACTCAAGTACCTCCTGGAGGTGCTCCGCCGCCTCCACCTCCACCGCCCCCACCTCCTCCCCCACCACCTCCTGCCCTGCCCCCTGGCCTTCAGCGGAGTATGTCAGCCATTGACCTCGTCAAAGAACGCCGCGGGCAGAAAATGGCGATACAGGCCACACTCGATCCAGGGCCGAAGCAGCCAGACATCCCCAACATGCTGGACGTTTTGAAAGACATTGGCAAAGTGAAGCTGCGCTCTGTCAACAGGTGCAGTACTCATCCTCACCATCTGTCATTTAATGTAATAGTGATGCCTTAGCAATGTTTTGTTATACAATAACAGTGCCCTCCACTGACATTGGGACCATTGGTAAATATGAACAATTGTTTTTATTTATTTAGTGGATTATTTTATCCTTTTGGTAGACTATTCAACATATTAGTGAAAATGTTGCATATAATTGAAGAGTGATGATTAAAAGACAACTATTATTAGGCCTCATAAAAATAAAATCCGGTTTCTGGTAAACCGCCCGTCCCTCCTTTTTTACTGCCGAAAAAAAAATTTTGTGCTCTTTGTGGGGGGAAAAAAACCCCCATTTTTTAAAGAGTCGTCTGTGTCGAAATTCTGACATCTAGCAGCAAGAGATCTCATTTATTTTATCTTTTTCCTGACTCTCGCATTAAAATACTGTAAATTAGCCCATTGCATGATGTGCAAGCTTGACTCTATGGTATTACTGTATTATAATTATCGCCTCACTTCACACATTACTGCAGTAAGTGTAGCAAATGAACTGCTTAAAATTTGGTTAAATCTGAGAAGTCACAGCATACTACATTAATATGCAGTAATGCACCGCGACGGGCCCTGAACCGCACGTTGCTTGTATCAGCTTCCTTGCTAACCGAAAGCCTTGAAATTATAAGCGATTCAGTCAAAAGCTTAAAGTAGACACGCATTGATTTGAAACTTTATTTAAAAATTGTCATATTAGGCATCATCCGAAAGGGCTTGCAATGCTCCCACTAACTACCAACACTCTTTACACGGAGGTGATCATCGAATACAGCAATCATAGATGTAAAACGGGCTTTTACCAACCCCCAGTATAGCCCTGGAACAGCACTGAGAATCAGGCCAAGAGAGGTGACATTACTCATTGGATCAATTTGGACACTTAGGCTATCGTATGTGTATTTTGCATTGCAAGCAAGATGTCGAAGTCCACTTAATGTCAAAATTTTTGCTTGACTTTGACATTGTTGAAGAGGGTGTTTCCAGTGTAAGTTCAACAACTAGCGATAGAGTTGATGACAGTGGAGAGGTGGGAGAAATGGAAAATGAGGCTGAAATCGGCGACCGTAAGGAGCAGCTGAACGCCGACTGCTAGCTACCGCTAAAGTCTCTTCTATACTGAGAGTAACAAAAATAGGGGGTACC
Organism: Gymnothorax reevesii; assembly: GCA_029721435.1. NCBI lineage: Eukaryota > Metazoa > Chordata > Actinopteri > Anguilliformes > Muraenidae > Gymnothorax > Gymnothorax reevesii. The sequence continues at coordinate 79,239,858 of CM056575.1, forward strand.
AAAAAAAGTTGGTCACGTGACACATGGATCCATTTTGTATCCATCAGGTTCATCAATTTATACTACTTCCCAAGGCAGTCTATGTCCCTGCTTTTTGTGTTTTGAAAACTGAAAAAAATGACTGGTTTTTGTGTCGTCCGGTGTACCAATGAATCTGAGATCCGATTTAAGATGTTTAAAATTTATTCAACCACTTGCATAACTTTCTCAATCTGTTTATCACGTAACTGAATTGCAGAATTTAATGGAAGGCAAATGTAATTTCCCTTAGTGCCCAATGCATGTTAGCACTGCGCTAATTACATTGCTCTGCTTACTCAGTCTCTGAATCATAGACATTCGTGGCTGAACAAGCAACACTTTGTGAATTCTGTCAACTGAGAAGCTAACTAATGTAAGCTCACTGGGTAACAAATTAATGTTATTTATTGGTTTTGAAAAAGTATTAATTATTGCCTAGTTAAGTAAGTCAATTTGGTTATGTCAGTGGCACTTAACTAGCCTCCTGCAGCGCTGACCCATGCCTATTCAACCAACATTACGCTTGGTATTCAGTTTGGCTTAGTAGAAACCATGTAACACTAAGCCATTTCTTTTCCCCCCCATGCGCTCAGCCAATGCGATTTTTGCAAAAGTGATATATAGGGTAATATAAAAATTAAAAATAAAAATATTTCATGAGCTTGGCTATGGGAAAAGCACTTCAGTTATGCAATGAACCTTAAATTTCTTAAGAGCCATGCTCACTCTGTGCTGCCTTGGTGGAGGTTTGCACACTAGGAGTGCCTCTTGTTAAATTCTGCGCTCATTTGGCTTGTAAAGCAGGACCGATTTGAGTAAATTAGTTTGCGAGGCTCATTTAGCAATAAGACACCAGAATCTGTTCTATTTTCCAAATGTAGTTGAAGGTCGTTGTTAGGCACGATGCGCAGCTGAGTGACAATCGTAAGGATGGTGAAAATAAATGCACGTTTTTTTTGCACGCATTATTAAAAAAGGCATGCAGTGTGTAAAGACTCTTGTTGTTGTTGTTATTATTATTTTGTATGTCGATATGTGCTCTTCTGGGGGGAGCTGACTGCTCACTGCGCGTTATGCGCACACACTGAAAGATAGAAACAAGGTGGTGTTCAAATACTGAGTTGTAACTACTCTCAGTACAAAGGGACTCCAGCTACCACCAGCGTAGCAGCAGAAACCGCAGCCTCGGACACAAGTGAGTGAGCGGGAAGTTCTGTAGTGTGTTCCCAAAAACGATATTGCTAATTTATTTAGTTGCTAGCATTGGCTGTCCTTACTCGCCCCAGCTATGTAAGTTGTCAACGTAGTTTCATATACGCCTGAAGGAAAACTACCCAAGGGCGAGAGCTAAGGAAACGTCAACATGTACAAGCTCCGAATTTTACTGACTAGTGACCCGCTGGCAAACAGGTCGTCCTTGAGTGGCGAAATACTATAATACTAATAATAATACTATAATCGCATACCTGCAGTCCATCCTAATGTATCATGCTGCTGCGCGAAACCAATTGTGCGCTGCTCTAAAAAAGTGTGATTTCTTAAATTTGCGCTACAGATGCCTTAAACTTATAGTTTTTACTCTGATGGTCACAATGGATATTTTGCTGAAGCCATTTCTCCGTTACTGGAGCTCAACTGCTTTCTGGCTTTCTGCCTCACATCATTGCTGCATTTTTATACCCCAGGAAAATGAGAAGTCATCATGGATGACTAGTTAGTTTATCATAACCATTATGGTAAACTTAAAGTAAAATTGGAATATTGTTAAATTAGATTTTTCACGCAAGATTTTCTAGGCGTGCCAGTAACTGCCACGTTTCGGGGAAAAATATTTTCTGATCAGAATAGCTTTTTCCCCCCCTCCTTTTTTTTTTTTTTTGAATAAACGATTTGGGAGAATTGGCAACAAACACTTGTTTGGGCCTCCTCTGTTTATATTTACCAAAAGTGTCAATATTGGTGGAGGTCACTGTATGTGAAATATTCTTTGGAATGAAAGTGCATGACCCTCACTATTGATGGCATTAAAACAAAACAGTGGTAGCATCTATGGGTAGTACGAAGAGCAATTTGCTGTACTTCAGATTCACTACATCCCTACTGATTCAGGCAGCAATGGGCTGGTTTCACTTTCAGTTTAAGCTTGAATTGTGTCCCAGCGTGAATTGAGTTTTTAATTTTGTCTCCATTAAAGAATGAATTTAGTCAGTGTCAAGGCTTTATCTCTCTGTGGACTTGATCCTGTCTTAATACTGGAATTATCAGTGGGACCGTTGGTTGTAATCCTTCATTGAGGCAGGATGCATGTTGTATTTTAGTCGGCCACAGGAATGCCCTGCTAAATTGAAGCCCAGTGATCCAAAAGATGCAGCCTCTCTCATTGCGGAAGCTTTAAAACGCAAGTTTGCTCACCGATACCGGAGTGAGAGCTGGAACGAGAGTTTGAGCGAGAGCGACAGCAGCTTCTCCTAGAGCCAAGTGCCCCTCCGAGCCACCGATGGTGAGTCCTCTCATACCTGCCCTGCACCAGCAGATCCATAGGCTTCAGGTGCCGAAAGCACTCATGTGATATCTGTTATCTGCACCTCTCTTGCAGTTTGGACAGCACACGTTGAAACACCATGGGAAGAACAAGCTCTTTTAGACCGTGGAAGCTTGAGGACTGATTCGTCGAATCAGAGCTGGAGTCACGGCAGTCTTCAACTGTGGGAATTTGTGATGGGTCAGAAAAAATGGCGAGAGAGGCAGCTGGCACATTCTGCCATGTAGCATTAATTTTTCCTCAGGACACAGAGGTCTTGCACCTTGTGGATTATAATGCATATGCCTCTTGTGTTTTAACTTACTTTGTAAAAAAAAAAAAAAACTCTTCTAATCAAAGGTAATTTTATGTTTCTCAGATACATTTTTTTCATTTTAAAGGTTGCTAGGAGTCAGAAACATGGGTTTTTGATACCAAGGCAGTACTTGCTCTGAAAAGAGAGATTTGTCCTCCATGTTTTGGTGATATTAGGTCTGTTTATAATGTGGGTCTTTGTATTGGAGATGACTGTCCACTTGTGATCTTGAAAACTCCTCTTGATTTAAACATTCAACTGCTTGCAAAATGTGCCTTCGGAGTTGCTGTGCACCTCAGATGAGCGACTGGTGCTCCAAGCACTTTTTGCTGATCTGCTTCATATTTTGGAGTATTGTATTCCATTCGGATGTATAAGTATAATTTTGTTTTAATGGATCATATTTATAAAGTTGGGAAGTATTTTAGTAGAGAAACAAGTAAAAATTAGGTGAGGAATTTATATGCTTCATGTTTATGCTGAACTTGAAGTGTTGCTGTTCAAGTATCCCCAGATAGTATAGATGTTTTGATCTACTTAATGTTGAATTAAATTTAATAGAATCCATTAATCAGTAGAATAAGCAATGTTGAAAGTTCTGTTTTTGGTGCTTGGCAGGTTAGCTGAAGCATATAATGCCAGTTCCATCACCTGGTCCTCTGAATTTGCAGTTCAAAATGAAAATTTTTGGCTTGCAAATGATGAGTATGCGACAGTATAGTCTGATGAAAGTATTCAACTTGTTAATATTACGCCTTTTTATTCCATTCGTCTGGAATAAAAATGTTATCTTCAGATGGAACCTTTTTATTTAAAACTCTTGAGTACCGGCATCAGTTTTATGAAGACACTTGGTTGTATAGATGCTCATCATGCTGGTCAGGTAGTTGGGCTAATTGAAGGTTTGATCACTTTGGGGTCAGGGCTGGGGGTGAGAGATCTAGTGTTGGCAGAGGCGACTCTGTACAACCACACTATGAAGGGGTGACCATCATTTGAGCAATGTTTTACCTCCGTGAGAATCAAGTCTTGCACTGAATGGTTTTACGGGGATGGCTTCTTCTGAAGACCTGACTCCCATTGCACCAGTTGTGCGTGAGTTCTCTCAAGTTAGAGTGCGAAGGAGAGCCGGCCCAAGCCTCCATGGGACCCTCTATTTCTGCCAATAATAATGATTATTGATCATTAATACACCTATTATAAACTAACTATGCAGCTCTGGCAGTGTTGTTTACATTATCCTATTGTCATCCTGACATGTCTTTTACCCATGTATGGTTTTTAATCTCAAAAAATGGAGCACATTCAGCTACAAGAGCGGACTGGGGTTGATTTACACAACATTGCCAGTGATAAGGCACTAAAGTGGGATACTGAATATCATCAAGGCCTACTAAAAGTAACAAAAATAAACCAGTAGACAATGCATTTGCTGTGAAAGTGTCTTCTGGTTTATTATCCCCCGCCGCGAAGCGGGAGATATAGCATTAGGCTCCATACGTCCGTCTGCATGGACACACAAAATTGAGGCGCCGGGGGATACTGCCATGTTGGTGGCAAACGCTTGTTACTTTTGGTTAAAAAAAAAAAAAACTGCGACAGCAATGTGCAAAAATAATTTGTAGTGCAAGAAAAACAAAATATAAACTTCAAATGCCCAAAAACTATTAAATAAGCCCAGCTTGCTTGTGAATATTCAATAACTGATCCGGGTGTGCCATCTAGTGTTACAATATTGTAACTGCGTGCATAAATTCGCAGCTCCACGTCTGGCGGACACATCTGCACAAGGATACCCTGCCGAGCGCCGTTATTCTTCTCGAACGCGCTAAATCCACATAATCCTTCATTGATGAATTACATTTATATTTTAATTTGTTACAAGGATCAAAGTGGCCTGTGTCAAAGTAACGAAATAAACGTACACTTTTTATCTTATAAATGTAGAAGAGTTTAAGTGAAAGTCCCAGTAAAAAAAAAAAAAAGTTCAAATCTTCAAAATAAAATGGGTACATGTACTGTTTCTGTACTCCTCTGCCTGCCAGTTAAGAGAAATGTCTCTAGTTTAACTTTGACATTTAAAGTGAGAGGCAGTAGGAATCACTAGGCCTATGTCAGCAGTACCTGTTAACATAATTTTGTTCTTGTACGATAAAATACCTTTCATCACAAAGGAATCATCACTCGCATGCAAAAAAAAAAAAAAAAATGAAGTTGTTAATTAAATAATTAATTAAAAAATATTTTTGTTCATTGCTTTTGGGGGGGGCTAGTGGTCGCGGGGCCCTAAGCAGTCGCTTAGTTGGCTTATGCCTTGGGCTGGCTCTGGTGCGAAGTCTACACTAAATGCTACGCTGAAACTACTTAGTTTGATACTAAAGCTGTGTCGGAATTTAATTGCGCCACTTAGACCCAAGATTCATCTTAGTTGCACTGGCGTAAAGTCCACACTAAACAAAATACTGTTGCAGCAAATGACGTTTTCAATTTCTGTACCCAATCAGTGAAAAGCACTCATGATGTGGCGTGTAAGCCTATTACGGTGCTGTCAGATTCTGTCGGTGCTGTCAGGCGACAAAAACCAAAAGCAGTGTCTCTGTGTCTGACATTCCACAGTTTATTGAAGATTTCTTGAAATCTACTGTGCTCAGTTCTTGAAGATGAGTGCCAAGTATTTCACCAACGTAGCTATAAAAGTTGGGGTAGACTAGCTTCATCTGTTAACATCAGTGGTGACCACTCCTCATCATCTCTGCACTGTAATTTACCCCGTTTCTCTCCGTGTCTTACTGTAAGTCCGTTGCCAGCAGGTCAGTAAATCTATGCATCTCCACTCGTGGGAAGTGAAAGCAAGAGTATAAATCAAAGTCATCGTAGTTGTCCAAGGGGCGTGATCTGTCTTGGATTATACCCGCTGTATTGTGTCGGCCACGCATCCTCCGTTCCCCCTCATCCTCTAAATTATCCCATCTTTCAGTACGATGCGGCATGCCAACCGTTATTTTACAGAGGAATTTACACCTAACTTAGGGTTAGGTGTAAGATTTAAGTTGTAACTTTTGCCTACGTTGAAACTACATCAGCTGGTGCAACCCATAAAATGTTAGTAGTGTGAAAACTTCGACCTAAGTTAGAAGTTACGTTCAGAATACGTTTGAACTTGGGCAGAGCTGGTGCAACCCAGTGCTGGTCTCTATTCTTTCTATGCAGTGGCAGAATCATAATCATCCTTGGGCTGGTCCTGACTGGGTTTATGGCCGTTCTCGTCACCCTGCTGTCAGTTACAGAATTGTTCAGTACATTACACTTTTGCACAAGTTGATGTAATTGGTATATTTTTGTTATTTGAACAACATTATGAATCTGTAATTCATTTGAAATACTCAAGCAGCCTATATTCAATTGTTAAATGGTCCTTCATTAATGAACTCTATTAAATGTGATGGTGAAAAGATGCTCGCTTGGTTTTGGGGGTGGGGACGTCAGTTGCTGGTGAATACTGCAAAATGAATGCCCTCCTCCCCTGAATGTACTTTTATTGCATTACCTTGTTGTAAGGTAGTGGTTCTGGTACTCTGTCTGCAGGCCCCTTCTGTGTTTCAGTGGTTGTTCAGACCACGATTGCAATCCCCGAATTGACGGATTGGCAGTTGCTCTTGATTATACTATTCAGAATTAGACATTTGGCTGGATTGTAAAGCACTATTACCATTCCATGTTTGAAATGACATTTCATGCCTCAAAGAATTAAAAAAAAAAACAAAACACCTATCTTTTGATGTATTGGTAACGGGGAGAGGAGAAGGAGGAATGTTACTGACCAAATTGAAGAAACAGTAGTTTTCAAATTGATTAAATTTAATACAAGGTTGTGAAAACTAATCCCATATTAGAGAAGAGTATGATTGAGCTAAATAGGTTTTTTTTTTTCCCCCCATGGTTAACCTTCTCATTATGTTCAAATTAACTAAACGTTTTTGGTTTAGGGACGTTAAGAGCCAGCAATGGAACTCAAAAGTGCTACCCTAGCTTCTCTCTCTGCTACTTTAATCCTTCTCACTGACCATGTAAAGAGCCCGATAAATAAAACCTGACCCTCTCCTTGCCCCCATCCTCCCGTTATTCAACCTCCATTCTGAAAGAGTTGGGACAAAGTGTAAATTGTGTATAACATCAAAATGCAATGACTTTCAAATCTCACTAGCCAGTATTTTATTCACAGTAGAACAGAGATAACATGGCAAATGTTGAAACTGAGAAATTTTTACAATTTTATCTGTAAAATGAGCTCATTTCAAATTTGATGGCTGCTACAGGTCTCAAAAAAGTTGGGACAGGGGCCTGTTTATCATGGTGTAGCATTCCCTCTTCTTAACACTGAGTGGAGAGTTTTGGGTCTCCTTTGACAGACATTTTGTTTAATTATGTGCCAGTTCAGCACACGGACTCTTCTTCTACGAAGCTAAGCTGTTGTAATAGCTGCAGTTATGGTGTTTTGCATTGTCCTGCTGAAATGCAGAAGTCCTTCCCTAGAGTAGATGATGTCTGGAGGGGAGCATATGTTACTCTAAAACCTTTACATTACCTTTCAGCATTCATGGTGCTTTTTAAAACATGCAAGTGTCCCACACCATATGCACTAATGCATCCCCATACCATCACAGATGCTGGCTTTTGAACTGAACGCTGATAACGGGAGGGGTGGTCTTTCTCCTCTCTAACCCGGAGGACACAATTCCCATGATTTCCTGCAAGAATGTCAAATTTGGACTCGTCTGCTACAGTCCATTTTAAATGAGCCTTGGCCCACAGAACACGGTGGCGCTTCTGGATCATGCACAGTAATGGATTCCTTTTTGCGTGATAATTTTAGGTTGCATCTGTGGATGGCACGGAGGACTATGTTTACAGACAGTGGTTTCTTGAAGTATTCCTGGGCCTATTTTGGTAATGTCAGAGAAAATCATCCCGGTTAGTGATGCAGTGGCGTCTGAGGGCCCGAAAGATCGCAAGCATCCAGTAAGGGTCTTCGGCCTTGTCCCTTAGGCACAGAGATTTTTCCAGTTTCTCTAAATCTTTTGATGATATTATGCACTGTTGATGATGGGACCTTCAAAGCCTTTGCAATTTGACGTTGAGGAACATTGTTTTAAAGTATTCCACAATTTTTTTTAAACGCAAGCCTTCACAGGTTGGAGAGCCTCCGGCCATCTTTACTTCTGAGAGACTCAGCCTCTCCAAGACATCCCTTTTAAAGCCAATCATGTTACATACCTGTTACCAGTTTACTCAAGTACTTGCTAAATGTTCTTTCAGACGATTCTCTTAATTGAATTTTCAGCCCTTTTTTTGCCTGTGTCCCAACTTTTTTGAGACCTGTTGCAGCCAGAAAATTTGAAATAAGCTCATTTCGTGGATAAAAATATAAAATGTCTGTTTCAATATTTGAAGTGTTATGTTATTTACAATTGAACATGGATATTGGCTCGTGATCTGAAAGTCATTGCATTTTGATTTTATTCTCAATTTACACTTTTCCCCAACTATTTCCGAATTGGGGTTGTACATCAAGTATTGATTTTTCATGGTCATTGTACGATAAATATAAACCTGGCTTCAGTATTAACCAACACAACAAAAACAAGTTTGAAATAAAGCCGAGGGTCAAAAAGACCCAAAAGACACCAGTACAGAGACTATGTACAGTGCATGACACAATTGTTAATAACTTCAAGTCAAGGCGGTCTAATTTTGAGCTCATTGATATTGGTGGATAATATGATTGGTTTAAACATGTATAATAACTTGCGATATAAGAAATAAGAACTATCAGCAGTCTTCTATTCCTCATTGCATGCATAGATTTGTCAAAATGAGACTTGAGGTTATGACTGCTCCAAAAAAGAAGCACACCTAATTAAGATTGTACTCATTGAAGTCCCACTATTGCAGTTGTAGTGTGGACAAAAACTAGCATTTACATTGTGAACCATCAGTGTGAGTAATGCATTTTATTTTTGTAATGACCCACCGATTCCCCCGAAATGTAATTGAAGGGGGCCAGTCTGGTAAAATACAGTGAAATGCAAGTTGATTAAGTAAACTCCTATAAACCATATATTTCTGGAAAGCTGAGACTATGGAGCATCTGAATTTTCTTGAGAAATTTCTCATTAAATATGCAAATTATGTGCACAATTATATTTCTCAAGGACATGAATATTCAAAATATATTGTAGTGCTTGTTCGTTGTACTTCTACAAAGACTTATGTACTTATAATATCAAGGCACCTTTATGTGATTTGATACTAACATTACATAACATGATTGGCGAGAACAGGCCGTTCAGCCCAACTAGGCTCGCCAGTTTCTTTATACTATTGTGAATATATAACTTCTGATACTGAATGGAACCTAGCTTAAAGTCAAGCCTGCTCTTAAACACCCAAGGTCTCTGCCTCAACAATATGGTCAGGCATGCTGTTCCACATCGAAATTACTCTTTGAGTAAAGAAATATTATCGAATATCAGTGCTAAATTTAACTCTGGGTTACAAATGGAAGCTGACCAGAGTTCTTCTAGCAACACTTGGTTGAAGGAATCCGACATAACTTCCTTTGTTAATCCCTTTAACATACAAAAGTATTTAAAGACCTCATTCAGATCACCCCTTAGTCTCTTTTTCCTAAGACTAAAGAGATTAAGGATCTTCAGCCTTCTCTCATAGCTTTCATCTTTTATACCTGGAATTAGCTTAGTGGCTCCTGTCTGAACTTTTCTAGAGCCTCTATGGCTGGATTTACTCTGCAAGTCTTGTTGCCCAGATCGGATATGGATTGGATTTTGAGGCCCATATCCAATTTGTTCAACTGTGTGTTTACATCTTGCTTTGAGCCTGAATGATATCTGTTTCATTTCAATTCCGTTTGTTTACACCACTCACTACCTGGCCATATTCTTGGGTGATCCATCTGCACGCAGTGGAGAAGGCTACCGAAAATAAAAGCAAATGTGCGTGCAGCGCTACAAAAGCATGCAAGCCTAATAGTCATAGAAATGATCAAAACATGAAGCAAGCTCACAACATTTCACTGGGTAACCTACATCTGATTCTCCCGCTAACGCCTTTTAACCCCTTCAGACCCTGTGTCCATTACAATGGACGTCACATGACAACTGTTTTTTTTTTTTTTTTGCAACATTTAACACCACCTAAGTCCTCAAGACCATTTGAGTGGACGTTTAGCAACCAATCAAATAGGTATAGGTATCCTTGTGGCCATTTTTAAAAAATACAACACACTGAAGAGAGGCATAGCAGGACTTCACTCCACACGACGAAGTAAGGACTATTTTCAACAGTTTTATTCACATTTATAGATATTTGGGCAAAGATATCATACTTTTAAAACAATATTGAAAGATGGAATGTTTGAATTAAAGCATAATATTAAATGTTTAACAGCAAGTTTTTCATATTTTCACAGCTGTTAAGACCCGATGTCCATTCAAATGGACAAAAAAAAAAGACAATTAAAGATTGTTGATAAAAACAAAATAATGATTGATTCTCATTTCTAGTTGCATGTAGTTGGGGGGGGGGTGGGAAAGGGATTGCTATATTTTTCACAACCTTGGAACATAATTCAGGTCTGAAAGGGTTGAGCGGCTTTCACACTGGACGTGAAACAAATTAATTCAGTGACTGATTTACTGATTAATGTGATGAGAAATATTGAAATATAATCCTCAACACATTAAAAGTAAATGCAAAGATGCGAATATACGCGTTTTGCGTGCATTCATCTTTGCATTGACTTTGAATGTAATGCGTCTGGTGTGAAAGCAGCTTTACACCTATCACCTGCATCATTGCAAATGCGCAGGCAGACTCCGCCTTAATCTGGGCCTTTTTTTTTTTTTTTTTTTGAATGCCCTCGGAATTGAAGATTCGGGGGCATATAGTTTTTCACCTGTCTGTCTGTCTGTTTCTCTGCTGCATAAAAAAACTTAAACCTGCTACACTTCCACCTGCCGCCGGGGGCATCAGTGTTCCACGAACACAGCTTGTTTTTTTTTTTACAAAATATCCGATCTGCATGTTGATATGCATTTACACAACGGGCTCATTGGCACACATCCGATACACATCAGATACATATCCGAACGAAAACCACATTTGAATGAGGCCTGGATCCGATCTGACGGACCCGATCAAGAGCGGAATCAATGTGTTATTTTCAGTCTACACAGCCATGTGACATATCAGATATTCGCCGCATTTTAGCAAAATGATTCGCGTCACATTTAACCCGCTGTGTAAATCCAGCCTTTGCCTTTCTCAAAGTATGGTCCCCATAACTGTACACAATACTCTAGATGTGGTCTGACGAATGTGTTGTTCAAAAGAAGCATCACCTCCTTGGATTTGAACTCAACACTTTTGGCAATGTATCCCAGCATCTGATTGGCTTTTTTAACTGCTAAGACACAATGGCTAGAGCCTGTGAGGGTTTGGTCAACAGTCACTCCCAGATCTTGCTCGTGATGAGCACATTCCAATTTAAAACCTCCCATGAAGTAATCCCGTCTAATGTTTTTATTACCTGCATGTACAACTTTGAATTTCGCTACATTAAATTTCATTTGTCACATTTCTACCCAATTCTGGATTCTATCCAAATCATCCTGAATCACTTTATTGGACTCTAAAATATTTGCCAAACCTCCCAGTTTAGTATCATCTGCAAATTTAACTAATCTGCTCAATATTCCTATCAAGGTCATTAAAGGTTCACTCAGAAAATTTTTTGGCTATTATTCGAAGAAATGGATCATATGTAGCAAATTAATATGCATCACACATTTTTAAATGCTTTCTATAACTTTTTATCGTTATTTGAAACCTAAGATATGGCTGGTTTGTACGGTCCTAAGCCCCACCCCTCAAAAGTGGTTGCACACGATCCTTGTATTCATATGACCTGTGACGTGTGAAAAGTGAGTTGCAAACGTTCCCAGCTGATCAACCGGTGGTTTGTTCTATACTGATAATTGCTTTCACCTTGATCAATCCTTGATTTTGTTGATTTTGAGAACATTCATCAACATGCCAAATAGGTGTGTAGTGGTAGGCTGTAACAAGACTCCAAACAATGGTATGAGTTTACATCACTTTCCAAAAAGGAGATGCCAAGTGGCATTCACCTTCCTGTGCCGTAGTTCGCAATTTTCCAATCGGCGCGCACTGGAGAAATTCACTCGTGAAATATAAGTGATTGTGCATTAAGTCACTCAGTTTCACGTGCATTACGGCGGATTTCCCCACTAGTGTCACGGATATCGATTATTACTCGGGAATTCTCGCGCTTGTCTTTACTGAGAGATTGAAAGCAATGGAATTGCAATAAAGACGTTTATGACAATTAGGATAGTCCTGGCAAGTTCTCAATTTTTCTTTATTATCCTCCGCCAGGAGGTATATGTTTTCGGTGCCGTTTGTTTGTTGGTTTGTTTGTTTGTGTACAACATAACTCAAAAACTTATGGCCGGATTTTTGACGAAATTTTCAGGGTAGGTGGGTATTAACTCAAGGAAGAGGTGATTAAATCTTGGCACATCTGGGCCAAAGTACTGCTGAGATATACCCCAAAGTTCAAGATTTCAAGTCTTTCCAATGGGCCGGAGTTCCAATCGCCGTGCTTTTGGCTTTGCTGCCCCCTGGCGGAGGTTCTGCGCTCTCTGAGTGCTTTTGTAGTTTTTTTAATGTGTTTTCCAATTATTGTAATTGGCAACTGAAGACACGGTTTCTCTCTATACGTGATCTAACAGCAATGAAATCATGGCCTAAATTCTGTAGAACTAAGAACTGGGCTGGACAAAACATCCGTTTTAAACAATTATTAGTCCTGACCTGTTCTCAGTCATTTTCATGATTAACAAAAGGCTCACTCGGATGACAATCATTCATCTGGACGCGTATTTGCTGAATTTAAATCAACGTAAAATAGTTTGAGCCGCATGCTTTTATTATCCCACCGGTATGGAATACCGTGGGATATAGTCATCGCCCTGTCCGTCTGTCCGTCCGTCCGTAATCATTCTCATTACCGGAGCAGAACTCAAAAACTCTGCCACTTAGACACTTCTAATTTGGTAGGAAACTTACCCTTATGTTGTAGTTGTGCCTTTTGGGGGTTTCCGTTCCATGCTGCTCATAATTTTGGAAATTTTCACCAAAAAAAGCCCTAAAATTGGACTTTGTCTCCTTTCCGGGACAGAACTCAAAAACTATGCCACTTAGACACTTCAAATTTGGTATGGAACTTACCCTTATGGTGTAGTTGTGCCTTTTGGGAGTTTCAGTTCCATTCTGCCCAAAATCATTTCTATACCAAAAACAGCCCAAAAATTGGACTTTGTCCCTTCTCTACAGCAGAATTCAAAAACTCTGCCACAAATCCCGAATTATGTGGAACCGGTGGGATATGTCATCTTCTGATGACTCTTGTATTGCCAATTTCACTGCCAAGCGCCACTTTTTTTCACTCAATACCGAGTGTAATTTTGAATGACATTGATTTAAAATAAGCAAACGCGTCCAGATGAATGATTGTCATCTTACCTAATTGGGGAGAACAAGCAACATCTGTTAAGTGTGGAGTGCTCTCGGAGTGAACATTTTGTTAATCATGAAAATGACTGAGAACAGGTCAGAACTATTAATTGTTTGAAACGGATGTTTTGTCCACCCCAATTCTCAGTTCTACGGAATTTAGCCCATGATTTCATCGCTGTTAGATCGCATATGGAGAGAAACCGTGTCTTCAGTTGCCAAATACAGTGATTGGAAAACGTGTCAATAAAGAAAAAAAAAAAAAAGAACTAGCCCAGGACTATCCTAATTGTCATAAAGGGACATGTCTATGCCATTACTAGCTCCGTCACTGGTTTCATTTGGTCTTGTTTCATTAAAACAATTTAAACGATCATAAAACACATGCATTGTTTCTTTTCCCTGAGTAAAGAGAAGCACAAGAATTCCGGAGTCATAATCGCTTTCCATATTGCTTGTGGTGAGGTCCACCTTTACACAAGTAAAACTGAAACTTCAATGCACAAGGATTTTAATTCCTCGTGAGAATCTCATTAATAAGCTTTCATTGAATAATTGCGGACTACGGTGAATAAGCCTAAAAAATGCGTAGGACCTACTTCGAATGCGTGAGACTTGGCATCTCTGAGATCCGTTCTCGTGCTTACTCACCACTTGATCAGCTGCTGCCCCACCGGGCCCAGCGCGAGTAGCCCATGGTCCAGCTCCACTGTATGGCTTCAGTGTTGATGTCAATGTAAGAGTGCTGTGAAGACGAGCTGACAAGTGAGCTTGTGTTTACGTTGCTTTGTTAGTTACTAGTATCGTTGATCATTGTTGTTGTTGAAGACATTCAAATTTTGCATTTGTGTTCGTTTCTGAAACACTGGCCATATCCTGATCGTAGTCACCGGGGACTACTAGAACTTCGGTACGGCACATATCCGAAAGCGAAACCAAACATAAACACAAGCAACTAGTCCATGCGAGTATGAAGTTGCCGTACAGTCACTTACTGTCTTCGAAGTCCAAAATTAGCATTCATTTTGTGTAGTATACAATGCAAGAACGCATAAAACGATTGTACACGCGTTTACGACCAATGCAAACTTTTCATTTTGCAATCCCAGATGAGATCAGAGCTTTGTTCGCGGAAAAGTTAAAAACCCACTAAATCGGGACAGTTTGTGTAAATCATTTCATTGGGTATGTAGAAAATGTATCGGTAAGAATATTCGTCCCAAATACGATAACTATAACTTGTCTTTCTTTCACAAATTGACTGTTGAAATAAGGAGTGAAACAAATCTTTCTGCACTAGCTCCGGTGCAACTTACTTCTCATACGTGGCAGCTGATTAGCCAATCGCTCACAAGTTTTAAGGAGAGGTCTCAAAGTGACTAGTTTCTTCATTTTTTTATTTTTTTGCCAATATGACATACAATTATGAAAGTTAAATGCTGGATTCGTGAATTACAGGTAATAATACATGTCTACACCGTTAATTTTTTTCTAACTTAGTAGAGCTTTAATGTAGATGAGGAACAGCAGGGGTCCCAACACCGATCCCTGGGGGACGCCACTCCCCACCATATCTAGCTCAGATGAGATACCACTGACCACCACTCTTTGTGTTCTGTCCTGCAACCAGTTTTGAATCCACTTCAGAATACCTGCAGTAACTCCAATGGAGCTCATTTTAAAAATTACTCTCCTTTGCAGTGCTGTGTCAGATGCTTTCTGAAAATCCAAATATAATGTCATAAGCCCTGCTCTGGTTATAATTATTGGTGGCCTCTTCAAAAAATTCCAAAAGGTTTGTCAGGCATGACCTTCCCTTACGGAAACCATGTTTGCTATCCCTCAAGATATTGTTGCGTTCAAGAAATAAGTCCAGCTCATCTTTTATGATAGATTCCAATATTTTACACGCAATGCAAGTTAAACTGACTGGCCTGTAATTTCCTGGCTCGGTACAGTCCCCTTTCTTATATATTGGTATTATATTGCCCTGCTTCCAATCATTTGGTATTTCCCCAGTTTCTAAAGACCGTCTGAAGATGGCGGATAGCAGCTGAAAGATGATCTCACCAACTTCCCTGAGTACTCTTGGATATAAGCCATCAGGACCCGCTGCCTTATCTGCCTTTAGTTTATGCAACTTTTCTAATACTTTGTTATCCCTAACCTCAATTTCTGCTAAATAATCTTGCGCATTTAACATGCCCTCTGGCCGAATAAAGACCCTCTGAGGTAAAATTCTCAACAAAGTAACTGTTTAAGGCATCCGCAATATCCTTGTTATCATATAGCAGCGACCCTTTTTTATTCTTTATGTACTTAAACTCCTCTTTGACTTCCCTTTTCTGCTAGAGTACTGAAAGAAGTGCTTAGGGTCAGTTTTTGTCCCCTCTGCAATTTGTCTTTCATACAGTCTTCTAGCATACCTCAGCTATTTTTTGACCACAGCCCGCATTTTACAGTCTTCAGCCTTCGTGTTCTCATTGTTATCCTTAATGTACATCTTACAAAGATTACTCTTTTCCCTCAAAATCCTAGGAATACTTATGGTCATCCACGGAGGATTCTGCTTTTTCAGCTTACTTTTGGACACCTTTGGAATGAATTTGCATTGTGAATCAAGTAAAACCCCCTTAAATCTTTCCCACATCTCATTTACAGACTCACAGTCCAGGATTGTCTCCCATTTTATTACACTTGGATATGAGCGAATCCAGTCAAAGTTCGCTTGCCTAAAATTGAAAATTTTTGCCGTTGAATACACCTTTTTAACTTTCCATGAAACATCAAAATTAACAGCAAGTGCATTTCTCATATTTTTCCTTGCGAGGGACACTAATATTAATCATTGCAATGTAGAACAAATAGAAGTTTGTCAACTCATTTTATTTATCAAAATGTAACCGTGACAGGCATGTATCAAAAGGTCAATACAGCAAACCTTTACAAAATGGCTTGACACTGATCCTTTCTCCCGATGGCTGTTACCACAGATTGTAAACAAGTTTTTTCAACAGTCTTACAGCAGTTACAAGAGAAAATACAAATAAGAAAAAATACAAAAAGCACCTGGCATCGTTTGAAAACAAAAAAACTGACCAGGACTGAACTCAGCTATAAAATATTAAAACTATAATAAACAAATGGAATGTGATGTTATAATGATAAAAATAAATCAATCTTCAAAAAAAAAAAAAAAGATAAATTCCACCAAAGGCAAAATAATTATACAGTGCATTTAGAGGACAAGACGCGATGCATTTGAAATTAAGAGCTGGTTTGGTCACTTAGCTTTGTGCATAGTTAAGGCATCCACCAGTCTTCCAAGATGCATGTTCATTCAGCTGCAACAGTCAGGATCTTTTGTGAAAGTTTTAACTGGGCTTGGAGACATGGCCAGCCAGCATACAGCAAAGTGTCCCACCTTCTTGCAACTCCATCCAGAAAAGTTGGCAAAAACCCTGAGAGAGTTCTGTTTAAATATATTTTATTTTTAATTCAGGATTGCGGCATTCTCAAAGAGTGGTTTCTTCAAGTGTTCAAAGGCAGCGATGTCTGCATGCTTTGCCATCACTGAAAGAGCAATGATTTATCAGTTCAACATCTTGCGGAAATGGCGTACCCCCTAGTCATCTCGTACCTATTTGTGTGCGCATGTCTGAATCGCATCATTTCACAGTGCAAGAGAAAAACGTAATGAAGCACATGAGGCTTTATGGCATTGGGTACACTGGACTGAGCTGCAGTTGAAGTTTGTTCTGGAGTTCATCAAAAAGAAAAAAGTTTCCATGTTAAGTGGCACTTCAAATATGTGCTTTAAAGGCAAATTACAGAACCAATTTGATTCCTTTTTTAATACATATAGCAAAAAGACACGTGTAAACAGTCTTCTTTGAGGCAGCAAAACAATTGATTGGGCTCTTCAGATTTTTTTCCTCTTTATGGGAAAGATTAGTTGCAAATGCAAGCTTTCTATGTAGCCTTAAAAAACTTGCTGCCAGAATACTTATGATTTAGCCAATTGCTTTCTAAGCAATTAAAACTAAACTGTTTACAATGGCAATTCTACCCAGAACCAGGTATCCACCTTTAGGTTACCTTAAGGTCTCCTTAAAAGGCTGGCAAGTGGAATTAGTAATGCCAAAAAAGTACAGGGGGGGGTGGGTGGGGGAACACACAAATTAAAAAATACAGCAGAAGCCAAATGAGGTATCTATGTATTGCTCTACATTAAAGAACAAAGGGATGTTTAAATAAAATAAAATAAATAAAAAAGTGGTTTGATCAAAGTGGGAGCTACTAGGACTAAAATGCAGTGATGATGTTGCGCTGGGTGTGGAAGTAGCCGTATAGTTCGCAGCAGATCCTCCCCCTGGCTCCACTTTCTCCCCGCGGTGAGGCAGGGCACGTGGGGACAGTCAGGATACTGCGCTTCCCTGAGTTAAAGCTTTGGAGTTTGTGTCCTCCGCACACGCAGCTGGGTCTGTCCCCTCCGCAGCGCTAGCCTGCTCCTGCAGCAGCCCACACCAGCCTGCCTTGTTCAGGCCCAGGTACCCCAGCATGGTCTGGGAGAGGCGCGTGTCGGAGAAGCGGGCCCACTCGATGAAAAGAGGTTCTACCACATACGTCATGAAACCTGCAAAGAGGGGGAGAAAGTGAGAATGAGCCATAGGATGGGCAAGATGAGCACAAACTCAGTGCAATTTTAC
The DNA here is from genome assembly GCA_029721435.1 of Gymnothorax reevesii. NCBI lineage: Eukaryota > Metazoa > Chordata > Actinopteri > Anguilliformes > Muraenidae > Gymnothorax > Gymnothorax reevesii. The sequence goes on from CM056575.1 coordinate 79,258,042, forward strand.
ATGAGCAGCAGAGCTTAAAAAGTGAGAGCAGTTACATCAGCTTAATTTAGCTTTATCATATGATGCCACCAATCACAGTTGTTTGCAGAAGGTTTCTCACAGAAATGTAGGGACCAAACAACCCTGACACATTTGAAAAGCTCATTGATTTCCCATTATTACATTTTACAGTATATTCCCATTATACTATTTTGTAACAATTCGAAGTAAAAATGACGTCAGCCTTACCAATCTGAATTTTGCCAACAGAATTAGTTTGGCTGTCGCAGAGCGGGCTGATTTCAAGTTTGTGTTTTTTTTCAATATCTCCTGTTAGAATTAAAACGCACAATAAAAATAAGGTCACAAGAGTGATTCAAACAGCTTTCATGCATTTTTTTTTTAAAAGTACAGACTAGTCCACCTGTGCCCTCAAGCCAAAATTCTTATTAAGAGTAGAGCTCATGGGCAACATGAGGCATGAACATGAGGCAGCCTCAGGTTCCTCTGAATCTCATAGCTTTTGACCCTTGTGGATGCCAATGCAAGTGGATACAGAGGGTAGGAGTATAACAGTCCAGTACCTTGATGGAAAAATTCTTCCGTCACCTTCTCACTCCACTGTTTGCTGAGCTCCCACGGTCTGCAGGGGTTACAAATATCTGCACACTTCAGTGCCATCTATGAGCAGGAGGGAAAAACACCAACATCAGGTAAAACAAAGAAGTCATGATATCTTGGGTAGAAAGGCTATTGGCAAGGCAAAGTGCCAATGATATGACATCTCACCTGGAGGACAAAGTGGCGGTGTCCAGCATCTGCCAGGCAGAGGTCCTCTTTGTCCAAGTGGTCCCTGAACCTGGACAGATATTCATTCTGTCTGCTGATGTCAGTGGCCAGAATTAGGGATCCCAGCTGTCTCTCCATTTCCAACCTGAAGAAAGAAAACGGGAGCAGAGGTGACACCACCTTCCTCAGCTTTATTAACTACCTATGAACTCAAAGCTGGGCACATCATCCTTCTTCATACACATCATGCTGCAGCTAGTTTTGTCTGCCTTCTGGTCTAAGTAGGACACTGACCCATCCTCAACAGGAAGGTGGGAGAAGAGTCCAGATTCTCGGAGCAGGCCAACCGCTGACCTCCAGTGGTGATTCTCCAGAACTGAGGTATTCTAGAAAAATGACAAACAACAAGCCATCATCTCTTGTCTCAGGTGAGAATGAAAAAAAAAAAAAATTAACAATAAAAAAAATCAACAATAGATAAAACTGACTTTCACTTTCATAATATATTTATTTTAACAGCTTTAAAATACTAGGAACATGACCAATAACTTCCAAGAACAGGTAATATAAAATTGACGTTTTCAAGGTGGCTGGTCTGAGCAGTTAAGTGTGTCCATGAGAAAACAATGCAAAATCTGCAAAACGTGACAAGGTGGGGGGTGAACAGATCGAGCTCAAATTTCTACCATAAACTGGTCTTGTGGTATGATGATGGGAGGGAGAACCTTTTGACAAATGATCGCATGGCTAAGAAGTAGCAGGAGGAAACCTGTTTTAATTCATTTCCTTTAAGATTATTAGCCCGATTTTCATTGAAAATGGACATACTTGAAGGCTGTTTTCACATTTACAGGAAATATGAACACATATCACTATTATGAAAATACAAGTTGATATCATATGTAATGTTTCCAAGATCAAGTGGTGTCCCAGTTTTGCTCCAGTTAAACGCACCATGCCCCACAAATCTGCATTATCCTCAAAATAAGAGAAACTGGACCCTACCTAAAGGTCAATATCTGAAATGCTGCAGAGAGTTTGCTAATATCCTCTTCGTAGTATAAAAGAGAGGAACCTCCATTTCAGTTAAAGAACAAAAAAATCTTTAGGTGACCCTTCAGATATGTCGGTAGAGCACTCCCCCCCCCGACCCCAATTTTAACAGTTCCGACTTAAGCAAACAAGCTGGCTTCATACGACTAATATTAACTATGATGAGGCTCTGAACACTCTTAAGAGTCTCTAAGAACCACCCATGTCCAGTGCCACTAGTGGGGAACTCCATTTCCCACTGTACCCTCAGGCCCTGGCCACTTCTTCACCTACACTCTTAATTTGCCTATCGTCTGCCTTACCATACCTAACAGCAACAATGGGTGCAGCAGTGAAAATGGCGTCCAACTGGCGAAATCTTCCAGTGCAACAAAAAAAGTCTATGAAATGCAGTTTTTCAGATAGTTCTACTTGTCTAGAATGTGGTTTGTTGAAAAAATATGGGAAGGATGACAGTGTTGTGCTGTTGAAGCAGTGCACGAAGGACGTTGCATCGCATTTGAGGAGTATCCCTGTTGTTGATATTGCAAAGATACAAGCAGAGAGGCAGCTAATTGCTCTGCGTGCAGGAGTGGTTGACTTAACAAGCAGTGTATTGGACAACCAAACCATCGGCCCTGTGCATTGTTATGAGCTGGGTCTGAACTGGAACCCCTCTTGTCGGTGCCTGCACCCTGTCCATGCTCCAGCATCTGCACGTTAGCCTCATCATGATCGCAGTATTCGGTTGGGTTTGTCTCAGTGTCTAAATGTCTTATTTCATATACATACCTTTGTACAACCCCAATTCTGAAATAGTTGGGAAAAAGTGTAAATTGTGAGTAAAATCAAAATGCAGCTTCTTTCAAATCACACCAGCCAGTATTTTATTCACAAGAGAACTGAGATAACATAGCAAATGTTGAAACTGAGAAATTTTACAATTTTATCCACAAAATGAGCTCATTTCAAATTTGATGGCTGCTACATGTCGCAAAAAAGTTGGGACAGGAGCCTGTTTACCAGGGTGTAGCATCCCCTCTTCCTTTCAACACGGAGTGGAGGCGTCTGGGCATTGAGGAGACAAGTTTCTTGAGTTTAGCCATTGGAATTTGATCCCACTTTTGTTTAATACAGGCTTCCAGCTGCTGGAGAGTTTTGAGTCTCCTTTGACAGACTTTTTGTTTAAAGGGGACCTAACATGCTGATCCTTCTTTTAATACATATTAGTAATGTTATAATGTTGGTTGTCCATGCTCAACCTCTGAAAGGTTTCTAAACATAAGATACAGGGTTTTTTTCCGTAATCCGAGAACGTGATTTTGCGAGCGTGATTTCCTCTCAGAACAGCTCCTCCTGAGATCTTCACGAGATCTGGGTAAAACCTGAGGTCAGGTTGTGCCATCCAATTAGTACAGACCAAGCCAGAGCCAACCACTGCGCTGGGCCTGCCCACACCGGAAACTATTCTAGCAGGCACAAACAACAGCAGTTCATACTATGCCTTAGTAGCGTCTACACTTTTGGAAATACCAAAGAAGAACCGCAGATCATTTGAGGTGCAATTTTGTCAGTATCTCTCCCAAAGCTACTTGTCCGTTTACTTTTGGACGCAAAAAAAAAAAAAAAATTCTCTTCCAAAAGACGATGCCACCAGAAATCAGTGGGTAGAATTTTTTTGTTTGCTGGCAGCAAACAGCCACGGCCAAAGGAAACGTTAGCTGTTTGTGCTCAGGATTTCACCAAAGACAGCTTTGTCAATAAAGGATAATTCAAAACAGGATAAGCAATTCAGCTGTTTCTCAAACCTGAAGCAGTTGCATCGATCAAGCGCTTGAAGCCACAAGCTGTAAGTAACCATATAACAGCAAATAATGTCAGTGAAGCTAACGTGTTACGAGTGGCTGGCAGGACCGCTGGCGATAGTAAGCACGAACAACTGGCCTCAAACGTAGGCTTTGTAAAATATCTGAAGATAAAGCCTGTGTCTGTCGCTACTGTTTTTGACTCACAGACACAGAAGCTGTAAGTTGCTTTTACTGCATAAGCCAACCTGACATGATAGCCAGTTGATTGTGGCTATAGCACAGCGGCAAACAAAGCAAAGTTACTGTTGCTAATGTTTGTGTCCTAATTATGCAATAGTAATATCAGGGGAAATTCTACAGATGGTATGTGAACATAACCCTCATTTGAAGATGACTTTTAATACTTGTTTGTAATTTGGATGCTTGGTACAACTGTTCACAGTTTTAGAACTTGCTGTCTGAAAAAACCTGTATTGCGAGGGTTTTTCTCTGTGGTTATGACCGCTCGGTGACCAGCTACTGCATGTTAGTTTGCGTGTCGTGCCAATTAAAAATGCTCCTGGTCAATGTATATGCAGTAATGCTGATCAGTATGCTTTTGTTACTTCGGTAAGCATCAATGTGGCAGTTTCATCATAACGCTGCCTGATTGTAGCCACTACAGTTAGTGATCGCTTCACGTATCCATGACTGGGATCAGCCAGATGCTTCACAAATATCTCAGCAAGCTCTCTGGTGCTACCATGAAAGCAATGCAAAACACAGAAGCTCTGCCGGTTTACAAATGATTTCTCTGCACTACCTTGACATAATTTCATCCCCCTTTAGAAATTGTTGTGGCTAATAAAAAGCCGAAAAAGGCGGAGATTAAATAGGTAATTCTTTCCTGTAGAAGTGATCAATTCGCTAGCTCCACATAAGCAGCTTGTCCGCGCTAACAGAACTTACGGTCTGCAAAACCTGTATTATGTTCATAACATCACCAAGCTCTCGCTAGCCGTCACGTACTATCCATAAAGCTGCTTTCACATCAGACACGAAACAAATTTTTCGCAGGACAGATTAGCCTACATTCAAAGTCAATACAAAGATGCGAATACACGTTATGGGTACGTCAAGCAGCTTTCACACCGGACACAAAACAAATTTTTCTCGCAACAGATTACATTCAAAGTCATGACCGCTTATCAGCTACTGCATGTTAGTTTGCGTGCTCTGCTAATTAAAAATGCTCCTGGTTAACTCATATGCAGGAATTATGATCGGTATGCTTGTGTGACTTCTGTAAGCATCAATGCGGCAGTTTCATCATAACAATGCCTGATTGTAGCCACAACAGTTGAAGCTAACCAGAGGTGCGCTGTATGTGTCTGCCGAGTTGGACTACAGTTAGACCAGATGTAGATTTTGCAGAGCTTGGGGTGCGTTTTTGGATGCTAATGAAACGATCGCTTCACTTATCCCTGGCCGGGGTAAGCCTGATACATCTCCAATGACTGGGCAAGCTCTCTACTACTCTCAAGCTCTCATACTACCGGTGAAAGCAATAGGGAAGCGCAGAGGCTTATGTGTTCGGTATAACAAACGCTGCAATTCCATCGATTGAATATTAAATTCTTTCCTGTAAAAGTGATTGATTCGCTAGCTCCACATAAGCAACGGTTCATGCAGACAGAACTTACGGTCTGTAAAACCTGTATTATGTTCATGACATAACTGGAGCTCTGTCTAGCTCTCGCACGCTATCCATAATGCGCCCATTTTCTGCGAGGAAAAGCTGGTCATTCCGAAGCAATAAGTAAACCATTACCATGGGCAATTACCGAAAAGGCCGTTTAGCTTGGAGCTTTCGCCCCTCTGTCATATACCAGCACGGAAGCTGTTTGTTTCTCCAAACTAACAACACACCACAGCTATGCACACGAACCAGCAGGTCCTAATACACACCGAAGCAGTCCATAAGCTGTTGATCCACTATGTGCTGCCCCTCAGTCCATGTTTCCCTCTAAACTCAGACCCACCAGATTTCTACGGTCTCCGGTCTACACTTGGGCATGTCGACCCGTTCTACAAATGTGTCTATATGGGGTGGATTCCAGCTTACCCTGCATCCTAGCGAGGAGTGGTAAAACTGCTGTATTCAGCAACTGTTGCCGTAGCAAACTGTAGCCGATAGCAAATTTGTGCTTGAGCTGCCAGACTTTCTACTGTGTCCTCTGCTTTTGCCGTTGCGTTTATTTGATCAAGTTAATTTCATTGGATCTATACATATGTACTGCGTTTTATAGCAGAATTTTCCCGCTGATTACTTAGCTCAGATGGCAGACGCGTCTCACGTTTCACTGTGACACTGCATCGTCCCGCCTTGATCCACCCTCCACAGAGCTGGCCAGTCAGAAGAAAGTGGGCACACAGGGAGTGGGGGCAATTGTGTTCCAGGGTCCTGGGCCTTTGGCCAGTACAGTTTAATGGTTTTAACAGTTTCATGTGCCAGGTTCCATTGTTCATAGTCATTATTCATATCACAGTTTTGACAGTTTCTTGTATCAGGTTATTACATTTCATAGTTCACATTTATTGTTCATGTTTTTACTTTTCCATGTTTTCTTTCGCCAGGTCTGCCCAGCTACTCCATTGCTTGTCTGCGTTCCGCCCCCTGCCTTTGTCTTCACACATTCAGAGCTCTGGTTGGCTTTGGTATTTCCCTCTTCCTCCGGTGCTATGCTGGATTCAGGGCTGTCTAAGCTTAATTGGCGATTAACTGTGTTTAAGTTACTAACATTTACTAACATTCACAGGGAGGTGTAATTCTTAGATAGGCACATTACTAATACTACTAATTTAGGGAGGGAGTTTATTGTCATGATTCCTGCTTTGCCATTTCAAGTCTTGCTGTGCTTTTCTGTTCTAACATTCATGCTTCCTTCCAATCTGCATGCTTCATTGGTACTTAAGCTGAACACGCTCATTTTCTTAATGAGCAAGTCATGTCAACCTATCGTTGTCCTTGTCTCATGATCTTGCCTAGCCTCCTGTTTCTTCTCCAGGTGTTGCCCCTCATGTATCCTGATTTTCTCCCTTTATCTGGAGTCGATGGAAGTTGACTGGCAGACAGAGTCTTGAGTTTTTCATGTCCTTGTGTGCCATAGTGTGTAGAGCAGTATTCACATATTTTTCTTAGCCAAGCCAAGTTCTTTTTTTTTAATTCTTGATCTAATTATTCTCTTCTGTTTATGGTTTTCTGCCTGCAGTTTCCAGTGGTTTTGTTTTTGCCGTTTTTGGATTTTTATTTAACAGCTCTGTGAAGCTCTCCTTAGTTGAATTTTTGCAACGCTTTGGGCCAAGTTTTTTATTGGCCCTCGTGCCTGTTTTTCTTTATTTTAATAAACTCCCGGTTTCCCCTGATCTCACAATTGGTGTCTCGCTGATCTTGTATCAGCAATAGCGGAAGAGCCACGCTAATGAGGCGTTTCAGGCAGAGACTACTATGGACTACAAATGGAGTTTTTTTTTTTCAGGATGGCAGTACGAGCGAAATAAGTACCCTTTTTTTACTTTGCGCAATCAGGAGTACTCTAGAGGAGTCAAAGACCAAAATATAAACTTGGAAAAACAGCATATTAGGTCCCCTTTAATTATGCGCCAAATGTTCTCAATCGGTGAAAGATCAGGACTGCAGGCAGGCCAGTTCAACACACGGACTCTTCTACTACGAAGCCATGCTGTTGTAATAGTTGGAGGATGTGGTTTGCATTGTCCTGCTGAAATACACAAGGCCTTCCCTTGAATAGATGGCACCTGGAGGGGAGCACATGTTGCTCTAAAACCTATATATACCTTTCAGCATTCATGGTGCTTTTTAAAACATGCTGTTGTCCCACACCATATGCACTAATGCATTCCCATACCATCAGAGATGCTGGCTTTTGAACTGAAGGCAGATAACAGGAGGGGTGGTCTTTCTCCTCTTTAGCCCAGAGGACACGACGCCCATGATTTCCAACAAGAATGTCAAATTTGGACTCATCTGACCACAGGGCACTTTGCCACTTTGCTACAGTCCATTTTAAATGAGCCTTGGCCCACAGAACATGGAAGCGCTTCTGGATCATGCTCAACAATGGCTTCCTTATTGCATGATGGAGTTTTAGGTGGCATCTGTGGATGGCACGGCAGACTGTGTTTACTGACAGTGGTTTCTTGAAGTATTCCTGGGCCCATTTAGTAATGTCAATGACAGAATCATGCTGGTGAGTGATGCAGTGGCGTCTGAGGGCCCGAAGATCACGGGCATCCAGTAAAGGTCTTCGGCCTTGTCCCTTATGCACAGAGATTTTTCTAGTTTTCTAGTTGAATCCTTTGATGATGTTACGCACCGATGATGATGTATGTAAGTAAAGTTTATTTATATTGCACCTTTGAAAGACAGAGTCACAAAGTGCTTCAGTCATTTACACAGAGATAAGAATATGATGAGACCTTCAAAGCCTTTGCAATTTGACGCCAAGGAACATTGTTTTTTAAGTATTCCACAATTTTTTTACGCACGTCTTCACAGGTTGGAAGTGCTTTGAATGTTCTTTTGTTTATTTTTCTGCTACTAATAATAGCAAGTAATTCTATGATATTGAATTCTTTTGTGTTTTATTTTTGCCTGAATGACCAAAGTCACCTAAAATGAATTTTGGTCGGTTCTGAAGTCCTCTGAGTGATGGGCTAGACCTCAGTTCAGTCTTCCACTCCTCTGGATTTTAAAGATCTAATCTTGTATCATCCCTGAAGATCAAGCTACATGTATACAACAGCCAAACTGCTATGTCCGTGTCCTTTTTGAGCAGGAGTAGTTGAGGGACAATTCGTGTTGACAATTGGGCCCACTAGAAATGCCATAACTAAACCGTTTAGAGAGGATTGCCCTAAGAACTAGCCATCTGGGGTGCTCTGGGTTTGAGAGGTGGTAATTTTCCATAAATACAAAACCCAAAACCAGTGAAGTTGGCACGTTGTGTAAATCATAAATAAAAACAGAACACAATGATTTGCAAATCCTTTTCAACCTATATTCAATTGAATACACTGCAAAGACAAGTTACTTAATGTTCGAACAGGTAAACTTTGTAATTTTTTCCAAATATTAGCTCATTTGGAATTTGATGCCTGCAACATGTTTCAAAAAAGCTGGCACAAGTGGCAAAAAAGACTGAGAGAGCTGAGGAATGCTCATCAAACACTTATTTGGAACATCCCACAGGTGAACGGGCTAATTGGGAACAGGTAGGTGCCATGATTGGATATAAAAGCAGCTTCCCTGAAATGCTCAGTCATTCACAAACAAGGATGGGGCGAAGGTCACCACTTAGTGAACAAATGCGTGAGCTGATTGTCGAACAGTTTAAAAACAACATTCCTCAACGAGCTATTGCAAGAAATTTAGGGATTTCTTCATCTACGGTCCGTAATATCGTCAAAAGGTTCAGAGAATCTGGAGAAATCACTGCATGTAAGTGACAAGGCCGAAAACCAACACTGAATGCCCGTGACCTTCGATCCCTCAGCCGGTACTGCATCAAAAACCGACATCAGTGTGTGAAGGACATCACCACATGGGCTCAGGAACACTTCAGAAAACCGCTGTCAGTAACTACAGTTTGTCGCTACATCTGCGAGCGCAAGTTAAAACTCTACAATGCAAAGTGAAAGTCATTTATCAACAGCATCCAGAAACGCCGCCGGCTTCGCTGGGCCCAAGCTCATCTAAGATGGACTGATGCAAAGTGGAAAAGTGTTCTGTGGTCTGACGAGTCAACATTTCAAATTGGTTTTGGAAATTGTGGACGTTGTGTCCTCCGGACCAAAGAGGAAACGAACCATCCGGACTGTTCTAGGCACAAAGTTCAAAAGCCAGCATCTATGATGGTATGGGGGTGTATTAGTGCCCAAGGCATGGGCAACTTACACATATGTGAAGGCACCATTAATGCTGAAAGGTACATACAGGTTTTGGAGCAACATATGTTGCCATCCAAGCAACGTCTTCTCCATGGACGCCCCTGCTTATTTGAGCAAGACAATGCCAAGCCACATTCTGCACGTGTCCGTAGTAAAAGAGTGCGGGTACTAGACTGGCCTGCCTGTAGTCCAGACCTGTCTCCCATTGAAAATGTGTGGCGCGTTATGAAGCGTAAAATACGACAATGGAGACCCCGTACTGTTGAACAACTTAAGCTGTACATCAAGCAAGAATGGGAAAGAGTTCCCCCTGAAAAGCTTCAAAAATTGGTCTCCTCAGTTCCCAAACGTTGACTGAGTGTCGTTAAAAGGAAAGGCGATGTAACACAGTGGTAAAAAGGCCCCTGTGCCAACTTTTTTGCAATGTGTTGCTGCCTTTAAATTCTAAGTTAATGATTATTTGCATAAAAAAATGTTTCTCAGTTTCTCAGTTTGAACATTAAACATCTTGTCTTTGCAGTGTATTCAATTGAATATAAGTTGAAAAGGATTTGCAATTCATTGTATTCTGTTTTTATCTACTATTTACATAACGTGCCAACTTCACTGGTTTTGGTTTTGTAAGAAGACCACATAATAGGTATGCAACTCTCAAAATGGCAATCTTCTTGGGTTTTGAGTATTTTGTATAGAGCTGATCAAAATCCCCACTTAAAAACACTGAAAAAATAAAAGGCTTAAAAACCTCCCGATTCCAGCTTTTGGCTCCAATTCCACAAAGGTTCAAGCAATTGGACTAATACTTGGCATGTCATCATTCCTTCATAGAAGGTACCTCAATACCAAATTTCAACCAAATCGACCAACCCCCACCTTGTCACCGTTTGCATGGTCTTCTTGTGGACACACACTTAATGACTTGCCATGCTGGTCAACTTAAAACAGAACAGCTGAGATACGTTATGTTGATCCCAAAGGTTGATAATCGGCCACGTGCGAGTCATTTTGGCACAGCAGTGCATGGGACTATCAGTAACGTTAAACATGCAGCATCACAAAAGATGATTCACATGATCTGCTCACAGTGTGTGGAAGGCGGTGTGTTGCAGACTGAGTGAAACCATATTCATACCTGGTACAATGCAGCTAGGTGATGGTTGGTTTTGATGAGGAAAGGCTGACTGACACCAGGGTGGTCCAGATCATGGGTTGCTGCTGCCAAAAGGCCCAGGAGTATATCGAAGGAGGTGAGGGAGTTTGAGAGCTTCAAAAAGCATGGGACAGTCAGAACTCACACAAATGTACACAACAGAAACTGTTGATTTATGTGCAGCCTCATTCACAAAATATCCATGAATTCACTGGGCCGACACAGCTCTGGATATGGCAATGGTGAAGCTTTCAACAACTTGTGCAGCTTAGATGGCCTTGCTGGTAAACACATGCATTTGAAAATCAGCAGGTTAGCATTATTGTGGTTCCTCACCTTAGGCTCCCTTAAGTAACAGTGCATGGCCTGAGTCACGTCAGCTGCATGGACAGCATTGTGGTAAGGATTCTGCCTATGATAGTCTTCTTGAATCATCACTATCCACAAAGAAACATGTGCATGTTTTAGCCCATGAATGCAACAACAAAATGGGGTTTTGGCTACAAATGCATCCTTTCATTGTTTACCCTTTCCATCCCAGGTTTCTGGAAAAACTTGATCTCAGATTTTTGAAGTTGCAAACAAGTGAGCATTACACTTTTGGGTTAAGTTTAAAGTAGTCATAAATAACAATGTCCAGTCCATTAAAAGGCTTAATTGTTTGGATACAATGAGGTGGGGCTTTGGAGGGAAAGGGTTAATGAAGAACAGAAATCTAGAGGACCAGCACAAACTCATAATATAATAAAATGAGCACAAATGGTATGATTCATTTTGGAGGGGGGAAAGTTACCTAAAAATCTACGAAGCTTTACCATATCTAGTTGGAAGAGCTCAATTAATCCATAGAGATTGAACAAATGAAATGTCAAGTTGACAAGACTGTTTCCTGAAGAGGGTGAGAGGAAAGAAAAATTAATAAACAATACACTCTGGAAGAGAACAATAGTGTAATCAGCTGAGCTTTAAGGCTTTGTTTATAGTGTTGCCCACCTATAATACTTCACAAGTTGAAATGGTGCACAAAGTTGTTGGGATATTTCACTGCAAAAAAAAAATGAAGCAGGACAAAGATCCTAATATTCATGCTAAGAAATAAAGTGCTGTAACTGCATCATAAAAATGCACCTTGATTCTTACAGGTTGCATTTAGCCTCTTCCACCCGGGATTTTCAGTGTCATGCCAACAGAGGTATAAAGCTCCTCCATAACCTTTTTCTAAAACACATGTTAATGCCAATTAGGAGGGAGAAGGAACAAAGCTATAATATGGTAATATTTAATTTATTAAATTTCCAATTGTTTCTACACAAGTCTTATTTGGGAATTGAATTATCCCTCAATGCCCTGAAGACGACTTGTGTAGAAACATTCTAATTTTATAAATTAATTATTGCTTCGTGGCTGAGAGTGAGCGACTGCCCTTCCCCAAATCTAATTAGCTACCAAACACTAATTTGCTCATTTGCAAAGACTAATCAGTAGAACGACCAACCAATTTATTTTTAGCTGGCATTACTGTTAATTGCATCACAATGAAAGTATTTTCCTATCCACATTAATGATAACTTAAAAAATCAAAATGTATTTCGAAAATTCAGAATATGTACGGCTCTTAAAATTTAACTCGGCTTATAAGTGACACTGTTTTGCTTCAATATCCGCGATTCAATACACTTCAGATGTTTCACATTTTAAATTTATTATTTTTAACACTGAAAACATTTTGAACTTGGAAAATATTCTACTAGGTAGAATTTGATACACCACGATGTTTATCATAATATTTCACTCTGGGGCAGGATTTGGTGTACACTTAGAATATACGTCATGGCACCCATTGTTCACTCACTCATGGTTTCAGAGGTAATCCCATTGTTCATTTTGTGAAATTTCAGTGTTTTTATGCAAAAAGTATGAAACATTGATCACTCATTTTCAATAGCGTTCGAGATATTGATAAAATACACCTTATGTGCGAAGTAGAAATCATTTAAAGCTTTTTTCAAGTTATCACATCTCGAGGAAATGTTAGGATCCTGCTTTCATGCCCTTGTTTAAGTTTTGTGCCTGGCTTTGCCATGTTATTGATTTTCGTGTTTAGTGACCACTGCCTGACTTTTGACCATTCTTTAGATCATGTATCGTGTTTCAGTAATTTTAGTATCCTGGTTTATTATTTTTCATGTCTTGTATTATTCATAGTCTCTGCCTTGTTTATTTTGCCATGCCTTGCTTTGCACTTCGTTTACCCAGTCTTGTCTAATGTAGGTCTTTGCTCACGGTCCCTAGTCTTGCGTGCCACTCATTCGGGTGATTTATTGGTTTCTGGGTTTCAACCTTCTTTCATTATCTCGTGTTCTTCCTTCCTCTCTCTTTTGCTATCTACTAACCCATACTAACAGTTTGTTGTTTTCGCTTATTTACTAACCTATAATAACATTGTATATTTTTACTAACTTACTAACTTGCACTCGGGATTGTATAGCTGCACATACTAATTGACTAACGATCTCTCAGCAGTCGCCCAATTCTTATCTCCGCCCTCCTTGCCTATCCCTAATTATCTCTACTGCAGTTTTCCACTTATATCTCAGGCTTTCCCTTTTCTTTAGACTATACACTTCAGTACTCCTTAATCGGAGCTGTTGTTTGTTCATAGGATTGTCTTGTGATCCCTGTCTGCGTTTTGGCATTTGCCAAATTCATGTAATTAGATTATTCCTCATGTATCAATCCTGATTATTGTTTCATTGATCGCACCCGTTCTCCCTTGTCATGTGTTCACCCCGGATGTGTATTTAAGGTGTCTTCACTTTCCCTTCCATGTCAGATCGTAACTTCCTTGTTTCTTGTGCCACGTTTCTCGCCTCGACTCATTGTGATTTATCTTTCTGACTGGATTGCCCGACTTCAGATTCTTGGTTTGCCCTTTTTGGATATTGTTGCATCTGTGTGTTTTTGACCTTTTTCTGCCCGACTTTGATTTTGTGGATTGCTGCCCTGGTTTAGATTCGGACTGTCTTCTGGCTTATGAGTTTGCTTCTTCCTCAAACCTACGCCTGTGTACCGAATCTGTTTTGCCTGACTACGATTTTTGTGACTAGTGCCCTGGTAACGAACTCTGCTCTGCCCCATTGGAATTCGAGCTTTGGATTACGAACTCTGTACTGTTGCCTTTCTCTCTGCGGGGGTTACCCCCTTATTCAATAAACCACCAATTTTTTGCAATCCCGTGTCCTCGCATTTGGTTCCAGATCGCTCCCTCACAGGAAAACATTAAATGTGTTTCCATTGCAACACATTATACTTCAAAAACTTGAGAAATATGTCAAACAAATTCCCCAGATCCATACTATGACTGGTCTAAACAGCATTCTGAAATTTAAAGCACTTTTGAAATGAGAGCCAAAACTTAATGTGGCGGCAAAGGCAGTCAAATTGAGATGAAAACCATATACCCCACGACGAGAGTCATCGTGGTGTATAAGTAGTAAAAATGAATTCCACTGCTTAAGAAAATATCATATGGAACTCAGAGCAAATTTTAGATTCATTCATTATTTACATTACTGCCATCCTTCCAATATCTGAACTGCATTTTCATTGTCGGAGTAGTCTATGGGTGATCTGTCATAAATACTCAATCGTTGTCGGCTTATGTATCGATCTTTATCATTCAGTGTATAAATTCAGCTGGATTGTAGATCAGGTGGTCTTACACAGGAACAGGTTGAGAGCACATTGCATTAAAAGGTGAGAGGTTTCTATGCCAATGAGCCAAAACATTAAAACCACAAACAGATACAGCAAATAATGTTGATTCCCTCATAACAACAGCACATGTTTAGGTCCGCAGACAGATCTTTGAGTGTAAATGGGAAGTGAATGAGTGACTCGGTCAAAATCGTTATGGCCTGATGAGTGGATTAAAGCATTTCTGAAGAGGCAAGATTTCTGGGGTGCTCCTTGTCAGCAGATGTGAGTACCTACTGACAGTGGTCCAAGGAGAGACAAACCATTAACTGGCTACAGGGTTTTCAGTGCCCAAGACTCACTGATCCGCAAGGTTTATGAAGGCTATCCCAACTGGTCCACCCCAACAAAAGGGTGACTGTGGCACGAGTGGCTGAGAATTTAAATAAAATTTACACAAGGAATGTGTCAAAACACACAGTGCATCACACCTCAGTGTGTATTGCACTTTTTAGGCTGCCACCTAAAGATTTCACTCTAGCCTCAGGCATCATCTAAAAGCTCCCCAAATGGGCACCTGAGCTTCTGAAATGGATCTTGGCGCAGTTGAAGAAGGTCGCCTGGTCCAATGAGTCCCATTTTCTTTTACATCATGTGCTTTGGCTGTATACGTGTGCACCATTTACCTGGGAAGAGATGCCATCAGGATGCACTGTCGGAAGAAGACAAGCCAGTGGATGGAGTCTGATACTCTGGGAGCTGTTCCACTGGGAAACTCTTGAGTTTGGAAATTCAAGTGACATCAGTTTGATGGATCCATTTTGGCAGTACAAAGGGGACCTTAACTATATTAGGCAGGAGGTTTTACTCTTGTGGCTTACTGGTCTATACCACAGACAGCATGCCATATAAAATCTGTTAGAAAATCTGGGGGACTTTGGTTGAGGAGGTTAAATGCTTTCTCCCAAGGTGCTGTACACAATAATTTAAAAAATAAATAAATAAATTTAAATAAAAACGCAATATACAAAATAAATTTTCTTAAAAAGTATTTCTCATCTCACTCTGAACAACTTGAAAATCTCATTAAGCCATTAGTTATTCATGTCGCAAGTCAAAACAACCAGCAGAGGGCAATGTTGATTATGCGCATTTATGAGCAACATCAACAAATCGAGTCATACTTGACTAATTTCACCAAGACACAAAAGTGCTGAAATGGTGGAAAAGTCATTGATATAATAGGAGATGCAGCATCCCAAAAAATAAATTGGAAAGGGGATTAGAAACATTTTGAAGTTTATATGATAGACATCCTAACCTTACAAAAATCAGTTCCAGCAGAGCAACAGAATTATGCTAGTAAGGGGGAGGGGGTGACAAAAAACACAATTTATGCAAATCAGAGAGCCATACTCCTGCTAATGACTGTTTTTCCAATTGACAGCTGGTGACAGGATAAAGCATATTTCAAACCTCTGCTTCTGCCTATGATTCAGATCATGATTTTCAGGGTACTTGGGACTAGACTAGTGTGTTGGGATTTTGAGAGTTGAGATGTTTAATATTATGGGTTTAAAAATTACATACTGAAAGAACGATACCATGTGTGATGAATGCATGATGACGCCACACCACAGGCAAAGACAGAGCAGCCTAGCCTCCGTTGCAGACGTCTTATGGTGTTCGGTTAACTTCCCTCCCCAAACAACGTCTGCGCACTCGAGCAAGGTTTTTTGTTCCGTGACGTAATGTGAGTGTGCTTGATGAGCCAATCAGAATGCTTATGAGCGATTCGCCAAATCCTGTAGGCAAATTTACGAAGACATCTTTCCTCTGGATAACTAAGTTGTTCATTGCTTGTTCTTGTAAGCTATTCATACTTTCAATATTGAAGGTTTTGCAGATTTTATCAAAAGCTTGAGAGAAAACATGTTCGCCACCGTCCGCCATTTTGGATTTATTTGTTTATGCATATATAATTAGCTCCTGGATTTTAAGAGCTAGTTTCTGATTGGTGGAACACAAAACCTCGCTCGAGTGCGCAGACGTTGTTGGGGGAGGGAAGTTAACCGAACACCATAAGACGTCTGCAATGGAGGCTAAGAGCAGCCCAGACCTCACAGGCTGCAGATAAGTGCATTAAAGAATGTTTGAACTTGCTGCATCAAAATTAACTTGGAAATTTTCACCTTACAGAAAAGAAAATCATCAAAGAAATCCATGTTTTGACTACTATTTTGTAGTACTGAAACTAAATAAGACACAAAAACACATTTTAAAATTGCATATTCTTTTAAGAATCTTTTTTTTACTTACCATTTGTCAATCTATCAAAAAGAAATATGTCAAAATTCCAGTTCCCAGCCTTCTGTAACATGCACTGTTCGGAAAGAAAGACCAGAAGTGAGCCAAGAATGCAGAAATTGATAAGAAGCAGCTTCACAGCAAGAAATGCAGGCCAAACAGTTGGACAACATGTTCCAGCACGAAACTCTCCGCCTCCCTCTCCTTCAGTCTGATCTACTCTGAGCCTGTGGAAGTGGATACGGGGCAGACCTTGGCTTGGCCGGTGTAGTCATGGTCCAGGATGTGGAGGGGTTTCTGGGGGGTCACACCGTGACACACTCGGGAGGAGCGTAGGTACCTCTGGAAGCTGAGCAGCCTGCGGACCTTCCGGGCAGAGACAGGCCCTGCAGACTCAGACTGCGCTGTGGAAAGCACAGGCCCAGGAGCTTGTTAAAACCAGCACACTCCCTTTTCAGCCTAGTGCTGTGGAGGAATCCAATCACACTGAGTGAATCTAACGATTCCTGTTGCCTCTAAGCACTAGGTTGATTTCGGTTGAAGAAAACACACATGAATTATAGCTCATTGTAAGCTTGGGCAGGGTTGCAGTTTTTGATTTCTTCATATTAAAGATAAATTATGTTTTAATCACTGAAAGTCATTCTACACCTGCTTTACACAAAATGCAAGAAATTAATTGCCTCTTCTGCAATCTTTGAATATCATTACTCAATGGTTTGGCAATTTTAAGTCATAAAGCAAAATGATACTGTCATTTAATTTCTTTTTTTCAGAGCCAAAACAATTAAGTTAAGAGCATAGTGAGTTGAAAACTCCCCTTCAAAAACAGATACAAACCAAAAGATGCCATGTCAACCTACGAAAAATTTCCAATCCAGGGCTGCAGGGTGGCATAATGGTGAGTCACTTGATTGTTAAACACAGACTTGCTGATTCAAGCCCATAGTGGGGCTTGGGATTCTTAATTAGTAAATGAGGAGAGATAAAATTGGGAGGAACTCTGCCATTAGGCCCCCGGGCATGGCCCTAATGCTCCAGGGGCTTTAGCCCTTTTACTCTCTGTCCCTCCACACTTGCAAGTGCTCCATTTTTTTCATTCTCCCGGGGTGTTCTTGAAAAAGAGAAACATTTTCTCAATGGAGCTTTCCCTGCTTAAATTAATTTTATGTTTCATAAAAACAAACAAACAAACAAACAAACAAAAATCGAATAATTACAGGCCACTACAACTCAACTGGAGAGAGGGGCCAAAACTATGTTTTGTTGATACTATCGTCACTTACCAGCAGTCCAAAACACTCTTGACTAAATTTGGTGCAATAACTATCAACTCAGCGGATGGTAGCCCTTCTACTGTCCCATTCGCCTCAGAAAATATCAGCACCGCAGAGTGAGAGGATGTCAGGCTGCTCTGACCTCCTCTTCCTCCAGAGGGCACAAAGACACACAGCTGACACAGCTGCCTTCCCACAAGCCTGTTGGCACGGTCACACAAGCCAGCACCTTGCTGCTTGAATGGCTACTCTCTTTGTCGACCGGGAAGCCATGGAAAGCCTACAACAGACTTTAAATTCTCTGTTCGCAATGTAAAGTGCAAAGATGCCCTCTGTTTGTACTGGAATAATAACAATGGGCCAAACTGATTAACATTTGCCATCCTTTTAGTCAATATAATTTAATGTCAGAAAAATATTAAATATTCCAGACAAAAACCAAAGAACAGCGCAACACCCTCTGCCATGCTGAGGACACAAGAGACCTGGCCGTATACCCTCACAATAACAGCCGATTGTTTTAAGTTCAACTCTAAACAGTAAATGAAGATGGAGAAATGATAATTCATTCAAACAGCAATGCAGTGTTCTGCAATACACTGGGAAACTACTAGCAAGAGGTCAAAAACTCATTTGCATGAATTTTTAGGGCAATTGCCAAACATTCTATAGTTCACTGGGGGACAAAAATAAAGCCAACTGCTGTTTTTACCCAACTTACAGTGCAATATTCGAAAATCGATGGACAGGTAAGGATGGGAGCCTCTTCGTTCAGGTTCAAAACCAACCCGGCTTCTCACTCTCACATCTCCTACAAGGTATTAATAAAAATCTCCTCAGAATATCAGCAAAAAATATCATTTAAGGCAGCACTTTCCTTTGCAATGAAGGACTACACACAGAGCTGAACATGAGATAAGCATGCAACTTTGAGCTAAGAGTCATAATTAGTGTACATGTTGACGCCAGCAAGGGTCAACTATTAAAAGAAAAGCTTGAGATTTGCATTCAAACAAAGCCAAAAACTGTAATAACAGGAAATTACAGAGTTGCCAATGAAGCAGGTCAATACAACACCGGGGCATATTTGTTAATAAAGGCTAAAAAGCTATCAGAAAAACTGTAGGAAAATAATAGAAAAATGGCAGCTTTCAACAAGTCAGTTACAGATGGCCATGAGTGCATAAAAAGTTAGAAACTATCCCACTAGCATACTACTTACTTGAAAACAGCTGTTTGAATATTACACAAGCTCCTATCAAAATACCAAAACTGTGAATTACAATCAAATATAACAAGACACACAGTCAAATTATTATTAATAACATTTTTCCACATGACAACACATACAGTGCAGCATTAATATAGTGAGTAAATATACTGGTCAAAAATATAGAAACGGGTGCCAAACAGTGACCACATGCAATGCAAGTGAAATACATTCAATACAAAACCCAAAGTTGCCAGAACATGCAGAAAATTAAAAGGTGCAGCATTTATGAAAAGAGCAGGTTGAGCACAGTTGTACCTTTTTTTCTATCAACATTACTTTTTCCATCGGCAGCTACAATTTTGAATGATTCATTTCACAATGATAATAAGGCACAATTCCAACACAACTTTGCTTTCACAAAAACAACATAAAAGCCAATTAAAAAAAAAAAATTAATCGAACATTCCATAAATGCAGAGAATAAATTTTAATTACGCCCAATGCATTCATTCATGATTAAAAAAATCTGTAAATAACCTAACCTGATTTTGTAATGAGGGATAAGCAGACATTTTCAAATAAATGGAAATCCACAGATTGAACAGGCCTAATGTACTTACTTTGATTTTCGGAAAGCTAAAGTAGTAGTATTGATTTGAATCACTAAAAACACATATCTTTTGAAAATACAGTGGGCTCCAAAATTATTGGCACTCCTGACTAGCAATGCACGAACAGTATCTTAAAAATTAAAAAAAAAAAAATAATAATATTAATAGAGACTCTAAATAAAAACATTTCAGAAATCCTGTACAAGATTAATGTTCCAGCGGAACAAACCAAAATCATTTACTGAATTAATAAAAAAAAAAAAAAATCAATCTCTCCAAATCAGAGCTTTACAATTAATGGCGCCCTTAAATATAATTGTAAAAACATCTTCCAAAATTATTATATTTCAGTAAATTAAGTTTTACCTAAGTGTTAAGGAACCATTTTGAGCCATTAGATCACTTCCTGTTTCAGTGGGGTATAAAAATGAGGTGACATATATGCAATATTTCTTTGTCATCCAGCATAACAAAGAAAACAAAATAGCTGTCAGTTCAAAAGAGGCAGATGGTCATAGTCTGGTAATGGCAAAAAAGATTTACAAACGACTGAATATGCCACTCAGTACTGTCAGGGCAATAAATAAAAATTCAAAAGATATGCAACTGTTGAAAACCTCAAGGGTAAAGGACGCAACTGCATTTTGCCCCCCAGGATGCTGAGGAGGATGGTTAGAAACAAAATCCCCAAGAATCAATTATGAAAGGAATTGCAGGCCTTGGTGGCATCTTGGGGTCACCAGGTTTCCAAAAGCACCATCAGATGGCACCTCCACAACCACAGGCTCTTTGAAAGGGTTGCCAGAAGAAAGCCTTTTTCTGTCCAGAAGAGACAGAAGAAAGAGCTTGGAGTTTGCCAAACGTTATTTAAATAATGAGTGGAACAAAGTTCTTTGGTCAGATGAGACCAAAATCACATGCTTTGGTCAGATACAGCATCGGCATGCTTGGCATCACAACAGGGATGCAAGCGAGCCGAAGAACCTCATACCCACGGTGAAATATGATGGTGGGTCGGTCATGTATTGGGGCTGTTTTCATTCAGGAGGTCCAGGGGCACTGGTTAAAATTAATGGCATAATGAATTTCACCAAGTATCAGGATATTTTGGCTGATAATCTGGTTGCCTCCGCGAGAAGGTTGGATCTTGGCCGCATGTGAATTTTCCAACAAGTCGATGACCCAAAGCAAACCTCAAGATCCACACAGAAATGGTTCTGTGACAACAATATCAACATTCTGCAAGGGCCATCTCAGTCGCCAGACCTGAATCCAACTGAAAACCTGTGGGCTGAGTTGAAGTGGGCGGTTGACAAACGCAATCCAAAGAATGTGAAGGATCTAGAACGGATCTGCTTATAGGAATGGTCCCAAATCCCCTCAAATGTGAGCCTTAATGTTGTCAAAAAATTTCAGGAAAAGGCTCCATGCAGTTATCCTTGCAAGAGGTAGTAGTACTAAGTACTAAATGAAGGGTGCCTATTATTATGAAACCTTGACTTTGTTGAAAATAATTTTAAATTAAATGATTGTTATGATTTTGATCGTTTCCGTCAAAACATTAATAAAGTATCTGACACGTTGGTATTCTGTTTCACAATAATTATATTGTGTCTATTTATTTATTTTATTTTTTGTGTTGTTTGTGCATTGCCAGTCAGGGCTGCCAGCAATTCTGTAGCCCACTGTATATATCTAGGCAAAAGTAAAGCACCAACAATTTTTTTTAAATTCTGAAAATTGGCAAATCCAGAACTTTGCATGTTTGCATGAAGATTTTAGTGTGCATTCCGGCTGCATTCCAGATTTGAACCCCTTTCACACAGCTCTGCAACCTAATGAAGACCATGCCGATCACCCCGATCTGAAAAAAGTGATCAAGTCAGGGCATTGTTGCTGTCAAAGTCCAGAATTTTGGGAAATTAAAGACTACATCACCACTGTACTGCAATACTTCTACGTGAAAAGTGCTGCTGACTCGCTGCCACTACTATTACACCTAGAACAGAGCCGACCAAGCGGTCGTTTCTACTAAGATGCCAAAACGACGTACAAGACCGTGGTTACTACGTTGTTACACAGACCTAGAAGACAGTAGGACGATGTCGCTATGCTGGTGCTGACCATGTTATGCTTCTAGTACAATTTGTGGCGATGTCAATGTAATTGTAATTACTGTATGCATTATATTTCTTTGGAGTATCTTATACTTGCTCAACTGATTTTGTGATGTGTAAGTTAAATGCAGTTAGTGAGGAAAATACAATACAGTAAGCAAAAGTCATTGTGCTTATTATTTAATTCATGCAATTATTTTGTGCACGGATTTAAGTTATAATTTATGACCTCTTGCCTTGATTGAATATTAGTTCCTACTGATAATTGTTTTACTGGGGAAGAAAAAGTGCGATGGGGAAAAAGAAAGTAGCAGAAAAAGTCCTTGTTGAGCAGTCCTTGTTGTTCATGGACCTATAAAGAGAGCTGGACGGACAACGAGGGCTGGAACACATGCTGACATGGGCGTAGCGGTGAACCTAATGTTGCAGGTCACGTGATGCCATGGGGGCAAATAAGAAATTTCTCCATAGGGAATAAATGAAAAAGACAGGCTGATAAATCCGTGAATAAATTTTTTTGACAGCCACAAATTATCGGTACCGAAACGGTTTATTTTTCTCTTTTAAATCATTTTTGCCTCGTTTCTCGGCAAAGACAGAATGTTTTATTTATATTCAGGCTACGCGAACACTAACGGGTCCCCCTATGTCAGCGTGTTCTCGTCTCCTCCGAATTTAGCACTGCAGCGAAGGTGAGTGGGTGGAGCAATGGGCTTTCCTTGCAGTCTGTCTGTGTTCAGCATTAAAGACGTAGCCAAGTCGGTACAGTAGGCTGCTGACGTTACGGTGCAAATATATTGGGCAACAAAAGAAATGCATGGTTAATTAAAGACAGACCAGAGAGTAAGTTTGTGCGGAATTATCATAGAAAATCAAATTTACTAATTGCGAGCAGATCTGGGCTGATCAGAACCGCGAGGTCCTCGAGACTTTACCCGGGGTCTGTCATGCTTGTTATTATGCTGCCCAGATTGATGACGCAGATGTTGATGTGATGCTTATAAGATGTTTCTGGGTCCATAGCAGGTTAAATACCACTATTAAGCGTTGCTGGCCATGTGCAGTGGGCAAGCAGGCCGCTCACTTCCGTACTTGCGTTCCTAAGTGGGTAGCTTCAGGAGTGGAATCATATAGAAGCACTAACACCAGAGAGGCTATCTTGAAAGGACCAGTGGGCTAACCCAAGCATGGACTGATCTTGATTTTTTTCAGGGTTTACTCCAATGGATCTGCTGCGTTTTGTAATGCTAGGGGTGGCGCTAAGAGCCACAGCATGCGGTCTTCCGCATGTGAAAGGCTAGGTAGCGCGGCCACTTGCTAATGATAAGCCGTATGCAGCGCATCACATGCCGCTGGATATGGGGAGACAGAAATGGGCATTCCTTGTAGTCCGTCTGTGATCAACATTATAGACACGGCCAAGTCGGTACAGCGAGCTGGCGTTACGGTGCAAATATTTTAGCCATCTTATTTTAATTGATGAATGGCCGTAATATACTCGATTGCCACACTTCATTATGTAGCGTGGCAAAATGTACGGTAAGCTAAGGCCGATGTTGTGATATCCTAGAACCACGTACAAAGCCAACACTCACCTTACTTTTTTGTATTAAATTGATATGGATATATCCATGAACTGAGTTGTATATTTCCATTGCTTTGAATAGCACCAATTCACATTAATTTATTCAGATGCGTTATGCATAATTTGTCAGCTGAGTAGCATCTAACTTAATGTTTATATGAGTGCACTTACAGCACTGCATAAATTCAGTTCGAACACTGCAAAGCAAACCATTTATGAACCATTCTTTATTCTTACATTAGTTACAGACCGTCATACTTGATAACAAAACTTTTCAGCAATTTGACAGATGAGATCCAAAATTGTAACTTTTTTGTGCATGATCTGAATGAGCACTGAACATACTCATTATTTGATCGAAGTTTTTGGTAGTTGGAAACGTCAGAGTATATGAAATCCAAACCTAATGTTCGTGAGCAGCATGTGAGATCAACGGTAGTGATGCAGGTAGATTTGATGGTGTGGCTGATTTTCATCTGAAAGATAATAGCTCCGAGTCCTAAAAAATGCAACAGTTGAGCATGAGACGAAGATCGAGTAGATGTACAACCCCAATTCCGAAATAGTTTGGACGAAGTGTAAATTGTGAAAATCAAAATGCAATGACTTTCAGATCACATGAGCCAATGTCACTCACAATAGAACATAGAAAATGTTAAATGTTAAACATTTCAAATGTTTAAACTGAGACATTTTACATTTTTATCCACAATGAGCTTCTTTAAAATTTTCTGTCTGCAACAGGTCTTAAAAAAGTTAGGACGCAGGCAAAAAAGGCCTGAAAAGGCTAGCCTAAATAATGCAGAGCCGGCCACTATCATAAAATTGAGTACCACAACTACAATCGATTTTAACTCGCACTTGGAAATGTAATGAGACAGTATTCAAATTATAATCAAGGCAGACTTTATTAGAAAGAAAATGGGGGGGTGTATAGAAATCACAGCCTCCGGTTTGCGGACATGCAAAAATTCATGGATGAACTGTTCAATGCACTCAAAGAGGCTCAGATATCTCTGGGGAAAGACAGAAAAAAGGAGCTTTAAAACAAAGGTAAAAATAACCCAGTACAATGTGCGTAACATTTCACGGTAGACCAGGGGTGTCAAACTGACCCGTAAACGGGCCAAGAGGCTGCAGGTCTTCAATCCTACCAAGCAGAAGCTCACCTGAAAGCACTGATTTAATCAACTGATCTAGGCCTGCACAACTGATTAGTTGTATCAGGTGCGCTTCTGCATTGTTGGAGTGAAAACCTGCAGCCTCTTAGCCCGTTTACGGGTCAGTTTGACACCCCTGCGGTAGACCCACATTTCACTGCACTCCACGGAATGGTTATAAGTTACGTTAGCTAAAAGTAAATTAGCTTGCCAGGGCTGACAAAAGTTTAAGGCTCCTGACTTTAAAACATATCAGATTTTAAGGCACGTCCAGTGCGTTGTGTGTTCGGTTTATTGTCTTGAATCCGGAGAAGATAATGGAATTCACACGCAGACGAGCAAGAATCGTCTGACTCCATTAATGTGGTTATTCATTGATGAACTAAAGAGGACAAGAGCCTGGGGCATATTTACCAAAAGCGTAGTTGCAGCAACTTATGTAGTTCGTCGATTCACAGTCAATGGTTCCAACTATTGAAGTTAGCATCTGTGATTTCGGGAAACGCATCCCTGAGCAATGTCACGTTACACAAGAGCAAGTCAACTATTTTGCCGACATTTTTGAGTTGAAATCAAAAGTATTACTTCCCTGTTAAATAAGTCATTTTAAACATTTGATATTGCATTTGTGTTTCAAAATTGTATCTCAAACTATAATTAAACCTTTACCGGCGGCTATGTTTTTTTTTCCCTCTCTTTCCGCTCATACTTACATCAGGAGTCTGCACTGCAGTCTGCAGTGGTCAGAATTTAATTTCCGGAGAAAAGTGATCATGAACACGTACCCTGGGTCGGTGTTCCACGAGTGCGAGCTTTTGTCATGGACACCTCGGGTACCAGCGTGTTCATGAGCCCCACACTACACGTGTAAGCAAAAAGTCACACAGTGCATGTCCGCGTGGGTCTGGAAGCTTGGCCCCCATGTCGGCATGCCGCGCCATTGAGCAATTTCCATTGAAATGAATGGGCGGCCATTTTCCAATTGTAAATCCAGTGAAATATAAAACATCCTTGTTTTTGTTGGATGTGACCCATGTCTACCCATTTTTTTTTTGGGGGGGTGAATGCAAAGACAAGAACAGCACCCCCCCCAATGCCCCCAGCACCTACACCCAGTGTTCTCCACTTAATATTTCAATCACCGGGGAGGGGGGGGGGGGGGTGATTGCCACCCCCCTTCGCGCAGTGTAACCCACTTTTTGCGCCACTGGTCAGTTGTACAGTATTGTATTGGTGTGAATAACGAAGAATAAAGATTAATTTGCCTACCACCAATTGTAGCACTCATTCCCACAGCCCAGAGACCGAGAGCACGCAACCTAAATCGCGAAACGAGGGTTACATCTATATATATCGGGGATGTTTAAGCATTTCTTCAGTTCTTTCCCAACTTTGAAGATGAACGGACCTGACGCTGATTTGATTCAACTGGCGTTGCTCCAACAAGAACGGTGCTGCGTTTTTATTACAACCACAGAAATCTCACCGCGATGCTATCACGCTGCTTGTACAACAATGGCATTCCCACAACGTTCTAAATAAGACTTTGCCCCACTTTTTTGTTGGCCACGACCTGGCTACACTTTTTTATGCACGTTCAAAATAAGCTTGCAGAGAGTGTCCCGACCTAGGAGATCCCAAACTAACCAAACCACACTCATGGAGATCCTCCCACCATAGGCCCCGATTGGCCACGCTCTCTGCCACTTTTCCATCGTAGTAGAAGCGGTGTCTATGTGTGAATGGGCCTTAAGTAGGCCCTATCATGAACTGTGCTTGATTGCTTGGGCTGAGTGTTAGCAGTAGAGTAGCACTTCCGAAAACAAGCTAATAGTGTGAAGTAAAGATCAAATTCCTTTCAAACTGATTTTGTATGCCAAGAAAGGCACGTCCATGCCATATGTCCGAGAACTAGGCAATGTTCGTTCTTGTATTAATTCATTCTTTGATGAAGTGGAACTTGTTTTAAGCATTGGGTGGTGCTTGACTTTTGCCCAGGTGTATATATTAACAGAATGGGCATCCATCCAAACATTAAAGATAAACAGTTCCTTCCACAATTACTGGCAGCCCGGATAAAGAGGAGAGAGGAATTTGATGAAGAAAAAAAAACCTTTGTGTATTGACTTAATCTCACACTAAAAAAAACTTGAATCATTCCAATCTTCAATTAACATAAATTTATACACAGGTAAAAAAAATCCATCAAGAAATGATTTGGAAAAAAAATGTACCACAGTTGTTGGCATCCCTAGGAATTCTAGTGAACTTAATGTATCTGAAGCATTTTCTCCATTTAGTTTGTATACTTTATATTTTAAACTGATGGTCAGCACATAAATTAAGAACAATATGTTCTTCAGAATCATGATATAAGAAACAAGTTCTCCTTCTGCTGCGTAAAAAACACTACCTTTCCCATAGATTATGAATGATTCACCTAGCTCGTTTTCCTTTCCTTTTACAAACCTTCCTTCACCGGTATAGTTTACACACATACACTTACCATTTGAGCAAATGGGGATGGCTGACATACTTAAAACCACTAGTATGTTCTGTTTTATTCCAACTTGGGGCTGCTTTCTTTTGCATTAGAGATTTTTCCCAAAGGTTTCGTTACAGACAGCATTCACTTAGACAGTAATTATCTGCTTAGCTTTCTGGTGCTTCAATCTGGATTTCTAAATGCAAAAATCTAAAATTAAGGCTTCAGTGGACCTATACAGCCCTTGGTGAATCACCGTAATAAATAGAAAACAATGCAGGACCTGTGAGGTTAAAAAGAAAAATGTAGCATTTCCTCCTCATTTTCCAAGTAACAGGCGTCTTAATTTGTGAAAGATTTTCTTTCACCTTGCCTTTCAGCCATTGTAAATGCACAAGGAGTCATGTAGCACTAGTTGGTGGAAACACAAATGCATTTTCATCCATGGCTCTAACAAAGTGACTGAGTCTCAAGTTTCAATGTATCTGGCATTTTGAAGAGTTATCTGAAGAACATTGTTTTTTTTTTTTTCCTGTGTTGGAATGTTTGACAGAAATGTGGTGTACTTACCTAGCATACGAATGTAAAGTGCTGTTTGATCCGAGCTGTCATAAGAGATTGCTCCACGTCTCTGAGGAAAAAAGAAAAGAACAATGTTTTTATAGCACAAAATATAGCATTTTTATTTCAAGAACCATTACAAACAATAAGCACACTCAAATTCAAGCTTGTAGGTTAAAATATGCCATCATAACATGTTAATCTAAGAGGGCTGGTTCCCAATGGTCCCAGTTTACTGATTCTGCATGCCAGTAGTACAGCTCAGGAAATAATGGATAACCATGATAAGTTCATTTTAAAATTCAAACACGAAAACAATAAAACAACAGGATACCTGCTAAGTTTGCAAAATGTGCAACAGATTTAACTGGAAACAGAAAACTGAACATTCCTCTCAATGAGGGTGAAAATAGGTTGCAGTGTGATGAAAAGGTCATGATCTCCATTTCCCACTTTTGTATTTAAATTTCTCCCATTTAAAACGGCCCCAAAAACATCCAGATCAGATATGAAAAGGCCAGAGGACCTATTCAGTGGACCCTTGCTCACTTCACCGCTGCTCAGGCGCACATAATGTGTTCACTTCTGACCTAAGTGGAAGTGGGCCACAGTTCAGCGCCTGGTCTAAACAATGAACCCCGCCCCCCACCCCACCCTACCCCACCCCAGACTGACGACAGATGTCCTCACAGTCTGAATATTCTGCCATTTGCTCCATCAATTTGCTCATTTGATTTTTATCCATTACTAACCCAACCTTCCCCTTCCTCTCTCACTGTTCTCTGACTGAACCTCTCTCTAATGAAAAACAAAACAGTAAAACAAAGCTGAAAAAACAAGTAATTTTCAGTAACAAGACTGCGTCCCCTGCTGCGAGTAACTTACGACAAAAAATTCTTATCCAACATATATGTATCAAATTGTTAGTATCACTGTTCATAAAACCATGTGGTAGAGAAAGAGCGATCAATTTCACGTTAAACAAGGTTTACAATGGCAAAATCTCTGTGATTGTGCCGTGACCTTGAAAATGACTTCAGGGTCACCAAAATTGACTGAAGTCGTGCAACCCCTCAAGTACATGTGCTAAATATGAGCAAAATTTGGCCCCTGTTTCTTGATATATAGCGTTAACAAAGTTTACAAAGGCAAAACATCTGTAATTGCGTTGTAGCCTTGAATCGACTGGTCTTATGGGAGCCCATAAACATGGTGGTAGTAAATATGAGCAAAATCGGTACACTAGTTCTTGAGGTGGATGGAGCTTCGCAGCGGCAGGGGACAAATATGTCCAAGCTGTGATAAGTTTGGCGCATATCTTTGCAACAATGTATTTCAAACAAAATTTAATACCTGATCAGCCACAGAGAAAACAAACTTTTACATTTTATTGAAGTATACAAAACACTGACAATTCAACTGTTTGAAGTACAGTGTTACCACCGCTGGGTAATATGCGGATACTGAAAGGTATAACACAAAAACTTGTTATACCACTTATTATCTTTTATCTGTAGATCCAGGTTCCTAATGTTCACTATAATTGGTACCAAGGTATTTATCAGGGGTCCCCAGACATCAGTTTATTGTCAAGACCCTCACTCCATTTTAAGATTCAAAATCCTGAAAATATTTATGTTACTGTAACATAATTGTTTATCTCATGTGATACAACAAGACGCAGTGCACCAATCCTGATCATATGACGCATCTGGATGTATTCAGGAGTCCTCAAGACATCTGTCAGTTAGGGTAATCTCTCATTTTTGAGAAAAGAGCTTGAATCTTAAAATGGAGTCAGGGTCACGACAATGAACAGGTGTCAGCAGTCACTCTCTTTTAAGGCCTGCGAAAGCACGCATGCACCATCGCGTACCTAAAAAAATTGAGGTGAGGCAGTGGCTTAGCCAGTGGGGGTGCTAAGACACATCCCTTTTTGAATGCAATTAGTAGTTATCAATCATTTCCTTTATTGACGCGTTTTCCGATTATCATAATTGGCAACCGAAGACACGGTTTCTCTCCATATGCAATCTAACAGCGATTACACCATGGGCGAAATTCAGTACAGTTGCGGAACAAGAACAGAGAATTGGGTTGCATAAAACTTCTGCTTAAAACAATTATAAATCCTGACCTGCTCTCAGTCATTTAGATAATTAACAGAAGGTTCAATCCGAGAGCGCTCCACACTTAACAGGTGCTGCTTGTTCTCCCCGATCATTGTCGTCTTACCTAATCGGGGAGAACAAGCAGCACCTGTGGAGTGCTCTCGGATTGAACCTTCTGTTAATTATAAAAATTTAGTCCATAATTTAATCGCTGTTAGATAGCACATGGAGAGAAACCGTGTCTTCGGTTGCCAATTACGATAATTGGGAAATGCATCAACAAAGGAAAATGATTGAGAACTACTAATTGCAGTCAAAAAGGGAGTTGTCGTAGCTCCCCCCCCCTGGCTACGCCACTGCCTCACCAAATTTTTTTAGGTGCGCGCGTGCACGCGCCTTAAAAGACGGTGACTGTGTCAGGGCTTCCCTTTGATCTTGAAAATGAGTTCAAGGACAGCAAAATTAACTCATGTCAAAGGACCCTTGATTAACACCTAAGTACCAAAATTGATCAAGATCAGCTACCTGGTTCTTGCGATAACAAGCAAATAGTGTTTTCAATGTGAAAATCTTGAAAAGCTTGCTGTGACCTTCAAAATAAGGTCATGGTCACCAAAATTGACTGATGTCGGCTGTCACCTGATACACACCTAAGTTTAAATATGAACAAAATCGGATCACTGCTTAAGATATCACACATACAAAAACTTTGATGTCAAAATCTTTAAAGAGTTGCTGTGACTTTGAAAATGAGTTAATGGTCACCAAAGATGACTGGTGTCTGAGAACTCCCATAGTACACCTTGGTATCAAATTTGATCTGGATTGGACGACTCATTCTTGAGATAATGCGTCAACAAGAACTTCAATGTCAAAATCTTTGAAGACTTGCAATGACTTTGAAAATTAGTTCAAGGTCACCTAAATCGACTGGTGTCAAGGAACTCCCATAGTACACCTTGACATTAAATTTGATCTGGATTGGATCACTGATTATCGAGATATCCGGCCAACAAGAACTGCAATGTTAAAATCTTTGAAGGCATGCTGTGACCTTGAAAATGAGGTCAAGATAACCAAAATTGACTTGTGTTGGGGAATCTTAATACTTGACCTTGGTGTCAAATTTGATCAAGTTTGGATCACTGGTTCTTGAGATATCGTGCCAACAGGTCGACTGGAAGGACCTATGGACGGACAGGACATACGGATGGATGGTCATGAATACCATGCCTCGCTCCACGCTGAATGCGTGGCAGGGGACAATAAGTTCCAGGTCCCTAGTGAGCACACAGTCTTAACATTTTACAGTAGTATATTCAAATTACTGTATTCAAATTAAAATAAAATACTGTGTTAAAGAAGAAGACGGAACCAGCTGAAGCTATAGTACCTTGAATAATAAAGCAGATCACAAATTTCTCATCAGATGTGTGCAGGGCCACCTTTGTTCGACTGAAAGGCAGCAAGGATTCTTGGGTGGGGGGAATTAAACTGAGGAGGGCCACCACAAAAAGCTCAGCAAGATGGATTATTCAGAGCATTTCAAAAGTTTGAGTACATCCAAACTGTTCAAAGAAAAATGTTCAGCAGTTGTTTCTTCAAGGCCCTCAGTATGACTCTGAAGGTGCGCACCAACATGACAGCAGAAGTTGCTTGATTTGACAGATTAAGAGAAAACTGAAAGAATTTGCTCACCTACTTATTTTTCAAATGTTGTTTTTCATCAATTTCAAATTCAGGACACCATTTCGAGGAAATAATTCTGAAAACTTGGGATAATCTACTTCCTACCTTGTATCATTTGAAATTCGCAGACATTAAACAGCTTACTCTTCATAGAAAAACAAATAGCCCCGCAATGCAGGCATTACCCCTCAATTTAAATTGAATTAAATATAAATTCACGAAGGCGTCAAGTTATCCTGTGGAATACAAAATTCAAGATGGTGGCTGTGGCGGCTATACTGAACATCCAAGCGCCGTCAAGTTCAATAGGCTTCAGCAGGTACACAACACCAAGCAACACAGCAAAATGGCGTTGATTGATCAAGGCCTTTTCAAGTTATCGTGCAGAATATAAAAGCTTACGGGACAGAAGGGCAGACAGACAGACGGACATGTGACAACAATACCCCTCTGCCCCTTAGTCAGGGCTGAGGGGTGAAAAAGAGTACTTAAACACACCAACATCTACTTTAGATATTATTATTATTATTTAGATATTAAAATGTTTGCACATTATTAACTACTTTAACATTCAATCCCCTTACTTTCAAATCTGGCAAATAATGTATGGGTTTTCATCCAGTAAATACTTTCCCGTTACTACATACACCATCAAATGAGAATGCTACCAATCAATTTTCAGAACACAGCATAGGATGCTTCAAGTTGACACTGGAATTTGCCCAAGATACATCCATTAAATCTTAAAACTGACAGAATTCTTGAACAAGAATGAATTAACTCCAAGTCAAGCAAAACGACACATGCAGGTGAACAGATTTACACCAGGCACGCCTGCGCAGCGCCGTGGTTTTGTTCCGTCATGCTAGCTACTTCAATTTACACCAGCAGCGTCTCACAACGCGGAACTTCAGCGCAGCATCCTGCCAGCTGATACAATCGACTTGCTCAGATTTCGCATATTTCGTCATTTTTACCGGCATATTTGTGCAACGACCTTAAATGCTTTGTTATTTTTTCTGCTTGCATTTAATGTCATTTCAGTCTTTGTTGTGCCGTAGAACCTACTACAGTCCAATCGAGAACACCATAGATTAAAAAAAAATGTGCCCGTGTTTTAGTTACAACAAAATCACAACTTTGAAAAATAAGTTATTAATAAACGAATTTTATATCAAATATTTGCGGCCGAATTCTTTTTGTTAAAAGCGTATTCCCCTTGATATTTACTTCCTGCTGGGCACGATCTGGTGAGTGATTCCCATAAGCACAAATACTAACGTAGTTGGATCCCCTATAATTGCATATGGTCGAACTATGGGAAACGTATCCCTGCTATAAGCGCTTTCACATAGGACGCGCTCGGTGCGGACGGCCCGAAAAGGCAATTATGCTATGCTAAAGATATCTCTGCCAGTTTTTAAACACACCTGGTATTCCCAAATTGTGGAATATCTCTCTTCATGCCTGGGCTTTTTTAGCGAGATCCCGGTAGATGTTGAGTCTTGTGTCCCACAGCTCTGCATGCAGAGGGACCGCCACAATGATGCTCTCCTCCATTTTTGCTCTGCCTTTGATTTTTTTCCGATTCCAATATTCTCTCCTATTGGACGCGCCGAGGTGAGCGCTGCTCAATATTTTGAACTTGGGCCCAGCGCCCTATCCAGCGGCAGTGCCCTGTCCAGCGGCGGCGCCAGCCTATCGCTGCGCACTTCTCGGCGCAGAATGGTGCGCCCTCGCGCCCAGCGATCACATAGACAACTAGAAAAGCACTCAGAGAGCGCAGACCTCCGCCAGGGGCAGCAAAACCCAAAAGCACGGCGATTGGAACTCTGGCCCATTGGAAAGACTTGAAATCTTGAACTTTGGCGTATATCTCAGCAGTACTTTGGCCTAGATATGCAAAAATTTTATCACCTGTTCCTTGACTTAATTCCCACCTTCTCTGAAAATTTCATGAAAATTTGTCCATAACTTTTTGAGTTATTTTGGAAACCAACAGACAGACACAAAAACCAGGCAAAAACATAACCTTGCCGGAGATAATGAATGGCCGAGACCTTCGCCATGCGCGTAATTGTGACCCTAACAGCTGATCGCTACAGCGCGCAGTGAACTACGATGCACCTCGCGCAGGAATACGTCAGTTGGTTAGTTCAAGAGCAACTGTGTTTTTTTCCGAGCAGCTAAAGAGCTGTAATTTTTCTAAAATATAGCCTAGTGTACAATGAAAATGTTATATTATTTTCAGGTAGGACCTCTTTTAGGCCGCGAAAATACGCTGTTTCTGTGTTTGCGTTTACCACAGTGTATCGCCAAAATTTTCGCCCTGCACTATGCCCTGGTGCAGCTACTTGGAGGGGGTCAGAGAGCTTTCTACTGCATCTAATGTAACGTTAAGTAGGGGCAATTTGTAGCTCATACAACCCCACTTAAAAAAAGTGAACTATCCCTTTAACATATTCCGTGATCTCTTAAAAAAAAGCTCAGGCATGGAGAGAAATATCTCACAATTTGGGTATACCAGGTGTGTTTAAAAACGGGCAGAGATAAATCGTTAGCCTTATAGCATAATTGCCTCCTAGGGCCGTCCACACCGAGAAAGATACGCGACTCACCTCACTTCTTATGTAAATGCTGATTTAGCTTCTTTGATTAGTTCACATTGGCTGTACTTTCTCTTCAACGAACCTATTTTTGCTTCGTTGGAAAATTGACGTTGGCCTAGCTTCACGGCTACTATTCAGCGAATACATCTGAAGAGGAAACTTAATACAAGACAATCAATCCTATGGGACTTCGATAAACGTTACGTAATGAGTTTCTCTGCCATGTCATCTGCCATGTTGAATGAACATGACGTGTTGATGTGAAGCCCTTTAAATACCGACGGATTTGACAGCGCCGAGCGCGCGCTATGTGAAAGCCCCGACTCGGCGCTCTACTCAGCGGCAATCTGCGCCGTACCCAACGCAGAGCGCCGCCCAAACGGCGTGCTATGTAAAAGCCGCTATCTACTTGCTGCGTAATCTCTGCCGAGCGGAGCGCCAAGCCGCTTCTGGAACGCTGCTGACGCCCCGCAGCGCATCTGGTGTAAACACGAGCATTGACAAGAATGGCAGCGTATTTCTCTGAGTGCCGGCGTCTGGTCTAAATTGGGGGTCACTTGGGGGTTGGCAGCCACAACTGCATCAGCCAAGGCCTCTCAATACATGCTTTGTCAGCTGAGCACTTAGCAACAAATGACAAAGAGCAAAATGAGGCAACTCACTGAACAAATTATTGTAAAACTCTTCTGATAGAATGAAATCAGTTTCATATTCTACTGTAGATATTCAGCAGTAAATATGAGGTACAGCACACACTTCAGATCCCATGGTACTCATGTGTAATGTCCCAGCCGGGGTCCATGACTCACTGTAGCACTGCAATCTGATGATCTGAGCATCCCATGAATTAGATCCTACTTCTCTGACAAACAAGCCCTTGACTAATGCTGGCACCCCATTCACAATTATGGAGGAATTCCTCTGTTCATCCTCTTGAAAATAAATTGAAAATAAATATATTAATAAAACATACTTTAACTGAAATGCAATGGTAGAATGATAAAAAATTGTAGCAAAATATTTCGGGACCCCCCCCTCAAAAAAAAAGTGTGCCACAATTATTGAATCCTTTTTGCTTTTTGACATCTTATGCGGCTACCCTTTGCTGAGATGACAAAGTTCTCGTTTAATGTGTACAGAGGTGGGAAAAGACATAGCAAGGGATCTTGAGATCATTCCTTCATGCATAATCTATGCAGACGCTTTAAATCCCAAGGCCCACATTAATGGCTCTCCTTTATAGCTTGTCTTAAACATTTTCCATTTGAGTTTAGGTCAGGGGGATTGGGATGGTCAAGGCAAAACCTTGAATCAATGGTCAACGCACTGTATTTTTTGCCCATAAACAAGCATGGTGTGGATTGTTGTCCTGGTGGAAGATCTAACCATGGTCCAGTTTAAGCTTTCTGGCAGAGGCAGTCAGGATCTCATAAGTTCATAAAGCACTGAAAAAGAAATAGTCCCACAACAAAGATCCAACAGCATACTTCA
The DNA here is from genome assembly GCA_029721435.1 of Gymnothorax reevesii. Classification (NCBI taxonomy): domain Eukaryota; kingdom Metazoa; phylum Chordata; class Actinopteri; order Anguilliformes; family Muraenidae; genus Gymnothorax; species Gymnothorax reevesii. Next base: position 79,293,661 of record CM056575.1, read on the forward strand.
CAGTGGGTATAAGGTTCTTTACAGAATGGCTAGCTTTGTTTTTATGCCAGACCCACTTAACGTGGGCATTGGCATAGGGGTCTATTTGGTTTCATCTGACCAAAGAACCTGGTTGAATTGGGAGTTCCAGTGCTGTTAGGCAAACTGAAGGTGCATGAGTTTGTTTTTGATGACAAATGCTTTTTTCCTGCTAACCCTCCCGATCAAAAAAATTAAAACAATTTGGGAAAACTGGTAACAGCATAAGAACCATTTCACTGCTCAATTTAATGAGAGGCTTACCTGATATAATGGTACAACTCCCACTCAGGGACACAGCTGCACTGAGAGTGAGAGCAAAAACTTGCCCAGAGAGAGCAAAATCTGAAATACTTTTCCTTTTTTTCATTTTTCAAAAATATGTATAATGGTTTCACCTGGTAGTGCAGGCCAGAGCAAACTGCCCAGGCACAGCTCCAAATGAAACAAAACAGAGTGGCACCTGCACAAAAGGCTGCTCACAGGGACCGTTTGCCTAACAGAGGATAAGGTTACTGCGTACATATCACAATGACCGGAACAGAATGAGCCAGCTAGATAATCACACCAAGCCGCTCCCAATCAACTAACATTTACCTGCTGGCCTCCAACAACTCCCACCATCTCCCCAAACACTTGGGTAGGGTAGGGATGGATTAATCATGAGGTTTATACAAAAAATAAACCAAAGTCTGATAAAGCCCAACTCATGCATTTCCTCACCTAACCTTCTCCATACATCACAGCTAAAATAAAGAAGTACAGCTGGCCCCACTTGATTGGCTGGTTAATTGTTTGGCAGAATAATTCATTCAGGATGCTGTGGGTATGGCAGTCACAGTCCTTCACTTTTCACAAGGTCCATGTTCTCTTGAAATGAATTACATTATTTAGTTGAGGTGAAAATAATGTGAATAATTAAAAAAAAACTAATAAAAGCAAGATTTTACAGTAATTATTTTTATGTAAAACTAACGTATACATCCCATTCACCCATGCATTGCTTCTTTCTTTTAGGAAAATGCACATTTTAGTTGTAGCCTGAGATTAGCCCCAAGCCTCAGGGAAGAATAGTAAAATGGGCATAATTTAATTGCTCATTTTGATATAACCTCGCAACATAATGTTAAAGAAAAAAAACTTAAGCATAACAGCTTTTCTTTTTACTTGCAGACTATCAAAAAAGCTGGAATGACTTTGCAACCAACATTTTGCTTAAAGTATCAGGTAAATTCGGCGAAAATAAGGAGAAAGACCTTCAAAAATTTTCTCAGAAATGTCTACGGAAATCTGTTTTTTATAGTGTGGAACATACTTTAAGGGAAAAAAAAATTAAATTCAACATCGCCAGCCAAATTCTGTCAGGATCCTACTCTTAACATAATCAGCTAAAATGACAAAATTTCATAAATTTTGGGCCTCAAACACTACCGGGTCCCCGCATCATGTTTTCAGGTGCATTCTTGATAACTGTGTCGATTTTATATTATGAAACCTAGTTCAAGTGTATTTTGATAGCTAAAATTCCCCATCTGTTCCAGATTTTTCAGGATTATGCATTAAAATTGAGTAGTTATGGTGGTGTAACGCGAGTCACAAAAACATTTTTTCCTTCCCTCACAATAAGCCCTGGCAGGTGGCAACTGTAAATTCTATTTTTCCCCACTGTTGCCCATACCTAACTAAATTGTACTACCACTATACAAAACCCAAAACCAGTGAAGTTGGCACGTTGTGTAAATCGTAGATAAAAACAGAAAACAATGATTTGCAAATCCTTTCCAACTTACATTTAACTGAATACACTGCAAAGACAAGATGTTTAATGTTCAAACTGAGAAACTTTTTTTTTTTTTTTGCAAATAATCATTAACTTAGAATTTAAAGGCAGCAACACATTGCAAAAAAGTTGGCACAGGGGCCTTTTTTCCACTGTGTTACATCGCCTTTCCTTTTAACGACACTCAGTAAACATTTGGGAACTGAGGAGACCAATTTTTGAAACTTTTCAGGTGGAAGTCTTTCCCATTCTTGCTTGATGTACAGCTTAATTTGTTCAACAGTTCGGGGTCTCCCTTGTCGTATTTTACGCTTCATAATGCGCCATACATTTTCAATGGGAGACGGGTCTGGACTACAGGCTGGCCAGTCTAGCACCCGCACTCTTTTACTACGGAGCCATGCTGTTGTAACACGTGCTGAATGTGGCTTGGCATTGTCTTGCTGAAATAAGCAGGGGCGTCCATGAAAAAGACGTTGCTTGGATGGCAACATATGTTGCTCCAAAACCTGTATGTACCTTTCAGCATTAATGGTGCCTTCACATATGTGTAAGTTGTCCATGCCTTGGGCACTAATACACCCACATACCATCAAAGATGCTGGCTTTTGAACTTTGCGCCTATAACAGTCCGGATGGTTCTTTTCCTCTTTGGTCCGGAGGACACGACGTCCACAGTTTCCGAAAACAATTTGAAATGTGGACTCGTCAGACCACAGAACACTTTTCCACTTTGCATCAGTCCATCTTAGATGAGCTTGGGCCCAGCGAAGCCAGCGGCGTTTCTGGGTGCTGTTGATAAATGGCCTTCGCTTTGCATTGTAGAGTTTTAACTTGCACTTGCCGATGTAGCAACCAACTGTAGTTACTGACAATGGTTTTCTGAAGTGTTCCTGAGCCCATGCGGTGATGTCAGTTTTTGATACAGTACCACCTGAGGGATCGAAGGTCACGGGCATTCAATGTTGGTTTTCAGCCTTGTCGCTTACGTGCAGTGATTTCTCCAGATTCTCTGAACCTTTTGATGATATTACGGACCGTAGATGATGAAATCCCTAAATTTCTTGCAATAGCTCGTTGAGGAATGTTGTTTTTAAACTGTTCGACAATCAGCTCACGAATTTGTTCACTAAGTGGTGACCCTCGCCCCATCCTTGTTTGTAAATGACTGAGCATCTCAGGGAAGCTGCTTTTATACCCAGTCATGGCACCCACCTCTTCCCAATTAGCCCGTCCACCGGTGGGATGTTCCAAATAAGTTTTTGATGAGAATTCCTCAACTCTCTCAGTCTTTTTTGCCACTTGTGCCAGCTTTTTTGAAACATGTTGCAGGCATCAAATTCCAAATGAGCTAATATTTGCAAAAAATTACGAAGTTTACATGTTCGAACATTAAGTAACTTGTCTTTGCAGTGTATTCAATTGAATATAGGTTGAAAAGGATTTGCAAATCATTGTATTCTGTTTTTATTTACGATTTACACGACGTGCCAACTTCACTGGTTTTGGGTTTTGTAGAAGTGAATGCCTATTGCCTAAATTTATATAATTGTTATGGCGTTGTAAGGATGGCAATACATATGCGAAAGAATCCAAAACTTTCGCCGACTTAGCTGCATTTATTTTCACCATCCTTAAAATTGTCACTCTGTTGCGCATCCTGCCTAAAAACAGCCTTTAGCCGTGACTATATTATGAATATTGAACAGATTCTCATGGCTTACAGATTCCTGAGCCTTGTAAAAAAATTTACGCAAATCTGTGCCGTTGCACGAGCTACAGGACCACAGAATTCATAGAAATATTTATATTTTACGTCGTCAGTTATGTGCAGAAGGAAACGCACCATAATTTTTTGGTGCAATGTATCACAATGATATGGATAATAAAATTGTTAATCAGCAAAAGTAAACTGCGAGAGGTTTAGGTTATTAAATATTGAAACATGAGGTTTCCGAAGGCCTTCATACTGCCAATGAACCAAAATGTTACTTGGCCTACAGAATGTTACAGTTTCAGTTATGGGCTATAAAAACAGAAAATTTGTACAAATTATTTGCCGTATGCTCATTGCAAGCTCTTCATTTGTTCCGTCCAGGCACACAAACCTCCACAATATCCTTCCCCAAGTCAATTTTTGTTTCGGTTACACCGCAGACATTAAGCCTTTTTCCGTTAAGTTTTTTTTTTATATCGCTTTTGGATCAAGGACAGTGCACCTGAAACCATTTCCCTCAAATATTGATTAAAACTGAAATAAAAACTGAAATATTAATAGTAATTTGACAAAAAAAAACATGGTAACAAGAAAAATGTGTCTTTCTTGTTTCTCCGGTAATAAAAAAGACAAGAGAAATTTAAAAATGCATTTTCTCATAATTAAAAATAGTTCTTGTATTGCAGCTTTGTAGAATCCATAGAAATTCACAGAGAAAACAATATCAGGCCAAACTATGGGAAAAATGGGTTTGATTTTTCAAAAGTGTCTTTTATAAAAGATGCACAAATAATCTCATCGTCAATATACTATGGCAGATTGCCAAAATAAGGCAAAATATCCCCTGCCACCATGGAATCCCACTTTCAAGCCCAATCAAAGTCATAACGAGTAGCATACACGCACAAATTACCTCATCTAGGTAAAGTAGTTTCTATGAAAACCCGTCCCTTCTCATCCAGACAGACGAATGGACAGAGGGATGGACGAGCTCCATTGCGATATCCCTGGCTACATTTTCGCAAAGTTGCTATTGTCCAACATGACACAAGGTCAAATGTTAGTCAAGATTACACAGTGGTTAGCAGCATTTCAACCACATACAAAAACCACCTTTTTTTTTTTAAACTGCAGCAGTTTCGGTAAGAATGATCACTTTCCATTTGCGATTCAAAATTAAAGCTGCAAGTGAGGGGCTTTACAAGTGATTCACAAGTGTTGGCAAATATCCTACCTTTGAGAAAATCCACCTGATAAGAACCACAATCAAGGACCAGAACAAAGCAATTCCCATTGGACCTTCTCAGCACCAAAGTACATAGCTCCTATGTTTTCTATTTGCAAAGTGTGTGAAAGTGTATTGTGTAAGCATCAGCACCAGTGTGTGCAAGTGTGTACGTCAGTGAGATGGCTTGGGTTTTGATAGTCACTGCAGGCAGTCAGGGGACAGATCAGCAGCTAAACACTGAAGGTGGTAGAGCCTGTTGCAGCTGTCTTCACCGGAGTGCTGTCAGCTGACCGCTCTCTCCTGGGACACGCTGTGCAGGGGAATGCTCTGAACCACCAGGCGGCTAACCAAAGCCTGAACAAAAGAGAGCATTGCCAAACCCCCACACTGCCATGGAAACGACCAAACAATTGCACAAACACAGTGATGTGGGTGGAGAGACAGGGAGGAGTGCACACAGAGGTCTTTTTGCTCATTTGATATGTTAAGACACATGCTAAAGCAACAATCTGATCTTTACAGACAACGGTATATCTATCATCGCAGAGGATTTCTGTGAGTACTTCAAAATAGCCTGTTAAGAGCTAACTTAAGGGCTACATACTTTGTATAAAGTGGCAGCAAATTTTGTGTTAAGTAATCTATATATTAATCATACAAAAAATTTTTTTGCCATCATGGAACTCAGAGACCGTATAAACATGACAATTCTAATAGCATTGAAGCCATGAAGCCTGATCGTGCATTCATATGTATGTACTTGTACATCTCATTATTCCACCCATTTCAAATGTATCATCTGATTCACCCCAAACCTTAGCTGCATGTAAACTGTTCATTTCTCAGAAGTTGTTAAGGATAGTAAAGGTTTTACACTTTGGTGTGCACCTGCCAACTTCAAAAAAATGGTAGGGGCATGCCGCCGTCTGAAGACACAGACCAAATTAGGCATCTCAACCCGCACTGACAACACAGCTGATATGTGCCTACTAGAGCCAGATATAGCTCTATCACAAGACCCTTTACATGGGTGCACATTGAGAGCCAGAGCGCAATCTCACAGCCCAGATATGCACTGTGGCGGGAACTGTGCATTTGCACTTTTCAACGTAGCCAAATTCCTGACACAACCAGCTGCTCAAATACCACATTCCATATCTAAGAGGACACAAGCCTCTGCTCTACCCTCTGCTCAGCTCTGTCCACTTCTAATAATGAGCAGAGCTACAAATGTATGGCCCAAAGAAATACACAGACATACTGTGGGGACAGAGTGCCTGGCAGATGCTTGGAGTCAACTAAGCGGGAAGACGGAACACATGATGCAGACTGCTGCTGGAGAGCAACAGAGCGTGCACATGGGTGATGCAAGCGCTACATTGCAGGTTGTGTCTTGAGAGAGAATTTTTTATTTCCCATTACAAGTCGTGTGGGAAGGAAAAAGTTCGCAACAAAAAACATAATTAAGAACACACAATCCCATTAATCCCATTAAAAAAAGGCAATGTAGCGTTATTAACCCCTTTGCGCAGAAGCCAAATCTGGCTTTTTAGGTGTTACCTGATTTAAGGCTTTATAATTTAAGATTGCAGCTTTACAGACAAGAAAACTTTGGCTCAATTGAGTCTAGACACTTGAAGCATTTAGACTCCCATCAAATTATAGTTTATTTTTATGATTTTGTTGGAGAAAAGGGGCTGCAAACATAAAAAAATCTTCATGAGAATTCACCATTGAAATAGAAAAAAAAAATAATGCTGACAATTGAAAAACTGCTGGGGCCTAAAACTATACATTTCTGGGATCATAAACTTCTTGACCACAAGTACAATTCATCTTTAACATTCCATTTTAGATTACCCGCTTGCTATGAGACAAATTAGACAGCTATCCAGGTGTCTCTCCAAAGTCTGACATCCATCAACATTTTTAACTGTCAAATCAAACATGAATCATATATTTAACACAAATAAACTTTTGGGGCTTGAAATTCGGCATGAACTAATGATTTTCTGGTTGAGTTTTGCATGAATTAATCAATATCAGTGCAGTGGAACATCATTGGTCACCAGTAACCTCTCAAAACATGCCTTTTCTCCATAATAAAGTTAACAATATTGTCCATTTCTCTTCGAAGTACCCCAAGCATTAAATGAAGTGCAGATTAAACAGCTATAACATTCACGCAAGACCAAACATGATATGAATAAAAAGCTCACCGCTCTCACATCCGAGCTCATAACCTTACACCTTATAAGGGTGAAAACTCACTAACTCAGTAATATCTGAATTCTGAAATACACCTTATTTTAACAGAACAGAAATTTCACTTTCAGGAAAAAAATACAACGACATATGCCTCCATATTCATCAGAGTGGTGTAATGAACGTACCGAGGGATCTACTGACCTGCGTGGGATGTATGCATTTGGAGAAACGAAAACCTCGGCATTCGATGTCTTTAAACGCGGTATAGATTCTACAGCAAAAAGCCAAATTAAGCAAAATGCAAACAGAGTAGAAGTATAACCTGTTTTCTTCATAGATGCCCCCCTCCAGAGACAGATGTATCGGGTAGAAGGAACGTTCCAGTTCTGTTTCATTCGGAATAATTCCCGTTGACCGCGTCCATACAACATTTAAATCTCGTAAATGAAACTGAACACTTCAGAACGGTCTCGAGTGTCTTTATTTCTTTGATATCGCATCATTTTCAGCTGCGCAACCGCGGCCAACATTCGAAGAATACAACCGACCTTACTTTTACGCTTAGCTTTGTATCCCATTCTTATCGTCCGATCAATGTATTTCAGTTATAGAGGAAAGTTAAGACACTGGGGAATGGGATAAGAAACGAGTCTGTCAACACATCGTTACCGGGGAAGCTTCGCGAGGACGTGAACTATAACTGTAGAGTTACGCAGATGAATCTGAGTATATCATTGAGTGACTGGCTATCGACACCAGTACTTCGGTGGATAGAAGGGAGCGCTGAATTTGTCGATGGAGGAATCTAAGCGTTAATCCATGGGAGGGAACTACGCATATTTTGTGTGTGATGATTGAAACTGACAGTAGAATGTGAGAGAAGCAATACAATGTCGGATTTTTTTCTTCACAAAACGTATTTTTTTAACCACTAATTGGAATACTGTTGGCTCACTGTAGCTAAAATGGTTGCTACAGAGTAGTACGTTTTTTTTCTGTCGCAAGTGATAATTTTTTAAAACTACTGGATCGATACTATGGGCAAGGTTATTGACCAGTTTGCACATCAGGCTTAGCTGAGGAGTTTAATCCATGCTACTCCTGAAAAACAGGGATTGGAGGGAACTTCTCCATACTATAAATCGCGTTTCAGCTCTGCCTGCTTGTGAATATCCAATAGCTGATCCGGGGGTGCCATCTTGTGGTCGAGTACTGTAACTTAAGTAATTACATTTGCATGTCTATAGACGCGAGCGTCTACATCTGCAGAAAGGGGTTAACACCACTGAAGGATTTGGGCCATATTGTTCCTTTAGAACAACTGGGACTTCCTTCTGAGTCAAAGCAAGTGCAATGGCATACAGTTGTGCGCAGGGGGAAGAGCAGCAGATTCGGGGTGGTGGGCTGTGTGTCACCCTGAGGCCCTGTCCACCCCCCCCCCACCCCCCCCCTTTTCCCAGGTTTCTATGTTCTTGTATTGATTTCGACCACTCTAAATCAATTTCGGCAGGAAACAGCTAAATAAATATGCATATTTTGATTTACTCATATTCAGAGGTACATATTGCAGACTGTACAGACATAAATCATCACAAAATGAAGAAACACCCAATTCAAGCTTATGAAACCAGTTTGAGATGCACCATGTCAGGAAGCAAGAGGCATCATCATGCAGAACCTTAAGATCATTAAGAGCCAATGTCTAAGAGAATAGCACTTTTTGGACACTGTGGAAATGACCCCCCTAGATCTGAACGAAACTTTGCATGTAGGTACATATACATGTATCACAGAAAATCATAAAATATTTTCGCCACTGGTCGCTTCGTTTGGTTGCAGCACCACCTAGAGGCCAAAAAGTCAGGGCCAAAATAGGGAAAAAGTGGAAAAAAACCAGTCTTATGAAATGCATTATCATAGGAAATCATTTCAATCTGCCAAACTATTTCTGATGGATATGCATATTTAAGTGCTCAAACTTTCCTGTGAATCAGTCGCCACAGAGTGGTCACTTGGAGAATCGTGTGGCAAGGGCTCATAGTTTAGGGTAAACAAAAATGAAAATCCATTTTTGGACTTAATCTTTAATTTATTCCAGCAACATGCCTTGAGAAACTATGTTTTATGGTGAAGGCCTACGAACGTATAACATCATAATATGAGAATTCCTTCGGCATCTTGCTGGAATTTTGGGATATTTGGCCTTGAAAAGCGAACTTCAGCCATTTTGGCTCGACTTTGAGGTCAGATATTGCAATCCTCCAGACAAGAATGGAACTGATGAATCTGTTGATTAATACCTTCTTCCATGATGTATGACAGGTACCAAAAATTTCACGTAAATGAAGGTCATTGATGATATTCATGAAGGTTCTCCTGTGGCACCTGCCTGGAGAAATTGACTATGCAAATGAGCTAATATTTTCAATGAAATGGTAAAATGTCTCAATTTCAACATCAGATATGTCGTCTATGTTCTACTGTGAATAAAATAGGGGATTATGAGATTGGCAAATCATTGCATTCCGTTTTTATTAACGTTTTACACAACGTCCCAACTTCATTGGAATTGGGCTTTGGTCACTTATTTCAAATCTGATGACTGCAATAGACTTCAAAACATTTGGGACTTAAATTGGTGTGACAACTTGCAATCAAGAGATGTGAATAAGGTGAGGTGAAAAGGAGAAACAGGAGGGCAAATTGTATTGTAGTATGAAAGAAGTCTCCAAAGAAGACTTATGGGGTATTGCATGTTAAGTCACCAGAAGAGACAAGGTTTAGACACCCGCCATCAATCAGATGGTGTACACCTGGGCTAGTCAACATTATCCAGAAAGGGCCACTGTGTGTTCAGGCTTTCATTCCAACCAAGCAGTTAAACATCGATTCCACTAATCAAGCTCTTTGGCAAAGACTCTCGGGGTTGATTAGAAGAATCAGGTGTGTAACTGCTTGGTTGGAATTAATTTTCAAAAAATTAAGACTTTTGTCGCTCAAGCTCTAAAAACAATTGGTAATATTGTGCCTTGATCATTCAGCATAAAATTAAGCTGCAGCACAAGTGATGATCAAAACTGCATTTTGTATAGACTAGCTGATTTCCTGGTGTCCAAGCCTGCCATAACATCCGGGGCATTGCCACACAAAGTATTTTTTGATTGACTGAGATATACAGAATGGTGGCATTCATGAACCTGTGCTAACGAGTCACATTTCAGAGGTTTGACATTCGATTACTTGGTACATAAGAATCATAAAAAATTTTTAAAACACCAAATGGAGAAAAAACATGCACTTCTTTAGGGTAAGAGCTGAAACACATGCTTTCTTGGCCTTATACTGTACAGATTGGCCTTATACTGGCCTTATACTGTACTGACACATTATACTGTATATAATGATATTATCATTGTGGGATGTCCCAATGAACCATGCTTGTGCTGCAGTGATCATGGTCATAATAAAGTGAGATTCAGAAACATGAAATGGTGGGTGTCAGGGCTCAAGTGAATTAACACAGAATTACCCCCAGCCCCGACAGAGCTAAGATATGTTAAGGCTAACCAAGTTAAACAAATGCACAAGCTTATAATCCATCACTTTGGAAACAATGTTCAAACAAATCAGTAGGATGCCGGGCATTTCACCCTCGAAATAGCATAAGAAGATAGAAGAAACCCAGTTGCACCTTGGTATCTATGGTAAGGCCAAAACCCCTCCTGAATGTGCGTAACCTCCAATCCTGAGACGTCACTGCCTTAAGACCAGTCATGGCTGGTCATGCAGCTGTAATGGAGATCAAAACTTGTTTGGAGATACTTTGGTTAACCTTTATCAGTCAATGAAATTTTCTCACTGCATCCGCAGATGTCAGTTAAAGCTTTACTATGCAAAGCCAAAGCCATGCATCAACATTGTCCAAGAGCACTTCCACAGACTTCTCTGGTCTCAGTTTCAATTGAGATAGACAGCAGCATAGAGGAAGCATGCTTTGTGATGATATGAGTCAACATCTCAAGGACTTTTTGAAAAAATAATAAAACAAAATAAAAAACAGCAGTGTTCTCCAAACCAAGGACAACAAGGAGAACCCAAGATATTATCACCATCAGGTCCAATAAGTCAGCATCGGTCATGATATGGGGGTGTGTCTTTGCACATGGTATGTGCAAGTACAATGAATGGAAAAAGATACAAATTTTTGGGGCAACATATTGTATGCTGACATCTAGACCTCATCTGATCCAGGTACATCCCTTCATTTTTTGGCAAGACAATGCCAAATCACATTCTGCCCTAATTACATGTGCATGCCTGTGTAAGCAGAATGTGCAGGTTCTAGAATGGCCTGATTGGTCCCTGGTTGAGAATATCTGGTGCACTATGAAGTGGAATATAGAGCACTAAAGGCCCCTTAAAACTGCACAGCTGAAGACCTAGTTAATGGAGGAAAGGTGAACTCCACTTGCTCCACTTGACCAACTGCTGTCTTTCGTGTCCAAACTCATAACAATTGTGTTGCAAAAACATAATGATGTTGCACAACAGTACAGAGTTAATTGTACCAACATTCTTGGTCTCTGGAGTCATTACATCGTATATTTTCAATAACAGTTAAATTTGTGTTAGGAGATATTCCATTTAGCAGAGGCCAATTTTTTTCCCAGAAATTGGGGAAAACTGCTTGAAATGAACTGAGCCGATGTTCAACTTTGTGGAGCAAAACTTGTTTTGGTTGGGATGGTGTGGTGAAGGTAGTTATGGTGCATCGAAGAGGACATGCTTTTTCATGTTTTTCCACCATCAAAATATGCATGAATTAGCCTCACTTTATATCTAGTGTGTAAATTTGTTTCTTTAGTTTTATAATAATAGTGTCCACACTGACAAAGTGACAACAGCAGAAAATGGCTTGTTCAAAGCTCTGGGTTTAAAATTCCTTTGAAATAAACTAGTTTCAGGGCTGTAACGTCAGTCACAAAAAACCAAATGTACATAGTACTGTGAATAAATCTTTGAATATTCCAAACTACTTTTCACACCTTTGTTTGGGTTAGTCAGCATTAACCGAAGTTGGTCACGTCAGTCACATGTGACGTCAGTCACAAGTCAATCCAGGTCTGTAACATCAGTCACGATTCAACACAACAAGCTACAACAATGTAGTGTAGCAAAATGCTTGTCTCTGACAAGCTTTCTTTAAAAAATGATTAGTGTTGCTTATTATCATTAGATGGCAGCAGCATCAGCATGAACACTCATTATTTTCCAATGATGCATTTCCTCTTCCTGGCTTCTTCGAAAAAAAGGGGACTGCAGAAAAATCTCTCAAATATACCTCTGTTGATAAGCAGGCTAGTAAAGTATCTTTAACTTATCACAAATGTCGATAAAAGTATTTTTCATTATAGTCTGGCCATTTTTTATCAGGTTATTACTAGTTGATGTAGATAAATACACTCAAAGAAGATGATATGATCATCTACGCAAAGTACATGTATACTGTTGACCATGCCACCTGGGAAAGTTTATCAGGCATACCAAGGCAACCTCTGTGCTGCAGAGCAGCCAAGGAAAGATTATTTCAATTAAGTAAAAATACCAAGCCCTATAAAATGTCCTCGACTGAGTTGGGTTCATCTCATCCATAATGTTAATTAGGAGTACAGTAGAATGACTTCATATTGGAATACTGAGCTTTTCAACCCATGCAGCTATCTTTTTCAGCCTCTCTTTCCTCACTTTTATTTTGTGGTTTTTTGACCCTGCCAGCCAGTGGTGGTTGGTTGCAATATCAGTCGAGAAGAAGCTTTAATTTATTTATTTATTTATTACTATTTAAAGCTTTATATCTGGCCTGTCAGGCTAGTGAATGCCACTCATTAAATCTGTGTCAATTAAGTGACAGAGCATTCACATCTCAGTTAAAGCAAGATGTATTGTCAACGCTGGACTTGGCATGATCTAGTAAACATTCACGTACTATTATCATTTAGTAAGCTGTTAAAAGTAAATGAATATGTAGAATATGACAACTGCTTGTCAAATTATTTTGTTTTATCGACAGAAATCCATTCTCAGTAACTTTGAGCTCTTAGTGACAAACTGTAACGACAGTCACGTAAAGTCAGTCATGCAGAATTATGTAATTATTCTGAGAATGCTTTTGAACATGGGTCATTCCATGTGGAATCAGGCAAATTCCACGATGATCCCAGCTGGACCATCTCAGATCTTCTTCAAACTTCACCCACATATAAATAGACTATTCTAAGCAGGTTTTGTGAAATATTAGGTTCCCCTCATCATTAGTTTATGATTTATGCCCCTGCAAGTGGTGGGGGGTACCCCTTTGGGAAAAAACAACTACATTTCTGAGCCATTTTAGAGCTCTGCTGTAGCTGATGTATTCAATTTAGCTCTATAATTTCTTCTGGAGTGACTCTCCTGTACCCAGACTGCAGGGAAAAACAGCATAAGACCTGCTAGAAGGTGATCTTAGGTACCTAGGAGGAGCCAAAAATGAAAAAAAAAAAAAACAATAGCAAATGAAAAATTTCAGTTTTTAAGTACCCATCTGACCCTTCTAATGAGTCGCTACAACTCTGATTAGTTTTATAGGGAATATTTAACCCTCTATTAACTGAACCCATTTCCAATTGTGTTAAAATTATTTCCCGATGCAAAAATTTAAATTTTGGGCCATTATTTGATATTTTGACGCATTTAGCCCACCTTTCCAAATTGTAGCACATCTGCTACATTGGGTAATAATGCTAATGAAAAAATTAAAGTGACATACTATTCAAGTTATTCCCAAATGTTTATTTGGCAATAAGAAACAAATCCAACAGGGTGTCCAGGCTGTTAACCCTTTTACTTAATGTAGCAGATATGCTATGCTGGTTAACAGAAGGTTAAATAGTTTTCTATTTAGAAAGTAAATAAAATGTTATGTGAATGGGAAAATATTTGGTCTTAAAGTTTTCTTTTTTGGCCAAATTGGGCCTACTTTACCATGCTATGACTCATACAACCCCAGTGCTGACATACAACCCCAATTCCGAAATAGTTGGGACGAAGAGTAAATTGTGAGTAAAATCAAAATGCAATGACTTTCAAGTCACCTGAGCCAATATGTTATTTACATTAGAACATAGATAACATTTCAAATGTTGAAACTGAGACATTTTAGATTTTTATCCACAAAATGAGCTCATTTCAATTTTTTTTTGCTGCAATGGGTCTTAAAGTTGAGACACAGACAAAAAAAGGGCTGAAAAAGCAATTAATGAAAAGAGAATCAGCTGAAAGAACATATAGCAAGTAATTACATTAACTGGCATCAAGTGTGTGACATCATCGCAAACATGATTGTCGATAAAAGGGATGTCTTAGAGATGCTGAGTCTCTCAGAAGTCAAGATGGCCAGAGGCTCTCCAGCCCGTGAAGGCTTGCGTAATACTGTAAAAACAATGCTTCTCAACGTCTAATTGCAAAGGCTTTGAAGGTCTCATCATCGACAGTGCATAACATCATCAAAATATTCAGAGAAACTGGAAAAATCTCTGTGCGTAAGGGACAAGGCTGAAGACCTTAACTGGATGCCCATGATCTTCGAGCCTTCAGACGCCACTACATCACTCGCCAGCATGATTCTGTCATTGACATTAGTAAATGGGCCCAGGAATACTTCAAGAAACCACTGTCTGTAAACATAGTCTGCCGTGCCACCCACAGATGCCACATAACACTATCATGCAAAAAGTAAGCCACTGTTCAGCATGAACCAGAAGCGCTTCCATGTTCTGTGGGCCAAGGCTCATTTAAGATGGACTGTAGCAAAGTGGCAAAGAGTCCTGTGGTCCAAATTTGACATTCTTGTTGGAAATCATGGGCAATGTGTCCTCCGGGCTAAAGAGGAGAAAGACCATCCCTCCTGTTATCAGCATTCAGCTCAAAAGCCAGCATCTCTGATGGTATGGGGATGCATTAGTTCATATTGTGTGGGACACTTGCATGTTTTAAAAAGCACCATGGATGATGAAAGGAATATTAAGGTTTTAGAGCAACATATGCTCCCATCCAGATGACATGTATTCCAGTGTATTTCAGCTGGACAATGCAAAACCACATACTGCACCTATTACAACAGCATGCCTTCTAGTAGAAGAGTCCGTGTGCTGAACTGGCCT
Source organism: Gymnothorax reevesii (assembly GCA_029721435.1). Lineage (NCBI taxonomy): Eukaryota > Metazoa > Chordata > Actinopteri > Anguilliformes > Muraenidae > Gymnothorax > Gymnothorax reevesii. Next base: position 79,308,810 of record CM056575.1, read on the forward strand.
GTCTGCAGTTCTGATCTTTCACCGATTAAGAACATAAATGAAAAGTCCATCAAAGGAGACCCAAAATTTCACAGCAGCTGGAAGCCAGTATTAAACAAGAGTGGGATTAAATTCCAATCGCTAATCACAAGAAACTTGTCTCCTCAATGCCCAGATGCCTCCACTCTGTGTTAAAAAAAAGAGGGGACGCTACATCATGGTAAACAGGCCCCTGTTCAAATTTTTTGAGACCTGTAACAGGCGTCAAATTTGATACAAGCTCATTTTGTGGTTAAAATTGTCAAATTTCTCAGTTTCAACATTTGCTATGTTATCTCTGTTCTATTCGCCAGATTAGACCTACGTCAATTACTACTGAGGTCACGGCGACTTCCTTAGCAACTGGCTCACGCCGCTCGCTTGACAACGAATTGGTTCCACTGAAGCCGAAAAATCGGGGGCTTAAAAGTCATGTTTTTTGCATTTCTTATGTATGACAGTCGGAAATAATGCAAGATCAAATGTTATTCTTTGTAAATCAGGAGGTTTCAGTTCTTAAATATGATTCTTGAGGTCAAATCTTTACCTCAATAATTGCCATAATCAATGCCCACAGCACTTCCCGGTATCGGCTTTCGCCATTTTCGCGCTGTATGGGCTAACCGAAGGACGTCCGTCCGTGCGTGTGACTGGTCAATATCTATGTAAACAATGAATAGTCGTCCAATCGCTGTGCCCGTTATGTCTTTCGGTCGTAAAAATTGCGAAGAACGGCCATTTTGGTTCTGTGATGAAAAGCGTGAGCCAGTCGCTAGGTAACGAGTGACTGACCTCGGGAGTGATGTCACGACTATGCCAGCGAATTGTGAATACAACACTTTGTCCCAACTATTTCAGAATTGGGGTTAAAAACGCGCAATTCCCTAACATTTAATTACACGTAGATTAGGGTGCCACTGACTGTAATGGCCAAAAAATTTTTACGTTTTCCAGGTCCCACCCCCTCTTTTTGTTCCTGTTATGAAGCAAAATTACTACATACAGTTTCATACAAATATATGCATATTGTCTGGCAATTGTTGCGTGCCGATATTAACAGTTTAACACTCTGTTATATATTGAAATAAAACTTTAACTGTTTCATCATTAGGGTTTCCGCTACATGTAATTGATCGTGTCACACCGCCACCGCTAAATAAAAGCTGCCGCCCGTGCCTGTGTAGAATGAGTTTGCATAAACTCCAAAAATCCTAAGGGCAATCAGGTGTCACCAGTTCTCCTTGTTAAGTTAAAACGAGTGCTAATGATTCTTGACCTGTTGTCTATCAATTTGCTTGACGAACACTTTTTGAATGAATGAATGAATACAAATTAGCCAATGAAAAGTGAGAAGTCGTCAATGATGCAGCTGAGCAAGGGGTGGCCTTGATTCAAGCATTCAATTGAGTCCTGACTAATTAAAAAGAACAGAAACAGTCCTTATTGCAAGTTGTAGAGAAACACCGCCGTGACTTTCCAAACAGTAACAAATCCACCTTGACTGCATTCACTGCAGCTGGCATTGAAAACTAATTTGCAGACAACTAATTTACATTGCGACATTTTTGGTCACTGTTTGTGTTAATCTGTTTATGTTCAAAAATCATTCGTTGACTTTTGGAGTAACTGCAAGTCTTTGATTTTGATGATCTCTGCAGTTTTCCGATTTTTATTTCAAATTTAACATTATATGATTATATCAGAATTTTTCCCTCGAAAAATTCCCTCGAAACCCGACGTGACACCTGATGGGGAGCATGCCCTCATTTCAGGTCAATGGGTAATGATACATAAGCCACCGTATTTAATGTTGTATTCTTCATGGGAAGGTCCATTCCGAGTTTTATTAGTCACTGATGCAGCAATTGAGGTACAGGCAAAACCTGAATGGATACATCTAAGTCACTGCAAACTAGCTGAGCCTGAAAATGCAAGGACAAAGGGTGATATTGAGCCGGTCTTTCTCCATCAGGAAAAAAATAATTTCATCTGTGAATAGTCAGTCAATATTATGGTTACGTGCTGATTCCATGTCATAGCTTAGACTGATGAGCTATATAACATTTTAACCATGAACTCTCGATACTGCCAATAACATTTTAACCATGAACTCTCGATACTGCCATGTTCTTTTCCTGTGTTTTTCAGGAGGCTGAGCGACCTCTGCCTTAGAAGTCCGGACATGGAGCCACAGGAGCAGTGGGACATCAGAAGACACCAGGGGAGCGAAGATGTCTGCTGGGACACCGTGACTGTGGGATCTTCATTGTAAAGGACTGGATTATTACTACGCTGAGGGACACTAATGAACACATTTCGCCACCGCGGAATCACAGATTGCGAAATACATTATCGCCTTTATGAAATTGAAGGATCGGTGGAGAATTTTACCCCTAAATTGGGCAATCAATAGGGTTTTTTGCTCCACCCAGTGATACCGATGTGGACCTTTTTTAACCGCTGATGGTAGCACAATTAACAGACACAATACAACTTTGGACCCATGACCAGTCCCAGTAACTCAGACTCATTTCAAAACATGTCTTGTTTTTGAAGTATTTTGTCCTTTACGCATTTGTGGTGGGGTCTCCCCAATGTGATGGTGATCATAGATGTCTGTGGTGATAATATGATCAGATATGGGAAATGAGAAATCTAACAAATCCCCTAGGACTGCTGTCCTAATACACATGGACAAGCTGTGTGAAGCTACTGACTGCAGTCTACTGGCTTTCCCTGGGAAAACGTAAATAAATTGGGCCCCTGAGGACAATAATCAATGTATTACTAAGTGAGGAGTTGACTTGCAAAACCTGCCAAGTCAAGTTTTGAAAATAAATGAGTTATCACCCTTAGCCTCTCTTTCAGGCATCTGTGCATGTCACACTGATAGCTCCATTTTCAAAACCTACTAAATCAAGTAATAAATTGTAACAGAAAAAGCGAAGCTCTGTCAAAACCTGCCAAGTCAGAAGAATTTGACAGAATTTTCCTTAAGTTAGTCAACGTGGAAACGTGATTCTGTTTTCGTTCGCTAGAAAGAACCAATCACAGTCGAGCTTGTTTAGCTTTTGCTTTATCTAATTCAAGATGGCTGGATGCCGATTCAAGTTTCGTTTTGATTGCAGAAAATGCAAACAAATCTCCTCGTAATGGTTCAAAAAGGATTTGAACCCATGGACTCATGTTTATGTTGTCATTGTCATAACAGCTATTCAACCACTTTGCTGTCTGTAGCATTGAGCTGCACGTAGAGTGGATCCTGAGCCAAATTCCTTCACCTATTGAGCAACGGTGCTGGTTTAAACACCAGGAATACCAGCTAAATTTCCACTCCACTTTCAAAACCTGCTAAGTCAAATCTTTGTGTTACAAAATCAGTTATTCCTTTAAAAAATAATGAATTGCCTCATCGATTATAGTTTCAGTGCAGTGAAAATTAGTATCTATGGAAGATAATTTCTGTGCCGACCAAAAAACTTTGATTTTTCTAAAAAATGGACCAACTTGACTTAAAAGGCTTTGCAAGCGGACTCCTCAAGTGAGGGTGAGGGGTCTGGACATACCGTTAGAAGAAAAAAAGCCATCTCCTTGTGATGGCCCAGGTGGGGGTGATTGTCTGGCTAGGTGTCTCACTAGCCTGGTAAAACCAGACTCTGCTACTTTGCTTTGTTTCGTACATAGAGTCTGGCCAGTCGTCATTTACAAGTGTTTACTTCCTGGTGAATGGACGCTTGTCTGAAGTTTAAAATTATTGGTGTACCCGTAAATTAATCGCTGACGTTTGAGGATGGCGTATACGTCATATGTGTTACGTGCCAGCTCAGCCGCCTAGTACTTCCGCTGTAAACACAGTTCTTCATACCAGGAATGCAGCGAAACCAAACTGATCAGTACATTTAAGTTAATACTGTATCCATACATATACCCATCTACCAAATTTTAGCCTTAACTCATTCACTTAAAAGAACCAAAGGTGCTCTTTCTGTTCTCCTTACAAGAAACATACTGTTGAGCTATCGTTTTTCCTGTCGATACTGCTGCTGTTAATAAAAAAAAACAAGAGACTAGAAACAACAGCAGACTCGGGGAGAATATCAGGATGAAATCTGCGTGGACACGAAAACTGCATCGTTAACCATACTTGCGCTAACATCATACCAAGCTCTGTATCTTTTATAGTGACATAGTTTGGCTGTAAGCGTTTGGCTGTCTCAGACAGCCATTTCATTCATGGATAATGACAACATAACACTGAGACAGAGAATAGGTCTTGTGACATGAACAAAAACACGGCTTTTAAAAAGTTCACGGCTAACTTAAAATAGTGTGACATTCACAGGCAATGTAACACTAGAAGCTACAAGTTGGCTGAAGTGGATCGGCTGTCTCTCACAGAGGGTGCCCATTTCATATGCTTCATAATGGCTATTAAGTAGCTATGAAAATCTGTAGGGAGTAGCGCTACGTCATCATTTCCATTCAGAAAACTAACCAAACATTCATCATGTTGCGGCTATAAGTTGCTGGTACCCGGGATTTTCTCCACGACAGAGCAAATGGCCTCCCGTGTATCTATGTCCGTAGCCACTGTTGATTTCGGAGACCACAATTTCAAACTCGCGCAGCAGCTACATCATGGCTCTCGGCCACGCCTTCTGTTCGTTGCTTGGTCCGGCGTACTTTCTGCCGAGGTAAACGAGGCAGATCTCCGAGTGACCAGGCCGAGTACAGAAGCTAAATGAAATTAAGCAGAAGTATGAAGGCAGGTGGAGTCAGGCTAATTTCTCACTACCTCACATCATATATACTGCTTGTATGTCTTTCTTCTGTGTGATGTTGATCTCTCCTAGCCTCCATTGCAGACGTCTCATAGTGTTCGGTTAACTTCCCTCCCCCAACAACGTCTGCGCACTCGAACAAGGTTTTGTGTTCCCTGACGTAATGTGATTGTGCTTGATGAGCCAATCAGAATGCTTATGAGCGATTTGCCAAATCCTGTAGGCAAATTTACGAAGACATCTTTCCTCTGGATAACTAAGTTGTTCATTGCTTGTTCTTATAAGCTATTCATATTTTCAATATTGGAAGGTTTTGCAGATTTTATCCAAAGCTCGAGAGAAAACATGTTCGCCAACGTCCGCCATTTTTTATTTAAATGTTTATGCATATATAATTAGCTCCTGGATTTCAAGAGCTAGTTTCTGATTGGTGGAACATAAAACCTTGCTTGAGTGCGCTGACGTTGTTGAGGGAGGGAAGGTAACCGAACACCATAAGACGTCTGCAACGGAGGCTAGATCTCTCCAGGAGCACATCTGTTTTTCCACTGCGACAGTACCTACTTGTAATAAAGTACTTTGCGTGTCTCATCATTACCATCGGTTCCGTATGCAAGTTATTTCCATCTGAGACTATCCGTAAATTAAACAACCTGTTTTTGAAAAGACAAATTAGCGGTAAAAGAAGAAACTAAACAGAGGATTTCTTCAGGAGGCATGTAAAATGCAGAAAAAGAGTGAAAACTATCTACAAGGAACACTAGGCTGAATATTGCATGCATGGTGAAATGTAAGAAGTAGAACAAACAGGTGCAGTGACATACACATCAGTATGCAATCATATTCTCCTGTATTTGAACACTTTCCTCCATATTGTACAGTATGCATCTGTTGTTGCACTTGCCCTGGAATCTTAGTAATGGGCAAACTACCTTCTCGCTACCTTCCACAGCTGGTCAAACAAAGTTTCTTCGGACCCATTCAGATGAGCTATTCAAATTAAGCTTAGCGGAAGTTCAGTCAGGAAGACTCTCTCTATCGCGCTCGTCAACCCTGTCCATTTTGGTCATGCATGTTCACTCGTGATTCTCCGCAGACAATATCCGGGGCTGTCAATGAGCAGTCAGCTGACATTGCAGCTGATTGCTTCTATCCAACCAGGGCACACCTCAGTCGCATCGCTAGCCAATCATTCTGCTGCCGTCTTTTTAAATATGTTCTTTTCTCCGCCCTTGTTCGCCCATGCTGCCGCTTCCTGACCCTCCTCCGCCCCAACGCCACCCTACTCATCAGACCTCCCGTTCCTCCACTCCTGCTTCACCAGTCTTCAGCCACCACCACCACCAGTGTCTGGACTCTTCGGGGGGATTTCCTGTGGCTGCCCCGGGCAGTGCTCCCGATCTTCGAGTCTTTCCAAAGAGTCCAAGCGCCAAAGACTTGATTCGAATATAAGCATGTTAGCCCTTTATCCTCAAAGGATAATAAATACTTCTTGATTTCACTTGAGTCTCTCCTGGTTGAACTAATATATATATGTAAGTGCACAGTAATCTCGTTTAAAGACTTTCCATGCTCTTATAAGAAGCAGGGAAATGGGTAAATGGCTACTCTACCTTGATTGGCTGTTATATTAGACGCAATGATTTGCAAACGAGTCCTCAAGCAGTCCACAAAATAAAATAGCAAAAACCAAACCATGATATGTCATTGGATGCTAAAGAAATTCAAAAACAAATCTTGTAAATATGATATGAACATTTTTTGACTTTGTGCTTCCGTGTGCTCCAAGTAATTCAACTGCCCAAAGTTCTGAAAATGCAGCCTACCTTGCTGTTATCCAGGGGTTTATATACAGTGGGAGGAAAAAGTTTGTACACCCTTTGGAATTTCTAACATTTCTGCCTAAATTACTCATAAAATATGGTCTGATCTCTCAAACAATCTCAAGAATGAACGAATAGTGTATGCTTGAACTAAAACCACTCAAACAATTGCAAGTTATATTTTTATTGACCATAAGATGGAAATATTCACAGGATAGAGAGGCATAAGTAAGTGCACCCTTGGATTCAGTAGCTGGTTGACCCTCCTCTGGCTGCAATAACTTCAACCAGACGTTTCCTTAGCCTCCGTTGCAGACGTCTTGGTGTTCGGTTAATTTTCCTCAACCTACAATGTCTGCGCACTCGAGCGAGGTTTTGTGTTCCACCAATCAGAAACTAGCTCCTAAAATCGAGGAGCTAATTATATATGCAGAAACAGATAAAGCCAAATTGGCGGACGGTGGCGAACATGTTTTCTCTCGAGCTTTGGAGAAAATCTGCAAAGCCTTCAATATTGAAAGTATGAATAGCTTACAAGAACAAGCAATGAACAATTAAGTTATCCACAGGAAAGATGTCTATGTAAATTTGCCTACAGGATTTGGCAAATCGCTCATGTACCAAGCTCTTCCAATCCTCGGGGAAGCGTTTTTTAATAAAGAATCGCCTATTGTTATTGTTGTTTCTCCTCTTGTTAACCTTATGAAGGATCAAGTCAATTATTTGAATAACATAGGAGTGAAAGCAACGAGTTTAAGTCTGGTCGATACCGAAATGGAGAAGAGAAGTGTGGAAAGAAGATTGTTTTCAATAGTATACGGTTCTCCAGAGTTTTGGCTGAGTGAACGGTGGAGGAAGATGCTGCTGAATGCCGCATATTCAAACAATATTTATGCTGCTGCTGTCGATGAAGCTCACATAATAAATCATCAAGTTCTTTCTCCATTTTCAATTTTTTTTAAAGTAAGCGATAGCAGCCCGTTCGGCAGACGGATAACTCGTTCGTGTATACCGCTGTGTTAACGGAGATGACAGAGCTTATTACTGCAGCGATATCAAGCTTGCTTTTTCCATGCACTCGTATCTTGTCTTTATTTGAGAGTATTTTTGTTTTACACACAAAACAAATGTTGTTTTCTACAAGTTTTTTTAGGAGTTTCTTTTCCGCCATTTCACAATTTTTGACAAGCCGCAGGGAAAAGCCATAGTAATGACAGAGATCATAACATATAATAAGCATTCTGATTGGCTCATCAAGCACAATCACATTACGTCACGGAACACAAAACCTCGCTCGAGTGCGCAGACGTTGTAGGTTGAGGGAAATTAACCGAACACCAAGACGTCTGCAACGGAGGCTAACGTTTACTGTAGTTGCAGATAAGGTGGGCACAACGCTCAGGAGAAATCTTGCACCATTTCTCTTTGCAAAGCTGTTGCAATTCAGCAAGATTACTGGGATGCCTGGAATGGATGGCTTTCTTGAGGTCATGCCACAGCATCTCAATTGGGTTAAGATCGGGGCTTTGACTGAGCCATTCCAGAACGTGTATTTTGTTCTTCTGAAACCATTCTAATGTCGACTGCTTCTGTGTTTAGGGTCATTGTCCTGTTGCAGGACCCATCCTCTTTTGAGTTTCAACTGTTTGACAGATTGCCTAAGGTTTTTCTGCAAAATATCTTGATACACTTGAGAATTCATTTTCCCATTGACTATAGCCAGTTGTCCAGGCCCGGAGGCAGCAAACCACCCCCACACCATGATGCTACCGCCGCCATACTTAACGGTGGGGATGAGGTTTTGGTGATGGTGTGCTGTTCCATTTTTCCTCCACACATGATGTTGTGTGTTCCCCCCAAACAACTGGTTTCATCAGTCCACAATATGTTTTGCCAGTAGCGCTGAGAAGCATCCAAATGCTTTTTTGCGAACTCCAAACGTGCAGAAATGTTCTTTTTGGACAGCAATGGCTTCCTCCGTGCCCTTCTCCCATGTATCCCATTCTTGTTCAGTGTCTTTCTTATAGTAGATGTGTCAACAGGCCGGAAATTGTGTCTGGGTCGAGGGGTATTCAGCAACGCGTTATGTTTATAACTGTCGTATTTAATCATGTTTACATGTGTTCTTGTTATGTATATCCCGTCATTCAGTTATCTGAAATGGGATCTTAATAAAGTCGCAAAGAACCATTTGCCCAGGTACTTATAACAGTGCACCCTTTCAATGGTGTTACCTTCGTAAGTATGAATGTTAAGGTAATCGGTTAACTGAGACTGAGCCCTTGAAAAAACCATGAACTTAGTTCTTTGCATTTAAAACCAATTTTAAACAAAGAAGAGCAATCTGCAAAGAATGAAAGGCTGTTTGAAGCTCCGTGAAAGCCTGAGCCAGGGACTTTCTATGTGTATAAATCGCAGTGTCATCTGCATATAAATTAATTGTTGCTTGAAGGCCTTTTCCAAGATCATTTATGAAAACTGAAAACAGAACTGGTCCTAAAACGGAACCTTGTGGAATGCCTTCACTAATTTCAAGAATCTGAGATCTGTCTCTATCGGCACAGACACACTGCGTTCTGCCAGAAAGATAATTTTTAAACCACAGTGTAGTCTCTGGACTAAATCCAACATTACTGAACTTGCTGAGCAGTAATATATGGTCCACAGAGACAAATGCCTCAGAGAAATCAACAAATAAGGCTGCACAATGTTGCTTTTTATCCAGAGCATTTATGATGTTATTTGTTACTGCCACTGAAGCGGGGATGGTGCTGTGGCCAGTTCTAAACCCAGATTGGTATGAACTCAAGATCTTATTTTTGAGTAGGAACTTCTGTAGCTGCAGATTTACAAGGGATTCGAGGATTTTTGCGAGAGCTGAAAGTTGAGATCGCAAGGTAATTATTTAACTCATATGCATCTCCTTCTTTAAACAAGGGAAGTCCATACGCAGATTTCCAGGTTTTAGGAATTGAGTTGGAGGACAGACTTAAGTTAAAAATGTGGGCAATGGGCTGAGCCATCAAGTCAGCTGCTACCTTTAAAAGATGATGATTTAGATCGTCAGGACCTTCAGATTTTGTAATATCAATGCGTTTCAACGCTTTACATACTTCAGCAACAGATATAGATTGGAAATCAAATGTGCACAAATTTGAATTATAATTTTCAGTGACACCAGTTTAAGGAGAGGAGTTAACATTTTTACGGTCAAATACTGATCCAGCATGTATAAAGTGGGCAATAAACTTTTTACCATGGCCGTTTTATCTTTAATTTCCACCACAATGCATTCTGGAAGGCTTGCAGTAGAGACTGGGCCTGATAAAGATTTTATTAATTTCCAGAATTTGGAGGGAGGGATTACAGGCCTTTATATGAAAGGCGCGCAATTGTGCGTGTGCACAAATAAATGCGCACGTATCCATCAAAAAACATTCAATTTCTGAGCTGAGAAAACACTGAGCTGAGAAACAGGGTGTGGACACGCAACTTCAACCAATGGAACTGCGCGTTGCATCAACCACTTAAGATAAAAAAAACCCACCAAAGATGCCAAAGTGGATAGGGCATATCGCCCCGCTTTCCACCTATAGAACGTGGGATGTTGAAACCAAGGGCATAAAAGCCGTTAAAACTGTCAGAAAGGAGGAGAAGGAGTGGGTAATGGACGTAAGCCTTCTCTTACCTATCGTACTAAAGTTTTCATTGCCGTATTTTGGTTGATATGATGGTGAAACTTGGTGTGATCAATCGGTCATTCCTGCTAATAAATGGAGCCCTGGTTCGTTTCCCAGAAGCATAGTTGCCAACGTTAGCAACTAACGTAGTTCGTCCATTGAAAGTCAATGGTTCCGACCATGGAAGTTACCATCTGTGATAGGGCTGGGCGATATGGACAAAATCTAATATCTCGATATCCGTGACCGAATACCCGATATCGATATTTTGCCGATATCATCGGGACAAATGTTGGTGCTTTTGCAAAATATGTACACAATAATATTTTCTATAACCATTCATAAGTAATGTTGACATAACGATGAAACAGGTGCAGGCAACAGCTTCAACAGTCTTGCAAGTGCAGAGAAATGCAACCCATTACTGTAATTCAGCTTTTAAAACAAGAAAAGCCAACACTTATTCCATATCACAATATTACGATAGTCAAAATCTGTGACGATATTTTACTTTGAATCACGATATCGATATAATATCAATATATCACCCAGCCCTAATCTGTGATTTCAGGAAACGCAAACCAGATGAGCTCCATTCACATCAGTTTTTGCCGTTATTTAATTCATACATTACTAGGGCTGTCCCCTACTAAAACAAATATTGGTTGACCAATAGTCGGTTTTTTCCCCCAGTCTTCCAAAATGATAAAACTCTTCGGAGCCCCCTATTTTCGCCACCCTTTTTGATTCTGCTGTTGCACCTGAGAAGTTGAAGGATGACTGCACAATAGGCTGATGCCTGTATTTGACCCCACCATAAAGCTTAGTAGGTTGTTTTATTTAAACGGTTCATCACATTTCTGCTCATGAAAATTTAAGTCCCAGTATCGTTTTATTGTTAGCTGCAACAATCATGATGTCGAAAATTCTCATGGACTCCAATGTCTCTCAAATGGTCACAAAATGGAAATGACATTAAAAAACGAATTGGGCTGAATTAGAGTTATTTTGCTTTACTTTTCATTTCTGCTATTAATTGTTTACGAGTGAATTTGTTGGGTTTTTAATTCGAGCTTGCGGAGAACAGCTACGTTACAGATCATTCCAACAAGCAAGGGATACCTTGTTTTTCCTCATCCATTGAAATTGCAATAGTAAATAAGCCAGCACAAGTTCACTTAAAGTCGAACAGTCGTAAGTGTGTATTATTAATAACTAAATGACTAATCTCAGAAATTACTGAAGAATTAAATCTGATAAAGCAAATTCACATAATGGTTCAAATCGCAACTTGAAAAATGTAATGCTGAGTGAACGAAAACGGAGTTCAGTAAAAACAGTTTTTTTACTTCCATACATGGCTGGTCAATGATCCACGACATTGAGTTTGTTATGGTGTAATACATTCCGCTAAGTAACAAAATAAGCAAAAAATAAGTTTTACTGGGCTTGTTTTCTTACGGTTTAGGCCTGTCAGACCAGCTTCGGAGACATCAGATATCGCACTCTCTTTTTCGGAGATATTAGCAGGCTGTGTTTGCGTTAAACCTGCAAGTTGCAATATTGTAGTTCTAGTGATGCAGTGGAGATGCACCTCTTCGTTCACTTTCAATTTAAGTAGCCTGACTAACTAGCAGCTCAAATTACCATGACATATAACAACTTAATATTAATGTTCACCTATAAAGCACGTTTAACAGGTTTATGCGCGGAGGGAATACAAAGTAAGCTGATTTACAGTTCTCATGTGGTAGCCCCGTTCGTACTTGAGCTGGGTAAGTGAAATGTTGCTTGCAAATTCATTCTATCTTTTTTCAATAATTTGCGACTTACAGGAAATTCTGCCAAACTCCTGTTTTTTTTTCTTTAACATTATGTTCCAAGAATGTGTCGACGTGAGCAAGTAATGCCTATATCGCTAATCGTAACTGTAGTAAGGCTCATGTCATGTTAGGTATCGAAATGCACCCTGGGTCTTGGAGAAGTCTATCGAATTGTACCCAGGCTCTATGGAAATGTACCCAGGTTGGTGAAATCTCGTGCGAGGAGGAATCATTGTAGTAAAATGACAAGTCAGCCGGTTTCTGGCACCGGATGTTAGTCCCGCCCGCGATATTTTTTTCCAAGGATGTTTTATATTTCACTGGATATACAATTGGAAAATGGCCGCCCATTCATTTCAATGGAAATTGCTCAGCACGCCGACATGGGGGCCAAGCTTCCGTACCCACACGGACATGCGCGGTGTGATTTTTGCTCACACATGCGTAGTGTGGGGCTCATGAATGCGCTGGTATCCAAGGTGTCCATGACAACGGCTCGGGCTTCTGGAACTCCGACCTAGGGTGCGTCTTCACGATCACTTTTCACCGGAAATGGAAGTCTGACAACTGCAGACTGCACCCTGATGTACATATGAGCGGAACGGAAAACAAAACATAGCCGCCGGTAAAGGTTTAATTATGGTTTGAGATACAATTTTAAAACACAAATGCAATATCAAAATCTTTAAAATGACTTTGACAGGGAAGTAAAACTATTGATTTCGACTCAAAAATGTCGGAAAAATAGTTGACTTGCTGTTGTGTAACCTTAACATGACATTACTCAAGGGTGCGCTTCCCAAAATCACAGGTGCTAACTTCCATAGTTGGAGCCACTGACTGAATAGACGGATAAATTTCTGCAACTACGCTATTGGGAAAAGCGCCCCAGGCTTGTGTTCTCTTTAGTTCAATGTCGAATAAACACATTATCGGAGTCAGATGATTCTTGCTCGTCTGCATGCGAATTCCATTATCTTTTCCGGATTCAAGACAATAAACCGAACACATAACACAAAGCACTTCACGTGCCTTATAAACCGATATGTTTTAAAGTCAGGAGCTTTAAACTTTTGTCAATTCTGGTAAGCTAATTTACTTTTAGCTTACGTAGCTTATAACCATTCCGTGGAGTATAATAAAATGTGGGTCTACCGTGAAATGTTACGCACGTTGTACTGCGTTATTTTTATCTTTGTTTTAAAGCTCCTTTTTTCTGTCCTTCCCCAGATATCTGAGCCTCTTGGAGTGTACTGAACAGTTCATCCATGAATTTCTGCATGTCAGCGAACCAGAGGCCGTGCCTTTCTATCAAACCCCAAAGCCCCCTCCAATAAAGTCTGTCTCGAATATAATTTTAATACCGTCTCTACGTTTCATTTCTAAGTGCGAGTTAACATCGATTGTACTTGTGGTACTTAATTTTATGATAATGGCCGGCTCAGCGAATGTTAAGGATTAAACCCCTTTTGATTTTGAGTACTTGAGTTCATCTTCAAATATTAAGCAGAGCAAGGGAAAAAAAAAGAAACAAAAACTGAAAACACAAATAATTCTATTTGAAAAGATATTTTGATGCATAAAAATACAGAAATGTGAATTGGTGGTATTCAAAGTAATGGAAATATACAAGTCATTACAATGATATCCATGAACTGTGAAAAAGTGAGGTGAGTGCTAGCTGCATATACATGCTTCTAGGATATCACAACAGTGGCCTTAGCTTGCTGTACATTTTGAGGCACTTCATAATGGAGTGAGGCGATCGAGTATATTACGGCCATTCATCAATTAAAATAAAAAGGATAAAATATTTGCACCGTAACGCCGGCTCGCTTTATTGACTTGGCCACGTAGCCTATAGAATGTTCATCACAGACGGACGGCAAGGAATGCCCATTGTTCCACCCACTTGGTTCGGATTGCACAAACATTTATCTACATTCTGATACAAAAATAAACTTCTAGCCATGAATCCTTCTGTGTCAGAAAAACTTTACAAAATTAGCTGAATATCTTTCTGCCCATGGTGTCTCCATGTTCATGAAGTTCTCAGAAAGAGAAAGCAACTGTTCTTCATCAATTGATAGTTTGCTGATTTTGAGAAGCGCTTGACTGCAGTAGTAGGTTGTCTTGGGACATTCATCCTGTTTGTGCCAATTGTACAGCTGTCCAAATCCATTTTCAATGACATGGTGTAAAGGGTGCTGTATCTCCAAAATTATTTTTCAAAGTTGTAAGAGCTATGGTTGTAAAGATTAGCTCCTTACAGCCCCTCCCCTTCCACATTCTTTCACCTCCACGGGCCACAGATGCTGCCAGTTTAGGTAGATGTAATTGCAGAGTATTTAGGGCTGGCAGATGCCAGCCAAAGTTGCCTCTGGATTCCCTTCCCACTGCAGGTCAGTGGGAATGCTAGCTGTGCTCCTGAGTCTCTGTTTTCTAGGCCCATGGTCCTAGCGCCTGCCAGATTGCTTTTGGCATCCGGCGGGGCGCTTACCATGACAATGGATATATAGACTTATGGTGCTTCTTGTACATGTATATTATGGTATGTCTTAATGATGGTAAATTGGGGAAACCCAACTTTCAATTCACTTTGGGCATGATTCTGATGATGTCAGCACGAGCTTGGAGGAAAAACTATCATCATTTTTTCCAAATTCAAACCTGAAGGAGTGGATTTGCACTTTGCAATTATGGCAATTTTGGAAAGTTTTTGTGAAACAGAAGGATTCAGGGCTAGAAGTTTACTTTATTATCAAAATGTAGATGAAAATGAATTCTTTCAAATGATCTAGGTTTCAATGACCAATGAGCTATCCCACTTGGCATTATGTATGGTCAAAGTTTTCAGATCTTCCTACTATTATAAAACAAATCCTAATGCATGCCAATCATGCTTATGTTTATTGTTCTATATTCTAGCCATAAATCTGATCACAGCTCAGTTATCAAACTGAAAATCTCAATCACAAACTTTCAAAGTTTGACTTTATGTTGCGAGACCACAAATACACATGGCAGTATTATAATGAATGTTTTCAACAAAGCTGATATGTGGCTTTCAACCCTAAAATTGTCGTTCATCTACCTACATCAAATACAAAGTTATGAGGACTCAAAAATCGAAGAAAAACTGAAGTTCCCAAATTTGGACTCACACCGATGTACTTCAAAAGTCAGTCATTGGAAATTTTTTTTGCATGATCCAAGAAAAATTTGGCATGGGTTCATTAAATATGTTGTAGTTACTGTGCTAAAAATTTCCACTGATTTAGAAGAGGTCATGCAGGAACCTTTCTCAGAATTTGCTGATTTAATATGGAATGACCCTGCTGTAGAAGGTGTTAATTTGTCAGGGACCATAAATCACCATGGGGAAGACAGGCTAGAAGCATTTAAACAACTGAACACTGCAATATCCTCACAGCTTCATGCAGACAAAAGGAAATTAATATTATACCCAGCAGTTTACATCAAAACCACTCAGAAGTTTAGCAGTGATGAAATACACATGAGCAAAAGAAAGTTTCTGTTCCCTAAACTCAGTCAGGCAGGAGAAATGAACATAGCTGCTGGAGATACACACAGGGAAAAAAAAAGTTGACGGCACAGCCATTGAACCACTGAGCCAGCAATACACATCTTGTTTTTTAACTCACCAAAGTTCAAGTTAAAATGTTCAGCACTGCTTTCGAAATTCAAAGCTTTATGGCGACTTATGACACATTGCCGTGAAATGCAGCATTAGGGCATGGATGAAAGTGTGTGTGTGTGTGTGTGTGTGTGTGTGTGTGTGTGTGTGTGTGTGTGTGTGTGTGTAAGAGTGGGTTACTGATTTGCATTCCTGAAAGAGTATGGCAATAAAACACAGGTTTATGGAAAACTTCTGCCGTGAATGTAAAGGTTTGCATCTGGTCTGTTCGCAGAAGCCCTCTCATGCAATTAAACTTGAAACAATACAAGCACATAAAGGCTCTATAAACCATTTTCACTCTTGACCTGAGGGGTAATCTTCAATGAGGTAATACAAAAAATGTACTTTCAACATATTTAAAAAGCTGAAATAGCACACCACCCACTCCACAGATATACGCAACTATAGCCCCAGAAATGCACAATTATAAGGAGAAAAATTCCATAAATGCTACAAAAACATCTAATAATTTCTAAGTAGACCAAAATATCACATTATAGACAAAGAAAACCCTTTTTTCAGCTCTTACCCAATAAAAGTACACTGCCCCTACTATTCAAATACTGGGTAATTTTTGATATTTTTTCAACAAATAAAACAGCTCGAGAAGATCAGATTTCCACACTTTTGGAGATGCACCATGCTTGTTGGAATCCGGGTAGCTTGCCGTGTCAGCCGGACACCGGAAGTCCCAAGCGCACAGAAAGTTATAAATTAAATAAAACCAGTGGCATGGCGAGAACTGCAAATTTGGTGGGGCACAGGACATTCCTTTAAAATAGGTATTAATCCCGATTTGTTCTCAATTATTTCCATAATAAACAATAGATTAGATAGGAAACAATAGATAGATAGGAAAAAGGGGTACAGGTTTATGGGGCACTGGGACTTTTTCTGGGGCAGGGGTGACCTGTTCAAGCCTGACGGGCTGCACCTGAACCGGAGGGGAACCTTTGCACTGGGCCAGCGTATGTTGAGGGTAGCACAGGATTGTTTAAACTAGGGACTTGGGGGGCAGGGTGGTTAGTGAGTGTTACACATAGGGAAATGCAGACTGCCCCGATGGAAGCTGACAGCGTTACATGCACTATAGATGAAATTCTTTTAAAACAACAATGTGCAGTGGCGGGCTTGAGGCAGCCGCTGAATGGGAAATCAAGGGGAAGATCATTCGTAATAACCTGAAATGTTTTTATTTAAATGCGAGAAGCATAAAAAATACATTTCCAGAGCCTTGAGGCCTTTATGATTAGTGAGGGCTATGACATAGTTGGGATTACAGAGACATGGCTTAGTGAAGAGGATGGAGATTTATAGAATACAGGTTATAAGCTCTTAAGGAAGGATAGATGTAATAGGTGAGGAGGGGGAGTAGCAATCTATGTGAATGAAAACATAAATGTGCAGTAAATTCCCGAAATTGAACATTCCTTTCCCTGTGAAGATATCTGCTTCAGGCTCATTGGCAAACACGAGACAGGCTTAAACACAGAAGTATGCTATTGACCACCAGGTTTGGACGGTACAGTCAATGAAATGCTTTTTAAGAGGATTACGCAAGCTTCTAGAGGTGGAGGGACTATTATTATGGGAGACTTAAATTATCCTTGTATCGATTGGGAAATGTTGAAAGGACATGGTTGGGGGGAGGAAGAATTTCTAGATGTTATAAATGATCATTTTTTGGTGCAATATGTTAATAAACCTACAAGAGAGAAGGCAATTTTAGACTTATTGCTCTGTAATCACCCAGATAGAATTAGCAATGTTTAGGTACTGGAGCCACTTGGGACAAGGGATCACTCTGCTGTTAATTTTCATGTTCCATGGGAAGTTAAAAAGGTGTATTAAAAAATTTTTTTTTTCCATTTTAGGCGAGCAAACTTTGACAGGATGCGCTCATATCGAAGTGAAATAAAATGGGAGACACTCCTGGACTGTGAGTCCGTAAATGAGACGTGGGAAAGATTTAAGGGGGTTTTACTTGAATCACAATGCAAATTCATTCCAAAGGTGTCCAAAAGTAAACTGAAAAAGCAGAATCCTCAGTGGATGACCAAAAGTATTCGTAGGATTTACATTAATGACCTTGATAGGAATATTGAGAGCAGATTAATTAAATTTGCAGATGATACTAAATTGGGGGGTTTAGCAAATAGTTTAGAGTCCACTAAAGTGATTCAGGATGATTTGGATAGAATCCAGAATTGGGCAGAAATGTGGCAAATGAAATTTAATGTAGCGAAATGTAAATTGATACATGTAGGTAATAAAAACATTAGACGGGATTACTTCATGGGAGGTTTAAAACTGGAATGTGCTCCACACCAGAACGTTCTGGGAGTGATTGTTGACCAAACCTCACAGGCTCTAGCCATTGTACCGTAGCAGTTCAAAAAGCCAATCGGATACTGGGATACATTGCCAAAAGTATTGAGTTAAAATCTAAGGAGGTGATGCTTCTTTTGTACAACACATTCGTCAGACCACATCTGGAGTATTGTGTACAGTTCTGGGGACCATACTTTAAGAAAGATATAGAGGCTCTAGAGAAAGTTCAGAGAAAAGCCACTAAGCTAATTCCAGGTATAAAAGATGAAAGCTATGAGAAGAGGCTGAAGATCCTTCATCTCTTTAGTCTTAGGAAAAGGAGACTAAGGGGTGATTTGATTGAGGTCTTTGAATATATTAAAGGGATTAACGAAGTGAATTATGTAGGATTCCTTCGACCAAGTGTTGTGAGTAGAACTCGGGGTCACAAATGGAAGTTGACCAAAGGCAAATTTAGCACTGATATTTGGAAATATTTCTTCGCCCAAAGAGTAATTTCAATGAGGAATAGCTTGCCTGACCATATTGTTGAGGCAAAGACCTTGGGGGTTTTCAAGAGCAGGCTTGACTTGAAGCTAGATACCATTGAGTATCTGAAGGGATATATTCACAATAGTATAAAGAAACTGGCGAGCGTAGTTGTGCTGAACGGCCTGTTCTCGCCATTCATGTTATGTTATGTAAATAGATTTACTCAGAGAACACTCCAAACTATCAGATGTTGTTAGTCATCATTCATTTGGACGTAATCATTCATTAGGACGCTTACTTTGGTGCATTTAAAGCAGCCTAATTCAAAATTGCATACCTGTCAATGCTAATGCAGTCTCTGCAATCCCACACTTTAAAACAAAATTTTAAATTGAAAATTTTAATTCGGAAAACAAAATTCTATTTAACTGCCGTGTCCCACTTTTTAATCAACCCACGCTGTACTGAGAGTGAAAGGTGATATTTCATTTAAAGGCGTATCAGTCAATATTCAAACAACGCATATTTAACAGATTATCATGCAGAATTGAAGTCCTTGTGCGTGGCAGTTTTTCAGCTTCACATGCGTCTTGGTAGATTTTAACTCTAGTTGCATGGAAACCGATCATGACTCAAGAATTCTCACGCTTCACTTTTCTCAGGGGTCGGAAGCTATGAAATTGCATAAAGACCTTCAGTCTTTTATTTCATTTAAACAATTTAAATGATTGTGAAGTGCAAGTTAAATCACCAAATGTGTGGAAAGGGTAACAAGTTTCAATTCAGTTTATCTTTCATAAAGCATGATCCAATTTTTGAGTAAATAATTTTCCCCCACTAAATTTAGCCCAATATTTTGTCGCTGTTTTGCCACATGGGGAGAGAAGCCTCGTCTTCAATTGTAAATGGATTATAACCATAATCTCAGGAACACTTACTAAAACAAGACTAGGTGCAACCCCGTATAAGGCTGGGCCGCCAAGTGCTGTATGAGAATGTGGGCCAAAGAAAAGGGTGCTAAATGAGGCAAAGCTCGCACTATTATATGAAGCGCAAGTTCAGTAATGAGCTGAAGCTGATCAATTATTTACAAAGTAGGTGGGGAGAGTGTGAGAGTGAGAGTGTGGTAGTGGGAGAGCGAGAGTGTGAAAGTGTGAGTGAGTGTGTGAGTGAGATAGTGGGAGTTAGTGAGAGTGAGGGAGTGAGAGGTGGGGAATCGTGAGTAAGGAAAACATATCAAAAGCAAGTTATACATTTGAATAGACAAAGAGCTAGAATAAGGGTAGCATTTATTGATTTTGTGAATGTGAATTTGAGAGAGACAGCAGCAGCAGATGTAGATGGCAGTTAAAGTATGTTTGTATATTCCAGAATCATGATGAAACAATAAAGTTATCATTACAGTTGTGCTAATCAGGGACTTGACGTCACTTTCGTGAACACATGGCAGTTCCTATGTAGTGAGGGTGTGAGAACATACGTCAAAGTTTCCTTGTTTTCCCCATGTTTCTTCTTTAGGCATGTTATGAACAAATAATCCACAGTTTGATCGGCTGATTTCTTGGTGTCCATGCATGTCAAAACATCTGGGACATTGCTACACAAGTTTTATTTGGATTGACTAAAATATACAAAATGGCAGCATTCATGAACTTGCGCTACTTAGCCGTATTTTAGAGGTTTGAAGTTTGGTTACTCGGTTCATTAAAATCAGAACAATCTGCTAAAAATATTTTGGGATCAAGAAGAACACACTTTTATGGGTAAGAGCTGAAAAAGTGTTTTCTTCGCCTTTAAACACATTTGCCAACACTGGCTTGATTGTCAAGTGATTTCAGAATCATTGCAACCAGCCATTTATTTTCATTGAGAAACCTCAAGACTCTATGTTTCAGTTAAACTTTAGCCTGCCCCCACCCCTTTAAAATCTGCAAAATCACATACTTATTACGAACTACGCAAGCTTTCAACTTCATCCACCAAAATCTTTATAAAATGTCAAAGTAAATGTCCATGCATTCATTATCTACACTGCTTCTTCCTGACTAGAGTTGCATGGGAGCTGGACCCTATCCCAGCTTACTATGGCGAAAGGCAGGGACACATCCTTGACTTCTCCAGCTGGCCTGACCTGCATGTCCTTGGACCGCGGGAGGAAAACAGAGCACCTGGTGAAATCCCATGCTAACACAGATAGAACATGCAGACTCGGTACAGAAAGGTCCACTGGCTTTTTCTAAATTGTGCCCATTATATCATACTGTGAGACAAAATCACTACCCACTGTGCCACTACCTAAAGTAAACAGTAGGCCTCCTTAGCATTAATTGAAACATACTCTTTCAAGCAAAGGGGGAATTAAAATTTTGATGAGGTCACTCGCTTGCCTCTCCCTGCCCCCTAATACAATTCCTTTCAGTAGTTCATCCAATACATTCAAGACAAAACTGAAGGAAAAGCCAAGGGCCCCAAAGCAGTACCTGGCCATTACTCTAGGGGTCTCAAACTGAAAAACTAATTCATGGTTCAAAAAAGTAAAAAACCATGAAAAAAAAAGTACAGCAGCATCACTCATCTATGGACAAGGCAAATGCACTACACCTGCAGAGCATTAAAATGTAAAGTACAACACCACAGGCATGAGAATAAGATGAACAACGTTTGTATATTGCAAAATTTGAAAGGCACCTAGAACAGGGCTAAGGTAAAACCAAAGAATGAAAAAGCTTGTAATTCAACCACAGGCTCGACTGAGGAATCTGTCAGTTGTCAGCATCATCTCACCAAGCACAAATTTTATTCATCATACAAGTCATTTTTTGCCCAAGCATGCCACAATATGTGCCTACAGCAACAGAACAAATCAGAAAAAACCTGAAAAAAGGATCATGAGCCCTAAGTGTTGAGACTGGTTACACTGCCAAAGTGTGGCGGAAACCATTCTTGGGGGGGTGGGTTGTGTGAGATCACTGAATCCCTGACAATGAGTCCAACCCCAAAAGCCAAAATATCAAATCCACTGAGCTCAGAAGAACGCTCATCTGCGAAAGGGCCCCTTTTTGTCCTGAAAGTCTGCCATTATTGCTACATACCAGCACTGCAAGGGTTACACAAACAGGTTGTGAAATGCAAACCACTCAATGACTTCTTCAGCATTCTTCAGCATACCACATCCTGAAACTACGTCAGTTTAACAGCTCCAGGCATCAAAAACAGCCTTATCACAGCTTGCTAAAGATCCAGGTCTGCAAACACACTCTCTAAACAAAGACTCTTTGGTGCTACACTTTACCTGCAGTGCTACAGAGAAGAAAAAAAAAGTCCTCCAAACTGACTTCTTTCTTAGTTTAGCACGCTCCACTTGATGGCAACCTAACCTGGAAGAGGGAGGAGCTCAAATGTATCTGTTTTGGACCAACTAACAATGAGAACCAATGAAAAGGTCATAAGAAAGGACATAAAATTGCCCAACACAATAAAAAGGTTTCTATTGTTCAATGTTTTGCAATTACATGGATACCAAAGCTAGGTATTAAATTCCTCAATTGTTCAAAGCC
Source organism: Gymnothorax reevesii (assembly GCA_029721435.1). Classification (NCBI taxonomy): domain Eukaryota; kingdom Metazoa; phylum Chordata; class Actinopteri; order Anguilliformes; family Muraenidae; genus Gymnothorax; species Gymnothorax reevesii. The sequence goes on from CM056575.1 coordinate 79,330,994, forward strand.
ATTGAATGCATGGCAGAGCTGAAAAACATTAAATCAACTGACACACTTCGTAAGCAGTCTTATTAATAGGGAGGATGGTTTTTTATCACATCTCATGCGAGAAAAAATTGCCTTGGATTATATGCCACCGAAAGCTTTCCAATTCGAGATAATACGCCACCTAATCCTTACCAATTCGTTGAAAAAAATTTCAACTGTGAAGGTGGACAAATCAAATCACATTCATCATAAAAGACAATGCGCACAATGGTGAGAATCCATGCAGTCAACGAGTGACAGCTACTGAATTCAGGAAAGCAATCACATAGGAGAATTGGCTATCACTATTGACCCTAAGGTGCCAGAGCGGGAGAGAGAGGGAGGGAGAGAGAGAGATATATAAAATAATATAAAACAATGCAAAAGCAAGATCAAAACACAAAATAAAGTCACCATCGGGAGGGGGCACCACCCATCACAACTGATGCTCGGAGAAAAAAAAGTTGATTTTCAAACATAATGCTCAATATTTCACCATGTGCCCACATCAGGCTGAACTGATCAAAAACTTTCATTTCTTTGTAATAATTAAAATCAATCATAATCCTAGCTTTTACTACCCTACTGAACAGCAGAGTCACATCTATGTCAACTGAGTTCTCAATCTTCCTCTTTCTGCTCACGTAGATGGCCAATTTTGCTTCTCCCAAAACAAAGTTAATAAGTTGAATTTTGTCTTTTGTCAATTTTCTATACTTTTAAACCAAGAACAAACGTTTTCTTGGTGAAACCCTCCCCCACTTTTTGAAAAAACACTCTAGTAACAGAAACAAAGGCTGCAAATGCACAAACTCCAAAAAACAGTGAAACAGAGTTTCTCTATCGGGACAGAATGGACATTTATCGGCAAATTTATTTTAATAACAGACAGGAAGGCATGAATTGCTATAGCTCTGTGTAGGAGCCGCCACTGTATGTCTGCAGCCTTCTTTGTAAATGGGGGCTTGTACAAACCCCTCCAGGCAGGTTTGACACCACTGCCCAAGTGCAGGTGACCTCGCCAAGGTGAGAGAGAGAGAGAGAGAGAGAGAGAGAGCTAGCTGCAAACCAAATTAGGCACATCAGTCTGCAGATGGCATAACACTATCAAAATCACCTGAAGCTTGTCACAGAAAATGACAATCTGTTATCTATTTTGCATGATGATTAGCACCTGCACCCCATTTTTTACGCAAGAGCAAAAGCACAAGAAGACTGTGACTGCACATTAGGCCCCTACAACGACAGCCCTACTGCTAGCACTGCACAATGGTAGATAACTAGTCTTGGAGAAACATAATAAAAATGTGCAGAGCATTAATGCACTAATGCATTTATCCTACACACCCTAGCATGCACTAGTGCAGCAGTCAACAAATGACAACTATTCCCATCAGTGAGAGCACGACTGAACACAAACTCAATTATATTCACTTTTCTCAGAAGTATACACACGCTCATGAGAGCCTGAGTAGTAGCCTCCTGGATGAAAACACTGAAATACTATTTGAAAAATTTGTCCTCCACTAAAACAATGCTAATCAGTAGTAAAGTCCTCTCACCCAGGTATTCACTTTGATGAGATTTTCTGCAAGCAGCCTCTCTTCCACCCTTCAGTTCAAAATTTGTTTCAAGTAGCTACATCATAGGATGATCTATGAAAATAAACAACCCGAAATCTTGAAGCTTTTGGCTCATTTTGAAAAACAATTGCAGTATTGAGGGTAAATGTTCTTTATTGCCTTTAATACATACCTGTTCAGAAGTATACGAAACATAATTCAGAACACAGATTTGAAATCTATAACCTGCGCATTTACCTCGTCCAAGGAGTATTGTTTTTGCCTATATTTGTTGCTCGCCGCTTTGTTCGTTTGTCTCTCCATCTGTGGACAACCTGGCACTCATACTTCAATGTAGACCATACATCAAACTTCACAAGAAGGTCGACATGTCATGCCCCATTGAAACTTATTGTTTTAAGTGATTCTGGGTCTAAGATCAAGAGAAAAATAGGCCAAAGCGAGTGACCCAGAAAGATGGAATTTCAGCAAGCCATGAGTTTCTGACAAGTCTTCTCATCTGTTTGTCAGTCTGTTGGCAATTTTACGCATAATATACACTGCTCAAAAAAATAAAGGGAACACAAGCTGCTGACATTGTCAAGCAATATCCCCCGCAACTGGCATTGCATTTTTAAATAGAAAATAGATTTCTAAAGAATCGTACTAATCGCAAAGCTGTTAATATCTTGAAAAAAAAAAATAGGCCGGAGAGTATGCATCAGAAAACTACCAAATTGTTTTCATGACGAACCTTAATGCCAAATATGATCGCATTCGGATGATTATTTTCAAAGTCATAGCCCGGACACGACACATTAAAGATTTCCCAGAAATTTGTCACTTTTTGGCCCAAAATGTGAGAAATTACAAAATTATTTTCAAAATTGTTTTCCATGACACACCTTTATGTGTTTTTACACCTCGATGCCAATTATGATCAGAATCGGATGATTAGTTTCAAAGTTATAGCCCGGACACGACACATTACAGATTTCCCAGAAATTTGTCGCTTTTTGGCCCAAAACGTGAGAAATTACAAAATTATTTTCAAAATTGTTTTTCATGACACACCTTTATGTGGTTTTACACCTCGATGCCAAATATGATCAGAATCGGATGATTAGTTTTGAAGTTATAGCCCGGACATGACCGATTACAGATTTCCCAGAAATTTGTCGCTTTTTGGCCCAAAACGTGAGAAATTACAAAATTATTTTCAAAATTGTTTTCCATGACACACCTTTATGTGTTTTTACACCTCGATGCCAATTATGATCAGAATCGGATGATTAGTTTCAAACTTATAGCCCGGACAACAAACGTGTCGGACGGACAGACCCCAGGATAATAACACAACCTTGATCTGAATGAATGAAGTATTCTTATTAAATACTTTGTTCTTTACATAGTTGAATTTGCTGACAACAAAATCACACAAAAAATGTGTGGAAATCAAATTTATTAACCCATGGAGGTCTGGATTTGGAGTCACACTCAAAATTAAAGTGGAGAAACATACTACAGGCTGATCCAACTTTGATGTAATGTCTTTAAACAAGTCAAAATGAAGCTCAGTAGTGTGTGTGGCCTCCACGTGCCTGTATGACCTCCCTACAATGCCTGAGCATGCTCCTGATGAGGTAGCGGATGGTCTCCTGAGGAATCTCCTCCCAGACCTGTGCTAAAGCATACGCCAACTCCTGGACAGTCTGTGGTGCAACGTGGCGTTGGTGGATGGAGCGAGACATGATATCCCAGATGTGCTCAGTTGGATTCAGGTCTGGGGAACGGGCGGGCCAGTCCATAGCATCAATGCCTTCGTCTTGCAGGAACTGCTGACACACTCCAACCACATGAGGCCTTGCATTGTCTTGCATTAGGAGGAACCCAGGGCACCAGCATATGGTCTCACAAGGGGTCTGAGGATCTCATCTCGGTACCTAATGGCAGTCAGGCTACCTCTGGTGAGCACATGGAGGGCTGTGCGACCCCCAAAAGAAATGCCACCCCACACCATAACTGACCCACTGCCAAACCGGTCATGCTGGAGGATGTTGCTGACAGCAGAACGTTCTCCACGGCGTCTCCAGACTCTGTCACGTCTGTCACATGTGCTCAATGTGAACCTGCTTTCATCTATGAAGCGCACAGGGCGCCAGTGGCCAATTTGCCAATCTTGGTGTTCTCTAGCAAATGCCAAACGTCCTGCACGGTGTTGGGCTGTATGCACAACCCCCTTCTGTGGACGTCGGGCCCTCATACCATCCTCATGGGGTCGGTTTCTGACTGTTTGAGCAGACACATGCACATTTGTGGCCTGCTGGAGGTCATTTTGCAGGGTTCTGGCAGTGTTCTTCCTGTTCCTCCTTGCACAAAGGTGGTGGTAGCGGTCCTGCTGCTGGGTTGCTGCCCTCCTACGGCCTCCTCCACGTCTCCTGATATACTGGCCTGTGTCCGGGGCTGCGGTCCAATCCGAAAAAATGCTTGCTTTGTTGTGTTCACTCGCCCTCCAATTGAGGGGGAATCCCCAAAAAAATCCCATATGTAAGATGGCTGCCACTTGTAGGGTTGTTCCAATCCAGTTTTGCGGAGGGAAGGGCAAATTTTCATTTGCTCAAACCCTCGATTATCCTCCCTCAAACGAAGCCAACAACGAACATCCCCTCCAAGCTTTGATATTGCCCAGAATGCTTTGTTCATTCTCCCTCGGTCAAAATTTAACGTCCACCATTTTTTTCTGCAGGCAAAAGGGGGCTTTGTGGCTGGGAAAGTACCATGCACATCTAAGAACTGTGTACGAGTAGTGTTTAATTTATGACAGAGTTATATGCAAATAGCGAAGTTTGGGGGTGAGGGGCATCGGTTTCACATTTTTTTTTAAGCTTGACTTGCGTTCGTTTTTGCTGTAGCAAGCCTATAGCATCCGCGAGGACTGTTGTGGAGCAAAAAGCCAATTTTGCACCGGAAGCGAAACAAATTTTTCACGTGACAGGTTACATTCAAAGTCAATGCAAAGATGCGAATGCATGCAAAACACGTGTATTCGCGTCTTTGCATCGACTTTGCAATATGTCGTACAAAAAATTTGTTTCGCATCTGGGGTGAAAGCAGCTTTATTTTCCCATTCAACAGTCACAAGTGCTGCAGCAATCAAACGAGCGCGTCGTCTTCTACTTGCCATAAACATGCGATACGCTTCCGCGTGAACTGTAAGAGGTAAAACGTACAGGCAACTAACTCAGTCGGCTCCATGGTAACACAAACTTTCCGTTGGCTTGTTGACAAATGTTGAAGTGCGGAAAAAATTCCGCACTCCTTTATTGGGGGTGCCTTGCTAATTGCCTATAATTTCCACCTGTTGTCTATTCCATTTGCTCAACAGCAAGTGAAATTGATTGCCTATCAGTGTTGCTTCCTAAGTGGACAGTTTGATTTCACGGAAGTGTGATTGACGTGGAGTTATATTGTGTTGCTTAAGTGTTCCCTTTATTTTTTTGAGCAGTGTATATGCAAATGTTGATAAAAATGTTTTGGATGGACAGGTTAGGGACCAAGGAAAAATCTAATAGATTTTATTGATGATCTGGATGCAGAATTGTTTTTTAAAAAATTAAAGGATTTTTCACCAATGTAGAATAGGAGCAATTTCAGTTTGTTAGTCAGTTTATAAGCAACTTTACTCAGAAAGTCAAGAACAAATTTTGATGAAAGGTGGAGTCCCATTAAAGGTATGGGGCTAAATGGGCAAATTTGATTGTTTTTCCAACATTTTTTTTTTGAATAAAAATATTCTATAATAACCCGTCTTTAATAATCACTACTAGCTACAAGGCTGAAAAACTGAACTCAACTTTTCAATGCGATCGAATGCAATTTCCATTAATTACCTGGCCCCTCCCCTAGGGGGCCAGGTTAAGCAATGATCATGTCTGTGTTTGTGTGTTTCTGTCACTCTGTCTGTCAGCCCGTGGCTGGGGCCAGGTCTGCTATCTCTGATTGCCTTGTTTCCTAAGGTATTACTTTTTTCATGTTTCTTGTGTTTGTGGCAGCCATAACTTTTTTATTTATCATTGAAAATCAATTAAATTTGGGCGGCAGGTGCTTTACTACATTAGAAATGGAATGACATTGGGAAATTTTGCCTGTTACATAACGTTACTTTGTATATTTTGAGTATTCGTCAGATTCTGCGCAAAATCATTTCAAAATTTGAGTAAAATGCCCCAAAATCACAAAACTGATAAATTGGGCTTAGAATGGCTATGTCATTGCATTTGGATAAGCAGTGGCTTTTAAATGATGAAAGAAAAGCTGAATTCTATCTTAGAGTTAAAGAGGAATTGGTGCCAGAAGTTTTCTGCATATTTAATGAACTAACTCGGTTACCATGGCAACCGCATAAACAGAAAAATGCCAACTTGTATCTTTTTTGGTGGTTATTACCATAGACAATATAAAAAGATGGACGCAGCACTCTGGTCTGAAAAAAGGAGCCCATGCCGAAGAACCGTAAAATGGTATTCCGGCGTTTGGTGACGTTGTTGGTTGCAGAAAGTAGTTCAATGCTATAGAAGTCTATGAGAAAATGACCCTACTTTCCCACCTGATTTTACATTTAAATAATAATTTTTTACATTATCTTATGGTAGCTATAGCAAGTTTCAAGTCTCCTTCGATATATCAGTTTTGTAAATTATGGTCCCAAGTAGACTAGAATAGAGGATAAAGCCAGAATATGCTTTAGGGGCTTGACTATCCTCTGGTCCTCGTCTGATACGGTCAGATCCACCTCTCACGTCCCTCCCCGGACCTTGATTCTCGCTCTCGTCCAATAGAAATCACATCCGGTTTCAAATTGCCAAAATCGAGGCTTCCTTTATGGTATGCTCAACCAATGGGTGACTTCACGGTTGCTTCGTACATCTTTTTATACAGTCTGTGGTTATGACATATACCTCCTTAGATTAATTCTGAGTTGTTTCCTGGTGTCATTTTTCATTTAACCCCAGATCACCCCTTTTCTGGCCCAAACCACCGATATCAAAATAATCTTTAGCATTGATATACCACCACATGGGGTTCCTGAATCAACCAGAGAAAACTGCAATATCAATTTTCTTTATAAAACAAACAAGATATTTTTAACATTTTTTAGTTTTAGGGAGGGGCCACCGAATCTGTGGCCCCACAGAGTGTCACCAAATGATTATAATCATGCGCTTATCAATGCACATTGTAGCTGATATATTTTCCAATGAATGAAAAAAATATTTGTTGCAATTGATGTCATACTGCCGAGATAGGAATAGGATATTTGTTCATAAAATATGTTCTGAAATGGAGACGGCCACATGTGTAAACAATGCTACATTTGACAGAGCTCCCCGCCATGACACACCAAGCGAATTTGCTGAAATCTGCCCTAGAGTATGGGGAAAATTCTATGAAAAAACCAGGATGTGTCAATACCGGTGACATCTTCATCTGAACACTTGCATCAACTGACTGTTGGAAACCTTAAAATGGAGTGCGGTGATATGAAATGGATTGTGTGAGTATGGCTCTGACTTAATTCTTCAAGTATAAAGGTTCACTCAGAAAATTTGTTGGCTATTTTTCAAAGAAATGGATCATATGTAGCAAATTAATATGCATCACATATTTGTTAATGCTTTCTAGAACTTTTTATCATTATTTGAAAAAGAAAATTTGGCTGGTTTGTACAGTCCTAAGCCCCACCCCTCAAAAAAGTTGTTGCACACGGACCTCGTAGTCGTATGACCTGTGACGTGTGAAAAGTAAGTTGCAAACGTTCCCACCTGATCAACCAGTGGTTTGTTCTATACTGATAATTGATCTCACCTTGATCAATCCCCTTGATTTTGTTGATTTTGAGATAACATTCATCAACATGCCAAATGGGTGTGTAGTGGTAGGCTGTAACAAGACTCCAAACAATGGTATGAGTTTACATCACTTCCCAAAAAAGAGATGCCAAGTCTTACGCATTCGGTAGAGTCTCTCGCCTCTTAGTGGCATTCACCTTCCTGTGCCGAGGTTCTCAGACTATGCTAACTTAATTGCTCATAGCATTATATTGTTAAAGCACCTATATTAAAAGCATTCTTGGAGCCTAGTTCTTAAATCTCCAAACCAGTGTTTATTTGAACATCAAAACCTGAGAGTTTGCTAGTTCCAGTGGCGGACTTTCTTGCGTAGGTGAAATGGTCGCGCTGAAAATAATGCACCAGCTGCATGTAAAATAATGTCCCTTGAATACTACAGGAGTAGGTTCATTAGCTAGGTAGCCTGAAAGCATCATGGCTAGCAAAAGTAACGGTTTTATTTTCCTCACGTTATATTCTTGCAAATTGCACAAGGAGACAAAAATTGGAATTTACTATAGACAGCATAACCCTCGCCTTATCTTCCTCTTAACTTTATTTTATCTCCCATTTTTGTGTTTGTTCTTTGATGACCGCATTTTCAGCGAAGTCAATTTCATTGGTCATTATATTTCCCATAAATGTCCACAAATTGAAGGATATTGTCAAGAACAAAGAATATGCAGCCAATTCACTACCAATTTCAATTCAAAATTCAATTATTCAATGAAGGCCACTTAATAGGACACTGAGAGCATGGACCAACAGATTAAAGAACATATTTATGGGTCATTCCATGTCAATTCAACAAATTTCTGAAAATTTCCCCACCTGACCATCTCAGATTTACTTTTAAAAATTCTCACGCCAAGGCCGTGTACTTAATAGGACAAATGCAGTGTTTCAGTTAAATATCTTCTTTAGTTTTGACAAAAAAAAAATTAATGAAGATGGCAACGTTCTGCTGATTTTCGCACTCCTTTTTGCAACGTCAAATAAAAGTGGATTTTTAGGAGGGAATATCTCTAAGTTATATCAATGCCGTAAGCTCACAATTTTCCAGTGTAGTATCTATGCCCAGTACACTTGTGAAACATGTTTTCAATGGCAAATATGTTTTTATTAGGGAGCTGTGGCTGTTTAAAATAGCTTCTTTATTTGACGAAGTTGTCTGTGACACCAACTTTGAAGGCCAATTATGACCGAAGTTATGCAGGTAGAGAGCTGATTTTTTTTCTGGGCAAGCTCTCCAAACATAGTGCTATTGGTACAATAAAAAGCAAGCATGTCAATTTTATGGTTGTCCAGAAAATACACAGCAAAATTTCTTGAAATTTGACATCAAATTGCCGAGGTGTGACAACCTGTAAATTCTTGAAATCTTCACTAACTTAAAGCTTTTGTTCTTGGCTATCTTCGTTTCAAAAGTGGTTGTGGCGCAACTCTTCATTAATTAGTTTTGAATTTTTAGTAACGCCTTGTAAACGCTCATTTTTCATCGTTTCTGTGCGATTCCTTGCATATTGCAGGAGTTTCTGAGGCTGTAATCATAACATCAGAAATAAGAAAGTCACTTACAGATCTGCAATATTTAGATGCATTGGTTATAGTACTATATATAAGTCAGGAAATGCCATATCAAACTTGCGTATATGAAATTTATTTAGCAATACTGGTGAATGATGACAATCTCAACCATCGGATGTTGGACCTCCATTGCATTGGAGGACTTACAAATAGTTCATTTCCCTAAATTGACATTTATAATTGTGCGTACCATAGCAGTTTAATTAAAGTATTCCTAATTTTGATAAATGACCTGCCATGTAATACAAATAGCCCAGGATGTAAAAAGGTTTATACTTGTAAGTACCCATTTCTCTGCCAGATTCACATAATCACGATATTGGAAAATTCATGTTTGTGCTCAATATATCTTTTGACAGAGAATACATATGCAGGTTTGAATCCCCTCTGCAGTTCTTGTTATCGAATGGGACAAGAAATTGAGGCACATTGTTTCCAATGTTCTACACAGCAAAAAGACTGAGAAACCTCAAAAGAACAGGGAACACCTTGGTGTGGACTTTCAGACACCAAGACAACTACGTCAAATAAATTAGCATTTTCAAACTGCCATAGCGCCCTAAGAAAAAGAGAAAATGGGAAGCGGGCAACACCCCTCAGCCTTGAAGGTCACTGCTGCTAGGTGAAAGGTCAAACTGAGACGAAACCTCGAAAAGCCACTCTTACCCCCCATGGGGAGTCCACATATGCAATATGTACTTGCTAACCCAAGTGGTTACCGAGAAATAGCCCGGACAAAATTGGCAGCCGCCCGCCCGCCCGCCGAAGGGACGACAATACCCCTCATGCCCTTGTCGGGCTGAGGGGTAAAAAAGCCATTGTAAATGTGCTTGCCTAGTTTACTGGGCCTAAATGCTACACTGTGGATGATTTTTAGGCAATGGCATAAGTATAACATTGATGTTGCAAAAACGAGTGTGAAAATTCGCGCAACACTATCTATATATTTTTTTTCTGCCAAAACTTAACTGAAATTTGGCACACATCCTATTAAAAGTACATTACCTTTTCGTGGTAATTTTTTTTAGACAAATCTGAGATGGTCAGGTGGGAGGCATTTGTTGAATTGACATGGACTGACCCTTATGCTCGAGCAATAAGTGCATTAAATAAAGAAAAACTTGAACATTTGTGAATATTCATGGTGCAATACTTGTGCAATACCTGCAGATTCGTGCTTAAGCTGCCAGACTTTCGCACTGCGTCCTCTGCTTTCACCGTTGTATTTATTAGAACAAGTTAATTTCATTAGATCTATACACATGTACTGCGTTAGACTGCAGAATATGCCCATCGATTCCTTCGGGAGGAGGAAGCTATTAAAGGATTGCAGCAACATTTACAGCAGGATGTCAGTGAGTGGTAAGTTGAAATAATATCGGGTCATTCCATGCCACATGAACCAGAGCCTCCAGGAGGTCCATCCCTGATTTGGCCTTTTTTTCTTTCTTTTGTTTTTAAATACCTCAGGGCGTCAAATTAAAGCTGCAGTCTGTAACTTTGAGGAGAGAGAGGACTAAAAATTTGAAAAAAAGCAACATTCAGATCCCTCCCCCTCCCTCTCCACTGCACTCCACAGACCCTCCCCTAGAAAGCTACCGTGCACGCGAAGGCACGCAAACTGTTATCCATGCAACTGCGGAGAGATTTTGCACGTTCACATTATGAAAGCGGCCAAGTTGCCGAGGCGAGACGTTACTGTTGCGAACTGTCAACACTGCTGGCCAACACACTGCGCGTTGTTAGACCTGAAAATTCTGGGCCTAATATCACTCCTTTTATTGAAAACAAGTGTTTGCCACCAACATGGCAATATCCCCCACCGCCTCAATTTTGTGTGTCTGTACAGACGGAGCCCAATGCTATATCCCCCGCTTCGCACTAATCGCGCGGCGAGGGATGATAATTAGTCCTGGCAGATTCTAGATGGTTTTCCTTCATTCACACGTTTTCCAATTCAAGAATAATCAAGTGGCAGTTGAAGACAGATTATAATTAGGTCTATGCACCATCACTCGGCGATGGCATTTCATAACTCTTCAGTGAATGAAGGTAATTTTGGCGACAAGTACATACACCTGTTTGTGCAGCACGGTCGCTCAATTTGTAGTAAAAAAAAAAAAATAGACAGCTGTCCGATTGGAAAATGTAAACGGACGAAACCACTTACTAGTCTGAAATGCCGTTGCCGAGTGCAGGTGCATAGACATAATTATAATTAAATTATTTTTCTGTCCCGAATGCAGCGCATTATATATATATATATATATATATATATATATATATATATATATATATATATATATCGCTTTTAGATTGCATGGGGGAGAGAAGCCGTCTCTTCGATTGCCACTTGATTATTCGTGAATTGAAAAACTTGTTAAGAACGGAAACCCATCTAGAATTAGCCAGGATTAATTATTTTCAAAAAAAAGGAGGAATATTAGCCCCGGATTTTTCAGGTCCAACGACACGCCTCCCAACAAAGGAGCAGAAATAAATCATGTCGACATAAACAGTCATCTACAGCAATATGTATTCATTAAAAACCCAGCACACACTTATATCAGGAAATGACCCGTTTTTTGAGTACAGAAACTGTCGTGAATCCAGCTGAATGGCCAGTAAATCATGTATGTCAGCATTTAGCTGTGAGAGCACAGAAAAGTTAACCCATTATGAAAAATTTATGGGCCTCTGAAAATGGTCACAGTGTAAAAAAAATGCCTGCAGTACCTTAACATTCAGGGTGGCGTTAAAGTGTTTATGCCACATATTTAAAACTTTTCTGATTATGTATGACAAATATAGAAGTTTTTAATGCATAAACATTATTGGATGCGATCTGACCCATTAGTCATATTTGACTAATTTACCGAATTTACCGCCGCGAAAAAAATAATAAAAAAATCAGTAACTGCTGAGGCGTAGGCCTGTGAGCAAGAAGGCGGAAATGACGTAAGCGCAAGAACTGATCGTGAGTTGTTGACAAGCTATTGGGGCGGAAGAGTATTTTCGTGGAGTACTCGTCGAAAATGCCATGTCGTTGTGTTGTAGGATTTTGGTCGAATACAAGGAAAAAGGGTTTTAGTCCAAAGGACTCTGTTTTGCATTATTTTTGCGAGTCTTCAGTCTGTGCTGTGCCCATTTTGATCATGTTCCTGCTTTGAAACCATCTGTTTACTGCCAGTGCGTGCCCTGTCACATTTTCCAAACAGGTTGTCGGATTCTTATTTTTATCCCACAAATGATGAAAAATCGATGTGATCCAACCCGAGAGATACAGTTTTGCATTTCTCGCGTCGTGATCGGTCAGATTCTATTCATTGGCAAACACGATAATTTTTCCAATCCTCTTGCTGGGAACTGATCATTATCACGTTTGCTTCTAGTTTGCTGTTCATTCAAGTCAATGGGATAAATAATTCACTAGCTAGCATGCTGGCCCTTTCTGCCATTAAATAGACTTGAATAGACCGCCAGCTAGAAGCTAGCGCTTCATTAAAAATTTTCCAAATAATACCGCAGCGACATGTATGGGATAAAAAGGATCTCAAATTCGTGAACCAGGCATTGTAGTTGGTTGATATACTGTACAAACCTCGCTCCGATAAGTAATGGAACACAAACTCAAACAGGAGTTATTTTTAGTTGCAGTCATTGATTATATTAGCAGTATCTTGAATCCAAAGCGATTTACAAAAATGAATAATTCCTCAAATACGGTCATAAAGGCAACCTAATAGATGGGTATGGAACAACACTCGAGTGAAAAATATTGGCTATGCACACAATGGGTTCATCAAATATTATATTACCTACATTTTGTTGCAATATTAGACCCATGTTGGTGCCAATGCTTATAACTGTTTTACAATATTGGCAATGTTAATTATTTATCCGATTCTTCATTCATAGCGACACAGAGACTGGACATAATACGACAAATGCTAGTATTATTACAAAACCAAAAGCGACCGCCATCCATCCGGGCAATCACATAAACAAATGAACTTGACCGGCAAGAGATGCATGATCATGTTGCCTAGTGTAAGCTCATTCGGATTCTCTTATTAGCATGCATATCTTCCTAAATTCCTATGAATTACGTAAGGGATAATTAACAAGAAGGTGTGCATTTCACAGTTCTAATGCATGACGCGAAGGCAAATAACCACCCGACGCGAAGCCTCCGTGAAGTGCATTAAAACCATGGAATCCTCACCTTCGAGTTGATTATCCCACTTATACCATGGTCATTCGCCAGCGATATCAACTCGCAGCATTCAAAAATTTTTGGTGAAAGTTTTGCACTTAAAAAAAAAAAAAAAAGGAGCTGGTAGTCATTAAACAGGCGCCGCGCCTTCTCATACCCAATAGCCTACTGTAGGCCAAGTTAAATTGAACCAGCTATCTTAGTTCATCTTGCGTTCATGGAGAAAGAATTTTTTGCACACGCTAACATCCGTTTACCAGCTGATTTGATATCGGATTCTAGCTGAGATGGACATTATTCATAACGCAACATTATGTGCGATTCTGCAGACTGTAGCTAACTTGCTACCCACAATTACAATGAACTTATGACTGCTGGCATAGTACGTAGCTAGCGAACTGTAAGCAGTTGCTGACACATGAAGTGGACACGTTAGCTTCCTTTGTAACCGTACACAATTACAATCGTTTAATGGATAAAGCCTGATTACTTCGCTGCTATAATATTTCGGGTCATTATCGCTTGAGTACCTACAGTTAACTGCCCCGCAGGACGCAACTTATATGACGCCACTAAATTTACTGGAGATAAATGAGCAGCTCTGTTTCTGTTGTACCCAGCCAAATACCAGGTCTAACGTTGCTAGGGTTACAAGTTGGCTAGTGGATGAATTTTGAATGGTGAAATGACCGTAGCCGAACTATCTGTGCGGTTCCACGTTTTTAATGCATACCTGCCAGCATAGCAATCAGAAAAAAGTATTCATCCAGACCATGGTATAAGCTTTATTAATGTTGTTTTTTTTCAAAGGTGAAAGCAAAGAGGTTCAGTGGCGGCGCTGGGATAGAGCAGAGAAAATCCCTTTAAAATAATTATTTTTCCTGACCTGTTCTCAATCGCTTTCATAATAAACCATAGATTCACTCCGAGGACACTCCACACTATGAGGTGCTGCTAGTTCTCTGCGTTTTGGTTAGACGACAATCATTCATCTAGACGCATATTTGCTACATTTAAATCAGCGTTACTCAAAATCGCATGTCTGTCAGCTATCACACACATGGCTTGAAACTCATGCTTTTTACATTTAATTGCCGAGTCCCACTTTTAAATCAACCTACTCTGTACCGAGGATGAAAGGCGGTAGACAATTTCACTGGAATATGAACAAGATAAGACATTGTTCAATCAACGCAAATTTCAGAAATTCTCAAGTGCAATTGAAGTCTTTATGCATGCAAATTTTTCGTTTCTAAACGAGGAATTTAAACGATCGTGAAGCGTCAGTTAAATCGCCTAATGTGAAGTTTCGGAGCAGTTTGTCCTATGTAAAGCATAGGCCTATTATAAGTAACTTAATTTTCTGTACTGAATTGAGCCAATTGCCGTTAGATCAAGAAGCCGTGTCTTCAACTGCCAATGGATTATGACTATAACTAGAAAACGCGTCAAGGGAAAATGATTAAGAACTAGCTAGGACTAACTGTTGACATGAAGGCTTGAATCTTTGGCCCACCCCCTGCCAGCCCCGCCCATTTTACAGTTCAGGGGCTGCCAATAAAGGGGTTGAGAATTGGTGAACAAGATGTATTTTTTACTATTTGGACACAGCCTAGGTTTCAAATGTCACTGACAAAACCCAAAAACAGTGAAGTTGGCATTTTATGTAAATCGTAGATAAAAACAGAATACAATGATTTGCAAATCCTTTTCAACTAATATTCAATTGAATACACTGCAAAGACAAGATGTTTAATGTTCAAACTGAGAAACTTTTTTTTTTTTGCAAATAATCATTAACTTAGAAGGCAGCAACACATTGCAAAAAAGTTGGCACATGAGCCTTTTTACCACTGTATTACATCGCCTTTCCTTTTAACGACACTCAGTAAACGTTTGGGAACTGAGGAGACCAATTTTTGAAGCTTTTCAGGTGGAACTCTTTCCCATTATTGCTTGATGTACAGCTTAAGTTGTTCAACAGTCCGGGGTCTCTGTTGTCGTTTATGCTTCATAATGCGCCACACATTTTCAATGGGAGACAGGTCTGGACTACAGGCAGGCCAGTCTAGTACCTGCACTCTTTTACTACGGAGCCATGCTGTTGTAACACGTGCAGAATGTGGCTTGGTATTGTTTTGCTGAAATAAGCAGGGGCGTCCATGAAAAAGACGTTGCTTGAATGGCAACATATGTTGCTCCAAAACCTGTATGTACCTTTCGACATTAATGGTGCCTTCACATATGTGTAAGTTGCCCATGCCTTGGGCACTAATACACCCACATACCATCACAGATGCTGGCTTTTGAACTTTGCGCCTATAACAGTCCGGATTGTTCTTTTCCTCTTTGGTCCGGAGGACACAACGTCCACAGTTTCCAAAAACAATTTGAAATGTGGACTCGTCAAACCACAGAGCACTTTTCCACTTTGCATCAGTCCATCTTAGATGAGCTTGGGCCCAGCGAAGCTGGCGGCGTTTCTGGGTGCTGTTTATAAATGGCTTTCGCTTGGCATTGTAGAGTTTTAACTTGCACTTGCAGATGTAGCCACGAACTGTCGTTACTGACAGTGGTTTTCTGAAGTGTTCCTGAGCCCATGTGGTGATGTCCTTGACACACTGATGTCGGTTTTTGATGCAGTACCACCTGAGGGATCGAAGGTCACAGGAATTCAATGTTGGTTTTTGGCCTTGTCGCTTACGTGCAGTGATTTCTCCAGATTCTCTGAACCTTTTGACGATATTACGGACCGTAGATGATGAAATCCCTAAATTTCTTGCAATAGCTCGTTGAGGAATGTTGTTTTTAAACTGTTCAACAATCAGCTCACGCATTTGTTCACTAAGTGGTGACCCTCGCCCCATCCTTGTTTGTGAATGACTGAGCATTTCAGGGAAGCTGCTTTTATACGCAATCATGGCACCCACCTGTTCCCAATTAGCCCGTTTACCTGTGGGATGTTCCAAATAAGTGTTTGATGAGCTTTCCTCAACTCTCTCAGTCTTTTTTGCCACTTGTGCCAGCTTTTTTGAAACATGTTGCTACATAAAATTCCAAATGAGCTAATATTTGCAAAAAATTACAAAGTTTACCTGTTCGAACATTAAGTAACTTGTCTTTGCAGTGTCTTGAATATAGGTTGAAAAGGATTTGCAAATCATTGTATTCTGTTTTTATTTACGATTTACACAACGTGATTTTGGGTTTTGTAAATAAAAATGCAGCGTTACTGACACCTATTGCTGAACTGAACTTGTGAATACTGCACTTGACACTCATCCACGCCAACTGATAAGTTTCTCATTAATTTCCGCAGATGCCTTGAACCGAACAATACATACATGCCCCATGACTAGTGAACTTTGAAATTTGAACCGTTCCATCCCTAATTCTTATAATTATGATGAAAATCTTTAATCAGAAATTTAAAGTATCTATGACTGAAGAACAGTCCGATATATCCAAAGATATCGCACTCTAGCCTGTCATATCCTTCCACTGAAATGCATAGTATGGGTTTCCCACAAAGCAAAAAAAAAGAAAACTAGAGTGGACAACGTCATCGGCTGAACCAAACAGAAAATGCGCAATGCGTCTGCCGTCTTGTGCAAGGAATCAGCAGGGGAATCACGCAATCAAACGCTGGACATATGCATATGCGACTAGATAAAATTAAATGAAAAAGAGTGAATTTCTTTCACAGTAAAAATATTATGCAAGTGATAAATCTGTTAATTGTAGTATTAGCATTAAGTTCACTTTCGGGTCTATTTTTCACATATGCTCATGTACAAACTTCACCTAGATTAGTAAACCCTTACAATCTTACTTCATATAAAAATCCTCAAAATAATCTCTGTACTTCTCCTTCAAACGACCTTTGTAGAAGGTTTCTTACAGTGCTATGCAGAACGCTATACTTCGGTAAGATGGCAGGTGCGAATCTCGCCAAAACTAGTCTCGTGTCTATGGTAGTGTTTATTTATTTAGCTCTGTGGGATTTGCAAGAGTTCTTGCGATAATTTCACAGTCAAGATGGTTAAGCGCGACAAGACTGCCAGTGGCGCAGGAGAAATATCATTTTGAATCAATTGTAATTATTTCTCTGCAGCGTTACTACTCTGTTACTACACTTACTACTGTACGTTAATACTTCAAATTCCTGTGGTTTTTTTATACTTGGGTCATTCCATGCCAAGTGCAAATGCTTAAAGGAGAATTCCAGTGTGAAATTGACTTGGGGTGTACTGAAACATGATGAGTACTAACTTTTGTCGAATAACCCACCTCCGTACGCACGCAACTTTTCTAAATAAATGGATTTTTAGGCGAAGCTCCCAACAGGCTTACAATGGTTGTGAAAC
This sequence comes from Gymnothorax reevesii, assembly GCA_029721435.1. Taxonomy (NCBI): domain Eukaryota; kingdom Metazoa; phylum Chordata; class Actinopteri; order Anguilliformes; family Muraenidae; genus Gymnothorax; species Gymnothorax reevesii. The sequence goes on from CM056575.1 coordinate 79,348,632, forward strand.
GGGCATCGCGTTGCCATGCAAATAAATCGCTATTTTTATCCATCATTAACAAGGCTCAAAGTAGCTCCACACTTCATCGGGAGAATTCCGAGGGCCCTGACATTTAAAACGAGGCACTGAGAACTTTGAAAATGTACCGGTAGTTTATTAAAAAATACTATTTATGCAAACAGTACCTCGATGTTGTTTCCAGTCACCTCCATCTTGAAAGTCACGATAAGTCGATTGACGAGAACAAAATAATAGGAAGGATAGGGGATCAGATTGCAATCTATTCGTTAGTGCTCGTCAATCGACTTATTGTTTGCAAAGTTGATCAGAGTATCTAAGAACATGTAATTAGTAATTAATCACTTCCTGTTTCCCTGGGGTATAAATATGACGTGCCACAGAGGCCATTTCTCTTATCCACTCTTCAACATGGGAAAGATAAAGAAATACACCATTCAAGTAAGGTAGATGTGTGTCGACCTTCACAAGTCAGGCAATGGCTACAAGAAAATAGCCACTCACCTGCATCTGCCCATATCTACTGTCAGAGGAATTATTAAGAAGTTTAAAACAACTGGAACAGTGGTTAACAAGCCTGGACGAGGACGCAAGGTTATTTTGCCACCACGCACAGTGAGGAGGATGGTAAGAGAAATAAAAAGTTCTCCAAAGCTCACCGTTAAAGAATTGCAACAAATGGTAGCATCTTGGGGTCACAAAGTCTCCAAAACAACCATCAGGCGCTATCTACATACCAACAAGCTGTATGGGAAGCATGCACGGGAAAAACCTTTTCTCACTCACAATCATAAACGCAAACGTCTGGAGTTCGCTAAGTGGTACTGGGACTTCAACTGGGACCGTGTGCTTTGGTCAGATGAGATCAAGATAGTATTTGTTGCCAAAAACCTCTAAGTGGTTCTGGTGGAACACAAAAGATGAGCATTCAGAAAAGCACCTCATGCCCACTGTGAAGTATGGGGAAGGATCGGTGATGCTGTTGGCCTGTTTCTCTTCCAGAGGCCCTGGGAACCTTGTAAGGGTGCATGGCATCATGAACACTTTGAAATACCAGGATACTGTAAATCAAAATCTGGTGGCCTCTGCCTGAAAGCTGAAGATGGGTCGTCACTGGGTCTTTCAGCAAGATAATGACCCTAAACATGGGGCCAAATCTACACAGAAATGGTTCACCAGACACAGAATCGAGCTTCTCCCATGGCCATCTCAGTCCCCAGACCTCAACCCCATTGAAAACCAGTGGAGTGAGTTGAAGAGGAGAGTGCAGAGGAGAGGACCCAGGTCACTAGATGATTTAGAGATATTGTACAAAAAGGAATGGTTGAAGATCCCGCTGTCTGTATTCTCCCATCTTGTGAAACATTATAGGAGAAGATTAGGAGCTGCTTTGTTGGCAAAAGGGGTTTTACAAAGTATTAACATCAGGGGTGCTAATAATTGTGGCACACATGATTTGATGTAAAAGGATTATTTCTTAATGTGGGATTTTTTTTCCCATTGAAAAAATGCAAGGTTGGAATTAAAGGTTGGATTTTCCTCTTTTTTTCATTGTGGTCCTATATTATTTAGAAAAAAAAAAAAACTGAATTTATTAGAAGCTAAAGAACACATCTTAACCAGGGGTGCCAATAATTATTGAGGGCGCTGTATGAGCCAATATGTTATCTACAATAGAACATAGATAATATTTATGGAGATGGCATGGCCAAGTATGTCTCCAGCCCCACTGAGCACCTGTGGGGCATCCTCAAGAGGAAGGTGGAGGACAGCAGGTGTCCAACAGGTGTCCATGAGGAGGATCCCAGCAACAACCTGTTCAGCTCTGGTGAACTCCATGCCAAGGTGAATCAAGACAGTGCTGGACAACAATGGTGGTCACACTTAATATTGACACTATGGACACAATTTGGCATGTTGACGGTGAGGTGTACTCACTTTTGTTGCCACCCATTTTGGAAATAGTGACTGTTCGTTCAGTAATTTGGACAGTGCAGCAAATCTACACTGCTACACGTTATGCAATGACTACTCTAGAATATATTCAGGTTTCATTTCTGTAATGTCTCATTAAAAATATACATAATAAATTGTCAAAATGTGAATATAATAAATAAATATATGTATAATTTATTTGTGAAAATGTGTGAATATAATGTGAATATAATATAATAAATATAATATCTCTCACACACACACACACACACACACACACACACACACACCGGCTACTTCATTAGGTGCACCTTGCTAGTAAGTCTTCAGGTTTAGGTACGAAAATATATAAGGCATGAAAGGCTTGGTTGCCCTCAGGGCAAACTAACATTAAAAAAAAAATAATAATAATAATAGCTCATAGAATGCCAAAATGCTTTCTCAGTTTTAAAAATTGCGTAAAGAATGGAAAGATTCATTGTCAGTCAACTGTGTAGAAAAATAACCTGTACATTACATTCTTGTGGCATTTGATAAAATGCATTCATTATAAAGAGCCAAGCTGACCAGCCAATTAGCAAGGATAACAGCAAGGAAAGCTAACAAGGGGTAAAGACTAAATATTTCATTTTGTACAAAGTCAACGGTTTGCCAATTCCTTGAGTAAGCTAGCCAGCTGTCTGCCATATACAGCTGAGCTGTCCAGTATGGGCTGAACCATGTTGTTTTGGGCTAACCATTCTAAATGTATTGGTCTTTATCTGTGCCAATAACCAGTGTCATGTTTTCTTTTCCTGATCTCTCAATGATTTTTCCCCCTTTTGTGCCTGTGGTGGATATGTCTTCCTCTGCAAATTGCCAAAAGTGTACAAAAATCCACTTCAATAAACTTTTGTGTTGCTAGGTTCACTCCTCTAACCCTAGACATGAACTGGTACTTTGTCAATTGTGGCTGTTAAGGAGGTCCGCATTAGAGATTTGATATCGCCATGGCCTTAATTGATCGAGAGCTTCCTTTAAACTTGGGTCCCTGATTAACTTTCCTTCAGATTCAGCTCTGATCGCGCACGCCGAAGCTAAGCAAAAAATTAACATTTTGCCTTAAATTTAATTTGTTTAACTTAGGCCACTCTAAAGTTCTTCATTGAGAAAATCTGTTCGTCGATTTTTCTCCCATTATTGATTTCATTGCTTTAATGAATAAATGGCGCTCCGTATTGATTCGTCAAGAAACGTGGCAAATTTCCAAATAGTATTCCAAACGATTCCTTGAAATACAGAACGGGTGGCAACCCAAGCAGCAGAGCAACAGAAAATGGTAAAACTTACACCTTCCACATCTGCCATTGAGTCACGGACAGGTGGTAGCGATCCAAGCTTTATCTTCAGACATTTTACAAAGCCTGCTTTGTACTGGCCCAGGTTAAGAAAGCAGTCATCAGCGAAATGATGAGCATAGACATACCAAATGTCTGTGGTTACATTTCCTTCAAAAATAAAATCAATCCACTGATTTTTCAGAGGCTCAGTTGAAGTAAAATTTGACTTTTATGCTTGTTATTGCAGTCAACAACACCACAATTGCCATGCTTTGGACGTGGCTTTGCCCAATTCATGCTATCAGGAAACAAAAATGGGCGTAAGGCAATTTCAGATGGCAGAGCTCTTCTGCCTAGGGAAGAGTCAAAAGGAGAATCACCAACCTCCGAGGAGTCATTTCCCTCTTTGACATCATGCAGGGAAAATCTGATTTGCCTGTTTGAGCACACAGTTTCTTAAAAGGTAGAGCAAGCAAGAGAGGGAGAGGACAGAATTTTCTCATGTCTGAGAGTACAATGACAGGGTAGGGTCACATATTTCTGTTAGAAAACCGCACTAAAGTGAATTTTTGTAATTTTTTTTTGACAAACGACAGCTTCTGCATTTTGTTTATGTATTTTTTTTCTAAACACTGAGAAATTAAAATTGTAGTATTGCCATATTTGGTTGGAGCCAGTTTCACCCATAGCCTTAGTCTATAATGAGTTAAACAAATTCAGAGATTATTCAATGTGTTGTAATTGATCTACCTACGTATTTAGTGAATGATTGAAAACACTGTACCCACTCCTAGAATCCAATACAGACTAATATTTGCTCCACCTCCCATCCCAATTTAAAATCCGTGAATAAAAGCATGAGACTACAAACGAACCGTTTGGTTAATCGTGCCCATTTAATTAAGACATGGTCACAAAATGTTGCTTGAGAATAATCTGCGCACGGAAAAGCTCCAGAATAATTTCCACAACTTTGCCAAATGTTCATCAGCACTATATCAGTATAACAAAAGCCAATGTCAACCCATGGAAAAAGCAACAGAGGAACATGGCCAGAGCAACAGTAGAGCCCCTGAAGCGAAATTTCATTACAGTCTGGTTCCAAACCCACTTCATTTGGTACAGCACTTGTAATCTCTTTGATTTCTAGGTTCTTAAAATAGATTAGTGCTTAATACAGAAGATGCAGTTTCACAATTTTGACAAAGAAAATAGGGAGATGAGAATCTCACACATGGGCAGCCACAGGGACCTGTGAACATCAAAAGAGGGGAAAATTTAATTTCCCTGGGTTGAAATGGGAAGGACAAACAGGTTACATGCCTTTCTGGAAAATTCATTGCGAAGAGTCATTATTCCAGATCTATGTGTGGGCTATATATCTGGAATGATGATATCCCAATAATACAAAAGGTAAATGTGATATCTTGGGCTTACAAGTTTGAGATCCTATTTATCCCATAAATGTAAGAGTCCTTTTATTTGGAAAATTAAAAAGTAAAATCAGTTTTTCTGAGGTGTCAAACAACTAATGCACACTAATATTTAACCTCAATGTCACCATTAAGCATCCAGAGGAATAATCACCATACAGTAGGTGCGCACAAGCAGAAATAACCAAATATTTCGTGCTAGTTTTAATTTTACTCTCTAAAAATGACACAGCAATATTATTTCAATACGTATCACAGTGCCGTAAAACTTCAAGCAAAACAAATCATGCAGTAACATATTTTTTAATACATCAGAAACTTGCCCGGTAGGCCCACTTACAAAGGTTTATATGAAGGCAGAAGCAAGCATAGCTACATGTACCCTACGTGTAGAAATATGAAACGAAGATAAACTGCAATATGCAAAATTAAGGAATGGAAATGATATTCAATCATGCGGATTCGGCTTCGTTTGAGAGGCACAATATGAAGTGAGTATGAATGGCCTGTTTTTGGTCATGTCACACCATCTGAATTGGATTTAAGTCTGGACTTTGACTAAGCTTCTCAAAAACCTTCATTTTTTTTTTTTTTTTTTTAACCATTTAGAGGTGGACTTGCTGGTGTGTTTCGGATCATTGTCTTGCTGTATAACCCAAGTGCGCTTGAGCTTGAGGTCACAAACTGATGGTCGCACATTCTTCTTCAGGATTCCCTGGTAGTGAGCAGAATTCATGGTTCCATCTGTTACGGCAAGTCGTCCAGGTCTTGAAGCAGCAAAGCAGCCCCAGACAATCACACTACCACCACCATGCTTGACTGTTGGAAAGATGTTCTTTTTATGAAATGCTGTGTTAGTTTTACGCGAGATGGACATCTTCCAAAAAGTTCAACTTTTGTCTCGTCAGTCCACATAATATTTTCCAAAAAGTCTTGGGGATCGCAAGATGTTCTTTGGCAAATGTGAGACGAGCCTTTGTTTTGTTTTTAGTCGGCAGTGATTTTCCCCTTGGAACTCTCCCAAGGATGCCATATTTGCCCAGTCTCTTTGTTGTTGTTGAATCATGAAGACTGACTTTAACTGAGGCCAGCAAGGCCTGCAGTTCTTTAGATGTTGTTCTGGGTTCTTTTGTGACCTCCTGGATGAGTTGTCAATGCGCTCTTGGAGTAATTTTGGTAAGCCGGCCACTCCTGGGAAGTTCCACTGTTCAAAGTTTTCTCCATTTGTGGATAATGGGTCTCACCATGGTTCGCTGGAGTCCCAAAGCTTCGGAAATGGCTTTGTAACTCTTTCCAGACTGACAGATGTCAATGACTTTGTTTCTCATCTGTTCTTGAATTTCTTTAGATCGCGGCATGATGTGTTGTTTTTTGAGATCTTTTAGACTACTTCACTTTATCAGACAGGTTCTTTTTTAAACGATTTCTTGATTCAACAAGTCTGGCAGTAATCGGGCCAGGGTGTGATAAGTGAAATCAAACAACAAAATCTGGTTAATCACTGGGGGTGTGTCAACTACTTCTTCACATAGGGCCAGGTCGGTTTGAACAGATTTTTTTCCCTTAATAAACAAACTCATCATTTAAAAACTGCATTTTGTATTTACTCGTTTTGTCTAATTTTGGTCTAATATTAAAATTTGCTTGATGATCTGAAACATTTAAGTGTGACAAATATGCAAAAAAAAAAAATAAAATCAGGAAGGGGCAAATACTTTTTCTCAGCACTGTATACACACACACACACACGCACACACATTTATGAATATGAGAGGGAGGGGGAGAGAGAGAGGGAGAGGAATGGTAGTGAACAATTTCAAGATATCATCTATTCAACCTTGAACAGCATCATAAAAGCCATGTTATATACTACACTGCTCGTCATTTTTTGCCCCCCCCAGAAATGGTGTACTTGAAACCAAGATAACCCCAGTGATTTAACCAGTTTTAAAACCTTTGATACACCACTCACAGACCCCAAACAGCGACTATCTCTTGACCCATCTTCATTACCTTAACAGTTAAATAAGAGCTTTCTCTTACAGGTTACGGAAGATTTAGGCCTGGTGAAATTGATTCTACTGAGTTGTCATTTACGGAGTGAAACCCCATGCATTTGGTCTACATTTTATCAACAAGAAAGCAGTTGAATCTCTTACACTCAATGGGAAATGGGATGAAACGCAGCAGCTCTTACAAACATCCAGATTGTTGTTGCTTCCAGATTAAAGATCATTTAACAAGCCACCCACTGGACTTCATGATTTCCATGCATACTGGAGAATGATACATTTCTTAATGTAGTTCCCCCCCCCAAAAAAACGTGACTTACTGTCATCCGTTGAAATATACAAAGTAAATCCTGTGCCTTTAAGAACTGAAGGGAACATTGACACAGTGGGTAGGCCTAGTGGTTTGCAAGGGTGTGTATGTATGCACGTGTCTAGGGATGTGTGGGAAAAAAGTGTCTCCAAAGGAATGGGAGCCCTACCACAACAATCCAATCTCTCTCAGCACAACAAATTCTAAATGTAATGGGCATAAATAAGAATGAGGAATCATATGGGTTACCAGTTTTTGGGAAAACTATGAAAGCATAATTTCACACATCTCTTTCAGAAAGCCAACATTATATAAACAACAGAATAGTGGCATTAATTAAAAGATAGATGTGCCCAAAAAATACAAATTTGTGGACCACTGAAATATGATCAGGAGCGTGCCACATTGCAAAATATTTTGGTATTACATCAATGGAAAGGATGATATTTTAGTGTATTATTTATATTTTATAGAGCACAGTCATTCTATCTGATGAGGGCTTTTAGAGTAAATTCGCCTTTGAAAAAATTGTCTGCGAATGTGCAGTAGGTTCACTGGTACAAAAAGAAAAATAGGTCCCAAAAGAAGGAAAATTCAGCAGCGTGGCAGCATCTGCCATGATAAATGAGAGTCTTCCTCCAAAATAATTCTGACCTAAACCCAGACTGCAAGGAAAAAAGGAAAAAGCTTGTGAAAACACCAAATCAGCCTCCTGTAAACCACACAAGGACATTTCCTCAAAGATCCAGTGCCCCAGGGGGAGGGGACAGGACTGCCATCTCTTATGCAAAACTCAAAGGCCATCACCCCAATATCAGGACTTGAACCATCAAGCGTGCATCAGAAATCATCAATTTACAAAAATGTGTTTGCATAATCCAGGTGTCGGTGTCAAAAATTCCTTCAGAAGCTATGCTACAGAAGATAGTTCAAGGTGGTTCCAACCTTCAGGCAGTTATTCACTGAAAAGGATTTGCCACCAAGTATTGAAAATTATCATTTAAATTTATATCAATTTGTTCAATTACTCTTAAGCCCAATAAAAGTGGAAAGCTATGAATAAACTTGACAGTAGGTCGCCCACAAGTAAGTATGTACCCGAACCCGAATATGATATTTGGAAGTACACAAATAATGCTTTGATCCCAAATAATTTTTCTGTCCAAAGTTTCTCCTTATTATTCGGGAGCTTTTTTTTAAAGCCAAAAAAAAAAAACGTTTGGATACGTGTTTTCAGCAGGATTTTGAGCCAATTACATACAAGAGATTAAAACAAAACGTAAAAAAAACATGTTAGTGCAGTGGTTCCCAAAGTGGGGGGGCGCAGAGCAATTGCAGGGGGGGGCGCAGGGCGCGGGAAGCAAATTTCCCCCACTAGAGTTCCTGACACCAACAGAAAATTATTTGCATACAGTCCATTCGCTGCCCAGAATTCTGCGATTACATCGTAAATGCCTGCCTTACTCTCAACATAGCTGTTCCCCAAATCATTCATCTAGCCTGATATTTTCTTTAATAATTTGTTATGAATGTAGTTTTTCAAATATTTGAAGCTGGTAAAATGAGCTGGTTACAATCAATGTAGTCTTGCGATACCCAACTCGCCGCTTTCTATCCTGCACTGAATCTGGCATATTGATAATAAAATGGTAAGTGACACCGAACAAAATCCAATGAATACAAAGCAGAAATAACCAAGATTGCGTCATCTTATTCTCGATAATATGAATGCTCTGTAGGCCTACAGATTATTTTTATCTAGCCTAGCAACTGAACGTTACAAACATATCAGCAGGTTTGACACGTGGTGTTCATAAATTTTTTTCGTACTTCGCTGTTGGCTGTTAATACAGGTTGATTATAGTGCTTTCTTTCTGCATCAAAGAAACATAATGTTAAGTAGACGACTATACTCAGGCAGAGGGGTGTGATAGAGCCTAATGATTTAATACTTTAAAAGAGGTTTAGAATTATTAAATTTTCGTGTCCTTAATTAGAAAATTACGGTGGCTGTTTCTAAACCTGCCAATCGTTTTTAATGTTTCCAGCTAGACAAAAATAATCTGTTCAGAGCATTCATATTTTCTAGAATAAGTTGACGCGATCTCGGTTAACGTATTTTAACTTAAAAGTCCAAGGCCAGTGAAGAGAGAAAAATGTAACTGTCTCGAGACTCTCCTTCAGCGGTCCAGAAAGTAAGTTTCTGTTGGTGTCCGAAAAATGCATAAATAACAGTGTTGTTGAATATTAAAAAAATAAACCTGTTGCACTGAACAATTACACAGTTAAGGTGCTTAAAAACAGTTACACTTAAAATAATTACACTGTGGTTCTTTGTTATTTCTAAAAGTAGCCTAGTAGTAGTTTATGACAACCTACAGTTTATGACCGTGTACTTACATTTTTTCAAAAAAGAAAGGTTGAGGTTCATAATAATTACAACGTGTGAAATAAACTGCAATGGACCCTTGGGGGGGGGCAAAAAATGTCTGATGTACCAAAGGGTGGCCCAGCAGAAAAAGTTTGGGAACCACTGTGTTAGTGCGTGTTTTTAAATATGGAGCTCATAGATGGGGCACTCGCGAAAATGTAAGATTGATACAGTAGTTGGCAGCCGCCGTATGCACCTGCAGATTTTTCACTCCGCCAGTAAATCGAGAGAAGAAGAAGGTAAACCTGAACCGCACAGTCTCTCAGAAAACGCATTTGCTCAGCTGCTAAGCGGTGGCGTCTACTGCTTAAAGGGGTTAAAGTACTCCGTGAATTTGTTCGGATGTGTATATTTCTACTGTGATTGATACGCTTTCAGTAAAAAAGAGCTTGTTATTACATCGGGTCGATAGAGGCTTTTCTTCTACTCAAACACAGTCGCGTTAAGTGTGAACATGGTAGGACCTACTTCCAGAGAGGATTTCATGTTTTTGTGCTGTCTCGCTCACACTCAGCTGTACTTTCTATTATCTACTGGTCATCTGACATTAATATACACATTTTAGATCACTTGGATTCAATTCCAGAGGATATAATTTCCCTTTTCCCTGGCTCATGTGTCTTCCGATATGGAGCGTTCGTATACTCGCGTGATCGATTTTTGATGGTGAAACATTTATCGGAAGTTTTTTAGGGGAGGACAGTGACGCATATATAAACAACTGCGCTCGCCCCCTAGGTCGCACCAATTCATATTACACAATAACGGGAAAAGAAGCGGCTATAAAACGGCGGATACATTTTTTTTTGAGTGTCACAGGACTCACAACCCCAGCGAAACGACTCGTTTCAAAAGCAAAATTTGATCCATTCAGTCCGATTACATTTGGAAAGTTTATAAGAGCCGCACGACTAAATTATTCCCGTTCTAGTTAGCCGAGAGCTACACCAGAAGCTAGCCGCCTAGCTCGGCGGAAGTCTCTAGTGCGCCCAGTTCCGGTTTCTTCCTGAATCCGAATAACGAATCCGAAGTTTTTTTTTAAAAGCTTGAATCCGAACCCGAATACAAATGGTGTAATGGCTGTACACCCCAAGCCGTAGGTCAACATGCATCTCCAGGCACCCTAAAGCAATCACTCCATAAATTGATAAGCTTTATGACCTTACTACACACAAGGTCCAAATCAAATATGAAATGAATCCATAAAGAAGTGTGACCTGTAGAGTGTTCACAAAAATCCGTCCATTGTCTTCTGCTTATCCAGGGCCGGGTCCCAGGGATAAGAGACATAGTAGAGAGGCCCCAGCCACATCTTCCAACTGGGGGATCCCAAGCTGTTCCCCGGCCCACCGGGAGATATGGTCCCTCCAGCGTGTCCTGTGTTTGCCTTGGGGCCTCCTCCCAGTTGGACATGCCTGGAAACCCTTTAAAGGGAGGCGTCCAGGAGACATTCGGATTAGATGCCGGAACCACCTCAAGTGACTCCTCTTGACGTGGAGGAGCAGCCGTTATACTCTGCGCCATTCCCGGATGTCTGAGCTTCGCCTTTATGCACAGCTCCTTCTTCACCACAACGGACCGGTACAACGCTGCAGCAATCTGTCAATCGCACGCTCCATCCTAACCTCACTCATGAACAAGAACCCGAGATACTTGAACTCCTCCACTTGGGGTTACAACTGACCCCCCATTTGAATAGGACAATCCTCCTTTTTCCAGGAGAAATCCATAGCCTCAGATTTGGAGGTGCTGATCCTCATTCTGACCACTTCACACTCTTCAGACTCGCTGCGCACCATTCCAGTGTGCGTTGGAGGTCATAGCGCGATGATACCAACAAGACCACATCATCTGCAAACAGCAGAGATGAAATCCTGAGGCTATCGGAAACCTCCAAACCTCGGCTGCGCCTTAATGTCCTGTCCATGAAAATAATGAACACAATAGGTGACAAGGCACACCCTTGGCGGAGTCCAACACCAACTGGAAACGAGTCTGACTTAATCCCAAGAATGCAGACACAACTCCGGCTTTGGTTGTAAAAGGATTGAATGGCTTGAATTAACAACCCTGGTGCCCCATACCCCCACAGTAACCCCCACAGGATACCTCGTGGGTCATAAGCCTTCTCCAAGTCCACAAAACACATGTAGACTGGATGGGAAAACTCAGATGACCCCTCCAGTATCCATGCAAGGGTAAAAAGTTGTTCCAATGTTCCACGGCCGGAACGGAACCCGCACTGCTCCTCCTGAATCCGAGGTTCAACAATTGGCCGTAACCTCTTTTCCAGGATCCCAGCACAGACATTTCCTGGGAGGCTGAGCAGCGCAATTCCCCTGTAGTTGGAGCACACCCTCTGGTCCCCCTTTTTTTAAAAATGTGAACAACCACCCCAGGCTGCCAGTCCATGGGCGTCATCCATGATAGCCCACCAACATCCAGGGCCTTCAGCATCTCAGGACAAATCTCATCAATCCCTGGTGACTTGCCACTGCAAAGCTTTTCAACCAACTCAGTGACTTCCACCAGGGAAATGTGCAAAGACCCGTCCGAGTCCTCCGTCCCTGCCTCCTCAAAGGAGGGCATGTCTGCTGGATTCAGGAGTCCCTCAACCCATTTATGCCTAGCGTCCTCACATGAGGACTGTTAAGAAAAAGTGTCCTGTTTGAATGACTATAAGAGTGGTATTTTGAAGTATAATAACATAAAAAAGAAAAAAAAGAAAATTCAGGCATTATTGGGTTAAAGTGCTCCTCTTCCACTTCCAGACTATATCGTCAGTCAAGCTCAGCAGTTCACCACCCCTGCTGAGAACAGCCTGGGCGAACTATTTTGCCTCCCCTTCCTGAGACCCTCTCATTCACCAGGATGGACTCCAACAAGACGGCACTCAGCTGAGAGCACACTAGTATCCCCACACTTGCTGCCTCTCACCTTGGGCAACTCCAGAAAAGGAGAGACTCCAACTCATATCAAGGAGCTTGGTTCCAGTCCCAGAGATGTGCGTGGAGGTGAATCCGATTACGGCTCGCCAGTACCGCTCATCCTCTCGCAAGAGCTCCAGCTCCTTCCTCACCAGTGAGGTGACGTGCTATGAATTACTAGATTTTAAATTAATGTTAATCTGTAAAATAAAAAATGCAAAAAATTTGCAGCACAGATTTGCCTGAATGTATTTGCCGAGTCTTCGGTGCATTTGATTGTTTTTTTCCCCCCCTTTTTTTATTTGGTAGTTATACAGTGAAGAGAGACAGGAAGATTGGGGAGAAGAATGGGGAAGACATGCGGAAAATTACCCAAGCCGGAATCGAACCCAGGTCGCCGCGGGAAGGCCACAGCCTTTATGGTGTGCGCACTTAGTCCGATGAGCCTTGGTGCATTTCATTGTTGAGTGCAATGCGAAAATTTCTCCCACACATTCACATTCCACATCCTTCACAAAAGGTTTTCCACTTTGCCATTTCTTTAAACACTTAAAAACTAGGGCCAATTTACAATTATTTATTTTTAAGAAATCTTTTCAATAATAGGGCTATATAAAAAATGGTACAACGAGAGGTAGAATTCAGAGGTCTTTTAAAATTTTTTTTACCATTTATTCAGATCATTGACATTCTTTCAATCTAACACAGTAGCCTGGTTAGGTCTGTCTGCCTCTAATCATCTCCAAATCATTATAGGCTACGTTTTGGTTTTGATTAGTCAGCTGGCTGAATAAATGGCTTGACTGCTAGTTAAGCGAAGTACACAGGAATTGATTTACGGTAAGCTAATTATAACAAAGGGATGAAGGCTGTTTAACCTTGCTGGTAATAAGCAGACTTCATAACGTAGTTTTCTTCCCTGAAACATTTCAAATGGCCTCTGATGCTTGTTTGACACTGCATTAGGTATGCGTCATTTACCCTTAAATGCCCAACAATAGTACAAAGAAGAAAAATCTATGTATTCTGTTAATATGTCCTAGGGAGGGGCAAATAACAACACAATAGCAATTTTTCATTTATGCTGACCTTTGACCTCATTGTAGTTTAGCGACACATATGTCACAATGGGTATTTCGGGGACCTTATTGCTAAAATGGCTTGAATGATACTTCAGCTATATGCCAGCTGTTTTATTAGACATAGCTTATTTTTCATTAGCTTACCTGTTTGTCTGCTTTATCAGTGATGAATGGATGCTGATCTATCGTGTGGATTCCATCATGGGGGCTGCCATATTGGAAAGTTTAGCTGGTGCAGCCAGTGTAGTGTCAGTTCCACTTTTATGCATCAGATGGCAGCACTGATGGTCTAAATATGTTACTGGGCATTAGGTTGCAAAATATGTGGGGTCAGTGGTTTTGACAACCCCCAAAATTGTGTGACAAATTTGTCACAGGGGGCATTTAAGGGTTAAAAAGGTGATAAGCACGGTCTTCTGTCAGCCCCATAGTGGCAGTTACTTTCATAGCCCTTAAAATAATCGCAATTTATTTAATCACTCTGCCCTATGTATGAGTGCAATTTAACATGGTGTTATATGGTTTTTCTTAATTCATTATCAATTTGTGACTGGACTTTAAATAAAAGACTTATGGTTATCAGACACTGAAAACAGTTTTGAAATATCTTCAACAGTCTTCTCAAAATTTAGATTTGAATTTAGTATTTTTTTAGCTCTAGGACAAGGATCAAAGGCTATTTTTCCAAAGCGAACAACTCCTAAAAGATATTTAGCTATTTCCTGGTATTTACTATATTTCCGTACATCGATAGCCGAAGTATTTGAGACTGTAAGTCATTGCAGGAAATTGAAACATACAATTCCAGTGTCTCATTGTGAAATTTGTCATTTTTCAACGTAATTCCATTACCGAAATTGCAGTATAGTTCTCTTCATCATCTTATTTCTGCATTTATTTTATTTTAATTAACAATTCTCTTCCTTCTTATGTCTATACTGAATTTCAGACATTAACCTCTCTAATACTTAACTGTAATCCTGGAAAATTTGTGGTAACAGAATTACATGGTAACGGAATTACATCAGTAATGGAATTATAGAATTACAGTGAAAAACAGAAGATAGCACAAGGTGGCATGAGGATGTTATGGAGTGTAGTGGTTCATTGTTTTGGACATCTATAGATGAGTATTTCTTCCTATGTGTTAAGTTTGCATAACTAGCGCATGAATTATACCATGGCCTAGAGGATATTTGCCGTGGCTGTCCCCCAGAAACCTTGCAATACCTGCATAACACCTGATACAAACCACCCATAGACAAAGACCCACACTCTACAAGGGAGGAGACAAGGCTACACAGTTAAAGGCACAGTTTCAAAAGACTCAGGTCATAACACATCCCCACCTGAAAATCAAACATTTATCCCCTGTTACGACCCGGTCTAGGGCAGGCAGCAACAGGTAAAGACAGTAAGGGAAGGACGGGCGGGGAGAACTGTAAAAGGCGCGAATAGCACGCCGCTCAGTTACTCTGGTCCCTATCTGCCTAACCAGACCTAAACTATTCCTACGGCTAATCTTAGAAGGTTCGCAGGGCTAGGGGCGGCTTTTAAACACTGAGCTCCCAAACTCTCAGTCCGAAAATAAAGACTGAGGGACCGAATAGTGTACGCCCTATGGAAACAAGTTTCCGCCCGGAATCACCTTCAAAAATAATAAAGGAAAAATAACAAAGCCAAATAATAAAGAAGTGCCCCGATGGAAGGACTGTGAGATGCAGCTGGGAGCACGCTGACTAACCAGAGTAGACCTAACAGCGTACAGAAAAGGGCAAGACGAGAGGGGTAGTCAGATACAGAAACCGAGGTCAAATACCAGAAATTCACCGAGCAACTAAACCAAAACGCAAGGGCCAGAATTCTTGTCAAATGGGACAGGCCAAGGGTCAACCACCACAATTCAAACAAACCAATTAAAGGGCACGGCAAGAATCGTAAATTCAAAGGCAATCCGAGTCAAAGAAGGCAGAAAAAATTCTCACTGATCGTTAACGCTAGTAATAGATCGGAAGTGCTAGTCTCCGTGGTTTGACACTAGACCGCGCCTTTTCAAGGGGTAAACGGGAAACGAAAGTATCAGACCTTAGGCGAACCAATAAATAAATAAATAAATAAAATAACAAAGATAACAGATTTCAAGCACAGATTCACAAATGTATGACAGGGGTCGTAACATCCCCGAAAAATAAATGTTTTATTACTTAAATAGTGAAGTAGTGAATAGCTGAAATGCAAACAGTAAGGCCAATGACTCTTTTTCCAATAGTACTGTAATTAAGCTGGTGTTTGTTGAACCTTTTCGAAAAGTAACATATCAGATGAAGGATGTCATGCACGTCTTCTTGCATGAGCACTTCACCTGCTCCAGAAGCATAAGCATCTAGCTCGAGCTTAAAAAGATGCACAAAATTTGGGGCAGCAAGCACAGGGCCACTGTAGAGGAGAGCTTTAGCAGCTTCAAAAGCAGATTGGCATTCCTCTGACCATTTGAATTGCACTTTGGGGCTGACTGAACTTGTCAATGGAGCTACAATGGCAGAAAAGTTTTTGCAGAATGCACGATAATAATCGGTCATCCCCAGAAGACGGCGGAGCTCACAGCGAGTTTGGGCAGCCGGAAAATCTAAGGTAGCCTGCACCTTGGCAGCAACTGGGCAGACCTGACCCTGTCCTACGCGTTTACCCAAGCCATCCAACAGCCTTCCCAAATTCACATTTTGCCAAATTTAGAGTAAGAGAAGCATTGCACAGACGTTAAAAAAATTTACTCAGGGTTTTCATGCGTTCATTCCAGGTTGATGAGTATGCAACTATATCATCAAGATATACTTCACAGCTTTTGACTCCTAAGAACAGTGTTCAGTTTTCGGAACAAGGAGGGAGGGTGAAGTCCAGGAACTGCTACTGGGTACCGCCAAACCATTTTTCAATGAGATACTGAAATTCTTTTTTGCATTATTTTTTGTTTAGTGGGATGCACACGATAAGCATGTTGCTTTATTGGTTTATGTCTACCTACATCACTATCATGACTTAACACTGTAGTTTGGGACGGAATGTCACTAAACAGGGATGGATAATTGGTGATAAGTTTACATATGTCAGACCTAATGGACTCAGACAAATGCGCAAAGGGAGCATTGAGGTTTGTCAGGATTTCTGAATTTCTGAGAAGAGCACAAGAAATGGAACCGCGGATGTCCTCCAGCCCATCAGTACCAAGACAATACAAAGGTTGGGCGGCAGACACAGAGGCAATAGGGACAACGGTAGGTGCATTTAAGTAGGGATTCAAAGAAAATAAATACCCATAAAAATGGTCCTATATGGCAATTTCATCATATGTTGAAGGTATTCGCTCATATAACGAGAAAAGAAATGTCATGCTACTTGATATTCGCTTTCAAGATGTTGCTCCTTTTCTACGGTAACCAGTCCACCGCCAGTCTCATTTCCCATGATGTCACATACGAGTTATGTACTCTGAAAGTACCCAAATGTTCCATGGTTATCATACAGTAAACACTGTGAAAATTGTTTTCACTTTTGTTTTTAAAGCGTGATGCATCAGAACTCTTAAAAGATGTCTTCCAGATCTCCCAATAGTTCAGTTTTTTTTTTCAAGCTAATGTCGCATAAAGGTGATTTCTTTCATCGATGCACTTTAATTTTGCTGCTTATTTTAGTTTGTTCAGTGCGGGCAAAAAGTCAGGTCGCCGCGCTGGCTATACGCTATACAAGTCCATGCTACCATTTTTTTGTTTGTTTTTATTTCGGCATGATTGTATAGTCGTTTCATGACAATTTCAACACAACACAACATGTATCATGTACCATTCCGAGGAAGGTTGGATAAGCCAATGCTCAGGGCTACAAAAAAGATAGTATTTTATGAACACGATCAAGTGGACTCTCATAACAGTGATTGACTGACATAGAAATATGGAGTGACAAGGTCGATGCCATTTAGAACACAATCGTACCCTCAATATCTCCACCCAACACCTCAAAAGCAGCCCAAATCGTCCGCCTGTACTTCTCATGCACTCAAGCTCAATTTCAGGTCTTAATTGCATTTTTATAGTTGTTGTATCTTTTCTCTTCTGTCTTTGCTTTGAGCACATCCTGCTCTACCTAATTGTATTTTCATGATTATTTAATTCTAATTCCAGAGTACAGACTCAGGAGTCATAATTGGTTTTCATATCAGCTGTGAAATCCACTGACACACGTGAAACTGATAAACCTCCATGCACATAGACTTCAATTATCACCTGCGTGCTGATTAAATGAAAACTGGCCACACCTGATAATGCTGTTTTGACTCAACGCTGAAGCCCTCCACCACAGTTTCAAAAAGTCCTGGTGGAAGCCCTGCCTTCCCTGTATTTACAGATGCTTTCCATCAGATGGTCTATATGTCCATGTTACTCTGAGTTTAAAGCAAAAAAAAAAAAAACAAAAAAGGCAGATAAATTTTTATCCATTATAATTTATCCATCTCGAGTAAGTTACGACTGAATTTGAACCTTAAATAACAAAATATAAAGCTTTGAAAGACATCGTGCTTCTATTGACTCTGCCCACAAATTCACAGAGCACAGCTTGCAAAACCCGTCCATGACGTCGCCCAAAACAGGCCTGTTTCCTGGCATCACGGAAGTATTCACGCTCGGTAAAGTACTGTCGTTTTGTGCTTGTTTCCATTTTTCGTATCGATAATGTGACGGAATGACGTTACATTGCATCCTTTGCATTCTAAGCTTTACATTGATGTTGAAATTGCCATATTTCAGTTATTTCTTTGAATCCCAACTTTATCATTTTTGCGGTCAACATACCTTTTAAGCATGTTTACATGACACACACGAGTTTCTTTTACGGTCAGGACTCTGCATTACATAATCTGTTTCTCCAAGTTTCTGGTGCACCACATACAAGCCAGAAAATCTTGCCATAAGTCCAGAACCAACAACGGGTAACGGATCCAGAACACGATCACCAAGCTGAAATGTACCCGCAACTGTTTTTTTTTTTGTCATAATTGCTTTTTATTTTGGACTGGGTGGCTGAAAGACTTGTGAGCCAACCCACATGCTTTATGCATTCTCTCTTTAAATGAGCCAACATAGTTCAAAATATTTTGAGCAGAGGTTGACTTCACTGAAAGCATTTTCTCTCTCAGCAGACGCAAAAGACCACGAACAGAGTGGCCGAAGACTAAGTCTGCTAGACTAAACCACAAAGACTCTTGAGAAGTTTGTCTCACGGCAAAGAACAACCATGGCAAAGCCTCATCCCATTCACAATTTGACTCAGAACAGAACTTGCGAAGCATACTTTTCAGCTTCTGGTGGAATCTGTCTAATGCTCCCTGACTCTCAGGATGGTATGCTCTAGTGCTTGACATTTAACTCTGTTTAACTACGGGACCCCTCAGCCTCGCGCTTGCCCTACCGTGGCGGCCACATTGATTATCGCAGTGGGACAGAAATCAATAGGGAGCTTCCTCTAACCACCCACAACATACCATCAGAAATTGAGAGCATTTGGCCAAGGCATTTTTCAGGTATCATCTGGAAACAAGAAGTTGACAGACAGACCTAATCATTAAAAATGTTATTATTAATATTATTATATTATTATTCATTGCCTTCTTGATGGGGTTCTCATACGCCGTTGGTCTCCTATTTTTGGTGTTAGCCCGTGTGCCTAATAGTAGTTCCAAAGCCATTCCGTTCACATATCCTCAGTTTGGCACATGAGTATTGTATGTCCGAGCACTTGGGCATTAGAAAAACATATAATCGTGTCCTCCCTTTTTTTTTTGGCCGGGGCTGAAGTCTGATGTTGGGACTGATGATTTTGCCATTCGTGTCATACCTGGCAAGTCTCTGGCAAACCGTAAACCAAATCAGGTAATCCCTACTGCACTGTTAAAGCCAATCCCTGTTGTTGGAAAACCATTTGAACATGTTATTGTGGACTATGTTGGTCCCCTACCTAAAACAAAGTATGGTAACCAGTACATCCTCACAATAATGCTGCATTCATTAAAAGCTTGTGGCATAGTAAAGGGTTTAGTGAAATTTTTTTTCCCCACTTTTGGCCTTCCTAAATGCATTCAGAGTGATCAGGGATCTAACTTCATGTCCAAAATCTTTTCTCAGGTCATGTCAAGCACCATACCTCTAGCGCGTATCATCCTGACAGTCAGAGAGCACTAGAAAGATTCCGTCGTTAGTTCTGGACTTTAGGCAGGATTTTCTGGCCCGTATGTGGTGGACCAAAAACTTAGAGAAACAGATTATGTAATCCAGAGTCCTAACTGTAAGAAAAACTCCTGTGTGTCATGTAAACATGCTTAAAATGTATGTTGACTGCAAAAGTGATGTTTGTGCACCTACCGTTGTCCATATTGCCTCTGTGTCTGCCGCCCAAATAGTATGCTCTGCAAATTGACAATGCTGGTTAGTTGGTATGGATAGAAGAATTAGATCTTTTTTTTGGCTAAATAAAGAGTGCCTATTTCTTTATTTAACATGGATTGATAGCAAACATGTGGGTATGTCCAAACTTTTGACTGGCACTGTACACATCCCAATTTTGATCTCAATCTCTCATTTTAGCATTTTCTGCAGCGTAATTAATTGTTAGATGGCTCTTGATTTAATTAAAGGCTGTTGTTCTTCATATTGAAATGAATACATCAAATGAGGTAGAAATATTAGGTTAATTAAACCATACTGACATGTAATATGCTTTCATGGCAATAAGCTGCAAAGAAATTGGCATCATTGCCGTTTAATGAGCTACAAGCGTTCGGAATCTTCGAAAGACAAGCAGTCATTTCTGAGCATAGGAAAAGGCCTAATAACTTTGCGATGCAATTTGCAATAAAGCAATAAAAAATGAACAAGTTATTCATTCAATCTATTAGTCTAAGCAACTGAGCAACATGGTGGCGATGCAAAGTTTTTTCTCCATCATGCTCTTGTTCAACTTTGTACCGGCATAGATTTTTCATGTCGAAGAATAGCTGCGCCAAAAGTTTTATGAGTTGGAATCATTGTAAACTGACTGGTCTAGTTTCATTTTTATGAGCATTTTATTTGATACAGCCACAAATGCTGTGAATGGCTCCACTTGGACCCATCTATTTTTTGACCATTTGTATCTGTCGCACAACGATTGTATTTGTCATTGTTGCTTAAATGAGCCGATTTTATATTTCTTTCTGTTTTTGACTGTGATGGGCCATTTTGCTTCCGCTGAGCATGATCTGTGCATGTGAAAAAAGTAAAATTGAAATATTGTGCAGGGTTTTATTCGTGGAATTCTTTGTAAACTGACATGGTCTAGTTATTTATCTATTTTTTTAATTTTTTTGGGGGGGGATTTATTACTTTATTTGATAGTTATACAGCAGAGATAGACAGGAAAGTTGGGGAGAAGAATGGGGAAGACATGCGGCAAATGACCCGAGCTGGAATTGAACCTGGGTTGCCGCGAGATGGACACAGCCTTTATGTTGCGCACGCTTAGACCAATGAGGCACCGGGGTGCCCCTAGTTTTTATTTTTTTTATGACATTTCATTTATATAGGCTAGCCATTGATGCTGTGACTGGGTTGGGACCCGTCTTTTTCATATATATTGTCCCGCAATGACGGCATTTTTTCCCTCCAGAAAACAAGACATTTCACTAGACCAGGCTGAGAGCACCGTTATAGAGCGTGTGAAAAAAAAAGAAGTAAAAACAAAATGATTAATGAGAGTGTACAAATGAAAATTCTTATATTAAACAAGAGTGTGAAAATATCTAAATATACTCAGCAACAAAAGTTTCTGTGACACCAATATTGTTAATTATTTTTCATAACGCAATTATGAAATTGTTATACATGGTGATATCAGACTGAAACAGTACACGTAAACACAACATTGAAATGGAAATCATGAAAATGCGAGAAAATGACTTTGCACGTGAAAATGTGCGTAAATCATGCTTGTGGATGGCAATAAAAGAGGAGAATTTTTGGAATGTTCACATTGTGCCTGATGAACGACGGAAGCATCACTTATCGAAAACACAGCCATTTCGGATCAGGAACTCTACCCTCTAAATGCCAAGACTGTCTGAAAATGATCGGTGGAGGGCCATTGGGATGATTGAATCCGGAACCTCGCAGAGGGAAGTTGCTCATCGCCTGAATGTCCACCGAAACACCATTTGGAACTTATGGCAGCGTCATCAGCAGACAAGACATGTCAGAGACCGTCCTCGCAGCGGCCGTCCACGAGTAACCACTCCCAGACAGGACAACTGGATTCGAACAACCCATCTCCGAAATCGATTCCAACCTGCAACCATAACTGCAAGAACGATACCTGGTTTGAGGCGACTGTCTGCACAGACAATCCATCGCCGTCTCTGTCATTTTGGCATTGTCCCACGTCGGCCAGCAAGACGTCCAATACTCACAGTACAACACTGACGACTGCGTCTACAGTGGGCACAACAACATCGACGGTGGATCCAACGTCAGTGGGATCTTGTACTCTTCACTGATGAATCAAGATTCATGCTTAACCGATGTGATGGTCGTTTACGTGTATACCGTCGACGTGGAACACGTGGAACAACTGTGTTCAGGAATTTGATCGTTTTGGAGGTGGTAGTGTCATGATTTGGGGAGGGATCACGGCTAGAAACAGAACAGATTTGCTTGTTATTGATGGAAATCTGACAGGTCAAAGATATCGCGATGAAGTGCTACGGCCATTGGTGGTACCGTTTTTGATGCAACATGGTCCCGGAATAACGCTGCAACATGATACCGCCAGACCACACGTTGCAAGGATTGTACAGCAGTATCTGATGCAACAACATGTCAATGTCCTGCCATGGCCAGCCAGATCCCTAGACATGTCCCCAATCGAGCATCTTTGGGACGAGATGGATCGACGTTTGCGGCGGTTGGATAACCCGCCAGCTACACTCCAGGAATTGCGACAACGTCTACGTCAGATTTGGAATGACATCCCACAGCAATTTCTGGCACATCTGATTCGGTCCATGCGCCGGAGATGCGTTGCTTGCATCATGGCACGAGGAAGTCACACCCGGTATTGAAGTGTGAAGGTCACAATTGGTTAGACGTCAGACAAGTGCTTCATGACGCATAAAAATGACATTTTTCGTTTTGAGTGACGTTGGCACTGAAAAGTCAGTGTTTCTCCTGTTAAATAAACATATTGATTGCATTGAGATCTTTGCGTGTCATTTATAACATACACATAAATGGTGTCACAGAAACTTTTGTTGCTGAGTATATTTTCACACATGATTCTTTGATATTATAAGACTCTGTACCAAGGTTAATATAGTTTTGAAATTTTCATTAGTTTTTATTTCTATTTAGTTTTACAGTTTGCATTTTTATTTCAGTTTAGTTTTAGTTAGCTGAACAAGTGATTAAGCAGTTTTCGTTTAGTTTTTATTTTGAGGAATTCACTAGTTTTAGTTTAGTTTTAATTTAGTTTTAGTCTTAGTTTTAGTTTTTCAGCTATTAAGAGGAAGGCCCTAATTTGTAGAAGCTGACAAGGATAAAAGAATGTATGACAGCAAATATGTTTTTACCGAGTCCTTTATTAATCCTGTATTCTTTAACCATCATCTTTTTTAACATGTGACACTGATGATACTAATATAACAGGGGAAAAAAATCCAATCCATCTCACCCCATACAGTCATTCATGCTCAGTTATTTCCACAGCTTTTGGCATGTTTGAGAGCAAACCATCTTCTTCACTGAATGTGCGCAGGGCAGTTACTTGGAATTCTGGGGCCCCCGACAGAATATTGGTGTGGGCCCCCGCCCCCGACTTTTCATTGCCACTCTTTAAAGACAATATATCATGATGTTATTCATTATTTTTCTGTTTCTCAGTGTTCTTGACAGTGCCTAATGCAATACACCCAATTTTTCCTTTTTTAAAATTAACCACTCAATAAAGAGAGTATCATGTGAATTATGAATTATTAGTTGTCTTATTCGCTAATTTACTCACCATCAAAAACATATTCAGACTGCTGGTGGTGAGGATCTATTGCTGGGTCAGGTTCAGATGAAGTGACTACAGCTGATTCTGAAGTAGCAGTGCATAAAGGTTTAATTGTTCCATTTCATATCACTTTCGTAAACATTTATGGTTATGTTCCATGGAACAACTGATGAAGAACTAACTTACCGAGTCTTGGAATAAACAGGATCTAAATGGGCTTCCCAGTACCATAGCTCTAAGCACACAGCTTCATTTTGCTATTGTTAGGAGGAGGGCAAGCTCTGTAAAATTACCAACCACGTGAGCAAGACTTATGTCAACAGGCTAAAGTAGCAGTTTAGTTTTAGTAAACAATTAAGGTAAAAGTAATGTCAGCCTTGACAAGCGATTATTTAAGTTACACCTAAGGTTACCGCACTGACTACATGTAGTTCGCAAGCCAAACCTAGCGTGTACAGTCAATTACAGCTAGAGAGAGCTGAGTATGCAGTAACCACTCATAAGAACGGAGGAACGTGTCCTAGGCTGCTGCTACCAAATTTTTTTGACGGCATATTATGATGGCTGGCGAATGATAACCTTACTGATCTTTTCTGTAGATGATACCGTTAATAACTGAGTAGTGTCATTCTTGTCAGGCGATTATTTCCTCAGCTGACTGCATGTTACTTTGACGTAACGTTAGCAGCTGAATAGCCAGCCTGAACAGCTAACATAGCAAGCTAGAAAAATACTCTTACCTTCCTTCGAAAATAATTTTCTGGATGTTCTGGACCCCTGCTTTGCTCTTCCTGTCCTCTCTCTAGTCTTTTCTGGCGTACAGATTTGTGTGCGTTTGTTTGTTTGCTCTTGGACATCATATTCGCTAGGACGGTGATCCCCGTTTGCTGCCATAGTTCGCGACCTCGCCAGAAAAAAAACACAGACAATTTTCCAATACGAGCTTGAAGCATGGATTGAACAATTTTTAAAGAAGGGGGTTACTGAAATGTATTTCATCAATATTGCATGCCTTAATGGCTTTGTTTAAACCCTGATGCATTGGTATTAATATTAGGTAAATATTAGGTAACGTCTACGTCAGATTTGGAATGACATCCCACAGCAATTTCTGGCACATCTGATTCGGTCCATGCGCCGGAGATGCGTTGCTTGCATCATGGCACGAGGAAGTCACACCCGGTATTGAAGTGTGAAGGTCACAATTGGTTAGACGTCAAACAAGTGCTTCATGACGCATGAAAATGACATTTTTCTTTTTGAGTGACGTTGGAACTGAAAAGTCAGTGTTTCTCCTGTTAAATAAACATATTGATTGCATTGAGATCTTTGCGTGTCATTTATAACACACATAAATGGTGTCACAGAAACTTTTGTTGCTGAGTATAGAACAAGTAGTTTGAAGAAGAGATTTGAGTTTGCCCCCTTCTGGCAAAGAGAGACAGTGTAACTGACTCGCAGTGCCAGCTGACTTTCTGTCCCATAAGGGGAACGCACATGCGACACACACATCATTAAATCATTCCAAATAAAATTATTTCAATCAGCGGTTGCTTCTGGGGTTGTTTCAATCTCTAGCAGAGGGAGAAATGCTACTGTAGATATCAAAAAATTATCGAGTAACAATTCTATGTTCACATTTTCTGAATTTATATATATATATATAAAATAGTGTTATGACTTGATAATCACAACAAAGAAAACCAGCAATGACAACTTAAACAAATTTATTCTTCACTAATTTGAAAAAAAAAAAAACTTATACAAAAAGCTTATACAAATAAACAAAATAATCCACTGCAATCTTATAAAAACACTCTCATGCCACTCTCATGTAACTCTGTTGCCATAACAAAAACTCTGCTCTGCTCTGACCAAAATCACAGCATTTATATAGACTAGCAACATTCTGAAAAGATCTACAGGATTCCAGGGAAATCCCGCCCTCTCCAGGCAGGAAGGTGCCAGAAGATTCTACAAAGCACAAGTCTATTTCAAAGAAGAGATATTACATGAGATTATGTTTTGCTACAGAGACACCACCAGAGGGTGCCAAATGAACAAAATAACTGACCAGCAAGGCAGCAAAAACAGCATGTAACAAATCTCCACTTACAAATGATATACAATGCTTTACATAAAATACTAAGATATAACAATAGGCCAAATGGAAAGCCTTGGCGGGCTGGATGGGTCTGCGGGCCGCCAGTTGATGATCCAGGCTCAACAGGGAAGGAGACCAGGCTACACAGTTAAAAGGACAGTTGCAAAAGACTCAGGTCATAAGAGAAGATAACAGTCAGTTCAAAAGATGCAGATGGCCGTAGACCTTCATAAATCTATCATGGCTGCAAGAGGATTAACAAATGATTGAATGTGCCATTGAGCACAGTCCAGGCAATTATTTTTAAAATTACAAAAATATGGAACTGTTGAAAACCTCAAGAGTAGAGGACATTGAGGAGGATGGCGACAGAAGCCACAAAATCACCAATAATCACTGAAGGAATTGCAGGTCATCAGGCGCCACCACCACAACCAGAGGCTCTTTGGACAGGTTGCCAGAAGAAAGCCTTTTCTGACCAGAAGACACAGAAGCGCGTGCTTGGAGTTTGCCCAACATCAATTAAATTACGATCAGAGTAAGTTGCTTTGGTCAGATGAGCCCAAAATTGAACGTTTCGGTCAGATGCAGCATTGGTATATTTGGCTATGAAACAGAAACATACAAGGAGAAGCACCTCACACCCACAGTAAAATATGCTGGTGGGTCAGTCAAGTTTTAGGGCTGTTTAAATTCACGGGGTTCAGGGGCACTGCTTAAGATTAATGGCATAACGAATTCCATCAGGATAGTTTGTCTGATAATCTGGTTGCCTCCACCAGAAGGCTGGGATTTCGCCTTAGGAGCACTTTCCGACAATGAGCAAAAGCATACCTCAAGATCCACGCAGAAATGGCTCTGAGGCAACTAAATCAACATTCTGCCATGGCCATCTCAGTCGACAGACCTCAATTCAATTGATTACCTGAGGGCTGCGTTGAAGAGGGCAGTTTATAAATGCAAACTCAAAAATGTAAAGGATCTTGAAAGGATCTGCTTTCAGTAATGGTCCAAATCCCTGTAAATGTGTGCCTTAACCTAGTCAAACATTACAGGAAAAGACTCCAAGGTGTTATCCTTGCCAGAGGTGGTTGGAATGAGTGCAAAATGAAGGGTACCAATTATTATGAAACCTTGATTTTGATGAAAATTATTTTGTATTGAATGATTTTTATGATTTTGGTAGTTTACATCGAAACATTAATAAAGTACTACACACGTTGGTATATTCTGCATCTCTAGAATTATTTTGGTATTGTTAGTGTATTGGTAGTGCTACCTGCTATCACTGACAAAAAAAATGGATCACAAGACCGACATTAGAGTTTGTGCTTTCCTTTTGAGTCATATGTATTCATCAGTTTCATTGACAATTAAAAAGTGGCATATGGTAAATTGAACTGTAAATATGACAACCCATTAGTGCTGCACAATTTGGTAAAAATGTGCGATTGCGATTATAGTGGACCATATTGCGATTTGCGATTGCGATTACGATATGATTTTTCTTTTAATGATATGTTGTGCCTACTTGCTTTGTTATCAAGGACAGTGCAGAGATGATTTTGTAGGGTATTTTTCTTAACTCAAAAAATGCAAACATTAAGGTGCAAAAAAATTACAAAATAAGTTTATAGCACGGTTCTCAAAATAACATTTTCCAAAAAAAGAGGTTTTTCCTTTTTTTAAAATCAGGACATTTTCTGCAAAGTACAAATGCAGTGGCGCTATTGTAAATGCAGGCATTTTTGTTGTGTACCGATCAGGAACCAGTCGCGAGAACCAGGAAATGCAGTCGAGCTTGTTTTATTGGTAAAGGGGGGTAACCCCCACAGGGCGAAAAGCAACAGTACAGAGTCCACAATCCAAAAGTCAAAATCCAGTTGGGCAAAAATAGTATCAAAAACCAGGGCAGCAATCACAGTAACCGTAGTCGGACAGAAATGGGTCTGCTACACAGGAACAGTTCTATCAGAGAGACAAGCCAGAATCCACAGGGCGTAATCCGAATCGTTACCAGGGTAGCAAACAGAGATCTCGTAGTCGGGCACAAAGATGGTCAAAACACACAGATGCAACAGTAATCCAAAATCAAAGGCAAAAATCGAAAGTCGGGCAATCCAGTCAGAAAGATAAATCACTATGAATCGAGGTGAGAAACAAACATGGCACAGGAAGCTAGGAGGAACGATCTGACAACTGGAAGTCACTAAACAGACATCTTAAATACACATCCGGGTGAAACATGACCAGGGAGAACAGGTGCAAACAATGATACAATTATCAGGAGTGACATATGAGGAATAATCCAATTACATGAATTTAGCAAATGCCAAAATGCAGACAGGAATCACAAGACAATCCTATGAACAAACAACAGCTCCAGTTAAGGAGTACTAAAGTGCATAGATAAAAGAAAAGGAAAGCACAAAGTATAAGTGGAAATTCACAGAAGCTGCAACAGAGATAGGCAAGAGGGCGGAGATTAGAATTGGGCGATTGCTGAGAGATCGTTAGACAATTAGTATGTGCAGCTATACAATCCCGAGTGCATGTTAGTAAGTTAGTAAAAAATATACAATGTTAATACTGGTTAGTAATCAAGCGAAAACAACAAACTGTTAGTATTGGTTAGTAGATAGTAAAAGAGAGGGGAAGGAAGCACACGAGATAATGAAGGAAGATTGAAAACCCAGAAACCAATAAATCACCCGAATGAGTGGGACGCTATACAGGGGACTGTGAGCAAAGACAAGACTCAGGACAAGACGGGGGAGACGAAGTGCAAAGCATGGGAACTAAAAACGTGGCATGGATAAACTGAAACTAAAACATGGAAAATAATAAAACATGAAATCTAAATTACCAAAACACAATACACAATCCTAAGAATAGTCAGACAAAGCAGAGGTCACTAAACACAGAAAATCATAATGGCAAAAGCCAGGCACAGAACTTAAACGTGATAAGCAGAATCACAGAATCATAACAATTTTTGTAAACCTATTAAGTACGACTTCATAAAAAAAGCAAATTGTTTGTACAGAACCCTTAACAAAGGCATTTCTGCAGAGTACAAAAGCAGTAGCACCACTGGGCATTAGCGGATTTCAGTGTTGCTTTGGCTTGGCTTTCATCACATGCAGTCCTTCTGCTTCTTTCTGCTGTCCCAAGTGTTGATACAGATTGGTAGTGTTGCTGCGGGATGTGGAGATTTTTACTTAGCGAGTTTAACACAACACGTCTTATTCCGTTCAAAGTCGCCGTACCTGAAATCAAAGTATCGCCATATGCCGAGATGCCAAGTCTCACGCACTCTGCCTCAGTCTTGCGCATTTTTTTTTTTTTTTTTTTGCTTATTAACCGTAGTCCGCAATTGCTCAATGAACGCTTATTAATGAGATTCTCACGCGGAATTAAAATCCTTGTGCATTGAAGTTTCAGTTTCACTTGCAAGAAGGTGGACATGAACATTTGAAACGTCTTTATGCAGTTCCATTGCTTTTAATCCCTCAGTAAAGACAATCATGAGTCAGTCGATTTCCGTGTCACAACTGGGGAAATCCACCGTAATGCAAGTGAAACTTAACATAATGCACAATGACTTAAATTCCGCGAGTGAATTTCTTCAGTGCGCGTTGATAGAATAATTGCGGACTAAGACACAGGAACGTGAATGCCAGAGGCGAGACACTTACGCCTAATCTCAGTTTATGATTGTAGATGTTGCAGGGTTTTTTTCCGCCACGAACCCGCTGTCAGCCTGGGCTTGCTCACGCTCCTGATCATGATTTTATTCGGCGTCAACGTTGGTCTCTGGGAACTGTAGAGAGTGGTCACGTGACCATACCTGCTGCACAGGCCACGGCTGCGTCTCAATATATATATATTTTTTTTCGCTGGGAAGAGTTCCTAATTCCTGAAAACTGATCCGGAAATGATTACGTGCCGTGGCAACTATGAAAAGAGCCTTAGAATTCTTTAAATGTTAAGGAACGGTGTCTCAGTTCTTCCTAATTTACCTCCTTTAGCACAGAGTACACGCATCCTTTTCGAAAAGAAAGGAGATAACGCCATTCCACAATTCTGCGCAGCAGCAGTATTTAAAGGGGCAACTATTCACCTGACCAATCACGTAAAGAAACGTGTGGGACCCCATCATGTTCACGTTGCCTGCTTCAAAGTGCATTCGAATTTTTTTATTTGCGAGGTTGTATTTCTAACCGGAAGGAATTCCATGGTACACCCTTCCTTTATCTTCAGACGTTTTCCACATAGATTTAAAAAAAAAAATGGTGAGAAATTATTCTATAGGACGTAATTTTTGACTACTCGGATACAGCTCAGAATAGCTTGTAGGCATAACGTCAACAGACTCCATAGAATTAAAGGAGACGTAGTTATGTTCACTGTCAGCACACGCTTATTTAGATTGAATCGCAAATCGCAGCCTTTTTCGCGGTTATGCAATCGCACTGCTTGACATCGCGATTGCGATTGCGATTAGATTAATCGTGCAGCACTACAACCCATCAAAATTAACACCACAATTAACACGTGAAATCACAATGACATAACCACTACTTGAGATCATATTTGATTGTCGTAACAGTATCTGTGTCAATCAACCAGATAGAACAACCTGAAAGCTATAGCCTACTGTCAGTCAGTTAGCGCCATTTGTTAACTGAGGATCTGATCAGAACTCCATGATTTAAGTGTAGGAGCTAAAATAGCGAGCTAGAGATAATTTTTCACCTGTTTATCCGGAGCTATATTTAGCTAGTTAACTGCAAGCAGGTACTCCATACTACCAAAAGACCATACAAGTAGAGAGTTAACATTTTTCTAAATGCAACATAAAAGTTACCTTAACCTGAACCATCATGATGTCCTCATGGACAGTTTTATTTAAGTAATCTTTACATTAATTCAGCACATTAAAGTGCTTGTTCATTCAAAACTAAGATATGGACCGTGGGAATTTTAATATACAGCACCCTCCATAATTATTGGCACCCCTGGTTAAGATGTGTTATTTAGCTTCTAATAAATTCAGTTTTTTCTAAATAATATTGGACCACAATAAAAAAAAGTGGAAAATCCAACCTTTCATTCAAGTGCATTTATTCACTGGGAAAAAAAATCCTACATTAAGAAATAATTCTTTTACATCAAATCATGTGTGCCACAATTATTACCACTCCTGATGTTAATACTTTGCACAACCTCCTTTTGCCAATAAAACAGCACCTAAACTTCTCCTATAATGTTTCACAAGATGGGAGAATACAGAAAGAGGGATCTTCAACCATTCCTCTTTGCACAATCTCTCTAAATCATCCAGTGACCTGGGTCCTCTCCTCTTCAGCTCACTCTACAGGTTTTCAATGGGATTGAGGTCTGGGGACTGAGATGGCAATGGGAGGAGCTTGATTCTGTGTCTGGTGAACCATTTCAGTGTAGATTTGGCCACATATTTAGGGTCATTTTTTGCTGAAAGACCCAGTGACAACCCATCTTCAGCTGTCGGGCTGAGGCCACCAGATTTTGATTTAAAATGTCCCGGTATTTCAAAGCGTTCATGATGCTATGCACCCTAACAAAGTTCCCAGGGCCTCTGGAAGAGAAACAGGCCCACAGCATCACCGATTCTCCGCCATACTTTACAGTGGGCATAAGGTGCTTTTCTGCATACTCATCTTTTGTGTTCCGCCAGACCACTTAGAGGGTTTGTTGCCAAAAAGCTCTATCTTGGTCTCATCTGTCCAAAGCACACGGTCCCAGTTGAAGTCCCAGTACCTATTAGCGAACTCCAGACATTTGCGTTTATGATTGTGAGCGAGTAAAGGTTTTTTCTGTGCATGCCTCCCAAACAGCTAGCTGGCATGTAGATACCACCTGATGGTTGTTTTGGAGACTTTGTGACCCCAAGATGCTACCATTTGTTGAAATTCTTCAAAAGTGAGCTTTGGAGAACTTTTCATTTCTCTTACCATCCTCCTCACTGAGCATGGTGGCAAAATAACTTCGTGTCCTCGTCCAGGCTTGTTTACCACTGTTCCAGTTGTTTTAAACTTCTTAATAATTCCTCTGGGGGCGCCCCGGTGGCTCACGGTCTAAGTGCGGGCACCATAAAGGCTGTGTCTTTCTCGCGGCGACCTGGGTTTGATTCCGGCTCGTGTCATTTGCCGCATGTCATCCCCATTCTTATCCCCAACTTTCATGTCAATCTCTACTGTATAACTGTCAAATAAAGGAAAAAATACCCCAAGAAAATAAATAATTATCTTAATGATTCCTCTGACAGTGGATATGGGCAGTTGCAGGCGAGTGGCTATTTTCTTGTAGCCATTGCCTGACTTGTGAAGGTTGACACACAGCTGCCTTACTTGAATAGTGTGTTCCTTTGTCTTTCCCATGTTGAAGAGTGGATAAGAGAAATGGCCTCTGTGTCGCGTCATATTTATACCCCAGGGAAACAGGAACTGATGAATTACTAATTAAATGTTCCTAAATACTCTGATCAACTTTGTAAATTACTGTAGAAATGACAAATACTTCAATTACATTTATTTCCTAGGAATTGTAACGGGTGCCAATAATTGTGGAACAGGTGATTTTACGAAAAATAATTATTTCTGAGCCTGGGATTTTTTTCCCCCTGAAAAGTCACTTGAGTTGAAGGTTATATGTTTCTACAATTTACAGTGTGAGTGTATGCTTCTGCTTCATATGAATTTATTTTAAGGCTTTTAACACTTTCTAACCAGGGGGGCCAATAATTATGGAGGGCGCTGTACATACATCCTTCGTGCACTGGTCATTTCAAATTATAATCAACCATTACAAATTTATTTGCATTTTAATCACAGCAAATCTGATCATTTCAGAAAGAATTTGTCTTCGGTGATGACATCACGGAATTTATCGAGCCAGAGAATACATTGTCAATGGCATTTGACTCAACTATTCGCAATTGTGGATTATTGTCTCAGTAAAATACCAAATATCTGCCTTATTTACGACTGCAACAATTAGGCTGATGCAAACCGAGGCATCATGGTCCATAAATTTCCAAAAATCCCCACAATGCGACAGGCATGGGTGGATTTTGTGAAGAGGAAACGAGAGGATTTCACAGAGCCTGGTGTTGTGTCCAATTCTGCTCCCCTGTCAAATTGCGTCCCCCCTTCGAGAACGTTTTTGTAGTTAGTTTCTGAATTAAGAAAATCATGAAAGAAATAGCGTAAGGGGCACTGATAAATCAGCTTGCTCTGAAGAGAATGCTCACAAATGAGACCTCAAAGCAATGATTTTTCATACTCTGCCATCTCCTGCATTTTGCCCTTTTGCAATATTGAGCTCTTCTGCTCGGCAGTGATCACACCATTACTCCGTGCTTAAACAATCTGTTCTGCTGTCAAATTCAGACTAAAATGTACATTTGCTCTCTACACTATTTAGATAAGTCATTGTAGTCATTGTATTGCGACAGGGGAACTCAATTGGACACAACACTGGAACAGAGTTCCAAACACTACACAGATGACTGCTTTTAAGCCAGATCACGAGTCACAGGAAAAATCTGGACATCACTGTGGGTTAGGAATTACTGACATTGCTGCTTAATAAGCCAACAGTCAATAAGCTGAGCCCAAACTGCTCCTGTCCCAAATCATCCAATTATATTCTGCACTCAAAAAAGCAGTTTAATAAGCCCATCCTAAAATGAGAGTCGAAACTTTTTTTTTTTTTGCATAAAAAAGTCGTCTAAACGAAATTAAATCCAACCTCCATCACAAGACCTTGAGTAAAACCAAAACTTCGGCTATAATAGCAAAGCGAAAACGAGACCGAGAGCTGCAACTGGAGAATGAGAATAGCATAAGCTTCTAGTATGTTCAAGTCAACGCTAGCTAGCATGCGAACACTTTTTGCCATTAAATTAATAAATTTGAGTTTCTATGACAATTGTGACACGTGCAACTTACAACTCTAATAGTAAGAGGCGTAAGCATGCCAGCCAGCCAGGGGTGTGTTTCCCAAAAGCATAACTTTGCCAAGTTAACCCCCATTCACAGAGACACTATGCAAGCGTGCCGTCAATGCAGTCATTCAAGCTTGCCAATTTTTTGATAAAGCGTGATATGATCAGTGTCAAATTCCTGAAAACCCCCCAATTTTTAATAAACTCGGCACATGACACTATTCAAGTATGCACATAACAAGTCATTTGCATTACTACAATGATAGTGCTACATCAGTGTATGGATTAAACGGCTCATACCCAGCTATTCCAGCGTTGGTACCAAATCATTGCTGTGTCACCTCGGTTCCTGCTGTGCCAGTCCAACGCCAAGTATTCAGCTTAAACTCCGGTTGCAGTTGGCTCTATCTGATCGTATATTGATTTACAGTGATGTTGCTTGGCTTATGCAACGTTTTGGCACAGAGATAGCGCAATACGAGCGTGGCATGAGCCAGGCATTTACGTGGCATGATCACAGTGGTTGCGCTGCTAAATTTTGTTGCTTTTGTTCCCAGCTCGTAAGCTGACCTTGGATTTCATGTCACACTCATTCTTAGCTAGTAATAGGCCTTCTACTTTCAAACTCTGATCATAATCTGATCATACTCAGCCATTACCATGAATAGGCTCCTCCCATTTTTGCTCATGACACTGTCACATACATTTTGTGCAACAACAAAATAAGTGGGGCACTTGCGCAGTTTCAGGCGTTATTGGATTTCAAACTCTGATCATCTTCAGCTCATCTTCTGATTATGTTCTGATCATTACTTTCATGTCATGCTTTGCTGGGAGTAACAAGAGCGTGAGTGACGGGGAACTAGTTTGTGTGAACCGGGGATTAGCAACTTACATAGTTTGTCCATTAAGTCAATGGTACCAACTATGTAAGTTTGCATCTGTGATTTCGAGAAATGCACTGTAGCTGTGCAAACAGGGCCTCATATGACCGGCAAGGGCCGTGTTGTTTGCCGACTGTGCACTGTGGAATCAGAGTGAATAAACTCTGAAGGTCTCTTGTTATCATCCTGCATGAACCCTACCCATTATCGTACACCATTCCTCGTCATGACCTAATAAAACTCTCAGTAAGTAGTTTTGGTGCACCATACCTACAGGCTAATTGTCTTCTTGTTCTTTTCCCCCTCTGATGTGAAAAAATATTTGTTTTCATCAATTTGTTTGTTTACCTATTGTCTGCTTGACTTCCGTGTTTGGAACTCCTCCTGTTGTGCCACATCCACTAATTGGCAATTTCAGGTCAACCATCATTTTGTTTTCACAAATCCCCAATTGAACCTCAATAAAAAAGCTAATTTTTGAGAAAAAGCAGCAAATTTGGGGCATTTAATTGCAGGATACTGTTCATGAACTATTTTATCAAAGAAATAGTGGATTGGTTTATATTTAAGAAAATTTGATGAAATGTCACCTTAAGGTATACTAATGCAATACACTCCATCTGAGCTAGAAACACAAAACAAACATTAATACCACAGCTTTGGTTAAATCGAGCCTTTATCAGAACTGGAGCTAACCATTTTATTCATTCATAATTTAATACAGGTTTGCTGTCAGCCCAGGTGGGACCGTTTCCATTAGCAGAGTTAATGTACTAGCCAGCTTGATTCGCAAATTGCAGCTGTAATTCATGTTAACCAATATGGGATGTGGGATGCCAATTTTGGCTGAAAAAAAACACCCTTAGAACAAAATACAGCAAACATTAGTAACTGGAAAACTGAACAACTAAATCCTTGAAGTGTCCCCGAATACATCAAAGGCAAAAAAGTGCATTTTTAAGTGAGCAAAATATTACAACTCGAAAAGTCTAAATTCTCTGAAGAAAATTTGTGGGCTTGCTTCAGCGTGAAAAGCTGAAGAGGTTTGCTTATAAAATGAAGGTGCTTGGAAACAGAGGCTAACGACATTGCATAAGAAATGTTGAAAAACTGCTGAAATGTAAACACAAGACTTTAAAGCTAAAAGTAATTGTTTAAGGAATTCTGAATTTTCAGCCGCATCATGGTCGAGTCTACTCTGCTTCAACCCAGCCGAAAAAAAATGGTCAATTTTAGTCAAAGAAGTTGACAAATCTCTCTCTTTATGGCTTTGTGTGTATTTAGGTCAATGCACTGTATGCTGAGAAATTAACTTTATGAAGGAGCAAGCATGCCAGGCCACACTGGCAGACTGCTGCAGCTGTTGTTGCTTATAGCTCATTGTCAATGACTCCACCAATCCAGAACTGTACAACCATGATCTGGCCAAGTAGTGAAATGCTATTATTCCCAGCTCTCTGCTCATTTCTGTGCACTGTGCGTTCGCTTGCTAACTAGCTAATAATAGGGTAATTCTGCGCCAAATCACCAGATTTCAGAGGAAGTTCCAGACAGACCATCTCAGATTTTGTTCATTTTTTATTTTATTTCTGTTACTAATTATTGCTGTGCGAAATTTTAGGCCAACATCTCCACTAGTTTTGGCGATACTTAGTCTTCAAAAAGGGGACGTGGCCCCATATTTGGCATAAAAAGGAGTACTACAATCAAACATCCACAGTTTGATGGCTATTAACTTTTGAACGGTTCACACTAAATGGCTCATATACTCAGCAACAAAAGTTTCTGTGACACCAATATTGTTAATTATTTTTCATAACGCAATTATGAAATTGTCATACATGGTGATATCAGACTGAAGCAGTACACGTAAACACAACATTGAAATGGAAATCATGAAAATGCGAGAAAATGACTTTGCACGTGAAAATGTGCGTAAATCACGCTTGTGGATGGCAATAAAAGAGGAGAATTTTTGGAATGTTCACATTGTGCCTGATGAACGACGGAAGCATGACTTATTGAAAACGCAGCCATTTCGGATCAGGAACTCTACCCTCTAAATGCCAAGACTGTCTGAAAATGATCGTTGGAGGGCCATTGGGATGATTGAATCCGGAACCTCGCAGAGGGAAGTTGCTCATCGCCTGAATGTCCACCGAAACACCATTTGGAACTTATGGCAGCGTCATCAGCAGACAAGACATGTCAGAGACCGTCCTCGCAGCGGCCGTCCACGAGTAACCACTCCCAGACAGGACAACTGGATTCGAACAACCCATCTCCGAAATCGATTCCAACCTGCAACCATAACTGCAAGAACGATACCTGGTTTGAGGCGACTGTCTGCACAGACAATCCGTCGCCGTCTCCGTCATTTTGGCATTGTCCCACGTCGGCCAGCAAGACGTCCAATACTCACAGTACAACACCGACGACTGCGTCTACAGTGGGCACAACAACATCGACGGTGGATCCAACGTCAGTGGGATCTTGTACTCTTCACTGATGAATCAAGATTCATGCTTAACCGATGTGATGGTCGTTTACGTTTATACAGTCGACGTGGAGAACGTTATGCCAACAACTGTGTTCAGGAATTTGATCGTTTTGGAGGTGGTAGTGTCATGATTTGGGGAGGGATCACGGCTAGAAACAGAACAGATTTGCTTGTTATTGATGGAAATCTGACAGGTCAAAGATATCGCGATGAAGTGCTACGGCCATTGGTGGTACCGTTTTTGATGCAACATGGTCCCGGAATAACGCTGCAACATGATAACGCCAGACCACACGTTGCAAGGATTGTACAGCAGTATCTGATGCAACAACATGTCAATGTCCTGCCATGGCCAGCCAGATCCCCAGACATGTCCCCAATCGAGCATCTTTGGGACGAGATGGATCGACGTTTGCGGCGGTTGGATAACCCGCCAGCTACACTCCAGGAATTGCGACAACGTCTACGTCAGATTTGGAATGACATCCCACAGCAATTTCTGGCACATCTGATTCGGTCCATGCGCCGGAGATGCGTTGCTTGCATCATGGCACGAGGAAGTCACACCCGGTATTGAAGTGTGAAGGTCACAATTGGCTAGACGTCAGACAAGTGCTTCATGACGCATAAAAATGACATTTTTCGTTTTGAGTGATGTTGGCACTGAAAAGTCAGTGTTTCTCCTGTTAAATAAACATATTGATTGCATTGAGATCTTTGCGTGTCATTTATAACATACACATAAATGGTGTCACAGAAACTTTTGTTGCTGAGTATATTTTCACACATGATTCTTTGATATTATAAGACTCTGTACCAAGGTTAATATAGTTTTGAAATTTTCATTAGTTTTTATTTCTATTTAGTTTTACAGTTTGCATTCTTATTTCAGTTTAGTTTTAGTTAGCTGAACAAGTGATTAAGCAGTTTTCGTTTAGTTTTTATTTTGAGGAATTCACTAGTTTTAGTTTAGTTTTAATTTAGTTTTAGTCTTAGTTTTAGTTTTTCAGCTATTAAGAGGAAGGCCCTAATTTGTAGAAGCTGACAAGGATAAAAGAATGTATGACAGCAAATATGTTTTTACCGAGTCCTTTATTAATCCTGTATTCTTTAACCATCATCTTTTTTAACATGTGACACTGATGATACTAATATAACAGGGGGAAAAAATCCAATCCATCTCACCCCATACAGTCATTCATGCTCAGTTATTTCCACAGCTTTTGGCATGTTTGAGAGCAAACCATCTTCTTCACTGAATGTGCGCAGGGCAGTTACTTGGAATTCTGGGGCCCCCGACAGAATATTGGTGTGGGCCCCCGCCCCCGACTTTTCATTGCCACTCTTTAAAGACAATATATCATGATGTTATTCATTATTTTTCTGTTTCTCAGTGTTCTTGACAGTGCCTAATGCAATACACCCAATTTTTCCTTTTTTAAAATTAACCACTCAATAAAGAGAGTATCATGTGAATTATGAATTATTAGTTGTCTTATTCGCTAATTTACTCACCATCAAAAACATATTCAGACTGCTGGTGGTGAGGATCTATTGCTGGGTCAGGTTCAGATGAAGTGACTACAGCTGATTCTGAAGTAGCAGTGCATAAAGGTTTAATTGTTCCATTTCATATCACTTTCGTAAACATTTATGGTTATGTTCCATGGAACAACTGATGAAGAACTAACTTACCGAGTCTTGGAATAAACAGGATCTAAATGGGCTTCCCAGTACCATAGCTCTAAGCACACAGCTTCATTTTGCTATTGTTAGGAGGAGGGCAAGCTCTGTAAAATTACCAACCACGTGAGCAAGACTTATGTCAACAGGCTAAAGTAGCAGTTTAGTTTTAGTAAACAATTAAGGTAAAAGTAATGTCAGCCTTGACAAGCGATTATTTAAGTTACACCTAAGGTTACCGCACTGACTACATGTAGTTCGCAAGCCAAACCTAGCGTGTACAGTCAATTACAGCTAGAGAGAGCTGAGTATGCAGTAACCACTCATAAGAACGGAGGAACGTGTCCTAGGCTGCTGCTACCAAATTTTTTTGACGGCATATTATGATGGCTGGCGAATGATAACCTTACTGATCTTTTCTGTAGATGATACCGTTAATAACTGAGTAGTGTCATTCTTGTCAGGCGATTATTTCCTCAGCTGACTGCATGTTACTTTGACGTAACGTTAGCAGCTGAATAGCCAGCCTGAACAGCTAACATAGCAAGCTAGAAAAATACTCTAACCTTTCTTTGAAAATAATTTTCTGGATGTTCTGGACCCCTGCTTTGCTCTTCCTGTCCTCTCTCTAGTCTTTTCTGGCGTACAGATTTGTGTGCGTTTGTTTGTTTGCTCTTGGACATCATATTCGCTAGGACGGTGATCCCCGTTTGCTGCCATAGTTCGCGACCTCGCCAGAAAAAAAACACAGACAATTTTCCAATACGAGCTTGAAGCATGGATTGAACAATTTTTAAAGAAGGGGGTTACTGAAATGTATTTCATCAATATTGCATGCCTTAATGGCTTTGTTTAAACCCTGATGCATTGGTATTAATATTAGGTAAATCTATGCAAAATAATTTTCTCATGGCGTCTACAGTGGGTTTTGTGGGCCCCAATGGACTGTGAGCCCTTATGACAGCGCTGAATTAGAGAAGTAGTGGACCTCCACTCCTCCTTGCGTTTGCAGCTAGACCCTTTTGGCTGAATTGTGCACGTGAAGCATCATCTTCGGCTGACGCCTGCAGCAACTACGGCAGCTAATAGCCGCTATGCTGCCCCCCTCAGGAAGCAACCGGTTAACTCTGACTGAACAGAACAGTAATCGAGGGAGAAAACGAGACTATCAACAAAAACGAAGCTAATTTTATCTGCAATTCAGTTTAGTTTTAGTTAGTTTTGTATTGTCCATTGTAGTTTTTATTTAGTTTTCGTTTTTAAGAAAATAGACATTTTTATTTTTATTTCAGTTAACTAAATTATTTTTTCACAGCTAGTTTTAGTTTTAGTCTTAGTTTTCGTTGACTATATGACCCTGCTCTGTACACACAAGGAGAGCTTTGTGTGTGACATATATTTGCAGATTAATGGGATGCCAAATGCACTTTTGGCATTCTCCATCTCCAGATTTGATGACACCAAATGTCGTATTATTATTAGTATATGAGACATGTCATAGTACTATCAGGAAAACATGTTATATCTATAACAAAAATGATACTTCCTCATATATAGGCCCCTAAAAATGGAAAAAAGCTTTTTGCGTTTGTATTTGAATGCTTAAAGTAAAAATCTGACAAGGTCTACCAGAAAAATTAAATCAGTGAAAAGAGCAAGGTCGAATTGCAATAGGTACCAAATATGAAGTCGGTGCTGTGAAGAAAACTATTTTCTTCAAGCTGTTGAATATAGAGGGTTATGACATGCGAAAATGCCATTCACAAGGTTACATTGTCATGGATTTGCTCCCACTGGATGAATACTGCAATCCGGCGGGAGCTAGGACCATAGGACCAAAAGAAAGTAAAGGACCCAAATGCACAGGTTGGAGAAAAGCTTTAAGGATTTCAATAAACTTTTACAATCAAAATAAACACAAGTTATATAACCAGGGGAGCACCTACACAAACGCAGGGCTGAAAGTAAAGAATACAGTGATGCATCACATCAACTGGTAGACAATATGTAGTTCGTTCTGGTGTAAATATAGAAAATGTGTGTTGTCAAGAGAATTGAATTAATAATGATGTAGCATGTGTGATGTAACCTTGTGAATGGCATATTCGCTTGTCATAAAACCTTCTATATTTAACAGCTTGAATAAAAGAGTTTTCTTCACAGCACCAACTTAATATTTGACACATACATCAATTACACCTTGCTCTTTTCACTGATCTAATTTGTTTTCTGGTAGACATTGTCAGATTTTTGCTTTTAGCATTCAAATAACAGACGAGACAAGCTTTTTTCCATTTTTAGGGGCCTATATATGAGAAAGCATAATACTTGTTACAGACATAACATGTTTTCCTGATATAGTACTATAACATGCCTCATCACCATACTATAATTTGAGGAACGTTTATCTGTCTGTTTGTCCCCCTACTCCTCCGAGGTCCTCTGACGAATCTTCACCAAACTTGGTGGGTCTATGTAGGTTGTCCCTGGAATTGTCCTTGAGGGGTTAGTTTTTTGAAAGGTCAAGGTCACTGGGGTCAAAGGTCAATTTTTCGCATCTCCCATCTCCCTGGACTGATTTTCATGAAAGTTGGTACGTGGACGTAGGTCGTCACAAGAAATGACCGCGAGAGGTCCGTTCCGTCGAAGGTCAAGGTCACGAGGGTCAAAGGTCACCGTATTCATGAAAGTTGGTATGTGGACGTAGGTTGTCACAAGAAATTATTCTCGCCACGGGTAATTCACGAGTATATTAAAAAGAATCAGACATCTAGTGTCATTAAATCTGGAGATATATAGAGAGCCAAAAGTGCAACCATGGATGAACATGGGTCATTCCATGTCACTTCACACAAATCCCCAAAACCTCCCCTGTGACACCTCTTCAATTTGCCGGATTTTATTTTGTCAGTGCCCCATGATGTGAAATGAAACAAGTCGACATGGTCTACAACATCCCCCGCCAATCGTGCGCTTCTCATTTTCGAACTCAATCAAGGCCTTTATGGTCTGAAGCTACACACCAAATTTGGTTGCTGTATCTGTAGTAGTTTCTGAGTAAAGCTGTCCCCTTTATCTCGGACAGACGGACGGACGGACGCACACACGGAGGGACGGACGGACGGAGGTCAAACCTATATCCCCCTCCCACTTCGTGTTGGCGGGGGATAATAATCCGAAGTTTGAGCTTCCTAGCTCAAATGGTTTTTGAATTATTGCCCTTCAAAGTTTGGGTGCCACGCCCACTTTTGGGGTCCGGGAATTGCACACTTTATTTGCAAGCAATTTAATTTGCAAGTTAATATCTCGAAAAATATGCTAGTTTTAAGTGCAGATGCTGATAGACAGGGGCAGAATACATAGATATAGCTATTTACAGGCCTGTAGCTAGCTTAAAACAAAACATATGGGTCTCCAAAAATGCTTGCAAATTAAGTGTGCAATTCCTGGACCCCAAAAGTGGGCGTGGCACCCAAACTTTGAAGGGCCATAACTCAAAACCCGTTTTAGCTAGGACGCTCAAACTTCGGATTCTTTCATTTCATATCATAAGGCACTAATAGAATAAAAATCAGGCAAATTGAAGAGGTGTCACTGGGGAGGGTGTGTGACTTGACATGGAATGACCCACACGCATTCCAGGAAGCCATATTTGGCATGCCATAAATCTGTAAATATGTCACACACAAAACTCTCTTTCTGTGTACAGAGCCTGATTATATCAAAGAATCATGTGTGAAAATTTGAACCATTTAGTGTGAACAGTTCAAAAGTTATTATTTGGGATGCACCAAAATGAAAATGTTTGGCCGAAACCGAAAACCGAAAATGAGAAACGCTTCGCCGAAACACCAAAATAAATTATTACAACAATTTTTAGTACCATTGCATTTATGGCTATGACTGTGTACTTACCTAACTAAAGTCAAGGCGTTGCAATGGCATAAATTAATATTCATGCTTCAAAATTATGCAAAAATTGCTAATTATGAAAATATTTTTTTAGCACTGACATTCCAACAAAGCACAATATAAAATAAAATCATAAATTAAATGTTTTACTTGACCCCACTCATGAATAACCTACAGGCCTAAAACTGAGTGGCCTATTACGGGCTGCTAAAAAATTGTAAAATTAAATATGTTACGTGACAACACCGCAGCCCACTGATTGGTCAGAGAGAATCGTCTCTGCGAAAGACAAATCACTTCCGCATTATCGCTAGGAATCTGGCTTCACTTGCCATCACTGAAACCGAAACAAGTCTTCAAATTGTGTTTTTGAAATGTGTGTTGATTTAGGGAGCTTGAAAAATATACTGTGCATTGCCTTACCTTTCAAACAAGCTTGCGTTTGTTCACCGAAGCTGCTGCATTTATGAGATGCGTTTCTTTGATTGTGACCCTGTTTGTAGCAAAATTAATAGCAACGGTGTTCCTATAATTCCCCTTGAGAAAGTTATGCTGCCCCTATTTTACAAAAATAGTGCGGAAAATTACTTTACGGGTGCTGATGAAGCATTTTGTTCTTGGGAAAGGCATCACAGATGAGATGATGCAGCGTAAAGCCATAAATTCTAATACTCAGCCATCTCCTGCGATTTGCGCATTTGCTATGTGTTTTGCCTTCAGTTTCAAAATTAAATGTATATCGAGCCTGAATGTCAAGCTAATAAAAAAATAATTGTTTGTCGCATGTGTCATTTGCTCCTTTGTTTTTAAAGAAAAAACGTCCTCAGTGTGCGGCGATTCCATATTTTTCCCAGGGAATGTAGTTACATTGTGGAATACTGATGGTACACAAATGCCTTGAGAATATATTGCCGTTTTCTATGAATACTCTATGCCTTTTACGGATATCATTGCTTTGCGTTTTTAGGTGGTACATTATTTAATGTGCAACGGAATCGGACACAACACCAGCTGCTACCCTATGCATTAGGGCAATGTCAAACAGAAATTACAATTAAGCACTCGCGGACTTTAGTGCCATAACGTGGTGACTGTAGCGCGCGTTCCCTGATTTAAACACATAAATATTTAACAAAATCGACAGACTAAAAGTCTGGACAGTTGCGTGCTGGTCATGGTTTTTCTTGCGTCATCACAACATCCTTTTTCGGCTGTATTGTTTTGGTGTTAAAAGTCTTTCGGCCAAAAACCGAAAATGCTTTTTGCCATTTTCGGCCGAAAATTTAGCTTTGCGACGGGTGGTTATTCACCT
Organism: Gymnothorax reevesii; assembly: GCA_029721435.1. Classification (NCBI taxonomy): domain Eukaryota; kingdom Metazoa; phylum Chordata; class Actinopteri; order Anguilliformes; family Muraenidae; genus Gymnothorax; species Gymnothorax reevesii. The sequence continues at coordinate 79,392,546 of CM056575.1, forward strand.
CCGTGTTGTGCCTTAAAACCGTGTGAGGCGCACCTACAAGTTGATTATCCCTTACATAATGCCGTACATAGTGGTTAAGCGTACATTTCAAACGCACCCTATTCTAACCAAATCATCTCCATGGAGACAGCTGCTAGATATCAAATCAGCCAATGACAGAGGGCCATGGCAGGACTGGTTCCCCACGCACAGAGAATCGCTGAGTCACTTAGTGAAAGGAATCCTTGCTTGTGCACACCTCAAACTCCTGCTTCTCACGCAAAAAGCGGTCATCCTGTCACAAATGTAACCACATCATTTAAGGCACGAGACTTTGCTGAGTGTGCTGATGTCTTTTTTTATTTCTCTGAGTGATATAGTGTTGGAATTACAGCAATCTAAAAACTGTGTTTTCTGTTTTCCCAAAAATTTTAGGACGATTTTTGAATGGGAAAGACAGAGAAGTTAGAAGTGCCTCATGTCCTTTGACTGCTCCCTGAGGCAAAACTATGTACTTCTATGATATAAAAACTTTTTTACTGTGACAACAACAAATTTTCCTATGTTTTTGGCAAATTTCATGAAGAGGAATTCAAAATTGTGGAAGTTATAGTGATATGAAAAGTATTTCTTGCAGCCTCTGTGCTCCCAACTCCCACTCTTGGTGTGACACCACACACTCTAGCAATGAGAACCTGACTCCCATTCTTTCCAATGAGAACATTTTTGTTGGTTTTTCGGGAATATTTTGGACACCGCATGATGAAACTCAACTAGAATCGGCTTTATCCTCCAACCACTATCAATGTGCAGGAGAAATATCAAAAGTATTGGAGAAGGATTGCAGTCTGTAGAGCGTTCACAAGAAAATCTCTATGGATGCGAACGCACGACAACCGCAAATCCATAGTACCCCCGGACACTCCGTCTGGAGCTACAATAATGCGCCTTTGGGATGTGGTAGAACCGGAGGTTCACAGCATCAGTGAACAACTTACGAATCTGCAAAAATTATGCGTGATGCAATAATGTCAACATGAACCAGAATATCAACGGAATGGCTCCAACATACTCTGGAATCTATGCCTTGGAGAACTGAGACAGTTCTACCCAGTATTTGTATGGTGTTCTGAAAAAAGTACACAGTGTGTACATTTCTAAGATCACAAGGCAAAATATAATTTTCACTCAATTGGCCTAACACACTATAGGAGCATTTATTAAGCCAGGTGACCATTTTGTGTCCATTTTAAATATGCATTTAAAAAGGACTATGTCAGCTGGGTCACATGCATAGAGTCCAGTCGATAAACATTTTCATACATGCAATGCAATATCAATGGGGCAGAAATATAAACCCCAAGCTTACTATTATTACGTGTGTAAAGCGAACCTTTGTTGTTGTTTTAAATACAGAGGATGGCCTGAAAATGCTAAATTGCTAGAGTAACCGCATTTCTCTTTGCCAAAACCCATGAAGAATAAACGATACTATCCATCCATATTTCTTTGGGCGAAAACACATTGAAAGTGCAAGTAAGGTCAACTAGTGAATTTGTGGTGAGGTTTCAATCTGTTTGTACCACATGCATCCTTCAGAGGTTTGAGGAAATTTTTATCAAGCAACTATTTTTAATGTTGGCAGAACCTGTATGTCGCAACATTTTGTCTGACATGCAGCCGTCATACATCCTTCCAGTCCGACGGCCAGCATAGGACAACATAACAATGCAACGTCGGCTAACTTAACAATGCTACAAAAACCCAAACTATGACAAACTGATGCTACGAACAGGCTGTACGATCAAAAAGATGGTTTTTGGGGAAAAATTCTAACTTCTCAAGGATGAATGCGATATAAACAGATTGGCACGCTTATACGAAATCTCCGAAGATCTTGAAATAGTTAGCCAAACGTTTTCAAGTTTTTCGCTTCGTCAAGCGCATGTGCCCCGGCTGCGTAATTTTGTTTTGCACCTCATTTTCCATACGTGCTTTTCTGTTCGACAAATCAGCGTCCCTGCCACCTGGAGGGGTAATTTTGCAGCCACCCCATTCGCCAGCCATTCTGTGACCTTGTGGATTTTTTTTTTTAGATTTTTCGGATTAAAAAATATTTTTTGTTGAAATGTCCATGAGTAAATCTTCATTGGCATGGAAGAATCATTATTTTTTATAAATAATATCTACTCACACTCCCAATTTTATGAAATCGTCATACTATAATTTGAGAAACGTTTGTCTGTCTGTCTGTTTGTTTGTTCCCCTACTCCTCCGAGGTCCTCCGAAGGATCTTCACCAAACTTGGTGGGTCTATGTAGGTTGTCCCTGGAATTGTCTTCGAGGGGTTAGTTTTTTGAAATGTCAAGGTCACTGGGGTCAAAGGTCAATTTTTCGCATCTCCCATCTCCCTGGACAGATTTTCATGAAAGTTGGTATGTGGACGAAGGTCGTCACAAGAAATGACCGCGAGAGGTCAGTTCCGTCAAAGGTCAAGGTCACGAGGGTCAAAGGTCAAACCGTAGGTCGTCACGAGAAATCAAGGTCACTGGGGTCAAAAGTCAATGGACAGTTTCCTGACAAACAAGGCACATACACAGACAATGTTGTCTACAGAGAAATCCTCAACTAACCAGTAAGCTCCAAACAAACCATTCTACTTTGGACACTCCACCACCCCCATGCCAGACAAAACTCCCCTTCCTCTTGGGGATAAGGGTGTGGCATAGCCCTTTACAAATGTAACTGCTGTATTTCCATCTCGATGCTCGCACAGTCGAAATTATTCTCGCCACGGGTAATTCACTAGTATCTTAAATTTCCCCTGCATGGAAAACATAATTTTCACCTGGGCAATAATTATTTCCACCCTCAGGTGGTGGAAATTATTTCCACTGTGTTAGTAATTATTTCCACCACACCGAGTACCCAAGTGAAAATAATTTGCATCTTGGGGTGGCGCTGCGGTGGAAATTAAAAATGAAATGTGTATATTAGCTACTTAACTACTACTTAGCTACTTAACTGAAAATTACAAATAATTAAAAAGGAAAAAAAGAAAATTTAAAAAACTGCTTACACTGGGATTTGAACCAGAGATTCCAGTGTGCAAATCCACAGTACTACCCATTAGGCCATCAGTGCGCTTTGTTCAGCTTCTTTGAAAACTTGATGTTATACCTTCCCCTAACCCTAACGCTAAATCCGACCCTCAACTTAACCCTAATCCTAACCTAAATTTAGGGCCACCCTAAAATGTCGCAAACCATAGGCGCAGCGAAACCATAGCTAGGTGATTAGGCTAGGTAGCAGCTGTAGGCCTAAATTGGTGGGAAAAAGCCTGAGCTCATCGTAGGGGGCCTAGACCTACATACACAGTCTATTAGTATTATAAGACACAATGGAGTCTCGACTGACGAGTCAGCAGGTTTGGAGTGCTGAAGCAAGGCTTTCACCAAGCTTTCTGCAATAACTCAGAGGGAGCCAATAGGGTATCCTTTCTCACAATTATGTAGTTTACCTACCTCCGGCTGTATTTGCCAGTTGTTTTGAGCAATGTTCACAGTCGCTGATAACCGAGTCGACCATTGTTTCAAGCGCGCTAATGATGCAATTATAAACAAAGACGCTGATTCGTCGAACAGAAAAGCACGTGTGGAAAATGGGGTGCAAAACAAAATTTTGCGCCCCGGCTGACATAGTCCCTTTAAGATGAGGTTATGAGCAGCAGTCGAGTTGAGGGGGGATGAGGGGGGATGGCATCCCCCCTGAAATAAATATAATCAAAATCATCCCCCCTGTAAAACTGCCATCCCCCCTCTCCATCCCTCCCCTCTTTACAGTAAATTTTGGACATATAACTTATATTTATATTATTTCATCATTAGAGAGAACTGTTGAGTAAAATAGATCATCTGAAGTCACAACTGGGCGCGCGAACATTCAATGACGCAACATGATTGCTACTTTAAGTTCGCTGCAGCAAGAGCGACATTTAGAGGATTAATTGCACTGCAATGTCAGCAAGGCCAAACGACGAGCATCTGGACGACGCGATGTCAGGAATTATTAAAAAAAAAAAAAAAAGAATTACAGGTGAGCTAGACTCGCCACAGGTTGCATGCACAATAACGGCTAGTTTTCCAAACTAGCTGTGTAGCATCCAAGCTAGCTGAGATTAGCTCACGTTACATTCTTCTCTCTCTGTAGCTTTCTAAAACAGAGGACTTGTCATTCAGTCACGTTACATTCGGATTTATGAGCGTGGAAAACGTGGAACAGAGTTACTGTTAACTAGTCCCCCCAGGAATCCGCGATTCTGCGATCGCGGAATTTACCGCAGATTTCAAAGCCCTCCGCGGAAATCTAAGCAGTCCCCGGAATATAGGGCGAGGTGCAGAATTTTATATTTTACATGTATTTTTCCTCCCGGCCGGTCAGATAAACGGGATCTAAGACTCACAGCTGGTGCTGCCGGTTACGGAAACTGATTTTTTTTGTGCTGTATGCAGCATAAACTATATAAAAAGATGGACGCAGCACCCTGATTTGAAAAAAGAAGCTCATGTGGAAGTACCGTAGAATGGCATTCTATTTAATGGCCAGCAGATGGCGACGTCAGTGGTTGCAGAAAGAAGTTCAACGCAATAGAAGTCTATGAGAAAACGATCCTACTTTCCGACCTGATTTTTAATTTAAATAATGATTTTCACAGCATTTGATGTTAGCTATAGCAAGTTTCAGGTCTCCTTCGATATATCATGACATTCATTTTCGTGAATTATGGTCCCATATAAACTAGAATAAAGTATAAAGCCAGAGTATGCTTCTGGGGCGTCGCCGTCCTCTGGTCCTCATCCGATACGGTCAGATCCAGAGCCAAGTTCCTCCCCGGATCTTCGATTCACTTCTTCATCTTCGGAGCAGTGGGTGACATCACGGTAGCTTCATCCATCTTTTTATACAGTCTATGGTATGCAGTAACGTTTACAATATCCTGAGGATACAGTGAGTAGTGTACACTTTGTTTAAATCTTTACTTTGATCTTTAGCACTTGTTCAGTTACTAAGCCTGGTTCACCCATAGTTTGCTGAAATGTTTTGCACTATATAAGTTATGCAAATAAATCTGCTCAAGAGGGACAAAAAGAATATCGATGCTGCTTATTTTATAACCACAATGTTTCGCAGTGTTTTGGTATTGCAAATAATTTCATAAGAGAATTTTTGCTTCATTATTACATAAATTTGCTTTATAACTGGTCATTTTAGGGTTTTTTTTTTTTTATGCCTGCGGAAAATCAACTTTCAAGCCGCAGAATCAAGAACGTTCTCCGCGGAATCAACACTTTTTCTTCGCAGATTCCTGGGGGGACTAGTTAACGTTAGATGAGAGTTTGTCTCAAATATTTTATGATGAAATAGTCCTCACTCAGCTAAGTTATATTACCGTTATTTTCACCAATGTGACTCATCAGGCAACAAAAACAAGTGAAGATGTTTTCTGCTCTCTCCCCCCCTGGGGCCTGTTACTGGCGACTGGCCTGTAATTTAAGATTACAGACATTGAATATGATAAATGTGATTAATCTATATGCTGTACATTCTGTATCAGTGTATCTTGTCCCACAGCAAGTTTATGAGCTTTTAATCATGTGTGTTGGCCCTCCACTCAAAATGTTCTAATCAGATGTATGTGTCAAGTCTTGGCTTCAAAGTCGTTGCTTAGTTAGCAATCAGAAAGCAAGACTCGACAAAAAACATGATTTCGACAGTCTTTGGAAACTGTTATGAGAGACTTGAAACTGAGAAACTAAAAACTGTTCACCCCAGGGAAAATTATTGAAAATGTTGAAAAGTGTTGTAAAATGTAAATGTAAAAAGAATCTAAAATCTGTTCTGTCTTTAAGAACACACAGAAGCCCATTTTTTTCAATGGACCATCCCCCCCGATTTTTTTTTTTTTTTTTTACAACTCTACTACTGGTTATGACACACTTCAACTTAAGAAACTGCCTTTAAACTCAAAACCTATCTAGAATTTGTCAACTGAACAGAATTTACTCAGCAAAAATTTCACATGTATGAGCTTACTTTGAAATAATAAATAGATGAATTACACATTTATTTACTGAAGTGTTTTCAAGCTGAAAAGGAACCTGAATTTCATTAGACATTGAACAGAGCAGTTAGTATTGAAAAAATAAGCTTTCCCATAGGCCTACAAATCTGCAAACACATCTCCAGAATTGTCCAATACTGAGAAAAACATTTGTTCGGTTCTTCGCTCTTCTATTGCATGAAATTGAATTCGACACTTTTGGAGGAATCAAAACGAAATCTTGTTAATGAGCATCACTACGTCCACACTTTTACATCCATATGATAGAGTTCATCGTGCCAAATTGAAACAATGTTTAGGATTAAATAACGGCCCGCGCACACACACACACACACGTGCACGCACGCGCACACACACACACACACACACACACACACACACACACACACACACTTCCGCGTGCACAAGAAAGACTAAATAGCACTGGCATTAACTTGCAACAACAAAAATGACAGTGAAATTGAATTTCTTAAAACAAAAAATCCCCCCCCCCCGAAATAACGTCTCGAAAATAAGCATTTGGCCGCATGGTTCGTTCTTTGCGCAAAACCTACGTCAGAACTCCGATTCAATTAAATCTATGATGGACTTTCAAGGGGGTTCCACAGATCTCGAACATTTTAAACAAGTAAAATACGAAAGAGAATTCATTCCGCTCATACCATTTCAAATTCAACATTGCGCTTTCAACAAATGTTCAGAAACTATGCATCGAAAGGTCCAATACATTAGCGCTTTATCAAAGCAGATGATGCGGCGTCCCCCGTTTTATAAGTACAGGTTCATCGTCCTGCACTGAACACCATGGATACAATTTACTTTAAGCCTGAAGCAAGTATGCAATATCGATGACTGACAACATGAAATCATTCGCCCTTATGCAGCCTGCCACTTCTATACACTTAATTAAACCTTTAATGTGGCGAGAGCATCCTTAAAGGACAGGGGGAAAACGCACGAAATGTTTTTTCCATTTTTCAATTCAAGTGTCAGCATGTTTGTTGGTTAAAAAGGCAAACGAGTACATTCAGCAACGAATTGCACTTTACCTGTGACAGCTGTCTCGGATCAGGGGCACCGAAGAGAGAGGAGCTCGAGCTGAAGCTAATGGCTCCCCTCCGGCTGAGAACATGCTTGGGGACCGGCCTGTCCAGAGGCAAAACCGGCAACTGATAACATACTTCCATTGAACAATGTCAGCGCTGGATCCGGACCAAAATCAATGAAAAATAATAAATAAAACATTAAAACTACAGAGGACGGGCTGAGGGGAAAATTGGTACGTCGCCAGCCTGTGCCCCATCAATGAAGAAAAAATTGTCCTTTATTTTTTAAAAACGCCAGTTTTAATGTTAAAGAGAGAGCTTCCTTCTGTTCTGAGGGGCAAACTTACACAAAGCGCTATCAGTAATAAAATATCTACACTCCTCTCCACGCGGGTCGTGTTGTGTCCCATTTTATTCAGAATTTTTATCATCGGGCTTCTGGTCCCCTTTCCCCCAACGGACCTGGGCCTACGAAAGACGAGGCTTCTGTCTTTTTTGTATCTCTTCCGACAATTGCTTCCTCATTAAAAAAAAAACCTCCAGTCAGGCGTGCTTCATCGTGACTAGGCTCCACCGTGCGAAATCGAGTTGAAAATAAAAGGACAGTTGTTTAAAATGTGTTCGGGAAAAATAAAGTAAAATGAAGACTTCTGAGATAATATATTAAAAACTTGCCTTTAGAATGAGTCGATGGTTCTCATACTGTCCAGAACTGGCAGAGAAAGTATCAACATTGATTCAATCCGTTTTCTCCTCATTGCAGACATAGACTGCACCCGCAATTCAGCGCCCAATTTACCAAATGCAGCACTGTATTTATAAAACAGAAAGTGGCTTGGGGGAAACACAATGTCCAGTTCGTTTTTGCAGCATTGCACCACGTGTACTAACACCCCAGAGAAAATTAAAATAAAAAGGAAAACAAAACAAAAGGAAACCCAATGTAGGCTGATTTCCTAACACCAGCTTTCTCTTCCTAAACCTTGCAGCTCTTTATGAACATGCACCACCTGCCAGAGATGGAGCTGTTGAAGTCCATATTAAAAAAAAAAACCTGGTTAGACTGGTCCAATCGCTGTGCAGTCTTTCTTACCATGTTGCTTATTATTGGTCAATAAGCAGTGGGTTTTCTGTTACATAGGTTTCTATTGGATACACTCAAAGGGTGATTCCGAGACTGATTTATGCAGTTGTTCACCGACTGCACGGACCGGGTATTCCTCCACAAAGGGGTTTGCCCTGCCGCCGGTCTGCATCATTGCCAGTGATTACCTTTCTTGGGTGAGTCATTCAGTTGTACTTGAGCGATGATTTTGTTAACTATTCCCAACACTCGGCTTCAGGTATGTGACAGCTTTTGTGGTGCAATTGCGCCTCTCATCGTTTTTATTTTTACACTTGTTTAAAGGATTCAAAGAAACAAATAGGGTTACTTTTGAGAGGATAAACTGCTTGTTTATAGTTTGAAAGTTCAGAGCTCTCCGCTGAAGACTGCTATGCCTGTGTGCGTGCGTGTATTTGTACAATATCCATATTGCAACCATCTCTCTTGAATGTACCTATACATTTATAAAAAGCCAATGGAGAATTTTCATTTTCATAATACCACGTTTCATTTCGATATATGCTTAACATTTACTTTAGATCCATATTTAAAAATCAAAATATTACAACCCTGTTTTCAAATGTAAAATTTCATGAAATTAAACATTGCAATTTGTTCTGCAAATTTCTTTCCAAATGCTGAAAAAAACTGGCAAGTGGAAATTGTGGTGCTTTTTTTTTTTAATAAATGAAGTGATGCGGACTGAGTGCACAGCGTTAGCAGAGTCTGAACACAGTCTTGACAGTGTGTGTGTGTGCGTGAGTGCATGCGTGCGTGCGTGTCTGTGTGTGTGTGTGAATGTGGGCTTGAGCGCCAACTTGAGCGTCGGTAAGAAACTTTCCTTGCAGTTATAAAAATGCATTTGATACATGAAATGATGTCTGACTGCTTACTTCTCATTTAGAAGTACACCACATCCGTGGTTGTCCAGAAAAACTCGATTCTGACATCAGAGCCTGTCAGTCTGACAATGATTCAATTTTCCCTCTTTGACACGACCTCAGGTCTCGCAACACTCTTTTGAGGTCTCTGGCCACTGTCAGCAAGACAGTTTTATCTGCAACTCCAATTCTGAAATAATTGGCACTTTATCAAAAATGCAAATAAATGATCACATCTGTCCATTCAACATTGTTACACGACTATTCAATGTTTTAAATGTACTTTCCATTTAAATCTAATCTGGGCCACCTGTTCATGATGTTTTTACATTGTTCGCTTTGTGCTGTAAACGCTTGAAGCTATGATTCATCATCCTCTCTTAATTTAAATCTTTGACACATCAGCATCCTGGATAGTGTTTTTGTCACAATTGAAAATAATCACTTCATATGTTTTGCCGTTTTTTAAGCTCATTAGCATGACTTTGCTTCATAAAAACTTATGTGACACCCCATTTTGACTGAGTGTTTCAGCAATGTTTCAAATGGCAGGCCATAAGTTGGTCTGATTTAATCAAATTAACACTTAATTGGTCTTCATGTTCAGATACAACAAATTAATATCTCAAGCATTGTCATGCAGCTGTAAAGGATATCACATGGGCTTGGAAATAGTTTGGCCTCTGCATCCAAAGATGCATATTAAAGCCTTAGTATACAAAGCCCAATCAACATTATCCAAATGCACAGCTGACTTCACTGGGCTTGGCATCATCTGCAGTGGATAGATGCACATTGGAGGCATGTTTTGTGGTCTGATGTGTCAAACTTTCAAAGAGTTTCAGGGAAAAAACAATAGCCATGTTCTCTGGACAAAAGATGACAAGGACAATCTAAACCGCTATCGGTGTCAGATTCAAAAGCCAGCATCTGTGGTATGGGGGTGTGTCAGAGCACATGGCATGAGTGATTTGCACTTTTGTGAGGGCACCAACAATATAGAAATATATGTCAAGTTTGGAGCGAGAGGAGAGCCCTCCTCTCTCACACACTATTTAATCCAAATATAGGGTAGCCCCATTTTAAAAATTCAATGATAACTGAGACGTGCTCACTAGGGCTGGGACAATTGTGAATCGATTCTTTTTTAAGGCGTAGTACCACTACCTGTTGCCATGGGGCGAACATCCAAGTTTTCCCTTTTCCTTTATTAAACCAGACGCAGGTTGAACGAAAGTGCCAAATATCAAAGGGCATGTGAAATGCTTCCCGAAAAAAACTCCACTGACATCAGCTTTTTTTGGCGACATGATGCACAGAACCAAATAAAGGACTACAGAATCGTCTCCAATTACCAATTAGGCTACTCTAAGAAAAGTAAGCTGTTCCAGTTTACTTGCTTGATTAGCAATCAAATCGTGGATTTTAAGCATCTAAAAAAATACGCAAGGTGGAAAACATTCTTAAAACCGGATGAAAAGTAAATGTGAGATATAAATTATCTCAGTCGCACGAAATGTGCGGCAATGGAAATCGTGTTCATGCTGTGTTGTTCTACGGCCATTTAAATTTCAAAATGCAGCAATCAAACATGCAGTCTAAATAAACAGCATTCATTCAACTTAGAGAGTAAATGCATCCACCAATGTGAAATGCAACATTATTTTCCTTTATTCTCATTGCTGTGCCATTAAGAGTTTGAAAAGAAAGAAAATATAGGGAAAACTAATATTCCAAAGCGCTTTAGTTTCCGATAGCTAACTGCCATTGATACACACTTATTAATATTTGTCACAACTCTTATGTGTCCATTATTGTATCCTCCCCATTTCTGAAACCTACACACATTTTGTGGTTTTGTCTCCTTTAATTGATTTGTAGACTTCTCTCATTTCATCACATCGACGTGTGATCCATCATATGCCCCGCTTATGGTGTACATTTTAGGACATCGTCAGGTCTCAGAGTGAGGTATCAGGTGTCAGGAAAACCTCTGTCATTTGTCAGGCAAAATGGTGTCATGTCTCAGACAAACCTCCGTCAAACCAAACGGTCTCAGGCTTCAAAATGAACGCCATCAGATGAAACGGCGTCAGATGAAACAGCCTCAGTTTAAACGGCGTCATCCGAAGCGACCTCAGATTAAATGACTTCATTCGGAACGGCCTCAGATTAAACGACTTCATCCGAAACGGCCTTAGATTAAAGGGTTTATAAATGAAAGTCATCAGACAAAATGGCGTCAAAACACGGCTTCAGGTCATAAAACACAACATAAAATTTATTTTGAAGGAACCAGAAGTATACAGCGGCTACCTAGTGATTGCTTAGCAACCAAGTTCGCTAGCCTAGCCAGCCCACAGTTTGGTGCACAGATGTCAATAGAAAATAAATGAATAAAAAAAATTTATTTTTTTGCCATCTAACTCAGCTAGAGTTGAACGGCCAGTATTTATCTTATACCAAATATAGCTGCTCCCTAGCCTTAATTTGTTTGCTAGTTCGCTAGCTTAGCTAGGTAACAGTTTGGTGCACAGAATGAAATAGAAAATACATGAATAAAAATTTTCCATTATTTCACTCTCACTTAGGTTAAGTTGAACCGCGATCATTTACAGCACCCTCTCTAATTATTTGCACCCCTGGTTAAGATGTGTTAAAAGCCTTAAAATAAATTCAATTTTTATTGCAGAAGCATAGTGTCACACTGAAAATTGTAGAAAAATGTAACCTTCAGCTCAAGTGAATTTTTAAGGGGAAAGAAATATCCCTGACTAAGAAATAATTATTTTTCATAAAATCACCTGTTACACAATTTTTGGCACCCCAAACAATTCCTAGGAATTAAATGTAATTGAAGTATTTCTGTCATTCCTACAGTAGTTTACAAAGTTGATCAGAGTATCTAGGAACATTTAATTAGTAAATCATCACTTCCTGTTTCCCTGGGGTATAAATATGACATGACACAAAGGCCATTTCTTTTATCCACTCTTCAACATGGGAAAGACAAAGGAACACACCATTCAAGTAAGGCAGATGTGTGTCGACCTTCACAAGTCAGGCAATGGCTACAAGAAAATAGCCACTCGCCTGCACCTGCCCATTTCTACTGTCAGAGGAATCATTAAGAAGTTTAAAACAACTAGAACAGTGGTAAACAAGCCTGGACGAGGACGCAAGGTTATTTTGCCACCACGCACAGTGAGGAGGATGGTAAGAGAAATAAAAAGTTCTCCAAAGCTCACTGTTAAACAATTGCAACAAATGGTAGCATCTTGGGGTCACAAAGTCTCCAAAACAACCATCAGGTGCTATCTACATGCCAACAAGCTGTTTGGGAGGCATGCATGGAAAAAACCTTTTCTCACTCACAATCATGAACGCAAACGTCTGGAGTTCACTAAGCGGTACTGGGACTTCAACTGGGACCGTGTGCTTTGGTCAGATGAGACCAAGATAGAGCTTTTTGGCAACAAACACACTAAGTGGGTCTGGCGGAACACGAAAGATGAGTATGCAGAAAAGCACCTCATGCCAACTGTGAAGTATGGGGGAGGATTGGTGATGCTGTGGGTCTGTTTCTCTGCCAGAGGCCCTGGGAACCTTGTTAGGGTGCGTGGCTTCATGAAAGCTTTGAAATACCAGGACATTTTGAATCAAAATATGGTGGCCTCTGCCCAAAAGCTGAAGAAGAGTTGTCACTGGGTCTTTCAGCAAGATAATGACCCTAAACATGTGGCCAAATCTACACTGAAATGGTTCACCAGACACTGAATCAAGCTCCTCCCATGGCCATCTCGGTCCCCAGACCTCAACCCCATTGAAAACCTGTGGAGTGAGCTGAAGAGGAGAGTGCAGAGGAGAGGACCCAGGTCGCTGGATGATTTAGAGAGATTGTGCAAAGACGAATGGTCGAAGATCCCTCTTTCTGTATTCTCCCATTTTGTGAAACATTATAGGAGAAGATTAGGTGCTGTTTTGTTGGCAAAAGGGGGTTGTACAAAGTATTAACATCAGGGGTGCTAATAATTGGGGCACACATGATTTGATGTAAAAAAAATTATTTCTTAATGTGGGATTTTTTTCCCAGTGAATAAATGCACTTGAAATAAAGTTTGGATTTTCCTCTTTTTTCATTGTGGTCCTATATCATTTAGAAAAAAACTGAATTTATTAGAAACTAAAGAACACATCTTAACCAGGGATGCCAATAATTATTGAAGGCACTGTATGTTACAGAGATGGCAAGTCTTACGTATCTTTCTGCGCATGGTCTCACGGATTGTTTAGTCTTATTCACCGCAGTCCATAATTATTCATTGAATGCTTAATCAGATTCTCATTAAAATCCGGAATTAAAATCCTTGTGCATTGAAGTTTCGGTTTCACTTGCGTAAAGGTGCACCTCTATGAAGGTACATTTGTGTCTTTATTATTCAATCAAAAAAAAGGTTGCTTCAACCAAAAAACATATTTTCAATTAATAAAAACCCTTTTCAATCAAAGAAAGAAAGTGTTTGAATGCAAAAATAAAATTGAGACCCAAAAAATTGCATTTGAACACTGTGTTTCTTTGATTGAAAATGATTTTTTTTTTACTGAAGTGAGTTATTATTTGATTGAAGATTTTTTTTTGTTGAAGCCACTTTTTTTGCTCCATGTCATGGGTAGGACATTTGTGTCTTTATTATTCAATCCCAAAAATATCACTTCAATCAAAAAAATTGTGTTCAAATGAATTTTTTTGGGTCTCAATTTTATTTTTGCATTCAAATACTTTTTTTCATTGATTGAAGTGAAAAAAGTTTTGAAGTCATTTTTTTTCGATTGAAGTGAAAAAAGTTTTGAAGTCATTTTTTTTTTATTGAAGTGAAATAAGTTCTGAAGTCGGTTTTTCTCGCTGTAGGCGGATGCTTCCCCATTGGTCAGACATGTTTGAGTGACAAGTGTCTACACCAATGACGTTTGAAATAGGAATGTCTTTCTAAAACGAGGAAGTTGCCATGAGCAATATACAGTTATGCGGTGAAAATCTGTCCTCCATCCTTTTGATATCCACAAACTTTTCTAACAACAGCGGCGGATGGAAAAGCGCACAACTGTTAGTTGTAATTACCGATACATTACTGATGTAATGTATGGAGCTTCAAGTGTGTCCATTCGTAGTTTAAACTCCAAACCCGCGGAAGCCTCAAAATGACCGCGGTGTTAGCGCTCAAGCTTCCTACCGAGAGCAGCTTCTCTCGGATAGTCCCTTTGAAATTCGTCGCTGAATATCACATTTGTCTGGAGTGGTTAGATATGAAATGTAATTTGTTTGTGGTACATCTAATGCAGTGGGTCACAACAAGGGGGAAGCAATCCCCTCCTAGAATTTTTTTTTTAGATTACATCACCTGCAGTCATATAATTTGCCTTAAAATAAAATATTATTGAGGCTAGCTATAAAGAACGAGACAAGTTCAGTGAAGCTCGTTTTTCTATTACTGCCTATGGGACACGAACTGCAGTAGATTTATAAAATCGTTATTTCCTCGCGAAATTTCGGGAAACAGCAGAGAAAATGCCTACCAGAAGCACTGTAGCAGGTTATAGTAACGTATCCAAAGGAAGAGTCCGCTTTCATCGATTTCCAAAAGATGAGAAAATAAGATAAATTTGGGCGCCTTGGGTGAAACTGACTCGGGTAAAATGGCATGGACCAAGCGACAACAGCATGATTTGTAGCGACCACTTCAACGATTCCAACTTCGAAGATCGAGTTTTGGTCGAAGTTCGCAATGAAAAAGAGGAGAAAAATCAAGCCAGATGCTATCCCAAAAATCAACAGTCCATTCGAGAAGAGAAGCACCGAGGAAAAGGGGAGAAAGAAGAGCAGACCGGGCACTGATAAATGGAAGTAAATGAAGGTAAGCTCATAATGAGCAATTATAACGCGTTTGCTATGCCAGCCCTTCAGCGGGGCTTTCGTTTTAGACACGATAGAGCTTAATAGAGCGCTGGCTGCGGCTGGCACTTAGCAGGCTTTGGCATACATTCCACACGTTTTACGCCTTCTCTTTACCAGCACTCTATTGAGCTGCTTTGAGCTGCCAGACGAGAGACACGTGTATTCGCGTCTTTGCATTGACTTTGAATATAATCTGTCGCACTGAAAAATTCGTTTCGCGTCCAGTGTGAAAGCGCTTCCCCCAAGCTGCTGCTGCGCGTCTAGTTGCATGCTGCTGCTGTGTCTTGACTCTTGTCTCGTGTTCTAAGAACATTCTATACGTGGCCAAGTCAATAAAGCGAGCTGCCGTTACGGTGCAAATATTTTAGCCATTTTATTTTAATTGATGAATGGCCATAATATACTCAGAATCAGAATCTTTTATTCGTCATTATGCAAGGCGCAACAAAATTATTGTAGCAGTCTCGCTACCAAAGGACTGAGACTGAGGCAGGAATAGCGGTTCTCGCATCGCCCGGGGCGGGCTTCGTTTTATTTTCTGGGAACACTACATCGACGGGTGTTCGGAGCTCGCGCCCTAGCATCAGTGCGGCAGGAGTATAGAGGCTGGATTCCTGCACGGCTGAGCGATACGCCCACAGCACCAGCGGCAGATGCTGGTCCCAGTCCCGTTGCTGTTGGCTAGCTTGAGTTGCTAGTTGGGTGGCGAGTGTCCGGTTGAAGCGCTCTACTAATCCGTCACTCTGAGGGCGAAGGGGAGTGGTGCGAGTTTTCGCAATCCCCAGGCGTTTGCAGACAGCGGTCATTACCTTGGCTTCGAAGTTCCGCCCCTGGTCACTGT
Source organism: Gymnothorax reevesii (assembly GCA_029721435.1). Lineage (NCBI taxonomy): Eukaryota > Metazoa > Chordata > Actinopteri > Anguilliformes > Muraenidae > Gymnothorax > Gymnothorax reevesii. The sequence goes on from CM056575.1 coordinate 79,408,472, forward strand.
GCAGCTCCCCTGGGACTCCGAACCGGGCGAACAATTCTTCCACCAGGTGGCTGGCCACCGTCTCAGTGCTCTGGTCAGGAATAGTGTACGCCTCTGGCCACTTGGTGAAGTAATCCATCGCCACTAGAACGTACCGGTTGCCAGACTCGGTGGTGGGGAATGGCCCCGGGACATCGACTCCCACTCTCACCATGGGCGCCCCCACGACGTAGCGCTGCAGCGGGGCGTGTGAAGTCTCGCCGGGACCCTTGTGGGCCGTGCAGGTATCGCAGCAGTGAACGTGAAGCTCAACGTCTCGGCGGCAGCTTGGCCAATAGAAATGCTGCTGGAGACGATGCAGGGTCTTCTTGACCCCAAAGTGGCCCGCCCCCTCCGAGCCGTGCACCAGTCCAAGGATTTGCGAGCGTAATGAGTGAGGCACTAGTAGACGCAGCAGGTCGTTGCCCCGGCCAGGAGCCCGCCACTGCTGATACGCAAGCCCATCTCGCAGCTCCAGGCTCCCTCGTTGCCCCCAGTACGCCTTAAGCTCCAGCCCCCCAGCCGAGACTTCCGGCCAGGTCGGAAATGCACCAGCCTCCAGCCAACCCCTCACCTGTTGGAGAACAACATCAGCCTCTTGCGCTTCTTGCAGCTGCTGATTTTCCCACGGCAGCCACCCTTCCGCCTCCTCTAGTCCCCGCACCTCCACCACCTGTGGTTCAGGTTGATCCCGTTCCTCCATTCTCTGACATGGCTTACAGTTCAGTTCGGCGCATGGGCGCCGTGACAGGGCATTGGCATTTCCATGTAGACGGCCCGCACGGTGCTCAATAGTAAAGTTGTACTCTTGTAATGTCTCTAGCCACCGTGCTACTTGCCCTTCTGGGTTCTTGAACCGCAGGAGCCACGTGAGTGAGGCGTGATCAGTGCGCAGGCGGAAGGAGGTGCCCTGGAGGTTGGGGCGGAAGTGTCGGATGGCTAGGATGACGGCCAGCAGCTCTCGGCGTGTGACGCAGTAGTTCTTTTCAGCTCGGCTCAGAGCAAGACTGTAGTAGGCGATTACACGCTCCCCCTCACCGTCCGCCTGTGAAAGCACCGCCCCCACGCCTGTATTGCTGGCGTCAGTGTCCACGATGAAGGGCCGGCAGACATCAGGGTACGCTAGCACTGGGGCCTCAATGAGGGCTGTCTTGAGCTGTGCGAAGGCTGCCGCACACTCGTCGGTCCAGTTAAAGGCCTGGTGCTTGTCAGTGAGGCGGTGGAGAGGGCTAGCTATGGAGGCGAAGTCCCGCACATAGCGCCGATAGTAGCTAGCCAGCCCCAGGAAGCTACGCAGCTCTCCCACGTCCGCCGGTGTCAGCCACTCTGACCCTGCAGTTACCTTAACCGGGTCGGTCGCCACCCCTCGCTTGCTTACAAGGTGCCCCAGGAAGGCCGTTTCCCTCCGGAGAAGCTGGCACTTCCGGGGATTCAACCGTAGCCCAGCCAGTCGAATTGCAGAAAACACCTCACTTAGATTCTCAAGGGCTTGCTCAAAGTTGCTGGCGTGCACCAAGAGATCGTCTAAGTACACGACACAGCGACTTCGAGGGACGGTCGACAGCACATAAAAAATCTTCGTGAGAATTCACCATTGAAATTGCAAAAAAAATTATTCTAAGGATTGAAAAACTGCTGGGGCTTAAAACTTTACATTTCTGATGTCATAAACTCATTGAGCACAAGTAGAATTCATCTTCAACATTACATTTTAGATTACTTACATGCTATTAGCCAAATTACACAGCTACCCAAGTGTCTCCCCAAGGTCTCAAAATTATGTACTGTAAAATCATATATATAACACAAATAAAGACTTAAGGCATGAAATTTAATATGAACAAATGATTTTCTGGTTGAGTTTAGTATGAATTTATCAATATCAGTGCAGTTGAATATCAGAGGTCACCAGTAACCTCTCCAAACACAGAACATGCCTTTTCTCCGTAATAAGGTTTAGAGTTTTGTCAATTTTTATTTTAAGTCCCCCAAGCTAGCACAAACACGCATTGCATTTTATAAACTGCTGATTAAGCAGTCAGAACATTCACCCAGTAATGGAAGTTACCAGTTCCCAAACTCACGACCTCATTTCAATCCTTATAAGGAACAAGTACAACTCACTAACTCAGTAATATCTGAATTCTGAAATATACCTTATTTTAACTGAACAGATATTCCACTTTCAGGGAACATCACGAAATATAAATTCCTCCCTAGATTCAACAGAACGGTGCAATGACCGTACCAGGGGGTCCACCTAAATGCATGGGCAGTTCACTTTTAAACATGAAAAAACGTCGGCATTCGACTTTGTTGAGTACGGTATACATTCCAAAACAGAAAGCAAAACTAGCAGCCTACCTTTTTTCCACGAATCCCTCCTCCAGAGACGATGTATACAGTAAAGGAACCCTCCGGTCCTGTTTCATTCGAAATAATGAAGGAATGTGCACGAAAATCCACGGTAGGGAACTACGCATTTTTTGCATTTGATGACTGTAATTGACAGTAGAATGTGAGAGAATCAATACCATGTCGACTTTTTTGCTTCAGAAAACCAGTAATTGGAATGCCGTTGGCTCACTGCTGCTAAAGTGGTTGCTACATAGGAAACGATTTTTTCTGTCGCAAAAGATAATTTTTTAAAACTGCTGGATCGATGCTATGGGCAGGGATATTGACCAGTTTGCACATCAGGCTTAGCTGAGGAGTTTAATTCATGCAACTCTCGAAAAACAGGGAGTGGAGTGAACTTACCCATATTCAAAACCGCGTTCGAGGTCTGCTTGCTTGTGAATATTCAATAACTGATCCGGGGGTGCCATCTAGCGATCAGGTACAGTAACAGCGTGCTTTAATTTTCAGGTCTATCGACGCAGGCGTCTACATCTGCAGAAAGGGGTTAAGTTGCCGATAGTCGAAACAAAACCGCCACTCTCCATTTTTTGTACGCACCAGTACAGCAGGCGCCGCCCACGGGCTGTCTGAGGGCTCTATGACACCAGCTGCAGCCATCTTTCTCACCTTCTCCTCCGCTACCAGCCGCTTGGACAATGATAACCGATGGGGGCGCAGGCGAATAGGTGTTGCATCACCAGTGTCATTGGTGTGCTGCACCAAATTTGTCTGCGCGCATTCCTCATCGCGCCCTGCGAAAAGGTCCGCGTTATCAGTCAACAAGCGGTACAGTTGCTGGCGCTGAGAAGGGGCGAGTCCACTGCAGCTGCGTTGCCACAGCTCGCGGACGGCCTCAGCCGTCTTGGCTGAGAGGGAAGCATGGCACGAAGAAGGAAACGGGCGGACGGTGGCGGGGCTGCTCCCGGGTCTGGCACGCTGGATAGGGGGCCGGCTAACCTGCTGCATGGGCGAGCTAGCAGGTCGGCGGGGGGCCTCTTCTCGCCGCCCGCTTTCTTTTTGCAGCTCGGTGCAATGGAACTGTGGTTTTGCCGATGGTGAGTGTAGCCTGTGCTACATCAAATGTAGCTCCCCATGATGCTAACAAGTCCAGGCCTATGATACATGCTTCCCCAATATCCGCTAGCCAGAACTCCTGTTCGGCTAGGTGGCTATCCACAGCCACGCTCACTGTCTTCTTGCCCTTCATGCCCATCCTCTGGCCGGTCACGGATTGCAGCCTGGTCACGGTCAGTTCCCAGGTGGCGTTGGGGAACGTCGTCGGCCGAACGAGACAGATGGTGGCTCCTGTGTCAACCAGCGCACGGCAGGGTTGGCCGTCCAGTCGGCAGTCTAGGTACAGCCCGCCGGCCCACCCGCGGTAACACACCTTGCTCATCCGCCCTAAAAAGGGCAGAAAGGGAATTTTGCTCGTCCGCCCTCACAAGGGCAGAACGGAACTTTTGCTCGTCCGCCCTTACAAGGGCAGTATGATGTTCAGCTAGAGGTGCGCTAGGGCCGGGCTAGGTTCAGGTTCGGCAGGCTGCACACAACTGGGGAGGATGGGTACTGGGGCTGGCGCTGTGCAGTCCTGTGCAATATGGCCCCTCTCGTCGCATCGGAAACAGCGGCGCTCGTCACGCCGGTTGCAGCGATGTTGTTGTGCCTGACTGGGTGTATGGGCCCGCCTCACTTGCTCCTCTTCCTATTCCGGAGCCACTGCGCGTACTTGTGGGCGTGACTCCCAGGGGCTGGTTGCCGTCACTTCCTTCATGACGTCTTCTATTCTTTCGGCCTGTAGAAGGGCTTCATCGAGCGTCTGCTGACATGCAGAACTTCATGGATGGACTGTTCAATGCACTCCAAGAGGTTTTGATATCGCTGGGAGAAGACCAAAAAGGAGCATTAAAACAAAGGTAAAAATAACGCAGTACAATGCCTGTAAAATTTCTCAGTAGACTCACATTTTACTATACTCCAAGAAATGGTTATAAATAGCATGAAGCTAAGTTACGTTAGCTACAAGTTAATTAGCTTGCCAGAATTGACAAAATTTTACGGCTCCTGACTTTAAAACATATCGGTTTATAAGGCATGTGCAGGGCGTTGTGTAGGCCAATTAAAAGTTCCACTTTTTAAAATTTTTTTAATTTGAGATTTCCAATCTCACCCAAATCTAGGATATCCAATTAGGGTACTATTTTCAAGTTCTTAGGCTTATCCGCATATACGGCCCCCTGCTGACTCTCCTCCTCCAAAGCAGCTTTCACTGGGGTGTTGGTTGTATTGCTGTTGACCTGCAACATTCAATGAGATTATAGTCAGAATCAGCTTGTTTTTATACAAGCAAGAGAATGAAGACGAGTTAAAAATGACACTATGCTCACATCTTTCTGCCTCTCCTTTTATTTTCCTTCCTCGAGCCAGCCTTTGGATATGGGTTAACCTTTTCTGGGCTCAACCTCTGTATTGGCGTGCCACTAGATGTTCCTGGAACCACTAGCATACCTGGATAGATAATATAAAAAAATGCTTGGCAAGGCTCAACATGCACATTTAAAGACACACACAAACACAAACTCTCACCATCTCCAGGAATGGCTGACTCATGGGGATGCAGCTCAAATGGGCTCTGGCTAGGTTGGTGCCCAGATAGCAAGCACCTCTGCTCCGGATCAGCCCCAGCTCTGTGCAGACTCCCGCTGATCCAGCTCAGAGCCGGGGCAGATCCGGAGTGGAGGAGTTTGCTATCTGGGTGGTGTCTCAAGGGACCAGGCGCTGGTGATGGAGCTGGCGCTGGCACTGGGGATGGAGCTGGTGCTGGTGCAGGACAGTCGGTCACAAAAGGTGAAGCAAATTCTGTCTCACTGAAAATATCTGGATTCAAGGGCCAGATACCGGTACGTTTGAACCCAGATGATGCCGCTTGCTGTCGCAGCTTGAGGTAGAGCTTTAGCCACAAGACTTGGGATGTTGTTGATGTAGTGCTTCAAAGGGCTAAAAACGCTTTGGTCTTGCGGCTGAGGACGGTGGGAGCAGTGGGGAGGAAAAGACAGGAGTACAATGCCATGTGACTTGCAAAACTCAATAGCTACCACAGAGAGGTGTGATGCATGATTGTCTAAGAATAGCAGCAACTTTGACTCCGGGGTCACGCAGGTGTGTCTTGCAAAATGCTGTAAAAAGGCCAAAAAAATCTGTCTCCTCCATCCACCCCAATCCATTGGCAGAACCAGTGCAGCCAGGGGGACCATCCTGAATGAAGTGGTCATGGAACTTATTCCTTGGGAAGATAAAGTAAGGGGGAACAAAGTTGCCTTGTGCGTTAGCAGCAATGGCAACAGTCACCAATGTCCCTCTTTCCCCGGAGGTCACAGTACCGACCTGGCGCTGGCACTTGGTGGCAATGACTTTGTCTGGCACTTGAACCGTTGTAGTACCTGAAATAATGAGTGAAATGGATTAGTGCTGGTGCAAATCACTGTTGCTTTTAAATTTATCTAAATGCAAATTTTTACCTGTTTCATCCATGTTCCAGATGTCATTTGCCTCAAAATTATAGTGGGTGAGGACAGTCTTTAGGTTGTTAAAAAACGTGGTCACGTTCGTCTTGTTGAAGCTGGTGGAACGGGACATGCTGGTGGCTTGAGGTTGACGGATGGACAGGGTTTTGTTGCGCTCGAGGACAGCTCAAATGCAAACTTTCGCACATAAAAAAAGCATTAAAAAAAGAAGTTAATTCCCAGATAGCAAGCACCTCCGCTCCACATCTGCCCCGGCTCCAGCTGATTCGGCCGGGGCAGATCTGGAGCGGAGGTGCTTGCTATACGGCAGTAGTGGTGTAGCTCTGTCTGCAGTGTTACTCCCACCTCTTTTGGACTCAGTCCAAAATATATGTCGGCTGCTTTCTGTCTCTTCTCCTGTTCTTCTTTGAAGACTTTGTTGTGAGCCCTGTACCCTGGGGCTCTGGTCTGCTGCCCTCCTGCCTCTGCCCTCCTCTTGCAGTACCTGAACAGGGTGACATGACAAACGCCATGCATCTCTGCTGCCCTCCTTACACTATCGCCTCTTCGGACATCAAAAAAGGCCCTTGCGTAAACCTCTGGGTCAACCGTTCCTCTCTGGGTAGCTCTGACCCTAACTCTTGGCGTATCGGAAAGCCGAACTTCATTTCGTTATTCTGTTGCAAATGCGTATGTGCATGGTACAAACCAGCTTGTCCAGTATACACAAGTGCTTTTTAATGAAGATGCTTTGTAATGGGACTGTCCGATTTGAGTGAAAATCCATTATAAAATCCAGTACATTCGATGTTTATTTAATATCGTGCACAAATATGCGTTAATTACGAACCCAAAACCTGTGAAGTTGGCACGTTATGTAAATCGTAGATAAAATCAGAATACAATGATTTGCAAATCCTTTTCAACTTATATTCAATTGAATTCACTGCAAAGACAAGATGTTTAATGTTCAAACTGAGAAACTTTTTTTTGCAAATAATCATTAACTTAGAATTTAAAGGCAGCAACACATTGCAAAAAAGTTGGCACAGGGCCCTTTTTACCACTGTTTTACATCACCTTTCCTTTTAACGACACTCAGTAAATATTTGGGATCTGAGGAGACCCATTTTTGAAGCTTTTCAGGTGGAAATCCCTCCCATTCTTGCTTGATGTACAGCTTAAGTTGTTCAACAGTCCGGGGTGTCCATTGTCATATTTTACGCTTCATAATGCGCCACACATTTTCAATGGGAGACAGGTCTGGACTACAAGCAGACCAGTCTAGTACCCGCAATCATTTACTACGGAGCCATGCTGTTGTAACACGAGCAGAATGTGGCTTGGCATTGTCTTGCTGAAATAAGCAGGGGCGTCTATGAAAAAGACGTTGCTTGGATGGCAACAAATGTTGCTCCAAAACCTGTATGTACCTTTCAGCATTAATGGTACCTTCACATATGTGTAAGTTGCCCATGCATTGGGCACTAATACACCCCCATACCATCACAGATGCTGGCTTTTGAATAAAGCCTATAACAGTCTGGATGGTTCTTTTCCTCTTTGGTTCGGACGACACGACGTCCACAGTTTCCAAAAACAATTTGAAATGTGGACTCGTCAGACCACAGAACACTTTTCCACTTTGCATCAGTCCATCTTAGATGAGCTTGGGCCCAGCGAAGCCGGCGGCGTTTCTGGGTGCTGTTGATAAATGGCTTTCGCTTTGCATTGTAGAGTTTTAACTTGCACTTGCAGATGTAGCGACGAACTGTAGTTACTGACAGTGGTTTTCTGAAGTGTTCCTCAGCCCATGTGGTGATGTCCTTTACACACTGATGTCGGTTTTTGATGCAGTACCGCCTGAGGGATCGAAGGTCACGGGCATTCAATGTTGGTTTTCGGCCTTGTCGCTTATGTGCAGTGATTTCTCCAGATTCTCTGAACGGTTTGACGATATTACGGACCGTAGATGATGAAATCCCTAAATTTCTTGCAATAGCTCGTTTAGGAATGTTGTTTTTAAACTGTTCGACAATCAGCTCACGCATTTGTTCACTAAGTGGTGACCCTCACCCCATCCTTGTTTGTGAATGACTGAGCATTTCAGGGAAGCTGCTTTTATACCCAATCATGGCACCCACCTGTTCCCAATTAGCCCGTTCACCTGTGGGATGTTCCAAATAAGTGTTTGATGAGCATTCCTCAACTCTCTCAGTCTTTTTTGTCACTTGTGCCAGCTTTTTTTAAACATGTTGCAGGCATCGAATTCCAATTTAGCTAATATTTGTATATATATAAAATTACTTTGTATAATAAAATTACAAAGTTTACCTGTTCGAACATTAAGTAACTTGTCTTTGCAGTGTATTCAATTGAATATAGGTTGAAAAGGACTTGCAAATCATTGTATTCTGTTTTTATTCACAATTTACACAACGTGCCAACTTCACTGGTTTTGGGTTTTGTATAATGTTTGTCTAGCCAAACCTGCAAGAGCTAAATCTACCTTCCCTAGATGCATCATATCTGTACTGCAGTGAATCTTAAGACGGTAGGGGACCACAGACGTCTGGTTCTATAAATACAACATATATTTTGTTTTGTCAAGAAAAAATTGGCAGCCATTTTCGATTAAGAATTCAAGATGGCTCAGGAACAAAGGCTTTGAAGGTCTCATCATTGACAGTGCGAAACATCATCAAAATATTCAGGGAAACTGGACAAAATGTGCATTAGTGTAACCCACTTTAATTTTAGCACTCTAAACCACAATTGAAGTCTGAAAATTTGGTGTGGCTCTTAAAAAAAAAAAGTAAATTGTGTAAAATTTTCAGCATTTATACAGTTTATGGCACTTCTCGGTGAACCTCATTGAAATACACTGTAAGGGGGGCACGTGTCAGAATCTGCAAGATACAGATAAGGCTGCAAGATCTTGCATTCGGCTGGCCAGAGTATTTTATTAATCCACGTTTCTGTTGTCATAATTTCACTCTGGTTGTACTCCTGGATTATTGTTTCCTAATGAATGAGCCCCATGCCGTAATAAGTTTGACATTCAAATTCAATATTAGCTGGACCGGCACCTTGTTTGATCCTATTTCCTAATCGTTGTGCCGCATTTGCTAATCCTGGTTAACTTGGATGGTAGTTAGTCATTGTTTTCGGTTTTATAAAAACTAAAGCTGCTGACGAGTAATGATGCACTACTGAAAGGACTAATAAAATACTTCTCTTGTTAATTATATGCACTTGATCAAGAAAAATGTCTGTTTTATTGACTGATGAAATGTGTTGATTGAAATAGTTTGTGGCTGTGATTTGATGTAGCTAGGGTAGGCAATGCTAAAACCAGTTAGCTTTATACATGAGGTCGCAGCATTGGTGACTTATTTTTTTTATGTTGGTCCACCGTTACTTTCATTCAATTGTAATGCATTGCTAGTGACATGTATTGTACACTTATTTGAAGAATCTGATTGAAATACAGTGTAAGGAGGGCTAGTGTGTCAGAATCTGCAAGATACAGACAGGCTGCAAGACCGTGCATTCAGATGGCCAGAGTATTTTATTAATCCACGTTTCTGTTGGCATAATTTCACTCTGGTTGTACTCCTGGATTATTGTTTCCTAATAGCACCTTCCTCGAGGATCTGGCCAAGCGACCACTGCCGACCACCTCCGGGACATTGGAGAGGGCAGCTGATGGCGACTACGTCTTGAAGTCAATCCAAGTATTTTACAAACAGCCGAACATTTTTTTAAAACTCTCATTACGCCGGTACCCGTTCATTCATTCATGCACTGGCTCAGTGTACAGTGTTACGTTCTGCAAGGAAAGGAAAACAACGGAGATTTCTACAGAAGGATTTTTTTTTTTTTTATATAGGCCTACGATGCTGCATTCAGGGTTGCAAAAAATCCTCGATTTTTTGGGGACTTATGATTTATGACTTCTGGGACTTATGAGTCTTATCTATTACAATCAAACAATCACCATGAATGCAGAAAGCTATATCAAGGTTTTGGATGACATCTACTGTGCCGTGAAAAAGTATTTGCCGCCTTCTGGATTTCTAATATTTTTGCGTATTTGCCACACGTAAATGTTTCAAATCATCAAACAAATTGCAAAAATAATATTAGACCAACATTTAACCCGAGTAAATACAAAATACACTTTTTAAATGATTATTTCATTTATTGCGGGAAAAAAGCTATTCAAACCTCCCTGGACCTAGGTGAAAAAGTAATTGCCCCCTGAACTTAATAACTGGTTGTGCCATCCTCGACGACAACAACTGCAATCAAGTGTTTGCAATAACTGGCAATTTGTCTTTCACATCTCTGTGGAGCAATTTTGGGCCACTCTTCTTTGCAGAATTGTTTTAATTCAGCCACACTGGAGGGTTTTCATGCATGAATGGCCTTTTTAAGTTCATGCTACAGCATCTCAATTGGATTTACATCCAAACTTTGACTAGGCCACTCCAAAACCTTAATTTTGTTTTTTTTTTAAGCCATTCAGAGGTACACTTGTGGGTGTGTTTCAGATCATTGTCCTGCTGCAAACCCAAGTGCGTTTGAGCTTGAGGTCATGACCTGATGGTCAGACATTCTTCTTCAGGATTATCTGGTAGAAAGCAGAATTCATGGTTCCATCAATTACGGCAAGTCATACAAGTCCTGAAGCAGCAAAGCAGCCCCAGACCATCACCCTACAACCACCACGTTTGACTGTTGATATGATGTTCTTTTTATGAAATGCTGTGTTAGTTTTATGCCAGATGTAATGGGGCGCACACCCTCCAAAAAGTTCGACTTTTGTCTCGTCAGTCCACAGAATACTTTCCCAAAAGTCTTGGGGATCATCAAGATGTTTATTGGCAAATGTGTGACAAGCCTTTTTTTTTTTTTGGTCCACAGTGGTTTTCGCCTAGGATGCCATTTTTGCCCAGTTTCTTTATTATTGAGTCATGAACACTCACTTGAATTGCATGCCCCACTTGCCTCAGTTATTTAGATGTTGTTTAGGATTCTTTTGTGACCTCCTGATGAGTCGTTGATGAATTCTTGGAGTAATTTTGGTGGGCTGGCCACTCCTGGGAAGGTTCACCACTTTTCCAAGTTTTCCCCATTTGTGGTTAATGGCTCTCGTCATGGTTTTCTGGAGTCTCAAAGCCTTAGAAATGGCTTTGTAACCCTGTCCAGACTGATAGATGTCAATGACTTGGATAGTTTTGGATAGGTTTCAATAGCTTGGTTAGGTTTGGATTGCTTTTTTCCCTTAATGAATGAAATTATATTTTAAAACTGCCTTTTGTATTTACTCAGGTTATCTTTGTCTAATATTAAAATTTGTTTCATGATCTGAAACATTTAAATGTGACAAATATGCAAAAAAATAAGAACTCATATATATCAATGACTCTGTTTCTCATCTGATCTTGACTTTCTTTGAATCACGGCATGATGAGTTGCTTTTGCGATCTTTTAGCCAACTTCTCTTTGTCAGAAAGGTTCTGTCAGTGATTTCTTCTACAGGTCTGGCAGTAATCAGGCCTGGCCGCAGCTTGTGAAATTGAACTCAAAAATATGTGGTTAATCACATGATCTATGGGGGGGTTACTGTTACTGTTTCACATTGGGCCAGGTAGGTTTGGATAGCTTTTTTCCCCTGTAATGTGAATATAGGCCACTAGATGGCAGTATTTACCTTTTTTTGTGAAGCTCAGACTGGAGTCATGTTTAGACATGTCCTGGACATGTCTGGGGCAAGTCTCAGAAAATTAAAAAAAAGAGGTCTAAACGTGGGTGGGGTCTGCAAAAGAGTATATAAGGAAAAGAATTGAGACAGTAAAGTAGTAGGAGAAATTGCAAGAAGATGACCAGACCTGCTATTCTGTTCAAGACCTGTGACGTTTCTTTTGTGGATTTCTTTGCCTGTGTTTGAGCATTTTCTTCATCCAGGACATCACCAAGCCACCCCACCAAAAAGGGACTGTAATTATTTCTGTTTTTTCTTATTTATCAATCTTGGTCTTTAGTTGTAGGTTGTTATTAGTCTTTGTCTTTGTTAAAAATTAAATGTGTTTTAGTTGTTAAAACTGTGTTTGTCATCCCTTGCTGTTGCTGTTGTGTTATAAATGTAATAACAAATTGGGGCCGTAACAAAGTGGGGGCTCAAGGTCCGGGATAGACCATTGTGTGAGTAATTTATTGAAAATCTAACATTCCAAATTGTGAAATTGTTTTTGTGAATTTTCCTAGATATATATTGACAACAGCAATGGATGATTTCTTGGCATCACCAACCGTAGGGGTTTTGAAGTCTTTTAAAAAGACAGAACTGCTAGAAATTTGCAGACAGTTGGAGCTGACAGAGGTAAAACCAGCCATGCGAAAAGCAAGACTGGCTAGAGAGATAGTTGAATATTACATTGATGAAAATGTGTTTGCACCAGGAGATCTGGAACAGTTTCCAGTGGAAAATCCAAATATAGAAATGGAACTTAAATTAAAAATGCTAGAGATTGAAAGGGAGGAAAGAGAAAAAGAAAGGGAGGAAAAAGAAAAACAAAGAGAATTTGAGAGGGAAGAAAAAGAAAAACAAAGGCAGTTTGAGTTAGAAAAATTAGCAAGAGAAGAAAAACAAAGAGAATTTGAGAGAGAGAAAGAGGAAAGAGCAGAAAGAGAGAGACAGAGACAGAGAGATTTTGAATTAGAGAAATTCGATAGAGAAGAAAGACTCCAAATGGAGCAACTAAAAATTAAAATTGAAACTAAAAATAAATTTTGTGCCAGTCAGGAGGTAAAACTGGTGCCTCCATTTTCAGAAAAGGATGTTGACAACTATTTCCAGTGTTTTGAAAAGGTAGCAAAGAGTTGCCAGTGGCCAAAGGAACACTGGCCTCTGATGTTGCAAACTGTCCTCAAGGGTAAAGCTCAACAAGCCTATTCGGCTTTGTCTGCAGATGATTCCTCTGATTATGAGGTTGTCAAAAAGGTTATTTTGAGAGCTTATGAGTTGGTTCCAGAGGCTTACCGACAGGTTTGCTTTGAGCGCTGGTGTACTTCTATGGAGGTCAAGGATGATTTCAACTCACTAAAAGAGATGGTGTTAGTTGAAGAATTCAAGAACTGTGTTAAGGATGATGTTAAGACCTACCTTAATGAGAAGCAAGCACTGAACTTGCAATCAGCTGCCAAATTTGCAGATGAATATGTTCTCACTCATAAGTCCAAATTTCAGTCTACCAGTAACAATAAATGGTCCCAATTTCAGAAAAAGGGTTACGGTGATACCCAAGATTCCTCACCCAAAGACAAAGACAAATCTGGTGATGGTGCTCAGAAATCCAGTCACAGGTCTGATCAAAGTGTGAAAGCTGACAGTGACAAAAGTGGTCTAGTTTGCAGTTATTGCAAGAAATCTGGTCATGTTACAACTAAATGTTGGTTCCTTAAAGCTAAGAAAGAAAAAGAAAAGGATACCAAACCAAATGCCTTTGTGAAAACAAGGTTAGAAACCCCTGTAGTAGATAACCAATCTGCTAAATTGCCTGCTTCTTGTGGGGCTAAAAAGCCTAATACAGCTGACTTTGTGAGGGAGGAATTTCTTCCATTTGTGTCAGAGGGATTTGTGGCTCTGAATGAGCATACTACTCCTGTCCCCATATATATCCTAAGGGATACCGGAGCTTCTCAGTCACTTTTGTTGATGGACTCCTTGGAGTTACGTGATGAGACCGCTTCAGGGGATTTCATACTTGTACAAGGTATTGAAGGGAGGACTGTATCTATACCCCTGCGCTCTATATTCTTGAAGTCAGATTTAGTTACAGGACAGGTAAAGGTGGGACTTATGTCAAGTCTACCTATAAAGGGTGTTTCTCTGTTGCTAGGCAATGACCTGGCTGGGGGCAAAGTAGTTCCCCCTGTACATCTTACTTCACAGCCGAGCACTGAAAATGGGGATGAGGACCCATCTCTGTATCCTTCTTGCGCAGTGACTCGTGCTATGGCCAAGAAGGCTAAAGAAGATGATGTTGTGGTGCCGTCCAGTACATTGAATAGTCAGGACTCAGGTGGTTCGCCTCATGACTCTGATTGGCCTACTATGGTTTCTCCGTTTGAGGACTTATCAGATACTTTTATCAGTTCTCTATTCAGCCAGCCGGATGGGTCTGGTGATTCTGATGTGTCTGGAGACTTGTCTCTGTCCAGAAAGCGGTTGATTGAGGAGCAAACTAATGATCCTGAAATTGGTGTACTAAAGAGGAGAGCCCTTCCTGAAAAAGAAATAGATGCAGTTCCAGTTGGGTATTATCTCAAGGATGGTGTGTTGATGCGGAAGTGGCGCCCTCCTGATATCCCTGCCAATGCAGATTGGGCAGTGGTCAGGCAAATTGTTGTTCCGAAGGTCTATAGGAATGAGATCTTAACAATGGCTCATAGTTTACCTTTAGGAGGTCATCTTGGTGTTAACAAGACTGTTGATAAGATCATGAAACACTTTTTTTGGCCTGGGCTTTGGAAAGACGTTTCCAACTTTTGCAAAACCTGTCACACTTGTCAGGTAGTTGGAAAACACCAGTTAGACCCACCTGTAGCTCCATTGCAGCCTATCCCAGCATTTGGGGAGCCATTCTCTAGGGTCATTGTTGATTGCGTTGGTCCATTACCCAAGACTAGATCTGGAAATCAGTACTTGTTGACAATCATGTGTGCATCTACCAGATTCCCCGAAGCCATACCTCTACGTAACATCAAGGCAACTGCAATCTCGAAGGCTTTGATAAAGTTCTTCACGTTGTTTGGTCTTCCCAGGGAAATTCAGTCAGACCAAGGTAGCAATTTCACTTCAGGATTGTTTCAGCAGGTTGTGTATGAACTAGGTGCAAAACAGATTCTTTCTAGTGCCTATCATCCAGAAAGTCAGGGTGCCTTAGAGCGGTTTCATTCCACTCTCAAGACAATGATGAGGACTTATTGTTATGACCATGAGAAAGACTGGGATGAAGGGGTTCATTTGCTGTTGTTTGCAGCTAGAGAAGCAGTGCAGGAGTCTACTGGATTCAGTCCATTTGAGCTAGTGTTTGGTCATGAAGTGAGAGGACCTTTGCTATTATTGAGTGAACAATGGCAAGAAGAAGAGCCGCAAATCAGTCTGTTAGACTATGTTAGCAAGTTCAAGGAAAGATTGCGTGCAGCTTGTGACCTTGCCAAAGAGAACTTGAAATCAAGTCAGGGAAAAATGAAAACTTGGTATGATCATAAGGCTAGAAGCCGTGAGTTTAAACCAGGAGACAAGGTCCTTGTGTTGTTTCCCTTGCAGTCCAATCCATTGCAGGCTAGATTTCATGGTCCTTATGAAATTCTGACAAAACTCAATGATCTCAATTACATTGTGAAGACTCCAGATAGGAGAAAACCAAAACAATTGTGTCATATTAACATGCTAAAGCCTTATCATGACAGAAATGCTAGGGTTGCAGCTGTCACTTCAGATTCTCCAATGGTCGAAACGTGTGAAAATGAGGGGGAGTTTCAAGATGATGAACCAAGAATTAAAGCTGAAGTTCTTTCATGTAAATTGTCAAACACTGAAGTGTTGCAAAATCTTGATGTAAAACTCCAGCACTTAGAACCCTCACAAAGAGATCAGTTTGAAAGGTTGATCAAGAAATATAAGGATTTGTTTCCTGATGTTCCAAAGAGAGTTACTATAGCCTCTCATGATGTAGATGTTGGTGATGCCAAACCAATAAAACAGCATCCATACCGGATGAATCCTGAAAAGAGAAAGATTGCTGAGAAAGAGGTTGAGTACATGTTAAAACATGATATTATCAGACCCTCCAACTCCGATTGGAGTTCACCCTGTGTGCTAGTTCCAAAACCTGATGGAAGTACTAGATTCTGTACAGATTATCGCAAAGTCAATGCTGTAACTAGAACTGATGTGTTTCCAATACCTAGGATTGATGATTGTATTGATAGTGTAGGGCAAGCAAAGTTTCTGACCAAGATTGATTTATTGAAGGGTTATTGGTGTGTGCCTTTAACTGAGAGGGCCAAGAGCATCTCTGCTTTTGCCACACCATCTGGATTGTGCCAGTATGAAGTCCTACCCTTTGGCATGAAAAATGCCCCAGCCACGTTCCAAAGGATGATACAGTCTACAATCGCCGGATTGCCACACACGGGTGCATACATCGATGACCTGATCACATGGAGTGACTCCTGGGAAGAACATCTAAAAGATGTAGAGACGTTGTTCCAGCGCCTGACCCAGGCTAACCTGACTGTTAACCTGAACAAGAGTGACTTTGGTTGTGCTACTGTCACCTATCTTGGCTACGTCATAGGCCAGGGTAAGGTGACACCCATAAATGCTAAAGTCCAAGCCATCATGGACTTTCCAGTTCCTGACAACAAAAAAGCTTTGCAGCGCTTCCTTGGAATGATCGGGTACTACCGCAAGTTCTGCAAGAACTTTGCTGAGAGTGCTCTCAGTCTAAATAACCAACTGAAGAAAGGCGTAAAGTTCACTTGGGATGAAGCATGCCAGAGAGCCTTCGATCGCATGAAGTCTCTGCTGTGTCACTTCCCCGTGCTCAAATCTCCTGACTTCAACAAACCGTTCTCCATCGCGGTCGATGCTAGCGACCAAGCTTGTGGATCTGTGCTCCTACAGAGAAGTGACTCTGATGACATTGAGCATCCCGTGGCATACTTCTCCAGGAAGTTCAATCACCACCAAAGGAACTATTCCACAATAGAGAAGGAACTGTTGGCTCTGGTCCTTTCTTTACAACACTTTGAGGTTTATGTTAGTACAGGACTAAAGCCAATGATTGTGTACACTGACCACAATCCGTTAATGTTTTTGAGTAAGATGAAAAACAAGAATCGGAGATTGTTGAATTGGAGTTTGATTTTACAGGAGTTTGACTTGGAAATTAAGCATGTGAAGGGTACAGACAATGTAATTGCTGATTGCTTATCCCGTGTTTGAATGTGTATATATATCATGTGTTTGAATATTGTATGATATGTATATATAGACAAGTGTTCACTTAACCATTTTGTATTGAAAAGAAAAATTTTGCCTTTATGAGTCAAAATTTTTCCCTTTTGGAATGGAGGTGTAATGTGAATATAGGCCACTAGATGGCAGTATTTACCTTTTTTTGTGAAGCTCAGACTGGAGTCATGTTTAGACATGTCCTGGACATGTCTGGGGCAAGTCTCAGAAAATTAAAAAAAAGAGGTCTAAACGTGGGTGGGGTCTGCAAAAGACTATATAAGGAAAAGAATTGAGACAGTAAAGTAGTAGGAGAAATTGCAAGAAGATGACCAGACCTGCCATTCTGTTCAAGACCTGTGACGTTTCTTTTGTGGATTTCTTTGCCTGTGTTTGAGCATTTTCTTCATCCAGGACATCACCAAGCCACCCCACCAAAAAGGGACTGTAATTATTTCTGTTTTTTCTTATTTATCAATCTTGGTCTTTAGTTGTAGGTTGTTATTAGTCTTTGTCTTTGTTAAAAATTAAATGTGTTTTAGTTGTTAAAACTGTGTTTGTCATCCCTTGCTGTTGCTGTTGTGTTATAAATGTAATAACAAATTGGGGCCGTAACACCCTTCAGTAAATGAAATCATAATTTAAAAACTGCATTCTATATTTACTTGGGTTATCTTTGTGTAATATTAAAATGTGTTTGATTTGAAACATTTAAGTGTGACAAATATGTAAAAATCTAAAATCAGGAAGGAGGCAAATACTTTTTCATGGCACTGTATTCCAGGGAAGGCCTTGTGTATTTCAGCTGGACAATGTAAAACCACATACTACAGCTATTACAACAGCATGGCTTCGTAGTAGCAGAGTCCATGTGCTGAACAGGCCTGCCTGAGAACATTTGGCGTGTAATTAAACGAAAAGCCCATCAAAGAACAGGGGATACTACAACATTTAGCAACCATCAAATTTGAAATGAGCCAATTTTGGGCAAAAAAATTGTAAAATTTCTCTGTTTCAACATTTGCCATTTTATCTATATTAAAAATTCTATCTGCTATTCGCCCCACAGCGGGGCGAATTGGGGGGAAAGGGATCGGCTATCTGCGCTGCAATGGGGTCGACAAGAGAAGCAGTTCTACTATTCGCACTGCGGTAGAATGGATAACAGAAGCACTTCTGCTATTTGCCCTGCAGTTGGGCCAATAAGAGATTTCATTTTATAATCCACCCCGCCCTTTGATCTTTTGCACTGAACCGCCAAATAGCCTCTGCCTTCCATATTAACCGAGGGTGCATAATTGAGTATTAAGATCGGAGTTCATTGTTAATTAAATTTGCATTTTCGAACTAACATAGACTAGTTTCAATGACTGTTTGCCATATCTGCATGCTGAAATATTTGATAATTCTGTGATGGCTGTTAGAAATAGGACACCAAAAGCAGCAGCCAGAAATAAAAGGCAAAAACTACAGTGTGCTGAGAGACTTAAACAGACTGAAAATACGAGACTCGCGCTACCAACGGACCTGGACGCCGTCCGAGGTAGAAAAATAGGCGAGCTCGAAGATACCAAAAGAAAAGGGAAAAATAAAACAAAGATTTCCTCTCTTTCTATAACTAGGCCTCAAATATGCAACTAAGTCCTTAACAGTGCTGTCTCAAGACCTTACCGGCCCGAAACTCCGAAATATCTTGAGGGATCCAGAAAATCCCACGCAGGGACCCAGCTCCGCTCCTCGGGACCATATCCTTCCCAGTCTACGAGGAACTGGACCCCACGACCTACACGCCTCTCGGCCAGAACGCGGTGCACGGTATGAACCAGCCCCCCCTCAATCATTTGTGGCGGCAGCGGGGGTGTGTCGGTGGATGCCAGGACGCTAGCGCTAACCGGCTTAAACCGAGAGACATGGAATGACAGATGTATGCGTAAAGATCTCGGGAGCTTCAACTGGACCGTAACCGGATTAATCTTCCGCACTATTTTGAACGGGCCGATAGAGCAGGGTGCCAGTTTTCGGGATTCTACCGAAAAAGGGGAGGTCCCGAGTAGACAGCTAAACTCTCTGCACAACCTGTTAAGACAAGGCCAAATGTCGCCTTCTATCAGCAAAAGATTTTTGTTTCCGCCCCGAGCGCAACAGAGAAGAACGGACCTTAGTTCATACCGACCGACAGCAACGAATGAACTGGTTGATTGTGGGAATCTCGGAATCATTCCCAGTCTCCAGAAATAGTGGGGGTTGGAAACCCACCTGGGCCTCAAACGGGGAAAGCCCCGTGGAGGAATTACACAGCGAGTTATGGGAGTATTCGGCCCAAGCTAAAAATCGACTCCATGACGAGGGATTATCTGCCGCCAAACATCGAAGGTGTTTTCTTAAGACTGATTAGTCCGTTCCATCTGCCCGTTGAAACCCAGAGGAGAGACTCACCGTGGACCCCAACTGCTTACAAAATGCCGGCCAGAATCTGGCCGTAAACTGAGGGTCTCAGTCAGAGACGACATCCTGCGGAAGCCCATGTAACCGGAACACATTGTTAACCACAAGATGTGCTGTCTCCCACACCGAAGGCAGCTTTGGTAGCGCGACAAAATGAGCCGCTTTAGAAAAACGGTCAACCATGACCAAAATGACCTTGTTGCCGTCAGATACAGGCAGCCCCGTAACAAAATCGAGCGCGATATGTGACCAAGGGCGCCTGGGAACGGGCAAAGGTCGCAGTAGACCAGAGGGAGGAAGGTAGGAAGTCTTATTTCTGGAACATACGCCACAGGCAGCAACAAACTCCCGAATGTCCCTCATCATATCCGGCCACCAAAAACGTTGGGCAAGAAACTGCTTGGTCCGATGGGCCCCAGGGTGCTCCGCCAAGCGGGATGAGTGTCCCCAGTGCAGGACCTGTGGCCTAACCCTAAGCGGAACAAACAAACAGCCAGGAGGCTCTGAGGCTCCTGAACCATTGCCTCAACCTCCCATTGAATGGGTGCCACGATCTGCACAAAAGGAAAAACTGGCTCCGAGGTAGGATCGCGTTCAGTGCGATCATACATTCGTGACAGGGCGTCAGGCTTAATATTTTAGAGCCCGGAAGATAGGTCAGTGTGAAATCAAAGTGATTAAAGAATAATGACCATCGCGCCTGCCGGGAATACGCCGCTTGGTTTTCTGAATATATTGGAGGTTTTTATGGTTGATCCATTCCATAAAAGGGTGCTCAGCTCCCTCCAACCAGTGGCGCCACTCCTCGAGTGCCAGCTTGACCGCTAATAACTCCCGGTCACCAATTCTATAATTGCGTGCCACAGCGGACAAAGACCGGGAGAAGTACGCGCATGGATGAAGCTTATTATCCCAACGAGGGCGCTGGGACAAAATAGCACCCACGCCCACCTCCGATGCATCTACCACCACAACAAATGGGAGGGAGGGATCGGGCAAAACCAAAATAGGCTCTGAGCTAAAACGTTTCTTTAATTCCAGAAAGGCAGCATCAGCTGCAGGAGACCAAAAAAACGCTGAGGAGGCATTCTTCTTAGTGAGCGCAATAATAGGGGCAGCAACCGTGCTAAAATTACGGATAAACCTCCTTTTAAAATTTGCAAAGCCCAGAAAGCGTTGAACCTCTTTAACACTCTGCGGCGCAGGCCAATTCCTGACCGCAGCCACCTTGTCCGGGTACATCCGCACCGACCCCTTAGAAACAATAAAGCCCAAGAACGAGACAGTTTGGGCGTGAAAAACACATTTTTTGGCTTTAACAAAACGTTTGGCATTGAGAAGGGCTTCAAGTACACGTCTAACGTGTTGTTTGTGCTCTGAGAGTTTTGAAGAAAAAATCAAAATTTCGTCAACATAAACAAAGACGAATTTCTCCTACATCTCTCAGAGCACGTCATTGACGAATGCCTGGAACACCAAGGGGGCATTAACAAGCCCAAACGGTAAGATCAAATATTCGTAGTCCCGTCATGAGTGTTAAAATCTGTTTTCCATTCGTCCCCCTCCCGAATGTGAATCAAATTATACGCATTACGAAGATCTAGCTACGTAAAAAATGACACCTCCTGCAGACGTTCAAATGCGGAATTCTTTAACAGAAGGGGGTATCGCCTTTTAATGGTGATTTTATTCAATCCCTATAATCAATACAGGGTCTCAGACCGCCATCCTTTTTCCCCACAAAAAAAAAATCCCACTCCGGCAGGGGACGTGGACGACTGAATAAAACTATTGGCGAGAGCCTCCTGAATATATTCTCGCATAGCCCTATGCTTAGGTCCTGACAGCGAATATAGCAAACCCCTAGGCGGAGTTGTCCCAGGATAGAGATTGATTTTGCAGTCGTATGGACGATGAGGGGGTAACGTTGATGCTCGTTGCTTACTAAACACCTCAGTGAGATAAGCGTATTCCTTGGGAACATTGGAAGGCAAGTTAAAGTTCAGGGTGGCCCCAAATACCTCACCCTGCTCTCAATCTAATGTCTCTATGACTGATTCAGAATCGCTAAAATCCTCTAAAAGGTAATCATGAGTGCTGTGCCAGCCAATAGGGATAATATAAATGCTACCCAAGAATCCTCATTAACAAATCGTGACGGTTGAGCCTTCAAAAATATTTCACACTGGGCGATGAAATCCTTACACTTTCCGGCCTCGCCACTATATCTTTGGGGCAGTTGTAACTTAGGTTCTCGAGAAGGATGTATGGATGGTGCTTCTGCAACTTTTTGTGAAACTTGTGTCGCGAGAGATTTAGTACTTTCAGTCAAGTTTAACAGAATGCTCTCTTGATTCTTAAGCACGTTCTCTTGCAGGTGTAGTCTCTCAACTGATTCAGATTGCAGGCTGCCCAAGCCAAAAAGTCCTTTAGCGAAGCCTGCCAACATATCATGCTGGCTGGTAACAGCCCTCTTAATTTCAGCCACCGCTGGTGTCTCCATAATGGCTAGAGTGTACTGTGATGGCTGTTAGAAGTAGGACACCAAAAGCAGCGGCCAGAAATAAAAGGCAAAAACCACAGCATGCTGAGAGCTAAAAGCCAACAGCCAGGCGGACCACTTTAATTCAGTCTCCACAATTGAAAAGGATGATGTCATCCCATTCTCTCCGAGCAACTTCCCAGCTATGGAAAGGATCACCATTACGGTAGAGGGAGCACTTAAACTCATGAAAAACCTTGATGTTAGTAAAGCAGTAGGCTCTGATGAAATAACAGCTAGAATGTTGTGGGAAACCGCGGATGTTATTGCTCCGATCGTAGCGTCAATCTTTCAACAGTCTCTGGACACAGGGTTACTACCTGATGACTGGTTACTTGCTAATATCACTGCTCTTTTTAAGCAGGGAGCCAAAGATAACCCAGGAAACTATCGCCCAGTCTCACTGACTGCGGTTTTGTGCAAACTTCTGGACCACATCATCTATTTGCAAATAAGCAAGCATCCTGAAAAGTTCAACATCTTTACGCTTTACAACATGGATTCCGTAAAGGTCATTCGTGCGTAACCCAACTTATTCAAGTTGTCAATGAATGGATGGAAGGTATCGATAATGGTAATCAAATTGACGCAGTTATATTAGATTTTGATAAGGCATTTGACTGTGTCCCCCATGAGCGCCTAAAGTCAAAATAAAACTACTATGGAATTAGGGGTAACACTCTTAACTGGATCACTATGTTCCTGACATAAAGACAACAGCGTGTAGTTGTCAATGGCGAAGCTTCTAGATGGCATAGAGTGGTGTCAGGAGTCCTGCAGGTACTGTTTTGGGGCCCCTGTTGTTCCTCATATATATAAATGATATCGTGGACGACCTCAAGTGTAACATCTGGCTATTCCCTGACAATTGCATTATGTATCACACCATTAAAAATAACAGAGACTGTGTCAAGCTTCAAGAGGACCTAGATCATGTTTATAACAGGGCTTCAAAATGGCAAATGACCTTTAACCTCAAGAAGTGCAATACCATGTCCATCGGTCTCAATAAGATTAAATCAAACAACAGCTAAACCATGTTGGGAGAGACGCTTGTCCAAGTGCATGAGCAAGGCTACTTGGGAGTTACCATTTCTGACGATCTTTCCTGGGAAGCAAATCATCGTAAGGCCGTTATCAAGGCAAATCGTATCCTGGGCCTTCTTCAGAGAAATGTCCGTCAATGCTCTGCAGATACCAAGGCTAAAGCATATAGGGCCCTTGTTCGTCCACATCTGGAGTATGCGGCTGCTGTCACAGATCCTTACCTGACCAAGCACATTCAGATGTTGGACCGAGTCCAGAGGAGAGCTGCACGTTTTGTTGCCAGTGACTATCGTCGTAGATCTAGTGTTACAAAAATCCTTCAGTACCTTGAATGGGAATCCCTAGTGGTAAGACGTAAGACAGCAAGGCTCTGCCAGTTCTATCAGATTCACAAGGGTGAATCCCCTGTCACCAGTACTAGACTTCAACTTTGTGATATGAAATACTCTAGCCGCCATTTTTCTGCCCACACCTATAAAGTGATAAGCACCAGAACTACTAAATATCAGAACTCATTTTTTCCTTGCGCTGTTAGAGATTGGAACAAACTTCCCATTACATTAACTAGTCAACCGTCACTGAACCAATTCAAGAACACTCCAACTTCGATAGCTATCAAAACCAATAAGTAACCTGACACCATCTCCACCCCGCGGTGTCATAGAAGTATAATTCTTCTGTTGCCGTGTACCTAAATGAAGATGAAGAGGAAGATGAAGACTTAAACAGACTAAAAATGCGAGACTCGCGCTACCAATGGACCTGGACGCCGTCCGACGTAGAAAAATAGGCGATCTCGAAGATACCAAAAGGGAAAAATAAAACAAAGATTCCGACTCTTACTATAACTAGGCCTCAAATATGCAACAAAGGCCCGTATTCAGATACGACACTCACACTAATTGAGTGCAAGTGAGTACTAAAACTTAGTTAGTGTCAGGTTATACTAAATGAGTCAGAGGTTGTCCTAACACTCATTTGCTTTCAGAGAGCTCACTCACACTGAAAATAGCGTCTCTTTCTGAGTGAAGGTTGAGTGCAGGGCACACCTCCCTTCAGCCGCACTAATTTGCGCCGATTTTTTGTTGTCATGACTTTCAAGTGGTTACAAACATTAGAAACTCTGGATCATTTACAGCCACGTGCTCGACGAAGTCGCAACTATGCAAATTTTAAATCTAATGATGATAACGACGCCAGTAACTTACAAGCTGACCACTTGGTTTCAGTGTTTACGAACTGCACTGTGGTGAACTCGAGGTTAGCATTTGTGCACCCACCAGGAGCTACGGGTGAACCGGCAATAGGAGAAGCTCAAAACCATCCCTTAAAAATTATGATTGGATATGACCTTTTTTCAATCATTTAATAAAATTTTATTTACTTGAACTCCAAAAATCCAAAGGATTATAATGTGTGGCCAGTTCTACTTGTTGAGTTGGAATGAACATTGATAATCATTGCCCCGTTTTCAATTCATTTAAATTACCATTGAAGAAACTCTCAACATGATCAGGTGTGGCCAGTTTTCATTAACAACGCCCCCATCTGTCAACTCTCAGGCATTCGGATCTCTCGTGCTTTTCTTTACTCATGGGTTGGGAAATTCTGTGCTCAGCCGGCTCGTCGGGTGCGTGTGGATTGGTCTGCGAGGCTCATGTAGCTGTAAGTCACAAGAATCCATTGTTTTCTACATTCTTAACCGCTGAATGTAGAAGGAAATGTCCGGCACGTTTCACAGCTTGTTGCTTAGTGAGCCTCGCGGGCTGTCCTGCGCCTATCGCGAGCCACTCGACCACAGAATTTATGAAGACATGCTGACATTTTACGTCGTCATTTATGTGCGAAAGAAACGCCACAATTTTGTGAAGCAGTGTATAACAACGCTGTCAAAAATAAATTTGATTGTCGTTTTACCAATTTGTCTGAGAAACTTTTTAATCAAGAAAAGTAAACCGTGACAGGTTTAGATTATTCACCACTGACGGGTGCGGACTGAACGTCCTTTTGCAGCAGCCGACGCACCGCCTGTTGTACCCAGTGCCCACTACTGACAGTTATGCTCGAGTGGCGTTTATGACTAGCAAATGGCGAGGAGTGGGACCGCTCTCTCAGTTAGTGGTCGGTCGATCTCTTTCTCACACTCCAGTTACATTACAGTCGTACTCACTATATGGTGATTGGAGGGTGAGTGTGAGTGTCGTTTCTGAATACGGGCCAAAGTCCATAACAGTGCTGTCTCAAGACCTTACCGGCTAAAGCGCAAATATGACACTGACACTCTAGCAAAGGACGCGAGGCAAAACTGGAGCTTAGAGTCCGGGCAACGTCCCCAATTAATGCCAGCTGGCCCAGGAATCCAATTGGGAGCAAAACGATACTGTCCCGGATGACAACAAAAAAAGCTCTCAAAGCTTCTGAACCATGACAGATTTTCCGCTATTTAGCCATGTAAAACTGTTTTCCACTGTTAACTGGAAGGCTGGCAATCCTCCATATCTGCATTGTAAATCCACAGCGAGTACCAAACTGCTTGTACCAAGTAATGGCAATGTTATTAATGAGCTGAGTGCTCGTTTTCTCCCGCTCGGTTTACGTGTAGCCTAATATAATCCCGCTCAAAATAACAATGTAGTTTCACAAATTATATATAAGAGGCCAGAAATCGTCGAGCAGCGCAACGCCAGTTATACGCAGCTAGCACAGAACTACCACAGACTGATGACAATCCAGGACAGACATGTTCACAAACAGTGCAGCATTATCTGCTGAGCCACAAGAAAACTCAACCTGGAGGTGGAGCTCATTAACATGAGTTTCAAACATGTAGAAATGCATAAATCATTATATTTAACTAAATGTTTCATACCTTTAGCTAAGTGCTTGTAACATTTAGCTAAATATTTGAATAAATATTTAGCTAAATGGTTCGTATATTTATTTAAATGTTTCATACATTTGGCTAAATACTTAACTCAATGTTTCATACATTTAGTTACATATTTAGCAAAACGTTTCACAAATTTAGCTAAATGTTTTGTACATTTAGCTAAACATAACTGAAAGTATAGAACATTTAGCTAAATGTTTCTTACATTTTAATTATATATTTAGTTAAATGTTTCAGATTTTTAATGAAATGTTTATACACTTAGCTAAATAATAGAAACCACCAAATAATTAAACTTCAACTTATATATAATTTTGGAATACTACATTCCACTTCAATGTTTATAAATGTAGGGAAAATTCGCTAAATGTGGGGGAAAAAGGATATTTTTTGTTAAATGTGGGAAAAATTGCAGTGGAAAATTAACAGCATATTACAAAAAAAAAATGGCAGCATTGCCAGTAGTTGGATGTACAGTTGCTGAGAAATCTGTATTTTCTTGTTGAAAATATGTATTTTTAGAAAAACGTGATTTTAGTTTCGCTGTAATAATGTGATCAAAGTTTGACAGTAATGTTCTCAGGAGGAATACATTTAGTGTTTGGTTTTTAGTGGATTTTAGGATTTTTTTTCTCCTTAAAAGGCACCAGCCTCATGAGTAACTCCCCCTCTTCAATTTGTGTTTCTTCCCTAGCTTTACCTGCTTGTCAAGCATCTATTCCTTTTTTTCCCCCAAGTTCTAGTGCACGTTTTTGTTATGATTCTGCTTTGCTTGCCATGTCTTTGATGTTCTGCCTGTTCTCTGTATCGCCTAACTATGCCTCGAATTATTTATTGTGATTTGATTACTTAGATTTGTTCATTTATTGTCTAGTTTAGTTTTTCCATGTTTTGTATTTTACCATAGTTTCATTCCAGTCCATGTTTTTGTTTCTACCATGCATTGCACTTTGTCTCCCCCTGTATGGTCTCTTGTCTTGTCATTGCTCACAGCCCCAGTATTGCGTGCCACTCTTTCGGGTGATTTAATGGTTTCTGGATTTCAACCATTCCTTCCAATCTCGTTTACTTCCTTCGCCTTGCTTTTTCTATATTACTAACCCATACTAACAGTTTGTTATTTTTGCTAGAGTTACTAACACAAACTAACATTGTATATAATACTGACTAACTAACGAGCACTAGGGATTGTATAGCAGCACTTACTAATTGATTAACAAGCTCTCAGCACTCGCCCTGTTCTAGTCTTCGCCTCGTCTCTCCCTAATCTTCTCTGCTGCGTTTCTGTGGATTCTCCACACCTGCTCACGCTGTCCTTTCTCTTATTTTCTATGCACGTTAGAACTCCTTGACCGGAGCTGTATATCTGTCTATAGGATTGTCTCGTGATCCCTGTCCGCGTTTTGGCTGTTGCCTATTTCATGTGATTGGGTTGTTCCTCATGTTCCCTCCTTTGTAATCAGTCTGACTTCCTCCACCTGTGTTGTGTTAAGCATGTGACTTCCCGTGAGTGTATATTAGGAGTCTTTTCACAGCACTTCCTTGTCAGAATGTTTCTCGTGTTTACCTGTGCTGCTATCGTCTTCGCCTTGTACTCATAGTGTTACTCTTCTGACTGGACCGTCCGACTTTTGATTTTTGGCTCTGCTCATTGGTACTATAGTCTACATCAGTTTACGAATCCTTTTTGCCCGACTACAAGTTTTATGTTTGCTGGCCTGGTTTTTGACTATGTTTACGCCCACTGGATTTTGGCTTTTGCTTCTCTCACATTCCTGTGCCTGTGTACAGAACCTATTTTTGCCCAACCACGAGTATTGTGATTGATGCCCTGTTTACGGTTCTGGATTTCGCCCTCAGGATTCTTATTTTTGTATTGTGGACATTGTACCGTTGCCTGCTCTGTTGGGGGTTTCCTTCATTCAGAAATAAAGCCTCCATTTTTTTGTTCTCTCTGGTGCTCGCTTGTGGTTCCTATATGTAATCCTGACAGTTTTTCACTCTGCTTCACACGTTTTCTGTTCATTTCGTGATGGCCTTTCATTGAGTGTGCCCCTGCCTTTATGACAAGTTTCATAAGAATGGAGGCAATTCCTCATTAGCCATCATTGAAAGTCACCACACTCATAGTTGTTCTCTCCTTGAAAACAGTGTTTGTGACGAATGTTTCCTTTGGAACACAACTCCATATTATGGACTATTTGAAGGACCACTTACATGTTCTCACCTCAAAACTAAAATTTTTAACCAAAATTGGTATTTTGCTTGGCTATAGTTCACCTTAAATTTCAATATCCATGTCACGGGCCTTCTCAAACCAGTCCACGAAGAGAAATAATGAATCATCTTGGTCACAAAGTGAACATTTTCCCCGGTCGTATGGCATTCACTGCAACAGCTAATTTTACCTCAGGGTCATCTGATGGAAGTTTGTGAGCTTCCTCAGGATTGATGGGCCGATCTCTCTCAGGTTGGAGGCGAAAATGTGGATGTCATCGAAGCTGAGTGCTCTCTTGCACAAAAATCCTTAAGATTTTCTTTGCAGTTAGCACAACTGGACTCAAGACTTACAGAGGATGATAGATGGAGCTAACAGCTGAGAGAATTTCCTCTTCTGTTATCTGACTGGATACACCATTCCACACCATGTATGTACCCTCTCAACAGGCAGAAGATCCATATCCATGACCAATATTTTCACATTGTTAGCCCTCTGGCTCTCAGGTATTGCAGCCAATACATCATACATACCTGCAAACTCATGAGGGTTAAAAAAGGTGACAAACTATTTGTGCCCCCCCCCCCCCCACGGGCACAACCAAACAAAATTGAGGAGAAAGAAAATATTTTATTTATTAATTTTTATTCTTGCAATTTTGAGTTTTGCATCTCACACCAGATTACCAGACGCAGCATGACACAGGAAACACTACTCAAACTATATGAACATAAACTACAGCTTTATAATCAAGTTATATTGTTAGATTGGTAGTACAAGAGATCACAATATACATCTGAAACATAAAATCCACTGAACTGGCTGGAAAGAAGGTCATTTTTAGACCTTTTGGCCTGAACAAGCCATTCAAAGGCACGTTTGCGCTGTTTTGCCATGTGCCTCTTTCGGGCCATTCTCTCCTTTTCCACCATCCCTGCCCTATTACCAGCAGCACTGGTAGACGGCTAGCAACTAAATTCGGCCCTTACGTATTCCCTCAGCGCATGAAATTACATTAAATTACATTTGGCAGACGCTTTTTAACCCAAAAAATGACTTTTTTTCTCTCTCTCTCTCTCTCTCAGATGAGAGTTTACATTAGGGGGTGTTCAGACGTGATGCTTTTATTTGTAGCCGCCGGTGGATGCTTTGCATTGTTCTATGGTACCTGGTGTTTTTGGAGAAAAAAAACATCCGGGCCGCTTTTTAAAGCACCGCCGCTGTTTGCTTTTTTAAGTTGAGAAATCTCGACTCCCCCAGATAAAAGCACCCTTGGTCAAGTGCTTTTTTTAACAGCTGTCCGAAAAAAATGGCAACCTATAGAATAGATCAATACCACACAAATGGTAATGTTCGGTGCCATCTTCGTTAGCTTCTAACGCACAAACAAGGGCTAATTCGCTCATCCTTTTCATGGTAAATAACAATAACAGTTACTAGTTGACGCTGATAAAAGTTAGCCAACTCCAAGGAAAAAAAAGGAGAAAAAAAACACTCGACGTCAGGGGCTTTTTTGTAGCCTGGTAAACCCGCCCCCGTGAATTACGAGAGGTGGGTTTACCAGGCTACTTTTTTGATAGCTGACCATGAAGATAGTTAAGTTCTTCCAACAGAAAAAATGACTACCTACCGCACTCGGTTAATGACATAAAAACACAAACAGTAATTGTCATTCTCGCCATAAACAAGGGCTAATCACTCGCCCTCGACGTGGTAAAGAACAATATTAGTTGCTAGTTGACGCCGATTAAGGTTTAGCTAACGTCTTTGATACGATAGCTTACTTGTGCTCAACTACTGCTGCTAGTGCTGCTTGTGCAACAACTGCTAAAACAAGCGGTTGTCATGGGGATTTGAAAAGGCTCTAGGTTCCTTATTTTAGAAAAAAAAAAAAGCCCGTCTGCTTTCTGTCTCTCAAAAAACGCTCTGATCGAGTGCTTTCTGTATTTGAAAAACATTCAATGTGACAAGGGAAATTCGGGGTCACACCACTGAGCTTATTAGCTGTTCGTTTTCATATCTGACGAGTAGGATATCATCTTCAGACGTCTGGAGCTAGCTGACATATTATGTCTTAAACTTGATGTTTAGCACGTATAAGGTTAAAATATCATTTATGCACATATTTCTGGCACTATACTAGACATACTCAGCCCATGAAACAGCAACAAAATCCTTTGTATTTCATCCCAGAGCAGTTGTTCAGGTTGGCACTATAAAGTCGATCAAAAGGCGACTTTGCCGCCGAGACAGTGAAAGTGACAGTGGCTTGTTTGCGGTCTGAGTCTGGAATATTCGTAAGCAACCAGAACTCCAATGGAAAGGAAGCGCGTGTTACTGCGCGAGACTAGGTTCTAACTTTGTAACTGGTAGTAATGGAACGACAGGCAAGCAACATTATAGAATGCTGCTCATCAATAACGTCCGTAGTCTGTGTGTCTGCCAACCCCCCCCCCAAAAAAAAACTCTTCGGATCTACACGATTCACGTAAGTGACCAATTTTGGGATCAAAATGGCGAATTTCGCCGAAAGGTGACTAGTTTGCTGGTATGATCATACCTGTTGCTTATCCACTTTGGGGTCTATTCTCCCATTTGCGCGAAAGTACTTTTTTACGCGATTCGAGTTAAGTGCTTTTGAGTTACGCGTATTCTCCCGTGCTCGCTTCGATCACGCCCACAGCACTTAACTTCAGAATGTCGGTGGCCTTATGAAGGAGGTGTGACTGATCCAAAAGAGAGGCAGACTCTGTACAAAGCTCATTGATTATGGCTATCAGGAAAACATTAAACAAGGATTTTCTGATTAACCATGAAAATGAAGTTGTGGTCCATGGAAAACGCAAACCAGACTTTAAATTTAAATATCGTGGGCCTGCTGATAAAAACAACACATGAACATATCCAAGTCACCAAATTACAATACACATTACAAGGCAAGTTCAGGCAATGCAGAGATCAGAAACCAAATCAGACAGAATGTAACCAAAACATGGAAAACAGATCAGGAATTATGAAAAACATGGCAAACGAATCAGGGACATTCATTTGTGTAAATTTATTAATAATAATAATAATAATAATAATAATAATAATAATGATAATAACTACTTCTTTGTCATGGTGGTGCAGTAATTAGCACTGCCACCACACAGCAAGAAGGTTATGGGTTCGATTCCAGCCTGGGACCTTTCTGTGTGCAGTTCCAGGGCATGTAGGCTACGACTAATTTTAACTTTTACTAACAGCAAAGTGCACGCGTATGGCGGGCCATCATGTCACGATCAGGTTGGGCCGCCATGGCCGAAAATGCCAAGGCCGTTTTTTTGTCCCAGTCCAGCCTTGGTTGTGGGTAGTACTGTGTGGGCTGACATATTCAAATTCGCGCTGAAACTGTTTGTTACGCAGTGAAATCATAGGTTTTATACAAGTCTCCTATTAGGCGGTGATGAGAAAGTAGCTCAGCGAGGCAGTACGGACCCCGCTGGGAACCCTCTGGCTGTGCGCCTTGAGGTGGCAGCCCCCCTGGCCCCCGTGGACACTCTGTTCATGCTTGTGGCTACTGTGAACTGTTTTCAAATGTTATTAGTCAGATCTGTGCATCTTCTGATGGAGAGCTGAGGTGCAATTTTGACTGTGCTATGGCAACCGCCAAACTATGTGCCAGGAGAGGGCATAATGATCCACCCCCTCTGCCCCACTACCACTCCAAAGGCAGTTTAGCTCCCGCTGTGCACTCAATACCCCCTCCAAGCAAACTTGATTCCATACCAGGCAACCTGGAAAAATTCTGCAGAATTTCTGACAGTTAAATTCATTCAATGTTCAAGAAGGCCAAATTCTTTTTAAGCCAAG
The DNA here is from genome assembly GCA_029721435.1 of Gymnothorax reevesii. Taxonomy (NCBI): domain Eukaryota; kingdom Metazoa; phylum Chordata; class Actinopteri; order Anguilliformes; family Muraenidae; genus Gymnothorax; species Gymnothorax reevesii. The sequence continues at coordinate 79,440,419 of CM056575.1, forward strand.
TGGTGGTAAATACACCTTCAGTCAGATACACTGTGCATTTGCAGGTCATAACAGCAGCATAAACTAGCTAATAGGCCACAATTTTAAACACAGTTAATTTTTTTTTTTAAATAAACAAATCTGGATTCGGTACCAGTGGCGTAGCCAGCGGGTGTGCTAAAACACGTCCCTTTATGACAGCAATTAGTCCTGGCTAGTTCTCAATCATTTTCCTTTATTGACGCGTTTTCCAATTATTGTAATTGGCAACTGAAGACACGGTTTTTCTCCCTATGCGATCTAACCTGCACTCTCAAGAGTCCCATCCCACTTTTAATCCTCCACACCACACAAGAACATTGTTCTGAAACAGGCCTCTTCGAAACGTTTTGCAGATTTTCATCGCTGCATTTGAATAAGATGTCCGTCATCCATCTCTACTGTGATTTGGCCTGGCCATGTGTAGCCCTTTGTTAAAGGCTGGTATAGTCGCTGTCTCCTCTCATGAGTGGTATCCCTTTCCTTCCGTCTCACTGACTGCAATAAAGGTCAACACTTGATTTTTTGATTCCTGCCTTTCTTTCCTTTGACTAATTCATATTAAGGAGAACAACATTAGCTCTGATTAAAAATGTTTTGATGATTAAAAATGTTTTTGATTAAATATGATTAAACAATGCTTTTATGTTTGAGATTCTTTTTCAATAATAACACAGTGTCACAACCTTCTGTTTCAGTTATCAGTCCCTCCCTTGATACATCAGTTTTGTCATGCTTAGTTGATTTTCTTGTCTTGTCTTGAACCCCTGCCTTCCTATGTGAGCATTTGTATGCCCCGCCTCTTTGTTGAGTGTCTTGTCGGTATAATTTTCTGGTGATGTTTCAGTTTTCTCTGGACTGTTAAATGAAAATGTAAAACACTCATTGCCAGTAATCACAAAGGTTTGACTGGACACATCCAGCTATTACATTGAGGGGGCAATTTTTTTTGACATGGGTGATATATTGGTTTTTCCTAACCATCAATAAATGAAATGATTACCTAAAATCTGCATTTTGTGCTTATGTTGGGTTTTACGAAATGAACCAATCGCGAAAACAGTAGAATGCAAAAGGAGGCTTTATTTTTGAAGGGGGAAACCCCCCAACAGAGCTGGCAACAGAACAATGTCCGCTATTCAAAAATCAGAGTCCCATGGGCGAAATCCAGAGTCATACACAGGGCACCAATCACAAAACCGTTGTCAGACAAAAAGAGGTTGAAAAACAAGAATTCAGCAAAAGTACAGGGAATAGGCAAAACTCCGTGTCTAGGGCGGTCCAGTCAGAAAGATCACTATCACAATGAATCAAGGCGAAAACAAGCGTGGCACAGGAAACAAGGAAGAACGATCTGACAAGAAAGTGAACCAAACAGACATCTTATATACACACATCCGGAGGAACACATGATCAGGGAGAACAGGTGCAATCAATGGTAACAATCAGGGAGTGACACATCAGGAATAAACTAATTACATGAATTTTGGCTGTAGCCAAAACGCAGACAGGGATCACAAGACAAACCTATGAACAGAACAACAGCTCCGGTCAAGGAGTACTAAAGTGTATAGATTAGAGACAGGAAACTACAAAGTATTTGTGGAGAACCACAGAAAATCACAGCAGAGATAATAGGGAAAGGCAAGGAGGCGGAGACTAGAATAGGGCGAATGCTGAGAGATCGTTAGTCAATTAGTAAGTTCAGCTATACAATCCTGAGTGCTCGTTAGTAAGTTAGTCCAAATATACAGGGTTAGTGTTGGTTAGTAATTAGCAGAAACAATAAACTGTTAGTATGTGTTAGTAAGATAGTAAAGAGAGAAGAAGGAAGAACAAGAGATAATGAAAGAAGATTGAAACCCAGAAACCAATAAATCACCCGAATGAGTGGCACGCTTGACAAGGGACCGTGAGCAAAGATACACACATGAAAAGACAGGGGAGACAAAGTGCAAAGCATGGAAACATGGCATGGGAAATGAACATGGCAATGAAAACAAAACATGGCATGGAGACTAAGAAACTAAAACATGAAAAATAATAAAACATGAATCTAATTACCAATACACAATACACAATCCTAGAATGGTCAGACATAAGCAATGGTCAAGAATGTGCAGGTCAGTCAAGACATGGCACAGGTCCAGGCACAGAACTAAACATGGACATGGCAAAAAACATGGAGCATGGCAGAAACTGAATCACAACAGCTTCCTCATGTTGTTTATATCTTGTATTAAAATCAGCTGAATAATATGAAGCACAAACCTTTGAAACGCCCCCGAGCACCCCTGGTACCAAGAACAATCAGTAAACATCACAAATACAGCATTTTCCTAATAGCAACATCGTCACGTGGCATATCCACTAAAAGGAAAGAATCTCTGCGAAAAGCACATGTAGACCATTTTTACCTCAACTGAACACAATTGAAGCACCAAGCAAGTAAATAAGCATGTAGCAAAACTGAGGATAAAATAATATCAGTGCTTGATTGCTAGCGTTTCTGCTGTATTTGTGCTATGCATATAAATGATATGTCAAATGAAAGAGGAAAGTCCACAGAATCCAATGATATAAGCCATGTCATTTCAAACACCACACTCAAAGAACAGCGGCATACACTTTACATTCTACAGTGATGAGCAAATATTTTTCCTTACCTTTGATATTTTGTAATAAAAATCTGTGGTTGAGGGTAATACGGCTGGCTATTGTTGGCCCAATATGTCCATGTTATATTGAAACTAGGTCTGCCAGTATCCATTCTATGGGCTATGATGTTTTCAACAAGCCTGGAACCACTGTAATCGCACAAACCTTGCAATCCCAGTGCGTCTAACTGGGAGTCCATAGCCATTACGCACATGAATTCAAAGAGTGCAACAATATAAATGCTAAACTGGTTTATTTTGGGTATTTTCAGTAAAATTCTCCATTAAATATTAAACAGTTGTTTTCAAAGTCATTTTCTGACTCAGAATCATTCCACCATTAAGCACAAACACTGAGAGAGAGCAACAATACAAGCACTAAATTAGGGTGCATGACGTCTTTTGCTGTCTCATTCTTCATATTTGCAGTGAGGCGGCAGTTACACAGTCCCCTCAGCAAACGAAGTGGCTAAGGTGGTAGGCCTTAATGTGGAAAACCTGGTTTAAAACCTTGGTGAAGTATGAGTAATTTTTTTGCAGTGGAAGCATAGTTCTTATATAAATAATTGCTGGGTTTTTGTTCTTTTGATTTTTTTTTTTACCAATTTTATCTTATCTTTGTATTAATAATTTTGTTTATTTGTTTATTTTGTTAAATTTTCTCCAGTGGAGTCAAAATTAATTTCCTTTCAATGTGTTTTCTTTGAATGCAAAAATGTAAACAAAACCGGCTGAAATTTTAAAGAAAGAAAACGTAACAAAAAATGGATGAATTTAGATGTAATGTATGACTGTAGTAGCATATGGGTGAAATTATGAGTTTTACTGTTTGGCTCCTCAGTAATCTGAATTGGCTCACACTGCCAAGAAAGGAGCGCGAATTGCCAATATGGAGATGCCACCTAGACATTCCTACAGTGGCCGATAGGGGCAAACACGCTGCCATGGCCCAAAACATCTCAAATAGGAGAAACGCACTGCAAAAACCGAAAGGATGCAAACTCAAAAACATGCGAATGACAAAAGCAAATGCAAGAGAGAAACACTGCATATCCGCATCAATATAACAGAAGTGCTCCCAGTCATTAAGGGGAGCTCCAACCATGGATGTATTATTAGAACTGGATTCTGAACCAGGGCTGAGATGCATGCCGACAAGGGCTTAGCAGTCAAGCTGATATTGAAAGTCATGTGATGTCATGGGGGCAAAAAGAAAACTTTCCATAGGGAACAATTAAAAAAGACACACTGATAAACCTGTTAATTTTTTTTGACTACCTCAAATGATCAATATTTAATATACAGATTTTTCTCTCTTAAATCATTGGCGCCTTTTTCCACGTCAGCAACAAAATTTTTATTGTCTATATGTCTAGTGCTGATAAATGTGGTAATAGCATATAACGGCAGCAGCTATGTTACTGCGTATGTTAACTTAAACAGAAGGAGAATAAAACAGATGTGTCCTAATAAGGCCAATATTCAGTAGATAGTAAAATCCTCTATTAGGCAGGAAACACTGAAATTGTATCCATTCTGTGGACATATATTTGATACAAAAGTTTACATGAATACGTACGTTAAAAGTAATTTAGTAATTGGCTAAATACTTTAATTAACATCATATATTTTCAAACTTATCCATTCATAAAGCACGGGCAGTGCTCTATGTGGGTGGGTTATCATTTTGAATCCAGTAAGATTAGAGGTGGTGGGTCTATCAACAAATTTGAGAAAATGTGGCGTCGCTTCATGGATTATGTTGAATTTGGGCTTTGGATCTCCTCTCAGGCAAATCTCAGTCATATAGTCAGTGTTGTTATTGTTGTTATTGTTATTTTATGTAATTATTTATTTGCTCCACCCTATTTAAACCTAAGACACCAGGTGAGATGAGTTAACTGTGTAATGAACTTCTTTCATTCATCAATTAAGTGCAGAGTAACGTCAAACACCAGCAGACACTCCAGCCCTCCAGGACCGGGGTTGACGACCACTGTTTTAGGCCATTGCATCGCATTTGTGTTGATTTGGATATGCTGGGTTTTTCTCTTGTATTTGCTTTTGTGGTTTGCATGTTTTTATCCCCCCCGGCATATAATGCGGGGGGACATAGCTATCGCTCTGTCCATCCATCTGTCTGTCCGTCCGTAAACATTATTTTGTCTGGAGCATAACTTGAAAACCGTTCAGTATTTCTTCACGAAATTTGACATGTAGGTCCGGTATCATACGTATATGTGGCTTTTGGTATTTAGGAATTTCTTGAGCAGTTAATCCATGAATGTGGGGGGCCGTGGGGGATACGCCATTGCCAGATGGCTCTCGTTGAATTTGTCTCTTTTCTGTTTTGCTGCGTGTTTCTCCCATTGCAGATGTTTTGGGCTGTTGCAGCTCGTTTTCCCCTGTCGGCCACCATACAGTCCTCTCTAATTAGGATATTATGTTTTTGGTCCGACCGCCTCTGCCGCGCCGCCCTACGTGTTAACGGGATAACTTCAGTGATATTTACTGAATATTCAATAAAGTTTTGCATGTAAGTTAGTATCAAAAAGAGGAAGAACTGATTCGATTTTGGACAATTTACGATTTCTAGATTGGCCACCAGGGGCCAAAAACGGAAAAAATCACTGTTTCTATCAGATCTCTGGAAATATTTGTCTGATTGACCTCAAATCAAGTGCAAATGAAAGGTCATGACCTGAGGATGTTACCCATGATGACATTATACCTGTTTGGTTCAAAATTTTGACACAAGGTATAGCTTTGTCGCATTAAATTCACCATTTTTGCCATATCTTTGGAACTATTTGTCCAATTGACATGAAACTATGTGCAACTGCAAGGTCATGACCTCACAACGTGTCACATGATGACATCATACCTGTATGGTTCAATATTTTGCCACCAGGTGGCGCTTTGTGATGGAAAATGACCATTTTGGCCATATCTTCAGAACCATTTGTCCGATTGACCTGAAATTAATTTCAAATGAAAGGTCATGACCTGAGGGGCTTTATATTGTATTGGGTCTATTCAAGGATTGGGGACATTTGGGGATATACCCCAAGCCGTTGCCTCTGACAGCATAAGCCTAGTTTGATTTGATTCTGATTTACTTGATTAGAATAAAGTTTGGCACGGATAATGGTTAGATTCTGCGCTGAACGCCGAATGGCGTTCCGGAGATATTATGTTTTTGGTCCGGCCACCACGCCGCCGCCGCGCCGCCATATGTGTTAACGCGATAACTTCAGTAATATTTCAATTAGAAATTTCAAGTTTTGCATATAAGTAAGTATCATAAAGAGGAAGAACTGATTCGATTTTGGACAATTTACAATTTCTAGATTGGCCACCAGGGGCCAAACACTGAAAAATCACAGTTTTTATCAAAATCTCTGGAAATATTTGTCCGATTCACCTCAAATCAAGTGCAAATGAAAGGTCATGACCTGAGGATGTGTCCCACAATGACATTTTACCTGTTTGGTTCAAGATTTTGACACAAGGTGGAGCTTTGTGACATAAAATTTACCATTTTTGCCATATCTTTGGAACCATTTGTCCAATTGACATGAAACTATGTGCAACTGCAAGGTCATGATCTCACAACGTACCCCAAGCTGTCGCCTCCAATAGTTTTTTAGAGGTTTCAGACTGCTACTAAATAAAGTAATTTAAAAAGGGATAAAAGTAAAATTTTGTTAGGCAAAAGTGGGAACTTTAATTTATGCTGTGTTCCATCTTCATTTACACTGACTCAGCGACATGTATACTGATTTTTACAACAAGCAGTGTCTTTTATTATGATACCAAGACCATTCAAATGGACCAAGTAGTTGCAAAGATATACAGCACTAATTTCATTTTGGGCATGTCATTTTCAAGTAAGAGGCTCAGGGCTTAAGAGGTTAAAATATGACAAATAAGCAAGAGTAAAATAAATTGCAAATGGCGCAAATACTGTCTCACGGCGCTGCATCACACAGAAACGAACACATTTTGAAGTTAAAGTTTATGCAACATTCTGCATACCTCTTTTATGCCTAATGTAAAGTGTGTCATTTTGATAGATGAAGGACCAGCAAATCAAGCATGAGTTATGTTTATACAAACGGTGTATGAATGTTAATGTAGATTATTGTCTGTAAATACAGTGATTGCATTAGACCTAAAACAGAGAAAGTACTGAAGTGTTAGAAGTTGGGCAAAAGCATCTTCCTCAATTGTTGAATTAGTGGAGAAATTATTGCGTTTTAGAAACATCCATGAGGGAAATATGGGGTGATCAATGCAATCTGAATCCCAAAGTGCTTGCATCAGTCTCCAACTCAAAAGGAACCAAGAAATTTGGAACAGCCAGGCAAGTTGCCTACATAGCTTTCACACTAGTGAATTCATTTTTACAATTATTGATCCAGGTAATGGGTTAAATGAGCCATAGCAGGTCAGTAAGAGGAATAGCAACAGTTCAGACGTTTCTGCGTCTTTGCTTGATGGCAACAATACCAAGGAACCTGCAAAGTTTTTACCTTGTTGGGGGCACACAGTATGTAGGAAGTGTAACATTTTGTAATGGACAAACTTGTCCTTCCTCTATTAGTCCATGGGCCAGACCAGATGTCGGTACCATATCTGGTGGCGAATTCTCATATGAATTTTTTTGTACCTTGGTCTAGTTTATGAATCTGTCTGATAACAATGTCAAATGCGTAGAATTTTTGGTACCTTTCAGTTGGTTTTCATGGTAGGGTATGGTCCATCTGAAGACCCCTTTTTTAGGGGTAGGAGAAACAAAATATGCTCTCATTTCGTAACCGATGGACCAAATCTTTACTATTATACCTCAAAATGTTCAGCTAGAATGCCTCTAGCAGGTGACAAGGTATGCTCTTATGTAATGCATGGAACTAGGTCAACAGAGGTCGAAAGGTCAAGGATTTTGGGAGTTGCCTAAAATCCGTGAGGGTGAAACACTTGACCGCGATGTAACACTTGGTCTATTATTCAAGCATTTTAAGAGGTGAAATCTGTATTTTAGTTCCATTTAGATGATTTCAGAGGGGCTATAGTTGATTATTTTGGTGAATTTAGGACCCACAAGATCTGTATAGAATGCTTTATATCTGACCTGGAAATTTTCATATGATGATAATAAATTGTAAGTTAATTATTAGATAATTATTCAGGGGCATAAGAACATTGGATGCTCCCCAGCTGTGGTGAGTAGTTCCACATTCTACAGCCAGGTGTCAGCACAATCTATCCTTTTCTTTTAAACACATTATGCAATAACCTGCAAATGTAAAATCACACTGGCAGTTGGCACAATGACCAAATATAACAGGTAGGAATGTAAAATATTCATCATAGCCAAGGGAAGAGGCCAAACATATGACATAGGCCAGTGGTTCCCAAAGTGGGGGGCGCGCCCCCTAGGGGGGGCGCAGAGCAATTGCAGGGGGGGGCGCGGAATGCGGGAGTTCCGGACACCAACAGAAAATCAATTGCATACAGTCCATTCGCTGCCCAGAATTCTGCGATTACATCGTAAATGCCCGCCTTACTCTCAACATAACTGTTCGCCAAATCATTCATCTAGCCTGCCATTTTCATAAATAATTTATGAATGTAGTTGTTCAAATATTTGAAGCCGGTAATGTAGTCTCGCGATACCCAACTCGCCGCTTTTTATCCTGCCCTGATCTGGCATATTGATGATAAAATGGTAAGTGACACCGAACAAAATCCGATGAATACAAAGCAGAAATCACCGAGATTGCGTCATCTTATTCTCGATAATATGAATGCTCTGTATGCCGACAGATTATTTTTATCTAGCCCACCAACTGAACGTTACAAACATATCGGCAGGTTCGGCAAGTGGTGTTCATGAATTTTTTTTCGTACTTCGCTGTCTTTCTGCATCATAGAAACATAATTTTAAGTAGATGGCTATACTCAGGCAGAGGAGTGTGATACAGCCTAATGATTTTATACTTTAAAAGAGATTTTGCATTATTAAATTTTCGTGTCCTTAATTGGAAAATAACTGTGGCCGTTTCCAAACGTGCCAATCATTTTTAATGTTCCCAGCTAGGCTGGACAAAAATCATCTGTGCAGAGCATTCATATTTTCTAGAATAAGCTGACGCGATCTCGGTTATTTTAACTTAAAAGTGCGAGGCCAGTGAAGAGAGGAAAATGTAACTGTCTCGAGACACTCCTTCAGCGGTCCGCACAAGGTTGCTGATTGGCTGTATGAAAGTAAGTTTCTGTTGGTGTCCGGAAAATGCATAAATAGCAATGTTGTTGTATGTTAAAAAAAATAAACCTGTTACACTGAACATAATTACACAGTTAAGGTGCTTGAAAACAGTTACACTTAAAATAATTACACCGTGGTTGTTTGTTATTTTGCTATTTCCAATTCTAAAAGTAGCCTAGTTTTAGTTTATGACAATCTACAGTTTATGACCGTTTACTTACATTTTTTCCAAAAAGGTTGAGGTTTATATTAATTACAATGAGTGAAATAAACTGCAATGGTCTCTGAAAACAAAATGTGCGTATGTATTACCTATTTTTTTTTTGGGGGGGGGGGGGGGGGGGCGCAAAAATTTTTAAAGTACCAAAAGGGGGCCCAGCAGAAAAAGTTTGGGAACCACTGACATAGGCCCAGAAATTAAAGAGATATGCACCAGTTTTTACTTTCCAAAGACCTCAAGCATGGATGAAAAAAGAAGAGGGAGCATCCATTAATTTTGTCAGTCATAGTTTTGTGTAGAATAGGATGTTTACCCACGGTTCATAAAGAACCTGAGACAGTTTGCCTATGGAGTTACTATTGAAGATATTCATGCCTGTCTAAGGCAAACAGTATTTCATTACATAGTACAGAAGCATGTTCCTCCGCCAGCTGAGAGCCGTGATTGGAACAATTTTGTCGTCTTTAAACCATCCGGACCTGCAGAGCACCCGAATCACAAAGGATGAATTGGATGTCAAAGTCGTGGTCGAAATGATCCAGGGGCAATGATAAATCCATTCAAGTTGGAAGGGGAACTGCTTGTCAGCATTTCGGCTGGCACTCTCGCTCCAGATGATGTCACAAAGGACCTCCTGAATGCTCACATGCTGGGTGAGAAGGCTTCCGATTGGAGCACCTTGAAAAGGAGGAAGCTGATGCAAAAGACTTTTTTTGCGCCTGTTAAGAAACAAAAACTGAAAACATTTGCTGATGCGTTTACAAAGAAAGTACAGTCTGGCAATGGAAAAGTAATCGTCCTTTGGGCAGATCGAGATCTGTTTGCTTGGGTGATTATCATTGCTCAAGGCAGACAGTTGGAAATGGACATTGTCTCGTCGTATTCACTCGGACCAATACCATGGGCTCTAGCTAATGAAGACGGTTCACTGAGAAAAACAGACAAGGCTAAACTCATGAACAGTATCGGAGACACCCTACCACTGGCTGAAAATCTTCCTAGTCATTCAGCATGCGTCGTTGATGGCATGAGCCTAGTTCAGAAACTGAATATGAAGAACAATACATTCTTGGAGGTCTCCAACTCGCTTCTGAAAATGGTACTGAGGGAAGGAGGCACAAGTGAGAGAATAGATGTAGTATTCGATGTCAGAGAAACGTCAATCATGGATGCAAAAAGGCAGAAACGTGGCTCGGGCTCTGGAATCAAATTCAGTACAATGGTGCCTGTAAACAAAATCAAAAAATGGAAGAACTTTCTTTCTGAAGCGGACACTAAGACTAGGACTTGTTGAGTTCCTTGTTTCTGACTGGAAGTCGACAGGCAAGAGGGGACTCATCAACACAAAGATCTTCTTTGTCACCTGTGGTCCAAAGTGCTTCAAGCTTTCCGGTGGCTGTTGCAGTGAGGTTGAGGAATTAGGGTCATCGCAAGAGGAGGCTGACACACGGATGATACTGCATGCTAAACATCCAGCAGAAAGTGGGTACAAAGCCTTTATAGTAGTTTCAGAGGACACAGATGTCTTTGTACTTTCTCTGTCATTCGCAAAGGATATTCCTCCGGCTTTGTTCCAAAAGCGGGGTACCAAGACTAGAACAAAGTTTGTTGATATTACTCAGTTACAGGTGTCCCTTGGAGATGACATTTGTGATTCACTCATCGGCTTTCACAGCTTTACTGGCTGCAATACGGTTAGTGCATTTTTTGGAAGGGACAAGATTGGGCCACTGGAGAAGATGCAATCTCGCGAACTCTTCATGCAAACATTCGCGCAACTTGGGAATTCTTGGGAGATGTCAGCAGCCATTTTTGAAACATTACAGCACTTCACTTATGTCATGTAAGCGCCAACTTGGTGTCTTGGTGAATAAAATGCGTTATGATCTATTCTTGGCAAAGAGAGGAGAAGTAGAATCAAGTATGCTTCCTCCATGTGAAGACACTCTACACAAGCATGCCCTGCACTCAAACTACCAAGCTCATGTTTGGAAACGTAGTCTTGAGAGCAGAAAGGATGTTCCAGATAAAGATGGATATGGATGGGTACGAGATGAAAAAGGAAGCCTCACCATTGACTGGATGGCAGGAAATGGCCTGCCAATGCAAACGAATCTGCCAGGAAGGAGGATGTATCTGCCTAGATAAAGGACTTAAGTGCACAATGATGTGCAAGTTGCAGACATGCGGAAACATAAGAGACGATGATGAGGTTGAGGCTGAGGTAGAAATGGACAGTGATGACGATGATGAATAAGTATTTCGCTGCAAAGACTTTCACAACCTTCTGTGGTTGACTTAAGGTAAAATACAGTAGAATTGCCTAGGAGCCGCCACTAACAGTAATCTCTGTCCCACCTCTCTAACTGGAGATGGCATGACCTGTGACGGGCCGTATTCAGAGCTGTGGCGCCACAATTTGTCGGCCTGTCATGCCTGTGGACAAGCGGCTCCTACATGATTCTACAGTACAATCCATGGACATGAAATTAAAGTTCAGGTTACAGACTATCTGAGGGATTCTAATTGGACATTATAGGGGATATTAGTCAAGACATTGCAAATATACAGTAGGTTATGTTACCCCTATTCTTTGATGTTGAAATTTAGAAATTTAGAAGCACTACTTAGAACAGTTATGGATCCCAAATCTATCAAAATAATCTACCTAAGCCCATCTGAAACTATCCTAAGAGCATTAAAATATAAATTTAATATGCCAAAAGCTTGGATAATCAGACTCACTGTATTACATCTTGGTCAAGTGTTTCACCCTCACAGATTTTAGGCAACTCCCAAAATCCATGACCTTTTGACCTCTGTTGGCTTAGTTTCATGCATTACATGAGAACTGTTAGAGGCTTTCTAGCTGAACATTTTGAGGTATAATAGTAAAGATGTGGTCCATCCGTTAAGAAATGAGAGCATATTTTGTTTACCCTACCCTGGAAAAAGGGGGTCCTCAGATTAACCATACCCTACCCTGAAAACCAGCTGAAAACTACCAAAAAGCTACTCATCTGACATTGTTATCATGCAGATTCATAAACTAGAGGTACCAAAGTACAAAAAAATCCATATGGGAATTTTCCACCAGAGATGGTACCCGTTGGCCAAAAATTTAGGCTTGGCCCATGGACTATATACTCAAGTGTGTAATGGCCGATACTATACAGAGACTAAGTGCAACAACCAGAGAGAAAGAGAGTACCACGGACACAGTACAAACACAGAGAATAATATAGACCAAATGCAATTACTTGCAGTTCCAAAGGACGTATAATAGTCTGAACCACAGAGGCAAAGCGAGATAGAAAAAGGGAGAAGACACTCCAATAATTAAAAGATAGAAAGTCATACAAAACCTGACTACAGATATCTTTGGCTATAGTGCGATGCTAAAAACAGACACTCTAGTGAAGGGGCGTGCCGGACTGTCTGCTTATATAGAGTCTGGGAAAGCGCCGCCCCAGCTCAATCAGCCAGCTGGGAAGAGAATTCGATAGTCCAGGAATACAATATTGTCCCAGGACGAGAGCCGCAAAAAAAAAAAAAAGTCCAAACAACATGCATACCAAACAAACCATAACAAAGTGAATGAGAGAGGCATCATCAAACTTGCATTTTACCAGCTTGAGTACTAGTGAGGCCTTTGAGTCTGCCAAAAAAATAGGGAGATGGTTGTCAAAATATTTAGGCTAAGGTTTCGAATGAAAAAGAATGTCATCCGGACGATGCCTCATGATTCATCACATCTGACAATGTGCTTACAAACCAATGAATGTTAGAGGGTGTGGTTATGTATTGGAGAAAGTTGACTGGTGTCACGGAAGCAGATATCACAGAATCGCAAGGAGTTGTCGATACCTTCCAGAATCCTTATGAGGAGTATAGTTTGGTAACAAACAGTGCTGAACCAAGCATATCAGTGCAATGCTCCATATGAGGAACAGGATATAAGTCAGGAACAGTGACTGAATTAAGTTTTCTGAAATCCTCACAGAATTAAATGTGTCAACAAGCACTCTGAGCTCCAAGGACTTGCACCAAGCGTAAAACATTATCACAAAGCTGATCCAGTGGTAAGGATATTATTTTAGTTCAATCATGAAGACTTTGGATTTAAGAAAAGGAGATTTATTTACAATGCAATGACATGAAATGAAATAAATTCAGAATTTGGCGATGACTCCATCCTCGAGGACCCTCAAGCGGGGTGGGGCGCTGATCTGCCTGGGTAGCAGGCAGGTGCGAAGCCATCCCTAAAAGAGAATCTGTTAAATTGAGTCATCAAGCTGAACAGCCCTAGAAAACAAAATATTCATTAGAATAAACAAATAAGCATTTGCACAAGCTAAGTGCGGATGAGCAGTCACATGCTATAAGATGAGGCAGACACCAGCACAGTATCTGAGAAAGTGCCACTAGGAGTCGTGCTCCTTTACCAAGGTACTAGCTTAGAACCATGAAATGACCGCAGCTAGCGGTTATGCAGTGGGTAAGTCGCATGTACTAGCAGATACTAATCCATATTTACAGTTCACGCCGGAAGAATGGCTAAGCAAGAATTGAGCCACTGTGTGTGGCCATGAAGTGGACACACATGCAATACATGAATGTTTGCCGGCAAGGCAAAGTGCACCCATAACTGAAGCGCTAGCGAAACGCTAGTGAGGTGCGCCACTGTGAGTGGCCGTGAGGTGGATACGCGCAAAGTATCTGTGAATGTTTGCCGGCGAGGCTAAGTCAACCCATGAACGAAGCGCTAGCAAGATGCGGCACTGCGAGTAGCCGTGAGGTTGACACACGCGCAGTATCCGTGAATGTTTACCGGCGAGGCAAACTGAACCCATGACCGAAGCGCTAGCAAGACGTGCCACTGCGAGTGGCTGTGAGGTGAATACGCGCGCAGTATCCGTGAATGTTTGCCAGCGAGGCAAAGTGAACCCATGACCAAAGCGCTAGTGAGATGCGCCACTACAAGTGGCTGTGAGGCGGATACGCGTGAAGTATCCACGAATGTTGCGGCGAGGCAAAGTGAACCCATGACCGAAGCGCTAGTGAGCTGCGCCACTGCGAGTGGCCGTGAGGAGGATACGCGAGCAGTATCCGTGAATGTGTGCTGGCAAGGCAAAGTGCACCCAAAACCAAAGCGCCAGTGAAGCGCTAGACTAGTGAGCTGCGCTACCCTGAGTGCCCGTGAGGTGGATACGCGTGCAGTATCCATGATGGCAGGCCACTGAGGCAGCCCGTGAGGTGAGCATTGCAACAATTAAAACACATTACAAAAATACTTACAGAACATACATACTGAACCCAAATAACTCTCATAAACAATACCAACCAGAAGTCCGTTCCCATGTGCACATCGCTCAACGCCAATTTTGCAGAAGATTCAAGACATAAACGTGAAAAACCACCTCAAACCTGGAAGTAAGCGGGACATCATTTTAATGACCCCATGGAGAGTTGTATGTCAATTATGGTGGAGACGAACGGCCGTACACATGTAGTAAATGCGGATGATGTCTAACGCCCCCGAACTTGCAGAGTTGGGGCGTTCAATCCATGTTGGGCTGCCGTAGTTGCTGCTCCGATCTTAAATGAGTGTCCGGAGAAGCATCCTGGAGGAATTCCACGTTTCTTGAGAACAGCACTGAGGTGGGAAGTGAACCAGTGGCGACTGACTGGTGATCCGGATGATGTCAAAAACAAAGGCTTATTTTTAACAGTAGGAGGTCTTATACGGAGATAAGTATTCATGAACAAATACGGGCAGAATGCAGAATCAGTACGAGCTATGATAACATAGACCTCTTTACCTGCAGCATCAGCTTTGGAGTGCTTAAGGAAAAGGTGGTAGTGATTGGACTAAAAGGATATGTCTGAAAAAGAGGTTACATGAAGGAAGGAAGGAGTTTGAATACGTACTGATTCCCCACAACGTTGAAATCCGTAAAATTCCAGAAAATGGACTACAGTCAAGTGTCCGTGCAGTTCGAAAAACACCCCACACGAAAAATCGATAAAAGAGAGAGTAACATGACAAGTGAAATGGGGAGTCAAGACAGGGTGTGTCCATGACCAAAACACTGACCAAGCGATCGTGTGCTGAGCCCCTGGGAATGGAAGTGACATGTCAACATGCAGAATCAGAAATTACTCACCAATATACATACTTATTCACACAACCATCATCTAAATGCATGAGCATTGCCACTGCTAGTGGATGTGAGGTAGATTCTTGGGTAGTATCTGTGACAGCTTGCCAGCTGAGCAATGTGCGACCCATAACCAAAACGCTAGCCAAGCGCTTGCGAGCCGTGCCACTGATGTGGATACGCGCGTAGAATCCATATAGGCTAGCCAGCGAGGCAACAAGTGACCTTGGCTCTAGCGTAACGCAAGTGACCATGCCACTGTGAATGGACCTGAGGTGGATACATGCGTATTATCCGTGATGACTGGCCAGCTAGGCAGCATGAGACCTTGGCGCTTGTGTAGTGCACGTGAGGTTGCCGTTGTGTAAACTTAGGACGCTGCTTTGATGAGGTCATGAGAACTGCACGTGAATAATCGTTGAGGCTGAGTGATGCATTTATGAAGTGCCCACAGATGACCAACGCCCATGCTTGTAAATTGGAATGTCCCCAGATGTAGCGCTCATAACCTCGATGATAACCCATAGGTAGAATGAGACAAAGACATTAGATTGCCACTTGCAAGCTAAGCCATATCTAGTGAAGGAGAAAATGAAATGATAGCATTTGTACGATTGGCTACTTGAATTGGATTGCTGAGCTCATAGACAAAGCACCAACAATGGACGACAATTCATTCGCAAAGTGCAACACATGCCATGCACATTCATAACTTGTAAACCATCCAAATTCAGGCGTCAATGACTCATGTAATTATGCATCATCCAACAGCTAGTTAAGACTTTAAAGGAGTATGAACATTGAATGGATACAAGCAACCACCACCAACCTAGAAGTAAGGTACGGATACCAATTTGATGAGGCATGACCGCTGCAACTTGACTATGGTTGAGGCAGAGGGCCACGCGCAACGACCGATGCCCATTTCCAAATTTAGCGCATTTAATCCGCATGGCAAAAGTTTTGAATTGAAATCCCTTAATGCACAAACAATGAATAAATTAAGTTTATTTCTCTTCCCCCCGTTCACATAGGCCTGCCTAGATAACAGGACTAATACGACTCACCTTTAATGAAGAAGCAAGTCTGTATTGTTATGGCCCCAATTTGTTATTACAATCTACAACACAACAGCAACAGCAAGGGATGACAGACACAGTTTAAAAAACTTAAACACATTTAATTTTTAAAAAAAGACAAAGACTAATAACAACTAACTAACTGACCAAGATTGATTAGTAAAAAAAAAACAGAAATATTTACAGTCCCTTTGTTTGTTGGTTTCCTGGTGATGTGCTGGGTGAGGAAAAAGGCTCAAACACAGGCAAAAATCCACAAAAGAAACTTCACAGGTCTTGAACAGAAATGACTGGTCTGGTCACACGTATCCTTCTTCTTGCAATTTCTCCTACTACTTTTCTGTCTCAATTCTTCTCCTTATATACTCTTTTGCAGACCCCACCCACATTTAGACCTCTTTTTTTTACTTTTCGGGGACTTGCCCCAGACATGTCCAGGACATGTCTAAACATAGCTCCAGTCTGAGCTGAATAAAAAAAAGGTAAATACTGCCATCTAGTGGCCTCTATCCAAATCACAGTATGAACCAATCTCTTATCTTTTTTCCAAGAAGTGCGTATTAATGATGAATGAATGATATGGCTTCCCGCGCGACATCTTACAGTACTACAGGCACTTGAAGCGCCTTCAGAGTGATATGCAGTAAACAAATCTTGAGACCGCAACTGTGGCACGCCAACTTGATGATGTGATATACATGCTATTATACGATCAAATTGATGTATCGAATATATTTGACATTTAAGCGGTTTCCATTCATTTTCTCATTGAACTGCAGAACCTTCAAGTGAACAAAAGTAGTGTGTTAGCCGACTAATTTAGCTGGTTAGCCAAATTGGATCGCGTCTACCAACAAATGATGATAATTGGACAAGTTGTACATGCTTATGTGTCAGCTATTAGCAGCATAGCGAACAATTATCAGAAGCAACAACGGCATCTAAACACCGTCACGATGCAGTAGCAGAATTATTCGCGAATAACATTTCCATCAGCATTTATCGCATAAGCCTTTTACGAGAGAGAAAATCCGATCAGATCAACCGTATCAACTTTGAGTCAATATTCTTGAAATCAAGTCAAATTTCACCGTTTCCATGATGCATTTTAATTCGATATGACTTAATTCGTGTAAGAACACGGATGAAAACTGAAAGACAAATTTTCGACCGAGTCCCACAACTGATCATTTAACTTCCTGACCTTCAAAGACAGAATCACACTTAATCTGGGAGATATGTAACACAGCTTCAGCCAACGAGATTTGATATCCGTATACCAATCCTCCACTGAACGTAGCTGTCAATAGCAACAAGTGTAGCAACAGTAGCAACTAACATGGCAATATCCCCTGCCACCTCAATTTTATGTGTCCGTACGGATGTACTATGGACGGACGGAGCCCAATGCTATATCCCCCGCTTTGCGCTACTCGAGCAGCGGGGGACAATTAAGGGAGATTAATGATCAACTCTTGTGGTCACTCGAAACAAACAAATATCTTGATAAACTCCAAAGCCACAGCAAACTTTGCTATTGTTAAAATACCTAATGATACGGAATTCCCTCTAGAGAAAAGTAGCCCATTCGGAAAACGGCAATAGAAAATAAAGACCCGACTAATTCCTAACTTGAAGTACTTGATAAAGAATGAGGATAAATTGATGTAGCTGGTGAGGTGTTGCCTGCCGCTCGATGTCACGAATAGCGAAAGCCAATGAGAAACAGAGAAACTTAGGAACACTGCAGAGTTCCGATTATGATGCGATGGAACGAGCTGGCTGAATGCTGTAGCTTCTACTGCCAGACCAACTTTCCAGTGCCTCCACGACTTACCAGGGTTAGGATGGTTGGCATTCAGCACCAGAACACGACATGGAGGCAATGCTTCCGCAGGAGGCCGCTGAACTGTATCGAACTTAGAACTCAGTTGTAGCGAAGAGGATTCGCGTTGGCATTGTACAGAGCAAATAATAGCATTAGCATCCTGCTGTTGCACGGATTCTGCATTGCGCCGCTTTCCGCATGGTAGTCCGCTCACGATTTCAAGCTTTATTTAGAAAATCGTTCAATAAGATGCCCTCAAGGCGTGTGATTTATTCATGCACTGCAGTTTGGCTGGCTGTTATGTTGCCCGCATACCGCCACCCATGGCAGAAACTGGCAGTATGACACAGGATGGTGAGCAGCTAATGAATTAGCGTGCTAATTCAGGTTGATATCTCTGGAGCACTGTACCTTGTCACAATTTTAATGAGATCATTTCCCTTATTTCTTCTCATTCTTTTGTTGTGTCTAGTTCATTGTTTGGATATTTTGACCTCAGTTCTTGCACAGTGCACCTTTAAAGACAAACTCGATTCTGTAGTGGAAATCAATGCATGGCCTCAGGAACACTCCTAAAAACCATGCTTAGTGAGCAGAATTGGTTACTGCATCCACAATTGCAAGTTAAAACTTAACTATATAAAAGGAAAAAACCGTAAATGAACAAGATCTAGAAATGCTGCCTCTTTCTCCTGGCCTAATCTCATTCATGATGGCCTGAAAGGAAGTGTCAAACTATCCTGCAGTCTGACCAGTCAAAATCTGGAATTTTTGGAAAAAAAAGAAAAAAAAATCAAGGATGGCACGTCCTCTTGGCTCAGGAGAAGGAACATCCAACTTTTTATCAGCACACAGTTAAAAAGCCATGATTCATGATATACATCTTGCATGATCGTATGAGGGTGCATCAGTGGACATAGCATGGGTAACTTGCATATCTGTGAGGACAGCAGTAATGCTGAACAATATAAATACAGGTTTTGGAGAGACATATACAGCCACCCAGACATCTTTTTTGGTAAGGCTTTGCATATTTCAGCAAGAGAATGCCAAATCATATTGTGCACGTTACAACTTCATGGTTCTGTAATCAAACAGTCTGGGTGCTAAACTGGCTTGTCTACAGTCCAGATGGGTCACGTATTGAAAAATTTGGTCCAAAAAATGTGATAACAGTCTGAAATCTCAAGTCAAGCAAGAATTAGAAAACATTTTCCTTTCAAAACAACATTAATTGGTCTCCTCAGTTCCAAAACACTTACGAGGTGTTGTTACAAGAAGAGATGATTTAACAAAGTGGTAAACATGGCCCCATCTGAACTTTTTTTGAAACATGTTGCTGGCATCAAATTCAAAATGAACAGATATTTCAAAAAAAACAAAAAAACATTTGATATCTTGTCTTTGTAAAGTTTGTGGAGTTTAAATGATTGGCCAATGATTGCAGCCTGTTTTTATTGACAATTTACACAATATCCAAACTTTTCTGGAGACGAGTTTGTTGTTCACTTTATGCGGATGGCAGTCAACACTTTAATTTGATAGTGTTTACATGTTTTTGGACTGGACTGAGGTAGAATTACAGTCCTTTGTATTTAGTGCCAGACCAAATACTTATGACCCTCACTGAATATTTGATATTTACTTCTGCTTTGGCGCATTATTGAATTTTATTTTGATGTATTCTCAAACTGATACAAGCATCACTTTTTAAAGCATGACCTCATATAATTTAGTAAATAGTCTCCTGCCTTTATTTTTAAGTAAGACAGCAACATGCTCCCCTGGTGAGCAGTTCTCCCTCTCATATTTTTCACACATAGCAGGTGAGTCACACAGCTGCAGATTACCCCTGAGGTCAAGACATCCACTTGTGTCTCAATTCACCATCCCATAGAGACCTGCCAGGCCCAGTGAGGAAATCATAATTAAAACTCTTTTCCACACAATCAACAGTGACACATCACAGGGCTTAGTGAAAAAAACATCCCAGATGACATTCAAATTCCCACTGCCGCTGAAGCATAGCTGAACACCGTCGCATTTCTATCAGCTTGTAGTTTTCCTCCAGGACACGTGATGGAAGGCAACCATTAAAATTCATACTAATGTTATGTTATCACAAGCATCCTTTAAATGATAGTGATAGTAAAATAAACAAGGGATGCTTTCTACTGTAAACTACATCTTGAACTTCCTAAAATGTCCTGAAATCCTTGTTCGCTGGAAACCAGAGGATGTCTAAATGAATTATTGCTCAAAACTAGGAAATGTCCACGTGATATGTTCAGCATCTTTTCTGTTTTTTTTTCCACTCCACCTGATATATGGTATCATGTGTTCCAGCCTTTTAAAAGCAATGAGGGGTGATTAAACAGTAAGAAAACTAATTCTGAACATGCAAAACTAGTAAGGATTATTATTAGGGCCCGAGCACCGACCAGTGCCAGGGCCCGGAACGGGTCCTGGCACCGAAGGTGCGAGGAACCTATTGTTTTTGATGGGATTTTTATTCTTCTTCTTCTTCTTCTTCTTCTTATTATTATTATTATTAGGGCCCGAGCACCGACCGGTGCCAGGAACCTACTGTTTTTGATGGGATTTTTATTCTTCTTCTTCTTCTTCTTCTTCTTCTTATTATTATTATTATTATTAGGGCCCGAGCACCGACCGGTGCCAGGAACCTATTGTTTTTGATGGGATTTTTATTATTATTCTTCTTCTTCTTCTTCTGCTTCTCTTCTTCTTCTTCTTTTTATTCTGCTACGAGAACGCATTTTTGAGGGCTTTGCCATGCATGAAAACTCACAAAAATTTGCCCACACGTCAGTCGTGGTGAAAATTGCAAAGTATTATTATTTTTGTGCTTGGTCATGCCCCGGTGGCTCTATAGCGCCACCAAAAACACGGCCATTTTGGAACGCACTTGCTCGGATTCTCATGAAATTTGATAGGGTCATAGAAGTCATCTGTTTTTTTTTGTCAATTTTTTTGAAATTTTTTTGCCACACAGGAAGTGAGCTATGAGCCATTTCCTGCGTTTTTTCAGATTTTACGAACACATTTTTGAGGGCCTTATCATACTCAAAAAGACACCAAACTTCACTCATAGACTTATCATATTAAGTTCCTTGATTCATTATCTCATTTGGCACTATGTGTGACATGGTGGCTCTATAGCGCCCCCTAATACATAATTGCATATTTGAGGGCATCAACATGCTTGAAAACTCACAAAACTTTGGAAACACATTAAGCTGGTCATACTATTTACTAGGATATAGGGTTCACAGATAGATGTGGCTAAATTGCATTACAGCGCCACCTAGAAAATTTCAATGAAGCAGCCCTCGCAGCGTGTTTAACCAACATGTACAAAATTCGATGGACATGTGTACTAGGCAAAGACCTAAAAAAAAGTCTCTTGTTGCCATGACCTAGACTCAACAGGAAGTCCGCCATTTTTAATTGAATTTGCAAATTTTTTTAATTTTTTGCCATTCACAGGCATGGTACTTTAACGAACTCCTCCTAGAAATTTTATCTGATCAACGTAAAATTTCGCATATGACATCTTAAGACCTTGGCAATGTTAAATTGCGAAGCTTTTTTTGATTCATCGAACTTTGTATATGTGGCGTCGCGGCGAATTTTGATGTTCCGCCATGAAACAGGAAGTTGGTTTTACGCACACATGCTTTGTGAGAGTCACGCGAAACTTCACAGGCTTGATAATAGTCTACTTCCAAGTATACCCACATGTTGATATTGGATTGGGTGTGGTCAGGTGGCTCCACAGCGCCCTCTTGACACGGCCATGTTGAGATAAAAGTGCTTTAATGTTCATGAAATTTGGTGTGGTCATTGCGTTTGTCATGTCGAGTGATGGCAATTTTTTTGAAATTTTTTGGCCAAACAGGAAGTGAGCTATGAGCCATTTCCTGCGTTTTTCCAAATTTTAGAAACACATGTTTGGAAGCCTTAGAATACTCAAAATCTTGCAAAAAGTTGCACAAATTATAATTGTCTTATTGTCTTCAATTTTATACATCAATTTACACTAAATTTGGCACAATGGCTCTTTAGCGCCACCAATCAGATTTTTAAAAGAATTGCCCTTTTGAGGGTCTCAGCATGTTCGAAAACTCACAAAATTTTGTAAATATATAAAAACCATCATTCGTATTACTCTGACAAAAAACTTACAAATCGACATGGCAAAAATGGCATTATAGCGCCCCCTGGAAAATTTCAAATAAGCAGCCCTCGCAGCCCGGTAAACCCACATGTATGAAATTCGGTAGACATGTGGAATAGGCCGAGACCTACAAAAAAGTCTCTTGGTGCCATGACCTTGACTCAACAGGAAGGCTGCCATTTTTAATTGAAATTGCAACTTTTTTTTTTTTTTTTCCATTCACAGGTGTCGTACTTTAACGAACTCCTCCTCGAGATTTTATCTTATCAACTTAAAATTTGGCATATGACATTGAAAGACGTCGTCGATGTTAAATTGCGAAGCTTTTTTGGATTCATCAAACTTTGTATCCGTGGCGTCGCGGCGAATTTCGATGTTCCGCCATGAAAATGGAAGTTGCTTTTATGAGCATATGCTTTGGGAGATTTACGTGAAACTTTACAGGCTTAATGATAGTCAAATTCCAAATATACCTATATGTTGATATTGGAGTGGGTGTGGTCAGGTGGCTCTACAGCGCCCTCTTGACACGGCCATGTTGATATAAAAGTGCTTGAATGTTCATGAAATTTGGTCTGATCATTGCATTTGTTTTTCTGGGCTGTGCTTATTTTTGTGAAATTTTTCGGCCAAACAGGAAGTGAGCTATGAGTCATTTCCTGTGTTATTCCAAATTTTACGAACACACGTTTTAAGGCCTTAGAATGCTCCAAAACTTGCAAAACCATCCAAAAATTAGAACTGTCTTATTCTCTTCAATACATACATCAATTGGCACTAAATGGGGCATAATGGCTCTATAGCGCCCCCAATAATATTTATAAAAGAATTGCTCTTTTGAAAGTCTAAACATGCTGGAAAATTTACAAAAATCGAAAGACTCATGGAGCCCCGTATTACAATTACTGTGTTGTAGATTTTGTGCACAGGCAAGTCAAAATGGTATCATAGCGCCCTCCAGAAAATTTTTGCACTCCCATCAGGAAACCACATTGTACGCGGTCCAGCTGTGTCCAATGGCTCTGAATGGACACCTGCAGCCATCATGATCTTGCTGCCACCCCAATGTGCACAGGGGGGGCGAGGGCCCTTTCAACGCTGCTTGCAGCTTTAATTATTATTATTATTCTGCTGCGAGAACGCATTTTTGAGGGCTTTACCATGCACGAAAACTCACAAAAATTTGCACACACGTCAGACGTGGTGAAAATTACAAAGTTTTATTATTTTTGTGCTTAGACATGCCCCGCTGGCTCTATAGCGCCACCAAACACGCGGCCATTTTGGAACGCACTTGCTCGGATTCTCATGAAATTCAACAGGGCCACAGTAGTTATAATAAATTTTTTTGTCAATTTTTTTGAAATTTTTTTGCCTCACAGGAAGTGAGCTATGAGCCATTTCCTGCGTTTTTACAGATTTTACGAACACATTTTTGAAGGCCTTATCATGCTCGAAAATTCACCAAACTTGGCTGCTAGACTAAAAACATTAAGTTCTTCGATTCCATATCTCATTTGGCACTGGGTGTGACTTGGTAGCTCTATAGCGCCCCCTAATACATTATTGCATTTTTGAGGGCCTCAGCATGCTCGAAAACTCACGAAACTTTGCAAACCTATTAAGCTGGTCATAATTTTTACTAGGATATAGAGTTTAAAGATGGATGTGGCAAAATTGCATTACAGCACCACCTAGAAAAATTCAATGAAGCAGCCCTCGCAGCGTGTTTAACCTACATGTTCAAAATTCGGTGGACATGTGAACTATGCCAAGACCTAAAAAAAGTCTCTTGGTGCCATGACCTAAACTCAACAGAAAGTCCGCCAGTTTTAATCGAATTTGCAAATTTTTTTAATTTTTTGCCATTCACAGGCGTCGTACTTTAACGAACTCCTCCTAGAGATTTTATTCGATCAACTTAAAATTTGGCATATGACATCAAAAGGCCTTGTCAATGTTAAATTGCGAAGCTTTTTTGGATTCATCGAACTTTGTATCCGCGGCGTCGCGGCGAATTTCGATGTTCCGTCATGAAACAGGAAGTTGGTTTTATGCGCATATGCTTTGTGAGATTTGCCCGAAACTTTACAGGCTTAATAAGAGTCAACTTCCAAATATACATATATGTTGATATTGGATTGGGTGTGGTCAGGTGGCTCAACAGCGCTCTCTTGACACGAGCATGTTGAGTTAAAAGTGCTTGAATGTTCATGAAATTTGGTCAGATCATTACATTTGTTTTTCTGGGCTATGTATATTTTTTTGAAATTTTTCGGCCAAACAGGAAGTGAGCTATGAGCCATTTTCTGCGTTATTCCAAATTTTACAAACACACGTTTAAAGGCTTAACCATACTTGAAAACTTGCAAAACTTTGCAAAATTATAATTGCCTGATTGTCTTCAATTTGAGACAGAAATTGGCAGTAAATGTGGCATAATGGCTCTATAGCGCCCCCAATCAGATTTTTAAAAGAATTGCTCTTTTGAGGCTCTCAGCATGCTCAAAAACTCACAAAATTTTGTACCATTCTAAAAACCATCATTCCTATTACACTGAGAAAAAATACATATAGAGTTGGCAAAAATGGCATTATAGCGCCCCCTGGAAAATTTCAAATAACCAGCCCTCGCATCGTGGTTGACCTGCATGTATGAAATTCGGTGGACATGTAGAATGTTCTGAGACCTCAAAAAAAGTCTTTGGTGCCATGACCTAGACTCACAAGGAAGTTCGCCATTTTTAATTGAAATTTCAACTTTTATAGATTTTTCGCCATTCGCAGGTGTCGTACTTTAACGAACTCCTCCTAGAGATTTTATCCGATCAACTTAAAATTTGGTGAATAATATCTCAAGATGTTGCCGATGTTAAATTGCGAAGCTTTTCTGGATTTATCAAACGATGTATCCGTGGCATAGTGGCGAATTTCGATGTCCTGCCATGAAGCAGGAGGTTGATTTTACTCCCACATACTTTGTTGAATTTGCCTGAAACTTTCCAAGCTTGATTAAATTGTCCTCCTAAGTATAGGTGTATGCTAATATTAGATCGGGAGTAGCCAGGTGGCTCCACAGCGCCCTCTAGATACGGCCATGTTCAGATATAAGTGCTTGAAAGTTCATGAAATTTGGTGAGATCATTGCATTAGTCATTCTGGGCAATGTTGAATTTTTGGAATTTTTTTGGCCAAACAGGAAGTGAGCTATGAGCTATTTCCCACGTTTTTCCAAATTTTACGAACGCACGTTTGAAAGCCTTAGAATACTCCAAAGCTTGCAAAACCATGCACAATTAATAATTGTCTCATTCTCTTCAATGTCATCCATCAATTGGCACTAAATGTGGCATAATGGCTCCATAGCGCCCACAATCAGATTTTTAAAAGAAATCCCCTTTGAGGGTCTAAACTTGCTGTAGAATTTACAAAAATCAACAACCTCAAGAGGCCTGGTATTACCATTACTATGCTGGAGATTTTGAGCACGGGCATGTAAAAATGGTATCACAGCGCCCTCCAGAAAATGTTTGCACTCTCCGCAGGAAACCACATTGTTCACAGTCTAGCAGTGTCCAATGGCTGTGAATACACACCTGCACCCATCAACATTTTGATGCCTCCCCAACGTGCAAGAGGGGTGCGAGGGCCCTTTCAACGCTGCTTGCAGCTTTAATTATTATTAACGTAGTAGTGGTAGTTTGCATAGCTGTTGGCCTTAATGGTTTAATCAATGAATGGGGGATTTATTGCTTTTGAAGCCAACTTGCTGTCTGGACAGTCGACAAGATATGAATACGATATCAACTGAATTAGTTTTGAGCTAGACATGAAAAACCATAATTGCTTTATCAGAAATGTAAGTCAACCCTGAAACTAAACTCACTAAACACACCCACAGTCACTGATCAAATGTGATGCAACCTCCAGCACAGTTGGCCTAATTCACAGATATCTTCCTAACAATTTACTTAAATTGCTTCTTAAATTGTTCAAAAGAAAATTCTCTGTCAGATTCAGGAATATGTTCTGAACCCGCAGAATTGTTTGAACTTTTGTTACTAGATTGATGAATTCCATTCTCCTCATAAATTGAAAGCTTGTGCTAGTTGTCCGTAATTAGCATAAGTAAATGCCCACAAATGCCCTTAAAAGAGCAAGAAATGGAAGGCCCGGGTGTAGACACAAACAGAAGTCAGAAAGAGATTCCTTGAGGTAAAGTAGTCGAAATACCAAAACGGAAATATTAAAAATGGAGCACCAGACTCAAAACGCAAATAGTTGGTGTGAAGTGGAGGTATTGCGGCAGGAAGTGAATTGCAAACAAACTGTGATATTTTGTGGTGTTAGTTCTGGATATAAAACCACACACAAAAAAAATACCTAAGATGCTCAGTGCCGTTAAAAAGTATTTGCCCCCTTCCTGATTATTTTTAACACTTAAGTGTTTCACATCAAACAAATTTAAACATAAGAAAAAAGATAACCCGAGAAAATACAAAATGGAGTTTTGAAATGATGATTTCATTTAAAGGGGACTTAACATGCTGACCCTTCTTTTAATACATATTAGTAATGTTATAATGTTGGCTGTCCATGCTCAACCTCTGAAAAGTTTCTAAACATAAGATACAGGGATTTTGCTGTAATCCAAGAACGTGATTTCGTGAGCGTGATTTCCTCTCTGAACAGCTCCTCCCGAGATCTTCAAGAGATCTGGGTAAAACCTGACGTCAGGTTGTGCCGTCCAATTAGTACAGACCTAGCCAGAGCCAACCACTGCGCTGGATCTGCCCACACCAGAAACTATTCTAGCAGGCACTAACAACAGGGATGTGATTTTTTCGCTAATTCGCAGAAATCCGTTTTTTGTTTTTTTTTTTAATTTTCCTTTTTTTTAAAAAAATTTGGCATCTCCAATGCCACCCGAATCTGGAATGCCCAATTGGTGAACTATGTACAAAGCTTGCTCGTATGCGACCCCTTGCTGCCAGCTCAGGATAGTGAAGACAGTTCACGGCTCTCCTCCGAAGCACGTGCCCATCAGCCACAGCTTCTTATACACTCATTGGTTGAATCTTCGCAAGTTCAGAACGAGGGCGGAGGATACCCGGACATGAACAGACTTAGAATCTTCCTGACGAGTGCCCGTCTGGCCAACAGGAGGCGCTTCAGCAACGAACAAAGCTGTTTATTTATTTCCCCTTACCCGGCAGTCCCTTCCCAATTTGAAAGCCTGTAGCGCGATGGCCAATTGTGCGCTATGCTGAAAAAGCTGCCGATCACTGCCGGCTGGTACGACCGGGGCTCGGACCCGCGACGTAATAGTCACTTCTGCACTGCAACACAGTGCCTTAACCGAGTGAGCTATCCAGCAGCTCAAATTCCGCTTTTTTATCTTCAAAATAAAGATTCATGAAAATCCGATTTCATATCTACAGCATTCCGACTTTCAGTATTTCTGTAACTAAATTGATCTTATGCATGATACACTCTACAGAACTTCCGTTTTCAAATTAGCCAGCTAACGCACTTTCTGTCAAATGTCATGCTGTGTGGGCCGGGGCGGCGGTGGCAAGTTTCAACACTGCGGAAAAGAAACGACTTAGATATTGCGGATGCTCGACACGACAGATAGCTTGCAGTATAGGAATAATAATTAATAGTCCGTATACCTGCATTTTGTGTAGCCCATTTGGCTAGTGGAGCGAGGATGAAGCAGTCTTGTTGCCTAAGTTTCACCTGCGTGAGTGTTTGACAGCTGAACATTGCTGCGTCCCTTTATGTAAGTCGTCGAGACAAATGCTGAATGACACCGCTCGTAAGTTGCGCGGTTGGCTCAGTATGTATCAGTAACCCCCAGGATTGCGAGTGGGTGCTCGTCTTGGCACTTTGACGCACCTTTGCCAGCTCCCATTAATGGTAGTATGGCCAGTCAAACCATAACATTGCATTACGTAAGCTTACCAAGGACCTTTATTTTCCTACCTCACTTCCGCAAACTTTAATATGAAGCATTATCACTCTACATTTTGACTCCGGTGAATGCTGAATTAATTGGTTACTGTGGCCAGCATACGCACGGGTTATCAATGCTAATGCAGCTGGGCGTCTAGCTCCAAAGCTAAATCATGGTTACTTCATCAGCTGCCCAGCTAATCCATGACCTTTAGCAATATTAGCGAACGATACTACTACGACACGCAACTTTTCTATCGCGTCGTATAATTAAAGGTGCTTCAGGACCTCGATTAGGAACCCTTCCTCGTAGTTTTACTTTTGTTTTTTTCATGTAAATGGTGCGTCACTGGACACCAAATATAGCCGAATGTGGCTAGTTAGTGACACTGTTTTCCATTGTTGTTTGGCTTATTCACTAGGTTAATATGTAATGCATAATATGTAATGCATATTTCCAGGAGTTCCATTAGGATTGATTTTTAGTCAATTGGAAGCTGAAAATACTCACAAATACTCATAGATGGTTTCTACAGATGATTTCTACAGATGGATAAGGAAAACAGATTTATGAGTGGTGTGTATCTACAGTGCTTATGTTTTTATTTTTCATTTTTGCTATTTCGCAGTACATTCAAGGAAGTCAAAATTCATAAAATCCCATGAGCATGTGACTTTGTGATATGATTTTGGAGTTGACTAAGAAGTCAATGATTTTATTGATATATTGGCTATGTGAATGAATGTTATTTGACTTTTATCTGAGTGCAATAGTGGCAGATTAAATTCTTTACAAGCTTGGAGCTTGTGACTCATTTTGACTTGACTTAGAAATCAAAGATTGCATGTGTTTGTTGGCTTGAATATACATTGGATAATAATTCTGTCTTTTTTTAAAAAATTATTTTATTGAATTCTTAGAACTTCAAGGGCACTAAAAATCATTAAAACCAAGGAGCTTCGGTGTCCTCCACCAGGGCACTGCCCTGGACCCAGCCCGGCTAAATTTTCAGATAATTTCACTTCACCCAAATCACATTCCTGTAACAATGGAAGATCATACTATGCCTTAGTACACTTTTGGAAATACAAAAGAAAAACCGCAGATCATTTGAGGTGCAATTTTGTCAGTATCTTTTCCAAAGCTACTTGTCCTTTTACTTTTGAACGCAAAATTTTTCTCTTCCAAAAGGCGATGTCACCAGAAATCAGTGGGTAGATTTTTTAGTTTGCTGGCAGCAAACAGCCACGGCCAAAGGGAACGTTCGCTATTTGTTGCTCAGCATTTCACCAAAGACAGCTTTGTCAATAAAGGGTAATTCGACACAGGATAAGCGTGTCAGCTGCTTCTCAAACCTGAAGCAGTTGGACTGATCAAGCGCTTGGAGCCACAAGCTGTAAGTTACCATATAACAGGAAATACTGTAAGTGAAGCTAACGTGTTACGGGTGGCTGGCAGGACCGCTGGCGATAGTTAGCACTAACAACTGGCTTCAAATGCAGGCTTTGTAGAATATCTGAAGAGAATGCCTGTATCAGTCGCGACTGTCCGTGACTCACAGACACAGAAGCTGTAAGTTGCTTTTACTGCATAAGCTAACCTGACGTGATAGCCAGTTGATTGTGGCTGTAGCACAGCAGCTAACGTAGCCAAGTCACTGTTGCTAATGTTTTTGTCCCAATTATGCAAGAGTGATATCAGGGGAAATTCTACAGAAGGTGTGTGAACATAAACCTCATTTGAAGACAACTTTTAATACTTGTTTGTAATTTGGATGCTGTTCACAGTAACAGAACTTGGTGTCTGTAAAACCTGTATTGCAAGGGTTTGTCTCTGTGGTTATGACCACTTGGTTACCAGCTACTGCATGCTAGTTTGTGTGTCGTGCTAATTAAAAATGCCCTTGGTTAACGTATATGCAGTAATTCAGATCAGTATGCTCGTGTTACTTCCGTAAGCATCAATGTGGCAGTTTCATCATAACGTTGCTCGATTTTAGCCACGAGAATTAGTGATCGCTTCACTTATCCAAGACTGGGATCAGCCGGATTCTTCACAAATGTTTGAGCAAGCTCTCTGACGCTAACATGAAAGCAATGCGAAATGCAGAAGCTCTGCCGATTTACAAATTATTTCTCTGCACTACCTTGACATAATTTCATCCCCCTTTAGAATTTGTTGTGGCTAATAAAAAGACAAAAAAAGGTGGAGATTAAATAGGTAATTCTTTCCTGTAAAATTGATAAATTCGTTAGCTCCACGTAAACAACTTGTCCGTGCTAACGGAACTTAGAGTGTGCAAAACCTGTATTATCTTCATAACATAACCGAGCTCTCTCTAGCTGTAGCACACTATCCATAAAGCTGCTTTCACATCAGACACGAAATCAGTTTTTTGGAGGACAGATAAGCTACATACAAAGTCAATGCAGAGACGCAAATACAGGCATTATATGCGCGTTAAGCAGCTTTCACACAAGATGCGAAACAAATTTTTTGCGCGACAGATTACATTGAAAGTCATGCCCGCTTATCAGCTACTGCACGTTAGTTTGCGTACTCTGCTAATTAAAATGCTCCTGGTTTGCTTATATGCAGCATTGCTGATCGGTGTGCTAGTGTTACTTCGGTATCCATCAATGTGGCAGTTTCCTCATAACGTTGCCTGATTGTAGCCACTACAATTGAAGCAAACTCGAGAAGTTCTGTATGTGTTTGCCGAGTTGGGCTGCAATTAGACCAGACGAAGATTTTGCAGAGCTTGGGGTGCGTTTTTGGGTGCTTATGAAATTATCGCTTCACTTATCCATGACTGGGGTAAGCCTGATACCAGGGTTTCCCCTAGAAAAAATTGGCACCGGACAACATGACCGGCAGGTTCTAAATTTACCGGACAAATGTTCAAAATTCCGGTCAAATATTATCTGACTTCATTGAGCTTAAATCTGCGCCGTAAAGTATACCCTTGCAGCCTCCTCGAGGGGGGTGGGGGGTGGGGGTTATACTTTACAAAGGGCCCCACCCTTGCCTGTCAAACTTCGTGCGGACTGAATTTAAATACGAATTTGTTCAACGATATGCCAAAAGATCACAACATGTATATAGTCTACTCACCTGCAAGCCTGTGAGAAAATGTAGTCCTGTTGCTAAGTGAGCGTGTATTCACAATTGATGTAATCTTTGTCGCTCTACATGATAAACCGATTTATAATAGAAATAATTTGCTCTTAGAAACATTTGTTCTATCTTCACAGTACATTTGTGTAACAATCTGAGTGGACTGTTTACAAAAACTGATTATAAAATCCTGCACTGTGTGTCAATGAGTAATTAGGAGTTAAATAGCGAAGCACGGACAGCTCCGTATGATGACAGTCACAGGATCAGCACCTTGACAGCGACTATGACACTTAGGGCTCTATAGGATGATCTGTCACTGTCTGATTGAACAGCCTCACGGAAATGATATTTTACAATTCTTCACATTATTTACTAACGAAATTCGTGAAGGCAAGTTATTTGGTGCTTTTAAAGTCATGACATTGAGCTGACATGGATCCTCACGTTTACGTTACGGGGCTGGCTTAAAATGATAAATGATATTAAGGATATATAAGAATGATATCAAAGCATGTCAATTTATAATCCATTTTATTGAAAAGTATAGGCTGTATTAAATAAAATGAGTGCCGTCAATTGACCATAGCCAGGGATATCTATCTTTCCCTTCGGCCCGGAACGACCGACATTTCTTTTCTTTTTTTTTCGACGGGAGGCACGGCACCATCTGCTGCAGTCTCCGGGATTTCAGCCTCACCATCATCCTTCTCCTTTGAGCTATTCTGTTTAAAAAAATAGTCTTAGTTTCGCCTGTTTTGACATGTTTCTCCGGCTCCCGCTATTGTCTTTGTACTGCAGGCTTTGTCAGAGTAAATGAAACGAGTGCTACAAGTTTAGTTCCGCGTAGAAAAAAAAAAAAGATTTGTTCCACATAGACCAGGCCTATTCATAAAAAATAATATTCAGGCTTTTTTTGTTGTTGTTTTTTAATAAAATGAGACGTGGAAATTGCTTTTTATTAATAATTCAAATAGTGCTTGGAGGGAATATTTTCACCGGACATTTTGACCGGCTATGTGAAAAAATGTGGGACTTCGGCAGATTTTACCGGTCAAAGTGCGGGAATTACCAGATAACGGAAACCCTGCCTGATACATCTCCAATGGCTGGGCAAGCTCTCTGATACTACCGGTGAAAGCAATAGGGAAGCGCATGGGCTAACGTGTTCGGTATAACAAACGCTGCATTGCCATTGATTGAATATTAAATTCTTTCCTGTAAAAGTGATCGATTCGCTTGCTCCACATAAGCAACGGCTCACACAGACGGATCTTATGGTCTGTAAAACCTGTATTATGTTCATGACATAACTGGAGCTGTGTCTAGCTCTTGCACGCTATCCATAATGCGCCCATTTTCCGCAAGGAAAAGCTGGTCATTCCGAAGCAATAATTAAACCATTACCAAGGGCAATTTCCAAAAAGGCCGTTTAGCTTGGAGCTTTCGCCCCTCCGTCATATACCAGCGTGGA
This sequence comes from Gymnothorax reevesii, assembly GCA_029721435.1. Taxonomy (NCBI): domain Eukaryota; kingdom Metazoa; phylum Chordata; class Actinopteri; order Anguilliformes; family Muraenidae; genus Gymnothorax; species Gymnothorax reevesii. The sequence goes on from CM056575.1 coordinate 79,473,401, forward strand.
AGCTGTTTGTTTCTCCACGCTAACAACACATCACATCTATGCAGACAAACCAGCAGGTCCTAATACACCCCGAAGCAGTCCATAAGCTGTTGGTCCACTTTTAGCTGCCCCTCACCATCCATGTTTCCATCTAAACTTAGACCCACCGGATTTCTACAGTGTCCAGTCTACACTTGGGCATGTCAACCCGTTTTACACATGTGTCTATATGGGTGGATTCTAGCTTCCCATGCATCCTAGCTAGGAGTAGTAAAACCGCTATACTCACCAACTGTTGCCCTACACAGAGCTGGCCAGTCAGAAGAAAGTGGGCACATGGGTAGTGGGGGCAATATCGGAAGAGACATCCCAATGAGGCCCAAAGTACCCTTTTTTTAACTTTGCGCTATCAGGAGTACTCTAGGGGAGTCAAAGACCAAAATATAAACTTGGAAAAAGAGCATATTAGCATATTAGCATGTTCAGTAGCAGAGGCGTTACCAGGATGCCAAGCTTGGGTGGGCATTTGTCCTCCTTGGGGGGGCAAAAAAAAAAAAAACCTCTAAATCGCCGTAAAATAAATAAATAGAGCCTATATATATCACTTAGATTCTTAAATCACATCATGCCAGAATTGACAATGTATGCAATGTAAAATTTATCTTCTATGGGCATGTGGTACTCACTGCATTAAATTTCAAACAGTTGATTTCAATATACATGAAGAAATGTAACTATAACCAATGCAGTTAAAGTCTGAGGTCAATCAGCAGTCCTAATTGGTATGTACACCTGGCCTTCATTCCTAACCATCAAGAAGATAATGATGAATGCAATAACAACGCCAATGATGATAATGAGGCCCACCAGTTTTGTGGTGAAGTATCAGGTGAAAATAGCCAATTATTGCGTATACAGCAAAAAACCAAGTTACAAGTTAAGTCATTAAGTTGGCAAGTTAATCTTATTGGTCTGTTACCTGTTATTTTTTGCCAATAGTGCAATGAGTACAATGTAAAATTAGTCACCTTTGGGGCATTTCAAAGCCATGTTTGGCATTCTGGAGATTAAGATAATAAGATCAAAAGAACCCAATTAAGAAAAAGTAACAGCTTGTTAAAATCCTGGAATTGCTATTGCGGTTGCAATAAAAACCAGCATACACAGGGGTCCTCCGGGACTGAGTTAGAGAACAACGGAAGTAAAGGACTACAGAATCGCCTCCTATTAACCAATTAGGCAACTCTCAGAAAAAACAAACCTATTCCCATTTACTTTGCTTGATTGGCAATCAAATGGTGGATTCGTTTACTCTCGAAGTTGAATGAGTAAAGCTGTTCAAACAGCATGATTGATTGATGCATTTCTAAATTTAAAATGTCCATTTAACAGCAGTTTTGCATGAACGCGATTGTCATTGCCACGCGATTTCGTGCGACTGATCATTTATATCTGACATTCACGTTTCATGGTTTTGGAGAAGAGGAAGATTTTTTCGAATTATTCAAACTAGCAAATTATTATTTATTTATTCAAACTTGTTTGATTGTTATTGAGGCCAAGTGCACGGGAGCAGATTTAGGGAAGGGCGGAGCACCTGCAGAAATCTAAACTCGGCTTCTTCCCGGCAGCATTTTAAATAAGCCGCTTCAGGTGTGTATCTTTAAACGCGTTTACTTTTCTTAGAGTTGCCTTCTGAAATCCTTTACTTGGCTCCGTTCAGCATGTCACCGAAAAATACTTACGCCAGTCTAGTTTTCTCCCGGAAGTGCTTATGACACAGAATTATTGTAGCAACAACCCCAGTGAGTGACTAACGTTAGCAACTCCAGACTAGCTGCTGGCGAGCTGCCTGGGCTCACTCGGTAGCCAACTCGGGTTATAACCGCACGAGTGAACACAAATGACAAACTAGAACACAAATTACCATGATATCAAACACAAAGACTTACAAAATAAGCGGTGGCAGAAATAGCAACAAAAGAGATATGGGCGAAGATTTAATTCCCTGAGAGAAGCACAGGGCAGTCGACTTGACCTCAGACTGATGAGCAAGACGGCAGTCTAAGAGTATGGGAGGGTCCCAGTAATTCAATAGTTTCACAGCAGAATAGACTGGCAAAGGAATCCACCAATCACACATAGTGATAGATAAATGAAGCATTCGTAAAGCTCACTCTAAATGGCTGTCTACCTCCAGCTGAGAATCAGTTGGATTTCGCGTGTTTGCTGACAAATAGTAGTAAATCAGGTTATCTTGAGTTTTCGTTTGGGGGGGCAGAGCTTTTCTCAGGGTGGGCACTGCCCACCCCCTGCCCCCCCTTGGCAACGCCCCTGTTCAGTAGCCACACTCAGGCCAGATTACTGCCAGACCTGTTGAATCAACAAATCACCTGTCTGACAAAGTGAAGTAGGCGAAAAGATCTCAAAACGCAACATTTCATGCTACAAACTAAAGAAATTCAAGAACAGATGAGATACAAAGAAATTGACATCTATCAGGCTGGAAAGGGTTGCAAAGCCATTTCTAAGGCTTTGGGACTCAGGTGAATCACGGTGGGAGCCATTATCCACAAATGGAGAAAACTGGAATAATGGTGAACCTTCCCAGGAGTGGCTGGCCTACCAAAATTTCTCTGAGAGCGCATCAACTACTAATCGAGGAGGTCACAAACAGCCCATCACAACATCTGAAGAACTGCAGACCTCACTTGCCTCAGTTAAACTCATTGTTCATGATTCAACAATAAGATAGAGACTGGGCAAAAAATGGCATCCATGGGAGAGTTCCAAGGTGAAAACCACTGCTGACCACAAAGAACACGAAGGCCCATCTCACATTTGCCAAAATACTTTTTGATGATCCCCAAGACTTTTGGCAAAATATTCTGTGGAATGACAAGGCAAAAGTTGTACTTTTTGGAGGGTTTGCATCCCATTACATCAGGCATAAAACTAACAAAGCATTTTGTAATGTGGGAAAAAAAAGGCCACTAGATGGCAGTATTGACATTTTGTTTGTTAACCCAGTCTGGAGCTAGGTTTTGGGCATGTCCTGGGCATGTCGGATAGGGAAAGTCCCAGAGAATTGAAAAAAGTCTGGAAGGTGGGAGGGGGCTGCAAAAGAGTATATAAGAAGAGAAATTGAGAGAGTAAAGTAGTAGGAGAAATTGCAAGAGAAATCGTGGAAGGATGCATTTGACCAGACCTGTCACTCTTTTCAAGACCTCTGAAGCTTTTTGTGGATTTTTGCCTGTGTTGGAGCATTTTCTTCACCCAGATCAAAGCAACCCCACCAAAGGGACTGTAAATATGTCAGTTTTGTTTATATCAATCTTGGTCAGTTTTTGTTTGTTTAATTAAATCTGTTAAAGTCTACAGGAGTGAAATCTTAACAAGGGCTCATAGTTTACCTTTAGGAGGTCATCTTGGTGTTAACAAGACAAAATCATTAAACACTTCTTCTGGCCTGGACTTTGGAGAGATGTTTCCAACTTTTGCAAAACCTGTCACACTTGTCAGGTAGTTGGAAAACACCACTTAGACCCATCTGTAGCTCCAGTGCAGCCTATCCCAGCCTTTGGGGAGCCCTTCTCCAAGGTCATCATTGATTGTTTTGGTCCATTACCCAAGACTAGATCTGGAAATCAGTACTTGTTGACAATCATGTGTGTAACAGATTCCCTGAAGCCATACCTCTACGTAACTTCAAAGCAACTGCAATCTCGAAGGCTTTGATATTGTTCTTCAGGTTGTTTGGCCTTCCCAGGGAAATTCAGTCAGACTAAGGTAGCAATTTCACTTCTGGATTGTTTAAGCAGATAGTGTATGAACTAGGTGCGATACTGATTCTTCCTAGTGCCTGTCATCCAGAGTCAGGGTGCCTTAGAGCGGTTTCATTCCACTCTCAAGACAATGATGAGGACTTATTGTTATGATCATGAGAAAGACTGGGATGAAGGTGTTCATTTGCTGTTGTTTGCAGCTAGAGAAGCAGTGCAGGAGTCTACTGGATTCAGTCCGTTTAAGCTAGTGTTTGGCCATGAAGTGAGAGGACCTTTGCTATTTTTGAGTGAACAATGGCAAGAGAAAGAGCCGCATATCAGTCTGTTAGACTATGTTAGCAAGTTCAAGGAAAGACTGCTTGCAGCTTGTGACCTAGCCAAAGAGAACTTGAAATCAAGTCAGGGAAAAATGAAAACTTGATATGATCATAAGGCTAGAAGCCCTAAGTTTAAACCAGGAGACAAGGTCCTTGTGTGGTTTCCCTTGCAGTCCGATCCATTGCAGGCTATTGCAGGCATTGCAGTTTCTATAGCCTCTCACGATGTAGATGTTGGTGATGCCAAACCAATAAAACAGCATCCGTACCGGATGAATCCTGAAAAGATAAGGATTGCTGAGAAAGAGGTTGAGTACATGTTAGAACATGATATTATCAGACCCTCTAACTCAGATTGGAGTTCACCCTGTGTTCTAGTTCTAAAACCTGATGGAAGTACTAGATTCTGTACAGATTATCGCAAAGTCAATGCTGTAACTAGAACTGATGTGTTTCCAATACCTAGGCTTGATGATTGCATCAATAGAGTAGGGGAAGCAAAGTTTCTGACCAAGATTGATTTATTGAAGGGTCATTAGTGTGTGGCTTTAACTGAGAGGGCCAAGAGCATCTCTGCTTTTGCCACACCATCATGGTTGTACCAGTATGAAGTCCTGCATGAAAAATGCCCCAGCCACATTCCAAAGGATGATACAGTCTCCAATCGCCGGATTGCCAGACACGGGTGCATACATCAACAACCTGATCATATGGAGTGACTCCTGGGAAGAACATCTGAAAGATGTAGAGACATTCCCAGCACTTGACCCAGGCTAACCTGACTATCAACCTGAATAAGAGTGACTTTGGTTGTGCTACTGTCACGTATCTTGGCTACGTCATAGGCTAGGGTAAGGTGGCACCCATAAATGCTAAAGTCCAAGCCATCATGGACAACAAAAAAGCTTTGCGCCGCTTCCTTGGAATGATCGGGTACTACCACAAGTTCTGCAAGAACTTTGCTGAGATTGCTCTCAGTCTCACCAATCAACTGTAGAAAGGCGTAAAGTTCACTTGGGATGAAGAATGCCAAAGAGCCTTCGATGGCCTGAAGTCTCTGCTGTGTCAGTTCCCCGTGCTCAAATCTCCTGACTTCAATAAACCGTTCTCCATCGCGGTCGATGCTAGCGACCAAGCTTGGGGATCTGCGCTCCTACAGAGCAGTGACTCTGATGACATTGAGAATCCCGTGGCATACTTCTCCAGGAAGTTGAATCGCCACCAAAAGAACTGTTCCACAATTGAGAAGGAGCTGTTGGCTCTGGTTCTATCCTTCCAACACTTTGAAGTTTATGTTTGTACAGGGCAAAAGCCAATGATTGTATCTACTGACCACAATCAGTTTGGAGTAAGATGAAAAAAAAGAATTGGAGATTGTTCAATTGGAGATTGATTTTACAGGAGTTTGACTTGGAAATTAAGCATGTAAAGGATACTAACAATGTAATTGCTGATTGTTTATCCCCTGTTTGAGTATGTGTATAATATCCCATGTTTATTAGCATATTGTATTATTTCTGTGTGTGTGTGTGTGTGTGTGTGTGTGTGTGTGTGTGTGTATACTTGGGTAGCATGATAAAATGAGCGGCCTTGGAAAAACGGTCAAGCACGACCAAGATGACCGTGTTGCCCTCAGACATAGGCAGCCCCGTAATAAAATCCAAAGCAATATGCGTAATATGGGGACGGGCAATGGTCGCAGCAAACCAGAGGGAGGGAGATGGGAAGTTTTGTTTCTGGAGCAGATGCCTGATAGGGAATCCGTTAGACACCAGAAGCAGGGTGAAGGGAAATGAGGATTTATTTAAAACAAAAAAAACAGGCACGAGGGCCAACTAAAAACTTGGCCCAAAGGGTTGCAAAAAGACAAACTAAGGTAAGCTACACAGAGCTGGGAAACTAAATAGCAAAAACGGCAAGAACAAAAAACCACTGGAAACTCCAGGCAGAAATCCAAGAACGAAAATAAACAACAAGACTAAGGCTATATACACAAAGACTATGAACAAGGACTTGGAAGCATGAACATGAGCAACAAAACTTGAGACACTGTCTGCCAGCCAACTTCCACCGCATCCAGATAAAGGCTAGGAAATCAAGGACACATGAGGGACAACACCTGGAGAAGGAGAAACTAGAGGCATGGCAAGATCATGACATGGACAGAGATTGGATGACAAGACTTGCTCATTAAGAGAATGAGCGTGCTCAGCTTAAGTACCAATTAAGTATGCAGTTTGAAAGCAGCATGAATGTTCAGAACAGAAAAGCACAGCAAGATCTTGAAATAGCAAAGCAGGAATCATGACAATAAACTCCCTGTCTAAATTAGTAGTATTAGTAATGTGCCTATCTAAGAATTACACCACCCAGTGAATGTTAGTAAATGTTAGTAACTTAAAAACAGTTAATTGCCAATTAAGCTTAGACAGCCCCGAATCAGCACAGCACAGAAGGAAGGGGAAATACCAAAGCCAACCATAGCTCAGAAATGTGCAACAACAAAGGCACGGGGCGGAACACAGACAAGCGGTGGAGTGGCTTGGCAGACCTGGAAAAAACAAAAACATGGAAAAGTAAAAACATGGACAATGAACATGAATTATGAAATGCAATGACCTGATACAAGAAACTGTTAAAACTGTGCCTATGAACATGACTGTGGACTATGGACTATGAAACATGAAACTGTTAAAACCATAAATGCTGTCCTGGTCAAAGGCCAGGACCCCAGAACACAACAATGCCACAGGCAGCAACAAATTCCCGAATGTCCCCCATCATACCCGGCCACCAAAAACGTTGGGCCAGGAACTGCTTGGTCTGATGGGCCCCCGGGCTCCCCGCCAAGCAGGAAAAGTGTCCCCACTGGAGGACCTGTGGCTTAACTCTAGGCGGGAATAACAAACAGCCAGGAGGCTGCCCCCCAGGACCAGGATCAGTCTTCAGAGCCTCCTAATCCACCGCCTCAACCTCCCATTGAATGGGCGCCACAGTCTAAGCAGCTGGAATGACTCGCTCCCGGGAGGGATCATGATCAGAGCAGTCGTAAATCTGCGATAAGGGCATCAGGCTTAATGTTTTTAGAGCCAGGGCGGTAGGTTAGCGTAAAATTGAAACGGTTAAAGAACAATGACCACCGCGCCTGCCGGTAATTACGTCGCTCGGTCTGCTGAATATACTGGAGGTTTTTATGATCTGTCCACACCATAAAAGGGTGTTCAGCCCCCTCTAGCCAGTGGCGCCACTCTTTGAGGGCCAACTTCACCGCTAATAACTCCCGGTCACCAATGCTGTAATTCCATTCCGTGGCGGACAAAGAACGGGAGAAGTATGCGCATGGGTGTAGCTTATTGTCCCAAGAGGGGCGCTGGGACAAAATAGCACCCACTCCAAAACATCCACCTCCACCACAAAATGGAGGGAGGGATTGGGCAAAACCAGAATGGGCTCTGAGCAAAAATGTTTCTTTAATTCCTGAAAGCCAGCCTTGGCTGCTGGAGACCAAGAAAACGCTGAGGAGGTATTCTTTCTGGTGAGCACAATAATGGGGGCAGCAACTGCGCTAAAATTATGAATAAACCTCCTGTAAGAATTAGCAAAGCCTAAGAAGCGTTGGAACTCCTGAACACTTTGAGGAGCAGGCTAATTTTTGACCGCAGCCACCTTTTCAGGGTCCAAACAGACCGATCCCTTGGAGACAATAAAGCCAAGAAATGAGCCAGTTTGGGCGTGAAAGAAATATTCCTCAGCCTTGACAAAAAGCTTTGCATTTAGGAGGGCCTCAAGCACACATCTGACATGTTATTTATGATCTGAGAGCCTTGGAGAAAAAATCAAAATGTCGTCAAGATAAACGAAGACAAATTTCTCCAAGATCTCTCAGAGGGCGTCATTAACAAGCCCCTGAAACACTGGGGGGGGGCGTTAACCAGTCCAAATGGTAAGACCAATATTGGTAGTGCCCGTCTTGCGTAATAAACGCTGTCTTCCATTCGTCCCCCTCTCGAATACGAATTAAGTTATAAGCATTATGGAGATCTAGCTTGGTAAAAAATGAAGCCTCCTGCAGACGCTTAAATGCGGAATTCATTAACGGCAGGGGGTATCGATTTTTAATGGGGATCTTATTCAAACCCCTATAATCAGTACAGGGTCTCAGATCGCCATCTTTCTTTCCCACAAAAAAAAACCCCCGCTCCAACGTGGACTGCCGAATAAAACCATTTGCGAGAGCTTCCTGGATATATTCTCGCATGGCTTTACTTTCAGGCCCTGACAGCGAGTAAAGCGAACCTCTAGGAGGAGTGGTACCAGGGTAGAGATTGATCTGGCAATTGTACGGACAATGGGGAGGTAATGTTAATGCTCGTTGTTCACTAAAAACCTCGGCAAGATCAGCATAATCATTAGGAACATTAGGAGGCAAACTAAAGTTCAGGGTGGCCCCAAATTCCTCACCCTGTTCAGAATCTAATGTCTCAGTGACTGATTCAGAATCAAAAAAATCCTCTAAAAGGTAATTGTCCTCTGGCTGTCGCCAATCAAATTGAGGATCCCACTCCAACCCCTCCTCTGCCCCTCTTTATAGTTTAGGAGAGTACGGTGAGACAACCTCCTCACACTCGCTCCAGGCATCAGCCTGCCCCATAGCTTGATGTCAGAGAAAACAAGTCACATTCTCTCTACTATTGAGAGGGAGACCTACAATTGGTCCCCCCAAGTGATGCAAGGTCTATGTTTCCGTGGCCAAGAATGTCCCAAAACAATGGGAAAAGCAGGGGAACAGACAATAAAAAAATCAAACCTCCTCAGAATGGCCACCAAAAGAAATGAACATATTCAGCGGTTCAGAAAAATGGGTTATAACTCCCGTTCCAAGCGGCCAACCATCCAAAGTTCTCACTGAGCGTAGCTGTGAGTGAGAACAGGTGGGAACGGAGTGCCTCCTAGCCCACTCAACATTCATAAAACAATTTACGGCGCCCGAATCCACAATCGTTTCCATAATTACTCTCTTGCTCCCCACAGTCAGTTCAACAGGGATTAGAGTTCGGAGGGGAAATTGGGTCTGCCCCTCTAGCGCCCCCCAGACTGCTAGAAGGATTTTCCCGTTTCCCTGAAGCTGCGGGCAACGTGGGCGGATATGACCCAATTTATTACAATTAAAGCAGATTATTCTTCTGCAAGCAGGTTTATTAGTCCGGCTCTCAAACAAGCCATCTACCTGCATGGACTCAACCGGAGTGGAATTTTCAGTGGATGGAATAGGAGCCGCACACTCACCACTAGCAACCTTGGCTCCGATGTTCGCAAGCAGCAATCTGTTTAGTTTCTCCCTGTTACGTTCGCGGATGCGATTGTCAATTCTCACAGCCGTGTGAACCAAAGAATCTAAAGCAGAACAGGGCTCCAATGTAGACAACGCGTCTTTTATCTCCTCAGAGAGGGCATGACTGAACACAGTCATAAGAGGAGCCTCTGGCCAGCCTGCCTCTGTCGCTAGGGAGCGAAATACAAAAGAAAACTCCGCCGCAGTTTCTTTGCCCTGTTTCAGATGCATCAAACGCGTAGCTGCGTCCTCACCACAAACATCCTGATCAAACCCTGACACCATCTCCCAAACAAGAGCCGCCACAGAATTTACGACCAGCGAATCAGATCTGATTTGTGGGCTGACCCAAGTGAGTGCTGCGCCAGCCAGCAGGGATAATATAAATTTCACCCAAGAATCTTTGTTAATAAAACGTGACGGCTGAGCCTTAAAAAATATCTCACATTGGGCGGTGAGATCTTTACATTTCCCGGCCTCACTGCTATATCTTTGAGGCAAATGTAACTTCGGTTCTCGGGGAAGGTGCGGTGCTTCTGCAGCGTTTTGTGAAACTTGTGTAGACAGGGCTCTGATACTCTCGGTCAAGCTTAATTGACCGTTGTTCCTGTTTCTGCAACGAAGTCTCCAGAATGCAGAGTCTCTCAGCCAAACCAGCCTGCTGGTTACCAAGGATGGAAAGCCCTTTACCGAAACCAGACAGCATAGCTTGCTGGCTGGTAACAACGTTTTCGATCTTGGCCACAGCTGACATCTCCATGTTTGACTAGAGTGTACTGTGATGGTGGAATTTTTGAGACGCCAAATGCTGTGGCCGGAACGAAATGAAGGATGACAAAATGAAAGACAAACATTGACAGAAATCAGAGAGGGAGACTTGCGCTTCCAAAGGACCAAGATCCAGTCCATGAAACAATAAGGACGCAAAGCGAGTCCAACAGAACGAATAGAAAGGGAAAAAATCTCGGAAACCAAGATAAAAAGAAATAGCATCAGACGGTGCCCAGAAAGAGGAAAAACAGAAAGATTCCATTGCTATCTAGCTCTTTCCTCTTTTGCAGCTAATACCTCAACAACTTTCTCACTAGAGACCTTACCGGCTAAAGTGCAAATAAAACACTGACACTCTAGCTAGGGCAGCGAGGCGGAACTTGGGCTTAAATAGAATCCGGGCGACGCCCCCAATTAATGCCAGCTGGCCCAGGAATTCATTTGTGGGCAAACTAATTTCGTCCCGGACGAGAGCAACCAAGAAAGCTCTCAAAGCCACCACCAGCCTCCAAAACCATGACAAAAGGTGCCAGCATAGGCAGGGCTGGACTGGTCATCTGGCTTACTGCCCAGTGGGCTTATAGATTTTAATGTAATTGGAGGAGCAAGCAGTGATAGCTGGTGGTGGGCTGCTTGGCTCACCATGCCTGAGTTAAGTTTTTTTTTATCTCAGTCCAGACCTCACGATGAGAAAGTATGTTTGTGTGTTGGGGGGTAGGGTGGGCTGCTGGTGGCTGTGGGGGCATAAGGCCAGGGTGGAGGGGTAGGGGGCCAACCAATAGACATGTGCCCCAGGGCCTCACAAGACCTTGATTTAACCCTGATTATGGCAAGTTGAAGGTGAATGCCCTGTGAGGGAGCGCTGTATTATACACCTAGGAAAAGCAGTATTCTCGACAGAATCTGTGTGCTGTTCTACCTGAATGATGAAAATACTGAATTTTGGATAATTTTTCCCACATATGTGCTAGGTAGAAGGGTTTTCCATGTTATGTTTGATTGAATGCCGGAAAAAGAAATCCCCATTGTGACACTAAAAATGTATATCAATTGGTCATTATCATACCATGACCCTCACTGCATAACTACTGAAGTTATATTTTTTCCAAATTTTTTTCCAAATCGAGAAAAAAATCGGCTGCCTGTTCTTTTGTGTTGGTGAAAGAAAGTGTTTTTTCCTTTTTTCTCAACACTAAAAAAATGACAAAATAAATAAAATCAATTGTCTTAAATAATAAAAATGATCAAAAATTAAAACCTAAAAAAGATAAGCAATTGTGCTATGAGGCTAGCAACATCTAAGTTTTCAGCACATTTTGGGATTATTTATGTTTTTGCTTCCATCTTGTGGCAAATTGGAGCTAATACAGGGATTATCCATCTTGAAATGTACCTTACAGATGGTAAGGTATTGTCAGTATACCACATATAATCCAGCAATGTCATGAGATTTGTCAAAAAAAGATGGATAAAACATAGTGCATTCTAAAGTGATTCACAAAGCATTATTATATTTTTTGATGTCATGGCTCATTATTTACAGTCTGCACAGACATAGAACATGTGTAACCCAGATCTAAAAAAAAAACCCATTCAGCTGGATAAACAATAAATTATGCTGTTATGGCATTGTAAATGTTTGTCAAGTCAAAACTGTGCATCATGGGGGCAGATTTGTTTTATGATCAAACATGTTTTTAGTTCATTTTAGAACATATATGGACTTGTCTTGCAGATGAGGGCTTTTTAAAATCTACTATTCCCGCCTCTCTATTGAGAGTACCCTGAATTTTTATAACCAAAATCATTTAAAAGGCATTTTTAAAGATTTTTTATGGCAGTAGGTGATACTATACATGACAGCCTCAGATTTGCCTGAATTATAATTATTATTTTATTATGATGATTATTATTTCTTTAATTTTAATTTTAATTTTTTTTGGTGGAAGGCCTAATTTTTTCCCCTTGGGCCTTCATAGGGGCGAAATTATTGAGTCAAAATTTTACGCCTTAGCATCTGAAGTTGAATTATCTCAATGGGCCAATGCCTTACCACTTTAATTCTGATAGATGTCAATGTGCAAAGAAAGGATTTCCTGGAAATTGCAGTTGAGGGCGCCATCTAGGATATGATTCCATTCGCAAGCCCAATACGATACCGCTTGAAATGAATGAGATAGGGATGTGGGTGTGTACGTGGTGCTGACGTTAGTCTAAACATAAAATTTGGAGTTAATAGGGGTCGCATATCTTGATGCGCCCTTATCAGATTTGAATGAAGTCTTTTCCTCTGGTAGCCTTGTATAGCTACTAATTGTAATGTAAAGATTATAGTGTGGTTCAGCTGTATTCGCCCTTTTCTGACCATTATTCCACAAGTATGTGACACTTTGCAAAATCATCTTTGTGCATTCAAAAATAGATGTTACTGTCTACTGGTGCATCGGTCATTATGTTATGTTCATTGATATGCACATTTAAAAAAAAATTATTCACAATTAAAGTGCCATGAAAAAGTATTTCCCCCTTCCCGCTCATTTGTCATATAGTGGGCTGAGGATCAACTGGGCCTATCTCCACTTTTCATCAAAAATCATGTTCTACCGTAGAAAATAATCTCAGTATTAACAGGTGCTATATCCTGATGTAATTTTTTCAATGACAGATGGCAGCTTGGAGAAACATCCAGAAAGTGCGTAGTACTTTGTATGAATTTTCAGTCCACTTCAATTTAAAAAGTTCTTCGTCCACATTGTCCAATCAGGGAGCTGGATATAGGGTCACCTGCTCAGGATGACAAGATTGCTGAGCAAAGGTTCTATCCACTGTACCATTTGAAAGCAAAATCCCTCTAATACACCAAATAGAAGGCGGTAAGATGATGAAATCTGGGATATTTTAGATAGGTAGGTACTATAGCACTTGAGTGAAGCGTCTATGTCTTCAAAACCCTTCATTTCCCTTATAAAAATTTACTATAGTTAAGTATACAGTAAAATTGATGTACTACAGTAAACTATAGTTTGTTCCAAATATACAATAGTAATTGAATATCATTGCTATAGTGAACAATAGTTGGGTTTGACTTTTGTGGTTTACTTTAGCATCACTATATACTTTAGCATCACTATAGTAAACTACAGAGTTACTACAGTATATCTTTAGTAATTCCGCAAAAAAATACCATAGTTACTATAGAAAATTATTGTATTTTTTATTGTAGTATTTTGTGGTCATTTTTCATTCAGGTTGTCTTTATCCTGGGGGCCATTTAAGATAGTACTACATGATTTTCAATCTTATATTTTATTCATTGCAAGATGCATGTGTATGCACATGAACAAGTACAATATGGACATAGTACTCATTGACACCAAGGCCAGAGTTTGTTGTCCCCCGCCGCCGCAGTAGCGAGCGAGGCGGGGGACATGGTATTCAGCTCCGAACCTTTGTCATGTCCTGTTTGTTGTGAAAGCGAGATCTCAAGAATGGTTTGACCTATTCCATTCATCTTTGGCTTCAATGTGTATTAGTGTGATACGCCGACCCCAGTCGGCGTATCCATGGCCTGGTGGGGGACATGGCCACGTTTAGTGGCAACACTTGTTTACTATGTAGTGTGCATCATGTCTGCATTGAATGTACTTAGATGAACTTGTACTGGCTATAGAGATAGCAGCATTGATACTGAACACCCTTGAGACTCCATAGCTCATTTTAGTGTTACAAGCTTTGTTTCCTATTTATTTTCAGACAGGATGTGGCTGTCCATTTTCTGTGATTACTATTGTCAGATACTCTGTTTTTCTTTCAAATTCTCTATTACCTTTTGCCATGAACATGTAATTTGCAGATTTGGGTGGAGTCACATTGTTGTGTTCTTTTTTAAAAAACACAAGGCAAGACAGAACTTTGTGGCTAAACATTTCTGGAAATACAAGGAGTTATCTAGGAGATAGAACCATATACCTACAAAATTTATGACATTTTGAAAAGTACAAAGGTCTATCTCCATTTACATTTTCCTAGATCCCCTATCTAAAAGCATTCTACTGAAGGTAGAGGCATGATACCTTTCAGTCCAAATGACTCCCCTGAATATAAATATCTGAAAAGTATACTTGGAGTGAAAAATTATGATGCAGTAAAATTTCACATCCCATTTTCTTCATTAAGTAAAAAGTGGAGATGGGTCCAGTTAATTCTTAGCCCACAATATCTCAATGCTTCAGATCATCCCACTAATTTTAATGTAAGAACAAGACAACATGAGTATACACAAAATGCAACTTTTAGATGGTCAATTAATTTTATTGACTGTAAAACCTATATTATCCATGTGCACTGCAAAAACAAAATCTAAAATCTTATCAAGCTTTTAAAAAATGAACAAATGGACGATAGGTAGCTCTGCTGCCTCACTGCAAAAAAGTTGTGGATTGAATCCAAGGGCCTTTTTGTGTGAAGCCTGCATATTCTCCCCATGGTCGTGAGGATTTACCTTGAGTACTCAGCCTTTCTCCCACACAGGCATGGTTCCAGGATTTCCATTTTGGATGGGCCATCCAATTTTGGCTGGGCCTTTTCATTACAGATGGGTCATTCCACATCAAATCATCCAGGGGGTGCCAGGTCACCTCCTCAAAATTCTTTGAAAAAAATTCACAAGTAAATATTCACATAAAATGAAAAAATGCTAGATATTAGGCCAGTATCTCAAAGAGTTTTCGAGTTATAGCCCTTTGAAATTTGAATAATATTTTAAGTTTTTTGGCGAACCCATTTTCAGCCAACTTTGGCAAGTTATTCCTCCAAATTGATTGTTTTTTAGTGAAATAATTTCGAAGTAAATTTTTCCTGTTTTGCTCCAATATGTTGAAAATGTGAAAAAGGTGGAATTTCTCCCGGTTGCTTTAGAGCTGAAGTTATCCTGAACCCAAGATTTTTAGCTACAGACCAACACACTTCAGTCGGCACTTCGGTAGTTAGATGTTTGACATGGATCCAGTCGCTATCATGGTAAGGTTGCTTGATTTCCTTTAAGTTATCATCCAGTTGGCTTTTTATTGTTGAGAACATTTCCAGTAAACGGTAGCATCCTGTACATGCGCTCAAACAGTTTGCTTGAGGAATATACAGCGGTATTTACAGAAAGAACACAACTTATAATAATTCCTTTATTTCAGACACATAGTCCATATGACAATTAATTAAAAAATAAAAATAAAAAACAGTAAAAAATGGAAGAAAGTACATTGTACAGTGCTTAAACATTAAATTACCATTAAAAATATATTCCTAATTCAAAAATAGTTGGGACGAAGCGTAAATTGTGAATAAAATGAAAACGCAATGACTTTCAGATCAGCTGAGCCAATATGTTATTAACAATAGAACATAGAGAACATTTCAAATGTTGAAACTGAGACATTTTACATGTTTATCCACAAAATGAGCCAATTTCAAATTTTCTGGCTGCAACAGGTCTCAAAAAAGTTGGGACACAGGCAAAAAAAAATGGCAATTAATATATGAGAATCAGCTGAAAGAACATTTAGCAAGTAATTACATTAACTGGTATCAGGTGTGTAACATGATTGGCTGTAAAAGGGATGTCTTAAAGGAGGCTGAGTCTCTCAGAAGTAAAGATGGCCAGAGGCTCTCTAACCTGTGAAGGCTTGCATAAAAAATTGTGGAATATTTTAAAAACAATGTTCCTCAATGTCAAATTGCAAAGGCTTTGAAGGTCTCATCATCAACAGTGCATAACATCATCAAAAGATTCAAAGAAACTGGAAAAATCTCTGTTCGTAAGGGACAAGGCTGAAGACCTTCACTGGATGCCAGTGATCTTCGGGCCCTCAGATGCCACTGCCTCACTCACCAGCATAAATGGGCCCAGGAATACTTCAAGAAACCACTGTCTGTAAACACCATCCGGCATGCCATCCACAGATGCCACCTAAAACTCTATCATGCAACAAGAGCAACGCAGAGGGTGGCATATGCCCCTGCCTGTATTTTGATCAAGGGCATATTGAGATGGCTGCCGTGGGGGCCATATTAGATATCGCACGAGGCTGGTTTTTGAAAGGAACCTTCCTCTGTTCCCTCCCAATACGCCATTAAGAAATGGCATCAATCCGATGAGGGATTCTTTAGTTATCCCACGGAAACGAAAAGTTAACGGATGACGGACGGATATGGTGTCGACATAATGCTCCCTTTCCTCTTTGGAGGGCGATGGCATACAAAAAAGGAAGCCATTGTTGAGCATGATCCAGAAGCGCCGCCGTGTTCTGTTGGCCAAGGCTCATTTAAAATGGACTGTAGCAAAGTTGCAAAATATCCTGTGGTCAGACGAGTCAAAATTTGACATTCTTTTTGGAAATCATGGGCGTTGTGTCCTCCGAGCTAAAGAGGAGAAAGACCACCCCTCCTGTTATCAGCATTCAGTTCAAAAGCCAGCATCACTGATGGTATGGGGACGCATTAGTGCATATTGTGTGGGACACTTGCATGTTTTAAAAAGCACCATGAATGCTGAAAGGTATATAACGGTTTTAGAGCAACATATGCTCCCCTCCAGGCGACATCTATTCCAGGGAAGGCCTTGCGCTGAACTGGCCAGCCTGCAGTCCTGATCTTTCTCCAATAGAGAACATTTGGCACATAATTAAACAAAAAGTATGTCAAAGGAGACCCAAAACTCTCCAGCAGCTGGAAGTCTGTATTAAACAAGAGTGGGATCAAATTTCCATGGCTAAACTCAAGATACTTGTCTCCTCAATGCCCAGACGCCTCCACTCCGTGTTAAAAAGAAGAGGGGATGCTACATCATGGTAAACAGGCCCCTGCCCCAACCTTTTTGAGACCAGTAGCAGCCATCCAATTTGAAATGAGCTCCTTTTGTGAATAAAATTGTGAAATTTCTCAGTCTCAACATTTGCTATGTTATCTCTGTTCTATTGCGAATAAAATACTGGCTGGTGTGATTCATTGCTCTTTGATTTTGTCCCAACTATTTTGGAATAGGGGTTGTATACATTCAAAATAGATCGGAATTATTAGCAAATTGAAATATCCAGTGGCATGGCCAGCCAATGAGCATTTCAAAAGAAATAATTAGGAAATAAAAATTTTGGTGGATTCAAATTCTCAATGATGATTCGGAGTAAATTCAAATTAAAGGTGGTACCACCCGTTACTTGAAAAGTCGACTCATAATATGTAATCACATTTCATTTACTTTTAAAATTTGACTGACAAAATCTTTGATACTTATGAAATTGTCAGTGACTATGACTGGGACAATGAAGCTGACCACAGTTTCTAGGAAAAATGGACAGGTTTTTTGAACAAATTGAAATTGTCCTGCAGTCTGTACTCACCTTAGGACTGCCCAATATGGCTAATGCATACACAAAACGGGGGTGGTAGAAAAAGTGGTATGGTGTGGGACTGATGAAAAGCCCTGACTTTCAAAAGCACTTGTTTTTGTATATATACTAAGTTGACACATGCGTCAAAATGGGGATCACAGGGGAGTAAATGAAGTACACAAGCGTGCGGTCATCATACTGAACAGCTTTGGTAGCTTAAGTATTGTATAAATGTGAGGTTTTTTCGCAAGACAGAATGACAGGAAGGCATTTTCAAAGCCACTTTGGCACATCCCATTCCCAAACGGATCATTCAGACATTGAGGGGTCTATTCTCCCGTGCGCTTAAGTCGAAAAAAGCGCGTAGCTACGCGCTTTTCAGCCTACGCGTATTCTCCCCTCGACTTAAGTCTGTGCATTACGTGCCTTGAAGGCAGTTACGCGCTTGGGGTGGAGCAAGGCCAAAATCGGGGCGTTTCTGGGCGTTTCTCATGCAGATAACACTTACGCGTATTCTCCCCCTGGCTTACGCGCTTTTTCTGTTAAGCGCTTTTGAGGGCTGTATTAAGGTCAAGCACCAAAATTAGGTGAAATTGAATATTGCGTTTGATGTGGGTTATAGGCCGAATTTTAACATTACTTTTATTTTATTTAACATGGTAAAGGTTAAGACATTTAATATTTGATTGTTCTTCCTTATTTCTAAACTACATTTCTCAAAGCCATGATAATTTATCGAATGAAATCATCACATGATATTACACATCAGCCTCTTCTCCAATCAGTTAAATTACAAACGCAAAACAATTAATTAATATGAGTATACATAAGACCATAATTCTACCATGCCCTCAAAATCTAAAGCCAAAATGCCAGTCCTGCATTTGCTTGCACTCTTGCGTGATTGGGAAAGAGTAGAGGAGCGCGCCGAGCTGACGAACACGCATATATCGGCTTCGTTTGGACATCCTGGGACAAACAAACATCGTGTGCATCTAGCGCTTTCGCCTGGACCGTGCATGAGGCAATCATCTATCTTTGCCGACTTCTGGATGAACAGCTATCCAGCCGCAGCAATTATCCACAAAACATACCCGTGGTCATCAACGTCAGAACTGCGCTGTCGCTCCTGGCATCTGAGTCGTTGCAGAGAGTGGCTGGGGATGTCATTCACATCACAGGCGCCTGTGTCAAGGTGTCTGACGCAGTTCGTTGACACTTCAAGTTCTTCTCCATGCACTTCCACTGCAGAAAGAGTGGATGCCATCCCCTCCTCCTGTGCAGTGAAATGCACAGGGGATGATGGTTGCCCACCACCTGTTGCGTGTACACTTCTCCGGTGTGCAGAGAACCTGGCTTTTACAGCGCCCCGCAGATCTCTCCATTTATGCTTTAAATACTGCGCTTACATCTCCCCACCGACGCCACATCCAGAACGATTCGCAGCTTAATTCTTCGGATCAGCCTACATTGCTTGCTTGCCATACAACACCAACATCTGTGAAATTTGGTTTTCGGCTTTGGCTCGACGTCGCCATCATTGTCTTCCATGTTCTATTAACAAATGCGACTGCCCTGTATGTTCGTGATAATCTAAAAAGTTGTGATATTCTCACGAGTGAGGGGATTGATTTTCTAATTGAGGATATCTGTATTGACTAACTCAAGTCCTAGTAATTTTTTACCATTGGTAATACTGTGTAATTTAATGTGTGAATAAAGATCACGGCAATTTGTTTGTATGCATAGCTTTAATGCCATGGTGGCTAGAGTAAGAAATAACAAGTGTTTGTCACTAACATATCCCCCGCCGCCGCAATTTTATGTGTATAAATATAGTTTAAAATAAAAATGTTTAATTTTGCATGTAAGAATAGTGGACATACGAGTTTTCGTTTCTTATCAGTTTGGAGATACGAGGTTTTATCAGCAGGCCGACGATATTCAAATTTAAAGTCTGGATTGCGTTTTCCATGGACCACAAATGCGTTTTCATGGTTAATCAGAAAATCCTTTTTCTATGTTTTCCTGATAGCCATAATCAATGGGCTTGGTACAGAGTCTGCCTCTCTGTTGGATTAGTCACACCTCTTTCATAAGGCCGCCTACATTCTGAAGTTAAGCGCTGTGGGCGTGATCGAAGCAAGTAGGGGAGAATATGTGTAACTCAAAAGCGCTTAACTCGAAGCGCGTAAAAAAAGACTTACGCGCTAATGGGAGAATAGATTCCATAGTCTCCAAAACAACCATCAGGCACTATGTACATGCCAACAAGCTGTTTGGGAGGCATGCACGGAAAAAACCTTTTCTCGCTCACAATCATAAACGCAAACGTCTGGAGTTCACAAAGTGGTACTGGAACTTCAACTGGGACTGTGTTCTTTGGTCAGATGAGACCAAGATAGAGCTTTTTGGCAACAAACACTCTAACTGGGTTTGGCAGAACACAAAAGATGAGTATGCAGAAAAGCACCTCATGCCCACTGTGAAGTATGGGGGAGGATCAGAGATGCTGTAGGTCAGGATATTTTAAATCAAAATCTGGTGGCCTCTGCTCGAAAGCTGAAAACGGGTCGTCACTGGGTCTTTCAGCAAGATAATGACCCTAAACATGTGGCCAAATCCACACAGAAATGGTTCACCAGAATTAAGCTCCTCCCATGGCCATTTCAGTCCCCAAACCTCAACCCCATTGAAAACCTGTGGAGTGAGCTGAAGAGGAGAGAGCAGAGGAGAGGATCCAGGTCGCTGGATGATTTAGAGAGATTGTGCAAAGAGGAATGGTCGAAGATCCCTCTTTCTGTATTCTCCCATCTTCTGAAACATTATAGGAGATTAGGTGCTGTTTTGTTGGCAAAAGGGGGTTGTACAAAGTATTAACTTCAGGAGTGCTAATAATTGTTGCACGCATGATTTGATATAAAATAATTATTTCTTAATGTGGGATTTTTTCCCCACTGAATAAATGCAAATGAATTAAAGGTTGGATTTTCCTCTTTTTTTCATCGTGGTCCTATATTATTTAGAAAAAAACTGAATTTGTTAGAAGCTAAAGAACACATCTTAACCAGGGGTGCCAATAATTATGGAGGGCAGTGTACCAATTGCTGGTCTCAGTATATTCATGTTTTTACCCAAGTAATCTCTATTGCTGAGTTAAGCTGAGTTACAGGAAAATCAGACCACACTGAATGTTGTTGTGAACAATGACTGCCGCAATCTGCTTAGTTACAGGCTGAAGGTAAGACATGCTGGCACATCAGCTATCCTATGTTCCTGAGAGGGAAAGAAACTTAAATCCCTCCAACAATCAAATGATCAATAGTTGTGAGTCACTCCAGAGACGGGTGAGACCTCCAAAGGGGGACAAACCTATGGCAGGGGTGAATCGACCGCTCTAAGTGAAGTATACAAACAAGAAGCCAAAAGACTTTGGTAACTATTCCAAAATAGTATGGTGAGCCATGAACTAAACAAAGAGGAGGGGATATGCATGAACTGATACTACCACTCATGAGGCAAGGAAAGGCCTTGGAGCAAATTGATGTACTTGGTAGCAATCTAGAATCTATGGAAAGGCCGTTTTGAGAGTATAATGGGTTGATTTATCTCAACAAAATCAGTGTGGACTGACCCTGTTTCTTCACTGTATAAAATCTCAATATCAGTGACTCATGTTAGCAAGCTTGCAAAGCTGTGACAATTAATAAAGTCACAGATGGGGGAAATATGTGGTGGGAAAAATATCTCAAAATGATATTAATTCAGAGTATTACTATAACCACAGTTCAACAGAGAGAACTCAGCCAGGTTCTTGTGGCCCCTTGAAACTGCTGTAATAATGTGGAGCTGTGAAGAAACAAAAACTCATAAACCTGCCAAAAAACCAAGATAGCATGGGCCCTAGCAGGCCGACCAAGGCTGGTTAGATGAGCTAATCTTCCCGACTGACCATATTGGCAGTCAACCAATAAGCAGCTTCATCATTGGAGCCAGCTCACTCCAGTTTATTCTGGAAATATCCAGGAATACAACTTGAAATTGGGCATCCACACTGACCTTCAAGTAAACCCTAGGTCTATAAGGATAAATACCGTCTTAGAGCATCCCTGGCGGCCAAAAATGGATTTTTAAAAAATGGTGACTATCATCTTGCAGGTTCGAGCCACAGTCGTACCAACTGGCAGTGGTCGGCATCTTTTTCAGAGTAGCGCACAATTGGCTATTGCGCTACAGGGTTTCAAATTGGGAAGGGACTGCCGGGAAAGGGAAATAAGATAAATAGCTTTGTTCATTGCTCAAGCACCTACTGTTGGCCTGACGGGGGCTAGTCTGGAATATTTTAAGCCTGTTCATGTCTGGGAATGCTCCACCCTCGTTCTGAACTTGCAAAGATTCAACCAATGAGTGTTTAAGAAGCAGTGGCTGACAGGCACGTGCTTTGGAGGAGGGCTGTGAACTGTCTTCACTCACCTGAATTGGCAACAAGGGGTTGCAAACGAGCAAGCCTTGTACATAGTTCACCAATTGGGCATTCCAGATTCGGGTGGGATTGGACATGCTAAATTAAAAAAAAAACTTGTCTTCAATAACGCTAGAAAAAGGCGCTAGATTTGTCGCTAGTCGCTTTTGACAAAAAAAATCACCAAGATGATTTGAAAAGTCGCCAGATTTAGCGAGAAAGTAGCTAAGTTGGCAACACTGTTCAGGACCCGCTGCAAGTCTATCTAAAGGGGCAGAGTACCCTTGCGACTGTGAGCCAATCACAGATCTCTCATAGATTTTGTGCAAATATTTGAAAGTCAAATGTTAGCCTACCAGCTTAGGCCAGACATATCAGTGAACGACCGTTGGGAGCGACCAGCACTTGATATGTTTGAATTGCAGGCAACTTTATTCATCCCC
Source organism: Gymnothorax reevesii (assembly GCA_029721435.1). Classification (NCBI taxonomy): domain Eukaryota; kingdom Metazoa; phylum Chordata; class Actinopteri; order Anguilliformes; family Muraenidae; genus Gymnothorax; species Gymnothorax reevesii. The sequence goes on from CM056575.1 coordinate 79,495,872, forward strand.
AATGGGGGAAATTCAGGTGTCCAGTAGCAGACAATGTGTGATACACACAAACAAGCACTCATAATACAATATTTAAAAAAAAACCACAGGCAACTACAATAGATAAATAGATGAAAAAGATTAGGAGTTACTATTGGTAGTGAAAATAGTGCACATTAGATGATCTATTGTACAGTCTTATGGCAGCCGGGACGCATGACCTCCTGAAACGCTCCTTACTGCAGCACATGGAGAGGAGGCGATCACTACGACTGCTTCTCAGAGCGGTCACAGTGTCATGGAGGGGATGTCTGCTATTGGTGAGGATGGCCAGCATCATGCACCTCATTCTGCTCTCCACCAGGCCTCCAACCAAGTCCACTCCCCTCCCCATCACAGACACACATTTGCTGACTAATTTCTCCAGCCGGCTACTAGGTCGAACAGTCATACAGTTCCCCCAGCACACAACTCCAAAAATACAGCACTGGACGACAACTGACTGATAAAAAAGGTACAACATCTCATTGCAGACATTGAAAGATTTCAATATCCTAAGCAAGAAGAGTCTGCTTTGCCCTTTTTTATATGCCGCATTCACATGCACTGACCAGTCCAGTTTTTGGTCAAGGTAGACACCCAGATATTTATATGTGGGAACCACCTCGATGCACTCTCCCCCAATGTGCTCAGGTAGACAATGTCCTTTCTGCCTTCCAAAGTCCGCCATCATCTCCTCACTCTTAGTTGTATTCAGCACCAGTCCATTGCTTCTGCTCCAGTTGGCGAAGTCAGTGATGACCTTCCTGTACTCCACCTCGTCTCCTCCCTTTCCATAAGCCACAACAGCGGTGTCGTCCGAATATTTCTGAATGTGGCATGATTCAGACCTGTAGGCGAAGTCCGATGCATACAGGGTAAAGAGGAAGGGGGAAATGAAATCTTCCCTGTGGCGCTCCAATGTTGGTCACCACAGTTGCAGAGACCTCCTTCCCCAGTCTGACATACTTTGGACACTCTGTTAGGTAGTTGTTGATCCATTCAGTAAAAACAGGATCTACCCTAAATCTCTCAAGTTTCTCTTTCAGGCTCAGGGGCTGGATGGAATTAAAAGTGCTTGAGGAATCAAAAAACATCAGTCTCACAGACCGTTACAATGTAGAAAACAGTGGGTCCGATGAAGCATATACATAGCATAGATGGCGTCCTCCACACCCACGTTCTCCTGATAAGCAAACTGCAAAGGATCCAGTGCCTGCTGCACTTGTGGCCTCAGTGGCAGGAGGAGGAGCCTCTCCAGGGTCTTCATGACGACAGACATCAGGACCATTAGTCTGTAATCCTTGACACCGGATGGCCTCCTGAACTTAGGCACCGGCACAATGCAGGATGTCTTCCACTGAGTCGGAACCTGCCCTGCACGGACACTCCAGTTGTAGAGCATTTGCAGAGGCACAGCCAACTCTGCAGCGCATTCCTTCAGGATCCTTGGTGTTATACCATCAGGTCCCACAGACTTCCCAGGATGCACTCTTCTCAGTTCGCAAGAACCTCATACACGGTGAAGTAGCCACCCTGGAGTACACCAGCAGCAGAGGTAGAACAGCTGCAGGGTGGAGCAGAGCAGGAGGCAACAGCAGCAGAGGTGGTACAGCCGTTGGGTGGAGCAGGACAGGAGGCAGCAGCAGCTGACGTGTTTCAGCCGCTGGGTGGAGCAGAGCAGGAGGCAGCAGCCACAGAGGTGTTACAGCTGCAGGGTGGAGCAGAGCAGGAGGCAGCAGCATCAGAGCTTTTACAGCCACTGGGTGGAGCAGAGCAGGAGGCAGCAGCAGCAGAGGTGTTACAGCCTCTAGGTGGAGCAAAGCAGGAGGCAGCAGCAGAGGTGTTACAGCCGCAGGATGGAGCAGAGCAGGAGGCAGCAGCAGCAGAGGTGGTACAGCCGCTGGGTGGAGCAGAGCAGGAGGCAGCAGCAGCAGAGGTGGTACAGCCGCTATTTGGAGCAGAGCAGGAGGCAGCAGCAGCAGAGATGGTGCAGCTGCTAGGTGGAGAATCAAACCTACCGGAGAAGCGGTTAAACTCATCAGCGATAGCTGCGCCACCAGGTGTTGCACCTCCCTTCTCCTTGTAGCCAGTTATGGCTCGCATGTTCTTACACACTTCCCTTGTGTTATTGTGCTGAAGTTTGCTCTCGAGCCTTCCCCTATACTCTCTTCTGGCTCATCTTATACTCTTTTTAAGGTCATGTTGGACAGTCCTGACCCTGTCCCGATCTCCTGTTTTTAAAGCCTCTTTTTTCAGGTTCAGCAGGTGGTTAATGCTGCTTGTGATACAGGGCTTATTATTTGGAAAACGCCGAACATTACTGACAGGGACCACCACATCTGTGCAAAAATTTATATAATCAGTGACACAGTGCACCGCTCCATCAATATTGTTATCAGTCTCATGTGTGTCCAGAAGTGTGTTCCAGTCAGTAGACTGGAAGTAGTCCCTCAGAGCTTTGCAAGACTCCAGAGTCCACTTCCTGTCAGCGCCTGTAGGATGTTCTGCGATGAATCAAGTTGTGGTCTGACTTGCCAAGTGAGGGCAGGGCCAATACATTGTAGGCATCCTTGGATCTGTTACATCAACATCAATGTATTGTTATGCCTTGTGGGACAGTTGACATACACTATAAAGCACTCCCTAATGAGAGCTGATAGCCACATGATTGAAATCCCCTGAAATGACAACCAGTGCATCAGACTTTTGGGACTGGATTCTCGCTACTATGTCCTGAATGACTTCTCATGCTACAGAGGGGTCAGCGTGCGGTGGAATATAAACTCTTATGGCGACAATGTGGAACTCTTGTTGCACATAGTAGGGTCTTAAACTCACCACCAGCACCTCCACATCCCTGCTGCAGATCTTGTCTTTCACTGTTATGTGACCTGAGTAGCGCCATTTACTGTTCTGCAACTGTGGCTGTACTGTACTGCAAGCCCAACTCCTTTTGCTTTTCCACACTTTTCCAGATCTCTGTCCAAGTGCACCTGAGTAAACCCGGATATGTTGACAGCTGAGTCAGGGACACCATCGGTTAGCCACATCTCACCAGGGCCTCCATCTTCTCACCCTTATTCGGAAGAGAGTTGACATTCCCCAAAATAATCGTTGGCAAAAACGGCTTATATCTCCATCTCCAAGCCTTAAACTTAGCCCCAGCTCGGCATCCACAGGAAAGATCTCCTCAACTCGCGTAGAATCAGGTGCCTAATCCCATGTAATTTTCCTTTTAGCTGTAGGTGAAGGAGTTTGTCCCGCGAGTATGTCATAAAACACATTTTATTCCGCACACAAACCACAAAAGTGTATTACCCAACACAAACACAGAGAGCTACACGGACTTGCTGCCACAGCAACTGGCGCATGGGCACGGGAGTTGACAAAAGGATAAGCTTGCAAATGAGGTTCTCAGGCATCGTGGAATTGAAAATATGCTTCTAGCTTTTTTCTCAAAATGGTGTAACTTTGGTTTCATCTCGAGCGCTTGGCGGCAAGCTGTTATTATACCAATTTCCAAGGGTTCTGATAAAGATCCGAATGTACCAGTCAGCCATCGTGGAATTAGTTTGCTTTTATGTATGTACAAGACATACTCAAGCATGTTAAATAATTGTCTAGCTCGTTATATGGAAAGTCTTGAAATTTTGGCGGAGGAACAAAATGGATTTCGTACTTCTCGTTCATGTACTGAACACATTTTTTCTTTAACTTCACTAGTCCGCAGTTAATTGGTTGCTGAAAAAAACACCTTTGCGGCTTTCATTGACATGCAAAAAGCGTTTGATTATATAGACAGAGATCTCATTTTTTATAAATTGCTTTGCAATAATATCAATGGAAAAATATACAATGCAATGCAAGCTATTTACTTCGATAATATTTCACGCATTCGTATATATGACTTTGTCACTGATTGGTTTCGGTCATCCTCTGGCGTCAGGCAAGGGGATGTCCTTTCCCCAACACTCTTTAATATTTTTATCAGTGTTCACCAAGGCCAGTATCTGACCCTGTAAGGCTACATAACATTACAATACATGACGTCCCTTGAGAATCAGCTGATTCTATGTTAACTTTTCCTCGTTATAAGAAAATGGAATTTGAAAATTTCAACAGTTTTATCTCTGATGTATAGAAAGTTATCAAACTTTGTTTTGTGTGGAATATTGTTGACTGTGGAAGGTACCCTAAACATATTGCAAACATATTCAAAATCTCCGTAGGCTGAGAGATATAAGCAGTCAAAAATGGACATAGAACCTTCTGATTCTGAGGAACGTAAGTTGCCCTGGTCAACAAGTTCTATGTCCAACACAGGACCTGGTGCCTTTACGTATGATCGAAATCAGGAAGTTCTATGTCCATCAGAGTTGTTCTTAAAAAAGTTATGAACAAACTAAGAACGTTTTAGTCAATGAATGGTTACCAGTATTTTATACTTATTTCGCAAAAAATCTACTGGGACACCATGGACCACGTTTATAAGACTGAGGATTAATGAGTATTGAAAATGCTTCACACACGCATAGATAAAAGTGTTGCATCAAATTAACAGATTGATGAATGAGCCACCTTCTTATTTGAACCTGTGACACCAGACAGCATTGCCCACTGACCACAATCAATAGCATGAAAAATAAAAATTGGAAAAATTAAGTATATATTCATAATTATTTTGGGTATTCCCCCCTCCCCCAATAAAATTTGATTTTCTGTGAAAATAGCATAGGCATATGTTCTGTAAAATCAACTACAATATTGGGGTAGGACTAGCTAGGGCCTAAATGGTGGGGGTGAGGCAGGCGAGTGGGCGGGGCAGGGGGTATGGGGGTTTCCCCCGATATCCCTGGGCTGCCCCAATGTCGTTGACAAATTGTATATTAAGTACACTGTACATTAGCACACTAGGCCTAGAGTTGATCGTTTGAGAATTAAGTAGTTCTATGTCCATGCATATTGACGAATGTGACTTTTCCACACCAGTCCTAACACAACAAAATTAAGATTTTGTATGTGTGTGTGTATACATTGTTGGTGAAAAACTTGTGACAATTTGACTTTAGAGGACTCTAAGTTTTATTTTATTTATTATCATTAGTGTCAGCCAGGCTCCTCTCCTGGCATTTAAGATAAGTCGGTCAGTTTTATTAATTAGAGGCCCTGCAAAGCGCACAAAGGATGTAAAATTATTTTCAATATTACACCCAATACTACACAGTTCAGTTCCAGTTCCAGATTCAAACCAACACAGGAAAGAAGTTAAAAATAAATTTTTATACTCACTCCCCCCGACAACGTCTCATAGGGCAGTAAACAGTCCAGTCAGTCAGTCTGAAGTAATTCGCGCAAGTTGGGTTTTGTTATTTATTTATTTGTTTCCGCGTTTGTAGTGGCGTGAATGGCTGGCGTTGGTGAATCAGCTGAGTGGAGCGGTGATGATGGAAGATCCAAGAATTTTCAGGGGATTTATTTATTTGTTTTTAATGTTATTATTTTCAATGATCAGAAGCTGCTGCTTAAAGCGGATTTGGAGAGTAAAAGAAAAACAGGGATAACCAACCTTAAATTTTTTTTTCATCAGCGTGCTGCTCTGCTTAAAGGCTCTCTCTCTCCCCACTGACGCCTGCGTAAAGAATATAGAAAGTGGTTTGAATCGTGGAGCGAACTGGGAACTAATCAGTGAGTTTAGTTGTCTACACTCGTTTCCCGAGGGGTGACCAAGAGACGGCTGTCGTTGCTAAGGAGACATTAACAGCTGAGATGACAGTCGAAGATGCGTGTGTGCACGGATGGAGCACTAATCCCGCGATACAGGCTGTCACACTCCTCCCCCTTGTAAGAAACCTGACATAGGAGGGTTTGTATTCAATAAGAGGGACTTCTGTTGACTGGTTCTCTTTTCAAGTCAGTTTCTTCATTCCCGATTAGGGAGTTGGGAACCCTAGGAAATCATCCTCATCATTTTCCTCTGGGAAGATTTCAAGGACCCTTCTATGCTGTTCCCTGTCCAGTTCCTCTGCTGTGGGATCGCAAGGCTTTAACTGAGCCATATGAACTGTTTGGATGTCTTCACCTGTGGCCTCTAGAACAACCTCAAAGTTCAGGGGTCCAACTCTCCTGGTCACCCGGTATGGGCCTCTCCACCGTGGCGCCAGCTGATCAATCCTGAAAAGGATTAATCAGCTTTGGATTAATGGTGAGGACGTACCCAGACACGATCATGAACTAAGAAATTTCCATCTCTTCTCCCTTTGTCATAGTTTTGTTTTTGTCTCTGTCTTGCTTTTTCCCGAGTCGCCCGTTACAAGTTTTTGGAGCTCAGCAAGCTGGTTGGCTGTAGTGTAAGCAGGGGCATCAGGGTCACAGAGCTAGGGGCTTAGCTCAACATTCAATAGGCCTTTGAGCAGGCAACCGAGATTGAGCTCAGCAGGTGTGACTTCTGTGGACTCCTGTAGTGCAAGACACGGCAAGACATTCCTGCTCTGTGGTGGAGTAGTTTCACTCTGCTGAGTTTAAAATGCGACTGGCAAAGACAAGGACCTGTTCTGTGCCGAGCCCAGTCTGCTGAAACAGGATAGCCCCCACTCCAACATCGCTAGCATCGGTATAAACAATGAATGGTAGGTTAAAATTGGGATGTCCCAGTATCGGTGGTGAAATTACATGTTGCTTTAGCCCCTCAAAAGCAGCCTGACAGGAAGGAGTCCAATTGAACTTTACTCCTTTACGTTTTAGTGCATTGAGGGGTTCCGCCAGCTGAGAGAATCTGGGTACAAAGCAATAATACCAGCTGGCCATCCCATGGAATCATTGGAGCTCTTTGATGTTTTTAGGGACAGGAAAATCCTGTATGGCCTTGGTTTTCTCGACATCCACCTCCACTCCAGCATAGGAAACAACATGTGTGAAAAATTTTAGGGAAGTTCTGAAGAACTGACTTTTGTTCATGTTGACCGTAAGATGTGCCTCCCATAACTCGTCAAGGACTGCTTGAATGTCCAAACTGTGCTGGTCCAAGGTGTTGGAATAGATGATAATGTCATCCAAGAATACAAAGCATATGTGGCCTCGTAGGTTTCCAAGGACAACCTCCATCAGCCGTTCAAAGGTCACTGGAGCATTTTTAAGTCCAAATGGCATCACCTTGAACTGCTATAACCCAAGAGGGCAGGTGAATACAGTTCTTTCACGGCTGTTCTCGTCCATTCTGACCTGCCAGTAGCCACTAATAAGGTCCAGGGTAGTAAACACAGCAGCTCCAGCCAAGGATTCCAGTATTTCCTGGATGTTAGGTAAGGGGTAAGCATCCGTATGTGTTATTGCATTTATTTTTCAGTATTCTACACAGAACCTTGGTTTTGGGTTGTTTTTCTTAGGCACCAAGACAACAGGCAAAGCATATGGAGAGGTGGAGGACTCGATGATGTTTTTTTCCAACATTTCCTGAATGTGTTCCTTAATTACCTGAAGTTTGGTTGGTGACACCCGGTAAGGTTTCTGCTAAACGGGGACTTCATGGCTGAGGAGAATTTTGTGTGTTAGCACTCCGGTGCATCCCAGTTTTTCAGTGCAAACATCACAGTTTTTCTGAAGTTGACACAACAACTGACTCTTCCCAAACTCATCCAGGTGGGCATTATTGGTGGCAGCCTGAAGAGGGTTGGGGTATGGTGGCAAGGTAACCAGATCCATTGGTGCTACAGCAGAGAACAAGGCTAACCTGTATGATACAGTCGTTATGTTGCGCTCCTCACTGACTGACTGTCGCTATTCTAACGCCTGTACGCGAAAGCTCTCAAAGTGCTCGGGCGCGGTCTCGTTATGAGTCGGGGGCTTCTACTTCTTCTTTTTGGTTTTATGGTGGTTGACAGACCTGTTGGTGTATTACCGCCAACTTTTGGATTCATTCAACTTAAATTTCCCTGTTCCTCTTATATCGAATTCCCACCAAAGCCTCGCTGAATTGAAAGGTACACTGTATCTAACAATGCGTTTGCACTCTGCATGTGTTCAGTGTGATTACACTTTCGATTCGTGTAATCTACAAGCCGAATGTAGACGCAATGCATTGAAATGCCAGGATGGTTTAGATATTCTCGGTGAATTAGCAAGTGTGTTTGGAACTGATCGCGTGGTGTTACTCAAATCAGTAGCTAACGAACAGGAAGCCTTCTTGTGCAAAGAATGTTTCAGACTGCTGCAACAATACAGAACTGCAAAAAACAAGTTGTTAAGTGCCAGTAAATCACTTATTCTCAAGGGTTCAAAAGGAGCATTCAGCAGCTTTTGCACTAGCGGAAGACGGCTTTTGAAGAAGGAAATGACGTCAACACCAAAGCTGCCAGCTGATTGGTCCAGCCAAAAAATTTCAGACGAAGTGCCGCGAGGTAGCTTTCCTTTAACGCCCTGATGGGAGCGATCATCAAAGCCATCTAGCGGACACAAGGGCGTTAATCATTAACGTTAAGAACAAGGCCAGATGGGGTACAAGGAAACTTTTTGGCTCCGCTGCAGCTTCTGGCAGAAACTGATACTGACGCTTTTTAGTGTTCTTGAACCAGTAACAGTTATCAGACACATCAAACTGCATGCCTGATAAGCTGATGAAGTTCAACCCCACCTCAGCAGGAAAAGCCAGGTTGCTGACAGGCATGATAACACAAGGCAAAACTTCTGTCTGAGTTTGTAGGGTAAGGGTGATTTCGTTCCATCCCAGTAGTTGTCTTCCTTCTCCATCTGCTAAGTACAGAAGACCCCTCGCCCAGGGCTTCAAGATATCCTGCTGTCTTTTCACTCCTGCCCATACACTTTCATTAGCCAGTGTATACGAAGACCCAGTGTCCAAGACGGCAGTTCCCTTTCAGGTACCTATGTTCAAGGGCACAAGTAGCTGGTAGGGAGATGGATTTTCAGGAGAAAGGTCAGGTGAGGCGAAAGAGGAGATGGGTATTGGATCATCTGAATGAGCGAGCGCACTCAATGTAGCATGAGCCCCCTGAACATGAGATGGTTTAGCAGACGGTGGCTGAGGAGGTCGGGAGGAGCACTGTTGCCCCTGTTAGGGTTTCCCTGAGGACAAGTAGCGGGCGAGTGACTGCCTTTACAACGCCAACAAAATGGTTGAGGTGGTCGATTATCTCCATGCTGGCTTGGACGACCAGAGGACTCTCGGCTAGTGGGCAGAGCAGCTGACTCAGATAAGCTAGACTTGTGGGTTTTCTTTAGCAAGTTTTTCCTCTGTTCATTATGCATCTGATTTTCACGATCACTCTCCAATTGTTGACTAAGGCGCACAAGTCCATCAACAGAGGTAACTCCTCCGCTTCTGAGTTGACTGGTCAATTGGGGGTAAATTTTTTTCAAAATCAGCTTTATGATTTCCTCCTCTTTAATATCTGGTTTCCAACGCTTACACAAAGATTGGTACATGTAAGCAAAATCTCTGATGCTTTCTCCCTCTCCTCGTAGTCCTCAGATAGGAAGGCAGCGCAGAACTGATCACTGAATTCCTTCCGAGAACTGATTTTATGCCGAGCCACATCCCACCAATCTCTTGCAGTACCGTGTAGCACATTGCGTAGGGTGGCAACGAGTTCCTCATCAGACAACGGGTTCAGAGCCAGGTAATCCTCACATCTCTCTAAACATTTAAGTGGGTCAGGTGCATCATCCACTCTGCCAAATGTTGGAAACTGCAGCTTCACAGGGTGTCTTATCATGAATCTGCTTTTTGTTTCACCATGAATAGTGGATCCCATTGGTGAACCAAAATTATCCTCAGCCATACCAGCAGGCTCGGCGTCATGGGGGGCCATTCGCGGGCAATTCCCCCCCAAATGAGTTATTGTGCCCCCCTCCACTCACCCACAAGCAAGCCTAACCTTTGTGCCAAACTTTGTATTTTACTGATTACTTAAATTTATCATATTGACTGTGAAATCATCTTTAGTAAATGACATTTAAAAATGACTAAATTACTTTTGTAAAAAAAGACACACACACATTCTTTAGTTATATTTGCGTCACATGTGGGAACGTATGCTCATTGGTCCGCTGCAGCAGCGGCGCTGCTTGACCTATGACCTACTGGTTTGATTTGTTTTCACTTCGTCAAGAGAAGGCGCAATCAGTGAACACTACGGCGCTAGCATTTCTAGCTAAGAGAAAGCTATTATCAAACTGAAATAACATCTCAAACGGAGAATGGATATAAGAACGTGGCTACAAGGTGCTGCATCTTCTAGGCCTCCTCCAGCTCCAGCTACGGAAGAAGGAGCAAATGCGATCAGGCCCAGCACCAGTGCCGCTGCCTCAGAAGAGCAAGAACCAGAGCCTTTTTGTGTTAGCAGCCACAACGCACCTAGTAGCCGAAGTGCTGCCAGTGGAAAAGCATCTATAGATGACCTCGGGACAGATCAGCCCACCCAAATTGTTTTACAGCAGTACCCTGCCAGCATTTTCAGCAGTAGGAAGCGTTCATTTGTTGCTGCTTGGTATCACAACTGAGACTGCCTTGAATACAGCATCAAAGCCAATGTAGCATTTAGTTTTTTTTTTACGAGCAATTTAGCGGCCACCGCAGTTCTGAAACACTAGATGCTTTTGTGAGTGTAGGTTTCCATAACTGGACAAATGCGACAGAGAGAGATCGAGGATTTCATAAACATGAATCTTCAAAGGAGCTTATCTCCTGCTACACACTGTGGAAAGAGCGGGAGAGGCGCATTGCTGCTGGAAAGGAGATTACAACACTTGTCAATGCAGACCAACTTCGAAAGAACAGGTATTATGTCTCCTCTCTCCTGGATGTTGTGGGATTTCTGACAGAAAACCAGCTGCCTTTACAAGGGAAAATAGATGCTTTTGACAACATGTCGGACGGAGGGAGCGACCTTTTTCTCTCCTTACTGGACTGTACGATTAGGACACTCTTCTCAGGAGGTTCAGCAACAACAGTCGCTGCTTGCAACTCTTCTAAAGGTAAGACACTCATTTAGTTCCCTTCCTGGTGCCAGCCTCGGCTTTCATAATTACGCAAAATGTGGAATATTTGGGTTTGGGTCTGTCTTAATTCATCAAATTAAATTTGGAGACTTGCTACTCACATTTTTATGTGCGGGTTTTATGAGAGCGATATAGGAGGAGGCGATGGAGGGAGGGAGAGACGTGGCCTGCACGTCAGCTTTTTTTTTTTTTTTTGCAGTTTGTGTGCGCAGTACACTGTGTGTGTGTGTGTGTGTGTGTGTGTGTGTGTGTGTGTGTTAAAAAGAGACTTTGCAGAGTGTTGTGTAATTGGAACTGGTTTGCTGAGTTGGTTGATGGTAAACTAATTTTAAGAAGAATTAACATATATTGAATTTGAGTTCTTGAACGGCAGTTTTTGCCTCCCCGCTGTTTACCCTATGCCCCCCGATTAGATCTGTTCTGCCACCGACTCTGCATACCAGGCTGCACCGTAGACTGTAGCCCAGGTGATTTGGAAGTGGCATGGGGTGTAGCTCTGGTAGAGCTTAATACTGGGTTTCCACACTTGCATGACCAAAAGTGGTGGAGGCAGACTTGGCAGCAATTTCCTCAGAGAGTGCCTGTAATGAATTTTTACACCGTGATACCTCCCCCTCCTGGCCGGTTACAGCATCAGCCATTGGGGTGAACATGCAGTGAACTTCTTTAGCAGGTCAGTATGATGGTGTTTCAACCTCCAGCTCAGGGTTGCATTCACCTGTGTTCGCAGATATTCAAGCTGAGTGTCCATAGGTTTAATTATTTCTGTGCGTTGTGCATGAATCAGGTCTACCAAGGTTCTGCCTACTTGTTCTGTTTGAGTTTCCATTGTTTTTGTGATTTGGTCCATTTTCCCTTTCAGTTCCTGCTGGCTGTCCATTTGAGCAATGGAGAACTCCTGAAGCTGTTTTTGTGAGCCAGACATAAAGACATTTTCCTGTAACTCAGGCCGAGATCCTTCAATTTGTTGGCTGCTTGGGTTGAGAGTAGTTTGTGGGGTTAGTGGCCTTGCAAGCTCAAATGCTTTCGTCAGTTCCATGTCCAACAGAGACAGGTTAGTAGGGGATACCTCCTGTCCTGGGTTTGCTGGTAGAGGCCCCGTTTCCTCCAGTTCCCACAACAACAAGGATTCTGAGTTGGCAGCCATTTTGTTTCTTTGTTCTTTCCCTTTTTCCAGAAATAAAGTCTGTTTTCACTCTTTCTTCCTTTTGTCATTCAATTAACTTTCAGTAAGGTTCCATCTGGGGTGCCATTTTATGTGACAGTTTGACTTTAGAGGACTCTAAGTTTTATTTTATTTATTATTATTTGCTGGGGTGCCAGCCAGGTTTCTCTCCTGGCATTTAAGATACGTCGGTCAGTTTTATTAATTAGAGGCCCCGCAAACCGCACAAAGAATGTAAAATTATTTTCAATATTACACCGCGACACAATGCAAAGCAAATGCGGAAGAACAAACACACTTTGAATATATTTTTTGTGCAGACCAACAACAGTGTATTCACCAGATCCCCATAAACCAGCATAAACCAAATTTGTACAATGAAAATTTACAAAAATACCCCCACAAAGAACTTAAACCAGGTCAACAATGCAGAATGTACCCAAACTCAAAATTCCGCTCCAGGATTCAGTTCCAACCAACATTTCAGAAAATAAAAAAGAAATTCAGTTCACCTCCGTTTGTACTGGTTCCACGGCACACAATACTACACAGTTCAGTTCCAGTTCCAGATTCAAACCAACACAGAAAAGATGTAGTTTTTATACTCACTCCCCCTGGCAATGTCTCGTAGGGCAGTAAACAGTCCAGTCAGTTAGTCTGAAGTGATTCGCCCAAATCGGGTTTTGTTATTTATTTATTTGTTTCCGAGTTTGTAGTGGCGTGAATGGCTGGCGTCGGTGAATCAGCTGAGTGGAGCGGTGATGATGGAAAATCCAGGAATTTTCAGTGGATTTATTTATTTGTTTTTAATTTTATTATTTTCAATGACCAGAAGCTGCTGCTTAAAGCGAATTCGGAGAAAAAAAGAAAAACAAGGATAACCAACCTTAAATTTTTTTTTTCATCAGTGTGCTGCTCTGTTTGAAGGCTCTCTCTCTCCCCACTGACACCTGCGCAAAGGCTATAGGAAGTGGTTTGAATCGGGGCGCGAACTGGGAACAAATCGGTGAGTTTAGTTGTCTACACTCATTTCCGGAAGAGTGACCAGAAGGCTGTCGTTGGACACGTTAACAGCTGAGATGACAGTCAAAGATGCATGTGTGCGCGGATGGAGTGCACTAATGCCGCGATACAGGCTGTCACAAACTTGGCCATCAAAATAATCCATTAGTCTTTCAGAAGGGATCAAAATTGAACCTTTTTTTCTGAGGAGATCTGTTCCTTGGCCATTTTGAGCGAATGTCACATGATCCAGGTACGGACCCTGATTGGTTCCTTTGACATAGAACCACATGATTTGAACGGAGCCCCACTCAGGATATAGAACTAAATGTTTCTACGTGTTAATATGGTGTAGACTTTAGGTTGGGGCTAAGTACTAAGTGATATAAACCTAACTGATTTTAGAATGTCCTGGTCTGCTTAACTCCATTTCTGCGAAAAGTGGGCATAGAGCCAGCTGATTCTCAAGGGACAATGAAGCTGTTGAGTAGCATGGTATACTAACACAAGGTTAGACTCATGCAAACAACAGACAGCGAGCCTTGCACTGGACTACATTTACCGAAAATATGTAGACATGAGCTGCTCAGCCGACTGTGACGACCAGTCCTTAACCAGTTACTACTGTCTTCCTCGCTTTATCCTCACAGCCTTGTAACTAGTTAGATTTCCGTCTTTTCAAGAACAGAACTGTAGTTAATCGTGGAGGACTCTGACCCAGAAGTCTTGAGGACTTGTGATCACCAAACTGATTAGCAACAACTCTGCACTCTGCACAACTAGTCAGTTTGTACAGAACAGTAGCGATCCTCATCTGCAATGGTATTGGTGCTGAAACAGTCTCATCTTGGGGGCTCATAACTTCTTCCATTCATCTACATAAGTTATCGAATGACCTGCACGTCATCTGAAAATTTTCCTTCCACTCACCATCGGAAAACTCTTTCACAACGACTTCTTCCCACCAGTCTTTGCTCCTGACCCGCATCCAACATGCACAGGAATCCCGAGGGTGCGTTTAACGACAATTCAGATGTTAACTAACAGAGTTTGAACAAAAATGGAAAAAAAAGATTGGTTGGTAAATTTTTGAGAACAATTGTTTCTTTTTTTAAATTTGCCATTTTGACTTATAGCAAGGTGACTGATGGTCAAAGAATTTACTGGAAGATTCCTCTTTGGCACCACGTTGCTCTTTCATGCCGATAAAAAGCAATTTGTATCTTATTGCCTACATAATGGTTGCCGTGGCAACAAATAGCCCTCTTTCAAATTTAAGTAAATGCAAGCTTATTGCAATGAAAACAAACTGAAATTAATCCAGTTTTAAATCAAAAGAAAATCCACTCTAAGATTGCTTTGAACTAGAACTGACACCGGAAACTAGCTGATTTCCAAAATGTCTCATTCACTTACACTCCCTGGCTGGGAGGATCATGTCCTTCCATTTTGCGATGCTTACGTGCAGCTGTCCATCAGTATGACCTCAAAATTTCATTTCATCAGAGACCACCTCAGAGCCTTCTGTCATCTGCTCAACTGCGGTCTGGCCCGGTTCTATGAGCAATCTTTCGAAGAAGTACATGCTAACTTTGCCAGGTTTTGGGGCCATCGCTATGTTAAGGACAAAGGAAACAAACTCTTCAGTCAATGACTATGACAAACTGTACAGGAGTACAATGTGGATGTTTCATTGAATGCCATAAGTGAATGAGATATTTTGGAAATTTTTTTGTGGTTAAAACCGAGTGTGTGCATGTGACAAAAGTTGAAATATTTGTATAAATCAAAGATATGTTAGGATTATTTGCCATTTCACACAGCTTTTTCAATACTGCTATATTGGATAATTTCTCCCAAAATCAAATAGGGATAAAATGCATTGTCTCAGGTATACAGCAAGTCAGCGCCAACACAAAAACACTTTCCACGAATTTCGTGATCCAGTTTCTATCAAATTAATGAAACCTACTGTGACTCATTTTCACCCTGCTGTACATCAGCTGGACTCCACTGCCAAGAAAAGAAAGCAGACTGCAGGTGCCAGATCAAATACAGGAGCTACTGCTGACAACTTAAGTGGGGAATCGTAAACCCCAGTCCCAAACTGCACAGCCCAAGGACAGGGTGCTCTCAGGGGAGGACAAGGGCTGGGATGCATAACAAGGGTCGATCCTATTCAAGGGTTTGAGTCTTTAATTCTTCACCTTATTGTTTAATCTGCACTGTCATATCTTGATCTAAACTGGAATGCTCATATATATGTTACATTACATTTCATCTCATCGCAGACATTTAGCAGGCACTCTTATCCAGAGCAACATCAGAAATGTATGAAAAATTGTTTCTTAGAATCTTAGAAAATTTGTCTTCTCCCTTGAAAGAGAATAATCGTGTCGACAGAATATTTCTCTCTCTTTTTATTTCAAATGAAAATGATCACTATCTTCGATTGTGTTGTTTTTGTAACTCATTCATTCATTTAACAGGGAAAATGCACATACGACAAAAAAAAAAAAAAGAGTTAAAATTTTCATTGTAGTCTCCTTGTAACAAGATTTTGGCTTGGGGTGGCCCTGAGTCAGACTCAAATAAATGAACAGGTCGAGCACTCAGAAAATATTTGGCTCAGTGAGGTTTTTAAACAGACACTGCCCTCTTTTGACTGAACAGTATTGACTTTTGTGCCACTTTCTTTCAAATTTTATTCAACGATTCTGTGTCTCAGCTCAAGTCCTCTTTTGCACTACACCACTGTTAGAACTTCCTGCCCTCTTTTCAGGGTCATAGGCCATACTTTCATGAAGAGCCTGAGCTTTAGCATAAAACATGAAGTGATTTACATGGATGTGCCATCTGACCACCCACTAAAATCGTTTCTGCGACAAGAGACAGGCGGCAATGATAAACTCTTTCCACTGTGTGGAGCTCCTGAGCCAGGCTTGACAGCTCAAGAAAATCCACTGTGAGGAACGCAGGACTCAAGTCTTCCATTTTGCAGCAAAATCTTAGTGTCAGAAGTTTTTCGATTATTCTGACAAAGCCACATGAAGCACTTTCCATGGACTATTGATTAATGGTCTCCCATCCCAAGCCATTATTTGGTGCCTGGCTCTCTTCAGGGTATGAATGATGTGAAGAAAAGAGGAGGTTCAGTAACTGACAGACGTATTGCTGGAGGCTGAAGAAATGTTAAAGTAAAACGCAAGTCCCTAAATACACATTCTTGCTTATTTTAAATATATGACTTAGATGATAAGGAGATAACACCGCTATCTGAACACCAAACTCTCCCCCAAGGTAGTCCTGTACAGTTGGCCACTGAAACTTGATCACTGGCGCATGTCTGTTGGGTCATTGGCTGCCTTAGAAACTCAAACCCATGACTTAATTAATGTTTTATTCATTCCAGCCGCTAGACCTGTTCACACAAAGATGAGCTATGTGACTCCACTGGCTGACACGCATTTGCTTGGAAAGGACCAGCACGCACAGGCTGAGCAGTGAAACAGGTAGGAAAGCAGGGAAACCTCAGGAGATGGATACCCTGTCACCCCTGACTCTTCAGTCCACTTGCTAGCAGTTCATCTTGCTGAAGGCCTAAAGATCCAAATACTTGATTATAATCTGATTTTTTTAGTTTTCTATTGTGCAATTGTGTGAAATGTAATCCAATCTTCCGAAATTATTGAAATGCACTTAACTGAACATGGTGTTTAAGAGCAATGGGATTATTACCATTGCCAAGTAGGTTATGTTTTTGCCTGGGTTTGTTTGTTTGTTTGTTGGTTTCCAAAATAACTCAAACAGTTAAGGACAGATTTTGATAAAATTTTAAGGGATTGTACAAATTGGTATAAGGAAGAAATGATTAGATTTTGGAAGTGATCCGGATCTCCATCTGGATCCAGGAATTTTTTAAAGGATTCTTTAAAATTGGGAGATAGGGCTATTTTCGACATTTATGCATATGACTCCACCAAAAATGGTCAGGGCACCTGGAAAAAAATTACAGGACAAGTTTCGAACATGTTCTACAATATATCAAAGACTGATCCTGAAAATGTAATAATTCTGGATACTATGATCCAGAATACGAAAGTAGGGGACCTTCGGATCTTTCATTTTAGGAAGAGAACAAATGAAGCTACAAACATGCGACAAACACCATTATATAGCCAAGATATTGCAGAATTAGGAGGGTGTCACCGGATTTACTGTATCTTCAAAAGCCAGGGAACTCGATCCAGAAGAAAACCACCATTACGGAAAATTTTATTTTTCGTGAATAACTACTGAACTAATATTGATATCATTATGAATTCAGTTGCTAATGGTATTTTCTTGGTCAGGGAATCTGAAAAAATAGATGAAATAAATGTAGGACTAATATTTATGTGTAAATCACAACATGAGGGGAAATGTTGCATCATAAGAAAAAAAAAATGAAGCTAGAAACATGCAACAGACATCTTTCAACAGCCAAGACGCTGTGTAACTAATATTGATATAGCATTATGAATCAAATTGCCATGTTTTCAAGGTCAAGGAATCTTAAAATGAAGATAAAATAAATGTAAGACTAATACCTATGGTGGAAGTTGCAATATGGAGGGAAATGTTGTGCTTGGTGGAGGTCTGTGCTCTCCGAGTGCTTTTCTAGTTTCTCTTGAAATGGTAGTAATTGAGAGGAATTATGCTCCACTATCTTTACCTAATTAAATGTGACAGGCAAACAGATTGGTAAAGAAACCTCTTTTGAGATACTGGACTCTTTTTAGACTTTTTGAAAAAGACAAAACCTGAATAAAAGGAAAAGTGGTTATTTATAGACCTTGATAAGTGTTTACGTGTAAATAAACATATCACTCTGTACGTCGCAAATGCATTTTGAAAGGGGAAATCATATCCATCAGAAGTGAGCAGGCATTAAAAGCACACATAAAATGCCTTATGTGAATGTAAAATTAGTTATTATTCCTAGGCACAGCCCTATCAATAATAAATTGAGATGCTGCAGTGATAATGTTACGGAAAAAGTACTGGGTCCATGCCTGATGCAAAAATGTGAGCGGTGAAGGGTATAATATGCGAGATTGTTACCAATGAATAAATTACCTAACCTGATCATACAGAATTGGGAACGATTCAAAATCGGCATTCCTTGTGGCTATGAAACATGCATTAATACAAATTCTTCCTTTACACAGTTCTTTGTTTTGAAAAAAAAAATGGATTTTTGTCCTGATGCTTTCATAACAAATGGTGTGTGTTTTGTCTTTAAATGGAGGTTATGATCACAGAGCATGTCTGAGCAGAGGCAACGCACCCTATCTACTTCGGGAGAGGCCCTTTATCAGCTTCTGGGTCTTGAAAAGAGCTGCAGCCATGAAGACATCAAGAAATCATACAGGTGGGTTCATAGGCAGAGCTACCTACCCTTTACATGTAGGTGTTAGAATTCTGTCACTCAATCCGAAAAACCAATTGGTTGTTTTGGCTGATGAATGCTTGTTTACTCAGTTGAAATTATGAAAAACCTTCACCCAAATGGCCTGTGAGCAGACAGCATCAATCATAACAAGAGAGCAATTTTACTGTTTATTGGAGCTTGTAATTTTAACAAGGCAAGAGTGAGTGCTATTGCCGCTATATGTAAGCATCCTGATGTAATCAGTCATGACCTTTATGGTTTCTCTAACAAAGGAGGATTCACTTCGCCAGTGAGGGGCATCTCAATGGACATTTTTTTTGTGAGGACAAATGCTAAGGGAGAGTGAAAGGACAGCACTTCTAAAATCACATCATTTTGGTTTATCCGGATGCATGAATATAACATTACCTCCAGGCAGCGGAAATATTTTTCTGTAACTAGAGATGGCGGTGAAATTTACGAGGTTTCTGTGACTCCTCAATTGAGTCCAGGCAGTTCGGTCATAATGTGCCACCAGTCAGCACTATCTAGCCAGTCAATCTGAAACTGCGTATTAAACTGGGCATTAAGGGTTGGCATAGGCAGGGACAGATGAAGCAGATTTTTCTATTTTCCCAAATTTGAGATACTTTAGAGCAGATTTAAGAAGTTTACGAGCAAATATAAGGTGTTAACAAGCAAATGAAGCTGTTTACAGCCACTGCAGGAATGTGCGCAGAATTGTGGTGTGTATCCCCAAAGGTCTGCATGTTGTTGTGGTGTGTCCCTCCTCAGGTGTGGATTCGTCTTCCTTGATTTAACAAATTTTTTGTTCATTTCCAGTCACACCTTGGTGAAATTTAAAAAATCATATTAAAAAAATCGTTTCTGCAAATTAGTATGCAATCCAGGAGCTATTTTCAATATCATCAGAGTAATTAGAAATGAATTCGGACACAAACATGAAGTACCAAAAATGTGGATGAGAAACAATCCAGAGTAAAACCCCCAAAGTTCAAAAGCAAAGCTTGCCATGCATATTAAATAACTTGCTTAGACAGAGGCCGTTTAATTAGATATTACATGAATTAGTTAATTAGTATAATTACATAAGGCATGCAGCATATCACCTCCATAATAGGTAAATTTCAAAATATACATATAATTGAGTGAGCATGCATGCTTCTGTTTGATTGACTGAAGAGCATGATGATAAAAAAACTATCTGGTTCACCCTTACTCTCCACTTCAAAATAAAGCCCAAGAACAGCAGTCAAGAACTTCGCCAAACAAGGCGTGTCCCTCCAAGGGCCCACAGATTGCTTTTAGATATTACCATCTACTGCCTCACATAACAAAAAGATGTTGCCCTTTGAACTTGTTTAAAGTGCTCACATTCTGTCCACAGCCCATCCTGTGCAAGTTTCGATTAAATGTTCAGCAATGTTCTTCCCAGAAGTTTTGCTGTAAGTGTGATGCAGAGAGTGTTTGTTCCAGAAGTGTCCCCTGGTTGAGGTGCTAATAGCACATGAAGGTGCATGAGAGGATAAGGGCTCAGCCTGAAATAAGTGTAAAAAGGCTGAAAAACCAAGAACATGCCAACTATAGGGTTAAATCCCAGAAATATGAGATTCGGTCATCACACTTGTGATGTTATGTTAATTGCTGAAAAAAATCATGCTCACAGAATAAAGATACACTCAATATCATCGATAAGATGTATGCCACGACCTGCATCTCCGTACTCTGTAGAATGATGATGCACGTGTTGCTGTGAATATGTGAGTGAATATATGCACGCATGTCTGAATTCCAGTACCAGCATTTTATGTTCAGAACAAAGAACAGTGAGGTTCTAAAAGTAGAGGTTCTAGAAAGGAGATGTCTGAAACGTATCAATAATTGTGAAACACCTATTTGGGACTTGGTGTGTGTGTGGGTGTGTGTCTGTGTTTGTGAGTGTGTGAATGCATGTGCATGCACATATGCATGTTTATGCTAAATATTTCATGACATGTAATGCGTAAAAGTATGTATAAAATCTAAGGTTTTCATACAACACAATTTAAAAAAAGTTTGGTTATATACAATGCAGTGATAAAATACAAATCAGAGAACGAGAAAATGGATTGTAATTTCCTTTATATCTTTCAGGAAACTAGCATTAAGATATCATCCAGACAAGAATCCAGAGAACCCAGATGCCACAGATAAATTCAAAGAGATAAACAACGCTCATGCCATACTGACAGATGTGACCAAAAGAAACATTTACGACAAGTACGGCTCTCTCGGTCTCTATGTCTCACAGCAGTTTGGGGAAGAAAATGTCAACACCTACTTCATGCTGTCCAGCTGGTGGGCAAAGGTACCACTTCTGCACCAATCAATCTTTGAGCATTTTAGGATAATTATGCCAAAACACTGTTTGGAAACTAATATTGCAACGACGACTTAACAGCACGATGAGGTACTTAATTCGCTGAAGTGTATGCATGTATGGGCATGTGCATAGCTATATATGTGTGTGTACACCTGTGGATGTGCGTTTGCATGCGTGTGCGCGTGTGTGAGAATGTCTTGATGTGAGTGTGTCTGCGCACATGTGTTTGGGCGTGTGGGCTCGTACATGTGTGTCTGTGTGTTTGTGCGCGCTTTTGTTTGCGTTCCTGTGGACGTTTATTTGCGTGAGCTTGCATGTGCTTCCTGTTCACTGCCAGGGCCTCTTTGCCATCTGTGGAATACTGACTGGCGGGTACTTCTGCTGCTGCCTGTGCTGCTGCTGCAACTGCTGCTGTGGGAAGTGCAAGCCCCAGCCTCCAGGCGAGGAGGACCCTGAGTGCTATGTGTCTCCTGAGGATCTGGAGGAGCAGATTCGCACAGACATGGAGAGAGGTGAACTCACCATTCACACCAACATCACACTCCTAGAAACATGGAGAGCACAAGCATGTGACAAACTATCCTGCCCTCCTCGTAGTGACTAAGACAAACCAATGCTGATCTCGGCTAACACCTGACATATCTGTTCATGCTGAGTTTTGAGCAATAAAGATACCAGTGACCATAGAGAGGCTCAGTCTCAATCAGGCCTTTTCTTTGTGAAATGAGTGAAGCCACTTTCATTGTCATGAACACGAGACAAAACAGAACTCTGAAAGCAGGAAGAATTAACCTCAGATTGCTGGACTCCGGTTTGAGAAATAACACATGTGCTACTTGTCAACTTTGTCAGCTGCTAATCTCATAACAGGGCATTTCTGCAAAGCAGAAAAATGCTGTTCACAAATAGAGCACAGAGATTTTATTATAAGAATTTAAATGGTCAGAATTGTTCCATACTCGTGATCGAAGTCACCTTTTGATATGTTGTGACTTAAATCTACTGATATCATCTGACATAGCATGTTCTGCC
The DNA here is from genome assembly GCA_029721435.1 of Gymnothorax reevesii. Taxonomy (NCBI): domain Eukaryota; kingdom Metazoa; phylum Chordata; class Actinopteri; order Anguilliformes; family Muraenidae; genus Gymnothorax; species Gymnothorax reevesii. The sequence continues at coordinate 79,517,898 of CM056575.1, forward strand.
CCATAAATAAAGTCACCCAGTTGAAGTAAACACGTTAATGTGAGGCATTGGAGCCAAATGCTTGGATACAATAATATTGTTCCTGAGCCAGTTAGCAGCCTGAGCCTTTTCATGCCCACTGCAGATAATTCCTGGCAGTGAGTCACCCTGCAAAATGTGTTCCCATGATGGCTATTTTAAGTTGCCTTGCAAGGAGGAGAAACAATGCCTCAATAATTGATTCGGAATATGTAACTGTAAGAAAACATGAACAGCAGGCTCTTCGCAATTCGCATGACAAATTTGCACAACAGATGTGAACAAAGATATTTCACATAAAAAATTTATAAACACTACAAAAAGACAGGATACCACGACAGAAGAAAATCTACATTGAATAACGGAACCATAATACAGTAGCACTTTTTGATAAAGTCAAGATTTATTACTAATATGTCATGCAATTTCCGGAAAATACAAAATCTAGATAACAACAACATAACTTTATTTCAAGCTATGCACTGTGAAGGAACAAGCCCTGACAAACAGCACAGCTGTTGTGTGTTAAAATGCAAATTGCTGACTAAGCTGACGCTCTGCATACATATTACGAACATTCTACATCATCTAGCACCATGTCATCCGCAAGTTTTTTTTTTAACTTTGCTATTCAAAATAACCACATTTCTACAGGACTAGAAATGCTGCTGCAGTCTGCAAAAGTCTAAAGACTCCCCAACAAAAAACTTATTGAGTGAATGAATGGTTATGTTTTAACAGCATTTTCAGTGCTTTTCCTTATATTATCAATGGAATGTAGTTTTCGCACAATATCCACTTGTACCTACTGCTCTGTGGAAAAGCATTTGCCCCAGCCCAATTTCTTCTTTTTGTAGATATTTGTCATATTTAAAGGTCTTAGATCAAACTCAATAATAAAAGACAAAGCCAATGGTAGTAAACATAACATGCATCTTTTAAAGGATCATTTCATTTATTGAGGGTAAAGAGTAAACCAATATCACACTTTGACACTCTTAAATGTTTAAGATCAAGCAAGCTAACTTACATATTGACAAAGATAACCCAAGTTACCACAAAATGCAGTTTTTTAAAAAATAAATTTGGCATCTCCAATCCCACCCAAATCTGGAATGCACAACTGGTGAACTATGTACAAGGCTTGCTCGTATGCGACCCCTTGCTGCCAATTCAGGAGAGAGTAGACATTTCGCGGCTCTCCTCTGAAAGACACGCCCGTCAACCACGACTTCTTATACATTTATTGGTTGAATCTTTGCAAGTTCAGAATGAGGGCGGAGGATGCCCCAACGTGAACAGGCGTAGGATTGTCCTGACGAGCGCCCTTCTGGCCAACAAGAGGCGCTTGAGCAACAAACAAGGCAACTATTATTTTCTCTCCCCTGCAGTTCCTCCTCAATTTGCAACCTTGTAGCGCAATAGCCAATTGTGCGCTTCTCTGAAAAAGCTGCTGACCACTGCCGGATGGTACAAGGGGATCGAACCCCCGACATGATAGTCACTTCTGCTTTGCAACGCGATGCTTTACTGAGTGAGCTATCCGGTAGCCCAAATGCAGTCTTGAAATGATTACTTCATTTAATAGAAGGATAAAAATCTATCCAACCCTACCTCACCCTATATGAAAAATTGATTACTCTCTTAGTTACTAAATCCACAAGTCAAACAAATATAATTGATGACTGGGTTCAATTTCACTTGCCACACCCAGTCACAATTACTTCCAAACCTGTTCAACCTTAACATCTCTGGAATAGAACCGGTCTTGCAGTGTGAAGTAGGCAAAAATAAGCATATGATGCTGCAGTCTAAAGAAATTCAAAAACAGATGAGAAACAAAGTTGTTAACATCTGTCAGTCAGGATAGGGTTACAAAGCCATTTCTAAGGCTCTGCGACTCAAGCGAACTGGAATGAGAGTCATTATCTATCTAAAAATGGAGAAAACTGCAAGGCAAAAATCACTGCTTGTCTAAAAGAACCAAAAAGCTTGTCTTACATTTGTCAAAAACATCTTGAGACTTTTCAGATAAGACTTTAAGTGAACTGATTAGTCAAAAGTGGAAGTTTTTGAGGACATGGGTCCCATTACATCCAGTGTAAAACAAACACAGCAGGGCTGCCAACTCTCACGCATTTGGCATGAGAAATGCATGAAATTAAGTGGCATATTCATGTTCCCGTGCTGTAGTCAGCAATTATTCAATCAGCACGCTTGAAAGAGATTCTCTGGTGGAATTGAAGTCCTTGTGCATGGAGGTTTATCAGTTTCACATGCGTTACGGTGGATTTCACGGATAGTAACATGGAAATCAATTATGACTCCTGACTTCTCACACTTTTCTTTACTCGGGGGTTGGAAGCAATAGAATTACATAACGTTTCAAATGGTCTCATTTCATTTTATACAATGTGAACGATCGTGAAACACATGCATTGCATTGGGTAATTGCTGACTACAGCACGGGAATGTGAATATGCCACTGAATCTCACGCATTTCTCATGCCAAATGTGTGAGAGTTGGCAGCCCTACCACAGCATTTCACAGTAAGAACATCATACCAACAGTCACACAAGGTGGCGGTAGAGTGATGGTCTGGGGCTGCTTTGCAGTGACTAGCCATCATTGATGGAATTTTGAATTCTGCCATCTACCAGAAAATCCTGAAGGAGAATGTCTGGCTATCAGTTAGGGACCCAAAGCTCAAGTGCGATTTGGTTGCGTATCAGGACAATGATCCAAAGCACACAAGCATGTCCTCCTCAGAATTGCTCGAAAAAGCAAAATGAAGATTTCCTCCACAGGCACAAAAACAGAGATAACACGTAGGTCAAGGGTCATGATACTTATTCAAGTGAGGGCATTTAATTTTGGGCTTTGATGCTTTGGCTGCACATGAGGCATGTTGGTTATTCAACACAGCACCACTAGCCTTGTTCCTATTAACTTATATTCATACGCATTTATATGCACTGCATCAGGAAAGGTTGATGGACATGATGAAATTCGTAAAAAGAAAAAGTTCCTAAATTTTGAAAAAATAAGTTTTTACACTCACTTCAGGGGGTAATTGCCTTTTCGAAAAAGATTTATGTGCTAAATGGGAGATGGAGGCATTTTGGCCAAACTTATTCTTACATAGCAAATGTAACTCATATCAGCTGTTTCTTCATCTCTGTGTATTACAGCCTTCCATACCCAAAGTCTATGCTATCAACTTCTGACAAACTACAGCATGCACTGACTGGGCTAATCACTCCAAACCAGATGATGGAAAACATGCCTAATTTGCATTTTTTTGAAGTTCACATAAAATTTGCTTGACAATAGCTGCGTTTCGCTGTTACTTGTTTAAGAGTTACAAGTGCGTCTCTGAAAACCACTTATGCTCAAGTAAGTGGTGTACTTCACGTCTTACACGTCTAACAAACTGCGGACAAAGTTTTAATGCTATCACTCGTGACTCTCAGGAACTTCTTTAATGACTTCGACAGGCCTGAAATTCGCAATGTGTGCTTGGTGAATGATTGTGTCCTGAAACCTGCGTTGTGACACTGCCTTCCCTGAATCCAATTTGAATACGATTGAGACACTATTGCATGACCATTAAGAAGCAGTTCAGGCACGGAAACCCTTCAGTGTGGCTGAATTAAAACTATTCTACAAGGAAAGGCAGGCCAGAATTCCTCTACAGCAATGAAATAAACTCATTGTCTGTTATTGCAAATAGTTCATTGCATTTGTGGCTGCCAAGGGTGGCACAAACAGTTATTAGGGAGGCAGTAATTTTTTCACAGGGGTGATATAGGTTTTCGATAACTCCAGAAATAAACTTATAATGTAACCTCTTAAGCCCTGAGCCTCTGGCTTGAAAAGGACTTTCCCAGACTGAACTGAGTATATCTTGGTATCATAATAAAGGTAACACATTGGGGATTTCTCTCGCATTGTAAAAATATACAGTATGTCACTGAGTCAGAGTAAATGCAGATTGAACAAAGCATAAATGAAAGATATTACTTCCACAAAAATTCTTTAAAAACTTTTATCCCTTTTGAAATTATTTAGTTGCAGTCCGAAACCTCTAAAAATTACAGCACAGAATCTCACCATTACCTGTGCCAAAGTTTTTTCAAATAAAAATCTGAGCAAATTAGAGAGGTTTTAGTTCAGGAATGTCTAGGAGGCATCTCCAAACTGGAGATTTGGGCACGTTTTTGGAGACTGTGCGCCATTTCAGATTTCTCCAGAACCAAACTGTAAAACTCATTTAATTTCACTTATATGTCACTACAGGCATTTGTTCCATCTAAATACAACCATTTCATTTTTTAAGATTTTTTAAATTATTTTTTGTTTTATTTCTGGCAGTCCAGTATACATTTTCCCATTCAAAGGAAATGAAGTTTGACTCCAGTGGAGCAGATTTATAAAAAAAAAAACAAAATTATAAATACAAAGATAAGGTAAAAATGATAAAAAGTAAGAATAACAGACACCCCAGCAATTATTTATACAAAAACTATGCGTCCATTGCTCTATAAGGTCGCGTATGGACTGGATTTGAACCGGGTTGCTCACGTTCTAGTGCTCCGCCTTAGCCACTATAATGGCTCAACTGATGATTCATTGCTAATATGAAATGCACCCAGATTTAGAGCTTGTATAGCTCCGCTTTCTTAGCATGTGTGCAGAATGACGGAAGGATTCTCAGTCAGAAAACAACTTTGAAAATCACTGTAGAATATTTAGTGGCTGTGCGTGATGGAGCATGGACTCTCAGATAGATACCCCGGGAACGCGAGGCTCAGACTGGGTTTGCACAATTACAGTAGTTGAGGGCTTGTTGGAAACGTCAGAGCCCATAGAATAAAATGGCCACCCGCACAGTTAAACTGACAGCATCACAAGCAGATCACAGAGGAGAAAATACATTGCATGCAAGAAGAATGCTCATGGCCTGATCTCATTGGAAGCAGTGCCCTGGGAAAAAAAACATGCATGGAGACTGGCAGATATACAATGTAGTTTCAATATAACTTTAATACACTGGGCTAACAATAGCCAGTGCAGATTTTCCCTCAAACTGTTTTTTATGACAAAATATCAAAGGTAAGAAAAAAAATTTGCTCATTGCTGGAGAATGTACAGTTTATGCCTGCTGTTCTTTGAGTGTGGTTTCGATTTAAAAAGACATGGCTTTTATCATTGGATTTTGTGGACTTTCCTCTTTCATTTGATATATCGTTAGTGTGCATAGCACAAATTTAGTAGAAATACTAGTGACTGAGAACTGATATTATTTTATCCTGTTCTGCTACATGCTTGTTCAGTTGAGGTAAAAATGATCATCATATGCTTTTCGCTGAATATCTTCCCTTTTCGAGGATATGCCACATGCTGCTGTTAGGAAACATGGTGTTTGGAAACGTGGAAACATAGTTGGGAGATCTGAACCATTTAAATATGACAAATAAGCAAAAATAGAAGAAACCGGGAAAAGGGCAAATATTTTTTTACATCACTGTTATCTTACTGCATCTCTCACTCTTAGAGGCTGACTCAATACTCAGCAGCTACACTGAGCAAGTTCTGGCTCTAATTTGTAAAATTCCGCAGCACCTGAAAACTTCAGCTCTGCAGTCTGAAATGCCTCTCACCAAGCCCAAGGAAGTAAATTGTTGACATCTCAAAGACTTGATCCATATAGCCTCCACAGTCTATGGCTCAGCTAGAGCTTACATAGAGTAGAGGGGTGACAGTTAGGAGCTGTTATGTCCTTATCACGTGCTGATGAAACACCTCTCCCTGCTCCCCCTCTCACACTATTTGCAGGAAAGACAGCTTGGTTAACACAGGGATAGGCTATCCTTACACTTCAAAATGCAGTTCTTTTTCATTGTATTTATACTTTGTTTTGTTGCAGGAGTAGCTCAAATGACACAAAGAATAGGCACATCGAGCAATAATGCTTCATGCAATTTGCCCTACCAACAAGTAAAAATAAAAACTTAGATTATTTGATCAATTGTAGAAAGTCATATTGCACCTTTAATGTACCGTTTAGTTATTAGTATCAATATGCAGCCAATTCTTCAAGAAAAATTTCACTAGTTTATACTTCGCCTTTCCTCCCCCCTTCTGTTAAAATGGTTCATACTTAGTACTTAAAAGGATTTCAGTAGAAGTATTAGTCTGCATTTGCCAAGATGATTGAGGGTGAGTGCAAGTAGCCTTCGACGCCGTCTTCGTGAGCAAAACATGCATGCACACGGCCCCTACAGAAAACCCATTTTTGGCCCATCAACAGGAGTAGGAACTCTTCACTTCTGACTTTGGGCACCTGCCTCTGTGTAATTTTTTGGCACTTTATTTCCATGCTTCAGTCTGAGAATGGAAAACAGGGAATGTCGCTGACCGACCACGGTAAGGGCAGCCACGCGTAAATGGGCAAAAACTGTGTTTTCTGTAGGGTCCACGTGCACGCATGTGTTGCTCACATAGATGCCGTCAAACAGTAACTTACTTGTGCTCACCCTTAATCATCTTGGACCCCTCTTCTCATGATCAGTTTTGGTTTTGTCCAGAATCTATCATGTACAGGCTGTAACCAGATGTGGCGCTCTTGAGCTGCCATCATCACTCGTAGCTGCCCTAAGCGGGGTCGGTCAGTGACAGTGCCTGTGTTTCATTCTCGGTTAGACAGTCGACTGATTGCTGAACGGTGACAGTACAAATGACGCACTACCTCTCAGCCGCTGAGATCTGCCCGTAACATGCCAAAGGCTCTTTTTCTCTCTCCTGTGTCACAAGCTGTTCCATTTTCTTGATGCAGTAGCATTTTTCATTTTTTTGTTGGCTTTATATAAGCTATTGACCACATCAAAAAGAGTCAAGTCAAGTAAAAAAAAGTCAAGTATCACTGTACACATCACAAACAGCTCAATGTCTGTTATCACTGAAGTGCTTGGCGCGTGCATGTGGTGCGCGTCAGGATTACAATACCACGCGCTTTTCTTTATTTCCTCTCGTGCCTCACAGGGAAAGCAATAAAAATCAAATGAATCCGAAATTTGCCCCAAATACAGTAGATACCTCACCTGTGCATTTTTAATGGCGCTGAGTATATTTACAATATCTTACATAACTTCACATCAGCTTTGTTAAGTAGAATTAATTTATGCTAATTTGATGACGTCATTTAAAGGGCCAAAATAATACCAAAATGATTGTTGTGATTAAGTTTTACCCATCATCCCCTGCTAATTTGGTGGTCATACACCATGTCGTTTAGGAGTTAACAGTTGACTATCATGTTGTGAGAAGTTCTAGCCATTTTGCCATATCTATCTATAAAATGACGTCATTTTGATGTTGTTGCTATTTCCTTTGGCAGCAGAAATCTATGTAGACATTTAAGTGTTATAAGACACATTATGTGTAAAAATTGTGACACATACCCTAAATTTGCAAGAAATTACAGAATTATGACATTTTTGGGCGGAAAAATCAAAATATGACATCATAATGATGGAATAATAGATCATAATAATATCAAAATGATTGCAGTAAATCATTGTACATCATCCCATGCAAATTTGGTGGACGTACACTATGTCGTTTACGAGTTATCGGGGGGGGCCACAAAAGCCTCCCTGGCCCCAGGAAGCCCTAAAAACCCTAGATAGATAGGGTTAAGTAAGCATCCAAGCTTACAGTGTGAACACGGTCCTTCCTCGGACCGGCTGTAAGTCTAATTCTGGCTTACATTTGCAATGGTAGCCGGCAGTCAGCAGAAAGCTTTTTGGCTCAAACCATTTTAAGTACCCTGTCTGGCCTAAAAAAAAATATTTGCAAATACTTAAGAGCCTAATATGTTTCAGCTGGCGGCAATTCTTTTAATCCTGCTGATGCTGTGTGTAGGCACAATTAACAGAACGAAACTTGTTATCACCTCCGTCAAGGAGGTTATGTTTTAGGCAGCGTTTGTCTGTTTGTTTGTTTGTTTGTTAGATAGTTAACTCAAAAAGTTATGCACCGTTAAAGTTAAGATAACTCAAAAAGTAATGCACCGATTTTGATGAAATTTTCAGAGAAGGTGGGTATTAAGTCAAGGAACAGGTGAATAAATTTTGGCATATCTAGGCCAAAGTACAGCTGAGATTTACGCCAAGTTTTAAGATTTCAAGTCTTTCCAATGGGCCGGAGTTCCAACCGCCGTGCTTTTGGGTTTTGCTGCCCCCTGGCGGAGGTCTGCGCTCTCTGAGTGCTTTTCTAGTATTGGATTAGTTTCTATCTAAATAATTTAAAATAACTAGTAAATTACCTGTGGCGAGAATAATTTCGACTGTGCGAGCATCGAGATGGAAATACAGCAGTTACATTTGTAAAGGGCTATGCCACACCCCTATCCCAAAGAGGAAGGGGAGTTTTGTCTGGCATGGGGGTGGTGGAGTGTCCTAAGTAGAATGGTTTCGTTGGAGCTTACTGGTTAGTTGAGGATTTCTCTGTAGTCAACATTGTCTGTGTATGTGCCTTGTTTGTCAGGAAACTGTCCATTGACTTTTGACCCCAGTGACCTTGATTTCTCGTGACGACCTACGGTTTGACCTTTGACCCTCGTGACCTTGACCTCTGACGGAACGGACCTCTTACGGTCATTTCTTGTGACGACCTACGTCCACATACCAACTTTCACGAAAATCTGTCCAGGGAGATGGGAGATGCGAAAAATTGACCTTTGACACCAGTGACCTTGACCTTTCAAAAAACTAACCCCTCAAGGACAATTCCAGGGACAACCTACATATACCCACCAAGTTTGTTGAAGATCCGTCAGAGGACCTCGGAGGAGTAGGGGAACAAACAGACAGACAAACAGACAGACAGACAAACGTTCCTCAAATTATAGTATGATATAGTATGACGATGTTACTTTGATATTGTTTGAGCTGATAAAACTGGTGTAAACTAATTGAAGGAAATTTGTTCATTCCACTTATCACTTTCATTTTATAGTTCAAGTTGACATTGAAAACATACTGCGACAATTATGACATTGTTTCAACATTAAAGTCACAAGATGCTACAAAATTTCATTCTTAGGAAAATGATGTCTTGAAGGTACTGCATCCTTGTTAGAAATTAGCCTTTAATGCTCCACTTCCCATTTAGCGAAGTTATAAGGAGCAACACAGTTTTTGCTTGGAACGGCGCTGGATGGTGCCCGCCACTTGTCTGTGCACCCGTAATGTCTGGACTTTTTCCAGAGTTTTTTGCGGTGCAACACAAAGAAAAGCACGCATGTAGCACCCTTTTCCTTTCAAGGTTCTACTTAGCAAATGTAAATGCTTGCTCATTACTTTTTGCCTACTTTCTTGGGGGAAAAATAATTGGTTAGCAATGATTGGCTGCCATTAATCCACTTCTGTGTTTTGCCCCATCAAGGAAAGTATGAGTTGCTGTCTTTGAACTGTCACAGAGGCTGACAATGACAGTGAACATGATAGACAGGGTACCTAGGACTCAGGCGCTGATGCAGAATCATAAATCAAGAACAGTCAGAAGTCAGAACCAGAAGTGTATCATACCTAGTGGACTATTTAAACTCAAAAAAACATAAGACAAACAGATATCAGACCCAGGTAATCACATGAAACAAAAGGCATGTAAAGGATAAATGGATATTATGATTTGCTCTTGGTACAATCTCTAATATCTTTCTGATATCACCGATCTTGGCAAGCAACATCATGCCCTCAACCACCATGTAGAGGCAACACATTTATTTAATACAGTGTCATCAGACATGGAGGTAAAATGTATCCTAGATGCCCATTCAACATTTTATTTCAATTATTTTGTGCATTTAGAGCTGCTGAAAAAAAAAACCTTCAAAAGAAATTCTAGATCATGTGGGAAAAGGAATAGGGTCAGATTGGTATTCATATATCTTATTTTTTAACAGCGATCTAAAAACTTTAGCAGAGGCGTATTATATGGTCAGTCGAATTACAGAAAACACTGGATTTATCTTGCTATGACTTACCATGTTCCAAGAAGGTCAAATTATCGGTCCGCATCAAAAAAAAAAAAGAAAATTCAAGAGAGTGCTGAAATCACAGGAATTGGGTTGAGAACTATTCGACACATGATCAAAATGTGGAAAGATTGTGGTAAGCCATCAACTTCGCAGAAGAAACAAGTGAGGACAAAAATCATGATTGGACATCACTGAAAAAATCTGAAGTCTCATTGTGGGGAAAAATTAACCCCCAAACTGTCATCTGCATTTTCTCACACTTGGCCCAGCCCTAATTAGGGCCCAGTGACAGTTAAGGGGTTTAAAAAAAATTCGCAGAAGAACTTACGCGTTACGTAAGTTACGTTCACAGAATGAAACCAGTAGCGAGTTTGAATCCAATGAATGAGATTCATTGAACAGAAAACCAAACACAGCGCGTGGGCCAACAGAAATACCACAAACAGAACCGAATAATGCGTGGGAAAGGAGGGCACAAAGTCAACAAATAATTACTTTAGAACGCTGAAAAGAATAACTAAGAAATACTGCAGGCTTAAAGGAACAGTACACCGTACTTTCATAATGAAATATGTTTTTCTATGAAATGAGTCGAGAAGATACGTACCTCTCCGAGCTTTGAGCGACCACCCAGTCAGCCAGACGCGCTGCCACTCCTGTTAGCATTTGTAGCTAGACTCATTGTGGTCATCGGTATTTTTCGGGGCTGTAGTTAGCTGCGACCAAAGTCTTCCACGTTTTTCCTGTTTAGATAGGTTTATATGACCAGTGACATGAGTTCGGGTTCGGGAACGCAAATCCAAAAGTGGCTTTTTCTATGCTGTGGGAAGTGCGTACTATAATGGCAGGCGTAGTAACACATTCTGCGCGCTTCGACAGTGCATTGATACCTTCACTTCTGATTTCTTTTCTCTCCCACGACCCCCCCTACTTCCGTAAATACAACCAACGTGACTGCGCTGCACTACCAGGTACACAGTCAGGAAGCCAGAGCTTGCAGAAAATTATAAGTAAGGGATAATTAACGAAAAGGTGTGCATTCCACGGTTTTAATGCACGACGCGGAGTTCACGTCGGGTGGTTGCCTCCGCGAAGAGCATTAAAACCGTGGAATGCTCACCTTCGAGTTGATTATCCCGCTTATACCGTTATCATTTGCCAGCAATATCAAATCGCAGCATTAATCTGGAACGAGATTATGCATAACCCAAAATTATGCGCGATTATGCGGACCGTAGCTTACTTGCTACCCACGATTACAATGAACTTATGACAGTTTCCGCAGTCAGCAAGCTGAAATCAGTCTGCTGGCATAGCACGTAGCTAGCGAACTATCAGCAGTCGCTGATACACGAATTGGACACGTTAGCTTCATTTGTAACTGTACTCAATTACAATCTTTTAATGGATAAAGCCTGATTTTTTTCGCAGCTATAATATTTACGGTCGTTATCGCTTGAGTACGAGTCAGCGAGGTGAAATCAGTCTGCTGGCATAGCAGGTAGCTAGCGAACTGTCAGCAGTTGCTGATACATGAAGTGGACACGTTAGCTTCATTTGTAACCGTACACAGTTACAATCGTTTAATGGATAAAGCCTGATTGCTTCGCTGCTACAATATTTAATAGGAAGTATAACCTTATACTCAGAAGGTAACCCAGTGCGGACCCAAAAGTCGTCGAACGATAATCGAAATGAACGGTAAACGAATTGGAACGCAACCCATCATGAAATAACATAGTAACAGCGCATATCATTGGAAAGCTGAGAGTCTTGGGAATCTATATCAACATAACTTAGTGAAAAAAACATGTTTTGTTCTCTAAAACAGTCAAATTATGTCACTGTGTCACGTTTCAAAACACCCCCCGAAACTCCCCCTTGAATCGCGTCATCCTACCTTTAAACCGGCTACATCCGAAGCCTGTATCTGACCCTGGCATGCTTGGTCATTAAATGTCCATAAGAACCCAGCAAATTCGAATATCCGCCGTGTTTTGCTGGTATTACGTATCGTAGATGCATTATCCAACTCAAAGAAAACAGTTTCCTTATAAAAGAAAAAAAAAGAAAAAACAAACGCGAACTTTTCTCCAGTAAAAAAAACAAGGCATTTTGAATAGTTTTCCGTTATGTACACTGGATTGAAAGATTTCTTGGAAGGGAAGGACCCCGATTTTGAATGGTGAGTAGCCTAATCATTACGTCTTTATAAACAAAACGATATAAACTATGCTTATTTTTATCCTAACATAATAACACTGCATAATGAGGATTTTCCAATGATGTGTAGCATGTTTGTGAAGAATGTGAATTGAGTTGGGAAGAGTTGCGAATAGCTGCAGTTAGAACACAAAAATGCTGTGGAGAGCCTTTTATCTCCTCAGCATTTTTTTTTTTTATTGCTGTAGTACAACACAAAAATGCTGTGGAGAGCCCTTCATCTCCACAGCATTTCATTTTAGAAATGCTGCTGTAAGTAAATTGGGAATTTCCAGGCCTGTAGTAGCTGTTAGTAACTAAAAACAGTTAATTGACATAAGCTTAGACAGACCCAAAGCCAGAACAGCGCTGAAGGAATAAGGAAATACCGTACCAATAGGGAAGAAACAGTGCATGCACGAAAGAAAACAAGACGTAGACTGGAGCGCTGACATAAGGAGGACTCCATTTTGCAGTGCGGAATCAAAACCTGGAACAGACCAGGCAGAACAGAACAAGAAATAGAACATAACATCATGGCTATATTTAATTGCAAAAGTAAGAGCATTTTCACAAGCACAACACAGCAAGACCTCACAGAGTTTGGACAAAATAGTTGTGTCGCCACAGGAACTCTACTTGTAGAGTGGCGAATTAGAAAAAAATGACTTCAGGTTGTATGATAGAGATTGAGCTGTGGAACTATGGACAGAGGTCATGAGGTCTGATGAGTCCAGATTTTCCCTATTTCTGAGCAATGGACAAGTCTGGGTAAGAAAAATCACACAAAGAGATGCACCTACATAGTGCCCACTGCATAAAACTGTGAGTAGGTAGTGTTATGATCTGGGGTTGCTTCAGTTGCCCAGGTCTAGGCTCAGCAATGTTACACAGAAATATAATGAATTCAGCTGACGATCTGAATGTACTGAATTACCAGGTTATCCCATCAATTGACTTTTTAATCTGTAACCGGCACGGCTGTTCGTGACTAAAACAAATCTTGGTCAATATCAGTCCTAATTTTTAAACTCCATTCAGAGCTTCCTCTTCATGCTTACCTTGCCGTTGCACTTAAGCAGCTGAAGAATGATCAGACAGTAGGGTGATGCTTTAATTTGACCAAATCATACCACTTCCTAATGTGTTGGCTACAGGCCCGCCAACAGGGGGGGACAAGCGGGTATCTTGTCCAGGGAGGAGGGGCCCCCATGAAATTGTGGAATAATTATTCTATTTTATTACAAAATATGTGTATTTGTGGAAGAAATGTATATTATTTGCATAAAAGAAATGATTTCTAATTGTTTTTACCTTTATTGTCCTTGAAATAGGGATCAAGAACCCCCTGCCACTCCCAACACAAAAATGGTTGGGCCTGTTATCAAAAATGCGACGTCATTTGATTTGCGCTTCAGTCTGCTGACGTGTGTCAGTGTGAGTCAGGGGCACAAAAAATCAAAAGAAAAAAGAAAAAGAGAAGAAGAAACCAGGAGCCTTAGGGACTCACTAAATAAATATTTTTAAAAAGGTTCTTCTGATGATGCAGGTACGAGTAAAGGCAGGGTACAGCCTGGTAAGACACAGAGCAGCCACCGTTTTCCAGCCCCGTTGGGTCACCCGGTCCAGCTTTTCTTGCCCCCCCCTCCCCAGGCTAAGCGTCACGTGTTTATTTATTTTACTGTAAATAGGTTTTTATGCACCTAAATAGGGCCCTATGATTCACTGACGTGCGGTGCAGGTTAGTTTGGTAAGGCAGAAACCTCCCTTTTGCTCGATTAGCAATTAATGATTAACTAGTTTCGTAAGACGTATTCGGCAGAATGACGGGCAGTTTAAGTTTCCGTGGCGTTATTACGCAGTACATTGAACCCGAAATGCTCAGCAGCAGATTCGCGCGTACTTGCATCCAGGAAGCTGAAGCAATGTCATCAATAAATACTAACACAGTTCCACTTATGCAGAATTCAGTGCTTAATCAGTAGACAAAAGTCTGTGTCACTGTCTCACCTCACCGCACGTCTCAGGCCTCCTGTAAGCAAATACTCGCAAATCTGCAGTTTCGTGAGCATTTCAAGTTCGATACACTGAGTAATAACGCCGCGGAAATTTAAACTGCCCGTCATTCTGCCGAATAGTCTTACTAAACTAGTTAAATTTAAGTCAAGAGCGCATCAGCCACACGGGACAACAAGCTATTTTATGTTTAAAATGTTCCGTTCCTTATCGCGCTGATGGGACCGGAGCATATACTGTGTAAAAAGATGGACGCAGCACTCCGGTCTGAAAAAAGAAGCCCATACGGAAGTACCGTAAAATGGCATTCTATTTTGTGGCCAGCAGATGGCGACGTCGGTGGTTGCTGAAAGAAGTTCAATGCTATAGAAGACTATGATAAAATGACCCTACTTTCCCACCTGATTTTTCATTTAAATAATAATTTTTCACATTATCTTATGGTAGCTATAGCAAGTTTCAAGTCTCCTTTGATATATCATAATGTTCATTTTTGTAAAGTATGGTCCCAAGTAGACGAGAATAAAGAATAAAGTCAGAATATGCTCTAGAGGCATGGCTATCCTCAGGTCCTTGTCCGATACGGTCAGATCCACCTCTCACGTCCCTCCCCGGATCTTGATTCTCGCTCTCGTCCAATAGAAATCACATCCGGTTTCAATATGACAACATGGCGCAATTCAAATTGCCAAAATCAAGGCTCCCTTTATGGTATGCTGAAACTAGTGGGTGATGTCACGGTTGCTTCGTCCATCTTTATATACAGTCTATGGACCGGAGGTTGGGGTGAGTAGGTGGGGGTGGGGCCCATTCAGAGTATTTTGTCCCGGGCCCGGCCAAGGCTGTCAGCGGCCCTGGTTGGCTATGTTTCATTTACAACCCCAATTCCAATGAAGTTGAGACAATGGGCTCTAATTGCTTGGCGCAGGGCAGGGTGCCGCAGCATGGTGTAGCTAGACGCAGCCCACGCAGTGGTAATTTCGCCCGGCGCAGCCCACGTCGTGGTAATTTTGTGAGGTGCAACACCGTGCACAGCCTTTGGTAGACGAACGTGCGCCGAAATGGGTGTGGCGGCGTAGTAGGGGGAGGTGTCACATATTCATTAAGACGCAGCGACAATTTAGTAGAAAAAGTTGTCACTGCAGATGCGCAGAAAGCTCGCCAGCTCCAACCTGGTTTACTTTCTATGTAGTGGTAATTTGGCTGACCGGCGCACAGTGCGCACACGTCACCGAAACCTCACAGACAGGTTTCCAGAATGTCAGGCACATTTCAATGCAATAAATAATGACAGCAAGCACTATTTAATTTAACTATCCGAATCAGGACATAAATTATAGTATCTATATCGATTGTCCTGATGTCAGATTCAAAGCGGTTGGCACGCGTAATGGAAACTCAACCTGACTTAATCAAGCTAAATCTGTGATGAAACTGCACATCTTTCTCAGCCAACTACAATCTGCCTATATATATATATATATATATATATATATATATATATATATATATATATATATATATATATACACACAGTGGCTCCAATAAGTATTTGTACACTACTTGAAAATTCCACTACATAACTGCTTTTGTATATTCGGCTGAATGCTTGCTATTGTGTGTAAAAGTGATTAAAAAATTTGATAATCAATATGTTTTAAACAAATATTTAATGTCAAAATGGCATATTTGGTCAGAAAGGTTATTATCTGACCCAATAAGTATCTGTACAGTTCCATTAGTGAGTCACAAAACTTATAATACTCACCTAAAATTGACTCAAGATGTTTACAGGACATGGTTGACTCACTTGGTCTGATTTGGTCAAGCGTGACCATACTGGACACTCCCTCTGTACACAGACTGGCCTATGTAAATGGCCTGACCATGCCCATAATGTATTCCTATGATATATGGCTAAGACAGACGAGATACCCTTTCGAATGCAGGAGCAAATCAATCAGCTACATAAAGAAGGCCAAAGCACCAGAAAAATTGGAACTCGGCTATCGTTATGCCACACGACCGTGCAGTACATCATCAAGAAGTACAAACAGTCTGAACGCATAGCCAATGCAGCCAGGAAAGGACGTCCCAGGAAGACCAGCCAGCGCACTGACCGGTACATCTCCCTGCTGATACAGAGGGAGAGACAGTCCTCGGCCTCCAGTCTTGCCACCAAAGTGGAGGAAGCAACTGGAAGCCATGTTTGTGCCCAGACCATCCGTAACTGGCTCCATGAAGTACAGTAGTGTACAAATACTTATTGGAGCCACTGTATATTTCATACAGAATTGTTCATAAGTTAAAAAATTGCCATTCGTGTCCATCAAGTCAACTATAGACCATATATTCCTCTCATACTAATCTTCAATAAATAAGGATTTACAGTGGCTCCAATAAGTATATTCAATTAGACATAAGATATTCAATTTTCAAACTGATAAACTTTATAGTTTTTTTAAAAATATTCACTCATTTTGAATTTGATGCCTGCAACACATTCCAAAAAAGCTGGGACAGGGGCAACACAAGACTGGGAAATTTGAGGTATGCACAATAAACACCTGTTTGGAACATTCCACAGGTGAAAAGGTTGATTGGATTGAGTGTCTTGATTAGGTATATAAGGAGCATCCCCGCGAGGCTCAGTCAATCATAAGCAAGGATAACCACTTTTTGAACAACTGCATGAGCAAATAGTCCAGCAGTCTAAGTGCAATGTTTCTTAATGAGCAATTGCAAGGAATTTATGGATCTCATCATCTACAGTCCATAATATCATCAAAAGATTCAGAAAAAATCTCTACACGTAAGCGGCAAGGCCGAAAACCAACATTGAATGCTTGTGACCATCGGTCCCGCAGGTGGTATTGCATTAAAAACCAACATCATTCTGAAAAGGATATTACCATGTGGGCTCGGAAAACCATTAACACAGTTGGTGAAACCCCGCCGGCTTCTCTGGGCCCGAGCTCATCTAAGATAGATCGATGCAAAGTGGGAAAGTGTGCTGTGGTCAGATGAGTCGCCATTTCAAATAATTTTTTGAAATCATTGATGCCGTGTCTTCTGAGCTATAGAGGAAAAGGACTATCCAGATTATCAGCGCAAAACTCAAAAGCCAGCATCTGTGATGGTATGGGAATGTGTGAGAACTATAGCATGGGTAACTTATACATCTGTGAAGGCACCATTATTGCTGATAGATACATACAGGTCTTGGAGCAACATATGCTGCCATCCATGCAACATCTTTTTCAGGGACGTCCCTGCTTATTTAAGCAAGACAATGCCTAGCCACATTCTGCACGTTACAACAGTGTGGTTTCATAGTGAAAGAGATGCCGGTAGTAGACTGGCCTGCCTGCAGTCCAGACCTGCCTGCCATTGAAAATGTGTGGCGCACTATGAAGCGCAAAATACGACAATGGAGACCCTGGACTGTTGAGCAACTGAAGTCGTACATCAAGCAAGAATAAGAAAGAATTCCACCAACAAAGCTTCTACAATTAGTGTCCTCAGTTCCCAAACGCATATTGAGTGTTGTTTAAAGGAAATGTGATGTAACACAATGGTAAACATGCCTCTGTCCCAGCCTTTTTTAAATATTTCACCAGTATCAAATTCAAAATGAGTGAATCTTTCCAAAAAACGATGAATTTTATCAGTTTGAACATTATGGGCCCTATCTTACGCCAGAGTCCCTAAACCCGTTATTTGGGGATTTAGCATTGCGTAAGAGGTGCTGCCCTGCAAAAGTTGCTATCTTGCACACGTTAAAACATTGTTACATCGTTAAAACATCTGCACTACCCGTTATATTATGCTTAGGCGTGGTTTGGGCGTTACGCAGGTTAAACCAATCAGTGTGCCAGGTGCCATTGCCTTTAGGAACAGGCTGCCCTATCCCAAATCCTCAAACCGAAACCTGTGATGGAGAGAGGAAGATCGCCACGTTTCTCCGAAGACGAAGCAAAATAGCTCGTGCATGAGGTCAAATCCAAACAGTGGAGGATCTGTTTTTGTTAAGTTAATCATGAATTGTATAATTATTATTATTATTATTTGACAATGACATTATTGTTTAATGTTCGGAATGTAAAAGAAAAAAAAAAAACAAAACAAAAAAAACATCCAGCCTACCCCTTTTGTATGGCTGCAAATCCAAGTTAAGCATTTTATAAGGCTAATTGATTATTAGTAAACCCCTCTACAAATGCCTTACACAGCTGAAAACCGTTGAACTAATAAGGGAGTGCAAAAGGGAGCATGGCATTCTTGAGGTTGGTTTAGTACCTGAAGCATCAGCAGTTGTTTGCTTGTTTACGGGCTCAAAATGGCTAGAAAGAAAGAAGTTCCTTTAGAGACCCGTCAGTCCATTGTTGTGCTTAGAATAGAAGGCTATTCAGTGTGAGACATTGAAAACTTTAAATCTCTTACCATCCTGTCAATTACTCCCTTCAGAGAGCAGCACAAACTGGCCCTAACAAGGACAGAAAAAAGGAGTGGGAGGCCCCAATGCACAACTGTGCAAGAAGACAAATATTTGCGAGTGTGTAGTTTAAGACAAAGACATCTCACAGGTTGTCAACTAGCAGCTGCGCTAAATAGTTCCCATCAAACAACACTTTCAGTATCAACAGTGAAGGTGGTTTTTTTTTGATGAAGGCAAAGTTTGAAGTACATGTTCATCATTTTCCATTAAAATCATTATTTCTAACTCAGACAATGTCAGCATGTTCTGTTCATTTGCTACATTTCCCATTCAGACTAATTTCATGTGTGCTTCCATGGAAAACAAGAATAGTGGAAAAAAGTGGAAAAAATGATTGATACAAAATACAAACAATATAGACTTACCTGAAAGGCCCAGGAAGCTGGTGCGCTGGCAGTACACGCGTTCTGGGCGTCTTCTATTATTTAACTGCCGATCAAGACGCTTTAGTACTATCTCTGCCATTTTCTCAGGGGTTCAACTGAGGCTACAGCAAGGTGGCTTTTTATAGGCGAGTTAATTCGGGAAGTGGCGCCGCATGTGCACGGTCACGCATGTCCAAGCGGACATGCACTGAAGCCGACTGGGCACGCTCTTGTAAAAGCCTAAATGGGTTTGAGGACCCGCTATATGCTTTCCCTAACGTGTGTGGTCAAGATAGCAATTGTAGGGAAAGCGCATAAACACGCCCACAGCCACACCTCCAGGCACAAACAAAGGATTCGGCATAATGTATAGCGGGTAGTGAGGCCGCAAGATACCGTTTAGGGATAGTGGAAGCTGCAAAATGCGTAATTCACGGGTAGCGGGTAGTGGCAACGGGTAGGGCAGTGTGAAAGATAGAGCCCTAAATATCTTGTCTTTATGGTGTACTCAATTGAATATAGGTCGAAAAGGATTTGCTAATCATTGTATTCCGTATTTATTCATGTTTTACTCTCCGTCCCAACTTCATTGGAGTTGGGGTTTGTCATAAACCTGGTTGGTAGCGTTGGGATTTTCAATCTCCTACAGCAAAAATGTTGTTTTATCATAGGCTGTTACAATCTAGATGTCTAGAATTCTCACAAACTCTGATAGAGTCTCTCAAATAGGCACAGTGGTCAAGTATGATTGACTTGGGACCAAACGTTCCTGAGTTCAAGTCCTTGCCACCAGAAGTGGACATTCCAGGGGTCAACCAGGGTCACATTCCATCAACTCAACCAGCTGATTTTCTTGACTAGTCCAACCTCTGGTCTGACGGGCTGTTTTATTTAGCAAATCCAGGAGGTTGGAACTAAATACTGGGGAGGATTTTTACTTTCTGGACCTGGATTGTCCACCTCTGCTTGCCCCGGCCTTTGCGGTTTGTTCTTGGGTAAAACACTTCACGCCCGCAATGCCTCATTCCTCCAGGTCTATAAATGGCTACCAGGAAATTGCCAGGGAAACCTGATTAAGAGTTGGGGGAGTAATCTGTGATGGACTGGCATCCCATCCTTGGGGAGTAACAATACTTGTAGTTGCTTCATGCCACAGGAAACCGAGGTTAAGCACCAGCCTAATTGGTCACTAAATGGTCCAACTCGTAGTTTTATTTTCTTTGCTTGGTCACCTCTAAGGCTCCACTACCCCAAATGTTCAGTTTAGCCAGGTGCCCAGCTCTAGGTAGAGTCCTAATTGTTCTAAACGTCTTCCGTTTAAGAGTTATAGAGACAACGGCGCTCTTGGGAACCTTGTCATTATGGGTTAGTGAGTGTAGACTGGTAAGAGAAAACTATGAATTTAGACTATTTTTAGAATAAGGCTGCAACATTACAAAAATGAAAAAAGTGCAGGGACTTGAATACTTTCTGAATGCAATACAGATTCTTGAGAAGGCCTCACAGAGTAGTCTCACTATCGTGTCCCCAATACAGGATCTCGGCCAAATTTAAGGCAACTCTGGTCAGAAATAAATGTTGCAACATTGAATAAGGCTCTCAAAGCAATGCCATGGTGAATGCGTGCCTTAATGAAAGCAAAAGGTGGTCCAGCAAATACTTTTTAGCAGGCATGTTTATAGCAATTCTAGGTCTCATAGTGAATAAGTGTTATGTTACATTTCCAGATGGCGACACCCCTATCGTGCTCCAGCCAACCAATGCCAGTGAGAAGACCCAGCTAATTGGGGATGGGCATCGAACCTATACCTAAGTGCAGCTACATGTGGGTGGCACCAGCACCGAGGTCACCACACTGGGCCTCCAACACCCAATGACAAATCTCTTTCCATGGCTGTCTCCATGAAAAATCCCACAACTGAGCGTATTTTTGTCCTCTGACTGCCATCTGTTAATAGTAAATGTGTTTAACCATGTAAATGAACGGTAAATGTCCTGTTCTGTGTTTCGAAGTGAGACAACTCTCTTTTTTTTAACATCTTCTTGTTCAAATCCTATCAGAGTGCACATAGGTTAGTAACTCTTTACTTTCAAAATTGGAGGATAAGTCAGAATTATTTCAATCTCTCCTAAAGTCAATGGGCCTATAAACTTATAATTGTAACTCTATGTTGATTCGAGCCTATAAACCATCTAGGGGATTTTATGGAATGTTCATTTGCATTCAGTTTTTAAAGGGACACTTACGAGGAAGGGCATATCTTTCAACAAAGTTATCTGTCAAAGATTACTGAAACTCCAAGAATCCACAAGAATTGTGAAGAATCCACAACACTGCATAACTCAAGACATTTGAATGGGCAGAATGATAAACTCACAAGCATATATTTATCTCTTTCAACGTATCTCAAGGTCCACTTAACAGCCACATTAATAATAAACATTAATAATAAAAAACATACCAAATGTTGAATCAATAGTGATGAATAAACAGCAGCGACAAGGCACCCAAAGGTTTATATTTCCTACACACTTGGCTTTTTGGCTGTGTAAATTATATGAGCAATATACTACAACATGCCGGTCATTGGATGAAAATAATTTTTTTCTTATAATGTCTGTGAGGTCAGATTCACTGCCCGCAGCATGCACTCAAAGCACCCACATGGTTATTGGGGCCGCTTTAGCAAAGTTGAAAAGAGAGCCTCCCTCGAGCCCAATTTAAACCAGAGACAGAAGAATTACAGATAATCCACTACAGTTTTCTTGTGAAAACTGGCAAACAATAGCTACATATTAGTAGCAACAGAAAGGGAAAAAGAAGGAGAGGAGAGGGGAAAATGCCCAAGAAGGCCAACGAAGACCTGGGTTCAAGTCTACCCTCTGCTGAACACAATAATTTGAAATATTTCAGCAGATAGAAAATTCTTAATGAGTTATAAATAACTTCAGCCTTTATTATCAAGTGATGCACTTTAGGCTAAACAGCTGAATATTCAGATGAACGTGTAACTGCAAAGTGTTGAACAATGATTTTAGGAGGTAGCAATGTCATAGTAAAAGTTATCATGATACTGAAAATATGAGAGCATAAGTAAGTTCCTTCAATAAATTTAATTGAAACTAGTTTGAGTTGTTTTCCTGTTTTATTAACAGAGCAAATCTCACAATGACACACCCATATGGACATGGAAATGTTTTTAAAATTTCTTGGTCACTTATTATGGTAAAAAGTTTTCCTTGCCCACACAAATGTGCATTTGTCATTCAAAACATAACAAATATAGGGGTTTCAATGTGAAAAAACTTTTAAGACAGACAAGGGCCGTGTTCAATGGACATGCAGTGGTTCTCCTAAAAACTGTGCTTTTAACAGCAAATGACCGGTTAAATACTGCACCCCATGAACATAACCATAATGTCATATCTGTGTTGCAACAACTAACTTTTAATATAACTCCATGTCCGAAAGTCATAAAAGTTTTAGTTTTTCGAGTATTCCAGGAATTATTAGACGTGCAAACTTTGCCATGTTTGTGTTCGACCTTCGCAAAATGCAAATAGATGGCTATCAACTTTTTTTCATGTTTATTCTTCCGTTGAAGTTAGACAACAGTCTTTATTCGGTCTCTCTTTTGATAGTTAGTCAGATGGATCAAACAGATTCACGCTTTATTTCCCCACCAGAGATAAAATAGTGCTTGTTGTCGGGGAGAAAATCAATTCCATGACCATTGACAGTGTGAATAAAATATTGTATGCACGATCAAGGCGAAATGCTAAATACTCCATGTCCGGCAGCCAGCAAAAAGTAAAAGTATTGACATGAGAACAGATTTATAACGAAATAAAGAATAAAAATATATCACCAACAAACAGAGCATCCAAAAAAGATGGCCCGGAAATAAATAAATGAATGTTCATTGGATGTTCTGTTTGTTGTTAAAATGTTTCTTTTTATTCTTTATTTCGTTATCAATCTGTTCTAATTGTCCTCTTTTTTTTTGGCTGTCAGACACGGAGTATTTTGCATTTGTCTGACTGAATGTCCAACAGGCATTATACTTTGTCCCGCACCAATGGCGACCAACTTTATCGAGCAGAGCTTAAACAGAAACATTGATTGAAATTCTCGGTACTCATCTTGAAGAACTGATCCCTCTCATCAAAACATTCACATTTAATATCTAAAGCATTCAGTAGATTTGAAGAAATTAAAAACAATAATCGACAGTCAGACACAGAGTTATATTGTAACCATCTGACTGTCGGACACGGCGATATATTAAAACCCTGTCAGACTTTTGGACTCATAGACACTGCGTTCAACGCAATCTGTTGTGCGAAAAATTTGTTTCGCGTCCAGTATGCGAGTGGCTTAATACTAAGCTACTATAATTGTCACTGAGGTTTTGTTGTTTTGATTGGGGGAGAGGAATACAGCCTGATTGCTATGATCTCATACTGATTTAAGATCATACATTACACATTTATATTCAATATATCTTGCTTTGTTGTCCATGCATGTAAATCCCAAAATTTTAAGCAGCAGCAGGGTGTAATAATAGGAACATGCTATCAATCGTTTCTCTTCCCAGTGATGCAGGCAGAAGAAATGAATGAGCAACCGTCTTATTTCATTCCAACTTCATAAGTTTAAATGATCTGACGAAGTTTCGTTTTGAAATTCCATTCAAGTTTGCTAATCGTAATAATTTGCGAATGCCCTAGCTAGCCAGCTAACTCATATTCGTAATGATTAATATAGACGTAAGCGGTGCAGAAAACATGCCAAAAGCAGCAAAGTAAAATGCAAAAGTAACGCATCATGCAGATATAGGACAGAGGCTTCTTTATTCCAATTCATTTCATTGGTGAAGATTTGACTTAGCAGTGTTAAACCCTTTCACAGCTTCTCCAGACTTGCACTGGCAGGAGGGACAGAGGCGAGACAGAGGAGTACTTGCGCCGGGCTGCACAGGGCACGAAATTGCAAAATACGCCCGGATACACTCCGTTGGCACGGCGCTCCCCCCATTCACCGCACCTGCGCCTGCACCTGATCAACGAATTTAGAGCCCTAAGTGTTCACATATTCAGTTGCGAGGGTCAATTAATAGAATTCCGGTCCATTTCCTCTTAGCTTGCATTATGTTCATTGCAATAGTTATCAAGCATTTTCCATCCATCCATCCATCCATCCATCTTCTACCGCTTATCCGGGGCCAGGTCGTGGGGGCAGCAGTCTAAGCAGGGATGCCCAGACTTCCCTCTCCCCGGACACTTCCTCCAGTTCTTTCGGGGGTATCCCAAGGCGTACCCAGGCCAGCCGAGAGACATAGTCCCTCCAGCATGTCCTGGGTCTTCCCCGAGGCCTTCCTTCCCAGGAAGGCGTCCAGGAGGCATCAGATAAAGATGCCCGAGCCACCCCAGCTGGCCCCTCTCGACTTGGAGGAGCAGCGGCTCTACTCTGAGCTCCTCCCGGGTGACAGAGCTTCTCACCCTATCTCACATGGAGCGGCCCGCCACCCTGCGGAGGAAACTCATTTCAGCTGCTTGTACCCGAGATCTCGTTCTTTCGGTCATGACCCAGAGTTCATGGCCATAGGTGAGGGGAGGAGCGTAGATTGACGGGTAGATCGAGAGCTTCGCCTTTCGGCTCAGCTCCTTCTTCACCACGACAGATCGGTACAATGACCGCATTACTGTTGCCGCTGCACCGATCCGTCTGTCAATCTCACGCTCCATCCTTCCCTCACTCGTGAACAAGACCCCAAGATACTTGAACTCCTCCACTTGAGGCAAGAACTCTCCTCCAACCCAGAGGGAACATATCACCTTTTTCCGGTCGAGAACTATGGCCTCGGACTTGGAGGTGCTGATTCTCATCCCAGCCGCTTCACACTCGGCTGCAAACCGCCCCAGTGCATGCTGAAGGTCCTGGTTCGAAGGAGCCAACTGGACAACATCATCCGCAAAAAGCAGAGAGCATTTTCCAAGGATTTTCCAATCCACATTAAATGGGAACAATGCAGGATTTCGACCGTAATTATTGAGCAGTTTTGTGTTTTGTGCAGATCGCTATTTACATTGTGTAGTTCAAGATTCATTAGAAGAGCAACTAAAAGAGCGTGTTACGAAAACATTATGTCTGATTAATATTGGTGCCGAGGGAAAAAAACTCAGTAAACATAAACAAAAAAGCTGCAGTTATCCTTTGCCTTTTACTTTTTCCCGCAATTGCATTTTTTTTTACAGATATACAACGTAAAACTTTTGGGGGGTGGAGGAGGTGGCTGCGGTGAGATTTTTACGACAGTTATGTGAAATTTGCACACCGGAACTATAGGGGGAGCTGCGAGGGAAAAAAGCACCAAACCAATGAAGAACTGAGCGATTTCTGTCCATGGATGCATTATAAGAACTGGATACTGAACCGAAAATGGCCGCCCATTCATTTCAATGGAAATTGCTCAGTGGCGCAGCACGCCGACATGGGGCCATAGTTCCGGAGGCACGCGGACATGCGCTGTGTGACTTTTTGTTCACACATACGCAATGTGGGGCTCATGAACGCGCTGATGTCTTGAGGTATCTATGACAACAGCCCGCGCCCGTGGCACTCCCACGAAGGACGCGTGTTCACGACCAATGTTCTTTGGAAATGTAGCTATGTCCACGGAGAAACCAATGCATCAGCTCTGTACCGAACGGGCAAACAGCACTATTTATATATCGAATAGGGATATAAATTCTTGATGAACTATTTTTATTTAACAGGGAAATAAAATTATTCACTATCGCAAACAATGTTTAGAGTTGACTTGTTACTGACAGTTGACAGTTCAATCTCGTTTTCCACACAGTTCAAAGCTAAATGTATTCATAGAAAGTGAAACGCTTCAAGCTTGTAAGCTTGCAGCCTCCTCAATTCTAACTGGATTCATGATGATAACCCAACCACACAGAGCACTGCCCGTACTTCATGAACTGATAAGTTTTATAAGAGATGACGTTGATCAAAGTATATAGCCAATTCTGACAAGCAAAATTACTTTTAGTGTACGCATCCTCAAAAGCTCATTAAATCCATTCTTTCTCTATACCTGGAACTGGAGCCCATCCCAGCTGACTCGCAGGGTGCACACACATTCATAAGAATTTAATTTTAATATTTAATATCGCGAATGCATTTGCTGCGCACATTTGAGAAACCAGGTGCATCATCTGTAACATAGCTGCTGCCGTTATGTGCTATTACCACGTTAATCAGCACTAGAAATTAAACTCTAGCCTAAATTTTCTTGACGAAATTCACGCTTGCAATTTTCGTACCCCTTATACAGGATTAGCAAATTCCTAAGTCCTCACATGATCAGCAGCCCAGTTATAAAATATACTTAAAGTCGATCCTCGTTTCATTCTCATCTGTTTCTTTCTTCTGGGACTCTCGTATGATTTCAGCGCTGATAGAGATCAGCTGCATCCGCTGCATCAGGGAATCTCTGCAGCATCACTCCCATACACTGATGCCGTCACACATAGTATGTACACTCAACAAAACTATAAACGCAACACTTTTGTTTTTACTCCCATTTGTCATGAGATGGACTCAAAGATCTAAAATTCATTCCAGATACACAATATTACCATTTCTCTCAAACATTGTTCACAAATCTGTCTAAATGTGTGATAGTGAGCACTTTTGCTCTGCTGAGACAATCCATCCCACCTCACAGGTGTGCCACATCAAGATGCTCATCAGACACCATGATTGGTGCACAGGTGTACCTTATACTGTTCACAATAAAAGGCCACCCTGAAATGTGCAGTTTTTGCTTTATTGGGGGTCTGGGGACTCAGAACCAGTCAGTATCTGGTGTGACCACCATTTGCCTCATGCAGTGCAACACATCTTCTTCGCATAGAGTTTATCAGATTGTGAATTGTGGCCTGTGGAATGTTGGTCCACTCCTCTTCAATGGCTGTGCGAAGTTGCTGGATATTAGTGGGAACTGGTACGCGCTGTCGTATACGCCGGTCAAGCACATCCCAAACATGCTCAATGGGTGACATGTCCGGTGAGTATACTGGCCATGCAAGAACTGGGACATTTTCAGCTTCCAAGAATTGTGTACAGATCCTTGCAACATGGGGCCGTGCATTATCTTGCTGAAACATGAAGTGATGTTCATGGATGTATGGCACAACAATGGGCCTCAGGATCTCATCACGGTATCTCTGTGCATTCAAAATGCCATCAATAAAATGCACCTGTGTTCTTCGTCCATAACAGATGCCTGCCCATACCATAACCCCACCGCCACCATGGGCCACTCGATCCACAACACTGACATCAGCAAAGCGCTCACCCACACGACACCACACACGCTGTCTGCCATCTGCCCTGAACAATGTAAACCGAGATTCATCCGTGAAGAGAACACCTCTCCAACGTGCCAGACGCCATCGAATGTGAGCATTTGCCCACTCAAGTCTGTTACGACGACGATCTGGAGTCAGGTTAAGACCCCGATGAGGACGACGAGCATGCAGTTGAGCTTCCCTGAGACGGTTTCTGACAGTTTGTGCAGAAATTCTTTGGTTATGCAAACCAATTGTTTCAGCAGCTGTGTGGGGCCGGTTGGATGTACTGCCATATTCTCTGTAACGTCTTTGGAGACGGCTTATGGTGGAAAAATGAACATTCAATGCCCGAGCAACAGATCTGGTTGACATTCCTGCTGTCAGCATGCTAATTGCACGCTCCCTCAATGCTTGCGCCATCTGTGGCATTTTGCTGTGAGACAAAACTGCACATTTCAGAGTGGCCTTTTATTGTGGACAGTCTAAGGTACACCTGTGCACTTATCATGGTGTCTGATGAGCATCTTGATGTGGCACACCTGAGAGGTGGGATGGATTGTCTTGGCAAAGCAAATGTGCTCACTATCACACATTTAGACAGATTTGTGAACAATGTTTGAGAGAAATGGTAATATTGTGTATCTGGAATGAATTTTAGATCTTTGAGTCCATCTCATGACAAATGGGAGCAAAAACAAAAGTGTTGCGTTTTATATTTTTGTTGAGTGTAGTTCACATCACAGGCTGAAAAACAAATACTGTCTGTGTGTGCAGTGCTGTAATGCAAGCTCGGCAAAAGCATAAAATAAGAGAAACTTCATATTTTGTATCTTATCTTAAAAGTTGCAGAAGAGTCACAACATCAAGTATGCACATCTGCTATTGTTTTAATAATTAAGAATGAGCATGCAAAGGTAAATAAATGATTAGCTGTGTAGTTTTTTTGGGCTGAAAGCGCATATATGGACGTAGTCAATGCTACTTAGCCAGCATATAATATATGAAGCAGCAAAGCACAGTACCATGAATCGGTGTAAGATATTCAAAGTGATAGAAATAAACAACTCAGCTTAGGTGCATCTTGAACATTTTAAAATGAAAAAGCAAAGCAAGTGTTAGCTACATGCACGATTATAGGATGTCACCTTCAATAGTTACCGAATACACGCCCGTTATCCAAAGTAAATTTACTAACAACAGTCTTTGCTACCTTACTGCATGTTCTGTAACGCTACATGAAAGATAGCTGAAGCAGTCAAGTCGCTACATAACAAAGCCATTCATCAAATACAATGGGCTCTAATTTCCTGGCGCAGTGCAGGTGGCGTAGCATGGCACAGCCCACGCAGTGGTAATTTCGTCCGGCGCAGCCCGCACAGTGGTAATTTCGTGAGGTGCAACACCGTACACAGACGAACGTGCGCCGAGATGGGTGTGGCGGCGTAGTAGGGGGAGGTGTCACTTATTCAACAAGACGCAGTGACAATTTCGTAGAAAAGTCTTCGCTGCAGTTGCGCAGAAAGCTCGCCAGCTCCAACCTTGTCAGGCACATTTCAATATGGTAAATAATTACAGCAACCACTGTTTAATCTAACTATCTAAATCAGCACATAAATTATAGTATCTATATCGATTGTCCTGATGTCAGATCAAAGGCGGTTGGCACGTGTGATGAAAACACGACTTGACTTAATCAACGCAACTGAATCAGTGACGCAAATAAACGACTTCACATCTTTCTCAGCCAACCACAAACTGCCTCGGCATCAGGCAGTGCGTATTTATTGCTTGCGTTCTATGCTCGGTAAATCCGCTTACACACCGGACGCGAAAGGAATTTTTCGCACGCCTGATAATACTCAGTCAAAGTAAAGACGCGATAGTCGGACAAGGTTTTAATATACTTCCGTGTCTGAAAGTCGTAAAAGTTCTAATTTTTCGAGTATTCCAGGATTTATTAGACGTGCAAACTTGGCCATGTTTGTGTTGGACCTTCACAAAATGCAAATTGATAGCTATTGACTTTTCTTGGTCTTTATATTCGTCTGTTTTCTTCCCTTATTCTTTATTCGGCCCTTCTTTTGAAAATTAGTCAGATGGATCAAACAGATTCACGCTTTATTTCCACAGCAGAGATATATTAGTGCTTGTAATCAGAGAGTAAATCAATTCCAGGACCATTGACAGTGTGAATAAATTATAGCATGCACAATCAAGACTGTCCGACGCAAAATGCAAAGTACTCCATGTCCGGCACCCAGCAAAAAAGTAAAAGTATCGATATGAGAACAGATTTATAACGAAATGAAGAATAAAAAAATATCACCAACCAACAGAACATCCAGAAAAGATGACCCGCAAATAAATTAATCGCAGTGTTCGTTGGATGTTCTGTTGTTAAAATGTTTATTTTTATTCTTTATTTCGTTATCAATCTGTTCTAAATCGTCCCTTTCTTGGCTGCCAGACACAGAGGCATTGTACATTGTCCCACGCCAATGCGACTCACTTCATTGAGCAGAGCTTTAACTGAAACGTTAATGGAAATTCTCGATACTCATCTTGAAGAACTGAGCCCTCTTGTCAAAACATTAACGTTTAATATCTAAAAGAGTAAGCAGATTTGAAGAAATTAAAAACAATAGTCGACTGTCGGACATGGAGATATTAAAACCCTGTCAGACTTCCGGACACAAAGAAATCTGTCGAGCGAAAAATTCGTTTCGCTTCCAGTGTGCAAGCAGCTTAATACTGGGCTGCTGTTATTGTCACTTAGGTTTTATCGTTTTTCGTGGGGGAGAAGAATATAGCCTGATTGCTATGATGTCATACTGAGTTAAGATCACATATTGAAAATAAATGTGTAACGTATCTTGCATTCTTGTCCATGCATGTTAATCCCAAAATTTTAAGCGGCAACAGGGTGTAATAATAGGAACACGCTATCCTTCGTCTCTCTTCCCAATGATGCAGGCAGAAGAAATAAATGAGCAACCGTCGTATTTCATTCCAACTTCATAAGTTTGAATGATCTGTCGTAGTTTAGTTTTGAAATTCCATTCAAGTTTGCTAATGGTAATAATTCGCGAATGCCCTAACTAGCCAGCTAACTCATATTCGTAATGCTTAATATAGACGTATGCAGTGCACAATTGGTGAAGATATGACTAGGCTGTGTTATACCCAAACACGCCTTCTTTCCCACTTGCGCAGGAAGGCGGGACAGAGGCAGAACAGAGGAGTTTTGGCGCCAGGCTACGCCGGGCACGAAATTGTAACATACGCTTGGACACACTTCGTTGGCGCGGCGCACCCCCCCATTTGCTGCGCCTGCGCCTAGTCTACGAAATTAGAGCCCAATAAATGAAAACACTGGTGTTGTTACATTTGCTCACTTTACCGACTTGGTAATGACATAAGCCGACAGCACGAAATCTCCTGACCAGTGCTACACGCAGAGAACCGCAGCTGCTGCACTGCTTACGAGAACGCGCTTAGAGACAAGGTCCCCTTGGTGTTCGCATAGCCTGAATTAAAATTAAGAAAATGTTGCTGCCGTGGAAAAAGGCACCAATGTTATAGAAGAGAAAAATCAACAGATTATAAATTGATCATTTGTGGTAGTCAAAAAAATTTATTCACGGATTAAATAGAGTGTCTTTTTCAATTGTTCCCTCTGGAAAAATGTTCTTTTTGCCCCCCATGGCATCACGTGACCTGAAATCTCAGCTTCACCGCTAAGCTCTTGTTGGCGTGCCTTTTTCGCCCTGGGTTCAGTATCCAGTTCCAATAATACATCCATGTTTCCGACCAACTTACATAGTTCCTCTTTAATGGTGACATAAAATGTCAGTGTCTGTCAACGTCACTGAATTCCTATCACTCACAAAACCCTGTGTGTGCTTTATATTCCAATGAAAACATTTTTAAAAATGCAATTTTGCTGAATCAGGTCCACGTGTTAAGTTTTCTTTTGTAAAACTAAAACTTTGTCTACAACCAATGACATTGCCAAAGTGCAGGTTAACGCTAAACTTGTTTCCATTTAAGTACTAGACAATTAATTGAATTAATTTACTGAACAAATACAGTGCCATGAAAAAGAATTTTCCCCCATCCTGATATCTTATTTTAAAACTTAATTGTTTCAGACCATCAAACAAATTTTAATATAAAACAAAGATAACCCAAGTAAATACAGGTTTTAAATGATGATTTCATTAATTAGGGGGAAAGAGCTATCCAAACCTACCTGGCCTGATGTGAAAAAGTAATTGCCCCCCATTCTCAAATCATGAATTAACTGTGATTATCCACATTTTTTGAGTCCAATTTCACGAGCCACACCCAGGCCTTATTACTGCCAGATGTGTTGGATCAAGTAATCACTTCAATGGGACCTGTCTGACAAAGTGAAGTAGGCTAAAAGGTCTCAAAAAGCACCATGTCATGCCGCGAACTGAAGAAATTCAAGAACAGATGAGCAACAAAGAAATTGAAATCTATCAGTCTGGAAAGGGTTGCAAAGCCATTTCATTTCCGGCGAATCACAGTGAGAGCCATTATCAACAAAATGGCGAAAACTTGGAACCGTGGTGAACCTTCCGAAGAGTGGCCGGCCAACCAAAACAAGAGCAACGCAAAGCGTGGCATATGCCCCCGCCTGTATGTTGATCAAGGGCATATTGAGATGGCTGCTGTGGTGGCCATCGCACGAGGCTGGTTTTTGAAAGGAACCTTCCTCTGGCCACTCCCAATACGCCATTAAGAAATGGCATCAATCCGACGAGGGATTCTATAGTTATCCCATGGAAACGAAAAGTTATCGTACGACGGATTGACATGGTGTCAACATAATGCCCCCTTTCCTCTTTGGAGGGCAGGGGCATGAATACTCCAAGAGCGCACTGACAATTCGTTCAGGTGGTCACAAAAGAACCCAGAACAACACCTAAAGAACTGCAGGCCTCACTTGCCTCAGTAAAAGTCAGTGCCCATGATTTAACAATAAGAAAGAGACTGGGAAAAAAAGGCATCCATGGGAGAGTTCCAAGGCGAAAACCACTGCTGACCTAAAAGAACACGAAGGCTCGTCTCACGTTTGCCAAAATACTTCTTTATGATTCCCAAGACTTTAAAGAAAATATTCTGTGGAATGACAAGGCAAAAGTTGAACTTTTTGGAAGGTGTGCCTCCCATAACATCAGGCATAAAACTAACTCAACATTTTGTAATGTGGAAAAAAAAGGCCACTAGATGGCAGTATTGACTTTTTTTTGTTAACCCAGTCTGGAGCTAGGTTTTGGGTATGTCCTGGGCATGTCTGCGAGGGAAAGTCCCAGAGAATTGAAAAGAAGTCTGGAAAGTGGGAGGGGGCTGCAAAAGAGTATATAAGGAGAGAAATTGAGAGAGCCAAGTAGTCGGAGAAATTGCAAGAGAATTGGGTGACCAAAAAGAACACAAAGGCTCGTCTCACATTTCTCAAAATTCATCTTGATGATCCCCAAAGCTTTAGTGAAAATAAGACAAAAGTTGAACTTTTTGGAAGGTTTGCATCCCGTTTCATCAGGTATAAAATTAACATAGCATTTCATAAAAAGAAATCATCCCAAAAGTCAAACATGGTGGTGATAGTGTGATGCTTTGGGGCTGCTTTGCTGCTTCAGGACCCGGACAACTTGTCAAAATTGATGGAACTATTAATTCTGCTCTCTACTGGAAAATCCTGACGGAGAATTTCGAACCATCAGTTTGTGAGCTCAAGCTCAAGCGCACTTGGGTTATGCAGCAGGACAATGATCCGAAACACACCAGCAAGTCCACCTCTGAATGGCTTAAAAAATGGAAAATGAACATTTTGGAGCGGCCTATTCTAAGTCCAGGCTTAAATTCCCGTGAGATGCAGTTGCATGACCTTAAACAGGCCGTTCGGGCTCAAAAACCCTCCAATGTAGCTGAATTAAAACAACTCTGCAAAGAAGAGTGGGCTAAAATTCTTCCACAGCGATGTGACAGACTCATTACTAGTTGCCGCAAATGTTTGATTGCCGTTGTTGTCACAGAGGGTAGCACAACCAGTTATTAAGATTTCGGGGGATTAATCTTAATAACTAATTACTTTTTCACATAGGGCCAGGTAAGTTTGGATAGCTTTTTTCCCCTTATAAATAAAATAATAATTTAAAAACTGCATTTTGTATTTACTAGAGTTGTCCTTGTCAAATATTGACATTTGTTTGATGATCTGAAACACTTAGGTGTGACAAATATGCAAAAAAAATAAGAAATCAGGAAGGGGGCAAACATCTCTTCAGGGCACCGTAGCTACCAATAACAGGCCTACCAAAGAAAACGTAGCCTCAGCACACAAAAACTTTGAAATGCCTACATTAATCGCGGAAATAGCAACTGAAAAATAATACCCCGCTACCGAAACTGCAAAAACCGCAACATAAACTGTTGACTCATAGCATAAGACTATGAAACTGCAACATCTTCTATCGCATCCGTCTTTGCCATTTACTGCGCTTGCGCGTACCGGCCCAGGCTGCTTTCAGAGATAGCGGAATCAGGCGTGTCTCCTTCGGTTGGTAAGTAAAACTTCCAAATATGACGTTATTGTTAATGCAGATGTTTAACAATGAATTGTAAGACGTAGCTGTTACATCCACATTCTCGTAAGTTCGCTTATTTTAGCATGTCACCCTGCCGAAAATGAACGATGCACTGTCGATTTCGCTATAGTCTTAGAGTTGCCAACTTGACGACTTTCTCAAGACGTATACATAGTACGTGTTGAATGGACAAACAATCCCGATTTGGAAAGTCGCCAGATTAAGCGAGAAAGTCGTCAAGTTGGCAACTCTAAGACTTTAGCGAAATCGACAGTGCACCGTTCGTTTTCGGCAGGGTGACATGCTAAAATAAGCGAATTTACGAGAATGTGGATGTAACAGCTACGTCTAACGTCATATTTGTAAGTTTTACCTACCAACCGAAGGAGACACGCCTGATTCCGCTATCTCTGAAAGCAGCCTGGGCCGGTACGCGCAAGCGCAGTAAATGACAAAGACGGAGCGAAAGAAGATGTTGCAGTTTCATAGTCTTATGCTACGAGTCAACAGTTTATGTTGCAGTTTTTGCAGTTTCGGTAGCGGGGTATTATTTTTCTGTTGCTATTTCTGCGATTAATGTTGGCATTTCAAAGTTTTTGTGTGCTGAGGCTACGTTTTCTTTGGTAGGCCTGAATAAGCTACGTTTCCATTAATGATTGTAATGCAAATAGAATAGTATTGTAATAGTATTGGCCTTTCTTTTGTCAAAACCAGACTGGAGCTAGGTTTGGGCATGTCTTTTGCATGTCTGGGACAAGTCCCAGAGAATTAAAAAAAAGAGGTCTTAATGTGGGAGGGGTCTGCAAAAGAGTATATAAGGAGGAAAATTGAGGGAGTGGAGTTGTAGGAGAAATTGCAAGGAGAAGGATACATGTGAACATCTAAAAGATGTTCTAAAACATCTAAGAGATGTTGTTCCAGCGCTTGACTCAGGCTAACTTGACTGTTAACCTGAACAAGAGTGACTTTGGTTGTGCGAATGTCACGTATCTTGGCTACGTCATAGGCCAGGGTAAGGTGGCACCCATAAATGCTAAAGTCCAAGCTTTCGTGGACTTTCCAGTTCCAGACAACAAAAAAGCTTTGCGCCGCTTCCTTGGAATGACTGGGTACTACCGCAAGTTCTGCAAGAACTTTGCTGAGATTGCTCTCAGTCTCACCAACCAACTGAAGAAAGGCGTAAAGTTCACTTGGGATGATGCATGCCAGAGAGCCTTCGATCGCCTGAAGTCTCTGCTGTGTCACTTCCCCGTGCTCAAATCTCCTGACTTCAACAAACAGTTCTCCTTTGGGGTCAATGCTAGCGACCAAGCTTGTGGATCTGTGCTCCTACAGAGAAGTGACTCTGATGACATTGAGCATATCATGGCATACTTCTCCAGGAAGTTCAGTCGCCACCAAAGGAACTATTCCACAATTGAGAAGGAGCTGTTGGCTCTGATTCCATCTTTACAACACTTTGAGGTTTATGTTTGTACAAGGCAAAAGCCAATGATTTTACATGTATATACTGACCACAATCCGTTAATGTTTTTGAGTAAGATGAAAAACAAGAATCGGAGATTGTTGAATTGATGTTTAATTTTACAGGAGTTTGACTTTGAAATTAAGCATGTGAAGGGTACTGACAATGTAATTGCTGATTGCTTATCCCGTGTTTGAGTATGTGTATATATCACGTGTTTATTAGCATCTTGTTTTATTTGTATATATATATACACCCACAAGTGTCTACTTAACCATTTTTGTATTGAAAAGAAAAATTTTGCCTTTATGAGTCAATTGAAAAAAAAAGTCTAAAAGGTGTCAGGGGGCTGCAAAAGAGTATATAAGAAGAAAAATTGAGAGAGTAAAGTAGTAGGAGAAATTGCAAGGAGAAGGATACATTTGACCAGACCTGTCACTCTTTTCAAGACCTGTGAAGCTTTTTGTGGATTTTTGCCTGTATCGGAGCATTTTCCTGTCCCAGGACACCACCAAGCAACCCCATCTCAAGGGACTGTAAATATTTTTTCCTTGTATATGTCAGTCTTGGTCAGTCGTATGAATTGTAGGTTAGTTGTCAGTCTTTGTATTATTAAATCTGTTCAAGTTCTAAAATTTTGTCTGTCATCCCTTGCTGTCTTACATGTCATAACAAACTGGGACCATACCACTAGGGAGTATGGCTTATCAGGTTAAAGAATACATTAGACCACCTCTGCGTTACTACAACTGCCAGATGTTCGGACATGTTGCGAGCTCCTGTTGGGGTAAAAGAAGGTGCGCAAAGTTTGGCGGAGATCATGTAATCCAAGAGTGCAAAGCTGATGTCCTAACTGTGAGGGAAATCATGTAGCTGCATTTTACGGCTGTGGACACTCCATCGAGGCTAAACAGGTGCAGGTAGTGAGAGAGAGAGAAAACGTGTCATATGCTGATGCAGACAAGAAAGTGACTAGGGAACGAGGAATAGAGGGCAGGGATAGAGCTAAGATGGGAAATAATAAATCTGATTCAAGCGCGTCGCCTCCTTGCAATATTATGGTCTTCAGCAGGTAGGCTAATCGTGACGGATTTCTAGGTGGGCGCGAAGGTTTTTTATACAGCAACTACGACTAACAAATTGAACATTATCAGAATAGTAGTGGGACAGCTGAAAGGCTCCTTTAAACAAAACAGCTGCCTTAGAAATTTCACCAGTATATGAAAGAGAGGCAACGCAAAGCACAACCGCCGAGAATTAACAATGGGGAAAGCATAACTAGTGAGGATAGCATGGAGGTTCAGTAGCAATTTAATGTTCTGTACTCTTCAATGGAACGCACAGAGTTTGATTAGGAACGGCCAGGAATTAAAGAAATTTGTTGATAACCTTGAAACTAAACCAGAACTTATATGTATCCAGGAAACAAGATTTAAGCCTTGTTTGGATTTTGTTATTCCAGGTTACGAATGTATGAGAGTTGACAAGGCTGAGATCACAGGTGATTAATTAGGTGCCTCTGAAAGACCAGGTGGGGGTTGTGCAACTTTTGTAAAGAATGGGATGCAGTACAGAAGAACTGACATAAATTCTATCCTTGAATGTGTAGCTGTGGAGGTTTGGAATAAGCAGGGATATGTTAATAATATGAAAAACTGTCACAGTACTAATGAGGATGCAAGTAATAATGTTATGATTCTGCCATGTCTGCCTTGACCATGTTCATGCCTAGTTTAAATTCTGTGCCTGGCCTTGCCATGATTGATTCTGGTATTTAGTGACCACTGCAATGTCTGACTATTCCTTGTATTATGTATTGTGTATTGTTTACTTTGATTTGTAATGTTTTATCGTAGATTACTTTTCCATGTTTTACATTTTGCCATATTATCATTCTGGTTCATGTTTTCCATTTTGCTTTGCACTTTGTCTCCCCCGTCTGGTCTCATGTCTAGTCATTGCACTCAGCCCCAGTTTTGTGTTTCACTCTTCGGGTGATTTATTGGATTCTGCTTTTCAATCTTCCTTCCGATCTCGTTTGCTGGCTTCACTCTTCTTTTCTATCTACTAACAATACTAACAATTTATTATTTTCCCGAGATTACTAACAACAACTAACTTTGTATATAATACTAACTTACTAACAAGCACCACGGATTTGTATAGTTGCACTTACTAATTGATTAACAAGCTCTCAGCACTCGCCCTGTTCTAGTCTCCGCCTCTTGTCTCTCCCTGATTACCTTTTCTGCATTTTCTGTGAAAGCTCACACCTGATTGCGCTGTCCTGTTTCTCATTATCTATGCATGTTAGAAACTCTGTGACTGGAGCTGTATGTTTGTTTATAGGAATGTCTCGTGTTCCCTGTCCACGTTTTGGCTTTGTCCAATTCCATGTGATTAGGTTCTCCGTCATGTGCCTTCCCCTTGTAATCAGCCTTACTTCCTGCACCTGTGATTCTCCCCATGTGATCTTCCCAGAAGTCTATATTAGGTGTCCTTTCACTACCATTCCCTATCAGATAGTTCCCGTGCTGTTATTCTTCTCGCCTTGTATTCATTGAGTTTCTGATTCTGACTGGATTGCCCGACAACTGATTTTTGGTTTGCCCTTTTTGAGTACTGTTGCATCTGTGTGTTTTGACCTTTTTCTGCCCGACCTAGGTTTTGTGGATTGCTGCCCTGATAACGATTCGGACTGTCCTTTGGCTAATGAGTTTGCTTTTCCCACAAACCTTTGCCTGTGTACCGGATCTATTTTGGCTGACTACGATTTTAATGATTGCTGCCCTGTTTACGAACTCTGCTGTCCCATTGGAATTTGATTTTTGAATTGCGGATTCTGTACTGTTGCCAACTGCCCTGCGGGGGTTTTCCCCCTCGCTCAATAACGCTCCTTATTTTTGTAATCCCGTGTCCTTGCATTTGGTTCCAGATCACTACCTCACAAAAAAATGGGGATATTAATGATAATGGTAGTGATAATATAGGCTATAATGATGATAATACTGATACTTATAGAAATGATCATAATAAAGGAAATAGCAGTATTACTGTGATAATTTTTTATAACCCCTGTAAATACCTGGCAGAATCAGACTTTGATGAAATAATGGAGGAAGTAAGGTGCCCTGTTATTTGGACAGGAGATTTTAAGGCGCACAACCCTTTATGGGCAGTGAACAAAGAGACATTAAATGGGTTAGTCGTAGAATTTTTAGATAAACATGGATTGGTAATGCTAAACGATGGGAGGCCAACTAGATATAATATAACTCGAAATATTTCAAGTCATATAAATTTATCAAATACCTTTCCTAACCTAGCTAGGATAGTGGAATGGGATGTAATGGAGGAACATAGTCTGGGTAGCGATCACTAGGCAGAGAGTTGAGGAGAGAACTTGAAGAGAGGGTTCCAAGATACAACTTTTCTATGGCTAAGTGGGATGAGTTTATGGAAAAAGCTCAAAGCTTAGTAGGAAGTGTTGAAAGTGAAGGGACAGTTGGAATACCCCAATTGTAGCCATGATTCATGAGGCTGCTTGTGGTACCATCCCTGAGAAGTAGGAACTTAAAGCCAGAAAGATTGTTCCCTGGTGGTAAAGTGAATGTGATGAAGCTGTTAAAAGCAGAAATAGAGCTGTTAGAAAATTAAGAAAATATCCAATTATTATCAACGTGATTGAATATAAACGGATAAGGGCAGTAGCAGGGAAATTATTAAAGACACCTGGAAAAACAGCTGGAGGAGGTTTTGTGACTCATTAGGTCCAGAGACACCAGTGAAGCAGCTCTGGTCAGCTGTGCACAGAATATCAGGGGCGTATAAAAAAGAGAGATCCCTGTATCAACAAAGGGTGAGTTGGAGGCAATATCCAATAAGGAAAAGCAAATATGTTTGTTGACAGTTTCCAAGTGGTGCACAGCTCAGAGAGCTTGGGGATTGAGAGATGTAGGAAGAGGGCTGAAATTATGTCAGCCTATCAATGACTACCCAATTTATTAATTTTTTTGTATTAAAGAATTGAGGGACGCTATTGTATCCGGGGAAAATACCACCCTGGGAAAAGACAGGTTATCTAATAAGATGCTGAAACACATAGGTGACACTGTACTGGATGAAATTCTAGCTCTCATAAATACTATGTGGGCAGGAGGGTATCTACCAAAGGAATGGAAACATGCAGTAGTTAACATGCATGCAATCTTAAAATCGGGAAAAGAGGTCTCTGACCCAAGTTCGTATCGGCCCATAGCCCTCACTGCTGTGCTCTGTAAAACTATGGAGATGATGGTCACTAATACAACCCCAATTCCGAAATAGTTGGGACAAAGTGTAAATTGTGAATAAAATCACAACGCAATGACTTTCAAATCACACCAACCAGTATTTTATTCGCAATTGAAAACAGATAACAGCAAATGTTGAAACAGAAATTTTCCAATATTATCCACAAAATGAGCTCATTTCAAATTTGATGGATCCTACAGGTCTCAAGACAGTTGGGACAGGGGCCTGTTTACCATGGTGTAGCATCCCCTCTTCTTTTTAACATAGAGTGGAGGCATCTTGACATTGAGGAGACAAGTTTCTTGAGTTTAGCCATTGGAATTTGATCCCACTCTTGTTTAATACAGGCTTCCAGCTGCTGGAGAATTTTGGGTCTCCTTTGATAGAATTTTTTTTAAATTATGCGCCAAATGTTCTCAATCAGTGAAAGATCAGGACTGCAGGCAGGCCAGTTCAGCACACAAACTCTTATACTACAAAGCCATGCTGTTGTAATAGCTGCAGTATGTGGTTTTGCATTGTCCTGCTGAAATACACAAGGCCCTCCCTGGATTAGCTGTCATCTGGAGGGGAGCATATGTTGTTCTAAAACCTTTATGTACCTTTCAGCATTCGTGGTGCTTTTTAAAACATGCAAGTGTCCCACACCATATGCACTAATGCATCCCCATACCATCAGAGCTGCTGGCTTTTGAACTGAATGCTGATGACAGGAGGGGGTGGTCTTTCGCATCTTTAGCCTGTAGGACACGACACTCATGAATTCCGACAAGAATGTCAAATTTGGACTCATCTGACCATAGGACTCTTTGCCACTTTGCTATAGTTCATTTTAAACAAGCTTTAGCCCACAGAACCCGGTGGCGCTTCTGGATCATACTCAACAATGGCTTCCTTTTTGTATGATAGAGCTTTAGGTGGCATCTGTGGATGGCACGGTACACTTTGTTTACAGACAGTGGTTTCTTGAGGTATTCCTGGGCCCATTTAGTAATGTCAATGACAAAATCATGCCGGTGAGTGATGCAGTGGCGTCTGAGGGCCCAGAGATCACGGGCATCCAGTAAAGGTCTTTTGCCTTGTCCCTTACACACAGAGATTTTTCCATTTTCTCTGAATCTTTTGATGATGTTTTACACTGTTGATGAGGAGACCCTCAAAGCCTTTGCAATTTGACGTTGAGGAATATTGTTTTTAAAGTATTCCACAATTTTTTTTTATGCAAGCCTTCACAGGTTGGAGAGCCTCTGGCCATCTTTACTTCTGAGAGATCCATTGTAAGGTGGGGGGAATGAGTGGGATTCAATATGCACGCAATCTCCCGACATAAAGTCAGAACCACAAAGATTCCAACCACTACAGACTCCTAGAGACTGACTGGAGGGGCAAACCCCATAAATAAAAATAAGGTCGCTGAACACTCCTATATATATATAATATACATCACCAGTCCTACGCTAGCGTGAGCTATTACTTCAACTACAACATTAACCTAATTTTATAACCAAAGTTATGTTGTGGACTTATGGATAACTAATGTCACTTTTTGTGTCAGGCCTTTTGAACTTAATCAAACGGCGTACATTTCTGGAATTACCAATGAAGCCCAAGGATTTGTTTTGTTGCGTAACTTTTCCTCAAATCCATACACTTATGTCACCTGCCTTGTTTCTGGAAAGTAATGCCACACTATTTTCATTCTGAGAAATATGAAATCATCCTAAGTATTGTAAGCTTAAGAGCTGCTGCTTAGGCCTCTGTCACGGATGTGCTGCGGTTGGAATTTGCCAATTCCACCAACTCCTTCATGGCGTTTGAAACTTCTTGCAGCCCTTGGGCTGCTAGGACTACCTCTTCGATTTTGTCAAACACACCATCGAGGGCAGTATCTTCTCGTCGACTGAAAAAAAAAATATATGTATTATACAACAAAAAACTCATCCTACTTGTTCACAGAAATACACTTTATTGTTAATATAAGTTATTTCACTTTGCCAATGGCTACTCCTGTCAACGAAGACCAATCGAAAATTCTGGCAGTTTTATGCAAAATTTTCTGTTGTTACTTCCATTTTTCTGCAAATCAATTGTTATTTCAAATTTTTTAACACAATGTCCGGACAACAAAATTGATATACCCTCAGACCTATTTAGCTAAGTTGGAAAGCGACCAAAAACTCCAGAAGCTGAGAGAAATGCTGCAAACAAATTGGTGTGTGGGAACAGTGGCGTAGGTATTGCCGGTGCCGCCGGTGCGCGGAACCGGGGCCCCGATGTGCTCTGAGGGCCCGCGGTGATTAGCCAGGCCACTCTTCTTCTTGTCACAGCACATAAAGAAAATTCAACTCCATGAAGGACAGCCCCGAAAATTCTGTTAAACCCACTGACATCTAGAAAAATTTCCGAGTTGATGAGTATATATATTGCTTTACTATTGCATACAACACAGTCATGGTAACACCCGCCCCGTCCCTCCCACACACACACACTGGCCATTTTTCCTCTTTTCTTTGATATATGTATTTTGTATTTCAGTAATGATACTTTGTCCGTTATAATCACAATTACTAATCATATATTTGATTGTTTTATTCTCAACATTTTCAAAAGAACATGGCCTGCTGGGAAATGTGTTTGTCCAATTAGTTGACATTTACTTAATCCTTTCTGATCGTAGCTTCGTAGGCTACGGGCTTGCTCGTCAAGTGTTCTTTTTTGAGAGATCAGCTAACCCATTAGCCTAGCATTGGAGGTGAAAAGTCTTGAGCACCATGTTGAGCAGCTCAAAAGCGGTGCTCAGAAAATAAAAGAAAAAAAGAGCTCGATGTACGGAACTCCAAATTGGCGAAATTGAATGCATTTTTTAAACAGTCATATTGTCCAGATCCAGTTCCTGCTAGCGTTGTGAATGATAGCAGCGACACGCAGCAGTCAGACTTGGAGGCTAATGCTACCACCTCATTGCCCTCTTGCTCTACGACTTTGCAGAGCAGAAGGCACCCAGAGATAACTTCTGAATGGGTGAGTGCAGTTTTTTTTTAAAGACTACTGTAAGTGATTAGCTTGCCGGTTGCGGTTAAATGGCTGCTGTGCCAGGATGTGTGTCTATCTATCTGTTTACTTTTTGATTTGGCCACTGTTGTGCTATTAGGGAAATATGGTTGACTGTTCAGCCGTATGGATCTTTTTTGCATTTTGATTGGCAATGTATTGTCACTGTTGTTCATGGTTCAAATAGCCTAACGTGTTGTATGATGTAGAGATGCAGTGCAAATATTCATTGTCCATGGTTCTACTCGCCCTAATAATTATGGGTGTCTACGTTTTTCAGAAAACTGATTTTTCTTAATTACTGATTTGGATACCTACTTGCTCACTGTAGCTGAGGTGGTTGGCCACAGAGGACGATTGTTTCTGTGAATATCCAATAACTGATGCAGGTGGGCCATCTAGTGATAGAATATTGTAGCTACGTACATACATTTGCAGCTCCGTGTCCCCGCACTAACATACCCTACTGCCGAGCACCGTTGTTCCTCTCGAAGACGCCAAATCCAGATAAACCTTAAACGATTAATTGCGTTCATATTTTAATTTGTAACGAAGTGGCTAGTGTCAAAGTTACGAAGTAAAATGATAATTTTTAAGTTTAAAATGTTGTAGAGTAAAAGTCCAGGTTTAAAAAAGAACTCAGGTAAAGTACAAATCCTCAAAAAACTTAAGCTCTGTTACGATTTACATGTATTTCGTTAGTATACACCTCTGGGGGGGGCTAGCGCCATTCTCGCACCGGGGCCCAGCGCCTCTACGCTACGCCACTGTGTGGGAATATCCATTGTGTTGTCATAAAAAAGTTGCATCAAGTACTGATGCACTCATTTAATTCTTTTTTTGATGCTTTAAGTGGGCACAGTTTCACTGCACTCTGACAAAGTTAATTAACACAATCAAATCATAATCGAACTCCATAAATGTAAATCCTAGGGCTCCAAGTCTCATGCAAAGCATGCTGATGCAATGGACAATATATGTCCAACAAACTATATATGAGATTGTCCAAAAAGTATTCACCTTAAACAATATGTGACCATTGATACAAGGGTGCATACTGGCAAAACATCTTACAGATTAAAGTTACTCCTCACTCACTAATGAACAATGGGAGAACATCCATACAAATATGTAACAATAATAATGCTGTGCAAAACATGCAAAACCAGTTGCAGATATCCTAAAGTCACATTAATAATAATTTTTTAAAAAATTGTCATTTTGATCGTAGCGAATAGACAATGACGGCAATTATAACAATGAACGTGTTAATCACATGCTTTCACATTGGTGAGATGCTTGTGACCATTGCTATACAAACGATGTTTGTATATGAGAAGTAAAAGGCGTATTTGGTTACCTTTGGAATGTTTTTGCCCCTGTGGGTTTTTGAGTTGGAGTACTCCATGCAGCCGAACTCACGGCGGTGCTGGGTGAGCGGTGGAGGGAAAAGCGGGTGGGGGTGTGCGTTCCCCGAGGTGCACTCGATGAGTTTTCCACGCTGATGCCATCACCATGCACCTCGTAATGCCCCCGCGCTAACAGGTCTAAAGTGCGGAAGTGACCGCCGGTTGAGGGAAACACGGCCACGTTGCTGTCTTCAGTTAAGTAGACACTGGAGGTATGTACCTTATCAAATGTGAATAGAGCAAACAGGAGTTCACCGCAATGTTAGCTAGTAAAGTTCATTAAAAAATGGCAGTGGCTATGCTTACAACGAGGCGTAATAATTAGACAATGGCTGTACTGACTAAGTCCTAAACGAAGCAATACTGGTTGCTGCGGAGGATTGATTAGTTTAGACGTGCGCCCAGTGCACGTGAACATCGGAAAAACGGAGAGTTCAGTATAGTTGCAATTATCTCAAAGGTTTATTTTTCTTCGCATATATGGTGACAATAACTCATAAGTGGAGGCCCTAAGAGGAGGAAAATTTAAAGCAC
Organism: Gymnothorax reevesii; assembly: GCA_029721435.1. NCBI lineage: Eukaryota > Metazoa > Chordata > Actinopteri > Anguilliformes > Muraenidae > Gymnothorax > Gymnothorax reevesii. The sequence continues at coordinate 79,562,776 of CM056575.1, forward strand.
GTAGAGTATGAAATTTTCACTGTATTGTACAGAATAGGAAACTACCGTAAGTAGACTCTTTAGCAAAAGGAAGCTTAAATGGAGAAATAGAGATTCACATACCCTTAGGGAGAGTGGAACTAAAGGGAATAATTAAAGAGGGCTAAACTAAAGAATGGCAGATAGGGTAGTAGAAGGAGGAAAAGGGAAGAAACTACTGTAGCATGCAACCTCAAGTCAATAAAATGTGCTTCTGCACCTCCTATTCTCGAAGAGATTCTGTTAACCCCTTTGCGCAGAAGCCAAATCTGGCTTTTTAGGTGTTACCTGATTTAAGGCTTTATAATTCAAGATTGCAGCTTCACAGACAGAAAAACTTTGGCTCAAATGAGTTTAGACGCTTGAAGCATTTAGACTCCCATCCCATATTTTTATGATTTTGGTGGAGAAAAGGGGCTGCAAACATAAAAAATCTTTATGAGAATTCACCATTGAAACAGCAAAAAAAAAAAAAAAATACTGACAAATAAAAAATGCTGGGGCTTAAATCTATACATTTCCGGGATCATAAACTTCTTGACGGCAAGTACAATTCATCTTGAACATTACATTCTAGATTACCCGCTTGCTATGAGCCAAATTAGACAGCTATCCAGGTGTCTCCCCTAAGTCTGAGATCCATCAAAATGGTTCACTGTCAAATCATACATTAATCATATATTTAACACAAATTAACTTTTGGGGCATGAAATTCAGCATGAACTAATGATTTTCGGTTTGAGTTTAGCATGAATTTATCAATATCAGTGCAGTTGAACATCATTGGTCACCAGTAACCTCTCCAAACACAAAACATGCCTTTTCTCCATGATAAAGTCAACAATATTGCCCATTTTTCTTCGAAGTCCCCCGAGCATTAAGTAAAGTGCTGATTAAACGGCTATAAAATTCACGCTGCAATGAAAAGCTAACCGCTCTCACATCTGAGCTCATAACCTTACACCTTATCAGGGTAAAAACTTACTAACTCAGTTATATCTGAATTCTGAAATAAACCTTATTTTAACAGAACAGAAATTTCACTTTCAGGAAAAATCAAACGACATATGCCTCCATATTCAACAGAATGGTGTAATGAACGTACCGAGGGATCTACCGACGAGCGTGGACTGCATGCATTTGGAGAAACGAAAACCTCGGCATTCGATGTCTTTAAACGCGGTATAAATTCTACAGCAAGAAGCCATATTGAGCAAAATGCAAACAGAGTAGAAGTATAACCTGTTTTCTTCATTGATGCCCTCTTCCAGAGACAGATGTATCAGGTAGAAGGAACCCTCCAGTACTGTTTCATTCAGAATAATTCCTATTGACCGCGTCCATACAACATGTATCTCGTAAATTAAACTGAACACTTCAGGCCGGTTTCGAGTGTCTTTGTTTCATATCGCATCATTTTCAGCTGCGCAACTGTGGCCAACATTCGAAGAACACAACCAACCTTACTTTTACGCTTAGCTTTGTATCCTATTCTTACTGTCCGATCAATGTATTTCAGTTATTGAGGAGAGTTTAAACACTCGGGAAATGGATAAGAAACGAGTCTATTAAAACATTGTTACTGAGGAAGCTTCACGAGGGCGTGAACTATAACTGTAGAGTTACGCTGATGAATCTGAGTATATAATTGAGTGACTGGCTATCGACACCAGTACTTGGGTGGATAGAAGGGAGCACTGAATTCGTCAATGGAGGAATATACGCGTTAATCCATGGGAGGGAACTACGCATATTTTGTGTGTGATGACTGTAATTGACAGTAGAATGTGAGAGAATCAATACTATGTCGGATTTTTTGCTTCACAAAATGTATTTTTTGAACTCCTAATTGGAATACTGTTGGCTCACTGTAGCTACAATGTTTGGTACAGAGTATTACTTTTTTTTCTGTCGCAAGTGATAATTTTTTAAAACTTCTGGATCGATACTATGGGCAAGGATATTGACCATCAGGCTTAGCTGAGGAGTTTAATTCATGCAACTCCTGAAAAACAGGGATCGGAGGGAACTTCTCCATACTCTAAATCGCGTTTCAGCTCTGCCTGCTTGTGAATATTCAATAGCTGATCCGGGGGTGCCATCTCGTGGTCGAGTCCTGTAACTAAGTGCTTAAATTTGCTTATCTATAGACGCAAGTGGCAAAGTGGCAAGGGTCTACATCTGCAGAACGGGGTTAAATTGTGTAGATTAAGACTAGGACCCTGTGGACTAAACCAGACCTTGTACATAATGGGCAAGCATGAATCTGGGTTATGTCAGTGCGGCAGTCCAGAAACAGTAAAGCATACGTTCTTAGAATACAATTATATAACAACGAGAAAAAAACACTATACAGATAAATATTAGAGCTTGGAGTTGGGGTAGTTGCCATTAAAACTTTGTTTGGTCATAGAGAGAACCACCAAATGATATCAAAGGCAGTCTTGCTGTTCCTGCATAATACGGGATTATAAGTAAGACAATAGCTTTGACATGACCGGAGGAGGCAGCCTCGCAGCATCTATACTGCCGGAAAGCAAAAAGAAGAAGAAGCACTGTCACGGCTCATGAAATGTTTGCACTCAAGCATGATCTTGTTTGCAATACATGCTGGTACAATTAGCATGTTCCCGATTTAAGACAGTAGCTCAGGACATTTACTGCATTTTTAAAGCATCCAAATGCTTTCTCGACACCCGGAAAAGATTAGCTTTCGAACAGAGGTGATTAGCAATAGGTGAGCGGATCACAATTCTTGCCGTAGCCGAAATTATTCACCAACAATGAGAGTGCTGCCTCACCAAGCGAGAATAAGAATAGTCGAGCATTCGCGGCTGCGTCCAGATTAGCATGTACTGCTCGAAATTTATGGTTTAATGAATGACACCAATTACACCAAAGATTCCTTCAGCAAATGCATAAGGCAATGTTTCAAAACAAGCTACATTTTAACACAAGTAAGCTTTGCGCCAGCTGGCCTTCATAACCGAGCACTTCCAGTGTGGCATCATAGCAAGGTGAGCATGACTTCAAAGACCAAGAGCCGCATTAACTCCCCTGAGGTGCGGTCGCCAAAATAAACGTTTTTAAAGACGTTAGCAGCGAAAAGGAATACCACAAACTTTGTAGTAGGTGGATCTGATCCGATGCAAGCAGTTGTTGCGTGAGCTAGCATGCCGAGGTACAGCTACTGTGGATGGCGAGTTTTAAATAAGCCAACATATTTCCAGCCAAGCAATCATGTGACAGCAAAGCCAGATGACAGTCAAATGCACTCAGGTGACTCTCCAGCAAGTAGCACTTCCTCTATGTTTAGCAAGCTTGACTCAGTGGCCTATCAGAATTTACAGCAAGCTCCATAAAGAATTCCAGAACCAACCCAGGAGTGCTGAGATTATATTTGTGAGATGAAAATATGATTCAGAGATGGAAAATGGCTGTTACTCAGAATGGAACAGACTGGAAGGCTGACAGCATTGATTCTTTGAATGAGAGATTGATGGAGAGTTTTTCCTCTTGCAGTGTCAGTTGAACTGATTTTGAATGGGATAGCTAGATTTTACATCTAGCCAGCTTGCTAACTAGCAAGCTATTTTTTATTTTTGGTTTACCACACTGATCACAGAGCTAGTTTGTCACATTGGCTAAAAAGAGTGCCCATTAACCTTTGGTAATAATGCTGCATGTGCTGGAATTTTGCTTTATGTGGCCATCTGTTTTGGAATTTATTTAGACTTTAGAATTTACCACATTATCTTGGCATGGAATTTTTACCAAATACCTTGGATTTTCACTTGTTTAAAATGCAAACAGCTCAAAGACTTTTGTGAATCCCCTGCTTCATTGGTTGCACCAACAACCATTCAATCTAGGGTAGCATATTGCTTCCTCTTTCCTGATGGTAGAATGTCTATTTTGTTAAAATAAGGTATATAACAGACATTACTGTGTGAGTTATACTTGCGCATTATAAGGCGTGAAAAGCATTTATACAAGCTTGCATTTTGCATAAATAATTGGAATTGTAAACAGCAAGCTTCCCGCCCCAGAGTGAACATTCTGACCATAAAACAAGCAGTTCCTTAAATGAGAATGTGTGCTTGCTGATGTGCCTTTGTAGAAAAATTGATAAAACTCTGAACTTTATTCAAGGCATGTTTTCGGTTTGGAGAGGTTACTGGTCACTATTGATGTCCATCCAGGCCTATGTTGATAAATTCATGCTAAATTCCTCTAGAAAATCATTGACTCATATTGAACTTCATGAGTGGAAAGTTGATTTGCATTAAACATATGATTGTTTTATGATTTGACTGTGCGCCATTTTGAGGGCTCTGACATCATGGGGAGCCACTTGGAGGGCTGTCTTATTTGGCTCAGAGGGTAAATAATTTTAAAAAGCAAGGAAAATAATTAACAAGGAAAAAGCCCTAGTACAAAACTTCGGGAACCCTGTCAGCTAGTACTTGTAACTCCTACGCGGGGAGCCATAACAGCTTGCAAACGCTTCCTGCAGCCAGCTGAGAGTCTTTCCATTCTTGTCTTTGAAATTTTCCCCAGTCTTCCTGACAGAACACCTCTAGCTCAGAAATATTCTTTAGCCTCCTTGCATGCACGGCATTTTGAGGTCTCTCCACAGAATTTCAATAATATTCAAGGGGACTGTGATGGCCATTCCTAAACCTTCATCCGTCTTTCCTGAAGGTACTTCATGGTGGAAGTATGCTTCGGGTCATTGTCTTGCTGGAATACCCAACGTCTCTTCAACTAAAATTTCTGGACTGAGTTTGAACATTAGCCACTATAATGTCTTGATATTTGAAGGAATCCATTCTTCCTTCCACCTGCATAATATTGTCTGTTCCCCCAGCTGCTACACAACCCCAGGGCATAATGGATCCACTTCCATGCTTAACAGTTAACAATGTATTCTTCTCTACAAATGCTTCACCCCTTTTTCTCCAAACATACCTTCTTTGCTTGTGGCCAAAAAGTTAAATTTTGTTTTCGTCTGTCCAAAGCACATTGTTCCAATGGGCTTGAGGTTTCTCAAGGTTTTCTTTCGCATCCCTCAGACGCTTTTTGTTAAGGTTGTAGGAAGGTTGTAGGCTTCTTTATTGCAACTCTGCCATGTTGTTCTTTGTTGTTTAAGGTAAGCTGTATTGTTGTCCTGTGAACAACTGGACCTGTGTCTGCTACCCATTTTTGCAGCTCTTTTGCAGTGATGTGCGGGTTCTTCCGAGCATTTATCACCAGATAGGGCCATTCCATCTGGAATTTTTCTTGGTCTTCCAGATCTTGCCTTGACTCTTGCCTTTATTTTCCATTTTTTACAATGTTTTTGACAGTAGGAATGGGTAGTTTGAAATGTTGCGAGAGTTTTTTTTTAGGCCTCTCCTTATTGGTGGAAGTGAATTATCTTGATTTTGACATCCTTGGTTAACTGTTTAGGGGAACACATGGTTTTTACCACCAGACAGAACAGCCACCGCAGTTGGATACTTTAGAAGGCATGGAGTTACTTCAGAATATGTAGTTCAATCCTGGAATTATATTCACCTGACTTATTGAAACCCTAATGAGTAAATCACCTGGGTCTGGGCCTTAGTAGTCATCTTCTTTAAAGGTAACAAAGAATAATCCAAAAGGGTTCCCAAACTTTTGGACAGGGCTCTTTTTCCTTTCTTATCATTTAAAAATTAAAATAAAAAGAAACCTTGCTTTGAAATTTGCAGAAAGGTGTCATGTTTAACTTTTAGTGCTTTTAGTTTAGCATTTAGTGTTCGGGTTTTCTTTTACTCACTTGGAGTTTAATTACAACATACATTTAAACCAGGGGTGCACAAATTTTCACACCCCACGGTATGCATGGGGTTGAGGGGCCCCGCCCGTGTTAGAGCGGCTAGTTTTGTCTTGTTACTTCGCCGACTCCCCATGCTCATACCCCATGCCTTTTCTGCATTGGTTTCCAAATGTTACTCATTGTCTCTGTGTTTATAAGTTCCTGCCTTTCTGTTTGTTTTCGTACATTGATGCATTGCTTTCCAGTGGTGTATCAGCTTTTGATTGTCTGCCAGTCTTTCCAGATTTGTACTTTGTTCTATCCATTTGGTTTTGCTTTGTCTGTTTATTTCAGCCAACCTGATTTAGACCCACTGCCTGGTTATTTAATAAAATTTTTGATTCTTATTTGGCACTGACCACTGCCTGTTTGACCATTCAGTTCTTGTTTAATAAACTGTGCTGCTGACTGAGTCCCTGGGAGCGCACTCTAGCCTCGTCAGGAAGCCACGCCTACCTCCCCTTGCGCCCTAAATGAGAAATCCAGGCACCTGTCACTCCTCCCGGTCTCAGAGTTCTCTCATCTATGAGTTGTTCCCCTTGACCTTACCCTTGGACTGAGCAAGGACTGTATACATCCTCTCTGGCAGAGCCTGAGAATGGGGACAGCTGCGTTGAATGCCTGATCTCTTGTTTGTTTCTTCCCAATCACCTTAACCGTGAGGATGAAGAGGGTTTTTTGACCGCTCCCAGCAGGGACACAAGGCGACCTGATTGATGCTGGAAATTCTTTAAGGAAATAACACCATTTCGGATCACACAAACACCTACCACACCCTGGCTGCTACCAGAAGCTGAAACATCAACGCCCAGTATGATGCTTTCCTCCTTGGTCTGGCTGAAGACATAAAACATAAGCTTCTGACCAGAGAATTCCCACACTGCTTTGGCACCCTGATTAATATGGTAATTCGCAATGACCAGCGGCTATCCTTCTGGTGAGTTCCTCTTCAGTGAGCTTTAGTTAATTTGTGCGCACTGTCTTCCACCGAGTTCCTTGTCCATCTCAACAATACTCCAGCATTAAGATGCAGTTCACAGTTATTTATTATGATTGAGGAAACCGTTGTAAAAATCACGTGACTGTCTTTTAAAAACCATAAGCTGCTGAAAAGTTGTAAGATTACGCACAAAGAATTGTTTGTACATTTTTGTAAGACATCACACGAACTGTTGTATGGGGATGTGTTGCATTGAATGGATTTTGTAACAACGCATTACAGATAATCCACTTTTTAGTCCACATAAACTGATGCAGTGTTAGCTGAATTGTGAGTTTTGAAAAGTGTTCTCAGTGTTCAGGCATGGGTATATACTATAACCAGCTGTAATTAAAAATGTCCTCACTATTTTATTAATATGTGTCTTTTCTCAATACTGGTGAGATTTTAGGGGTAGTTGTTGTTCATTGTTTTTTTATCAGCATATAATGATTGATGTATTTCATTCATGTACGTTTTGTTTAGCACATATAGGAGATATAGTGACGATAAAACTAGGATTTGAACCTCAGTAGTTTAATTAATTTAAATTATATTTGGCTCAAATAAGGACACCATAATGTGATATCAAAAATAAGTTCTTATAAGATAGGATGTGGGAAATTAAAATGAATAAGTATCACCCTGATTTAGTTATTTAGTCACTGTCCAGTGAATATATTACGAGGTAAGAAAATCTTCCTGGCCAGCACATTGGAGGATATCAGACTGAAATTATCGGGTAACGCCCCATGGTGTCCACAGTGCTAACGACTGTTACCATGGCAGACAGGTCATGAATTTGAGGCACTGGTTGAACAAAGGTGCTACTGCACAGATTAATTTACTTTCCTCGCGCCAATAAACCATTCCCTTCCCAGCTAATTTCTGTTGATTTTGAAATATACTAATGCAAATACTTAAAATCATTTTGTGTTCAGTAAATGACGACTGTTACCAAAGACAATTTTTTATTTTATTCTTTGATTATGTGCTTTAATTTATTGATTTTTATTATTATCCCTACGGCATAAATGCAAGGGGATATAGGCATCGCCTCGTTCATCTGTTTTTCCATCCATCTGTCCATCCGTCTGTCTGTGCGTAATCATTTTGTTTCCAGAGCAGAACTCGGAAAGTATGCAGGATATCAGCACCAAACTTGGTACATGCATTTTATGTATAGTATAGATGTGCCTTTTGCTACTTTGGAAATTTTGGGATTCCTATTTTTGTCGTTTCCATGGAAACAAATCTGGATTTAGTGTAAATTACACTGTGTTTGTTTCCTGAGCAGGACTGAAACTATGTAAGATATCAGCACCAAAGTTTGTACATCTATTCTATGTATAGTCTAGATGTGCCTTTAGCTACTTTGGAAACTTCAGGATTACTATGATTGCCATTTCCATGGAAATTAATCTGGACTTGCACATCAGGCCTAGTTCGTTTCCAGAGCAGAACTCAAGAACCGTTCAATATATCATACTGAAACTGGTGCCTTTTGATATTTTCAGATGTCTTTTTTTCGTTTCCATGGAAACCAGATGCATTTGTACAGATATAGGTTTGTTTCCAGAGCACAACTCAAAAGCCATTCATTATATCTTTCTGAAATTTTGCTTGTGTATTGCCCACATACTGAAGTGGCGCCTTTTGATATTTTCAGATTTCTGAAAAAAATTTTTTTTTCTTCGTTTCGATGGAAACCACTTAAATTTGGACTCTGTAGATAGGTTCGTTTCCGGAGCACAACTCAAATAACGTTCATTATATCTTACTGAAACTTTGCGTGTGTATTACACACATACTGTAGTGGTGCCTTTTTCATATTTTCAGATTTCTGAAAATCTTATTTTTTTCATTTCCATGGAAACCAGTTGCATTTGGACTCTGTGCAGAGATAGGTTCTTTTCCGGAGCACAACTCAAAAACCGTTCATTATATCTTTCTGAAATTTTGCACGTATTTTACCCACATACTGAAGTTGTGCCTTTTGTTATTTTCAGTTTTCTGAAAATCTTCTCTTTTTTTTGTTCCAGTGGAAACCAGTTGGATTTGGACTCTGTGCAGAGATAGATTTGTTTCCGGCGCAGAACTCAAAAACCGTTCAATATATCTTACTGAAACTTTGCATGCGTATTATCCACAAACTGAAGTGGTGCCTTTTGATATTTTCAGATTTCTGAAAATCTTATTTTTTGTTTCCATGGAAACCAGTTGCATTTGGACTGTACAGAGATAGGTTTGTTTCCGGAGCAAAACTCAAAAACCGTTTATTATATCTTTCTGAAACTGTGCATGTGTATTATCCTCATACTGAAGTAGTGCCTTTTGACATTTTCATATTTCTGAAAAATTTTTTTCCATTTCCATGGAAACAAGTTGGATTTGGACTCTATACAGAGATGGGTTCGTTTCCGGACCAGAACTCAAAAACTATTCATTATATCTTTCTGAAACTTTTTATGCGCATTACCCAAGTATTGAAGTGGTGCCTTTTCAAATTTTCACATTTCTGAAATTATTTTTTTTTTCCTTTCCATGGAAGTGGCATGGATTTGTCACAGGGCTGGGTTTGTTTCCTGAGCAGAACTAAAACACTGTTCATTAATGACTCTTGTTTTATTATTGCCTTTGTCAACATGTGGTTTATAGTCTTTAGTAGATGTTGCCAGTACATACTTCCAGTTAATTCCAGAGGAAAATCACCTCAACACTCTTGTTTGAATTTCTTTGAGGATTTAGGATTGACATGACTTTCGCGAATAATCAGGGGCCGAGTGTCATGTTTTAGGCGTGCTTTTGTTTGTTGGACCTTTCTTAGTTTTATTGTCTGGGACGACATCGGAGTTCTTGTCCATCGAATTCCTGGCCCAGCTGGCTGATTGAGCTGGAGCGGAGTTTTCCGGACCCTGTATATATGACCAGGGTTTCGCCAGAATGTTGCACAAACACCACACTCCCCCCGTTAGCCTAAGCTCCAGCTACCTCCACGATATGGAGGCGAGGCAGGGAAATTTGAAGAAATATTTTTCAAAGCTCTGCCTTCGCATTTTGTAAATGAAGAGTCTGTTGTTATCTCTGTTTACTGACAGCCCTTACTTGGGTCGGGCCACTTCAATCTAATTCACCGCTCGTGAGTTCAGTGGAGACTCTCGTTAGGGAAATGGTGTCGTTGTTCGATCAAGATGTGTGTGGGCAAGACACGCTACACGTCCAATGCATCTTAGGCAGGGTTCCAAGAGCGTTTCTGAGTTTTCTATTGCCTTTTGCTCTCTAGCTACAGACACGAGCTGGCCAGAGGCGCCTCTAATGACTGTTTTTGTTCATGCCTTGGCAGAGGAGGTGAAGGATGCTGTAGCTACATTAGAACCCTGTATTTATTTTTTATTCATTGGTTCGCACTGCTGTGCAAATTGATAATCGAATTTGTGAACGCAACAGAGAAAAACGTGCTGCTTCAGCTCTCGCTGACAACGGGGCTAATCTTCCTTGTAGTAAGCTCAAAACTCCTTCTCCTTCTCTGGGGAACCTATGCAGGTCGATGGGTCATATGTGAGCCGGGCTCATAAGCTCGTTCGTAAACCAATTATTTGCTATCACTGCCCTGATCTTAAGGGAAACGGGAAGTCCCTTTAGCTGTTTGGGGGGCGCTAGAAGGACAGGCCCACACTCCCTCCCAAACCTTGATTCCTGTAAAATTAACTTTCGGTAAACAGATAATTCCTGCGGAGGTGTTTTTGGACTCGGGGGGGGGGGGGTGTTGGGTGGATTGTTTATGGATGCAGAGTGGGCTGAGAGGCATTCTATTCCCATACGCCCTCCACCACACTCACGCACAGTTAAATCTTTGGACGGTCGCCCGCTAGGTTCTGCAGGTATTACTGAGGTCTCTGAAGCACAAGCCATGTTCATTCCGTTTGGTTGCTATTCTGAGAAGATCCGATTTTTTTTTTTTTTAATTATTCATTCCCCTTTTTTTCCTGTTTTGTTAGGGCAGTCGTGGTTATGGAAACATAAGCCTCACATCCATTGGGGTAGTCAGACTAGCCCTATTGTCAAGTGGACCGCTATTTGTAGATCCCACTGTAGGGAGAGTTTGACGTTTAGTTCCGGGCATCAACCTGGGGGGAGGCGGATGCCGCGAGTGATTCTGGTGAGTTTGTCTCCTGCAGCCCTCCTAGTCGGGAAGAGGAGGCGGAGAAGGGGTTGAAGTGGGATCCTAAATTTGACTGGCAGCAGCCAGAGGATGACTGTGATTTAGAGGATCTCTCTGACTGTGATTCGGTCATGGATATAGCGGGTCCCGAACAGGTGGAGAGTTTGGGGGCCGCTTTGAATTTTGATCTGCCTTCTAACATTCCTAGTTATTATGCTGATCTCACCGAGGTTTTTAGCAAACAATGAGCCTCGACTTAACCGCCTCATTGCCCGTACAATTGCGAGATTAATCTCCACCCTGGTATTACTCCTCCAAAGGGTTTGCTATTATACACGCTGTCAGGGCCTGAGCATAAGGCCATGCGAGAATATATTCAGGAGGCTCTCGCTAATGGTTTTATTCGGCCATCCACGTCTCCTACCGGAGCGGGGGTTTTTGTGGGAAAAAAAAGATGGTGGTCTGAGACCCTGTATTGATTACGGGGGTTTGAGTAAGATCACCATTAAAAACCGATACCCCCTTTTGTTGATGAATTCTGCATTTGAACGTTTGCGGGATTGACCAAGCTTGATCTCTGTAATGCTTGTAACTCAGTTCGCATTCAGTAGGGGAATGAATGGAAAACAGCATTTAATACGCATGACGGGTACTGGGAATATTTGGTCATGCTGTTCGGATTGGGAAACGTCCCCTCAGGGTTTCAGGCACTTGTCAATGACATCCTCCAAGAGATGTAGGAGAAATTCATCTTTGTTTATCTCAACGATATTCTGGTTTTTTTCTTCATCACTCTGAGTGTAAACAACACGCCAGACACGTGCTTGAAGCCCTCCTTAACGCCGAGCTTTTTGTCGAGGCTGGAAATGTGTTTGTCATGCCAAGACTATCTCGTTTCTTGGTTTTATTGTGTCGGAAGGGTCGATCCATATGGACTCTGTTAAGGTGGCAGCGGTCAGGAATTGGCCTGCTCCTTAAATCAATAAGGAGGTACAATGGTTTTTGGGCATTGGCAATTTTTAAAGGAGGTTTATCCGTAATTTTAGCGCAGTAACTGCCCCCATTATTGCGCTTACCAGGAAGAATGCCTACTCACAATTTGATTGGTCCCCAGCAGCTGAGGATGCTTTAAAGAAAGAAAGGAGTTAAAGAAACGTTTTAGCTCAGAGCCTATTCTTGTTTTGCCCGATCCCTCCCTCCTGTTAATTGTGGAGGTTGATGCCTCTGAAGTCGGGGTGGGTGCCTACTTCTGCCGGTCATTGTCGGTGGCAGAACGGAATTACAATATTGGTGACCGAGTTGCTAGCCATTAAGCTGGAATGGCCCCATTGGTTGGAAGGGGCTGAGCATCCGTTTGTGGTTTGGATGGACCATACATACATGTCCAATACATTCAACAGACTAAACAACGTAATTTCAGGCAGGTGCAGTGGTCTTTATTTTTTAATCGCTTTAACTTTACATTGACCTACCGCCTGGGGTCAAAAACACCAAGTCTGACGCCTTGTCGCAGATTTACGACCACTCTGGTCATAATCCTATACTGGAACAGGTTATTCCGACTGATAAGATTGTGGCTGTCTTACATCAGCACATTGTGTCTGATGTGCAGGGGCCCTAAAGGTCAGATCCAAGTCCTGGTGGGGAACCACCAGGTTGTTTGTTTGTTTCACCTTCGGTACGCACCCAGGTTTTCCACTGGGGCACTCTTCCCGTCTTGCGAGTCACCCAGGGGTTCATCGGACCAAACAATTCTTGTTCCGATGTTTTTGGTGGCCCAGCATGATGCAAGAAATCCGGGAGTTTATAGCATGCGGCGTCTGCACTAGAAATAAAACTTCCCACCTCCCTCCCTCTGGTTTGTTGCGGCCATTACCTGTCCTTTAGCGCCCGTGGAGTTATATCGCTCTCGCTTTTATTACCGGTTTGCCTAATTCTGAGGGCAATATGGTCATTTTGGCCGTGGTTGACTGTTTCTACAAGGCCGCCCATTTTATCGTACAGCCGAAGTTGGCTTCGGTGCAGGACACTGCCATTCTTGTTGTGGACCATGTTTTCCACCTGCATAGTCTCCCGCAAGATGTGGTTTTGGACAGGGGCCCTCAATTCACGGCTAAGTTCTGGTGGGCCTTTTGCCGTCTGCTGGGGGCCAATTTGAGCCTTTCTTCTGGCTTTCATCCAGAGACTTATGGTAAGACAGCAGACTAACCAGTCTTTGGAGAATACCCATCGATGTTTAGCGGCTGATAATCTGTCATCATGGAGTCGTTTTTTGGCTTTGGCTGAATATTCCCATAATTCTTAGGACAACTCCTCCACAGGCCTCTCACCGTTTCAGGCTCAGTTGGGCTATCAAACCCCCCTTTTTCCTGGGACTGAAAAGGATTCTGAAGTCCCTTCTGTTAAGGCGAGACACGGCAGGCAAAAACATGGATTTTTCATGCAATGGTCAAATTTGAGATTTTGGGCTAGTTTTCTCCTTGAATATGTATTCTTTCAAACTGCAATAAAGAAAACATAAAAATTATACATTTAGATGTTTATTTTATTACATTTTGTCTACTTGCGGCAGTGCGTTTCTTCCGAATTTACCAAAAAGTTAGCATTCCAACGCAACGAACAGTACTTCGCCTCTTCACTGAAGTCTGTCATGTCAGGTACCGTTGTAAAGCTCTGATTCTCCTGCACAACGCTCTATACTCCAAATAAGGGCATTTCCTTTCTGTCAGTCACGAATTGTGAAAGTTCATAGGGGAATTTAAAGCTAATGATAAAATTTCATTGGCTACTGCTGGTTTCTGCTAACGTGATTCGCTCAGATGCACCACGTGGTGCGCTCTGACACTTCCGTCTTTAGCTTGCTGCGGAACCATGGCTGCCTCCGAATAGTTAAATAATCGCGTCCTATCGTCTAATTCCGAACCATTTTTCTTTAACCTCTGTGTTAAACGTCATGAGATAAAGGAAAGGTGTAAATGGGAGTATTTTACAACTTAGGGTGAGAACCGCGCTCATATGAGAATCCGAATGCACTGACACTGGGCACAGTGATCACCCGCCTCCTGTGCGTCATGTTTGATTGTTTGAGATTTGGTGGCATGCTTGCGTTCCCAGGCCGTAGTCAGCAATTAGTCAATCAACGCAATGCATGTGTTCCACTATCGTTCAAGTTGTTTAAATCAAATAGGACAATTTGAAACGTTTTTATGCAATTCCATTGCTTTCAACCCATGAGTAAAGAAAAGCGTGAAAAGTCTGGAGTCATAATTATTTCCATGCCACTAGTGGTGAAACGCATGTGAAACTGATAAACCTCCATGCACAAGTACTTCAGTTCCGCTTGAGAGTCTCTTACAAACGCGCTGGTTCAATGGTTGCTGACATACGGCACGGGAACGTGAATATGACACTTAAACAGCCGAATGCGTGAAAGTTGATAGCCTTTTGTCCTAATTGTGCTGCGCCAGGTCAATAAACATTGATACAGAAAATCATGGGTTCTGCAGCAGTTTATTGCTCGAGTGCAGTAATTGCAAAAGGGACACTCGTGCAGACAAAGCGTCTTTACATCTACACCAGTGGTTTTCAACGTTGTTCCTGGGGACCCGCTGTGTATGCTGGCTTTTGTTCTAACCACAGTTGTAATCGCAGGATCTTAACAAGCTGTTCATTTGTCTTAATTAAGTGTATTTAATGCTTAGAGCAGTTATTTGCCCTCTTAATTCACAAGATAAGAGAAATATCCGTGTTTGCCATCCAGAATAAAAAAAATGCCATACCCACATTGCTATGCATTGGAAATAACAACATAAAATGAGAGAAAACAATGTAACTAATCAAATTAAAGATGTACTTGGCTCCTACTTGGTGAAAACTAATTGGCACATCAAGACAAATTTATTCGACAAGCAAATGGTAAAGAGTCAAACCAGCTCTGTGATAATCTGATTAATTCACTTGAAGTTTTTTGAAAGAACTTGAAACAGTTGTGTCGCTCAGCCCAATTTGTGGTTCACTGAGTTCCTCAGTGTCTAATTTGATCAGTTTCAAATGTTACAATGCTGGAAATTTCTTGCAGTATAGAAATAAAACCACAATCTTCGAGGATATTATATTCTTCATAGCATGTATGGATGCTTCTATGAAACATTTGGCTAAAAATAGTAAGTAACAACGCTAAATATGAAAAAACAACTAATTAAGACATTAACAACTTGTTAAAATCCTGTGATAACAACTGTGGTTGGACCAAAAATCAGCATACACAGTGGGTCCCTAGGAACAACGTTGAAGACCACTGATCTACATGATTGTAGAGTGAGAGTAGACGTGTCGTTGCATTTGACGTGAGTTTTATCTGCAAGTTTGTGCAGTGTAGGCCAATATGTTTATTAGTTGAATAACTACAGGTGTAGGCCTTAGATGCCTGTCATGTTATTAAATTATCAATTTTCATGAGCTTAAAATATACCACATTACTTTTTTTAAGGGCCTGAACATTTATTCTGTTTGTGAGCAATGTTTTGCAACAGAAATGCATTAAATTCCCCTATGTAAATCTTTGAATGCCGTTTTCTCAAAACAAGCTTTTTGTCATACTCCAAGTCTAACTTCTCTGCCTCTGTAGTACCTATGTCTACCAAACTTTGCAGTTATACACTTAGCAATATTTTAAAGATATTTACTGAGGGATTTGTTGATATATCATCCCTAGCCTGAATTATGAGACATTTTATTCCCAAAAATATGGCGAAAATTGATTTTTTGAGGCCATGGACAGCATATTTTGATTTTCTCAGTAATAAAAGCAGATGTCCTTAAATCCCTCTGTAATTGTTTTTTCATCTTATATGTTAACAAAATAAAAAAAGAATTTTGCACCTGACTTTATCAGATGTTTAGATTTATCTTCCTAAAATATATGCAAATTATCGCATATTTAATGAGATAATGCCTGATTTGCATATTTAAACATAAAAATTTCAAAAACTTGTAATACAAATTTTTTCCATACTATTGCAAGTAATCAACTGAGAAAATTTCATGATAATATCTATTATTTCAAATTTTTACCCTATTCACCTGTAGTGTCTCGCCTTAATTATTTTATTCGACGCTGTCGCTATATCTGGGCCAGGATCCAGTCCTCTTTGTTGCAAGGGGCCCATCTTATCGGGTTGGCCAAAGAGTTTGGCTTTCTACTCGGGACCTTCCCTTCAAGGTGGAGTCACGAAAGTTGGCTCCCCACTTCATTGGCCCTTTTAAAATTGTGCGGAGGATCAACCCTGTTACTGTCAGGTTGAAACTCCCCAAGTCCTTGCGTATCCACCCCATGTTTCATGTCTCAAGGCTCAAACCAGTTAGCACTAGCGTCCTGGCTTCGGTTGACAAGCCTCCGCCCTCGCCACGGATAATTGAGGGGGGCCTGGTATATACTGTGCGTCGCATTTTAGCCGAGAAGCATGTGGTTAGCGGAGCCCAATTTTTAGTGGACTGGGAGGGATATGGGCATGAGGAGCAGTGCTGGATCCCTTCTCGAGATATCCTCGATCCCAGCCTCATCTCTGCATTCCGTGCACGAGGTTCTCGGGGAACTTCTGGTGCCGTTCCTTAGAGGGTGGGGGGTTTTAGGCGATGCTTTTGTTTGTTGAACCTTTCTTTGTTCTATCGTCTGGGACGATATCGGAGTTCTTGTCCATCGAATTCCAGGCCCAGCTGGCTGATTGAGCTGGGGCGGAGTTTTCCGGACCGTATATGATGGAGAAAATCTCTAGTTAAATCTTCCTAGTGATTTGTTATATTCCTTTTATTGTTAGGAATTGCTTCTTTTAGAAATTTTCTCTCGTTGTTTATTTTCTCTCTCGTGGCTTCAGTGTTGCGGCCTTTTATTATCCCCCGCCAACACGAAGTGGGAGGGGGATATAGGTTTGACCTCCGTCCGTCCGTCCGAGATAAAGGGGACAGCTTTACTCAGAAACTACTACAGATACAGTAACCAAATTTGGTGTGTAGCTTCAGACCATAAAGGCCTTGATTGAGTTCGAAAATGAGAAGTGCACGATTGGCGGGGGATGTTGTAGACCATGTCGACTTGTTTGTCCTTGGAAGCATGTGCCTTTACTTGAGGTTTTTACCGCTATTGTTTTTGTATCTTATCTGTGCTGCTCATTGCTCTTTCCCTCACTGGTCGTGGCACCTGGCATCCTATCACCGCCCTTTACACCAGGGGGATATGTCATCTTCTGATGACTCTTGTTTCACACTTGATGGAATGTCTCTGTGCATGCATTTAATTATCCATGAAAGTTTTCCATCGTGTTGCTGAGAGTCTGCTATCTCTGCTGCTGTAAGTATCGTGTCCACAATTTTGTTAGCTGCAAGGACTGTTATGTGAAAAGGGAGGTTATGATAAAAATCGTCCAAATCCATCCTTATTTGTCATCATTGATCTGCAATTGGCCATCCTCCCGCAAGGTAAGACGTTACTGACTGATATGTCCATTACTTTTCTCTATAATTTCTGTTATTGATTAAATATTTTTAGGTTGATCACGCGATTTCTTATCATGCAGTGACCGACTCATTTGGATGCATTTCTTGTCCACCATCATCTATCGAGATGAAAGTAATGCTTTAGAGAAACGTTGTCCTCTAAAATATTGCATTCATTAATTAGACAGTTGATGTTACCCTGAAGCAGAGATGACAACTTCCGACATTCAATATGAATCTCCGTTTTTCTTGTTTCGTGGTCACACTTTTGTTACCAAGTGTTTTGAAAAGATGCTTATATATTGCATATTTGCCAAATGCATTTCCCTTGAAAATACAACCCCAATTCCAATGAAGTTGGGACATTATGTAAAACGTGAACAAAAACAGAATAAAATGATTTGCAAATCCTTTTTGACCCCAGACTGTTGAGCAACTTAAAGGAGTTGAGTCACGTGAACTGCGCATGCTCAGAACTTTGAAAACTGTTCGTCCTAACAAGAAATCAAAATCAAGGCGATCGTGACTTATCTTCCAAAAATCCGTTTCCATTGGCGCTCTACATTCTTCAATTTCTTGTATATATATATATTAGTTCCTTGAACTTTAGTTCCTTTTGTTTTGGGTATTTTTTGTCCGGTATAAGTCGAGTAACTAGAAGTTTTAGCGTCCTCTCGAAGGATGTCCTTTTCGCCTACTGCATTGGCATAGAGCACCACAGAAGCGATCTACAGTCTTGCAAGGGCAACCAGTCCTCTTTCGTCCAGATTTTGTTGAGCATGTGCTCTTACGTCGGCAAAAATCCTCGTTCGGCTGATCGAGTTCGTCTGTGTTTTTTTCTTACTGTATAGAAAGCAGACGGCAGTGCTACATGAAGGCGCTCGAATTTCTTTCCCCGGCCAACAAATATGTTTGAAAACAAGATCATTCGCATAGAAATCAGATACTTACCGAAAGTGGCGCGCTTGCACCAGTGATTGAAGTCATTCCTAGTCTTATGCAGTCTTTATTTTGTCCTGAGAGATTCACGTCCTGCGAGCTCTGTATCCTACGAGTCACCGCAGGTGTGAAAGCCTGTCTGTTTATCAGATTTGCAGATGTCACCTCCTGAGCATGCGCATTAACCGTGACACAGCTCCTTTAAGTCATACATCAAGCAAGAATGAGAAAGAATTCTGTCAACAAAGCTTCTTCAGTTAGTGCAGTGGTTCCCAAACTTTTTCTGCTGGGCCCCCCTTTGGTCCATTAAAAATTTTTTGCCCCCCCCCCCCCCCCCCCCCCCCCCAAAAAAATAGGTAATACATACGCACATTTTGTTTTCAGAGACCATGGCAGTTTATTTCACTCATTGTAATTTATATAAACCTCAACCTTTTTGGAAAAAATGTAAGTAAACGGTCATAAACTGTAGATTGTCATAAACTAAAACTAGGCTACTTTTAGAATTGGAAATAGCAAAATAACAAACAACCACGGTGTAATTATTTTAAGTGTAACTGTTTTCAAGCACCTTAACTGTGTAATTATGTTCAGTGTAACAGGTTTATTTTTTTAATATACAACAACATTGCTATTTATGCATTTTCCGGACACCAACAGAAACGTACTTGCATACAGCCAATCAGCAACCTTGTGCGGACCGCTGAAGGAGTGTCTCGAGACAGTTACATTTTCCTCTCTTCACTGGCCTCGCACTTTTAAGTTAAAATACGTTAACCGAGATCGCGTCAGCTTATTCTAGAAAATATGAATGCTCTGCACAGATGATTTTTGTCCAGCCTAGCTGGGAACATTAAAAATGATTGGCACGTTTGGAAACGGCCACAGTTATTTTCCAATTAAGGACACGAAAATTTAATAATGCAAAATCTCTTTCAAAGTATAAAATCATTAGGCTGTATCACACTCCTCTGCCTGAGTATAGCCGTCTACTTAAAATTGTGTTTCTATGATGCAGAAAGACAGCGAAGTACGAAAAAAAATTCATGAACACCACTTGCCGAACCTGCCGATATGTTTGTAACGTTCAGTTGGTGGGCTAGATAAAAATAATCTGTCGGCATACAGAGCATTCATATTATCGAGAATAAGATGACGCAATCTCGGTTATTTCTGCTTTGTATTCATTGGATTTTGTTCGGTGTCACTTACCATTTTATTATCAACATGCCAGATGAGTGCAGGATAAAAAGCGGCGAGTTGGGTATCGCGAGACTACATTACCGGCTTCAAATATTTGAACAACTACAGTCATAAATTATTTATGAAAATGGCAGGCTAGATTAATGATTTGGGGAACAGTTATGTTGAGAGTAAGGCAGGCATTTACGATGTAATCGCAGAATTCTGGGCAGCGAATGGACTGTATGCAAATGATTTTCTGTTGGTGTCCGGAACTCCCGCACCCCGCGCCCCCCCCTAGGGGGAGCGCCCCCCACTTTGGGAACCACTGAGTTAGTGTCTTCAGTTCCCAAACGCTTATTGAGTATTGTTCAAAGGACAGGGGTGTTATGTTCATGTCTGGGTCATGTCCCGTACTGCAATTGGAATCCTCCTCATGTCTGCGTTCCAGTCCACGTCTCGTCTTTTCTCGTACACACACGGCTTCCTCTCTATTGGTTGACTGTGGTATTTCCTTATTCCTTCAGCACTGTTCTGGCTTTGGGTCTGTCTAAGCTTAATGTCAATTAGCTGTTTTTAGTGACTAACAGTTACTAACATTCATGGGGGCTGTTTCTCTTAGAAAGGCACTTTTACTAACATCACTAATTTAAGGCCCTGTCACACTCTAGCGTATAGAGCCAGCGTATGAGGAACGTATGGACTTTTTTGGCATACGCTGACATACACTGAAACACGCTAGGTGTACGCTGGAATATGTTTCTAGTACGCCGGGGTACGTTAGTGTACGCTGATGTACGCTGACGGCCAAAAAATTTTTTGAACATGCACAAAAGTTTTCAGCGTATGCCGACGTATGAATTTTACGCTCCTCATACCTTCCTCATACGCTGAACACGCTAGAGGTACGCTGAAGGTACGTTACTCATACGTCGAGTACGCTTCTCATACGTTGAAATTGAGTGGGTCAGGAAACCTAGCGTTAGAGGAGCGTATAATGAACGTGTGTCTGACGTGTGTCTAACGAATGGCTAACGTTATGATGGTAGTTCGAACAACAGTCTAACGTACTCAACTTATGCCTAACGTGTTCTGAGCGTACAGCCAGCTTATCCAATGCGTATTACATGCGTATTTCCAGCGTATGGGGGGTATATAAAGTCTCACATTTCCAAATCTGTATCAGTTTGTACCAGCAGTTCAGAGATGGAGGTTGCGCGCTGCCACCTTTTATACCCCCCTCCCCCCCGCTGTGTACGCTCCTCACACGTTAGGCTGATGTTCCGCATACGTTTGTCATACGTCGGAGGTACGCTCACATACGCTACTCATATGCTGACGGTACGCTAGTCTCACGTTACTCTAACGGTCATTATCCAAAAATCGACCTCATACGCTGAAAAGTTGTGCGTGTAAACAATTTTTCGAAATATTCGATACGTTCCTCATACGCTGGCTCTATACGCTAGAGTGTGACAGGGCCTTTAGATTGGGGGTTAATTGTCACTATTTCAGGTCTTGCTTTACTTTGCTGCGTAACTTTTTCACGCTTCCTTCAATGTAATTACTTTATTGGTACTTAGCTGAGCATGCTCATTTTCTTAATGGGCTTGTTATGTCATTAAGCTTTTGTCCAATGTCTTCCCCTCATGCTTTGTTTCCTCCCTGTTCTGCTCAGGATTTTCCCATCCCCTCGTCAAGCCGTCTCTCTTTATATTCTGTGGAGGCATTCCAGTTAGCAGTCGTGCTTATCTCGTGTTCTTCCTTCCTCTTTCTTTTGCTATCTTACTAACACATACTAACAGTTTGTTATTTTGATAATAACTAACCAACACTAACCTTGTATATTTTGACTAACTTACTAGCAAGCACTCGGGATTGTATAGCTGCACTTACTAACTGACTCATGATCTCTCAGCATTTGCCCTATTCTAGTCTCCGCCTCTTGCCTTTCCCTAATTATCTCTGCTGCATTTTCTGTGGGTTTTCCACAAACTGCTTTGTGCTTTCCTTTCTCTAATCTATGCACTTAAGCACTCCGTTACTGGAGCTGTTAGTCTGTCCATAGATTTGTCTTGTGATCCCTGTCTGCGTTTTGGCTACGGCCAAATTCATGTAATTAGTTTGTTCCTAATGTGTCTCTCCATGATTACTGTTTCCATTGATTACACCTGTGTTCCCTAGTCATGTGGTTACCCGGAAATGTATATTAGATGTCTGATGGTACACTTCCTTTGTCAGATCATTCTTCCTTGCTACCTGTGCCATGCTTCTCTCGCCTTATATCATTGTGATTTATCTTTCTGACTGGACCGTCCTAGCTTTGCCTATTCCCTGTACTTCGCCGCATTCTTGTTTTTTGACCCATTTTGTCTGACTATGATTTTTGTGATTGGTGCACTGTTTATGATTCTGGATTTTGCCCCTTCGGATTGCGGACTTTGTTCTGTCGCCAGCTCTGTTGGGGGGTTTCCCCCTTCAGAAATAAAGCCTCCTTTTTGCATTTTACTGGTGTTTGCTCTGGGTTCATTTTGTAGAACCTCACACTGAGAGCACATAGCTCAGCCAAGGTATGCAGAACTTTACTATTGTCTTGTGGATTTTAAGATGTATGGAATTTTTTCTTCCAATCCTGCAATGGTGAAGTATCCTTTCAAAAGGACTTTGACCCGGACCACTCTGAAAATGAATTCACCTCCAGGATAGGCCAAAACACACATCTGGTAAAAAAAAAAAAATCTTACCATAGCTTTTTCCATACTTTTGCTAACAAACAAACACACCCACAGACCAAAGGAAAAACATAACTTCCTTGGGGAGGTAATTAGAAGTATAAAATATTGTTCTGATGCAATCAGATGTGATTCCATCAAATAAGACGACTGTTCAGTGCTGTACGATTGCATTGCATGATTGTGTAAAGAAGCAAGTGGAGAAGTGGCATGAATGTGGTTTGGGCCAATCCAGCTGACTCACTGCAGGACCCACTGTGGTTAGCACTACTGCCTCACAGCAAGAAGGTCGTGGGTTGGAATCTGGCCTGGGCCCTTCTATGTGGAGTTTGCATGTCTCCCTGTGTTTACGTGGGTTTCTACCAGGTACTCTGGTTTCCCCCAACCACAAAAACATGCATCATAGGAATATTCCTACCAGTACCCCTGACCAAGGAACTGGCTTTGGAACTGGAGTTAGTCCCTGGGCGCCGCTCTGCAGCTGCCCACTGCTCCTAACTGTAGGATGGGTCAAATGCAGAGGACAAATTACCCCATGGGGTTCAATAAAGTATATCTTATCTTAAATAACTGTAAAACCTCACAGGGGTCAGTGAACTTCAAAGAAAAAACACTTTTCCATGGCTTAGAATTTTATCACTGCAAAATGTTACAAGTTATTTGTTTAACATATATTTTGCCCACCATTGTCTAACACGCTTGCTCTACTTTAAAGCATAGTAACCTCCACTGGGATATAGATCTTCAGCTAAAGATAAGGATATGCGCGAGGCAGTCTTCCAGAACCATAAGTTTCTGGTGTGGGCTTAGAAGATGAGATTCAGTCATTATATGAGTCATTCTCCCAGGCAATCCTCTCAACACAATTAATTCTGTGTGTGTGTGTGTGTGTGTGTGTGTGTGTGTGCGTGCGTGCGTGTGTGTGCGTGTTTGTGTGTGTGTGCGCGCGTGCATGTGTGTTCTATCCACTCAAGCAATACATTATTCACTCACATCATGCAGAAGAGGAGCAAGATTGAGACAAAGCAGAGTTAACCATTCCCCCCCTAGGATAGATGTTAGAACATTCATTGTATAAAGGAAATGACAGATTATGTCCATTCAATAAAACATGAACAGCGAGTACTGAATAAATAAACGGATAAATATATGAGCACAATAATTCAATGGACAGGGTTTCATTTTCTATTTTGGTTCTGTATTCTGGAATTTCTGTTTAAAAGGACACAATGGCAATGACGCTAAAGTGCAAACTATGTGCTTTAAGATGAGGATGGAACTTTTAGAAAATAACCATTTTTAACCTCTTCCCTCCGTTTGCGGCTGCATCAAAAAATACTGGACCATTTAACGTAACTTAGAATAAAAAATTTTTAATTCTTGGTTCCATATTCTTTGCATGCAATGACTGCTTGACTTATGTGGTGTATAGGCATCACCGGATGCTGGGTATCTTCCCTGGTGATGCTCTGCCAGGCCTGTACTACAGCCAAATTCAATTTATTTTTTCCTTCAGTCTTCTCTTCAACATGCATAGACCTCTCATCTGCAGGGGCATTGGGTCTTATGCCCCCCCAAAGCAGTAACTGTCTTTTAAAGCTTTCACGCGTGCGCACCATTGCACGTCTAAAGAAATTCAGGTACGGAAAAAAGTGCACTCCTCACAAAAAGGCTTTAAAAAAAGGCGCGCCTCAGAAACTAGACTGATTTTGTACTCCACTGGTTGACATTCCGTTTGATGCAGAACAGTAGCATCAGCAATGTTTTGTAGCGGGGAAGATGGGAACAAGTCTACGTGGAGACTGGGAAAGCAAAAGCGGGAGATAGCTGTTTTGTGATTGGGCAACCCGTCCAACCACCAACCCTTTTTGAACCAATCTGTAGATGGCGAACGTAGGTGCTGGATATGCCATTGGGGAAGAAACTTTTGCAAACTGGGACATTCCGTCAGGGATTATGTCCCCGGAGTGAAGAATGTAAACAGCAAGCCCATAGTAACAGAGGTAAGTGAACGTTTGATTTCGGGTTAAGTGACTTAAGCGACAAAATGCGAGGTGAATCATGGCTTTAGAGAATGTTTTTCTGCTGATGATATGCGCAAAAATTAACAATTCTCATTCCTGATATTCAATTGCTGTAGACACGCATAGTGTTATTTGGCTGAAGCATCAGTGGGTACTATGGACGAGGGTTAGACAGTGATGTTTGTTTTGGTTCCCAAATTTGGGCAGGTTACACTGTGTAGTCCTCGTGCATGGTTTGTGAATGTAGCTAACTAGCAACTACCATTTCTAATAGTGATTCAGTGATTCTTTTGAGCCATGTTAGGTTGAGCAGCTGTTGAGGTAAGCTCTTGTAATGCAACTGACAAATTTAAAATGCTGATGATTTTGTTTTCATTTTTTTCCTTCTTTAATTTTAGATAAACGTTTGAATAAAAAATGTCAATTTTTTGGTAAATCTGCACTTTGGTGCTTTTTTCTCAAGATGTACTTCTATTTGACCCATGCGACTGCATAAAGAGGTTTAAGCTTATGTTGGAGAATGAGTTTGGGTTCAAGATTCTTCTCAAACTCTCAGCATGTTTAGTGTAAGAGGTGAAATAAAGTTTAAACTTGTTATGCATCAGCATGGGCCCTGTACCTCAGAATGAATCTATCTTAGAGTAACATGCCCATCACAGCAAAGAAGTTCCTTGGGAAAAATGCAGTGAACATCCTTTCTTTTCATTCTTCCGGTTACCCCAGCCTTGGAATGAGCTGCGAGGGCCGCAAAAAAGCTTGCTTTGAATTCCTAGGTGAGCTTTTAGCCACTTACCTGGAAATTTAATAAGACAGTGACGGCCAAAGTAAAAGATGAGGGGTAATGACTCCTCAATCCTGAAATACCATTGTTAGCGCCATTGAATTGGCACTGGCTGTGGCAAATTCAGCCCTTATCGCAGTGGCCTATGAATTTGCGATTCCCAAACCACGTAGCCTTGAGAGAAGGTTTGACACCTTTGATGTCACTACTTACGGTCAATGAAGAGCTGATAGACTTAATTTTTGCCCTATCTCTACCAGTGAGCTCTGATAAGCACTGGCTCCGACTACAGAGGGGTAATTGTCCCCGCAATGCCACGGTGGGGTGGGCTGGGGTACCACATGATGACTGAACAAGTCACATTAAAAGCTAGTGATTGACAATACATTATCTTACTTTGGAGCCAAATTTCTCCCACATGAACCCATGACTTCTGTTCAATGTGTCCCTGACTGCTCCTAAAAGTAGCACTTTCTGTGCATCACAAAAGAACTCCCTCACTCAATGTCATAAACTGATTAGCCTATTAAGGCTTATATCTAGTTAACCCATATGGTTTTGAAATTGTTGGCTAAAAATGACCCTAGATTCACTTTGTCAACCCTAGACTTGCTTTGTTCTCCTGTTTCTAGGCTTGCTCGCCCTTCCCTCCCGCTGCCCATGGATGTCTGACACCCTCTGTACTAAGACGGCCAGCTTGCGTGCATCAGAAAGGAAGTGGAGGAAGACAAGGGCCTAGTCTGACCTATCTTCTTTCCAATTTCTCCTTGCAGAATTCACTGCATCTATCACTGCTGCTAAAACTGGCCCCTTCCATTCTAAAATTGAGAGCTCCACCACTTGCCCTCATCAACTTTTCTCTCTATTTTCATCTCTCCTTCGCTCACCTTCCCCACCTCAGTCATGTGTCACTGCTGAGGACTTTGCAGGCTACTTTGATGAAAAAGTAACTGAGATTACCAGTTCTTTTACATCGGCCTCCTCTCTGCCTGTCTCCCCTCCATCTGCTCCCTCCCCATTTTTCCAGTTTCTCTCCCCTGACTGACTCAGACATCTTCCAGCTTCTCTCTCACCGTTTCACTGCCTGGGCCCACTACTTGATTCCATCCCCTCATTTCTCCTTCAAGCCGTTACTCCTGATATTCTTCCTTTCATCATCTCCCTTGTCAACTTATCTGTATCATCTAGATTTTTTCCCTCTTCTTCCAAGTGTGCCCATGTCACCCCACTCCTTAAGAAGCCTACTGTTGATCCCTCCCTCCTACGGAACTTCCGTCCCATTTCCCTCCTCCCTTTTCCTGCAAAAACACTTGAAAGAGCACCTTCTAACCAATTATCATTTTGCCTCTTGCAGAATAACTTGCTAAATCCCCATCATTCTGCCTTTAAACCTGGCCACTCTACAGAAACTGCACCTCTCTCTGTTACTGAATCACTTCCTGCTGCGAGAGCTCCCGTCATCTCTGGCCACGCATTTGCGGCACAGCCCTTGACTGAATCAAGGCATATCTCTCAGGCCGCTCCTTCAGGGTTGCCTGGGATGGGGCATTGTTGGCACCTCATCCACTTCTTACAGGGGTCCCCTAGGGTTCTGTATTGTGCCCTCTCTTCTTTTCTCTTTATACCCATTCTCTTGGTCCTGTAATTTCTGCTCATGGGTTGTCCTATCACTGCTATGCTGATGACACCCAACTTCTCCTTTCCTTTTCTCGATCTGACACCCAAGTTTCTGCGCGCGTCTCTGCTTGCCCGAGGGACATCCAGAGCTTAATGGATAACCACCATCTTAAGCTGAATCCAGGTAAAACAGAGGTCACTTTCATCCCTGTTGCATCCTCTCCCTTCCAAGAATTCACCATTTCTGTTGGGGGCACTATCACTCAGACTAGTGATGGATCGGAGGCTGTCACTCTCTGAGACCATCTCAGCAGTGAGCCAAGCTTCTAGGTCAGACGTGGGCAGCGAGGGCCGTATCTGTCCCTGGTTTTCACACCAACGTCTGGCCTTTAATTAGTTGATTGTCTCAATTAGCCAAACCATTTATGAAATCTGACGTTTCACGTGCATTTCTTTAAATTATCATGAAACTACAAAGACTAGTCTTGTCTCCCTTCATAAAGCATTTTCCTTTGATCGTATCATTGGGAAAATATATATTTGTGCATGCAATCATTAACTCAATTAGTCAGGGTAATTGATATGAATAAAAACCTGCATACGCACCGGCTCTCCAGGACCGTGATTGCCCACCCCTGTTCTAGGTACTCACTGTATAACATCAGGAGAATCTGTCCCTTTCTAACCACCTACTCAACCCAGCTTTTGGTTCAGGCACTAGTCTTGTCCCACTGGACTACTGCAACTCAGTCTTAGCCGGCCTTACGGTTTCCGCTATCAAACCCCTGCAGCTGATCCAGAATGCTGATCTGATCCACAACCTCCACAGACACTCCCATGTCACTCCCTTTCTAACTGCCCTCCACTGGTTGCCTGTCATGGCTCGGATCAAGTTTATAACCTTGGTGCTAGCATTCCAGGCAACCAAAAGGACAGCCCCAGCCTATCTTCAGGAGATCATCAGACCCTATACACCAACCAGACCACTTAGTTGGGCCACTGCTGGTCAACTGGCCGTTTTTTTTACTCCGTTCTGGTGCTGCTCGGTCCCGTTTCTACTCTGTCCTGGCCCCCTCGTGGTGGAATGAGCTTCCCACAGGTCATGACAGCAGAGACACTGATAGCCGTCAAGCTTTGTCTGAAGACACATTTGTTCAAACTCTAACTCTCACCTTGACCTTAATGTTGCATTTAACACTTAGCTAATGACAGTATGGTGTTTGACTTAATGAATTGTTTATGGATTTATATTGCTCTAGGTACCTCACTGAGCCATGTCCTGTGTATTGTCTGGTATTTAAATGGTACTTCTCAAAAAGGATTCACAATTCACAATAATGACATGTAAAGTAATATAATGATCAGTGGCGGTCCTACAGGAAGGGCGAAGACATGTCCCCTTTAGTCCTGGCTAGATCTCAATCAATTCCCTTTATTGATGTCTTTTCCAATTATTGTGTGTGGCAACTGAAGACACGGTTTCTCTCCACATGCGATCTAACAGCGATCAAATCGCGGGATAAATTCAGTACAGTGGCGGAACAGAGAATCAGGTTGCACAAAACAGCCGTTGAAAACAATTATAAATCCTGACCAGTTCTCAGTCATGTTATGGCCCCAATTTGTTATTACATTTATAACACAACAGCAACAGCAAGGGATGACAGACACAGTTTTAAAAACCTCAACACATTTAATTAACAAACACCATAACAACTAACTAACCTAAAGACCAAGATTGAATTATGTACAAAACATAAATATTTACAATCCCTTTTCGTGGGGGTGGCTTGGTGATGTCCTGGATGATGAAAATGCTCAAACACAGGCAAAGAAATCCACAAAAGAAACGTCACAGGTCTTGAACAGAATGGCAGGTCTGGTCATCTTCTTGCAATTTCTCCTACTACTTTACTGTCTCAATTCTTTTCCTTATATACTCTTTTGCAGACCCCACCCACATTTAGACCTCTTTTTTTTTATTTTCTGAGACTTGCCCCAGACCAAGGACTGTATAAAAGATGGACGGCCGAACGTCTCCTGAAAAGTGAAGCAGAAGCGTCTCGATCGCCAACTACTGGCAGGCTGCAGTACAAATTATAGGCCCGCCCCCTCCATGTTAGTGAAGGGGAGAAATGCGAGACAGGAAAAATTGTGTACATGAAAAATAATTTATTTCTGAAGATGGTTTCTTTATTTTTAGGAAGTTCTTACCATACTGATATATATTCTAGCATCAATTTTTCTGATCAGTTTTCTGTAAACCTTTCATTTGATATTATGCAAAAGGGGCGTGTAGTCATAATAAACACAGTGATTGACAACCGCAGTGCGCCTGGACTAAGTCCCGATAGCGCCTGCCCCCTGCGTACTTCGTTTTGTGAATAGTAATTTCGCGTAGAGCTGGAGCGGGGACGTCGACAGGAGGCTTGACGTTATCTGACATTCTTCACAGCTAACAGCGATTGTGCTTCAAGCAGGGCAGACTGCAACCAAAACCGACGAAATGAGTTGCTCTGCTGTGAATTTCACTAACAAGTTAACCGTCCGGACCGATGGAAAGGATCTTTGCAGTTTTTTTGGTAAGTTAATTTTATTTTTTGTTTGTTGAAGTTGTACGGTCAGTGAAGTTATTACCAAGTAAGCTAGCTACCTTGGCTACGTTAAGACAGCAAGCAGAGCAGCAGACGTTTACGATGAATATGGAGAAAATGGTTATCGGTAGCCATTCGTAACTGGCAAAATATACATTTTTAATGTTAGAGAATACCTATTAAGGTAAGCTTTTGAATGCAGTCAACGGCTCTGTGTCATATAATGTCGTTCTTCTGTACTTGAACTTGAAATTTTGAGCCAGTGCTGCAGTAGGTTCAGCCTTTAGCTTCCAGTTCTGCCGTCGGTATCTCGGAATTTTAGAACGAACAGAGTGTCTCGGCCCGGTAGGAATTCTGCTTGATGTCGCTCAGGCTAATAAAGGGTAAAGGCTGTAGCGAGCTAATCTACCTTTCAACAGACGAGCCCTAGGTTCGAGTGTTTTCGTAAGCATCAGCAAGCCAACTTCTCGTTTTTCAGTGGGTAACGTCAATACAACGTAAGTCCAACCTTATTTTGTAATCCTACGGACGGCGGCTAAACCTGCAAGGAAAACTAATTGGATCAATGGTACAGATTACTTTACCAACGACAGTATGACAAAAATGAGACATGCCGTAAGCGGATTCAATTCATTCATACTTTAAATGTGAATTCGGCAGGTTTCGGATGAAATTACGGATGGAATCAATGCATCTACTTCAGTGGAATTGGCTAGTGAACGGGATAACTCTTAAAAGATTGATCGGACGAAGTATCGAGAAAAGCTGACATTTCGAGTTTGGCCTGGAAAGAGAAGGGGCACAAACTGTAAATGAGGGAGTGGTGTAAACTGGGAATAATAACATTTAAAAGTTGTTTGTCGCGTAATGGATGTTGCGCTATTAAATTATACATTAATTATTGCTGCGTTTGCTATGGAGTCACGTTAACTAGCGAGCTAGCTGACTTCAGTTAACGTTAACTGACCTTGCACACGGAAATTTATGATCAATTAATTCAGCCAATGAAACACATTTGTTAAAGTAGTGCTTTCAGTATCTTAATTTCGACAGTCAGAGCTGAGTTTGGGCGTTCCACAATGACAAGATAATATTTTCCATGATCAGCTTTATAATTTCTCGAAAAACAGAGTGAGTTATTTTGAAAAGTGATGTCTCTTCATATACAAACTATGTTTGAGACACGTTTCAAGTCCGGATAGGTGCATGTATTTCTCAAATTCATTCAACTATCTGGTTTTCAATACGAGATCTCAGCCATAGTTAATGCAATTCCGATTGAAAGTAAATGTTCTGACCTTGCATACAGTTGTCAAGAAACTAACACAAAGAATTTGTGCTGTAATTCAAGCTACTGTGGTTTCATTTAAATATTTGAGTGTGCAGCTGTTTTTTTGACTGGTGGAGTATTTCTGTATCAGACTTGCTGTACCATGTTACCCCACATAAAAAGGAATTTAAATTGGTAGCAGGAAGAATTTAGTTTCTAAGTATTTAAAGCTGCATATCACTCCATTCTATTTTTTTATGTATGTTAAACCTGCCATAAGAGAAATTGCCAGATGTATGGGTTGGAATTCTACTTTACTGCTGTCATGGTAGGGCAGACTGCACTTTAGGTTTCAGACAAAAGCTTCACAAATACTTCAATGTTTTTTTTTTAATCAGGTGATTACA
This sequence comes from Gymnothorax reevesii, assembly GCA_029721435.1. NCBI lineage: Eukaryota > Metazoa > Chordata > Actinopteri > Anguilliformes > Muraenidae > Gymnothorax > Gymnothorax reevesii. Next base: position 79,593,815 of record CM056575.1, read on the forward strand.
GAAGCCGCCCTCAAATTCAGACCTCAGCATTACCCAGTGAAGACTTGGAGCATGCCACAAGCAATTATTTTGTTGTATTGCTGGAAGATACTTCTGAAGTAATTTGTAAATGAAAACCTGATAAAATGCTTGTCAAAACTGCTCAACTATGCATTGTCACAGAAACCTGCAATGGTTCTGTTTGACCATAATTTACAAGGAAGTAGGTAAGTCCATGTTGACTGAGTAATAATGGACTTCTAACTGGCTTCTCTTATGTATGCTTGTTCCGTCTGTGTCACCTTCCTTATATGCCATTGTCTTCAAAAATTGGCATAAACTGTCTTTTTTAAAAATAATGCATTCAGAAGCTGTTCATCTTGACTACTGAGCCTTCAGTATTCCAACAAAGACTTGAGTCATCTGTCCTTGGACTGGGAGCACATGGGAAATGTTATATAATTGAATGCACATTTCCTGTTATGGTGGTAAATTAAACTTGTTATGTACAATAAAGGTCTTTACATTTACATTGAGCAAAGACTTCACTCTGGAATTCTTTCACATACATGTCCTCTGCTGCAGTAAATCAGGCATGCAAATGAGTGTTAAATTAAAAAAAATGTATTTAAACAAAAACCACACTGCATGTAGTTGTCTGTGGCCCATCAACAACCTACTGGCTACATTCGCCGTGGGGAAACACGAAGGAGGCCCCCTCAGGTGGAAAGGCTGGGGAAAGCAAATGGTTTGGAGAAAGGAAGGTGGATTGAGAGGAAGAGCTGGGAAAACAATAGGTATGATGGCTAGTATAAAATAAATGAATAAAAAGTACATCAAACATCACATATAGCAAACAAACTATGACTTTTTTTGTGCCCATAACTGATGTTGAAAATCCAAATCCAGCATCACCCTTCTGGATTTGGTCTTTCAGATGCAGGGCAATGTTATTTAAAAATATCATTTCCCATTGGGGTGAAATGAACTCTGTCATGCAAAAATTGGCCAGGATCTCTGCTTTATCTGATGATGATACAAAATCTCTCCACCAATATGCGAAACAAAGGTAGTCATCACACAGTTGATATATCGCCGGGCTTTTTCAATCCTCTTTGGATGGGAAGACCTCCACCGGCATCGCTGGGTGATGGCAAAGAAGATAATCTTCATCCAAGGGAACTGCCTATGAATATCTTCCAAGTCCTGCTTGATCCCTGCGACAAGCTTCACACTCTTGATTTTTCCGAAGTCATTCCCACCACAGTGGACCAGCAGGAACTCCTGCACAGCTCTTCCTCTCAGGTACTGGTGGATAAAGGGGAGGAGGTTTCCCCAAACTACGCCACCCTAGCCAAACCACTGGACTTGGGCATCCAAACCAAGGTTCGTCTCAATGGTCTCCATGCGCGGTTTTCCCCACGGCAGATGTAGTTGTCCCCTATGATATAAAATTTTGGCCCTGTTGGTTGTTAAGTGCAAATGTCACCTTTAAATGATACACTTCTGCTGGCTTTTCATGGAATTTAGCACATTTAATATTTCTATTCTATTTCTCCATATTTTATCTGGTGGTATTGTGCTTTTTATGCATGAAATGGATGTGATTTAATGTTATAAATCAGTTTTTATGGCATTCTCCCGTGAAAAGTCTTGCGCGTTAATAACCGCAAGCGTCGGTTTTTTTACATATTCCCATGAGATTTATACGTACTCTTGGCCACTGTGGAGGATGCTGACTCCATTTCGTCGTCTAAAAATTAGGATAACAAAAATTGAACAATCACTATGCATTCAAATACATCGAGTCCACAAAAAAGAACGTGGAGGGGGGTTGCATTCAGTGGCGGCTCGTGAATTGGCAACAGGGGAAGCCCAAGCAATCCCTTAATGTTAATGATTGTTCATCACCTGTTTTCAATCATTCATTTAAACAGTGGAGGGTCGTCGGCCGTAACAAAGTTAAGCCAAAACCTCGCCCTTCAAAGCTTAATGATTTAAACCTTTCGCAGTTTGCTTTCCTTGCTCAGAAGTTGCTCATACGAGTTGTAAGAAGAACAGTCAGTTGAGTCAAATTTATTTTCGATGGCATTGTTATACATTGCACCAGGAAATTGAGGGGTTTTCTTTCACACATAAATTACGACATAAATTACCATACATTGCACCAGGAAATTGAGGGGTTTTCTTTCACACATAAATTACGACATAAATTACCATAGGTCTACGCTATAAATTCCGCGCTCAAGAAGCTCACGAAAAGGCATAGATGCGCAAATTGATTAGAGAGGCTCATTAAGCAATAAGCTGTGCAACATCATATTCTTTTCTTCCATATTAAGATTGTAGAAAATGGACTGTCATGGCTTCTTGTGAAAGAAGCCTCGCAAACTAATTTATAAAGACGTGTTGATAATTTGCGTTGTCATTTGCTATCGAAAATAAATTTGATTGTCCTTCAACCCATTCGTATGAGCAACTGCTGATAAAGAAAAGTGAACTACGAAATGTTGAAGTCATTAAGCTTTGAAGGGCGAGGTTCTGGCTTCCCTTTGTTACGGCCGACGAGCCGCCGCTGGTTGCATTGCTAAGTTAACTATCACAGAGAATGAATTGCCGGTCCACCAAGCCTGGTCAGGATGGTTATCTTCAACTGCAAACATTTTTAAGAAATACAACATTAGCTAGCGGTAAGATATGCGACAACTTAAACACAGCCAACTTTGGTTAGAAGGACAGTGTATTTTAATTCAAAACTCGATTTAGCGTTCTAACGTGTTAATTAAAAGTTCGACCCATTACTCAGCTAGTACATGCGCATACGAAATGGAACTTTCCCGGTGGAACGTCAATTAGAAAATACAACGAAAGTCGGCGTTAATATGCTCGCCACTCGCAACGTTGGGTAAGTGACGATGGAGAACATTGGCTTGCATTAGGCCTACTTAATGTAATTAGCTGCATACCTAGCTAGTCAAACAAGATTCAGTTCTAAGATATCATAGATAGCCATTTAGGTACTTCAACTAATTTCGTAACAGATGACTCTGAGGTGGGGAATGTTTTGCCAATGAGGCCATTAACTTTTTGAACGACCCCGCGAATATTTATGCTGCCGGCAGTCGTTGGGTCCTTTCACTTTCCTGCACCGTCTCCGTGTGACAGCTGGGCTGGCCATTACGGGCACTTACGTTAATAGCGCAGCTGCCAAACCAGGTGAAAAGTTCAGGGGGCTGGTCGGATGGTGTGTGGGTGGGATTCGATAGCGCGGCTCTACCCCCCCGATCACTACTGCGCCGACTCAGGCTCCAGATGTGCAACATGGCAGCGGCCATATCGAGGATATTTTCGCTCCATTTTTGTTGAATGGGAGTGAATGGAGACGCGTCGTCCATCTTTTATACAGTCCTTGCCCCAGACATGTCCAGGACATGTCTAAACATGACTCCAGTCTGAGCTTAACAAAAAAAGGTAAATACTGCCATCTAGTGGCCTATATTCACATTACAGTCATCTTCATGATTAACAAAAGGTTCATTCCGACAGCGCTCCACATTTAACAGGTGCTGCTTTTTCTCCCCAATTAGGTAAGACGACAATCATTCATCTGGACGTGTATTTGCTGTATTTAAATCTACGTTATTCAAAATTGTATAGCCTACCTGTCGACTCTCGCTAATTGCTTGAGCTGCACGCTTTTTATAACCTAGCGCCGAGTGCCACTGTTTTTTGTTTTTTTTTTAATCAACCCACGAAATACCGAGAGTGAGAGTCCGCGTTTCATTGGAACACGGGCCAGTTCATTCACGCAAAGCATTGGCCAATTATTAAGCAAATTATTTTCCTGCACTGCATTCAGCCAATGATTTCATCGCTGTTAGATCGCATACAGTGAAAAACCATGTCTTCAGTTGCCAATTACGATAAATGGAAAAGACGTCAATAAAGGAAAATGATTGAGATCTAGCCAGGACTAAAAGGTACGTGTCTTTGCCCCTCCTAGGACTGCCACTGATAATGATGGATACATGATATATCACGGTTACAAATTAAATGCTGGATTCACTAAAATCTTAACTGCTTGCAAATGGTCCCTTGTAGGGGTGTCAACGTTTACAATTTTTTCTACACATGTACACGGGACTATACTTACCGACGTGTACCTGGTTACACGTTCGGAGATTTATGAGCTTTTTCCATCGCAGTTGCGCTGTATAACCACAAAGTAAAATGAGTTGAAAATAAAATCCTCTATCATTTTGACAGATAAGAAAACGTACAAGTGAAAGCTGAAAAAGGTTTAACCTTCTTTTTTAATCACTGTTTTAACTATTGCTCACTTTTGTACATTTTTTTTAAACTTAAAGTGCAAACTGCATCCCTCTCTCGCAACGGGAGCTGCGTAAGAATTTTGTTATGCGTCTCATAGTAAAAGTAATCTGGAATTGGCGAGAGAAAGCAACTCAAAAAGAAGCCAAAGTAAGCTGAGGTGAGAGGAAAAAACTTCACCTTTATATCCACAAAGTTAAAAAAAGTTGAGGGGGACTCTCACAATTATTCACTAAAATTGGCGAAAAAAATGTGTTTTCTTCCTCCTCTTAAGACGCGAGGATGCGTGATCAGGTCGTGAAAAGCCGACAGAGCACCAACCAACAATATAATGTTCAACAACACGCAACAATATAGGCTGAAATAACAAGCCATTAACAGTTTTTGTTTTCAGCTGCACGACATTTGAACATGGAGAAGGTGATGAGCGCAGCGCTCTTCTCATGTCCAAAGCAGCCTATTCTTGATGTGGCGCAACGCTGGCTGTGGCTGCGGGGTTTTTTTTTTTATATCAAGGTAACATTGCGCCCCATGCATCTGTATGCGGATAACTGCTCTAGTGGGAACATTTAAGTGTATTGTTAATTAATGTTATTATCTGAAGCTTTCAGGCAACATTATCACCCCTAAAAATAGGCGACTATATGTACTGGTGAGAAATAAACGAGGACGTGTACACAGTTATTGATTTTTCTAAACGGTTATGATTTTTTATCCGTGTAACCGTTTACAAGTGTAGAAGTTGACACTCCTAGTCCTGTGCATCTGTGTTTAGCAGCAAAGCTACATGGAATTTAACTCAATGGCAGCAGTTGAATATTTATTACATAAAACTAGACGCAGTCCAGTCGGTCGCCCGCGACCGCAACTGGTGTCCCCCAGAGCGCAGCTGTCAGATGAAATTGGGCAAAACCCCATGGGCATGTCCATTGCCCATCTAGTAGATAATGCTGTACTTGTAAATGTGAAAAATGGTGTACAATTATATATGTGGGGTTCAGGATTCCAAGGGAGCGGCTTAAGTAGGCAATGGAATCAGTCAGGGTAATTTTTGTTGAATTGGACCTCATTTTGAATGTTTAGGTGCAATGGATATGCCAAACCTGCGACGGCATCTTAGTGATGCCAGTAAAACATCTAAAGGTATATGGCTCTGGAATATTTATGCCAAATTTTGTACAAACTCACTGAATGGTTTTCGCTGTATGACTGGAATGGCAATTTTCAGTGTGAGAGCATGCTAATGCAATAAAAATTAAATTTATTTTAAGGCTTTAAACACATCTTAACCAGGGGGTGCCAATAATTATGGAGGGCACTGTATAACCACCTGTCACATTTTCGATTATCCATGCTTTTTTCTGTTTGAAGTATACGCAGAGCAATGAATGTTTCCGCCATCATGCTGTAGCAGAAAACGTTACGTTTCGAAGGTCTGAAATTGCCATCTCTAGGACGAGATGTCTCATTATCAACAGAAAGTATGTAGCGGACTGCGTCTAGACACAAGGAAATATATTGAGTCAAAAAAGAAACTTAACACTCATAAATTTGTGAATGTTTTCTTCAAACTTTTAATAAAAGAGCTTTTATTATCACTATGGGAAAATGCATTGTCAAAGACATCATGACACGCATCAACTCCGACGTGCACAGGTACGTAGCACGTGCGAGCGTACTTAAAGCTAAAACCATGTTGTTTTCTCGTGTTCCTAGTCACGGGACCATATGAGAGATGTGCAACTGAGCTCACATTAGCACGTTAGAGTGACATCTCGGAAAAAAAAGTTAATACAGTTAATTATTCGTTGATTTTCAATGCCATGGCTGTCAAACATTCAGCGTGAACGTGCCGTTGGCATGGTGAATACGGAAACTTCCGTCACTGACGTTGCAAGGCTTATGGGATGCAGTGGACGGACTATCCATGATCTTCGGACACGTCTCCAACAAACTGGCACCACAGCTGACCGACCTCGTTCTGGTAGCCCACGTGTGACGGCAAAAGCAGAAGACTGACAAATTGTCTAACGTCATTTGCATAATCAATTTGTAAATGCAACGTCCACCAGGAATGAATTGTAAAGAGGTCGTGTGACTGCCCAAACTATATGTAATCGCCTGTGCACTGCTCTTATTCAAGTTGTAACTTACCATTTTTACTCTTGGACATTTCCATAGCATTTCCGGTGGAACTGGTTACATTATGGATATTATTTTTATTATCCACCATCTTTAATGAGTACAGAATTAAATAAAATCATTATTTAAATCCCAATTTCTTGTCTGTTCAACTTACCAACCTCCAAACGAGTGTGAAGTTTTTATTTTGGCTGAGTATATCATCAAGCATAAAACATGTTTGATATAGGACAGACAATGCAGTTTCGTCAATGTGTTTTGGGGTGATCAGCTTAAACATCTGTATCTGGACTAATCTGTCCTCCCAACCTTTCGCTTTGACTGGAATTTGTAGTTTGAAGCGACCTAGCATCTCGCACACACGCAGAAGGTACGCCCAATTCTGTAATGGGTTCAGTGTGTTCTTTGCACTTTTCTGACCGTGACAGGGAGACGGGAGCTGACTAATCAGCCCGACTCCATTTTCTGGCGACGATTGGCAGTCTGCACGGTGCGTCTCCACCTTTAGGCCAGTGGTTCTCAATCTGGGGTTTGGGGACCCCCCAGAGGTCCTTGAAGGAGTTTTAGGGGGTCATGCATTAATTTGGGGTCTAAAGGTTGAGAACCACTGCATTAGGCTGTGCCGCAGAGTGGGTCCTTTTGATGACTAATAAAAATACAGCATCACTTAAATTTACATTCATGAAAATAATTTTTTAAAAACCTTTGTTCCTGAGCCTCCCCTGACACTGTATGGCACCCCTTCGGAGAGGCCCACCTCATACATTGCAGACCTCTTAAAATATATTTTCAGTATTATTAAACCTGGGGTCTATTTTCCGAAGCTTTTGCATCTGATTAATAGGGACAAAAAAAAATTGGAATCGGCCCAATATTTCGGAAGCAACGGGGCAAGTGTCCAGAATCCACTAAAAGGGCTTATTTCCCCGCTGTTAAGTGTCTTGACAACATTATGGAGAGGACAGCTACAGATGTAGACCGCTGTGTTTACATCTGGCTTCTTCCAGTGTTGTAGCCCTTTCTATAACTTTATGACCTTATTTGCGCAGGGGTAGCGTCAGCCGACATAACATTACTACTGGCCTATTGAGTGATTGAGCCTGTCAGTGGTGAAATAAGCCCTTTTAGTGGATGCAGGACACTTGCCCCGTTTCTCAGTTGCCCGGGAACTGTATTCCCCGTAAATATTGGACAGATTTCCGTGGTTGCCAAAAGGGCCAATCAGAAGCAACAAAATGGTTTCCAGTTGAATCAATCTGGTTGCTGAGGGTAAATGGCCAACCATTACTATTGACTGATGTAATGATATGAAATTTGTAGTCAGGTCCAGCAGCGCACAAGATCAATCCTAAAATGATAATAGAATATTTAATCAATAAATTGAAATACTCAGTAACTAAGTTAAGATAAAGATAGAATAAAAACAAAGCAGCATAGAGACAATAGTTAGTGCAGGACAGGTTGGAATGGCACAGAGTTCATGATTCTCACAGCCTCTGGGTAGACGCTGCATTTTAGCCTAGATGTTCTGGCTTTAGTGCTATTTTAAAGGTTAATTAAAGTACACTGCCCGGCCATAAAAAAAGTCGCAGACTCAAATATTTAGTTGGAACCCCTGTGGCTTTGATTACAGTGCATATATTCGTCTTGCCATTGTTTTGACAACTATATGCAATGCCACAACATTTATTTTCGATCAGAAATGCCATAATTTTTGGCTGAGATCTTGTCTTCTCGACATAGTGGTTGAACCACTCGGTAGTCTTTCTTGAGCACATCCCAGTAACTTTTAATGCGTTTAAGGTCAGGAATTTGTGGTGGCAAATTTGTTTGTCAAAATGATTCCTCATACTTATTTTTGTCTTTCATGGTTTTCTTTGCTAAATACAGGCCAATAACTTGCCCGTTCTGAAATTATGTAACATCTTTTCTACCATCAAAGGATGTGTCTTCCGACGTGATTTTTTAAGAAACAACTAGCGACGTGCTTCATCATTCAGGGTTAAAATGATTATTGCCAGCTGAAACATATTAATAACCGCAATAATTATCCAATTATAGAATTTTTTCAATAATTTCCAAACGGTGACTTTTTTTTGGCCGGGCAGTGTATTTTCTCTTAAACAAGAATTTTACCGAAAAACAATACTGATTTATTTTGCACAATCTCATAATATCCTAAATAAAAGTAAAAACAATTTTGCACACACTGATTTAGTTGGATAGTTATTGAGAGCCGATGATTTGAATTTTATCTACCTGTGATTTCTGTAGAACACACGGAACACTCAGTTCTCAGTTAAATACAGCTAAACACAAGTGTTCTGTGTGTTCTGATGACATGACTGGAGGGCATAATTCAAATCATTGATTGATTTGAATCAATCAATCACAAAGGGGAAGTGCAGTTTTCAGTTGCCCAGTTCTTTGGTGACAATCTTGGCTTAAATGCCCCTCCTGGATTCACTGAGAGCTTCTCCTGTAATTACTTCTGTCACATGTGCAAACCACACAAGAACACTACAAGGAAACAGAAAAAAGAAGATGTTAGCCCGATGAGAAATGAAACCAACTATGCCAAAGACGTTCGTCATGCTAAAATTTGATCTCATCTGAGCTGAGTACTATGAAACTAAAATAATTTTTGGAGTAAAAACTGATGTATTTGCCTGATGAAGAGATTGAGTGTTTTTAGTCATTTGATCGATGGTTTGTGGCCCCTCAGAGTACGCATTTTCTACCTCTATAAAATGTAATCACAATAAAGATAATAACATTTGCTTTGAATGAGGTATGATGCCTTGGAGTGCTTTTTGTCAACAAATCTATCTGTCATGGTTTGGAGGTATTGACAGCTTTGTTGCTCTCGTCCGGGACGATATCGTTTTGCGCCCTATCGGATTCCTGGGCCAGTTGGCATTAATTGGGGGCGTTACACGGACTCTATTTAAGCTCTTGTTCTGCCTCGCTCTCGTTGCTACTGTCAGTGTTTCTATTGCGCTTTAGCCAGTAAGGTCTCTAGAGAGAGTATTGTCAAGGACTTTAGCTGCATTACAGGTTTAAGTGATAGTGAGCAAGGGAAATCTTTGTTTCATGTTCCCTTTTCTTTTGGTTTCTTCGAGCTCGCCTGTTTTTCTACCACGGACGGCGTTAGGTCCGTTGGTAGTGCGAGTCTCGCTATTTCAATCTGTTTTTAGTCTCTCAGCATGCTTCTGTTTTGCCTTTTATTTCTGGCCGCTGCTCTTGGCGTCCAATTTCCAGCAGCCATCACACTATCTCTGGGGTCATAAATGACCCCATATATGTTTCAGTTGTCTTTGACACAGCAATCGGCCAATTCCCCTGAAAATCTATGATAATTCCTTGGAGGAACAGCTTGACAATCTCATTGAATGAAATATTAAAATAGCACATAAAAATGTACGTCTGGTCGCTTGAGGGTTAAATGCCAGTTTGTTTACAAGATGCCACTGTTTTTCAAAAGGAAAAACACACTTAATTATAAATAATATACTAAATGCCAAGTGGATCTCTTTTTGGAAGGGTTTATGATAGTCTAGTATATGTCAGTGATTAACAACAAATTTGATCAAGATGCATTCAAATTTTTTTGTGCAGTGTCAGATTTTTAAATTACTCCTGTTAAATACCTTCATATATATTTTTGTGTATTTATGATTATATGCAGAATATTATGTGAATGTATTGTTATTTTTTTCTTTTGTTTGTTGTCCATCTTCAGTCTTCATCATAAACCCATTTTCATCATTATTGTCAGAATTTTAACCTGTTAAATGGTTTTTTTAACAAGATGCCACAGGGGGTTTTATATGGAAGAAAAAATAAATCTCAGAGTTACTTTCAAAGCTATTTTTCTTCTTATGGTTTTTAGTGACTACACTTGGGCTACACAAACACTTATTTGTCATTTCTGAATCTATACCACACTCTGACATCACTAACAACAGACAGACACACCATTTTAGTTGATATAATTTATTCACTTGGTCAGCTGTGCCCGCCATAGTCAAAGGAGTCCCAGAACTGAAACAGATCTCTCATTTAAACAACTGGTGTAGGTGAAAAACGAAGCCACGAAGTGGAGGTATTTTTTTAAAATGACACTCTATTTGAAATTGAAAAGCAAAAAAAAAAAAAATTATTATAATAATGATGATAAAATGATCTTTTATGGTCTATTGGCCACAGGATCCAAATACAGTGGTTATAATGGAAGTCAGTGAACAAACAAATGTACTGAGGGTATTGAAAGGGAGTATTTTTAACACAGTGAGTTGAAGGGTTGATATTGGAGTTGACTGAAATTTTTAAAAATCACCAAAAAACACAAACCATTGCCAAAAATTATGACATATACATGAACACAGTCAAAAATGTGTAAAATAAAACGCAAAAACACAGATATGTATGAAGGTCCAATAAGGGTTGAAGGGAAAAAAGTTTTAGGAGATGATGGTTGGTCGGAAATTCAGTTTTTAGGAACTATAGTAGACGGACAGAGGACTTTAGTTCGTTACAACCATCTTACTGCTCTTAAAATGACGCTTTTCTCCCTAAAAAATTGTATGGGGATGAAAACATGGCGCTTTTCGGTGCCTGCCGCTTTTTATATTTCAATTTGGGTGACTTGTGGTGGTGGTGGTGGTGGGGTGCGAGGGGTCAGGAGTCCGCGATCAATCGGCAAATTCTGATTGCTGTGTATTAAGAGCCGAGAGACCCTTGCTATGCCCAGAAAGGACAGCCTGCTGGTTAGCTACCACTTTCTCCGACGCAGCTGCGGCTGACAACTCCATGTCTGTCTGGAGTGTTCTGTAATGGCTGGTTAGAGCGGAGCCTCAGATGCCGCGGCAGGTGAAGCTGCATCAAGCAGAGAGCCGAAGCAGCTGAAAGTGATTGAGCTAAACAACAGCGGAAAAAAAGCTCGCATTTCTGAACAAACGTAAAGCTTAAGAGCCAGAAACGAAGCGAGTAAACAGATAGAAAAAGAAATCTCAATAAGAGCGAAAACTAAACAAGGCACTTAACAATAGTGCCAAATAACCTCAAGAAGCTAAGCTTCCCAGAAAGAAAGAAAATGTATCTAAATAGGCAAACTCCTGACCAGAAATATATCGAGCATATCGAAAATAAATTCAATTTTTTTTGCAGAAGCATACTCTCACACTGAAAATTGTAGAAAAATATAACTTTCAACTTAATAGAATTTTAAGGGAAAAAAAAATTCCCTGGCTAAGAAATAATTAATTTTCATAAAATCACCTGTTCGACAATTATTGGCACCCCTAACAATTCCCAGGAAATAAATGTAATTGAAGTATTTCTGTCATTTCTACAGTAGTTTACAAAGTTGATCAGAGTATCTAGGAACATTTAATTAGTAATTCATCACTTCCTTTTTTCCTGAGGTATAAATATGTGACAGAGGACATTTCTCTTATCCACTCTTCAACATGGGAAAGACAAAGGAACGCACCATTCAAGTAAGGCAGATGTGTGTCGACCTTCACAAGTCAAAAAATGGCTACAAGAAAATAGCCACTCTCCTGCACCTGACCATAACTACTGTCAGATGAATTATTAAGAACTTTAAAACAACTGGAACAGTGGTAAACAAGCGTGGACGAGGATGCAAGGTTATTTTGCCACCGCGGACAGAAAGGAGGATGGTAAAAGAAATAAAAAGTTCTCCAAAGCTCACTGTTAAAGAATTGCAAAAAATGGTAGCATCTTGGGGTCACAAAGTCTCCAAAACAAGCATCAGGGAGTATATGAAGAGTTTGGTTCCAAAATGCAATATATCCATTTTTGTCATTTTGAGTAAATCAGCTTTTTCTGTGCTGGCGCCTATTGCATTTTATAGAAAAACACAAACTTTGACCATGAAAAAATATACCATATAGTATGCATTTCTAATTACTGTTTTTTGCAACGTGTGTAAGAAGTGCAGGACTATCGCACTATGGTATTATCTCAATTTTTGTCATTTTGGCACTTATTGCGTTTTGGAACCAAACTCTTCATATACATGCCAACAAGCTGTTTTGGAAGGCTTGCACGGAAAAAACCTTTTCTCACTCACAATCATAAATGCAAACGTCTGGAGTTCGCTAAGCGGTACTGGGACTTCAATTGGGACCATGTGCTTTGGTCAGATGAGACTAAGATAGAGCTTTTTGGCAACAAACACTCTAAGGCCCGTATTCAGAAATGACACTCACACTCACACTCCACTCACCATATAGTGAGTACAATTGAAATGTAACTGGAGTGTGAGAGAGAGAGAGAGACCTGAGGGAGCGGTTCCACTCCTCGCCAGCTGCTATTCACAAACGCCACTCAAGCATAACTGACAATAGTGGGCACTGGGTACCACAGGCGGTGCGTCGGCTGCTGCAAAGGGATGTTCAATCCTCACCCTTCAGTGCTGAGTGACCTAAACCTGTCGCAGTTTACTTTTCTTGATTAGAAAGTTTCTGAGACTAATTGGTAAAACGACAATGTAATTTAGTTTTAATAGCGTTGTTATACATTGCTTCACAAAATTGAGTCATTTCTTTCGCACATAAATGACGACATAAATATCTGCATGTCTTCATAAATTCTGTGGTCGAGTGGCTCGCGAAAGGTGCAGGACAGCCCGCGAGGCTCACTAGGCAACAAGCTGTGAAATGTGCCGGACATTTCCTTCTATATTCAGCAATTAAGAATGTAGAAATGTAGAGTCTCGTGACTTACAGCTACATGAGCCTCGCAGACCAATCCACACGCGCCCCACGAGCCAGCTGAGCGCAGAATTTTCAAACCCATCAGTAAAGAAAAGCACGAGAAATCCGAATGCGTGAGAGTTGACAGGTATGCGTCATTAATGAAAATGGCCACACCTGATAATGTTGAGAGTTTTCAGAGTTTCTGCAGTGGTAATTTAATGAAATGAAAACAGGGCAAAAATTATCAGTGCTCATTCTAACTTAACAAGTAGAACTGGCGAAACATGATTATCCTTTGGATTTTTGGAGGAAAAGTGAATAAAATTTTATTAAATGATTGGATATGACCTTTTTTCAATCATTATTTTTAAGGGATGGTTTTGACCTTCCCCTATTGTCAGTTCACCAGTACGTACTGGTGGGTACACAAATGCTAACCTCGAGTTCACAACAGTGCAGTTCGTAAACACTGAAACCAGGTGGTCGGTTAGTAAGTTACCGGCATCGTTATCATCATTAGAGTTAAAATTTGCTTAGTTGCGATTGCGTCGCGCACGTGGCTTTAAATGATCAAGAGTTTCTATTGTTTGTAACCACCTGAAAGCCATGACAACAAAATACCGGCGCAAGTTAGTGCGGCTCAAGGGAGGTGTTCCCTGCACTCAACGTTCACTCAGAAAGAGACGCTATTTTCAGTCTGAGTGAGGTCTCTGAAAGCAAATGAGGGTTAGGACAACCTCTGACTCATTTAGTATAACCTGACACAAACTAAGTTTGAGTACTCACTCGCACTCAAATAGTGTGAGTGTCATTTCTCAATACGGGCCTATGTGGGTCTGGCGGAACACAAAAGATGAGCATGCAGAAAAGCACCTCATGCCCACTGTGAAGTATGGGGGAGGATCGGTGATGCTGTGGGCCTGTTTCTCTTCCAGAGGCCCTAGGAATCTTGTTAGGGTGCATGGGATCATGAACACTTTGAAATACCAGGACATTTGAAATCAAAATCTGGTAGCCTCTGCCTGAAAGCTGAACATGGGTTGTCACTCAGTCTTTCAGCTAGATAATGACCCAAATCTACACAGAAATGGTTCACCGAACACAGAATCAAGCTCCTCCCATGGCCATCTCAGTCCCCAGACCTCAACCCCATTGAAAACCTGTGGAGTGAGCTGAGGAGGAGAGTGCAGAGGAGAGGACCCAGGTCGCTGGATGATTTAGAGAGATTGTGCAAAGAGGAATGGTCGAAGATCCCTATTTCTGTATTCTCCCATCTTGTGAAACATCATAGAAGATTAGGTGCTGTTTTGTTGACAAAAGGGGGTTGTACAAAGTGTTAACATCAGGGGTGCTAATAATTGTGGCATACATGATTATATCCCCAAATGGCGTTCCGGGGGATATTATGTTTTTGGTCCGGCCGCCGCCGCCGCCGCCGCACTACGTGTTATCGCGATAACTTCAGTAATATTTCAATTACAAATTCCAAATTTTGCACATAAGTAAGTATCATAAAGAGGAAGAACTGATTCGATTTTGGACAATTCACAATTTCTAGATTGGCCACCAGGGGCCAAAAACTGAAAAAATCACTGTTCCGCGATAACTTCAGTAATATTTCCATCCATTTTCTATACCCGCTTATTCCTCACTAGGGTCACGGGGCGAGCTGGAGCCTATCCCAGCTGACTACGGGCAAAGGCAGGGACCCACCCTGAACAGGTTGCCAATCCATCGCAGGGCGCACACACCATTCACACACCATTCACTCTCACATTCATGCCTATGGGCAATTTAGTGTCTCCAATTAGCCTGATATGCATGTTTTTGGACTGTGGGAGGAAACCGGAGTACCCGGCGAAAACCCACGCAACACGGGGAGAACATGCAAACTCCACACAGAAAGGCCCCAGGCTTTGCACATAAGTAAATATCATAAACAGGAAGAACTGATTCCATTTTGGACAATTTACAATCTCTAGATTGGCCACCAGGGGCCAAAAACTGATTTACATGTTAACGCCATAACTGCAATAATATTGTAATTAGAAATTCCAAGTTTTGCATATAAGTTAGTATCATAAAGAGGAAGAACTCATTCGATTTTGGACAATTTACAATTTCTAGATTGGCCACCAGGGGCCAAAAACGGAAAAAATCACTCTTTTTATTGTTATGGCCCCAATTTGTTTTTACATTTATAACACAACAGCAACAGCAAGGGATGACAAACACAGTTTTAACAACTAAAACACATTTAATTTTTAACAAAGACTAATAACAACCTACAACTAAAGACCAAGATTGATAAATAAGAAAAACAGAAAATAATTACAGTCCCTTTTTGGTGGGGTGGCTTGGTGATGTCCTGGATGAAGAAAATGCTCAAACACAGGCAAAGAAATCCACAAAAGAAACGTCACAGGTCTTGAACAGAATGGCAGGTCTGGTCATCTTCTTGCAATTTCTCCTACTACTTTACTGTCTCAATTCTTTTCCTTATATACTCTTTTGCAGACCCCACCCACGTTTAGACCTCTTTTTTTTAATTTTCTGAGACTTGCCCCAGACATGTCCAGGACATGTCTAAACATGACTCCAGTCTGAGCTTCACAAAAAAAAGGTAAATACTGCCATCTAGTGGCCTATATTCACATTACACCTCCATTCCAAAAGGGAAAAATTTTGACTCATAAAGGCAAAATTTTTCTTTTCAATACAAAATGGTTAAGTGAACACTTGTCTATATATACATATCATACAATATTCAAACACATGATATATATATACACATTCAAACACGGGATAAGCAATCAGCAATTACATTGTCTGTACCCTTCACATGCTTAATTTCCAAGTCAAACTCCTGTAAAATCAAACTCCAATTCAACAATCTCCGATTCTTGTTTTTCATCTTACTCAAAAACATTAACGGATTGTGGTCAGTGTACACAATCATTGGCTTTTGTCCTGTACAAACATAAACCTCAAAGTGTTGTAAAGAAAGGACCAGAGCCAACAGTTCCTTCTCTATTGTGGAATAGTTCCTTTGGTGGCGATTGAACTTCCTGGAGAAGTATGCCACAGGATGCTCAATGTCATCAGAGTCACTTCTCTGTAGGAGCACAGATCCACAAGCTTGGTCGCTAGCATCGACCGCGATGGAGAACGGTTTGTTGAAGTCAGGAGATTTGAGCACGGGGAAGTGACACAGCAGAGACTTCAGGCGATCGAAGGCTCTCTGGCATGCATCATCCCAGGTGAACTTTACGCCTTTCTTCAGTTGGTTAGATAGACTGAGAGCAATCTCAGCAAAGTTCTTGCAGAACTTGCGGTAGTACCCGATCATTCCAAGGAAGCGGCGCAAAGCTTTTTTGTTGTCAGGAACTGGAAAGTCCATGATGGCTTGGACTTTAGCTATTATGGGTGCCACCTTACCCTGGCCTATGACGTAGCCAAGATAGGTGACAGTAACACAACCAAAGTCACTCTTGTTCAGGTTAACAGTCAGGTTAGCCTGGGTCAGGCGCTGGAACAACGTCTCTACATCTTTTAGATGTTCTTCCCAGGAGTCACTCCATGTGATCAGGTCATCGATGTATGCACCCGTGTGTGGCAATCCAGCGATTGTAGACTGTATCATCCTTTGGAACGTGGCTGGGGCATTTTTCATGCCAAAGGGTAGGACTTCATACTGGTACAATCCAGATGGTGTGGCAAAAGCAGAGATGCTCTTGGCCCTCTCAGTTAAAGGCACACACCAATAACCCTTCAATAAATCAATCTTGGTCCGAAACTTTGCTTGCCCTACACTATCAATACAATCATCAATCCTAGGTATTGGAAACACAGCAGTTCTAGTTACAGCATTGACTTTGCGATAATCTGTACAGAATCTAGTACTTCCATCAGATTTTGGAACTAGCACACAGGGTGAACTCCAATCGGAGTTGGAGGGTCTGATAATATCATGTTTTAACATGTACTCAACCTCTTTCTCAGCAATCTTTCTCTTTTCAGGATTCATCCGGTATGGATGCTGTTTTATTGGTTTGGCATCACCAACATCTACATCATGAGAGGCTAGAGTAACTCTCTTTGGAACATCAGGAAACAAATCCTCATATTTCTTGATCAACCTTTCAAACTGATCTCTCTGTGAGGGTTCTAAGTGCTGGAGTTTTACATCAAGATTTTGCAACACTTCAGTGTTTGACAATTTACATGAAAGAACTTCAGCTTTAATTCTAGGTTCATCATCTTGAAACTCCCCCTCATCTTCACACGTTTCGACCATTGGAGAATCTGAAGTGACAGCTGCAACCCTAGCATTTCTGTCATGATAAGGCTTTAGCATGTTAATATGACACAATTGTTTTGGTTTTCTCCTATCTGGAGTCTTCACAATGTAATTGAGATCATGGTTTTGTCAGAATTTCATAAGGACCATGAAATCTAGCCTGCAATGGATTGGACTGCAAGGGAAACAACACAAGGACCTTGTCTCCTGGTTTAAACTCACGGCTTCTAGCCTTATGATCATACCAAGTTTTCATTTTTCCCTGACTTGATTTCAAGTTCTCTTTGGCAAGGTCACAAGCTGCACGCAATCTTTCCTTGAACTTGCTAACATAGTCTAACAGACTGATTTGCGGCTCTTCCTCTTGCCATTGTTCACTCAATAATAGCAAAGGTCCTCTCACTTCATGACCAAACACTAGCTCAAATGGACTGAATCCAGTAGACTCCTGCACTGCCTCTCTAGCTGCAAACAACAGCAAATGAACCCCTTCATCCCAGTCTTTCTCATGGTCATAACAATAAGTCCTCATCATTGTCTTGAGAGTGGAATGAAACCGCTCTAAGGCACCCTGACTTTCTGGATGATAGGCACTAGAAAGAATCTGTTTTGCACCTAGTTCATACACAACCTGCTGAAACAATCCTGAAGTGAAATTGCTACCTTGGTCTGACTGAATTTCCCTGGGAAGACCAAACAACGTGAAGAACTTTATCAAAGCCTTCGAGATTGCAGTTGCCTTGATGTTACGTAGAGGTATGGCTTCGGGGAATCTGGTAGATGCACACATGATTGTCAACAAGTACTGATTTCCAGATCTAGTCTTGGGTAATGGACCAACGCAATCAACAATGACCCTAGAGAATGGCTCCCCAAATGCTGGGATAGGCTGCAATGGAGCTACAGGTGGGTCTAACTGGTGTTTTCCAACTACCTGACAAGTGTGACAGGTTTTGCAAAAGTTGGAAACGTCTTTCCGAAGCCCAGGCCAAAAGAAGTGTTTCATGATCTTATCAACAGTCTTGTTAACACCAAGATGACCTCCTAAAGGTAAACTATGAGCCATTGTTAAGATCTCATTCCTATAGACCTTCGGAACAACAATTTGCCTGACCACTGCCCAATCTGCATTGGCAGGGATATCAGGAGGGCGCCACTTCCGCATCAACACACCATCCTTGAGATAATACCCAACTGGAACTGCATCTATTTCTTTTTCAGGAAGGGCTCTCCTCTTTAGTACACCAATTTCAGGATCATTAGTTTGCTCCTCAATCAACCGCTTTCTGGACAGAGACAAGTCTCCAGACACATCAGAATCAACAGACCCATCTGGCTGGCTGAATAGAGAACTGATAAAAGTATCTGATAAGTCCTCAAACGGAGAAACCATAGTAGGCCAATCAGAGTCATGAGGCGAACCACCTGAGTCCTGACTATTCAATGTACTGGACGGCACCACAACATCATCTTCTTTAGCCTTCTTGGCCATAGCACGAGTCACTGCACAAGAAGGATACAGAGATGGGTCCTCATCCCCATTTTCAGTGCTCGGCTGTGAAGTAAGATGTACAGGGGGAACTACTTTGCCCCCAGCCAGGTCATTGCCTAGCAACAGAGAAACACCCTTTATAGGTAGACTTGACATAAGTCCCACCTTTACCTGTCCTGTAACTAAATCTGACTTCAAGAATATAGAGCGCAGGGGTACAGATACAGTCCTCCCTTCAATACCTTGTACAAGTATGAAATCCCCTGAAGCGGTCTCATCACGTAACTCCAAGGAGTCCATCAACAAAAGTGACTGAGAAGCTCCGGTATCCCTTAGGATATATATGGGGACAGGAGTAGTATGCTCATTCAGAGCCACAAATCCCTCTGACACAAATGGAAGAAATTCCTCCCTCACAAAGTCAGCTGTATTAGGCTTTTTAGCCCCACAAGAAGCAGGCAATTTAGCAGATTGGTTATCTACTACAGGGGTTTCTAACCTTGTTTTCACAAAGGCATTTGGTTTGGTATCCTTTTCTTTTTCTTTCTTAGCTTTAAGGAACCAACAGTTAGTTGTAACATGACCAGATTTCTTGCAATAACTGCAAACTAGACCACCTTTGTTACTGTCAGCTTTCACACTTTGATCAGACCTGTTACTGGATTTCTGAACACCATCACCAGATTTGTCTTTGTCTTTGGGTGAGGAATCTTGGGTATCACCATAACCCTTTTTCTGAAATTGGGACCATCTATTATTACTGCTAGACTGAAATTTGGACTTATGTGTGAGAACATATTCATCTGCAAATTTAGCAGCTGATTGCAAATTCAGTGCTTGCTTCTCATTAAGGTAGGTCTTAACATCATCTTTAACACAGTTCTTGAATTCTTCAACTAACACCATCTCTTTTAGTGAGTTGAAATCATCCTTGACCTCCATAGAAGTACACCAGCGCTCAAAGCAAACCTTCTTCTCATTAGCAAATTCCACATAAGTCTGATTTTCAGATTTCTTCAGACCTCTGAATTTCTGTCGGTAAGCCTCTGGAACCAACTCATAAGCTCTCAAAATAACCTTTTTGACAACCTCATAATCAGAGGAATCATCTGCAGACAAAGCCGAATAGGCTTGTTGAGCTTTACCCTTGAGGACAGTTTGCAACATCAGAGGCCAGTGTTCCTTTGGCCACTGGCAACTCTTTGCTACCTTTTCAAAACACTGGAAATAGTTGTCAACATCCTTTTCCGAAAATGGAGGCACCAGTTTTACCTCCTGGCTAGCCCGAAATTTATTTTCAGTTTGAATTTTTATTTTTAGTTGCTCCATTTGGAGTGTTTTTTCTCTATCGAATTTCTCTAATTCAAAATCTCTCTGTCTCTGTCTCTCTCTTTCTGCTCTTTCCTCTTTCTCTCTCTCAAATTCTCTTTGTTTTTCTTCTCTTGCTAATTTTTCTAACTCAAACTGCCTTTGTTTTTCTTTTTCTTCCCTCTCAAATTCTCTTTGTTTTTCTTTTTCCTCCCTTTCTTTTTCTCTTTCCTCCCTTTCAATCTCTAGCATTTTTAATTTAAGTTCCATTTCTATATTTGGATTTTCCACTGGAAACTGTTCCAGATCTCCTGGTGCAAACACATTTTCATCAATGTAATATTCAACTATCTCTCTAGCCAGTCTTGCTTTTTGCATGGCTGGTTTTACCTCTGTCAGCTCCAACTGTCTGCAAATTTCTAGCAGTTCTGTCTTTTTAAAAGACTTCAAAACCCCTACGGTTGGTGATGCCAAGAAATCATCCATTGCTGTTGTCAATATATATCTAGGAAAATTCACAAAAACAATTTCACAATTTGGAATGTTAGATTTTCAATAAATTACTCACACAATGGTCTATCCCGGACCTTGAGCCCCCAATTTGTTATGGCCCCAATTTGTTATTACATTTATAACACAACAGCAACAGCAAGGGATGACAAACACAGTTTTAACAACTAAAACACATTTAATTTTTAACAAAGACAAAGACTAATAACAACCTACAACTAAAGACCAAGATTGATAAATAAGAAAAAACAGAAAATAATTACAGTCCCTTTTTGGTGGGGTGGCTTGGTGATGTCCTGGATGAAGAAAATGCTCAAACACAGGCAAAGAAATCCACAAAAGAAACGTCACAGGTCTTGAACAGAATGGCAGGTCTGGTCATCTTCTTGCAATTTCTCCTACTACTTTACTGTCTCAATTCTTTTCCTTATATACTCTTTTGCAGACCCCACCCACGTTTAGACCTCTTTTTTTTAATTTTCTGAGACTTGCCCCAGACATGTCCAGGACATGTCTAAACATGACTCCAGTCTGAGCTTCACAAAAAAAAGGTAAATACTGCCATCTAGTGGCCTATATTCACATTACATTATCATATCTCTGAAAATATTTGTCCGATTGACCTCAAATCAAGTGCAAATGAAAGGTCATGACCTGAGGATGGGTCCAACAATGACATTATACGTGTTTGGTTCAAATTTTTGGCACCACGTGGAGCTTTGTCAGATAAAATTCACCATTTTTGCTATATCTTTGGAACTATTTCTCCAATTGACATTAAACTATGTGTAACTGCAAGGTCATGACCTCACAACGTGTCACATGATGACATCATACCTGTATGGTTCAATATTTTGCCACCAGGTGGCACTTTCCGATGGAAAATGACCATTTTGGCAATATCTTCAGAACCATTTGACCGATTGACCTGAAATTAAGTTGAAATGAAAGTCTATTCAAGGTCTATTCAAGGATTGGGGAATTGGATGATTGGGGGTGTTCCGGAATATACCCCCAGCCGTCGCCTCCAACGGCATAAGCCTAGTTTCATGTAAAAGAATAATTTTTTAATGTGGGATTTGTTTCCCCTCACTGAATAAATAAATGCACTTGAATTAAAGGTTGGATTTTCCTCTTTTTTTCATTGTGGTCCTATCCTATTTAGAAACTGAATTTATTAGAAGGTAAAGAACACATCTTCACCAGGGGTGCCAATAATTATGGAGGGCAGTGTAGCAAACCATGAAAAATACGTGTTGGAATCCATTATTTCATCAATGAAGCACTCATGCAGCCCCAGACCATGATGCTGTCAGCACCATGTTTGACTGTCGGCAGTACACACTTGTCTTGGTACTCCTCACCAGGGTGCCGCCACACATGCTGGACACCATCTGAGCCAAACAAGTTTACCTTGGTCTCATCAGACAACCGAACATGGTTCCAGTGGTTCATGGTCTTGGACTGGTTGTCTTCAGCAAACTGCTTTCGGGCTTTCTTGTGGGCTAGCTGAAAAAGAGGCTTCCGTCTTGGCCAACAGCCATGCAGACCGACTTGGTGCAGTGCATGGCGTATGGTCTGAGCACTGACAGGCTGTTCTCCCACTGCTGCTACCTCATTAGCAATGCTGCCAGAACTCCTGTGTCTTCTGTGTTTTCTGAAGCCAACTTGTGCACCTGACACTGGGCACAAGGACTCAACCTCTTCGGTCGTCCCTGAGGAGGCCTGTTCCGAGTAGAGCTGTCTTAGAAAACCGCTGAATAACCTTGGCCACCGTGCTGCAGCTCAGTTTCATGTTTTCACAGATCTTCTTATAGCTTAGACCAGGGGTGTCAAACTGACCTGTTAAAGAGCGAAGAGGCTGCAGGTTTTCACTTCAACAATGCAGAAGCACACCTGATACAACTAATTAGTTGTGCAGGCCTAGATCAGTTGATTAATTCATTGGTTTCGGGTGTGCTTCTGCTTGATAGGATTGAAAACCTGCAGCCTCTTGCCCCTTTTACGGGTCAGTTTGACGCCCCTGGCTTAGACCATGTTTGTGGAGAGCAACAATTCTCTTTTTCAGATCCTCAGAGAGTTCTTTCCCATGAGGTGCCATGTTGACCATCCAGTGACCACGATGACAGCACTGCACCCAAAGCACCACAATTTCAACCTTCAACGTGTTACGCAACTTCATACGGCCCAGTCTAAAAGACAAAAGCATAAACATGATGAATAAGGGTGTTTTCACACTTGGTCCTTTTCAGCCCTCAAAACGAACTCACATCAATGACTCAGCATTTTTTGTGCATATGTGAACACAACAACCACACTCAGACCCCTTTAAAATGAACCGTACCGAGACCACCACAGGTGGTGGAGGTGGTCTAAGTAAAGTTCGCTAAAAAGTCACAGTACCGTTGGCTTGAGCTTGGTATTGTGAACAAAAAGCACGCCGGGCAGTGGCGGTCCTAGCTAGTTTGGCACCCTGGGCAGACCAATGGGGTGCCCACCCCCCCGGCAAAATTTTGGTGGTTACACGGATTTCGACGGCCTTTACAGTCATGTTATGGTTATCTTACACCTGAAAAGTAGCCTAATACATTGCATTTATTATCCTAATGTTTGCATTGTGAACAGTTTTTACTTTGAAATTGATAATATTTTGTGGGGAAAAAAACTGTCAGATAAAGTACATTTATGTAATTTAACACGCAGAGATTTGCATCACAAAATGCATTTATTACAAATAAATAAAATACCAAACTCAACTAGCTTATATACTTATATAAACTCAACTAGCACGCACACGATGATATTCATACCTGGAGAATGCTCATCAGGTGAGTCTTCAGCATCACTTTCCTCAGATATGAGCTGAACTTGATGTGAAGTACTAGGCTGTGTGGCTGGGTCCTGGGTAGATCCAGATCCTTCACCCTGGCCACTGGACTGTCCTCCCAAATATTTCAGAATTGCCCCTGAATTTGCATTGAAATATAGTAAGAGTCAAAAAGCATTTTGGATATATAGGACTCAAATCAACCAACCTATACAAAAAACGGTTCTATAAATTGGGGACAGAAATGCCATTAAATGGGGTTGGTAGCCTAAGTAGCTCAATTCTTAGCAAAGTGGTGGGAGGGTCCTTGCTGTTGGTTGGTTGAGAATCACTGCTAGAGTTTGAGAATCACAGATGCCGCAGGAGTTGAAGGTTTGACTTGAGAACAAACAAACAAACACAGGCTACAGCAAGACTTTGACGTTTACTCAGCTAGCAGTGGGTTAACTCGGGTAACATTAGTCTCAGTTAAAAAGATTGCATAAATAAAAACGTAACGTCACCTTTATCTTTTTCCCGTTTTTCCTCCTCTTCTTTCTTCTTTTTTCTGTACTGGAATCCCGACAGCTTTATTCTTTTTCTTTTCGACATGATGCTGCTTGTGTAACACAACTACTTGTTTGTTTATGTTTTACGGCGCTAATGACGTGAGCGCAGGCGCCGCCAGGCAGGCTAAAGGCTGAATGGTTGACCATTACACGCACGCGCCGTGTGTAACATGCGATACACCGGTGTGCTCCTCCTGCTGATCCTGTGGGGGTAAGCATGGCGAACATAATGTGGAGAGACTGCTTGGTTGATCTCATGTTTTCGGGGCGGCAGCGGCTGCACCATTTGCAGGCAAGGGGGCGCTTTTTTTTGTGTTTCGGGCTCGCCTGCATTTTTTTTTTCTCATCACTCCTCGCAAAGTGCTGCCCCCAGTAACGTGCCGCCCAGTGCCAGTGCCTCGCTCGCACCCCCCTTTGACCGCCACTGGCGCCGGGTTCACTTTGCCTTTTTGCACTGTATTATTCTTTGCTTGCCGTAGATTACTTCCTGCCCGATGGGTTCTCTGCATGCGCAATACTAGTGCTGTGAGAGTGCATAGAATTCCTGCTTGATTTGTGCCATACATGGGTGAACATTTTACTTGACGTCAGCCAGCAACTTTTTTTTTTAACTTTATCAACAAAATAGTATACAAATTCACTGCAACACAAGGACATTTTATTTTATTCTCCTATAGATTTTTATAGATTTGTATAGATTTTTTATTTGAATAGGCGTTTCGCCATTTGTCACAAAATCGTGTATGTACATCACTTCCAGCACAAGTCATGGCAAAATATGGAAACAATCTTGTGAAATCTTATGGAAGTGTTTGACGGCACCTTGACAGGACTTTGCGTATTAATACATTATTCATTTTTCCAATCCTTCATGTAAACCCTGTGGGCCAAAATATTAACGAAACCCCTCCTTTATTACTATGAATATGTGATAATACCTGTCCCTCAACAGACATTCAGCACACTGACGGTGCATTTCCCACATACCGGTCTCTTGCTCTTTAGGCACCCGGCAGAAATTTTATTTTTCCCCACTGTGATCTGAAGAGCAACGTCAAGTTATCCCTTACAGCTTACAATGAAGAAATGGAGATTCGTGGATGCTACGAAAATAAATGGTTTTTATATAGGGGAGGTCGATTTTTTTCTGATGAGCGTACAGATATCCTGAAGCCCTGAGTTTAAAATAGGCTCTTCATTTATCCATGTCTATATTATCAATAGGGTCACGCACAACGCAAAAAAAATTTAGGCTGAGTCAGTAGCCGGAGAACTTAAATATTTTATGAAAACACTTCAATCACAAAACTACCACAGTTAAAATTTAGGCTACCCTGAGCCGTTTTAGTGATAAAGGGAAGACCGGGGTTACTTCGGTCACGGGGTTAGGTTTGTCATCCCAGTTTTTTTTCATTGCAAATGCACTGATGGGAAAATGAAAATGTACAAATTATGTGACATCCCTGCGACGTCATCTCTTGGAAAGAAAAAGGACTTGTAGTGTCATGTAAGTATTTTCTGCCTAAATAACTGAATTTTGGCCCAAATTCCATACTTTAAGTTTCTGAAAGAAATTAATCTAGCTTCTTTGAAGACAAAGATTTCCACAGTGTTTTTACTGTTTCATAAACATATGTAACTAGAGTTATTAACAATACATAAGATAAAGGCCTGCTCTGATCATGAGATGAGATATGCAGCCTGATTTCCAGAATGGGAGCACGGGGCTACACTGGCCAAGCAGCATGGGGTTAGTTTGTCAGGGTGCTGAGGTTGCACCACTTGTAGGTCCTGTGTTAGGCCTATATTAAAATATTCTAAAGTCAAATGTAGGAGCGGATTTATTGTTTTTCAGACACCTATAGTGTCTTAATAACTCCAATATTTGCATTTATTTTATGTATATGATAGAGGACCTATTAGGGCCTTTGTTTGGAGGACACAAGTATGGGTTTGTAAGGGTTCGCTCCTTGCAGCCCCTCCCCTTTCTCACTCTTTCACCTCCACCTGAATGGGCCACAGGTGTGGCCCATTAAAGTGGAGGTGTTGGCAGAGTATTTGGGGTTGGCAGGTACCAGCCCTGGGGCCTCTGCATTTCATTCCATTCCTTTTTCAGTGGGAATGTTTGCTGCTCCTCTTTGGTGCCGTGGACCTGACTCATCATCCAAAGGTGGAGAGGAGGGGGTCCAATGCTTCTTATGCAAAGGGGTGGGCACATGAGGACTGTGCTAATGTCAGTGGGCTCGCCTACAAATGTCATAACTGCTACTCTGATGGTGATTATGCATAAATCATAGCTTGTGTTGTTTCGTTGTAAAAATAAAACAGTTCTCACCATTTCTGTTATGAGAATATTGGACCATTTTTTTCAGCTTCAGCTGATTGCCAACTATGACAATTTTACCCCACCCATCTGACAAAGTAACCCCCCCGGGTATGGGGTTAGTTTCAGCATGTTTGTGACATATTGAAAATTGAATATTGTGACGAGAATATACGTTATATTCAGATTACAACTCATTACAACTTTTGTAGGCGACTTTTTGCACTACACATAGTGTGACGGTACGTTCAGGAACCACATGCAAGAGAGGGAAATCCAAAAAACGTATGCCTTTATTGGAGTCCGAGTCGGTGCCTAAAAACACAGGCATTGCCAAGCCACAATTCGAAATCCAAAAACAGTGTCGACTAGACAGGCAGGGGTCAGAACCAGTAAGACAGATGAGCAGAGGTACAAAAACGATAGGCAAAAAGTCATAGTCGATGAACAAAGCCAAGGGTCAAACACAGGGCATCCAAACACAGAAATCGTGGTCATACAAAAATGCTATACAGGAATCAGGTGTAGAGAATCAGACTAATTACAACGGGGGAATCACGTGAGGGGAGCCCTAACTACGAAAATTGGCAAAAGACAAAACACAAACGGGAATCACGCAAACAGCCTATGACATTTAAACAGCTCCGGTCCAGGAGTTCTACGTGCACAGATAACGAGCGCAGAAGAGTGATTAAGCACATGCGAGAGATTTTCGCTGAAGCTCAGGACCGGACAGAGACAGGCTAAGAGGCAGAGTATAGAACAGGGCTATTATGGAGAGGGAATTAGTCTAAATTGGTAGCGGTGCAACTTTACATATTAAACTAGAGTGCTCATTAGTAAGCTAGTAATCTTTTATACATAGATTAGTTCTGTTAGTAGACTATGATGCAAAATACAAATGTTAGTGTTGTAGAAATTTGGATTTTTTTTATGGCTGGTATTACCTTCACAGAAAGAAACTCAGAAGACTCAGAGAATAAATCAGTCGGAGGCAGAGAAGTTAATATCCAAGCCAAAGTCAGTTTACGTTTTCTGCAGAAAAAGGATTCCCGCATACAAGTCAAGTCAGCAAAATCAAGGATAATTAAAGCTGCAAGCAGCGTTGAAAGGGCCCTCGCCCCCCTCGCGCACGTTGGGGTGGCAGAAAAATCTTGATGGCTGCAGGTGTCCATTAAGAGCCATTGGGCACTGCTAGACTGTGTGCAATGTGGTTTCCTGAGGGGAGTGCAAAAATTTTCTAGAGGGCGCTACAATACCACTTTGACATACCTGTGTGCAAAATCTACAACAAGGTAATTGTAATGTCAGGCTCCATGAGTGTGTTGATTTTTGTAAATTTTCCAGTATGTTTAGACGATCAAAGGAGCAATACTTTTAAATATCTGACTGGGGGCGCTATAGAGCCATTATGCCATATTTAGTGCTCATTGATGGATGACATTGAAGAAAATAAGACATTTATAATGTTTGCTAGGTTTTTTAAGTTTTGGAGCTTTCTAAGGCCTGAAAACATGAGTTCGAAAAATTTTGGAAAAACACAGGAAATAGCTCATAGCTCACTTCCTGTTTATGCAATAAATTTAAAAAAATTAACCATTGCCCAGAATGACTAATGGAATGATCACCCCAAATTTCATGAACATTCAAGCACTTTTAACTTAACATGCCCGTATCTAGAGGGCGCTGTGGAGCCACCTGGCCACTCACTATCTAATATTAGCATATATTTATACTTTGGAGGACAATATTATCAAGCTTGGAAAGTTTCAGGCAAATCGAATGAAGTATGTGGGAGTAAAAGCAATTTCCTGTTTCATGGCGGGACATCAAAATTCGCCGCGACGCCACGGATACACCGTTGCATCAATCCAAAAGAGCTTCACAATTTAACATCAGCAAGGTCTTTAGATATTACTTGCCAAATTTTATGTTGATCGGATAAAATCTCTAGGAGGAGTTCGTTAAAGTACGACACCTGTGAATGGCGAAAAATCCAAAAAATTTGCAATTTCAATTAAAAATGGCGGACTTCCTGTTGAGTCTAGGTCATGGCACCAAATAAGTTTTTTTTAGGTATTGGCATATTCCACATGTCTACCGAATTTAATACATGCAGGTCAACCACGATGCGAGGGCTGCTTATTTGAAATTTTCCAGGGGGCGCTATAATGCCATTTTTGCCAACTCTATATGTATTTTTTTATCAGTGTAATAGGAATGATGGTTTTTAGAATGGTACAAAATTTTGTGAGTTTTTGAGTATGCTGAAACCCTGAAATGGGCAATTCTTTTAAAAATTTGATTGGGGGCGCTATAGAGCCATTATGCCACATTTACTGCCAATTTCTGCCTCACATTGAAGACAATCAGACAATTATAATTTTTGCAAAGTTTTGCAAGTTTTCGGGTATGGTAAAGCCTTCAAACGTGTGTTCGTAAAATTTGGAATAACGCAGGAAATGGCTCATAGCTCACTTCCTGTTTGGCCGAAAAATTTCAAAAAAATTAGCATAGCCCGAAAAAACAAATGTAATGATCAGACCAAATTTCATGAACATTCAAGCACTTTTAACTCAACATGGCCATGTCAAGAGGGCGCTGTGGAGCTACCTGACCACACCCAATCCAATATCAACATATAGGTATATTTAGAAGTCAACTCTTATTAAGCCTCTAAAGTTTCGGGCAAATCTCACAAAGCATATGCCCATAAAACCAACTTCCTGTTTCATGGCGGAACATCGAAATTCGCCGCAACGCCACGGATGCAAAGTTCAATGAATCCAAAAAAGCTTCGCAATTTAACATCGACAAGGTCTTTAGATGTCATATGCAAAATTTTAAGTTGATCGGATAAAATCTCTAGGAGGAGTTTGTCAAAGTACGACGTCTGTGATGGGCAAAAAATGTAAAAAATTAGCAAATTCAATTAAAAATGACGGACTTCCTGTTGAGTCTAGGTGATGGCACCAGGAGACTTTTTTTTAGGTCTTGGCATAGTACACATGTCCACCGAATTTAGTTCATGTAGGTTAAACACGCTGCGAGGGCTGCTTCATTGAAATTTTCTAGGTGGCGCTGTAATGCAATTTTGCCACATCCATCTGTAAAGAGTATGACCAGCTTAATATGTTTGCAAAGTTTTGTGAGTTTTCGAGCATGGTGATGCCCTCAAAAAAGCAATAATGTATTAGGGGGCGCTATAGAGCTACCATGTCTCACCCACTGCAAAATGAGATAGGGAAACAAAGAACTTAATATTTTTAGTCAATAAGACAAGTTTGGTTAATTTTCAAGTATGATAAGGCCCTCAAAAATGTGTTCGTAAAATCTGAAAAAACGCAGGAAATGGCTCATAGCTCACTTCCTGTAGGGCAAAAAAATTTCAAAAAAATTCATAATGACTACTATGACCCTATAAAATTTCATTAGAATCCGAGCAAATGCGTTTCAAAATGGCAGCGTGTTTGGTGGCGCTATAGAGCCACCAGGGCATGTCCAAGTAAGAAATAAATAATACTTTGCAATTTTCATTATGACTGACGTGTGGGCAAATTTTTGTGAGTCTTCGTGCATGGCAAAGCCCTCAAAAATGCGTTCTCGCAGCAGAATAAAAAGAAGAAGAAGAAGAAGAAGAATTAAAGCTGCAAGCAGCGTTGAAAGGGCCCTCGCCCCCCTCGTGCACGTTGGGGTGGCAGCAAGATCTTGATGGGTGCAGGTGTCCATTAAGAGCCATTGGGCACTGCTAGACTGTGTGCATTGTGGTTTCCTGAGGGGAGTGCAAAAATTTTCTAGAGGGTGCTACGATACCATTTTGACATGCCTGTGTGCAAAATCTACAACAAGGTAATCGTAATGTCAGGCTCCATGAGTGTGTTGATTTTTGTAAATTTTCCAATATGTTTAGACGATCAAAGAGGCAATACTTTTAAATATCTGACTGGGGGCGCTATTGAGCCATTATGCCATATTTAATGCCAATTGATGGATGACATTGAAGAGAATAAGACATTTATAATGTTTGCTAGGTTTTTTAAGGTTTGGAGCATTCTAAGGCCTGAAAACATGAGTTCGTAAAATTTGGAAAAATGCAGGAAATAGCTCATAGCTCACTTCCTGTTTATGCAATAATTTTCAAAAAATTAACCATCGCCCAGAATGACTAATGCAATGATCACCCCAAATTTCATGAACATTCAAGCACTTTTAACTTAACATGGCCGTATCTAGAGGACGTCGTGGAGCCACCTGGCCACTCCCTATCTAATATTAGCATATAGTTATACTTTGGAGGAAAATATTATCAAGCTTGGAAACTTTCAGGCAAATCGAACGAAGTATGTGGGAGTAAAAGCAATTCCCTGTTTCATGGCGGGACATCAAAATTCGCCGCAACGCCACGGATACACCGTTGCATCAATCCAAAAAAGCTTCGCAATTTAACATCAGCAAGGTCTTTGGATATTACTTGCCAAATATTAAGTTGATCGGATAAAATCTCTAGGAGGAGTTCGTTAAAGTACGACGCCTGTGAATGGCAAAAAATCAAAAAAAGTTGCAATTTCAATTAAAAATGGCGGACTTCCTGTTGGGTCTAGGTCATGGCACCAAGAGACTTTGTTTTAGGTCTCAGGATATTCCACATGTCCACCGAAGTTCATACATGCAGGTCAACCACGGTGCGAGGGCTACTTTTTTGAAATTTTCCAGGGGGCGCTTTAATGCCATTTTTGCCACGCCAATATGTAAATTTTTATCAGTGTAATAGGAATGATGGTCTTCAGAATTGTACAAAATTTTGTGAGTTTTTGAGCATGCTGAGACCCTCAAAAAGGCAATTATTTGAAAAATCTGATTGGGGGCGCTATAGAGCCATAATGCCTCATTTACTGCCAATTATTGTCTCAAATTGAAGACAATTGGTCAAATATAATTTTTGCAAAGTTTTACAAGTTTTCAAGTATGCTAAAGCCTTCAAATGTGTGTTCGTAAAATTTGGAATAACGCAGGAAATGGCTCATAGCGCACTTCCTGTTTGGCCGAAAAATTTCAAAAAAATAATTATAGCCCAAAAAAACCAATGCAATGATCAGACCAAATTTCATGAACATTCAAGCACTTTTATGTCAACATGGTCGTGTGAAGAGGGCGCTGTGGAGCCACCTGACCACACCCAATCCAATATCAACATATAGTTATATTTGGAAGTAGACTACTATTAAGCCTGTAAAGTTTCACGCAAATCTCACAATGCATGTGCTCATAAAAGCAACTTCCATTTTCATGGCGGAACATCGAAATTCGCCGCAACGCCACGGACACAATTTTCGATGAAACCAAAAAAGCTTCACAATTTAACATGGAGAATGTCTTTAGATAGCCTGTGCCAAATTTTAAGTTGATCGGATAAAATCTCTAGGAGGAGTTCGTTAAAGTACGACGCCTGTGAATGGCAAAAAATCAAAAAAAGTTGCAATTTCAATTAAAAATGGCGGACTTCCTGTTGAGTCTAGTTCATGGCACCAAGAGACTTTTTTTTAGGTCTTGGCATAGTACACATGTCCACCGAATTTTGTACATGTATGTTAAACACCCTGCGAGGGCTGCTTAATTGAAATATTCTAGGTGGCGCTGTAATGCAATCTTGCCACATCCATCTGTAAACCTCATAGCCTAGTGAAAAGTATGATCGGCTTAATATCGTTGCAAAGTTACGTGAGTTTTCGAGCATGCTGAGGCCCTCAAAAATGCAATTATGTATTAGGGGGCGCTATAGAGCCACCATGTCACAATTAGTGCCAAATGAGACATCGAATCAAAGAACTTAATATTTTTAGTCTATGAGCCAAGTTTGGTGAGTTTTCGAGTGTGATAAGGCCCTCAAAAATGTGTTTGTAAAATCTGAAAAAACGCAGGAAATGGCTCGTAGCTCACTTCCTGTGCGGCAAAAAAATTTCAAAAAAATTACCAAAAAAATTTTTCATGACTGCTATGGCCCAATCGAATTTCGTGAGAATCCGAGCAAGTGCGTTCCAAAATGGCCGCGTGTTTGGTGGCGCTATAGAGCCACCTAGGCATGTCTAAGCACAAAAATAGTAATACTTTGCAATTTTCACCACGACTGACGTGTGGGCAAATTTTTGTGAGTTTTTGTGCATGGCAAAGCCCTCAAAAATGCGTTCTCGCAGCAGAATAAAAAGAAGAAGAAGAAGAAGAAGAATAAAAATCCCATCAAAAACAATAGGTTCCTCGCACCTTCGGTGCCAGGACCCGTTCCGGCACCGTGGCTAATGTAGGAATACTTCATGACGTTCTCCTCCCCCCGTGCTGATTTACACATCACGAGGTAATCTGAAGAGCTCTTGCCATCGCACGCAACCCACGTCAAGCTGTCCTCGGAAGCGCACATACATCTCGTTAGAGAGGACAGGTGTTTCCCTCCCTATCGGCTCCATGGCTCCAACTTATCTTGTTATACATTCCTGAGTATCTCCCTTGTACTCCTTCTTCTGTAAACACATAAACTTAAAGAAAGAAAGAACATCTTGCCCCTGTTATGGTCCCATCAGGTCCACATGGCTCCAGATAGGCTATATGCCATGACGCACTTGTCAGATTTATGGAAACTTACAGTTATGCAGGCGCAGGCTATTCAGAAACATGCAAGAGTGCACACTAAGGCCTGAAAGGCTATGAGCCAAAGCAAAGTAGGAGCAAGCAAGGATAAACAATTAATAATAATTAAATGAATCAATAAAAAATGATTCCACAGTTAGCCTTGTTAGAAATCAGAACAGAAAAGCGAAGGAAGAAAACGAGACTCGAAGAAATATTTTAAACACCGGATCTCATTTAAATCCCAAAGTCAGTGGGCACGCAGACAGGGAAGACGGACTGAACCAACTAGATCACAAGACAGGGGAGACCAGTGCAAGGGAACTGAAAAATGGAATGAACCAAAAACCTGAGTGTAACAATAACCAAAAAGAATAAATAAAAGACAAAATCATGAGCACAGAACCTGAACATAAACATGACCAAAAACCATAGCCATGACACATAGACCATAAAGGTATTTCTCTAAGTTTTAGCAACAAAGAGTTATGAAGCCAAATACAAAATCATGACCAGGTAACCCCGGTCTCCCCACTTGCACGCAGCAGTTGAACTGTATTTCTTACTTTGATTATTAAATTTTGCATCAATTCACAGTTTACATGCATGCCAATTCCTGCTGATTATATTTCAACAATGCAGCCGAGGTCATCAGTAGAAACTAGCGTCGCTTCATATAACGCAACTGAGGAAAGGACATCTCATGTCGCTAAAATGCATGTCCTCATTTTATCTGTCCTCTCTCCTCCATGCATCTTCGGTGGGAGGGGCTAAGACGAAAGGATAGGACCCAAGTGAGGGGAACTTGGATGCAATTTAACCAGTGAAGGGTTTTATGCATGCGTGGAACACATTGGGCAGTGTGCAAATATGAGTTAAACAATGCACTTGGCAGAAAGTTTGTGCAGAACCGATTGAGCAGGAGGTATGGATAGGGCACTGGCTATGGCAGCAGACATTTTGTTCCAAGTAAAAACTACCCAGAATACAGTGCAGTAGGGGTCTGAGAACTATAGAGCAGTGTTCCCCAACCCTCTCCTGGAGGCCCACCTGTCCTGCATGCTTTATATTTCTCCCTGCTTCAGCACAGGTGATTCAAATGATCAGCTCGTTAATCACCCCCTAAAGCTGATTGATGACAGCCTGATCATTTGAATCACCTGTGCTGGAGCAGGGAGAGATCTAAAACCAGCAGGACAGGTGGGCCTCCAGGAGAGGGTTGGGGAACACTGCTATAGAGGAACTACAGTGTGAACAAAAAGAGGACTGGCCCCACCAGAGTTGAAGTGGACCAGAAAGAAACCCGGTCCTCTTTGAAATAAACTTACATTGTGAGCACAAAAAGAACTGAGTTTATTTTCTGTTGGCCCCCTTTTTGGTTTACTTTCAGAGGACTGAGTTTGGTTCTTTTAAAAGGGACTATGTGTGAAAACACCCTAAGACACGTTTCATTGCTTGTTTGACCATTACCAATTGGGGTGTGTACTCACTGTTGTTGCCACACATTTTGGAAGTAATGACTGTTCAGTTATTTGGACAGTCCAGTAAATCTACGCTGCTACACATTTTGTACAAAGACTAGTCTAGAATATATTCCGGTTTCATTACTGTAACGTTGTCCCTTGAAAATATATAAGAAATTATTTGCCGAAATGTGAGGGGCGTACTCACTTTTGTGTTATACTGTAAATTGTGGGGGATTTGACCAACTTTGTTTTTATCCTGTAACTATATACAATTTATTTACATTTATTTACACACAATCCAATTTATTTGTTACTCATACTTAAGCAGACGTTACTCAGGCGTTCAATGTTACCTTAGCTGGGCTCAATGACAATGTTACCCGTACTTAAGTAGACGTTTCTCAGACGTATTTAGATGTCACTCATGTTGTTCTATCTACCGTGCATGGCTAAAAAATTTGAATTTGCTGCCATGTGGCACCGCCTGATGTAAATACTTAGACGGAGGCAGGCGGAAATGTTAAATGGCAGTATGGGACAGGGCCTTAACAGAAAGTCGGTAATGATTTTGCATTATTTTTCATTTTGGGGTATATATTACATAACAAGGGACGATTCTATTAAGTTTCTATGACAAAATAATTTTCTGGTAGTTTTTTGTTTAGGGTGGATACCAAATGGATCTAGGTGCTATATGAGCCTCCTCATTTTTTTTGGTCAAAAAGGTAAAATATAAAATAAACTAGAACGGGCACTTGGTAGAGCGCATACCTTCGCCGACGCCACTGAATCCCTCGCCACTGGAGTTGGTTTCATGCCGATCGGATAAAAATTGACCGAGATATGGCTGAAAGTTGATTTTGACCTTTTCGTGGCCTTGACCTTGACCTTTGACCCGATCACTCCCAAAATCTAATCAATTGATCTTCAGGTCATGCCAAATCAACCCACCAAATTTTATGAAATTCCGTTTGGTACTTTTTGAGTTATTCGATACACATACACACAGACAGACAGACACACAAACAAACTAGAACGGGCACTCGGTAGAGCGCATACCTTCGCCGACGCCACTGAATCCCTCGCCACTGGCGTTGGTTTCATGCGGATCGGATAAAAATTGACCGAGATATGGCCGAAAGTCGGTTTTGACCTTTTCGTGGCCTTGACCTTGACCTTTGACCCGATCACTCCCAAAATCTAATCGATTGATCCTCAGGTCATGCCAAATCAACCCACCAAATTTTATGAAATTCCGTTTGGTACTTTTTGAGTTATTCGATACACATACACACAGACAGACAGACACACAAACAAATAAATACACGGGGATCCAAACATTACCTTCGTCAGCGAAGTCGCTGGCGAAGGTAATAAATACACGGGGATCAAAACATTACCTTCGTCAGCGAAGTCGCTGGCGAAGGTAATAAAAACAATCATAATATTTGATAGCATTTGATGCAAAGATTTGTACCATGTGTTAAAACAGTTGGTTTGAAGTAAAACATTGCATTATTTATAATGCACACCAAAGCAAAAATCACTCCATTTTTACTTCTTTGTAGTGGTAGGCGGCAGCTTATATTTGGCTTCATGGAATCATTTGCAATGAACTTTATTCCCAGATTTGGCACACTAAAGATAAGTTAATGAGTTAATGATCTAGGAAATTCATCATTTTACCTCCAAGCTATTCACTTTGTGTCTGTATCTCATTGCAAAACAACTTTAATGTTGAATTTTGAAGATGTTCCCTTGTGTTTCCAGCTTTTCTGTCCCAAAATGATACGACCCCAATTCTGAAATAGTTGGTACAAAGTGTAAATTGTGAATAAAATCAAAACTCAGGAGAAGAGAGATAAGATTGCAAATGTTGAAACTGAGAAATTTTACAATTTTATCCACAAAATTAGCTCATTTCGAATTTGATGGCTGCTACAAGTCTCAAAAAAGTTGGGACAGGGGCCTATTTACCATGGTGTAGTATCCCCTCTTTTTTTTTTTGAAAATTTAATTAATAGAAATTTTCCAATTTTACAAAAAGACAGACAACAAATGCAGAAAGAAGGACAGGACAAAAAGAAGGAAAAATAAAACAATGAAAGACATCAGCTGCCAGTAAATTAAGAGTCCTTTGGTTGCAGTTCACCCAGTTCGTTGACATATGTAGGATGGCAAAGATAGTACAGTCCGTACTCAAGCAATAGGATGAGCACACGGGGACAGAGTTCTAAAGCTGGGGCGTCCAGCGGGACCAGTTGGATTGGGGCAGGGGGGCGTGGGTAGGGGGGAATAAGAAAAATGCGATGATCAACTTAGATGTTCATCTGGAGGTCCTTCCTTCCAATGTAATCCATGAACAGTCCCCAGGTCTAGTGGAACTGGGGGCGGGAGTTCGAGAGGGAATGCCTAACCTCTTCCAGGTGCAGGCATGAGACCAATTCATACTGCCACTTTTTTAAAACATGGGAGAATGGCCGACTTCCCTTCTGCCAGAATCACTCTTTTTGCAATTACCAAACCAAACATGAGGGCCTGCTGTAGTGTCGAGGGAAGGGACAGTGAGTCTTCAGAGCAGCCCAGAATGGCCAAAAGGCTGTCAGAAATGATCCTCCTATTACATGCAGCACTATACAAGTCAAATATATCAGCATAGTAATGAGTGAGTCCAGGGCATGACCAGAAAAGATGGGCTAGCGTCCCTTCCGCCGCACCACATTTAATACAGGTGGATGACGCCGATGGGAAAATCTTATTAAGCTTGGACCTGGAATAATGCAGGCGGTGTACCACTTTAAATTGGATAAGTTGTAACCTAGCATTGATAGAGCAATATCTGATCCCATCTAATGCAGAGGTCCACACCGCATTGGAAATCTCCAGCCCAGAATCCCTGCACCACGCATCTCCAATATGAAGGGTGAGGGCTGCCATCGAAAGTATGTTGACAAGGTGGGAGATTAGTTGTTTGGAGGTTTGCTGGCTGGTCATAATGTGATTGAAGTCAGGTTGTCGGGGTATGGTTTCGTAGTTGGGCACAGACTGCCGTACAAAGTTCCAAACTTAGAGATATCTAAAGAAATGGCTCGAGGGGAGACTGTATTTTTCCTGGAGTTGCCTAAAGAAGGCGAAGTGGCCTCCCATGTAAAGATCAGATCCTGTAAACAGGCCCTTCGTAGACCAATCCCGAAATACGGCATCTGTCAGAGCGAGTTTGAAGCAGGGGTTTTTACAAATAGGGGCACAGACCGAGAGATCAGGGAGGCCCAGCTTCCTCTTCATTTGTTTCATTATCCTGATGGAGTTACGCAACGCAAAATTATTATTTAGAGTTTTGGATGGAATTTTAGGATTAGAGAATAGAATGGCAAACAGGGCGGTTCCAGTGAGCATTTTAAGGTTAACTGACTCAATGGCCGGCCGTGTGGGATGGAGGGTAACTCCTTCAGTGACATCGGCCGGGAGGTTATTCCAGAAAGTCCAGGCTCTAGCTTGACATGTCCAGTAATAATGTTTGAAGAATGGGAGACCGAAGCCACCCAGCTCTGTTGGCTTCTTTAGGTGTGACTTTGATATGCGGGGAGTATTTTTAGCCCAAATGAAAGATGTTAAGAATCTAATGTTTTAAGAAAAGGAGGAGGTGAGAAAATTTGGAATATTTTGAAATAGATACATAAATTTGGGAAGCACAGTCATTTTAATAATATTAACTCTGCCAATCACGGGGAGGGGGAGAAGTCGCCATTTATCTACTAAACTTTTAAGCCTATTAATTTGATTTAGGAAGTTCAATTTGTACAAGTATTCTGGATTTCAAGGAATAGTGACTCCCAAGTAAACAAAATGATCCGTGACAACTCTAAATGGCAAATTATCTAAAAAGTCAGCATCTAAGCCATCGCCAAGAGCTTTTTCCCCAGTTAATAGTTCCCCTCTTCTTTTTTTTTTACACAGAGTGGAGGCGTTTGGGCATTGAGGAGACAAGTTTCTTGAGTTTAGCCATTGGAATTTGATCCCCCTTTGTTTAATACAGACTTCCAACGTCTGGAGAGTTTTTGGTCTCCTTTGATGGACTTTTTGTTTAATAATGTGCCAAATGTTTTCAATCGGTGAAAGATCAGGACTGCAAGCAGGCCAGTACAGCACATGGACTCTTCTACTACGAAGCCATGCTGTTGCAATTGCTGCAGTAAGTGGTTTTGCATTGTCCTGTTGAAATACACAAGACCTTGCCTGGAATAGATGTCATCTGGAGGGGAGCGTATGTTGCTCTTAAACCTTTATATACCTTTCTGCATTCATGGTGCTTTTTCAATCATGCAAGTGTCCCACACTAATATGCACAAATGCATCCCCATACCATCAGAGATGCTGGCATTTGAACTGAAGGCTGATAACAGGAGGAGTGGTCTTTCTCCTCTTAAGCCCAAAGGACACAACGCCCATGTTTTCCAACAAGAATGTCAAATTTGGACTTGTCTGACCACAGGACCCTTTGCCACTTTGCTACAGTCCATTTTAAATGAGCCTTGGCCCCCAGAACACAGCAGCGCTTCTGGATCATGCTCAACAATGGCTTCCTTTTTGCATGATAGAGTTTTAGGTGGCATCTGTAGATGGCATGGTGGACTGTTTTTACAGACAGTCATTTCTTGAAGTATTCCTGCCCCATTTATTAATGTCATTAACAGAATCATGCCGGTCAGTGATGCAGTGGCGTCTGAGGGCCCGAAGATCTTGGGCATCCAGTAAAGGTCTTCGGCCTTGTTCCTTACACACATTTTTCCAGTTTCTCTGAAAAATTTGATGATGTTATGCACTGTCGAAGATGAGACCTTCAAAGCCCTTGCAATTTGACATTGAGGAACATTGTTTTTAAAATATTCCCCAATTTTTTTACCCAAGCCTTCACAGGTTGGAGAGCCTCTGGCCATCTTTACTTCTGAGAGACTCAGGCCTGTATTCAGAAACGACACTCACACTAATTGAGTGTGAGCATGTACTATAACTTAGTGTCAGGTTATACTAAATGAGTCAGAGGTTGCCCAAACACTCATTTGCTTTCAGAGACCTCACTCATGCTGAAAATAGCGTCTCTTTCTGGGTGAAGGTTGAATGCAGGGAACACCTCCCTTGAGCTGCACTAACTTGCGCCAGTATTTCGTTGTTATAGCTTTCAGGTGGTTACAAACATTGGAAACTCTGGATCATTTACAGCCACTTGCTCGACGCAGTCGCAACTACACAAATTTTAACTAAATGATGATAACGATGCTGGTAACTTACAAACTGACCACCAGGTTTCAGTGTTTACGAACTACACTGTAGTGAACTCGAGATTAGCATTTGTGTACCCACCAGTGGCTACTGGTAAACTAGCAATAGGGGAAGCTCAAAACTATCCCTTAAAAATAATGATTGGACATGAACTGTTTTCAGTTCATTTAAATTACCATTGCAAAAACTCTCAACATTATCAGGTGTGGCCAGTTTTCATTAATGACGCATACCTGTGAACTCTCACGGATTCGGATTTCTCGCGCTTTTCTTTACTGATGGGTTGTAAAATTCTGCGCTCAGCTGGCTCGTGGGGCGCGTGTGGATTGGTCTGCGAGGCTCATGTAGCTGTAAGTCACGAGAATCCATTCTTTTCTACATTCTTAATTGCTGAATGTAGACGTTTCACAGCTTGTTGCTTAGTGAGCCTCACGGGCTATAGTAAACTGTACAATTCACTGTGTTGTATAAGAATAGCCAATAAATATTTTTTAGGGAGAATTAAGTAATTTGCATTGTTCATATTTTTTCACTCCAGGATTGAAGATATACCTACGAAAAAGTAATTTCCAGTCATCTGCTGGCCATTAAATATAATGCTATTTTTTTTAGATTTCCCTATCGGCCTCTCTTAGACCCGGGTGCTGCGTCCATGTTTTTAATACAGCGTCCATGTTTTTAATACAGTCTATGCAAAGGCCAAAATTATATATGCCAAATTATATATGAATGCCATGATCATGTCGCATATAACATACGGTCTTACAAGCTGGGGACAAAATAACAGCTCCACTCTAAAGCCACTGGTTACCCTGTATAGGCAAACCCTTATAGTTTTGGATCAGAAGCCTCACAACTCCCATCATTGTACTATTTGAAACAAACGCAAACTTCTGAGCTGGGAAGATGTAATCAAATATAGGAACATCTGTCTAGTTTATTAAATCTTGCACAACCTAGCTCCTCCTCCTCTTAAGTCACTCATTACCTAATGTAATAGCACATATCGGACTAGCAGGAGCCCTAGCCGTGGTGACTTTTTAGTCCCATTTAGAAAAAGTACTTTTGGTCAATCCTCATTCTCTGTTACAGCCATATAAAACTGGAATTCACTACCCGCCCACATTAAAGACATAGACACTTTCTCCACTTTTACTCAATATCTGAAAACATGGCTTGCTGATAATTACAACTGCTTTTTGAATGTGGTGTACGTGTGTTGCATGTGTGTTGCATCATTGATGCTGCCCCTCCGTCTTTGTTAACCGCCTGTATATCTGCATGGTTTTAAGATGACTTGTTGTGAATATCCTCTTGTTCCCTGTTTAGAATTGTTTTTACTGCATGACTTGCATCATTGTTTCTGCT
Organism: Gymnothorax reevesii; assembly: GCA_029721435.1. Lineage (NCBI taxonomy): Eukaryota > Metazoa > Chordata > Actinopteri > Anguilliformes > Muraenidae > Gymnothorax > Gymnothorax reevesii. The sequence goes on from CM056575.1 coordinate 79,635,033, forward strand.
TTTAAGTTCGCTACTTTGACCCCTTACCCTGTTTGTGTTTGCACCTATTATGTTTTTATATTTTGCATCATTGCTTTCACTTGTGCCTGTGCTTGCGGCCTGCTAATCTATTTCCAGTCTTTTTTTTTTTTTTGTATTTGCGCTCACTTATACTTGCTTTGTATTGTTTCTTTCACCTATTTTCCATTGCCCGGCCTTTTTTTAAATTTTTTCGGGTGCCATATTGTCCGCTGGCTGGGGACGACAGCTTAAAATGAGCCATGTTGGCTAAAGCTGACCTATTTTCTGTTGTGACAGTTAATTGATGGGGACTGTCCTCGTAATAATAAACCAATAAATAAATACCTGTAAATAAATAAATACACATTCTAGTCTTCTATAGATATCCCTGCATTTCACGTGTGTATATAAACTCTAACTCAGGGCCGCCATTGTCAGTATTGCCAGTATTGCCACGGCAATACTACTTTTCATCGTAGTATTGCCTGGCAATACTACTTTTCTTATGTGACATGATGAGATTGGTTGGTTCAGAGAATTATACAAACCGTTTGTGTGTGTCCGTGTTGACTGTTTTTCATGACACCATGCCCTAAAAATGTAAAACAAATGAGAAATGAGCGAATGGAACGAACATTCTATTCTGTATTCAATTGGGAGGGGACGTCCCCTGTCATAGGCTAGCGCTCTAGAATCTTTGGGCTAGATCTTACCTATGGTAACACATCGAATCAATGGGTGAGATTTTTTCTCAGTTCATCAGCAGCATAGAGCGGCTATAAATTCTATCGGATGGGCCACAAAATCTGAGGTAAGATGTGTTATGTATAATTATCTTTTTTCCAATAACGGTATTGCAGCTTCCATCTCTATATTTAAATTATCAAATTTTGTCTGGATTTCTAATGGGAATCACATTGCTAGAAGTAACTTTAGCAAATGCCTGTGTTGATCTAACGTTAACGAAAGAAAGACGTTAGCGCTACATCTAGCTAAATGAACTTATATGACTGGAAAGCAAAATTGGAAAGTTTGTGTAAGATTTTGACTAAAACATTCCACATTAGTCATTGCAAGTTTTTTATCAAAATCAGTCAAGTTTACGGTCACTGTCTAGTAGTGAGTGTTAGCTAGAGTGTGTTAGCTAAGCTTTATGAGCTTTGGTTAGCATGTCAAGTTGTGTGAGTGAGACACAGCAGCACACAGGCTTCTCCTTTGCTGAAGTTGTGGTGGTGGTCTGAATGAATCAGCTACATTACTGTATACAGAGCTGAATACTTTGATTTTTGTTATATATGGCAGCAGACAGTTACAAGCATAATGTGTGGATCTATACATGCAACGTTTTTCTTTGTTAAGCTTGTTTGTTAAGCTTAATGAGGCTACTACTAACAGTAGCTATAACTAAACAGCTAAATTGACATTTTTTCATTTAGGCGGGATGATCTGCCTGCCCCTGTGCACCATGGTAGGTGCACCTAACAGAGGCACACTGTGGTCGTTTTTCAGAAGGTTAGTTAGAGCTAAGAATGTGATGATGAATGATGATGGAAAGTAATGTTGAACACATTTTTATTAAGTATTGTAGTGAATTCATTCCATTATCAGTTAAATGTAATTAAATCCATGAAGATGCAAGTTGGTAGGCAATCAAATCAAATTCATTGAGGGAGAGATGGTCCTCAACATGTCAGTTATGGTTGTACAGTGTTGCATTTGTGTCAGTATTAAAAACCTCCTTCCTCCTTAATGACATTGTTAAGTCAACAATGTTTGCCAATATGTGTTAGCCTAAGTGTTTTTAATTTCCCTAAACAGAAAGGCTGATGCCAGTGTTACAGAAATTAAACCAGAGCAGGTCATTGAAGAAGATGCAACGAGATAAAGGGAGGGTAAAACACAACATATCAGTCATGTTTGTTACAGGTGGTATGTAACATACCAGCCTGGTTGACATTACTATAAAAAACACATTCTGTCATTCTGTCATTTGCGGCTACTGTATTTAATACAATGGAAGCTTACACAGGTGATCCTCCTGTTCAGTTGAACCACAGTATCATGGTAGTTGTCTCACATCAACTGTTTCTGCTGCTGTTGCAACAAATGGTAGCAACTTGGGGTCACAAAGTCTCCAAAACAACCAGGCGCTGTCTACATGCCAACAAGCTGTAGGGAGGCATGCATGGAAAAAACCTTTTCTCACTCACAAGGATAAATGCAAACGTCTGGAGTTCGCTAAGCAGTACTGGGACTTCAACTGGGACTGTGTGCTTTGGTCAGATAAGACCAAAATTGAGCTATTTGGCAACAAACATTCTAAGTGAGTCTGGCATGCCACAAAAGATGAGTATGCAGAAAAACACCTCATGCCCACTGTGAAGTACGGGGGTGTATCGGTTGTGCTGTGGGCCTGTTTCAAAATCTGGTGGCCTCTGCCCGACGGCTGAAGATGGGACGTCACTGGGTCTATCAGCAAGATAATGACCCCTAACATGTGGCCAAATATACACAGAAATTGTTTACCAGACAACCCCAATGAAAACCTGTGGAGTGAGCTGAAGAGGAGAGTACAGAGGAGAGGACCCAGGTCTCAGGATGATTTAGAGAGATTGCGCAAAGAGGAATGGTCGAAGATCCCTCTTACTCTATTCTCCCATCTTGTGATTACAGGATTAGGTGCTGTTTTGTTGGCAAAATGGGGTTGTACAAAGTATTAACATCAGGGGTGCAAATAATTGTGGCACACATTATTTGATGTAAAATAATTATTTCTTAATGTGGGATTTTTTCCCCACTGAATAAATGCACTTAGGGTTGAATTTTTCTCTTTTTTCATTGTGGTCCTATATTATTTAGAAAAAATAATGAATTTATTAGAAGCTAAAAAACATCTTAGCCAGGGGTCATCACTTGGCAAATGTGTGACTGTGAAATAAGAATCTTGTCATTTAAAGATGTCTACTATAATAGAATAGTTCCTGAAAATTTCAGAAATGTAGCATGAAAATGGCCTGCTGGCCTGAAGGCCTTGTGTTCCCCGTCGCAGAAGTGACCAGAAACATGTGGCAAAAACTGTTTTGATGGCTGAAAATAATGTGGTGCACTGTACCACTAATAATGTGAAGTACAATGACACTGTAGCTCATTGGTCATTGGTTGAACAGAGAGATGGATGAGGGATGGATCATTGTGATATGAGCTAAATATAAGCATGGGTTATGAGAGTGATTACAATTTTCATGACTTGTGGATGATGGACGCATCGCCAAGGCATAGTTTTGTGCCCATGGCTGAGATCAACCTAACAAGCCAATAAGAATGCCATGAATTTGGTGAGCCTCCATCAAAGCTGTCAAAAGTTATTGCAAGTACAGTGTTCCTCACATCTTTTTGCTCAGTGACCTTGAAAACTAGGTCAAGGTCACTCATCGTTGAACTTGAGCAAGGCCTTCATGAGAGGCATATGTGGTGTGAATTTGGTGATCTTCCATCTAAGCTGTGAAAAGTTATTGCAAGTACAGTGTTCTTCACATGTTTTTGCTCAGTGTCCTTGAAAACTAGGTCAAGGTCAATCATCATTGAACTTGAGCAAGGCCTTCATGAGAGGCATATGTGGTGTGAATTTGGCGATCCTCCATCAAAGCTGTCAAAAGTTATTGCAAGTACAGTGTTCCTCACATCTTTTTGCTCAGTGACCTTGTAAACTAGGTCAAGGTCACTCATCATTATACTTGAGTAAGGCCTTCATGAGAGGCATATGTGGTGTGAATTTGGTGATCTTCCATCAAAGCTGTGAAAAGTTATTGCAAGTACAGTGTTCTTCACATGTTTTTGCTCAGTGACCTTGAAAACTAGGTCAAGGTCAATCATCATTGAACTTGAGCAAGGCCTTCATGAGAGGCATATGTGGTGTGAATTTGGTGATCCTCCATCAAAGCTGTCAAAATTTATTGCGAGTACACTGTTCCCGGACGGACGGACGAACAGCATGTCTATGTCCCCCGTTCCGCGGGGCGACGAGGGACAAAAATTCCAAGAGAGAACATGGACATTTTTTCAGAGCTCCATTTTATTCAGACATGACCCCCTTTTTTAAGACCCCAAAAGATACAATGATAATATTTTGCATTATAGGTCCTAGGTATCATAAAATTATTTACATAAAATATGAAGCAAATCCGTGATGGTCAGGATGCACTTTTTTCTGAAATTTGATGATTTCACACGGAATGACCCTCTTGCCTTTTTCTCTTGCTGGGGCTTACTGCAAAGAATTTTTGCCAGGCCTTCCTTTCATCCATGACTGAACAGCTTTAAGTGCTTCAAAATTAATCAGACTTAAGTTACAAGAATGAAAGAACTGAACAATGTCTTCTTCCTGGTAGGCTTTCATTTGTCCAAAATTTACTTGTTTGGTGGCTGTAAATTACTGCCCATGTTTTTCCATTCAAGTCTGCAGACTTTTCTCATATATTTTAGACATTTATGGGACTTTCTGTCATTATTTTAAAAATGTGCATTAAAAATTTTCATTTACATTTCACATTGTTAGAAATTTTGTCTGTTCAGGGTGATCTGCATCGAACTGTAAGCGTTTCTTAAATGTTTCTTTGCATTGTTAAGCTACAGTGATTTGAGTACCCAATTATCCTGTTGCAAAATAACATTCAGTTACAACCAAAAATAGGTTCACTTCCTGCTTGCGTCCGGACTGTCGCATTATAGGCCTATGACACGACAGGCAAGAAAGTTGGCAATACTACTTTTAAAGTGGTGATGGCAGCCCTGCTCTTACTCCAACTTAATGCTGTTTATTATTTTACCAGCACTTTATATTAAGGAATCTCCCTCCCTGTTTGTTTTCCATTTGTAATACATTGTTACTGCAGACTGTGTATTCCAAATAGTGTTTATATTAAAAAAATCGATTCCTGTTAGTTTTGTATTGCTTTGTGCGTGCCTTCTGCTGCGCAATAGGCACAATAAACTACCAAGTCCATCCTTGCTGTTGTGTTCTGGGGTCCTAGCCTTTGGCCAGGACAGCATTTATGGTTTTAACAGTTTCATGCTCCATAGTTTCATAGATTTCATAGTTCAAGTTCATGTTCATAGTCACAGTTTTAACAGTTTCTTGTATCAGGTTTTTGCATTTCATGTTTCACATTCATTGTCCATGTTTTTACTTTTCCATGTTTTGTTTCATGTCAGGTCTGCCAAGCCACTCCACCGCTTGTCTCCGTTCCGCCCCATGCCTTCGTTGTTGCACATTTCAGAGCTCTGGTTGGCTTTGGTATTCCCCCTTCCTTCTGTGCTGTACTGGATTCGGGCCTCTCTAAGCTTAATTGGCAATTAACTGTTTTTAAGTTACTAACATTTACTAACACTCACTGGGTGGTGTAATTCTTAGATAGGCACATTACTAATATTACTAATTTAGACAGGGAGTTTATTGTCATGATTCTTGCTTTGCTATTTCAAGATCTTGCTGTGCTTTTCTGTTCTGAACATTCATGCTGCTTTCAAACTGCATACTTAATTGGTACTTGCAAGTCCTGTCATCCAATCTCTGTCCATGTCATGATCTTGCCCTGCCTCTTGTTTCTCCTCCTCCAGGTGTTGCCCTTCATGTCTTGATTTCCAAGCCTTTATCTGGATGCGGTGGAAGTTGGCTGGCTGTTTCATTCCAAGTTTTGTCGCTCATGTTCATGCTTCCAAGTCTTGTTCTTAGTCCTAGTGTATATAGCCTTAGTCTTGTTTATTTTCGTTCTTGGATTTCTGCCTGGAGTTCCCAGTGTTTTTTGTTCTTGCCTTTTTGCTATTTAGTTTCTCAGCTCTGTGTAGCATACTTTAGTTTGTCTTTTGCAACCCTTTGGGCCAAGTTTTTTGTTGGCCCTCGTGCCTGTTTGTTTTTGTTTTAATAAATTCCCTTTTTCCTTCCATCTTGCATTTGGTGTCTCTGATCTCGCATCACTTGCACCTGAGTCTAGTCCTCAACTTCCTGTCCTCCATGCTGCTGAACTGCACAACCCTTACAATTACCTTATTTAAAGGTGCCCAGTCTAAGAATTGAGGTCAAAATATAAAAATGATGAGCTAGACACAGCAAAAGAATGAGAGGATATAAGGGCAATGATGTCATAAAAAAGATGACAAAGTATAGTGCTGCAGAGATATCAACCTGAATTAGCATGGTAAATCACAAGCTGCGCACCGTCCTGTGTCATTATACCAGTTTCTGCCATGGGTGGCCTTATGCGGGCAACATAACAGCCAGCCAAACTGCAGTGTATAAATAAATCGCACGTCTTAAGGCGTACTTGAACCTGATGTCAATCGTGTGGAAGGTACAGCCCACCACCATATCAGTTCAAGGGAGGTGAACAGCAAACAAATGCAAGGATGGCTGAAGCTCTTGGCAAGAGACCCTTACCACCACCACAACCACCCGCTTCAGGGAAAAACCCGCGCTTGGAAGCCAAAAAAAAAAGAGCAGATAAAAACAGAGGTAGAACCAGAATTAATATTGGCACCTCGTTCCTTCGCTGGAGACAACTCTTGGACAGCAAAGAAATGTTCGACTCAACTTGCAACATTTCTTTTGAATTGGTAAGTAGGCTGCTGTTAGTATTTGTTTTGCTAAAAGTTTGTTTGACATGCATGTCTAGGCTGATTGGGAAGTTATTACTTATTATAAAAATAGTGCCAAGGGCCCTGTAGCTCACCTAACCACTCAAGGATGTGTAAGAAGCAGTTTAACTCAAACTACTCTCAACAAAAATATAAACGCAACACTTTGTCATGAGATGGACTCAAAGATCTAAAATTCATTCCAGATACACAATATTACCATTTCTCTCAAACATTGTTCACAAATCTGTCTAAATGTGTGATAGTGAGCACTTTTGCTTTGCTGAGACAATCCATCCCACCTCACTGGTGTGCCACATCAAGATGCTCATCAGACACCATGATTAGTGCACAGGTGTACACCTGTCCACAATAAAAGGCCACCCTGAAATGTGCAGTTTTTGCTTTATTGGGGCTCTGGGGACTCAGAACCAGTCAGTATCTGGTGTGACCACCATTTGCTTCATGCAGTGCAACACATCTTCTTTGCATAGAGTTTATCAGATTGTCAATTGTGGCCTGTGGAATGTTGGTCCACTCCTCTTCAATGGCTGTGCGAAGTTGCTGTATATTAGTGGGAACTGGTGAGCGCTGTCGTATACGCCGGTCAAGCACATCCCAAACATGCTCAATGGGTGACATGTCCGGTGAGTATGCTGGCCATGCAAGAACTGGGACATTTTCAGCTTCCAAGAATTGTGTACAGATCCTTGCAACATGGGGCCGTGCATTATCTTGCTGAAACATGAGGTGATGTTCATGGATGTATGGCACAACAATGGGCCTCAGGATGTCATCACGGTATCTCTGTGCATTCAAAATGCCATCAATAAAATGCACCTGTGTTCTTCGTCCATAACAGATACTTGCCCATACCATAACCCCACCACCACCATGGGTCACTCGATCCACAACATTGACATCAGCAAAGCGCTCACACACATGACGCCACACACGCTGTCTGCCATCTGCCCTGAACAATGTAAACCGAGATTCATCCGTGAAGAGAACACCTCTCCAACATGCCAGACGCCATCGAATGTGAGCATTTGCCCACTCAAGTCTGTTACGGCGACGATCTGGAGTCAGGTGAAGACCCCGATGAGGACGACGAGCATGCAGTTGAGCTTCCCTGAGACGGTTTCTGACAGTTTGTGCAGAAATTCTTTGGTTATGCAAACCAATTGTTTCAGCAGCTGTCTGAGTAGCTGGTCTCAGACGATCTTGGAGGTGAACCTGCTGGATGTGGAGGCCCTGGGCTGGTGTGGTTACACGTGGTCTGCGGTTGTGAGGCCGGTTGGATGTACTGCCATATTCTCTGAAACGTCTTTGGAGGCGGCTTATGGTGGAGAAATGAACATTCAATGCCCGAGCAACAGATCTGGTTGACATTCCTGCTGTCAGCATGGCAATTGCACACTCCCTCAAAGCTTGCGCCATCTGTGGCATTTTGCTGTGAGACAAAACTGCATATTTCAGAGTGGCCTTTTATTGTGGACAGTCTAAGGTACACCTGTGCACTAATAATGGTGTCTGATGAGCATCTTGATGTGGCACACCAGTGAGGTGGGATGGATTGTCTCAGCAAAGCAAAAGTGCTCACTATCACACATTTAGACAGATTTGTGAACAATGTTTGAGAGAAATGGTAATATTGTGTATCTGGAATGAATTTTAGATCTTTGAGTCCATCTCATGACAAATGGGAGCAAAAACAAAAGTGTTGCGTTTATATTTTTGTTGAGTGTAGATATGCAATGTATCTTGCCACGTACTAACTACATAGCAAATTTCAGCTGAATATGTGCATAAATAGCTTTCAGAAGGCCAATTATGTGATTTTCAATATGGCTGCCGTGGCGGCCATGTTTGAAATCCGATCCAAATGCCTGGAACAAACTTTGGTGTCCTCATGGGTAGGAAGGTACCTGTCAAGTTTCAGCTTCATAGGCTCAGTGGTTTCTTCGGAGAAGATGTTGACGGACGACAAACGACGACGACGACGACGAACGATGGGCAAACAGGCCATGACATAAGCTCATCTGACTTCGTCAGGTGAGCAAAAAATGTATCTAAGGCTGTTCGGTGAACGCGCTCTGGTTCAGTCATGTTAGCGATGGTTAACCGTAGCTGTTAGCGTTTGATGGTTTGCTCTAACCACAGATCCGCTCCGGTTTTTACCAGTTATCTACCAAGCTGATGCTATAATGTAACATTAGCTAAGAAGCTTGAAATGGCTTTGATGATAATGAACCCTAAATGAACACATGAAACGTAATGGAAAACACTGCATAATGTAATGAAACTTGACAGAATGTTTAGTTGTGACTAATTATACTTGATTGCTAGAAGAGTTCTTCTTAATGAATGGGAGGAGGGAGTGTGCCATTTCTCGATTGTTACGCTAGGTCAGACCAACTCACTTTCTGCAGGTATACTGCTCCCATTTTCTTTGTAGTGTGCAGTGTATGAATTTAATTTTTTGCTGCCATTACTCAGGGCACCTTTAAAGGATCCATTTCCGGGAAAACACAGATTCCCAGTTATTGCATGTATAAATAAGTCATCCCTCACTCAGACAAAATCTGAATGGTTTTGGAGTCAAAGAAGCTTCCTTCCTCCCTTTTTTTCCCCATCCAGAGCCTTTCTACTCCAGAGGCATGAAAATTGGAGATTTAAGTTTGGGCACCCTGATGACATTTACCGCGCAGAGGAGGAGGAGTCGAGTTATGGCTTGGGAGTAGCAAACTGCGCCCACTGTTTTCCGCAAACACGCCCAAGACAAATTTTGGAAACAAGAGCTAAAGGTTCTGGTGCACACAAATGCTCTGTAGTTGGCTGCCAGAATCCACGTTAAAACGTTTTTAACATTCCATCGAACAATGAATCGCAGAGGAACAAGTGGATTGCATTTATTTTTGCTGATAATGTTCCTGCAGCCGCTGCCACAAACCTATTCCTGCATGCTCACTTCATGTCAGACTCTTTCTCCAACTTAGGCCTGTACAAAGCTGGCTTAGGTAAAAACCTGCACCTCCAGAAAGGTACTGTTCCAACACTACCGAACCCCCCACTTTAATATTGTCTGTAAATGTCAACTTTCGCATTAGCAGATAACGTTGAAGTAAGGGGAACAAAGTTATCAATACATTACCATAAGCTATTGGATGGAGTGTGGTGCAGTTTAAAAGAAACTTGGCAGTATACCCAATATGTAAACGTTACCCTCACAGCCCTAGGGCTCGTCTGACATGCTGTATTTCCATAGCTGTAGTAGGCTCACTTTCAGCTACAGTGAAGATACGGGCATCATATTGAACTAGACAACTTAAAGAATCTATAGATGTAAAAAGGATATGCTATGATGTCGATAAGCAGGTGAAATAACGCTCCAATCATGCGCTAAATTTCCGCAAGCAAAAAGCTAACATTAGCTAGCCAAGTTAACTTAGGTCATCAATAACCGTGCACATTCTGTTAATTTGTTGATGGGTTGCTGTTGCTATATTGTTGTCTTTTCATGCTGTCCAAATGCAGTGTGTTACTCTTGATTATATAATCATGGAACTTAGATGTACTAACATTAGGTTGTACCCGATACATAAACATTTCCCTCATAGCCTGAGGGCTCGCCTGAAATGCCATATTTCCATAGCTGTAGTGGGCTCACTTTCAGCAACAGTGAAGATACACACATCATATGGATCTAGACACCTAAGGAATCTATAGATGTCAAAAACGCTATGCTATGATGTCGGTAAGCAGGTGAAATAACGCTCCAAACATACACTTAATTTCCGCTAACAAAACGCTAACATTAGCTAGCCAAGTTAATTTTGGCCATCAATAACTATGCACGTTCTGTTAATTTGTTGATTGGTTGCTGGAGCTATATTGTTGTCTTTTTATGCTTTCCAAATGCAGTGTGTTACTCTTGATTATATGATCGTGGAACTTAGATATACTAACATTGGGTTGTACCCAATACGTTAACGGTTCCCTCACAGCCCGAGTGCTTGTGATATTGGTAAGCAGGTGAAATAACGCTCCAAACATATGTTAAAATTCCACTAGCAAAAAGCTAACGTTAGCTAGCTCAGTTAATTTAGGCCAGCATTAACCTTGCACATTGTTAATTTGTTGATGGATGGCTGTATATTATTGTCTTTATATGCTGTCCAAACGCAGCGTGTAACTCTTGATTATATGATCATGGAATTTCGATGTACTAATGTTAGCTTGCATGTGACATTTATATTCCCCCTGTTTTCAGGCTAGGTCGCAAGTAAATCTCACGCAAGGCCCAGTGCATTGCACTTAGAAGGCAGGAGCACGTCTAAGCCACCCAGAATGGTCAATAGATTCAGCCATGGTGAGGTGACACGTTGTGTTACTATGCACGCGTTGCTATGGCTGTGCTTTCAAGCCACTCCTCCCATTCTCTTCTCTCGCACCACCCCCTCCGCTCAGACATGCCTCGGACTTCCGGTGTAATTGCATGCATAGAGCAGTTCCATGTTCGCTGGGTCTACCTTTGAACAGAAGGGTTAATAGGATCAAGTTTCAAGCCTTACTGTCAGTTTCCAGGATTGGGGACATGATCCTATTACTAACTCTTCAGTTCTTTCCTCTCCCCAGTTTATTAGGAACTCCTCCCACACCTTCTACAGTTATTAGGATTGGGACCGCAACTCTGCTAAACTGCCCGGTCCTGCCATCTGACAGTTCTACTCTGGCGAAGATGCACTCCATCTGGCTGCTGTGCTGGGACGCCACTGACTGGGCAAGGATGCGCGTATGTAAATACATGTATACCATATATGTATATGCAAAAGAGTATGCATGTATTTACATGTGCTTGGAGTCTACATATCAACATGCAAGTGAGGTATTCAATTTTGCCCTAGGTGGCCTCTCATAGAGGGCTACTCTTCTCATCTACTAATTGTAGGCAGCAATTGTGTTCATCATTGAGGCCTATCATTTTCAGTCACTTAAAAGGATACATTCAGTATCTGTCTCTCTCCTGATTCAGTGAAAGAGAGGAGATTTAGGGTTATTCAACTGAATGCATTACCAGATACAAGTTATTACTTTGCTAATAAAACATCAGTGTCTGGTCTGATTGTAACAGCATATTTTCATTAAATCACATGTTGTAGTACATTCAATGTTTTTAAAAGTTTCATGAGACCACTTGGGATGATGATGAAAATATATCCCATTATTTACTTTCTTGACAAAATGTTGTTTTGATGCATTTACACCAGGGATGTCAATGGTGCTGAACAAAATGAGTAGGCTATACCAACCTCTCGCACTCGCTTTCTCTCTGATTTTATATTAGTAATTGGGAGTTGCAGCTGCATATCTCTCTCGGTTTAATCAACATTTTCTGAGTGTTGACAAATTTTGACAAAAACTCCACTGTAATATTTGATTTTTGGACATTCCATAGGCAACTGAAGAATATACACAGTTTGTGTGAAGATTACTTTCAAGCTTTTATTGTAAAATATAGATATAAGACATTCTCTTGCACAACAAAAAAATGACTGCTTGCTCATATTATGTTTATTATCAAATTTACACCATGTACAATGAAACTGAGATCCAGGGAAGTCTTCCATACTGCTGTTTGCAATTTTCAAAACTAATCGGTCTGCAATGTACTTAAAATAAATGTTTTCTTTTTTAAACCCTAGGAACGAATGTGAAATGATCACAGTAAATGCTACAGGTTTGTATTAGCAGTGTTACAACACTTTTACAAAGTAAAATTTTTTTTCTTGCAGTTCTGTACATATTAATGTGTCATTACCGTCAAGCAAAATGCTGTCTTCAGTTGGGATTCAAAGCTATAAAAATAAATAATAAACTCAGTTTGATTAATAAATCATGTGAAAGCAGCACTATGGTATAAAATAGTGTGTCTTGACGCAAAACTTCCTTTGGCATGTGGATGTTGCCCATGTTATAACTACTTCCCGAAGATTTCCATCATTTTTCTGTTGCTGTGTACCTGTTGCGCTAATTGTTCGGCTCGGGCCATTTCTAATACTTCTCTGAGCAGGTGGAATGTGAGGTCCAAAGAAATAGGAGGCTCTTCGGATCGCTTCCCTTTCTCAGTCGAGTCATAGCTGCTAACAAAGCGACTGATGTTATCAACTTTGCCTTGCAAAAGACGTTGCGTGAGCTGCAGCTGAAGAGCTCTGTTGGCTGGTGACGCTTCTTGAGGCATGTTTGGTGTGGCTATCGGCGAATTTGCGCTTCCAAGACGAATGAAGTATTCCTCTCCCAGTCGCACCAAAACGGGAAGAGACGGTTGCAGCTGCTGCTGCGGATCAGCCTTCGGACCAGAGTCTTGCTGGACAGCGCTCTGGCTTTCGAAAGGTCTACATTCATAGCGCGGTAGAAGAACTACTAGCAGAACTACGGTGGACACAAGGAAATTGAGCTTCATTTCAGGAGATCAGCGGGAATCTGAGGAATAAACAACATCAACATGGTTTATTTAAAAAAGAGAAGTGTGTTTGGGTATTATTCTGTCGTTAAGAGTATCAACTGCATTGCTTAGAAATAGCTCGCCACTCTTTGGAAAAAGAACACGCAATGAATGCGTTCAAGTCCCTGAGCATCGTTTGCAAGCACACCTCTTTCGTTCAGGGAGATGAATTTGACACATAGGCTATAGATACAGTAGTTCTGTATGAGTTACGGCGATCGCTTTCGTCTGTAACGCGACTGCAATCAATAATTTACACGGGCTGTTTTTGTCATAATTTGCACTTTCGGCTTTCATTAACCATATCGAGCCTCATTACACCACCAATAGCGATACATAAAATATAAGTACCGGGCGCTCATTGTTGTGCTACATTGCAAATAATTACATAAGAAGATGCAACGTAATTTTCCAGCTAATCCCATTAGCAACCGACTGAGAAGATTGTGAAGGCGATTGATAATTAAGTTGCTGAACATCCTAATTTTTTTTGAACACAATGCCGCTTTGGCTTTTTATTTTCTTTTGGATTCTCCATAATCATACAGGCTAGATGGCTACCAACGCATGGTTTTAGCGGCCAAGTGCTCACACAAAGTTTTTAAATTCAATTAATTCTTTTTTGGAAAATTTGATAGACCTAACATTACCCTCCTTTTATTGCACCGCTCACAACGGACAGGGGAACAGAGTCTTCACGGCATTTTCGTTGCTAATGACATGTTTGGCGATTTGGGACATTATGTGGGTTAAGAGGGTAATTAATCCATCTGAGGCAGAAAAGCGCCCATTTTAAAAAAATACAGCTTTGGAAAATCTGGGTTTTCGATCATCTTTTAAAGTCGGGAAATGACTGCGCTCAAGACCCACTATGGGAGTATAAATTCAGAATATTAAAAATCAAAGGTAAAAAGCCTTCAAAAAAGATGTTGAAACACTACTCAAACCATAAGTCATCCATCACAATTGATATTGTGTTTAATACGAAAACTAGAATATACTGTGCCCCGGGACAAGAGACAGAATTACTGTAAAACAGATCTAAGAAGATGAAGATATAATCGGGAGAACATTTTAATATATATCACTACATACCCTTTGGTGATATTCATCATGTTCGCTAAAGTACATTTACTGATTATTTTGTAAACCACAACCATGTTATTCATGGACATACAATTTGAAGTAGCGCTGACTTCATTCGGGCAACTGTAATTAGTTCATTCCGATGATGGAATTCCATCAAGTATAAATAGATGTGGTCAGCCAAAGTTTTTCGCGCAAATTAGTTTTTATTTAAAGTTCTAAAGTTCAGCCCATGGTCTAAAGGTCATGCATCAGGGAATATTGTTGGAAAAAACAATCTCTCAATTAAATTAAAGTTGTAAGTTTCCATACCTGGGTTAGGTTATCCTTGGAAAATGATAGATAAGTTGGGATAGGTTCCTCTCCCAATTACAGTTGTGGTGTCTCAAGAATCTTGAAACAGGAGGTCTTTTAAGTAAGGATCAGTGTTGGACTTTTATAGCTAAGACCAAGGACAAGTGTCACGCTCTGAGCTCAGATGTTGCGTCTGCGCAGATAAAAATGGGTAGACGCCTGAATGAACGCAAGGACTGAACGACATTCGTCTCTTCCTGGGAAAGAATGGGATGAGTCACTAAATGTTTGGTCCGTGCCGTTTGCAATCGTTCTCTCAGAATACCAATTATAGTGTGTGAAACTGAGTTGGATGTGTGAACGTAATGAAATGGCATCCCGTTAAATTCGGACAGCCAATTTAGGCGTCTTTGCTGAACTACGAGGCTCAGCTTATTGTTTGAATAAGCCGTCTTAGTTGCGTGTAGACACAAATGAAAATAATCTCATCCTTAACCTCATTAAAAATGTGCTTAAATGTGGCAGGTAATACTGTCGCAACCGTCCAAAAAAGCCCATCTCTGCAGACAGATTTACTATGCAATCCATGCTGTATTTACGCGCATACAATTTTGAAAGGCATGAGAGCGAAAAATAGGGAGAGTTTAGTCTCTTGCATTAGTAAACATCATTGTGAATTTACACTTCAGAGACAGAGAAAGAGACAGAGAGAGAGAGAGGGAGAGAGAGGCGAATCTAAACCCGCCTATGTCGTCAATGTCACTTAGCTGTTAAAATAGTACGAAATCAATAGGTGCAACTTTCTTTTATACATTTTTTATTTTCGGTTTTGAAACTCTACCTCAACTTTGTGAAGTAGACCTATATGTTATGCCTTATTTTAAGGCTAGGAAAAGATGTGCAGATGTACAAAAAATTATTAATAATATGCTCAGGTAAAACTGAGCGGGAATTAAATTCTGCATGTATGTCATAGATGAGTAATTCTTATACAAGATGGACTTGACGGTAAGTTTTTTAATAATGTGAGCAGTGATGTATAAGACTGGACTGGGACCTACACGAAGCAGTGCCTTCCAGAAATCAATCACTGAGCATGTGATATAGACAAACATTTACTGAGCTGGTTTTCTATACAGAACACAGGAGTCCTGGTTAACACAGATGATCCAGGCAATGAGTATTTCAGTTTTCTTGTCAAAGAAGACATGATTTCAAATGTCATGTTGAACTTCAGGCAGTTTTATTTCTCTCTTTCTTCTGAAATGAATGGAGGCATTTTCCCAGAACTGTAGCATGAACTTAAATTTCGATCCGAAATCAAAACAAGCAGTGGTAAACCCCGCCACTCGCAAATATTGTTGCTGTTCAAAGAGTTGATCCACTTTTTGGGTACATGAGCTGGAGGGTTTGACCTTTCAAGATCACATGCCATGGTACTATTAAGATTCCCAAATATGAGTTCCTATCAGTGATTAATTGTAACTAAGTGGCTATCTACAGTGCTTTCTAGCCTTCTGAAATATTGACACTATAGGTTTGACCTTTCAAGGTCACTCCAGGTCAAAGGTCATGGTGACATTTTAATCTCCATTTATGATATCCTAGATGTGTTTAACAATCACCAAGTGGCTAGCTACTGTAGGTTTTGAGATAAAGTGTAAATTTAGCGATTCAGATCAATGACCTTAACCCCCTTGAAATTTGACCCCCTACAGATCTTTGAAACTATGCACTCTTCACCACAGCAATGGATAGGATTATTTTTGACCAATTAAATTGGGAAACTTTTGGCATTGGCTTGATTTAAATTAGACCATTTTTAACAGTTACGACTGAAAAATGATTTTGACCTTTTCAGTGACCTTGGCCCAATTCATTCCAAACGTTAATGGGATCTAATCTGGATTATTTGGCAAGTATGGCATTAATTGAGGTTGTGGTTTTCTTGTAATCATGCTTACCAACAAACAAAAAAATGAACTAATGAACAAACCAATTCAATTTGAAAATAAAGCAATTTGATTGTACAACCCCATTTACAAAAAACATGGGTCGTTGTTGTGTTCTATGTCCCCAAATGCTTATAATGAAGTCTCCTTATTATTCACGAAGCCCTTATATTTAGTCCTCAACAATTTTGTGTCTTTGGTATAATTTCATGCTGGCAAACTGGCCAATTAGCTGATCTGAGTTCCAGTTCTGAGACTGAACTTTCATTAATGAAGTGTAAGACACGCCCTGCAACGCTTTGGAATTTTTTGTTGAGTTTGACGCTGAAATTTGATACCCCCTTTCAGCAAGTGAATTGGCTGTGTAACAAGAGCACAATCATAATACTACCATTTCCGTAGCCTCAGCTACTGAATAAAAACAAATGAAAAATCCTAGCCAGACAGTGAAAGCATATCAAAGTTGGCAGTGATCAATGTCCCAGATGGCAGCAAAATGGAAATCAATATCTGCGTCATATTTTTGATGGGGGCATGGGTTACATGAGGTTGCATGAGCGCCTGACGTCTCTTGAAGAAAAAGAGGACCTGGTTGATGGCAGGGGACAAAATACACTCCCTGAACTGGCAGATGGAGCAGCTGGGCTCATCATTGCCCAGGTGAGGAGGCCGAGCTGGGACAGCCTTTTGGTATGTGCTGAAGCTGTGTTGGACAAGAGCCCATTTTGTTTCTGCATGCTGAAGGATTAGAAAGCTTTCACATATTTGAAACTTGAACAAAAAAAAAGAAACAAAAAAACAGTGAAAACTAAGTCAGCTGTAGTCTTTCATGTTTTTGGTTATACTTGATCATGTAGTGACAATTCTCAAGCTGTAGTGAGAACTATCACTGCCTCACATATTCATCTACTTTTACACTTTCCAGAACAGTGATGTCATGGTGCGTCAATTATATAATTTATTAGTTGTAAAGGAAGAAGGAAAGAAACAATAATCACAGAAAAAAGGCTGTATTTAATCACACTGAAATTCATTCACTATCCTACCTGCTTATTCCTGGTCAAGATCGTGGTTGGTGGGACTGGACTGTGGCCGATCCCAACAACCAATGAGTGAGAGGTAGGAATATACTCTAGATACAGTTTGCCACTCTACTGCAGGACACATATGCAACATTCTCACAATTATACCCTTTGCCAATTAAGGGTCCATCCCAATACCCACACTTCCACTTAAAATTGACCCTAGCCTTAAAATTTGCGCATTCCTGTGAAGGGCAAGGGTGTTCCAAACTGTAAGATGATTAAGGGAAGTGCTTTTTAGCCCTTAAAATTCCCACTTAATTGTAAGGGCTGGGCGATGCTCACTAACTGAGGGGAATAATGAATTTCCCAGGATGCACTGCGAGACTATCAAGTTGGACGAGTTTTCCAAAAGCATCGCACAATTCGAAGTACTATTTCCGTAAGCATGCATGCAAAAAATCCAATACATGTCGGAATGTGTTATAATTGTGGGTATACACCTTTATCTGTAAGTGTTGATTCAGAATGTGAATGTTTGAAAATCACTAATTCTCGTTGTAGCCAGCGTGATATCCACAGAGTTCTCTGTATAGCATGAATGCTGCACACATTTGGTTAATGTTATCCTTCAGCGTGACAAGCATGTCTGCATTTTGCACGTGTTATATTCCAATTTCTTTGAAATTTTTGACGTGACATGACCTGGTTTTTGATTGAGAATGCAAAGATACCACAACAGCTACTCGGGCTGTAGCTGCGTATGTCAACTTTCAAAGTTTCCAGCAAATATTTTCTTGACCTGCGTTGAGGTGAACAGATCCAATCGATGTCCTCTCACATCGGGACTTTAATTAGATAGTTTTTCAACACGATAGAAAAATATCAGGGCAAATATAACATCAAAAAATATACATTTTGGAGCAGTTTAACTGAATAAATACTGCCAGCAAATATCTCCTCTCCTGTGTCAAAATGAAGACATCCAGTCGACGTCCAGTCATCTCGGGACTTTAAATAGACTTTTTGTCGTCATCATAACATAGCCTAATACTAGGGGAAATACGATCTCAAAGAAACCTATTTAACTGAATAAATACCGCCACAAATTATTTTCTCTGCCAACAGCGGTGTCGAAATGAAGACATCCAGTGGACGTCCAGTCATGTCGGGACTTTCATCAGACTGTTTTCCAAGAGAACTGCTATACCATATATAGGCCAATATATAATCCGCAGGATATGCTGAAAGCTTGTTTTGGAGAGGTGTAACTGTAAACACTGCCTGTGAGTATTTCTGCCTCGGGACACTGCAGTTTTCCCCTTGACGTCAGGAAAAGGTGCGACTGTTAACTGTTCAAAATTATGGACATACCTGTACGTGTTAATGTTATGTTTGTGCATTAAAGAAAAGTGTTATAAAACAATCTAGTACCATGCATATTGGAAATATTTTCCATCTAGGAACTATTTTTCCTTGCGTACCTATAACGTAGCGGACCTGGTCTATGGCGCATGCGCAAGAAGTCATAAATCTAGTAGTTTGCGGTTGGCGGCGAGGTGAGGAGAGAAAATATTCTAATTTAAACTGTGTCTGGTAAGACATTATATTTGTTTTAATTGCATGTTAAACTTTTGATTTTGATGCCACCGCGTGTATTGTCACAGATAGCTGGTTTTTGCATTTGTTTGTAACCGAGCGGCAGGCGTGCTAGCTGGCGGCAAGCAGTCAAAATAGCTGCCGTGTCAAACAGTTGTGTGCCTAAAAGCCTTTTCCCGTGCATTGTGCGGTGACACTTCTGGGATATTTGTTGTACCCGGTCTTCTTTTTTAGTATTCCATGCTTTATTGAGGCTTTATGGATAGCGAGAGGGATGATAGCATTTGCCCTTTAGCGCTTAATGGACTAGCCGAGAGTTAGCCCGTACATGCAACCTGAGGCGAGGCCTAGTTGGATAAATAGAGTG
The DNA here is from genome assembly GCA_029721435.1 of Gymnothorax reevesii. NCBI lineage: Eukaryota > Metazoa > Chordata > Actinopteri > Anguilliformes > Muraenidae > Gymnothorax > Gymnothorax reevesii. Next base: position 79,654,488 of record CM056575.1, read on the forward strand.
TCCGCTGATACTGTTTTCAATATCTTAGTTGATTTTAACTCTATTATGCCAAATGCATCATGTTTGATACACAAATTTTAGAGACCTCTACATCATCAGTGATATTTTCCTGAAAAACCTGATGTATACAATCACACAGATGCATTGCATGGATAATTCACCAGAGGTCAGTATTCATGAAAGGCTGCTATAGCACGGATTGTTGATGCCTAAAGGCTTTATTAGGAAACATCAGATTCAGGCTACTGTGTGGGTCTAAGAAGTGGTTCATTCATTACTCTTTTAACTCCCAAAACAAAGTGTTCCTGCCATCTATAAAGTGCATTTAACATCTGAATTGGCGCTCTGTAAAAATGGTTAATTTTTTCCTATGCCCTCTTTCCAGCTGCTGTGAGGAGATGGACTGCGAGAGCCACAGACGCAGATATTGAATCTGTAATGCAGTCCCACCTCAAACTTGCGCCTGCACGAAGTGGGGGCAAGTTGTAAACTAGGACACATTGTAAACATTGTGGTTACTCAGGACCCAAAATGTGCAATCTGAAATAAAATATATCTGGTCGTGAATGCAGTCTTTTCCCCTTTTTTAAAGATTAGTCCATGTATTACTTGATGGATGATGTATTTTACAGTATGGGTGAACATCAGTAGGATATTTTTAACTTTATCACAGGTGAGTTTATTTGCTATCAAAGTTTCAATCAGGTTTACCATTCCTGTAACATTTTAAGTAGGCAAAAGTAAAATGTAGTGGTGTGACTTGATGTCTGTTGGCTTTTTGACCTTGATGCAGTCAGAGGAATTGTTTGCTGAAATTGAGAAGTTAATTAAATAGTTGTAGATTACAGCATTGAGAATTACACATGCAAGCAGCACAAGAGCTGTGCTTGTCATAGAATTTATGGATATGGTAATGCCAGTTATGTACGTACTAGTTGAAACTCCCAATTTAGGGCAAGAAGCTTGTTAATTTAAATGCAATAAATTTATTTTCATGTGTATTTTGACTGAAAATTTTTTAAAATATACTGGTTAGACAACGCTGAAACAACATAAGTGGATCCCGTCTATGAGCCGTCAAAATGACGTCGGTCACGAAAACGACGTAAAAAAACTTTCATTTCAGCCCCTCTGATAGACGTCCAATCGACCTGCCTGATCGACGTTAATCAGACGTGAAATAGACCTCATGAAGAGATGTTGAAAACTCGTCTATACAACGTAATAATGACAGAAATTGAAGTAGCCTGCCCTGCGAGCCATTCATATGTTGTCAAAACAACGTTGAAACAACGTAAATTGATGCAGTCTATGAGCCGTGGAAATGACGTCAGTCATGAAAACAACGTCAGAAAATTTTCATTTCAGCACCTCAAATAGACCATTCGACCTGCCTGACCGACGTTAATCAGACGTGAAATAGACCTCATGAAGAGATGTTGAAAACTCGTCTATACAACGTAATAATGACAGAAATTGAAGTAGCCTGCCCTGCGAGCCATTCATATGTTGTCAAAACAACGTTGAAACAACGTAAATTGATGCAGTCTATGAGCCGTGGAAATGACGTCAGTCATGAAAACAACGTCAGAAAATTTTCATTTCAGCACCTCAAATAGACCATTCGACCTGCCTGACCGACGTTAATCAGACGTGAAATAGACGTCAAAATATTTGCTGGGTTGCAATGATCGCTCTGGCAAGCCATGCAATGAGTCGGTAACTGTATAAGGTTGACTATTGTTCAGTGTACAAAACTGATACAGATTACATGATAGAATGTAAACACCACGCAGTCATGGTGGTTACCTGTTGTCCCTTGTTACGCTAATTTTCAATTCAATTCAAGCCCAGACAAATCCCTAATCCCAAAATAGCAGGCAAAAAACTTCCTGTAGGGAGAAAAAACGCCTCAAACTGTGGTGAGAAAAAACTCCTCAGTGAGAAGAAATCTCAGGAGGAACCTGGCTATTGTGGGGAAGCCCATCCTCCGTTGGCGGGCTAATTAATTGATTGATAAGTCAATTAAAATCCAAAGTTCTTTAAATAATAAGGTGGCCAAGCAGTGATGTCTGTAGCTCCAGGAAGTGGAGAGGCGCGGATGAGGGGATCAGGACAGCAGGAAGACAGCAGTCGGTGACCATAAGGTAAGTGACAGGGCTTAGGTGGTCGACGGTGTTCCTCAGAGAAAACACAAAAACAAAAGAGGGTTAGGTACTGGATAGACTAATACATACTGCACAAAATGTTGTCCTGTGTCGAGTATCAAGTTACGCTAAAATACTACAACTCCGGGGTAGCCAGTATAGAGCAGTCAACTGTCTTATTCAACTTATTGCAGCACAGAGGCCCTGAACTTCATCCGACTAATGTTGCGTAGTTTTTCAATTAGACACTACCAACACCATGTGGACCTACCCAATGACTAAAGCCGTAGCAAGCCCCACCGGTGCCGTGTAAGTGCAATCTCAGTGCCACCGGTTCCACATGGATTTCAGCAATTTTGACGACCAAAACCTAGTATCCTTCGTCCACTCATTGCTGCAGAGGCCCTGAAATTCCATCCGACTAAGGCTGCGTAGTTTTTAAATTAGACACCACCAACACCATGTGTACCTACCCCGTGACTAAGGCCGTAGAAAGCCCCACCGGTGCCGTGTAAGTGCAGTCTCAGTGCCACTGGTTCCACATGGATTTATACAACATTGACAACCAAAACATTGTCACAAGAAGTGAGCATACCCAGAGACTAGGCAATCTCCCTAAAACAGGTAGTATAAATGCTCATAATGTGTTAATTATAGGTTTGATTTAAGAGGTATGTTTTCAGCCGACTCTTGAATACAGAGAGTGTGTCTGAATGTTTGTTGGGAGATTGTTCCACAAGACTGGGGCTTTGTAAGAGAATGCTATGCCTCCAAACATAACTCTGGATATATCTGGAATTTTCAAATATCCAGCACCTTGCGAACAAAGTAATCTTGGAGGGAATTTGCATGAAGTGACGTCCCAATTCTTTGGTGAAATTCCCATCCCCTCAAAACTACTTAAGTCTCCAATTAGTATGCTAAGCATGGACTCCTACATAAAACTCAAACCCATAACCTACACGAAGCACTGCATTGCCACCCCAACACAGTTAGCTAATAATTAATAAGTTAATTTCCAACATATGCAAGAACTGCACAATTTTCAGGACATTTATTACCAGGAGAATTCTGTAGTGGGCAGTGATAGGATGCTAGGTGCTGCGATTAGCGAGAGAAAGAGCAGTGAGCAGCTCAGATAAGAGACAAACCCAAAAGAGGTAAAAACCTCCGGTAAAGGCTCACGCTTCCAAGGACAAATAAAAGTCAGCAACACGGAAGCCGTGCGAGAGAAAATAAACAACAAGAGAGAAAATTTCTAAAAGAAGCAATTCCTAACAATAAAAGGAATATAACAAATCACTAGGAAGATTGAATTAGAGATTTTCTCCAGCCAAAGTGCTAGAAACAAACAGACACTCTAGCAATAGGCGTGGCGAACCCCCGGTCATATATATATACAGTCCAGAAAACTCCATCCCAGCTCAATCAGCCAGCTGGGCCAGGAATTCCATATTGTCCCGGAGGATAGAACAAAGAAAGGTCCAACAAACAAAAGCAGGCCTAAACCATGACAGGACCTGCCCTCTAAGGGACGGCATCAGAAGTACCCCGAGAACCTCGTGCACGGAACTCAGAGATGAGGCTGGGATCGAGGATATCCCGAGAACGGACTCAGCACCGCTCCTCCGGCCCATATCCTCCCAGTCCACTAAAAATTGGAGTCCGTGACCCACACGCCTCTCAGTTAAAATGCGACACACAGTATAAACCAGGCCCTCCTCAATTATCTGTGGCGGCGGCGGAGGCTGGTCAACCAAAGCCAGGACGCTAGTGCTAACTGGTTTTTACATAGAGACATGAAACAAGGGGTGGATATGCAAGGACTTGGGGAGGTTCAACCTGACAGTAACAGGGTTGATCCTCCGCACAATTTTAAAAGGGCCAATAAAGCGGGGAGCCAACTTTCATGACTCCACCTTTAAGGGAAGGTCCTGAGTAGAAAGCCAAACTCTTTGGCCAACCCGATAACATGGGGCCCCCCAGCACCTTCTATCGGCAGCGGTCTTCTGTGTCTGCCAAGATTGCAGCAAAGAGGACCAGACCCTGGCTCAGTCAAATAAAATAATTGACAGAGGGGACTTCAGAATCCTCATCAGTCTCAGAAAAACTGGGGGGTTGATAGCCCAACTGAGCCTGAAAAGGTGAAAAGCCTGTGGAGGAGTTGTCTAAAGAATTATGGGAATATTCAGCCCAAGCCAAAAAACGACTCCATGACGACTGATTATCAGCCGCCAAACATCGAAGGGTATTCTCCAGAGGCTGGTTGGTCTACTCTGTCTGACCAATTGTCACTGGATGAAAGCCAGAGGAAAGGCTCACAGTGGCATCCAACAGACTGCAAAGGGCCCGCCAGAACTTAGCCGTGAATTGAGGGCCCCTGTTCGAAACCACATCTTGCGGGAGACCATGCAGGTGGAAAACATGGTCCACAACAAGAATGGCCGTCTCCTGCACTGAAGGCAACTTCGGCAGTGCAATAAAATGGGCGGCCTTGGAGAAATGGTCAACCATGACCAAAATGACTGTATTTCCCTCAGAATTAGGCAAACTCGTAATAAAATCAAGAGGGATATGGCTCCACGGGCTTTTAGGGACGGGTAATGGCCACAACAAACCAGAGGGAGGGAGGTGGGAAGTTTCATTTCTAGCGCAGACGCCGCACGCTGCTACAAACTCGCGGATGTCTTCCATCATACTGGGCCACAAAAAACGTTGGGCTAAGAACTGTTTGAACCCCTGGGTGACCCGCAAGAGTGCCCCCACTGGAGAGCATGGGTGCGTACCGAAGGCAGAACAAACAAACAACCAGGTGGTTCCCCACCAGGACTGGGATCTGACCTTAAGGCCCCCCGCACATCAGACTCAATGTCCCACTGAATGGCAGCCACAATCTGAACAGTAGGGATAATCGGTTCTGGCATAGAGTCATGACCAGAGCAGTCGTAAATCTGCGACAAGGCGTCAGTCTTTGTGTTTTTAGACCCCAGGCAGTAGGTTACCGTAAATTTAAAGTGATTAAAACAATGACGACCACCGCGCCTGCCTGGAATTACGTCGCTTTGTCTGTTGAATGTATTGGAGATTTTTATGGTTCGTCCAAACCACAAATGGATGCTCAGCCCCTTCCAACCAATGGCGCCATTCCTCTAATGCCAGCTTAACGGCTAGCAACCCTCAGTCACCAATACTATAATTCCGTTCGTTGACCGACAATGACCGGGAGAAGTAGGCGCACGGGTGTAGCTTATTGTCTTAAGCTTAGCTTTAAGATTTACATGTATTAAAACATATTTGACAAAGTTCTCCACAAGATACGTGATCATTAATTAAAAATAAGCAATTTATTGGTTCAGACGAACTTTGCATTATTGACCAAACAGAAGGCAGCATCTGCAGTGAGCCCGGTGCTGAGAAATGGCAGCCTCCTTGAAGGAGTGTTTCTGCCACTTGCTTGAAATTGACAAGGAGCCAATTTTGTTGTGCACTTATGTTTCTTGGACAAAGCTGTATGAGAGTGCTAGACTGCTGGGATGGGTTACAAAAAATGGTTGCTTTGCTTGTTGCTCAAGCACCTCCTGTTGGCCAGCCAGGTGGTTGTCAGTAAGATTCTAAGCTTGCTTATGTTCGGGTATCCTCTGCCCTGGTTCTGCACTTGCAAAATTTTGAACAATGAGTGTAAAGAGGCAGTGGCTGACAGGCGCGTGCTTCGGAGGAGTGCTCTGAACTGTCTTTGCTCTCCCGAGTTGGCAACAAGGGGTCACATATGAACAAGCCTTGTACACAGATCCCGAATTGGGGATTCCAGATTCGTGTGGGATTGGTGATGCAAAATTTAAAATAAAATAAAATAATTAATTAAACATGGCATGGTTGCAACCATGCCAGGAAGACTACTTAAGTTCATGTTTGTCCCCGCATGCAGAAAGAAAGATAGTAACGGAAGCAATCAAGTCTCCAAGTATCACAAATAACCATAACTTGTCACATCCACAGCGACAAAGGTTTTGGAGGGGTTTCATACAGAAAGCCCTGGCTGAGTGCAAGTAGTAAAACAATGCAACTAAACTTAACATCTTAGGTCCCTGTTTTGATGCCCTAAACACTGTCTGCAAATGCAAGAGCTAATGGTATTGCAGAGCAAAACTGGGCATGTCTAACTCCATTGCAACAATTTTCTGACAGGAGGTGAGAGTACAGCAGTGGGACTGTAGTCAAAAGTGATAGACAAATTAATTACCTGTGGGTGTGGTGGGGGTTTTGTTCCATTAAGGGCAATCATATTAGCAGCAGTTATTCTTTTTAAAGCCAGTGCGTTAATGCCTTAGGATTAGCTATTTTGTCAGGTGAAGAACAAGCACCTAGCTTGCATTACTGTCACTTCTTTCAATCTTCTGCGAACCACGCTCAAATGTAGTAAGCAGTTCAATGATGTGAGGCGAAGAGGTAAAGGAAAATAGCATCAATGTATTTGGAATGAATGTGGGCCTTTTTAACCATATGAAAAATAAGCGTGCAATGCACGGAATACCCCTCAGCCCGATGTCGAAGTTTTTGGAGACGCCCGCCCGCCCGCCGCCCTACCGCCCGCCCAACCGCACGAAGGATAGCAAACTCCCGTCAGCCTTTAGGGCTGAGGGATAAAAATGACACTCTTGGTATTGAAACAAGGCCAAGGTTAGTTGTTTATATGTGTCCCCATACAAAGAAAATATTCAGGTGTAAAAATGCTCCTTCGTCCTTCGTCCTGGGGGGAGTCATTCCCATGAAGATACCATCAAGCAACAAACTCCACATTAAAAGGCGGTCTGGATGAGTTGAAAGGCTTGTGAGGCTTTTTATTACAAAAATTGCACAGTCCCAGCTTTATTTCGTGCCTGACTTAATGCACAGTTCAACCAACTGTTATGCAAATGCAATTTAGGCAGAGCAAAAAATACCAAACTACGTGATGGCCATAAATATGGCAATTACATGGGACAAAATAGTGAATAACATTACCACTTCTTTTGTAGTTGTTTGTAAAAGCACAACAATTTGACAAAATTATTGCCAGAGCTAAGTTATATTATTTCAAAAGACATAGGTCTGATAATTACATAAGAAAATGAGGATTCAAAGATCTCAGTTTTAATTGGCTATGACTGGTGAACGGTTTTGCTTTTGAAGATCAAAAATCAATATGATAAAACAGGAATCCCCAGATCTTATCCCCTGTGACTTCTTCCTGTGGGGTTATCTTCTTCCGGCTTCTGAGGAGAGCAGTCACACTCTATCTCTGCTCCTGCCTGTTGTGTTCCAGGGTTCTGGCCTTTGGCCAGAACAGTATTGCTTATGGTTTTAACAGTTTCATGTTTCATAGTTCATAGCCATGTTCATAGTCACAGTTTTAACAGTTTCTTGTATCAGGTTTAAGCATTTCATTATTCATGTCCATGTCCATGTTTTTACTTTTCCATGTTTTTGTTTTTGCCTGGTCTGCCATGCCACTCCACCGCTTGTCTGCGTTCCGCCCCGTGCCTTCGTTGTTGCACATTTCTGAGCTCTGGTTGGCTTTGGTATTTCCCCTTCCTTCCATGCTGTGCTGATTCAGGGCTTTCTAAGCTTAATTGGCAATTAACTGTTTTTAAGTTACTAACATTTACTAACACTCACTGGGTTGGTGTAATTCTTAGATAGGCACATTACTAATACTACTAATTTAGACAGGGAGTTTATTGTCATGATTCCTGCTTTGCTATTTCAAGATCTTGCTGTGCTTTTCTGTTCTTAACATTCATGCTTGCTTCCAAACTGCATACTTAATTGGTACTTAAGCTGAGCACGCTCATTCTCTTAATGAGCAGGTCATGTCATCCAATCTCTGTCCATGTCTTGATCTTGCCATGCCTCTTGTTTCTCTCTCTCCAGGTGTTACCCCTCATGTCATGATTTCCAAGCCTTTATCTGGTTGCGGTGGAAGTTGGCTGGCAGACAGTGTCTCAAGTTTTGTTTCTCGCGTCTCATTGCATGTGCATGTGCATGTGCATGTGCATGTGCATGTGCATGTGCATGTGCATGTGCATGTGCATGTGCATGTGCATGTGCATGTGCATGTGCATGTGCATGTGCATGTGCATGTGCATGTGCATGTGCAGTCAAGTTCTTGTTGTCAAGATTCCCTAGCATTTCTAGTTTCAAGTCTTGTCCCAGCCTCTTGTTTTTTGAATTTAAATATAGTCTGGTTATTTATTTTTCTTGTGCTTCTTGCCTGGAGTTTCCAGTGCCTTTTTGTTTTTTGCCTTTTGTATTTATTGTTTATAGCTCTGTGTAGCTTACCTCAGTTTGTTTTTTGCAACCCTTTGGGCCAAGTTTTTTGTTGGCCCTCGTGCCTGTTTTGTTTATAAATAAATCCTCATTCCCTTTTCCCGCTTCTGGTGTCGACTGATTCCCTATCACTGCCTGCCTCTTCTTTCTGTGTCCTGTTTTGTCGTGTCACCCCCTCTTTCCTTTGGACCTTCCATTTGCTTCTGAAGCTCTTCAAGTGAGATGGAATTAATTAGCTGGTCCCTGAATGCAATTGACAAAATATTTTCACCGAGAAGCGGAGCACCTGGTGAACCGCGCTGTCCGGATGGAACTTTTGCTGCTGGCTACGTTCGGGACACGTGGTCGAGATGGCAAGTTCTTTGCCTGGCGGCACTATCCCTTGAAGACGTGGAGGATGTTTATCTTCTTGGATTTATGGTGACTGGATTTCTCCTAATGGCATGGGAGTTTCTCTGATCTACCGCAAAGTACGTGAGCTGGGAGCGAGAAAAATGGCCTATGCACTGCCTAGCACCAAAATTATTATGGAGCGCTTCACTGGAGTATCGGGAGAATGGTGAGTTGCTCAAAAAGACTCTGGGATCATCTGCAGAAATGCACAGAAAGATGGACGCTGTTTTGAGTCAGTGTGGGGAGTTTGTGTGTTTGACTGTGAATTTGGGCAAGAGACTGGACGAGAGGATGGGAGAACTGATGAGAGAACTGGTGGCCCTGAAGTGTGGAGTAAAAACTTTACAAAATGAATAGCAGATCAATCGAAATTGCTTGTTCCACCCGAAATTGAAATAGAATTCGGCCCCCCAACTCCGCGTCTCCCCTCTGTCTGCCTCAGTCTCACACAGAATATCAAAACTTTCTTATCCCTCTGACAAGGACAGAACATTCTGCCCCTGATAAGGACTCTGGACTTTGCCAAGGCTGCCTCCTGCATTTAATCCCTTCTTCCCCCACCTCCCCCCATTCCCCAGAAAAAATTCCTACGCATTTCCCGCGTGTCGTGTTATAAACCTGATGTGTATATTATGTCTGATGTCATCAATATGTTTCTTTTCTGTAACCTTTCATTTTCGAAGAAAGTGGAGTTGGCAGCGCGACGCACGTTGCAGCAGCCCGGAGCACTTTCTCTCCAAACGTAATTTCGTTGTTATTCTGTAACAATGACAATATATTCATCTGAATCTGAAACATAAGGTTTTCACCACACCTCCAGCAAATCTGGATGATTTAATGCAGAAGATCACACAGGCAGTTGAGAACTTGCGCCATGATCACCAAATGATCCAACGAGCTGTCATGACGATGTCATGCTATCAGTGGCGTAGCTAGAAATGGGAATTGGGGTGGCACAGACACGTCCCTTTATGACAATTAGGATAGTCCTGGCTAGTTCTCAATTATTTTTCTTTAGCGTTTTCCAATCATCGTAATAGGCAGCTGAAGACACGGTTTCTCATGCGATCTAACAGCGATGAAGTCATGGGGTAAATTCCGTAAAACTGAGAATTGGGGTGGACGTAACATCTGTTTTAAAGCATTATTAGTCCTGACCTGTTCTCAGTCATTTTCATAATTAACAAAGGTTCACTCCGAGAGCACTCCACACTTAACAGGTGCTGCTTGTTCTCCCCGATTAGGTAGGATGACAATCATTCATCGGGATGCGTTTGCATAATTTAAATCAACGTCAAATAGAGCCGCATGCTTTTTATAGCCTATTTCACTTTTAAGTGCCACTTTTTTCCCACTCATTACCGAGAGTAATTTTGAATAACGTTGATTTAAATTAAGCAAACATGTCCAGATGAATGATTGTCGTCTTACCTAATCGGGGAGAACAAGCAGCACCTGTTAAGTGTGGAGCGCTCTCGGAGTGAACTTTTTAATAATCATGAAAATGACTGCGAACAGGTCCAGACTAATAATTCTTTAAAACAGATGTTATGTCCACCACAATTCTCAGTTTTACGGAATTTACCCTGTAATGTGAATATAGGCCACTAGATGGCAGTATTTACCTTTTTTTTGTAAAGCTCAGACTGGAGTCATGTTTAGACATGTCCTGGACATGTCTGGGGCAAGTCTCAGAAAATTAAAAAAAAGAGGTCTAAATGTGGGTGGGGTCTGCAAAAGAGTATATAAGGAAAAGAATTGAGACAGTGAAGTAGTAGGAGAAATTGCAAGAAGATGACCAGACCTGCCATTCTGTTCAAGACCTGTGACGTTTCTTTTGTGGATTTCTTTGCCTGTGTTTGAGCATTTTCTTCATCCAGGACATCACCAAGCCACCCCACCAAAAAGGGACTGTAATTATTTCTGTTTTTTTCTGAAGTATTCAATCTTGGTCTTTAGTTGTAGGTTGTTATTAGTCTTTGTCTTTGTTAAAAATTAAATGTGTTTTAGTTGTTAAAACTGTGTTTGTCATCCCTTGCTGTTGCTGTTGTGTTATAAATGTAATAACAAATTGGGGCCATAACAAATTGGGGGCTCAAGGTCCGGGATAGACCATTGTGTGAGTAATTTATTGAAAATCTAACATTCCAAATTGTGAAATTGTTTTTGTGAATTTTCCTAGATATATATTGACAACAGCAATGGATGATTTCTTGGCATCACCAACCGTAGGGGTTTTGAAGTCTTTTAAAAAGACAGAACTGCTAGAAATTTGCAGACAGTTGGAGCTGACAGAGGTAAAACCAGCCATGCGAAAAGCAAGACTGGCTAGAGAGATAGTTGAATATTACATTGATGAAAATGTGTTTGCACCAGGAGATATGGAACAGTTTCCAGTGGAAAATCCAAATATAGAATTGGAACTTAAATTAAAAATGCTAGAGATTGAAAGGGAAGAAAAAGAAAAACAAAGGCAGTTTGAGTTAGAAAAATTAGCAAGAGAAGAAAAACAAAGAGAATTTGAGAGAGAGAAAGAGGAAAGAGCAGAAAGAGAGAGACAGAGACAGAGAGATTTTGAATTAGAGAAGTTGGATAGAGAAGAAAGACTCCAAATGGAGAAACTAAAAATTAAAATTGAAACTAAAAATAAATTTTGTGCCAGTCAGGAGGTAAAACTGGTGCCTCCATTTTCTGAAAATGAAGTAGACAACTATTTCCAGTGTTTTGAAAAGGTAGCAAAGAGTTGCCAGTGGCCAAAGGAACACTGGCCTCTGATGTTGCAAACTGTCCTCAAGGGTAAAGCTCAACAAGCCTATTCGGCTTTGTCTGCAGATGATTCCTCTGATTATGAGGTTGTCAAAAAGGTTATTTTGAGAGCTTATGAGTTGGTTCCAGAGGCTTACCGACAGAAATTCAGAGGTCTGAAGAAATCTGAAAATCAGACTTATGTTGAATTTGCTAATGAGAAGCAGGTTTGCTTTGAGCGCTGGTGTACTTCTATGGAGGTCAAGGATGATTTCAACTCACTTAAAGAGATGGTGTTAGTTGAAGAATTCAAGAACTGTGTTAAGGATGATGTTAAGACCTACCTTAATGAGAAGCAAGCACTGAACTTGCAATCAGCTGCCAAATTTGCAGATGAATATGTTCTCACTCATAAGTCCAAATTTCAGTCTAGCAGTAACAATAAATGGTCCCAATTTCAGAAAAAGGGTTACGGTGATACCCAAGATTCCTCACCCAAAGACAAAGACAAATCTGGTGATGGTGCTCAGAAATCCAGTAACAGGTCTGATCAAAGTGTGAAAGCTGACAGTGAAAAAAGTGGTCTAGTTTGCAGTTATTGCAAGAAATCTGGTCATGTTACAACTAACTGTTGGTTCCTTAAAGCTAAGAAAGAAAAAGAAAAGGATACCAAACCAAATGCCTTTGTGAAAACAAGGTTAGAAACCCCTGTAGTAGATAACCAATCTGCTAAATTGCCTGCTTCTTGTGGGGCTAAAAAGCCTAATACAGCTGACTTTGTGAGGGAGGAATTTCTTCCATTTGTGTCAGAGGGATTTGTGGCTCTGAATGAGCATACTACTCCTGTCCCCATATATATCCTAAGGGATACCGGAGCTTCTCAGTCACTTTTGTTGATGGACTCCTTGGAGTTACGTGATGAGACCGCTTCAGGGGATTTCATACTTGTACAAGGTATTGAAGGGAGGACTGTATCTGTACCCCTGCGCTCTATATTCTTGAAGTCAGATTTAGTTACAGGACAGGTAAAGGTGGGACTTATGTCAAGTCTACCTATAAAGGGTGTTTCTCTGTTGCTAGGCAATGACCTGGCTGGGGGCAAAGTAGTTCCCCCTGTACATCTTACTTCACAGCCGAGCACTGAAAATGGGGATGAGGACCCATCTCTGTATCCTTCTTGCGCAGTGACTCGTGCTATGGCAAAGGAGGCTAAAGAAGATGATGTTGTGGTGCCGTCCAGTACATTGAATAGTCAGGACTCAGGTGGTTCGCCTCATGACTCTGATTGGCCTACTATGGTTTCTCCGTTTGAGGACTTATCAGATACTTTTATCAGTTCTCTATTCAGCCAGCCGGATGGGTCTGGTGATTCTGATGTGTCTGGAGATTTGTCTCTGTCCAGAAAGCGGTTGATTGAGGAGCAAACTAATGATCCTGAAATTGGTGTACTAAAGAGGAGAGCCCTTCCTGAAAAAGAAATAGATGCAGTTCCAGTTGGGTATTATCTCAAGGATGGTGTGTTGATGCGGAAGTGGCGCCCTCCTGATATCCCTGCCAATGCAGATTGGGCAGTGGTCAGGCAAATTGTTGTTCCGAAGGTCTATAGGAATGAGATCTTAACAATGGCTCATAGTTTACCTTTAGGAGGTCATCTTGGTGTTAACAAGACTGTTGATAAGATCATGAAACACTTCTTTTGGCCTGGGCTTCGGAAAGACGTTTCCAACTTTTGCAAAACCTGTCACACTTGTCAGGTAGTTGGAAAACACCAGTTAGACCCACCTGTAGCTCCATTGCAGCCTATCCCAGCATTTGGGGAGCCATTCTCTAGGGTCATTGTTGATTGCGTTGGTCCATTACCCAAGACTAGATCTGGAAATCAGTACTTGTTGACAATCATGTGTGCATCTACCAGATTCCCCGAAGCCATACCTCTACGTAACATCAAGGCAACTGCAATCTCAAAGGCTTTGATAAAGTTCTTCACGTTGTTTGGTCTTCCCAGGGAAATTCAGTCAGACCAAGGTAGCAATTTCACTTCAGGATTGTTTCAGCAGGTTGTGTATGAACTAGGTGCAAAACAGATTCTTTCTAGTGCCTATCATCCAGAAAGTCAGGGTGCCTTAGAGCGGTTTCATTCCACTCTCAAGACAATGATGAGGACTTATTGTTATGACCATGAGAAAGACTGGGATGAAGGGGTTCATTTGCTGTTGTTTGCAGCTAGAGAAGCAGTGCAGGAGTCTACTGGATTCAGTCCATTTGAGCTAGTGTTTGGTCATGAAGTGAGAGGACCTTTGCTATTATTGAGTGAACAATGGCAAGAGGAAGAGCCGCAAATCAGTCTGTTAGACTATGTTAGCAAGTTCAAGGAAAGATTGCGTGCAGCTTGTGACCTTGCCAAAGAGAACTTGAAATCAAGTCAGGGAAAAATGAAAACTTGGTATGATCATAAGGCTAGAAGCCGTGAGTTTAAACCAGGAGACAAGGTCCTTGTGTTGTTTCCCTTGCAGTCCAATCCATTGCAGGCTAGATTTCATGGTCCTTATGAAATTCTGACAAAACTCAATGATCTCAATTACATTGTGAAGACTCCAGATAGGAGAAAACCAAAACAATTGTGTCATATTAACATGCTAAAGCCTTATCATGACAGAAATGCTAGGGTTGCAGCTGTCACTTCAGATTCTCCAATGGTCGAAACGTGTGAAGATGAGGGGGAGTTTCAAGATGATGAACCAAGAATTAAAGCTGAAGTTCTTTCATGTAAATTGTCAAACACTGAAGTGTTGCAAAATCTTGATGTAAAACTCCAGCACTTAGAACCCTCACAGAGAGATCAGTTTGAAAGGTTGATCAAGAAATATGAGGATTTGTTTCCTGATGTTCCAAAGAGAGTTACTATAGCCTCTCATGATGTAGATGTTGGTGATGCCAAACCAATAAAACAGCATCCATACCGGATGAATCCTGAAAAGAGAAAGATTGCTGAGAAAGAGGTTGAGTACATGTTAAAACATGATATTATCAGACCCTCCAACTCCGATTGGAGTTCACCCTGTGTGCTAGTTCCAAAACCTGATGGAAGTACTAGATTCTGTACAGATTATCGCAAAGTCAATGCTGTAACTAGAACTGATGTGTTTCCAATACCTAGGATTGATGATTGTATTGATAGTGTAGGGCAAGCAAAGTTTCTGACCAAGATTGATTTATTGAAGGGTTATTGGTGTGTGCCTTTAACTGAGAGGGCCGAGAGCATCTCTGCTTTTGCCACACCATCTGGATTGTACCAGTGTGAAGTCCTACCCTTTGGCATGGGAGATGCCCCAGCCACGTTCCAAAGGATGATACAGTCTACAATCGCCGGATTGCCACACACGGGTGCATACATCGATGACCTGATCACATGGAGTGACTCCTGGGAAGAACATCTAAAAGATGTAGAGACGTTGTTCCAGCGCCTGACCCAGGCTAACCTGACTGTTAACCTGAACAAGAGTGACTTTGGTTGTGCTACTGTCACCTATCTTGGCTACGTCATAGGCCAGGGTAAGGTGGCACCCATAAATGCTAAAGTCCAAGCCATCATGGACTTTCCAGTTCCTGACAACAAAAAAGCTTTGCGCCGCTTCCTTGGAATGATCAGGTACTACCGCAAGTTCTGCAAGAACTTTGCTGAGATTGCTCTCAGTCTAACTAACCAACTGAAGAAAGGCGTAAAGTTCACCTGGGATGATGCATGCCAGAGAGCCTTCGATCGCCTGAAGTCTCTGCTGTGTCACTTCCCCGTGCTCAAATCTCCTGACTTCAACAAACCGTTCTCCATCGCGGTCGATGCTAGCGACCAAGCTTGTGGATCTGTGCTCCTACAGAGATGTGACTCTGATGACATTGAGCATCCCGTGGCATACTTCTCCAGGAAGTTCAATCGCCACCAAAGGAACTATTCCACAATAGAGAAGGAACTGTTGGCTCTGGTCCTTTCTTTACAACACTTTGAGGTTTATGTTTGTACAGGACAAAAGCCAATGATTGTGTACACTGACCACAATCCGTTAATGTTTTTGAGTAAGATGAAAAACAAGAATCGGAGATTGTTGAATTGGAGTTTGATTTTACAGGAGTTTGACTTGGAAATTAAGCATGTGAAGGGTACAGACAATGTAATTGCTGATTGCTTATCCCGTGTTTGAGTGTGTATGATATGTATATATAGACAAGTGTTCACTTTACCATTTTGTATTGAAAAGAAAAATTTTGCCTTTATGAGTCAAAATTTTTCCCTTTTGGAATGGAGGTGTAATGTGAATATAGGCCACTAGATGGCAGTATTTACCTTTTTTTTGTAAAGCTCAGACTGGAGTCATGTTTAGACATGTCCTGGACATGTCTGGGGCAAGTCTCAGAAAATTAAAAAAAAGAGGTCTAAATGTGGGTGGGGTCTGCAAAAGAGTATATAAGGAAAAGAATTGAGACAGTGAAGTAGTAGGAGAAATTGCAAGAAGATGACCAGACCTGCCATTCTGTTCAAGACCTGTGACGTTTCTTTTGTGGATTTCTTTGCCTGTGTTTGAGCATTTTCTTCATCCAGGACATCACCAAGCCACCCCACCAAAAAGGGACTGTAATTATTTCTGTTTTTTTCTGAAGTATTCAATCTTGGTCTTTAGTTGTAGGTTGTTATTAGTCTTTGTCTTTGTTAAAAATTAAATGTGTTTTAGTTGTTAAAACTGTGTTTGTCATCCCTTGCTGTTGCTGTTGTGTTATAAATGTAATAACAAATTGGGGCCATAACAACCCCATGACTTCATCGCTGTTAGATCGCATGAGAAACCGTGTCTTCAGTTGCCTATTACGATAATTGGAAAACGCGTCAATAAAGAAAAATAATTGAGAACTAGCCAGGACTATCCTAATTGTCATAAAGGGACGTGTCTGTGCCACCCCAATTCCCATTTCTAGCTATGCCACTGCATGCTATGCATTGATAGGGAGGGCACATGTTGAGCGGCCAGGGCCATGAATTTACTCTGGGGAACATTTCACTGAATAAATGAGTAATCTTCAATCTTTTTGTTTGATTTCTCTTCCCAATTCTTCGTAATGAAGAACACAACATTTGGTACAGTAAGGATCTGGGTGCCCTTCAAAAGATGCATTGCTGCTCATTCACCCGTGGAAATGAATGCATGTTCTAGGCATCATTGGAAAGAGCTCAATCAGCCCTTTCCAACGACATATTACACTTCAAAAAATATTTAGTTTTTTCTTAAAAATTATAATTTTATTTGGGTATACTTTTTTTTAAACACC
This sequence comes from Gymnothorax reevesii, assembly GCA_029721435.1. Lineage (NCBI taxonomy): Eukaryota > Metazoa > Chordata > Actinopteri > Anguilliformes > Muraenidae > Gymnothorax > Gymnothorax reevesii. Next base: position 79,671,395 of record CM056575.1, read on the forward strand.
CAATAGAAGTCTATGAGAAAATGACCCTACTTTCCCATCTGATTAATTCTTTTAATTATAATTTTCCACATTATTTTACAGTATCTATCTCAAGTTTCAAGTCAGTCTCCTACGATATATTGTGAAGTTAATTTGTGTAATTTATGGTCCTGTAGAATCTGGAAATATAAGTGACAAATGGCTGATAAGCTCAGTCAAGAGCCAGGCCAAATAGCAATAAAACTTTTGTGGACTTCCCCCCCCAGGATGCTCGCTCAGTTTGCCTGTAAAGGGTGTCCCTGGTTTTACTCTGTACGGGGGGGTATTTGACACAATGCCCCGGGGGGAGTCATATCACTGTCCCCAATGAAGTTAAGGTGCAGTTATATTAATCGGTTTAAAATAATCTACACCTCTGGGAACTTCATAATATGTTCTTATGTTCAATGTCCTGCTAAGAAATCACTTATATATTTAATGCCCAATTTACCTCTGTACTAATTGAAGCACCTATTACTAAAACCCCATAAGTCACGCTTGACTTGACTTGACTTGTGGGGTTTTAGTAATCAGTGCATCAATTCATCTTAAGGCTTTTTCATGACAACGGCATCATATCAGTACATATTCATATCATGTTTGGTCTTTTTATTCTTGGGGGAATCCAAAGGGTTGAATGGAGTAGATTTCATTCCCATTGAAATTATAATTCATTCCCTTTTGGAAACTCCTGAAAATTGGTCGGAATCCGCTTGGGTATTCACCCTATTCTCTTCTCTCTGCTAGATTATTTTATTACCTCCTCCAAATGGTGGAAACCCAAAAACCAGATTCGACCCCCCTTCCAGGCGTTTATGGCCATGCCGCCTGGATCAAAGATGTGGTTTGGCTTAAAGGAAAGAGAAACTATCCATTCTGGGAGAATCGTATCCGATTCCTTCCTAGGCCCGCAAGGGCGTGAGTAGGCCTTTAATTATGCAAGATATGTCAGTGCGTATCTACTCACGAACTAACTTATGTTAGTGTGTGAGTAGCCTTTTCCTCCAGGTATGACTTTATCCTCTCTTTCTAAATTTTGTGTAACTTATAATTGGCTTAAAGAGGAAATACGGGCCACCTACCTTGCTAGTTATAAACTGATAGAAATGACATTACTGAAAAAGAATTGAGTGGCGAGAACTGGTCCTGTATGTATGTCCCAAATGGGTGAGAATATCGTCTGCTGCAGACCAAAGCGTGGCAGTCGCCCAGTTCTGGTTATGGAAATTACATCTGCGATATTGTGTACATTCTGGCATGGAATATTGAGGTCATTTCCCAGCTCAAAATACTGAACATTTTAAAAATAAATAACGAAAAACTCAAAATAAATGACAGGATCTGGTCACCCACCAGTAGTCATTTCGGCACCCAGTTATTTCGGCACTCGGCACTCAAAACCGCGAGAGAGAGAGCGAGAGAGACTCACACATAATGTCCTTGGAGAGTGAAGACAACGCATGAATAAAGGACAGTTGTTTGAAACAACATCATAAACACGAAGTTTAATTGTAAAATTAAAATAAACCATGGATATTATGTTTACCAATATTAACTAGCCGAATGCCGAATAAATACCGAGGCGTCCCATCACAAGTGCCGAAATGACTTGATAGTAGGGTCCGAAATAACTCGGTGCCGAAATGACCTGACACCTGGTGAGGATGTACTACTAGTATTTGACAATACAAAAAGTTGAGTTACTGGCCAGGAAGCAGTCTCCGCCGGCGCATAGTTACCGCCATCACGCGCAAGACACTACATAACAAGGTAACCGGGCACGAGGTTGTGTGTCTTGCGCGTGACAAAAGCCCGCAACCAGGGGCGTAGATTTAACTGGGAGTTGGTAGGGACTTTGACACGGCCTTTATGACAATTAGTCCTGGCCAGTTCTCAATTATTTTCCTTCATCGACGCGTTTACAAATTATCGTAATTGGCAACTGAAGGCACGGTTCCTCTCCATATGCGATTTAACTCTATTCTTTAAGTGTTGATGCAACCCTGTACTTTTTGCAGTCCATAATGAGCAGGTGCTGCTTGTTCTCTCCGATTAAGCAAGATGGCAATCGGTCATCGAGATGCGTATTTGCTGTGTTTAAATCAACGTTATTCAAAATTGCTTTCCTGTCCAGTCACAGGCAAGCAGTAAATTAATTTTCTGAACTTAATGTACCCCACCGTATCATCGCTGGATGCTGATAGATCACATATAGAGAGGAACCGTGTCTTCAGTTGCTCACTAAATTATGGTAAACAATGCACAATGTGCGCGCGCCGATGACGTCTCGCAGCGCGAATCTCGCATTGTCCCGTTCATTCTCGTTTACTTCTCGCGTCGGAGCTGCTGAGCAGATGTCATTTTAAAAGTATTATTCTGAGGTAGAGAAAGATTTTTTTCGCAGTTGCGCTGCAATTTATGAATCTATACTACATATACAAAAGATTGAGCATATGTTTTTACATTTCAAAATCTGCCCGTATTTCCTCTTTAATGTTGATTTGTTTGATCTAAGCTCGGGCCTACCTGGTGAATAAATTATTGCTATTCCTTTAAGCTTGCATGGTCTCAGCGACTCTTCACACGTGTACATTTTTCTAGCCCCCTTGCGGCAGATACCAGGGGGTTAAATCCCAACCAAGGAACAACTGGCCAGTGGCCCGGCATGGGAATTGATTTTATTAAAGGAGAATTCCGGTGTGAAATTGAATTGCGGTGTATTGAAACATGATAATGAGTACTGACTTTTGTTGAATACCCCACCTCCCTATGCACGCAAAATAAATTGATTTTTAGCCGTAGCTCCCAACAGGCTTACAATGGTTGTGAATCGGGCATCGCATTGTCCATAGATCCCATCCATAGATCCGCCCCTCGCTCCTCCCCGGTTCTTCAATTCACGCTCCTGTCCACTAGGAATCACATCCAGTTTCAAAATGACAAAATGGTACTGTTCAAATTACCAAAATTGAAGCTTACTAAATAGTATGCGGAAACCAATGGGTGATGTCACAGTTATTTCGTCCATCTTTTTATACAGTCTATGGTTGAACTCAGCTTGATCTAATGGATCTGAAGGTGCCTTGTTTCAGAACATTTTTTTCAAAAATGGTTTGAAAGCTACTTGCAAAGACACACCTCAAACTTTGACCCACTGGTGGGGCTAGCATGCTCAAGGCATAGACATGAAATTTGGTGAAAAGACTAAGGGGACTGTTCCCAATCAGTGTGCCAAATTTCAAAACTTTATTCATCACGAATAGCACAAGACTGCAAGCGGCATGCCGAGTGAAACCTGTTTTTCCCACCATGACGTACTACAGAGGTGGCCGCTTCATTCATAGGACAAAACATTACGCATTGCTGAATACCCCACGGCCCGTACAAGGTTTCCTGCCTCAAGGTCACAGCACTAAGGTGATATGTGAAAAAGCAAAAAATGTGACGTTGCACATCTAGGAGTCACAGAGAGTTACCATACCAAATATGGTAAAGCTGCGATCAGTAGTTGCTGAGTACTGATCTGTACAAGATGTCCTTCCTCAAGGTCACAGCGCTAAGGTCAAAGGCCAAATCCAGCAGAAAATGTGCCATTGCACAAGTATGTGTCACAGTGTGTTACCATACCAAATTTGGTGAAGCTGCGATACTTACTTGGTGAGTACTGACCCGGACAAGATTTCCAGGGTCAAGGTCACAGAGCTAAGGTCAAAGGTCAAATCCAGCAATAAACCTGATGTAGCACATCTATGCAATGCTTTAAAAAGGGAGGAAATACAGAGGGGGGTTAATCAGTCTAAGACATTTCTTTACAATGGTGATCCTTGTTCGATCCATAGGTCAAGTGCAAAGAAGGAAAGAAAGGAATGAAAAGCATTGGAAAGAGCTCATTTCCCCCTTTTCTTTTCATTTCCTTTTCTCACTTCCTTTGCACACAGCTGGACACAGGAAAAGGAAGAAGAATAAGAGAAATAAGAAACTGGAATTAACTTGTCAAGAGCAGAACTTAACCCTCGTCTAACCAACAGATTTTTTTTAGGGCTCTCAAGTTTTGAATGCAGGCTCGCGTGAGATTTTCTCTGGGGGGGGGTGCATGATACTCCCGTTTTCAAAGGTGCATGGTAACTTATGTACATGTACTTCGTTACTGCTCTTAAGTTGTTTTTTTTTTTGAGGATTTGTACATTACTTATGATTTGTTTAAAGAGGGACTTTTACTCTACTACTTTTAAGAGATAAAAAGTATACTTTCACTTCATTACTTTGACACCGGCAACTTAGTTACTCGTTTCAAATTAAAATATTTATTGAATAGTTTACGGATTATACAGATTTGGTGCGTTCGCGAAGAACAAAGGTGTATCTTTCTGCAGATGTGTCCGCCAGTGGACGTGGAGCTGCATATTTATTCACGCAGTTGCAATATTTTATCACTAGATGGCACACCAGGATCAGTTATTGAATATTCTCAACTGGCAGTAAACTCCTGCCTCCTACTTGGATGCGGTCGCGGAAGATTGTGCGCGTTGTAGGCTATTTGCAGAATGAATGCTGACCGCATTATCCGTTGCATCTTGTAGGCGAGCAATTAAACGTTGCGATTTACAAGTTTCTATCTTGTATCTGCATATTTCATGTATATTTCCTTTCACTTTGCAACATCAAGCATTTTACAACACAGCTAACAGCTGTGCTTAGCGTCACGAATATGATTTAGCTGGCCAGCAACGGCATTCGCGAATGCTATTTGACATGAGCTTAAAAATTTGATTTCAACTTTACCCTTGGAGTAGTAGTTAGATTTTGAGCAAGACCATGTTTAGCCATACCTATATTTTTTTTATTTCAGTGGGACTCCCCTGTATAATAAAGACTAAATTAAATAATTCTTTTGTGTAGGCCTATTTGTTTTGTTTTGTCAGTCACAAACAAGAGATGTTACAAGTCAATTCATCTAACCATAACCGTCAAAGCTGTTAAATTGAGGCAAAAAATGATCCATAATGCAAATATCCTGCCAAGTTCCTCGACTTTAATAAGCAGCCATTGTAAAAAAAAAATTGTGATTATCTGATTTTGGGCTTCCACTTCCTGCTTTTCTTTGACGTATGCACACAAAAGCAGCATTCGGCGCGTGTGGAGGATGTGATTATGGCGCTGCTATTTCACCTTGCAACAAGAAATACTATTTTCTGATTGGCTGATAGGTTGCTGATTCAAGCAGAGCAGTCTGCCCTCGCCTCATCCATTCAGAATACTAATCTCTTTTATATACAGTCTGCAAGGTTGTAGCCAGGGGGGGTGCGAATACACGTCCCTTTTTGACTGCAATTAGTAGAGCTCAATCATTTTCCTTTTATGACGCGTTTACCGATTATCGTAATTGGGAAACGAAGACACTGTTTCTCTTCATATGCTTTCTAACAGCGATTAAATCATGGGCTAAATTCAGTACAGTTGCGGAACAAGAACAGAGTTGCACAAAACTTCCGTTTAAAACAATTATTAGTCCTGACCTGTTCTCAGTCATTTTCATAATCAACAGAAGGTTCACTCTGAGAGCGCTCCACACTTAACAGGTGCTGCTTGTTCTCCCCGATTAGGTAAGACGACAATCATTCATCCGGACGCGTATTTGCTGTATATAAGACAAAGTTGTTTAAAATTGCATACCTGTCCACTCTCAAGCAAATAGCTTGATGCAGGCTTTTTATAGCTTATTTAACTGCCGAATGCCAGCAGGAGAGAGAAACCCTGTCTTTGCCAATTACGATAATCGGTAAACGCATCATAAAAGGAAAATGATTGAGATCTACTGATTGCAGTCAAAAAGGGATGTGTATTCGCACCCCCCCTGGCTACAGCCCTGGTCTGTGTTCTTGATGTGTGGCGATTTTATCACTTCTCAGCGTGAGAAATGTCATGTGTGGCGTGACAGCGTAAGAACTTATTGAAATGCGTAACTCTCACGCTCAATGCGTGAGACTTGAGAGCCCTGATTTTTTCCTGTCGCACAAAAACGTTAACGGATATGATCTAATGCTTCTCGATAATTGTTTATTCATCATTTGCGCTCATTTTCCTGAAAAAATGATGAGGGTACCTCACCCCCCGCGGATGGGGTAGGCCGTCAAAATTGAAGAGTAGGGTGGGGTAGATGCAACCGTCAATTTTTGCCTGTTTTTGATACAAAATAAGCATACAAATTAGTAGCAAATAGTACGCTATTATTATGTTTCATGCTCAATGAACTTTGTTCACCACACTGATTGTCATCTTTATTGATATATTGATGTGGCTTGTCCTTGTATTATTAACCTCCACCAAGGAGGTATATGTTTTCGGTGCCGTTTGTTTGTTGGTTTGTTTGTGTACAAAATAACTCAAAAACTTATGGCCGGATTTTATGAAATTTTCAGGGTTGGTGGGTATTAAGTCAAGGAAGAGGTGATTAAATTTGGGCATGTCTACGCCAAAGTACTGCTGAGATAAACTCCAAAGTTCAAGATTTCAAGTCTTTCCAATGGGCAGGAGTTCCAATCGCCGTGCTTTTGGGTTTGCTGCCCCCTGGCGGAGGATCTGCACTCTCTGAGTGCTTTTCTAGTTACCTCCGCCAAGGAGGTTATGTTTTTGGTGGCGTTTGTTTGTTGGTTTGTTTGTGTACAGCATAACTCAAAAAGCAATATTTTGATGAAATTTTCAGAGAAGGTGGGTATTAAGTCAAGGAACAGGTGATTGAATTTTGGCATATCTAGGCCAAAGCACTGCTGAGATATACACCAAAGTTCAAGATTTCAAGTCTTTCCACTGGGCCGGAGTTCCAATCACCGTGGTTCTGGGTTTCGCTGCCCCCTGGTGGAGGTCTGCGCTCTCTGAGTGCTTTTCTAGTTCAATCTTGGAATTGCAATGATCAGCACAGAGACCAGTAACCTTGAAGTGATCTTCACCTAATTATATAAGAAGTGCATGACGGGCATACTTTAACTTGTGTGTTTGATTGGTTACTGTATTGTATACTATTTTTATACTGTGCAATAGGCCTACTATTATACAAGTTCATAGAATTGTTCATAAAGTTGTTCTCATAATTCATAGATAAACCTTGTATGCAAGTGTATAACATTTTGAAGATATTCGTACATCTGTCTGGTGAACTTGGATCATCATTTTGCAAGGTAAGTTGATTTTTATTGTTCATATTCTTATACATGAAAGTAAAATTACTTGCATATTACTGATATTATAAATGTTGTTCTATCATAGAGAAAAACAAAGTAAAAGAAAATGCGAAAAATGTTCAGAAAACACTTTGTTTTCCTTTTGTGTTTGTTTTTCCCAAAATGAGTTATTTATGACATCATAGTAATGTCAAATTTATGATATTCATGGGTTTATACCATTTATAATAATACTAAAATATTAATTGTAGTATCAGTAGTTCTAGAGGTCACAGAAAGTTACTTTTTTTCAGCTAAAACTAATAAAAATATAAAAATTTTGTTGCCATGGAAACACAAAAAATGAAAATTTTAGAAATTCCAAAATACCAAAAGCACATCTACATGACATATCAGATCTACACATCAAATTTCGTGAAGAAATATTGAACTGTTCTGCTCCGGAAACGAAATGATTACGGATGTGCGGAGGGATGTACGGACGGACAGACATGGCTATCGCTATATCCCCCCCCATTATTTGCCGGGGGATAATAAAAAGGGATAAAAGTTAAATTTTGTGTGGCGCAAATTAAATCTTTTTTCCATCCTCATTCATGCTGACTTAGCCACATATATACTGTCCACAGTGCAAAAATCAAATCTGTTGGACAAGTCGTTCTCTTCAAAATTGACCGAAATGAAATTCAAGATGGCCGCGATGGCAGCCATGTAGAATATCAGAGAGTGCCCATTTTCGAAAGCTACCTTCCTCTAGTCAACTTCAATCCACAGTGCAAAATTCAATTCCGTTGGACAAGTCGTTCTCCTCGAAATTGACGGAAATGAAATCAAGATGGCAGTTGTGGTGGCCATATTTAATATTGGAGCGTGCCCATTTTTGAAAGCAACCTTCCTCAAGCCAACCCCAATCCACAGTGGGAAAGTCAATTCCGTCGGACAAGTCATTCTCCTTGGAATTGACGGAAACGAAAATTGTTGACGGACAGACAGCCGCAGTGCGACGTGTATCATAACATAATATGCCCTCCTCGACTTCAGTTGAGCGGGCGTATTATAAAAAAACTGGGACAGGGCCATGTTTTCCATTGTGTAGCATCCCCTCCTCTTTTAACAACAGTCTGTTAATATCTAGGAAGTGAGGAGACTGATTTCTGGAGTGTTGGAAGAGGGATGTTGTCCCTCTCTTGTCTGATGTAGGATTCCAGCTGCTCAATAGTCCTGGGTCTTCTTAGCAAGAGTTTTTGTTTTATGATGAACCAAATGTTTTCTATTGGTGAAAGGTCTGGACTGCAGTCAGACCATTTCATCAACCAGACTCTTCTACAGCGAAGCCATGCTGTTGTGATGGATGCAGTATGTGGGTTAGCATTGTCTTGCTGCAATATGCCTGGCCTTCCCTGAAAGAGACATTGTTAAACCTCTCTGTACTTTTCATTATTGATAATGCCTATCCAGATGTGTAAGCTGTCCATGCCATAGGCACTAATGCAACCCCGTACCATCAGTGGTGCAGGCTTTTGAACTGTGCGCTGATAACAAGCTGGATGGTCCCTCTCCTCTTTAGTCCGCACAACACGGCGTCTGTGGTTTACAAAATGAATTTCATTTTTTTAATTAATCTGACCACAAAACAGTTTTCCATTTTGCCTCAGTCCATTTTAAATGATCTTTGGTCCAGAGAAAACGGCGGCATTTCTGGATCATGTTCACATATGGCTTCTTCTTTGCATGATACAGCTTTCACTTGCATTTGTGGATTGCACGGCAAACGGTGTTCACAATGATTTATAGAAGTGTTCCTAAGCCCTTGCAGTGAATTCCAGTGCAGAATTATGCCTGTTTATAATGCAGTCCACTTGAGGGCCCAAACATCATGAGCATCAAAATTGACCTTCGGCCTTGTCCCTTGTGCACATAGATTTCTCCAGATTCTTTGACTCTTTTGATGATATTATGTACTGTAGATGGTGGGATGTTCAAAATCTTCGCAATTTTACATGGAGGAACATTTTTCTGAAATTGTTCCACAATTCCACAGATTGGTGAGCCTCTGCCCATCTTTACCTCTGAGAGGCTCTGCCTTCCTGAAATGCTCTTTCTATACCCAGTCATGTTCCTGACCTGTTGCCAATTAACCTAATTAGTTGTAAAATGCTCCTCCAGCCTTTTTTTTAAGTGCCTTTTACTTTTCTAGCCTTTTGTTGCCCCTGTCCCAATTTTTTTGAGATGTGTTGCTGCCATCAAATTCAAAATTAGCTAATATTTTTCATAAAATGTCAAATGTCTCACTTTCAACATCAAATATGTTGTCCATGTTCTGGTGTGAATGAAATGTGGGTTTATGAGATTTGCAAATCATTGCATTCTGTTTTTATTCACGTTTTATGCAACGTCCCAACTTCATTGGAATAGGGGTTTGTAAAACACGACTCACCCATCCTCCCCTTAACCATCTAGCGTCAATTTAATATTATTATCAAAAAAATTAATGAGATCAAACGTGAACTGAATGACAAATTAATTTTTACAGGCCCCGGGAATGAGGCTACACTACAAAAACAAGATCAAAACTAGAACGGGCACTCGGTAGAGCGCATACCTTCGCCGACGCCACTGAATCCCTCGCCACTGGCGTTGCTTTCATGCCGATCGGATAAAAATTGACCGAGATATGGCCGAAAGTCGGTTTTGACCTTTTCGTGGCCTTGACCTTGACCTTTGACCCGATCACTCCCAAAATCTAATCGATTGATCCTCAGGTCATGCCAAATGAACCCACCAAATTTTATGAAATTCCGTTTGGTACTTTTGAGTTATTCGATACACATACATACACACAGACAGACAGACACACAAACAAATAAATACACGGGGATCAAAACATTACCTTCGTCAGCGAAGTCGCTGGCGAAGGTAATGATGGTTTTATGTAATAATAGAGCCTGGGGTCAAAATGAACCAAACAGCACCGATGCTTCCATCATGTGTACAAGACTTAAATATTTTTGAGTTTAGCTGAAAAAACTATGTTAATCATGTTTTAAGAGTAGGTGAACATTGAATTGGATCAGTCTGACCCAAATATTGTAGAAGGGTTAAGAGTTTTTTTATGCAATAATGAAATCAATATTTTTAACCCCTTGAGCTCCAACTTTTTTCATAAGTTTTCCTGTACGTAGGTTCAAAATTATTTTGAATGATTGAATGGCAAACTAAAATTGGCTAAAAATGGGCCAAACTAGTGATATTACTCATTAATCCCCCTTTGTCCCCATTAGCTATATCAGTCTTTTACCCATTTAAGCAGCTCTGACATGTATTGATTAAAAATGTCTGATATGGCATCGGTCTCCATCGTTCATCAGATCCCAGTCTCCCCTAATGCTGTTCAGTGGTTTCTGCACATCCAAGTAAAGAATACCTTAGCTCCATTTCTTTGTCGTGTAAAATTTTTCTGAATATTTTGCAAGATATTGTGCTTTTGAAGGACATGAAGAAACTACTTCTATTTTCCGGTAATCCTGCCAGCGCCTCACATGCTGCAGTATTTTATTCATTAATAGGAGCATTCAGTTTAGCAACTGAATCAGCCTTAAAGGAAAGAGAGAATAACAGAAAAATTACACATCAAATGATTCTGTCCTGTCTACCAGGCAAAACTGAAAACTGAGCTCTTATGTTAACTACACTTACATGTTGTAAAAGTAAGGCACATTTTAATTAGTTTTGAACCAGTAGACCGGTTGTGTATCTTGTCTTTATAACTTTGTTGTACCCTTAAACCTTTATGACGCAATTCTAACATAAACTGTTTATTGAAAAGACTTTTTTTTTTTCAGATCTAGGTCACAACCATTCAGTATCCAATCCTCCCCCATTTCCAGCAGCCCCACTGTATTTTGAAAGTGGCAAGGTAATTAAGGGCTTTGGCAATTGGGTTCAAATGGCAAAAGATCATTTCAAAATTTTCAAAAACCTTACCCTGCATTTTGCTTTCGGCTCAATACACGTCTTGAAAATGCAAAAGTAAAACTGAAAGATATTTTCCCTCCAGAAATAATTATAATAAAAAAAAAATGTATTGTCATTTCATATCATGGACATTAATAAATGGCGTAAAACATTCTATTGATTCCAATAAGCGAGTATTGTGGTTTAACTGTGCCATTCCAACATTCATTCATATTAAGGTAGTAGTTCCTCTGCTCTCTGAACGAAGAATTAATTTGCTTAGAATGCAGCATTACAAACACTGTTAGAAAACATATTAGAGTATTTTCACATTATCTCTTGATTGTTTGAATGAAAACATGCATAGTTGGGTTGCCAATGAGAATCAGTGTTTGTAATGTTTTCCATTCATCATCCACGTTCTCTGACCTGAAGTGGTGAAGACACAAACATGAAGACAAACAGACACCACAGCACTACAGGCTGCTTACCATCCTTCTATACTCAATATGCATGCAAACAAAATTACGGGTCAAGAAGTCAATAGGCTAAGCTTGAAGAACTACCTTTTGATTAAGTGCCTGTTCATTTTACCATCAAGTTGACAGCATTGGTCCTCTGCATTGAATCTTAAGTCAAAGCAGGCTTATTTCCAGCATATGGTCCTATTTAACAAGTGGCAGCAGTGAACACTGGTCTTTTCAGTGATGTGTCTAGCAACGTTCACAAGCAATGCTCTTTTGTAAGGGAAAACAAGCCTCAAGGCGGTCTCATAAATAACCAATACCACTGCCACGTGCCATTTCAGAGTTATATCAGTTGATTTAGATAGATCTTAAGAAAAAGAGAGAACACAATTCATACTTAATCATTTCTAGCCAGGGTGCACTTTGCATTCTCTGATGGACAACAATAATGAGCCTTTTAAGAAGACAATGGGCCGGATCTACTAAGATCCCAATTTGCGTGTACTAATTTGCGCGTGCAATCTAGAATTTTGCGTGAGGGGCTGAACCGCGGTTTGCAGGTGATTTACTAAGAGTGATTGCACAAATGGCAACAGGTGCAAATGTGTTGGACACACCCTATTTAAATGAGGGCTTTGCGTGTTTCATGGTTTGCAGCATGGAGAGTTTGGAGAGAATAAAGCGCAAAATGAAATTCGACCCTATGGAATTAGCGGTGTTGGTAGATGAAGCCAATAAACACGTGAATGAGCTACAGCAAAGAAATCTGACTGTCGCACAAAGGAACGCCATATAGGCGGAAATCTGTAAAAAAGTAAATGCTGTGGGTAAAACGATGCGAACAGTGAATGAAGTGAAAAGACCATATCAAGATATCCGAAGACGAACAAAAGAAAAATTGGCGTATAATAAAAAATCTGCAAAGAAAACAGGTGGGGGCACAGTGGATGAGATGCCTCTGACCAGCATTGAGGAACAGGTGCAGTTAACATTCTGCGAGACGCAAGTCACTGGAATTGCCGAGTATGACACACTGGACCAAACAGCAGAACAAGGTAGGCGCACAATAATACTGTATAAACACACTTTTTCTGAAAAGATATTTATTTAGTAAGTGAAAAATGAATGTACCTCCTGTGGTTACATTTTGCTGTCCTTTAACCCAAATCCCAAACAAAAAACATTTATTTTTTACATGTAGAATCTTCAGCAGAAGTCCAGCCATCCACCTCAAATCCCCCCAGAGCAGCCGCCACCCCTGCAGAGCCTCGAAAGGGTCCCGAGGACGTTGATCTGGAGTTGCTGGAAGAACAAAAGAAACAGTCTGCAGCCATTCAGACAATTGCATGGGAGATGCGAGCGGCGTCATCGTTGGCACGGGCGGCAAGGTGCGATACTCAGGCCATTGCCACGCACAGCAGACAGATGGTCAGTGCAGTATCTGCCCTGACGATGGCCGTCAATTCTGTGGCAAGAGGGCTACGGGAAGGGATGCAGGCAATGACTGCCCTCAATCCAGGTGGAGAAGCGGGCCGACCGAGTCCCACAGCGACAGCTAGGCAGCCGGGCACCGGAGAGGGAGGAGAGGAGTGCATGGCGGGCAAGTTCCACCTGCGTAAAAGGAAACAAGTGAGACATTCAACAGTAACGTTTGAGTTGTCTTCTTTTGGCTGTGAATATTTTTTTTTTTTTTTGTATAAAATGGGCTATATGATCTGCTTTTTTTCTTTTTTTTTCCACCATAAATGTTAAGACTATAGCCTAATACATTTTCTGACTGAAACAATGTGTCTTTAGTATGATTTTGCGGGACTTAACATAATTAGACATGAGTATTTCGTTTGATAATGTTTGGAATTCAGAAAGTGATCTCAGTCTTTTTTTCAATAAATGTTGATTTGCTTAACTTTGCAATGTTCTGCAGTTTGTTGGGTCGCACTAGCCAGAGGGAACGGCATTGTATTGCAATCTACAACGCATTATTGAATGAAAATATAAAAATGCACAAACCAAACAGCTCACAAGAAGTGACTTCGAATGAGATTGCTGCGTGTCTGCATCCCTGCAGCATTGGGTTGTTGCTCCATACAGGGGGGCAGGTCGGCGTTCTCCTCCGGCATGGCCTCATGCTCCAGCCCGTGTTGCTTGGCGATGTTATGTAGCATGCAGCAGGTCACTACAATCTGGGCCACTTTTTCTGGCCTGTACAGCAGTGCTCCACCAGTGCGATCCAAACAACGGAACCTGCTCTTCAGGATTCCGAAGGTGCGCTCCACAATATTCCGTGTACTGATGTGGGCCTCGTTGTATCTTAATTCTCTGGCAGTGGTCGGGTTGAGAACAGGTGTCAGGAGGAAGGGGTGTAGGGGGTATGCACTGTCACCTTAAACATATGAATCAATGTGAAACACGCTCTTGTTTTTAATGAAATAAATTTCGCTAAGGATTTTACAAATTGACTCGCCTACAAGCCAGGCATCTCAACTCGCCATCTCGCAACTTGGAAAACAGAACTGTTTCTCAGAATAAAAGAATCATGTACTGACCCGGGATATTTTGCCACAACGTTGGAAATGATGCCTTTGGCATCACAAACGCACTGCACATTCAATGAATGCATGTGTTTGCGATTTCTGTACATGTGCTCAGTGTCTGCGGGGGGCACAAGCTGCACATGGGTGCAGTCAATCACCCCTATAACTGGAGGAAATCCAGCTACTGCAAAAAACCTTGTTTGGTCTCATTCAATAAGTGCCGAGTGCGTGGAAACCTAATGAAATTGGCCATCCGGCGCGACATGGCATTTAGGACTTCAGACAGTACATCTGAAAAACGGGATTTGGAGATCCCAGCTGTAATAGCTACCGTACGCTGGAATGACCCAGATGCAAAAAAATGCAAACTTGCAAGGAGTTTTGTCATTGCAGGTATTGCGTGACTCCTTCTCGTGCCTGGCTCAAAATCCTCTCTGAGTTCCTCCAACAGCTCCAAAATGGCAGTGCTGGATAGGCGATATGTTAATCATTTTTTCCTTGTTCATTCCAAAAACGTTCACACGAGGGTGAAAAATGCGTTCTCTGCGTCTCCTTTCATGATTTCGATGTCTCCTCCATGTGTGCGCAATTACGCATACAAACCATGCACCTCCTTTTGACACGTGTTAAAATATAGACACAGATTTTATGAGCAAAATTTCTTTCAGGTTTGATAAATCAATTTACGCGTGCTAAATTAATATATTTACATTTTCTCCTCCCAACACACGCACAATTGCGTGTAAACGCCCCATATTGCATATTCATTGTGGCAGACGTACTAACTGGATGCAGACGTGCTATTTTGCACCTTTTAAAGAGGCAACCCTTACTGTGCACTGTTAGTAAATCAGTTTGTACATTTTATTTTTATACACGCAAAGCTTTTGTAGATCCAGCCCAATGTAATGATCACTGGGATGAAATGTGATGTGATGCCACACAACCCTTGTGGTCTGTTGAGTTATCAGCCATGTAATGATGTGTGTACGAGCCGTGTTTACTTTCATATTCAGTATTTACTCTCATGTCGTAGCCAACAGTGTAACTATTTTGTTTGCAAATAAAACTGCATTTGAGGGATGAAGATGATACTTTGGCCCCTCTTTTCAACTCCCTTGTGGAGGTACTCCAATCTCAATAAATGGCTCCAAAATCACCTAAGGAAAAAGTTATATTTGCAAGTCAACTTGTTCAGAACAGCATCCAATTGTCCACTACAATAAAGAGGCCAACAGAAAATGCTGCATCGGTCTCTGTAAATCTGTAAATTAACTGATAATGCCTTGGTGGGGGGCCGGAGGTAATGTTTTTAGCCACCATCTAAAAGTTAGCGATTGGCTACACCCATGTTAACTATATTACTTCAGGTTACTGGATGGCAGCCGGCTAAATCTCTCCTGCCCCTCGTGAATGCACCTCATTGGATTTGTGGATAATGGACTGTTTATGCTGACTGATCATAGATGAGTTCAGTTCAAGGCCGGAAGTCCACGTGCGCATGCGCAGAAGAGCTGATGTGGGGCAAAAGGAAATCTGGTGGCTGCTTGATGCGTAGTGGGGTGCACAAACCGGAATGGAAAAGATGGGGGCATAAGGTTTTTTTGTGTTTCCCGTGGCAAGGGACAAAGTCAGGCATGGATTGGAGCTACAAATCGGAAGGACTTTGTCCAAATTATCACATTAGAGTCTGCTGTGCTCATTTTGTCAGCGACTGGCCCCAGTTTGTTGACCCAAATGATGTTGACTTTCCTCCGTCTGTGTTTCCCCACTAACGAAAAGAGTTCACACCCACACAAGCTAAAAAGAAAGAGCGATCTGATCAGAGAAATATAGTTAAGGTACTGGTTGATGCAAATTATTTCAGTTGGCCCACTAATTGACAAAGAATTATTTCATCTGTTGTTTCAAGCTATTGTTGTTGCTGTTGCAGTGTCCAATTTTTGTATCCACATTTTGAAAAGGGACTGGCTTTGTTCGATCCTTTCAGCTATATGCTGTAATGTGAATATAGGCACTGGATGGCAGTATTTACCTTTTTTTGTTAAGCTCAGACTGGGGCTAGGTTTGGGCATGTTTCGGGCATGTCTGAAACAAGTCCCAGAGAAAAGAAAAAGAAGTCTAAAAGGTGGGAGGGGTCTGCAAAAGAGTAAATAAATTGAAACAGTAAAGTAGTAGGAGAAGTTGCAAGAAGAAGGATACATGTGACCAGACCTGTCATTCTGTTCAAGACCTGTGAAGTTTCTTTTGTGGATTTTTGCCCCATAGAGCATTTTCCTCACCCAGGACATCACCAAGCCACCCCACCAAAAAGGGACTGTAAATATTTCTGTTTTTTGTCTTGTTAATCAATCTTGGTCAGTAGCGTAGTTAGTTGTTTAGTTGTCCGTTCATTAAATGTGTTTAAGTTTTTAAAACTGTGTCTGTCATCCCTTGCTGTTGTTGTTGTGTTGCAAATATAGTAACAAATTGGGGGCTCGTCCGGGATAGACCATTGTGTGAGTAATTTATTGAAAATTTAACATTTCAAATTCTAAAATTGTTTTTTTTTAATTGAATACATATATATTGACAGATCAACAGCAATGGATGATTTCTTGGCATCACCAACCGTAGAGGTTTTGAAGTCTTTTAAAAAGACAGAACTGCTAGAAATATGCATATGCATCTAAATATGACATTTAGAGCTGACAGAGGTAAAACCAGCCATGCGAAAAGCAAGACTGGCTAGAGAGATAGTTGAATATTACATTGATGAAAATGTGTTTGCACCAGGAGATCTGGAACAGTTTCCAGTGGAAAATCCAAATATAGAAATGGAACTTAAATTAAAAATGCTAGAGATTGAAAGGGAGGAAAAAGAAAAACAAAGAGAATTTGAGAGGGAGGAAAAAGAAGAACAAAGAGAATTTGAGTTAGAAAAATTAGCAAGAGAAGAAAGAAAGGGAGGAAAAAGAAAAACAAAGAGAATTTGAGAGAGAGAATGAGGAAAGAGCCGAAAGAGAGAGACAGAGACAGAGAGATTTTGAATGAGAGAAATTCGATAGAGAAGAAAGACTCCAAATGGAGCAACTAAAAATTAAAACTGAAACTGAAAATAAATTTTGTGCTAGCCAGGAGGTAAAACTGGTGCCTCCATTTTCGGAAAAGGGTGTTGACAACTATTTCCAGTGTTTTGAAAAGGTAGCAAAGAGTTGCCAGTGGCCAAAGGAACACTGGCCTCTGATGTTGCAAACTGTCCTCAAGGGTAAAGCTCAACAAGCCTACTCAGCTTTGTTTGCAGATGATTCCTCTGATTATGAGGTTGTCAAAAAGGTTATTTTGAGAGCTTATGAGTTGGTTCCAGAGGCTTACCGACAGAAATTCAGGGGTCTGAAGAAATCTGAAAAACAGACTTATGTGGAATATGCTAATGAGAAGAAGATTTGCTTTTAGCGCTGGTGTACTTCTATGGAGGTCAAGGATGATTTCAAACCACTAAAAGAGATAGTGTTAGTTGAAGAATTCCAGAACTGTGTTAAGGATGATGTTAAGACCTACCTTAATGAGGAGCAAGCACTGAATTTGCAATCAGCTGCCAAATTTGCAGATGAATATGTTCTCACACATAAGTCCAAATTTCAGTCTAGCAGTAACAATAGATGGTCCCAATTTCAGAAAAAGGGTTTCGGTGATACCCAAGATTCCTCACCGAAAGACAAAGACAAATCTGGTGATGGTGCTCAGAAATCCAGTAACAGGTCTGATCAAAGTGTGAAAGCTGACAGTGACAAAAGTGGTCTAGTTTGCAGTCATTGCAAGAAATCTGGTCATGTTACAACTAACTGTTGGTTCCTTAAAGCTAAGAAAGAAAAAGAAAAGGACACCAAACCAAATGCCTTTGTGAAAGCAAGGTTAGAAACCCCTGTAGTACATGACCGATCTGCTAAATTGCCTGCTTCTGGTGGGGCTAAAAAAACCTGATACTGCTGACTTTGTGAGGGAGGAATTTCTTCCATTTATGTCAGAGGGATTTGTGGCTCTGAATGAGCATACTACTCCTGTCCCCATATATATCCTAAAGGATACCGAAGCTTCTCAGTCACTTTTGTTGATGGACTCCTTGGAGTTACGTGATGAGACCGCTTCAGGGGATTTCATACTTGGACAGGGTATTGAAGGGAGGACTGTATCTGTACCCCTGCGCTCTATATTCTTGAAGTCAGATTTAGTTACAGGACAGGTAAAGGTGGGACTTATGTCAAGTCTACCTATAAAGGGTGTTTCTCTGTTGCTAAGCAATGACCTGGCTGGGGGCAAAGTAGTTCCCCCTGTACATCTTACTTCACAGCCGAGCACTGAAGATGGGGATGAGGACCCATCTCTGTATCCGTCTTGTGCAGTGACTCGTGCTATGGCTAAGAAGGCTAAAGAAGTAGATGATGTGGTGCCGTCCAGCACATTGAATAGTCATGACTCAGGCGGTTCGCCTTATGACTCTGATCAGCCTACTATGGTTTCTCCGTTTGAGGACTTATCAGATACTTTTATCAGTTCTCTGTTCAGCCAGCCAGATGGGTCTGGTGATACTGATGTGTCTGGAGACTTGTCTCTGTCCAGAAAGTGGTTGATTGAGGAGCAAACTAATGATCCTGAAATTTGTGTACTAAAGAGGAGAGCCCTTCCTGATAAAGAAATAGACGCAGTTCCAGTCGGGTATTATCTCAAGGATGGTGTGCTGATGCGGAAGTGGCGCCCTCCTGATAGCCCTGCCAATGCAGATTGGGTAGTGGTCAGGCAAATTGTTGTTCCGAAGGTCTACAGGAATGAGATCTTAACAATGGCTCATAGTTTACCTTTAGGAGGTCATCTTGGTGTTAACAAGACTGTTGATAAGATCATGAAACACTTCTTTTGGCCAGGGCTTGGGAAAGACGTTTTCAACTTTTGCAAAACCTGTCACACTTGTCAGGTAGTTTAAAAACACCAGTTAGACCCACCCGTAGCTCCATTGCAGCCTATCCCAGCATTTGGGGAGCCATTCTCTAAGGTCATTGTTGATTGTGTTGGTCCATTACCCAAAACCAGATCTGGAAATCAGTACTTGTTGACAATCATGTGTGCATCTACCAGATTCCCCGAAGCCATACCTCTGCAGTTGCCTTGATGTTACGTAATCTCGAAAGCTTTCATAAAGTTCTTCACGTTGTATGGCCTTCCCAGGGAAATTCAGTCAGACCAAGGTAACAATTTCACTTCAGGATTGTTTTAGCAGGTTGTGTATGAACTAGGTGCAAAGCAGATTCTTTCTAGTGCCTATCATCCAGAAAGTCAGGGTGCCTTAGAGCAGTTTCATTCCACTCTCAAGACAATGATGAGGACTTATTGTTATGACCATGAGAAAGACTGGGATGAAGGTGTTCATTTGCTGTTGTTTGCAGCTAGAGAAGCAGGGCAGGAGTCTACTGGATTCAGTCCGTTTCAGCTAGTGTTTGGCCATGAAGTGAGAGGACCTTTGCTATTATTGAGTGAACAATGGCAAGAGGAAGAGCCGCACATCAGTCTGTTAGACTATGTTAGCAACTTCAAGGAAAGATTGTGTGTAGCTTGTGACCTAGCCAAAGAGAACTTGAAATCAAGTCAGGGAAAAATGAAAACTTGGTATGATCATAAGGCTAGAAGCCGTGAGTTTAAACCAGGAGACAAGGTCCTTGTGTTTTTTCCCTTGCAGTCTAATCCATTGCAGGCTAAATTTCATGGTCCTTATGAAATTCTGACAAAACTCAATGATCTCAATTACATTGTGAAGACTCCAGATAGGAGAAAACCAAAAAAATTGTGTCACATTAACATGCTGAAGCCTTATCATGACAGAAATGCTAGGGTTGCAGCTGTCACTTCAGATTCTCCTATGGCCGAGATTTGTGAAGATAAGGGGGAGTTTCAAGATGATGAACCTAGCATTAAAGCTGAAGTTCTTTCATGTAAATTGTCAAATTCTGAAGTGTTGTAAAATCTTGATGTAAAACTCCAGCACTTAGAACCCTCACAGAGAGATCAGTTTGAGAGGTTGATCAAGAAATATGAGGATCTGTTTCCTGATGTTCCAAAAAGAGTTTCTATAGCCTCTCATGATGTAGATGTTGGTGATGCCAAACCAATAAAACAGCATCAGTACCGGATGAATCCTGAAAAGAGAAAGATTGCTGAGAAAGAGGTTGAGTACATGTTAGAACATGATATTATCAGACCCTCCTACTCAGATTGGAGTTCACCCTGTGTGCTAGTTCCAAAACCTGATGGAAGTACTAGATTCTGCACAGATTATCGCAAAGTCAATGCTGTAACTAGAACTGATGTGTTTCCAATACCTAGGATTGATGATTGTATTGATAGAGTAGGGCAAGCAAAGTTTCTGACCAAGATTGATTTATTGAAGGGTTATTGGTGTGTGCATTTAACTGAGAGGGCCAAGAGCATCTCTGCTTTTGCCACACCATCTGGGTTGTACCAGTATGAAGTCCTACCCTTTGGCATGAAAAATGCCCCAGCCACGTTCCAAAGGATGATACAGTCTACAATCGCCGGATTGCCACACACGGGTGCATACATCGATGACCTGATCACATGGAGTGACTCCTGGGAAGAACATCTAAAAGAGACGTTGTTCCAGCGCCTGACCCAGGCTAACCTGACTGTTTACCTGAACAAGAGTGACTTTGGTTGTGCTACTGTCTCCTATCTTGGCTATGTCATAGGCTAGGGTAAGGTGGCACCCATAAATGCTAAAATCCAAGCCATCATGGGCTTTCCAGTTCCTGACAACAAAAAAGCTTTGCGCCGCTTCCTTGGAATGATCGGGTACTACCGCAAGTTCTGCAAGAACTTTGCTGAGATTGCTCTCAGTCTCACTAACCAACTGAAGAAAGGCGTAAAGTTCACTTAGGATGAGGCATGGTAGAGAGCCTTTGATCGCTTGAAGTCTCTGCTGTGTCACCTCCCCGTGCTCAAATCTCCTGACTTCCTGACAAACCGTTCTCCATCGCGGTCGATGCTAGCGACCAAGCTTGTGGATCTGTGCTCCAACAGAGAAGTGACTGATGACATTGAGCATCCCGTGGCATACTTCTCCAGGAAGTTCAATCGCCACCAAAGGAACTATTCCACAATAGAGAAGGAGCTTTTGGCTCTGGTTCTATCTTTACAACACTTTGATGTTTATGTTTGTACAGGGCAAAAGCTAATGATTGTGTACACTGACCACAATCCGTTAATGTTTTTGAGTAAGATAAAAAACAAGAATCGGAGATTATTGAATTGGATTTTGATTTTACAGGAGTTTGACTTGGAAATTAAGCATGTAAAGGGTGCTGACAATGTGATTGCTGATTGTTTATCCCGTGTTTGAATATGTATATATATGTATATCATGTGTTTATTTAAATATTGTATGATATGTCTATATAGACAAGTGTTCACTTAACCCTTTTGTATTGAAAAGAAAAATTTTGCCTTTATGAGTCAAAATTTTTCCCTTTTGGAATGGAGGTGTAATGTAATAGGCCACTGGATGGCAGTATTTACCTTTTTTTTGTTAAGCTCGGACTGGAGCTAGGTTTGGGCATGTTTCGGGCATGTCTGAAACAAGTCCCAGAGAAAAGAAAAAAAAAGTCTAAAAGGTGGGAGGAGTCTGCAAAAGAGTATATAAACGGGAGAATTGAGACAGTAAAGTAGTAGGAGAAGTTGCGAGAAGAAGGATACATGTGACCAGACCTGTCATTCTGTTCAAGACCTGTGAAGTTTCTTTTGTGGATTTTTGCCCCATAGAGCATTTTCCTCACCCAGGACATCAGCAAGCCACCCCACCAAAAAGGGACTGTAAATATTTCTGTTTTTTGTCTTGTTAATCAATCTTGGTCAGTAGCGTAGTTAGTTGTTTAGTTGTCTGTTCATTAAATGTGTTTAAGTTTTTAAAACTGTGTCTGTCATCCCTTGCTGTTGCTGTTGTGTTGTAAATATAATAACAAATTGGGGCCATAACAATACGACGTTAAGTAGATGTTAAACTCAACACAAACAAATATCAATACAGACAACAAAGTTGAATTTGCTTGCCAGTTAGTTTTGTGGACGTAAAATAATGTTATTAACACCACTATGATTGGGTCCCATGCCACAAGTCAGCTAACAGCTCAGTGTTCTTGCAACAAATTTGCATTGCTCAAAACAACCGGCAAGCACACATGATCTTAATCTCCCCTTAACATGGATAAGTGCACAGGTACAAGGCCATATCATTACTGTTTGACTGATTACTGCACATTTGATTTCAGATTTTTATATGTGCTGAAAATAACTTTGAGGACTTACCTTGACAGTATCTTACTGATATAGTCTTTCAAGTCCATGTTGCGCTGCAGGAGTCAGTGCTTTCAGTTTGTAGGAGAAAACTAATGGAGCATAGTCAAGCTATATTGTCAGGGGGAGAAGAATTTTGTGTCCAACCTCCTCTTTTTCCGGCTTTTTATTTCCCAGACCGATTTTAAAAGGGGGTGCCAAGATATTTTAGGAGGGTATCAGTGAGAAGGGGGTTTAGAATTTAATATTGATATTTTATCGCGAACGCATATGCTGCTCCTGCCCGAGCAACCCGGTGTGTCATCAGTAACTTGGTAGCCGCCGTAACGATAAGATACTTACACAAATAGCTGCACTTGAAACGAAACTCTAAATTTCCTTGACTGGACGTACGTTTGACGTGTTTACATATCCTAATGTTTCTCATTACCCAAACATCAATCGACATTGGTGTGGGTCGAATACAGAATTCTTAATCTTTCCATCTGGACACAAAATGTACGCTGCGCACCCTAGATTGTTCCTGAACAAAAAATATCCATGTTTACAGTCCGAATCAATGCTGTAAGCTGCATTTTACCTTGGGGAAAGAGAAAGGACGAATAATTCCTTCCCTTCTCAATGCGATTTCTGCATCTTCTGCCCCACATAGTCTGCAAAGAGCATGTACACTCACATCTTGCTTTTTCACGCCCTTAAACCGAAAGGGTTTATTGCCATGCGGATGCACAAGATTTGGGGAATTCAGGAGCACAAAATTGGAAAGCAAGGAATGTCAACAAATCACAAAGATTTGCCACATTTCTTTGGAACGAACAGAGGCAAGTGATGTTAAAGCCTCCTAGATGAAAATATAACAAAAAATTAGGTATTCTGAGTGCTAAATATAGCATGTCAAGATACTAAACTTGAGTTTTTACAACTATGGTGGCCAGGTACTCATCATAAAATTAAAAAATATACTGGGATTTGTCATTACCTTTGTGGGCTCAAATTTAATGCTCATTAGTAGGCCTATATTTTGTTCAAGGGAAATAATCAAACTGACTCCCCCTAGGGCACTTTAAGGATCTCAATCTAGATTTATGCTAGATTAGAGTAGCTTGTTTTAAAGCACAAAAAAATAAACTGAGATATTTATGGGAATGTTGGGTGCAAAACCTACTGGAAAACACTAAATTTGATTATTACTTTGCAATGATTGTATGAGTCAAAGCAAAATTAATGATGTGATAAAGACTATGGGCTCTAATTCCCTGGTGCGGCGCAACGCAGGTGGCGTAGCGAGGCGCAGCCCGCGCAGTGGTAATTTCGTACGGCGCAGCCCGCTTAGTGGTAATTTCGTGAGGTGCGTGGCCTTCGGTAGACGAAGGTGCGCCGAGATGGGTGTGGCAGTGTAGTAGGGGGAGGTGTCACATATTCATCAAGACGCAGTGAAAATTTCGTAGAAAAAGTCTCCGCTGGAGTTGCGCAGAAAACTCGCCAGCTCCAACCTGGTTTAATTTCCGTGCAGTGGTAATTTGGCTGACCGGCGCAGAGTGCGCACACGTCACCGAAATCTCACAGGCAAGTTTACAGAATGTCAGGTACATTTCAATGCAAGAATAATTACATGACGCACTATTTAATGTAACTATCTGAATAAGGACATAAATTATAGTATCTATATCGATTGTCCTGATGTCAGATTAAAGGCGGTTGCCACGCGTAATGGAAACTTGACCTGGCTTAATCAATGCAGCTGAATCTGTGATGCAAACTAACGACTTCACATCTTTCTCAGCCAACCACAAACTGTATGTCGAATGCTTGCGTTCTGTGCTCAGTAAAGCCGCTTGCACACTGGATGCGAAACAAATTTTTCGCACGACTGATTACAGACAAAGTCAATGCAAAGACGCGATAGTCGGACAGGGTTTTAATATAGCTCCGTGTCCGAAAGTCATAAAAGATCAAATTTTTCCGAGTATTCCAGGAATTATTAGATGTGCAAACTTGGCTATGTTCGTGTTCGACCTTCACAAAATGCAAATTGATAGCTATCGACTTTTCTTGGTCTTTTTAGCCTATTCGTCTGTTTTCTTCTGTTGAAGATTGACAGCAGTCTTTATTCGATCTTTCTTTTGAAAATTAGTCAGATGGATCGAACAGATTCACGCTTTATTTCCACAGCGGAGATAAATTAGTGCGTGAGCAAGTCAATTCCATGACCATTGACAGTGTGAAGAAATTATCGCATGCACGATCAAGACTGTTTGACACGAAATGCAAAAATACTCCATGTCCACCAGCCAGCAAAAAGTAAAACTATTGATATGAGAACAGATTTATAACAAAATAAAGAATAAAAATATATCAGCAACAAACGGGATACCCAACAAAGATGCCAATAAATAAATCGCAGTGTTCATTGGATGCTCTGTTGTTCAAATGTTTCTTTTTATTCTTTATTTCGTTATCAATCTGTTCTAATCGTCCTCTTTTCTGAGCCCTCTTATCAAAACATTCACGTTTAATATCTAAAAGAGTCAGTAGATTTGAAGAAATTAAAAACAATAGTAGACTGTCGGACACAGAGATTTATTAAAACCCTGTCAGACTTTTGGACACAAGACGCAATCTGTGGAGATAAAATTCGTTTCGCGTCCAGTGTGCAAGCGGCTTAATACTAGGCTACTATTATTGTCACAGGTTTTATCGTCTTTAGTGGGGGAAAGGAATACAGCCTGATTGCTATGATGTTGTACTGAGTTAGGATCACATATTGAAAATATATGTGTGACGTATCTTGCATTGTTATCCATGCATGTTAATCCCAAAATTTAAATCAGCAACAGTTTGTAATAAATACGAACACGCTATCCATCGTTTCCCTTGCCAGTGAGCAAGATTTGACTAGGCTGTGTCGCCTTCTTTGCCAACTTGCGCTGGAAGGAGGGACAGAGGTGGGACAGAGGAGTACTTGCGCCAGGCTACGCCGGGCACGAAATTGCCACATACGCCTGGACACACCCCGTTGGCACAGCGCACCCCCCATGCGCCGCGCCTGCGCCTGGTCTACGAAATTAGAGCCCAAAGTGCCTACAGTGAAGGCTAAGACCAAATTGTTCCATGAGCGGACCATGGATTTCCAGGGGCTTTTTAAATGTCGAAGACTAACAAGGAGGCAGTGGCACTAAACATTAGTCGGCTGAATGTTGTACGTCGGCAAGTTTGCATACACACAAGTTTGCCAAAGCAGGGGGCCCATATTCCTTATTTTACAAACATAGTTATCAGCAGTGCAAGTACGTCAGATTTTATACTTGCCCTCATGAGAATTTACTTTCCCAGTCAAACCTGCTTAATTTTAAAATTTCTAGAATTAAAACTGAACTTCAGTCATAATACAAAGTTTGAACTTTATGATGTAGAACTTAGTTTTATATAGTTTATTTAGTGCAAAAGAAAAATGGAACAGAAAAGTAGTTACATGCATATCATATCATTCACGCCTAGTCTGCCCTGTACGTCACATGAACTTTGCAATCATCTTATTACCTCTGCCAACGAAGTTGAGGTGGAGGTTATGTTTTCAGCCCCTGTTTGTTTGTCTGTCTGTCTGTCTGTCTGTTTGTGAACAACATAACTCAAAAAGCACAGATTTGGCAGAAATTTTGTGGGTGCATTGCAATTACATCAAGGATGGACCCTATTGATTTACAATATGGCTGCCACAACAGCCATCTTGAAATCGTATGACACGCGATAACTGAACTTTGCTCCCACTCATGATGATTTGGATTGTGCTGCCTTCGCATTGGTTTGCACTCTACGAGTGCCTCTAGTTTTTTCTGCAATGTTGACATTGGTGGGCGATTGGCTAAATATGCTGCAGAAAACATTTTTTAAAAGGTAGTTCTGCCGACTCAGGTCCGCATGTTAAGTTTGCTTATGTGAAAATAAAACTTTGTCAAAAACCAGTGACATTACCATTTCCAACTCTCGTCCTGTTTCAGATTAAAAATGAGCAATTTATTGAATTAATTTACAGAGCAAATACTATAGGCTACCAATAATCTGCAGTGCCATTATTGTTCAATTCCAATTGTTAATCCCATAGCACAGGAGCTAAATCAGGCTAATTATACATTACTCTATTTAAAGTTACTTTTTTTACACCTATTAAGTTACTTTTCATTGGTCATTTGCATATTCTTGAAGTCTACTAAAAAAGGTTTTAATGC
Organism: Gymnothorax reevesii; assembly: GCA_029721435.1. NCBI lineage: Eukaryota > Metazoa > Chordata > Actinopteri > Anguilliformes > Muraenidae > Gymnothorax > Gymnothorax reevesii. Next base: position 79,698,109 of record CM056575.1, read on the forward strand.
ATCATTGTTAAAAAAAAAACATGCAGGCCATTTCTGCTGTACCTGCGTGTGAAACCCTCCGTTAAGGTTCTGGCCCTGTTGCCGGAAAACCCCAGTGTGCTGTGATTGGTCAACTTCACCACTCACTTGTGATTGGTCAACCACTTTACACATGCCAGAAATGTCACTCCACTTTCCATAAATGGATTTCCGCCACAGAGTTTAAATGAGCCTTCGAAACAAATACAGGTGCAGCCTTGTGGGCATTACCCGCTTTAACCCAAACTATTTGCTTGGCGTGAAAATTCAATTGAGGACATCAACAACTGATGAAAAAAATGGCTGGAGGCTATCAAGGCATTTCAGTCAGCTCTGGAGCAGTGTGTTTTGTAGCTGGGAGAGCTTCTTCTGAAGGTAACTTTGAGTTGTTTTCCAACACAGAACCTTTAAATGCGCATAAAAATGATATGATTCATGCAATGACATTAAAATAATGAAAAACCATAATCGCTGCACTTGAAGGCTTTATAATTCAAGATCTGAGTTTCACAGTGAGGGGGAAAATGGCTTCACAGAAACAAGACACTTGTAGTATTTAGAATTCTGTAGTTTTCTAGTTTCTTTTCATAATTTTAGAACAGAGTAAGGGCCGCAAACACACAAAAATCTTCAAGAAAGTTTAGCAATGAAAGTGTAAAAAGTTCTGAGAATTGAAAAATGGCAGGGAGTTAAAACAATACATTTCTGGGATCATAAACTCCTTGACCACAAGTATACGTCATCTGATTGTGATTTATAAAATTATCTACTGTTTAAAGGTAACCAATCTGTTCTTTTTTTGATATCATTTGATATGACCAAAACAAATGGGAATAAACAAGAGTGCTATCCCCCGAATATTGAATGGGAAAATAGTTTTTGCGACCCACAAAAACTCTGTGCCATTTGAAACACCTCATTAGTATTCATTGGTATGCAAAAATGATGTCATGTGAAAGTGCGTGTGGATACAAAAATGAAGAGCAGTTGGCCAACAGAAAAATGCTGCAGCCAAAGAAATATCTGACTGATTCAGCTCCTTAAAGTGCTAGAAAAGGCCAAAACGAAGATTGATTGAAAAACAGGAGAAATATAAAAGGTCAAAGTCATTTCTGGCAAACTTTTTAAGCCAGGTTTGGAGATATTTCCGATGACGATGTGGCCAAACTTTTGCTGGATGTGTAGGTAAACTTGATGCCTGGCGCAAAATGCCCATTTTACCTATTTCCTAGCACTTTCAGATCGTTAATGTACTTGAAATCATCCCATATTTGTAACTACACATATTTATAGTATTATATTTCTAATACATAAATGTAATGTATTTACTAGCAGTCGAATCTGATGACTGATCTGATGTGACTTTTCATGAAAATCGCTCATGCATAGTAAGTAGTTGGCACACCGAAATGGCCGTGGTCCAGGAACCACAATGGCTGATCTGAATGGTCGAGTGATTGCTTTACTTCAGAATTTATTCTTGTTAGGGGTCGAGGATGATATTAAAACTTACAGACAAATCTTTTTATTGGAACAGCTTGGAAATTTTTTTGAAAAGAGTTAAGGATAAGGAACTAATTGGTTACTGTTAGGAGCCAAATAACATAGCTCTCCAAGTGGCTTCTCACGTCATCAGGGCCCTCAAAATAGTGCAGTCAAATCATATAATAATTATGTTTTTTTACAAAAATCAACTTTTGACTCATGAAGTCCAATATGAATTAATGATTTTCTGGTGGAATTTAGCATGAGTTTGTCAATATAGTTGCAGATGGACATCAATGGTCATTAGTAACCTCTTCAAACTGAAAGATGCCTTTTCTCCATGCTGCACAATTCTGCACAGCCAGCGCACGTATTCATTAAAGGGACTGCTTATTACATGGTCAGAACACTCACCCTCCGACGGTATAATTATAATTCCATCATCCAAGCCAAACTCAAGCTTGTATAAATGCTTTTCACACCCCATAAGGAGCAAAATCTGAAATATACCAAATTTTAACAAAACGACATTCCTCTATCAATAAAAATTCAGCAGTATGCTATCCTAGATTGAACAGAATTGGTGCAACAAACATAGCAGGGGATTTAATAAAGTCTTTCAGCTGTTTGCATTTTAAGAAGCAAAAGCCTAGGCATTGTATTTTGTTGAATGCAGTGTAAATTAAAAATAGCCATATTAAACAAAATGTCACTGCATGTAGTATTATTAGCAAACGCTAAAGGTTAATCTTATTAACCAATGGGGCCAACAAACTATGTGATCATCAGGGCTATGGGAAACCGAAAATAAAAACCAACAAGCCAGCTAGCAACCTAGCCATAAGCAAATCATACTACTCTACTGTACTGCCACATAATGAAGAAGAACTCTCCATGTCCTCCTCCAGAGAAATTAAAATATTAGGCACAAGGAACCCTTCAGTACTGATCCATTCGGAATAACTCCCATTGTCCATATCCGTATCACATTTCCATTATGCAAATGTAACCTAAGCACTTCTGGGCTGGATTTGGAAGTCTTTTTTATATGCATTCATCTCATCCAGCTGCATACAGTTGAGAAAATACAACCTAATTTGCTGTTACTCAAGGATTTAAATACTTTTCTGAGGGTCCAATCCAAAAATTGGGAAAAAACGAGTATGCATGATTGCGTGCACCCGTGACGTAAACTCGGGAACGCACCTGACATTTTCTAAGCTTGGCGGTGGGTATTTGTAGTGTTTTATATATATAGAAATTGCTTCAATACTTGAAATGCCAGGTCGGTGCATCGTGGGGGGTTGTAGCAAAACAACCAAAGACGCGGTAAGCTGCCAAAGTGAGGCTAACTCCAGCCAAGTGGCATGGACCGAATGAATCTAGCGTAATTTGCAGGGACCACTTCCAGGACACCGACTTCGACAGCAGGCTCGACAGCGCTTTTGATATGGGTAGAAAGCGAATATTAAAACCTCATGCGATTCCTATGGTTTTTGTTGTGTTCTGGCCTTTGGCCAGAACAGCATTTATGGTTTTAACAGTTTCAGGTTCCATAGTTCATAGTTCATGTCACAGTTTTAACAGTTTCTTGATTCAGGTTTTTGCATTTCATGTTTCACATTCCTTCTCCATGTTTTTGTTTTCGCCAGGTCTGCCAAGCCACTCCACCGCTTGCGTTCCGCCCCGTGCCTTCGTTGTTGCACATTTCAGAGCTCTGGGTTGGCTTTGGTATTTCCCTCTTCCTTCTGTGCTGTGCTGGATTCGAGCCTTTCTAAGCTTAATTGACAATTAACTGTTTTTAAGTTACTAACATTTACTAACATTCACTGGGTGGTGTAATTCTGAGATAGGCACATTACTAATATTACTAATTCAGACAGGGAGTTAATTGTCATGATTCCTGCTTTGCTATTTCAAGTCTTGCTGTGCTGTGCTTTTCTGTTCTTAACATTCATGCTGCTTCCAAACTGAATACTTAATTGGTACTTAAGCTGAGCACGCTCATTCTCTTAATGAGCAAGTCTTGTTATCCAATCTTGGTCCATGTCTCATGATCTTGTCCTGCCTCTTGTTTCTCCTCCTCCAGGTGTTGCCCTTCATGTCTTGATTTCTAGCCTTTATCTGGATGCGGTGGAAGTTGGATGGCAGACAGTGTCTCATGTTTTGTTGCTCATGTTCATGGTTCCAAGTCTTGGTCATAGTCCTTGTGTATATAGCCTTAGTCTTGTTGTTTATTTTCGTTCTTGGATTTCTGCCTAGAGTTTCCAGTGGTTTTTTGTTCTTGCTGTTTTTGCTATTTAGTTTCCCAGCTCTGTGTAGCTTACCTTAGTTTGTCTTTTTGCAACCCTTTGGGCCAAGTTTTTCGTTGGCCCTCGTGCCTGTTTTATTTTGTTTTAAATAAATCCTCATTTCTCTTCACCCCGCTTCTGGTGTCTAACTGATTCCCTATCAGTTTTGTTGGGAACTTTGACGGTGAATCAAGGTGAATGTAGAAGAGGGGCAGCAGAGAAGCTGCGTATATAGTTTCGACAGCAGTCACTAGCTATGTTTCCATTTAAATTTGAAGCGAATTTTGTGAAAAATCGCTAACGTTTCTATAGGTTTCCCTCAAGCGGTCGAGAGCAAATAAACAACTCTATGTAGGTGGTGATGTGCGTGCGTGCGTGCGTGCGTGCGTACCTATGTCAGATAAAAACATACTAACTTCCTTGCTAGGCAACCTCAAATGCGAATGGATAACGGTCAGACTGTGTTTTCAGTCTGGCATTGCCTACTGTTCATGACTGTACCCCTCGATCATGCTACTGATCTTGGATAATCTCTAAAAAGGCACTTTACCGCTAAGTGAAGTATATGCGGAAGTTGACAGTGTAGAGTTACATGGTCTGAGAAAGCACATGGCTACTTATGCAGAATGACCTGCATGAAGTAGCCATGTGCCTGCTCTTTATGGGAGCCAGGCCTCTGCATCAGCGCTTATTACAAAAAATGGGTTTCCATTTCAGATTAACTGTGTATTAAGTCTGTTTCACAAACGTGAGAAGCCATCTCAAGCGAGCGTACACTTTTTTTTTTTTTTTTTTGCAAATCAGAGGCCACGAGCCACACCGGGTCATTGTGCTGTATTTGACAGCTACCTAACGCTAAACCTGCTGCTAATATGACAACCAGCGATGTGCACACACCTATATCTCACAACTGAGTGACTGCCTTGCAATAATGAATAGCTATGAAATCGCATAGGTTCTCATGTTCATGTAAATCTAACGGAGGAAAATAACTGTAAAAATAACTAATCAGTCATTGTTGCCCAGTCTCGCTTCAAGATCCCTGTCATCATGTACACTTTCCGTCAATGGGATGCCTGAGGCTCGAACATATATGGCTGGATCCCTCTTTCTTCTGCCTCTTCCTCTTCAAAATCCGACAATTCTGCAGCTGAAGTATTATCTTCCGATTGCTCGTCATATATAATTGAAGACTCGACTTGCATTCTTTTTTTTGAGTTATGACAGGAAGCGCGATGGGTATTGGTCAGGATCAAGGACTGTATAAAACATGGACGATGTGTCTCCATTCACTCCCATTCAACAAAAATGGAGCCAACATATCCTCGATACGGGCGCTGCCATGTTGCACATTTGGAGCCTGAGTCGGCGCAGTAGTGATCAGGGGGTAGAGCCGCGCTATCAAATCCCGCCCACACAACCCATCCAAACAGCCCCCTGAATTTCTAACCTGGGCTGGCAGCTACGCTGCAAACGTAAGTGCCCATAATAGCCAGCTCTCATACGGAAATGGTACAGTTTACCATAGTAAAGTGAAAGGACCCCATTGCCGGCAGCGTAACTATTCGGTCGTTAATAAGTTAAATAGACTTTATGGCTAAACAGACCCCACCCCACAGTCATCTGTTTCGAAATTAGTTGAAATACTGTGGTGGGAAATATATCCCAAAAGGTTCTAAATTCAGAGTATTATTATAATCACATTTCAACAAAGAGAACTCAGGTAGGTTCTTGTGGCCCCTCAAAACTTATACAAGACTGTGAAGCAGAGGAGAAGCATAAACTCATAAATATGCCAAACAGCAAGAGTAGCATGCGCAGCTAAGTGTTCTGGAACCATCCATGTCCTAGATAAGTTACTGAACTTTCGCTGAACCCAAGGTTTGGAAGGCTCATATGTGGTCTTTGAGCGTCCCTGGAGGCTTAAAATTAATTTACACTATGATGTAATGGTAAACTTGTTACTAAGGGTGGAGGGTTGCAATATGACAATGAACCAATCAGAATTAATAATATTGGATAAGGTGGGATGAGCCACATTTAATCCCACCTAGAGGGACGAGCCAAAAGGGTAATAAATAAAAGGGTTCGGACGGAGAGTGGTCTGTCTCTGTCGGGTGATTGAAGAAGAATGAATGCTATGTGGTATAGGCAGACCAGCCTGGGTTTTGTTCTTCACTTTGAGCGACTTGCAATAAACCCAATCGCCTCAAACTCTGTAGAATGTGTCCATTCCTTGAAGGTAGATTTATAGGGGTTGGGAGAACACTTAGTCTTCAACTGTTTTTACCGACAGTACCTAACTGGCTATCGATGATATCTTGTCACTGAATCTTGCTTAACAAGCTAGCTATGTAGCTAATTACAGTAACGCAGGTGTCAGATTTTTGCCACTTCTCGGCCACATAGCTAGCTCCAGTCAATGTTCTCAACTGTCACTTACCCAATGTTGCACGTGGCGATCATATTAACGCCGACTTTCATTGTATTTTCTAAATCACGTTCCGCCAGGAAAGTGTCATTTCCTATGTGCAAGTACTAGCTGAGTAATGGGTCCAACTTTTAATTTTTCAACAAGTTAGAATGGTAGATCAATTTTTTTTTTTATATATAAATTTGGCATCTCCAATCCCACCCGAATCTGGAATGCCCAATTAGTGAACTATGTACAAAGCTTGCTCGTATGCGACCCCTTGCTGCCAACTCAGGATAGTGAAGACAGCTCACGGCTCTCCTCCGAAGCACGTGTCCGTCAGCCACTGATTCTTATACACTCATTGGTCGAATCCTCGTAAGTTCCGACCGAGGGCGGAGGATACCCGGACGTGAACAAACCCAGAGTCTTCCTGACGAGCGCCCGTCTGGCCAACAGGAGGCGCTGGAGCAACGAACAAAGCGGTTATTGTATACCCAAATCCGGCAGTCCCTTCCCAATTTGAAACCCTGTAGCGCGATTGCCAATTGTGCGCTACTCTGAAAAAGCTGCCGACCCCTGCCGGTGGGTACGCCGGGGCTCGAACTCGCGACGTGATAGACACCTCTGCACTGCAGCGCAGTGCCTTAACCGAGTGAGCTATCCGGCAGCTCTTTAGATCAAATTTTTAATTAAAATAAACTGTCCTTCTCACTAAAGTTAGCCTGTTGTGTTTAATAAGCCTTACCGTTAGCTAATGTTGTATTTCTTAAAAATGTTACATAATCGCAATGAAAGATAACCATAATAGCTTGGGGGACAGGTGTTGTGCCATTTTTTGACTCCCCGCCAAAATATTACCCCCCTCCTCCATATCTCATCCTTTGTAGCTGCAGTCAAGTTCTTTTGTAGTTTCAGTCTTTTGCATTAATAACATCTGCAGGGAGTGGAATTATGGGAAACTTAATGTTGCCGTATTTTATTATTTTCAATTTTGGCACTATTGTCTCCACAGTGCAGTGCAGTTGCAGTTTTTGACTCCATTTTAGTTTGGGAATCTTGGATCTGTCTGTGCTTCTTATCATGAAAAAACATGGGCGGGGGGATCTTAGTTATGACTCAAGGAAATATTCATGCTGACATAATTTTACTGCTCTGTTTGTCTTGACATTTACCTCTAATGTTGATATTGCACATAGTTTGAGTCCACTGTTCCAACAGTAGGTAGTGACTTTCACAAAACTGATATTTATGGTTAAACCTTACTTTTTGTTGATCTGGATTGGTTTATGTCCCCTAATAATGTTTTATATTCCAACATGATAATGCCTCCAAACACACAGCTAAAAATATTTTAAGTATTCTTAGAACACATTGTACCTCAGAGGTTACAATGTTAGCTAAGGTAGAACTGTCCTCGAAAACTCCGCGATTAGAGCTTGCCAATTTATTCAGTTCATTCGGTTAAATATTAAAAAAGCGATACTTTTAGATAAATTAGCCGTCCTTCTTTCATGTGTAAATTCCACCTCAAAACTGGCAACATTAAGCTATAGAACTGTCATCAAAAAAGCATTCATTAAAACGATGGAAACAGCTTTCTAATTGGTTTTACGGAAGAACAAAATTTAATTATTTGCTTTTCTACTTCATGCATTCATCTGGATTATCATGTTTTGAAGCCCATAATAATTAATCTTTGCCGCCGTTTATGTCAATGAAGTCGCATGGGGGGGGGGGGATTTTGGCAGGGAGTCAAGAAATGGCACAACATCTGCAATTCATTCTCTGTGATAGTTAACTTAGCAATCTTTTATGTGGACTCGATGTCTTTGTTGAGCTTATGGGACTAGGTATTACAATCCCTTCGATAATCAGCACTTGGTGGGGAGTGGGGTAGGGGTAAAGGCTCCACTGGGGTCTTCAGGTGGGCGCCCTCCTTAATTGGTGTTTCGTTGAAAGGCCCACAACACCTACAGAGGACTCAACGGCGACACCTGGCGTCCCAGGTGTGCCCCCTCAGCTTTTACCCCTGATGGTCATTTTGCCGTCCAGTTGGGGTCCTTTCTCTTGATCCAGAGCCATCTGCTGCTTCGTTCGGCAGCCTCTGACAATGATTTGATGTCAAGATGTATGGCTTTTGAATGTATAATTAAACGAAAAAAAAAAAAAAAGACAGTTTATGCCAATATTTGAAGATGACGTGTAAGGAAAAAGACAAGGATGGAACAAGCATATATAAGAGAAGCCAGTTCCATGTCCATTATTATTCAATCAACATGGACTTGTCTACCTCCTAGTGTAAATTACCGTCTATCAGAACCATTGCAAGTTTCAGTGACAATGCATAGTTGAGCAGTTTTGACAAGAATTTTCATCAGTTTTTCATTGATAAATTACTTCAGAAGTATTCCCCAACAAAAGAATTGCTTGGAGCATCTTCCGTATCTTCACTGGACAGGGGTAACCTCAGCGTTATCCAGTGGTTAGGCAGTTTCTGTAATCACATGGTAAAAAAAGAAAACATCTCTAATTATTTGTGAAGCTTATATCTGAACCTATAGCGCACACTCTTGCACGTTCTAACCGACACATCTGGCAATTTTCCGAACGGCAGGTTTGACATAAAAAAAAATGAGAATGGAGATATATGCAGCTTTATATACTTTGAAACTAAATTCTTTCTGCTACCAATTTACATCCCTTTTTATGTGGTGTCACATGCACCTATTCTGACTTATTTGAAATGTGTTTCAAACATGGGCTGTATATGAATAGACATAAAATTTCAAAATAACCTCCTATAATTTTCAAGAAATTATAAAGCTGATCAAGGAAAATATTATTTTGTCATTGTGCAGTGCCCGAACTCAGCTCTGACCTTCTAAATTAACATACTGAAAGCATTACCGTAACAGATATCTTTCAGTGGCTGAACTAATTAACCATTAATTTCCGAGTGCAAGGTAATATGTGAGTGAACGTTAACTGAAGTCAGCTAGCTTGCTAGTTAATGTTAAGGTCACTCCATAGCAAACGCAGCAATAATTAACGAAGTGACTATTACCACTGATTTAAGTCCGTCCAAGCACACAAATTGATTGAAATTTGCTTCAGACGCACTTATAAGTGTGGCCAAGATGCACATTGCTCCATTGACCACACTTACTTTAAGTGTGTCCAACGCAAATAATTTATTTATTTATTTATTTTTTGCAAAACGTATTTTAAGCGGTTCTTTCTAAGTGGCACTGGAATGCTCATCAACTGGCGCACTTATAAGTGTGGCCAAGAAAAAAAATTCAGCATTTGCAACATGTATCAGTGCGAATAACATCGGCCACAATTAATGCATAATTTAGTAGCACAACAACCATCATGTTATAAACAATTTTTAAATTATATTCTTCCCGTTTTACACCACTTCCTCATTTACAGTTTGTGTCCATCACCTTCCAGGCCAAAATCGAAATGTTTTCAGGTTTTCCCCGATACTTTGTCCGATAAATCTTTTATGAGTTACCCCATTACCTAGCCAATTCCTCTAAAGTAGATGCATTGATTCCAGCCGTAATTTCATCCGAAACCTGCCGAATCGACATTGAAATTATTAATAAATTGAATCCACTTTCGGTTTGTTTCATTTTTGTCATATTGTCATTGGTAAAATAATCTGTACCTCCTCGATCCAATTAGTTTTCTTGCAGTTTTAGCTGCTGTCCGTAAGATTGCAACATAAGGTTGGAATTTTGTTGTGTTACCTGCTGAAAAACAAGAAGTTGGCTTGCTGATGCTTATGGAAACACTCAAACCTAGGGGCTCGTCTACTGAACATTAGATAGCAAGCTTGCAACATTGTTTACCTACTTTAATAGCCTAAGCGACTTCAATAAATTCACAAGTTGAAGGAATTAGCCAGCCATTTGCAAGGTTCTAACGTTGATCCCCTGGGTAAGCAGAATTCGTGCCGGACAAAGTGACTCGCAATCTGTGTTCGTTCTAAAATTCCGAGATAGGCCTACAGACTGCAGAGCTGGAAGCTAAAAGCTGAACCTACTGCAGCATTGGCCAAATGTATTAAGTTCAAATTCATAAGAATGACATTTTATGACACAGTCCCGTTAACTTCATTCAAATGCTTACCTTAATAGGTATTCTCTATAATTAAAAATGTATATTTTGCCAGTTGCGAATGGCTACCGATCACCATTTCCCCCTTTATTAATCCTAAACGTTTGCTACTCTGCTTGCAGCCTTAACGTAGCTAAGGTAGCTAGCCAACTTGATAATAACTTTTCTGACCGATCAACTTCAACAAACAAAAAATAAACTTACTAAAAAAACTGCAAAGATCCTTCTGATCAGTCTGGTCGGTTAGTACAATTCACAGGAAAGCAACTCATTTTGGTTTTTGTTGCAATCTGTTCTGCTTGAAGCACAATCGCTCTTAGCTATGAAGAATTTCGGATAACTTTAGGTCTCCTGTCGACGTTTCCTACTCCAGCTCTTCGGAAAATTACTATTCTCAAAACGAAACCCGAAGGGGGCAGGGGCTATCGCGACTCAGTCCACACACTGCAGTTGTTAATCACTGCTCTTTATCATGACTACACATCCCTCTTGCATAATATCAAAGAAAATGTTTACAGCAAACTTTTCAGAAAAATTGATGCTAGAATGTAGATCAGCATGGTAAGAACTTATTTAAAAAGGTAGAAACCATCTTCAGAAAAAAAATATTATTCATGTACGCATTTTTCTCTGTGTGGCATTTCTCCCCTCCACTACCATGGAGGGGGCGGGCATATAATTTGTACTGCAGCCGTCCAGTAGTTGGCGATTGAGACATTTTAGCTTCACTTTTCAGGAGACGTTCGGCTGTCCATGTTTTATACAGTCCTTGGTCAGGATTGTATGCAGGATCTATAAATACCGGGTTGGGGGGCAGGGCTGAGCGTTCCCGAGTTGACGTCGCACCCAAACTGCGGAACAGTTGGGGGAAAAAAAACGAATTTTTAGGGGCGTTCCCAAACATAGTCGTTTTGTTTTGATTTCTGCATTATCGAATGATTTTAGGCAAAAACATGGTCATATCCAAATTCAGAAAGCAAATTTATATTAAATAAGTTTGACGTGTAATTCCGAGGCAGAAAACCTTTAAAGTGACTGGATTTCTGCAATAGATCGTATAAGGATTAGAGTGACTTCTATAGTCTTTGAGGGACGAATCTACGCATAAATCAGTGGTCAAGAATCACACGTTCTTAATATCTGATGACTATAATTGACAGAATAGCATAGTGTACCATGTTGAATTTTTGCTTCAGAAAATTTTTTTTTTCACTCCTTAATTGGGATACATTTGGTCTATTATAGCTAAAATGGTTGCAACAGAGGTCAACAATTTTTTCTGTCACCAGAGATCATATTTTGCTAACTACAAAACGCAAAACCAGTGAAGTTGGCACGTTTTGTAAATTGTAGATAAAAACAGAATAAAATGATTTGCAAATCCTTTTCAACTTATATGCAATTGAATACACTGCAAAGACAAGATGTTTAATGTTCAAACTGAGAAACTTAAATTTTTTTTTTTGCAAATAATCATTAACCTAGAATTTAAAGGCAGCAACACATTGCAAAAAAGTTGGCACAGGGGCCTTTTTACCACTGTGTTACATCGCCTTTCCTTTTAACGACACTCAGTAAACATAGGGGAACTGAGGAGACCAATTTTTGAAGCTTTTCAGGTGGAACTCTTTCCCATTCTTGCTTGATGTACAGCTTAAGTTGTTCAACAGTCCGGGGTCTCCGTTGTCGTATTTTACGCTTCATAATGCACCACACATTTTCAATGGGAGACAGGTCTGGACTACAGGCAGGCCAGTCTAGTACCTGCACTCTTTTACAACGGAGCCATGCTGTTGTAACACGTGCAGAATGTGGCTTGGCATTGTCTTGCTGAAATAAGCAGGGGCGTCCATGAAAAAGACGTTGCTTGGATGGCAACATATGTTGCTCCAAAACCTGTATGTACCTTTCAGCATTACTGGTGCCTTCACATATGTGTAAGTTGCCCATGCCTTGGGCACTAATACACCCCCATACCATCACAGATGCTGGCTTTTGAACTTTGCGCCTATGACAGTCCGGATGGTTCTTTTCCTCTTTGGTCCGGAGGACACGACGTCCACAGTTTCCAAAAACAATTTAAAATGTGGACTCCTCAGACCACAGAACACTTATCCACTTTGCATCAGTCCATCTTAGATGAGCTTGGGCCCAGCGAAGTTGGCGGCGTTTCTGGGTGCTGTTGATAAATGGCTTTCGCTTTGCATTGTAGAGTTTTAACTTGCACTTGCAGATGTAGCGACGAACTGTAGTTACTGACAGTGGTTTTCTGAAGTGTTCCTGAGCCCATGTGGTGAAGTCCTTTACACACTGATGTCGGTTTTTGATGCAGTACCACCTGAGGGATCGAAGGTCACAGGCATTCAGTGTTGGTTTTCGGCCTTGTCGCTTACGTGCAGTGATTTGTTCAGATTCTCTGAACCTTTTGACGAAATTACGGATCGTTGATGATGAAATCCCTACATTTCTTGCAATAGCTCGTTGAGGAATATTGTTTTTAACTGTTCGACAATCAGCTTACGCATTTGTTCACTATGTGGTGACCCTCGCCCCATCCTTGCTTGTGAATGACTGAGCATTTCAGGGAAGCTGCTTTTATACCCAATCATGGCACTCACCTGTTCCCAATTAGCCCGTTCACATGTGGGATGTTCCAAATGAGTGTTTGATGAGCATTCCTCAACTCTCTCAGTCTTTTTTGCCACTCGTGCCAGCTTTTTTGAAACATGTTGCAGGCATCAAATTCCAAATGAGCTAATATTTGCAAAAAAATTACAAAGTTTACCTGTTCGAACATTAAGTAACTTGTCTTTGCAGTGTATTCAATTGAATATAGGTTGAAAAGGATTTTCAAATCATTGTATTCTGTTTTTATTTATGATTTACACAACGTGCCAACTTCACTGGTTTTGGGTTTGTAAAACCAAAGGCTAAGTACAACCACATTTCCAAAAAAAGTAGGGACACTGTAAAATGTAAATACAAACACAATGCAATGATTTTCAATCATTTAAACTTTATATTTCTTTGAAAATAGTACAAAGACAATATATTAGAAGTTGTAACAGAGATATTTTGTGGTTTTTTGGAAAATATGTGTTCATTTTGAATTTGATTCTTGCAGAACATTTTTAAAAACTTGGCGCAGGGGCATGTTTACCACTGTGTTGCATTGCATCTTCTTTAATCAACAGTCTTTGGGGAACTAAGGAGACTAACTGCTGTAGTTTGGAAAGCAAATGGTTTTCCCATTCTTGCTTCATGTAGGATTTCAGCCACTTAATACTTTGCAGCCTCCTTTGTCATGTCTTTCATTTCATAATGCGGCAAATAATTTTATTGAGTGACAGCTCTGGACTGTAGGGAGACCACTTTAGCACCCAGACTCTTTTACTACAGAGTATGACGTTTGGCATGATGTCGCTGAAATTAGCATGGCCATCCCTCAAAAAAATGCATCTGGATGGCAGTAAATGTTCCACCGAAACTTCTTTATATTGTTCAGCATTAATGGTATCTTCATGGATGCGCAAGTTATCTATGCCATGTGTACTAATGCACCCCATACTATCATGGATGCTGGATTTTGAATTGTGTGCTGATAACAAGCCGGATCGTCCCAGAGGACGTTGCGTCCATAAATTCTAAAATGAATTTCACATTTTGATTAGTTAGACCACAGGGCAGTTTTCCACCTTACCTCAGTAGATTTTAAACAAGCTGGGCCCTCACCATATTTACTTATGAAAGACTATTTATACCCAATCATGATACTGATATGTTGCTAAACAATCTAATTAGCTGTGAGATGTTCTATCAGGTGTCTTTTTTTTTTTTTAGCATCAAACAACTTTTCCTGTCTCTCTTTGTCCTCTCTCAAGTGTTGCTCGCATCAAATTCAAAATGAGCCTGTACATTGTCTTTGTACTATTTTCAAATAAATATGAAGTTTAAATGATCTGAAAATCATTGGATACTGTTTTTATTTACATTTTACACAGTGTCCCTGCTGTTTTTGTTAACGGTTGTTCTTCATCTTTGCTTTTGCCTCACTGCCTCGCATTGCACTCCATAGACAATTATCAGAACGTATTTTTAAAAAATGCTCACGGGTGAATCCAGGGGGCACTGGACAGGCCTTTAGCCCTCCCTGCACCCGGCAGATTTTTTAAACTATGGTGGGCCAATATTTTATTTAAAAATGTACACTAGTGAGCCACTCCCAACCTCTCCCAACACCTATTTAGTTGGGGAATTCGAATGCCTGAAACAGCCCCCAGAACAGCAGGAGCAGCCTGAGTTCAATCAGCGACATGTGCCAGTCCAATGTACATTAGCTTGGTACAGCTTCAATTTGAAGTCAACATCAGGACTGTTGGTAAAATCACATGAACTACACACTGTTCTCCTTGATGCATCTTCAGAGTGGATGACACGAATCCCATGCGTTGAGCATATGCTGTTTCAAATGCTTCTTCTGGCGTGACTGCTCATAATTGCCGCAGGTGCAGACAGCAGAGAAGAGACAGAGAATACAAAGGGACAAGTAAGGCTCTCCTGGCCCCATCTGACTCTTAGAAGACACTTTGTGAGGCCAGGCAGCAGGGTTCTACTGATACATCAAGCTGTAGGAGCCTGACCATGTCAACACAAGAGGAAATACAATAACTCAGCACAGCAGTGAACCTGCTCTTGACTCCATCGCCTAAATTAAAATTATGCAGCAAAGGAATGGCGACAGGTTATGTAAATCGACAAAGGCCCAAGTAACTGTCAGAAATGTCCCTTTTGTAGTGACAATGGAAACAGGAATTTCCATTTTGGCAGTACACCATGTGTCCTCAAAATATACTCAGCTTTTAGCTTTGCATGCACTGGTTTTTCCTTTAGGAAATGCAGCTCCAATGCAGACCTAAAATTGTAAAAAGAAACTGAAATATGATGGAATTCAAAATGCTACAAATATCTTGTTTCATTTCAGACGTTTCTCCATGCTCTGTGAAGCTCAGATCTTAAATTATAAAGCCTTAAATTGGGTAGCACATAAAGGGGTTAAGTGACACCCTAATTCCATCTCGTTATGATGTAGAAAAAGTCAATTTGATCTCTGAGCTGAAGGATGTACCAAAGCTGGCTATAGCATCAGATGGGTGGACCAACCTCAGCCAGAACCACTATATCACTGTGACAGTGCAGTATACAATCGAGGGCAGACTCAGCGGAAGGTCTTCCACACCAGGGCAGTCCACCAATCCAAAAATGGTGAAGTACTGGCAGTGGGGATCTCTTACATTCTGGAAGAGTTTAAGATAGAGCTGTGCAAGGCTTGTGCCATGGCCATTGACAATGCTGGCAATCTGGACATTGCCATCAGAAGGCTTGAAAACCTAAAAATAGGATGCTTCGCAAATTTCCTGAATATGCCAGTGCAGAAAATCTACACAGTCACTTTGATAAATGGGCTGCCCAAATCCAGTCAGTGGTCATGTGGTTTAAGAGTTCCTTGATGGCTAACACAGTATTGATGGAAAAGCAGCCGGTCCTTTGAAAGAAGTAATTTTAAACTATTACATTATTATTTTGAAATTCCCAAATTTTACAATCTATTTAATTCAGTTTTGAATTGTGTGGTTAATTCATGCAGTTTTTGTTGTTTCAGGACTTAAACAACACTCCCCCTGGACATCAAGACGAGATGAAACTGTCTATATTTAATGATGGAGAAATTCATGACACGATATCCAGCAATATGGGAAGCGGTCTTGGACTCACGACTGTGGAGGGCGATGACCAGCTGCTCCCTATACACAGAGTACGCAGAGTGCGTAGGGCCCCAAGTACCTGAGGGGGGGGGCCCCCAAAATTAAGGTTGATAAAAAATGTCATGATAATTATGACATTATTACAATACAAAAAATAAATTAATTAGTTGTTCTTCTCAATTCAGACAAATTAGATTTTTTTACCTAATATATAAAAAGACCCCCCCCCCCCCCCCCTCCCTGAAATGGTACAGCCCAAGGTTCTCGTGTTTTTGCACCAGAGTTTGCTCCGGTTCTAGCTTTTTGCCTGAAGTATTAGCCTGCTGTATCAAGCTGTTTTTTGAATGTTGAGGCATAATGGCAAGTTAGAGACAAGAATTTGGCACTGAAAAATGGAAGAAGAGAAAACAGACAGATGACACGCGTGCATCCCTTGCTGGTAAGTCCGCGTTTTATGGGTCTAATTATTTTGCTAACAATCAGTGATATTGCTCATAGCTAACATCAGCAACCTAGGCTAGGTTACCAAGCAATTGGATTTGATTTAGCTTTAAGCTCCAAGCAATACAGGCTAATCTAGATTTCACAATGCAACACACAGTTTAGTTGGTTGGCTTTTTATACTGTATGTTGGGGTTCCATTCCATCTGAGGCTACTGAAAGGGCCACATCTGCTGGTAAATTTTAGAATTTGTCGTGGTTGGGCCAAAATTTGGTATCTTCACTTTTGGACATTTCCAAAATGCCACCATTGTTTTGTTTAATGTGTATGATTAGATATGATTAGAGTATATTGATATTTGAGGTATTTGTCTATGTTCCACTAAATGTATGTAGGGACCTAAAAAAAAGCATTAAGTCAGATAAGAGTAAAAGTGGAGTTTTTTTTCTGTGGGATATTCATGAGTTAATCAAAAGACTACACTTCCCAAAATCCTTTGCTGTACAGGTACTTTACGTTTTCTGTATATTGAGCCAATGTATATTCAGTTTGGTTTAAGTGATATACTCTGGCCAATCAGAGGTGAATTTGGGGGTGGGACAGAGGTATGAAAAGCGACTGACAATGGAGGTTTTGAAGCTCCCCTAGGCGACACATGTGTTATAACCAGTAGTAGGTAGAAAATTAGAGGAAACTATGGGTAAATGCCACCCTTAACTGTCTGATTTAAAAGCAAATGGAATTAGCCAGGATAGAGACATAATGGTGTCTTCCCTTCAGGATTATTATATATCATTAGCACTTGGCCCTGACTGAGAACTACCCTCATAATGCACCCATCAGGAGAGAATCCATAATTTCTTTTGGGAGTACACCATGGCCAGGCAGGGTCTGGGGTCGTGTTTGTTTCTCTGTCTCCCTGAACAGATTGCTGCTGAGGTCCCCCCTGACTGCTGAGCTGATCCTCTACGGACTAATGCAGGGATGTAAGACACTTACAAGCCGGTGACAGTTGAGGATCATTGGCACTATCAAACAGGCACTGTGGGAGACGGGGAACATCAGGGTCTTCAAAAAAACATCTGTGGACATAGTCACTCTTCGACGGATGATCCAAAGCCTCCTTCAAGACGGCGTATTGGCGGACTATAATGAAAGCAAGGACCTGGCACGAGAGAAATGGGGGGTGGACCATTGTAAAGAACTTGTTATCTAGTTCACCCCTCCTTCTAACTGGAGGGACACCTGCTCGAGTGGAAACCGGGGCATATTTTACGGGCAACCTATTTTTTTCTCTGTCTTGTTGATGTGTTTTCTGGGTTTGTTTTGTGTTGTAGCATAAGAAGCATAATAAAAGCATAATATGTTTTATCGCGAGTGTGAGTCTTGTTTTGTCTTTTTCTTTTCTGATCACAAAATTTGCTGTATTTTTTTGATTTAGCGAATAAAATACCTAATTTTCCATTTTTTCCTTGATTTTATAATGGTAATTCTAATGGTCTTGTGGGCATGTTTTGGGAGCCCCTTATTTAGTATTAAGTTGTGTGTATTGTGTGCATGTGCAATACTTATTCTTGGTTTCTGTTTTCTTAATCCTATGATGGTAATTCATTTGTACTACTGGTTTGGTGAAATTTGAAATATTAATTTGTATGTGATTACTTATGTGATTATTTTTGGGTATTTTTTTTCTGTTTTAACTTGGCCTGAACTTGATTGTATTTGTAAATTTTGAGCTTGTTGGTTGTAATGTTTGTCCCAAATTGTAAAACCAATAAAGCTAATTAAGCTAATTAAAGCAATTCTTACCGTTCTGGCATTTTTACACTTTTCTTTTTGTAATCTTAAAATGCTCCTAATAAGCGTATGACACACTAAAATGTAAAAGAAATCCACCAGGTGTTGAAACTCATCAATATTCAATTCTCGTGTATTTCTGATAAAAGTCTGACCAATCATTTTCTTCGGTCCGAATAAAATGATTTGCTGAGCTTCCTGTCTGTTATCCGTTGCCACGTCCCTTCCAGTTGCCCACCGCTGTCACAACTTGCGAGTCACGCGCCTCCCTGGCAGAGCAGCAGAGCGGTAGAGAAAAAACAGGTACTCCACAGTTAGCCAGCAAATAAATTAGGAGCAGTTGCAGCGGTTTTAATGACTAACCTTACCAGGAAAATTCTGGTGAGGTAAGACGTTATGTTTTGCAATAAAATGTGTATGAATTCTGCCGGAAAACGAGGCATCTGACCAGTGGCGTGCACAGACATTATGGGGGGCAAGTGCTCAGGGGGGAGAGGGAGGGCACTTTTTGACACACGTGGAATATGTTATTATAGTGTGAGATAAAATAAATAAAATAAACATTACACGCACATGTTCAATGCAATTTATGACTACTGTCATTCATCACAAGAAGGCACATGGGTAGCCTTTATGGGGATATTTTTCTCAGGCAATGGGGAACTGCCTGATTCTTCTTTATGTGTTCATTTATGTTGCCTACCAAAACCTGCACAAAAGAAAACGTTTAGCTTAACCGACAGATTTGCAAAGTCGACCGACATTGTTTGTGGTGGTCGTCCTCACGTTATCTATCATTGTTTGGGCTATAGCATTAAACTACCTAATCAGGTGACCAGTCAGCTAAAAAATGCTCAGTTGTTTGGTGCTGTATGAGCAGTGGCGTACCGTCAGATGCCAGGAAGGCCTTCAGTAACATCACCCTTTCCTGGATAATTGCTCTAATACTGTTTGCGATCAGGTTTGATTGATTAACAATCAAACAGTTAATTAACAGAATAACCACCACCAATGCGTGACACGTATGGATTAAGAAATGCTACTTACAAGGCGATTGCCTGTTGGCTATGTTGATATAATTGATGTGAATCCGCAAGGATGACAATCTGCATAAAGTCCGAAACTTTCGCGGACTTCACAGCAATTATTTTCGTCTTCACCCAGTTGTGCTTCTTACCTAACAACGCACTTTAGCTGTCACATTCAGGGTATATAGAACGGATTCTCGTGGCTAATTGCTGAATGAACATTGCGAATTAATTTACGCAAATTCAGAAATTATAAAGACGTAGGCTATTGATATTTTTTCTGTAGCCATTAGTGTGCGGAAGTAAGTTAAACGCCGTATAATTTTGTAGTGCAATGTATAACACGGCTTTCAAAAACAAGTTAGATTCTCGTCGGTTCCTCCAATCAGTCTGAGCAACGGTTGCTAATCGGGGAGGTAAACTGCGAGAGGCGTCTGTCATTAAGAAGTGAAAGGTGAGGTTATTGCTGGCCCTGTGTTTCTGCCGACGGACCGTCACTGTGTGTGAGACATGCTACTGCACAACAAAATGATTACAGGTTGGGCTGTACGATTTCACTTGATCTGTGTGTTACCTGGCTGGCGGGGCACAAGACTGTGGCTTCCAGTCGCTCAGCTGATATGCTCCTGCAGCGCATCTATATGCACTGCGCGCGTGTTCACGTGACAAAGGAAGAGAGGTCGGAAGTGCGTGAGGAGGTGGCCCATTTCGGGGCATTTTTTTCAGTAGTTTTTAATCACACAGCTTTTCTAAAAGATCATTTCAGCATTGGCCCCACTAAAGTGTTAATAATAGTAATAATAATTAAAAAAAAAAAAAAAAAATTTCAAAAGGGCACTTTCATTGATAAAGGGCAAAGGGGCAAGTGCTGTAGCACCACCTAGCGTCTATTGGTGCACGCCACTGCATCTGACTGTAAACAAACAGGCGCTGAAATGCTATAATTACTCTAATAACATTAATGGTTGTTCGTCAGAGATTACTTGGGCATTTTATCTTATACCACCAATAGAAATGAATATTATGTCATTACTGTTGGTTAGTTTTCACTAACCGGTGCCTTTGGATCTGACTCCATTTCCCCGTTTCAAGATGCTTTCACAACGGACGCGAAACAAATTTTTCATACGACAGATTACATTCAAAGTCAATGCAAAGACGCGAATACGCGCGAGATTCAAGTCTTTGCATTGACTTTGAATGTAATCTGTCATGCGAAAAATTAGTTTCGCGTCCGGTGTGAAAGCAGCTTCTTTGTGCTACTCACTTTCTCTCCGCAGGCATCAGGGGAGGAGAGGAGCCTCAGAGGTCAGGCGGGGGGAAGAGGGCGAGACTTTGGAGGGAGGCGGAGTTGTTTTTGTTCAAATTTTTACTCAGTGCTGTGACGCATGCCAGAAAGTACTTAACCCCTTTCTGCAGATGTAGACGCTCGCGTCTATAGATATGCAAATTTAAGCACTTAGTTACAGTACTCGACCACGAAATGGCACCCCCGAATCAGCTATTAAATATTCACAAGCAAGCAGAGCTGAAACGCGATTTAGAGTATGGAGAAGTTCTTTCCAATCCCTGTTTTTAAGGAGTAGCATGAATTAAACTCCTCAGCTAAGCCTGATGTGCAAACTGGTCAATATCCTTGCCGATAGTATCGATCCAGTAGTTTTAAAAAATTTTCACTTGCGACAGAAAAAAAAGTAGTACTCTGTAGCAACCATTTTAGCTAAAGTGAGCCAACAGTATTCCAATTAGTGGTTAAAAAAATACGTTTTGTGACGCAAAAAATCTGAACTAGTATTGATTCTCTCACATTCTCACATTGATTTATCACTCGCAAACAAGGCTTTTTGCTCAATATGGCTTTTTGCTGTAAAATTTATACCGCGTTTAAAGACATCGAATGCCGAAGTTTTCGTTTCTCCAAATGCATGCAGCCCATGCACATCGGTAGATCCCTCGGTACGTTCATTACACCATTCTGTTGAATATGGAGGTATATGTTGTTTCATTTTTCCTGAAAGTGACATTTCTGTTCTGTTAAAATAAGGTGTATTTCAGAATTCAGATATTACTGAGTTAGTGAGTTTTTACCCTTATAAGGTGTAAGGTTATCTGAGAGCAGTTAGCTTTTCATTGCAGCGTGAATGTCATAGCTGTTTAATCAGCACTTTATTTAGTGGTTGGGGGACTTCGAAGAAAAAAAAACAATATTGTTAAAAGGCATGTTTTGTGTTTGGAGAGGTTACTGGTGACCAATTATGTTCAACTGCACTGATATTGATAAATTCATGGTAAACTCAACCAGAAAATCATTAGTTCTTGCTGAATTTCATGCCCCAAAAGTTAATTTGTGTTAAATATATGATTAATGTATGATTTGACAGTGAACCATTTTGATGGATCTCAGACTTTGGGGAGACACCTGGATAGCTGTCTAATTTAGCTCATAGCAAGCGGGTAATCTAGAATGTAATGTTCAAGATGAATTGTACTTGTGGTCAAGAAGCTTATGATCGAAGAAATGTATAGATTTAAGCCCCAGCAGTTTTTCATTCGTCAGTATTATTTCAATGCTGAATTCTCATGAAGATTTTTTTGTTTGCAGCCCCTTTTCTCCACCAAAATCATATAAATAAATTGAAATACGATGGGAGTCTAAATACTTCAAGTGTCTAGACTCAATTGAGCCAAAATTTGTCTGTCTGTGAAGCTGCAATCTTGAATTATAAAGCCTTAAATCAAGTAACACCTTAAAAGCCAGATTTGGCTTCTGCGCAAAGGGGTTAATGCAATTCTTACCTATCAAGTACTTGTACAAATATTACTTTATTGTTAAATTACAATGCAACTGACAGTCTAGCCACTCATTGTCCCTAAGTGTAAAGTGAAAGTGCAGCCAGGTGAAGTTTCTTTGTTGTTTTCATTAGCTGTGAAAACTGAGTCTTGGACATTCAAACGTGGACATTTCGGCTAGAACCGTTGTGCGGGACAGACAGCGGTAAACGCAGGTGTCGTTTTCCTTGAAGACGATAGAGAAGAGGAGCAGCTGAGTTTTCTGCTGATTTTATTAGTATTACCTGTGAAGCTGGATTCAACATGCTGGATCTGCGTGGCTGCAAGAACAACTAACTGCATCATCTCATCATCCTGCTGCATCACCTACCTGCTTGTGATCCTTCCAGACTGTGTCGTGGTTACGTGAGTAACTGAGGGATATTGAACTTCTTTCGCTATGGAATTGTTTCCTTAGTATGTGCACCAATGTAAGGGAAAGAATGTTATTCTTTCTTGTGGCCTATTACTGAGTAAAGTGCCAATAGACACTAGTGAAGAGACTATTGCTAGAGTCTTAGACACCTCCTTCTTTGGTCGTATGAAGATTTGTGGTCCCCGTGGAGATTCCTTACTGGTACGCAGCTTCTCATACTAGTAGAGACTGGCCATAAATTAACCCCTGATACTGTACCTGCCCAAGTAGGTATTGAAGGAGAAGCTGGACCCTGGTCTGTGCAAATGTTGGAGAGCCTTGCCCCAGATGATTCTGTTGCTGAAGAGGTTCCATTCAGCCAAAAGCTGTTCTTGCTACTACAACAGGAAGGTAAGACTGTGGAAGATTTCCTGACCATTGTAGCAGAAAATCAAGGCCCCCCAAGGTGGATGTGAACATTGATCTAGTGAATGCTATTGGCAAACTAGTGGACAAGTGCAATCAAGTGCCTACTGTCGGGCCTAGCTACAGAAAGCTGAGACTGTTTTCAGGTCTGAAACCTGTGCCCCCGGGTGAGGATGAGTACCTGCCTGGGTGGAGCAGGCTACCCAAATGATAAGTGAATGGCAATGCACTGATGCCGCCAAGAGACAGCGCATAGTAGAGAGCTTAAGAGGGCCTGCCACTGATATTGTTCAATTTTTAAAAGTGAGTACCCCCACAGCCACAGCTACAGATTATTTATCTGCTCTCGACACAGCTTTTGGCACCACAGAGAGTGGCAGTGGCATCTTGGCCAAGTTTAGACACACATATCAGGACCAAGGAGAAAAACTCTCTGTTGTGATCCTGCATTTTCTGTCTTTGCCATGCCATGTCCCATGCCCATGTTCATGTCTAGTTCAAGTTCTGTGACTGGCCTTGTGCCATGATTATTGATTCTTGTGTTTAGTGACTACTGCCTGTTTCTTACCATTCTTAGATTATGTATTGTGTATTTGGTATTTTGGATTTCTGGTTTTATTGTTTTCATGTTTTAGTCTGCCATAGTCTCCATGCCATGTTTTGTTTTCATAGCCATGTTTCAGATTCCCATGCCTTGTTAATTTTCCATGCTTTGCACTTTTTCTCCCCTGTCTTTTCAGGTGTGTATCTTTACTCACGGTCCCTTGTCTTGTGTGCCACTCATTCAGGTGATTTATTGGTTTCTGGGTTTCAATCTTCTTTCATTATCTTGTGTTCTTCCTTCCTCTCTCTTTTACCATCTTGCTAACACAGACTAACAGTTTGATATTTTCGCTAATTACTAACCCACACTAACCCTGTAATTTTGACTAACTTACTAACAAGCACTCGGGATTGTATAGCTGAGCTTACTAATTGAATAACTATCTCTCAGCAGTCGCCCTATTCTAGTCTCCGCCTCCTTGCCTTTCCCTAATTATCTCTGCTGCAATTTTCTGTGAGTCTCCACAAATGCTTTGTGCTTTCCTTTCTCCAAACTATGCACTTTTAGCACTCCGTGACTGGAGCCGTTTGTCTGTCCTTAGGTTTGTCTTGTTATCCTTGTCTGCGTTTTAGCTTCGGCCAAATTCATGTAATTAGTTTATTCCCAATGTGTCACTCCTTGATTATTGTTCCATTGATTGCACCTGTGTTCCCTGATCATGAGTTCTCCTGGATGTGTATATATAGATGTCTGTTTGATTCACTTTCTTGTCAGATCGTTCTTCCTTGTTTCCTATGCTACGCTTCTCTTGCCTTGATTCATAGTGATTTATCTTTCTGACTGGTGTAAGACCCCAACAAAGCAACACCAACGACGGACATTGCCCGGGGTGAAGGCCTCACGTGTTCTCTTGGTCTAACTTTAATTATAGCATTCTTCTGGCTGGGGTGAATCACAATAAAATGAATAATCTTCACCGTCTTTGGACAGGGCATGAAAACGCAATGGTTACAATTAATCTGACTCCAATAAACAGTTAGCATACCAAATTTAGTGGTATGCTCATAAAATATCTGACTCCAAATTAGAATTAGAATTGATAATTTAGGGAACACCTGCGTGGATTTCGAGACAAATCTGCCATCAGATACGGCAGCGCAAACCATCATTGCTCAGTAAATACGTCCCCAGGGTTAATTAAACGCAACTGTCCGGGAATCAATTCGACGATAAGTCCATTGGTTAAACGGGACTACCTTGATAGCAGCATCGAGGCTTAAACAAAATAGCACTGAGCGTGAACGTATCAAGAACCCAGATTTATATATATACCCAAGGGCTCCTTAGAAAGATCAACCAGATACCGACATATAAATAAAATACACGCCCAAGGGTATCTTTAATAGCCAAACCTTAAGAGCCGGTATTCCATAAATCCTTAAGGGGTAGAACATAATCCCAAATCTAACTTAGAAGTATCGTTACCTTAAGTCCTTTCCCCTTAAGTCCCCGTCGCAAAAAGGCTAGAATATACGAGTGTTACAAATCAAGGAAAATCACGCAAGCTGAAAAAGGAATAACAATAATTTATTCACCAGGTAGGCACAACTTGGATCAAACAAATCAACGCTAAGCCAATTACCAGTTACATATAATTTAGAAGGATTTAGAATATTTCCATACCTGGAAAAGATGAATGGCCACGCGGAGCTAAAGTCGCCCCACGTGGTCGGGGAGAACTCAAATGCCCTCTCGCTCCGGAACAAGGTGACATGCGACTTCTCCCACTTACCTACGCGCGTCAGATGTTGACAAAGAAGGGACAGGAAAAGAAGAGAGCTTCCGGTTGGGATCTTCAACCTTTAAAGATTACAAACCACGCCTCCAAACAAGGTAGAGGAAGGGGTGGCCGAATCAGAGTTTTACTGGCCTAGGTGATAAGATTAATTTGCATAGAGAGGAGACTAGGTAGTCACCGGAATGAATCTTACAAACAAGATGAACCATAATTCCAAGGGAAATGAAACATGTTCCATTCAACTCCTTGGACTCCCCCGAGAAAAAAGAGACCAAACATGATATTAATATGTGCTAAAATGATGCAGTTGTCATGGAAGAGCCTTAAAATGGAATATTATAGCCCAATAGTGCAAAAAATATATATGAGGTTCCTTTCTAGGATATTGAACGTACACATAATATGAATTTGACGGAGATTTAGATTGTTTTAAGCCGATTAATGTAGCTGGGCTTAAACTTCAATGGGGACTGTGGTACAACTTTGAGGAACACTGGGCAGCCTGGACGTAGTGGCTCCGGCTTCCTGCTGTGAACAGAACAAAAGATGCCACTCTTACCGGCAGGCTGTAGGATTATAAAAGTGGACTGCTCGTTCTGGATTGTGTCAGATCACCCAAACATTCAGATTTTACCCGCATAATGGGCACGTGTTCCAACAATATGATTTTTGACATATATTGTGAGCCAAATCAAATATTCACGTTCTACACTGGACTGTGCTAGACACAGAGTTTTGCCAATTCCCTGTACTGTTGCCGCATTCTTGCATTTTGACCTCTTTTTGTCTGACTTCGATTCTGTGATTGGTGCCCTGTGTATGACTCTGGATTTCGCCCATTGGACTCTGATTTTGGATTGCGGACATTGTACTGTTGCTAGCTCTGTTGGGGGGTTTCCCCCTTCAGAGATAAAGCCTCCTTTTTGTATTCTACTGGTTTTCCCTTTTGGTTCATTTTGTAAAACCCAACACTCTCTGCTTATCTATATCACCTTGACAAACTTCTTCATCGTGCACTCTTAAGGGGAGGAATGAAAGCTGCAGAGATAAATTGATCTCGCTTGGAACGGCCCATTAAGGGTGCCATCACTCAAGACATGCAGTGCGTGTCCGGATGGCCACTCAATAGAAAATCCCCCTTCTTTTCACAGTTTATGTGTAATGTAAGAGAAGAAGAAAATTGGATGAGCGCTAGAGGAGGAGTGAAATCTGCTGCCACAGCTGCGATTGTTACTGTACCCCAGTCCTCAGTTACATCTGAGCTTAATAGCCTACAAAATGAGGTGAAAGAACTGTCTTATCAGGTGGCCAAACTGTTAAAATCCACCCAAAGTGGATTTCCTTCATCTCAACGTACTACAGCAAAGACTGGTTTCGTACAGCAGATGACTGGAGCTGCTGTTCAGGATGCGTCACCCAGAGTGAGAACGCCTAGACCACTACCTGCATGGATCTTTTGCTACTATTACAGATGTTCATACTAAGAGAGAGAGTAAAAACCCTGAGGATCTGAGGAAAGCGAGTCAGAAGCTGATCAAAGCAAGCAGACAGCAAGGAAACTTCCCCGGGACCAGGTGAAGGAACGGCCCTCGGTTCCGTCTGAAATACGTTCCACTCAGTGTTCATTCCAAACAATATAAAGCTCAAAACCGTTACCAGCAGGGTTAGTGGGGCGCATCTCAAATGTACCAGTATAAATAGAAGGCGTGAATGCAAGAGCTTTGCTTGACAGTTGTTCCCAAGTAATCATTTTGTATCGCAGTTTTTATGACACCTACCTGAACCACTTACCCGCACAACCACTTGAAGACCTGGAAATATGGGGACTGAGCACAGATGAAATACCCATATGATGGTTACCTTACCATATAACTTGAGTTCAGAGCTGCTGTCACAGAAGTGACTCAGACATTTGACACTTTTGTATGTTTCGTGGATCTCTGTGTGTTTTGGTTAGTTAATTTTAGGTTTTTATTAATTCTGTGATGTCAGTATTGAGTCTGATGTCTTGGTGTATCACTTTTCATATCTCTCCCGTGTCTATTCCAGTCCACGTCTTACCCACGTACGGTCTTTGCTTTCTCCCCGGTCACATCATTAGTTCATTGCAGTTTTTGTCTGAATTGATTGTAACACCATTTCAGGTGATTTAATGGATTCTGGGTTTCAGCCTTCCTTATGTTCTCGTTTGCTAATTTCCCCTTGCTTTTCTATATTACTAACACGTACAAACTGTTTGTTGTTTGTTTCTAGAATTTACTAACCAATACTAACATTGTATATAAGACTAACGTACTAACGAGCACTTGGGATTGTACAGCTGCACTTACTAATTGACAAACGACCTCGTTGCATTCGCCCTGTTCTAGTTTCCGCCTCTCGCTTTCGTTAACTTGCTTTGCTGTGCTTTCTGCAGACTCTCTGCATTTAACTCATCTGTCCTGCTTCTCACTCTATACATTTAGGAGTCTTTTATTCAGTTTATTTATCCCAGTTTATTTATCCCATCTTGGGAGAGTCTTGTGATCCTCGTCTGTGTGTTATTGTTTTTCCGTTTCATGTAATTAGGTTTCCCACGTGTTCCACCCCTTGTTAATTATATTATTTTCAGCACCTGTGTTTGTGCTTGATGTGTCTTTCCCTCCCTTTATATTTCGAGAAGTAGGTGCAGAAGCCAGACGGCACTTTGCACTCACATACTGCACTCATGCGTTCCTTCTGGGGCCTGGACGCTGTGTGGGCAGCGTCCAGTAGTAACTGGGATCCTCCCGAGCCATCTACGCCAGCTGAGCCTCTCGAGCCGTCTGCGCCAGCTGAGTCTCCCGAGCCATTTGTGCCAGCTGTGCCCCTCGAGCCATCTGTGCCCCCGAGCCGTCTGTGCCAGCTGAGTCTCCCGAGCCATCTGTGTCAGCTGTGCCCTTCGAGCCATCTGTGCCAGCTGCGCCCCCCCGAGCCGTCTGCGCCAGCTGAGTCTCCCGAGCCATCTGTGCCCCTGGAGCCATCTGTGCCAGCTGCACCCCCGAGCCATCTGCGCCAGCTGTGCGCCTCAAGCCGTCTGCGCCAGCTGCGCCCCCCGAGCCATCTGCACCAGCTGTGCCCCTTGAGCCATCTGTGCCAGCTGCGCCCCCCGAGCCATCTGCGCCAGCTGTTCATCCCGAGCCAGCCGTTCCTTCCGAATCATCCAAGTCATCTGATCCTCCCGAGCTGTTTCTGTCTTCCCTGTCTGCATCTTCCGAGCCCTTTGTGTTTCCCGAGTTGTCTACATCCTCCTAGACCTCAGCGTCTTCCGAGCATCCCGCGTCTCCCGAGTCATCTGAGTCAGCCTGCTGTGTTCCCCTTCCCTGTGTTCCCAGTGCCCCAGTCTTTTGCTTTAGCAGTTTTCAAGTTCCTTAGTTCTCCCCATTCAGTACTTGGCATAGTGGTTGTTTGGCCAGTGTGCCCCCTTGTGATCTTTCCTAGTGTTGATGATTTATTAAACCTTATTTTCCCGCAAATGGTGTCTCACCCCCCTGTTTCCCTAACATCTTTGGCATCGCTATCCCTCCAAGAGAGAGCAAAATAACTGTGCTGGTAGGAACAAATAATCAACTGGTGAAAAAGATGATTGAGTCCTGTAAAGATCAAGCAGGAGAATGATTCCTACAAACTTTGACCATACACCCCATCCTCCGAGAAACATATGAGACGGTTACCCAGCCTGAAACATCAGAAGAGGTAGACAAGCATGGGACTTGTGGTTCACTTACCCGAAGGAAATCTTGCAACCAGGAGAGGTGTGTAAAGTCACTGGTCTCTCAAAGTTTCCTCGGGATTTAACGGACCAGCTTGCCCTGATAGATCAGCCTGATGAGACTGGAGTTTTGGGTGAGGCCTGAGGTTTATCCACTATGGGTTGTTCTCAACAGGCGCATAACAGTGACTGTAAAGAACCTGTCGTCAAGGGAAGTCTCCTTGAAATGTGGGACTCCTCTCGCTCAGATCTTTCCAGTGGCTCCTGTCCCTCTGAGGGTGGCACAGCATGCTAGTGAATCTTCAAGTGAGCGGACCCCCCTCTCATTTGACTTTGGAACCTCACCCATACCAGAGGAGGCCAAAAGGCATCTCTGTCAGAAAATGATGGGAAAGAACGGGGTGTTTTCTCATCATGAATGGGATGTTGGATGTTCTAAAAGCACAAAAAATGAAATCAGACTAAAAGATGCAAGACCCTTCCGAGAGAGGTCCCGTCGCCTGTCACCTGCCGACTTTCAGGATGTGCGCCAACATTTGCAGGAACTAAAAAGGCATGGCATAATCTTTGAATTGCATAGTCCTTATGCATCACCAATAGTCATTGTACATAATAAATCAGTGTGTAGACTACCGAACCCTTAACCTTCGAACAACTCCAGACCAATACACCATCCCAAGAGTGGAGAATGTGTTTCACTGCTTGTCCGGGAGTAAGTGGTTCACTGCCCTTGACTTAAAGAGCGGATACTTTCAGATACCTATGAGTGAGGCTGACAGGGAGAAGACTGCTTTTATCTATCCATTAGGCTTTTATCAATTTGAATGCATACCCTAAGGAATTTCGGGAGCACCAGCTAGTTTCCAGAGAGTCATAGAGCGGCCTGTTGGAGACATGAACTTTCTGGAGGTGTTAGTGTATCTTGATGACCCCATCATTTTTCGACAGACCCTCAAGGAACATGAAGAGTGGCTGCTCAAGGTGCTCGACTGGCTCAAAGAAGGTGGTCTGAAACTTTCACTTGACAAGTGCAAGTTTGGCAGGATCTCTGTCACCTATATTGGGCATGTGGTGTCGTAAGATAGAATAGCAACAGACCCATCGAAGACAGAGGCAGTTGTCTCTTGGCCGAGGCCCCAAACAGTGACTGAGCTCAGATCCTGCCTTGGATTTTGTGGCCACTATCGCTATTTTGTGAAGAACTTCTCCAGACTCTGCCGTCCCCTGAATGTGCTCCTTCAAAGATATTCTTCCAAATCCAAAAGGCAGGTATTCTTTACCTTCACCTGACAAAACCTACTTCAAGCCTTCTGAACCGTTTGCATCTTGATGCAGTGAGCAATGTGAACAGTCTTTCCAGGAACTCACGACTAGGGGTGGGTCGATTCTGAATCGCGATTTTTTTAAGGCGTAGTACCACCACCTGTTGCCGTGGGGCGAACATCCGAGCTTTCCCTCTTACTTAATTAAACCAGATGCAGCCTTGAACGAAAGTGCCAAACATCAAAGGGCGTGAGAAATGCTTCCGGAAAAAACTTGACTGACATCATTATTTTTCGGCTACGTGCTGAAAGGAGCCAAGCAAATGAAAACAGAATCATCTCCTATTAACCAATTAGGCAACTCAAAAAAAGTAAACCTGTTCCCGTTTACTTTGCTTGATTAGCGATCAAATGTGGATTCGTTTACTCTGTAAGTTGAATGAGTAGAGCTGTTTAAGACATGTTTGATTGCTGTATTTAGAAATTTAAATGGCACAGATTTGCATAAACACAATTGCCATGGCCACACCATTTCGTGCGAGTGTGATAATTCATAGCGATCTCACGTTCATGTTTCATCTGCTTTTCAGAATTTTTTCCAGCCTGTGTATTTTTTAGAATCCAGGGCGATCTTTACAAATCTGTTTTAAATTCATCTTGAATAATGTCCGAAAATGCTACAATGAGAGATGTAATTCAGAGGAAGATTTTTTTTTCTAATTATTCAAATTATTGGCATTCTTTCAATCTAACAATCCCAGTTAGGTTTTTCTGCTTTTCGCCATCACATCTTAATCTTTATAGGCTACTGAAATTGCTTGATTGTTATTAAAGCCAAGTACACGGGAGCAGATTTAGGGAAGGGAGGAGCGCCTGCAATTAGCGAAATCTAAACTCAGGCTTCTTCCCAACGGCATTTTAAATCGTTTAAGCCGCTTCAGGTGTGTGTTTCAAGAAATTACGTGTGACTACCTAGACACCCCATGACAGCAAGTGGTCTCATAACACTTTAAAAAAATCCTCGTCTTTTTAGAAGATCTATAATGATATAATAAAAATACAGAAATTTATTTTCAGATCGCCCTGGATTTCAAGCATCATTTTTTTTTTTTCCGGAAGCACTTCTCACGCCCTTTGATGTTTGGCACCTTCGTTCAAGGCTGCGTCTGGTTTGATAAAGGAAGAGGGAAAGCTCGTATGTTCGCCCCACGGCAACAGGTGGTGGTACTACGCCTTAAAAAAAATCGCGATTCAGGATCAACCCACCCCTATGCCCTGCGTGTGGATGCAAGTCTGAATGGATTAGGTGGCATGTTGTACTAAGAGCATTGAGGATGGTCTACGCCCAATGGGATTCATTAGCAGAAGCTTTTTACCCTCTGAGGAAAAACTACCCAGCACACAAACTGGAATTTTTAGCTCTCAAGTGGGCTATTGTGGATAGGCTACATGACTATCTGTATGAAGCTACAGTACAAGTACGTACAGACAACAATCTATTGACATACGTCGTGACATCAGCAAAGTTGGATGCCACTGGTCATCGCTGGCTTGCAGCACTGTCCACCTACAGTTTTAGCTTGAACTATAGACCAGGTCTGCATAACCTTGATGCAAACACATTGTCCCAACGTCCACATAACCACATGACACCAGAAGATGAATGGCAAGAAATTCCAGTTTCAGGAGTTTTCCAGTTCCAGTTTTCAGCACACGAGCAAACCACTCTTCTCCATGTGTGATCAAACAAATAGGGGCTCATATGTCTGCAATTCCTAAGGCTTTCTGTCACACTTCAGCTGTAATAGCTCATCAGTGGCCCACTTTCAGTCTGAGCTTCAAGGTGCTCAGAAAGGTGACCGTGTATTGGAGAAGTATGGCTGGCTATCAGTCAGAAAGCACCTGCAAGTCAAATACAAACAAACCATCCAGATGTTAAACTTATGAAACGAGAGTGGGAGAAGTTGTTAGTCGAACAAGGCTTGCTGTACAGAACATGGAAACGGCCTGGCCATCAAGTACAGCGACAGTTTGTACTCCCCAAGCAGTTCCACAGTATTGTGCTGAAATTGTTGCATGACAACAATGGACACCTGGGAGTTGACAAGACGTATGCTCTGGTTTGTGACAGATTTTTCTGGCCCCGCATGAAGTTAGATGTTGAGACATACTGAAAGACATGTGAACGTTGCATCAAAAGAAAAACTCACAATGAGCAGCACCCCTTTCACACATCGAAAATTCAGGCCCTATGTACCTGGTATGCATTGACTTTCTCTCCATTGAACCGGATTCCTGCAATGTAGGCAATGTGTTGGTAGTCACTGACCACTTCAATCATTTTGCACAACGATTTCCAACCAAGGATCAGAGAGCCATAACAGTTGCATGAACTCTGTGGGAGAAACAGACCTGCCAACCTTGAAGAAATTTTATGAGTACTCGCAAATCCCCAACATACCCCGTGCCCCGCACGCGCACCCGACAGCCCACCGCTAATGTACGTTTCACTGCTGCCCATCCATCTCGATGCCAAGACCATAATAATGCAAAATGTTCTTTCAACAATTGAGATTTATTCGTTACTTCATAACCATACAGTAACCATAACTGTTTTACTGCTGCTTGCTTGTATGGAATGAACCCCAAAAATTGAATGGGGGAAAAATTTAAACCAAAACTGTTACAGGAAGCATAGCCCCTGGAAATTTTTTCCACCCGAGAATCTTAAAAATAAATACATACATAAATAATAAACGCATAAAAGGTAAACTGAGGACATTCTTTGTAAATAAATCTAAACATTAAATAAATGTGCAAAGCCAGTGGTTATCAAAAACAAATCAGTTTGCTAAAAACAACGAAAAATACTTCGAGTTGTCCTTACACATTTGCATTGTGCAACTTGTTGAAGGTGGCAGATTTGGCTTTTTTCAGTACTGCATCAGTGAAAGTCTCTTTGTAACAAGTGCTGCCTCTGCAGGCAATCATGACCTTTCTTGTCACCAAAGAACTAAGCATCTCTGTGCTCAGAGTAGCACGACATTCTGTTTTGTTTTTAGTGACCAAGCTAAAAAATCTTTCAGTCTACATTGCTGTGAAAAATCACACACACCCCAAGCATAACTGTGGAGAGGTTTGCAAAAAGTTTCTTTCCTCCTGATTCCACTACACCCAATTCTCTCCAAGCTTCATCAGCCCGTTTGGTAAGAATACCATCATCCAAGGCAGTGGACTGAAAGAGCCGAAACTCCTCCTCCACTTCATCCACTGTAACTCCACTTCCCAACAAGCAGGGGAACCTGTCTATGAAGTATGTCAGTGAGGAGAATTTGGCTGTTTGCCTTCTGCTTATATCAGCGACAGCAGCATGACTGAGCAATTCATCCCCATGAGGGAATTTAGATAGCATGTAATCAACAGCTGCTGTGAAATAACTCCTTACATCTTTGAAGAAAGCTCTTAGAGGTAAGTTAGTTTGACTTCTGAGAAATGACTGTGTGTCATGCCCAATCGACAGCTCATCGTCAGGCAGTTGGTGTTCACTGGATTTGTAGAGAGTGGGTTGGCATCCTCTCTTTACTTCTTCCATCATTTGGACAACACACTCAGGTTTGCAGAAGGCCAAAAGCAGTTTCTGCAATTGTAGCTCCAATATCTGGAGCAATATGTGCACACATGGCTCTTCTTTCTGCAGGCTCTGATTTGCAGTTTCAAATAAAGGTATAGCTCTCTTTAAAAACAGTGAATAAAGCTTGGACTGTGGGTCAGTGAAGAAAGCATACATCATCTGTGTTTTGTGACCTCTGTTTTTTCTAGCACCATTCCCATTTGTGTTTTCTTTTGGGACAGATCCCTCTGTGTTTTGTCCATTTCTCTTTGTTTAAAAACAAATTGGTTTAGGTCAAACTCTTTGGGTGGTTGAGCTGACTGCTGTGTAGTGCTTAGTCCAGCCTGCTGCTGCTTGGCGGTAGCTCCAGTCTGCTGCTCTGTGGATGTAGGTCGTACCTGCAGCTGCTTGGGTGTAGCTCCTGCTTGCAGCTGCTTGGATGTAGACCTGCCTGCAGATGCTTGGATGTAGACCCTGCCTGCAGCTGCTTGGATGTAGACCCTGCCTGCAGCTGCTTGGATGTAGACCCTGCCTGCAGCTGCTTGGATGTAGATCCTGCCTGCAGCTGCTTGGATGTAGATCCTGCCTGCAGCTGCTTGCATGTAGATCCTGCCTGCAGCTGCTTCGATGTAGACCCTGCCTGCAGCTGCTTCGATGTAGACCCTGTCTGCAGCTGTTTTGATGTCAATCCTGCCTGTTGCTGTGTGGAGCTTGGTCCAGTTTTGGACTTTTGGTGAATTTTGTTCTTCTAAAAGCTGGAGGACAAAGTCTTTGAGACAGCAAGTCTACCCGAGGTAGGTGTGAGAGTTGATGATTTGGGGGCAGCTGGGCTCTTCAGAGAGGAATGAGCTGATGTGAGAGGTTTAGCTGTATTCTTCCCTGCTGCCTCTTCTGCAAAAAAGTCGGAGGTTCCCACTGCTGGAGGAGTCGATTGACACATTTGCCAAGAGCCAACCATCTGGTCGAGCATAATTTCAAAATCTTCCTCACATCAGTATCGCACAGAATTTGGAGGTCACGCAGCAAAGCTTTCCTCTTGCTACTCTTGTCAAGGTAGTAGTAAATCATGATGAGCATGTCTTCAATGTTTACACATAGACTTCTGGCAGCCTTTTCTGCAGCTATATGCATCAGGTGGCATGCACAGCCAGCCATGTAAATGTGGGGATTCTGAGACTTGATGAATGCTGCAACACCCTTTCTTAACCCCTGCATGACAGAGGCGTTGTCAGCAGAAAAGCTTACACAGTTGCCCCATGGTATTTTCATTTTCTTTAGTTCCTGGTCAATGAGATTGTATATGCCTTCACCAGTAGACTCCCTACACTCAACAATTTTCAGGAGTACCACAACTATTTTTCCAACACTGGGATCATAGACACGGACAAACAAGGGATAAAGCTTGACATCATCCATGTCTGTGCTACCATCAGTTGCAATGCTGAAAGGGGAATGGCACATCACTTATGACCTGTTCATCATTCGAGGAAAGTGTGCTCAATATAGCTGCTGTCTTAGTTCGGGCACAACCGTACTGCTGGGCAATTTGACTATCTGGAAACATCTTCTTAAATAATGGTGCAGCATGGTCAGCGATAGCAACTGGCAAATTGTGCTCAGCTATAAAGTTTGAGAAAAGGGTTTCAGCCCTGATGGTCCGTAGATCTTGATCTCCAAAAAACTTTGTGGTGATCTTAGGGACTGAGGCCAAGGCACTATCCAGTTTCTTGTGCTTTGTTCCTTCTACATGGCGTCTGCAATCTGAAAATGTAGATGGAGAGAGGAATAATATTATATGCAGGCTTTTACAAATATGAACTACATCCATCTCACTCACTCACTCACTCACTCACTCACTCACTCACCATTTAAAGGAAAACTAGGAACATCTTATTTATATTCAAATACATTATTTGGCTCATTATACAGAAAAAAACTTGTATCTCAAACACTATGATTTACATACATAAGTGGGTTTCTCATTTGTATCATACATGACATACATCTAGCAAAATATCATATGCATTCAAAAAGGTTTGAGTATGATGATCGTTTTTTTCTTTGGCTGTTGCAAATCCTTTACATTTTCTATACCTACGTTTCATATGGGCTTTATATAATCTTATATGTAGTTTGATTTTGGTTAAATGCAGTGGCGGCTCGTGGACTGGCAATAGGGGAAGCTCAAACAATCCCTTAAAATTAATGACTTGTAATGATCTGTTTTCAATCATTAATTTAAATTACCATAACACAAACTCCGAAAACACTCTACATTATCAGATGTGGCCAGTTTTCATTTATAACGCATACTGATTACGACTCCAGACTTCTCACGCTTTTATTTACACAGGGGTTGGGTTGGAAGCAATGCATTTGTTTCATGACATTTAAATGACATAAGATAATCTGAAACGTCTTTATGCAATTCCATTGCTTCAAACTCCTCCATGCACAAGTACTCAAATTTCACGCGAAAATCTCTTACATACGCGTTAATAGACTAATTGCTGTCTACAGCAGAGGAACGTAAAAATGCCACTTAAACTCATGCCGAATGCGTGAGAGTTGACAGGTATGCGTTAATAATGAAAACTGGCCGCACCAGATAATGATCAGTTTTCGGAGTCTCTGTTATTGTAATCTAAATGAATGATTTAAAACAGGTCATGAACAATCATTAACTTTAAGGGATTGTTTGAGCATCCCCCGTTGCCTTTTCACGAGCCGCCACTGGTTAAATCATGAATAAATTAATAAAAATACTCCATCAAACGGCTCCAGAACACTCGTGTGGACAACGAAAAAATAATTTAATATTGTTAAAAACGGGTTTGTTTTTAAGCGGAATGCGCGGAACTCCTGTCTGTCACGGCGTGGAATCACTCCGCCCGGTGCCTCCCGGCAGTCCATTTGGCTTAAAAACAACTCGGTCTTGTAATATTGAATCATTTTTTCGTAGCATGGTGACTGCGCAATCTACCAGTTGTTCACATGAGCGTTTTGGAGTCGTTTGATGGCGTATTTGATGTCAATACGTGTCGGGGGTTTTGAGAAGACTGCAGTGTGGGGCTGTGTTCGTTACCTGTTGCCCCTTGGTGACTGATGTCGACGTCCGTTTTACACACCGTGCAAAAAGCGTGGTGTGGTAGTCGGGATGCTTTGAGGCAAGGCCATCTCACTGCGTAGCTATCAAGGAACCTTTGCGCTTTTCGAGCCTTTTTCTGGGGCGGAACCGCCAATTCAGCCATCGGACTCGAGCCTTCGGAGGCACGGTAGCTGTACCTGCTTGAGATGAGGCTGTGACTGACCCGAAATGAATGCCCGCAACAGGAAGGGCAGGTGGGCGGAGTATTGGAATGCAGCGCTCTGTTTGGCCGAAAGTTTTTCGACCACAGACAGCAGTTAGTCAGCGGCAGAAGCAGGGTCATTGTTGGCAAACTGAAACCGGCGAAATGCAAGATGCAACAAAAAGCCATACCTGGAGAGCAGCAAACCGTACACGCGTACTGAAGGGTCAAAATGCGTGCCGAGTAAGATAAATGCGTACATGTTGGCAGGTCTGGAGAAATACTTCATACATTACGGCCTACCAAGTCGCATACACTCGGACCAGGGTGGGGACTTTGAAAGTCGGTTGGTAAAAGAAATGTTGACCATGTTGGGTGTGACCAAATCTAGAACGTCGCCATACCACCCACAATGCGACTCACAACCAGAAAGATTTAACAGAACCCTGTTGCATATACTAAGAACACTGGAGCCTAGTCAAAAGTCAAAATGGAGTCAGCAAATCACACATCTTGTACACGCATACAACTGAACACCAAATGAGGCTACCTGTCAGGATTATGTATAGGAACTACAAGCGAGAACCAGAGAGTACAAAAATAAGGGAGACTTTATTTCTGAAGGGGGAGACCCCCAACAGAGCAGGCAACAGTACAACGTCCTCTATCCAAAAATACACAATCCAGTTGGGCAAAAACAGAGTCGAAACCCAGGGCAGCAATCACAGTACTCGTGGTCGGGCAAAAATAGCTTCGGTACACAGGCACAGGTTTGTCAGAGAAGCAAAAGCCAAAATCCAGTGGGCGTAATACGAACTGTTAACAGGGCAGCAAACACAAAACTTGTACTCTGGCAAAAAAAGGTTCGTAAACAGATGCAGACAATAGTACCAAAAAGGACAGCTAAAAATCGTAAGTCAGACGGTCAAGTCAGAAGAGTAACACTTTGAGTACAAGGCAAAGACGATAGCAGCACAGGTAAACAAGAGAAACGTTCTGACAAGGAAGTGCTGTGAAAAGACTCCTAATATACACTCACAGGAAGTCACATGCTTAACAAAACACAGGTGCAGGAAGTCAGACTGATTATAAAGGAAGCAAACATGAGGAAGAACCTAATCACATGAAATAGGCATAAGCCAAAACGCGGACAGGGATCACAAGACAGCCTATAGACAGAACAAACAGATCTGGTTAGGGATTTCTACAAGCAGAGTGAGTGGCAGAACAGTGATTAGACAGGTGCAGAGAATCTGCTAGAAGCACAGCAAAGTAAATTGAGTGAAGGCAAGAGGCGGAGACTAGAACAGGGCGAATGCTGGGAGATCGTGAGTCAATTAGTAGAGTGCAGCTATACAATCCCTAGTGCTTGTTAGTAAGTTAGTACTATGTACAAAATGTTAGAATTAGTTAGTAATTTAATAAAAACAACAATCTGTTAGTATTTGTTAGTAATCTTGAAAAGCAAGGCGAGAAGTAAACGAGACTGAAAGGAATGGTTGAAATCCAGAAACCATTAAATCACCCGAAGGAGTGGCACGCAATACCGGGGCTGTGAGCAATGGCAAGACAAGAGACCAGACAGGGGGAGACAAAGTGCAATGCATGGGTGAAAGCAAAACATGGACCAGAATAACAGGAATGGGGAAAATGGCAAAATACAAAACATGGCAAAAGTAAACTAGACAAAACAAGAACATAATCAGGTAACCAAATCACAATACACAATTCAAGGCATGGTCAGGCAATACAGAGATCAGACAGAACATCAAAAACATTGCAAACAGAGCAGAATCATAACACTATCGGTTATTCACCCTACTTCTTAATGTTTGGGAGAGAAGCTAAACTTCCAGTGGACATTTGCTTTGGTGTGTCAGCAGATGGGACCTCAACAACTTCCCACTCAAAGTATGTTCCTAAGATGAAGAAAGAACTCCAAGCGGCTTATCAGTTGGCCCAAGTCACAGTCTCTAAAATGAACCAAACTAACAAAGAGAGGTATGACCAAAAAGTGGATATGAAGCCAGTGGATAGAGTCCTCCTTCGAAATTTTGGCCTGAAAGGGAAACAAAAGCTAACTGATCTTTGGAGTCAAACCCTTCGACTGAATATGTATCGACTGATGTCAGTGGACGGTTTGGGACCCATTAAGGTCATGCACTGCAATCATATTTTGCCTCTGGGACAGGAAGTCCGTTTGAGTGCTGTTGTTGACTTGAGTCCTGCTCCTTCTCCAAGAGCTCTCAGGAGTCAGAAAGTGAAAGAGAAGAATCAAACTCCTGCGATTCCCAAAGATGACTCCTCAGTTGGTGTGCCCCTAGGGGATCAATACTCTTCAGACTCAGAGTCTGTGTATGGATACTACCCTGAGAATGTGATTATGAATAATCCTGAGGAAATCTGTGACCAACCAGAACAGGATGTAATGCCAAAAGAGCCCAATCTGCACACAAATGCTACAGAAGTCCCTGAAGTCAAAGAAAGTGCAGATGCTTCAGAAATTCTGCTTGACGTAGCAAAAGAGGTAGCACATGAGATAAGTGATATGGAGCAGGGATGATTCCGTGAATCCAGAACCAGAAGTAAGGAGATCAGAGAGACGGAAAAACCCAGTAAAGCGCTTGTACCATGTAAAGCTAGGAGAGCCAGGTGCAAAGTCTGCAGAAGTAAAACATACAAAAGCTCACTTAGCTACACCTCCTAATATTCCTTCTCCAAACACTGCAGCAGTTTTCACACTTAGTGGTGTTAACACCTTTGTGAAATGCACATGTACAAATAAGGTATCACTCTGTTCACCCACTATTGAACCAGTTATCACATGGTATATGGCAATTGGTTAACTTAACTTGGAATTACTGTAATATGTAGTCCAGCCTGGGGGAATGCTGGATTTTGGTGGGGGGAGAGTGTAGGGACCTAAAAAAAAACATGCAGATAACTGATAGGAGTAAAAATGTTTTTTTTCCTGCGAGATATTCGTGAGTCAATCAAAAGACTACATTTCCCAAAAACCTTTGCTGTACCGGTACTTTACGTTTTCTATATATTCAGCAAATGTATTTTCAGTTTGGTTTGTGTGATTTACTCTGGCCAATCAGAGGTGAATTTGGGGGTGGGACAGAGGTAATAAAAGTGACTGAAAGCGGAGTTTTTGAAGCTTCCCTAGGCCACACGTAAGACAATCGGCGTGTTATAAGCTGCGGTACATACCAAATTGTGCGTAATGATGTGATGAAACATATTTGCTGACTTAAGTACTTTCAAGTACTGGCGCAAGTGTTACTTTGTTTTTAAGCACCATGGAACTGACAGTCTAACCACTCACTGTCCCCAAGTGTACAGTGAAATTGCAGCCAGGTGAAGCTCGTTTGTTGAATTCATTAATAGTGAAAACTGAGTCTTGGACGTTCAAACATGGACATTTCGGCTCGAACCGTTGTGCGGCACAGTCAGCAGTAAACGCAGGCGTCGCTTTCCTTGAAGATGATAGAGAAGAGGAGCAGCTGAGTTTTCTGCGGACTTTTATTAGTATTACCTGTGAGGAGCCTGTGAGCGTGCTGGATCGGCGTGGCTCCATGGACAACTAACTGCATCACCACGTCATCCTGCTCCATCACCTACCTGCTCGTGATCCTTCTCGACTGTGTCATGGTTATGTCAGTAACTGAAGAATATTGAACTTTTTGTCGCTGAAGAATTTAGACTATGGGGCATCAAAATGTTACCAGAAAACCAATCTTGTGACGCCCTCCTGCACACTACCTGAATTTGGTCTTAAAATGTGGGGAATGTTTGTCCTATCACACTAGCGACATTTCCCATGCCAGAACGTGGAGCATTTCCTGGGAATTCCCGCCAAAAAACAAGAAGTTCTTTTAAAAAGACAAGCCGGGTAGTCAATATCATTAACATGTAAACTGCTGGGATTCACTCTGTGGTATGTATATTGACTTGCAAGTGGCATCAGGTTTTGAATTATTGTCAAGGTCAATGAATATAACATTCACTTGACGATTTTTTAAATAAAATAATGTTCACTTGATCCAACATTGTATTTTCCATTGTTTGTACAATAAACATTATATACCAACTGTTTGATTGTGGATTCCTTCTTGTATTTTGTGCATTTTATTCAGGATGATGGTATTTTAAATGAATTTAAGGAGTTACGCTCTGACAAAGGCATGATTCAGCTGAAATGCGTTAGCACTTTTTCAGCGTTTGCCTACAATTAAAGGTATATCTATATTCCGTCTTGATTGATTTATTTGGATGTACGACCATTCTCTATGTCGAGAGTATCACATTATTTGAATTTAAGGAGTATCTCAATTTCAGATTAATACAACCCCAATTCCGAAATAGTTGGGACAAAGTGTAAATTGTGAATAAAATCAAAATGCAATGACTTTCAGCGTCATGGTCTGGCCCTGCAGGCCCTCCCCTCTCCTGTTTGCACCTCCACCTCAACGAGCCGCAGCTGCTGCTCGTTGAGGTGGAGGTGTTTTGTAGAGTATTTAAGCACTGCACTGTCAGTTTGGCAGTGCAGTTGGATTCTGTAGGCTCACTCTTTGTGTGTTGGCCGTATGCTATGGAGCCCTTTCTTCTGCTGCTGCTTCCCTGGGTTTTTAATGGTTTTTAATTAAACCTTTATTACTATTTTTCTCAGCCTGCGCATTTGGGTCCCTCATTTCACCTTTAGGTACATGGTACCAGTGCCCGCCGGCTTGTTGCCTTTAGCAAAACCATGACATTCAGGTCACATG
This sequence comes from Gymnothorax reevesii, assembly GCA_029721435.1. Taxonomy (NCBI): domain Eukaryota; kingdom Metazoa; phylum Chordata; class Actinopteri; order Anguilliformes; family Muraenidae; genus Gymnothorax; species Gymnothorax reevesii. The sequence continues at coordinate 79,740,092 of CM056575.1, forward strand.
AGCCAATAATGTAATTTACAATAGAACATGGAAAACATTTAAAATCCATAAAATAAGCTAATTTCAAATTTTCTGCCTGCAACAGGTCTCAAAAAAGTTGGGACACCGGCGAAAAGTGGCTGAAAAATCAAGATAAACGAGAATCAGCTGAAAAAACATTTAGCAAGTAATTAAGTTAACTGGCATCAGGTGTGTAACATGATTGGCTATAAAAGGGATGTCTTAGAAAGGCTAAGTCTCTCAGAAGTAAAGATGGCCAGAGGCTGTCCAACCTGTGAAGGCTTTCTTTAAAAAATTGTGGATTACTTTAAAAACAATGTTCCTCAACGTCAAATTGCAAAGGCTTTGGGGGTCTCATCATTGACAGTACATAACATCATCAAAATGTTCAGAGAAACTTTAAAAATCTCATAAGGGACAAGGCAAGAAGATCTTTACTGGATGCCCGTGATCTTCGGGCCCTCAGATGCAACTGCATCACTCACCGGCATGATTCTGTCATTGACATTACTAAATGGGCCCAGGAATACTTCGAGAAACCACTGTCTGTAAGCACAGTCCGCCGTGCCATCCACAGATGCCACCTAAAACTCGATCATGCAAAAAGGAAGCCATTGTTGAGTATGATCCAGAGGCACCGCCATGTTCTGTGGGCCAATGCTCATTTAAAATGGACTGTAGCAAAGTGTCCTGTGGTCAGACGAGTCCAAATTTGACATTTTTGCTGGAAATCACGGGCGTCGTGTCCTCTGGGCTAAAGAGGAGAAAGACCACCCCTCCTGTTATCAGAGTTCAGTTCAAAAGCAGCATCTCTGATGGTATGGGGATGCATTCGTGCATATGGTGTGGGACACTTGCTTTTTTTAAAAAGCACCATGAATGCTAAAAGGTATATAAAGGTTTTAGAGCAACATATGCTTCCCTCCAATGACATCTATTCCAGGAAAGCCCTCGTGTATTTCAGTAGGACCATGCAAAACCACATACTGCAGCTATTACAACAGCGTGGCTTAATAGTAGAAGAGTCTGTGTGCTGAATTGGCCTACTTGGAGTCCTGATCAAAGGAAAAGTCCGTCAAAGGAGACCCAAAACTCTCCAGCAGCTGGAAACCTGAATTAAACAAGAGTGGGATGAAATTTCAATGGCTAAACTCAAGAAACTTGTCTCCTAAATGCCCAGACGCCCCCACTCTTTGTTAAAAAAGAAGAGGGGATGCTACACCATGGTAAACAGGCCCCTATCCCAACTTTTTTGAGAACTGTAACAGCCTTCAAATTTGAAATGAGCTCATTTTGAGAATTAAATGGGAAAATTTCCCAGTTTCAGCATTTGCTATGTTATCTGTGTTCTATTGTGAAGAAAATACTGGCTGGTGTGATTTGAACGTCATTGGCCCTCATTTATGAAACTTGCGTAGGATCTGGTGTAAGATTCTGGTGTAAATCAGCGTTCGCCAGGTGTCATGTCTGATTTACTAAAAGTGTGTACGTCACTGATTTCAGTGTAGAAATGGCGTGGCGTTGATAAATCTGGCGGCTGGAACCACTGTAATTTACATGACACGCCCCTATGAATTTATGCTCCGGGAGGCATAGTCCTGCCCACTTTACCACATGGACTCTTGAAAGACGGCAAAGAAGAAAGAACTTCACTGAGGAGGAAATATAAATTATCACGTCCGAGGTGGAGAAAAACAAAATAATTTTATTTGGAAGTGTGACATAAAGGGAGCCCAGAAGCCTGCAGTTTGTAAAACTATTGCTGCTGCGGTAAACACCGTTGGGGTGGAATACCGGAGTGCAGCAGAAGTTTGATTTAATTCATTAATAAATCAAAGCGACTATTCGCACTTGTTTAAGTGCGTCCAAGCACAAACATTGATTGAAATTCGCGGTGGACGCACTTATAAGTACGGTCAGGATGCACAATTCTCCATTGCCCACACTTATTTCAAATGTGTCCAAGGCTAAACATTTTTTCTTGGCCAAACTTATTTTAAAGTGGTACTTTCTACTAGCGGCACTGGAATGGTCATCAACTGGCGCACCGATAAGTGTGGCCAAGAAAAAAATTCAGCATTGGCCACACTATAAGTGGGAACAACATCGGCATTAATAAATTCATATTGCATGTTATGTAGCCTACATAATTGACAATCCAAATGCTTTACATGTATGTTAAAAAAGTGGTCCGATTTTAAGATCGCCACCAAAAAGCGGGTTGCGGTGCTCAGGTGCAGCAGCGCACGCAACGGTGGAAGCCAACCTCCAGTGGTCACCGTTCGAGCATCGAGTAGCAGCAGTGCTCTCGCTCAATCGTGGGAATACGAGGTCGTGGGCACATGGATGAGTCCCCACCGCCTCGATCGGAGCTGCATGAGGGTAATTGTTAAAATACAGTCTGCAGAGATCACTCTTCATTGTAATTTTATTAGTATTGCCCCATGACATTTTATTGTGTGCCACACAAAATGAGCAGCCGCTCATCACTTTCCCAGTAGAGATCTTCCCTATGCCAAAAGTTCCTCTGATGTCGGACATAAGCCTATTCCTCTAACAATAGAAGATCTACTATTGTCAAAATGTGATCATGGTGAAAGTGTAAGTAGGCCTAGCCTATATATACTAAGCAACAAAAGAAACGCAAGTTAGCTAGTTAGTTAATGTCCTCTTATGGTTACTTAGTCAAAGTGACCGCAAAATAAAAAATAAAAATAAAAAAATTGATGAAACAAGTGTAAATGTGCACGTGCTAGTAATAATTTTGATTTTCTAAAATGAATATATAATATATTATATATAATAATTAATAATTAAATACAAAGTGGAAAATCTTGCGTTTATTTTCTAGTTCAGTTCATACCTGACTGGATGAGCATCTGACATACCACACTGCATATCTGACAAGCCACGCACTGCGCTTAATCAAAGTGATTTTAATAGTTAGCTGCCTGGCCTGACAAACAAGTTGTCTCAAAATATAAGTTTAATTAATTTCTCAACACGTGTTTTATTTATTTATATATTTAGCCTATTTATTAATTTTACAAATAGCAACTATAGCATGATGTCCGCATCGCTGCATATGGTTTTTTTCTCCTTATGACAGCTGCACTTGTTCCTGCATGTTGTTCGCTAGTTTCAAATCTGCGTACACCTGGTCAGACCTGGCGCAAGATTTTTGCGGACTGTTCGCTCACGTTCAGATTGATAAATGCCGATCCTTGGGGGAGATTTGGCGTACACCCATTTTTTGGTGTACGCACGTTTGATAAATGAGGGCCATTGCGTTTTGATTTTATTCACAATTTACACTTTACTATTTCGGAATTGGGGTTGTATAAACAAACACTAGCATTTTAAATGGTCTTAATTGTTCCTTTATATTTCACCGAGATCCAAATCGGGAGTTTTGGATTTTGACTATGGTAGGATGGTTAAATTGATACTTTGTCTCCTACATGTATACCATTGCCAATTTTACCTTTGCACAATAGTAAGCAGAACCTTCCATTGTCAAAATATAAAATTCCCTAATAAAAAACACACACACACAATATTATAACCACAGTTTCAGGCTCAGAAGTTCTAGTCTTTTTAACTTTTTCTTTTATTTAAAGTTTTTTACATCCAAATTGGTCCATTTGACAGATGATCACATGGCTGATATACCGTGGCTGGTATTCACAAAGGAGGAAGACAGTTATTCCAAGAACAAATCAATTTGTATCGAAACTAAGTCTTGAAATAGTCCAGGAATAAGTCTATTTGATACGACTTAGTCAAGGACTCGGCGGCTTCATTCCATATTGGTGTATGGTGTATTACATTTGTATACACCATACGCCACTATGGAATGAAGCTGATGGACTAAACTTTAGTCCATGAGTTATTTTACTCCAGAAATAAACATATTCATTCTTTGTGAATACCAGCCATTGGCTTACAATCTAAACACTTGGTGTAAGGTGTAAGGGTGGACTAAATTCAGTCCTGATAGCCTATCCGCTATGATCTAGTTCCTGAACGACTGCCAATATTATCCTAATAAGTCTCTTCAGGGTCAGACATAGGTCAGAACTAAATTCAGTCAATCCTTACAAACAATGCACAAGTTTCCTTTGTAAACAGCAAATGATATCATGAATCCAGATATCTTGGATTTCCAAGGATTCAAGGATGCTGTAAGTTATCTATAAATTAGTAACATATCTTTTGAAATTTTATTTTTGAGACTCACATTATATTAACTTTTATAAAAACTAGATATTGCACAAATAAATTACATCTGAAATAATGGGTCTGTAATGAATAGAAGTCTATGATAATATTTGTATGATAATACAAATCTGAAAAACAGTAACTTGTATAATAATCATACAAATCTTTCATTTTACAATAATACAACTTGTATAACATAAATAAATTAAATAATATAATGATTACAAATCAGAGTTTGACTAACGACAGACATGATTGGTTCATTCTGCGATATCCTTCAATGTAAACATTTTATACACCAATCGGAACAATTAAGTGCGGCAGCATTAGGATAGCTTTAGTTGGCAACAAAGATCGATGAAACAGAGCATTTTATTGGTTGAAATTTGCTTCAATAAATAAAAATAATAAATTTTATTATGAATGCGGGAAACACACAGATAAAATCCACAGATGAATTTATTCAATTTTAAGACCAAATTTTGGTGGTGTGCATGTGGGAGTCGCAAGGGAAGTGTTCTGATCAGCATGCCCCATAGTCTAATTGTTTCCTTCATATGTGCACCAATGTATGGGCTCCAAAACTGAAACGCTTGGTAATATTCTGAACATTTCTCAGAGTTGATTTATTTCACTTTTTTTGAACATTTTTCCGGGTGTTATTTTGATTTATATTTTTTATTTGCACATTTATTACAGGGTCAGTTAAAAGTGCCTGCTTTGAATTATTCTTTGACAACTGTAATTTTGTTAGTGTACAGATTTCAGACACACTATGAAGTGATACCAAATAAAAGAAAGTAACACAAGAACACAATTAAATAAATTCTTTTTTTGTCATGCAATTCTCTTGAAGTATGTGGATTTTTATATTTCCTGAAGGGACAAGATTATTAATTACTGAGTTTAATCAAGAGTACATATATACATTTTGAGGTCATTACTATAATTTTCACTTTGTAGCAAAAGTTTCATTTTGGCCTGATAGTTCATTACTGGTAAACATGGAAATCTAATCAGTTCAACTTCAAAAGCTAAAAACTCAGGACCCTGTTAATTGACATTTGAAATAGTAGCCCCGTTTAAATTTTCACAGCCTAGGTACTGCTTTATTCGATTCTGCTGGCCAGAGCATAATTGGCAACAGAGAGTTACATTAACATAATATAATAGTTTCATATAATTCTCCTATCATTGTGAAATACACAGGCTACTAGATAGTTATGACATAATGAAGTGCTTTACAGATTAACAGCAGACTTAAGTTGATGCATATGATGTTTTTGAGCCAGTTTTTATTCTATTATGAAAAGTAGTGCGACATGACATTTCTGTCATCATTGGGGGGGGGAGTGCTGACCAGTTATGACCAAATAATGTTTTGGGCCACCAAAAGCTTTGCAGTGGCCCGGGCAATGACGAAGGACAACCTGGACCAGCTAAGTAATGATGATTTCCACAAAGCTGAGGAGTTTGTCCAGTTCATGAAGTTCCTGCACACATCCACACTGTGTGTAAAGAATTCCACATGAGGATACCCATCTTCCAAAAACTGGAGGAGCTCTTTACTGTAATGCATTAAGACACAACATTTGTGACAGCCATCAAAGAGAGGGTTTGGGACAACCTCAGTGAGCGCAACCAGGACATCATCATCCAAGGTTTCCAGCATGAGGCCACAACCAGGGGCGTGCTGGGGATCCAATTCAGGCCGGGAGACTACCAAGCAAGCTGGCCACTTAAGTGTAGCAGTGGACGCAAAGCGCGCGCGGCAAAAAATTTGTGGGGGGTTTTTCTTCAAAAAAAGACGACTTTAGGCAGCATTTAGAGTTGTCATAACAACTACAACAACGCTATTAGACCGACAGCCACACAACAACACTCTATTAAACACAACCATGAGGACAGCTCCACACAGTCCTCCATACCATACCAGTTTTGTCTTCTCTAATCTCTTCTCTACATCATACCGTGTTCTTTTGTTCTATTTTATTTATATAGTGTGCAGAATTACACAAAAACATGTTTGTATTATTTTGTCAGCAAATCGTTTAGATGTCATGCCAGCTTACAATAGCTAAAAAGAATATTGAATATATTACTATTGTATTGGTTGTCCTAAAAGTTGATAGATGACGTCATTTCCTAATTTGCATAATACACCTTGTGCATGTGTTTTGGAGTTGCCATGTGTTTAATTTATATCGCTAAGTTTCGCATAGAAATCAGCCTTGCAGTATATGCAGTATGCCCGAGTATCATCCCGAATAAACTGCTTCAACCTGCCTTTGAATTCAGGGTTTGATTCCCACTCCTTTCTGTACTTCTGACTGTATAGTTTAGACTGAGCCATGTTGAGCTAGAGGTTTAGCTTGTGTCACGGAGAAATGCAAACACACACGGAACTGTCTGGACGAGGCGAGTATCTTTATTAATACAGTTCAGGCATGCAAACTGGTCATGGGTGAAAAAGGTGATAGGGGCGCACAGACACACGGTGCGAACAGAAACGCAAATTTGATAGTCTGCGTTATAGAAACATGCATCACCAGAGGCATCTTGAATAAAATACTGTACAAGACGACTTACCATATACATCTCTTTTTTTATTGAGACGGCAATTCAAACAACTATAACTTAAGCACAGGTCCTTTTTCTTTCTTTTTGGCCTGGACAATGATCACATGCTCTTTTTACCATGAATACCTAAATCTAAATCAACAAGTTATGCACACGTCATTTTTTGTTTTGGCCTGGACAAAGATCACATGCCCTGTAAGTGACAACAGGTAGGCTACAGTATAGGCTACACTCACTCTCCGATCATGCGCTTGATACAACACAATGTATATCACCACATGTAGGCTAGCTCTTCAAAAGCAGTGAATGGTAACATGGAAAGTCACTTTTTAATAGGCACACCTTATGCATTTTTTCATGCCTTTATCAACCTACATTAAACTAAACTAAGTTCCATACTTCTCCAATTTCATTCATCATACTGGTTAAAACATTTGCACAATTGTTTTAAAATAACCTCAAAAAGCTATAGCTATTGATAATTTATTATTTTAATTCAAGAAAACGAGATGTGCTTTACTCATCAGGGCGAGGTCTCAGCAATACCACCCATCGCCACATGGCGGAGAATCATGACTAATTATAAAATACGTGACTGAGACGGTAGGCCTATTTAGCCTTTTATCTGTTCTCAAAAACGAGTCTCCCTCGAAATTAAAAATGCAAGGGAGAAGGCCTGCGACCTATTTAGGTTTAAGCTACTCTTTAAAAAGTTGAAGAGACAGGCTTGCTCGTCTAGCTAAAACTTTCTCAAACATCACGTCGGTAGACCTACTGTGCAGTTCATTTGATAGGCCAGGATAACGTTATGCGAGGCGGTCAAATATCGAGGAATAAATTCAATTTTACAGATTAGTTAATTTACCCTCATGGCAACGTTCTGTTTCACTTTAACAGCAGCCAGTTGTAGGCTATACAACGGTCTGTTATCAAGAAATGTCACAGTAAAATGTTGGGAAGTGAATGGAGCATTCTACAGGATTATAAAGAGCCTATTAATGGCAGAATGAATTACGAACAGCACAGTAGGCACGAACGAAACCAGCGCAAATTCCAAGTGCAGGAATTAATCTAACGACAACATTGACGTCTGATTTATGAAGCTGTTCATAGGCCATCACTTTAAGAAATGTATAACTGTATCGTTTATGCCTTACCTTGCCGCGGGTTCTAATTTCCACAATGGAGGCCTTGAGCTGATTTCTTTCGTGGGTAAATTGCTTCAGGCTGGCACCATTAGAAAAAAAAATAGGAAGAAGGGGGCGCCTGGTAAATTGGTGTAAATTGCCGCGTCAATTAGAGCATCTCGTCAGTCATTTGCTCCCACGAGACGAGTGTAATGTAGGTCTATGTAGTTTTCTGCGGTCCACTGTTCTGCCCGCTCGGTCGCTCGCTAACCCCCCTCCTCGGATCTGCGCGATTCGCGTACATGGCCCATTTCGAACTCAGAACGGCGAATTTCGCCGAAAGGTGAGGAGTTTGCATGCCTGACAGTTATTTATTTAGACAAAAAAATCACATTTATCCCGCCGTGACTGTAAACCAACACTGAGAAAAGGCGGCGGGTTCGCAAGTGCGATTCATTAGCAGTTTGGCACGGCGGGGTGAACTTCTCCTGCTCCGACTCCAGCTAAGAGGGGCGGCGGCGAGAGGACCGGGCCGCCTGTGAGTGCTCTGTGACGGTGGATAGGCCGACGGAAGTATCCGCGGCATGTCGAGAGTAGTAACGATTAAAGTCGCTAAGTTGGCAACGCTGGACGTGTCTCTTTCAGTCATCCCCCCTCCTCTCGCAGACTGCTCCATGTGCTTCTCTACATTTCCAGTGTTTTGGCTGTGTAGAGGCGGGTGTAATGTGAATATAGGCCACTAGATGGCAGTATTTACCTTTTTTTTGTTAAGCTCAGACTGGAGTCATGTTTAGACATGTCCTGAACATGTCTGGGGCAAGTCTCAGAAAGTAAAAAAAAAGAGGTCTAAATGTGGGTGGGGTCTGAAAGAGAGTATATAAGGAAAAGAATTGAGACAGTAAAGTAGTAGGAGAAATTGCAAGAAGATGACCAGACCTGCCATTCTGTTCAAGACCTGTGACGTTTCTTTTGTGGATTTCTTTGCCTGTGTTTGAGCATTTTCTTCATCCAGGACATCACCAAGCCACCCCACCAAAAAGGGACTGTAATTATTTCTGTTTTTTCTTATTTATCAATCTTGGTCTTTAGTTGTAGGTTGTTATTAGTCTTTGTCTTTGTTAAAAATTAAATGTGTTTTAGTTGTTAAAACTGTGTTTGTCATCCCTTGCTGTTGCTGTTGTGTTATAAATGTAATAACAAATTGGGGCCATAACAAATTGGGGGCTCGTCCGGGATAGACCATTGTGTGAGTAATTTATTGAAAATCTAACATTCCAAATTGTGAAATTGTTTTTGTGAATTTTCCTAGATATATATTGACAACAGCAATGGATGATTTCTTGGCATCACCAACCGTAGGGGTTTTGAAGTCTTTTAAAAAGACAGAACTGCTAGAAATTTGCAGACAGTTGGAGCTGACAGAGGTAAAACCAGCCATGCGAAAAGCTAGACTGGCTAGAGAGATAGTTGAATATTACATTGATGAAAATGTGTTTGCACCAGGAGATCTGGAACAGTTTCCAGTGGAAAATCCAAATATAGAAATGGAACTTAAATTAAAAATGCTAGAGATTGAAAGGGAGGAAAGAGAAAAAGAAAGGGAGGAAAAAGAGAAAGAAAGGGAAGAAAGAGAAAAAGAAAGGGAGGAAAAAGAGAAACAAAGAGAATTTGAGAGGGAAGAAAAAGAAAAACAAAGGCAGTTTGAGTTAGAAAAATTAGCAAGAGAAGAAAAACAAAGAGAATTTGAGAGAGAGAAAGAGGAAAGAGCAGAAAGAGAGAGACAGAGACAGAGAGATTTTGAATTAGAGAAATTCGATAGAGAAGAAAGACTCCAAATGGAGCAACTAAAAATTAAAATTGAAACTAAAAATAAATTTTGTGCCAGTCAGGAGGTAAAACTGGTGCCTCCATTTTCGGAAAAGGATGTTGACAACTATTTCCAGTGTTTTGAAAAGGTAGCAAAGAGTTGCCAGTGGCCAAAGGAACACTGGCCTCTGATGTTGCAAACTGTCCTCAAGGGTAAAGCTCAACAAGCCTATTCGGCTTTGTCTGCAGATGATTCCTCTGATTATGAGGTTGTCAAAAAGGTTATTTTGAGAGCTTATGAGTTGGTTCCAGAGGCTTACCGACAGAAATTCAGAGGTCTGAAGAAATCTGAAAATCAGACTTATGTTGAATTTGCGAATGAGAAGCAGGTTTGCTTTGAGCGCTGGTGTACTTCTATGGAGGTCAAGGATGATTTCAACTCACTAAAAGAGATGGTGTTAGTTGAAGAATTCAAGAACTGTGTTAAAGATGATGTTAAGACCTACCTTAATGAGAAGCAAGCACTGAATTTGCAATCAGCTGCCAAATTTGCAGATGAATATGTTCTCACACATAAGTCCAAATTTCAGTCTAGCAGTAATAATAGATGGTCCCAATTTCAGAAAAAGGGTTACGGTGATACCCAAGATTCCTCACCCAAAGACAAAGACAAATCTGGTGATGGTGCTCAGAAATCCAGTAACAGGTCTGATCAAAGTGTGAAAGCTGACAGTGACAAAAGTGGTCTAGTTTGCAGTTATTGCAAGAAATCTGGTCATGTTACAACTAACTGTTGGTTCCTTAAAGCTAAGAAAGAAAAAGAAAAGGATACCAAACCCAATGCCTTTGTGAAAACAAGGTTAGAAACCCCTGTAGTAGATAACCAATCTGCTAAATTGCCTGCTTCTTGTGGGGCTAAAAAGCCTAATACAGCTGACTTTGTGAGGGAGGAATTTCTTCCATTTGTGTCAGAGGGATTTGTGGCTCTGAATGAGCATACTACTCCTGTCCCCATATATATCCTAAGGGATACCGGAGCTTCTCAGTCACTTTTGTTGATGGACTCCTTGGAGTTACGTGATGAGACCGCTTCAGGGGATTTCATACTTGTACAGGGTATTGAAGGGAGGACTGTATCTGTACCCCTGCGCTCTATATTCTTGAAGTCAGATTTAGTTACAGGACAGGTAAAGGTGGGACTTATGTCAAGTCTACCTATAAAGGGTGTTTCTCTGTTGCTAGGCAATGACCTGGCTGGGGGCAAAGTAGTTCCCCCTGTACATCTTACTTCACAGCCGAGCACTGAAGATGGGGATGAGGACCCATCTCTGTATCCTTCTTGCGCAGTGACTCGTGCTATGGCCAAAGAGGCTAAAGAAGAAGATGATGTGGTGCCGTCCAGTACATTGAATAGTCAGGACTCAGGTGGTTCGCCTCATGACTCTGATTGGCCTACTATGGTTTCTCCGTTTGAGGACTTATCAGATACTTTTATCAGTTCTCTATTCAGCCAGCCGGATGGGTCTGGTGATTCTGATGTGTCTGGAGACTTGTCTCTGTCCAGAAAGCGGTTGATTGAGGAGCAAACTAATGATCCTGAAATTAGTGTACTAAAGAGGAGAGCCCTTCCTGAAAAAGAAATAGATGCAGTTCCAGTTGGGTATTATCTCAAGGATGGTGTGTTGATGCGGAAGTGGCGCCCTCCTGATATCCCTGCCAATGCAGATTGGGCAGTGGTCAGGCAAATTGTTGTTCCGAAGGTCTATGGGAATGAGATCTTAACAATGGCTCATAGTTTACCTTTAGGAGGTCATCTTGGTGTTAACAAGACTGTTGATAAGATCATGAAACACTTCTTTTGGCCTGGGCTTCGGAAAGACGTTTCCAACTTTTGCAAAACCTGTCACACTTGTCAGGTAGTTGGAAAACACCAGTTAGACCCACCTGTAGCTCCATTGCAGCCTATCCCAGCATTTGGGGAGCCATTCTCTAGGGTCATTGTTGATTGCGTTGGTCCATTACCCAAGACTAGATCTGGAAATCAGTACTTGTTGACAATCATGTGTGCATCTACCAGATTCCCCGAAGCCATACCTCTACGTAACATCAAGGCAACTGCAATCTCGAAGGCTTTGACAAAGTTCTTCACGTTGTTTGGTCTTCCCAGGGAAATTCAGTCAGACCAAGGTAGCAATTTCACTTCAGGATTGTTTCAGCAGGTTGTGTATGAACTAGGTGCAAAACAGATTCTTTCTAGTGCCTATCATCCAGAAAGTCAGGGTGCCTTAGAGCGGTTTCATTCCACTCTCAAGACAATGATGAGGACTTATTGTTATGACCATGAGAAAGACTGGGATGAAGGGGTTCATTTGCTGTTGTTTGCAGCTAGAGAAGCAGTGCCGGAGTTTACTGGATTCAGTCCATTTGAGCTAGTGTTTGGTCATGAAGTGAGAGGACCTTTGCTATTATTGAGTGAACAATGGCAAGAGGAAGAGCCGCAAATCAGTCTGTTAGACTATGTTGGCAAGTTCAAGGAAAGATTGCGTGCAGCTTGTGACCTTGCCAAAGAGAACTTGAAATCAAGTCAGGGAAAAATGAAAACTTGGTATGATCATAAGGCTAGAAGCCGTGAGTTTAAACCAGGAGAAAAGGTCCTTGTGTTGTTTCCCTTGCAGTCCAATCCATTGCAGGCTAGATTTCATGGTCCTTATGAAATTCTGACAAAACTCAATGATCTCAATTACATTGTGAAGACTCCAGATAGGAGAAAACCAAAACAATTGTGTCATATTAACATGCTAAAGCCTTATCATGACAGAAATGCTAGGGTTGCAGCTGTCACTTCAGATTCTCCAATGGTCGAAACGTGTGAAGATGAGGGGGAGTTTCAAGATGATGAACCAAGAATTAAAGCTGAAGTTCTTTCATGTAAATTGTCAAACACTGAAGTGTTGCAAAATCTTGATGTAAAACTCCAGCACTTAGAACCCTCACAGAGAGATCAGTTTGAAAGGTTGATCAAGAAATATGAGGATTTGTTTCCTGATGTTCCAAAGAGAGTTACTATAGCCTCTCATGATGTAGATGTTGGTGATGCCAAACCAATAAAACAGCATCCATGCCGGATGAATCCTGAAAAGAGAAAGATTGCTGAGAAAGAGGTTGAGTACATGTTAAAACATGATAATATCAGACCCTCCAACTCCGATTGGAGTTCACCCTGTGTGCTAGTTCCAAAACCTGATGGAAGTACTAGATTCTGTACAGATTATCGCAAAGTCAATGCTGTAACTAGAACTGATGTGTTTCCAATACCTAGGATTGATGATTGTATTGATAGTGTAGGGCAAGCAAAGTTTCTGACCAAGATTGATTTATTGAAGGGTTATTGGTGTGTGCCTTTAACTGAGAGGGCCAAGAGCATCTCTGCTTTTGCCACACCATCTGGATTGTACCAGTATGAAGTCCTACCCTTTGGCATGAAAAATGCCCCAGCCACGTTCCAAAGGATGATACAGTCTACAATCGCCGGATTGCCACACACGGGTGCATACATCGATGACCTGATCACATGGAGTGACTCCTGGGAAGAACATCTAAAAGATGTAGAGACGTTGTTCCAACGCCTGACCCAGGCTAACCTGACTGTTAACCTGAACAAGAGTGACTTTGGTTGTGCTACTGTCACCTATCTTGGCTGCGTCATTGGCCAGGGTAAGGTGGCGCCCATAAATGCTAAAGTCCAAGCCATCATGGACTTTCCAGTTCCTGACAACAAAAAAGCTTTGCGCCGCTTCCTTGGAATGATCGGGTACTACCGCAAGTTCTGCAAGAACTTTGCTGAGATTGCTCTCAGTCTAACTAACCAACTGAAGAAAGGCGTAAAGTTCACCTGGGATGATGCATGCCAGAGAGCCTTCGATCGCCTGAAGTCTCTGCTGTGTCACTTCCCCGTGCTCAAATCTCCTGACTTCAACAAACCGTTCTCCATCGCGGTCGATGCTAGCGACCAAGCTTGTGGATCTGTGCTCCTACAGAGAAGTGACTCTGATGACATTGAGCATCCCGTGGCATACTTCTCCAGGAAGTTCAATCGCCACCAAAGGAACTATTCCACAATAGAGAAGGAACTGTTGGCTCTGGTCCTTTCTTTACAACACTTTGAGGTTTATGTTTGTACAGGACAAAAGCCAATGATTGTGTACACTGACCACAATCCGTTAATGTTTTTGAGTAAGATGAAAAACAAGAATCGGAGATTGTTGAATTGGAGTTTGATTTTACAGGAGTTTGACTTGGAAATTAAGCATGTGAAGGGTACAGACAATGTAATTGCTGATTGCTTATCCCGTGTTTGAATGTGTATATATATATCATGTGTTTGAATATTGTATGATATGTATATGTAGACAAGTGTTCACTTAACCATTTTGTATTGAAAAGAAAAATTTTGCCTTTATGAGTCAAAATTTTTCCCTTTTGGAATGGAGGTGTAATGTGAATATAGGCCACTAGATGGCAGTATTTACCTTTTTTTTGTTAAGCTCAGACTGGAGTCATGTTTAGACATGTCCTGAACATGTCTGGGGCAAGTCTCAGAAAGTAAAAAAAAAGAGGTCTAAATGTGGGTGGGGTCTGAAAGAGAGTATATAAGGAAAAGAATTGAGACAGTAAAGTAGTAGGAGAAATTGCAAGAAGATGACCAGACCTGCCATTCTGTTCAAGACCTGTGACGTTTCTTTTGTGGATTTCTTTGCCTGTGTTTGAGCATTTTCTTCATCCAGGACATCACCAAGCCACCCCACCAAAAAGGGACTGTAATTATTTCTGTTTTTTCTTATTTATCAATCTTGGTCTTTTGTTGTAGGTTGTTATTAGTCTTTGTCTTTGTTAAAAATTAAATGTGTTTTAGTTGTTAAAACTGTGTTTGTCATCCCTTGCTGTTGCTGTTGTGTTATAAATGTAATAACAAATTGGGGCCATAACACGGGCCATAAAGCAACTAACCAGTCATAACACGAGTCCTCTAAAAGAAAAACGGTGATCGCTGTAATTTCGATCAATCCTACCCTCTGATCGCAGAGTTCATGTTGGCTACGTGTGCACTATGCAGTGAGGGGGCGTGTCCTCTGTCAACATAGTGCTGCCAGCACTGCTGCGGTTGCAACAAGTGTGTGTTGTCCGCCTGGAAACAGCGGGCCAGAGGCTGCATTTTATTTATTGGCAGCCAGGCAGGCCAATAAGGGCACAGGCCACCGGGAGAAGTCTAGAGCGTCCAGATGGGCCAGCACGCGCCTGGCCACAAAGATGAATTGGAACAATTTCATTGGAACACGCTTGCAGGTAAATTTATCAAATGACTGCATTTGAAATTTGGGAAATTTGTCGCATTAGCTGACCCCTAATGAACTTTGTTGTTAGCGTCTTTTTCGGTTCCCAGCTTTAGTTTATATTGATTGTCAGATAACAACCTGTTAAATTTGTATTAAAGTTAAAATAGATGACGTGAGCAGTTCTAAACGATCTAGCATAACGACGTCATTTGATCATTTAGCTACCTTACAGTAGCGGCTATAGACCCGGGAATGACGGGGCGCAGACACGTCCCTTTATGACAATAATTAGTCCTGGGTAGTTCGCAATCATTTTCCTTTACTGACGCGTTTTCCAATTATCGTACTTGGCAACTTAAGACTCGGTCTCTCCAAATGTGATCGAACAGCGATGAAATCATGGGCGAAATTCAGTACAGAAAAAAAATTTACTTATTAATAGGCCAGTGCTTCGCGTTGATTGATCAGGTCCGTGTTCCAGTGAAATATCGCCTTTCACTCTCGGTATTGTGTGGGTTGATAAAAAAGAGGCACTTGGCAGTTAAATAGGCAGCGTGCTGCTCAAGCTGTTTGCGTGAGAGTCGTCAGGTATGCAAGTTTGACTAACGTTGATTTAAATACAGCAAATAAGCATCCAGATGAACGGTTGTCTTCTTACGTAATCGGGGAGAACAAGCAGCAGCTGTTAACTGTGGAGTGCTCTCGGAGCGAACCTTCGGTTACTCATGAAAATGACTGAGAACAGGTCAGGACTAACGACTGTTTTAAACGGATGTTTTGTCACAATTCTCAGTTCAGGTTCCGCCACTGAGCTGAATTAAGCCCATGATTTCATTGCTGTTCGATCGCATTTGGAGAGACCGTGTCTTGAGTTGCCAAGTACGATAATTGGAAAACGCGTCAGTAAAGGAAAATGATTGCGAACTACCCAGGACTAATTGCCATAAAGGGACATGAGTGCGCCCCGCCATTCCCGGGTCTAGAGCCGCTACTGCTACCTTAAATTAATTGCAGTTATTGGTGTTTGTTTCAGTATAAAGTTTATATTCACTTATTAGATTTGCTGATAGTTTCAATTGCATTTTATTGCTCACTTGTTAATTTTGTTGCCTACCACACTACTTTTGTTCACTCGAAGGTTCTGCGATTCACTGCGAAAATGAATGGAAACAGCTTGAAATGTCAAATCTATTCGATACACCGATTTGATCGCATAGCAGCAGGTAACGTCATTAAGCTACGCACAAGTTTTTATTCGCTTCAATGCTGTTAGGTGGGAATGCATTTTCACCTCCTTTATTCGCATGAATATTTTTGGCGAACTTCAGGTAATTGGATTGACAAGTGGATGGAAACATAGCTTATTTCAAGCATAGATGCACACCTAGGGCACTCTGACATGTCCACACAGAATTTTATAACTTCATCAAGGGACATACTTGTCACTGCTGTAAGCACCGAGGCATCTCAGGCATCATATTAATTTGTTTTATATTTACATCACAACATAGTGATATGTTAAAAACACTGCCTTTTCTCTTTTCTTTAAATGCCAGCTTATTTTATTTATTTTACATTTCAAATTTGAAAAATGTAAGAAGTGCTCTGTAAAAAAAAAAAATGCTATTGCATTATGAGAAAACAATTTATATTCTTAAATTGTTGATGTTTTTCTTCCTGACAAAGTATCAACTAGAGTTTCATTAAAATACTATATATATTATACACTGCCCGTCCAAAAAAAAAGTCGCACACTCAAATATTTTTGTTGGAACCCCTGTAGCTTTGATTACAGTGCAAATTCATCTTGTCATTGCTTTGATGACCATATGCAATGCCAGAACATATATTCTCGATCAGAAATGCCAAAATTTTTGGCCGAGATCTTGTCATCTCGACAAAATGGTTGAACCACTCGGTGGTCTTTCTTGAGCACATCCCAATAACTTTGAATGTGCTTAAGGTCAGGGCTTTGTGGTGGCAACTTTGTCTGTGAAAATGATTCCCCCTCCTTGTTTTTGTCATTTACGGTTTTCTTTGCTAGATACAGGCCAATAACTTGCCCATCCTGAAATACTGTAACATCTTTTCCACCATCAGGAGATGTGTCTTCCGCTGTGATTTTTTAACAAATGAGTAGCGACACGCTTCATCAGTCAGGGTTAAAATGATTACTGCCAGCTGAAAAATATTAATAACCACAATAATGATCCAATTATAGAATTTGTTCATTTATTTCCAAACGATGACTTTTTTTTTTGGACGGGCAGTGTATATTGATAAGCGTTATCAATAAGAGTAGCAGTACTGTTAAAATCCTAACGATACCCATCCCTACTCATGCTTTAATGACTACCCAACAGCAGATCACTTGGAATTGCTAAGACCCAAGGCAGCCTCCAACAACTGGTGTTCTGGCCAGGAATGAGAGGTGACATGAAAAGGTATGTGCTGTCTTGCAAGGCATACCAATTCACAAAACCAGTGTTTTCCAAACTGTGTGCCATGAGAGCTTCCTAGGTGTGCCGTGAGAAAATCCACTTACTGTTTTTTTCTGATGGCCTAATAATATAAAACGGCTGAACTTACAGGATATAAAAATAACAATTCATGTCATTATCAATTCATTCAATTCAGTTAATTAAAATGCCTATTTAAAATTCTTTCTCGATATTTCCACATCATGTATTCTACTGCACAATTCCTTATTGTGATTGGCCAATCACCCATTATCTAACGCGAAAAATTTAACATTACCCGGTAAAACTCAGCTAAAACAGCAGTATAGGCTAGTTGAAACGAATCAACGAAAATGGATAAATTCCTGACCAAAACCTCGAAAAGGCAGTCCGACTAAGACCATGAACCACCTCACTCTTGCTGCGCTGGCCAGAAAAAGAAAATCAAAGTGGTGTGCAGACTTTACAGTGAGGAATATCTGACTTATGGGTTTACATTCACCGGAGATCCCGCTATCCCAATACCACTGTGTCTTGCTTGCGGCGAAAAGCTGGCGAACAAAGCTATGGTGCCAAATAAATTAAAAAGACATCTTTCAACCAAACATCCTTCTCTCGCAAAAATGAATATTTAATGCGGTCGAGAAGCCAGACGAACAAACAAGCTAGTTTCATGACGAAAACCGCTAGTGTCAGAAAAAGTATTAGAAGATAGCTATCTGGTCACAGAACTAGTAGCAAAATGAAAGACGTCTCACACAATTGCCGCATCTCTTATCCTGCCAGCATGCAAAGCTATTGTCAGGACCATGTTGGGTCAAAATGCTGCCAATGAAATATCAAAAGTTTCTCTCTCAAACAATAAAACTGGCAGACGAATAGGAGAAATGTCGGCAGATATAGAAGACGTTGTAATGGAGAAAATTAAAGTGGGAAATTTGCGCTGCTGGTGGATGAAACAACCGATGTCAGTGGACATTGCACAATTACTGGCCAATGTGAGACATGTCGATGGGGAGACAATAAAAAAAAAGAAGCTTTGTTTAGTCTAATTTTGCTGGAGAAACCTACAGGTGGGGAATTGTTTCGAGCGACATCTGAGTATCTGGAGAAGGGGGGGCAGAACTGGAAAGACAGCATATAGTCATTTATTTTATGATTGCATAAAACCCTGAAACCTGGTTGGAAAGCTTGAGTGGTTGTCTCGTCGCTCTGTCGCGCTGGGGGGTAGGTAGCGCGAGCGGAACGCTATAATATCATAGTGGTGAGCTGTGAGATTTTTTCATAGTAAACAGTGTGCTGCGAGAGAGAAAAGTTTGGGAAACACTGCACTAAACTAACAAACCGCAAGCCTGGGGGATGCCTGCAGCCGGTCCTGACCTCGAACGCTTGGAATTTTGTTTATGTCCATTTTGTTTGTGCAAATGGACATGAATACATTCTGGTCTTCACTGACAAGTTTACGCAGTGGGTGAAAGTGTGCTCTGTATGAGAGAAATGGCAGAAGTCACAGCTGACATGTTTCTGTCTGAGGTTTTTGCCAGACATGGTGTCCTCAAGTATCTGATGTCTGAAGAGCTGTGCAGTTTGTTAGTGGCCTCTTTGAGTCAGTCCTTAATTCTTTGAGGGTAGTCCACAGATTGACTACAGTCTATCACCCACAATCCAATCAAATGGATCAAGTTAAATTTACTATAAAAACCGCAATCAGAGCTTGTGTTGGATTGGATAATACTGTAGGTCATGAGACCAGCACCATCATCTTGACAGTCCTCTAAATGTCTGGACGCAACCTGAATTGGATCCAGTCCCAGAATCAGCAGATGTCTATAAGTCAGGACTGACCTCTGCCCTGAGAGACGCTTCTGACTATGTGCACCAATCGTTGTCCTCTAGTGAGGCAATGCTGAATAGTAAGTACAATAAGAGGCATAGACTGGTCACATTTAAAGTTGGAAGCTTGGTTCGATGCAGAATTTACCCACACGCAGTCATAAGCATTAGTTTTTCTGCCAAGTCCACAACTACACCAAGATTCCCAGCCTGATATACTGGTTTAAATGGTGTGGAATTGAGGAGATGTGGACTGTAGACTTGGAGAAGGCTTATGACTGTGTCCCATGAGGTATCCTGTGGGGGCTGCCGCGGGAGTATGGGGCTCTGGAGCTGTTATTTCGAGCCATTCGATCCCTGTTCAAGCAAAGCCGGAGTTGTGTCCGCATTCTCGGCACTAAGTCAGACTCGTTTCAAGTTGGTGTTGGACTCCGCCAAGGGTGTGACTTGTCACCTATTCTGTCCATGATTTTCATGGGCAGGATATCAAGGCGCAGCCAAGGTTTGGAGGGTGTCTAGTTTGGTGGCCTCAGGATTTTATCCCTGCTGTTTGCAGATGATGTGGCTTCATCATGCTGTGACCTCTAATGTGCACTGTAGCGGTTTGCAGCTGAGTGTGAAGCAGTCGAAATGAGGATCAGCACCTCCAAATCTGAGGTCATGGTTCTCCCCCAGAAAAAGGTGGATTGCCCTGGATTGTGGGGGGTCAATTTTTATTCCAAGTGGAGGAGTTCAAGTATCTCGGGGTCTTGTTCATGAGTGAGGGTAGGACGGAGCATGAGATTGACAGACAGATCGCTGCAGCGTCCGCAATGAAGCGGGCATTGTTCTGGTCCGTTTTATTGGTCGATCTACGTTCCAACCCTCAACTATGGTCATGAGCTTTGGGGTTTGACCAAAAGAATGAGATACAAGTGGCCGAAATGAGCTTTCTCCATAGGGTGGCTGGGCTGACCCTTAGAGATAGGGTGTGGAACTCGGACATCAGGAAGTGGCTCAGTGTAGAACCGCTGCTCCTCTGCATTGAGAGGATTCAGTTGAGGTGGTTCTGGCATCTAGTCTGGACGCCTCCTGGACGCCTCCCTTTTGAGGTTTTCTGGGCATGTTCAACTGGGAGGAGGCCCCGAGGCAGACCCAGGACATGCTGGATGGATTATATTTCCTGGCTGGCCTGGGAACGGCTTGGGGACCCCCAGGTAGAGTTGGAGGAGGTGGCTGGGGAGGGGAGCGTCTGGGCATCTCTACTCAGACCGTTACCCCCGCAACATGACTCCAGATAAGCGAAAGAAAATGGATGGAGGGATGGATGGATGGATGGAATTGAGGAGAATATTGATCTTCTGTCTGTCTTCTTTGGGGCCAAAAATTATTATTTCTGTTTGGTCGGTTTTAAGCAGCAAGAGGTTGTGACACTCCTCTCCAGAATTTGTATATTGCATTTGAAGGGTTATTGCCGTAAGTGCTTCAGTCCATGTTTATTAAAAA
Source organism: Gymnothorax reevesii (assembly GCA_029721435.1). Lineage (NCBI taxonomy): Eukaryota > Metazoa > Chordata > Actinopteri > Anguilliformes > Muraenidae > Gymnothorax > Gymnothorax reevesii. Next base: position 79,760,936 of record CM056575.1, read on the forward strand.
TCAGAGAACACTACAAATCTATTCTTTCATCGATGAGGAATGAGGCACATTAGCAAAATTTGGCCAAGAAGCACTCAAGTACAATGTAAATTGAGCAGTGCATTGGAAATACCCCAAAAAGCTACTTCTAGTGGTGAGCAAGTCCAGTCTAAAACTTCTACGGGTACAAAAGTCCAGTTGGCCAGTCAAAGTATCGCTTAGAAAATTGGCTGGACAAAAGCAGCCACTGTAGCTTTCTTACCAAACCAAAATGGCTGACTCTACAGGCCTGGTTGTGTGAGTGTGGACTAAACCCAAATGAGCCAAAAAAAAAAAAACACCCAGAAAATGATGAATATGTACTTCAAACTTTGCCTTCAAAAAAACCCACCTTCACAGTTGATACTGAAACTGGTGCTTGACGGGAACTAATTAGCGCAGCTGCTAGTTGACAACCTGTGAGGTGTCTTTGTCTTAAACTACACACTCTCAGATATTTGTCTTCTTGCACAGTTGTGCATTGGGGCCTCCCTCTCCTTTTTTCTGTCCTTGTTAGTGCCAGCTTGTGCTGCTCTCTGAAGGGAGTAGTTGACAGCATAGTAAGACATTTTAAGTTTTCAATTTCTCGGATTGAATAGCCTCCTTTTCAAAGCACAACAATAGACTGATGGGTCTCTAAAGGAAGTTTTCTTTTCTTTCTGGCCATTTTATGCCTGTAAACAAACAAACAAACAACTGCTGATCCTTCAGGTACTAAACCAACCTCAAGAATGCCATACTCCCTTTTGTACTCCCTTATTAGTTTAATGGTGTTCAGCTGTGCAACACATTTGCAGAAGGGTTTTCTAATAATCAATTAGCCTTATAAAATGCTTAACTTGGATTGGCAGCCGTACCAGGAGATTGATGCAGAGGACTGACAGTTGCTGATAATAGGGCTCTATGCAAAATATAGATCATTCTTTGAAAATCATCAGATTAATTTAAAATGTTTGTGAAATGCATGAAAATGTATTTTTCTTTGGAAAAAAAAGAAATTTGCTAGTGATCCCAAACTTTTGAGCGGTAGCGTATGAGCAAAAATGTAACTTTTTAATACAGTTGTACACTGCCAATTCATGTGAATTAGCATATATTTTGCGGCCGAATGTTTAATCTTTTTGTCAAGTGACATTTGATGTGCATTTTTGAACAAATAACAATAGCTACCAAGTTTTGCTGCTATCTTTACACAATATATCAACCTACAGTTGGCTTCAAACAATGACTGAACATTTATAAACAAAAATTAGCAGGATTAAAAAACCCCAACAGGGCTACCCGAGACTAATAACTGCATAACTACAACAGAGTAAAACATAGCCTACCTGTCCAGTAGCAGCAAGGCTAGCTGCTCATCGCTTTTTCTTTTCTTTAGTTTTCTCCACCTCTCAGCACCGATATAAACACGGCTCTTAGCTATCCCATTTTTTCTTTCTTGACGCAATCTATTCCTCTGCTGTTTTTTGGCGCTTCGGCTGTTTAATTGTGTATGTCGTCTCTCATAATATGCTGCTCTGATGTTGAGGAGAGTGACGGAGAGATCTGTGCCACGGACCAAACACTCTAAATCAATGATCTCTGTTGGATGCTGGAGCTATTTAACACCTAATTGAACAAAAATATATAACTCACAGCAGCTTTTATGTTTTCATTTTCTGGACAAACACTTGAAAGGTTATAAAAGTCACTAGAATTATTATTATTATTTCTGTTATTTGGAAATCTATAATAGCGCAGGTTTTAATTTGATACACTTACAAGGGAAATGTGCATTCCCTTGAGGTTCGTAGACATGGAAGATCATAGAGCATGATCCACTTAAAAATCACACCAATGTTGACAGGCCTCTGTCAGAGCAGATCAAAGTCAAAGCATATTGATCAACTGAAGACAGGATGGACCGCTTGGGGACATATTCATCCTTGCCCCCTTCATCCTTGCCCCCTTCATTCACCCAAAAATATAGCAATTACCCAAAGCAGAAGTCTTACCTTCTTCATTCAGACCAGCTTGTAATTCACATAGAACACAAAATTGAATAAATGGCCGAAATCGGGGGGGGGGGTTCTACTCTTCAGGCATGTACTGGCTGTACTGTCTACAGTTGCTGTAAAAGTCCTGTCTGTTGTGTTTTACATTGAGAGACATATGTTCCTGCTCCCCTTCAAATTGGCCCTGCACCTTACCTGAGCCAAGCTGTTGACATGTAGGATGTCATCACCTTCAATCTTACTTAGATTATTCACAGATTAGAGCTCTTCATCCATCAGGGAACGGGGTGGTCCTTTGAATCAGCTCCTTTCTCACTGCTCATAACATTGCACAAGCAATGTTCCTGTCTGCTTAATTTTACATTTTGCGGGCAAAAACAATCACTAATTCTCCAATTAAAAAATATTTTAAAAATCTCACTTACATTAATTGGTCTTCCTATGGCCTATTTGTTGCACTGTCTTCTTATTCAGGGCTGCAATAAAGTTTAATTCTGCACTTTGAATGAAGGAACTGTTTCATCTATTGATAAAGGGTCTCTGCATGAAAAGACAATCGGTTCTCAAATCTTATGACAGCAGACAACACCAGACCTGTAGTCTGATTATAACGGATGTAAATCGGGCACAATGAACACTTTGTCCTTTGAGATTTTGGACACGCATCACTGTGACACGCAATCGATGGCTTGTGGCCTTTTCTTGGTGTTCACACCCATGGTGCGTGCCAAAGAGCCAAGCCTCAGCCTGACCTTTGGCAGTCAGTAAATGAGTGAATGATGATGCCAAAAATCCTTAGGTCTCTCTAGTGGATTTGAGGTTCAGAGGTTCAGCATAACAAAGGCATAACAAAAAAAATTAGTTTTTCTGCCAAGTCCACAACTACACCAAGATTCCCAGCCTGATATACTGGTTTAAATGGTGTGGAATTGAGGAGATGTGGACTGTAGACTTGGAGAAGGCTTATGACTGTGTCCCATGAGGTAACCTGTGGGGGCTGCCGCGGGAGTATGGGGCTCTGGAGCTGTTATTTCGAGCCATTCGATCCCTGTTCAAGCAAAGCCGGAGTTGTGTCCGCATTCTCGGCACTAAGTCAGACTCGTTTCAAGTTGGTGTTGGACTCCGCCAAGGGTGTGACTTGTCACCTATTCTGTCCATGATTTTCATGGGCAGGATATCAAGGCGCAGCCAAGGTTTGGAGGGTGTCTAGTTTGGTGGCCTCAGGATTTTATCCCTGCTGTTTGCAGATGATGTGGCTTCATCATGCTGTGACCTCTAATGTGCACTGTAGCGGTTTGCAGCTGAGTGTGAAGCAGTCGAAATGAGGATCAGCACCTCCAAATCTGAGGTCATGGTTCTCCCCCAGAAAAAGGTGGATTGCCCTGGATTGTGGGGGGTCAATTTTTATTCCAAGTGGAGGAGTTCAAGTATCTCGGGGTCTTGTTCATGAGTGAGGGTAGGACGGAGCATGAGATTGACAGACAGATCGCTGCAGCGTCCGCAATGAAGCGGGCATTGTTCTGGTCCGTTTTATTGGTCGATCTACGTTCCAACCCTCAACTATGGTCATGAGCTTTGGGGTTTGACCAAAAGAATGAGATACAAGTGGCCGAAATGAGCTTTCTCCATAGGGTGGCTGGGCTGACCCTTAGAGATAGGGTGTGGAACTCGGACATCAGGAAGTGGCTCAGTGTAGAACCGCTGCTCCTCTGCATTGAGAGGATTCAGTTGAGGTGGTTCTGGCATCTAGTCTGGACGCCTCCTGGACGCCTCCCTTTTGAGGTTTTCTGGGCATGTTCAACTGGGAGGAGGCCCCGAGGCAGACCCAGGACATGCTGGATGGATTATATTTCCTGGCTGGCCTGGGAACGGCTTGGGGACCCCCAGGTAGAGTTGGAGGAGGTGGCTGGGGAGGGGAGCGTCTGGGCATCTCTACTCAGACCGTTACCCCCGCAACATGACTCCAGATAAGCGAAAGAAAATGGATGGAGGGATGGATGGATGGATGGAATTGAGGAGAATATTGATCTTCTGTCTGTCTTCTTTGGGGCCAAAAATTATTATTTCTGTTTGGTCGGTTTTAAGCAGCAAGAGGTTGTGACACTCCTCTCCAGAATTTGTATATTGCATTTGAAGGGTTATTGCCGTAAGTGCTTCAGTCCATGTTTATTAAAAATCAGAGAACACTACAAATCTATTCTTTCATCGATGAGGAATGAGGCACATTAGCAAAATTTGGCCAAGAAGCACTCAAGTACAATGTAAATTGAGCAGTGCATTGGAAATACCCCAAAAAGCTACTTCTAGTGGTGAGCAAGTCCAGTCTAAAACTTCTACGGGTACAAAAGTCCAGTTGGCCAGTCAAAGTATCGCTTAGAAAATTGGCTGGACAAAAGCAGCCACTGTAGCTTTCTTACCAAACCAAAATGGCTGACTCTACAGGCCTGGTTGTGTGAGTGTGGACTAAACCCAAATGAGCCAAAAAAAAAAAAACACCCAGAAAATGATGAATATGTACTTCAAACTTTGCCTTCAAAAAAACCCACCTTCACAGTTGATACTGAAACTGGTGCTTGACGGGAACTAATTAGCGCAGCTGCTAGTTGACAACCTGTGAGGTGTCTTTGTCTTAAACTACACACTCTCAGATATTTGTCTTCTTGCACAGTTGTGCATTGGGGCCTCCCTCTCCTTTTTTCTGTCCTTGTTAGTGCCAGCTTGTGCTGCTCTCTGAAGGGAGTAGTTGACAGCATAGTAAGACATTTTAAGTTTTCAATTTCTCGGATTGAATAGCCTCCTTTTCAAAGCACAACAATAGACTGATGGGTCTCTAAAGGAAGTTTTCTTTTCTTTCTGGCCATTTTATGCCTGTAAACAAACAAACAAACAACTGCTGATCCTTCAGGTACTAAACCAACCTCAAGAATGCCATACTCCCTTTTGTACTCCCTTATTAGTTTAATGGTGTTCAGCTGTGCAACACATTTGCAGAAGGGTTTTCTAATAATCAATTAGCCTTATAAAATGCTTAACTTGGATTGGCAGCCGTACCAGGAGATTGATGCAGAGGACTGACAGTTGCTGATAATAGGGCTCTATGCAAAATATAGATCATTCTTTGAAAATCATCAGATTAATTTAAAATGTTTGTGAAATGCATGAAAATGTATTTTTCTTTGGAAAAAAAAGAAATTTGCTAGTGATCCCAAACTTTTGAGCGGTAGCGTATGAGCAAAAATGTAACTTTTTAATACAGTTGTACACTGCCAATTCATGTGAATTAGCATATATTTTGCGGCCGAATGTTTAATCTTTTTGTCAAGTGACATTTGATGTGCATTTTTGAACAAATAACAATAGCTACCAAGTTTTGCTGCTATCTTTACACAATATATCAACCTACAGTTGGCTTCAAACAATGACTGAACATTTATAAACAAAAATTAGCAGGATTAAAAAACCCCAACAGGGCTACCCGAGACTAATAACTGCATAACTACAACAGAGTAAAACATAGCCTACCTGTCCAGTAGCAGCAAGGCTAGCTGCTCATCGCTTTTTCTTTTCTTTAGTTTTCTCCACCTCTCAGCACCGATATAAACACGGCTCTTAGCTATCCCATTTTTTCTTTCTTGACGCAATCTATTCCTCTGCTGTTTTTTGGCGCTTCGGCTGTTTAATTGTGTATGTCGTCTCTCATAATATGCTGCTCTGATGTTGAGGAGAGTGACGGAGAGATCTGTGCCACGGACCAAACACTCTAAATCAATGATCTCTGTTGGATGCTGGAGCTATTTAACACCTAATTGAACAAAAATATATAACTCACAGCAGCTTTTATGTTTTCATTTTCTGGACAAACACTTGAAAGGTTATAAAAGTCACTAGAATTATTATTAGTATTTCTGTTATTTGGAAATCTATAATAGCGCAGGTTTTAATTTGATACACTTACAAGGGAAATGTGCATTCCCTTGAGGTTCGTAGACATGGAAGATCATAGAGCATGATCCACTTAAAAATCACACCAATGTTGACAGGCCTCTGTCAGAGCAGATCAAAGTCAAAGCATATTGATCAACTGAAGACAGGATGGACCGCTTGGGGACATATTCATCCTTGCCCCCTTCATCCTTGCCCCCTTCATTCACCCAAAAATATAGCAATTACCCAAAGCAGAAGTCTTACCTTCTTCATTCAGACCAGCTTGTAATTCACATAGAACACAAAATTGAATAAATGGCCGAAATCGGGGGGGGGGGGTTCTACTCTTCAGGCATGTACTGGCTGTACTGTCTACAGTTGCTGTAAAAGTCCTGTCTGTTGTGTTTTACATTGAGAGACATATGTTCCTGCTCCCCTTCAAATTGGCCCTGCACCTTACCTGAGCCAAGCTGTTGACATGTAGGATGTCATCACCTTCAATCTTACTTAGATTATTCACAGATTAGAGCTCTTCATCCATCAGGGAACGGGGTGGTCCTTTGAATCAGCTCCTTTCTCACTGCTCATAACATTGCACAAGCAATGTTCCTGTCTGCTTAATTTTACATTTTGCGGGCAAAAACAATCACTAATTCTCCAATTAAAAAATATTTTAAAAATCTCACTTACATTAATTGGTCTTCCTATGGCCTATTTGTTGCACTGTCTTCTTATTCAGGGCTGCAATAAAGTTTAATTCTGCACTTTGAATGAAGGAACCGTTTCATCTATTGATAAAGGGTCTCTGCATGAAAAGACAATCAGTTCTCAAATCTTATGACAGCAGACAACACCAGACCTGTAGTCTGATTATAACGGATGTAAATCGGGCACAATGAACACTTTGTCCTTTGAGATTTTGGACACGCATCACTGTGACACGCAATCGATGGCTTGTGGCCTTTTCTTGGTGTTCACACCCATGGTGCGTGCCAAAGAGCCAAGCCTCAGCCTGACCTTTGGCAGTCAGTAAATGAGTGAATGATGATGCCAAAAATCCTTAGGTCTCTCTAGTGGATTTGAGGTTCAGAGGTTCAGCATAACAAAGGCATACCAAATTAATTCAGGCTCCTGAATGAACAAGAGCTTGGAAGCCTGAGTCAGCCCTCCCCTCCACTTCCAGTTATAAGGGTATTTAATTTAGTGTCTACATGAAAGAAAGTCTGCCTAAATGCCTCTGTTAATTTTGCTTTGAGGTGTTATTGTTTTCACACCCCACTATCGCCACATCTCGCAATATCATAGCCTCCAAATAGTTTCCCCTCGATTGCAAAAACCACTGAGACACGCCATGCACTAATTGTTACTCATGTCTTTTATATAATAAGGGTAAACAAATTCTGTTGTAGACGATCGTAAACGATTATGTGTTTTGTTACTCATTTGCTTTGCTGAGTATAAATTGAAGCTGATGTTTGTCTGTCAGAAAATAGGGAGAACTGAGTAGCATGCAAGAAGATTAGCATGGGCATATCTGGGCTTTTTCAAGCTAAATTATGAAATTAGTGTGGTGGAGGTAAAGCCGTAATATAAGAGACAGGAGAAATCTCGCCATAAAGTTGTATTCTTCCTGCATTGGTAACAACATCAGAGGAATTTCATTGATCAGGGTTTAACATCTTAACCCCTTGAGGCAGGAGTTAAATTAAAATCCCATCGTATTTCAGTTAACTTTCATGACTTTGGTCAAGGAAAAGGGCTGCAAACATTAAAAATCATCATGAAAATTCAGCATGGAAATTAGCCAGCCACCCCCAATACACCACCAGGAAACGGCATCAATCCGACGAGGTGTTCTTTAGTTGTTGGGCAGAAACAAAAATCAAGATGGCTGCAGTGGCGGCCATATTGAATATCGCATGACGCTGGTTTTTGAAAAGAACCTTCCTGTAGCCATCCCTAATACACCACTATGAAATGGCATTAATCAGACGAGGCATTCTTTAGTTATCGGGCGGATACGAAAATCAAGATGGCTGCTGTGGCGGCTATATTGAATATTGCACAATGCTGGTTTTCGAAAGGAACTTTTCTCTAGCCACCCCCAATACGCCACCATGAAGTAGCAGCAATCGGATGAAGCATTCTATAGTTATCGGGCGGAAACGAAAATCATGATGGCTGCTGTGGCGGCCATATTAGATATACCAAGATGCTGGTTTTTAAAGGAACCTTCCACCAGCCACCCCCAATAAACCACCAGGATGTTACGATGTACCACTGTGTTACATCGCCTTTCCTTTTAACGACACTCAGTAAACGTTTGGGAACTGAGGAGACCAATTTTTTAAGCTTTTCAGATGGAACTCTTTCCCATTTTTGCTTGATGTACAGCTTAAGTTGTTCAACAGTCCGGGGTCTCCGTTGTCGTATATAATAATGCGCAACACATTTTCAATGGGAGACAGGTCTGGACTACAGGCAGGCCAGTCTAGTACCCGCACTCTTTTACTACGGAGCCATGCTGTTGTAACACGTGCAGAATGTGGCTTGGCATTGTCTTGCTGTAATAAGCAGGGGCATCCATGAAAAAGACGTTGCTTGGATGGCAACATATGTTGCTCCAAAACCTGTATGTACCTTTCAGCATTAATGGTGCCTTCACATATGCGTAAGTTGCCCATGCCTTGGGCACTAATACACCCCCATACCATCACAGATGCTGGCCTTTGAACTTTGCGCCTATAACAGTCCGGATGGTTCTTTTCCTCTTTGGTCCGGAGGACACGACATCCACAGTTTCCAAAAGCAATTTGAAATGTGGACTCGTCAGACCACAGAACACTTTTCCACTTTGCATCAGTCCATCTTGGATGAGCTTGGGCCCAGCGAAGCTGGCGGCGTTTCTAGGTGCTGTTGATAAAAGGCTTTTGCTTTGCATTGTAGAGTTTTAACTTGTACTTGCAGATGTAGCAACGAACTGTAGTTACTGACTGTGGTTTTCTGAAGTGTTCCTGAGCCCATGTGGTGGTGTCCTTTACACACTGATGTCGGTTTGTGATGCAGTACCGCATGAGGGATCGAAGGTCACGGGCATTCAATGTTGGTTTTCGGCCTTGTCGCTTACGTGCAGTGATTTCTCCAGATTCTCTGAACCTTTTGAAAATATTACGGACCATAGATGATGAAATCCCTAAATTTCTTGCAATAGCTTGTTGAGGAATGTTGTTTTTAAACTGTTCAACAATCAGCTCACGCATTTGTTCACTAAGTGGTGACCCTCGTCCCATCCTTGTTTGTGAATGACTGAGCATTTGAGGGAAGCTGCCTTTATACCCAATCATGGCACCCACCTGTCCCCAATTAGCCCGTTCACCTGTGGGATGTTCCAAATAAGTGTTTGATGAGCATTCCTCAACTCTCTCAGTCTTTTTTTGCCACTTGTGCCAGCTTTTTTGAAACATGTTGCTGGCTGTTTACCAGTTCGAACATTAAATAACTTGCCTTTGCAGTGTATTCAATTGAATATAGGTTGAAAAGGATTTGCAAATCATTGTATTCTGTTTTTATTTACGATTTACACAACGTGCCAACTTCACTGGTTTTGGGTTCGTAAATTGGGGGGTTTAGCAAATAGTTTAGAGTCCACTAAAGTGATTCAGGATGATTTGGATAGAATCCAGAATTGGGCAGAAATGTGGCAAATGAAATTTAATGTAGCGAAATGAAAAGTTGTACATGTAGGTAGTAAAAGTATTAGAAAGGATTACTTCATGGGAGGTTTAAAACTGGAATGTGCTCCACACGAGAAAGATCTGGGAGTAATTGTAGACCAAACCCTCACAGGCTCTAGCCATTGTGCCGTAGCAGTTAAAAAGTCAATTGGATGCTGGGATACATTGCCAAAAGTATTGTGTACAAATCTAAGGAGGTGATGCTTCTTTTGAACAACACATTCATCAGACCAAATCTGGAGTATTGTGTGCAGTTCTGGGCACCATACTTTAAGAAAGATATAGAGGCTGTAGAGAAAGTTCAGAGAAGAGCCACTAAGCTAATTCCAGGTATAAAAGATGAAAGCTATGAGAAGAGACTGAAGATCCTTCATCTCTTTAGTCTTAGGAAAAGGAGACTAAGAGGTGATTTCATTGAGGTCTTTAAATATATTAAAGGGATTAACAAATTGAATTATGTAGGATTCCTTCGACTAAGTGTTGTGAGTAGAACTCGGGGTCACAAATGGAAGTTCAACCAGGAGAGACTCAAGTGAAATCAAGAAAATATATATTATCCTTTGAGCGTAAAGGGGTAACATGCTTATAATCGAATCAAGTCTTTGGCGCTTGGACTCTTTGGGAAGACTCGAAGATCAGGAGCACTGCTCGGAGCAGCTGCGGGAAACCCTCCCGACGAGTCCAGACACTGGTGGTGGTGGTGGCTGAAGACTGGTGAAGCTGGAGTGGCGGAACGGGAGATCTGATGAGTAGGGTGGCGTTGGGGCGGAGGAGGGTCAGCGAGCGGCAGCATGGGCGAACTAGGGCGGAGAAAATAACATATTTAAGACGGCAGCACAATGATTGGCTAGCGACGCGACTGAGGTGTGCCCTGGTTGGATAGGAGCAATCAGCTGCAATGCCAGCTGACTGCTCATTCACAGCCCCAGATGTTGTCGGCGGAGAATCAGGAGTGAACATGCATGAACAAATTAGACGGGGCTGACGAGCGCGAAAGAGAGAGAGTCTTCCTGACTGAACTTTCGCTAAGCTTCATTTGACCAAAGAAAAATTTAGCACTGATTTCCGGAAATATTTCTTCACCCGAAGAGTAATTTCAATGTGGAATAGCTTGCCTGGCCATATTGTTGAGGCAGAGACCTTGGGGGTTTTCAAGACTAGGCTTGACTTAAAGCTGGATACCATTGAGTCATTGAGTATCTGAAGAAATATATTCACAAATGGCGAGCGTAGTTAGGCTGAATGGCCTGTTCTCGCCATTCATGTAATGTTATGTTGTCATGTTATGTTATGTTATGTGGGTGACTATAGTAGCAGTGAAGAGGTTTGTTTTATTTCTGAAATGGCTAATATTATTGATTCGGTAACAGCTACTGTAGGCAACACTGCAAAAAAAATTAAAATTAGTCCATCTTGTCAAGCATTGTAATTCTGTATTTAGACTTGGATACTTATTTCTGTTACCTTTTTTTCCTCAGTCAGACAAAAATTTTGCCAATGAGGAAAGATGATTTTGACTCATTTTTTGGTTTGCCAATAGGATAAGAAAATTTCTCTTGTCAAGCACAAGGTGATGTAAAATAAGCAAAAATTTTCTACTTGAGAGAGAAAGATTAGGGAGATAAGACTCATGATCAGATTAAAGGACTTCTTAAGACTGACACTGTTTGCTGTTAAAATGTTGGAAAGTAAATTAGCTGCAATTCTAGATGGCAAGATGGAAACACTGGTACAGCCAGTCAAGGACATTTTGGTGAAAATGGGCAGTTTTATGGAGAATAATATGCCTCTGTAAGGGTTTTTCCTTGCATTCTCTCCCCTGCTGCAGGTGTGGTTAGTAAAAGTGGAGCTGAGGGTCCTGGATTTAAGGGCTGGTTTTGACAGTTACCAATGCAGCTGCCTTCTGTTATTTTGGCCCTGCTTTGTGGTTTTGCGGCTCCCTTGATTTTTGATTGTGGTTATTGTTTATTTTATTATGTTTATTAAAATCTTTGACATTTTTAACAGCCTATGCATGTGGGTCCTGCCTTCCCAGCTTTTGGGCCCATGGTCCCAATTCCCATTGGCTTGCAGGTTGCATCCGGCGTGACAAAACCATGACAGAATGCAGCTACCAGTCTTTCCGGCCGGCGGTGTGCAGCAGTTGTTCCAGCCCATGGACCTGTGCGGAGCTGTGGTCCAGGCCTTGGACCGTTGAATCGCAGGTTGCATCCGGCGGGACAAAACCATCCATGCTAGTTTGGAGTGCTAGTTTGGAGCCAGAGCCTGACTTGGCGCCGGTTCTTAGCCTACCCACAGCCTAAGCACCAGCTCCTGGCTCTCAAAACTGGTGCCAGAGCAAGTACCAACTCCTTGCTGGTCTAGTGCCCAGCACCAATTACGTCAAGGGATGGGGGCGGATTTATTGTGATGAACAAGACCAGCGCAAACACTGTACCGCCATTTTTAAAACAACAGCTGAGCGAGGGTAGTTCTTTTTCAGAAAAATAAATTTTCCGGCTCTGTATCGCAAGGCTTGCAAACGCAGCAGCACTTGCATGGACACGACGAGCTCTTCCATCTTCGTTGTTTTGCCTCCGTATGGTGCGAGCGTTGCTGGGTAAGCAGACACGTATACAGTGGCATACTGAGGTCATATGGTGAGGTAATTGCACGGCTCTGAGTTGGCTCCTTGGCGATGGTAAAGCAAACCTGTTCTTAGGAGGTGCGTTGGTTGAACCAACTAAGCACTGCCACTAGCACCAGCATGGCACTAGCACCAGGTTCTTTCTGGTGGAAAAGGGGTATAAGAGAGGCTGGGCAATAAAAATTGAGTGTTGAGGACCTGATCTCCACAGGTGTTACCCGAATTACCACCCTGAAGGCTGACCTCCAGGTAGCAGGGTAGAGGTATCCCCTGCCAACAGCAGAAAAAAGGTGCCTCCTTCCCTCTGCTAGCCTCCAGGTCATCTCTGGTCAAGGTGTAGTACTTGCTAGCCCCCCCAGTCAAGGTTACATGAACTAATGAGAGCATGTGATGGATGGCGTATGAGGCAGCTGATGTGTAGTAATCAGTCATGGCCCATAGACCCAGTGCTGGGCAGATGATCTGTTAATTAGAGAATGGTCAGAGCTACCAGTCATGTAAAGAATATGCATCTAGAGGAAGTAGTTGGGACCACACCTTTTAAAAGCGAATCCCAACAACCTTGACAGAAACCATGGAAAGTACGTTGTACAACAAAAAGAAATACTGACATAGGTACAAGCAATGAGTCCCCCAGGCTGTGGACTGCTACTGGGGATGAACTGAGAACTGGTGGAAGTACTTTCTCTGCTGATGATGGTGATAAACCAGAATGTGCAAGGACAGGAAAAAGAAGATGGAAATTGAAAGCAAACATGCAGATAACAACATGGAACATCAGATCGACGAAGATTGGAAAACTGAGAATGATAACATCAGAAGTCGAAAGGTATAAAATCAGTGTGCGTGGTATAGCTGAACATGAATGGACAGGAGAAGGACACATCACACTAGAAGATGGCGGAAAAATAATTTATTCAAGAAGAGTAAAGAGTGGTTTATACGGAGTAGCCATATATCTGAATTAAGAAACCGAGATGGCCCTCATGGTATTTAACCTTGTGAATGAACACATATAAGTGTGTCTAAAAGGAAAGCAAAGAAACATAACCATAATCCAAGAATATGCACCCACAAGTCAAGCAAGTGAGGAAGAAGCTGAACAGTTCTACGCTGACAGAGAGAACCCAATACGTTGTCGAAAAAGTCAACAAACAAGATGTGCTGGTTGTCATGGGAGATTTCAATGCAAAATTGGGGGAAAATACGAGAAATTCAAAATTGATCAGACCATCCTGACTTGGAGAGAGGAATGAGAAAGGCGACAGTCAGGAGGAATTTGAAATAGAAAATGACCAAGTGGTAGCAAACACACTTTTCAATCAACCGAAGAGCAGGCAAACTGTATTTTGATGGGGGGAAAAATATGAAAATGCATGTCCTCTTTGGTGCACCATAGCTACCTTCACAACATCATCCCAACTGAAACAACTTTTTTCCACAAAGCTGAGCATCTGTTCTGTTCATTTCGAGCATTGTTTTCGCCAGTTTCCAGAAAATAATTTTTGGCCTCTGAGCTTCTGCAAGATGGAATTGCCCCAATACTATCCATTACTGTAAGCGGTCTTGTCATTAATCTCTGTTGCAATTCACTGTTTATGATTATTATCTGTAGTTTTAAGATGATACATTCATTTCCTGCTCTACCAGTGCCATTCAATTTGTGTCTTGTGAATAGTAGTTCAATAACAGCCCCAATATTGACTTATTTCCCAAAAGAAATAATCTTGATAAAAAGTAATAAGAAAATAAAGATCAGTGTGTCATTTGATGACTTGTTTACTGTAATGACTCAGTCTTAATAGAAACAAAGAACCAGCAATAAAAAAGTACAGGATTAATGAGAGTACCTTCAGGATGGAATACCATGAACTTATAATCTCGGTGCTCTTTTCCAGGGTCCACATCTTGCTTGCTGATTGGATGTCATTAGTTGAGGACAACTTTGCTTCCAGGTCTTCTATGCTACAGAAACTGCAGTTATGTTATGTATATTTCTTCAGCCAGGCACTAATTAATGGAAACAGTGAATTAAACACAGCAGGAATGATGTCTGCCACTCCACCATGTCAGGCATTGTGGGTGCCTGCAGGGACCTTTAATTGTCCCTTCTTTGATAGACAGATGCTTTTAATGCCAACAGGGGATTCTGTCATCTATTTTATCCATCGCCCCAATAAAACAGGTGGGGAGCGCACTTCAAATAAACCCAGCTCTCATGGATTTTGGATTGTGGTTAATTCAAGATTCAGTATACGCAGCGACAGTGCAGATTCCACCATTGTGAATGTTTGTCACATGCTAACCGTTTTCTTTGCAGGGGCATCACCGAGGGATAGGTTTCACAAAGAGATTGCAAATCCATGTCAAACAGAGTGCCCAAGGCCCAGCCTCTGTCATATTTTGTTTTCTTCTCATGGGGATCAGGCTCAGTATGAGTGCAAAGCCATATGACATGCACTTTCGAAACCTTTATCTAGTACACGTCACATCTATCCAGCAGACTGGCCGATTAGATGAGCACCAATGGCAATGCCATTGAAATTCAATAGTAATATATTCACAGCTGTTTATTTTTGGATTCAAGATGTTAAAGAAAATATTGAGTATATGAATAAGCGCTTCTGATAAAGAGAGGTTGTATAAAGGTTAGCAAAGGTTATCAAACAAGAGCACTCAGAAAGCACAGCACCTCCGCCACGCCCATAGACTGTGTTAAAAGGTGGACGCAGCACCCTGGTCTAAAAAATGGAGTCCATGCGGAAGTACCGTAAAATGGCATTCTATTTAATGGCCAGCAGATGGCAACGTTGGTGGTTGCAGAAAGAAGTTCAATGCTATTGAAGTCCAGAGAAAATGAGAAATGGGAAATTGACCCTACTTTCCCACCTGATTTTTCATTTACATAATAATTTTTCACATTATTTTATAGTAGCTATAGCAAGTTTCAAGTCTCCTTCGATATATCATGATGTTCATTTTTGTAAATTATGGTCCCATATAGACTAGATAAAGGATAAGGATAAAGCCAGAATATGCTTTAGGGGTGTGGCTATCCTCTGGTCCTCCTCCGATACAGTCAGATCCAGAGCCACGGTCCTCCGCAGATCTTCAATACATGCTCTCGTCCTATAGAAATCACATCCGGTTTCAAAATGACAACATGGGGCAATTCAAATTGCCAAAATTGAAGCTTCCTTTATGGTATGCTGAAACCAAATGGGTGACGTCACGGTGGCTTCGTCCATCTTTTTATACAGTCTATGGCCACACCAAGGCAACTCTGTGTATTAGTTATTTTCGTTGCTGATGTAGGGTGTTGTTGCATTCCACCGCCAGGTGGCAACAAAACCCAAAAGCACGCCAATTGGAAATCGGCCCATTGGAAATGCAAAACCCAAAACCAGTGAAGTTGGCACGTTGTGTAAATCGTAAATAAAAACAGAATACAATGATTTGCAAATCCTTTTCAACCTATATGCAATTTCATACACTGCAAAGACAAGTTACTTAATGTTCGAACAGGTAAACTTTGTAATTTTTCGCAAATATTAGCTCATTTGGAATTTGATGCCTGCAGCATGTTTCAAAAAAGCTGGCACAAGTGGCAAAAAAGACTGAGAGAGTTGAGGAATGCTCATCAAACACTTATTTGGAACATCCCACAGGTGAACGAGCTAATTGGGAACCGGTGGGTGCCATGATTGGGTATAAAAGCAGCTTCCCTGAAATGCTCAGTCATTCACAAACAAGGATGGGGCGAGGGTCACCACTTAGTGAACAAATACGTGAGCTGATTGTCGAACAGTTTAAAAACAACGTTCCTCAACGAGCTATTGCAAGAAATTTAGGGATTTCATCATCTACAGTCCGTAATATCGTCAAAAGGTTCAGAGAATCTGGAGACATCACTGCACGTAAGCGACAAGGCCGAAAACCAACATTGAATGCCCGTGATCTTCGATCCCTCAGGCAGTGCAGCATCAAAAACTGACATCAGTGTGTAAAGGACATCACCGCTTGGGCTCAGGAACACTTCAGAAAACCACTGTCAGTAACTACAGTTCGTCGCAACATCTGCAAGTGCAAGTTAAAACTCTACAATGCAAAGCGAAAGCCATTTATCAACAGCACCCAGAAACGCCGCCAGCTTCGCTGGGCCCAAGCTCATCTCAGATGGACTGATGCAAAGTGGAAAAGTGTTCTGTGGTCTGACGAGTCCACATTTCAAATTGTTTTTGGAAACTGTGGACGTCGTGTCCTCCGGACCAAAGAGGAAAAGAACCATCTGGACTGTTATAGGCGCAAAGTTCAAAAGCCAGCATCTGTGATGGTATGGGGGTGTATTAGTGGCTAAGGCATGGGCAACTTACACATATGTGAAGGCACCATTAATGCTGAAAGGTACATACAGGTTTTGGAGCAACATATGTTGCCATCCAAGCAATTTCTTTTTCATGGACGCCCCTGCTTATTTCAGCAAGACAATGCCAAGCCACATTCTGCACGTGTTACAACAGCATGGCTTCGTAGTAAAAGATTGCGGGTACTAGACTGGCCTGCCTGTAGTCCAGACCTGTCTCCCATTGAAAATGTGTGGCGCATTATGAAGCGTAAAATACGACAACGGAGACTACGGACTGTTGAACAACTTAAGCTGTACATCAAGCAAGAATGGGAAAGAGTTCCACCTGAAAAGCTTCAAAAATTGGTCTCCTCAGTTCCCAAACGTTTACTGAGTGTCGTTAAAAGGAAAGGCAATGTAACACAGTGGTAAAAAGGCCCCTGTGCCAACTTTTTTGCAATGTGTTGCTGCCTTTAAATTCTAAGTTAATGATTATTTTCAAAAAAAAAAAAAAGTTTCTCAGTTTGAACATTAAACATCTTGTCTGAGCCGTGTGTTCAATTGAATATAAGTTGAAAAGGATTTGCAAATCATTGTATTCTGTTTTTATCTACGATTTACATAACGTGCCAATTTCACTGGTTTTGGGTTTTGTACTTGAAATCTCTGTCAGCATAGCTGGATTTGAACCTTGGCCTATATCTCAGTGCTTTGGCCTAGATTTTGGCCTGCAAAATTTGGTTAAAATCTATGAAGCCGTTTTGAGATATCCTGCTCACGGACAAACAGATAAATGCTGGCAAAAACATACACCTCCTTGGCGGAGGTGAACAACAAAGCTTCAGAAGAATAATGGAGGGACGTCAACATGACCAAATACTGGCGAGTGCGACACCTTGAAAACTTAAAAAATAAACTTGATTTAATGAAACAAAAATTCATTGAAGGTGTCTGTTTGATTGGCATACAACAGTCAAGCATCAATCAATAAAATTGATTAAAATAATAAAAATGTAATCATTCAGTTTGTAAGAAGATAAATCTAGATGATGTCTTCAGGCAATGATGGTCAAGACTTTGTAATCTTGGACTACACCAGGCATTCCAATACCTGCTGCCCCTCTCATTTGATGTTCATTCTTTAAATCTTGCAAGTCATCATCAAAATAAATGACAGCAAGAGCAAATAACGACATCTTGTTCCAGACTGTACTTTTGTATATTGTACAGACGTCTTTTATAGGCAAATGTCACCGATAAAAATTTTTATCATTGTTACGTCTTGGGATGATGTTCAAAAAAGTAGAACTTTTAATTTATGAATATAGCGCTCGGTGGAATTAAAAGGCAGGGAACACGGAAATCGGGTGCAAAAAGTGTATTTACAATAAGCCGTACAAAGGTGAAGGACAGGTGAACAATAATTAATCTATTTACAAAAGTATTTACAAAACAAAGTTAGGGGAAAATAAAAAGGTCTAAAGCACTGCCAAATAAACGAAAGGAATAAAACAAAACTCTTCTAGAAAAACAAAAGTGCAGTACTAACTAAAATATTAACAAAATAAAATAACTAACTACCCTAACATATGCGCCGAAAACCAAAATACAGAGGGTGGCAGCT
Organism: Gymnothorax reevesii; assembly: GCA_029721435.1. Classification (NCBI taxonomy): domain Eukaryota; kingdom Metazoa; phylum Chordata; class Actinopteri; order Anguilliformes; family Muraenidae; genus Gymnothorax; species Gymnothorax reevesii. The sequence continues at coordinate 79,779,201 of CM056575.1, forward strand.
GCCGCTAAACTAGTGGACTAGACAACGAAAAAAGAATACCTACGTGCGTGTGGAGAGTATAAGGGCCCCCGTCTACCCTTGACCAAGTTATTTCCCCGACACACACACTGAACAGACAGACCACAAAACATCGAACGAGCAAACATAGCTGGGGCACGGGCAGGACTTCGTAATATTTAAACGTTATCCCACGAACGGGGCAGCACCGGACTGGCTGACGGAGAATCAGCTGACGGAGGAGGAATAAGTGATGCAAATGATGGACGGCTTGATGGACAAAGAATGGGATAGTCGGAGACGAACCTGGCAACAAACAAACAGCAACAGAAATGCACACACAATACATCCAAAAGGGAAAACGATTTACAGAAGGGAGAAAAAAAAAGTTTTTCCGTAACAATCATGCTCCGCATTGCTTTAGGATGGGTATGTGAAACAATAGCATCATGAAGGAGGAATTTATTTCTTTTATCAAGTGTTTTTTTTTTTGAGTTCTCAGATTCCTTGTTTTACAGGGGTGAAAGCAGTTTTTCAAACCACAAAGATACCCATAGACTAAAGACTGAAACAAGATGCAGAGTCAAGCATGGAAAACCCCTCCCCTCCCACATATTTTAGCTGATCCAGTTTTTGGGTACATGTGCTCTTGAGTTTTTGAGATATAGTGTAAATAAGCAATTCAGATCAAAGACCATGACCCCCCTGAGCTTTGACCCCTACCAATCTTTGAATTTGTGCAATTACCACTATAGTAATGGATAGGATTATATTTTGCATATTGAAAAGGCACATTTTAGGCATTAGTTTTATGCAAACAGGACCATTTTTGACAGATTTATGGGCAAAAAAAATAATGATTTTGAACCTTTCAGCAGCCTTTGACCTTAACCTCGACTCAATTCATTCCAAAATTTTATAGGATCTATTCTGGGTCATGGCCCAACTTTGGGCTAAATTTGGTATAAATTGAAGCAGTAGATTTCTTGTAATCTTGATAACATAAATAAATACATAAATTAAAAGTCGTTCAGAGAACAACGGGTTGCCAAAATCAAATCATATTTGATCTGGTGTACAAGTGTGCAGTTTATCATGTCAGAAAAGAAATACTTGGATAAAATAGAAGGGTGCTCAATAGAATGCATACCTTCACCATGCCCCTTGTTTGACCGATCACAGTCAAAGTCATTCGGTCCATTCCTGATCTACAAGTAATAGCAACCCACCCACAAATTTTCAGAGATATCGGTTCATTAGGTTTTGAGTTATCTTGCACACAAACAGACAGACAAGCCAAAGCTGGCAAAAACATAAGCTCCTTAGAGAAGGTAACTGAACTGATTTTATGGAACAAAGTGGTAATACTGGAGCTTTGACCAAAGACTGCTCCAGGACTGGAGCAACAAGTAATCAAATGCTATGCAACAGCTATGATTCTAGGGACAAGAGCAGTGCTACCAATTCCTACCTATATTGCTAGATATTTGGGATGGTCGAGAAGGAGGACAGCTTATTCAGTATGTTAATAAAGTTTCCATAAAAGTGCGCTTATTTCAGTCTCAGACACATGAAGGAGTTATTTTCTTTCATGAAAAAAAATACTTGCACGCAGGTGATGAGCAATGTAAGACCAGAGATATAAGGAAAGACTAACCGGGTTCTCACACCATATACCCAATCGCGACATTACGCAGAGCAAGAACAGTGTTTTCAATGAAACAGCTGAACCTTAAAGGGGCTGTGTCAGCTTGGGCACATGCATTGTAGAATCCAGTCGATAAACACTTTCATACATGCAGTGTGATATCAAGGGAGCAGAAATACAAACCATAAGCTTATTAGTATGTGTATAAAGCGTACCTTCGTCGCTGTTTTGAATATAGAAGATGGCCAACAAACGTGGAGTTGCTACAGCAGGGGTCTCCAACCCTGTTCCTGGAGAGCTACCATCCTGTAGGTTCCTGCTCCAAATCCAAATAGGCACACCTGATTAAACTAATTAGATATTTTTCTGCCCAGCTCTTGTTAAGTAGCTAATTAGTTACAGGATGGTAGCGCTCCAGGAACAGGGTTGGAGACCCCTGTGCTAGAGTAACTGCATTTATCTTTACTGAAACCCACGGAAAATAAATACACTTTCCATCCATATTTCTTCCGGCGAAAACACATTGAAAGTGTGTGGTAAGGTAAACCGGTGAATTCGTGATGGAGTTTCGATCTGTTTACATCGCGTGCATCCTTGAGAAGTTTGGCGAATTTTTTATCAAGCAACTGTCTAATGTTTGCAGAACCTGTTTGTCGCAACGTTTTGTCTGACATGCAGCTGTCATAGATCCTTTTGCGACCGCTCCCAATTCCACGGCCGCCATGGGATAACAGAACAACCAACGCAGGCTAACTTAAAATAGGCGTGCAATGCACGGAATACCCCTCAGCCGGATGTTGAAGTTTTTGGAGACGCCCGCCCGCCCGCCCAACCGCATGAAGGATTGCAATACCCCGTCAGCCTTGAGGGCAGAGGGGTAAAAAGCAATTATGATGCTACAAAAACCCAAACTATGACAAACTGATGCTATGAACTGGCTCGATGATCAATAAAGATAGATTTTGGGTAAAAATTTCATCAAACCTCTCAAGGATGAACGTGATATAAACAGATTGAAAAAAGCTTTCACGAAATCTCTGACGAACTTGAAATAGTTGTCCCAATTCTTTCAAGAACTTCCGCTATGTCACGTGCATGTGCCCCAGCAGACACAGTCCCTTTAAACGGCGCAAAGCAGCTTGATTTTCCGCAAAGTTTTGCATCCAAAGGTCAACCGCATTGAACTTTGACCTCAAATTGCGCTGACCTCTCCAAAGCACGTCCAATTCCATTGCAGAATTTGTGGAAGTACATTGCGGAAGTGTCCTAGCAACAATCATCAATAAAGGAAAAATTTATTCTGTGCGTCTGAGCATCTGGAGTTATACAACTCCACAATTAAAATGTGCAGGAACTTGGGCAAGAAAACCACTGGCATGGCTGATAGGGATATCAGGTTTGGAAAAAAAAAAAAGTCTGTCATTTAGATGTTTCGCGTTCTGATTCCAAAGAAGCCAGACAGCAGCATTGCCAAATAATTTAAAGTGACACAACAGCCATCTGCAAAAATGTTAATGCACTCTGAACACTTTGTAAGCCTGCTGGACTGGACTAAACAACTGCTGACGTCACCATATAAGCTGGTCTTAAGTCAAAGATTTCTGGTGAGAGGATCAATCGCTGCATTTTCCATGTTGTTTCACCTTTGTAGGCTCAATATCAAATAGTTTTGTCATAGAGTTGACAAAGTCAAATTGGTGAATTTCTGGACATTTCCTTTGATTGACGCCAAAATAGATTTCATAAATGCAGAAATAACTGTACAAACCCAAAACCAGTGAAGTTGGCATGTTATGTAAATCGTAGATAAAAACAAAATACAATGATTTGCAAATCCTTTTCAACTTATATTCAATTGAATACACTGCAAAGACAAGATGTTTAATGTTCAAACTGAGAAACTTTATTTTTTTTTGCAAATAATCATTAACTTCGAATGTAAAGGCAGCAACACATTGCAAAAAAGTTGGCACAGGGGCCTTTTTACCATTGTTTTACATCGCCTTTCCTTCTAACGACACTCAGTAAACGTTTGGGAACTGAGGAGACCAATTTTTGAAGCTTTTCAGGTGGAACTCTTTCCCATTCTTGCTTGATGTACAGCTTAAGTTGTTCAACAGTCCGGGATCTCCGTTGTCGTATTTTACGCTTCATAATGCACCACATATTTTCAATGGGAGACAGGTCTGGACTACAGGCAGGCCAGTCTAGTACCCGCACTCTTTTACTACGGAGCCATGCTGTTGTAACACAGTGAAGTTGGCATGTTATGTAAATCGTAGATAAAAACAAAATACAATGATTTGCAAATCCTTTTCAACTTATATTCAATTGAATACACTGCAAAGACAAGATGTTTAATGTTCAAACTGAGAAACTTTATTTTTTTTTGCAAATAATCATTAACTTCGAATTTAAAGGCAGCAACACATTGCAAAAAAGTTGGCACAGGGGCCTTTTTACCATTGTTTTACATCGCCTTTCCTTCTAACGACACTCAGTAAACGTTTGGGAACTGAGGAGACCAATTTTTGAAGCTTTTCAGGTGGAACTCTTTCCCATTCTTGCTTGATGTACAGCTTAAGTTGTTCAACAGTCCGGGATCTCCGTTGTCGTATTTTACGCTTCATAATGCACCACATATTTTCAATGGGAGACAGGTCTGGACTACAGGCAGGCCAGTCTAGTACCCGCACTCTTTTACTACGGAGCCATGCTGTTGTAACACGCGCAGAATGTGGCTTGGCATTGTCTTGCTGAAATAAGCAGGGGCGTCCATATAAAAGACGTTGCTTGGATGGCAACATATGTTGCTCCAAAACCTGTATGTACCTTTCAGCATTAATGGCGCCTTCACATATGTGTAAGTTGCCCATGCCTTGGGCACAAATACACCCCCATACTATCACAGATGCTGGCTTTTGAACTTTGCGTCTATAACAGTCCGGATGGTTCTTTTCCTCTTTGGACCGGAGGACACGACGTCCACAGTTTCCAAAAACAATTTGAAATGTGGACTTGTCAGACCACAGAACACTTTTCCACTTTGCATCAGTCCATCTTAGATGAGCTTGGGCCCAGCGAAGCCTGCAGCGTTTCTGGGTACTGTTGATAAATGGCTTTCGCTTTGTATTGTAGAGTTTCAACTTGCACTTGCAGATGTAGCGACGAACTGTAGTTACTGACAGTGGTTTTCTGAAGTGTTCCTGAGCCCATGTGGTGATGTCCTTTACACACTGATGTCGGTTTTTGATGCAGTACCGCCTGAGGGATCGAAGGTCACGGGCATTCAATGTTGGTTTTCGGCCTTGTCGCTTACGTGCAGTGATTTCTCCAGATTCTCTGAACCTTTTGACGATATTACGGACCGTAGATGATGAAATCCCTACATTTCTTGCAATAGCTCGTTGAGGAATGTTATTTTTAAACTGTTCGACAATCAGCTCACGCATTTGTTCACTAAGTGGTGACCCTCGCCCCATCCTTGTTTGTGAATGACTGAGCATTTCAGGGAAGCTGCTTTTATACCCAATCATGGCACCCACCTGTTCCCAATTAGCCCGTTCACCTACCTGTGGGATGTTCCAAATAAGTGTTTGATGAGCATTCCTCAACTCTCTCAGTGTTTTTTGCCACTTGTGCCAGCTTTTTTGAAATATATTGCAGGCATCAAATTCCAAATGAGCTAATATTTGCAAAAAATTACAAAGTTTACCTGTTCGAACATTAAGTAACTTGTCTTTGCAGTGCATTAAATTGAATATAGGTTGAAAAGGATTTGCAAATCATTGTATTCTGTTTTTATTTACGATTTACACAACGTGCCAACTTCACTGGTTTTGGGGTTAGTATATTCTGATGTAGCCCACTAAATGCGGTATTCGCATGCTGATTTTGTTGATATATCATGTGTATTGTACTGTATAATGTTAGTTTGGCAGTTTTCAGGTCCCGAACATGGCTCACGTAAGACCTTTGACCCTGTCTTAAGTCACCTTTCCACCAAAAATCTTGTCTTATGTGAATAACTTCTGATAATCAGACCTAAATCTTCATTTTCCATGTAATTTCAATCTTGTAGCTTTCAGGTCAAATAAATTCCTAGTTAGCACTAATTAGCATCTGTTTTAAGTGACCTTGCCACCAGAAAATCTTATCCTAAAGGGGACCTATTATGCTAATTTCCAAGTTGATATTTTGATCTTGGACTCCCCTAGAGTACTCCCGATCGTTCAAAGTCCAAAAGGTTCCTTATTTAGCTCATACTGCCATCCTAAAGAAAACCCCATTTGTAGTCCATTGCAGGCTCTGCCTGAAATGCCTCATTTGGGCGGCTCTTCTGCTATAGCCCCCCCTCCCCGTGAGCCCACTTTCTTCTAATTGGCCAGCTATGTGGAGGGCGGCCCTGAGCGGGACTCTGCAGAGCACAATTTTCCAGGTCTACCTCCCTAGTCTGAAATGTGAGAAGCGTGTACCATCTTAGCTAAGGAATTCCACAGTCAAATGCTGTACATGTGTGTAGATCTAATGAAATGAACTTGTTCTAATAAATGCAGCGGCAAAAGTGGAGGACACAGTGCGAAAGTCTGGCAGCTCAAGTTCAAATTTTCTATCTACCAACAGCTTCTATGATGAGTACACTGGTATTTCTACTGTATAGCTAGGATTGAGGGAAAGCAAGAATGCACCCCATACAGACACATTTGTGGAACGGGTCGACATACCCAACTGTAGACCGGAGACCGTAGAAATCTGGTGGGTCTGAGTTTAGAGGGAAACATGGACAGTGAAGAGCAGCAAAAAGTGGACCAACAAAATGGGCGCGATATGCCGCTTTCTCACCGGACGCAATATATTTCGCATGACAAATTACATCCAAAGTTAATGCATTGTCTTCGCATTGACTTTGAATATAATCTGTTGCAAGAAAAACTCGTTTTACGTCCGGTGTGAAAGCGGCTTAACGTGCCCATAACGCATGAATTTGGGTCTTTGCATTGACTTTGAATGTAATCTGTCGCGCGAAAAATTTGATTCGCGTCCGATGTGAAAGCAGCTTTATGGATAGCATGCAACAGCTAGAGAGAGCTCTAGTTATGTTATGAACATAATACAGGTTTTACAGACCATACGTTTCGTAAGCGTTGACAGCATAGATATACTGTGTATAAACACTAGATGGCTCAAGGCAGAGTTGGCAGCGACGTCACTAGTCGGCCATCTTAGGACAGGGGACTGCTCTGGTGCTCTGTGCTGTAGTCGGAGGTAAGGTGGATGATTCACTCACTTAAATACTCGTAACTCGCTGAATTCTTGACAGATTTACAAACGGATTGGGTTATTACAAACCTTATTAACGTGGCTATGATTCGTGGCTTATAAACCTGGCTGAATGTTAAATTGCTGATTTTCTTTTTGAAAAAACGCGGCATAGTTGTTTATGTCATTGCTGCCTGGCTACTCAAGGCTGAGCTCAGAATCAAGATTTTCGATTATCATTAGGTTTTCCTGAGACCAATAACGTTTTTTTGACCACCTAATCTTTTGTCGAAATTACATTATTATTTTTTTTTGTGGATTTGGTTGTGTTCATTTGCTTGTTAAGAGGCTTTAAGTATGACCTTAGACTGATTACAAAGTTGGTTCATATTTACCAGCCGCAACACTAGGTGACATGAAGTGTCAGTAAATAATTTTATTGATTTCACATATAAAGTATCTGGAAGTGTCACAAAAACCATTTAGGGTATTTAGAATGTCTGTCTGTTTGCAGAATTTGTCAAACTGTGATACAGTCTGAACTGTATGATAATGTAATTTAACTTAATTTATTTAAGAAAAGATCATTCAGGGGTGGCTAGTTTTTTTTTTTTTAACCATAAAGATATATTGAATGTCTTTGTAATGTACTTGTATTTATCATGTTTTGATTTTTAAGGTGGCTGGAATAACAACCCTAATGCCAGCCCGTTCAAGTGTACCTTCCGAAAGCTGAAGCCCAGGTGTGGGGTTGTTAAACCAAGCAGCAAAGGAAATGTGATAGCACAGGATGACACGGAGTCCATACCAGCCTTACCAGTGTCCTCTACTGCTCAGTCCTTTCACATCGACACATCCACCAGCCTGTCTGCTATAGACATCTCCCATCCTTGTTTGCAGACATTCCTGCACTTGTACATGACTACAGCTACCTTCCCAAGCGCTTCAATGGTCTCGTTGACAACATTCTAGTGTACATTTCAGGTAGAGGTCGACTGATCATAGATTCAGCCAGTAACTGATTAATTTCCCAATGGTTATTAATTATTTTAAGTTATTATAATATGAATCTGTCTACGGCGAATTTTAGGATATGTAGTGAGACGCACTCTAGAAAAGCCGTCCTGTGATGTCTGCCGGGCCAGCCTTGTGACGGATGCTGAATCTACCAGAAAGGACAAGAGCTACCACCTGCTGACCCTCAAAAACAACATCTGAAGGCTCCGTGGAGGTTGTCAGGGCAGCAGAGTGGGTCGTTCGCCAGGCAGCAGCAGATTCCAGATGATCACACCCCATCAACATGTTGGAGGTCCTCTACCTGGTGCGGAAGAGGATTGGCTCAAAAGATGTTTGTTTACTCGGGGAGCACATCAATGACACGTGCTATGGCATCGACAGTGACCTCCATACACTGTTGACTTTAGTTGTGTCTCTGTTCTTCAAGCTAAGGCTGCACCACATAGCAAAAATCACATCACTTAGGTTACAAATCAACAATGAGAGGCAGATGCTCAACAAAACGGTCCTTTTTAAAGGACATTAGCTCCAAATGTGTGTCCACATACAAATATTTTTTTTTTATCTGCCATTCCTGTTGGTGGGGGATGTGGGGTTGATTTATTTAATAATTTTATTATTTTATTCATTTTTCTCCATTCATTTTTTGTTTAATGTACCTCTGAGCCAATGGTTTCTAAACATAGGTTTCTCAAAGTTCTTTGTTATTCATTTTATCATTCCTTTATTTTATTTATTTTGTCTATTATTTGAATATTGTAAATATTAAATATTGACTGTATAATTTCTGTGTGTGTATAGCTATTGCTTTGCCTATCTACTTAATATACTCTTTATATCGAATTCAATGGTTTTAATTATTCATAAGTATGCAGTTAAATAACTACATCTCTGATGTTTACCCGACAAACCAAGCCGTTTGTTTGATAATCGGTTGAGAATTTGGGATTTGAGCAATCTACAGTCATTTCAAAGTCCATGCTCCATTGACTGTAATGTTATGAGTGATCGAGCAGCCCTGTCCCAAGATGGCCGCCCTGTGACGACGTGACTTCACATTGGCTCGCAGCACGCTTGAGCCATCTGGTGTTTATACATATCTATGGTTGACAGTTGCTTATGTGGAGCTAGCAAATCGATAACTTCTACAGGAAAGAATTTCCTATTCAATCTCCGCCTTTTTTGGCTTTTCATTGGCCAGAACAATTTCTGAAGGGGGATGAAATTATGCCACTGAAGTGCAGAGAAATCGTTTGTTATACCAGACGCGTTACAGCTTGTGCGTTTCGAAATTGCTTTCACGGTAGCATCAGAGAGCTAGCCCAGATTGGTGAAGTATCCAGCTGAACTCGGCCATGGATAAGTGAAGTGATCACAAGCAGCCGTAAACAAACCCAGTTATGTATCCCAAGCTCTGCAAAACCTATGTCTGGTCTAACTGCAGCCTTTTCAGCCCAACTTTGCAGACACATACAGCACCTCTCCGGTTAGCTTCAACTATAGTGGCTACAATCGGGCAACGTAATGATGAAACTGCCACATTGATGCTTACTGAATTAACACAAGCATACCGACCAGAACTACTGCATATAAGTTAACCAGGAGCATTTTTAATTAGTACGGCACGCAAACTAACATGCATATCTGCATGCTGAAATATTTGAACGATTCTCTGCTATTCTGCCATGTAAAACTGGCAATTCTCCATATCTGCACTGTACATGCACAAGTACCAAACTGCTTGTACCAAGAAATGCCAATGTTATTAATGAGCTGAGTACTCGTTTTCTCCCGCTCAGTTTATGTGCAGCCTAATATAATCCCACCCAAACCAACAATGCACAGTTTCAAAAATTATATAAAAAAAGTCTCTGGCATCATTTGTCTACTCCAAACAGGAAGTCGGCCATTTTGATTTTAACGTGTCATTTTTGCCTGATTTGCACATATTGTTTTTAAACGCACTCCTCCTAGAGATTTCATCCATTCAAAACCAGATTTATTACTAAACACTGAGAGACCATGCTGATCAAAAGTTGTGCTCTGCAGGTCTGTAGGTCAGTGGGCGTGGCTACTAACAGGAAGTGACCAGATTTTACTTTCACTTGTACTGATGACATATAGTTGAACCCATCAAGTTTATTCCCCCTGTACAACATGTAGAAGAAATTGCTTAAACTACCTTACGAATGCTGTGATGCTTCGAGTAATGGCGTCCGTGTGGCGATGCGGTGACAATGGATCCCTCACCATGAAAATACGTTTGGGTTTTTGATGTTCTTAATGAATTTGTATCATCATGGAAATTGATATGCCGGTCAAGGGTGGCAAGCCCTCACATCTGATTGGGCTTTGCCCATGAGGGCAGCAAAATGCCTCGATAGCGCCCCCTTGAAATTTTCAAAAACCCCTCCCCATAGGGGTTTTTTCTTGGAGTAGAAAGATGTAAATTGCTACACATGTGTATTTGGCCAAGATGCAAAAAAAGTCACTGGCATCATTTGTCTACTCCAAACCGGAAGTCGGCCATTTTGATTTTAACGTGTCATTTTTGCCTGATTTGCACATATTGTATTTTAACGCACTCCTCCTAGAGATTTCATCCATTCAAAACAAGATTTATAAGTAAACATTGAGAGACCATGCGGATCAAAAGTTGTGCTCTGCAGGTCTGTAGGTCAGTGGGCGTGGCTACTAACAGGAAGTGACCAGATTTTACTTTCACTTGTACTGATGACATATAGTTGAACCCATCAAGTTTATTCCCCCTGAACAAAATGTAGAAGAAGTTGCTTAAACTACCTTACGAATGCTGTGATGCTTTGAGTAATGGCGTCCGTGTGGCAATGCGGTGACAATGGATCCCTCACCATGAAAATACGTTGGGTTTTTGATGTTCTTAATGAATTCGTATCATCATGGAAATTGATATGCCGGTCAAGGGTGGCAAGCCCTCACATCTGATTGGGCTTTGCCCATGAGGGCAGCAAAATGCCTCGATAGCGCCCCCTTGAAATTTTCAAAAACCCCTCCTCATAGGGGTTTTTTTGGAGTAGAAAGATGAAAATTGCTACACGTGTATTTGGCCAAGACGCAAAAAAAAGTCACTGGCATCATTTGTCAACTCCAAACAGGAAGTCGGCCATATTGATTTTAACGTGTCATTTTTGCCTGATTTCCACATATTGTATTTTAACGCACTCCTCCTAGAGATTTCATCCATTCAAAACCAGATTTATTACTAAACATTGAGAGACCATGCTGATCAAAAGTTGTGCTCTGCAGGTCTGTAGGTCAGTGGGCGTGGCTACTAACAGGAAGTGACCAGTTTTTACTTTCACTTGTACTGATGACATATAGTTGAACGCAGCAAGTTTATTCCCCCTGTAGAACATGTAGAAGAAGTTGCTTAAACTACCTTGCTGTGATGCTTTGAGTAATGGCGTCCGTGTGGCGATGCGGTGACAATGGATCCCTCGCCATGAAAATACGTTTGGGTTTTTGATGTTTTTAATGAATTCGTATCATCATGGAAATTGATATGCCGGTCAAGGGTGGCAAGCCCTCACATCTGATTGGGCTTTGCCCATGAGGGCAGCAAAATGCCTCGATAGCGCCCCCTTGAAATTTTCAAAAACCCCTCCCCATAGGGGTTTTTTCTTGGAGTAGAAAGATGTAAATTGCTACACATGTGTATTTGGCCAAGATGCAAAAAAAGTCACTGGCATCATTTGTCTACTCCAAACCGGAAGTCGGCCATTTTGATTTTAACGTGTCATTTTTGCCTGATTTGCACATATTGTATTTTAACGCACTCCTCCTAGAGATTTCATCCATTCAAAACAAGATTTATAAGTAAACATTGAGAGACCATGCGGATCAAAAGTTGTGCTCTGCAGGTCTGTAGGTCAGTGGGCGTGGCTACTAACAGGAAGTGACCAGATTTTACTTTCACTTGTACTGATGACATATAGTTGAACCCATCAAGTTTATTCCCCCTGAACAAAATGTAGAAGAAGTTGCTTAAACTACCTTACGAATGCTGTGATGCTTTGAGTAATGGCGTCCGTGTGGCAATGCGGTGACAATGGATCCCTCACCATGAAAATACGTTGGGTTTTTGATGTTCTTAATGAATTCGTATCATCATGGAAATTGATATGCCGGTCAAGGGTGGCAAGCCCTCACATCTGATTGGGCTTTGCCCATGAGGGCAGCAAAATGCCTCGATAGCGCCCCCTTGAAATTTTCAAAAACCCCTCCTCATAGGGGTTTTTTTGGAGTAGAAAGATGAAAATTGCTACACGTGTATTTGGCCAAGACGCAAAAAAAAGTCACTGGCATCATTTGTCAACTCCAAACAGGAAGTCGGCCATATTGATTTTAACGTGTCATTTTTGCCTGATTTCCACATATTGTATTTTAACGCACTCCTCCTAGAGATTTCATCCATTCAAAACCAGATTTATTACTAAACATTGAGAGACCATGCTGATCAAAAGTTGTGCTCTGCAGGTCTGTAGGTCAGTGGGCGTGGCTACTAACAGGAAGTGACCAGTTTTTACTTTCACTTGTACTGATGACATATAGTTGAACGCAGCAAGTTTATTCCCCCCGTAGAACATGTAGAAGAAGTTGCTTAAACTACCTTGCTGTGATGCTTTGAGTAATGGCGTCCGTGTGGCGATGCGGTGACAATGGATCCCTCGCCTTGAAAATACGTTTGGGTTTTTGATGTTTTTAATGAATTCGTATCATGATGGAAATTGATATGCCGGTCAAGGGAGGTGAGCTCCAATATCTGATTGGGGCGGTGCCCATGAGGGCAGCAAAATGCCTTGATAGCGCCCCCTTGAAATTTTGAAAAACCCCTCTCCATAGGGGTTTTTTTGCAATAGGAAAATGAAAATTTATACACGTGTATGTTGCCTATTCGAGCAAAAAAGTGTCTGGCACCATCGGTCAATTCCAAACAAGTTTTGAGTTTAATGTGTCATTTTGGCCCGATTTCCACATATTGCATTTTAACTAACTCCTCCTAGCGATTCCGTCCAATCAACCTAATATTTTTTCAGATCATCAGGAGACCATGCTGATCAAAAGTAGTGCTCTGTATGTTTGTCGCTAAATGGGCCTGGCTGCCATGGTGTCCCCATTTCAGATGCCTCGCCAAACACATTCGAGCTGCTTTCTCTCTCCCTCATACTTCATCCAAATGTATTCAAAATTCCTGTACATAGTTAAAGCCCCACCCTGAACGCCTCGATGTGCTGCTAAACAATCTAGCTCATCGCGCCCCCTTATGGAAACAGAAAATGCCGAATTTTACATTGAAATTGTCAGATTTGCTCAAAACTTCACATTTGTGCTTCGGGTCTGCCCCTGAATGCACCTGCCCAAATTTGGTTACACTCTGAGCGCCCTCTGATGGATGAAGTATCAACTTATCATAACTCCTTCACCCGTCAGGATCTCACCACAACCCCAACGTGCGCATGGGGGCGAGGGCCCGTTCAACGCTGCTTGCAGCTTTAATTAATTTTGGAATAGCACATTTAACATTTACGCAGCACATTTAACATTTAAGCTTTCCACTTCAAAGTTTATAAATGTGGGGAAAAAGAACATTTTTTTTGCTAAATGTGAGAAAAAAATGATATTTTTTGTTAAATGTGGGAAAAGATGCAGTGAAAAATAATAGCATAAAATGTCCCATTTGGCACCCCATACTGCTCCGCCATGTGTTTGCTTTGTGCTTTGTCATCCGTTAACACCCACCAGCTGTGTTTTCACAGGGCAGCAGGGCCGAATGGCTAGAGAAGTAAGACTCGTGAGCATAGGCAATACCATACCTTACCAATGTTTCAACCGTTTCAATTGAACCATGAAGTCAGCTCTCTACCAAAAAATCCTGAAGGAAAATATCCGACCACCAGTTTGTGACCTCATGCTCAAGCACACTTGGGTTATGCAACAGGCCAATGATCCAAAACACACCAGCAAGTCCACCTCTGAATGGCTGAAAAAAGAACACAATGAAGGTTTTGGAGTGGCTTAGTCAAAGTCCGGACTTAAATCCAAATGAGATGCTGTGGCATGACCTTAATCAAATCAAAAAAACCCTCCAATGTGGCTGAATTAAAACAATTCCTCAAAGAAGAGTGGGCCAAAATTCCTCCACAGCGATGTGAAAGACTCATTTCCAGTTATTGCAAACGTATGATTGCAGTTGTTGTTGTTGAGTGTGGCACAACCAGTTATTAGGTTGAGGGGCAATTACTTTTTTACATTGGTCCTGGTAGGTTTGGATAGGTTTTTCCGGTATTAAATGAAATCATCATTTAAAAACAGCATGTTGTATTTACTCAGGTTATCTTTGTCTAATAAAAAAATTTGTTTGATGAACTAAAACATTAAATGTGACAAAAATGCAAAAAAAAAAAAAAGAAATCAGGAAGGGGACAAATACTTTTCCACAGCACTGTATCTGGTATTAAATACAACTGCAAACAGGCAAAAGGTTTTGTTCCCGACCAGAGAAGTTGAAAAATGGTTGACTTGCTTTAATTAGTCTCTTTTTAGCCCGCTTGGCCTCTAGGCCAGTCGGGCTTATGCTGTGGATAGATGCCTTCATGGTGGACTGTTGGGCATCTGTAAACTTTTTGCCTTGTCAGTGCTCTAGCGCCTTCAGTCTTTTTACGGATCCCTTTCATATTTTATATGCATGTGTGGGATGAAAATCTAGGCCAAGTTCGATTTTGGCCACATTTTGCCAAGTGGGTGCAGTAGCTTTGCCACTATTTTTGGAGACTATTTAGCTTCCACCATTGAAAATAGCCCATTAATAAACACTCTTCTGTTTGTTATGAGTTTGTTAATAATTTGGAAAGTAGATAAAGTGTACACATTTCTTACTTTTGTTGCTTTTCTAGCCTACAATACAATCTGGTGTCAACGGCTCGTTCCACAACACAAACACCTGATTAAGTATGGCGTGTGCTGCCATACTGCAGTTTCAGGAGTATTTTCTGCATGTGGCCAAACTGGCTGCATCTTGCCTGAGCTTACGAGTTGGGGTTCCAAGTTGAATGACCACTCCATTGCAGTTTTCCGTGTCAGAGGTTGAACTGTTCTGAGTCCCAAGTACAATGGATAGCAGCATCTCTGTTACATTATTCAGACTTGTTGAGTTGGTTTCAGACGTTTAACTGGTTAACATTCCCCAAAAAAACTGTCCAGTAATTTATGAATTATGAATGAATGGCATGTTTAACTTTGTTTAACCCCTTTCTGCAGATGTAGACGCTCGCGTCCGTGGAACTGCAAATTTAAGCACTTAGTTACAGTACTCGACCACGAGATGGCACCCCCGGATCAGCTATTAAATTTTCACGAGCAGGCAGGGCTGAAACGCGATTTAGAGAATGGGGAAGTTCCCTCCAATCCCTGTTTTTCAGGAGTTGCATGAATTAAACTCCTCAGCTAAGCCTGATGTGCAAACTGGTCAATATCCTTGCCCGTAGTATCGATCCAGTAGTTTCAAAAAATGATCACTTGCGACAGAAAAAACAGAAAAACAGTATTCCAATTAGTGGTTAAAAAATATGTTTTGTGAAGCAAAAAAATCTGACATTGTATTGATTCTCTCACATTCTACTGTCAATTACAGTCATCACACACAAAATATGCGTAGCTCCCTCCCATGGATTAACGCGTAGATTCCTCCATTGACAAATGCAGTGCTCCCTTCTATCAACGCAAGTACTGGTGTCGATAGCCAGTCACTCAATTATATACTCAGATTCATCTGCGTAACTCTACAGTTATAGTTCACGCCCTCGTGAAGCTTCCCCGGTAACGATGTATTGATAGACTCGTTTCTTATCCAATTCACGAGTGTTTAGAGTTTCCTCAATAACTGAAATACATTGATCGGACAATAAGAATAGGATACAAAGCTAAGCGTAAAAGGAAGGTCGGTTGTATTCTTTGAATGTTGGCCACGGTTGCACAGCTGAAAATGATGCGATGTCAAAGAAACAAAGACACCTGAAACCGGCCTGAAGTGTTCAGTTTCATTTACGAGATAAATGTTGTATGGACGTGGTTAATGGGAATTATTCCAAATGAAAGAGTACTGGAGGGTTCCTTCTACCTGATACATCTGTCTCTGGAAGAGGGCATCAATGAAGAAAACAGGTCATACTTCTATTCTGTTTGCATTAAGCTCAATATGGCTTTTTGCTGTAGAATTTATACTGCGTTTAAAAACATCGAATGCCAAGGTTTTCGTTTCTCCAAATGCATGCATCCCACGCACGTCGGTAGATCCCTTGGTACGTTCATTACACCATTCTGTTGAATATGAAGGCATATGTCGTTTGATTTTTCCTGAAAGTGAAATTTCTGTTCTGTTAAAATAAGGTATATTTCAGAATTCAGAATTTACCCTTATAAGGTGTAAGGTTTTGAGCTCGGATGTGCAAGCCTTTTTATTGCAGGGTGAATGTTATAGCTGTTTAATCAGCACTTAATTTAATGCTTGGGGGACTTCGAAGAAAAATGAACAATATTGTTAACTGTATTATGGAGAAAAGGCATGTTTTGTGTTTGGAGAGGTTACAGGTGGCCAGTGATGTTCAACTGCACTGATATTGATAAATTCATGCTAAACTCAACCAGAAAATCATTAGTTCATGCTGAATTTCATGCCCCAAAAGTTAATTTGTGTTAAATATATGATTAATGTATGATTTGACAGTGAACCATTTTGATGGATCTCAGACTTTGGGGAGACACCTGGATAGCTGTCTAATTTGGCTCATAGCAAGCGGGTAATCTAGAATGTAATGTTCATGATGAATCGTACTTGAGGTCAAGTAGTTTATGATTCCAGAAATGTATAGTTTTAAGCACCCGGCAGTTTTTCAATTGTCAGTACTATTATTTTTTCCTAATTCAAAGTTGAATTTCCATGAAGATTTTTTGTGTTTGCAGCCCTTTACTCCACCAAAATCATAATAATTTATTATAATTCAAATAAACTGAATTACGATGGGAGTCTGAATGCTTCAAGTGTCTAGACTCAATTTAGCCAAAGTTTTTCTGTCTGTAAAGCTGCAATCTTGAATTATGAAGCCTTAAATCAGGTAACACCTGAAAAGCCAGATTTGGCTTCAGCGCAAAGAGGTTAACATTGATGCTATCCAGAGACTTAGCTGGCTAGGTCATGCATGTGTGGGGTATTTTTCAAAGGGACTGCATTTTGTTATTGTTATTGTTCCTCCAGAGGAAGAGCAAGTCTGGATCTTAATGATCTCGCTAAAAAAAAAACCACAGGGTAATATCATCATGTCCTTTAATCACATTCATTGTTTGTGCTTTGAAGACAACAGTTGGTCAAGTCTGGCGAGCGGAATATTGCTCCATTCCTCTTTTATGCAGGTTTCAGCCGCAACAGTGTGCAGGGCCTTCATTGCTGAATATTTCTCTTCATAATGCACCGTGCACACAATGCACTCTGGGCCCATTTTGTGATATCCATTACAGCCGTCCGATGGATCTAAAAAGATTGAGCGCGGGATGGGAGATTTCATAAATGGTTGTCAGCCTATTATTGCAATTTGTCGCATCATTTATCCAAAATTATCCCATACAAACTTTTTGGCATCTGTTTAAGTAATCAGATTCAAAGAAAGCATATATTTTCCATAAAGATTTACTTCTCAAGTGAAAGTATCAAATAATGTGCTTGGTTTTCAATTTAGTGCCGAGTGAACAGAATTTTCCAATCACTCCTTTTTGATTTTATTTGTATTTTCAATAACACACAAGCTTTTCCAAACTGAGGATGTACTTTTATACTATCAATTTAGGCTCAACTGAGTCAGTTTTAAATTGTGCTCATTGTTTTTGTGGCTCCATCTTATGGCCATTCATGCATCCTGAGCACAGGGGAATTTTGCATTGTACAGTTGTACAAGGGGGGCACTCCTTTAACACATAGGTGATGTTGAATGAATACTTAAAACTGTTTTGTTTTAAGTATTTGTTTTGTATTTCCCCATATTCTCCTTGTCTAACATTTTATTTTGCATTCAGATCTGAACCCATTTAATGCAACAAATATGCAAAAAATATAGAAAATCAGAAACTTTTTGCAGCACTGTATTCAGTTTATGCACACAAATCATCTTAACATTCTTCAAGTGCTTAGTGTAATAAATTCTGAAATATAATATGAAGTCGTTGTTGAAGCTTAGAAACATGTTGACTGAAATTGGAGCATACTTTCATTGCTTTCCCCTCCCAAACTTATTTCCAAATGAGGAACTACCTACTTTTAGGGAATTCCCACTGATTAGTAAACACTTGTGTAGGTGTTGCAACCACAGCCCAGTGAACTGCATGTAATCAAGAGAAATTGCCAACTCCAGGTTGCACTTTAATTAAAATTTACCCAAAACTTCAAACTTTCATGAAAGGTGGTTTGTTTACTTAGCTGAAAATGTTTCTCTCAGTTTTATATAGAGATAAAACAATCTTATATTGCTTTCCCAAGCCTACGCAATCATCAATAATTGTGTGGTCGCTAGTGAAATTCATTAACTTTCATAAAATCAAATTCAGTGACACAAAGCAATAAATTTGGAAAAAAAGATATTTAATTGGATTTCAGCTGCTGCTTCTAAACATGCTGCAGTGACAACGCAGTTATGATTACTGTGTGATCATTTTTACCCACGCCCAACGAGGCGGCGTGGGTATACAGTTTAGCTCCATCTGTCTCAGTGTGTGTGCGCGTGCGCGTCTGTCCGCGCGACAGCTCGGCCACCATTGAAGCTAGGGTGACCAAACTTTGTGGGGTAGATGATTCTAGGGTACCCTGTCCAAATTTGCATTTTGAGGTCAAAAGGTCAAAGGTCAAGGTCAACAAGAGGCATGGGTTAGCATCTCTATAGAGTGCGCATCATCTAGTTAATCTTAGTTTTCTACAGCAACATGCATTTGCATTGTTCATCCATGAGGAAAATTTAAATATTTGAATGAGAGCAGGCAAGTATAGATGAGGATGTGATCATGCATTTCAGATATTGTTTAGAAATGTAGCACATACACTACTACTGTATGTAAATATTCACTGAAAGTACTTAATCAGCATTATATTGGGAATTTTGCTGTCACTTTATAATTTTCAGTTGAAGACAACATAGGAATAAATGTTCATTCCGTGTTTTTGCTAAATGTTTGTGACTATCGCTCATTTGAGACGATGATAAATTAATATAAAAATGGAGCAATATTTATCATTGTTTTGTGCCATAATACAGTATACTGTATTCATTGCACATTGGGGGGAGGAATCCAAGCAATTACAATTCTAATTCACTGATGGGAAGCATACTTCTTTGCAATGGTTACTCATCACTACCAACAAAGTGAATACAGGGCACAAGGGGAAATAGAACACCAGGAGTATAATTGTGTAATTGCCACAGTTCCTCTTTTGATGGGTCGGTTGATTGGACACAAATGTATTACAGTGCAGAATTGACTACTTATCAGGCCCTGCTGGTTATAGAAGTCATTTGCAAGTTGACCTCCCTCAGAGAAGGCTTGCTAAAATGATTTTACCATCATCCAATTCTCTCAGGTGTTTCCCTAACCCCCACAAGGTGCTGAAGCAGGCTGTAGCTCTTCATTGGCTGCTGCCAGTTCATCCTGGAAGGAGCAGTGTGGGTGGTATATTAGAGATCGGACAGTTTATGGTTCATTCTTAGGAGTGTATACCTAGTTAGTAATTTGGTCAAGTATTGCCATTCGTCATTCTCAGGCAGGTGTCTCAGGAGAAGTATTTGGACACCACAGTTTCGTTCCTGTTCCTTAGCCTGAACCCTAGTGCTAAATACAACCCACAGCCGGCGCGTCCATGGTGAACAAGGCAATTAGGCAAATGCAGGCCAAATATTCTTGAGGAAAGTTGTGGAATAGCCAATAGTGACTGCTGGTTTGCTGGACTACACATTCTGTAAACACAAAGAGCTCCTGAGGAATGTGTGAATTATGATGCACATGTAGCCGCTTCCCTCCCCCAGCTGTCACCACCCAGTGGGAGCTTGGTGTACTGACACCAATTTCAATCATCTTCAATCAATAAAAGTGAGAATAAGGAAAGACTGCAGCATGTCTAAACAACCAACATTATTTGGCTGCAAATATTGCATCATGCATACTTAATATTGTTGACACTGTGCAAACTAGCGTTGCACTGGACAGTATTACAATTTGTGTAAGGCATATTGCCATTTGTGTATTGTTGTTGGTTTTTGCTTTGAAAGCGTAGCCAAATGGCACTTGAGTTTTCATGCTGGTTTTTGCTATGGTATACTGACGTTTGTATGTCGTTGCTGGGATGGTATATTGTGAATAACAGTGTGACTGTAGACGCCAGATTTTAGCAGACCCTAAGAATTTCACGAGTGGATGGACAGATAATCCTGCTGTTGGGCCAGATTTGATGGTTGGTGACATGTATTGTTACCTGATGGCCATTCCTAAGGGGTTCACTATGAAGGAAGTTCAACATTAGCCAGGCTTTCTTTGCATGAGCTGGCCCTGCAAACCCTACACTTGCCATCAGCAATACCATAGTTACCATCGAATGTTAAAGGAAAAGAAAACCCTTTTTTCAGCTCTAACCCAAAAAAAGTTCATGTTCTTCTCTTTCCATAAATATTTTTGGTGATTTTTTTTTTTTGACCAAGTAATTGAAGTAGAACTAATTCAGCTAAGTTCATGAATGCCACCATTCCTATATTTCAGCCAATCCAAAAATACTTTGTGTGGCAGTGTCCCGAATGTTTTTGCACACTTGGACACCAAGTGAGCTGACCTATGTAAAGTGCAAACAAATTAGTCTTTATTATCACTTGTGCTCAGCTTCAATTTATGCCGAATGATCAAGGTCTGATATTACCAATCATTATGGGGTCTATTCTCCCATGCGCGTAAGTCAAAAAAAGCGCGTAGCTACGCGCTTTTTAGCCTAAGCGTATGTTAAGCATCTGAGGGAAAACACTGGGAACTCAGAAAACATGGAAACTGGACTCGGAACTCAGGAAACACTAGAAACAAGGGGGAGAGACGCCAAATGCAGGGAATCAAAAAAATAATTTATTAATAAACTAGAAAACTCTGAAGGGGAAAAAACGAGGCACTCAGGCCAACACAACCACCGTGCTACTGCACTGAAAGGAGAAAGAAACTCAGGAATCAAAACTAATTCTCGGAAACACTAGGGGGAAGACTCGGGGCAGGCAAGGGAACAAGCTGGGGCAACTCGGACAGGGGCACTCAGGAACGGACTGAGGTAACTCGGACAGGGGCAACTCTGGGACAGGGGCAACTTGGAAACAGATGGAGGTTTGGAGACGGCAGGCGGAGGGCAGGCACAGGACGAGAGGATGGGCACAGCTGGCAGGTGGGTGACTCGGGAGGCACAGCTGGCCGGGAGAAGGTTCGGGGAGACATCAGGCGGGGGCAGACTTGGACGACTGGAACAACTCGGAAGACGACTGGGACATCAGGACGCTCGTAAGACATCTAGGGGGAATCAGGAGGTAGCGGAGTGAAGTCAGATCTGAACTGGCTTGCTGGCTGGGAACAGATATAGGGCAGGGGCACGGACAACACAGGTGTTGAAAATAAATATAATTAACAAGGGGTGGAACACGAGGGAAACCTAATTACATGAAACAGAAAACATTAACACACAGACGAGGATCACAAGACACTCCCAAAGATGGGATAAATAAACTGAATAAAAGACTCCTAAGTGCATAGAATGAGAAGCAGGACAGGTAAGATAAATGCAGAGGGTCTGCAGAAAGCACAGCAAAGCAAGTTAAACTAAAGCATGAGGCGGAGACTAGAACAGGGCGACTGCTGAGAGATCGTTAGTCAATTAGTAAGTGCAGCTATACAATCCCCGGTGCTCGTTAGTACGTTAGTCTTACATACACAGTGTTAGTTTGGTTAGTAAATTCTAGAAAACAACAAACTGTTAGTATAGGTTAGTAAGACAGAAAAAGCAAGGGGAAGCAAGCAAACGAGAACAGAAGGAAGACTGAAACCCAGAATCCATTAAATCACCAAAAATAGTGTCACAATCAATTAAGACAAAAACTGCAACAAACTGATACGCGATCGGGGAGAAAGCAAAGACCGTACATGGGTAAGACGTGGACTGGAATAACACGGGAGAGATATGAAATGTGAAACACTAAGACATCAGACTCAAAACGGACATCACAAAAATAATAAAAACCTAAAATTGACTAACCAAACACACAGAGACCCTCAGAACATAACAGCGTATTCTCCCTTCGACTTAAGTCTGTGCATTACACACTTTCGGGCGTTTCTCAGGCAAAAAACACTTACGCGTATTCTCCCCCTGGCTTACGCGCTTTTTTTGTTAAGCGCTTTTGAGGGGTGTATTAAGGTCAAGCGCCAACATAGGGCGAAATGGAATATTGCGTTTGATGTCGGATACAGGCTGAATTTTAACATTAATTTTATTAGCTCACCTGACGACAAAGTCAAATAAGCCTATGTCATGGCCTGTTTGCCCGTCGTTCGTCATCGTTCATCGTCGTCGTTCGTCGTCCGTAAACATCTTCTCCTCCGAAACCACCGAGCCTATGAAGCTGAAACTTGACAGGTACCTTTCTACCCATGAGGACACCAAAGTTTGTTCAAGGCATTCCAATCCGATATCAAACATGGCCGCCACGGCGGCCATATTGAAAATGGCATAATTGGCCATCTGAAAGCTATTTATGCACATATTCAGCTGAAATTTGCTATGTAGTTAGTACATGGCAAGATACATCACATATCATACGGCTTTTCCGTATTTCGAATTTTGACCTTGCTTTTACCTTCAACTTTATACAATCCCTATGAGTTACATTGAAATCTTTCAAAATCATCTTCTCCGAAACTACTTGGCCAATGAAGGTGAAACTTGACAGGTACCTTCCTGCCTATGAGGACTCTAAGTTTTGTTCAAGTTGTTTTGATCCGATTTCAAACATGGCCGCCATGGCCCGCATATTTAAAATCACATACTTGGCCATCTGAAAGCTATTTATGCACATGCTTGAGTCTAAGACATTCAACCTTAGACATATCCAGTGGAAACAGCTTGACATTAATAAATATATGGGCACTTTTCCTTGTTGTGCAATTGTGCAGATGTTCACTGACCTACCTTCGAAATTGTTGCTCTTAGTGTATGTGAATTAGGAAATACCATGTAAATAGTTTCTCAATTTGCTAATTACATGAGGGAGATTACAGTGATGACACTATTACAAATATTATGTTATATTGTCTGCTAGTACTTCATGGTGTACTAAAGTCGAAGTAACTATTGTTGATGTCTTCTCATGCAGATGATTCTGTGCACGATACACTGAATGCCTGAGAAATGTGTACTGATGCTAATTTCTTCGAATAAATTTTTTTATCGATGTTTTAGCTTTTGTGTTGTAATGGATGAGCAGCTGCTTAAGAGAAACCAACTGTGTCAGCATCTACGGATGCTACAAACAACCACTTGGTGTCAATTTACATAGTGATAAGTGTGAAACTAATTTGAGTTAAACTGCCTCTTACACTACCAACTATACTGAGTACAAATGAAAACGCACCACTTGAAAAAAGTCAATATTTAAGTTCAAATGAACTTCAATATAATTTTTATACAACAACAAAACTACAGTGACGTCACCTGACATGCCAGGTGCAAGGAATGCGAGAATTTCAAGTTAACTGTAATGCTAGGCAATTTTCTGCAAAAACGCAACATCTTGCACGCACACCACGGTAAAAATGAATTTCACTGAATTTGTGCACACATTGCCTTTAAAAGCATGTGAATCCGAATAAAATTTCACTTCTTCACTGACACTTGTGAAACGTCGACACTATGCCGCGACTTACAGCCCCTGAACGGGAACGTGCCATAGGCATGCTTCAAATTGGCGCCAGCACCAGGGAAATTGCCAGACGACTACACTGCGCACACACAACGATCAAAAGACTCCATCAAAGGTTTCTGCAAACGGGGAGCACTCGGGACCGTCCTCGACCGGGTCAACAACGTGTGACAACGGCACGTCAGGACCGTCAGATCGTACGGGATCATGTCCGAGACTGAACACTACCAGCGACAAGAACGGCTGCTCAAGTCCAAGGACGACGTGGATTCATTCACCCCAACACCGTACGGAACCGTCTGCGAGCTGCAGGCCTGCGTGCACAACGTCCTTATTTCGGCCCCATATTGACGGATCGTCACCAAAACCAGCGTCTACAGTAGGCAAACAGGCACCAGAATGGCGACTACTACAATGGCACGGTGTCATCTTTTCTGACGAGTCACAATTTCACTTAAGGAACGCAGATGGCCGTATATGTGTTTGGCGGAGACGTGGTGAACGTTATAACGCCAATTGTGTTGTTCAAACGGACCGTTGGGGTGGTGGCAGCGTTATGGTGTGGGGTGGAATAAGCTACCGTCACAGAACCCCTCTCCATATCTGCAGAGGAAGGGTGAACGGCGTCTACTACTGGGACCAGGTGCTGCAGAACCATGTTGTGCCGTTCTTCAATCAACACCATGATGTCCACACGTTCCAACAGGACAACGCTAGGGCACACACTGCATGGGTGTCCATGAAGTACCTTGCACAGCAGAACATCCCCGTGCTTCAGTGGCCAGCTCTGTCACCCGACCTCTCCCCTATCGAGCACTTATGGGATGAAATTGGACGACGTCTTTCAAGTCGACGCCAGATGGACAACATCCGAGAACTTGCGGTTGCCCTTGTTCAGGAGTGGAATGCAATCCCTCAGGCCACACCCATCTCGGCGCACGTTCGTCTGCGCACGGTGTTGCACCTCACGAAATTACCACTGCGCAGGCTGCGCCGGACAAAATTACCACTGCAGGGCTGCGCCACGCTTCGCCACCGGCGCTGCACCAAGGAATTAGAGCCCATAGTGATCCATTGGCAATTGAAGACGCGGCTTCTCTCCCCATGCAATCGAACAGCGATGAAATAATACGCTGAATTCAGAACAGGAAAATAATTTACTCAAAATAGGCCCATGCTTTATGAAAGACAAACTGCTTTGAGACCTCTGCGCAACCTTTTCCGTACATCAGACAATTTAACTTGTGCTTCATGATCCTTTGTTTTAATGAAATAGAAGGCCATTTGAAACATCTTTATACAATTTCATAGCTTCCGACACCTGAGAAAAGAGAACCGTGAGAATTCCAGAGGCATAATTAGCTTCCATGCTACTAGTGGTGAAGTGTGATGAAACGCATGTGAAACTGAAAGCCTTCCATGCACAAGGACTTCAATTCTGCATGATAATCTCTGAAATATGCGCTGATTGAATAGTGACTGATCTGCGTTCCAATGAATTATCACCTTTCACTATCATGACAACGTGGGTTGATTAAAAAGTGGGACTCTGCAATTAAATATAATTTTGTTTTCCAAAGTGAAATTTTCAATTATCGTGTTTTATTTTTTAAATTTATTTTATTTTACCTCTATTTAACCAGGGAAGTCTCGTTGAGCTTGGCAGGTTGAAAGAGCCACGGTGGGAATTTAGCCATGACACAGGGGAATCCTCTACTCTTGTGGAAGAGTGTCGTAGGATCTTTAAAGACCACAGTGAGTCAGGACTTCGGTTTGACCTCTCATCCTAAAGACGGCGTCTCCTCCAGTACACTGTCCCCATCATTGCACTGGGGAATTGGGGATTATTCCACCAGAGGGAAAATTGCAACCTACAGGCCCACCAACACCTCTTCCAAAGTAAGTGAAATTGCCCACTACGGCGTGAGAATGTGATATGCTAATGAAAAGTGTAAGACTCACCTCATATGCGTGAGTTGACAGGTATGCAACTTTCAACGGCGCTGTTGTAAATGCACCAAATTACGTTTCCAAATAAATGATTTTCATCTTACCTAAACAGGGAGAACTAGCAACACCTGATAGTGCGGAGCATTCTCGGAGGAGTGAATCCATTGTCAATTATGAAAATGATTGTGAACAAGTCAGAACTAATAACTATTTTAAAGGAATGCCCTGTGCCCCACCACATTTTCTGTTCTCGCAATGCCACTGGTTTTATTTATGACCTCTGCGTTCTGGTGTCCAGGTGACGCGGATAGCTATCCCAGTTGCAACAAACAGAGCACAGACAACAATATACTTGTATAAATCTGATCTTCTCAAGCTGATATACTTGTTAAAATTTTTTTCAAAAAACACCTAAGAATATATTTGAATAGTAGGGGCAGTGCACTTTAATTGAGTAAGAGCTGAAAAACAGGCTCTCTTTTCCTTTAAAAGAGCGCTACCATCGGCTCATTGAAAACCTTGTTTAGGCTCAACAAACTTCACTAACCCACTAATCTCGCTTCATAGTGCACTCCTCTGGGATCTATCCGAGAGAGAAAGCATATAAATCTGTAAGGTTCCGTGGTTCTGTGTGTTTTTGGTTAGTTTTAATTTTAGGTTTATTAATTCTGTGATGTGAGTCTGATGTCTAGTGTTGCACATTTTAGATTTCCCCGGTATTATTCCAGTCCTTGTCTTACCCAGGTACTGTCTTTGCTTTTTCCCCGGTCGCGTCATAGTCCGTCAGTTTTTGTCTTAATTGATTGTGACACTATTTCGGGTGATTTAATGGATTCTGGGTTTCAGTCTTCCTTCCTTTCTCGTTTACTAATTTCCCCTTGCTGTTGCTATTTACTAACAACTACTAACAGTTTGTTTTGTTAAAATTACTAACCAAAACCATTATTGTATATAATACTAATCTACTAACGAGCACCCGGGTTTGTACAGCTGCACTTACTAATTGACTAATTACCTCTCCGCGTTCGCTCTATTCTTGTTTAGGTATCTCGTTTCCTTAACTGGCTTAGCTATGCTTTCTGCAGAACCTCTGCATCTTCATTATCAATTCTGGCTCTAATCCTGTTCACTTAAGAGTCTTTTTATTCAGTTCATTTGTCCCTTTTAGGGGGAGTCTTGTGATCCGCGTCTTGGTGTTAATGTTTTTCCGTTTTTTGTAATTGAGTTTCCCTCGTGTGATTACCCCTTGTTAATTGCATTATTTTCAGCATCTGTTGTCGAGCTGTGTGTGTCTTCCCCCCTCCCCTTTATATTTCCCTGCAGCAGGCACAGAGACCAGACGGGAGTTTACGTTGCACACTTTGCCTATGCCTGATTCTGAGTTTCCACGCACTCACTGCGAGATGCGTGTGTTCCGGGGCCTGGACGCTGTGCGGGCAGCGCCCGGTCGTGATTGGGATTCGCCCGAGCTTTCAGTATCCGCTGCGCTTCCTGAACCATCTTGGCCAGCTGGATTACCTGAGTTCCCGGTGCTCGCTGCGCGCTGCACCTTCTGCACCTGTGGGATCTTCCGGGTTCCCCGTGCCCGCTGTACCATCTGCGCCAGTTGGTTCTCTCAAGTTCCCATTGCCGCTGTGCGATGCTCCATTCTGCGCCAGCCGGATCTCCGAGTCCCCTGTGCCTGCTGTTCTCTGTGATGTTTCTGTCCCAGTCTCCTGACCCACTCCGAGATATGTGCTGTTTCCCGTGATGTTCCTGTCTGAGCCACCAGACCCATTCCGAGCTGTGCTGTCCTCTGTGATGCCCCCGTCCGAGTCACCTGACCCACTCCGAGATGTGTGCTGTCCTCTGTGATGCCCCCTTTCGAGTCACCTGACCCACTCCGAGATGCGTGCTGTTTCCCGTGATGTTCCTGTCCGAGTCACCGGTCCCATTCCAAGCTGTGTGCTGTCCTCCGTGATGTTCCACCTGAGTCACCTGATCCATCCTGAGCTGCGCGCTCGTTGCGATGTCTTCTTCTGAGTCTCCTGACCCTCCTAGCCGTCTTCTTCCGAGCAACATCTCCAGCCCTGTGTTTCCCTGTGCCCCAGTCTAGTTTCTGTGCTCCTAGTTTATTCTGTTTAGTGCTTATGCATGATGGTTTTGTTTCGGCCGGAGTGCCTGTGCCTTAGTTCTCCCTGTTCAGTGTTTGTGTGGCACGGTGTTTTGTTTGGCCTGAGCGCCCCCTTTTGGTTTTTCCCTGCCCCTGTCTTGGTTTTTTGTTAAGAAATTCCGGAGTTCCCGCACCTGGTGTCCATCCCTACTTTCTTACTATAAATCCCTGGATGCATATAGAAAAGATACCTAACTTCGGTTGAGGTTGATGCCGTAGGATGCCAACCGTGGCATAGTGAATTTTTGAAGGACGTCCAGGGTTGAGAGAAAGAAAATTAATAACCGGAAATCAGACAAACGGAGCCAGTAAGGCATGATGTGGCCAAAGGCCATGCGGTCGCCACCAGGCGATTCCATGCCTGTTGTACAGGACATTCGGAGAGTATTTTACATCCAGAAAATAAAAGATCGACTGGCTTTAAAGTAGGGTGTGACCTTTAAATTGTGTTACCGCACTTCAACATTTTTCAGTGATCAATCTGATTCATTTCCATTTTTGGGGGGTGAAATAAGCAAAAATGTGATATGTCGTACGGTACCCAGAGAAATCACAATTTTTTTTCCAACCAAGTCTTTTCAAGAACTATGTAAGTTTGGCTATTGATAACTTTAGAAAAATAGTCAAGAAGTATTGAAGAGAGTCTGATGTATTGTGTTAAATCAGTGTCGAGAAGAGAGGCAATCTGGCCCCGCAAGTCAAGCCCTGTTGGTACGGTGCTGAGGAGTCCTTCGCCCAGCCCTGAAGTGGAGGTCCTGCGGCGTCTTTCGCTCAGCCCTTATGCCTTTGCCCTGCCGCAGCGGTCACCTGCACAGTCACTCGCCCCGGGATTGCCACCGCCACATCCTCTCTTCTGCCCGACTACATTACTGGTGGGTACATTACTCCATATTCCGGAACATTCACTTTGTTAATGTGGCCTCCTGCTGCTTCCCTGGTGCTACTGTCCCGGTAATCCTGGGTAAGCTACCTGGACTACTTTTCTCACTCCCGCCTTCTGTTAATAGGATTATTATTCACATGGGGAATAATGATACCACTCAATGGGAATTGAGGTGCACAAAAAACGATTTTAATCTCCTTTTGAACTTCTAAAAAAACTGTGGAAAGTCCGTTTTTATTTATGGTCCCATCCCCACTATCGGTCGCGGTACTGACCGTTTTAGCAGACTACGCAGTCGCCCCCCCTGGCTTCAATTCGCCGCTAGATCTCATAATATGGGATTTATTGACAATTTTAACTTACAGTGCCCTCCATAATTATTGGCACCCCTGGTTAAGATGTGTTAAAAGCCTTAAAATAAAATAATTTTTTATTGCAGAAGGATACTCTCACACTGAAAAATTGTAGAAAAATGTAACCTTCAACTCAAGTGTATTCTGAGGGGAAAAAAATCCCTGACTAAGAAATAATTATTTTTCATAAAATCACCTGTTACACAATTTTTGGCACCCCTAACAATTCCTAGAAAATAAATGTAATTGATGTATTTCTGTCATTTCTACAGTAATTTACAAAGTTGATCAGAGTATCTAGGAACATTTAAATAGTAATTCATCACTTCCTGTTTCCCTGGGGTATAAATATGATGTGACACAGAGGCCATTTCTCTTATGCACTCTTCAACATGGCAAAGAAAAGGAACACACCATTCCAGTAAGGCAGATGTGTGTCGACCTTCACAAGTCAGGCAATGGCTAGAAGAAAATAGCCACTCGCCTGCGCCTGTCCATATCTACTGTCAGAGGAATCATTAAGAAGTTAAAACAACTGTAACAGTGGTAAACAAGCCGGGACGAGGATGTAAGGTTATTTTTCCACCACGCACAGTGAGGAGAACGGTAAGAGAAATAGAAAGTTCTCCAAAGCTCACTGTTAAGTAATTGCAACAAATGGTAGCATCTTCGGGTCACCAAGTCTCCAAAACAACCATCAGGTGCTATCTACATGCCAGCAAGCTGTTTAGGAGGCATGCACGGAAAAAACCTTTTGTCACTCACAATCAGAAACGCAAACATCTGGAGTTCGCTAAGCGGTACTGGGACTGTGTGCTTTGGTCAGATGAGACCAAGATAGAGCTTTTTGGCAACAAACGCTCAAAGTGGGTCTGGCGGAACACAAAAGATGAGTATGCAGAAAAGCACCTCATGCCCACTGTGAAGTATGGGGGAGGATTGGTGATTCTGTGGGCCTGTTTCTCTTCCAGAGGCCCTGGGAACCTTGTTAGGGTGCATGGCATCATGAACGCTTTGAAATACCAGGACATTTGAAATCAAAATCTGGTGGCATCTGCCCGAAAGCTGAAGATGGGTTGTCACTGGGTCTTTCAGCAAGATAATGACCTTAAACATGTGGCCAAATCTACACAGAAATGGTTTACCAGACACAGAATCAAGCTCCTCCCATGGCCATCTCAGTCCCCAGACCTCAACCCCTTTGAAAACCTGTGGAGTGAGCTGAAGAGGAGAGTGCAGAGGAGAGGACCCAGGTCGCTGGATGATTTAGAGAGATTGTGAAAAGAGGAATGGTTGAAGATCCCTCTTTCTGTATTCTCCCATCTTGTGAAACATAGGAGAAGATTAGGTGCTGTTTTGTTGGCAAAAGGGGGTTTTACAAAATTATTAGCACCCCTGATGTTAATACTGTGGCACACATGATTTGATGTAGAAGAATTATTTCTTATTGTGGAATTTTCTTCCCAATGAATAAATGCACTTGAATTAAAGGCTGGATTTTCCTCTTTTTTTCATTGTGGTCCTATGTTAAAATTTATTAGAAGCTAAAGAACACATCTAAACCAGAGGTGCCAATAATTATGGAGGGCAGTGTATATATACACAAACCTCTGTCTTAGTGGGACTTCCCTGCAATAAAGGTTATTCATTGATTGATTATTTAAAAAAAAGATCAACAAGACATGAATTCAACAGGATTAAAAAATTGTAGTGGGTACCTGTCGTACAGGAAAGAAAAAAAGTGTCGTACAGGACGCTCTGAATTCAGCTGAGTTTTTTACTGAAACACTGCCCCCATCCATTTCTGTACTTGAAACTTGAACAGATAAAGCTAAACAAATAATAACTGATTAATTTAAAACAATTCATGTCCCCTCAGTTAGCTCTGGTCCTGCGATAATTCCGTACCTGTCTTACAATACAGAAAATGCACGCAACCACAGTATATGTTCATGCATGAGACAGTCAGTTTGGAAAGTCAACACTTCTGTCTGTCTAATACAAAAAGCTAATGAAATACATAGACATGGCAGATTTTACTTTCGCAAATATCTTTATTTTACCTACAGTGCAGTGGAGAGGGAGAGATAGGGATCTGAAAGTAACTTTTTTTCACATTTTTCTGCGAAGTCCTCTTCCCTCCTCAAAGTTACCAATTGCAGCTTTAATGGTAACCCTAGCAAACAGATGCTAATGACCTAGCAAGCCTGTAGGCCTATTGTAATTAAACACTAGCTTTGCTAAGCAGTAATTCCATTTAAGGTAGACTGCAAACAGTGGCATATCGCATTCATGAACATATATTTGTCTTTTTAACGTTACATTTCTATTAAATGCTTCTTTGTGGATTGTTTCTCATCGAGAGCAATGTATTAAAGTAGAGCCAAATTAGCTTGGACCTGCCAGCAAAAATGAACAGCCTGGAAAATGAGCAAGGTTACTTTTTTAAGATTGGGAATTCGTACCATCGGGCGAATTTCAATAACGGCAAAATCGCTGGCTAGTTGAACTTCGTTCTGATGATGACACACGGAATGCAGACTTGTCCACTCGTTCATACACCGTCATTATATTGTTTTCAATGCAGAACATTCACAACCTACATAATCGGTGAGTGTGCATTTGGAACGTGGCCGTATTGTAACCAATTCATTTCCATAGAAACTCAGCTGAGCTGTTAGATATCAAATCAGCCAATCACAGAGGGCCATGTCAGGACTTGTTCCCCACGCACAGAGAATCGCTGAGTCACTTAGTCAAAGAAATTCATTCTCGCGCGCACCTCAAACTCCTGCTTCTCACGCAAAAAAAATTCATCCTGCCAACAGTGTAACCACATCATTTAAGGCACAAGACTTTGCTGAGGGCGTGGATGCCTTTTTTATTTCTCTGAGTGATATAATGTTGGAATTTCAGCTATCTTAAAACTATCTGCGGTTCTCCCAAGAATGTTTGGGTGATTTTTGAATGGACAAGATTGAGAAATTTGTCATGCTTCATGTCCTTTGACTGTTCCCTGAGGCAAAACTATGTACTTCCGTGCGATAGTACTGTGACAACGACAAATTTACCTAGGTTTTTGTGAAATTTCCTGAAGAGGGATTCAAATTTATTAAAGTTAAAGTGATTTAAAAAGTATGTGTAACGCCCCCTAGATGGTAACCCAACTACACCACCCCTTGAATCGTACAGCCTATCAATGCAAGGGAATCTCAATAACGTTGTCACAAATTGGTGGAAGTATAAAAATATATTCTTCATTAAAACATATGCTAGCACATAACAGTTGGTTGGTCACCAGGGAAAAATAAATAAATAGAAAACCCCATGGACAGGATGAAGAGGGGGGGGAACCTCAGTGTAGGCCAATCGGAAGACTAAGGTTAGACCAGGTCTTAATGACACACGTGGTTTGACACTTCAAAATAATACACAGGCTCAAAATTAGGCCTATGCTCTAATAAAACGAGACAAGGCAATTAAGAGTTCATCCTACACACTTGCAATCGCTATAGGGTTCGTAGAACACATGCTAAAACACCACAAGGCTATTGAAGTGAGAATACTAGAGACCGGCTACCGATAATAGATCACTCACCAAGTAATTAAGAGTTCATCCTACACACACTACCAATGCTATAGGAACACACACTATGCAACCACTAAGGCTACTGAAGCGGGAATACAAGAGACCGGTTACCAAGGTCAGGTCACTCACCAAGTAATTAAGAGTTCACCCACACACACTGTAATTGCTATAGGAACACACACAAAGCAATCACTAAAGCTACTGGAGTGAGAGTACTAGAAATCGACCACTGAAGCTAGGTCACTCACCAAGTAATTAACAGTTCATCCTACACGCGCTGCAAGTGCTATAGGGACACACACAATACACTCACTAAAGCTACTGGAGTGAAAATACTAAAGGCCTACTTAACTCGGAGGTCTTTTTTTCTAGGAAGGGAAAAGAGGGACACTGGGCTTGTAATAAAACAACAAAAAGGAATAAACAAAATAAACACACTCTAGCCTACGGCGCACATTGACTTGCACATTAATTACTTAGGCTATACAACCACTCGTTATGCCGGTAGGCTAGAGAAAAAAAAACACAAACGATCCATTAGAGGCACCAAACACCAAAAATATAAAAGAGAACAGCAACTAGCAACACTGTAGCTGCAAGGATCTTTTTTAACACTGGCTAAAAGGGCTACCAACTCTGTTCGAAGATTTCCATAGAGCGAGTCTCCAATGGCTATAATTATTACGCTGGCAAACACTTGTTGTTGTTGTTAACATCACGCCAGTATTCCCGCATCTACGCACACGCCGACATGCAGTTGTCCTACCCGCGTCTGCTCACCTGTGGACTTGTGATGCTATACCAAACCGGAACCAGCTGTGTTTGATACAAGCTCCTGGGTGAAGGACCCCAGGTGCCTATAAATAATCCTGTCGGGATATATGACCAGCAGTTAAATCAATCACCACCCTCTTCCCCACTTAATAACGTAAAATGTGTGTTTAGAGAAGGAGAAAGAACAGCAAACCGTTACTGGCCCACGGGCTACAATCCACCCCCTCCAACTGAATCGGCGGCCCGACGATGGCGACTGGGAGCCTGTGGCCTTGTCCTCACACATTTATCCCAGCCTCTTCACCATTCCTTATGGAGACGGACCTTGGGAGTCTGTGAGGGTTGGCATGCTAGCCGGCTGTTGCTCGAACTGAGCGTCGTAGGGGTGGGGGCACCTCTTCTGGGACATCATCCTCTGGAGGAAACTCCTGAGACTCTTCCGGATAAAAAATGACTACATCTTCATCACGCATTTCAGCAGATGTTAGAGGAATGGACTCTGCTCCGCTCATGGCAGGAGTAGCCATTTCCATTGCCGGCTGTAGTGCTTCAGGAACAGCCCTTAGCTCAGCCCTGTGCACCTGTCGTGACGGTCCGTCCCCGTCAATCGGGACCACAGTGTACACTGCCCCAGCTCCCGAAGGCCTCATTCATGAGGATGCCCCAGATCCTGCTGATTACGCCAGAATGTAGCAGGCCGAAGATGGGCCTGGGCGGGGACTTGAACCTCCAGACTGCCGAGTAAGAGTCATGCGTGCTGACCACATCGTCAAAGAGCCAGGCTCATTGTCAAGGTAGCCAGGGCGCGTACTTATTAGGAGACACTTCCAGTGACAGGACCCTTCAACTGTCACATATGTAGGTATGTCTGCTCTCAGCTCCCACTCTAGCTGTGACATCATGCACTCTAGCTACTGCCATTCATTCCAATGGGAACGTTTTTGTCCCTTTTTTGGGAATTATTCAGACACCACACAATGAAACTCAACCAAAATTAATTAGAGCTGGGTATTGCCACTGACCTTCCGATACGATACGATTCCGATACACTAGGTCCCAAGACGATACAATTTCCGATACGATTCGATATTTTAGTTATAACACCAATTTTGCTTTGGTAATGGAAGAGATTCTCAAAGAACTAATGCTGTAAATTCAATTGTAAAGGTAACCCCCTAACCTGGTGCATAATTAAATATTAATATTTACATTAAGAGAGAACTGACCACTGAACAAATAGTTATACTATCTTGTACTTTTTATTGAAATAACTATTCAATGTTAACAATAATAATAAATGGCAACAACAGACCACAAAAATACTGTAGTGTTCCTTATGAAAACATTCTGTGCATTTTGAAGAGAAATTGCACAAACCCACGTCTGAACTAAAGTGCATTTTAAAAGAAACTTGATTGTCTAAAAATTCTGGACAATCTAAACCCAGTTGTAAAGTGCATGACACTAAGGCCCATTCTTCATGACTGCTGAATCACTACTTGCTGGGTACTGTAAGATTTCTCTGCAGGAACAGCAGCTGATCAACATGTTCTGGATTGAGGCAGCTCCTTTTTGCTGTAATAATGTCACCAACAGTTGAAAATACCCTCTCTGAAGGGACACTGGTCCCAGGCACACAAAGATAACGCTTCGCTTGGCGAGCTAAAAGAGGGTAGCTCTCCTCATGCTTCATCCACCAGCTCAGTGGATTTGCAGAGAGTGGGAGAGGGTCTACTTCTCTGTATCCCTTTACTTCATCCTTTGCCTTCTCAGCTGCACTTCTCACTGGAACAGCTGGTTCTTTTGGCTTGTAGGCTGGACCCAGAAGAGACATGAGCGCAGAAGAAGGCTCCTTGGACCTCTTTCTTGGGGGAGGATCAGCAGCATCAGCAGCAAGGGAGTTGTCTCCTGCTGTGCAGAAACAGCAGCTCCATCAGCTTGTGGCTGTGTAAAGATAAATATTCATGATCAGGATAATAAATTAATTGTGCATACGTGCCTGTGTGTGTGTGTGTACAAATACGGTAGTAACGTACATTACAACTCATTAACTTACATCAGATGCCTCCACTTGCTCCAGATGAGCAGCTTCCGTCAAGATTGTAGTCAGCCTGGCGAAGGTGTCATCACAGGCCTCTTGAGATAAGAAGGGCAGAGCCTTGAAGCAAGGATCAAGAGCTGACGCTTCATAAAGCGTCTCTTTTAGTGCCTCGTATCTTAAAAAAAGAGATTTCATAATAACGTATAACATCTTTGAGTCATTTCATTGGCTTTGCATACATACAGGTAAGCAGTGTGTATACAGTGCACTTACATGCACAGACACACCCCAGTGTATTTTAACTAAGCATACCTTGAACTCAAGTTGACGTGCACAGCAGTCTTGAGCTCCTTAATCACGGGTGAGTCGTCGGGGACACTGGTCATCTGATCCAATAGCCGAGCGTGCATGGGTGCAATGACGGAGAGTGTTGGAGTCATCTCTTCGGACATGACCAGTGTGGCTGTCTTCAGTAATATTAAAAATGATAATACATTATATTTGTGCGTAGCACTATCTGAAACGGATCTCAAGTACTGCAGTAAAGTATGAGCTAAGACAAGACAAATGACAAAAGAAACAAAAATGAGAATATAGAAAACATTAATAAAACAAGAGTGATACCTTCAGTGGTTGGAGAGCTTTCACAATATCTTCTGCTACTGTCACGTCAGCCTCTGTTAGGGTGCAGAGGTCTCGTTCGTTCCTGCGCACTTCAGGTGAGAGCAGCGTTGCTGTGATAAGATAAGAAAAACTTTATTGTCCAATTAATATACATTAAATTGAAATCCATCTTTGCCACAGGCACATAGTCTTTGTCTGTCTGTCTGTCTGAGCGGACATGAGGCCGACACCTTGCGGTCACACACACCGCCCACCTAGGGTCAGCACAGTACTATGAATTAACTTTATGAATTAAGTTTATTTATATAGCTCCTTTCTAGTCATAATGCTTCACAGTGATCAAAATACAACATGAGAACAAACAAGTTTTTAAAACAGATAACAAAGACAAAGATTGGTAATGGTATATTCACCTGTGATTGCTGGTTGTTGCTCGAAAAAGCGCTCCAGCATGTCCAGAGAGCTGTTCCAGCAGGTCACCACGTCGATCACCAACTTGTGTTGACACAGGATCAGAAGCTTTTGCTTTTCTTTAAGCATGTGACTCGCCGTTGTGCTGCGATGGAAAAATGCAGCAATTCGCCTCACTCGGCCCATCAGTCGGGCAACAGAGGGTATTTTGAGTGCTGCTTGGGAGGCTAAGTTGAGCGTGTGGGCGAAACAGCCCACATGCAACAGCCCCATTCAGGCCACTGCCCGGACTATGTTGGCCGCGTTGTCGGTAACGGCAGCCGGGACTCTGTCCGTGAGCTCCCACTCTCGAAGCGCCTCGGTCAGCTGCTCAGCAAGATGAGTCGCAGTGTGGCTGGCTTCAATCGCCCGTGTTTGTAAGACATGGGACACAAGGCACCAGTTACCGTCGATATAGTGACAAGTGATGGTAAGATAAGAATCCGTAGCTCTGCTTGTCCAGCTGTCGCAAGTGACAGCAACTCTCTCTGCTGATTTCAGTGCAGTTGCGATGCCGTTTTTAACATCAGCATACATCTTCGGGATTGTGACTTGACTCAGTTGTTTACGTGTCGGTATCACATAACGTGGTTCCAGTGTATGGACAAAATGTCTGAAGCCTACATTTTCCACCATGATTGCATCAGCTGGATTGAAGTGATACTCTACCCAAAAATTATAATTTGTATATCAGTTACTCACCATTAGATGTCTTGAACGGACAAAGTTGTTCTTAACTTGGCGCAACTTTACGGCCACTGGGGAGTTTTGAAAAATTATCCAAATTCCTTTTTTGCTGGAAGCCAATGGGGTCACCCAGTAGCAATGGGAAAACTCCACAAAATGTTCGCTGACAAACTTTCAAACCATCGTCCAACGCGTCGTCCAGTATAATCCAAGTCTGCTTTGTACATTTTATCCTCAGAACTCAAGAAACGCGGTTATTTTTCGCTAAATATAATAAAATACCACAGTTATGCTTCAAGTAAGGTCACGCATTCAACGGAAGTCCCACCTCCCGGGTCGTTCATTGCGCAGAGACTCTGCTGTCATTCAGATGAATACTCGTATAAACACGAGCCAGGAGGCGGGACTTCTGTTGCATGCACAACTGTGGTATTTTATTTTTAAGTCTGTCTAAAGGGGCGGGGCACCCTTGCAACTGTGAGCCAATCACAGATTTCGCATGGATTTTGTGTGAATATTTGAAAGTCAAATGATGGCCTATTAGCTGAAGCCAGACATATCAGCATGTGACTGTTGGGTGCGACCAAAGCTTGATATGGATGGATTCCAGGCTAGTCGATTTGAAGGGATTAGGATATGGATTCGGGATTTTAGTTAGGGGAAGGGTTAGAGGTTGGGGTTTAGGTAAGTTTTAGGAAAACAATCTTCCTTTCCCAAGTTTCTCCTTATGAGGACACAGGCCATTCAGTGTACTGGACCCTTATTATAAGAAGAATGTGCTCCCTCTTGTGCTGAAGTTTTACAGTACAGTCGCCGTTAAAACCGAAGAGACAGCATTAGTTCACGCCCGGTTCCCTCGGACATTTCGCCCTTCTCGCCCATTTCTAACCACGATCTAACCAATGAGCCGTATCACATGACAATTTACCGCCAGGAATAACCACATGTGGCTCCGCGGAACTGAATGTAGTACCGCGTGTTCGTTATAGAATAAAGGGCATTTTGACTGCCTTACGTTTGTGTTTGCCGTTATGTATTTCATCTTCTTGTTTTCTCTTGCAGTGAAAGTGTAAGTGAGAGCTTACCTCTGGAAAGCGTGTGGTTGATCATTCCCTCGGTTTAAAAAGCCTAGCATGAATAAGAAAAAAAATATTAAGATAAATTCGACAGTGTAATATAAGCAATTGTATTCTTGTGGGAATTTTTTTTTGGTATTTTAAATACGTCTTTTTGTTGCAGAAACTGTGTCTGCTAGTGATGCGCGGGTCGGCCCGGAACCTGTGAACCCGCGGGTCGGGCGGGGCGGGTCAATATTTTAATAACATTTAGCGGGTGCGGGCAGGTTGGGCCAAACAGTGGCGACATCTAATTCCCACGAAATTGCGAATAGAAAGTATAATAGGCTATCTGCC
Source organism: Gymnothorax reevesii (assembly GCA_029721435.1). Taxonomy (NCBI): domain Eukaryota; kingdom Metazoa; phylum Chordata; class Actinopteri; order Anguilliformes; family Muraenidae; genus Gymnothorax; species Gymnothorax reevesii. The sequence continues at coordinate 79,818,041 of CM056575.1, forward strand.
ACTTGAGGGCTCTAGACATACAGCCTAGATAATATGCTCTTGTCAAACGATGTAATGCTACCTTAAGCAGGATAGAATGCCAATTGTACCTCTCCCTCTTCATACTCACGATGTACACGCACTCACTGGTGAGCGGCTTAATCCTCCATGGTTAGACTAAGGATCTAATGGTTGAATGATCGCTCATCTTATAAATCGTTCTGCAGTCAGCACCAAAATATTACATAGTCGCCTAGTAGTAATTTTATCGACCTGTGGGGCCAAAACAACACATTTTTTCGCCACTTTACAGTGAAAGGCATATCACGATTCTTATTCAAAAACAAAATCAACTTGTTGAGGTGCTTCGGTTCATCAGCTACGTCTTCTCTAACAGCAGAGCGTGTGCTGCCATCGGCAGTAAATACACTTCTTAGGCTAGGTTCACACTGCAGCCTGAAGTGACCCAAATCCGATTTTTTCGCCCCTATGCGACCTGTATCTGATCTTTTAATGACAGTCTGAACGACACAGATCCGATTTTTTCAAATGCGACTTCAGTCTGAACGGCCAGGTCGCATTCATCCGACCTACACGTCATCAAGAAGCCACACACGTCACTATTCTGCGCTGAAGCGGGAAGTTTTGGGGCATTTAAAGTTCTCACCTGAGATCACATACAACTCGCATTTTATTGGAAATGTGAACGACTTCCGAAAAAAATCGGATTTCTCAAAAAAATCCGAATTGAGCTCTGCAGTGTGAACCTAGCCTTAGATATACATTTCTATAACACCATTCTGTAAACATATCACCCACACGAATAGGTAACTTATCATTACTGGAGCATGTATGGTCACAAACTTAGTCTTGCACTCATTCATTACCATACCATGAGACAAAGAATAATCGTGTAAAACTCCATGGTGGCCAAAGCAGTCCTCTGCGTCCCAGCAACTAGCGCAACAAGCGAGCGAACCTTCAGTTCGGCTGGCCTGCCCAGGAAGCGCGCCGTAATCGCTTAAACCCTGGCACGCGATTTTGTTTTTGCATAGTTTGGGAAAAAAATATGCCAAGGCCTACATTATAAGCTGTGTTGAAAAAATAAATCTTTTTCAAAAATAAATCCCAAAACAATCTTGAAATAAATATATGAGGGAAAAAAAGTTTCCTCGTAGACAGGATATCGCAACACTGTATGAGAGAGTAGGCGATAGCGCCAGTGCGCCACTGTCATGTTAAGTTTGTTCCAATAAAACAGCCTGTATGCAATATTTTGCCTGATGGCATTTCATTTGGCTGCAAAGACCAGAAATCACGGTAAGGTTCAATTAATAGACAGCGCCTAAACTTCGTATTAAGAATTCCAGCCAAAAGCCAAATGTATGTTGTGCTCCACTCAAATCCATAGCGTAACAGAGGAATCGTTTTTTTCCCATTGCAAATCATGTCACACAGACCCACTGTATTCTTTTTCTCTTGCCTCCTTTTTTTGTCAGGTCGGGTTGGGTTTAGTTCGGGTTGAAAATCAGTGCGAGTTTTAGCGGGGCGGGTCAGCTGTCACGTCGGGTCGGGTTGGTGCGGGTGTTAAAAAACCTCGACCCGCGCATCACTAGTGTCTGCAATTCTGAGGGTTTGTGGGTAGATCTTCAGAGAAGTGTGCCGCAGTTGATTTATTGGTTTTGAAAAGCCAACCGCAATATAAATAAACAAATTGGCAATATACAACTTAATAGCCTGCAAGCGTATGATCACGTTATTCTCCGAAATTATGCTTTTCAGACCTGCAGAGGTGCGAGGTTGTCTCTCGCCAAGGAGTCAATCTTCGTCCAAACAGTGGGGAAATGCGTCATATCGTGATAGGTTCCACAGTTGTGAATGTGATGTCAGTTTATGGTTGGACATTTTATAGAAAATTTCTGCCACGCGTGAGCTGGTCATTAATTCATAAATAGGCTACAGTGAGCTTAAAGGGATTATTAGGGTGACAATGAGTAATAAATAGAGATGACACGAACTGAACTGTATTGAATCAGTGCTAGGTGTATACGCTTTTAATTCCGTGAATTCAGTTTACGAAAGAGACTTTCAGTTTTAAGTGACATTTAAGTTATTGTCCTTCAGAGATAAGATATTGAGCAGATCTTTTCATTATTATCTTTTCCTTATTGGTTGATATATAGTGAACTGACTAAAAATAACCAATGTAAGGTTCTGCAAATAGTTTATTATGCTTGTTTTTTTTAATGGTACTGTTATGGCCCCAATTTGTTATTACATTTACAACATAACAGCAACAGCAAGGGATGACAGACACAGTTTAAAAAAACTTAAACACATTTAATTAACAAAGACAACAACTAACAATAACCTAAAGACCAAGATTGAATTATGTACAAAACATAAATATTTACAATCCCTTTTCGTGGGGGTGGCTTGATGATGTCCTGGATGAAGAAAATGCTCAAACACAGGCAAAGAAATCCACAAAAGAAACGTCACAGGTCTTGAACAGAATGGCAGGTCTGGTCATCTTCTTGCAATTTCTCCTACTACTTTACTGTCTCAATTCTTTTCCTTATATACTCTTTTGCAGACCCCACCCACATTTAGACCTCTTTTTTTTTAATTTTCTGAGACTTGCCCCAGACATGTCCAGGACAAGTCTAAACATGACTCCAGTCTGAGCTTAGCAAAAAAAAGGTAAATACTGCCATCTAGTGGCCTATATTCACATTACACCTCCATTCCAAAAGGGAAAAATTTTGACTCATAAAGGCAAAATTTTTCTTTTCAATACAAAATGGTTAAGTGAACAGTTGTCTATATATACACATCATACAATATTCAAACACATGATATATATATATATATACACATTCAAACACGGGATAAGCAATCAGCAATTACATTGTCTGTACCCTTCACATGCTTAATTTCCAAGTCAAACTCCTGTAAAATCAAACTCCAATTCAACAATCTCCGATTCTTGTTTTTCATCTTACTCAAAAACATTAACGGATTGTGGTCAGTGTACACAATCATTGGCTTTTGTCCTGTACAAACATAAACCTCAAAGTGTTGTAAAGAAAGGACCAGAGCCAACAGTTCCTTCTCTATTGTGGAATAGTTCCTTTGGTGGCGATTGAACTTCCTGGAGAAGTATGCCACGGGATGCTCAATGTCATCAGAGTCACTTCTCTGTAGGAGCACAGATCCACAAGCTTGGTCGCTAGCATCGACCGCGATGGAGAACGGTTTGTTGAAGTCAGGAGATTTGAGCACGGGGAAGTGACACAGCAGAGACTTCAGGCGATCGAAGGCTCTCTGGCATGCATCATCCCAGGTGAACTTTACGCCTTTCTTCAGTTGGTTAGTTAGACTGAGAGCAATCTCAGCAAAGTTCTTGCAGAACTTGCGGTAGTACCCGATCATTCCAAGGAAGCGGCGCAAAGCTTTTTTGTTGTCAGGAACTGGAAAGTCCATGATGGCTTGGACTTTAGCATTTATGGGTGCCACCTTACCCTGGCCTATGACGTAGCCAAGAAAGGTGACAGTAGCACAACCAAAGTCACTCTTGTTCAGGTTAACAGTCAGGTTAGCCTGGGTCAGGCACTGGAACAACGTCTCTACATCTTTTAGATGTTCTTCCCAGGAGTCACTCCATGTGATCAGGTCATCGATGTATGCACCCGTGTGTGGCAATCCGGCGATTGTAGACTGTATCATCCTTTGGAACGTGGCTGGGGCATTTTTCATGCCAAAGGGTAGGACTTCATACTGGTACAATCCAGATGGTGTGGCAAAAGCAGAGATGCTCTTGGCCCTCTCAGTTAAAGGCACACACCAATAACCCTTCAATAAATCAATCTTGGTCAGAAACTTTGCTTGCCCTACACTATCAATACAATCATCAATCCTAGGTATTGGAAACACATCCGTTCTAGTTACAGCATTAACTTTGCGATAATCTGTACAGAATCTAGTACTTCCATCAGGTTTTGGAACTAGCACACAGGGTGAACTCCAATCGGAGTTGGAGGGTCTGATAATATCATGTTTTAACATGTACTCAACCTCTTTCTCAGCAATCTCTCTCTTTTCAGGATTCATCCGGTATGGATGCTGTTTTATTGGTTTGGCATCACCAACATCTACATCATGAGAGGCTATAGTAACTCTCTTTGGAACATCAGGAAACAAATCCTCATATTTCTTGATCAACCTTTCAAACTGATCTCTCTGTGAGGGTTCTAAGTGCTGGAGTTTTACATCAAGATTTTGCAACACTTCAGTGTTTGACAATTTACATGAAAGAACTTCAGCTTTAATTCTTGGTTCATCATCTTGAAACTCCCCCTCATCTTCACACGTTTCGACCATTGGAGAATCTGAAGTGACAGCTGCAACCCTAGCATTTCTGTCATGATAAGGCTTTAGCATGTTAATATGACACAATTGTTTTGGTTTTCTCCTATCTGGAGTCTTCACAATGTAATTGAGATCATTGAGTTTTGTCAGAATTTCATAAGGACCATGAAATCTAGCCTGCAATGGATTGGACTGCAAGGGAAACAACACAAGGACCTTGTCTCCTGGTTTAAACTCACGGCTTATAGCCTTATGATCATACCAAGTTTTCATTTTTCCCTGACTTGATTTCAAGTTCTCTTTGGCTAGGTCGCAAGCTGCACGCAATCTTTCCTTGAACTTGCTAACATAGTCTAACAGACTGATATGCGGCTCTTTCTCTTGCCATTGTTCACTCAATAATAGCAAAGGTCCTCTCACTTCATGACCAAACACTAGTTCAAATGGACTAAATCCAGTAGACTCCTGCACTGCTTCTCTAGCTGCAAACAACAGCAAATGAACACCTTCATCCCAGTCTTTCTCATGGTCATAACAATAAGTCCTCATCATTGTCTTGAGAGTGGAATGAAACCGCTCTAAGGCACCCTGACTTTCTGGATGATAGGCACTAGAAAGAATCTGTTTTGCACCTAGTTCATACACAACCTGCTGAAACAATCCTGAAGTGAAATTGCTACCTTGGTCTGACTGAATTTCCCTGGGAAGACCAAACAACGTGAAGAACTTTATCAAAGCCTTCGAGATTGCAGTTGCCTTGATGTTACGTAGAGGTATGGCTTCGGGGAATCTGGTAGATGCACACATGATTGTCAACAAGTACTGATTTCCAGATCTAGTCTTGGGTAATGGACCAACGCAATCAACAATGACCCTAGAGAATGGCTCCCCAAATGCTGGGATAGGCTGCAATGGAGCTACAGGTGGGTCTAACTGGTGTTTTCCAACTACCTGACAAGTGTGACAGGTTTTGCAAAAGTTGGAAACGTCTTTCCGAAGCCCAGGCCAAAAGAAGTGTTTCATGATCTTATCAACAGTCTTGTTAACACCAAGATGACCTCCTAAAGGTAAACTATGAGCCATTGTTAAGATCTCATTCCTATAGACCTTCGGAACAACAATTTGCCTGACCACTGCCCAATCTGCATTGGCAGGGATATCAGGAGGGCGCCACTTCCGCATCAACACACCATCCTTGAGATAATACCCAACTGGAACTGCGTCTATTTCTTTATCAGGAAGGGCTCTCCTCTTTAGTACACAAATTTCAGGATCATTAGTTTGCTCCTCAATCAACCGCTTTCTGGACAGAGACAAGTCTCCAGACACATCAGAATCACCAGACCCATCCGGCTGGCTGAATAGAGAACTGATAAAAGTATCTGATAAGTCCTCAAACGGAGAAACCATAGTAGGCCAATCAGAGTCATGAGGCGAACCACCTGAGTCCTGACTATTCAATGTACTGGACGGCACCACATCATCTTCTTCAGCCTTCTTAGCCATAGCACGAGTCACTGCGCAAGAAGGATACAGAGATGGGTCCTCATCCCCATCTTCAGTGCTCGGCTGTGAAGTAAGATGTACAGGGGGAACTACTTTGCCCCCAGCCAGGTCATTGCCTAGCAACAGAGAAACACCCTTTATAGGTAGACTTGACATAAGTCCCACCTTTACCTGTCCTGTAACTAAATCTGACTTCAAGAATATAGAGCGCAGGGGTACAGATACAGTCCTCCCTTCAATACCTTGTACAAGTATGAAATCCCCTGAAGCGGTCTCATCACGTAACTCCAAGGAGTCCATCAACAAAAGTGACTGAGACGCTCCGGTATCCCTTAGGATATATATGGGGACAGGAGTAGTATGCTCATTCAGAGCCACAAATCCCTCTGACACAAATGGAAGAAATTCCTCCCTCACAAAGTCAGCTGTATCAGGCTTTTTAGCCCCACAAGAAGCAGGCAATTTAGCAGATTGGTTATCTACTACAGGGGTTTCTAACCTTGTTTTCACAAAGGCATTTGGTTTGGTATCCTTTTCTTTTTCTTTCTTAGCTTTAAGGAACCAACAGTTAGTTGTAACATGACCAGATTTCTTGCAATAACTGCAAACTAGACCACTTTTGTCACTGTCAGCTTTCACACTTTGATCAGACCTGTTACTGGATTTCTGAGCACCATCACCAGATTTGTCTTTGTCTTTGGGTGAGGAATCTTGGGTATCACCGTAACTCTTTTTCTGAAATTGGGACCACCTATTGTTACTGCTTGACTGAAATTTGGACTTATGTGTGAGAACATATTCATCTGCAAATTTGGCAGCTGATTGCAAATTCAGTGCTTGCTTCTCATTAAGGTAGGTCTTAAGATCATCCTTAACACATTTTTTGAATTCTTCAACTAACACCATCTCTTTTAGTGAGTTGAAATCATCCTTGACCTCCATAGAAGTACACCAGCGCTCAAAGCAAACCTGCTTTTCATTAGCAAATTCAACATAAGTCTGATTTTCAGATTTCTTCAGACCTCTGAATTTCTGTCGGTAAGCCTCTGGAACCAACTCATAAGCTCTCAAAATAACCTTTTTGACAACCTCATAATCAGAGGAATCATCTGCAGACAAAGCCGAATAGGCTTGTTGAGCTTTACCCTTGAGGACAGTTTGCAACATCAGAGGCCAGTGTTCCTTTGGCCACTGGCAACTCTTTGCTACCTTTTCAAAACACTGGAAATAGTTGTCAACATCCTTTTCTGAAAATGGAGGCACCAGTTTTACCTCCTGACTGGCACAAAATTTATTTTTAGTTTCAATTTTAATTTTTAGTTGCTCCATTTGGAGTCTTTCTTCTCTATCGAATTTCTCTAATTCAAAATCTCTCTGTCTCTGTCTCTCTCTTTCTGCTCTTTCCTCTTTCTCTCTCTCAAATTCTCTTTGTTTTTCCTCTCTTGCTAATTTTTCTAACTCAAACTGCGTTTGTTTTTCTTTTTCTTCCCTCTCAAATTCTCTTTGTTTTTCTTTTTCCTCCCTTTCTTTTTTCTCTTCTCTTGCTAATTTTTCCAACTCAAATTGCCTTTGTTTTTCTTTTTTCTTCCCTATCAATCTCTAGCATTTTTAATTTAAGTTCCATTTCTATATTTGGATTTTCCACTGGAAACTGTTCCAGATCTCCGGGTGCAAACACATTTTCATCAATGTAATATTCAACTATCTCTCGAGCCAGTCTTGCTTTTCGCATGGCCGGTTTCACCTCAGTCAGCTCCAACTGTCTGCAAATTTCTAGCAGTTCTGTCTTTTTAAAAGACTTCAAAACCCCTACGGTTGGTGATGCCAAGAAATCATCCATTGCTGTTGTCAATATATATCTAGGAAAATTCACAAAAACAATTTAACAATTTGAAATGTTAGATTTTTAATAAATCACTCACAAAATGGTCTATCCCGGACCTTGAGCCCCCAATTTGTTATGGCCCCAATTTGTTATTACATTTACAACATAACAGCAACAGCAAGGGATGACAGACACAGTTTAAAAAAACTTAAACACATTTAATTAACAAAGACAACAACTAACAATAACCTAAAGACCAAGATTGAATTATGTACAAAACATAAATATTTACAATCCCTTTTCGTGGGGGTGGCTTGATGATGTCCTGGATGAAGAAAATGCTCAAACACAGGCAAAGAAATCCACAAAAGAAACGTCACAGGTCTTGAACAGAATGGCAGGTCTGGTCATCTTCTTGCAATTTCTCCTACTACTTTACTGTCTCAATTCTTTTCCTTATATACTCTTTTGCAGACCCCACCCACATTTAGACCTCTTTTTTTTTAATTTTCTGAGACTTGCCCCAGACATGTCCAGGACAAGTCTAAACATGACTCCAGTCTGAGCCTAGCAAAAAAAAGGTAAATACTGCCATCTAGTGGCCTATATTCACATTACAGTACATTCAAGAGTCGTTTAGGTCAAACTAAATTCATATTGTACCCAATTCATGTCTAGTTGCAAGTTTTGCAAACATTATATTTGAACATCTGAATGGTTATGACAAATCGTTAGAACAAATACAGATGATACAAAACGTTTTGACATGAAAAATTGGTTAAAAATTGCCGATTAGAATTTTAAAACGAAACCGTATATAAATTGAAAAACATTCAAGTTCTTTCCGTAAATTAATTTTACTGAGACAGGGTGCGAGTTGGCTAATCTTCGATATAGGAATGGATATAAGCTACTAAATTACAGGTTTGTAACAGGAAAAATAATATAGCCTATTTCAGCACTTGAGTGTAAAATAATAGCACATAAAAGCGCACATTATCTCCGAACATAAAATATTGCAGAAATGATACCTGACAAACAAAATCCTCGCCAAAAATAGCATATTTAATAATCCAATTGCATATTATACCGCACTAAAGTTTTAAAAAGTAGCACAGGTTGAGCAAACTGTATCATCAAATATAAAAAGGTTTGCAGAAATGATTACCAGCAATATCACCCCCGCCAAAGCAAATCAATATTTTATGTAGGCTAACGTTACATTTGCGCTCATATATGGAAATAAATCACCAACAAGCAGTGTCATTATCTACATGTTTGGACTACTGTCAAAACAACCGCCCCAACCGCCCTCGTGGCTCAGTTATGATTAAACAAACACCCGGCTAACGGGCTATCGCCCAGCTACCCCGTGCGCGGTAGGCGGCGGGAGATCTTCTTTCTTCTTCATGCCTGTCAATACGCCGGTCCTACTGCACAGCTCACGACGAGATTTCCTGGTCCTACTGAGAGCCTAACGCCCCTGTACTGGCGGATTAACGACTTTTTCTTTGGTTTTAACGGCGACTGTACTGTAAGCGTGTTTAAGTCCTCTTGGGAACAAAGTGTTTAGTTTTATGATCCAATGTTTTTCTGTCCTGCGTTTGTCCTCTGGTTGTTGTTTGTCTGGAGCTCGGATATTTCTAGTGCCTCAAGTCCATGGTGAAGGAAGTGAGCAACTAGGTGTGTGTCTGTCTCCCTATGATTTCTAATGTTATGTATGTGTTGTGCTAATCAAGTCCTGATCTTGTTACCCGTTTCTCCAACATTTTATGTCACAGTGGTTACACTTAATGATGTTTATGCAGTTTTTTTGTGTTGTTTGTTCTGTTGTTTCTGATTGTTGTGGCTTGTTTGAAAAATACTGGGTCTTGCAGATGTACCGTGTTAATTTCTGATAATATGCCACTTAACAGATGGTCCTTGAGGTTTTTGCCTCTCTTATACACTGAGATGACTCTATAGTCTTGGAGTATGTCAGTATGTTTTCTCTGGGGTTCCGATACTCGGCCAGCAGTCAGTAGAAGAGTATTTTATTGATTGCAGCAAATGTTCAAAATACTGATTCAGAAACTAATTGGTAACACTTTCCCAATGTACTCAAATGATGACCGTATGGTAATCAGCACAATGCCTCAAACATGGCTGTGAGTCATGTGAAATCACTTAGAGGACTGTATTTCCTATACTTTGATGCAAGCAAGATCATGACAAATAAAGAAGCATCCTTTGCTGTACAAGTCATGAAACTTACACGGCCACTAGCAATGCTTGGGGTCTGGTCCTCAGAGATCGACAATGAGATCACTCTCTCTTTACTGAACATCAACTCCTTGAGGTGTCATCATCAAGACCTAGTACTGGACGAGCACCTTTTGGCCAGTGACGTGATAGCTTTGACTGAAACCTGGTTGAATCCGTCTGTGTCTTCAGCACCGTATTCACTTGAGGCTTTCACATTGATGAGGCAGAATAGACAGTCCTGCTACTCAAAAGAGCTTTCAGCAACAAGCAAAAAGCATGATGGAGTACTTCAATATGTGTCTGCACAATGGAATCAACAGCCATTTCCACATGAAATCAGTGACCTTGAGTATCTCCACACACTCATCCAGCCTTCAACAGAAAAGCCTGGCTTCCATATGGTTCTCATCTACCATCCTCCATGGAACCCTCTGCCAGTCCTCTACTCAAGTCTTGAGAAGGTTCTTCATCTGATCAGTTCTGGCCCTACTGTCATTATAGGAGACTTCAACATCAATGCTCAAGACAACAGCCGACAAGTCCAAGATCTCTCAAGTCTCATGCAGAGATATCAGTACCAGCTGGTAGACACCGCATCAACACACATAAGTGGCTCAAGAATTTATCTGGTTTGTGTCAGAGACTTGACTGTCCGAAGTACAAGATCCCTTCCAAGGTACAACACTCTGCACACTGCTGTCCAAATACGTCTCTGCTCCATACAGCCATACTGAGAAGCAGTGGCGGCCTGTGACAAAAATTACCGGGGAAGCCAGAATGAACAACAAATTTAATTCAGTGTTTACGTGTTATTTTCCTGCAAACAAATTAGCCTACTGTTACAGTACCTTTATTCTACTGACTTCTCATTCATTTGGTGAAAAAAAGGTGAAAAAAGAAGAGTGCGTGTGTGAGGGAGAGTGAAACCGCGAGGGAGAGCTGCGGATGCGCGCTTCGGGCTGTGCGCCTGCTCATGGCTCTGGCACACAGTAGTATGTGATTAGTTAGAGATAGTCCATGCAAAGCTGGTAAACGCCTCATAGCTTTACAACAGCAGAAAGCTAAACACATAGCGATCAGACGGCAATTATGGCAAGATCTAGATAACAAAAACATTTTAGCCATTGCTTTCACAGCAATGACGTGCGGTGGAGGATGGTTTGGTGAGGCAAAAACCACCCCTTTGCTTGATTAGCAATCAGAGGATTAACTAGTTTAGTAAGACTATTCGGCAGAATGACGGGCCACTAGTTTAAGTTTCCGCGGCGTTATTACTCAGTACATCGAACCTGAAATGCTCAACAGCAGATTTGCGTGTACTAGCTTCCAGGAAGCCGAAGCAATGTCATCAAAAATATTAACGCAGATTGACTTATGCAGAGTTCAATGCTTAATCAATAGCCTATAATGTATTCTCCTTTAAATACTCGGTTTTACACCCAAACAAAAAGCGGGCGTTTGTTTTCAGTCTTCTTTCGTAATCAGATTAACAAAATGTTTAAAAACAGAATTACCGAGCCAAGACTTTTTCCGAATTGATTATTCAGATTTCCATCCTTGAAGTCTCGAACTGCCGCGTATACGTGAATTAAGTTATCTCCTCCATCAGCATCAGACTTCCATAAGGCTTGGTCTTAATTGTTTTCATTGTCAATCAGGAATAGTACGTGGGAACAGGTTTATAAAATCCTGTGATAAAAGTTTGGGTCACTGCCTCATCTCACCGCACATCTCTGGCTTCCTGTAAGCAAGTACTCGCAAATCTGCAGTTTCGTGAGCATTTCAAGTTCGATGTAGCCTACTGATAAATAACGCTGCGGAAACTTAAAATGGCCCGTCATTCTGCCGAATAGTCTTTCTAAATTAGTTAATCGTCTGATTGTGAATCAAACAAAGGGAAGGTTTCTGCCTCACCAAACTGACCTCCGACTGCACGTCACTGTTTCACAGACAGTATTAATGAAGTTCCGTTTTGTGGACAATGCTTATCTCTGACTCATACTTAATTAATTGGCAACAAAAGCATTTGCAAGACAGCCGTGGACTATCGTACAGAAACACAGGCAAACCCCTTCCACCAATATTAGAAGTAACAATGTCATATATGGCAGCCTCGCAACTGAAATTAACATTTTCTCAAGGATGCCCAATATTCATACATACAAAAACGCACGCAACATGAATGCACTACCCGTGCGCAATGTCTGAATTACATAATCTAAATATAAAACGTATAGTTACAAAGGTTTATATAAAAACTGAGCAAAAAGGCCACGGCGGGCCATAGGAGGCATGGCCAGCAGAAAAGCCGGTTAAGCTTGGCACTTCCTGTTAGCCACTCGCTTCTAACATAGTTAGCTTCACAGAAAGAGCGAACTTTCCCATCATCTCTCCCTTTAATTAAATTGAGCTTTGGAGTCGGCCTACCGTCCCACTTGACTTTTAGTTGAACCTCAAAAGCAAGTTTTGTGAAGTCATTTTTTACAAGAAACTCAGGGTCCCTGTCACCATTGTAATGTGAATATAGGCCACTAGATGGCAGTATTTACCTTTTTTTTGTTAAGCTCAGACTGGAGTTTAGACATGTCCTGGACATGTCTGGGGCAAGTCTCAGAAAATTAAAAAAAAGAGGTCTAAATGTGGGTGGGGTCTGCAAAAGAGTATATAAGGAAAAGAATTGAGACAGTAAAGTAGTAGGAGAAATTGCAAGAAGATGACCAGACCTGCCATTCTGTTCAAGACCTGTGACGTTTCTTTTGTGGATTTCTTTGCCTGTGTTTGAGCATTTTCATCATCCAGGACATCACCAAGCCACCCCCACGAAAAGGGATTGTAAATATTTATGTTTTGTACATAATTCAATCTTGGTCTTAGTTGTTAGTTGCTTAGTCGTTATTGTCTTTGTTTTAAAAATTAAATGTGTTTTAGTTGTTAAATCTGTGTCTGTCATCCCTTGCTGTTGCTGTTGTGTTATAAATGTAATAACAAATTGGGGCCATAACACCATCCATTCTCTGACTCAATGCCTATTCTTTGTGAGGGCTGGCTAGTGCTTGGTGGGACAGTTGAATCAGTGTGTGTATTTTCCGTAACAGTTTGTGACTGGTTGGAAGCCAGATTTGATCTGGCCTCCCTCATTTTTTTTTTAATGTTGCATCGACCATTAAGCGATGAGCCTTGCTTCAATCTGATTGGCTAATACGGGCTGTTTTTTTTCCTAAGGGAGGCCAAGTGAAGCTGGCCTCCGAGCTGACAGACAGGGCGGAGGGCATGAGACACGAAGTGTAATACACAATGAGAGCTTGACAGGAGGGGCGCTGTTTTGCTCCTCACGCTCAGCCAAAGCAGAAGTGCGCTGATGTAGTGTTTTGACAAGGAAATGACAACAGTATAAAATACATTGTGATGAAGCTTATTTATATTTTTTCTGTCTTGCAATAATTTTTGGGGAAGCCAGGCTTCCCTTGGCCTCCGCGAAAAACCGCCACTGCTGAGAAGACAATATGTATTGCATACTGGACTACAAGCTATTGCCTATTTCACAGAGTTAGGATGGGACTGAATGGTAACAAATGAAAGACAATGTGATGCTTAGTGGTCAGAGTTGTAATAAACTGTTCTGCCCTTGAGGCATTAACCCACATATGCATTCAAACGTGAACAAAGAAGAATTAACCATCAAGTTAATGGAATGTGATTGTGAAGGTGAGATATTCTTAAGAAAAATTTCCTATTTAAGTAACTCACGACAATCATCACCAAAATAAATATAAAGTTACTCAAGACAGTAGTTATTTCATCCATGAAATTATTAAAGTTAACTATAAGAAAACCCACTTGTGATCTAGAGAAATAACCTTTCACATTTCATGCCTATCCTGTAACGAATGTACATCATCATTGTGATGATATGAAACTCTGTCCTTTAAGTTGACAGAAGGTGGCCAAACATAAAGCGGGGGTATGTGAGCTTTGCTCGCTTCTACACTTGTTATTCATTTTTTCTCCATGGAAGTTTAAAAAAAGAATTACTCCTCCGGAGGCATGTATCGATGAATATTACGTGATTACACTGAATGAATGGGCGAATGATGAGTGCTAAATTTAGTCACACTCCTCCCTTTCTCCCCCGTCCCGGGCTGCGACTTACGCCCAGGTAACCTGACTAACCTGCTGTCTTCTGATACTTATGGAGACTCCTCAGCAGCGATAGGTGTATAAAACTCCTTTCATAGTCTTTACAAGTTTTGTTACCTTACTTAGCATTATTCTTGAACATCAGAATATTTTACATACACTGGGAAGTTTGAAAAAAGCGGTATGGCATTACATTTGCCATCTAAAAATGCTTACTTTCGAACCCAAATGAACAATACCAGACAAATGAATCGCATCCGCTACGAAAGAAAATCCTCACAACATAGGCAGAATAACTTCAGATTCTAGCATATCATCAGACAACTAGTCTATTATGAAGTAAGTTAACAAAGTGTTACCTAGCTAGCTTGCCATTACAAACCTGTCACAGGGGTCACAAGTCAGTGTTTCCCATACATTCATTCGGATTACGAGTGCCAATGCTGAAATTTCACACAATCATTAATATCAATGCGCTACGAATGGTGTTTTCTCGCACTGTGTGAGCGCAACAACACACGTTATTTTGGAATTGTTTTGAGTCATCAACCAGTGCATCAAATCTTATCGGACCCTCTTCGGACATCAGCGTAACAGGTAACGTTTAAGCTTATACACGGTCTATATAGTGAGTAGCGCAGGTAACGTAACGTGAACTTAACAGCGTAGCTCCTTAGGGCAGTTGGCAGGAAGAGAAAGTGACGGTGATAGCGAACGGAGCAGCAACGATTCAGAAAGATTAGCAGTAAGTTGACAGAAAATGTACAGTTTGTCAGTTAATAAATGCTACTGCTTCTCAAGCCAACAGTCTGATGCCTTATTAGCAGTGACGTGCCGTCAGATGTCAGGAAGGCCTTCAGTAACATCACCCTTTCCCGCATAATTGCTCTTAAACTGTTTGTGATCAAGTTTGCCTGACTCCGCAAGAATGACAAGCTGCAAAAAATCCGAAACTTTCGCTGACTTCTTAGCAGTTATTTCCATTATCACTCAGCTGTGCACCGTACCTAACTACGCACTTTGGCTGTCTCTATATTCAGACTATAGAACGGATTCTGATGGTTTATTGCTCAATGAACCTCGCAAGGTAATTTACGCAAATCCAGAAATTATAAAGACATAGGCGATTGATATTTTCCATAGTAATTGATGTGCGGAAGTAAACACCTTATATTTTCGTAGTGCAATGTATAACAAGGCTTTCAAAAATAAATTAGATTCTTGTCGGTTCCACCATTCAGTCTGTGCAACTGTTTCTAATCGGGGAGGTAAAGTGCGAGAGGTGTCTGTCAATAAAGAAGTGAAAGGTAAGGTTTTTACTGGCCCTGTGTTTCTGCCGATGGACCGTCACTGCATATTAGCTGAATTTATACCGTTAAATCTGGTTATACCGCCATATTTATACTGTTAATTCTGTTTATACTTCTACACTTGCCATATTTATACTGTTTATATCTTTGCCACTGTCTTTCCTTAGATATATTTTAGCTTGTATATATTTATTTTTCTACATGTTGATAGTTAAATGATATTTCAATTTTCAGATGAGTCCGTTAAACTGGGTGGTTAGGAAGAGAAAGGAGGATGGTGACCATGGAAGAGCTGAAGTTAGTAAGGTAAATTATGGATGCAAACTAGTGTTTTGCTCCATACACATGCGCAGTTGATGCAGAGCAACGTAATGAAGTTCGGCTTTCCTTCACTGTTATAAACTGACTCATTTTAACAGTTAAATTAACGCATTGTCTCCTTGCTATTTTAACTGTAAGTGGAGTCCTGCGCGCAATTCCCTGTGGTTTACTCTTCATATGGATGGGATTCTTTTGCAAATTAATTGTAAAATTACAGTTGAAATAACTGACAAAAATGTACAAGTTTATAATGGTGTGTTTGCCGAAACTGATAATGGCGCAGTTTCATTTACACATTATTTTTGTTTTGTCTTCGTCACTGATCCCAGTTGGAGCAACACGCAGTAGCCTATCATCCTGTTATACATTGTGTCAGGGCAAAGATAGACTAAATGAAGACAAGTAGGTATGTGTACTCAGAATGAAGTTGTTCCAATCTTTATACACAAAGCAAACATATAAATTCAATTCATACATGTATAGAACGGATATAATCTGTTATGCGCATATAGCGGATATAATCGTTTTATGTGTACAGCGGATTTTGTCCGTTTTATTCATATAGCGGATTCTGCTTATTACAGACAAAATCACTGGTCCAGTTGAATCCATTATATGCGAGTTTTACTGTATAAAATATAATAATTATATACACATAATGACGCAGTTCATCGTTTGTTGTGTTGCGGAGAGGTCAGCGGTATGAGGGAACGATTTATTTATTTTTATGGGCGCGACATTCCCTACAGGCCTCACTAAATCTCTTCAGCTCATAACAAAATGACTGACAGGCTAGTTTGGAAATTACTGATGGTAACAGCTTTCCTATCTATTGTAACGTTAAGCGTGATCATAAACGAAGAGAAATTCTTGCGGTTCGCTAGTTAGCAGATACTCAGGTACTGTCTAGTTTGCTCGCTGTGGCGCACTCTGACCACTTCAGTTGTAAGTGCCACTGAATGAGTTGACGTTAGAATTAATACTGTTGATCTAGCTGTGACTAGCCTTACTCTTTCGTTAATATGGTAAACTGTTCTTGAATGTAAGGTTAAAATGTAGATTAGGCCTACAACATTAACGATATTGGTATTCCACCAGCTACCTTGTTGATGAAGGTTTTCCAAATAAAAAGATTGCAAGTCGTATCCTGATAGTAGGTTAATAAACACTAAATAATTTTAAGATGAGTGTCAAACTGGTTAAAGAGAAAGGCGAACTGTGACCATGGAGGAGCTAAGGTTAGTGAAGGAAGTTAGGACAGGCAACGTCAAATTGGCTTCAATAAATTTTTGTGTTAAGCCACCCCATTTTGCTATTATCTTTTGTTACAAAGAAAAGTTTAAAATCAATACAAAAATGGTACTTTATGACTAGTTCAAGTTCAACTGTGGTCCTGCTTTATAATCAGTATCTAGTGTCAGCAGATAACTTGAATCTGTTGATTGTTTAGTAAATTGTAATTTGCCCAGAAAACTCACCAGAAGTCCCCATTTAAAGTGCAATTTTTCAAAATTTTCCTTTAGGGGAGAATCTCCCCCGGTGCTAGGTTACCGACACATAGCACCACTGCTACAAAACATTCTCGAGGAAACACTGCAAGTTATGGCCCAGTCACACAGCCGATCACGCACGAATCACTCACAAATCACGCACAGATTGGGTTTGTACGTGCTTGTGCGTTGAGAAATTGACCAATTTTTCGGGGTGTCGGGGGGTAGAAATCTCTGACGAATCACGCAAGAATCACGCATGAACCACGCATGTATCACTTACAATCACTGACGAATCACTGACATATCGTGCACGTCGACGCATACTAGCAAATACGGTGCAGTATTTCACGAACATTCGACGCACGCCCGACGCATGAATCACCGATGGAGCACGTCCAAACACGAACGCTTCACGTATTGTCAGTGGATGTCAGTGGAATGAACGTGATACATGCGCGTTTCATGCGTGATATGAACGTGGGGCATCAGTGGACGGACGTGGACCTGCGCGGGTTCAAACCAATTCTGACGCATAAGCACTGACGGCCGACGAGTGTCCCGCGCATAGTTACGCATACTCGACGCATACACTACGCATGCCGACTCATGAATTACGCACACCAACGCACAGTTGTGCGTCGGAAAAATTTTGAACCGTTCAAAACTCAAAATCACGCACAAACCGCCTTTGACGCACATCCACTTACAATCACTGACAGTCCACGTTCGTTCCACCTACAAATTACGCATATGACTTACGCTCCGCGCAGAAACGAAAATCTGTGCGTAATTCGTGCGTAATTCATGCGTTTTCGCTGTGTGACTGGGCCATCAAAGTATGAAGACAAAGTCTCCCCCATTACCCTGCTGCGATTCGAGCATTGAACTCGTTGCTTTGCATTTCTACAGCTGGCTAAGCGCAAACGAAAAAGGGGTTGTTATTGTTGTGGTTTGTGTTATCTGGACTGCCCCTTATCTGTGTTTCCCTGTTAGCGGTCGAAGGTGACGTGAATTTCTTCAAAGCCATTGTTGCAATTGCTCGGTCTGCTCTGCCGAGCCCGGAATGTGTTTCTCGAAAGAACAGGTGCAAACTTACATAGTTTGTGCCATTGAGAGTGAATGGAAAAACTACGCAAGTTGCTAGCGTAGTAAAAAAACTAGGCTTTTTGGGAAACGCACCCCAGGTCCCCATTGTCAACACAGGTTAGATCTAAAATAAAAGTTGATAAAATCGCCTAAAAACCTACTTTTTTTAACTCTGCACATTGCCTCCTGTTGTTTGCTTGCCAGACTTCCGGGTTCAGTGAATGACGTTCACCTTACATACAGGCTATTTTCAGATATCAGGCGGGTACCCATTGGACTTCTGCAGCAGACCAGCTAGTGTACTTGTAATTTCACGTATTGTGGAGCACTTCCACCGTCATTCTCGGACAAGCATTTACAAATTTGCCATGTGCACACCTCAGCTGACAGTGAAAAGGTTGAATGCATTGCCAGTCTCATCAATGCATGAGTACAGCTGAGCTGTGATTGGCTGATGGTACACACAATGATATCATAGCCGATCTGAGATTGGCTGGTGTACGTAATGGTGCTAACCGACCTGCAGAAAAAAATTAGCAGTCTAGGGTGTCTCCCATGTTGCTGACGCAGTTCACTTGTATATTAAATATAACTAGAGTGTTCAGGTGAACACATGTGTCACCTGCGTGTGACTACCAACTGAAAGTGTGACAACCGGACAGACAGACATACGGACAGACAGCCGCCGGACAAAGTGATCCCTATGTGCCGCTATGCTTCGCAGGCGACACAAAAACATAGCCTATCTGAAACTTACTCTTGAATGCCGTGCATTTGGATTTGCAAATAAGCTACCATACGATATATTCATCAGCCCCATCACTGAATGATTCAGCTTCACTATAGCACCAGCAAGAAAAACTATCTGGCGCCACCACTGACAAGAGGGGTGTGAGTTGGATGAATTAGCAAACATCTCTTCCTTTAGAAACTCAAATTACAGCAAATAAAGACATACCAAGACTTTATAAATTGATGATGGACATAATAAGCCATACGACTCCTGTTGGACACCAAAATATTTTCTGCTTTGAACGACAATACTCATAATTTTGTTTATTTGCTTGTTTTTATTAAATATGAATCTGCTTCAGTAGATTCAGTGGATTCCTTTGCATGCATTTTCTTTGAATGGGAAAACATACAAAGAACTGGCAGAAAAAAAATTGAGAATTAAAAAAAAAAAATGGTTGTATTTAGATGGAATGTATGCCTGCAGTGACATATAAGTGAAATTAAATGAGTTTTATTGTTTGCATTCTGAGAAATCTAAAATTGCACATGTTGTCCAAAAAGTGGCTTTATCCGCCTTTCCTGGAGGTAACTCATGGTGGATTTTGAAGTATGTTTTTCGGGTCAGTGTCTTGATGGAATATCCAATGTCTCTTCAACTTCAAAGCTCAATCCAGAAATTGAACATTAACCACTATAATGTCTTGATATTTGGTGAAATTCATTGTTCCAACCACCCACGCAATATTGCATGTGCCCCCAGCTGCTACACAACACCAAAGCATAATGGTTCCACCTCCCTGCTTAACACTTGGTAACATGTTCTTCTCTACAAATGCTTCAACTTTTTTTCTCCAAACATTCCTTCTTTGATTGTGGCCAAAAAGTTCAATTTTGGTTTTGTTAGTCCAAAGCACATTGATCTAATAGGCTTGAGGTTTCTGAAGGTTTTCTTTTGCATACTTTAGACACTTCATTTTGTGTTGAGGTCGCAGGTAGTGTTGTTTAATGCATGCTGTATTGTTGTCCTGTGAACAACTAGACCTGTGTCTACTACTCTTTTTTTGTAGCTCTTATGCAATGATGTGCGGTTTCTTCTGAGCATTTCTCACCAGATCTCGGGCCATTCTATCTGAAATTTTTTTTGGTCTTCCAGATCTTGCCTTGACTTCAATTGTTCCATTTATTTTCCATTTTCTTACAATGTTTCTGACAGTAGAAATTGGTAGTTTGAAACATTGCAAGAGTTTTTTGTAGCCCTCTCCTTTTTGGTGGAAGTGAATTATCTTGATTTTGACATCCATGGACAACTGTGTAGAGGAACACATGGGTTTTAACAGCAGGCAACAGCCACCGCAGTCAGATACTTTAGAAGGCATGGAGTGACTTCATATTCACCTGACTCATTGAAGCCCTAACGAGTCCTACTGAATCAGCGCTTTCATGAGAGAATGAAATAGAGCAGGTAAAAACCATGACACTGGGCCTTCATCTTCTGAAAAGGTAACAAAGAATAATCCAAAGGGTCCCAAAGCTTTTGCACAGGGCTATTTTTCCTTTCTTATCGTTTAAAAAGTCAGAAAATTTTAAATAAAAAGAAACCCTGCTTTTAATTTTGCAGAAAGGTGTCATCTTTAACTTTGTTGCATTTTGTGTTCAGGCCTGCTTTCAATCACTTGTAGCTTAATCGTAAAAGACAATTAAACCAGGGGTGCACAAATATTTGCACTTTAGTGTAGTTGCAGACATATTCTCATTTCATTTTGGGCAAGTAATTTTCGAACCAGATTCGCATTCATTTTGACCAAGATATTGTATTGATGATGGTTGAGTCAAATCACTCTGTTAAGTGGTTAACCAGAGTTAACCACTCTGCCTTCCTCAGCACATCCCAAAGACTTTCAGTCAGTCAAGGCCAGAACTATGTAGTGGCCAATTCATGAGTGAAAATGATTCCTTATGCTCAATGAACCACTCCCTCACAATTTGAGCCTGGTGAATCTAGGCATTGTCATCCTGGAATATGTCTGGGCCATCAGGGATTAAAAAGTCCATTGATGGATTGCTGGTCATTCAGTATATTCAGCTTGTCTGCTGAATTAATTCAATTGCTGCAGAACAGTCCTGAGCCAGGACCTGACCAACTGAACCAACCCCAGATCATAACACTGCCTCCAGAGGCTCGTACAGTAGGCAGGAAGCATGACATGGGCTTTCCATCTCACCTTTATGTGCCCATCTGTCTGGAATGGAGTAAATCTGGATTCACTAGACCACATGACCTTTATCCATTGTTCCACAGCCAATCTTTATGCTCCCTATCAATTTGAACTGGCTTTTTCCCCAATTAGCCTCACTAACAAGTGGCTTTCTTGTGGCCATACAACTGTTTAGTCACAATGCTCCACATTCTTCTTGCACTGTGCAAGTGAAAATGTACTTACCTTTGTAATTAAACATAGCAATGAGTTCTACTCTTGATTTTTTTATGACAAGACTTCACCAAGCTTTTTAGTGATCTTCGATCAGGATTAGTCATGATTTTTCTCCCATCCATTCCTCCCGCTAAGTTCACATTTCAATACTATCCCTCCAGGTTTTAAGAAAATTCTGGACAGTTTGTGACCCAATTCTTGTGATTTCAGCAATAACCTTCACTGTCTTCTTTTCTTGATGCTGGCCAATAATTTGCCCCTCTTGAAACACTGTGATATCTTTTCAACAATGAGATACGTCTTCCAACATGGGTGTTTAAGAAATAAGAAGTCACGTGCAGAATCATTCAGGATTAATAGAACTATCGCCAGCAGGCACATGTTCATGACTGCGATTTGCTTATTGAAATCCAAATGGTGACCTTTTTTTTTTTTTTTTGGATGGGAAGTGTAGTTAAGGCAACAGAACACTGAAGATCTTTAGCTGAAGTTGCCACCCCTCGACAGCCTGTGTTGCCAAAAAAAAAAAGAATATAATCAGACCAAGTTAAGTCAATATAGGAGACAGATGGTATGGGCCAACTGATTAATCCACATTAGAGTCTGTTACTGTGTGCATACAACAAATGAAAAATAAGAATCATAATTTTGTAATGACAACATATGTAGACTTCATAAAGAAACCTGCAAAAGTAAAATGAATGCAATAATAAAATGTCCACTTAATATTGATCAAAACATGAAACAAAATGACTAAAATCTGATTCATTTCACATAACAGACTGTTTTGTCCTGGGATATACAAAAAAAGGTCCTGTATATTAAACAGAATTATTTATAGCAAAGGAGAGTGGCTCTGAATTTTATGCAACTGGGCATCTGTCATGTTCTACACAGCTGACATTTCAGCTGGCAGTACCTGCAATTAACAAAAGTAGCAGTGTGAATGACTAGAGAGGCACGCGCTGTGCATTAATCACTGCAGGGAATTGATCATCCAACTTTGGGGCCCTAGCGTGACAAAAACTTCCTGGCAAGTCCAGCGCTTTTGACCCTGAGATACCTGCGACTTTTTCCCCAAGAAATTTTTAGGTGACAACACTCATAGCAGGGATGCATCAGCAGGTAGGATCTTCGAGATCACAGCTCACCACACCATTCTACAGCAGAAATAATGAGTATCCACACACACACACGCACACACACTCTGGCCTGACAGAATGTGTCCTGCACTTGAGTTAAGTTTTAATACAAGTAATACCTGCTTATAGATGAACGAGCAACTCTAGTTATTGATAGAGCATGGCTGGCAGGAATTTGTATTTTCTAGTGCCATAAAATCACACCTAGATTTTTATACACCATTGAGACTAAGCACTCCTCTGTTCATTCAAACCTTCTAAATTTTGGCATAGAAATTTCCTTTGAGTTTAACAGCTATGCAGCCACCTCCAGTGCCAAATACAATCCAATGCAATCAATAGGCATACTGCATTGAGTAACCTTACAGTCCATTAAACTACTTTTGTACAGCTGTAAATTACAATTGTTTCTGTAATATGACCGAACATACATGAATGTATGCACTATGAAGCCTGACTGTATCATGTTTGTCTAATAATATTTTGAGCACGAAGTTCAATGTAATGTCCCCATATTTTTGGAGAGCACTGAACAGTCATTCTTCTTTTTGGCATGGATTTGTGTATTCATGAATTGCAGTTCACAGCAGGTCCATAATGTGGACAAGGCACACTGTTCATAAATTGGTTCTGGGTCTGAGTCCTCTTGTATTCCTAAACCTTCCAAGTGCTTGCTACCTTCACAAGGTATCTACTTAATTATGACAGAAACTTTCATGAGAGAAAATTTCAAAGTTATTATTGCATATTCCCCTCTGAATGAGCTTTGACAGAAGCTACCAGGCAAATTAGCGGAGAGATGTCTACCGAAACAAAAGAGACTGGAAAAAGCACTCTTTTAATCCTCAAAGGTGAATGATTTTTTAATCTGTGACATGAAAGTGACTGTTCATCCCTTTATTAAAATTATATTTGAACTCTTCCACTGCATGTCTTTTATTCAACCTGAGTGTGACGTCAGCGAGTGGAGGTCAGCTTGCTGAAACGTCACAAAAAAGGCTGCGTTTTGCCGCTAGGGACTAAAACATTATAATAATGGCTGACGCTACTTACTCAGAAGGCCAATTTGTCACTTGTCAAACTGGAGAGCCCTCGTGAGAAGACCTTTATTCCAATTTCCTGGATTCCCTGAAGGTTTAAAAAATCAAGTTAGACAGACATAAAATGTGCTGATGGCAAAGCTTGTACAACTGTGGTAAAGAGAGGGAAGAATGCCAGTGCTATATCCATTGTGAACGGGATGAAATGGAAAGAATTCAAGAATTACTTTACGATATAATCTATTATAATTTCTGTTAATTGTGGTTTTTATTGATGCAGTCCATTTTTGCCAGCTTTTGAGTATATTTATAGAATTTAACATCATGAGACATAGGTTTATATTTCTCGGGATAAAATTACAAGAAAATTAATCTGCTCAGATGTTGGCCCCAACCATCTTAGGTACAGCTTAATTTGAATGTGGTGATAACAAGATTAATGCATGTGCGTAGATTTCCCAGGTGCAGCTGATTCCCTTGTTGCCTGGTTCATTGATTGACAGAAAAGACACACCGCCTTAGTGGCGAAAGATAATAATCTTAAATTGCAATACCTGTGTTGCTGCTTTTGCCCAGTGAATTATTTAACAAATAATCCAAGCCAAACCCAGATGATCTCTCTGTCAGCGTGTGTTTCAATAACAAAAGAACCTTCTATTCTGACAGTGTTCATCTGATTTCAAAGGGGTAAAGCTATTCCAGGGGTAATTCCCCAAGGATATGTTTCTGTTCTAATTTGCATACTTATTGTTTCCTTCATTGATTTAATTTTTTAATTTTCCAGTTTTTTCTCTCCAGGCCATATGTGGATAGTGACGGACTTATTGTGTCATAGCTCCTTAAGTAATGAACACTGAAAAAGACAGATTTGTCTTTGAAGGGATTTGTCCCTTCAAAGAATAAAAAAGAATAAAAAACTGAGTTAGAGTTAATTTTGTAATTACCCTGACAAATTTCATCTGACAAATCTATCTGACAAATCTATGTGTAAATCTAATCTTCTCATCATGTGGAGAAAAAAAAATACAACAGAACAATATTCACCAGATTTTGAATCACTGAGTTTCCAGAGGGCCCAACGCCAGTGAATTAGAGTTCTGCACATCCTTCAACAAACAGGGGAACGTTCTTGTTATTCCAGCAAAAAGTGCCCCAATGACACGTTCTTGTAAAGAAATAAACTAAAAATAGATGTTCATATAACATACAGGCAAAAAAAAAAATCAATGTTCCATGGAGTTGGTCCTTTGGAGACTCAAGGATTCAATTGTAATTCAAAAATAAGGCAGTATGTTATATAACCCCAATTCCAAAATAGTTGGGACAAAGTGTTAATTGTGAATAAGATCAAAACGCAATGACTTTGAAATCACACAAGCTAGTATTTTATTCAAAATAGAACAGAGATAACATAGCAAATGTTGAAACTTAGAAATGTTACAATTTTATTGTATGTTACAAAATGAGTTCATTTCAAATTTGATGGCTGCTACAGGTCTCAAAAAAGTTGGGAGAGGAGCCTGTTTACCATTGTGTAACATCCCCTCTTCTTTTTAACTCAGAATGCAGGCGTCCTGGCATTGAGGAGACAAATTTCTTGGGTTTAGTGTTAGGATCCTGTTCTTGCCATGTTTATGTTTTGTGCCTGGCCATGCCATGTTTATTGATTCTTGTGTTTAAGTGACCTCTGCTTGTTATTATGACTACTCTTTGACTGCGTATTGTGTTTTGGTATTTGGATTTCATGTCTTGATTATTTTTCTTGCCATAGTCTTCACGTCATGTTTTCTTTTGTCTTGTTTATTTTTCTGCCATACTTTGCACTACGTCTACCCCGTCTTGTCTTGTGTAGGTCTTTGCTCATGGTTTAGTCTTACGTGCCACACATTCGGGTGATTTACTGGTTTCTGGGATTTCAATCTTCCTTCATATCTCGTGTTCTTCCTTCCTCTCTCTTTTCGCTATCCACTAACAGTACTAACAGTTTATTGTTTTCGATAATTACTAACACTCATTAACATTGTATATTTTTACTAACTTACTAACTTGCACTCGAGTTTGTATAGCTGCACATACTAATAGACTAACGATCTCTCAGCAATCGCCCAATTCGTATCTCCGCCCTCCTTGTCTATCCCTAATTATCTCTACTGCAGTTTTCCACTTAGATCTCAGGCTTTCCCTTTTCTTTAGACTATACACTTTAGTACTCCTTAACCGGAGCTGTTGTTTGTTCATAGGATTGTCTTGTGATCCCTATCTGCGTTTTGGCATTCGCCAAATTTATGTAATTAGATTTTTCCTCATGTGTCAATCCTGATTATTGTTTCATTGATCACACCTGTTCTCCCTTGTCATGTGTTCACCCCGGATGTGAATATAAGGTGTCTTCACATTCATTTCCATGTCAGATCATAACTTCCTTGTTTCTTGTGCCACGTTTCTCGCCTCGACTCATTGTGATTTATCTTTCTGACTGGATTGCCCGACTTCAGATTCTTGGTTTGCCCTTTTTGGATATTGTTGCATCTGTGTGTTTTTGACCTTTTTCTGCCCGACCTCGATTTTGTGGATTGCTGCCCTCTTTACGATTCGGACTGTCCTTTGGCTTATGAGTTTGCTTCTCCCTCAAACCTACACCTGTGTTCCGGATCTGTTTTGCCTGACTACGATTTTTGTGATTGGTGCCCTGGTAACAAACTCTGTTCTGTCCCACTGGAAATCCAGCTTTGGATTACGGACTCTGTACTGTTGCCTTGCTCTCTGCGGGGGTCATCCCCCTTATTCAATAAAGCACCTATTTTGTGCAATCCCGTGTCCTCGCATTTGGTTCCAGATCGCTTCCTCACATTTAGCCCCTGGAATTTGATCCCACTCTTGTTTAATACAGGCTTCCTGCTGCTGGAGAGTTTTGGGTCTCCTTTGACGGACTTTTTGTTTAATTGTGCGCTAAATGTTCTCAATCGGTGAAAGATCAGGACTGCAGGTAGGCCTGTTCAGCACATGGACTCTTCTACAATAAAGCCATGCTGTTGGAATAGCTGCAGTATGTGGTTTTGCATTGTCCAGCTGAAATACACATGGCATTCCCTGCAATAGATGTCCTCTGGAGGGGAGCAAATGTTGCTGTAAAACCTTTATATACCTTTCAGCATTCATGGTGCTTTTTAAAACATGCAAGTGTCCCACACCATATGCACAAATGCATCCCCATACCATCAGAGATGCTGGCTTTTGAACTGAATGCTAATAACAGGAGGGGTGGTCTTTCTCCTCTTTAGCCCGGGCGACCTGATGCCCATGATTTACAAAAAGAATGTCAAATTTGGACTCGTCTGACCACAGGACACTTCGCCACTTTGCTGCAGCCCATTTTAAATGAGCCTTGGCCCACAGAACACGGTGGCGTTTCTGGATCATGCTCAACAATGGCTTCCTTTTTGCATGATAGAGTTTTAGGTGGCATCTGTAGATGACATGGCAGACTGTGTTTACAGACAGTGCTTTCTCAAAATATTCCTGGGCCCATTTAGTTATGTCAATGGCAGAATCATGCTGGTGAGTGATTCAGTGGCATCTGAGGGCCCGAAGATTATGGGCATCCAGTAAAGGTCTTCAGCCTTGTCCCTTATGCAGAGATTTTTCCAGTTTCTGTGAATCTTTTGATGTTATGCACTGTAAAAGCAACCAACAGCAAGTAGTCCAAAAGTGCAAAAATTGTGGTCTTTATTCAGTCCAAGCCCAAAGCCGGGTAAACACAGAGACAGTTCCGAAGGGCAATCCAAAAAACAGAGCAAAGACTGGCAGGGGTTCAAAAACCAACAGCGCCAAATCGCAATACAGTGGGTGAGTCTGAAATCCGAGTTTGTGAGCCAGGCAGCAATACACAGAACACTTGGTAGGGCAGAAAAAGGGGCGTACTCAGTAGGCAAATAAATCCAGGCAGGAACAGACAGAAATCGGAATTTGGCAGAAGGGTGTCGCAGAATCTCAATCAAATCACTGGTGTACAGGGAGCTCGCCACCGGAAAAGATGATCAATAGTCTGACAAGACCTAAGCAGAAGTGAGGCACTATATATATCCTCAAGGGAGGTAACGAGCTAGGGGGGGAAACAGGTGTGAGGGACAATCTAAACATTAACTGAGAGGGGAAACACAAGACGTAATAAAACAATACAAAATGGGGAACAATGACAAAGACTAGTTTTCACAAGACACTGTCAATCAACAACGCTTCCAGTCAAGGATTGCCTGAGTGGGGAGAGATGGAAGAAACAGATTAGTATAAGAGTAGGGGTTAGTAGATAAACTGGAGAAAACATACAGTGTTAGTGTGATTAGTGCTTAATTAGTAATTAGTGTTGAAGGAAGTAAACGAGGCATGAAGGAACTTGTGAAACACCCAAAATGTGACAGCTTGCAGACAGGGGTGTGCACTGGCACAGAACATAGAAACGCAAGTTATCACAGGGGAAAACAATGTGCATAATATGGCAGATAATACAGAATGCATGAACTAAACAAACCAAGTGCAAATAAAACCAGACCAGGCAGAATCACAGATCATAGCAGGGGGAATACGTTCTCTGTGTGCCCAGCACGGGGGGGGGGGGGGCATTTGGATGTGTAAGACCACGCCTCCAGCCGCCCTGCTCACTGATCTACTAAATACAGACTTCATTCTTCACGTCGTTCAATTATTATCTGCACCTGCTTCTCATTTCCACTGTGAGGTAGCAGTGTGCTATTGAATTCTGAACTTTGCAGTTGCGAAGGCTCGTAACTGCATACCTGTGTTACATTCCTAGTCTTGTATAGATGTAATCCTCACATTTCGCAGCTATTTATGCTCTAACTCCAACTTAGTGCTGTTAATTGTTTTTACCAACACTTTATATAGAGGAACCTTGTTTCCTGTTTCTTTGCCATTTGTAATACATTGTTACTGCAGCCTATGATCAGTGTTTATAGTACCAATAGTGTTTATATTAAGGAACCTCATGTTTGTTTTGTATTGCTCCAAGTGTGCCTTCTGCGCAGTAGGCATAATAAACTACCTAGGCCATCCTTGCACCTGAGTCTAGTCCTAAACTTCCTGCTCTCCGTGCACCTGAACTGTGTACGAAGCACAACCCTTACAAGATGGGGCAATTTAGGAGCTGTAATGAAGCAAAAAAAAAAAAAATATATATATATATGGGTAAAAAGATAGGACTTGAAACAGCTGGTGTCAACAGGTGATTGCAATCATAATTTAGGACAAAGCAGCATCCAGGAAAGGCCTGGTCCAATGGTTGGCACACTCTGTGCCTGAAATGAAAATGGGGAAATAAAAGCTATAGAAAGAAAACAATTCCCATACTGTTAATTAAAAGTTCTACTCAGCATTGCACAACTCCACAATTTGCATGCATGGCATTTCAGAAGGTGTTCATTTTAAGCCATAACAAGTACGACAAATTTTTTGTGTGAAGACTTTTTTTCATATTAATTAAATTTTGTATTCATGATGCACAACAAACTTTTATCACTGTCATACGGAAGTATTCGGACACTTGTTGGGATTTATGAAATGAACCAAGTGCGACAACCAGTAGAATACGAAAAGGAGGCTTTTTTTCTGAAAGGGTAAACCCCCCACAGAGCTGGCAACAGTACAATGTTCGCAATCCAAAATCAAAGTCCAATGGGCGTAATCCAGAATCAAAACCAGGGCACCAATCACAAAATCCGTAGTCAGGCAAAAAGAGGTCAATAAACAAGAATGCAGTACAATACAGGGAATATGCAAAGCTCGTAGTCAGGCGGTCCAGTCAGAAAGATAAATCACTAAGAATCAAGGCGTAAACAAACGTGGCACAGGAAATAAGGAAGAACGATCTGACAAAGGAAGTGCATGAAACAGACATCTTAAATACACATCCGGGGTGAACACATGACCAGGGAGAAACAGGTGCAATCAATGATACAATAATCAGGAGTGACACATGAGGAGTAATCTAATTACATGAATTTGGCAAAGGCCAAAACGCAGACAGGGATCACAAGACAAACCTATGTACAGAACAGCTCCAGTCAACAAGTTCTAAAGTGCATAGTAAAAAGAAAGGAAAGCGCAAAGTAAATGTGGAATTCCACAAAAAAAGCAGCAGAGATAATTAGGGATAGGCAAGGAGGCGGAGACTAGAATTTGGCGACTGCTGAGAGATCATTGGTCAATTAGTAAGTGCAGCTATACAATCCCGAGTGCATGTTAGTAAGTTAGTCCAAATATATAAGGTTAGCGTGGGTTAGTAATTAGCAAAAACAATAAACTGTTAGTATGTGTTAGTAAAACAGTACAAGAGAGAGGAAGGAAGAACACGAGATAATGAAAGAAGAGTGAAACCCAGAAACCAATAAATCACCTGAATGAGTGGCAAGACAAAGGACCGTGAGCAAAGATACACACATGACAAGACAGGGGATACAAAGTGCAAAGCATGGCAAAGAAAACATGGCATGATAACTAATAAACTAAAACATGAAAAATAATAAAACAAGGAAATCTAAAATACCAAAAACACAATACATAATCCTAAGAATGGTCAGACAAAGGCAGTGGTCACTAAACACAAGAATCAATAATCATGGCAAGGCCAGGCACAGAACTTAAATAAGGCTAGGGATCATGGCATAGCAGAACTACCAAAACCAAAAGAGCAGAATCACAACGACACTACTGCAATGGATTAGAAAAATACCATCAAGATGTGATGATAGTTTTCATTTACAGCTTTCGTTCAAGGGGAGAAATAAAAATCTTGCATAAACCGTTAAAGAATTACAGCTATTTTCATACATAGTGCTCCATTTTCAGGGGCTCAAAGGTAATTGTACAACTGACTAAGTCAGTTTCATGACCAAGTATTGCCTTTTCTTGTTATTTCATTACAAAGGAACCAGGCTTGGAGCTTGTTCCAAGTGTTGAACTTGCAGTAAGCAGTGCTGCACTGTGCACTCCGTTGCACTGAGGTTAGAAAAAGGAGTTGCTTGGTGTGAGGAAGAGGAATTAACAGTTGTTTTTAAAGGGTTTTTTTCTGATATTATTTTGTGTTTAAAAGCTCAAATAACAGGAAAGGTAAGTTATGTTGAAGGTAAGATTATTTGCTCCCAAATTAAAACCTTTGATGCCATATTGGAGCAGGGAAAAAATTTCCCAACTTTTCTTTTTCTCCAGAGTTACAGCCGAATTGGGTCGCTAATCTGGTCAAATAAAAGTAATGGGATTATTTTTGGTTTGGTTTTTTATTTTCTCAATGGAAAATTTGAATAAATGTACAGTTAGCTGGATAGTACACTGTCATAGAGAATACATAAAAACATATAGCTGTTTTCAAGGGTGTATTCTCTTCTGGTATTAATTTTTTATGCCTGATGTGCGAAGCAAATTCGCACACTATGTATTGTTTCTCAGGCTTCTTATTTTTTTAGTGTGTATCTGATGAGCAAAGCACAGTCACAATATCTATTGTTTCTTAGGCGTGCTCTTCTTCTTCTTCTTCTTCTTCTTATTATTATTATTTTTCTTCTGCTTATGCCTCCTTGCAAGTAATTTCATCGCATTACTAGTCCCACAGCTTTGGGTGCACATACACAAACAACACGCGTAGAATTATCGGGAATGGTGTGCTATGACTTCTGTTAGGGATGAGCCCAGCGGTTTTCCCAAAAATCTGAATGAACTCAGAAAATTTTCCTGTGGATAAAGGGGAAACCAAACTGTGAAAGTGCTCAAAGCCAAGGAACCCACCTCTCATTTAGGTCAAACTCAGCCATACTTATACTATACAACTATACATACATAGAAATGTGATTGAAAGTTTAGACGGATCGCAAGACTTCAGACTTTACTCTGTAAGGGCGGCATATATATCAAAATTACAGTTCTTAAGCAATCACAGTTTTATGTTTTGGGTAATTTTTTGCCTGTGTCAGAGTTAACAATGGGTGTCTGTGGCACAGAATGTTCAACAGCAACACTCATGACATCATCTCCAGAGTGGAGGGGAGCTTGATAATCATCTGGATCTTTCATCTTTGATTTGCTTGTATCCCACAAATTTTAGTCAACATACATAATATTTACATCAAAATGTAGGAAAACTACTGATTCCTCTCATGTGTCAGTAGTCACAAACAGACCTACACTTTTAGCCATGTGAGCTAAAAGTGTACATGTATGGTACTCTCTCACTCAGCATTTTCATGGTTTCAGTTCCTCGAGTCATAAAATTTAAAATCTTACATTTTGCATGTGTCAAAATATTGCAACATTGGAAAATTATTTTGACACAGAGGGCATCATGGCTAGAAGATGGATCTGGTATCAAAATGTAGATAAAAATGAGACCTTCAATTCGCCATAACTTGTTTTGGCCAACTACCTATCCCACATGCCATTATTACCCTTGAGAATTTACCCAAGATGCAAGTTTTACTGGTGAATTTCAAGAAAACAGATAACGCATCCAGGCTAGCAATGCTTGTTTCCATTGCACTATGACATAGATATTGGACTGTACAGTTTTGCGTTTGAAACTATACAATATCCCATGATTTTCATGCACAAAGTTGGTTATAGTGTTATGGCCCCAATGTTATGACATTTATGACAGCAAGGGATGACAGACACAATTTTAAAACTTAAACACATTTAATCAAACAAAGACTTTTAACTAATCTACTATCTACTCTACTGACCAAGATTGATATATACAACAAAAAAATATTTACAGTCCCTTTGGTTGGGTGGCTTGGTGGAAGGTTCCGGGTGAGGAAAATGCTCCAACACAGGCAAAAATCCACTTAAAGCTTCACTGGTCATGAAAAGAGTGACAGGTCTGGTCAAATGTATCCTTCTGCTTGCAATTTCTCCTACTACTCCACTCCCTCAATTTTCCTCCTTATATACTCTTTTGCAGACCCCCCCCACATTAAGACCGCCTTTTTAAAATTCTCTGGGACTTGTCTCAGACATGCCCAAGACATGCCCAAACCTAGCTCCAGTCTGGGCTTAATCTAAGAAAGGTCAATACTGCCATCTAGTGGCTCCTATTTGCATTACACCTCCATTCCAAAAGGGAAAAATTGACTCATAAAGGCAAAATTTTTCTTTTCAATACAAATATGGTTAAGTAGACGCTTGTGTATATATATATATATATATATATACATATAACACAATGTGCTAATAAACGTGATATATACACATACTCAAACAAGGGATAGGCAATCAGCAATTACATTGTCAGTACCCTTTACATGCTTAATTAATTAAGTCAAACTCCTGTAAAATCAAACTCCAATTCAACAATCTCCGATTCTTGTTTTTCCTCTTACTCAAAAACATTAACGGATTGTGGTCAGTGTACAAAATCATTGACTTTTGCCCTGGACAAACATAAACCTCAAAGTGTTGTAAAGATAAAACCAGAGCCAACAGCTCCTTCTCGATTGTGGAATAGTTCCTTTGGTGGCGATTGAACTTCCTGGAGAAGTATGCCACGGGATGCTCAATGTCATCAGAGTCACTTCTCTGTAGGAGCACAGATCCACAAGGTTGGTCGCTAGCGTCGACCGCGATGGAGAACGGTTTGTTGAAGTCAGGAGATTTGAACACAGGGAAGTGACACAGCAGAGACTTCAGGCGATCGAAGGCTCTCTGGCATGCATCATCCCAAGTGAATCCTACGCCTTTCTTCAGTTAGTTGATGAGACTGAGAGCAATCTCAGCTAAGTTCTTGCAGAACTTGCGGTAGTACCCGATCATTCCAAGGAAGCAGCGCAAAGCTTTTTTGTTGTCAGGAACTGGAAAGTCCATGATGGCTTGGACTTTAGCATTTATGGGTGCCACCTTACCCTGGCCAATGACGTAGCCAAGATAGGTGACAGTAGCTCAACCAAAGTCACTCTTCTTCAGGTTAACAGTCAGGTTACCCGGGGTCAGGCGCTGGAACAACGTCTCCACATCTTTTAGATGTTCTTCCCAGGGGTCACTCCATGTGATCAGGTCGTCAATGTATGCACCCGTGTGTGGCAATCCGGCGATTGTAGACTGTATCATCCTTTGGAACATGGCTGGGGCATTTTTCATGCCAAAGGGTAGGACTTCATACTGGTACAACCCAGATGGTGTGGGAAAAGCAGAGATGCTCTTGGCCCTCTCAGTTAAAGGCACACACCAATAACCCTTCAATAAATCAATCTTGGTCAGAAACTTTGCTTGCCCTACTCTATCCATACAATCATCAATCCTAGGTATTGGAAACACATCAGTTCTAGTTACAGCATTGACTTTGCGATAATCTGTACAGAATCTAGTACTTCCATCAGGTTTTGGAACTAGCACACAGGGTGAACTCCACTCTGAGTTGGAGGGTCTGATAATATCATGTTCTAGCATGTACTCAACCTCTTTCTCAGCAATCTCTCCCTTTTCAGGATTCATCCGGTATGGATGCTGTTTTATTGGTTTGGCATCACCAATATCTACATCATGAGAAGCTATAGAAACTCTCTTTGGAACATCAAGAAATAGATCTTTATATTTCTTGATCAACCTCTCAAACTGATCTTTCTGTGAGGGTTCTAAGTGCTGGAGTTTTACATCAAGATTTTGCAACACTTCAGAATTTGACAATTTACATGAAAGAACTTCAGCTTTAATTCTAGGTTCATCATCTTGAAACCCCCCTTCATCTTCACAAGTCTCGGCCATAGGAGGATCTGAAGTGACAGCTGCAACCCTAGCAATTCTGTCATGATAAGGCTTCAGCATGTTAATGTGACTGTTGTATTGCGTTCAGTAACCAGATGTGAGAACCAGGAAGTGCAGTAGAGCTTGTTTTATTGGTCAAGGGGGGTGACCCCTGCAGAGCAAAAGGCAACAGTACAAAGTCCACAATCCAAAAGTCGAAATCCAGTTGGGCTAAAATAGTATCAAAAACCAGGGCAGCAATCACAGTAATCGTAGTCGGACAGAAATGGGTCTGGTACACAGGAATAGTACTATCAGAGAGACAAGCCAGAATCCACAGGGCGTAATCCGAATCGTTACCAGGGCAGCAAACAGAGATCTCGTAGTCGGGCAGAAAAATGGTCAAAACACACAGATGCAACAGTAATCCAAAAACACAAAGGCAAAAATCAAAAGTTGGGCAATCCAGTCAGAAAGATTAAACACTGAGAAATCAAGGCGAGAAACGTGGCATGAGAAAACTAGGGAGAACGATCTGACAAGAAAGTGAACCAAACAGACATCTTATATACACATCCGGGGTAAACACATGACCAGGGAGAACAGGTGCAATCAATGGTAACAATGATCAGGGAGAGACACATGAGGAATAAACTAATTACATGAATTTGGCTGTAGCCAAAACGCAGACAGGGATCACAAGACAATCCTATGAACAAACAGCTCCGGTTAAGGAGTACTAAAAGTGCATAGTCTAAAGAAAAGGAAAGCATGAGATATAAGTGGAAAACTGCAGCAGGGATAATTAGGGATAGGCAAGGAGGCAGAGATTAGAATTGAGCGACTACTGAGAGATCGTTAGTCAATTAGTATGTGCAGCTATACAATCCCGAGTGCATGTTAGTAAGTTAGTAAAAATATACAGTGTTAATGAGGGTTAGTAATTATCGAAAACAACAAACTGTTAGTATGGTTAGTAGATAGTAAAATAGAGAGGAAGGAAGCACACGAGATAATGAAGGAAGATTGAAAACCCAGAAACCAATAAATCACCCAAATGAGTGGCACGCAAGACAAGGGACCGTGGGCAAAGACCGACACAAGAAAAGACAGGGTTGACAAAGTGCAATGCATGGAAATGAAAACTTGGCATGAAAACTGAGGCATGAAAAAATAATAAAACATGAAATCTAAATTACCAAAAACACAATGCATGATCGTAAGAATGGTCAAAGGGCGGGCAGTGGTCACTAAAAAATAAGAATCCTAAACATGGCAGAGCCAGGCACAGAACTTAAACATGACATGAGCATAATGCAGAATCACAACAGTAACACAACTGTTTTGGTTTTCTCCTATCTGGAGTCCTCACAATGTAATTGAGATGATTGACCAAGAATATGGACCATGAAATCTAGTCTGGAATGGATTGTACTGCAAGGGAAACAACACAAGAACCTTGTCTCCTGGTTTAAACTCACGGCTTCTAGCCTTATGATCAGACCAAGTTTTCATATTTCCCTGACTTGATTTCAAGTTCTCTTTGGCTAGGTCACAAGCTGCACGCAATCTTTCCATGAACTTGCTAACATATTCTATCAGACTGATATGCAGCTCCTTCTCTTGCCATTGTTCACTCAACAATAGCAAAGGTCCTCTCACTTCATGGCCAAACACTAGCTCAAATGGACTGAATCCAGTAGACTCCTGCACTGCTTCTCTAGCTGCAAACAACAACAAATGAACACCTTCATCCCAATCTTTCTCATTGTCATAACAATAATTCCTCATCATTGTCTTGAGAGTGGAATGAAACCGCTCTAAGGCACCCTGACTCTCTGGATGATAGGCACTGGAAAGAATCAGCTTCGCACCTAGTTCATACACAACCTGCTGAAACAATCTGGAAGTGAAATTGCTACCTTAGTCTGATTGAATTTCCCTGGGAAGGCCAAACAACGTGAAGAACTTTATCAAAGCCTTCGAGATTGCAGTTGCCTTGATGTTACGTAGAGGTATGGCTTCAGGGAATCTGGTAGATGCACACATGATTGTCAACAAGTACTGATTTCCAGATCTAGTCTTGGGTAATGGACTAACACAATCAACATTGACTTTAGAGAAGGGCTCCCCAAATTCTGGGATAGGCTGCAATGGAGCTACAGGTGGGTCTAACTGGTGTTTTCCAACTACCTGACAAGTGTGACAGGTTTTGCAAAAGTTGGAAACGTCTTTTCGAAGCCCGAGCCTGAAGAAGTATTTCATGACCTTATCAACAGTCTTGAAAACACCAAGATGACCTCCTAAAGGTAAACTATGAGCCATTGTTAAGATCTCATTCCTGTAGACCTTCGGAACAACAATTTGCCCAACCACTGCCCAATCTGCATTGGCAGGGATATCAGGAGGGCGCCACTTCCACATCAACACACCATCCTTGAGATAATACCCAACTGGAACTGCGTCTATTTCTTTATCAGGAAGGGCTCTCCTCTTTAGTACACAAATTTCAGGATCAGTAGTTTGCCCCTCAATCAACCAATCAATCAATGCGTCTCCAGACGCATCAGAATCACCAAACCCATCTGGCTGGCTGAACAAAGAACTGATAAAAGTATCTGATAAGTCCTCAAATGGAGAAACCATAGTAGGCCGAACAGAGTCATGAGGCGAACTACCTGAGTCCTGGCTATTCAATGTGCTGGACGGCACCACATCATCTTCTTCTTTAGCCTTGCCACAGCACGAGTCACTGCACAGGAAGGATACAGAGATGGGTCTTCATCGCCATCTTCAGTGCTCGGCTGTGAAGTAAGATGAACAGGGGGAACTACATTGCCCCCAGCAAGGTCATTGCCTAGCAACAGAGAAACACCCTTGATAGGTATGTCAATTCTAAGTCCCACCTTTACCTGTCCTGTAACTAAATCTGACTTCAAGAATACAGAGCGCAGGGGTACAGATACAGTCCTCCCTTCAATACCTTGTACAAGTATGAAATCCCCAGAAGTGGTCTCATCACGTAACTCCAAGGAGTCCATCAACAAAAGTGACTGAGAAGCTCTGGTATCCCTTAGGACAGGGTTTCCCAAACCTCTCCTGCAGTACCCCTTGTCCTG
This sequence comes from Gymnothorax reevesii, assembly GCA_029721435.1. Lineage (NCBI taxonomy): Eukaryota > Metazoa > Chordata > Actinopteri > Anguilliformes > Muraenidae > Gymnothorax > Gymnothorax reevesii. The sequence goes on from CM056575.1 coordinate 79,855,521, forward strand.
CCTGCTTTAGATCGCTCCCTGCTCCAGCACAGGTGATTCAAATGATCTACTCATTATCCAGCAGCTTCTGGGGTTAATTATGACCAGATCATTTGAATCACCTGTGCTGGAGGAGGGAGAGATCTAAAGCAGGCAGGACAAGGGGTACTGCAGGAGGGGACAGGAGGAGAATGCTCATTTAGAGCCACAAATCCCTCCGACACAAATGGAAGAAATTCCTCCCTCACCAATTCAGCAGTATCAGGCTTTTTAGCCCCACATGAAACAGGCAATTTAGCAGATCGATCATCTACTACAGGGGTTTCTAACCTTGTTTTCACAAAGGCATTTGGTTTGGTATCCTTTTCTCTTTCTTACTTAGCTTTAAGGAACCAACAGTTAGTTGTAACATGACCAGATTTCTTGCAATAATTGCAAACTAGACCCCTTTTGTCACTGTCAGCTTTCACACCTTGATCAGACCTGTTACTGGATTTCTGAGCACCATCGCCAGATTTGTCTATGGGTGAGGAATCTTGGGTATCACCGTTACCTTTTTTCTGAAATAGGAACCATCTATTGTTACTGCGAGACTGAAATTTAGACTTATGTGTGAGATCATATTCATCTGCAAATTTGGCAGCTGATTGCAAATTCAGTGCTTGCTTCTCATTAAGGTAGGTCTTAATATCATCCTTAACACAGTTCTTGAATTCTTCAACTAACACCATCTCTTTTAGTGAGTTGAAATCATCCTTGACCTCCATAGAAGTACACCAGCGCTCAAACCAAACCTGCTTCTCATTAGCAAATTCCACATAAGTCTGATTGTCAGATTTCTTCAGACCTCTGAATTTCTGTCGGTAAGCCTCTGGAACCAACTCATAAGCTCTAAAAATAACCTTTTTGACAACCTCATAATCAGAGGAATCATCTGCAGACAAAGCCGAATAGGCTTGTTGAGCTTTACCCTTAAGGACAGTTTGCAACATCAGAGGCCAGTGTTCCTTTGGCCACTGGCAACTCTTTGCTACCTTTTCAAAACACTGGAAATAGTTGTCTACGTCCTTTTCCGAAAATGGAGGCACCAGTTTTACCTCCTGACTGGCACAAAATTTATTTTCAGATTCAATTTTAATTTTTAGTAGCTCCATTTGGAGTCTTTCTTCTCTATCGAATTTCTCTAATTCAAAATCTCTCTGTCTTACTAATTTTTCTAACTCAAATTCTCTTTGTTTTTCTTTTTCCTCCCTTTATTTTTTCTCTTCTCTCGCTAGTTTTTCTAACTCAAACTGCCTTTGTTTTTCTTTTTCCTCCCTTTCAATCTCTAGCATTTTTAATTTAAGTTCCATATCTATATTTGGATTTTCCACTTGAAATTGTTCCAGATCTCCTGGTGCAAACACATTTTCATCAATGTAATATTCAACAATCTCTCGAGCCAGTCTTGTTTTTCGCATGGCTGGTTTTACCTCTGTCAGCTCTAAATGTCTGCATATTTCTAACAGTTCTGTCTTTTTAAAAGACTTCAAAACCTCTACGGTTGGTGATGCCAAGAAATCATCCATTGGTGTCTATCTGTCAATATATATATGTATATATATATATATACATATATATAAAATCCAAAAAACAATTTTACAATTTGAAATGTTAGATTTTCAATAAATGACTCACACAATGGTCCATCCCCGAGCCCCCAATTTGTTTTGGCCCCAATTAGTTATGACATTTATGACAGCAAGAGACGACAGACACAATTTTAAAATTTAAACACATTTAATCAAACAAAGACTTTTAACTAATCTACTATCTACTCTACTGACCAAAATTGATATATACAACAAAAAAAATATTTACAGTCCCTTTGATTTGGTTGGCTGAAATTTCTGTGGCTATCGCTTGTACTTATGAAGTTATGGGGGCTCAAAAATGCTCCAAAGAATAATGGAAATTAAAAAGCCTGAAATTTCAATCCAAGCCTAGGCACTTTAAGGGCCTGAAACTCCAAAAATATTAATTGCATTTATCACATCCGTGCCTGGCAGCCTGGTGCCCACCACTGCAATTGAGTCGTCACTTCCTTGTTTCTATATCCACTGAATATGGATTGTATTCACCTATGTCTACACCTGCTTGAGCCCTGTTTCCTCAGTATGTCGCCAGGTGTTGTCTTGCGATTATCTGTTTTCCTAGCTACTGCGTTTCCTGGTCCTGATTATTCTCTCATGTATTTAGTTCCCATATCTGAACTTTGTAACCTTTATCTACCTTTGTACTTTGGGGTTTTGCATTTTGGCAATTTTTGAGATATAATTTTGAAGCTACATTTGGTAAAGTCATTGTTTTTTTCCAACAAAATTTGGAGGAGTTTTCTTTGGTAACTGCAGCTGTACTATCCTGAAATCCATGTGCTGCCAATGCGACTCCGTCAAGATCACAATCTCAGCATATCACCACTCTCGTATAAAAAGCCGCCCTAAAGACACTGAATTGATTTTGTAATGCAAGTTTTTTTAAAACTCTTTTATCGTTTCCGCCCACATCGAATGACGAAAGCGGACTAGTCCTCAGTTTCTTGTCAGAGACTGACTTCTGAGTCTGTGTACAGATGAATCTCATTTTCAAACAGCAGTGAGATAGCACAGCCATAGGTTCAAATGGGATTCCATAAAATGAACTCAAATATATAAACTGCTTATACAACAGTTGCATTTTGTCTTGCGAAAGCCACGGTTCTGCCAACACAGTTACCATTGAGAGGAGTTGAGCAAAACAAAAATAAGAGCTGATGAAGTGATATCACACCTTCCCTGATCCAGAATATACCCTTGTTGTGTCCTCACACCTGGCTGCAACCCAACTGATTCACTTTTCACTAAGAGGGGCATAGTGCAAAATTTCAGGAAGCAAAATCTAGATGTCTAGAGGAGTAAAAATTCTGGTGAAGAAAAACTTTTAAAAAGCCCATGTCATGGGAAAATACAGCTGCATGTTAAGCTGAATATTGCCTGACTATATCCTACTCTACCAGAAAACTGTCAACCAAATTAACTCAGATTTTCACCTATACAAAAAGGCTTTAACATACTTTTCACCACAACAATCCTCAGAGGGAAATAAATCTATCTGTTTTAATTGGTGGTTGAATACCACTTCTTTCGTTTTGGCCTTAGTTGCCAGGCAATCAGGTCTTTCTGCCCCAGGTTTGCTCAATCCATTTCTGTCAAACCTCTAAGCAGTTTCAGCAGGCATAAAAATAAAGCTTAAATCAAAGCTTAATTTTAAAAGGTTTACACTTTCAGACATGTCTTCCCCCAATTCTATTTCCTTCATTGCAGTCACACTGAGGAGGAAAGAATGCCCTATCAAGGAAAATGACCACAGTATTAATGTTTCATTTTGACGTAAATCCTTTTCAGGAATAAAAAGTGGTCCAAGGATATAAAATAATTTGCAATACTCTTAAACTGAATCTACTGTTACAAACCTGCAGCTGCACACATTTCTCCAGATTAATAAAGAACAGGAGATACATCAGGGGCAAACTGGAAACAAACAGAAAATGCATGTGACCTCGGACCAATTTGTTGATGGTTCAGGGGTCAGACGATTTAAAATAAAATCTTTTCAAAGATGTACTGCCAGGGTAAAACATATGTTATAGTGAATAAACCCAGTGAAAAGTAGGTCAGTTAACTTTTTCATTTATGTAACATTCCTGCCTTCTATATTTATCAGAACGGCTCGCCTACCATCAATCCAACTATACAAAGTCACTCTGATTTCATCACAGGTCACTGTGATGAAGTCTCCCCCTTTTCGAGTCAATCTTCTCCCAGTTAAAATGGGTCGACCACAATATGCTACCAAGAAAAAGTGCTGAGCCCATGGCTAATATAAGAATGCTTACCCTCAAGCAAGGTGACATCCACTTTTCTATGATTCATAGGTCATATTTTGGAGCACACATCCAAGGTGCCACCATCACATGGTGTTAGGGCGTTAACCCGTGGGGAGGTGCTTACTCCCCAGGAGCTATTTAAGGTAGAAAGACCCTCCTCACAGCTTCTCGCAATCTGTGATGATAAATACATCCCTTTGCGAAAAACACAGGAAACAAAGTTAAATACCATGCATTGCTTCATATTTAGCATTTTCTCTAGAATGACACAAACAGATCATTGTAATTAATATTAAAACCAAACTATCTGGACTCCAAGAATGAACAACAGCACCCGTGGGAAAAGCAACACACAGCAAAAAATGTATAATTTGATTTAAAAAAAAATATGGCACTGGGGCAGGAAAGGTGGTGAAATTTTATCTACACTCAGTTGCTAAGAATAAAATAACATCAGGTTCACTAAATATAAAGTGTTGAAAATATGATGATGCAGCTTCAGGGCATGTCTAATTAAATTAACTTGTTGTTTATATTTATTTCGAAAAATGAACATGAATTTCTGATCCGAGGGAAATGTCCCCAGGCAATTAGAATTTATGAGTGAGCTCAGAAAAAATGGTGCTGATTATGTGATGAGCCTAATAAGTATGCGTTTCAGAAGACCTCTGTTGAACCCCGTGGAGATTAGATTCATGACAGTCTGGGTGAGGGGCAAGGGGGACAGGACTACAGCACACCCATCGGTGATGGAATTTACATGAGCCATGCTGCTGTGGATGACAGAGGAGTTGACAACTCCAAAACCTTGGGAAAAGACAAAAGCTCTCCATATTGTTCAGTGACGCCATGAAAGTGACAGGAGAATATGCGTCAGCCGAGTCTGCCAGCTATTCATTAAGATGTTCACCAGCGCTCTACCTGGAGGCGCAGACAGAAACGTCATTTGTGGTCTCATTTCCATGGCTGTCAGCACCTTCGCTTTCACAGTTTTATGCCGAATATAATTAGCGTGCCCCAAAATAAGACATTGCAGTTTAATTCTCCATTTCTTGTATTTGATTTTCGGAGGGATATCACAACTGCCAAGCAATTACCAACAAGTCCATTTCTACAAGAAACAATAGCATTAACAATACAGAGAGTTGGCACAGTTTGAAACTAAGTGGGCTTACCGAGTCAAATACAGTGAAGGGACTGTAATCATATGCCTATGAGCTATGACAGCATCCACTTCTCCCGCTTAAGGTGCGATCAGCGCTTGGAAGGTCACGGCTATAAATGCCTCAAATGGCACAACGGGTTTTACGTCACTTTTATTCATTTTTGCCAGCTTGTGCCATGGGTGTTTTGCTCTACAAATAAATAGACAATTTCCTTAGCAGCTTTCTGTCATTTCACTCACTTTAAAGCTTGTTGATATATCAGCCAAGATTTTGTTAAATTAAATTCAAAAAGTGGCATGAGGAAGAAATGCCAGTATTTCAGTTTTGTTGAAACACTTGGACAGGTTTACTGCATATTGCAAGGCCTTCAAATAAAGCCCTGCTTATTCAGTGGCTGATTCGTTGTAGAAAATATATTGCATGTCCTCTGGTGCATCTAAACAGGCGGGCCAATCAGCTTTACTTCCCATTACAGCGATTTTAATAACCCTTTCAACTCACCCACAGAAAAAAAGGAGAAAAGATTAGCTGTATGTTCACATGGTCTCAGAGTCATTTTTCTCATTGCCTCCTTTTATCTCATCCTTTCCCTCTATTTGGGTCCACATTTGTATATGAACTTTAGGCAGTGAGCACTAGTCTCTTACCTAATGACCAAACAATATGGTCGCACATGCCATTTCCAGTTCACAGAATAGAAGTAGACAAAAAGATTAAAATGGGTGTTATGGAGATACCAAAAGGGCATCAGGGAAATAGTTTTTTCTCAAGCTGACAAACTGTATGGCGTTTCTATCAGTGCCTCTTCTCCCTGTCTCCCCAGATGCTCATCACTGATGTGATGCATCTCACTATTCTCCACCCAGCAACTTCTTCAGTCTTCTAAAAGGACAGCGTTACAACAGAGACACCATTGGGTATTCAAATTTGCATAATACCAGATAGGGCAAGCATGAAATACTCAGTTTCCGGCCTAGAGATGGCAGATATCTGGCCTGGAAACAAAATGCAGAAGAGGGGTGGGCAGACATACTAGATGACAGACGTAGTGTGAAAAGACATCTACACAATAAGATGTTGCCATATAATAAATTTCCTTGAGAAATATTGAATGGTTTAAGACTTCTGGCCCAGAGAATAATTAGATGGCTGATGTATGGTCTGGAAATAAAATGCTGTAGAAGAACGAATTGATGGACAGGAGGATTGACAGAGGTACCATAGGCCTACAGGCCAGCAGACAGTGCCATTTCTACGCAAGATTATTGGGAGAAATACACAAGACATACACGAGAATATCGCAATGCAGTGTAAATGTATGAGTCACATATATCGCGTCTCGGAAAAGTAATAGTCCTAGTGCCTGTGACAAGTATAGGCTACAAGTGTATCTTGATAAGTCTTGCATGAAACTGGTGTCAGTAAACAGCATCCAGTTTTGAGGTTTTCTGTCTCACGCGCGTTTAAAATGTGGCTTCTGGACAGTGCCGTTTATGTTTTTTATTTTACGTATTGATAATACACTCAAAATAATATTTTGTTAAAATTTCAGAAAAACAAATTTATTACACCTTTGTAACAAATTAATTTTCTGATGCATCAGAATCCGATTTGTTATTCTAACAAAAATCTTAAAAAATAGATTTTGTCCAGTCTTCTTAACAGAATAGATTTGCTACTTTTCCGCACGACCCAAGCGAATTTTTGGTTGTCACTTTTCATTGGCGAGAATCGATCACGTGCACCAATTTCAGACTGCGAAGGATCTTGAAATCAGCAGGAACGCAACGGGATGGCAAGTTTTAACCTATGCCATCTTTTCTCTGCAGCCTCTATTATATGTCGTCATTTTTAGCTCACCTGACGACAAAGTCAGATGAGCTTATGTCATGGCCTGTTTGTCCGTTGTTCGTCGTCGTCCTCCGTAAACATCTTCTCCTCCGAAACCACTGGGCCGATGAAGCTGAAACTTGACAGGTACCTTCCTACCCACGAGGACACCAAAGTTTGTTCAAGGCGTTCCGATCCGATTTTTGAAAATCGCATAATTGGCCATCTGAAAGCTATTTTTGCACATATTCAGCTGAAATTTGCTATGTAGTCAGTACGTGGCAAGATGCATCACATATCATACGGCTTTTTTTGTTTTTCGAATTTTGACCTTGTTTACCTTCAACTTTATACAACCCCTGTGAGTTACATTGAAATTTTTCAAAATCATCTTCTCCGAAACTACGTGGCCTATGAAGGTGAAACTTGACAGGTACCTTCCTGCCTATGAGGATGCCAAGTTTTGTTCAAGCCATTACCATCCGATTTCAAACATGGCCGCCATGACGGCCATATCGAAAATTACATAATAGCTGATTGATTTGTCACCAACTTATTGGCATTGGTTAAAAACTCCCCTTACTGTTTACTTCTTGTATTACCACTTCACTGTGAAGTAATAAAAGTACGCACTTAAATTATTTCATCTACATCTAGCTTACAACGGCTGCATAATCGGTTTGTGCAGATTAAACAATAATCCTTACAAAATAATTTATGGTCCAATCGTGTTAGCAAAGCACATTTGTTACTTAATTGTTAGTCTAACGCAATATTTTGTTAATACAGCAACTATTTTACTTTGTTGATAAAACAAACAAACTAATTTTTTACTTCTTGAAGAAATGAATTTTGTTGGATTGATTTTAACAAATTGATTTGTCATCTCTCATGGAACAAATTAATTTGTTAAACATTTTGTTAAAAGTAACAAAATCATATCTTGAGTATAACAGTCATCGGATTATTATTAAACTGGTCAAAAAAAGATTTATTAGTCTGTGGCTGTGTTTCCATCCACTTATTTTAATGCGCATTTTGATTCTGCGCTTAAAAAAACCTGAGTGGAAATGGCCAAAATGCACATCAGCTGGAAATATCGCATCAATTTTTTTGCGCAAGGAGGGGGTGAAAAATTTTCCAAATTGATAAAAATAAATGCGCTTTGGAAACGGGTTAGCGAACAAGTTATGCAAATGAATTATGACGTTTAGCATTACGTCATTTTTGCTTGCCTACGTTGGCAAGCTAGCTAGCTAGTTTGCTACCTCACAACGTTGGTGTGCTAGCTATAACGTTAGAGTTCATTAACACTAGCTAGCTAGTGGTTAATACAGTAGAAGCAAACTATAAGCTTACCCTACTGTGCTAGCTGTAACATTCAATACTTCGTAACCACTAGCTTAAGTGATTACTTTCATTAGTTTTTGCCACAAGCTTTCCCGTTTGTTTTCCTTTTCGTTCATCGCGGTTATTGATGTCATAGCATGTGCTGTCTTCTTCTGCCGAAGCAATGGCAATTGAATCAAGAATTAGCACCACCTAACGGCATCTACGGCTTATCCCGTGAAACTAAAGCGCATAGCTGAAGTGGATGGAAACGTGCGCAAATGCACTTTTCCTTTTGCCGCATTAACGAAAATTTGCTTATGATTTGCGTTGCAAGTTGGATGGAACCACAGCTACTGATTATTGTGTTTATCCGTTTGAGAGGTTTACCGGTTCTGTTAAGTTTAGAGTTTTGGACCAATCAATTGGGACGTGGGGTGTGTTTAAAGATAGCTATATTGTGATCACAAATATAGAGAGGAAAAACTACATTCTTCTGTGAACAATGCAAGCCTGCATGACATTATTTTATTAATCCTATACTTGATTAATGAGTAGATGTCCCTTTGCACTCAAGTATTTCATGCCACCTGTGAAAGAAGCCACGGCTTAGATCAGCGGTTCCCAACCTTTTTAGGCCGCGCACCACCTTCTATTTCCCGACCTAGCTGACGCACCACCACGCCCAACACATAACAAGAAGAGCACCGCCAACGGTGCATAATACGCCCGTCATGAACATGGATCAGGAAGTGGACAGACAACATGATACCAATATCCAACAGAGTACAGCCCCATGTGAGCTTTGACCTTTGTCCATGATCTTGACCTTGGAGGGGGGGCCGTAAACATGGTACGCGACACTCCGCTCAGTGATGGTACACGTGTGTGTGAAATATCATGGATGTATCTGAAGCGGTTGAGAAGTTATGCTCCGGACAAGCCCCATCTGGGCCCCATGTGACCTTTGACCTTTGCCAGTGACCTTGACCTTGACCGGGTGAACGAAATCATGGTGCGTGACACAGCGCCTAGTGGTGGTGCATGTGTATGTGAAGTATCACGAATGTAGCTCAAGCGGCTCAGGAGTTATGCCCCGGACAAGAAATTGCGAACAGACAACAGACGGACGGACGGGGGTGATGACATAATACGTCCCGTCTTAAGACGGGCGTATAATAATAATAATAATTATTATTATTATTATTATTATTATTATAAAAAGGCACCATCTATTTATAGTCTGATTGAGGGCATCAAGTTTAATACAACAAAACATAAGAACACACACCTGTTCATTAGTGAATGTGCAATAATGGGGCAATTGTGCTGTCACATTTGAAAGCTGAGGAGAATAATATGAAAATAAAAAGTAGTTATGGTCGATGAGCGAGCCCACAATTAACCGGCCAACAGACTACCGATCAAAAAAAGGCACAGTCTTTTTATAGCCTCATTGAGTGCATCAAGTTTAATACAAAAAATAATCAAAGAGAAATAAAAGAGTGAATTTTAATTTAAATAAGAGTTTTGAATTAAAAGCCTACAGATGATTTTCTTGAATTTTTCTAATGTGTGACACTGCCACATAAATTTTAAGTGTTCTCTTATTGTTTGAATTAGGCCCGATATTTAAGTTGACGAAATATGATTGTAATTGCATTTTACGAGTTTCCCGTTATTCTTACTCGAATGTATGAAGCTCTATTGCTCTCTAATGATGTCTTTTATCTTCATTTTTGCTTCATCATTGCGGGGTACTTTTTCGTGGCTTCGGATATATGGCACTATCCTACCTTCATACCACTTGCTACTGCTACCTCGCGGTTCTGTTCTTGCGCAACCCTAAAATCTCGGGCTGTTTCCTCGCTCATATCTTAAGTATCTTCAAAAATCATAAAAAAATGCATTTTCAGTGCGCATTTCGACCTGTACGCGTACATATATTTGCATGCACATGCTGGGTTTTCCTGAAAATGCAGAAATTAGATGATAATGGCGTATATGGGCATTGCTATATCTTTGAACAAATTTCTCCAACTCGTTATAAAATCTGCTCTTGTTATGATACGCTAACAAATAACAAAGTTACTACTGTAAACTGATTCATAATGCAATATCAAGTCGAAAAAAAAGACTTTTCGATCGCTTTGCATTAAGGTAGCATTTTTTGACAAGGGAGCAAAATTTGACAGAATACCGGCCTTGCCACATTGACTGTGGAAAAAGGCATATGCACGCTAGAACGGTCTGAAGGTGCGCGTTTTGTGGGACTGAAACAAAGTTTTGGGCGATCCGAATTGATCTGTTTGTTATAAGTGAAACTCCATTTGAAATAATGCATGATTTATTCATTTTTTAGTGAAATAAAACACAATAGGCCGCCATTACCCTTCTCATGTCGCGCACCACCTAGCGGCAGCTTGCGCACCACAGGTTGGGAATCCCTTGCTTAGATAATACAAAGGCCGCGAGTTCCAGATGTCAAAATGATAAAGGAGTTGTTTTTTTAATCTGCAGTTTGAGGCCCGTTCATCAGTCCTTCAAATTCATACGTAATGAGCAAAATTATCATTCAGGAAGCAAGATGTCAGTAGAGTAGATACGTCGTGAATCCCCTTATTTAGGAACGCGTATAATGTCGCTGTAGGAAAATCAAGAAACGCTGTTGCTTAAACGAGACTGTCTGATCGCAGGAGAAGGGATAGCCATTCAAACTATATCCATCAAACTGTACATACAGAAGCGAAATCTATTCGCAAAACAAATACCAAACTAATAATTAGGCTACTGTACACTTAACCAATTCCAATTGAAGGAAAAAAGGCATGGAATGTGAGCTTTGTCGTTGCCATGTTTTTAAAAGCTCACCATCACCGAATAAGCATTTTGAGGAGATATACACTGCCCAGCCAAAAAAAGGTCACCGCTTGGAAATTAATGAACAAATTCTATAAATGGATCATTATTGCGGTTATTAATATGTTTCAGCTGGCAATAATCATTTTTACCCTGACTGATGAAGCGCGTTGCTACTCATTTCTTAAAAAATCATGTCGGAAGACACAGCAATTGATGGTGGAAAAGATGTTACAGTATTTCAGAACGGGCAAGTTATTGGCATGTATTTAGCAAAAAAAAAAAAAAACATGAATGATAAAAACAAGCATGAGGAATCATTTTCACAAACAAATTTGCCACCACAAAGTCCTAACCTTAAACACATTAAAAGTTATTGGGATGTGCTCAAGAAAGACCACTGGGTGGTTCAACCATTATGTTGAAAAGACAAGATCTCGGCTAAAAATTATGGCATTTCTAATCGAAAATAAATGTTCTAGCATTGCATATAGTTGTCAAAATAATGACAAGATGAATATGCACTGTAATCAAAGCTACAGGGGTTCCAACTAAATATTTGAGTGGAAAGCTCCCAAAGTCTGCATATACACTCTTCCAAAAAAGAAACTATACAATGTTTTTAGCAGCAATTTATTAAACATGAAATGTTTTGACAAATGTGGAAAACATATTGAAAAGAAAGTGTAATCAATAATTCAATATTTGTATAGTTTATTTTTTGGAAGAGTATATTTCAATATGTTTTCCACATTTGTCAAAACATTTCATGTATAATAAATTGATGCTAAAAACAATGTATAGTTTCTTTTTTGGAAGAGTATATATTCTTTTTCATGAAAAACTGGACAGTCTGGTCAGCCGCGGATGCATGGGTGTAGCCCCCGAAGGCCTGCTTCTCCCCTTTTTTGCACATTATTTTGCCAATACTGTTGCCATGGCAACCGAAATCGATTGCTGTCATAAGTGAAGTACAACACGTGTATAGCAAATATGAAAGTAATTGGTCAAAATTTACAGCCTGTAGTGCGTCCAAAAGGAAGCGTCTACTGATGCAGTGGCAGTGGCGGAGACGGCATGCGTGAATCCATAGTAGCTTCCCAACTTTGTCCGGGTGCTACAATTAATATCCTAGCATGTCTTTGCTTACACTTTATGGCTTTATAATAGAGACTGATCAGTAGCTTAGTTCAGCAGAGGCTGTAATTCAGCCACAAAAGTAATTTACTTTGACATATTCAAATAGTCGATTCTAGAAACTAAGGGGTCTATTTTCCCATTAGCGCGTAAGTCCTTTTTTACGCGATTCGAGTTAAGCCCTTTTGAGTTACGCGCGTGGGAGAATGGACCCCTAAATGAACAAAAACCTAAGATTTTGCATATGTAACAAATATATCAATAGACTCTGCAGTGCATGAATGACTGTTGGAGTTATGACCAGGGCCGGATTAACACAGTGGTATGCCCCAGTGTGACCAATCATTTAATGCCCCCCACCCCCCGGGGCAGCTCACCAATCCATTGCAAAGTGCACACACCATTCAGTAATTTAGTCTCTAATCACTCTGTCTGTCTTTGGATTGTGGGAGGAAACACACATGAGCACAGACGGAACATGCAAACTCCACACAGAAAGGTAAAATTCATACCCACAACCTACTTGCTGTGAGGAACAATGCTACCCACTGTAACATACAAACCCCAATTCCAATAAGGTTGGAACATTGTGCTAAATGTGAACAAAAACAGAATACATTGATTTGCAAATCCTTTTCGACCTATTAACTTTACCTTTGTAACAAATATACACCAATTAGCCGCAACCTTAAAACCACCAGCCAAATATTGCGTAGGTCCCCTTCATGCTGTCTAAACAACTCTGCCAAACTGATGTTTGAATTCCCAGACCCAGGGTTTCCCAGCAGAACATTTCCCACAGCATTGCACTCCCTCCAACAGCTTACCTTCTTCCTGCAATGCATTATATATATATATATATATATATATATATATATATATATACAGCGCCCTCCATAAGTATTGGCGCTCATGGTTAAGATGTGTCAAAAGCCTTAAAATGAATTTAATTTTTATTGCAGAAGCATACTGTCACACTGAAAATTGTAGAAAAATGCAACCTTCAACTCAAGTGAATTATTTCAAGGGGGAAAAAAATCCCTGACAAAGAAATAATTATTTTTCATAAAATCACCTGTTCCACAATTATTGGCACCCCTAACAATTCCTAGGAAGTAAATGTAATTGAAGTATTTCTGTCATGTCTACAGTAGTTTACAAAGTTGATCAGAGTACTTAGGAACATTGAATAGTAATTCATCACTTCCTGTTTCCCTGGGGTATAAATATGACGCTACACAGAGGCCATTTCTCTTATCAACTCTTCAACATGGGAAAGACAAAGGAACACACCATTCAATTAAGGCAGAGGAGTGTCGACCTTCACAAGTCAGGCAATGGCTACAAGAAAATAGCCACTCGCCTGCACCTGCCCATATCCACTGTCAGAGGAATCATTATGAATTTTAAAACAACTGGAACAGTGGTAAACAAGCCTGGATGAGAACGCAAGGTTATTTTGCCTCCCCGAACAGTGAGGAGGATGGTTAGAGGAATACAAAGTTCTCCAAAGCTCACTGTTAAAGAATTGCAACAAATGGTAGCATCTTGGAGTCACACGGTCTCCAAAACAACCATCAGGCGCTATCTACATGCGAACAAGCTGTTTGGGAGGCATGCACGAAAAAAACCTTTTCTCACCCACAATCATAAACGCAAACGTCTGGAGTTCGCTAAGCGGTACTGGGACTTCAACTGGGACCGTGTGCTTTGGTCAGATGAGACCAAGTTAGAGCTTTTTGGCAACAAACACTGTAAGTGGGTCTGGTGGAACACAAAAGATGAGTATGCTGAAAAGCACCTCATGCCCACTGTGAAGTATGGGGGAGGATCGCTGATGCTGTGGGCCTGTTTCTCTTCCAGAGGCCCTGGGAACCTTGTTAGGGTGCATGGTATCATGAATACTTTGAAATACCAGGAGATTTTAAATCAAAATCTGCCCGAAAGCTGAATTTGGGTCATCACTGGGTCTTTCACTAAGATAATGACCCTAAACAGGTGGCCAAATCTACACAGAAATGGTTCACCAGACACAGAATCAAGCTCCTCCCATGGCCATCTCAGTCCCTAGACCCCAATCCCATTGTAAACCTGTGGAGTGAGCTGAAGAGGAGAGTTCAGAGGAGAGGACCCAGGTCGCTGGATGATTTAGAGAGATTGTGCAAAGAGGAATGGTCGAAGACCCCTCTTTCTGCATTCTCCCATCTTGTGAAACATTATAGGAGAAGATTAGGTTCTGTTTTGTTGGCAAAAGGGGGTTGTAAAAAGTATTAACATCAGGGGTGCTAGTAAATGTGGCACACAGGATTTGATGTAAAATAATTATTTTTTAATGTTGGATTTTTTTCCCGCTGAATAAATGCACTTGAATTAAAGGTTGGATTTTCCTCTTTTTTCATTGTGGTCCTATATTATTTAGAAAAAAAAACTGAATGTATTAGAAGCTAAAGAACACATCTTAACCAGGGGTGCCAATAATTATGGAGGGCAGTGTATATATATATATATATATATATATATATATATATATATATTGCGAGATTTGAAATTTTTTATTTATTCTGAGCCTTCAGAGAGGAATAAATGAAAAGTAAAACTGGACTCGCGAGAGCCATACCTCCGCCAGCATAGCTGGATTTGAATTTGAATATTTCAGCTGTACTTTTGCCTAGATATGCCAAAATGTAATCATTTGTTCCTTTTCTGTTGCAAAGTATGGTTAAAATCTTTATAACTATTTTTGAGATATGGCTTCTTACGTGTTTTTTTACTTTTGTGTGACCTTGACCTTTTATCTTGAATCACCAGAATAGTGCAGTACCTAGGTAAACTAAGCTAGACCTTTCATTTATCAACTATATGCACTTGGTTTGAAGTCTCTACAATGATTAGAACCGAAGATATGGATTCTTATGTGTTTTTGACCTTTTGTGTGACTTTGACCTTGACCTTAGATGTAGATCTGGGGGCACCAACCCTGTCCCTGGAGAGCTACCATCCTTTAGGTTTCTGCTCTATCTCCTATTTGGCATACCTGATTCAACTAATTAGCGACTTAATTGCCCAGCTTGTGATCTTGTTAAGTAGTTAATTACTTGAATCCGGTGTACTGAATTGGAGGTACAGCAGAAACCAACAGGATGGTAGCTCTCCAGGAATAGGGTTGGTGACCCCTGATCTAGATTAACAAAAATAGTGCAGTCCTTGGTCAAGTAAGGTAGCCCTTTCGTTCATCAACAATATGCACTTTGTTTGATGTATCTACGATGATTAGAACTGAAGATATGGCTTCTTATGTTAATTTGAACTTTTGTTTGACCTTGACCTTAACCTTTGACCTAGATTCGTTGGTCAAATAAAATATACCTTTCGTTTATCAACAATATGCACTTGGTTTGAAGTGTCTACGAAAATTAGAATTTAACTTTAGCGAAAGTTCAATCAGGAAGACTCTCTCGCGCGCACGTCAACTCTGTTTATTTTCTTTTCATTCACTCACATGCTCGCTCATAAACCTCTGCACTCAATATCTGGGGCTGTCAATTGAGCAGTCAGCTGGTGTAGCAGCTGATCTCCTCCATCCAACTGTGGCACACCTCAGTCACATCACTAGCCTATCGTTATGTGGCTGTCTTTTTAAAAAATATAATTTTTCTCTGCCCTAGTTCGTTCATGCTGCTGTTCGCTGACCCTCCTCCTCCCCAACACCACCCTGCTCCATCAGACCTTCCGTACTGCTGCTCCAGCTCCACCAGCCTTCAGCCACCACCGCCACCAGTGCCTGGACTCTTCAGGGGATTTTTCCAGCTGCTGCTCTGAGCCGTGCTCCTGCTCTACGAGTCTCCCGAAGAGTCCAAGCGCCAAAGTCTAATTTTAAGCATGTTCATTCTGACTGCTGTCTTCCTGCTGTCCTGATCCTCTCATTTTTCTAATTCGCCATCAATTTTTTATTCAGCCTGCGGAGAATGGGCTTCCTCACAATAGCCAGGTTCCTCCTGAGATTTCCTCTCAATGAGGAATTTTTTCTCACCACCGTTCGAGGCTTTTTCTCCCTACAGGGAGTTTTTTGCCTGCTATTCGGGGATTAGGGATTAGTCTGGGCTCTGCCCTTCTCTCTATGTAAAGCGCTATATAAATATGTCACTTGAGGCAGCCCTTAGTGGGGTCAGTCGGCAACGGTGCCTATTTTCCATTCTTGGACAGGCAGACAGTGCAGATGAGGCGCCATCTCTCTGCGGCAGAGACCTGCCTGTAATATGCCAACGGCTTTTTTTTTCTCTCCTGTATAGTAAGAAATTCCATTTTTCTGGTGACATAGCATTATTCTTTTTTTTTGTTTGCTTTATGTAGGCTATTGACCACACCCAAAAGAACAAGTGAAGCGGTACTGTACATCATAAATCATATACATCCATGTACATCATATCCTAAACAGCTTCTGTTTGTTATTGCTGAAGTTCTCTGCACGTTCCCATGGTGCACATCAGGATTACAATACCCCATGCTTTTCTTGATTTCCACTCGTATCTCATTGGAAAGGCAATAAAAATCAATTGATTCTTCAATTTGCAACAAATACAGTACATATCTCACTGTTGCATTTTTTAATGGTGCTAAGTATAAAAAGCCATTGTTCATCTATACATTAAGATATGTATATGTACACGTCCAAAAATCATAGAAGAAAATCCAAGATTACATTTCTCACCGAATACAAACACATTGCAAAATAAACTTTAAAAACCAAAGCTAATCTGCATTTGCTAACAAAACGCTAATCTTAGTTTGAAACTAACTCAAATTATAAAGACACTGATCATCAGTACATAAAAAGATATGTATATGTCCACATGCCCATAGTTAAAGCAAAGGTTACTTCTGACCTTTAAAACCAAGGTATTCATTTAAAAAAAACGCGCCACCATTTTGAACAACTTCGAACATGACGTTATCAGCAGTTTTCATCGCATAGCTTCCGACCCCTGAGAAAGCAAAAGCGTGAGTTGTGCAGAATCATTACTGCTTTCACTGCAACTCATAGTGAAATCTAGCGAAGCGCACGTAAAACTGAGAAATTCCATACTCAAAGGACTTCAATTCAATTCTGGGCAAAAATCTCATTGAATAATGATTGAACAGCGGGGTATGATTAGGTAGCAGCAAATGGTTGGGGAAACCTGACTAAGAGCTGAGGGATTACCTGCGATAGACTCTCATACCATCCAGGGGGAGTAGCAATACTCCTAGTTTGTTAGGATTCTGGTTCTGCTTTGTCTGGTTCTTGTTCTGACTGTCTCGTGTATTTTGATTCCTTGTGATGTATGACCATTCTTAGATATGTGTATTGTGTCCTGTTATCATTGGTTTGTTCATGTATTGTCTTAGTTTTTACTTTTCCATATTTTGCATATTGCCGTTTCATTCTGGTCCATGTTTTCCACTATACATTGCACTTTGTCTCCCTGTCTTGTCATCAGCCTTGTCTTTGCTCACAGCCCCAGTTATTGTCTCACTATTTCAGGTGATTTAATGGTTCTGGGTTCTAGTCTTCCTCCTTGATCTCGTGTTCTTCCTTCCCCTTGCTTTTTGCTATATTACTAACACCTACTAACAGTTTGTTATTTTCGCTAATTTACTAACCAAACTAACATTGTACATAAGACTAACTTACTAACGAGCACTCGGGATTGTATAGCTGCACTTACTAATTCACTCACGACCTCTCAGCACTCGCCCTGTTCTAGTCTCCGCCTCTTGCTTTCGTTCAATCTGCTCTGCTGTGTTTCTTGCAGATTCTCTGCACCTGTCTCTTCGCTGTTCTGCCTCTTGCTCTGTGCACTTAGAAATCCCTAACTGGATCCGTTGTTCTGTTTATAGGATTGTCTTGTGCTCCCGGTCCGCGTTTTGGCTTTTGCCTATTTTCATGTATTAGGTTCTCCCTCATGTTCCACCCCCTGTAATTAGTTTCATTTCCAGCACCTGTGTCTGTTTAACATTTGTTTTCCCTTATTTATTTTGGGGAAGAAGGGCCAGATGGCAGACAAGACTTCGTGAGGGGCCTTCGCGAGGCGACTCCGCTTTTTTGCTGCTGCTTGGTCGCCATGCGGGCGGTGTCCTGCAGCAGCTGGGTGTCCGCTTTGCCTTCTGAGCCATCTGTGCCAGCTGTGCCTTCTGAGCCATCTGTGCCAGCTGTATCTTCTGAGCCATCTGTGCCCGCTGTGCCATCAGAGCCATCTGTGTCCCAAGCCACCTGTGTCTTCCGAGTAAGGATCGACCGATAAATCAGCCGGCCGATATATTAGGCCGATATTTGCATTTTTTTTTACCAGAATCGGCATCGGCCGATTCGCGCGTGGGTTCGCCGATTTATATTTCCGCGGCATGATTTACAGACTGGCATCCAGGGGCAGCTCTTTGTTGCCGGAAGACCCTGCAGTACATGCAGACGCATTACCCCTCCCCCACTGGAAGTGTGGTGAACGCAATGGCTGCTTCAGAACAAGGTGTTTTAAAATTTCTATTAGTCTCTCACTGTTAAACTTAGTTGAAATATTGCCACCCACTTTGAAATAGGAAACATGAATGCCAAGTAATTGCCAATTAGTACACGTGCTTGCAAACATAAAGTTTGTGGGTCAGTATCGAATGCTGCTGAATGCTTCGTCTTTGAAAGTGCTTACCATTGTATTTAGGGAGATGCTGATGTAGTTGTGGGCTAATATGTACAGATGTAACGAACACTGGTTTAAGGATTAAGTAATGTCAATGTTGCCATGGTGTTTGTAGGAGTTTAATTCAGCGAACACCGGGGTGAGGTTAAATGCGTTTCGTGTCGTGTGTGTATGTGGAGGGCTCGAAATTGCGAACAAAATTAAGACTGTGCGACCTTCGAATTAAAATAGTTGCACCTGTGCGACCGCTTTTTCCCCCAATTAATTCTTTTCAGATACATTTGGTAGTCAGAAGGCATGCCAGCCGCCCCTGCAGTTTAAATAAAGATGGGCGAATGTCTTGGAGTAGTGCATGAATCTACTAGACATACGCAGCCGAGCGCACCCAGTGTGTTCCCTCGAGCTGACAGTGACCATTCTGACCTATCAAAGGGGAGGTTGTCGTCGTAAACTTCAGTACTGATTCTAGAATGGTTAATATTAGCCGTCAAACAATCCATTTTGCGGGAATGAGGGTTACTATTGTAGCTACGCACAAGATTTGGCCTGAAAATGGAACGAGGAGCGATGGAAGACTTTTGTTTTTTTTTGGTACCGTTAACGTCAAAAAAGTCGAGTCGGTATCAAAAGTTACTGAAACTGAAAATCATGACGGTGATTCGGATGAATCGGCAGCGAAAATCTGTTGATTATTTTCGCTAAGAGTTGCATCAAAATTTTGAATGGCTGAGGTTATAAGAAGGTGAAGTGCACCTTGTTCATTGTAAAGATAATGGCCCGAATCTGGCTGTTAACAGCGCGTTATCAACTGAGTCCAAACACTTTAAACGTGAACGTCCTTCCAATCACGGAGAAAGCACGAAACACAGAAAATACTGTGACAAATGTGCGTAAACGAGTAGATCCGTATTTCTGTTAATAGTTACAACTTATCAAAATATGCTGCCTCGCGGCTCGGCGTTTGCGCAGCCCTAAAATCCCCGTCTCGATTTCTTCGCTCATATCTTCAGTAAGGCCTATCCTATCGGCAAAAATCATGAACATTTTTTACGGCGCGTCTTTAGACCAGTTAACGTTAATATACTTGCAAGTACACGCAACGTTTTCCTGAAAATGCCGAAATTAGAAGACAATTGCGTGTGCAGTGGCGTCTCAGGAAGTGATATTGCGTCAAGGATTGTTCCTGGCTTGTACTCAGTTATTTTCCGCTCTTAACACGTTTTCCAATTTTGACAATAATCCTCTGGCAATCGAAGCTACGGTTTCTTTCTCCGTGAGATCAAATGACGCCTAAATAATGGGATAAATTCAGATCTAAATAATTTTTATGGCCACTCAAAAATTGTTCAACGCTTTGTGAAAGACAAACTGCTCTCATACGTCTGCGCTACCTTTTCCACACATCAAGTGATTTAACTGGCGCTTCATGATCGTTTTGTTTAAATAAAATATAAGACCATTTAAAACGTCAATGTGCAATTCTGAATAACGCTGAATTTAATGCACGAAATTACGCTTCCAGATTAATGATTGTCGCTGTACCGAAATGTATCATACCGCACCGGCGTGTTCTCGGGGTGAATCTATTGCACAGTCCCTCAAGGAAGTTGCATGTCGCGATTGCAACTATTAAAGCAAATTCAACCAATCCACGCAAATTTCTCGCGGACAAAAAAATAAATTGCCAAGACATTGCAACTTTCATTGCCACTTTTTGAAAAAGTTACTGCAAAAAATAAAAAAAAACATTAAAAATGCCAGGAAAATCCTGGAAGTATTGTTTGTCAATTATGCGAATGATTGCGTGCAAGTCAGGGTTCGTAATTAAGGGGAGCTCTGGGCCCCACCAATCTTTAGTCCTAGAGACGCGCCTGGGCGTGTGGCATAGGCAATCTTAAAACAAACAAATCCAACTCATTATAAAGTCTGCTTATGTTATAATAAGCCAACAAATAGCAAAGTTACAGCTGTGGACTGATTCATATTGCAATATTGAGGCAAAAAAAGGACTTTACGTCAGATCTGCAAGTAACCCTAACGCAATTTAAGATTTGATCCGGATCAGTGTGGAGGGTCCTCTGGACATATTTGATGCCTCACACGCAGTGAGGAGGTGGATAGAAGGGCAGAGAGCAAGGAGACTCAATTTTAAATCCTGGCCTCCAGATATGGCATAAAGTCAATGTAGTGGAAACCTTTGTTAATCAATGAACAAGACTCTCATATTGTTTAATAATTGTCATTTGTTGGAGACAGTTGTATTGTTAATGCGGAGTGTTATATTGTAGTTTCTTTAAACATTAAAAAATACATATATTGGTGCTTCTTTGATTTCGGCTTGTGCGCTCCTAAATTTTTGCTCGCGCTCCTAACTTTTTGAACTTAGGAGCGCAGTGCTACCAAGAAAAAAAGTTAATTTCAGCCCTGCTGTGTGCTCTCTCCCTTAGAGCGGAGTGGCGCAGCCATGTCTGCTATCAGAGAGGTCTTTAGCGTGCACTAGAGGAACTTAAATGATGAGAGAAATGTTTTATATGTAGTACTAATTTGTGTCAGTGTTTCGTGAAAACGTATTCAGAGACGTTTGCTGCCGTTATCAGTCCAGCGGTAACGGAGTTTTTCAGCCAGCGTCTGCTCAGCAGATTTGTGTGTGAGGAGGGTGGGGGGGGAGCGGTGCGCATCTCACTGGGGAGGAGCAGCCATCACATCTATGGCTGGTTGAAACTTTTCAATAAATGTTCGTCTAACTCGAGACCTGTGATATTTGTTATCATTGAGTCATTTTTTTATGTAAATTGAGGGAGCAAAAGCAGTATCGGCCACAAATATCGGCCCAAGAAAATCGGCAGTCCATAATCGGTCATCGGCTAAGGGTGATGGGAAAAAATGCATCGGCCCTAAAAAATCCATATCGGTCGATCCTTACTTCCGGGTCATCTGTGCCAGCTGTGTCTTCTGAGCCATCTGTGCCAGCTGTGTCTTCTGAGCCATCTGTGCCAGCTGTGCCATCCGAGCCATCTGTGTCCCGAGCCACCTGTGTCTTCCGAGTCATCCGTGCCACCTGTGTCCTCCGAGCCCGCTGTGTCACCCGTGCCATCTGAGCCAGCTGTGCCATCCAGGCCTTCCGAGTCAGCGTTGCCTTCAGTGCCCCTTCCCTTGGTTGTTCCGAGTACCCCAGGCTTTTTGTTTTCCCCCGAGTCCCGAGTACCTTAGTTTTTCCCAGTTCAGTGCGTGGCACGGTGTTTGTTTTGGCCTGCTTGCCACGTTTTTCCCTCGAGTTTTTTGTGTTTATTAAATCTTCTGTCTCGCAAATGGTGTCTCACCCGTCTATCCCCGCCAACGCATAACACTAGTTATTTCTTGCTTTGGGAGACTGGCGTTAAGCACCTGCCTGATGACACACTTGGCTCGGGTCAGACTTTACCTTTGCACCAATGAAATATCATCCATCACTCTCGGTACGGCAAGGGTGGATTAAAAAGTGGAACTCAGGAATGAAATGATTTAATTTTTCAATCCTCAGTTTTAGCTCACTTGGTCCAGCAGCCCAAAGGGAGCTTAGGTGTTCGCGGGGTGTTCGTGTCAGAGTCAGTGTCTGCATTAACTTTGATCTTCTTCTGCCAAAGTACTGAAGGGATCAAGGTAAAATTTGGTGGGTACATATGGTACATATGGGTACAATTAATAAATTGTTTGATTGGTGTAAATGTGTCCATAGGTTGCCCTATAGTAAACAAATGGTCATAACTCCTAATCCATTTGTCTGATCCACTTGACATTTTGCATGCTTCATGTTAGTCAGGGTTGCGATGAAAAACTATAAGAAAAAACTGATGAATGAAACAACATCAGCCAACAGAATTTCAGTTGTCCTTATACTCACTTCAGCTCTCACCTGTCATCATCAAACATTATATTCTTATTAAAGATTAGGAAAAAGAGCCATTTTTAATAAAATTACTTTTTTTGGCCATATGGTGGTGATAAAGAGAGGTACAATATGTCTCTGGCTATAACTTCTAAATCATAGGTTGTAGAAACAAAATTCTTTTTCGTTAGATTCTGTGGGTTAAAACCAATGAATCCATGTAAGCCACACCGATTTTTGTATTTGCAAACTTTCTGCCATTTTTTGTGAAAGCTTTAATTTTTATCTCCTCCTAAACCATGAGATTAATTCATACTAAATTTAAGGGCATGGCCTTTATTGATTTTAATGCAATGTTCAATCATTACCAAACTTGAGATCGCACATCTGCAGGCCACCTTCATCACGCTGAAGTTGGTTTAAATGCATTTGTAGGTGGTGCTATAGCAAAAAAAAAAAAAAGTCATAACTCTTAAAACATTGTTCAAGCAACTATAAATAAATGTTTCATAATTGCAAAGGCTGCCATGTAAATCTGGAAGGACAAGGTGACAGTTCAAACAAGATGGCTGACATCAGCCAATTAAATTTCATTAGCCCCGATACTCACTTTAATTGTCATCAATCATGAAACTTTATACTACTACTAAGGATGTGTAAAAGGGCAGTTTTAATGGAAATTACTTTGATTGGTCAAATGGTGGCACTATTGAGAGGTAAAACAAATTTGAATCCAATTGGCCAACATGTGGTGCTGCAGTAAAAAAAACGATGTAAAATTGCATATTTGCTTTCAACCATTTGACTCAATAGTTTTTAATTTTTCATATTGCATCTCTGTATGATGATCAAATAGTCTTTCCATTGAGCAAAATAAATCTTTAAATATCAGGCTGTTATTTGTCAATCAGGTAAGAACTGGTATCTCAATGACTTGGCAATGACTAATCAATCTGAAATTCGCAGGATAAAGTATACCATGCACAGTTATGTGCCATGAACTGGAAAATGTTTGAAAAACTTGCACAATTTGTGTCCTCACTGCTTCAAAACTGATGATTACCTCGTGTTGCTTGGAACCTGTGGTTACTGCTTGTAGTTATACAACCCCAATTTCGAAATAGTTGGGACAAAGTGTAAATTGTGAATAAAATCAAAACGCAGTGACTTTCAAGTCACACCAGCCAACATTTTATTCCCAATAGAACAGAGATAACATAGCAAATGTTGAAACTGAAAAATTTTACAATTTTTACCACAAAATGAGCTCATTTCAGCTTTGATGGCTGCTGCAGGTCTCCAAAAGTTGGGACAAAGGGGCATGTTTACCATGGTGTAGCATCGCCTCTTCATTTTAACACAGAGTGGAGGCGTCTGGGCATTGAGGAGACAAGCTTCTTGAGTTTAACCATTGGAATTTGATTCCACTTTTGATTAATAAAGACTTCCATGAGATGAGGGGTCCGAGACGGTTGAGGGTGAGCGCAAGTACCGTTTGACGCGTCTATGTGAGCAGTACATGCGTGCACACGGCCCCTACAGAAAACCCAGTTTTTGCCCATTTATCCATGGCTGCCCTTACCATGGTCGGTCAGCGACAGTTCCCGTTTTCCATTCTCAGACAGAAACAGAGAAATAAAGTGCCAAGAAATTACACAGAGGCATGTGCCCACAGGCAGAAGTGAAGAGTTCCTGCTACTGTGATGGGCAAAAAATGGGTTTTCTGTAGCGGCCGTGTGCACACGTTTTGCTCATGTAGACAGAGTCAAAAGGTACTTGCGCTCACCCTCAATCATCTCGGTCCCCTCATCTCATGATCAGCTTTGGTTGCTGTCCGGAATCTGTCATGTACAGGCTGTAACCAGATGTGGTGCTCTTGAGCTGCCATTGTCACTCGTGACTGCCCTAAGCGGAGTCGGTCAGTGAGAGTGCCTGTGTTCCATTTTCGGATAGACAGCTAACTGATCCTTTAACGGTGACAGTGCAAATGACACACCACCTCTCGGCAGCTGAGATCTGCCCGTAACACTCCAAAGGCTCTTTTTCTCTCTCCTGTGTCACAAGCCGTTCAATTTTCTTGATGCAGTAGCTTTTTTTTTTTTTTTGTTAGCTTTATCTAGGCTATTGACCACACCAAAAAGAACAAGTCAAGTGTCATTGTACACATCACGAACAGCTCAATGTTTGTTATTACTGAAGTGCTTGGCGCGTGCACGTGGTGTGCGTCAGGATTACAATACCACGGCTTTTCTTTATTTCTTCTCGTGCCTCACAGGAAAAGTAATAAAAATCAATTGATTCTTCAATTTTCCGCATATACAGTACATACCTCACCTGTGCATTTTTAATGACACTGAGTGTAATATATATATGAAATAACTGGATCATTTATCACATTTTACAAACAAACTATGAAATCAGTTAATGTGTTAAATGGCATTTTGAAGTGAATGATTTCATTCGGGTAATTTTGTGCCAGTTTACAGCAGATGATACCAGTTATTGCGCAAGTCCCAAGATGGTGTATATCGCATTTTGCTGTCAAACCCACTGAAGGAATGCTCATTATTGTATTCCTAATCTCTCAACCAGACTTCAGTAACCAAAATAATGGGTTGAAGAACGCCACCTCATGATGACGTATGCAGGCATAGCCATAGGGAACTCTCTCCCAGTTGCATGATTAGGCAGACATTGCTCAGTTTCAGCTATTTAATCAGTTGTTTATGACTAATACTATGCAGTTAATTCATACTATCCAAGCAATCATTTCTACTGAGGCACTACTGAACAGTTTTTATTTTCCTGTCAAGGAAAATTTATTTAACCCCTTTCTGCAGATGTAGACGCTCGCGTCTTTAGATATGCAAATTTAAGCACTTAGTTTCAGTATTCGACCACGAGATGGCACCCCCAGATCAGCTATTGAATATTCACAAGCAGGCAGAGCTGAAACGCGATTTAGAGTATGGAGAAGTTCCCTGCTATCCCTGTTTTTCAGGAGTTGCATAAATTAAACTCCTCAGCTAAGCCTGATGTGCAAACTGGTCAATATCCTTGCCCATAGTATTGATCCAGTAGTTTCAAAAAATTATCACTGGCGACAGAAAAAAACTTAATACTCTGTAGCAACCATTTTAGCTACAGTGAGCCAGCAGTATTCCAATTAGTGGTTAAAAAAATATGTTTTGTGAAGCAAAAAATCCAACATAGTAGGCCTATTGATTCTCTCACATTCTACTTGTCAATTACAGTCATCACACACAAAATATGCGTTGTTCCCTCCCATGGATTAACGTGTTGTAATGTGAATAGAGGCCACTAGATAGCAGTATTTACCTTTTTTTTGTTGAGCCCAGACTGGAGCTAGGTTTGGACATGTTCTGGGCATGTCTGGGGCAAGTCCCAGAAAATTTAAAAAAGAGGTCTAAATGTGGGTGGGGTTTGCAAGAGAGTATATAAGGAGGAGAGTTGAGACAGTGGAGTAGTAGGAGAAATTGCAAGGAGAAGGATACATGTGACCAGACCTGTCATTCTGTTCAAGACCGGTGAAGCTTTTAGTGGATTTTTGCCTGTGTTAGAGCATTTTCCTCACCCAGGACATCACCAAGCAACCCACCAAAGGGACTGTAAATATTTCTGTTTTTGTGTATAATCAATCTTGGTCATTAGATTAGTCAGTAGATTAGTTAGTTGTTAGTTGTCTTTGTTAATTAAATATGTTTGAGTTTTAAAATTGTGTCTGTCATCCCTTGCTGTTGTGCATGTTGTAAATGTAATAACAAATTGGGGCCATAACAAATTGGGGGCTCAAGTCCGGGGTAGACCATTGTGTGAGTCATTTATTGAAAATCTAACATTTCAAATTGTTAAATTGTTTTTCTGAATTTTCCTTTATATATATATATATATATATATATATATAGAAAGATCAACAGCATTGGATGATTTCTTGGCATCACCAACTGTAGGGGTTTTGAAGTCTTTTAAAAAGACAGAACTGTTGGAAATATGCAGACATTTGGAGCTGACAGAGGTAAAACCAGCCATGCGAAAAGCAAGACTGGCTAGAGAGATAGTTGAATATTACATTGATGAAAATGTGTTTGCACCAGGAGATCTGGAACAATTTCCAGCGGAAAATCCAAATATAGAAATGGAACTTAAATTAAAAATGCTCTAGATTTAAAGGGAGGAAAAAGAAAAACAAAGACAGTTTGAGTCAGAAAAATTAGCAAGACAGAGATTTTGAATTAGAGAAATTCGATAGAGAAGAAAGACTCCAAATGGAGCTACTAAAACTTAAAATTGAAACTAAAAATAAATTTTGTGCCAGTCAGGAGGTAAAGCTGGTGCCTCCATTTTCGGAAAAGGACGTAGACAACTATTTCCAGTGTTTAAAAAGGTAGCAAAGAGTTGCCAGAGGCCAAAGGAACACTGGCCTCTGATGTTGCAAACTGTCCTCAAGGGTAAAGCTCAACAAGCCTATTCGGCTTTGTCTGCAGATGATTCCTCTGATTATGAGGTTGTCAAAAAGGTTATTTTGAGATCTTATGAGTTGGTTCCACAGGCTTACCGACAGAAATTCAGAGGTCTGAAGAAATCTGAAAATCAGACTTATGTGGAATTTGCTAATGAGAAGAAGGTTTGCTTTGAGCGCTGCCGTACTTCTATGGAAGTCAAGGATGATTTCAACTCACTAAAAGAGATGGTGTTAGTTGAAGAATTCAAGAACTGTGTTAAGGATGATATTAAGACCTACCTTAATGAGAAGCAAGCACTGAATTTGCAGTCAGCAGCCAAATTTGCAGATGAATATGTTTTCACACAGAAGTCCAAATTTCAGTCTAGCAGTAACAATAGATGGTTCCAGTTTCAGGAAAAAGGGAACGGTGATACCCAAGATTCCTCACCCAAAGACAAAGACAAATCTGGTGATGGTGCTCAGAAATCCAGTAACAGGTCTGACTAAAGTGTGAAAGCTGACAGTGACAAAAGTGGTCTAGTTTGCAGTTATTGCAAGAAATCTGGTCATGTTACAACTAACTGTTGGTTCCTCAAAGCTAAGAAAGAAAAAGAAAAGGATACCAAACCAAATGCCTTTGTGAAAACAAGGTTAGAAACCCCTGTAGTAGATAACCGATCTGCTAAATTGCCTGCTTCTTGTGGGGCTAAGAAGCCTGATACTGCTGACTTTGTGAGGGAGGAATTTCTTCCATTTTGTCAGAGGGATTTGTGGCTCTGAATGAGCAGACTACTCCGGTCCCCATATGTATCCTAAGGGATACCGGAGCTTCTCAGTCACTTTTGTTGATGGACTCCTTGGAGTTACGTGATGAGACCGCTTCTGGGGATTTCATACTTATACAAGGTATTGAAGGGAGGACTGTATCTGTGCCCCTGCGCTCTATATTCTTGAAGTCAGATTTAGTTACAGGACAGGTAAAGGTGGGACTTACGTCAAGTCTACCTATCAAAGGTGTTTCTCTGTTGCTAGGCAATGACCTGGCTGGGGGCAATGTAGTTCCCCCTGTTCATCTTACTTCACAGCCGAGCACTGAAGATGGCGATGAAGACCCATTTTTGTATCCTTCCTGTGCAGTGACTCGTGCTATGGTCAAGAAGGCTCAAGAAGAAGATAATGTGGTGCCGTACAGCACATTGAATTGTCATGACTCAGGTGGTTCGCCTCATGACTCTGTTCGGCCTACTATCATTTCTCCATTTGAGGACTTATCAGATACTTTTATCAGTCCTTTGTTCAGCCAGCCAGATGGGTCTGGTGATTCTGATGTGTCTGGAGACTTGTCTCTGTCCAGAAAGCGGTTGATTGAGGAGCAAACTAATGATCCTGAAATTTGTGTACTAAAGAGGAGAGCCCTTCCTGATAAAGAAATAGACGCAGTTCCAGTTGGGTATTATCTCAAGGATGGTGTGTTGATGCGGAAGTGGCGCCCTCCTGATATCCCTGCCAATGCAGATTGGGCTGTGGTTCGGAAAATTGTTGTTCCG
Organism: Gymnothorax reevesii; assembly: GCA_029721435.1. NCBI lineage: Eukaryota > Metazoa > Chordata > Actinopteri > Anguilliformes > Muraenidae > Gymnothorax > Gymnothorax reevesii. The sequence goes on from CM056575.1 coordinate 79,884,273, forward strand.
AAGGTCTACAGGAATGAGATCTTAACAATGGCTCATAGTTTACCTTTAGGAGGTCATCTTGGTGTTAGTAGATTAGTTAGTTGTTAGTTGTCTTTGTTAATTAAATGTGTTTAAGTTTTAAAATTGTGTCTGTCATCTCTTGCTGTTGTGGATGTTGTAAATGTAATAACAAATTGGGGCCATAACAGCGTATATTCCTCCATTGACAAATTCAGCACTCCCTTCTATCTACCCAAGTACTGGTGTCGATAGCCAGTCACTCAATTATATACTCAGATTCCTCTGCATAACTCTACAGTTAAAGTTCACGCCCTCGTGAAGCTTCCCCGATAACAATGCATTGATAGACTCGTTTCTTATCCAATTCCCGAGTGTTTAAACTTTCCTCAATAACTTAAGTACATTGATCGGACAATAAGAATAGGATACAAAGCTAAGCGTAAAAGTAAGGTCGGTTGTATCTTCGAATTTTGGCCACGGTTGCGCAGCTTAAAATGATGCGACATCAAAGAAACAAAGACACTCGAAACCGGCCTGAAGTGTTCAGTTTCATTTAGGAGATACATGTTGTATGGATGCAGTCAATGGGACTTATTCCGAATGAAGCAGGACTGGAGGGTTCCTTCTACCAGATACATCTGTCTCTGGAGGAGGGCATCAATGAAGAAAACAGGTTATACTTCTACTCTGTTTGCATTTTGCTCAATATGGCTTTTTGCTGTAGAATTTATGCCGCGTTTAAAGACATCGAATGCCGAGGTTTTCGTTTCTCCAAATGTATGCAACCCACGCACGTCGGTAGATCCTTCGGTACGTTCATTACACCATTCTGTTGAATATGGAGGCATTTGTCGTTTGATTTTTCCTGAAAGTGACATTTCAGTTCTGTTAAAATAAGGTGTATTTCAGAATTCAGATATCACTGAGTTTTTAATTTTTATTGCAGGGTGAATGTTATAGCTGTTTAATCAGCACTTTATTTAATGCTTGGGGGCTTCGAAGAAAAATGGACAATATTGTTAACTTTATTATGGAGAAAAGGCATGTTTTTTGTTTGGAGAGGTTACTGGTGACCAATGATGTTCAACTGCACTGATATTGATAAATTCATGCTAAACTCAACCAGAAAATCATTAGTTCATGCTGAATTTCATGCCCCAAAAGTTAATTTGTGTTAAATATATGATTAATGTATGATTTGACAGTGAACCATTTTGATGGATCTCAGACTTTGGGGAGACACCTGGATAGCTGTCTAATTTGGCTCATAGCAAGCGGGTAATCTAGAATGTAATGTTCAAGATTAATTGTACTTGTGGTCAAGAACTTTATGATCCCAGAAATGTATAGATTTAAGCCCCAGCAGTTTTTCATTTGTCAGTATTATTTTTTTTTTTGCTATTTCAATGGTGAATTCTCGTGAAGATTTTTTATGTTTGCAGCCCCTTTTCTCCACCAAAATCATAAAAATAAACTGAAATACGATGGGAGTCTAAATGCTTCAAGTGTCTAGACTCAATTGAGCCAAAGTTTTTCTGTCTGTGAAGCTGCAATCTTGAATTATAAAGCCTTAAATCAGGTAACACCTAAAAAGCCAGATTTGGCTTCAGCGCAAAGGGGTTAATGACATATACTGTAGATTATTGTTGTTGATCTCTCCCAGCCCTACTTCTTTATTTAATGAAATTTTTTAAATGTAATTACCTCAAGCTGTGACATAGTTAGAAAGAAGTAGTTCTGGTAAATACTTCTGGAATGTAATGAGTCGTGAATAGAGGGGGACACTTCTCAGTGGCTGGATTTTCTCTTTGCATTCACTCAGTAATCACAGGTAACTCATTAATTTCCAGATAAAAGCAAGTCTCAATCCCCCGTGCTGATTAGGTGGAGGCAGCACCTATGTGTCTAGTGACTCCTCTTCCTAAGGACTGGGGGTGGGATGGATCGGCAGGGTTAGCCTTTCAAAGAGTTCTTGCTCCTCTGATGTGATGGAAATAATTACCTTGGCAATAATAGTGGCTCTAATAAGGAAAAGGTCCAACAACAGCTCACTGATAAACTGAGCCCAAGCTAGGAAAAGGAAGAAAACACTTGTCTACAGGAACAGACTTCTCTGCACTTTTCCGCTGAAATAGGGAATGGGAGGACTGGTCTGTCCCATTATTTCACAACTGTCAATGGCCTGAATTTAATTTATTTTTAGAGATGTAAAAGCCTAAATTCAAAGCACAAGTTATTTCCTTACTATTAAATTCAATATAGATGTTTATGTCTTCATGTGACAGTTGATGGGTCCTGTCACTAGAAATGCCTCCTAATAAGGACATGCCTTGGCTACCTTGCCAACGAGCCTGGCTCTTTGGCGATGTGGTCAGCGCGTGATTTACACGGGTTTCTGGTATTCAAACCCCGACCGGGCCCTCCTTCTGCATGCCACATTCTCATAGATATTCTGACGTATTGGCAGCAGATTACTGCATGCAGCATATTCTAACGTAAAAATATGTCATGTCGCATGGTTGACTTTTTTCCAACATGCTGGAAAACTTTTGGGGTGTTCATTTTCAGCTGCAAGGTCATGCAAGACCCTCAATTTGACACTATCTCACACAGACTTATGGCATGACTCATGCAGTCATGAGGCATTATGTTAACTTACTTGCATAGCCTTACTACATAGTGGATCTACCCAATCAAATTGACGTCTTCTTCAAGGCTGACTTCGACAGCATTCCAAAAAAGTTTATTGATACGTTTGTCATAAGCTTCTGCAAGAACACAACTTTCCGAGGTGCCCCGGTGGCTCATCAGTCTAAGTGTGTGTACCATAAAGGCTGTGTCCTTCCCACAGCGACCTGGGTTTCACTCCAGCTCAGGTCATTTGCTGCATGTCTTCCCTCATTCTTCTTCCCAACTTTCCTGTTTTCCTACACTGTAGAACTGTCAAATAAAGGAAAAAATTCCCAAAAAAATAATCTTTAATTAAAAAAAGAACACAACTTTTCTGCAGTGATAGGGTAGATCCACTATGCTGTAAAGTACCACAATATGAGTTTGGTTTGTGTAATTATACATGAACTTGTATGGTAGTTGAATTCGTAGCGCTCCACAAGTTACGGTAAAGATCTACAGACTGATAAGGCAGTGGTATTGTGGTCACGATGATATACAGGAACCTACACATTCGGCTATGGAGGACTTTTTTCCATCATGCTAGAAAACATGTTTATAATTTTGAATTATTTAACTTGAGGTGAGTCTTTTTTAAAATATATGTATCACCACGGCCGGCGCCAGAACTGGAAATTGGGGGACACTGATACATCCCTTTAAAACAATTATTAGTCCTGATGCAAGACCACACCTCCAGCCATCCAGCACACCTGTCCACTAAGACCTGGACTTCTCTTTGCCCATTATTCAATTTTCACCTGCACCTGCTGTTCACTTTCACTGTGCGGTAGCAGTGTGCTATTTAAGAACAAGCTTCACACTTAGTCTTTGCGATGTCTTGTCACTACATGCCTGTGCTATATTCCTAGTCTCGTGTTGACGTACTTTCCGTGTGTCACATGTAATATTCTTAATATTCAACTCAGTGCAGTTTATTGTCTCATACCAGTACTTTATTTAAAGGAACCTAACTTCCTTCAGTTTTCCTATTTGTAATACATTGTTACTGCAGCTAAAGCCTAGAGTCTGTATCGTTTCCATTTTCACCTGTCCGTCTGTCCGCACTTTAACATGGCTATAACTTCTGATCAGCTCATGATAGGACTTTGATACTTGGCATATGCATTGCTTCTGAGAAGGCATTTCAGATTTCGGGGGCATATAGTTCTTCACCTGTCCGTCTGTCCGCCCATCCGTCTGTCTGTCCGCACTTTGCCATGGTTATAACTTTTGATCGGCTCATAATAGGACTTTGATACTTGGCATATGCATTGCTTGTGAGAAGGCATTTCAGTTAGGGTCATGACTTTTGACCTTGACCTTGGAGCACGACGTTTGGTGACAAAACCTTGAACATGGGCCATAACTTCTCATTAGCTAGTAATAGGCATTTGATACCAGGCATATGTATTCCTTAGGATAAGGCCTTTCTGATGGGGTAATGAATGTTGACCTTGTGACCTTGACCTTTAACCTTTATTTGACTCATGACAGGCCTGAAATGGTTAGCATGTGCATGTTATGCACGGGGGCATCAGTGTTTCACAAACACATCTTGTTTTTATTGTAACATTGTGGCTCAGAGCAAAAGTCTACTATTTGACTTTTTCCAAGTTCTGAGAAAATAAGATTTGAAGTTTTGTTTGAACAGAAAAATCACTTTATTTTACACTTTACACTTTTATGGAGTCCATTACAATAATATGAATATGTTGTTTGTAAAAAATAGTGATTTTTCTGTTCAAACAAAACTCTTTTCTCAGAACATGGAAAAGTCAGAAAGTAGACTTTTGCTCTCAGCCACTCATTTGTACCTTCTGTTGTGCAGAAGGCATAATAAGTCCGTCCTTGCACCTGAGTCCAGTCCTTAAAGGAGACATATTATGCCATTTTCAATGTCCTGATGTTTCCATTGTGTTAGTTCTGAACACCTACTGAGTAGTCTAGCATGACTTTCAGTTCAAAATACTCCCTACCTTTCTCCGAGCTGCATCCAGAAAAATACCCATTTTAACAGCCTTGCAGCCACTTCCTGAAAACGGTCGCTTTTGGACTACACTCTGCCATGATTGGGCGGAACCAGAGGCAGAAGGGGCAGACCTTGGTTTCCAAGGCCTGCCCCCACCCAGCTCCATGTGCTCTTTTACTCCTATACTACAGGGTGTCGCAAAAAAAAAGTATACACTTTGAAAAATGTCTCCAAAATTGATATAATATCATTTTCCAAAAATCTCTTATGATGTATTGATGGACCATGCCCTCATGCTCCTCTTGACCCCTTGTTAATTGCCTGCTGTTCTGCATGAGTGAACATGGATTGTTTATTTTCACCCAAATTAAACTGGCTTGCGCGCAGAAATGAGAGGGTTAAAAAAGAAACAAACACAATGGTTGGCAAGTTTATACATTACATTTTTTCCTTACAAATTTTCATGAAAATTGGATTAACCCTTTGTCCGCTACCAGCCCACTAACATCGGACTCATATTTTGCTATTCTCAGCACACAACAGCATGACTGTACTTTAATCCATGGTTCAAGGAACATTGCATTCAAATTTCAGTCTTCGACATGGGCTCCATTCTTTTATACACTTACCTCTGCTCTCCTCAGCATGTCGTAAACAGACCGTGGAACCATCCTGCCTCAAAATGGCAACCTCGGCAATCTGAGTCTGAAGTTGGCGGGCTGGTAGCGGACAAAGGATTAATCTAATTTTCATGAAAATTGTTGAGAAAGAAACTAAGGGGCCGGTTTCACAGACACAGATTAAGTTTAATCTTAGACTAAATTCAATTTTCAAGGGAAAATCTCCAAACAAAACTCTGCTTTGTCCTGGACTATGCTTAAGCCATGTCTGTGAAACTGGCCCTAAATGTCTGAACTTGCCAACCATCATGTTTATTTTGTTTCTAACCCTCTCAATTCTGTCCGCAAGCCAGTTTAAACGGGGTGAGAATAAACAACCTGTGTTCACTCCTGCGGGTGTCAATAGGAGCATGAGGACATGGTCCATCAATACATCATAACAGATTTTTGGAAAATTATATTATATCAATTTTGGAGACATTTTACAAAGTGTAAACTTTTTTTGATACAACCTGTATATCAGGGCTCTCAAGTCTGACACAATGAGCGTGATTGTAACTCACTTCAGTCGGATGTCACGTACTTACACCACACATATTATTTCTTAGGCAAAAAAAATTATTAAAATGAAAACTATTTCCAACAGTAGGCCTATATGCGCAGCAGCACCGCTATAACTGTTGAAACCGGCAGGAATCAATCACGTCTCCCCTGGAGTTCTCGGTGGCAGCTTGCCACCTGCCAGCCAATCAAAAAAAAAAAGGAAAAGGGTTATACAATAGCCAATCAGATAATAGCACTATTGTATTTGGGTAGGATTTAGGGCAGGGATACTCACTCTTTTCCAGAATGAGCCGCAGTGGGTGCAGGCTTTCATTATAACCATGCAGTCACACACCTGATTCTACTTATCAAGGGTCTATGGCAAAAGCTTTAAGGGTTCTTTAGTAGAATCAGGTGTGGGACAGGTTGGATAGAGCGAAAGCCTGCACCCACTGTGGCTCATTCTGGAAACAACCAATGAAAAAAAAAAAGCACAGTTATCCTGGAATTATTTACGTGATCAGCACATGATATTCGAAGCAGGAATTCAACTCAAGAAAAGGTGCACATATGAAGATGGAACCTCCTCTGATAAAGGATTCAGTGACAATGGAGTACGGAAACTCCTGCTTATAGCAGTGCTGGAAAATGCTGCTGAAGATTATGCAATGCGGAAAACTTTTTTATTGCCACTGAAGCTACGTCCAAGCTGAATTCTTGCTTTTTGCCGATCTGAAGATCTGTACAGTCAAAATGCTCCATCCTAATCAGGACTTCAGGTTTTTGTCAGCAATGAAAGGCATAGAATAAGTTATGTATGTCCCAGTCATTAATTGCATCATGGGCCTCAGGATGTAACTGATGACAGGGGGAAAGCTGTTTAATGTGATCAGTAATATGGGAAATGAAATTATATTTACATGGTCCAGTGATTCTTCTGAATTGTACCTTAGATTAGGAAAATTAATCTGTTGCTATAGCCACCAACAATTGGTAATAAATTGACAATGATGGTACAGATATCTTTTTTCAACATGAGAAAGCAGTAAAGTGTGAATTGGAATCATCTGCCCAATATTCTGACCGTTAGTTATGGAATGAAATCTCAAAATTTCAAAAAAGTTGCTTTTTCTCAAAAAAAACCCAATGGATTTTCTTTGTTTCTTCACTATGTCAATCTGTTAGGTCAGGGATACTCACTCTTTCCCAGAATGAGCCACAGTGGGTGCAGGCTTTCATTATAACCAGGCAGTTACACACCTGATTCTACTTATCAAGGATCTATGGCAAAAGCTTTAAGGGTTCATTAGTAGAATCAGGTGTGGGACAGGTTGGATAGAGCGAAAGCCTGCACCCACTGTGGCTCATTCTGGAAAAGAATGAGTATCCCTGTGTTAGGTGAACCTAACAACAGCTATAGCAACCTATTTTCACTAAAAAATTTCCAGTAGAATTTTTTTGAACTGCAAAGGCCTTAAAACCCTGTGTTTATGTGTAGACCAGGGATCCTCAAATCTGGATCTCGATTCCAAATCCAGCCCAGGATTTTTGTTTATCCCAGGCAAGTAAATGAATAGTTAGTGCCTCTGAGTGGCCAGACTGTGTTAACACCTGACTCCTAGGGAAAGGGAGGGTGGAAAACCAGCAGTTTGCGGACCTCATAGGGCAGGGGTGTCCACTCTAATCCAGAAAGGGCCGGTGTGGGTGCTGGTTCTTGTTAGAGCCAAACACTAACACACCTGATTCAACCCACCAAGGTCCTGATTGAAACCCCTGATTAGTTAATTAGTGGAATCAGGTGCTGTAGCACTGCTGGCTAGAGCAAAAACCTGCACCCACACCGGCCCTTTACGGATAAGATTGGACACCCCTGTCATATGGTGTGATTTTAGGACCAGGGGTGTAGACCAGGGATACTCACTCTTTTCCAGAATGAGCCGCAGTGGGTGCAGGCTTTGATTATAACCATGCAGTCACACACCTGATTCTACTTATCAAGGGTCTATGGCAAAAGCTTTAAGGGTTCATTAGTAGAATCAGGTGTGGGACAGGTTGGATAGAGCGAAAGCCTCCACCCACTGTGGCTCATTCTGGAAAAGAATGAGTATCCCTGGTGTAGACCAGTGGTTCCCAAACTGAGTCCTGGGGCCTCCCTGTGTATGCTGGTTTTTGTTCCACCCTTGATTGCAATCATAGGATCTTAACAGGCTGTCAATTTGTCTTAATTAGGTGCATTTAAATTTAGAGCAGCAATTTATCCTCTCTTGACATATAGTATTTTGACAGATATACACATAAAATAAGGAATAAATTTCTCATCCATATTGCAATATATGCGTAATAACTGCATAAAAAGAAGAAATGGACCCAATCAAAGGGGAAAAAATTAATGAGTTCCTTATTGGTGAAACTGTGGGCACATGGTTGCAAAAACTATCAATTTACTTAACAAGCAAATGACGAGAGTCAAACCTGTTTAATGTTTTGTTTATATTGAGTGCAAGCCAATTATTTAGTGAGAATTCTACTACTAATTCTACTACTACCTGTGTTCAGCAGCCTGATTTAGAGGGTATTGATTATCTCAGCGCATCACTTGAATGTTATTACCTGAAATTGCTTCCAACATAGAAAAAAACCTCCAGTATATTTAGGGGTCTTTAATGCTTCATGGCACACATGGATATTTCTGTTTAAATTTGGCTAAAGACAGAATGCACCTAATTAGGACAAATTAACAGTTAATAAAATCCTATGATGGCAATTATGGTTAGAACGAAAACCAGGATACACAGGGAGGCCCCAGGACTGAGTTTGGGAACCCCCGGTGTAGATCAATGGTTCTCAAACTCGGTCCTAGGGGACCCCTGTATATGCAGGTGTTTTGTCCAACCACAATCGCAATTCCAGAATTTTAACAAGCTAATATTTCTTCATTCGGTGCTTGTGATGTTCAGGAAGGTAATTTACCATTTAAATCCACAAAATGCCATACACAGCCTTGCAATGCCCCAAAGATTGCTAATTTCATATAGTGCTTACTGCACTACCGGCAAGAAATTGAATAAAGAGGAAACGGATAAATGAGATTAATTGGCCAATTTAATGATTAAACAGGTTACTTCGTCAGCGCAAAACAGGTGGGCCTTAGCATCATTTGCGTTGTCACTGAATTCTGAACAATCTTCCAAATGGATAGGATTGCTGGCTAGGTGCACGTAGCAATTAAAAGCTCGCTGATTGACCTGTCTTTAATTTAATCAGTTATATATAATTTACCTCTCTTCATGCATATCGCAATTAAAAGATTTAAATTTAATTCAGATGGTCATGTAAAAGTATAAGTAATCCCACAGGATAAGTGCCTAGTTTGGAAAATGAACCGCTTGTTATAAGTCTGGAATTTCCATTGCACTTGGAACAAAACCTGCATACACAGGGGTACCTCAGGATTGAGTTTGTGTGCCACTATAGACCAGCTTGAAGCTCAATGTAGCATTAGGATGCAAATTGTAACACTGCTTTGAGTAGCTGCTCTTGGGGGCAGTGACATGACGTGTGATTGGCGTATACATTATAATCACAATCTGTGACTGACAGGTGGAGATTTACATGGAATCCCTCTGGAATCGACATCACTTAACGTCACAATTTTGATAAACGCTCTTTTAAAATATTTCCGCTTCTTTCACCACTATATTTGATGTACTATGCAAGCAATTATAAGTTCTCAGAACAGATGTAGATTAATAATAAGTCAAAATGATCATTTTAAAAATCGTTTGTATTCCTCCTTATATTCTTCCAGCAAATTTTCTAACGCCGATGTGTACAGTGGTAACTCTGTTTCAAAACTTATATCAAACAAACCGTGTCCCGCTGTGAGAGACCATCACTGGCTTGATGAAACGCAATCAGTAATTGGCGGCAGAACATAGTCTACGCGATCTTATTGAGCAAGGACTCTAACCACTTTGCTAATTCATTGGTTTCAGAGGAATCGGCGGGGAAAAAATCCTTTAAGTGAGCGGGTTCAAAAGTCTATCACTGAAAAGTGCTACTATAGCGTCATCTCATGGAACGAACTTAAATTGCAGTTACAATAACGACCCGGAAGAAAACCAATTCAACCTTTCAACTTGCAGATTTGTACTTTCGTAGGCACGTGTGCAATAGTTTAACATGGCAGCGTGCAGTATAGAAGAGGTGCTGGCCAAAGCCGAGAAAGATGAAGCTGATAAACTCAAAAATATAACAGTCATCAAAGAGCTTGAACTAGAATTTGACCTAGGTAACATGCTCGCTTTTGACAAGAATCAAATTAATATTCGGGAGCTCAAGGAGAAGAACAGAGACGAATTTCTGCGCTCCCTGGCTCGAGATAACACGCAGCTGCTGATCAATGAGGTCTGGAAACTGCCCACCGAGAGAGTTGATGAGGTAATTGTTGCCAAATTACCCGAATCAACCACCCGGTTACCCAGGGAAAAGCCGGCTCCGAAGCCTAGACCCCCGACTAAATGGGAAGAGTTCGCAAAACTGAAGGGAATCCAGAAGAAAAAGAAAACGAACTTGGTTTGGGACGACGTGCACAAGGAATGGAAAAGGCGATGGGGCTATAAACGTGCGAAAGATGACACGAAAGAGTGGCTTATTGAAGTTCCCGAAACTGCGGATCCAAATGAGGATCAGTTCGCAAAGCGAAACAAGGCTAAGAGAGAGAGAGTGGCGAAGAACGAGTTGAACCGCTTGCGGAACATCGCCAGGGCACAGAAGATAAAGGTGCCCGGGATTGGTCTTGCACCGACCGCACAGCAGTCTAAATCTGAGCTGGAGAAAGCCGTACATGTGGCTAAAATGTCCACAGCGTCCGTGGGTAAATTTCAAGACCGTCTGCCGAAGGAGAAGGCGCCCAGAAACACTGGGAAGAAGAGAAAGTTTCAGCCTCTTATTGGGGACTTTTCATCGGAGAAGCAAAAGCAGCTGGACATTTTAAAAATTATGGACAGCAAAAAGCCCCGATTGGACATCAACAAAGCAGCGAACAAACAAATGAGAGAAGAGGACATGGAATCTGGTGCCAAAAAGAAAAGAGGCCCAGGAAAGAAGAGTAGAAAGGGGAATTTTTCAGGAAAAAGAGGCAAAGGAAGCGGGCCCGCTAAGGGTGGTAAAAATCGCAAACCTCTTCTGAAACGAGGGAAACGATAGACTGATAAAATGCTAAAGTTTGCCGCATATTTTTTATTTGCGAGTTTGAAACTGCTTTTCTCCTTACGCTGTTAAAATCTTGACAATTTAAATCCTTATTCAAAATGTCTGGTATTAAGAAAGGAAGTCTGGTTTATTTATATGGGCCTTGACTGATTTGAGTGAGGTTACTGTCTGCGGGGGTTATCAGGGTTCGGTGAAAGGAGTGTTAATTTTGTGTGCTTCGTCACCGCGGAGTTTTTGGTAATATGCGACGAATATTTTTTTGCCCCGCATAAGGGTAACTGGCATATAGATTTACCCTTATATGTACGGGATGTTGTTTATTCGCTTCATGGAAACGATTGGACAGAATTCGACAAGCTTTGGTAAATGCTTTCAACATAGATCAAAGGTATACTTTCGTTTTTGTGTACTTTGTTTCCTGGGGGGGGGGGGGGGGGGGTAAAATCTGTTCAATGACACATTTTGTAGTTTTGCAAGTATCTGTTAAAATATGCTTTATTTGGAACTAATCCCCATTTCACGATGCATAGTTTATGATTTTGCTGCGATTATTTCTTATGTTTTGGGCAAATAAGTTGTGGCTTTGTGCATCCAGTTCCCCTTGGCTCAGCCCATCATTGCTGTAAAATATTTATGAACATGAAATCAAACAGCACGTTACTAGTGCATATCCTGTATGGGTCATTGTCAATTGAACGTTACTGCCAGCATCTGTAATTTCTCGACATATGATTCAGCCCAATTTTGTGAAGATCAGATCGTAGGTATGTAAAATATTTTTCCTCTGATGCACATTAAAGCTCATGAGTCTGTCAGCAAATATGTTTCTGATGATAATGTGTATCACCATTTCTCTCATGTAAGCTAGGTCTAAGAAGTGTATTGATGTGGTTTTGTATTGCGTTTATTTGGAATTGGGGAAATGTATCTCACTGTTGGAAGCTAGTTTGTAAAGATTGCCCATTTCAGGATCTTACCAGCAATTGTTTGACCAAAAGCATTCAGCATTGTTGGAAAGTGCACTGAATTAATGTGCAACTTGCCATTAAATGGTGAGAAAAGCATCTTGCCTTATTGGTGGGATGTAGTCACATAAAGCCCTGAGCTCCTCCCTTAGCTGATGTTCCAAACCTTTAGTTACCAGCTGCTAATCTCAGGTTATCTTTCACAAACAATTGATATATGGTTCTCCCTCCCTCACTTCATTGCCTCTCAGTAAATATCAATAGAATAGACTGTATAAAAGTCATAATATTGATATGATTTTCATGGGGATATTATGCCTAGTTAAACAGGGGTCCTGTTGTGCTGATTATGGCTTCAGGAAAAAGTCCTATAATTTATTAAATACTACCCCAATTCTGAAATATTTGGGACAAAGTGTAAATTGTGAATAAAATCAAAATGGAATGACTTTCAAGTCACACCAGCCAGTATTTTATTGACAATAGAACAGAGATAACATAGCAAATGTTGAAACAGAAATTAAATTTTTTTTTTCCTCTAAATGAGCTCATTTCATATTTGATGGCTGCTACAGGTCACAAAAATGTTGGGACAGGGGCCTGTTTATCATGGTGTGGCATCCCCTCTTTCTCAACACAGTGGTGGTGTCTGGGCACTGAGGAGACAGGTTTCTGAGTTAAGCCATTGGAATTTGACCCCACTCTTGTTTAATACAGACTTCCAGCTGATGGAGAGTTTTGAGTCTCCTTTGACGGACTTTTAATTTAATTATGCGCCAAATGTTCTCTGAAAGATCAGGACTGCAGGCAGGCTTGTTCAGCACACGGACTTTTCTACTACAAAGGCATGGTGTTGTAATAGCTGCAGTATGTGGCTTTACATTGTCCTGCTAAAATACACAAGGCCTTCCCTGCTATAGATGTTGTCTTGAGGGGAGCATATATTGCCTAAAACCTTTATATACCTTTCAGCAGTCATTGTGCTTTTAAAAACATGCAAGTGTCCCACACCATATGCACTAATGCATCCCCATACTATCAGAGATGCTGGCTTTTGAACTAAATGCTGATAACAGGAGGGGTGGTCTTTCTCTTCTTAAGCCCAGAGGACATGACACCCATGATCTCCAACAAGAATGTCAAATTTGGACTTGTGTGAACACAGGAGATTTGCCACTTTGCTACAGTCCATTTAAAATGCCTGAAGATCATGGGCATCCAGTAACGGTCTTCGGCCTTGTCCCTTATGCACAGAGATTTTTCCAGTTTCTCTTTTGATAATGTGCACTGTTGATGATGAGACCTTCAAAGCTTTTGCAATTTTACATTGAGGAACATTGTTTTTAAAGTATTCCACAATTTTTTACGCAAACCTTCACAGGTTGGAGAGCCTCTGGCCATCTTTACTTCTGAGAGAGACAGCCCCTCGAAGACATCAATTTTATAGCCAATCACGTTACACACCTGATGCCTGTTAACGTAATGACTTGCTAAATGTTCTTTCAGCTGATTTTTTTTTATATTAATTGCTTTTTCAGCCCTTTTTTTTGCCTGGGTCCCAACTTTTTTGAAACCTTTCGCAGCCAGAAAATTTTAAATGAGCTCATTTTTTTGGATAAAAATGTAATCTCTGTTTCAACAATTCAAATGTTGAAACGTTATCTATGCAAATAACATGTTGGCTCGTGATCTGCTAGTCATTGCATTTTGATTTTTTTTTTCACAATTTAAACTTCATCCCAGCTATTTTGGAATTGGGGTTGTATAAAAATGTATGCATGATTATTGAAACAATACTGATTTTGCTGAATCTAAGTAATTCATTATCTTCAAAGATGCCAACATGTAAAATGTGAATTACGTGTGTAAAACGTAATGTTCTGATAAACTCAGTCTCATAGTCACTGAAAATTAACTTGCCTTAAAACTTTACTGATTATCTCTTGGGCATAACATGCATGTATTTGAAGAGCACGAAGGAAAAACTGTCCGTCCAAATTTAGATTTTGTGTGTGTATGAATATATATAAATATATTTTTTTCCGTGCTTTATTTCTAAGATCATTTTGAATTTTTCATTCAACCTTTCTCCACAGTGAAAATGTGACTGATTATTTTTCCATTGTGGTCTTCATTTGTTAGTACAGGGATCCCAGGCAGCAGTAAATTTAAAAGTTAGCATCATCTAGTGGTTTCTCTCAGAAATACTGGGGTCTTGCATAGACAGTACTGTGTACTGATGATTATACACTTAATGAAATGAAGATAAATTAGAAACCAGGTACTATTCAAATATTTATGTAATATTGGATCATACAGATGAAAATAAGTAAACGGATAACCATATATAGTGAAAATTATGTCTTATTTCGAGAGAAAGTCAGTAGTGTGGCCACCCTTTGCATGATTACAGCATTTATTCTTTTAGGCATAGTTCTCACATTTAAAAAAAAAAAAATCCTCACACAGTAAAGCATTCCATGAGGTTGGAAGTTCATTCCAAAAAGATTCTTCTGATGTTACAACAGATTTGCTCAGTGGATTGAGGTCTGGACTTTGAGCAGGCCCAGTCAAAACTTTTATTTCATCCCATGTTTCTTTCTGAATGAGAATTCTTGCACAACTTAGAAGTGTGTTTAGGGTCTTTGTTGAAAATAAAATCCCTGACAGATGGCGATGCCTCACTAGGATGTTGCGATACTTTTAATCCATGATTCCATTGATTTCTATGAGATCTCTGGCTCCTTTTGCACAGACTGAACCCCAAATTGTAATATTTCCTCCTTCATGTTTTATTGAAGTAGTTAAAGTCATTTTTGAAACATTCTCCAACTCTATGGTGCACATTAGTGCTATGTTTGGGTTAGAAAATTTCAAATTTTGATTGATCAATCTAAAGGACTTGTTCCCAGTCCACTGGTGTCCAGTCTTTAAATTTCTTGGCAAACTCGGGTCTTTTTTTCTTTTGATGTCGCCAACTCTTGGCTGCAACACGACCAATTGGACCATTTTCTCGCAGGTATCTGGAAATGGTAGATCTTGATACTTTAATCTCTTCACTTCTCATGCTAGCTAATTAATACCATCATCGAGTCATGCTGACAGCTGCCAATTTGTAAAATGTTTTAATTGAAATTTTTTGCTTGTCACTTACAGATAACAAACAGCAGAGGCACTTCTGTTTTGCACCCCTGTTGCCTCTAGTATTCAGCAAACTAGTTTCTTTGAAATGTGGGAATGCTTGTTGATGGATCTTACTCTGCCATGACAGCTTTTAATGTCTTCATTATCATGTAAGGCCACAGTGCAGCTATGAGCAATCTCAGAGAGCTCCTTCTGTTGTGCCATCATGTGTGACACTGCTCAAAGTTTGTCACCTTATATACTGAAACAACTAAACATCAGAAACAATTTTGCAGAGTAATGTCTCAAATGAGTAAAATCAGTCATCATGGAGTGAGCCTTCTAATGTGCATTCAGCCTACGCAGGAGTCAAAAAAATAAAATTTGAAATTTATTACCCATATTTTTGCCTCCATATATTTGTGGAATTTTTTTTTCTTTTGTTCGGATTGCCTAAAATAGTATTTTTTAAGACATTTTCTCCAAAAATCAGCATTGACGTAATATATTAGGGCCCCTTTTAGATGAAGGCGGTGCTGTATAATCATCAGTACACGCTACTACAGATGCATTCAAGTTACAGGAAGATAGAAGTCTCCTGTTATTAAGAAAGTGAACCATCAAGAGAGGCAAATCTGATCCAAGCAAAAAAAAAAAAATTGGAATGGAAGAACAAGGCTTTAAATGTGAACATTGCACTATGTGGCATGCCTTGGTATTCATTTTGTTAGGACTGGACATTTAGAGAAGTAATTCCATTGCAGCTAATAATGTGTTGGTCCTCTGAATTGTTTGAATGGCTGAATTTGAAGTACTCGGAGTACTTCAGGAGACATGAAAATTAATGTCATTGACGGTAATTAATGCACTTAATTACATAAAAGAGAAACTGTTACAGACTGGACAGACTGACTTGGTTTTTTGTGTAAAGTGGTTTGAACAAAAGTTCTCTTCATTTTGCCAATATTCTTCAAATTCAGCCATCCACTGATGTACCCTTATATCAAAAAATATCATTCAGGAATAAAAAAAATAGCTGAACAGATGAATTCAACAGGGGTGTCAATGTGTGTTATGGACATTTATATTTATAAAATATTAACTATCATGAAAACTTGTATTATGGTTACATTTTCTTTTTGAGAGACGGCTGCATATCTTTTAGTTAGAAATATGGCATTTTAATGTCAAATATCAAGACTTACAGCCTCATCTATAAGCATTTACAAAATGTTATTCAACGTAAATGCATTCATCCAAGTCCAATGCCTGGCATGACTAACTTGAAAAATGTAAATTTAAGCAAAATTCCATATGTTGATGCCGGTCATGGTCATGAAATCAACAACGGTACATAATTGCCATGAGTGCAATGATCCATAAAGCCAAAATACATTTCTCAAACTTTTGGATGTCAACTAACATCCATCAGGTATGTCATGAAAATTCTTAAATGGAAAAACAATAAAAATTCTGGAGCCATGCCGCAAATACCACAAAATACCTTCCATATATGCCAGAAAGAATAAGAATTCCATTTCCTTAATGTGGCAGATTATAAACAACTTCACCATCCTAACTTGGAATAAGTGGGGATAATATGGAAAGTGCACATGAAAACTGAAAGTAGTGATTTCTTAACGTACTTGTTCATTGTAAAAAGCATGAGGACGGGATATTAAATGTCTTATCTGCTCAACTGCATTTATTTGTAAATATACATCCATTCCCTCCACTTGGACCGTCAATGCATTCCAAGAAACATTGGGGGAATTTAGGACTAGTAATGAGGTAATACATTCGACTAATGTTGTCATTTGTCATAAATAATGTCAGCAAGAGATTATTATTATTATGATTTGGTACAAAAGCAGTATCCTCAAAAGGTCTTGTCCTTACAGATCCAGGTGGGTCAAGGATTACCAATTTTCTGAGAAATGGAATCGAAGTTTGAAAAACAATGTTCCTCAAAGAAAGATTGGAAGGGGTTTGTATACACTATGAGTCTAGATATTCTTGTACAATCAAATGTTTTGTGGCAACTGACAATCTGAATAATTATGATAAGACAACTTGATGATCTTGCGTCCATAGCTCTTGTAACATGTCATATATATATTTTAAAAATATATTGCTATGAATATTGTCCGCAGAGGGCAATTTAGTCTGCTTGCACAGTTTTTTGAGGTAAATGGTTTCCACAAAATTGTTCAGTGCTCCATACCATTTGCTTTTATTGGGTAATTCATCCTCTGTGGTGCATAACATGAATGAAAGATTCAAGCGGTCTGAAGTGGGCAGGGCGTAGGCCTAAGCCAAATACCTGTGATCACCAGTCACTTAGACTTGTGCTTCTAAAACATCCCCTGGAGTGACACTTGTCCTGCATGTTTTTGATCTCCCTCCGCTCCAGCTCAGGTGATTCAAATGATCAGCTCATTATCAATCAGCTTTTGGGTATAAATAATGAGCTGATCATTTTAATCACCTGTGCTGCAGCTGAGAGATCTAAACCATGCAGGAAAAGTAGTAGTTTGTGATTTATCCACATGAGCTTGCCAAACCTTTGTCAAGTGTCAAAGTATGTAGCTGCATCCACAAAAGCCAGTTAAAACATTACTTCGCTTCAAGGACGCCTAATGTTGGCACTGTCCATAAGCGCCGTCGACTTCTCTGGGTTTGAAGCCATCTGTGATGGACGTTCACACTGTGGAAATGTATTGTGATCACACAAATCAAAATTTCAGGTCTTTTTTTTGGGGAGAAATGGATGCCAGGGCTCCGGATCAGTGAAGAAAAGGACCATCTACACTGTTACCAGGAGAAATTCCAAAAGCAATGTGCTGTCATGTGGGGTTTTGTCTGTGCCATTGGCGAGGAAGACTTGCACTTCTGCAAAGGCACCATTAATGCTGAAAAAATACATTGAAAACAACATATTCTGCCTTTAAGAAAATTATATTTTCTGGGGAAACTTGCACATATTTTAACAAGACAATGCAAAACTGCATTCTGCACACAATACTACCGCATGGCTGCCTAAGAATCTCATTTGGGTGCTGGACTGGCCCATCTGTGGTCTCCACTTGTCCCTTAGAGAAAACGTGGCCTATACTAAAGATCCTGTACTGCTGCACATTTTAAGACTTGATTGTTGGAAGAATGGGCCAAAATTATATCTGAAATCCTTCCTCACTTTGTTTCTTCAGTCCCTAAACATTCATAAAGTGTTGTGAAAAGGAATGGCAGTATTATGAAGTGGTAAATACCTGACAGTTCCAACTTTTCTTGAATTATGTTGCAAGAATCAACAGTGAAAATCATTGCTTACGGTTCAAATTTTTATTTAACATGCTATCCCAAATTTTTTTGTTTTAGGGTTGTACAATAATCAGGCCTACAGAAAAGGAATCATTTTCATTCTGAGCAAGGAAATATATTAAACAATTTTGTAACAATTAAGGATCTCAAATTTGATTGTCTATGTCGTGTTTTTTAACCTTTAAAATTGTATTTTCAGAGTACCACCGTGTCTCTATGTGCTTGAGTTCAGACCTCACAGTACAAGTACAGCCATCACCAGAAGGTCGAGTTCCTGCTGCATTACTGAAAACAATGTACTGAATTCAATGGCCAATATATATTGAAGCTGTTAAAATTTTATGCTTTTACCCTTTCTATTTTTAGTCATGAGGCTGATTATTAAAAATATTGTAGTCTGCATGCAAATGACCTTTCTTTCAATAATGGCCCCAAAGAACAGAGCTCTGATCACACTTTTCTTTGTCTGGGTATTTAATCAGTAGTTAAGTTCACTGCTCATGTGGAGACTTTTGATTGGCGTTAACTGTCTTTGTGATAAATTATTGGGAATCCAGAAATCTCCTTAAATTATTGTCTCACAAGTGTACTTCTGTGCAGAAGCATAGCCATAGTATGAAGATGTAAATTTTCAGATTTCTTGGTTTGTTTCATAGCTCCTAGAATAGGCCTGTAAACAACATTTCCAGTGCCCCATGTTATGCATTGGGTGTGCATTATATGCACTGTTAACCATGCGATCACTCTGAAAGGCTAAAACATCCGCCTGATGTGAAGTGCAGCCATGCTGTCTCTTGTTTAGCATGCAGCGGGCCAAATTAATAAGTTGTGTCCTTCTGCTTGAACCATTCCTTTCATATAAGCTTTGGGTCTCTGGGGCGCTTGCCATTGTCCTTTTGTTTGAACTGTCACAGCAAATTCATCCGTTTAGGTTTCTCAGTATGAATTAAATTGCCATTCGATGTAGGCAGTGCCAGATGGGGTGGACTAATCGGCAGAGAGAGGAAAGGAGAGAAACTTTGTGCTTCTGTGCAACAGTGCAGTGGAACCCTGTACTGGGATGATACAGTTTACCAGATTCACCCACCCATATAGTTTTACTTAGGCATGTCCATCGTCTTGAGAAGACCTCAAAATGAAAAATTAATGAAATGAAAGCTCCTACTTAGACATTTTAAACATGTTGGCTCATTACATGATAGTGCCAAATCTATTTTTTTTTTAGTTGGAAAGATGGATACCCTACAAATTGTGTGTACTCTAGCATTATTCTCTGTTTTAAATATAACGTTAGTTGTGTTATGACTTGGTTAAAAATCACAACAAAGAAAACTAGCAAAGAAAACTAAAACAAATTTATTCTTCAGTTGCATGTGTGTTTGAATAGTACACTAATTTTATCATTTTAACTCTGTATGCCACCACTATGGATTTTTAAAAGAAAAAGTCAAGATGTACTTATAGTGTTGATTTTCAGCTTTAATTCATGAGTTTTTACAAAAATACTGAATTAACCATATGAGAATTCTAACCTTTTTTATACATAGCACCCTGATTTTAGGGGTTCAAATGTAATTGCATAAAATTGTCATTACTTGGTTGCTCATTCTTTGGAGTCAGAGGGTGTTTCCAAAATTCAAGATTGCAAAATCTGGACTGCCTGAAGCCTGAAGCGCTTTGATTCAAATGAGGTTGTCTTGGTCATTGTAGAGCATTACATTTTTTTCCATTAAAAAGGGTTTTGTTGCTTTCTCAATGTTTTGGGTAATTGTTCCTCTGTACTGTAAAGCATCGTCCAATACGATTTGAAGGTGTTAGCTTAGACTGATCTGATAACCCAGTCAGCAAAGTCGGCCCTGTGTGGGCTGCTTACTGGCACCCAGCAAATTTCCTCCATGGGTTCCACATTGGGCACCGACTGAACATGCCCATATTTGACCTTTATTACCGGAGATATCAGCAAACTAAGTGAAATAATACAGTGTGCCACCCACACAGAACAAAATCAGATTCAGTCTGTTCATTTACTTGAACATTCATGATAAATTCCTTAGTCTCTCAATTCCAACGATTCTTTGCAACAATAATAGCAAAATATTTTAAATTGCACTTGTCTTAGTTTTTCTAAAATGCAAAATTTTCCGTGCTCCTTTGACTTTGGTCAGCCACCTGCACGTGGTGTACTTGTGCTTCCTGTGGATAAATCTCATGAGATCTGGGCAGCCCATGTAAGAAAATGCACTGAACTGTAAATATCTCAACTAATTCCATTGCTTATTGGTTGATTAATGTTGTCTCAGTCGTTGAGGTAGCTAATCTTTAGCAGATACTCGCAGACGGCAAGTGCTGAGTCATCATTCAGGATGTTCTGTCTGCTGAATCATTGGTCAGGCAGAATATTTCCACAATAACATACATAAAAACGTGAGGTTTTATCACTGAACCAGGGCCACTTCCCGTGACAAGCAAGCGTTTACTTCAGAAAACATTTTATATCAACGAATCTGTATGTTTTTTGGCAAGTGTATGCTTTTTTGTTAAGCTTTCATTGGTTTACATTGTAATTGTATTTTAACATGGAATGACTGAAATATCTGAAGAGGAAATACAGATAATGTGGGGAAAAATGGTTTAAACTGTGGTTTTGTAAACTTCATCCATGTGTAGTATAATGGTAACTGGGAGGGACCAGAGAGTTGAGAGGAGTCACTTCGCTGAGTAAATAGGGCTGCAATGTTATTTCCACGAGCATCGCTGACATCTGTCCCTTTCATGGTTTCGATTGATGTTACTTCTTTGCTTGATAATAGAAGTGTGGACAAAACAATGTAGGCAGGTGCCAGCATCCCGTTTGGCATCCAGTTTAAACAAGAATTGTAACTGGCGCACAGGGTGTAGCCATCTTTACAAGCTTTATGATGGCAAACACTGATACATGTTCTATATTGAGGACAAACTGTTGAGGCTCTTTATATGCACATTTGGACAGGCGTTATTCATTGTTTGTACGTGTAAGAATTAATATGGATTTCAAACTCCAGAGTAAGAGCCACCTTGCCAATATTATGTCAAACTTAGTTACATTGAATATCATTGTATTTTAAATACAAAAAATAAAAAAATTCCTTATTTGTCCACATCATTAAGCAAGGAATTTTCACGCGTCAAACTGAGAAGGATTTTGTCAGTCTAAATGACTGCATAATGTCCTCTGCGGCACTGATGGATGCCGTTTGGTGACTGATGTGGACTGACAATGTGGCCCCGATACTCCCATCTTAAATCCCCATCTGTTGACTGATCCGGAGCTGCACGGGTCCCATTTCATCCCCCATTCAATTCTGCCTGGTGAAAATTGGGAAGGCATCAATCAAAAACCCATCAGTTCCCTTGAGCCGAGGTTATTAATTCGGGGCTTTATTGATCTGAGACTAACTTCAGCATCACACTGGCTGATGCCTCGTACCAGATGGAGAGAGAATATGTTTTTCATTCCTCTAATACATTATTTTTATTGGTACTGTATATTTTCGATGCATATTAATTAATGTTAATATAAATGTGCAAATGTGAACCAAATGCATTGCCTCTGGAGTCAAAGATATGTATTTTTATGATACCGATTTTCCATCCTGATTGCACTTGACTTAATTTTAAATGGTACTTCATTTTGCCAATATTGAAAACATTTACTACCTCATATCCGAAAAAGTTGGTTTGTTTTGGAATACAAGTTGAAAAAAAAGAAAGCAGTGCATTGTAAATCATCTTTGACCTATATTACATTTTAGAATTTTTCTTTATTTACTTATTTATTGGGTATTTTTAATTTCATTACAGCCACATATCCCTAAGTGTTGGACTACTTTAAAGATGTGTGTAAAGGTGATGGATATAAAAGGAGCATCCAAAAAAGGCCCATGTGTTTACAAGCAACAAATTGTTACTTGATAGGTCTTTCATTGAAAACGTGGTGCTTTAAGAAGAGCAAAATATGGCAATGAAGACCCTGCTTGTTTTAGCAGCTGTAGATGTATATTGTATCCTCACAAAACCCAATATTCGTCTACATTCGTCAGCATTCATAGCTCTGTTGTATAGTAGTCAATATTTCGCAAACCAAAAAGAATTTTAGCGACACGTGTAACAACTGTTTGCAAATGCTTACCACTCTTTAGCAAATGTCTGCAACTGTTGTGAGAAAATAAAATTGCAAAGAAATTTTGAACGTGCTCAAAATTTCTTTGCGACAAGAAAAGCTGTTTGTGATCCTAAAAAATTTTTTGCACCCTTTTACGAACTCTGACGAAACTCAAAATTCGCTACATTCGTAAGCATTCGCCACTCAGTGAGATACTGTATTTATTTATTTTCTCACAAACAGTTGCAGACCTTTGTAAAAGGTTGTAAAAAAAAGTGAGCGTTTGCAAATGGTTGTAACGTGTCGCTTAAGTACTTTTTGGTTGGTGAAGTATTGACCACTATACAACAGAGCTATGAATGCTAACGAATGAAGACGAATATTGGGTTTCGTGAGGATACCATCAAGGTTTCGTCAAGATTGCAAAAGAGTTTGCAAACGGTTTTCAGGGTTTTTAAGAGTTCATTTTCATATTCTAGAAAGCTATCTTCTATTCTTTCACAAAATCCAATCTTTAATTCAAGTGCATTTATTGAGTGGGAAAAAAATCCCACATTAAGAAATTATTCTTTTACATCAAATTATGTGTGCCACAATTATTTGCACCCCTGATGTTAATACTTTGTACAACCCCCTTTTGCAAACAAAATAGCAGCTAATCTTCTCCTATAATGTTTCACAAGATGGGTGAATACAGAAAGAGGGATCTTTGACCATCCCTCTTTGCACAATCTCTCTAAATCATCCAGCGACCTGGGTCCTCTCCTCTAAACTCTCCTGTTCAGCTCACTACATAGGTTATCAATGGGGTTGAGGTCTGGGGACTGAGATGGCCATGGGAGGAGCTTGATTCTGTTTCTGGTGAACCATTTCTGAGTAGATTTGGCCACATGTTTAGAGTCATTATCTTGTTGAAAGACCTAGTGACGACCCATATTCAGCTCTCGGGCAGAGGGCACCAGATTTTGATTTAAAATCTCCTGGTATTTCAAAGCGTTCATGATGCTATGCACCCTAACAAGGTTCCCAGGGCCTCTGGAAGAGAAACAGGCCCACAGCATCACCTATCCTTCCCCATACTTCACAGTGGGTATGAGGTGCTTTTCTGCATACTCATCTTTTGTGTTCCGCCAGACCCACTTAGAGTGTTTGTTGCAAAAAAGCTCTATCTTGGTCTCATCTATTTCCTTGTAGCCATTGCCTGACTTGTGAAGGTCGACGCACATCTGCCTTACTTGAATGGTGTGTTCCTTTGTCTTTGCCATGTTGAAGAGTGGGTAAGCGAAATGGCCTCTGTGTCATATTTATACCCCAGGTAAAAAGGAAGTGATGAATTACTAATTATATGTTCTTAGCTACTCTGATCAACTTTGTAAATTACTGTAGAAATTACAGAAATACTTCAATTACATTTATTTTCTAGGAATTGTTAGGGGTGCCAATAATTGTGGAACAGGTGATTTTGTGAAAAATAATTGTTTCTTAGTCAGGGATTTTTTTTCCCCTTAAAATTCACTTGAGTTGAAAGTTACATTTTTCTACAATTTTCAGTGTGAGAGTATGCTTCTGCAACAAAAATTGAATTTATTTAAAGGCTTTTAGAACACATCTTAACCAGGGGTGCCAATAATTATTGAGGGCGCTGTAGCTCAGTGAGATACTAGCTTTAGGACTTACAGAGTTGCAATCTTCCTGAAAGGGCATTTTCTGTGTCAATATCACATGCAATAAATGTACATACAGTGGTGTGCAATGATGATCATACACTTAATAAAATGGAGAAAAATCTGACTATTCAAGTATTTCTTTCATGTAATTAGATCATAGGTATAGATGAAAATAAGTAAACAGGTAACAATTGCTTTGATTACAGCATTTAATCTTTCGCATAGTTTTCACATTTTTTATTTCCTCACTTGCTAAACCATTCCATGCGGTTTGAAGTTCATTTGAAAAAGAATTTTTCGATGTTTTAACAGATTTGCTCAATCGGATTGAGGCCTGAACTTTGAACAGGTAAAGTCATAACTTTTATGTCACCAGATGTTTCTTTTGACTGAGATAATTCTTGCACAACTTTGAAGTGTGTTTAGGGTCGTTATCTTGTTGAAAATAAAATCCCCAACTAATCAACCTCTTTTCAGATGGCAATACAAGCATCTCAAGGATGCAGTGATACTTCTTTTGATCCATGATTCCGTTAATTTCTGTCAGATCACCAACTCCTCTAGGGCTGACTGAACCCCAAACTATAATATTAGCCTACCGCCTCCATGTTTTACTGAAGGGGTTAAACAGTCATTTTTGAAATATTCTCCAACTTTCTTGCATTCACAAGTTCTGCGTTTGGGTGAGAAAATATTGATTCATCAGTCCAAAGGACTTGTTTTCCGTCCATTGGTATCCAATCCTTGAATTTCCTGGCGAACTCAGATTTTTTTTTTTGATGTTGCCGGCTCTGGCAGCAACACGACCAATCTGACTATTTTCATAAGGCGTCTGAAAATAGCAGATCTTGATCTTTTCACTTCTGGCGCAATTAATATCATCACAAAGTTGTCATGTTGTCAGCCACCATTTTTTTCTTTTGCTTATCGTACACAGATAACGAACATCTGACTCAGAGGTGCGGAGGTGCGGAGGCGCCTCTGAGGCACTTCACTTCCATGATGCACCTCTGCTGCTGCAAGTCTTCAACAAATTAGTCTCTTTGTAACATTTGATGGTGTTTTTTTTTTATTTTTATACTGTGCCATGGTTGCATTTGACGTCTTCTGCATCATTTCAGGCCACAATGCGGCTACGTGCAATATCAGAGAGCTCCTTTCGTCATGTTATCATGTTTAACCCTGTAACACTGCTCAAAGTTCATGTCACCTTATACTGGAACGACTGACCATGAGAGGTAATTTAGCTGAATAACGTTGCCTCAAACCCGTTTAAACTATTTTTTAGCATCATTAATCATGGAGTGAGCCTTTTAACATGCATTCATGTATGAGTCAAAAAAATAAAATTTGTGACACCTTTAAATTGTTATTTAAAAAAAAAAATCGAAGTTTTTATTACCTGTTACGGGGTACTCGTATTTTTTACCTCAGTATACTTGTGGGAATGATTTTTTTTTTCTCATTGCCTGCAATGGAGTTTTTCAGAGCATTTTCACCAAAAAAATTGTAGAGAAGTAATATATTAGAACCCCTTTTATATGAAAGTGTTGGTGTATAATCATCACTACCCACTACTGTACAGCTAATAATCATACCACATGATGATTTTCAGCTCCATTATGTATTGCAATAAAGTTGTGCAATAACGCTTTTAAGCCCCTCCGCATTCTCCTCAATTTGGAATGCCAAAATGTAAATCCTGTTGTCTTCCCCGTGTCTTTTTGTTCTGTATAAGAGAACTGGCCTGATTGTAATAATACTTGCCATATTATGCTAGGTGGGGATTTCTGAAATAGTGGTAGAGTAAAGAACCGTTGTCAGTGGAAAATACTGTGGTCTTTCCTTGCTTTTTTGGCAGATTGAGACTGTCATTTAAATTTTATCCTCTAGATGGTGGTAGTAGTCAACTACTACTCTCATGGGGTTACTGAACTCCAGCTCTGCCAGGGTGACGTTATTCGAGTCCTGATCAAAGATGATGCATTGCGGTGGTTTCGACGGCTTCAGAGCAGGGACATATCTTCGTCCTCATGTGACAGCATTCAGCCAGGTCAGAAACAAAAGTATGAACAGATGTTCCCAACTGAACCGTGGCCTAGGACTCAATGTAATCTAACCGCTATAAGAGGTAAATTGATTGTGAAGGGAAGCTGGACGTTGTTGCGTGCTCATGAAATAATGCACAAATAGATTGTTCATGTAAAACTTCACATATGAAAGATCAAGTACATTTACAGTAAAAACATCTCTCTTTCAAAGACTTTTTAAAAATATTCATTAAAAATTGATGTGCAATGGCTATATCCATGGCAAGAAGGTTATGGACTTCAAACTATGAAAGAAGTGTTAAAAAGCAGCTTTGCCACAATTGTGCTCTCAGAAGAATCAGAATGAGAAACTCTTGGGGGGTTATTATGGAGAAACTTGGTCAAAACTGCAGCCGCAGATGTCCTGGAGGCAGCACAGAGCAACCACACCCCACCCCTCCCACCCCCCATGCACCGAGGATCTCTCTCCCAGCAGCTGTTATACTCACAGTTCTGCACCCACCCCTCCTCCCTCCCTATCACCACACCCAGCACATCTCGAGCAGGTGGCCCATCTCATTACTTCATTAGCTGACAATGCACACAGATTACTCGCTCGCCCCAATCAATTCTCACCCTCGATCCTGAGGCTCTCCACAGAACTGGGTACAACAGAGACTATTCTAGTTATCTCTAAGTTTTATGGTGCCACATTCTGAGTGCAGTATGTGCGCCAGACATCTAAATCTACGATAATAATGCATGAGAGAGACTTTATGCCTGTGCAGTGACTATCTATATCTGTTTAACTATCAGAAAGAATATATACTAGTACCACTTTGTAAGAATGCCCTGAACTCTGCAGTGTTACAACTTGAATGAATTTAACAGTTACATGAATTCACTGTTTCATGGTTATTTTAACTGCAATTAGAGTCCTGTACATATTTTACTGTGGTTTACAGCTAACATACAACCCCAATCCCGAAAAAGTCGGGACAAAGTGTAAATTGTGAATAAAATCGAAATGTAATGACTTTTAGATCACAAGTCAATATGTTATTTACAATAGAACATAGATAACATTTCAAACGTTGAAACTGAGACATTTTACATTTTTATCCACAAAATGAGCTTATTTCAAATTTTCTGGCCGCAACAGGTCTCAAAAAAGTTGGGACACAGGGGGGGGGAAAAAAGGGCTGAAAAAGCAATTATTATATAAGAGAAACAGCTGAAAGAACATTTAGCAGTAACGAAGTTCACTGACATCAGGTTTGTAACATGATTGGCTATAAAAGAGATGTCTTAGAGAGGCTGAGTCTCTCAGAAGTAAAGATGGCCAGAGGCTCTCCAACCAAAAAGGCTTGCGTAAAAAAATAGTGGAATACTTTAAAAACAATGTTCCTCAATGTCAAATTTCAAAAGCTTTGAAGGTTTCATCATCGACAGAGCAGAACATCATCAAAAGATTCAGAGAAACTGGAAAAATCTCTGTGTGTAAAGGACAAGGCCATAGACCTTAAATTAATGCCCATGATCTTCGGGCCCTCAGACGGCACTGCATCACTCACCGGCATGATTCTGTCATTGACATAACTAAATGGGCCCAGGAATACTTCAAGAAACCACTGTCTGTAAACAAAGTCTGCCGTGCCATCCACAGATGCCACCTAAATCTCAAAAAGGAAGCCATTCTTGAGCATGATCCAGAAACCCTGCCGTGTTCTGTGTTCATTTAAAATGGACTTTAGCAAAGTGGCAAAGTGTCCTGTGGTCAGACAAGTCCAAATTTGACATTCTTTTTGGAAATCATGGGCGTTGTGTCCTCTGGGCTGAAGAGGAGAAAGACCACCCCTCCTGTTATCAGCGTCCAGTTCAAAAGCCAGCATCTCTGATGGTATGGGGATGCATTAGTGCTTATGGTGTGGGACACTTGCATGTTTAAAAAAGCACCAAGAATGCTGAAAGGTATATGAAGGTTTTAGAGCAGCATATGATCCTCTCCAGATGACATATATTCCAGATAAGGCCTTGTGTATTTCAGCAGGACAATGCAAGACCACCTACTGCAGCTATTACATGCTTCGTAGTGGAAGAGTCCGTGTGCTGAACTGGCCTGCCTGCAGTGCTGATCTTTCACCGATTGAGAACATTTGGCGCATAATTAAACGAAAAGTCTGTCAAAGGAGACACAAATCTCTCCAGCAGCTGGAAGTCTGTATTAAACAAGAGTGGGATCAAATTCCAATGGCTAAACTCAAGAAACTTGTCTCCTCAATGCTCAGACGCCTCCACTCTTTGTTAAAAACAAGAGAGGATGCTGCACCATGGTAAACAGGCGCCTGTCCCAACTTATTTGAGACCTGTAGCAGCCATCAAATTTGAAATGAGCTCATTTTGTGGATAAAATTGTAAAATTTCTCAGTTTCAACATTTGCTATGTTATCTCTGTTCTATTGTGAATAAAATATTGGCTGGTGTGATTTGAAAGTCATTGTGTTTTGATTTTATTTGCAATTTACACTTTGTCCTAACTATTTCGGAATTGGGGTTGTACATGGAACCGTGAAATTGGCATGTATCACTACAGTGGTCTAGGGTTTTTATACAGCTGAGACAGGTGGTGTACGGCTGCACCAGGCTGGCCCGCAGGGTTTTTATGCAATTTTGACCCCTCTCAAGTTACACAAGTGATATGAAGGAGAACGTCAATTTGAGCTGCCATTTGCACTCTGTTATAAACTGATTGTAAAAATAAAGTTAAAATAACTGGCAAAAAAGTGCAAGTTTATAACAGTGTGGGGAGAAAATGCTTCAAATTGTGCAGAGCAGTTTGCAGACATTGAGATAATGACACAATTAATGCTTTATGGCTCAGTACTCCAGCACACTGGATTTGAAAGCCAAGTATATTAGATTAAAGCTGAGACTCAGAATTACTGTACGGGTATTTACACCCATGTCATGTGAATCTTGTTGGAATGGCAGCCCTTTTGATACAGTTTAATGGCACAAATACTTTGGATAGCTGCAGGTTTCACACTGAAATACCTTTTAGGTATATTTTATGTATAATCCTACTGTATACAACTCAGGTAGAGAAAATAGAATGACTGGAAGAACTGTTTGTTTCTGAATGAACTGGCCCTTTATAGCTCCCTGCTTGCCCACTAATTATGTAAAAAGTGTCACTCCTGGCTTTTCTTGTGGAGAGCTGGAAAACCCCTTCCAGGGCCTCATGCACATTTATCTTGTACACCTCAGTGAAGGTGGGGCTCTGGGCACTGCAAGGAGCTTTTGGGTCCCTTGCTGGCATGCAGAGGTTTGAGTACTTGTGTTCAGAGCCCCAGCAGGCCAACAGCACTGTCCTTGTCCCTGCCTGAGAGCACTGGAATTTGGGTCACCGGGAATAAACAGCGCCTTTGTTTTTGTGTTTTTCTCTTTGTTCCTGTGGTGGATGCAGGCAGTCCCAGAGGGGTGGGGAGGAAAGCCTGTTCCTGGCTCTAAGGCCTGGGGCCTTTCTCCCGCTCATGGGAGACTCGCCCCTGCCTCCCCGATTCAGCTTCATAGGATGCTGTTCAAGCCCGGGAGATCCTGTGAATGCCAGGAGGCCACAAACAGGGCCTTCAAATTGCAACGCACAGCTTATGTTGCTCAGGACTGAAGGGTTGACAACAGTTGTAAAAAGATATAAGTGAAAACCTTTACTTTGCTTAATCTTGATTGTAGACTTCATCATGCAAAAAGGCAAATATGTTTCTCCTATAAGTTCCACACGCTGTGTATTTAAAAAAAAATCCTTTTCTCTCCTTCCCAGAAATTATTGCGTAACATCTTAATTTGCACAAATAAAAACTATCACAGGAGCCTTAATCTTTCAGAAATTCATTGATGCAATAGCAAAGAATCAGGCCCTCTTCCTAAAATTTCAATACTGTCAGCAAAGAGATTTCACTAAGTCATGAAAGTTTAACACACAAGCTGAAGGATCTCCTCATTCATTCTGACCCCACCCCTACCTCACCTTCACTCACTCACACACACACACACACACACACACAAACAGAGTTACTGTCACATGTATGTTTATAATCAACAGTCCCATACAGTAAAAATTAGAGAAGGCAATTTCAACATTGAAGTTTGAACTGTTTCAAAACATTTCGTCACTTCCAGTTCCTTCACATGGTTTGAAAAACATTTCAAAACTTCAAGTGATGGCTATCAAACCACAGCTAGAGGTTTTAAAAAGCCACAGGAAATACAGGTGTTTGAGGTGTTTTGTTAAGTTGTGTTGAGAGAGTTTGAGAGGATTTTGCTACAGTTGTTCACTATATAATATAGAAAGATAAGTTAGATGGAGTAGATTGATATAGAGTGGATAAATAAATAGATAGACATACATACAGTACCAGTCAAAAGTTTGGACCTATCCACATTTTTTAACCATACATGTTAAATAAAGAAAGTAGCACCCTTTATTTTGCAAAAAAGATTTAATTTTTAAATACAGCAAACTAACCAGCATTTGTTGTCATATTTGCAAAGCATACTCACAACCCCCCCCCCCCAAAAAAAAATCGGCTTGAATTTAATTTGGCTGTTAGAAAATGCAAGGACTTGTTTGTCTGTTTACTTTTCAAAATATGGCTTCTTTGAGAATTCCAAAATTTTGGACACTATTCAAACAAGTAGATTATTCTCTTCTAACTTCTGACTGTTTTACTCTCACAAGACTCCATTTGAAATTATGTAGAGAAGTTAAGCCATTTAAATTTCTCTCAAAACAGAGTGCTGTGACATTAGCAAAGTGTGTCCAAATTTTTGACTGGTTCTGTATATACATATATACTTGCATACACACATACATACAAACACACACACACACACATATATATATATATATATATATATATATATATATATATATATATACTGCTCAAAAAAATAGAGGGAACATTTGGAGTTATATTGTGCTTTTTAAGTGTTTTATATATATATATATATACACACCTTCTATGGAGGATAGAGGGATTAAGAGACCCAGATCTAAGGCATGGTGGGAGCTTCTTTTTTTTTGGCATCTCCAATCTCACTCGAATCTGGAGTGTCCAATTGGGGAACTATGTGCAAGGCTTTTTGCATATGCGGGCCCCTATTGCCAACTCAGGAGGGTGAGACAGCTCGCAGATCTCATCCGAAGCACGTGTCCATCGCCATCGCTTATACACTCATTGGTTGAAACTTCGCAAGCTCAGAACGAGAGCGGAGGATACCCGAACATGAACAAGCTAAGAATCTTCCTAACGAGGGCCCGTCTGGACAACAGGAGGCGCCTGAGAACTTGTTATTTACAGTACCCTATCCCGTCAGACCCCGATTTGCATCCCTGTAGTGGATTGGCCAGTTGCGCGCTACTTTTAAAAGAGCTGCCAAACACTGCCAAGCCTCGAGGCAGGAATCAAACCCACGCTGGGCAAGTCAATTCTGCTTCGCTTTTTGACCGAATTTCCCAAGATGAGGTGACATGTCGGCAGTGTAATTCTGAATTGAAGTTTTACAACAACACTCCATCAATGACGAAGTGTCAAAACATTCCTTAGATCCTAACTCAGAGGATGGTGGTGTTGGCTTTGCTGCCACCACCTCTATTGCTGCTTCTGTGAGGCCTGCTGCTGCTACACCAGCAGTTATGTTCGGTACTGAAAAATGTCTTCGTGGATTCAGCTTTTATTGGTAAAAGACTGATGTGGTTCCTATGTGCAACCTTTGAAACAATTGTGGCATAAGAATTGACAAATGCAAGTTATTTCTGAGGCACTAGTGCACATTCTGGTAAAGGACTGTCAGCCATTTTCTGTGTTGGAGGACTAGGGGCTCAGAGTCTTTGTTGGGTTGCTGGACCCAATGTACTCCTGGCCCAGCAGGAATACACTGAAGTTAATGGTTGAAGAGAAATATAAGGCTACTAAGGAAATGGTGAAGGAAGAAATTAAGAGCATCTCTTGTGTGAGCCTAACATCTGATACCTGGACCTCCATGAACATGGATACTTTCACAGCTGTAACATGCCAATTTGTGAAACAGAAAATCCAATGCCGACCACTAAGTGTGACAAAGTTTATAAAATCTCATACCTCGGAGAACATTAAAGATGCCAAACAACTCATAGCTGAATGGGGCCTCCAGAACAAAATAAATGCATAGTCACAGACAATGCACCCAACGTAATTTATAGTGCTGCTCTAATGAAAATGACACATTGTTCATGTTTTACACACACACACACACACACACACACAAAACCTTACAACTTAGGTGATTGAGGATACTCTCAGCCTCTCTGATATTCGCACAAAGGCAGGAAAAATTGTGGCACTTTTCAAACCAAGCACCACAGTCGAGGAGAGGCAAGCATGTGTCAAAGAGCAGCTAGGGACACCAAAGCTCAAGCTGCTCCAGGAGATGGAGACCAGAAGGAATAGCACCTATATGACGCTACACCGTCTCCGTGAAGAGAGGGAGCTAGTAGGAGGGGACAGACATCCCACCTCTGTCCAGTGATGAGCTTGAGGCAATCAGCCAGTGTCAGTGTCCCTTTTTTTGAGGTGACAAGAGCTGTCAGCTGAGACCAGCGCTTCCTTTTCTAAGGTTTACTTTTCACTTTTACACACATACTTTTCGACAAAATATACTGCAGTGCCAAGTCTGACAGTGAATAATGTGCTAAAGTTCTTTTCCTAATAGGTAATTCCAATGGTCCACAACCTTTTGCACAAGGTTTCATTGCAGATAGCTTACAAAATTTGAGAAAATATTTGAGCCGATACAGAATTTGAGAGTCTGGCCATGGCTGAAAAAGATCTACTGCCTACAGGCGTGCATGTGTGTGTGCGTGTGTGTTTTCGTCACTGCAAGATCTGTATATTCTGCACTGGCCCTTAGTGCAATTGAACAAAAGCTGTTATTCACATATTTAATGCACGTGTTTTGATCTTATTTCTGTAAAGCAGATTGTGTTGCCCTGTGTATGAAATGTGAAATGCAAATAATGTTGACAACAGGCAGCAATGTTTTGATGGAGACAACAAAAATCATAATCAGTTCATATGAAATAAATGTCAACAAAATCAAAGTTTCAAAATTATTGGCATCCCTCACTTAGTACTTATTAGAACCACCTCTGGGAAGGATAACATCAAGGAATAATTTTCCTGTAATTTTTGACACTGCTAAGTCACACATTTTGGGGGATTTTAGGCCATTCTTCTAAGCACATCAATTCAAGATCCTTCACAAACTCGGGTTTGTGTTTACCAACTGCCCTCTTCAACTCAGCCCACAGGTTTTCAATTGGATTGAGGTCTGGCGACTGAGATGGCCATTGCAGAACATTTTTTGTCACGGAACCATTTCTATGTAGATCTTGATGAATCCTGTAGGTCATTGTCTTGTTGGAAAGTCCACTTACGGCCAAGGCCCAACCTTCAGGCAGAGGCAACCAGATTGTCAGCCAAAATATCCTGATACTTGGTGGAATTCATTGTGCCATTAAATTAACCACTGCCCCTGGACCTCTTGAATTAAAACAGCCCCAAAACATGACTGACACCACCATATTTTACCGAGGGTATGCGGTGCTTCCCCTTGTATGCATCTGTTTCGACGCCAAACCGATGTTAGGATTGGGCAGAAAGATGCCAGGTGTGAGATAAAAAGGATCAATAAATGTTTATCAAAGAGAAAACAAGGCAAGAAGGCCAACAAAAAAAAAAAACTTCACCCAATGGGGTGATAAGGAAACTAAGGTATGCTGCACTGAGCTAATAAACTGAGAAATAAAAATACCAAAAAGTATAAAACAAAACTAGGATTGCACAACTTAGGCAAAAACTCAAGCAATACTTGAAACTTGGATAGAGGTAAGTGAATGCTCAAGAAAACCACTATGAAAGACTAGGCTCATGAAGCAAGAGGCAAGGTTCCGTCTGCAGCCTTCATCCAGCCTCTCCCAGATATGGGCAGGGGGGCGGGACAACGGGAACTAGGAACACCTGGGCTGCACACGAGGAGAAAAGCACATGATAACAAGACATGGGGAAACAAAATGGAAACGTGGACTCTGACAATGACCAAGCAATCAGACAATGACAAGCTCATTGACAGTAATGAGCGTGATCAGCATAGGAGCACCAATACAAGATTAAAAGGAAGCTTAGAGGTAAAACTTCAAACAGAATAGCATAGATCTGAAAATAGTAAATGTGGGAATTCAATCACTCAATGCCCTAACTAATTTAGTAACGATTAGTAAGTGCCTATCTAATAAAATACCTTCCTGTGCATTGTTAGTAATGGGGATAGTAATTAATACTAATAAAAATATCAATCAATCACTCAAGCATAGAGCAGGCCCGAGTATAGAACAGCTGTGAAGGAAGTAAGAAATGCCAAACGCCACTCCCAAATGTGGTGATGAAGCAAGAGACTAAGAGATGACAAAAACATGCACCAGAATCTGGACTTGGAGAGGTAGAGTCAGGCTGGCAGACCGAGCAGGAAAATACTGAACTAAATCAAACACACATGACAAGGCAAGGCAAAACGTGAACAGAACACGGCAGAACACAACAGCCGATGTTGTTTCTGAACGAAATGTGCAATTTTGGTCTCATCTTACGAATGCGCCTTGTTTGAGTCATAAATTCAAAGACGATCGGCAAACTCCAAATTCTTGCTTCTTTGTCTTCTGGTCAGGAAAGGTTTTCTTCAGGCAAACCTTACAAAAAGCCACTGGTCATGGAGGTGGAGCCTGATGGTGCTTCTTGAAACCTGGTGACCTCAAAATTCCACCAAGGAATGCAATTCCTTCACAATGATTCTTTGGGATTTTGGTGCTTCTCCCACCATCCTCCTCAGTATCCTGGGGAGCAAAATGCAGTTGTGTCCTTTACCCTTGAGGTTTTCAACAGTTCAATATCTTCAGAACTTTTAAATAATTGCCCTGACAGTGCTCAGTGGCATATTCAATTTTTTGTGAATCTTCTTATGGCTAATACCAGATTCATGAAGGTCTACGACCATCTACCTCTTTTGAGCTGACAATTGTCTTGTTTTCTCTGTGATGTTGGATGACAGAGGGATATTACATGTGTTACCTCATTTTCATACCCTTGTAAGACAGTAAGTGATATAATGGGTCAATATAGTTCCTTGACACTTCGATAAACTTAAGGGGACGTATAGCTAAGCAAAATGCCAATTTTAGTTCAAAATATTAGTTTTGAGGTAAGAACATGATGTGTTCCTTCAAATAGTCTGTAATATGGAGTCGTGTTCTGAAGGAAACATTCGTCACGAACACTGTCTTCAAGGCTGGAACAGCTATGAGTGTGGTGACTTTCAATGATGACCAGTGAGGAATTGCCTCCATTCTTATGAAACTTGGCATAAAGCCAGGGGCACACTCAATGAAAGGCCATCACAAAATGAACAGAAAACATGTGAAAGAGTGAAAAATGTGCACTAGAACTTGTACACTGGTTGGATTTCCAGATAAAACGACTGCATAAGGCATTTTTGAGGAAAAGCAGGCAAATACGTGCTTCTGGAGGGGAATTTTGTGCTCAATATGATTATCTTGTTTGCCCAAAAATAGTTAATTAGGTCATTAATGAAGGTCAAAGGTCATTCAGTGCAAATTTCATGATTTAGCAAAAAATGATTCATTTCATTCATCAGAACTCCTTTCTGTGTGGAGTTTGCATGTTCTCCCCATGTTCGCGCGGGTTTTCTCTGGGTACTCCGGTTTCCTCCCACAGTCCTAAGACATGCATATCAGGTTAATTGGAGACACTAAAATGCCCATAGGTATGAGTGTGAGAGTGAATGGTGTGTGCCATGGATTGGCAACCTGTCCAGGGTAGGTCCCTGCCTTTGGAGCCCGATAGGCTCCAGCTTGCCCCGTGACCCTAGTGAGGAATAACTGGGTATAGAAGATGAATGAATGATGATTCATTTCATTGACTAAATACACTCATGAAATCTATTTAGCGCTCTCTTTCACAACAAAACCACTTCATTTTCACTGCTAAATGTATTATTGACCAAGGCTCTTTGGGTTATTAGTAGTATGGGTTCTGAGGCAAAGGAATATGATGCTTGGCTGCATAATATTTGGTGATTAGTGCATTAATTAGAACCAAGAATTAATGAGTTCAAGACAAGCATTTTATTATTCTGCACTACACTATATGCACCTTTTCCAAGTACGAAGAGTATTTAAAACAAATGGAAAATGAAACCTGATACGTAAGAAATTTCTGTAATGTTTGAACTTAGTATGTCAGCTACCAAGGGACTAATTTGTCCCTCTGCAATATTCTGCTGACAAAAGGTCCCTTCAGCTGCAAGCTCCTACCATGGCAAGACACTTGGAAGAGCATGGTGAAAGCCATTAGTTAGTTTTATTTTTGCAATCCACAGTATCAGACTTGCTACATTTGCATGCCTCTGTGCATTGCAGTGTCCTTTTCCTGCAGGTACACCTGTTGCTCACGCAACCCTTCGTGCAACTACAAACCCAAAACCAGTGAAGTTGGCACGTTGTGTAAATCGTAAATAAAAACAGAATACAATGATTTGCAAATCCTTTTCAACCTATATTCAATTGAATACACTGCAAAGACAAGTTACTTAATGTTCGAACAGGTAAACTTCGTAATTTTTTGCAAATATTAGCTCATTTGGAATTTGATGCCTGCAACATGTTTCAAAAAAGCTGGCACAAGTGGCAAAAAAGACTGAGAGAGTTGAGGAATGCTCATCAAACACTTATTTGGAACATCCCACAGGTGAACGGGCTAATTGGGAACAGGTGGGTGCCATGATTGGGTATAAAAGCAGCTTCCCTGAAATGCTCAGTCATTCACAAACAAGGATGGGGCGAGGGTCACCAGTTAGTGAACAAATGTGTCAGCTGATTGTCGAACAGTTTAAAAACAACATTCCTCAACGAGCTATTGCAAGAAATGTCGAGATTTCATCATCTACGGTCCGTAATATCGTCAAAAGGTTCATAGAATCTGGAGAAACTCTGCACGTAAGCGACAAGGCCGAAAACCAACATTGAATGCCCGTGACCTTCAATCCCTCAGGCGGTACTGCATCAAAAACCGACATCAGTGTGTAAAGGACATCACCACATGGCCTCAGGAACACTTCAGAAAACCACTGTCAGTTACTACAGTTCGTCGCTACATCTGCAAGTGCAAGTTAATACTACGCCGCCGGCTCATCTAAGATGGACTGATGCAAAGTGGAAAAGTGTTTTGTGGTATGACGAGTCCACATTTCGAATTGTTTTTGGAAACTGTGGACATCCTCCGGACCAAAGAGGAAAAGAACCATCCGGACTGTTATTGGTGCAAAGTTCAAAAGCCAGCATCTGTGATGGTATGGGGGTGTATTAGTGCCCTAGGCATGGGCAACTTACACATATGTGAAGGCACCATTAATGCTGAAAGGTACATACAGGTTTTGGAGCAACATATGTTACCATCCAAGCAACGTCTTTTTCATGGACGCCCCTGCTTATTTCAGCAAGACAATGCAAAGCCACATTCTGCACGTGTTACAACAGCATGGCTCCGTAGTAAAAGAGTGCGGGTACTAGACTGGCCTGCCTGTAGTCCAGACCTGTCTCCCATTGAAAATGTGTGGCGCATTATGAAGCATAAAATACGACAACGGAGATCCCGGACTGTTGAACAACTTAAGCTGTGCATCAAGCAAGAATGGGAAAGAGTTCCACCTGAAAAGCTTCAAAAATTGGTCTCCTCAGTTCCAAAACGTTTACTGTCGTTAAATGGAAAGGCTATGTAACACAGTGGTAAAAAGGCCCCTGTGCCAATTTTTTTGCAATGTGTTGCTGCCTTTAAATTCTAAGTTAATGAATATTTGCAAAAAAAAAAAAAAAAAGTTTCTCAGTTTCAACATTAAACATCTTGTCTTTGCAGTGTCTTCAATTGAATATAAGTTGAAAAGGAATTGCAAATCATTGTATTCTATTTTTATCTACGATTTACATAACGTTCCAACTTCACTGGTTTTGGGTTTTGTACATGACACAATGTCTTTGCAAGCCTCTGGAATAGGAGGTAGGGATGTGAGGATAGGTGTCAAGGGTCCATCAGCCAGCTTCCATTCAGAGTCAGTTGGGGAGGGAATGACTGGTTTGGGATGACAGGCCTCTCTCTACACAAGGCTTTGGTAATTCTCACGCTCTATGTGGAACTTGGCAGTGTCACTTGTCGGTGCCATCGATTCTGGAGCATGGCACTTTGTGAACAGCTTCACCCGGGCCTGGTTACAGTTCTCAGATGGTGACTTGTAAATATAGCATATGAATTTCTCGGCATCCTCAATAACCTCCTTGAAAGAGCTGCAGACTTTCTAAGATCCTTCAGAAGATCATGTTGCTCAAGGAATACACCCCATGCTGACTTCTTGGAGTGGCCGGATAAGTACGAAACAGTATCACACCCAGTGATAGCATGGAATTCTAGCATGGTCTCACCGACCTGGCCACTAAAGCCGAGTTTCTCCCAAATGTTGTGAATGGGAACATACTTTGTTTTCTTCGCTGTACCAGCCTTAAGCCATAAGTACGCCATCCATCCTGTCGACTAATTAACCCTTGGCTCTAATTACTGTATCGGAACTAATCATCAACAACTATGCAGCCAAACATTATATTCATGTCCCTCAGAACCCACAGTGAAAAAAAAAAGTCACAGAGCCCTGGTCAATAATACATTTAGCAATGAAAATGAAGTGTACAGGTATCCTAAAGCGAAAAAGAGAAAGTCCAATGGTTAAGGAGATACGGCCAAATTAAAAACAATATAAGTCCATATTTCTTTAGGAATTCCCATTAATTCTAACATTTTGACATGTTGTAGCTGTTTTGATATGAAAGATATTGCAAAAATGTTTTCACCTTTGTACTTAGGCAATAACGTGAATGATTTTTCGTAAAATCATGAATTTTGCACTTGATGACCTTTGACCTTAATTAATGACCTGATTAAGAATTCTGGGAAAAGCAAACAAGATATTGACATTCAGCACAAAATTCCCTCACAGAAATGCCTATTTGTCTGCTTTTCCTCAAAGATGCTTCATGCAGCATAAGTAAGCACATTTTCTAATTTCTTGCCCAGACGATTGAAAAAAAGAAAGGAATAGACGCTCAAAAAGCACGTAAAACTAGAGAAGAAACACAGATTGAAGAAGAGGAAGTTACTTATGAGGCTGGTGCCTTTTAAGGAGGAGAAAAATCCTTTCTCAGCAACTGTACATCCAATTATCTTCATATTTGGCAGTTTTCTTTATTTTGTGATGATCTATGTCTGTACAGAGCTCTTTTTGCAACATGTACCTCTGAATATGAGTAAATCAAAATATGCATATTTAATTAGCTGTTTCCCGCCAAAATTGATTTGGGGGGGGGTGCGGTGTCAAAATCAATACTAGAACATAGAAACCTGGAGAAAAAACTTTGTGGTGACATTAGGAATGTTTTTTCCTTCACATTACAGCTGGAATTATAACCAAACCCTGTTTGGTTATCTCAATAACTGTGTTTCTCTAAGTATCTATATATTCATTAAAACAGCCGTTGCCAAGGCAAACCACTGGTGTGATGCTTCAGAAACTGTGTTTCAAGTTGCAATTTTTAATATAATTATTTTGATAAAAATTCTAAGTTTAAAAAGTGAACTTCTTGGAAAAATTTTTGCTAAACTATAAGTCCCCTTAAATAAGGGGAATTTAATAACTGTTTAATTTTGATAGGTTATTTACAATAATCTTTAAGGGTACCGTGAATTGTGAAACCTTGATTTGGCGGAAATGGATTTTAAATAAATCAGTACATGATTTTGGTTGGTTCCATTGGAACATTAATATCGTGCAGTATTTCTCACATGTTGCTATTTAGAGTTTCTTTATAAATATATTTTCTTGAATTTTTTAAATTATTGTTTGTGCATTGCCAGTCAAGGGTGCCAGTAATTTTTACGTTTACTGTACCTACTTTTCTGTACATCATTGAGAACCACATAAGTAAATAGAAAATAGTCACATCCTCAGTCTTTTCTCAATAGTTTTTGCCTGCAATCCAGCCATCCTTCTCAGTTTCTCTTTTGTTTCCCATTATTAGTTCTCATTATTTAATTATTGCCTCATGCTTCGTCTCTCTGTTTCAGCTCTCTCTGTCACCTGCTCCTTGTCATTGTCATTTTGTGTATTTAAGTTCCAGGTATACATCTCCTCTTGGCTGAATTGTCCCATCCTTGGTGTTAAAACCAAGAGGAAAAAGTAAATGCAACTTATTGGGGCATCTCTTCCCAGACTTTGTGATCCTGGTAAGTGGCTTGTTCCAGTATCTCCTAATCCGCCGTTCAAAGCAGTGCACCCGCCCAGCATACCTTGGTTCATTCCGCTAGCCATCCCAGTTACAGACCTCAGACCCGTCTCTTTGACTTTGGCTTGCCTTACCCCCAGTGATACTGTTTGCTCCTGCTCGACTTCAGACTGATAACAAGAGGCTTTGAGTTGTTTTTCTTCTGCTAATAAAGGAGGTAATTTAGTCTTTATCTGTGATCTGCATCCGGCTCTTATTCTGGAAATTTTTGACAGAAAACGACTGTAGATTAAAATCATTCTCTTTGCTAAGGTTGAAATTGAGGTTATCAACAGTTACTTGATGTTCATAATCAGATAGTTACCTGCATGGGATAATGTAAATTATTCCACAATGTAGAACATATGACAGAGGAATTACTTTCTTCTCAGATCCATTGTAAATTGTGTTACCATTTAGACTCTGGCTTGATAATTAGAAATCTAAAAGTCAACATGGAAGCAGTCAAGGTATCATTAAATAAGGTCATGGTATCAATCTCCACTATGAGTGTAAATATTTGTTCAGTCAAATATGAACGCATTGGGGGACTGCAAACATTTTATTTTGCAACCAGTTATTTCTTATGAGCCAAACAAATGTCATGTGGTTATTAACCTTTGTTAAAATTCAGATTAAGACGACGAATAATTCAATGACAGATTATAGCATCCACGATTGGACCATAATCACCTGATCAGATCGTCCAGTAAAATCCTTGCAGACTAGTTTAAAAGGTGTTTCACGGCTTTAATGAGGTATTTCTGATTTAAATGTATTTAGTCCGCCAACAGATATAACATCATGAATATGCCAGTCCTCCCGGCAACGCTGAAACTTCTCTCGCAACTTCCATGAGGTTTGCGGAGACACACGGCCATGGAGTCTGGTTCCTCAGATTTCCTCTCACATACGCTGGGCGTAGCCGATACAAAAAAAAATGTTTTCCAAACCCCCGCCCCCCGAAAAAATATCACATTTACAGACTGTACTTGTGGACGGCTCAGGGAGGAGCCCTCTCCGCGCCTGCTGCTTGACAGTAGTAAAGCCGACTGCAGGACTGGAGCTTTGACATGTTGACCCTGCTGCGCCATTGGGCGAACATTGCCTGAGCTGTGGTTGTGAACAACGGGGGGCTAATATTAGCACCAGGGGCGCTTGCTTTGTCTAAAGAGCATAGAATCGTGAGGAACCATTCCAAATTTAAGAAGACATGATGCCAACATTGCGCAACTCAGGATTGGGGACACGTATTTGGCCATTCCAACCGAATGCAGGCGTGTTTACCACGGATCTGTGGTACTCCGCCTGAACGGTAGTTGAGATTAATTGTCGTTGGAATCCCACAGATTTTTATAACTTTTTTTGCGAAACACTTCTAATAAGGCTGAATTTGCGAACCACAAAGTTTTTAATATATAATATTTTAAGCCTAAGTATAATTTTGTCAAGTTCACTTTCCACATTCAAAGAACATCTCGAAACGCAATTTCCAGTATTTCTGGGATTAAAAACTGCCAAAAGCATCTGGTAAGTACATTCCAACCAGAAAACATGACGAGCACTTTGACGGCTTTTTTATTCGGAGCAGGTGGGGTGCTTACCGCAGACTTAATCCATGGGCAACTTTCAGCTTTCGCGAGTCTTGCAGACCGCTGACAGCGCCAGTTTGCCTTTGTCACTGACATTTCGGGAACACAGCAATCTTAAGGGATTGGCTTGTACACAGAATAATACTGCTAGATAATAGCTATTCCTCTCACGCGAGCAGCTCGAGTTCGTTCTCTCTTTATATAGGCCAGTGAAATCGCGCAGACAGCAATTATTAAGTCGACAGATGGGTACTTAGAGCTCACCTGTCTCTTGCATAGCAGCTGGTGCCTTGCGCTCACCTGTGGAGACACAGATTCCTGCCTACCCTCTGTCTTTATCCCCAGCCCCTCAGGAAACCCTCTCCCTCCACACCCTGAGCGACCCCCTGCAGAGCTCTGTAAGGGCTTTCTCAGGCATCATTTTATAGACCAGGTGTTAGAGGAAAAAGTCAACAAAATCACAATATTGTTCTCGTCACATTTACGCTCATTAACTCTTGGACAACTGCAATCAGGCATAATGCATTGCATGAGCTCTGTTGGAAATTTACCTACATGCATCAAGTGCCCCCCCCCCCCAAAAAAAGAACCATAATTTCAACTTTCCTGTCCTGCCTTAATCAAGAACAGCAATAGACCAGTCTGAGCTGAGCTCCCCTGACCCACCCTCAGCATTAATCGGTGTCCTATCAGGGCAGACCTGCTCTGTTTTAGCGCAGCAGCTGTACTGTGCCGGGGCAATGGAAGCTCTGACCTACATAGGCACTCCAGGTTCTGGGCGGCTGGTTTTCCCGCCACAAGTGCCACAGCACAGTGCAAGCGGGGTGCTCGCCAGATGACTTTCTTGTCACTGCTATAATGGACTGCCATCTGCTGTCTGGCACACACAAAGGCTGGCAGTGTGACGGGCCATGAGCATTGGGATGGGGGCCTCCAAGGGGTGGGGGGATGTGCATATTGGAGGGGTGGGGGATGGTTGGCGCCACACACCCTGCCACATGCCAGCTCCATTTTACGCCCCACCCACTCTACAGCGGGTCCCCTGTCACATGCAGAGGTGTCAGCTGCTCCCTCCAGTCGCTCTGGCCGTCCCTCTCTCTGCTACTGCTGAGTCTAAAGTGACAAAAACCAGTGCCACAGTCTTAGCTCCTTTCCTTTTTATCAAACAAGTGGAGGCCTGTCACAATATCCACCCCAACCCCCGGTAATTAAAACCGTCAAACTAAATAGCTTCGAATGCAAATGTTCAGGATAGGGGGTGGCTCATTGGGGAATGAGATATGTTTGCTGACAAATTAACATGAGTTTAGGCAGGCCATTGAGGACTGTGAAAACAGTGAACAGAGTGAGCACTCAGCCGGCCTGTTTCTCCCAGTTTCTTTGGCCATTCTAACAGCAGTGCAGCCCAGGGTCTGACCCAGGAGCATTCCCCACAGATGCAACTGAATTTACCCCCCTGAGCCCACTTTGCATATTAGTCCCTGGAGTATCTGGTCCACAAAAAAAATAAAAATTCAAAAGTCAAGGGTCTTGACAATACAGCGCAGAAAGCAGTAATGTTTTAAGTCACGCTCAGAGGAAAGGAAATGATTGGCTACATATGAGTCTTTAATGACCAGGGCCAGCAGAAGGCCTGTCGGCAGGACCGTGCTCCCCTCTGTTCAGAGCCAATTGAGCGGAGAGCCCTGGAAAATCAACAGGCTCGGGAAACAATGGTGAAAAAAGGCATCATTTCATGGGCGAGTGGACACCTTTGGCCGGCCCAGCTGACCTATGGAGAGTGCGGAGACCACAGCCCGAGCTGACAGCACGCCGTGCATACAGCACAGGAGGGGAGGGGGGCAGGGTGCCTGGTTAACTCATCCGCCCTCCCATCCCCAAACTGTGTCCAGCTGCCAGCAACACCTGATCTCACGCCGATCACTCAACTACAGAAAATGCAGGGAAACAAAGCAGTTTTCCAGAGCCAAGAGCAGAGATTATGACCCAAGTTCAGACCAGTTTATAACAGGGTACTCTGGACATCTTGCTTTGGAAACCTTTCCAGCTGGGGGCCCTAATGAAAAATTACCACAAAATACTACAGTTAAAAATACAATTGTTTTCTATAGTATTAGATATACTATAGTAACTCTGTAGTTTACTATAGCGATGCTAAAGTAAATCACAAAAGTCAAACTCTAGTAAACTATAGCAATGATATTCAATTACTATAGTATATTTGCAAAACTATAGTTTACTGTAGTAAAGTGCAGTTGACTATAGTTTTCATCAATTTGACTGTAGTAAACTAAAGTTAACTACAGTAAATTTTCATAAGGGAGCGTACATCTGCTGGTGATACAGACTTCTATTAATCAATACTCAATGATCTCTGGCACGAAGTAAGCTTGAACACATGCAGAAGCCTACATCAAGTTCCGGTGGAGTAATTTTAGCCTCCATCATCTATATTG
Organism: Gymnothorax reevesii; assembly: GCA_029721435.1. Taxonomy (NCBI): domain Eukaryota; kingdom Metazoa; phylum Chordata; class Actinopteri; order Anguilliformes; family Muraenidae; genus Gymnothorax; species Gymnothorax reevesii. The sequence goes on from CM056575.1 coordinate 79,929,057, forward strand.
CAAACACGAATTTCTGGCAACATAATGATGAAAACAGCTAAATAATGCAGATAGTATTTTATTATTCCACATCAAGTACATGCATCACAACGATAGCTGGCAGGACGTCTATGGTACAGGTGAATACAGAAATGAATGTTGTGATCCCTCAGCAGAACAGTGAGACGGAACTGTAAAAATGGAAATTAAATGAAGTGTATTTGTCTCAATATTGGTATAAAATACAGAAGAAATACTGGGTGTATTGGCTTGTAGAAGTATACGGTAACTGCTACATTCACTTTTTTCCCTCAAAACTTACTATAAGGCAGTTAAACATTGCCAGAAAGAAAAGTGGACAAATAAAACTTAGGCTCTACACAAAAACATAAACCGTAAACCAAGACACAAAAAACAAAGCAGAGAAAATGTAGCTGGTACACAAGTTTTAAGCCTCAAAGTTTGACTTTTTGATGCATCAAAATGAGTAAATATTTGAAGAAAATGCAATCAGAATACTGTACTGCAGCTGTGTAGTGCCCTGTACAAATACATTAGCCCGATCTCTTGATTTTGCTATATGTAGTAGGAAATGTTCTCTCACTGTTAAAAGCATTTTAATGCTTGACACTGTACAGAATTCTGTGACAGACTCATAAAAACATCTATAGGAGCCTCATGGACCACTGGATGTAACACCAATCATTTTTTGGGTCCCGTTTCTATTCAACGCCAGCCAACTGACTAGCTCATGAAAAGTTTTAAGTCCTGTTAAAAAGCTATTAAACGCATTGGCTCGAGTGCTGTACTTGGCATTTTTCATAAGATGGCTCATTTTCTATTAACATCCCGCATTTGTATTTTCTAACACCATTCTAAACAGGTGCTAAGCAGTATGTGCTAGATCGTCACTGAGCCTGGTCAATTTCAGAAGTTTTCTTTAATTTCATCACTCAACTGTAAAATGGCCATAACAGACAATAATACGAAATCAGACAGGGATTCACATCATCGTTAATATTAACTGGACTCAGAAACAGGGCCTCTGCAACAGTGAATGAATTCTGCTGCTAGAGCTGGGCTTTAATTTTAATATGGACCGGAGCTCTGGATCAGGCTCCCAGTGGAGAGAGACAGGTTCTGGTTCACAGCGGTGCGAGTGACAGGACAGACGGGGGGAGATCTCCACTGTCCTCTCCTCTCATTGAGTCAGTGCTAAACTCTCACTTACCATTAAGACTTTCAGCAGAAATCACCAGCTCATTCAAAACAGCAAAACAGACCACACCAAAACAGACAAAAAGAAAACAAAAACTTGCCCCATCAGCAGCAAAGATCAACACATTTTAACAATAAAAAGTGCAAATTTTCTACCTTATGAATTTAGAAGCTGAATGCTGCTACCTGTACAGAGATACTAGCATTGTTTCAACAAACTTAGTAAACCACTTTTCACAAACTGCTACATCTATGGGGCAATAAGGAAATACCGAGCCAATGGGTAGACATCTATGCGTCATCAATCGGTAACCAGACGAATATAATAGTTTGGACTGCGGCAGTTCCTGTGTCTTCATATTTCCAGAGATGAGGTGGATGCCAAATACATTTTTTGTTGAAAAAGAAATTGGAAGTAAATATAATTATAAAGATTCTTCAATATTTTAGCAATAAATTATTAAACATTTAATAAATACAACCTAAGGCTCTACACAAACAAGAAATCCATCTTCCTCATACAGCTGGCTCTTGGGACATTTTACAAAGGGACCATCACCTGAGAGTTTGAGAAATGAACTTTCAGCTGGTTCCATGATTCCTTATGGGCATTAGCATGAATGGAGGCTGTGGTGAAGAGCCAAAAGGGAGATGCAGTATCTTTAGCAGTCATGGCCTGTGCAGGTAGGATATCTTTACAGGAAACAGCAAAAACTTCCAGATGCCCAATATACATAAATATCGACAATTAAGCTTCAGAGCAGAAAATAAATACAATCAAAGGGAGGTACCTTTGCATTTCAAAACGGCTCTCCGCAGTTTCAGGCTGTACAATACATTCAATAAATGCCTCAACTTGAGACTCCTAAAATGGAACGCTGTGTAGGAGCAAACCCTCATTTGTCTGAGCTGACAGTCACATCACAAGTGCTATTCTCTTACTCCTAAACTGCATTAACTGCTCGTCCCTCTGCAGCAAACTATAACAAGTAGTGCAATGCTGACAGTGCTTTCTGTTCATTAAGACTTCACATCAAATTCCACCCCCCAACAAAAGGAAGATATGATAGAAAGCAGGATACACATTTAAATACATATATTTTATACAATTTTCTTATGTTATGATAATATTCTTTTCTGAGCGGCAGCTCTAATTTTTTTAATTCTAAATCTACAATCAAGAACCTATTTGCAAGCCATTTTGTATGAATTCACAATATTTATGTGGTGTCAGCAGTCTGGCCTGGCTGATCATTCAGGGAAGTTATTAGTGTGGATTCTCAAGAATTATGGGGCAAAAAAGATCTCCTAGTTGTACCAACTCAAGGAGGGGCTCTATAAGCATTAGTATTTGTTTTTCAAAATGAGCCTGAAAAATCTGACTCCGTATTAAAAATCAGAAGGCTGGGAAGATGGCAGACAACTAAATAAACTGGCCAGTCAGCTTCTTAAAAGAAAGATTGTCTAAGTGTTAAGTCTGTTGATTATGAGAATGCTGTCGCGACGAACAGTCGGACGGATGGGAGGATTAGCAGTGCTCTGATTAGAGGACCAGGGCCCTGGAGGCGCAGCCGGTGGTGTAGGTATTCAGGTACTTCCTGGCCTGCTCTGTCATGATCAGCTGGTCCTCCGTCTTCCCATAAACAACAGTCTCCCACTCGCTGTTCAGCTGGAGATGGGGAGAAGCAACATATCACTAAATGCTCTAGTGTCAATCAACAATGATCATCCACTGCAATTAATGCTAAACCACCATGAATACAGATTTCCAGCCACACACATGAAGTAAAGCACAAGGATCTTAATTTTACAAATCTCCATAGAACAAAGTGAATACAGAAACAATCAGGCCAGGAAATATTAAACTTGAGCCTTTAACTCCTTTCAGACCTGTCAGTCAAGTGTAGAATAACTACCAATCAGATTTCCTTATCTTAATGAGTTGCTGCCTATCCCGACAGCACCGCCATATTGTCCCACAATCAATGCAGTTATGAGCTGTGTTTAGTAGGCGAGGCGTTGGACTTTATCAAAAATGGTTCATAAATGCGCTTGGGGAATGTGTTATACTGATGAAAGATATCCTGCTCGGCAACAGAGGGCTCAATTAATCCTTTTTTCATGGCCAAAAATGCAGTTGAAAAAGTGTTTGATGGATTAAGGCACGTGAAAGGCCTCCCACAGAGCTCAATGTGAAACAAACACAAGGCTGTTTGCTCGAAGGTAAGCAAATATATTTTTTTGCCATTTCGCCTTCACAAGTTGGCTAGCAACAATCTATGCATACTGTACATTTTGCTGAGAAGACAGAATTACACCAACGGCATAATTGATGTGCACATTAACATACGTTTTTCCCCAATGGATTTCTGCATGCAATACCAGATGTAGCTACAAACCAGTAGCTATTCTGCTGAGAACAATTCCTTCATGGCACCCAGCACAGGCATTTGCAGCACTAGATAATAAATAAAACATTTAGCCAGATGTTGAAGGATTTTGTAATGGCATGATATACTGTAATCTGCCATGAGACTTTAACGTGAGAAAACCTGGCTTCTTAGTTAGCCAGTAAACTAGCTAAAATCGAATTCAGAATGTTAGTTGCTTAGCCGAAATGAGTGAAGTCAGCTTGTTATCAAAATTGGTTTGGAGGCAAACGCTGAAATAACGAACGTTAGATTAATAACTCGATTATGTCTAATTTAGCTACTTTAAGGGTTTGCTGCATTGAGCCATATGATTCATGGCCAACTGACATTAGACAGCAAGCTGGATCAAGTGTTATTTTTACCTCAGTGATGGCAACAAATGTCTGAAAACTACAAAACCCAAAACCAGTGAAGTTGGCATATTATGTACAAAACCCAAAACCAGTGAAGTTGGCACGTTGTGTAAATCGTAAATAAAAACAGAATACAATGATTTGCAAATTCTTTTCAACCTATATTCAACTGGACAAAACAATATGAAATGTGGACTCGTCAGACCACAGAACACTTTTCCACTTTGCATCAGTCCATCTTAGATGAGCTTGGGCCCAGCAAAGCCGGCGGCGTTTCTGGGTGCTGTTGATAAATGGCTTTCGCTTTGCATTGTAGAGTTTTAACTTGCACTTGTAGATGTAGCGACGAACTGTAGTTACTGACAGTGGTTTTCTGAAGTGTTCCTGAGGCCATGTGGTGATGTCCTTTACACACCGATGTCGGTTTTTGATGCAGTACCGCGAGGGATCTAAGGTCACGGGCATTCAATGTTGGTTTTCGGCCTTGTCGCTTACGTGCAGAGTTTCTCCAGATTCTCTGAACCTTTTGACGATATTACGGACCGTAGATGATGAATTCCCTACATTTCTTGCAATAGCTCGTTGAGGAATGTTGTTTTTAAACTGTTCGACAATCAGCTCACGCATTTGTTCACTAAGTGCTGACCCTCGCCCCATCCTTGTTTGTGAATGACTGAGCATTTCAGGGAAGCTGCTTTTATACCCAATCATGGCACCCACCTGTTCCCAATTAGCCCGTTCACCTGTGGGATGTTCCAAATAAGTGTTTGATGAGCATTCCTCATGTGGTGCATGTGGGCCATAGCAACAGTAACAAAGGGGGTCGGAGCTGGTCGGAGCAAGTCGGAAAGCTCCATTACTCACAATTCTAATATACAGGTTTTTTTTGACCCATTACTATTTTCAGGATTGTTACCCATTCCCACCTTTGAGCCTGAAGGGCAAGCCAAATTTGCAGAAGTAAAAATAATAATAATAATAATAATCATCATCATAATAATTCAACCTACTTTCCAGGGTAGGAAATTGGCACAAAACACCAGCTAAATGCTGGTAAAATATGGCTGAGTAGATTTCAGACACAAAATAATGAATTATTATTGAGTGGCTGGTGAATCTGCAAATTTAATTGTCAATGGCTGGTTAATGTTCACATTTTAAAGAAGTTAATTTCACACCCTGCTACAGTGCGCATACAATCTCTGAAATTTACAGTCTTAAACGATGATAAAAATCAAGAAACTAAGTCAGGCTGAACCCCTGGAAACAAAGGAGAGGACAGCACCTGAGCTGGGGAATCATCATGGGATGTCCTGATATCCGATGCGCTGTCCCTCCTGCCCCGCGGACCGAAGCGGGGCTCCTGCGTCACGCGTGTGGGGGAAGAGGCGCGCTTCTCTCTGTCCAGCGGGGGCGTTATCAGTCGAGCGCGGGTCAGGAGACTGTCCCCAGGAGTCTGCCATGGAGACATGCTGTCACTCTGCTGTCCATCAAAACTCCTCTGACAACACCACTCACTCTCCTATCAAACAGCCTCAGACATCAACCCTGTTCCTCACCTGAGAGTTTTGAAACTTTACCAGCTAGGAGGTGAATTAGAGCCATAGTAAGCATTCTGGAGGAGCAGTTGGCCGACTGTGATCTTGCAATATTTACATTCCATTTTGATGTTCACACAAACAAAATCACAGGATAATAAATTAAAGACCCTACAGATGAAGCCTGCAAACTGAACTGCCAAGTCATCCAACCAGCAACATCCCCTCTTACAGCCAAAGAGAAGAAAGCTCTCACAAAGTCATATACAGAGGATAAATAACTGTACCTTGTCATAGGAAAGTTTATATGGTTCCCCTGAGTTTTCGTAAACATGTGCTAGGACTTCATTTGTTGGGAATCATTTTTTAATGAGCACAGCAAAGTAAGTCAGGCAGGTTCTCGAACAAGTAAGTGACACTTAATGAAATCAAATCTTTTGGAAAATGTATATAGGGTATGCTGTTAAGGATCATCCTCATACCTGTGACACCTAATACTCGAGAGCTGCTTGTTTACATAACAACTGGCAGGAAAATGTATGAATGCCATCCAACTCTGAAAATGGGAAAACAGCCACTGGCTGTGAAAGAAGGGGTAACTTGCATTGCCAGATCTGGTGCGAAAGTGGATACAGCCTCCACCCCTGAAGGAGAGATGGTAACTCACTTAAACAGTGAGGCAAGTGAAGGCAATTAGGCTTTGTGACACATCGTATGCTGATATGTGGAGATGTATTGAAAAAAGAAGTGATTACTTCTTGGTTAAAAAAATTTTGGTCGATTTCCCAAAAAGGCCTCATATCACCTCATTTGTGGATGCTTAGTTAAAAATGCAAGTAAAGAGTTTCTATCATGTACAGGGTTTTCACAAACTAAGAGCCAAGATTTCCCTCGTTACATCATATAAATCAACTTTTTTGCACTGATAAAAACGCTAACAAATGCTGTTTGGGTGTAGTGAAACACCCACAGATGTAGCAGAAAACATCTGGATTATGTTTGCATTTTCTTTTGTCAAGCCTGAAATCAGGATTAGGCATAAAGTAATGTCTTTAGAATAATTAATACGTGAAAAACAGCAGAGAACTGAACAGTTTTCTCCTGGCTCAGGGGAAGATGGAAATCTTGTCTTTGTGGCAGATTTTCTGAGGAATAAGGGATGATACCAGACTTCTTAATCTTACGAGCGGTTGTCAAAAGTGAAAATGCTATGAAATGCACGTCATGCATGGTGAGAAAATGTGATGTGCGGGAGCAAAACAGACACTTTTTTTTGGAATGAGGACCCCAAAATTTCTAAGAAACAAGTATAAGATTTCATTCAGAAAAAATGATGCAGGGTTGTGTTATAAGTGCGACACATCATATGCTGATATGCAGAGATATAATGTGAAAAGACATGATTATCAGTGTGTCACAACATATGCTGATATATGGAGATGTAATAAGAGAAGAAGTGGTTATCAGTGTCACATCATATGCCGATACGTGGGGATGTAATATGGGGAGAAGTGATAATCAGTGTCACACATTGTACGCTGATATATGGAGATGTATTGTGAAAAGACGTTGTCATCAGTGACAGGTGGTGCGCAGCTAATGCCTCTGTCCCTGAAGGGCTGGCCGTTCACTTATGGGGCTCTCAAGTTGTGCCTTTAAGCAGGGGAGCTCACTTGTGCATTGTTGATCTGCTCATGGGAAAACAGCTGGACGTTCAGGCAGTCTTTCCCCCATGAGTCCAGCACCAGAGACTTCCGCACTTTACGAACCGGTGCATCAACCTGGAATTCAAAACACTTTTGTAGCACAATCTCACACCATGATACAGACTATCAATGTGAAATATGACCCCCCAACTTAAAACCTGATGAATAAAAACCAAGTGTCTTTAAAGAACAGGCTATAAATGTTTGCGAAAACATTGGAGCACACCTCATGTTTCCAGCCTCTGAATTCAGGCTGCATCTCCCCACGGTTGAATATATCTCTCCCAGTCTCCTCTTTCAGAACCTCTCGGATGTCCTCCTCCAGGAGAGCCAGGGGCTGTGGCTGCAGGAGCAGAGAGCAAAACTCAGCGAAAGACAGAAGGGAACCCAGAAGCAATAAGACAATAGGGACAAACTCTGGCACACATTTTGACAGAATACACGAACATCAGTGCACCGGGATTTACAGGTAGGGAGACTCATGGTCTGACACAATCGCCACACTGAAGGACACAAAGGCTAAAACACTCATCAGATAGAGCCATCACTCATCAGCCATAGAGCCACAGGGGAAGTCAGCAACAGTAAACACTGCTACACAGTGCAAGCAGCAGCACTGGTCATTCTCTCCAAGCTCTGTCCGAAGGAGCCCTTCAGCTCTGTCATTACATACCACCATCTTCAAGGGCCCGTACATCTTCTCCTGGGCAGCCATGGCATTTTTGAAGGGCGTTGGAGTCCGTGGAGTGGGACCCAAAATAGACTTTCGAATTTTTGGTGTCCTGAACCTAAAAGATGGTGGAGTTAATTGAAAGGTCAGCTGAGAGTTGCGCCATTAGAAAAACATGCATGAATTATGAGAAAGCAGAGGGCCCCTGTTCCATCATTGGTGGCCACCGCTGATCTCTCCTACCCTGCATTCTCCTTCTGGTGTTTGGGGGTCAGCTCCTTCTGGAGGGGAGTGTTGAGGAAACACTTCTGCCCACAAACGGGGGTCGACGTCAGAGCAGGGTTGTCCAGGTTCAAATGTTCACTCCCCGATATGTTGAAGAACTACTCAAAACAGTTTCCATTTTTACCAAACAGTATCCTGACTTTCTCAAACTGAAGACACCATAAGCAACTAAAGGGAACACATCCACATTTTAAAGAAGATACATGCAAATACAGGCAGTCTCACAACATTATATTCCACAGGCAGACACTATTGCTGTATGTAAAGAAGCCGAGTGCACAATGGTGTTCAGTGTTCAGGCAGAAGGCTGTACCTGAGAGGGAGAAAAAGGCAGAGCTTTGACTGGTGTTGTCTTCGGTGAAGTGGAGCTGGTGTCCTGGAAGGAAGAATTATTGCCCTCAACGGAGGGAGATTGGTCCCCCTTCTCTCGCCTTTTCCTCCTCAGGATGGACGGGGGTGTGTTGAATTTAGCCACAATAGGGGAGACGAATGGGACGGACTTGCTCTGGCCACTGCCACAATCCTTATTCTGCTCGGTCATGGCAAGGCCATCAAACTGGTAGCCCGTCTCGTCGGGGGTCCTGTCCTGCTCCCGGGGCGGTGGAAAGGGTGTGGTCTGCTGCTGCATAGAGGACACCGTCTCCGTCAGGCTGAAGGTGGCCACATTGCTCCAGGCCACTGGGTCCTGCAACACCAGACACATCTACAATGTACACAATTTTCAACACACCCCCCTGCCTAAGCCCAGCCCAGCCCTGACTCCGACCAATCACAGGCAGGTGAAGAAAGGGGAGGGGCTCTGCTCACCGAGTCAATGAGCTCCATGGTCTCTGCGAACTCAGGGATGGTCTGCAGGGAGTTGAGCACAGCACTGGCCTCCACTGCCAGGAACTTGCTTGGGGAGACGTGAGGGGGACCGGTGCAGGAACCCGTGGCCAGGCTGTCCTCGGCGCGGCACAACTCCAGACTGTGCTCATCCAGGCTGCTCATGGTGGTCATGGTGTCATCAGCCATGCTGCTGGACCAGCGAGGATACCTGTCTGGGAGCTGTGGAGGCCAGGACAGACAGTCAGATGGGAAGTTCTGGGTAAAGTTTGAGGGGGCTCCGTGGGCCTGTCCAGCTCACGTAAGGAGATGGGATGAGCGGCATCACTGCCAGCAGCCAAAACTCCAGCCACACAAAACCGCAAAATCTCTAGCATGAAACCACCACGTCCAGAGAGACACCCACTAACACAAGCAACTATGGGAAAAGCCACAACAGCTATTTTATGCTCTGCTAATGACCAACCAACCTACCAACCAGCATAGCAACCAATATGTCACACGGTGCCACAGCTAATCCATGCCCCTCTTTAAACATTGTTTTTGCTCTCCGAAAACCTACAGTGTTTAAGAGGGCAATGTTTATGAAATGAGGAGGGATGAACTGGGCAAGGAAAACATTAATTTTGCCACATGGGCTGCAGAAAAACGCAGACAGCCAGGCCGATGCACACTGAACGCCGTTTGACTGCAAAACAAACATCGCGAACAAAACACGGCAACCTTGTCCAAAGGGTATCGCTGTCCTAAGTCACGCTCAGGTCGTGCACTACCACCACGATGCAGGAGGGAGAGGGCGGGGCCGTTAGATGGGCAGGCGGAGGGGGTCGGCAGGAAGCAGTGTGAGCAATTCTACCCGGGATGAGTGGGTTGGCGGGGGTGGGGGTGGCGGGGCGGTACTACAGCGCTCTATGCACTCTGCACACACAGTTTCCTTACACATGAGGCTGCCTGTCCTCCCACTTCAGTCTCAGCTGACATAAGCAGCAGCTCAAGTTCCTTAATTCTCTGCTCTTTTTCAGGGTCATCGTGGCACGGCTGCTGGAAGAGAGACGGAGGAGAGGACGGGGAAGGAAGGAGGAAAAACATCCCATTTATTCACAGGTCACCGCCTCTTCATCAAGCCCTCAAAGATGCATCAATATTATTATTAACAGGAGGTTGTCAGGTAAATGCTGCAGTGGTGACAGGACTTGATCTGACCGCACCCTAATGCCATACATTTATGACAGTAACACTAGATTAGTTCCCCATTTGAGGATTGATTAATTGAGGATTTTCATGGGCACAAATCCGAAATGTTCCAGAATGGCTTTTTTACATCATAAGTAGGCAGTCAGGCCAGGACTTACTAATTTATTTCACATTTAAAGATACTGTTACTGTTTCATTGATTCCAACCATTGGAATTTTGCTTCAATCATCGCAAAATTTCCTAAGCAAGAGTCAAGATCATGCAATTCAGCCACACACTCATAAAAGGGCAATTTAGAGACTCATTCTGGTCTTTGGACCGTGGGACGAGACCCACATGACCATGGAAAGAACATGCCAACTCCACACAGAAAGGCCCGAGGTTGGTTTACATCCCTCAACTTGTTTGCTGTGAGGCAACAGCCCTGTTCCACCGTGGCATCAAAGACAATGATCAGGATGAAATTTTGATTTTGTCACCAATACAAAGCATATTTTGCAGAGAGACTAAAGATGCATCAGTGAAGACTAAAATGAAGAACAATGCAGAGAATCAAAGGACAAACATACAAACAGAATGTTAATTCACAAAGAAAGAAGAGATTGACCATCTTTTCATGCTTGGTTGAATGAGTTCAGGAGACAAGCTGGACACAAGCAGCAAGAAGACAGTAGAGCACATACGGCCCACCACCATGGACACTGTGTTCCAGTGCTGGAATGCTGTAGGAGAAACACGCACCTGAGTAAACATGGGTGAGGATTCGGGGACGCCATCCTCACACGGTCTGTCCATGGGGCCAAAGGAGTATCCTGAAAGCTTCAAAGACAAAACAAACAAATGACAAATACACTGCACTGTGTCCTACCTCAAAACTGCCTCAGCCAGCACCATCGGGCCAGCACGGAAACGACATAACAATTTAAATACAATGCGCTCCTCCCTCAACTCCAATTTTCAAAATATGTGGGCTTAAACTAACCGTTAATGTAATCTGAAGAGGAAAAAAAATCAGCCCAGTGAAGAAATATAATCAGTTTGCACCATATTATTTATTAAACTACCTAAAAGGCAATAGACAGCCAGCAACAGTCAGTATAACACTGTAGCTTTCCTCCAAAATGTATTCGGTAACAGAATTATTAAATTATGAATGTGAGTAGCATGAAATGGGTGCAAATCCATCTCCCAATCCTTTATCTTGCAGGACAACTGAGACCCATTTCATCAGCATGGCTTGTGGAGCCTATCGTCCAATTTTTGATAACACTCAAGTTTTAAAAAGAAGTTTCTCATTCTTAGATAGCGAGGAGTTGGCATGAGGCAGGAGATGGCTGGACATTCACCTGTGCCTGGTTGGTCATAAATATCTGGCCCTGCTTGTGCTGCATGTCTGCAGAGCAGCGCAGTTTAGCCTCTTTCTTGATGGCCTGCACAGACCTATAGGTCCCGGAGCAGTCCTGCAGGTAGCCCTCGTGCTCTACCTTCCTCCGCATGGTGGAGTTCCAGTGATTTTTTATGGAGTTGTCCGTCCTGTAGGCAGAGTTAGCGAGAAACGTTAACATCTACTTCTTGAGGCAGACATTGTAGGTAAGCATTATTGCATTTTCCTTCCAGCACGTAACTATTTTTGCAAATCTCTGTTCCGCGTGTTGGTCCAAAAGATTAGTTTAAATATGCTGCAGAGCAGTGATGAACAATTTACCAAAGTGTTCACTTAGCAATGGAAAACTGACAGGTTAGCGCATGCTTCATCGGTTATTGCAGCAGTCACCCTTCACAGGGTACAGAGCAGCCCTACCTCCCGGGCAGCAGTTTGGAGATCTCAGCCCAGCGGTTGCCCAGGCGCCGGTGAGCCTCATAGATGACGCGGTCCTCCTCCTCAGTCCAGGAGGACTTCTTCACCTCGGGGTTGAGGTGGTTGTGCCAGCGCTCTCTGCACTGTTTCCCAATGCGGCCCTGGAGGTGCTTGGCGATGATGGACCAGCGCTTGGGGCCATATTTGTGCACCAGCTCGATCACCTGCACACATACGGAGGGAAGGGTCACACTCAGGCCCCCTGCCGGGTGGATAAGGGGCGAGAGTGGCTGAAACAGAGTGTGGCCCACATTGCACCAATGCAGGAAACTGAAATAAATCCTACATATTCATACTCTTTACTTTCGGTGATAATCGAACAACAATTCAGGGTTCCTGCACTTTTTCCCCATGTGAAATTCAAGCACTTTTCAGGGTGACTTATCAAGTGTCTTCTTACGGCAGTAGTAAATGACATACCTATTATAGAACTACTCACTAAGAAATCCATCTATTATGAAAACATTACAATTAATGCTACAACTGCATGCCGTTTCAAGCACTTAATTCAAAATCCAAGCACTTTTTGAAGCATTTTCAAGAATTTCCAGCACCTGTAGGAACCATGATTATTGTAACAGAATAACAGGATGATCATGTGAAAAGGGTTGGCAAGAATCGTTCAGGGGGGTTGAGGTGACTGCCTATCAGCAGAGCCAATTTTAGCACCGATAAGACTGAAAGCGCAACGGCCTGGCTGGCTCTCTACAGGCAGCCATTCCTGGCATACTTACGGCTGGTGTGAAATACAGTGCTGAGGAGGTGTGCCCTGCTCAGCTCCGAGCCCCAGGAGAGCCGCCAAACAGTCCACTAACAGATCTCCAGTACTGAGATGGAGGGCACAGGCTTCCTCCATGAGGTTGTCAGGCTACTAATGCCCAGAAGCACGATAATGCAAAACATCCAGTCATTAAGCGCGCACACCTCCCTTCTCTTACATCAACCAATCACGTTGTGCCAATGGCTCATGACACCAATTTTAGAAAACCTGTTGTCACTTTTAAATGTAGTGCATTTCACACCTTTTTACTGCTGAGAGACCGACTCCCCTCCCTCCATCACTTTCCTTCCTCACACCTCCACCCGCCACCTTTCCTCCCGCTCGGCCTCAGGCAGGTAAACGCCCAGCTCTCCTTACCCTCTGATCCTCCTCTTTTGTCCAGGGCCCTTTCACCAGCTCAGGGTTGAGCACCTTCTGCCAGCGGTGTTGACACTGGCCATCTGTTCTTTTCTGTGACAGAGCAACAAAAGGCCCATCAGACCCTGCAGCTGCATTATCACAATCTCTTCCACGTGTGGTGCTGCCATAAGGCGAGCGGCTAGCCAGCTGTGCCGTTTATTCGTTATAGGCTAAAAGTCACACAAGTTTTCATAAATGCCAGTTCTTTTAGGAACTCATAATCTCTGCAGAGTCTTGTCACGCATAAACAGTGGACATCATTCTTTTGAAAAAAAAAAAAGCATGTGAGGGAATCAGTCTGACACACTGTAGTTATGACCCTCATGTCATGCAAGTTACATTATTATTCCATGCAGTACATTACTCTGTGTTTGAGCAACACTGACCACACTGGAGTAAAATAGAAGCCCTCTCAGAATTACAGCGCAAAGCTTCACTACACTAAATTGTGCTCGATGCGGCATTTTACTGAAAGCAGTGCTTACGGGAAAGTAATTCGCAATCAGTCTCCAGGAATCTGTTCCATGTTTCTCAACCAGCTTTTTCAGGAGTTCATCCTGGAAAGAGGGGACATTAGGAGTCAGATCATCTTTATGAGCAGGACTACACTATGACCCGAGTCACAATCACACAACAGAGGGTAGTGAGCCGCAGCTGAAACTGCCGCACAGTGCCGCACAGTACTGCGCACAGCGACTGCTCTGCAGCACACGGCACAGGACCACAGAAATGTTAACGGTGTTCTGTGCTCATTAGAAAGCGCTGCGGACATTTTAAACCATTTTTCAGAGCTAAACGAGACACATTTCTCACTCTTGCACACATCCACCATGCTCGCATGATTTGGTTACCTCATCTCTGGACCATTTGACTTTACTAAGCAGCTTTTTAGGGTTCTTCCCATCCCTGCTCTCGGGGTCTGTGGAGAGAAGCTCTTCATCCTCGTCCTCACTGATGGACAGAGACACAGAGAACAGGCACAATGAACCACAATGTTCTGGTAGCCACTGTTCTTGCAGAGCAATAAAGTCCAACTAACTTTGTCCCCACTCAAAGTATAAAGTGCCTGTTCACCTTTTAACTGGTAAACAAGACCATAACAAAACATCCTGCTCAGTAGCACACGGTCATCACAAGTGTTTGTTGTTAAACCTCACTGTTAAACTTAGCCATGGGCGGGAATAAAATAACAGGGAAATGAATAAGTACATGTTAGAAATGGAAAAAACAAAGAAAGAGGTTCAAAGGCCCTCACTAAATCTACAGACATTTCTCAACATACTAAACCAGCAGCAAGGATATGAACAGATAAGCTAAACTGGAAAATACTCTCTCAACATGGAAGATTGCAGCATACATTAAAAAGGTCTCTCCGGATAATGGACTGGATTATGATTTTAACTTGAATTTGATTAAAAATTAAAAAGTCATGAAATCAAGTGTTAAATTCTCTCCACTCTGATCACAGAATTTAGAGGGAGGCAACAGAAACATCGTGGGCCAGAAAGTCGGATAACGTCAGTCTTGTCCGCCCTGCTCTGCCTCAAGTCCAAGGATACAGCAGTCCTCAGGAATGCGCTGTTGCCTAGTAACAGTTCCCTCTCAGTGGTGTGCCAGTCTTATCCCTTCTACCCACAGGGCGGAGGCCAAAAGAAAGGGGCTCCCCAGGGTTACCAAACACCTCGATGTTGCTTTGGAGAACACAAGGCTGCCACACAGTCTTATAGATGTCAGCCCAGCTGTGCCAAGCAGGGGAGCAGAACATTAAAGCATACAGTCTTTCCTCAGTGTCCTATGATGGTGACAGCGACAGACTCAACCTGTGGCAATATGGATGGCTGAAAACGCAGATCTGCGTGACATGAACAAACACTTGCAGGCTGCGAAGCCTGGGACAAATATTAATGCCAGAGAGCATCAATCGCTCTCATGGAAAGACTTTAACGAAACTAGACAGTCCGGTCTGCTGCAACCACATGGGCGTAGCCCCCGAAAGCCCGCTTCTCCAGTTTCGTGCTGTATTCGGCCAATACTGTGACCATGGCAACCAAAATTGATAGGTGTGATAAGTGAAGTATATCACATTTCCATACCAAATATGAAAGAAATCTGTCCAAAACTGCAGCCTGTACTGTGTCCACAAGGAAATCTCGACATTTTGCCACTAATGTGCGTATTATGCGGCCAATACTGTCGCCATGGCAACAAAAATCGATAGGTGTGATTAGTGACGTGTATCATATGTCCATACTGAATATGAAAGCAATCGGTCACAAATTGCAGCCTGTACTGCGTCCACAAGAAAGTGTCTGCGGATGCGGAGGCGGTGGCAGTGGAGACGACACACTCGAATCCATAGAAGCCGCCCGACGTGGTCCGGGGGCCACAGTTACAGCACTGGACTGCTGTGTCCACCATAGATCACAGTAGGGCACTCATTTCATCTGGTGTTCTTAATATCCCCGAATCGAAAGATAAACATCTCCTTTCAAACAAACTGGCTGGCCAGTACGCTGTAACCCTATTGTGTAGCACAGCAGGTCAACTTCATGAAGCAAAAATTCCCTTTAATTACACTGGTTTGTAGATTTTGATTATTCATGATATTGGGCCCTGCACCTAAAAACAATTTTTAAAAAAGCCCGGTTCCATAGAAAATAACTGCTGCGAAACTGCCACAGTGGCTGAACACACTGCCATATTGGCGTAACTTTCTCCAACAGCAAGTGAGACAGGAGAAAGGATATCATTTGTCTCAGTGCAATGCTGCACCTACACTACTTCTGATGCTGTTGAGAGTGTTCATCTGTGTACTGACAGGCCAGTGTACCCTCAGTTTGCACAGATAAGAGCCATCCAAAAACACTGAAGATTTACTATTCACCTTTCAGCCCCAGAGCACAGTACACAGAACAGGGTTAAGCACCTTGCCAGAAACTGACAACACAAAGGTACTTTGGACAGTACCTGGGAAATATAATTAGAGCAGTAGGCCTTATGATCATGTATATTTATTACAATATGCTATCAAAGGGGGAAAGACTGAAAGTGATAGTGAAAGAGATTGAGGCCAAAGATCAAATGGGCAATTCCAGCGTAACTCAAGTTACATGGTGCATTGGGCTTTAGTATAAAATTGTTTCACTATTTATTCAATGGACAGAACATCAAAACTTTTACGTTGTGGCAACCTGTGAGCAAAATCAACTTTACAAGAGAAAACCCAGAATGAACCCCTCAATGGTTATATGCAGGGAGACTGGCCTTTTCAACTGTTACTCACGTTGCTCAAACGTAACATGGTTTTTTTAACTTAAGTTTGGTCCAATCTTCTTGATCAATGATGCATTACAGAATAAATTGGATTATATATTTTTGAACCTTTATAACTTAAAATTTAAACACAACCAGGATTTCAACTCAGTGCAGCAGTAATTTTCAGCAACGGGCCCAGAAAACAAAAAAGTCCTCTTACTCACGTTACGATACTCACGTTACGTTACTCAAGTTACAAGTATGTTTTAAGTATCTGGAGGCTCACCACACTGCACTTTACTGATTATTCACAATGTTTCAGCCATGTCAGCTGTTTCTATTCAAGAGGCCTTCATGACCAATTTCTAAGGCCCCAATCTGGAATTCACCCAGAGCCCCCACCTTTAGTTTCTCAGAACAAACAGTAACATTTTGTTTTTCGTAATTCAACCAACCAAGTAGTCTCTTCACAACTTCATTATGTGAATGATGACAAACTTTTATTTAATATGTGCACCAAAAACATTTGATTTGCCTCAGACCTTCAATTTCTTCTGAACCATACACCTGTATTTACTAACAATACAGCCATACATAAACTGTATTGCTATTTCATGCTTGAATTTTCAGTGGTCATGTTATACTTCAGCTGGAATTGCCCAACTGCAAACAAAGCAAGACTGCAATGTGGGCCACTACACACATCAAACAAGGCATCCACTTTCACTCAAGTCATCGTTTGTTCACTGAGGTCCTGCAAAACAGGTAGGGAGGGTGAAAAAGGTGACGGCCACCACCCCTCCCCAGATACAGGGACAGCCATGCGCTGAGTCTCTTCAATCATTGACATTTTTAACTGACAGTTAAATCAGGTGCAACTAGTTTATACTTTGACGCTCCATTGAATAAAAATAAATACATAATTCTCTGGTGTAGCCTTCAAATAGGGCTGATAGACAATCATGGGAAGAATCCTTTGATGGGACAGCATCTTAAACTCTCCTCTCTGTCATCCTCTGAGCACTCAATGGAGACTTCATGCCAGTGTTGGTGGGGTAGGTGATGGTCAAACAAGGGTTTTCATGAACAATAAATAAATCCTGAAATAAAGAAACAAGAAACTGGGAATGTCACACAATTCTGGCCCTCCTCTTGATAACCAGCTGTTGCCCGAAAGCTCCGTAGTTTGTTTTGTGCTGGTTTCCTACATAGTTCAGTAGTTCACTCTACAACAAATACTACAGTGAATGAGTGGGCAATTTCAAACACAGCTAGCGTGTCACACAGCTTTGAAACAACAAAGCTGTGCACACGTGCTCAGTAGGTGTAAATTATTGATAAATTTCCAATACACACCACCGCTGGTATAGGCCTCCCTTCTATTTACTTGCTGTAACGTTCGTGCCGAGCTCTCCTCAGCAGAACCAACTGATCCCATTGAAACCTCCATGCGGTCTGGCAGCAACAGAGGGGTACACTGCTTCTTCTCCTGGTAATCCTTAAACTGGCACTTTCCACCCCTCATAAACCATGGAGCCCACTGTTCTTCCATCCGCCAAACATTTCTGCGGCCGTCTTGTAAATTCAGTGCTGCTGTACACTCACCGGCCACTACATTAGGTACTCCAAGCTAGAACCCCGTTGGACCCCCTTTAACATTCAGACCTGCCTTTATTCTTCATAGCATGGATTCAGCAGAGGTGCAGGAAACATTACTCAGAGATTTTGGTCCATATTGACATGATAGCATTACGCACAGTCGCTGCAAATTTGTTGCCTGCGCATCCTTGATGCGAAGCTCCCAATTCACCACATTCTAAAGGTGCTTTACTGGATTGAGATCTGGTGACTGTGGAGGCCACTTGAGTAAAATGAACTTATTCAAGAAACCAGTTTGAGAGGATCTGAGCATGGAGCGTTACCCTATTGGAAGTAGCCAAAAAAAGATGGGTATACTGTGGTCATAAAGGGATGGATATGGCCAGCAACAATCCTAAGGTAGGCTGTGGTGTTCAAACGAAGATCAACTGCTACTAAGGGGCCCAAAGTGTGGCAAGAAAATATCCCCCACACCATTACACCACCACCAGCAGCCTGAGCCGTTGATACAAGGCAGGTTGGATCCCTGCTTTCATGCCGTTTACGCCAAATTCTGACCCCAACATTCCAATGTCTAAGCAGATATCAAGATTCATCAGACCAAGCAGCGTTTTCCAATCTTCAATCGGTTTCCTAATTTTGGTGAGCCCATGTGAATTGCCCTCAGTTTCCTATTCTTAGCTGACAGGAGTGGCACCAGGTGTGGTGTTCTGCTGCTGTAGCCCATCTGCTAAAAACATGAAAATAACAACTCAAAATCCAAAAAAAAAACCAAGATGTGTTTGAGAAACACTGATGTCCCGGCATATAAGCATAGTTTCAATTTATAATATGGAAAAGGACCAGATGGAATTGCTTGGACTTGCACAGGGTTAAATAATTGAATAAAATTTGTAAAACTTTTCCAGAAAACTATTGTGAAATCAAAATGACGCCAAGGTGAATGTCACAAGGTGAAAAATTATGACCTCATCCGAAAGGACGTGTCAAGGGAAACACATGTCAAGTATCAAAGGTCTATCACTGACCAATGATAGGCTAAGTTATGGCCAATGTTAACGTTTTCGGAAAATGCGTTCTACACCAAGGTCAAAGTCAAAAATGATGACCTATTCTGAAAGGTCTTGTGACAAGGGATACACATGTCAAATATCAAAGGCCTATCTCTGACCAATGATAAGTAATGGGCAAGGTTAACCTTTTCGGAAAATGTGTCCTACACCAAGGTCACAAGGTCAAAAATGATGACTCATCCAAAAGGTCTCGGTACAAGGGATACACATGTCAAGCATCAAAGGCCTATCTCTGACCAATGATAGGCTAAGTTATGGCCAATGTTAACGTTTTCGGAAAATGCGTTCTACACCAAGGTCAAAGTCAAAAATGATGACCTATTCTGAAAGGTCTTGTGACAAGGGATACACATGTCAAATATCAAAGGCCTATCTCTGACCAATGATAAGTAATGGGCAAGGTTAACCTTTTCGGAAAATGTGTCCTACACCAAGGTCACAAGGTCAAAAATGATGACTCATCCAAAAGGTCTCGGTACAAGGGATACACATGTCAAGCATCAAAGGCCTATCTCTGACCAATCAAAAGTTACGGCCAAGGTTAAAGTTTTCTTGCTGCTGCAGACAAACACAGACAGACAGACAGCCGGACAGGTGCAAAACAATATGCCCCCGAATCTTTGATTCCAGGGGCATAAATATTGCCACACCATGGAAAAAGCCAATTAGATCAATAAGGACTGAACTGAGAAGTCTATTCACTCTTTACTAGTTTGGAAACAGTAAAAAACATTATTTAATGTTCTAGCATATAAATTCAATGGCTCATTGATAAAATATAGTTATGTGATGAATGGAAGGGAGTTTAAAAAAAGTTGGAACAGTCTACCGTTTTACTCCCATGTAACATCACTGTCTTTTGATCAAATTCATTAAGTGTTTGGAAACTGTAGACACTAGTTGGTCAAGTCTAGCAAGTGGAATTTCTTCCATTCCTCCATTATGCTGATCTTCAGCAGTTCAGCTGTACAATTACATGGGGCCTTTGCTGCCGTATTTTTCACTTCACAATGGGCCATAAATTCTAAGTCTAAGGCCACTCAGGATGGCAGGCAGGCCAAACTAGCACCTACAGGCTTTGCTTGTTTGTAATCCAAGCAAAATGTGGTTTGCCGTTGTCATGCTGGAAAATGCAGGGATGCCCCTTCAATAGATGAAACCTAGAGAGCAGCATTTGCTGCAGTAAAATTCATACACATCTTTCTACATTAATGGTTCCCTCACAAATGTGCAATTAAATGCACCAGGACAGATGCTGGCTTTTGTACCTGATGCTGATAACAGTTTGGGTTGTCAAAGTCATCCTAGGTCAACAGAACATGGTTGCTTTTTTTCAAAAACACTCGTCCAAAGTTGACCAGTCTGACCACAAACATGCTTACACTGTGTCACTTTGCATCTCAGATGACTGAGCCCAGAAATTTTGGCCGCACATTTGACCTGTATTGATACACGTACAGCTAACGCTCGGCATGATAAAGCTTTAACTCATCTTTGGCTGCAGCGGCGAATCGTTTCGACTGACGAAGGCTCACCAAAGTATATCTGAGCCCATGAAGCGATCCACCTCAGTTGCACAAGCAATTAACGTCTGATGGATCAGAGATCACACACATTCAAAAGAAGTTTCAGGTCTTGACCTTTATTCAACTGGATTGATACCAACATTATTTTTTGGAAAACTTTTTTTTGAAATTTCATATTACACACTGTAGAGAGTAAAATTCCCAAAATCCTAACAAGCTGTCTTTAGGGAATGTTGTTCACAACTTGATAGACAATAAACTTGCAAATCTTTGGACAACAACAATTGACACATCATTACTTGTGAGAAACCAGGCCTTGTTTAGAGGCTCATTTCCTTCTTGAACATAATTAGCTCACCCATTCCACCTAATATTGCAACTTGTCACATCGTGAAGTCTGAAGTGTGAACATAGTTTAAAATATATTACCAGAGTTTACTCTGGCAAATGTAGTTCAGTTAACTTGTGATTTTTGAGTGCGCAGTGGCAGAAGAGGAAAGTTTCAAAAATTGTTGGAAGAAAATGCAACTTCTATTTTCAAAAGATAATATTCCATTAGCAAATCGTGCTAGTTCTCTTCAGCTTGAGAGAATACAAAGCTGCCACTGTACTGCCCCATAATTCACAGCACGACTTCCATTTCAGTCCAGACATACTGTATGCCCTCATTCATTCTGAGGGGGCGAGGAAATGTACAACATGCAGTATACGCAACATACTGACATCAGCAGCTCATTTGTAACTGGTCTAAGAGATTGGTTGAGTCATTTATCAAACTTGCCAAACTTTTTTTGCAAAAAACATCCATATTTGACATTCAACACAAAAGCTTCACACACTGAAATAAAACTGCAGTAATATCCTGCTTGTCAGAGCCCAAAAATTAAGCAGGCAGTCTCATGTCAGAACATCATTCATATTCATTACAATAAATGAAATAGGACCGAAACTGTTCAGAGACCCACGGCAGGTAATATGCACGCATACCACCGAGCATCCCAATCAAACGTCCAGACCTGAATGAGGGAGTGAATACAACACAACAACACATAGACCATGGCGGCAGCTGCCGCACACCATGGGAAAGACAGGAGATTCTGAGCCCAAGAGACAATCACAGCATAACAACAATGGGCCCAGCAGCAAGTTTAAGAATCAAGACGAAGTCCAACAGAAGAGCACCCACGGCCAAACGAACATGACTAGTGACTAATCACCAATCAGCCACTAAGCCCACATAATGAGCATGTACATTACAGCATAAAATATGCATGCATTAATCTATACTCGGACCCACTTATTCCTGATGAGGGTCAAGGGACAGCAGCTGGAGCCTCTCCCGGCACACAATGAGCAACGGACAGGAGCCAATCTATCACAGGTACCACACACCACTCACTCAGGCACTCATCATACCTGCACAGCTCCGCGTATATAATGAGCCTGGCATGCATGACTGTGGACTGTATGCGGAAGCTGTGGTGGAGCGCCATGGGAACCCAAAGAGCATGTGCACTCCAAACATAAAGGCAGGATTTCACTCCACAACCTTCTTCCTGCTCCACCCCAGGCAATCTTTCAATGTTTGTTTTTTTTTTTTAAGTTTCAAGCATGAAATAGCACACTGTAAGTAAGGTGGGACAGCTGCCACTTACAGGGGTAACATGAACCAACACTGAGTTTACAGCAGGGTACTTGTGCAGTCTTGCAACGAGGGACTTAAAGTGCCCCCAAGATCTTCTCCACTGCTGGAAACACAAAGGGTGCACGCTTACGTTGTTACTCATGTCGTCATCGAGGCACAAGGCCATGCATAAAGGGGGTGGAGACGCGCTCTAGGGAGCCTCTATTCAAGCGGAAATTACAGCCTGATAACGTTGTGTTCAGAGCGGTGAAAATAAAGAGAGCCCAGACTGCCCAAAAAAAATGCTCACGCAAGTAGCCTACACCCACAGCACACATCCACCAGGAGAGCTCAGCAACATAATAGCTACAGTCACCTCAGACTCCCCCAATTCTTGCGATTTTTTTTATCATCGAGGACTGCCTAAAATGAAAAGCGTTCTGCCTTTCTACCCAAGATAAATCCAATATTTAGATGGATTCATGACTTCAGGCTTTAGATTCTACTTTTAAAACCCCATTCCAACAGCCCCCCACACCCATCTATACTTAAGTCAATAACTACCACTACCCTGGGCTTCCTCAATCAGTTGGGCAAATGGGTATCAACTAACAAATCAGTCCTCATGTAAATCCCAGGCCTGTCTCCATCAGAATGGATAACTGGGTGCGGAACATTAACCAATAATGACCAGTACCGCGGCTACATGCCTTTAAGTGCAGAAAGAAAGAAAAATTAACATTTTTTCTCAGATTAAAACTTTATGACAATAACGTGTTTTTTTTGTTTTTTTAAAAAATTAAACACCTGAAATCAAAATCTACCTTAAATATACATCTGAGATGTTATTTGTTCATAGCAAATATTATAAAATGACCACAGGGAGGGGGTTTTCATCTACATTTTTCACTTTGTGGCAAATAAACAGGCTGCAGATATGACACAGAACAATTTTTGTTTATTAGCATAACATTCAGGCTTCATGTAACCAAACCTCAAACAAATTAATTAATGGAATACGATAAAATTATGCAATCACCTTGCGATTTGCATTTCCAAAACAAATACCTATACAAATCTGAATGTGCAAATTAGTCAGCAGTTTAAAGACAGCGATGACAGATCTTAACGAGGTGCCTGACTTTGCTAATTGACAAGAAGCAAGGCATCAACAAGAGAGCAGACAATTGCAACAAGAGAAAGGATTATAAAACTGCTCCAGGAGGGAATTTCAACATGGAAAATAGGTTACGATGTTAGTTGTTCCCACTCAGTTGTGCCTAAAATGTGGTGCAAGAATAAACAAAATGGGAAGTTCGTGAAAGGAAAACATATGAGTGGACCTCAGAGCAATATGCCTGGGAGATAGAAAATGCCAAACAAAACAAATGAAAAACAAATGGGCAGAAACAGGAGTCAGTGTTTTTGAGAGAACTGTTAGAAATCAGCTGAGTGAAATGGGATTTTCATGCAGAAAAGCCAAATGAAAACCAGCACCAACTCCTAAACAGAAGAAAGCAAGATTAAAGTGGGCTAAAGAGAAGCAATCATGGAGAGTGGATGAAAGTGATATTCAGTGATGAATCACGAATTCGCATTGGCCAAGGTGATGATGCGGGAACTGGTGTTTTTCCACTAAAATATACTAAGATGACCGCTTGGAGACAACAAAAATTTCCCCATTCATTTATGATATAAGGTTGCATGTCAAGTAAAGGACTAGGGGGGATAACAATCATTACCTCAACAGTCAATGCACAGGTGTCCATTGAAATTTTGGACCATTATGATTCCATCGATAGAAAATGGATTTGGTGATAATGAATTCATTTTTCTGAGTGAAAATGCATATTGCAACAGAGCAAAGAGTGTAAAAACTTTTCTTCAGGACAGGCATATCAACTCAATGACATGGCCAGCTAACTGTCCGAATATCAACCAAATTGAAAATTTATGGTGGAAATAACAGAAAATGGTCCATGATAAAGCTCCATCCTGAAAAGCTGATCTGTCAACCACTATTTGAGAAATTTGGAACCAGCTTGAAGGAGAATGGTGTATTTCTAAAGTGAATTCCAAGCCTCAAATAATTCAGGCAGTCACAAAAGCAAGAGGAGGAGCAACTAAGTTCTAATTCTGATTGTTGTTGATGATGATTCCATATTTTTCCTCAACAAAGAGTGATTCTATAATGCTTTTCCTCTATTTGGTTGTTTAAAAAATGCCATTAATTAAAATTATGTAATCTAATTTGTTTGAGGTGTGTTTCATGAACTCTGAACGGTAATTCACAAAAATTGTTTTGTGACATCTGCGACTTGTTAATTTGCTATTAAGTAAAAAAAAAGATCGATAAAGATTTTAGATGTGTGGTGATTCCATAGTTTTTGCCTGGGGTTGTCAAACTGCAGTCTTGTACTTAGTTACGACTCCAATATTTTATCACTGAGAGGCGCTCCAAGTCTCTTTCCAATCGCACAGACATGATCACCAAAGCGTGACCCATCTTCGACGTTGCCGTTGAGAAGCTCCGCTCTGAAGAGAGGTGATGGTGACAATTTCAGTACGGTAAACACCGATGCTGTAAGCGCAACATAAAAATATAATGCCATAATTACCAAAGGCACGGCATGGCAAATTATTCGTCCTCGAAAACACAAACATCAACTGCGAATTCACCGAGTTTTCGCCTGTTAGTAACACATTCTAGTGAAGCAACACGGAATAGTTCATTCACATGATCACATCCGTGCACGATCAATTTGATACAAATGGAAATGCACAACAAATGTAACGGTTTTGTGTGTAGCTTAGTTTCTCACGCTTTCCAAAACAAATGTAACTGTTTTGTGTGTAACTTAGTTTCTCGCACTTTCCAAAGCTCCGGTGTCAGTTGCTCGTACTGCAGGCTGAAGTACCTGCAGCTGTAACCTACCTTCCCAATAACTGGCCGGTTACAATAAATGGCAATTGACAGTTTTAGGCATTGTCAAAGCAGTAACTAATATTTGCAAACTACATGATGAGTCGGTAAAGTTATTTTAGCGACACTGTCCTTAATAAGTTCATTTTTATTAATGCAGCTAGCTAATTAACCTCACAGCATCGTAAGTTCACTGTTACTAAATTAACGTCGGCCTGGCCGTCTTTAAGACTTGTCATCGGGATCGCGAGCCTCCCGCTTACGGTCAACCGTTCAGCAGCCACTTTTTAGCCGATGTTCGGTCTAATTTTGCTAACGTTACCTATCAAAATATGCTACTTCGCGGTTCTGCGCTTGCGCAAACCTAAATTCTTGGGCTGCGTTTCATCGCTCTCATCTTCGGAGTCTTAAAAAAAAAAAATCAGGATTCATTTTTTTCACTGCGCCTTTCGACCTGTAAGCGTATATTTATTTGCATGTACACGCTGCGTTTTCCTGAAAATGCAGAAATGGGATGATAACGGCGTATATGGTCATACATCTATCTTCAAACAAACTTATCCAACTCATTATAACATCTGCTTATGATGTAATAAGCCCACAAATATCAAAGTTACTACTGTAATCTGATTCATATTGCAACATTAAGGCGAAAACAAAGACTTTGCGATCGCTTTGCATTACAGTAGCATTTTTTGACAAGGCAGCACAAATAGTCCGAACACCGTCTGCTGACATCGGCGGCGGGAGAGCCTTGTGTCGTGTGCTGACAGCTGGTGAAGTTTCCAGCCATGTGAATTAGGCGAGATGTCAGCTAACGTCAGGTAGCAGTTAGCTTGTCGAAGCTAGATATAGTACGAGGGTCACTCACGTGTCATTTCGTTTGTAAACGAGCAAAATAACGTCTGCTGCTCTGCGACCACAGTCTTATTAAACCAACTGTTCGAAATGCGGGATCATTTCGCGCGAATAGTAATTAAATTGCAAACCTTCGCTCAATTAATTGATAGTTTGAGAGAGGTTAGTTTAGCTAGGTAGCCACTGCATATGTGGATAACTATCGTAGGGCGTATGGCAGGGCAACTGCCTGACACGATCCGCTTTCTTCAGCTAAATTGATTTACCAATCTCTTCCCATGACTTGTAACCAAGTTAGCCAGCTTAACAGCATCCACTGCGTTAGCGACCACATTTATTTCCTGACATACCTGCGTGATCTGTTGTTGGCCATGACTTTCGCCGATGATCTTCTCTCTGCAGTCCGAAGGTACGACACGAGATTAATCCACCTGTTCCAGAATAACGGCGAGTCCACAAATAACCGGATCAGATCTGATATCTAACGTTAACTATCCTCACGAGTCGCTGTCATCGTCACTGTTTCTATGATGGACTTCATCATCATCATCATCATCAGTAAGACTAAAGTAACTATCTTACTAACTTACATTGGGATCAACTCGCAGCCACAACTAACAAAGACACGTTACATATTTTTCTTTTAGATGAACATTATTTATAATCTGATGCAATCCTTCAAATGTAGGTATTCTTTAGTGAAATTCAGATCAGAACTTCTCATGTATGTTGTCATTGCCAGCACAGATGAAATGGGCGATGATCAATGAGGTACGCATACTTCTCTTCAGCCCGCCTTAAAAGCTGCTCACCCTCCCACCTCAGCCTCCGTTTCACTATTATTTTCGTGCTTCAGATTTTTTTTTGTCCGTCCCGCCGATTCTCGCGCCCTGCCTCCTTTTAGTGAAGTGTTTGAATCTGCGCACGCGGCCTCGTATGCGATTGGCTGAAACTGGGGGAGCGCATATGGTAAGGCGCCTGACGTGCAGAGAGCCAAGTTCATCTCAAGTACAGTACATTGGGTGGCGTCAAACCTTGCATTTGGTGGGAAACAAATCAATTTCTTACCTTGCTAGAAGTTATAGTGAAAGAAGGAATCATATGTTTACTTATAGATTAATTCTAACGTAATGGAATGTTTATTTTATAATTCATTTTGGTTCGCATGCTCGCTCAGCCCATACTGTACTTCACTTCGCATTATTTGGCACGTCGTACTGCTGCCCTCTCATGGCCATTTTAGTTATTTATTTATTTGTTTATTTTACTACAGTCAAAACAACTCGTAATAATTTTTCCAATTCTGTTGTATTTTCGGATTCGTTTGTTTACTTTCACCACTTTTATGGTGTTTCACGTTGTTAAATGTCAGGGGGGTGGGGGGGGGGGGGGGGGGTGAAAAGACATGCAAAGATGTTGTGCATTGAATTTATTTTATTAAAATATTTTACATTTTATCATTCTTATTAAGGTGTCATATTTAACTACCTGTTGTTATGAATGTTTTGGATGAGGAACTGAAAATCCAAAATATGTCTATCCTGCTGCGCATTGATCTCACCCTCAGCACAAACTGATGTAGTAGTCCGAGCCAGTTTCAAGAGCCCTGAATTTTTGTGTAACACAATATTGCATGTTTGGTTTTTCTCGCTGTAACTGGTGTATATATGCTCAGTGATCAGGAAAGTTTAATTGGTATTGAATAAACAATGAAATGAAAACTTGCTCAATACACCAATGAACCAAAACAGTATGACCATTCACTGATAAAGCAAATGACATTAATTATCTCATAACAATGGCATATGCCAAGGTCTACAAACATACCTTAAACAGTAAGCAAGCAGTTAGTTCTCACAGCTGACATGTTGGATATCAGAGAAATGGGACCTGAGCGACTTTGACATAGGCCAAATTGTTATGGCCTGAGGAGTGGGTCAGAGCATCTCTGAAGCTGCTCCTGGTCAGTAGTAGTATCAAGTAACGGTGGTCAGAGGAGGGGAGAGCCACAAATAGGCAGCAGGGTATTGGGCACCCAAGGATCATTGGTCCACAAGGACAATCAAGGTCATTCTGTCTTGCCTGAGCTTACAGAAAGGCTGCTGCGGCACATCATTGAAAATTTTCATGATAATTGTGGGGAGAATGCATCACAATACACAGTGCATTGCAGTGGTCGCACCCAGCTGCGTATCGGGCTTCATAGCCTCTGGTTGGTCAGAGAGCCAATTCTCTCCCCTGACCTACAATGAGTATGTGAGCATCGGAAATGGACCTTGGAGCTGTGGAAGAAAGTTATCTGGTCTGATGAGCCCTGTTTTCTTTTACGCCAAGTGCATTGGCTGGGCGCATATGGCTGGGGTAGAGATGGCACCAGCATGCACTGTCAGAGGAAGAAAGGTGGTGGCAGGAGTGCGATGCTCTGGGAAATGGTCTGCTGGAAATCTCTGGGTCTAGTCCTTCCCAGAGACATCACTTGAAGGTATCTGGAGGAGGTTGTGCTTTTGTATTACGTGCCCCTCCTTCCCATTCCAGTCCTCTCTTAACTTCCTTCTCCTCTCTCCCTGTCATCTCAAGAAGAGTCCTATGGAGGTGCGTCACGCCCATCTGCCATGGCAAATTCTCTATTGTAACTGCCCCAAACTTCCTGGCAACAAAGCAGAAGAGTTCCACGAGAATTCACCTCTTGCATATCAACCATATTCACCTCAATAAACTTTTAAATGCATCTTGTTCATGGTGTGGTCCTTGCTAGTGAATTTGATAGTGCAGTTATGGCAGTACATGGAGAACCAACAGTAAATTAGGCAAGTGGTTGAAAAGTTTCCCTCATATCCACTGTTTAGTTTGATCCAACAGCAGCATTTCATAAATGGTTACTCATGATGTGGCCTTTTCCTTGATCTTGGGGCCCTCATGATGTGCACATTCTTACCATGACAATGACATCATCGTAATTTACCCTTGAGGTCTGCATTTTTGATTATCCACTATGGTAACTGATAATTTAGCCTAATTTTTGTGTATACGCAAAGCAACGTCATGGATCTATAAAGTGCTTCTTCCACAATTTGGTCAGTCAGTGCTCTTTCATAGGTGGGTCCCACAAACATTGTTGGCATACATTCAAGCCAGCAGTGGAGGGTTATGGACTGCTTTTTCATTCCTGCTTGCCACCAAGAATTCATCCCATTCATATTCATTTAGTTAGGCCCCCCAGGTTATAATCATACCCAGGGACCTTTCAAACTCTGCTGTGCCCTGCTTATTTAATCATTCATCCACTTTATCACCAATTTGTTACTCATAATTTTGAGCACAGATTTGCTTTTTTTTTTTTTTTTTAAATATTGTGCATTTTTATTACTAGCATTGATGGCTTACTCTGAATTTATTCACAACAAATTCATTTGATTGACGTTTACCCTTAATTTCAAAAGCTGAAGTGAAAATTCTCTATTGCAGAATTAAATAAGCAGCACTTGACACGGTTCTTTGAAGTACCCACCATAATTGCATAAAGAGATGAGAATTATGGGGATTAATCACAGCAAAAACAGTAATGTGAAGCAATTTCTTTATTGCAGAGAGGTTGAAAAGTTTGTCAAGCATGCAGACAGCAACACTGAAGTTGTTACAACTTCAGTTGTTTTATTAGCAAACAGGAAATGTTAACTAAAAATGGAACAAAACAACTTCATTTTCTGTACAGATCAAAGTATAGTACAATATATACTTTTATGATACACTGGCTTACAATACATGTAATTAATACAGCAGTCACAAGGAACCAAACCTCAGGTTTGTTGAAAATAACCAGTGTTGTTGAGAACAGGCAAGTCCACCTTCCCTTTTTGCTTCATCCCATGGACTGACAATAATATATACTATTTTTGAGAACAGAACTATACATATACTAACACAAACCATTTATACACATTCAACCATTCCATCTTGCTTTGAAAGTGC
Source organism: Gymnothorax reevesii (assembly GCA_029721435.1). Taxonomy (NCBI): domain Eukaryota; kingdom Metazoa; phylum Chordata; class Actinopteri; order Anguilliformes; family Muraenidae; genus Gymnothorax; species Gymnothorax reevesii. The sequence continues at coordinate 79,959,123 of CM056575.1, forward strand.
TCAATTTTCACTCTGTATTTTGATTTTCAGCTAAGTTGGAAATGTCACAGCTTTAACAATTATGATCTTATCACTTCAGTTATGCTGTCAAATACAAAAGTGGCTGAAGTCACGTGTGGCCTGAAAATCTGCTTCGTTCCATGTAGTGCCATGGAAGTCAATGGGCTGCCCTCAGCACGCCATTATGCCTCTTTCACTTCGACCACGCAAGACTCCAAAAAAAAAAAAAAAAAAAGTAAAAAAAAAAATCAGGCCTAAAATTGGACGTGGGAACGATCAATTATACAATATTAGAGACCAACTTGGTGAACTAGAATGGTCCCAGATCCATTCAGAGGAGTCATCTTTCCATGTTTACAGAGCAGAAATTGTTCAACTGGAAAATAAGTTCTACTTCACTGTCAAATATTTCAGCAGTGAACTAAAGGACTTGTATTTGGTCAGTCCAACCTACTCCTCAGAAATTCCTACGAGTTACCGTGTGCACAGGAAATGTCAATGAAACAAGCAGTCTATTCATTGAAATAGATATAAGGTCATTCAAAAAATGCATTGCTCCAATCATTAGCAATGGATCGGCCTCAATCCTTGAAGGGATGCACCACTCCTACCCGTTGTACATTGTCACTACTAAATTCAAATAAGGGGCATAGGATTTTGAAGGGCCTTTCCATACAAGTACATAACATTTGTCCCGGGACTGAATACACTCTTGCGGTACAGTTCCTTTACAATGTTTGCTGTTCAAGACATGGATATGGAAGAGCAGAGCAAAGCACAAAATGGTTCTAAGCATCTAGAGTTTTCCTTATATATGTCCTTTTGTATTCCAATTTCTTCACTGAAATACGTGTTTCACCATTCACTTTGAACATTCTCACCTTAAAATCCTACGCTAAATCTGATTTTGCATTCCTTCACCAGCTCTGAGCATAATATGGTGCAAATTGCCATTTGGTAATGAGTACATAGTAAAGAGAAGGTTAAAGGGTACAGTTACCATTTGTATATTGCTACGTAAAAAAGTAAAACATTTTAAGGCAGTTTAAAAAAAAACAAAAACAAAAAACAAACAAAAAAAAAAACCACAAATAAGGAACAACTATGTGACCTTTGACCCCAGAGACACTATTGGGAAGTGTCTTCTGATTGGGGTCAAGGGTTATTTCTGTTGGGCTTGTATATAGACATAGATGGTGTGAGGTTCACAACTGTTGATGACAGCTGGCAAAGTGCTCCCCAGCCAAGCCTGTTACTACAGTACATCTGTATGCAATTCCTAGGGAGCTAGTCGGAGGTTTACTTGCAGCAGTCTACAGACTTAAAATGAAAAACAGCCTACAAAGGCTCTTTCTTAAGTTTGATAATGCAGGAGAATCTGGTCAATGTACCAGAAGGGTAAATAAGTGCATTTCGTTGGCACCAATTTGTTCATTCTCTAGTCTGGAACTGTAGTGTTCGTGCTGTTAAACTACGGAGAGACAACATGTAGGTGTTTATCAAAGTTGTAAACATCACCTCTGATAGGATACCACTGATCTGAGAGGAATTGCAGGCCATCCACAAACTGACCACATCACAGACTCCCGTTCTATCATTTGTTAATTTTTATTCTACTTTTCAGAGATACATGTGCATCTTTTCCTCTGCAAACCTGAGTCATCACCCGTAAAATAACTAACAAAATACTGGAAATGCTCCATATGCTCGATGATCAGTGTTTCTCGGGTCAGTACAGTAGCACAATGAAAAATGCCTGCTTGCATTCCCTTTAAATGCAAAAATCCAGCCTTGTAAGGGCAGAAAATTCAAACACTCCAACTTTCTTACCCAAACACAGATTTGCACAATTTGTAAAGCATTTTTACACCAATTTTTAATCCATTTGAGCCACACTGAAAATTCATTGTTGGGTTCCCATTCAAAAGCAGTAGTAAGTGATTTGGTTTATAAGTAGTCCTTTCTTTTTTGCTGTAATGATAAAAATCATACTAATGATAAAGAGAACTCATGATGCTGCATTCAGCTCTTAAATTTTTGCATTTCTGAGTAAAACGTTTCTTGCAAAAGGCTTCAGCTACTGTTAGGTAATAATGGAAATGTTACCTTTGATACATTTAACAGAAATTAAAGAGCACCAAAAAACAAACAAATAAACAAACAAAAAAAAAAAGGTCACAATTTAATCACTGTACTTTTTTTATATTCTTGGGTAAAGTGAATGTTTTTCCTCAGGGTAATTTAAAGTATGCAAGCAATCATTAGTAATCATATTATGAGCATGTTCCATTTGCATACCGAGACTCCACCCAGTGGATGGCCTTTACAGTGCTGATTGATGAATGTTTGCAGTCTTCAACCAAACAGTTCCACAGGGATTATTATTTTCAAGAAAGAAACTTTGATGTGCTCAACTAATTTTCTGCCAAATGCTAGATTCACACTAGTGGTAGTTTGGAACAGGAATGCAAGTTCCTGATCTAAACAAACTTCCAAAAACACAACTTGCTTTGGTTTACGAATTAGATGACATAAATGGTCACTGCATCTGTTGGATCTGGTTTTACACAGCAGTCAGGTGGAGCAGCCAGAAAGCAAATCTCCTGCCGTGTCTTTCTTTCAGCGAAGGTCTCAGGCGGCTGATTTCTCTGATTAACTCAACCTCCTGGCTGAGAAGAAAAAAAAAACATTCAAGTGGTTGGAACAAAATGTCAGGAGGACTTGTACTTCCGAATCTGGATTTCTCACCACCAGTATTACAGCATTATGGAAAAGCCTTGGGGCCCAAGTGCTCATCCACAGAGTGTTGGAAATAATGACTCTTGAATGTTAACCAATATGAAAAACTTCACCCTTATTTTTTGCCCAGTAATGTACTAAGTACAAATGTCTGGTGGCATTAGGGTTTGTGTTAACCAAGCACCATACTCTTGCGCTTCCATTACCTGGTGGTACTCAAGGACAGCAAGGAAACAACATGCAAGAGTGGAACAAGAATAATTTTTAAAGCTGGACAACTGATGTTGATAATTACAGCGGGGGAAATTCTTTTTCAAGGCAAATTCTGCTCAGATCACACTGTGTCCATGTTGTCAGTTTGTATAGTGCAAAAACAAATTCTGCTGACTACAAAATGAGAAATTTTTGCTTTTCCTGATCTACTTTGTCAGCACCAGTCCTTTTTTCCGGTGTTAAGACTTAATACTTTTTCATTAAGAGAATGATTTCAATTATCCACACACAGCGTAGCTAATATAGTTTAGCAGTTTTCCTTGCTTCACAAATCAATTCGTTCTAATTAAACCTATCAAGTGATAACCCGGGCAGCAGTAAGGCAGAAACATTCAGATGAACTATCAATCTTCAATTTCAATGTCATGCATTAAAGACAAATAAAGAGAGCGGAAACCATAAGCTTTGATGCAACCAGACACTACAGCAATCTGTGTAATGCAGCCTCGTGGAGGAAGATAATGAGCATGGTGCCTTCCCTGTGTGAAACACAAGGGCTTAATGCTGCACCTCTCCCATCAGGAATGATCCATTGGCTCAGCGGCGATGGCTAGCTCTGCATCCTGGCTCTCCATTTCCTCCAGCTCCTCCGTGGCCGCGCTCTTTTCAGAGGGCTTGTTGGCGGCCATTTCTGCACCGCCGGCCGTCACATCCATACTGGAGGGTCCGTGGTCTCCAGGCCCCTGGGTGGAATCGGGAGCGCCTGGCGTGGACCCATCTGTCCTCTCCGTGGGGCCCCTGGGGTCCGGCCTGCGCAGAGCTGGCTCAGCAGGGCCTCGGCTCTGCTCCCTCAGGTGGCGGTCCATGGAAGCTTGGATGGAGGACACCATCTCCTGCAGCCTCTTTCTCTGGGCCTCGATCATGCCAGGGTCCAGCTGACGGCCGTCCTTTAGCGTGACGAAGCCCGGCGCCATGCGCACCAGCTCCCGAGCAGCGTCTTCGGGGATGTCTGACAGGTCGGCCTGCCGGGAGACGCTGGCGCTTAGGTCCACCCCGCTGCTGTGCTTGCGAGAGATGGGCTTGAGCTCGCTGGGGGCCCCGCCCAGAGAGTGGCCCTTTCCCTGAAAGGCGGTGACATTGGGCAGCTGCTCCTTCTTGCGAACCACACCGCCGCTCCCCAGGCGCAAGGGGCCGTGGGAGGGGCTGCCCTCGCGGCTCCTGGAAGCAGCCTCCGAGCGCAGCTGGGCCACCGCCTCCTTCACCAGCTCCTCCACATCAGGTCCCACGGGGAAGTGCCCGGCCGCATCCACGCACAGCTCCAGACGCTCCTCTGCTGCGTTATACACAAACGTCTTCCCCGTCAGGTGAGGCAGAGTGCAGTGCTTACCGTCCTTCAGTCCTGCACACAGGGAGATAGACAGACAGGTGACACCACGCCATCAGCTGCATCCATACACCCATGACATCCACACCACAGTATGATTAGTATTTTGACAGTGAATGAAAATTAAGCTGTGCGATTCCTATAGGCTTCACTGGCATCAATGCAAAATTAGAGCTGACAGCCCACACAATCTGCATCTGCAAATTCAGAATAACAAAAAGTAGACATGGTCAACAATATCCCCCGCCAAATGCCGGAATCGCGCGCACCTCATTTTCGAACTTTATCAAGGCCTTGATGGTCTGAAGCTACACACCAAGTTTGGTTGTCCTATCTCTAACAGTTCCTGAGAAAAGCTGTCCCCTTTTCAGATGGACGGATGGACGCACGGAGCTCAAACCTATATTCCCCTCACACTTCGTGGCGGGGCATAATAATCACAGAAGAAATATTATCAAGACCGATTCTGAGGCTCTATGCATCTTATGGGATGTGGACACATGAACTTAATCAACTAAATTATTTCTAAAGACAGCAAAAAAAAAAAAAAAAAAAAAACATCGGATGGCAGCATCTTCCTGCCATGAGTCATGACATTTAAATAAGGGCAAACAACCAATCCAAAAAATACATACCCATATCTTTCTTCATGATGTTGTAAAAAACTCCACCTTGTTGGAATAAGTGAGGAAGCTTCTTTGCATATGACCAAACATCTTCCCCTACAAGATCATAAACACAATGTTGCATGAATTTACATTAAAAAAACTAATTACATAATACAAACATTATCATTCACATACCAATGAGAAAGACTGCAAATATCTTCAGTGAAAATAAGACAATTTTGATTTGACCACAGATTATGCATTTAAGTCTTTAACATGATTAAAGAGTTTGGGAAGACGGTAATCTCTCTGTGTTTCACGAACATACTTATCTCTCAAGACTGCACGTGGCAAACGATTGAGGACAAATTACTTATTAGAACATCAAGAAACTGTCAGCAGGACATGTAGAGCAATGAGGAGCAAAGTACAGAAAGTAAGATGGTTGTTTGTGTGCTTGTTGTTTGAGTAGGCGAGGTAAAAGTTAACAAGACCATTGGCTCTGGACACTCAGTTCATGTGGCTCAAAGATAGACAGACCCTGAAAGTAGCATGTCACAGGGGAGTATATCCAACTAAGCTTAACTACACGCCAATTTTACTTTCTCTGCAGCTGAGTTACAAAGACCAATTGGGTCATTCCATGTCAAATCATCAGATACACAAAACATTTGTCACTACGTAGTCATAGATTGCTTCCATATTTTCACATTAGATAAATAGGCGTTATTGATGAACAAATCCAAAATGCTCATTCGGAACAAAAATTAATATTTGGTGAATTCTTTAAGGGTACTGTCCGTCATTTTTGTCAATTGACATTTTTCTTGTATTTAACATGGCATAACTATTTTATTACTACACCTATAGCTTTGAAACTTTGCATCTCAGCTAATGTTATACTGCTTAATCAGAAAATGCAGTCCTTTTTACAATATCTGTCTTGGTTGTGGAACTATGAGGACACCCAAAATGCATTTTGTTCAGGCAGTTCCATGTTCAGGCCCCCAAAGCACCTCCAAATATAAACCGTAGCATAGGCTCTCTGCTGAATATACATCAGGCTGAATTCACCACAAATTCATGACCAACTGCAGTCAGTACCTTGCCAAAAAAAATGCCACCTGTTCAAACCTCGCTATCTCCAGGGGCACACCTTGGATTTTCTTCTATTTAAAAAAAAATTTTTTTTTACTGAATCCTCCCTTATTGTAGAAAGCCCACTCCAAAAATTGTTAATGTGTTTTGACCCATATAAATTTTGCAGGTGTCTGAACAGAGGTGGGGTAATCTCAAGAATCGCTTGCTACTTTCAGCTTCTTACACAATATTAATGATTATTGAATCATAATAATTTTAAGTTCTGAATTCATCAATGCTTGACGGACTCACAGAAAAGTCATATGCAGGTTGGTAAATCATGTTGAAAAAGAGAAACCTGAACCATTTATTGATCAATAATTTCTGATTATTGCAATTGTTTTTCATGAAGCGAAACAAGAGGACACAAGCATTAACATGAACTTCGGAAAAATGCTGGGTGCCATTCAATGACATTCTCCAAACTGTTCCAACTCTAGATGTCAATGGACGCACAGCCCAGCAGTACAAGTTGGACAAAACAGGGACAGACAACATTTTTGTGCTCTTTGCTACATTTAGGAAGCAATAACATAGAATTCAAAGTTTAATTTGACATTACAAAAATTAGCCTCAGTAAATTTTATTGATGCAAAGAAGTGCGATTCTCAAAAATTGCCTGACCCCTATTTAGACAGTTCTAAAATTTATGTCGTTCAAGTCGCATCAACAATTTTGTTTTGTTATGTCTACTCTAATACAGGAATTAGTACAATTTAGTATGTGATTGCCTAATGATAGAACACACTTAAAATGTTGCATAGTTAAATGTGTAAGAAGCTTAAAGTGCCACGTGATTCTCAAGATTACCCCACCCCTGTTCAGACACCTGCAAAATGTATATTGGTCAAAACACATCAACAATTTTTGGAGTGGGCTTTCTACTATATTACAGGAATCAGTATAAAAAAAAAGAAAAAAAGAAGAAAATCTAAATAGAAGAAAATCTGCCCCTGGAGATTGGGGGTTTGAACAGGTGGCATTTTAGCATTTTTACCCCCCACATTTGGCCAGGTACTGACTGCAATTGGTGATGAATTCATGGTGAATTCAGCTCAATTTATATTCAGCAGACACAAATGAATGGAAAAATGCCAGAAAGCCTATGTTAGGGTGTATATTGGGGGTGCTTTGGGGACCTAAAAATGGAACTGCCTGAAAATAAAGGCACTTTTGGTGTCCTCATAGCCCCACAACCAAGAAAGATAAAGTAAAATGGACTGCACTTTCTGATTAAGCAGTATAACATTACCATAGATGCAAAGTTTCAAAGCTATAAGTGTAATAATAAAAAGTTATACCATGTTAAATACAAGAAAAATGTCAATTAACAAAAAAACTGACCGACAGTACCCTTAGAATTCATTTTTTGTTCGAACGAGCTGAAATTTCGGATTTGCCAGTGACATATATTTATGCAGCGGCATACAAAAAATTAGCAAAATTGAGAAGGTGGTGGTGGCACCCATTTGCTGATCTAACAAGGAATGACCCAACTATGGATCTAAAAATAATGGCAAAACAATATCCTGAACCGGATTCTTAAATGACACCTCCATGATTGCCTGTTGCACTTCAGATACAGCATCTATAGTTAATGTGCACTCACTGCTATGCCCAACGAATGCAAGCAGAGGACACTTTTATTGACAAGGAGTACCAACAGTTGCACGGCCACATTTACTCTAAAAAAAGAGCCATCTGGCAATGGCGGATCCCCCCGGCTGTAGGTTGTGTAACCAACAGGTTGTGTGGGCAGACGGACAGACGGACCGAAACCCCCAAAAGGCACAACTAGACCATAAGGAGAAGCTCCATACCAAATTTGGTGTTTGTAAGTGGTATAGTTTTCGAGTTGTGGTCCGGAAAAGATTTTATTTCAGACGGACGGACAGACGGACGGACGGACACACTGATCGCTATATCCCCCCGGATTATATGCCGGGGGAATAAAAACTGGGGCTCAGCCTCTCTACCTGACCACCCATCCATCTTAACTGTGGACAAAATGCTTATTTAGGCTTCCACTTAGGCTTTCAAACACAACAGGTACAGTTGCACACAAAACTCTTATTGTCAGCTTGAAGAGCAACTTGGGATGGGAAGAAGTCAACAGTGTTGACGCAGGTCCCCTTAGGTACATGCACAGCTCCCATTATGGGAAAACAAACAGGGAGAATACAACATTATTACAGAGAGAAGGAGCCATGACCGCCATAGTGACATATGGCAGGTTCCAGCTAAACTGATAATGGCTTTTACTTTCTCCCACCTGAATCACAGGAGTGGATGTGACGGGCAGTTTCGAACACAATATGGCCCCAGCAATATGGCCCTCTCAGAAAGGAGAGGGGATCCTAATGAGGAGTTGAATTTCGTGAGCATGATCTGATTCCCTGAGATTAACAGCACGGAGAAAGGGAAGTGGACTTCCTGTTTCGCCAGGCGCAGAGGATAAGTCACAGGAATTTAAACGAACAGAACACAGGAGTTCAAACAGCTTCGCAGTCGCACCAGTATCTAAACACATCAGAGCGTCTGTTCAAACCATTACTGTGCAGCCACGATGTAACCAAGCCAGAAGGGGGGAAAAAGAAAAAAAAAAAAGGAGGTCAGATAGAAATATGCAAGTCATTCTCTTCAGTGACAGAACATATTTCAAGATACTTTTTTTCCCTGGAAATGTTAGCATGATGTAAAAACAAAGTTGTCCAAGCTGCCAGTTTCTCTTGTGTATGACCATAAGAGCAATGACTCAACACAACACTAAAAATAGAAGGGAGGGTATTTAAAACGTGATCATTTAAATACATGCAGAATTAAAATGCCATTGGCATTATGAGGCATTTATCATAATATCACCAACCACCCAAAGCACAAATTGAATGCAAATGATTCCTAAAGTTTTGAGATCAGGCTAACTTTATGTAATACAACGGTTCCCAGAGAATGGGAGGTTTCCAATCTTAGTCAATCCGACATTCAACACAGAGAAGAATCAATCTGTTAAAATCAGCACAACACAGACAACAATCATTTTTGAGTAAATGGCAAAAGCTTAATCTAAAGTGCGGTTTCATGGAAGAAAATCCGAAGTACATTTGATTTCACAGTCACAGACAAGTTAACAATTTTGAGTGATACGCGATTCAAAAACAGACAACATCTCCTCGGAGTCAAAACACATCCTCCCTCTTCGTTCAATAAAAAAACAGCAATGCCGTTTTGCCGTTTTTATCTTATCTTGAGAAGTTACACAATATGAGTGCATCAGGGCGGAGCTAGAATATCAGAGAACATTTGTCACAGGCACGGATTTGAGCAAAATTATTCTGTCACTTACACAGGCCATAGAGGTGACAAAATACGAGCACAAATATGCTTGACAAATGGTCAACATGCCCACGTTCTGTCAATCCAAGTTCATAAAGCCAAAAAGTTGATAATCCAAAATATAATAAAGGATCACAGCTGGTTTTTAGGGCCTTGATCTGTTCCTTTCAAATGCCAAAAATAAATGTGCTTCACACTCGAAAACCAGCAGCTAATCTAAAAATGAAACTCCACGGAAGTGAAAAGCTCAGTGATTATCACCTTCCCTAGTTCACATGACATAATTTGTCAAAATGCGGATAAAATGGAGTTCAACTGCTTATTGAAAACCAGTGGAATATCATGCACAATTTATCCCAAAATCAACTGTTCCTACTTTGCAAAATGTCCAAGTCCTGACTGATTAATTCCTTCTTATTACTCGTATTTTGCCTTTGTTCAGTGAATACATGAGTGGGTTACTCCTTGTCAATTCAGACAACATTCAGAGTGGTCTCAGATTTTCCTGGGGGAAAAAAACCATAAATCCCATAATATGTTTCAGAAAAGCCCTCCCCCCTAGTTTCAGTTCTCAACTGCTGACACTTTCAGAGATATGGCCATTAAAAAAAAACAAAAAAACAAAATGTCACACCAATTTCAGACACTCACAAATTGTGTGTTTAAGTTGGAAGTGTTTTTTGGAGGCTAGCGTCTGGCTAGCGTCTGAAATGCTAATAGTAGAAGGCTGAAACTTGGTAGATCAGCAAATTCACGCACTGGCTTTCAGAATCTGCCACCAAAATATCAAATTGTCCACCTTTTAAAGTTATAGAATCATGAGAATCTAAATTCTCAGTTTTGATTTGCAACCAAACAACAGATTATGATTTTGCAGCCCAGCTGGATCTAAACTGCTTAGCCCAGGACCACCATATTTCATCTGGGGTAAATTATTACTACTAAAAGTCAAATATGTTGTCTCAAGAATATGCACACTGAACAAAAATATAAATGCCCCATGTCAAATATTGATGCCACTTTGAGTTCACAACTCTAAGTGAGCATATGCTGACTTTTACTTGTAAAATAGGGATATTTCTCTTGATTTGTGTACCATTTTTTAATCAGTCTCGCTGTCAGTGAGCATTTTCTCAGTGATTTCACTCAGTATATGGGTGAGGCATTTCCAGACAGTGATCAGACAGAATGAGCAGTACCCAGACACTCCTTATACTGTGGACAATAAAAGGCCACCCCAAAATGTCAAATTTTGTCAAACGTCATCATGCCTCAGACGTCACAGGTCATGCAGGAAAGTGCCATTGGAATGCTGGATGCAGGGATGTCCACCAGAGCAGTCTGCATGCAGTTCCTTGAAGCAGAGCACATTCCAGTTCTCATATTCGAGGCCTGCGTATTCGCCAGACATGTCGCCCATAGAGCATCTTTGGGATGTTCTGGATCGACGTGTCCGCAACTGCGTTCCAGTTCCGGATAATATGCGCCAACTCTGTGTGGCCCTCCAGGAAGAATGGAATAACATTCCACAGGCCACGATAGAAAACCTGATCAACTCCATGCAAAGGAGATGTATTGCTCTGAGAGACGCAAATGGTGGACACACAAGATATTTAACATTCAATTTCTTCAACCTGATGCCCAATGTGTTCAAAGATTGTCCCTCCTTTGCAGATACCAATATAAAGATGAAATGGACCTGAACATAAGTCATCAACAAAAATGAATTTTGATGAGCTTCATATATTGCATAACCCTAATGTTAATAAAAACTGAAAAATTTGTCATGGGGCAATTATATTTTTGTTCAGCGTAAAAATTATACCTTGGTTGTCACCCCTCCCCCCCAAACTATTTTATGTGGATTTTTCAAAAACACACTTTTTACAATTGCTGCTTATCCAGAAATCCTTTAGCACTCCACATGCAGTCGCATAGCCAGAACTGAAAATTGGGTGGGCAGCGAACATCCCTTTGGAACAATTATTAGTCCTGACTTCTCAGTCACTGTCTGTTATTAACACATTTTCCAATCACATGAATAATCCAATGGCAATGAAAAACACAACATCTCTTTTCATGCGATCTCAGGTCAACCAAATAATAGGCAAAATTCAGTTCAGAAAAATACTTAACTCACAAGTAGGTCTATCCTATACAAAAGGTAAACTGCTCAGGAACTTCTGCACCACTTCTTTGGCACTTAAGGTGATCTAACCTGCACTTTAAAATTGTATCAATTGTTTAAATTAAAGCAAAACCATGATTTTAAAAAATCTTTAGACAATTTTGAATAAATTTGCCCTAAATTGTGTTCAAATGAATCATGGTCGTAACCAGAACTAGCATGACCTGATTGTGAGGAGTGTTTTCAGAGTGAAAGAGTTGTTAAATAGGAGAAATGATCGACAAGTTGGGACTAATCATTGTTTTAAAGGGATGTTATGTGCCTACCCAGTTTTCAGTTCTAGTTATGCCACTGTTTCAATGATCATCAGTAATGGAGGACTAAGACTCGGGGGTTCTTCCGAAGGCATTTAAAAAAAATGTTAAAAAAAATCAGGAAAATGAGACCGCTCACTAGGGTTGATTCCTTGTTTTGGGTGAAATGACAGAATGACCCAGCTGCTCATTGGCATTTTAATAAACTATTGCAAAGTAAACATTTTGTCTGCACTTAATACGTAAAGTCATGTTAAGTCGTTAAAAAAATGTACAGATTGTGCAACTGATGCCTAGAACCAATGTGATGTGTATGCAGAACAATGCAGGTCTAGAGAAGCCTGGGAATTACATTCAAATATGTAAAACAGAAAACAAATTGACTGTGAGGGCTGCTGAAAAGCTTGAACTGCACAACTCTCCCCCTGTGTTTTACTGTGGTAGTTATACAATCTTTTTAATATCTCAGCCTAGAATTACTTTCTGTCCAAGTGCAAGAGGGCCAGGTCATGCGGTAACGGAGTTACAAAATTGGTGTATTTTGTATCATAGCTCCAAAACAAAGTAGGATAGAGTTTGTCAAATTTATAACTCTGTTGCCGACCATTTTTTTGCCGTTTTCACCCAAAATAAATCAAATGAACAAAATAAGCCATTTTGTTGTTTGAAGTACTAAGGAAGACCTACACAAAGCCATTGAAATTGTAACCCCATCTTACTTAGTTTAGGAGCTTTGATACAAAATACACCAATTTTGTAACTCTGTTACTGTGTGACCTGGCCCAGGAATATAAATCTGATATTTTCTTTAGCTGGAATACTCACAGCATCTGCAAGAAAAACTGTTCTTTGTTACAAAGTGATAATAATCAGATTTTAATAATTCTAAACTACACAAAATGATGAGATCATCCTTGTCTTTTCAATTCAATCAAATCTTAGCTGAAAATTGCAATTGGTTACACATACAAAAACGAAGAAAAGGCTTTACATTCCAATATTTTGTGATTAAATTGATAACGATTAACACTCTTCAAACAAGAGCAGACATTATGTCCAAGCATGATTAAAAGATTCACAAAAATGACCAGGAAATAACTTTGGTCTGTGTCCCTCTGTTCATATTACACACAACATGGTAGAAACATACTTTCTCAGGATTAGCCATACTTTTCATTTTTATCTAATGAAAATTTCAGCAGTTCAGCACACCTGTAAGAGTTATTTCTAAGCAAAGTTCTGCCAAGGAAGTAAAGAGCAACCTCTCAGAGACCTTAGTCCCTTAACTGCCCTAACAGCTTTTACCCATAAGCAAAGAATCACATACAAGAAAAACTCAAGAGTCCAGCTGAAGAACTCTCACCCATTAAGGTCGCTAGGAGGCAGAGGGAGGACATCTCAAGGTCAATGCTGTCTTGCAGCTCCCTGGAGGCAACTCTGCTGGCCGAGGCAGAATCATCATTCCTCACAGAGTGGAGGCCAGAGGCAGGGGCCTGGGCTTGAGCCTCCTTCTCCTTAGGGTCCTTCACCACCTCCACAGTCACCCTGTCGCCATGCTGCAGAGGTAAGGACTCATTCTCCTGACCCTCCTTTGGTGGCAAGAGCTCCTTGGGAGGAAAGCCGTAGCGAATGCACTGCTGGGCGGGAGGCACAGAGAACTCATTGGCGATGCTCTTTTGGAGCTCTGATAAAGTGGTGTCAGCCTGCAGTGTCAGCATGGCCTGCCGCCCATCACTAGTAGTGACACGGATCTTCTTGTCAGTGCTGGATTTGGGAGAGTAGGGGGCTTTGGTTGGAGTGGCAGGGGCAGAAGCTGGTCCTTCTTGCGACCCCTGAGATGTTGTCCTCCCTTGACTCTTCTGTTCCTGCTTCAGCCGGTCAGTCCTCTTCTTCTGGCTCACTGAGGCCTGCTCGCTGATACTCTGCTGTAGGCTCCGCTCTGCTTTACTCATGGTAAGCTCCTCCTTGTGCAGGGTTTTTGCTTTCTGTCCTGTTAATATTATTTTGGTTGGGGGCTGCACATCCACAGCTGCCTGTCCTTCTTCAACGTCGCCGAGCCTCTGAGCGTGTGCACCGTCGATGGCCACTGGGTTGTACTCTTCGGGATTTTTCTTGGCAGTATGGTGCAAAATGGTGTTCACCACTTTCTGCACAAGGATCTCACTCCCAAACTCCCCTGGGAAATGCTTGGTGACCAGCTTCATGGCTACATCATAAACATTGCTGTTTAGACTGGGGTCAGTCTCAAACTGGAACCAGTAAACTGTCTCCCGAACCACTCTCCCACTCCACTCAAGAGTGATCGGGAAGGCCTCTGGCAGATTCTCATATTCTTTACCCTCCCAAAAGTGCTTGAACCCGCAGCCACACTTTCCCCCCTGAGAGCGGGTGTTTGTTCGATCTCCATCCAGGTACACAACAGAACCATCACCTCGGACGTGCCGCACAGACGTCCCGTGGCACCAGTTGCAGGTGCTCAAAGTACTCAGCTTGTAGTCAGGAAGCAGAACATCCCGCTCTGGGTCATAAGAGCAAACCACATTGTTTAGGGGAAAGCTATAGTTTTTGTCTGGCCTGAGTTGCCCATGCGTGGACTTTGCCAAATTGTACAACTTACCCCCAGGGGCTAACCACTCAGGAGGCACATGAAGCTCAGACAGTGCACTGCAGATCAAACAACGGTGAAGGCGGTTTTCCAGGACTGATTTTTTGGCAGCTTCGGTAACTTCTTCAGGTTGAACTCCAATGACACCTGTTCTTCTGTACACGTACTGATGAACATCTGCTACCAAAGATGGGTGAATGCCATGCTTATCCATAAAAATCTCCTCCATGGCACTAACTAGCCGCATTAGGTACTTATCCTGCAAACTTCTGTCGCCACCAATGATACAGCCCCCATCTTGTTCTAAGAGAATGTATTGTTTGATGAGCTCCTGTGGTACTCCCCAAGCCTTGGGGAGAAGCCTGGCAGGCAGTTTTGGGAGAGGCGCGTTTTTTATTCCAACAAGGGGAATGTAGTGATTTCGTCCAGAGCTGCTCCAGGCAATGCATATCGGCTTGTTAAACTGACCGTCTTTACCCTTGCACCTCTCCTCTGGAACCAGTCCGGGGAGAAATGTAGCAGAATAATCCCCAGAGCTCCTCATCCCACTCAGTGAGTCCAGTAAGATTATTGGCCTATGTAACACATTAGCCAAACCAAATATGTGGATGTTGCGCAGTCCTAGGGGCACTCCTTCCGGTGGAATGAACAAAGGGTCACATTCATTTATTATGTCCTCCCATTCTGCGGCATCTATAAAATCTTGGAAAAGAGCCTTATAGCGGTCAAGGTTTTCCTTGAAATTCTGCTTCAAATTTTCTCTCAAAGCATGCCAAAACAGCTCTCTGCCCACAAGGGCCCTAGAAACAGCATGGACTAAACAGTGTCCATCTCCGTCCACGTGAACAGGAATGAGACACTCTTTATTCCGGTTTGCCTTCTTCACTTCCTCCAAGGTGTCATGCAGGTAACTAAGACTGCCTGATCGATCTTTCCCATATCCGACAGTACATACATGTTCCTGTTCAATTAGAAAGGCTCTGTCCCCCAAGAGCGAGCAGTCAAAAATTTCTCCTTGATTCATCTCTCTTAATAATTTGGCTTTACCTGACTGTTTATCCATCCCGTATCTTGTAAGAATGGGAGACAGCAGCTTGCAATGGTAGTTGGAGAGTCCCATCACTTTGACTAACTCTGTACCTTTTTTGGGTGCCCCGGTTACTCCGAGCAGAGCATTTCTCAGCAAATTGTGGAGCACAACGTCCGGATCGGTGACTTCCTCCACTTTTAAAAGATTTCTCTGCTCGTGACGCTGGCCACATTCTGTGCATTCAATACTAACCGAGCCGTACGCGGGGAAGAACAGCCTCGCCTGGCATTTCGGATCCGGGCAGGTACCAGACAAAATGCGCTTGTCTTTTTTCTTAGATCCTTGTTGCAACGACATTTTTGCGAATACACGGTTGCTATGGTTCGTCTTACAAGACCATTATAAAACACTCACCAGCGATTAGTCAATCTTATTTCACCTTACACAGCTGTTATTCATCACAAATGCAGAACCAAAAACAACACGGAAGCGGTGCTTTTTCTATCGACTTTCTCACTGCCTGTCTTACAGCACGCGTCAAAATCGCAATGCACACTGGTACTTGCAGTTTCAAAAATACGAGAGTATATTGGTTTAAATAAGGCGCAGTCATTGAGATTACACTATATCCCAGAGTCAGCGACCAAATGCGCGCCGATTGTGTTATCGTGAGAATGTGGGAATAGTAGTCTGTTTTTGCCATAATAATGCCAGTATTTTTTGTCAAAAGACTACAAGTTCCATAATTTGAAAGATGTCACCACTGGTTTTGTTTATCTATTTTGTTGCATCAGTTATCCGGAAGATTAAAAAATAGCTTTTAGGAGACCTGATGGGAAGAGAATGTTCAATTATCATAAACTTAAAATGCTACAACTCTTCGATTGGACCAGTCACATCATGAAATTAATTTGTTTCAGATTAGCAAAACAATTTGAGCACAAGTCACGTTGTGACTTCGAGTTGAGTTTGCTTGCTTGCTAGGTGTACACATCAGGGAAATACTGCTTGGGCTGCATAGGAATCTCTGTTTCTGGGTAGAGTAGTTCATCAATGAGGGATACTGCTAATGTATGGCGTCAAACCAATGAACAGGGTAAAGAAAATTAGATACTTCTGTCAAAAAATGTACATAA
Organism: Gymnothorax reevesii; assembly: GCA_029721435.1. Taxonomy (NCBI): domain Eukaryota; kingdom Metazoa; phylum Chordata; class Actinopteri; order Anguilliformes; family Muraenidae; genus Gymnothorax; species Gymnothorax reevesii. The sequence continues at coordinate 79,975,753 of CM056575.1, forward strand.
GTTGTATCCTAAAAACATGATTTTTAAATAAAACGTTGTCAAATGTAGCTTGATTGGTAAACATAACATCAAAGATGTTGAATCATAGCACTGAAGAATTCACTACCACACGCAGCACGGCTTAGATGTGATACTCGTTTAGACCACAATATCACCGCATTGGCCTGTATGATTTTGAAATGCCGATTTCGCCGTAACATCGACAAAATGTTTTTTTTTTCAATCTAGGCCAAAAGACGATTCGTATTGACAACTGACTGTAAAAATCCAGAATTTGGCGCATGTGAGACCATGGATCTGCCACTAGAGACTGCTGTGTCTGCTTTTTTGATCCCTCTGTTTTCTTCCCCCATGAAGTGTTGTCCCGTGACTAATTTGAATGGAACTTATAGAATAAACGTTTTTTCGTGTTTCCTGCTTTGCTGGGGAGCCTGACAGTCTTCCGTTCGTGGATGGATGGCAGAAAGTTCTGTCGTACCACATGAGCTCTTTACTTTTCTCATTCTCTGAATATCTTGATTAAATCTCTGCAAGTTTGATTTGCCAAGTACATCCGAAGAGCTAAGAAATAAAAGGTAAGTTCACTGGCTTCATACTTCGCTAGCTAGCATGTACTGTTGAGAAAGTTATATAAGAGCTAACTTAGCTAAGTTAAGTTATAGAACAAGGTGAGCTAGCTATCAGCCGGCTTGCTTGCTCAATGACTTCTGACGAGCTGTGGTAACGTTAATTCTATTATTCAGTTTACTGTGGTAAAATTTTGGAAAGTTGTCGCATTAAAATATATTAAGAATGTTTAACTTTGCGTTGATGCTTAATGTAATATTAGCGTCATAAAAAACAATTGCTGGTGTCTTTCTCTATTGAAATGAAAGCATATTCATGTTACCTCACTATTGAGCCTTTCTTTCAATTCCAGTTTGTTTTTATTTAATAATGAATTAGTTTTGGTGTACTTTGTTCCAGCTAATGAACTGTGGTTGAGTGTCTTCAGCTCTTAAACGCTGTATTACCTTGGTAATGCTTCTTCTTGGAAGAAGTAACTTAAGTATCGTGTCGCACAGTCGCTCATTCAATGTTCTGACGCTCAATTATAATGATTGAAGGTTTGTGTTGTCATTTAGTCTGACGATTAGTTTTTTGTGTCAGTACTAAGGAAACAAGTTGCTTCAAGTGCAGAAAATAAAGTATTGAACATGACTGCATCTAGAGCGCATCAGCGTCTAGTCCTCTAGTATGTTTTCTGTCCATGTCAGAATATGGATTGCTCAGATGAAAATATTGTCTGAAAATTTGTCGTGACATGAGCTGCCATAGGATTGTACTAACGGTTATAATATTTTCTATTTCGTATTTAATTGCCCCAAAATGATAAGGCAAGTGAACTAAATTTGATTGCTTTGGCTACTCATCTAGGCTGTCAGTTATGTCAGCATTTGTACCTTATGTGCTGTTAAAATAATCCTGTTAAAATGGAGGAAGTTAATTGTTTAGGTTGCGGTGCCGGTCCTTACCATTTGACGAAATTTATTTTGTTGAAAATGTCTCTGTGATAACAGTACCCGTATTGACATAATTGCAATGAAATGTCTGAATTTGGATTTTTGATCTGACCTGGGTATGGCTTTATCTCACTGATTTTAGCTGCCACACATTATGACGTGCTGCTGTTTGTCCAATGTGCTTTTGCGTCAGGTTTCCCTTGTTCTGGAAGTGAATTAGTGTCGCCTAAAAAGGAAGAGTAATTGGTTATGTAATGTCCTGCGTGATGTTATTTACTGCAAAAATATTTTGCTTTTGCATCGCGTAGCCTTTGTTGTACTGTCTGTTGTGCCTCCTGAACAGTCAGAATACTCAAGCGTTAAGCAAATGGTGGTTAATAAATTATTTGTCTGCAGAGTTGGCCTATATATTTGAATTCCTGGTGAAATTCCAGTCTTTGGATTGATTTTTTTCATTACAGAATATGAAACATGGCTGGCTAAAAACACTTAGTTCCTGCAGCTCTCCCAGCAGGTGTTTTTGAACATGGAACAGTCTTCAAAATTGGGCCTCAGACCCAAATAATTGTACTTCACATTGCGCTTGTACCAGGATTTTTATGGTGGACACCTCCTGCCCCCCACAATCCTGCCCTATCCTGTCCTGTACTCATGACAAAGTTACTGTGAATGGCACGAGGCAAAGCTTATTTCATTCATGATCTGAGTTGGCCTGTGTAGCACACGCTAACTCGCACCATTTCCTGGCAGCACTTGGGCTGTGCTGTTCTTCCTCATTCCTGCACTGGGGAAAGCCCAAGTATTCTCAAAGGATTGGGCAGGTGGGTAGTCTGCAAAAGAAACACAGAGAATGACATCATGTAAAGTTTGTTGTTTTCTGTTGTACTCTTGGCATTGTTAACTTTCAGGAACATCTGCTGTTTTTTTTTTTTAATTCTCCTTATGGTATTTGTGTGCTCCTTGGGAAATGCCATGGAGATTGAGTCCAAAGGTGACCTCATCATTTGAAGGACCAACGGCCACTGTGCCACAGACAGCCCTGTCAAGACGTCTGGTGGGCAAAGGATTTGGAGCACTCTGGTGATGCTGCTGGCATTTGGTAGGGCTGCACAGTTGTGCTGTGGTCGTCCAATACAATGCTGCTTATCTGGCCAGGTGTGGACAGCAGGCCCAGGGCAGTACCCACAGGGGTTTTCCAAAACTCTTCAGTTTCATACACAGGTCCTCAGGCTTCTACTTGTTTAACAGGCTGACCACTGTAGAGGGACACTCTTTCAGGGCTAAGTCTGGACTGAACAGGTTTTATCAATGTCAGAAGCACAAGTAGGGTACTCTCTTTGAATGTCTCTTTTAATCAGATTCTATGCATTATTATGCATAAATGAGGGCCGATATACAAGTTTTACACAAAATAAGTTTCACAAAAAATGTTAGATGTCTAAATATAATTTCAGTAGCACTTCATAAACTCATTATGTTTGAACCATTGTTAGATTTGAGTAAAAGAGCTATTCTTTATGTTCAGATTTTGATTCCATGACACCTTCCTTGTGGAGTACTGCTTGTGCTGGCATGTTTATAACTTGATAACATGAGCTAAATATGAATGATTTCCTCGTATGCAGCCCTTGCATCTTGAAGTCATATTGAGTTCAGATCTGTGTTTAGACCCTCTGGGTGGTGACTGGAGAAATGCTGCAAGACTGCTTATGTCACTTATGATGAAAAGTGAGAAAATTGCTTTCAAGCCCTTTGGTGAATGTTTTTTTCCCCCACATGAGTTCTGGAAGGTATGATAGATGCAGTGTGTTCCTGTTGGTTCAGCTGTTAACTTGTGCTGCTGTAAATTCATTACCTGCAGTAGATCGTTTTGAGCACGCAAATGAAACATAGCTGAGAGAGAAACAGTAGTTATAGAAGAAAAGAAGTGATTTTGGCCATTTATTGGTAGCGATGACTGGTGAGAATGTGATGAGAACAGGGTGAAAATCAAGGCCAGCAACACACTGCATTAACAAAACAAAGGCTGATGAATTCAGGAACTAAAAGCGCTCAGCTTAATGAATCCGGTTTTCACATCCCCTGTAGCCTTGCCATAGACACTCCCATGCTGGCTCCGTGGTGTAGAATCTTCAGTTTGGAGAAGGAAGTGGCCTTTGCATCACAATGGCTTTTCTGTAAGCCGAATTGAAAAACAAAAAGCCACTCGGACGAAGTATGAACTGCTCTGTAATGGGCTACAGGGCATACTCTAGCCTATAGTCCTCCCAGGTGACAGAGTTATGCTCCAGACCTGAGAATGTTTGCAACTGGTCTGCATTACTTGCCTAGAGCAGCACATGCAAATGTTCTGTGGCAGTGTTTCCCAAATCACGGTCTTCAAAAGGCCAAGATGTGCTGGTTTTCAACCCTCCCTTTACCTGGGAGTCAGGTGTTAATAAAAGGCTAATCAATGAGAGGCAATATTTGATCAATATTTGCTAGGAGGGAAAGGAAACCTGGGCTGGGATTGGATTTGAGGACCCGATTTGGGGAGCCCTGCCTGATGGCTTGTGATTTTTTCATGTTCTCTGGCCTTTGTATGGAAAACCAGCCTGGAGTGCCAGCTCACAAGAGTGATGCTGCGTGGTCATGGAATATAAGAATGACTATGTCCAGTCCATCTTGTGGCGGAGAGCTTATTCAGAGGAATACAAAGATCCCCAGAGTTTATCTTTTAAACTGAGGTATTTGTGTGTTGTTGCTTTAGTGTGTTGGGACTGCATTAGCTCTGAGATTTCTATGCGTGCCTGGGCACGAATGCACCCCCATGTTCTCTGAATGGCCCAGCAAGAGCGTTCCATCTTAATGCCGCCAAATATTTGAGCGAGTCTGTACTGGCTCGTTTGGGCAACTGGTGGTACTACGCTGGCTCCTCTGACCACCCGAATAGACGCAGACTGTTCTTTGCCGAGAAGTCGACCGTTTGAGGTAGGACAGTGTGCATTTTTAAAATTATCTTCCTGGCATATAATGCCGGGGACATGGTCATCTGTATGTCCACCCGTACATCTCCGTCGGTAATCATTTCATTTCCGTAGCAGAAGTCTAATACCGTTCAATATTTTTAAACAAAACTTGTAGTGTGTATTAATCAGGTCCTAGTCTGGTGCCTTTTGATATTTTGGGATTTCTGAGATTTGATTGAGGGCGCTGGGGGGTATGTGTCATCCTTTGATGACCCTTGTTGACATATTAATCATTTTCCTCTTTTTGTGCTCAGAGGAGCAAATGCTGAGGTCACTTGCACTGATGTCTGGCTCATTCATTAGAGTATATGCTACATGTTTGAGTCCACACCAGACCATTCACACTCATCACGGTGCTTTTTGGTCCTAGTTTTTCACCATTGGGTTCATGAGGTGTATGATGATCTTAACTGTTACAGAACCTGATAAACCGCAGTATCTCAGGTATGTGAGAGAACCTGTTGCGTTGCATTCTGCAGACACATACATGTGCTCGTAAACGGTCGTGCATCACCTCTTTGCTCAAAGATTACCTTTGTTGCTGGCCGTTTCAGTGCTGCTTGGTTGTCATTCAAAGCAGGAGTCCTCTGGTTGATCGTGAACATGTGCCCAATGAGGTGGTCATGTCAGATGTGTGCTGTCAGGCTGACCCAATGAGTGACGCGATGCTGGAACACAAGTCCCTTGGTGTGAAACGGGACATTCAGGGTTGGATAAATCAAGCTGCTTTTTTACAGGCTACCACAAAGTCTCGTTTTGATTTGGTTCTTCGTTTCACAATCAGTGCTTAGGCTAATGGTGTTCCTTTACCTCTGTATTGTGCCTTGTTTCCTGTTAGAAAGGATAATTTAACATTTTTTTTAGGGTGCCCTTTAGTGAACACTTTTGCTGAAATTGTGAGTGTTTTTGTTGGCGTGCGTGCGTTAGTGTGTGCATGTGTGTATGCGTAAGTGTGTGTTTGTGTGTGTTTATGCGCACATACGCGCGCATTAGTACACCTTTTGAACTCCACCTCCAGGTCCCCTTTATCTGATAAGGTTGTGTGTGGATGCAGCAGACTGGCTGGGTGTATCTGGCAAGTAGCTTTTGTATCTATAGGTTATGGGAGTTTGCAGCTTCAGTGCTGGACACTTCAAACACTAGTTGAAGGTTATCTAAAAATACCTGCTGTTTGACAGAGCACGGTGACAGATTTGCTACCACTATCCGGGCATTCAAGAACACTAGAAGTGCAAGCGAGGGAGGCTCAGACTGTCATCAGGGGAGGAGAGAGGGAGAGAGAGGGACAAAGAATGTCCGAGCAGTGGTGTTGTTGGGGGAGGGCTCTCTCCCTCATACAGGATGAAATCGGCATGCCGTGCGCACGTTGAGCTCAGCCACTGACCCCGATTATCTGCGGCCTCACTGACTCCAAACTTCCCGCCCGCGTTCCAGGAAGCAGGACCGTGCAAAATCAGGAGGGGACTGGGCTCCATTCCTGGGCGGCTGGTGTTTTCCAGTTTGGCTGAGCGTTTCACGCTGTGTGTTTTCTGTCCCTCCTCAGGAGCTGTGATGTGATGGGATCAGGCTGCAGTGTGTGTGCTCTGTGTGGTGGAGGCACCCAGCCCCGCAGCTGAAGAACAAGGCCCAGCTCTGTGAGCCCGCCCGCCCCGCTCCTCTCCGCTCCGCCCCTCCCGACCCAACCCGCGACATGGAGGATCACGCCAGCTGCCCCAATGTCAGCATCCCCTGCTACAATGAGCAGAGGGACAAGAAGAAGCGCTTCACCGTGAGTTTCAATGCAACCTTTTTTTTGCTCAGGCCTCCGATTTTTAAACAAGAGTAGATGGTGCAGCCATGATCTCTCTAAGGGTGGATTGACTGTGGGTGTGCCGTGTTTGCAGGGTGACGCAAAGTGTTCTGGTTGTGGCTTGTTCTTTATACCAGAAGTGTTCCTCCGTGCACAGTATACCCTAAAAAACTATTGGTGTGTGCTCCAAAACTGCCTTCAGAGACGTGTGAAATGATCCTGTCCCCAATACTGTTGATTTAACTTCCACTACTAGCACCTAAAAGCCAAGAAAGTGCACCTTTTCCCCAGAAATTCCTTCAAAAACTTGGAATACTCCAAGGTTTCCTAAAGATTTGAGGCCAACTAGGTATCCCGAAGTCTCTCCGGTTTTCTTAAGTTTGGACAACACCCCAGTAAACCTTGGTTAAATTTTCCCGAGACACACCGAGGATTGTCTGGCCCACTGAAGCTCAGAGACCGAGGTAGACCTAAATTTGTCTGCTTGGCCTATGCTGACACTAGAGCAAAGGGGAAGGTGTGAAGGCGGTCAAAACACATGCCTCATTAAAGACCTCTCTGTCCGTCCATGGTCATTTCATTTCCGGAAGAGAACTCTAATTTGGTTCAATATTTTTGAGCAAAACTTGCTAAACTTCTTATTAATCAGGTCCTAGACTGGTGCCTTTTGATATTTTGGGAATTCTGAGATTATATGACGCGGCCGGGGGGATATGTCAAGTTTTGTTGACTCTTGTCTCTATTGTTGTCTTCTTACTTTTCTCTGTGAGCATCCTCTTCAGTCTCCTCTACTGCGATGTCCATACTGAGAACACTTTGCTAGCTTCATCTTATTCGCTACTGAAGACCCATATTTGGTGGTATTGCGTAAATAGTGGAGTAGAGCATTACACACGTACCCGATCAGATAAAATTACATCGCAAAAACAGGCATCTGTGGCACAGAGTGGGATTGAAAGATGCACCATCCTTACTAAAACAGGCCAGTGTACCATAAACAATTATTTCAAGGTGGTGTTGTAAAGTAGAATTGTTGCATAATGTTGCTTGAAGCCATGCCTTTAAAAATAATATAAGAATTAAAGAAACACATATTTGAACTAATATTCATGAACTCGGGACTCGCCCAATTTTCAGTCAGAAGGGGGTTTATTTAAAAAGGTCTCATCAGATATTTATACTGCAGTAGTTTGCAGTGATTATTATACACTTAAACCAAAAAGTAATATTCAAGTATTAATTTCATGTAATATTTGATATTTGCTGAATCAAAGTGAGCTATGCTATGCAAACGCAACGCGAGCACTCCGCACCTAGTGTAAATTCAGCCTGATGATTCCAGCTTCAGTATGTAATGCTTTTGTCTGTATGCTTTGGAAAAAAAAACACTGCTGCTGAAACAGTGATCCCCCCCCCCAAGTTGTTGCGGTGCACTTGTTGAAAAACAGTATGGGTGTTGTCATAATGTGGTTTTAAATAGTTTGCGGAAGGTTTCAGGATTATTACTAATTTATTAAAATCTGATTTGTGTGTTTGAATTGGAAGAAAATTAATGTTGTTCAGTGCAAGTCATCCTCGACACAAACTCAAAAACCAAGGCGTAAGATGTTAGTACTAAAGGTGCACACTGTGAATTCCTGAGGGCAGTAGGGCTTTCACATTCCATGGCTGACTTTAAGCACTGAGGTGTGAGAGGGAACACACTGTGCCCACAGAGGCAGCTGTACCTGTGCTCATGCTCTCACAAGGACCCTCTAAAACCTGGGGAGAGATGGTACAATAATGAGAAGTTCAAAGACATCCGTATTTCCGCAGAAAGGCTTTGATTACACTGGTGAGGATATTGCAGTGTACTTTCTGGTTTGTCAGTGTTACTTGGAAAGCCAAAACATGCTTGTCAGTCAATTGGTTCATTTGGCCTTTTTCAGGTTTACAAGGTGATGGTCAGCGTTGGAAGGCATGAATGGTTTGTCTTCAGGAGATATGCTGAGTTTGACAAACTCCATAACACGGTGAGTACTCAACTGAATCACAGAGGGGTGATGGGTCTGTTTTGCCTGATGTACAGAGCAGTTAACTCCTCTTGTGCTGGTCTCCCACTCAGAAAAAATTACCCTGAAGTAGGCAAATGTGTTTCACTTTACTTGCTTTGATGGTGCTAATTTTGAATGACTGATGATCATTATTGGTTTATAAAGTGTTTTTATGTGTGTGTAGACAATTGAAAACATTTGTATTTCTATTTCAACTTCTGTGTGAGAACTCATAATCTCACAATAGAGTTCCTCTTGCAGAGCATCAAAAATGAGGGCTAGCATTCGTGGAAGTGCTAATTAGGGACACGGCGCCCCTCTTAGTCAGGCTATGGGGCAATTAAAGAAGCATTCTCTCAGATGTTCTGTTATACAGCTGAGATCCTCACACGTTCGTCCTCCTGCTATGCCCTTGTCACCCCTCCAGGCCCGAACAGGGCCAGCGACTTCGGATTCTTGCTATCCACTCATGAATGTGCGGAATTATCTGGAGGGATGGGGTATGGCATTAAATCTGAGCCCCTTACGGAAATGCATTTGAAGGGAAATAAGCAGTGTAAGCAGACATGAGCCAACGTAAAGACCTTAGTCTAAACCATAGAATACTGTAGGCTGCTGGATTTTTTCCAAGGTGTGTGCTCGATTTGAATGAAAAAATTGATTATGTTTGTGTTTTAAAGCAGCTATCTCTGGCAGTGGCACAGCAGACAAGCCTGTTAAGGCTGTTTTCATGCTATGGCCAGTGAGTAACAATTATCTTACATTCCCAAATTTAGAAAAGTTGGGATGATGTGTTTTAATTAACATTAAAATTAAGATTAAAATTGAAAGCAGCAATTTAATAATTTTTTTTGACCTGTATTACTTCAAAATATATACAATAGCACATTATTGATGTTTCACCTCTTGAATTTCATTGAATTTTCTTAACCCCTTTGCTCAGATATAGACGCCAGTGTTCGTGAATTTCGGAATTTAATTCCTAAATAATTCTGTAATTGAATTTCCAAATGCCTTGCCTTGGAATAATTCCAGGCTCTGTGACACAAATACTGAGTTATAAAGCCTACATATGCTCATTCATAATCGGAAAAATTTGAATTATTTGTATTCTGTATAAAGGAGTTAATAAAAACCTTGATTTAAATTGTAATTTTTGCTACACATTTCAAAAATGTTGGGACAGTATTTACCACTTTGCAATGTTACCATTCTTTCTCACAACACTTGATGAACATACAGGGACACAAGGCTCCAGATAATTAAGTAATTCAGCTGTAATTTTGTCCTATTCTTCCTGCAAACAACTCTTAAGGTGTAAAGGTTCAGGTTTTTGCTGTCGCAATTTGCATTTTATCCTTCCTCAGGAAAACTTATTTTTTTCCAAGCAATTTTGTGCATTCTGGTGCATAAAATGTGCAATTTTTTATTTGAAATTTGGCCTAATGTGTGTCAAACTTGGATACATTTTTTCTTTGACAACAAGACCGATCGCATCATATTCTTTTATGCATGTCTTAATATTCAATATTTATGATTAACTTGCTTGTAAACCACCATTTATAAATTTGTAGATTTGGAGCTTGACTTATACACCACCCAGTGTGTGTTGTGAAATGATATGATGTTTCCATTAATTGTCTAATTGCAAATTCTTTCTTTTGTACTTACAGAGTGGTTCACTATCTATATTTGGTTGCGGATTAATGTTCTCATCGAGATACACATTCTAAACGCCCTTTTAATTATTTTCAGACCTTAATTAATGCCACACAGTCCAGTGCCATGACTGGAGTCAAGTGTTGGGGGCAGCAAGGCTTTGATATTTTACCTATAATAAAACTTTTGATTAAATGAAATTTTATGCTGTTTACTGTATTTTCAGATTTTGCACAAAGAAGGATAACATTTTCATTATATTTACTTTACTGAAAATACAATACAATTTGAATTATATATATATATATATATATATATATATATATATGTGTGTGTATATGTATATATATGTATATGTGTGTGTACATATATATTCATAATTATTGGCACCCCTGGTTAAGATGTGTTCTTTAGCATCTAATAAATTCTGTTTTTTTTCTAAATGATATAGGGCCACAAATAAAAAAAGAGGAAAATCCAGCCTTTAAGTGCATTCATTCAGTGGTAAAAAAATCCCACATTAAGAAATAATTCTTTTGCATCCAATCCTGTGTGCCACAATAGCACCCCCAGGGAAGCAGGAAGTGATGAATTACTAAGTACATGTTCCTTGATACTCTGACCAACTTTGTAAACTACTGTAGAACTGACAGAAATAGTTCAATTACATTTATTTCCTAGGAATTGTTAGGGGAACAGGTGATTTTATGAAAATTTATGACTTCTTAGGGATTTTTTTCCCTTTAAAATTCACTTGAGTTGAAGGTTACATTTTTCTACAATTTTCAGTGTGAGAGTGTGCCTCTGCAGTAAAAATTGAATTTATTTTAAGGCTTTTAATACGTCCAGGGGTGCCATAATATTTGTGTGTGTGTGTGTATATATATATATATATATATTATACACACACACACACACACACACACACACACAGACATAATATATATATATATATATATATATATATATATATATATATATATATTTTCTTTTTCCAAAACTCTTTTAAGCATCATTTCTATATGTACTAGTTGCGTCCAGTGCTGTGTTGGGTTCTTAATAACCCTCTTGCTTATGTGAAATCAATTATGCAAAAGATAAAGCATAATGTTCCTTTAAAACATATTGCAAATTAACTTGGATTTCAAACAAGTAATTGGTCCTCTTATTCGGGATTTACCCATTGAACACAGAACTGCCCTCGTTATATTTCCCGGAGTATTCCCCAATGCATTCAAGGAAAGCCGGAGAAACGGCGGCTATAACACAACTTCTTGCAAACAAAAGTTAAGGCAGATGTAACGGGCGAAGAAAACTGAAAAATGTTCAAAATAAGGGCACAACCACACAGAAAAACAGTATGTGTGTCGATGGGCACTTCAAGACAAAGGCATCGTGCCTTCTGGTGAAATAAACTCAGATGGTACAGGGATTGCACTGGGTGCTGCCTGAAGAGTGATTGGCTGTATGACTAGTGAAGAAAAGGACTGACATGGATTTTAGGTCATTATGCAATGAGGTAAAAGGGAAGACACTTCCATTAACATGAATAAAACTGCCGTTGCCAGAGTCCATATCTGTCAAGAAAACACAGGAAATAAGCCATAGGTCTTCATGAAAATCACCAGTTATGTTCAGTGACCTTTTTGGCAGCAAAGCGTGAACCAATTAAGCTCATGGATGAGGGAGGGGTTTTCACAACGCGAAAATTTGATGATTAAACCCCTGTGGGATTTGCCTTGTCTCTTTTGGCAAACTTTGCCCGTAGAAAGTCACGTAAAAATGAAGAGTCAGTAAATCAAGAATTTTAAAGGGTTTTTTATTGATGCCCAGTTGCTTGACGATTTTTCAAAACCAAGTTTTGTGGATTATTACGACCCTGTAGCATTTACCAGGGAATTTATTAGGGAGAGGGGGCGACCTTTAAAATAGGTGGCTGAGCACCACTGTTGAAATGTTTTGATTTAGGCTATTAATTCATATTTTGACTGGAAAAATGTCTTGTTATCGAGAATGGATGTCTCCAAAAGATTCTGAATAATAATATTGATTGTTTTCCAATAATCATTTATTAATAAATTATTACATTGAGTTATGTGAATCTCGCTACGCTGGCGATACTGCTCAGGGGTGCGGGGTTGAAGAGGTTAAGAGCATTTAACCCATGGTAAGACCTGAAGAAATGTTCAGATGTCAATTGATGCGTACCGGCCTGTCTGGGCCAGTATTTTTGAGGATGTAGTGGCCCAACATCTCTAAAAAGACATCCCTGTCAATGATACAGCACCAATGTTGAGGCCGTCGCAAGCCAGGCCAGAAGGCGCCAGTGTAACTTTGCCACACAACTATACAAACAGTGCAAAAGAGCTAAGGAAGCCTGCACATTAATTGAGCTCAATAGTTCCCTCTTGTTGCGGTTTCATCTATGCCGGGTTGAAAACGTAGTAGCCATGTGCATAGTGTGGTCATTTAGGGCGGCACGGTGGCACAGTTAGCACTGCAGCCTCACAGCAAGAAGGTTGTGGGTTTGAATTCGGCCTGGGGCCTTTCTGTGTGGAGTTTGCATGTTCTCCCCGTGTTCGCGTGGGTTTTCTCCGGGTACTCCGGTTTCCCCCACCCACAAAAACATGCAATATATAGGAACATTGTATGGCTGTGTGTGAATGTTTGGTGGTGGTCGGAGGGGCCGTAGGCGCATACTGGCAGCCACGCTTCCGTCGGTCTGCCCCAGGGCAGCTGTGGCTACAAAAACGTAGTTTACCACCATCAGAGCATGAATGTGTGAGTGAATGAATAATGTATCCTTGTGAAGCGTCTTTGAGTGCCCAGAAAGCAGAAAAGCGCTATATAAAATTGATGTATTATTATTATTATTATTATTTTGGCACGGAATTCAAAAGAATTGAGTTTTGCTAGTCTACACAGTGACAGGTGGTGTTATCAATAGATTCCAGCTTAGTTCCTGTTTTCAGAAGTCAGTGTTTTTAGACCCCAGAAGCACTGTTATCATTCGAATGGAAGGCCAAACCTTGGCAATTCTTCTGAGTTTTATGAAAATGAAAGCGCAATTGTCATGTAAACTGTTCCTTAGTCAATTTTTAATGTTTCAATCTTTAAGGTGCAATATATGAGATATGGCAAAAAATTTTCTTCTTGCTCATATCACCTACCTGTTCATACATGTCTTGCAACTTATTTATTGTTCTGCAGTTAAGGAAACAGTTTCCTTCAATGAACCTGAAGATTCCAGCCAAGAGAATATTTGGGGACAATTTTGAGCCAGGTACTGTACATTAATTACACTGTAGTTAAGAAATAAAGTGACTCAAATAATCTGATTAGTGGCATGGGAACCATAGAAATGCAAGTGGTTTGAAATGTTCAACCAAATTCATGCCAATTCATTGATATGAATGACATTGCACAAGGTGTTTTAATTTTATAATGTTAAATTTAGGATTAGAAGTCTGCTGCACTGATGAAAACGGATTACATTTGGAAACAAATTGAAAATTTTTTCTTTTGATTGTTTCGTTTTCTTCAGAGGATTGAGACCTTTTTCTTCTCATAGCAGGTTTCTTGGATAATCTTTGACAGTTTTGCCTGTAGAACCATAAATGCAATGTGGTATCTTTTATTTGTGCTCATTGAAGCCTTTGTGCCGAGTGTCAATATGCTGAAGAAAAGTAATACTTTTAAATTTTCTTATCAGGGTTTATAAAACAAAGACGCACTGGACTGCACGAATTCATCCAGAAAATTGTTTCCCACCCCCAGCTCAGCAACCAGTATGTACATTTGAATATGTTTTTCTTTATTGTTTGCTTAAGTCTGACGCTTCCTTGAAGAGTGATTGAGGTCATTGCTGTTATTGTGGGTTACACCATTATGGACATTTTAATTAACTACATACATACAATGCTGTGAAAAATCTATTTGCACCCATACCATAGTAATTGTACTATTATACAAGGACAAACCAAGTAATCATGAAATGCAGTTTTTAAATTATGTCTTCCCCTTCCTGGGGGGGGAGACATTGATTTTGCCTGAATTCCTGTTGGCGTTGGCGTCGGCCTTCCCATTTGTTTCCGGAGCATAACTCTGAAACTGTTTGACCGATTCTCACCAAATTTGATACAGTGTCTCTCCATAACATGTACATGTGCCGTTTGAGGGTTTGAACTGCTTTTGAATTTTATTTTTTCTGTTTCCATGGCAACAATTTGGACTTAGGCATATTGAAGGGTGGGACTCGTTTCCGGACCATAACTCTAAAATGTGAAATGGGGGAAGGGGGAGACATCTGTTTTTACGTGTAAAAACCATTCTAGTTATAATTTAATTTATTGAAGGAAAAAAGCTATCCAACCCTACCTGGCCCTATTGGATAATGTAATTGCCTCATTTCGTACTAAATCTGCCAATTAAGCAAATTTATGTGATAATTCTGTCCAGTTTCTCGAGGCACACCCAGGCATGATTACTGACAGTCCTTTTGATCCTGAAAATCAGTTGAATGGAACCTGTCTGAAAATGTGAAGTATGTATGAAGTATACAGAAATAATATAAATAAATAAATAAAAAGCAGCACATTGATGCCCTGATCTTAAGAATTAAGATTTTCTTAATTGAGCAGATGAGAAACAAAGGCATTGACATCTTTCAGTCTGAAAAGGGTTACAAAAGCATTTGTAAAGCTCTGGTGAGAGCCATTATTTACCAATGGAGAAATATTGGGACGGTGGTGAGCCTACCCTGGAGTGGCCGACCTATTAAAATTCCTCGAAGAGCGCATCAGTGACAGTCACAAAAGCACCCAGACAAACATATAAAGAACTGCTGGCCTCACTTGCCTCAGTTAAGGTCAGTGTTCGCAATTCCACAAAAAGTTGCAGATTGGGAAAGAATTGTATCCATGAGTAGACTGTAAGACAAAAACCACTGCTGAAAAAAAAGAACGAGAAGGCTTGTCTTACAACCCCAATTCCGAAATAGTTCGAACAGTGTAAATTGTGAATAAAATCAAAATGCAATGACTTTCAAATCACACCAGCCGGTATTTTATTCACAATAGAACAGAGATAACATAGTAAATGTTGAAACTGAGAAATTTTACAATTTAATCCAAAAAATGAGCTCATTTCAAATTTAATGGCTGCTTCAGGTCTCAAAAAAGTTCAGACAGGGGCTTGTTTACCATGGTGTAGCATACCCTCTTCATTTTGACACAGAGTGGAGGCGTCTGGGCATTGAGGAGGCAAGTTTTCTGAGTTTGGCCATTGGAATTGTTTAATACAGGCTTCCAGCTGCTGGAGAGTTTTGGGTCTCTTTTGACTGACTTTTTGTTTAATTATGTGCCAAATGTTCTCAATCGGTGAAAGATCAGGACTGCAGGCAGGCCAGTTCAGCACATGGAATCTTCTACTACAAAGCCATGCTGTTGTAGTAGCTGCAATATGTGGTTTTGCATTGTCCTGCTGAAATACCTAAGGCCTTCCCTGGAATAGATGTCATCTGGGGGGAGCATATGTTGCTCTAAAACATTTATATACCTTTCATCATTCATGGTGCTTTTTAACACATGCAAGTGTCCCACACCATATGCACTAATGCATCCCCATACCTTCAGAAATGCTGGCTTTTGAACTGAATGCCGATAACGGATGGGGTGGTCTTTCTCCTCTTTAGCCCGGAGGACACAACACCCATGATTTCCAACAAGAATGTCAAACTGGGACTCGTCTGACCACAGGACACTTTGCCACTTTATCTACAGTCCATTTTAAATCAGCCTTGACCCACAGAACACAGTGGTACTTCTGGATCATGCTCAACAATGGCTTCCTTTTTTGCATGATAGAATTTTAGGTGGCATCTGTGGATGGAATGGCGAACTGTGTTTACAGACAGTGGTTTCTTGAAGTATTCCTGGGCCCATTTAGTAATGTTAATGACAGAATCATGCTATTGAGTGATGCAGTGGTGTCTAAGGGCCCGAAGATCAAGTAAAGGTCTTCGGTCTTGTCCCTTACGCACAGCGATAGCCCCCCCCCCCCAGTTCCATGGAATCTTTTGATGATGTTTTGCACTGTCGATGATGAGGCCTTCAAAGCCTTTGCAATTTGACGTTGAGGAACATTGTTTTTAAAGTATTCCAAAAGTTCACTGGCAAGCCTTCACTGGTGGGAGACTCTCAGGCCATCTTTACCTCTGAGAGACTCAGCCTCTCTAAGACATCCCTTTTATAGCCAATCATGTTACACACCTGATGCCAGTTAATGTAATTTCTTGCTAAATGTTTTTTTTTCAGCTTTTATATATTAATTGCTTTTTCAGCCTTTCTTTGCCTGTATTCTAACTTTTTTGAGACCTGTTGCAGCCAGAAAATTTGAAATGAGCTCATTCTGTGGGTAAAAATGTAAAACGTCTCAGTTTCAACATTTGAAATGTTATCTATGTTCTATTGTAAATAACATATTTGCTCATGTGATTTGAAAGTCATTGCATTTTGATTTTATTCACAATTTACACTTCATCCCAACTATTTCGGAATTGGGGTTATACATTTGCCAAAAAACATCTTGAGAGGTTATGAGTCAGAAGTGGAACCTTTTAGAAGTCATGGGTCCCATTACATGTGGTGTAAAGCTAACGCGGCATTCCATGATAAGAACATCATACCAACTATCAATCACAGTAGTGGGAGGGCTGGGCGATATGGACAAAATTTGAACACCTGGATAATTCTGACCGAATACCTTGAAATCAAAATTGTGCTGATGTTGTTGGAATAACTATTGGTGTTTTCAGAAAATATACATGTAATGCAATTTTGATAAACTGTCATTAGTAATGTGCAAATTATGACCAAGCAGGTATAGGCAACTGCTTGAGCACTCTAAGAAGTGCTAAGAGTTGCATTGGATTCCATAATGCTGCCTTTAAAACCTGAAAAGACAACATTTATGTCATGCCACAATATTACAGCATCTAAAATCGTCAAAGATATCTTGTATCGCTGTAATGATATAATATCAATGCATTGCCCTGTCCTAAGTGGTGGTAGTGTGATGTTCTGAGCTTGCTGTGCTGCTTCAAGACCTGGGTAACCTGCTGCAGTTGATGGGCCCCTGAATTCTACCATCTATCAGATAATCCTGGAGGAGAATGTCCAGCCGTCACTGTGGCCAGAAGGTCAAGCGCAATTTGGTTATGCAGCGGGACAAGAAAGTCCACCTCTGAATGGTGCAGTGGCAATGAAATGAAGGTTTTGGAGTGGTCTACTCTAGGTTCTGACTTTAATCCAATGGAGATCCTGTGGCACAACATTAAGCAGGCAGTTCAAGCTCAAAAACCCTCCAATGTGGCTGAATTAAAACAATTTTGCAAAAGTGTGCCAGAATGCTTCCACAACAGTGTCAGTATTTGCTAATGTTTGATTGCAGCGGTCTCCTTCAAGGGCTGCACAACCTGTTAGTAGGTTTAGGAGGACAATTAGTTTTTTACACGGGTGGTGTGGGTTTTCAATAACTCTTTACCTTCAGTAAATGAAGCGATCCTTTAAAGGAGTAATATGTAAGAATTTTATGTTGATTAATCATGAAATGGCCCTGATATATCACCAGACATTAAGGATTGATGTTAATTTCAAATATTTATATCACTGACTACAGTTGTCCAGCCAAAATATTCTCCCAACAAAAACGAAGTTGCAGCCCACAACTTATGTTTATGTTGACATTTTGTGTTTTGGCCTGTTGCACCGCCCTCCACCTATCTCCCAATCACAAAGTCCGTAGCATTTCGGCATCCAGGTTGTCAGTTACCACTGAACTGCAGCTACCAGCGTTTCGGAGCACAAATGGTCTGACGTTACTAAACCTAATTGACACAGTACATCGATCAAATGAGTCCTCATTCATTCTTTACGCATTTTACAGTATGGACTTTAGTGGGCTATCCACTAGGGGTGTCACGATTCGGTTCGGTTCATCGAAAATCGGATCATAAGTTATGCGGTTTGATTCGATTCGTCCAGCATTAGTTTCGGTTCGATTCATAAATTACTTACTTGTCATTTTATTTCATCTTGAAACGCAAGAAATCTAGATGTAAATACGTTGTCATTACATTCGCGGAGGTGCATGTTATGTTGATGGTGATATTGGTCATGCTCAGTAAGGTTAACTCTGATTGGACCATTTTCTCTCAATAGACCCATTTAGTGTTTGCAAACAAAACGGGCTGCGCCTATCTTGGCAACGGAAGTATGGCGAACCACAATAGCTTGTCAAGCTTTGCGAGGGCATTAGCCATCAAAGATCGCAAATTCTACCTAAAAAAATTAACATTGACAAATGGCAACCAATTTACAGATCCATATGGTATCAGTGAGTGGGTAGATGACGTTAGTTAGTGGCCCAGTATTCCGTGGCCTGATGTTTTTACCCATTTGATCGAGAAACCTGTCGTGTTCACTAGGGAGGAACTACGAGCATACAAGTCACTGGATGCTTATGACTGCGATATCTGCGGACATAAGCAGAATGATAAATACCACGACAGACTTGGAGTTTTGTCTCTCGAAATCAGAGGTCCTTCCTAGTCAAACACAAGGGCATAAAACCGCCCTGTATGCAGAGATGCCATTACGTTTCTCCCCTTGGTGGCATTTACGTTTCTGTGCCGTAGTCAGCAATTATTCAATCAAAGCGCACTGAAGAAATTCACTCGCAGAATTTAAGTCATTGTGCATCAAGTTAATCAGTTTCACGTGCATTACGGTGGATTTCCCCACTAATGACACGGAAATGGATTATGACTTGGGAATTTTCAGGCTTGACTTTACTGAGGGATTAAAAGCTATGGAACTGCATAAAAACGTTTCAAATGGTCTTATTTCATTAAAACAATTTAAACGGTCATGAAAAACATGAATTGTTTCCAATCCCCGAGTAAAGAGAAGCACTGGTAGTCCGGAGTCATAATCATTTTCCATCTTTCTTGTGATGAGGTGCACCTTTACGCAAGTGAAACGGAAACTTCAATGCACAAGAATTTTAATTCGGCATGAGACCCTCATTAAACATTCAATGAATAATTATGGACTACGGTGAATTAGCCTAAAAAATGCGTCAGACCTACGCCGAATGCGTGAGACTTGACATCTCTGTTTATGACGCATGGGTTATGATAAATAAATAAATAAATAAATAAACAAACCGAAAACTACGTCCTGACGGCTAATTGTAACTGCATGGCAGGCCGAGTATTATTTTGTATTGTTGGCTTGCTAGCTAGCGAATTTGACTGCGTAGTTGTCATGATATCAGCTTCGGTTTACCAATATTCTCACATATTTCATTTAATGTCTGTAACAGTGAGACGCGCGTCAAAAAATTGGTTACATCAATTTCAATGGAGCAAAGCCCACTGGCAGCGTGTGACGTGCGTCAGATTTTTACTTATCACCACTGCTCAATTTCTAGAACATCAACTCAATAGAAGCGCTTGTGTCTTTCAGAATAGCTATTTAACTATTTCGCCTTGTCATGGTTGGTGGCAGACAGGCATGCAGTTGTCGTAACCGACATGCCTACTTTTTAACCAAGTTGCAGTTTTGAGAGGAAATCGATTATTTTGTGCGCATTTAAGTTATCAAGAGATCTACAGTTAGACAGAACCTAACACCAGGTACACTGGTGAGAATTTAATACTGCTAAGTTAGCTAGCTAGCTAATTTGCTGCTGGGTGAAGTAAAGTGAACCATAATCTTAATTTACTTGACAGTATTTCTTGTTCAATGTTCCTTGTTACTAAAGTAAACCAGTGAAAGCCTACTAAAAGGACTGTTCTTAACTTCTTATTCTCAAGTAGACTACTGGTTTTTGTACTGTCACATGTGACATATTATGACATATGGTGATAACAGAAACTTGTAATGTTTTTCTGAATGCATCTTTATTGCATGTTTTTATTTTGTTTATCATGTTCACTGTGAGTGACAGTGAGACTGGCTGAGCATTAGTTGCCAAAGTAAAATGATATTACTCTGTATTTTGACTTTGTCTTTAATGAAGGTGAATCAAACCAAAATTAATCGAATCGAAGGCCTTGAATCGAGATTCGAATCGTGGGATAGGTGAATCGTGACACCCCTACAATCCACACAGAAGAGTGACCAATATGACCATTGCTTAAGTTAGTTATTAGTCTCAATCTTTTCTGAACTGAACTAGACTGAACTGAACTGAACACAACCCTTCGAGAGCAAATCATTGGTGATATTGAAACGTAGCCATGGTAGCTCCATTTAGTAGACGTTTTTGCTGGATCCGGAAACCTAGCTGGCAACCTCTCGTCTGGGGGAGAGGAGGAGGGGATACCGCGCTCTGCACTATTTTGAATGTGACTGCACTACCAGTTTTGGCCACAAACTTGCATATAGCTCCTTTAAAAGTTGCATTCTGTGTTTACTGATGTTGTCTTTGTCTTCTTCTAAAATTGATTGGATGATCTGAAACATTTACAGTGCATATGACAAACAGAAACTGAAGAAATCAGGAAGGGGACAAATAATTATTCATGCCATGGTACCAAATATTCATATGGGTGATTTTGTATGTGTCGTATGGGACATTCAGAGAATTAAACAGTCACAGTGAAGATTTGTTTCATGGTAGTGATGCAATACTAGTGGGATGGACAATGAAAAAATATCAACCAATGAAGATTTATTGCTTTGTGGTAAATGAGTGAATTCTTGTGAGTAGCACTGGACACTGATGGACTGAATTTTTTGAAAATTGAGTTTAGACCACCAACTCTGAGTTGTGTGGATGAATATGATTGAAATGCTACTTAATGAACATTGCAGATGCATAAGAATAGTTCGATGCAGTTGTAACTTTGAAGTGATCTTCATTGAAAATATGTACAACATCAACTTTTTGGAAACAATGGGCCTCCTGTGGCAAAATTCTCTTAAAATTCTGTTATATTTTCTCTTATTTTTTTGTTAAGAGAAGAAATAAGAGAAATCAACTCCGGATGCACAATCTAACCATCCTAATTTGCTCTTACCCATGTAAGCAGAATGAGGAATCCCATTTGATCTTAAAATGGAGGCATGTGGCCAATTGTTTGTAATTAGCATAGATACACTCAAAAAAATGAAACCCCTTGAAATGTTAGATTTACTTAATAATGTTATGTCAACTTTTTCCACAAAACTGAGTTAAGTATATTCCACTCAATGCAATTAATTTAACTGGCCAAAAAATGTTAGAAGTCAAATAAAGGTGACGCAAAACAGTTGTGTGGAACCTGTTGACATAACTTTAAGTAAATCTAACATTTCATGGGGTTTCATTTTTTATCCCCCGCTGCACGATTAGCACGAAGCGGGGGATATTGGCGGCAAACTTGTTTTTTCAGTGCAATGCTCCCTAAACCCCATATAAGGGCAGGTGCTGTGCTGCGTGCAAGTAGCCCCTTATGGCACAACAATTAATGAGATGCCACTGAAAAAAAAGTCATAAGAAGAAGAACTTCAGCAGCGACGAAATTCAAGTACAGTTAAATCAGCTTAAACAAAGTAAATTTGATCTTCCGGAGATATATATATATTTTTTTTTGTTGGTTTTATTGTCATAATTGGGATCAATCAACCAATTGTATTTTTAAACCGCAAATTAAATAGTCCAATGATTAAAATTCCTTTAAAACATATAATGATATAAATTTTATTTTGTTACATATACTGTGTCAACTTGTATGGCTGCTCACAAGTTATACGGATTTTCCTCCAATTACACTGCTTATAGATGTACCAATAATGTTCTACAGATTTTTAATTCCAGCCACGAAGCTTGAAATGTGGCTGATATTGGAATCATAAGTTCTGCCTGTCTATTCACGTTAACACAATAACATCAGAACCGTTTTAGACTCAACCTCTAGACATTGCATGTCACCAGTTAAAATGAAACTTTGAGTTTGAAGATGGGTAGTATAGGTGTGATAGATTATGTTTTTCATCATTATTTATGTTTAAATCGAGCTCTGCTTCAGGCAGATGTCCAGCTGTCATTGCAGCTTGTTTGATTCAAGATGGTCTTTAGTTAGAAAGAAAAATCAAACTATTAATTCTTGGAAACTATTCATTTTGACAGCGATGACAGAGCACATGAACACACACCACAGTAAATGAACAACAACTGGATGCTACTTTTCATGGCACAACACAATTTGCCGTTGGCCATAGTGGCATTTTTTGAGCTTCTGCTCATGTGCATGAACCATACAGACTCTATTTAACAAGGTAAGGGCTGCACAGTCGCCAAAAGTATCAGTTGTATACGTACGAACACAAAACAAACTATCAGCCAGAGCTTAACTCCCGAGGCTGCACAGCATTGGCTATCACTGCCTTGTGATACATGAGCGGAATGATAAGAATATTGATGAAAGATTGGCAATTTTGGAGAAGATTTTCACAGAGTGGAGCGCAATTGAGGATCCCTGACATGCCCATGTGTAACCTTAGCACAAATGTGGCAATTATCAGTGTCCTGGATGAAGCTTTGAGGTTTTTTTGTTTTTGTTTTCATACTTGAGTAGAAAGCTTTTTAAGCTTTTAGAAATATTTTAATGAAATTTTCACACTCTTTTTATAATTTCATTATTGATAAAATAATTATAATAAGGATTTTATAGATATTTACAAGAGGTAATACAGGTGGGTGGGAACCCGAAGAGATTGACATGTATACCATTATGCATTTTTTAATTTTCATAAAATGTAAAAAGGATGTTTTTGTGTATTGGGCATACAATTTGTGGACTGCATAAACTGGATGGTTTTTTCTCATCTTGGTAAGGGTACTATTGACCACTTGGAATATTTTCTCTTCCCTAAGGAAGAAAACATTGGTGAATCCTGGAAATTAATTGATTCTAAAATTATTAGAAAATTCTGGATGCGGACAAAAATAAGAGAGAATTTGTTGGGGCCTCATGCAAGAATCTATATACAATCTGTCAGACAGGACTTGCAAAAGTGTTGTACAGGACATCCTTAAACTGGTTGAAAATACCTAAAGATACATCAATAAAATCACCATACTTCTCCTTTTATTTGGACGTTGCCTATTAGAAATCATGAAATATAACCATTTTGAAACATATGAAGGTTATTTAAGTTGCAAAATTTAATGGAAAAAAGCTATAAGTGAAAACGTGCCGTTCTGGACACAGTGTGTGTCATGTAGGACAATATGTATGCATGCATGTGTAAGTAAAGTTTCATATAGCTCATAAAAAATGTAGGTACAAAAAATTTCTACACAACCCTCCCCCTTTCAACAATTTTACAGTTCCTTCCATTCTTTCACTATCTGTTCCCTCCCACCAGCGACAGGGTTTTTGGCATCCAAGGCTCATTGATTTCCGATGTCTATGGAGGCTATCCTTCTGGTCCAAGACAGTAACAGGGATACTGCGGCGCAAGTCACTGCGAATTTAAATGATTTATGTGACATCACTTCGATTGAGCTGTTTCTGCTGTACAACGGGCAACGTCAATATATTAGGCAGGACGTTTTAATCTAGTGGCTGATCAGTGTATAGGATGCACTTACATCTATTTTTATAATTGGACTCACGAAAAAGATTTTGGCCTACAGAAAATTCAAATGAATGAATAGTCAAAGTATGTCCTCTTGGCTTGGCACCCAAAATTTGAAGGGCCATAAAATCTAAACTGGTGTGAGTTGGACCCTGAAATTTTTCAGGTGTTCTGTACACTCTACGGTTCATTTTGACAGACTTCAAGCAAAAATTGAGATGGTCACCTGGGAAGTTTTCAGAAAATATGCAGCAGCAACAACTGTAAACAAGTTAATAGCCTCCTTCCATGTATTTAACATCTCTTTAATGCAGTTGTAGTGCTGGTGTGTGACCCTCTCCACTTTTTTTTTCCCTGAAATAATGCATCAGTCAGGCATACTCAAAGTTCAACTGTTGCACAGTTAGCCTCATTATCAACATTGGGCTCTCATCTGAGGACCAAATATCACTTGTGAAGCTCATGGCTTGAAAATTAATTAAATGTGCCGCTAACTGTTATAGTGTATAGTTTGGGTACGGCTGTCCCTGATATAGGCAATATTTTCTGGACAATCTAGGCCTGGGCTCTAAGGGTATGGCGCCACTAAATCTACCACTAGTTCTTGTCTTTGTTGCCTGGCTTAATCACTGGCAGTAATATCAGCTACCTATTCGCGCCCATTTGTACACCTTCTTTTGTAACCCACGTCAATTAGTGTGGCAGAGCGTAAGCATACTTATCCACTGCGGAACATTTTTTCGTCTGTGGGATGGTGGAAGGTTTATTCATACCAGTCATCAGAACTGATACATAAGCGAGACGTGAGCATTTTGTCATCCAGTTTACACTGACTCCCTCTCCCTTGACAACCCGCTAGCACTGCGACATCAAAAAAAATGGAGAAAAGTTTTGTCTATACCAGCCATACAATGGTTAGATATTGATTCAACTTTTTGCTGATTAACACGTTGGTTCATATTACTACCTCCATCACTTTTTCATGTCCGGAAGTTTTTTTTTAGCCTAACTTGAAGAAAATGGAAGTTTGCGGGGTCACTTTGATGGATGTTAGTTAATGATATCCAGCTAGTTGATGGATACAATATTTGAGGAGATTTGCAATGTTTGACCCCCATTTATAATGTATAAAAGGAATATAGCATTCAGTTTGTTTGAATGTCCCAGTCGTGTCGTTCATTCATAAAATGTTTTGATGACATGGAAAATTAGGCCTTTGAAAAAGCGACTGGGCAGAAGTAATGGAAATGGATCTCAACTAGATAAAATCACAAAAAAATCACAGATTACTGTTGGATATTTTTTTACTGTTGCAGTTGATATTGGTGTGGTTTAAACAACTTTCTGCGTACTGAATGCGAATAAATGGACTTGTAGTGTAAAAGAAACGCGGGGGAGACAATGTTGTGGTTTTGGTGTGGATAGATTCGTTTAATAAAATAGCACCATGGCTTTTCCATGAGATGTCCAAGTGATGACATCTGAAACGCTTCTAAAAACGCTTTGGCGTGGATAAGGCTTGACTCATAGAAGTCTAGGAAAGAAACAACTATTGTTCTGAGGTGTACGAGCCAATTTCAGCATTAGATTTACCATTCATAAAATATGTAATCTGAATCAGTATGTGGATCAGTGACATCAGTCCGATATATGATCTGTAATCTATGGTGGGGTTGGCACCTGATTTTGATCCTGGACATGATTGGTCTCATCCCTACAAAAAGCCAGTTTATTAAATTGATGTGTTGTGAAATATTTTGGTTGATATACTGGGGCATATAAAGAAATGCATCCATTACACTTAATTCTTCTTTGGTATTAAAGTTCTGAAGCTGTTTTCCAAGATGTGGCTGTGAGGTAATAAAGTTTGACCTGTGTCTGCTTATCTCTTCTGTCCCACAGTCCAGATGTCAGAGACTTTCTTCAGATGGACAAGTCAAAAAACTTCTCCGATGCATCTGAGGATGAAGATGATAAAGTATGTGGTTTTGCCAAGATTTATGGTGTACAGAACTCAAATGTTTCTGCGACTATTTGTTCCACCCAATGCAAGTGGACATAACATTAAATGAATTGTGTTGTAATGAGTGTAATTTGCATTGTATTTAAGAGGCACCAAGCATGTGGCAGTCGGGGTTAGCGCGGTGCAATTTGCTGTAAACAGGGTTTTATGCCTGTTAGTTAATACTTTATCAGGCTGGCCAGGGTGAGTGTACTGTGGTTGATGTGTGTTTAGTGGGGGCCAGGTGGATCTGGCGGTGTGAAGTTTTTGCAGCCTTCTTTAAGTAATCTCCACAGCTGGACTCAAGTTGAATCGAGTCCAGTCAAGACATTTGGTCTTGAGGAAGTCCCGGGACGAAGTAGCCATTGGCAATTTTTGCCTTGTTCTGTCACAGTGCTTTCAGACATAAAGGCCATTATGTAGCTTGATGATCTTCCTTTGTGGCTTCAGTGAATTTATTGAATTTTCCACATGAACTCTGTACCAGTGTATTGCGCTGAATCATTGCATAGTTCTGAAAACTTGTGTTGTAGTATGATTTTCTGAATGATCAGGCCATTGCACATTAGGTTTAGCACCAAAATATTCATGCGTTTCATTTTTATGCCCCTGTAAACGAAGTTTCGGGGGCATATAGTTTTTCACCTGTCTGTCTGTCTGTCTGTCTGTCTGTCTGTCTGTCTGTCCGTCTGTCTGTCCGCACTTTGCCATGGCTATAACTTTTGATCGGCTCATGATAGGACTTTGATACTTGGCATATGCATTGCTTGTGAGAAGGCATTTCAGATGGGGTCATGACTTTTGACCTTGTGACCTTGACCTTGGAGCATGACGTTTGGTGACAAAAACTTTAACATGGGCCATAACTTTTCATTCGCTAGTAATAAGCATTTGATATCTGGCATATGTATTCCTTAGGATAAGGCCTTTGTGATGAGGTAATGAATGTTGACCTTATGACCTTAACCTTTAACCTTTGATTGACTCATGATAGGCCTTTAATGGTTAGCATGTGCATGTTATGTACAGGGGCATCAGTGTTTCACAAACACATCTTGTTTTTTTATATTATTGTATTTATGTATTTTTTAATTTATTTTTAGAAAAGCTCTACCTCCAGTAATATTAACCTGGGACCCTCTGGAAACCCTCTGTAAGTCTATTCCTCCACTCAGTTTCTATTACGGGAAAGTTGATGGTTTGATTTCAGATTAAGCAAATTGTGTTTGGCGAAACGAGTCTGGACTGATGCTTATTTTTAGTTCAGAGATGGTGCACTGGCTTGGCCTTTGGAATTCGCTTTTAAACTGTGGTAATTTTCTTGCATACCTGTGTGCTTTTATGCACTTATCATGTTAAACATAGCTGCTTGATATACTTGTTACGCAGAACCTGGAGCAATTTTTGACGCATTAAGATCTGACATTGTTGAGCGCTTTATCTTCAGATTACAGGTGCACCGAATTTTAGTCCGCCGAAAATGGCAAAAAAATGCATTTTCGGTTTTTGGCCGAAAGACTTTTATCACCGAAACAATACAGCCAAAAAAGGATGTTGTGATGACGCAAGCAAAAACTGCCGCCAGCACGCGCCTGTCCAGACTTTTATTTATTTGATTTTGTTAAATATTTATGTGTTTAAATCAGGGTACGCACACTACAGTCACCATGTTATGGCACTAAAGTCCGCGAGTGCTTAATTGTAATTTCTGTTTGACACTGTCCTGATGCATAGGGTAGCAGCTGGTGTTTTGTCCGATTTGTTGCACATTAAATAACGTACCACCTAAAAACGCAAAGCAATGATATCCGTAAAAGGCATAGAGTATTCATAGAAAACGGCAATATATTCTCAAGGCATTTGTGTACCATCAGTATTCCAAAATGTAACTACAACCCCTGGGAAAAATATGGAATCGCTGCACACTGAGGACGTTTCTTCTTTAAAAACAAAGGAGCAAATGACACATGACAAACAATTATTGTTTATTAGCTTGACATTCAGGCTTCATAAACATTTAACTTTGAAACTGAAGGAAAAACACATAGCAAATGCGCAAATCGCAGAAGATGGCAGAGTATTAGAATTTATCGCTTTACGATGCGTCATCTCATCTGTAATACCTTTCCCAAGAACAAAATGCTTCATCAGCACCAGTAAAGTTATTTTCTGCACAATTTTTGTAAAATAGGGGCAGCATAACTTTCTCAAGGGGAATTACAGGAACACTGTTGCTTCTAATTTTGCTACAAACAGGATCACAGACAAAGAAACACATTTCATAAATGCAGCAGCTTCGGTGAACAAACGCAACCTTGTTTGAAAGGTAAGGCAATGCACAGTTTATTTATAATGCTGTCTAAAGGCGCTTTTCCACTACATGGTACTGGCTCTACTCTACTCTACTGGCCTTTTTTGCTTTTCCATTAGGGAAAAAGTACCTGGTACCAGGTACTAGTAGGTAGTAGTAGGTACTTTTTCCTGGTATCTGCTCTTCTGGGGTTCCAAAAAATGGCCGACCAGGTACTAGTTGGTACTAAAATGTGACGTGCAACATTGCTGCCCACTGGTTGGTCAGAGAGAATCGTCACTGTGAAAGACTACTCTGTAGTCGACCTTGGGACATCCCATTTGAGTTATGAGTCTCAAGATTAGCCTAGTTATCATCGACTTATACTTGTTCGATATGCTGTGCGTTGCCTTACCATTCAAACACTGTTTTGCTTGTTCACCAAAGCTGCTACATTCATGAAATGCGTTTCTCTTTGCCTGTGACGCAGTTCGTGGTGAAATAAAGTGACGGTACTATGTCTAGTTATGTTCCCCTTAATAATTCCTTTTGAGAATGTTATGTGATGCTACCATGTTTAAAGAAAATCGTGCAGAAAAATTACTTGATGGGTGTTGACGAATCATTTTTGTCTTAACGTTATATCAGATGAGATGAGGCATCGAAAAGCGATAAATTCTAATACTCGCATTTGCTACGTGTTTTGCCTTCAATTTCAAAGTGAAATGTTTTGTGAAGCCTGAATGTCAAGATGATAAACAATGATTGTTCTGTCATACGTGTTATTTGCTTCTTTGTAATGAAGGAAAAAAGGTAAATTAACATCCTCGTCGTGTGGCGATTCCATAGTTTTTTCTAGGGGTTGGTGTGTGGTGATTCCATATTTTTTGCCTGGGCTTGTAGTTACATTATGGAATACTGATGGTGCACAATTGCCTTGAGAATTTATTGCCCTTTTCTATCAATCCTCTATGTCAAACAGAAATTAGGCCTACAAATAAACACTCACGGACCTTAATGCCTTAACGTGGTGACGGTAGTGCACGTGCCCTGATTTAAACACAAATATTTAACAAAATCAATGAAATAAATGTAAACTTGATAACTGAGGATGCCATCGCGGCAGTAACATGCTGCGTCGCACTGACAAGCAGGTACTATGGAGACGGTACTATCCTCTAGTGGAAAAGCAACCCCACAGAAGTACCCAGTGCCGAGTAGAGTAGAGCCGGTAACATGTAGTGGAAAAGTGCAATAAAACAACACACGTTTCATAAACACAATTTGAAGACCTGTTTCAATGATTGCAAGTGACACCAGTTTTCTAGCGATAATGCGGAAGCGATAGTCTTTCCAAGAGACTATTCTCTCTGACCAATCAGTGGGTTGCTGTGTTGTCACGTAACACATTTAATTTTATAATTTTTCAGCAGCCAGTAATAGGCCAGTCAGTTATAGGCCTGTAGGTTATTCATGAGTGGGTCCAAGTAAAACATTTTATTTATTATTTTATTTTATATTGTGCTTTGTTGGAATGTCAGTGCTAAGTAAATATTTTCATAATTTTGTAAGTGATTTATTCTTTGAAGCATGAACATTAATTTATGCAATTGCAATGCCTTGACTGTAGTTGGCTAAGTACACAGTCATAGCCATAAATGCAATGATACAATGGCCAAGCATTTATCATTTTCAGTTTTCGTTTTCGGCCAAAAATTTTCATTTCGGTGCATCCTTACTTCAGATTTGATTTTTAAATTTTATATACTATTTAATGTAGAATGTTACAACTGAAACTTGACTCAGCAAGGTATAAAAGCCAAAACAATTCACAGTACTTTCAACGGCTCCATTACATGACAAAGCCTAACTGTTTATGAAGAGAAAAAGTGACACTGCACTGAAATTTGGCTATTCCCACAGTATTGTGCAGGCACATTTTGTGATGCTGTAGTGGCATTACACTACAGCAGCTCTATGAAGCATTTAAGCAGAGTCAGTGATATTGTATGACAACTTGGTGATCACATTGGTGACTTACTGTGTCTGGGGTTCCTGAAATATTGTGATCTCTAATCAGAGGAGCTGTTTGAAGAATGCACAATGAAAGTTGCAAATTTACTGTCTGAAATGGGATTGTCGGAAGTGCTTTGCGATAAATGTGAACAATTGCAAAATTGTGTCAGGCTTGAATAGGAATACAATTACAATGCTATTGTCAATATATCAAAATATGTCAAAATCAATTCTTATTCAATTCACAATTTCTGTCTTAATGTGGAAACAAAACTAAAAATGCAGGAGCTTATTTGAGTGATTTTTATCTGATTTTTTCTGATTTTTGCAGTGCAAGGCCAACAGATTTTGACTTCCTGAAAGTCATTGGGAAGGGAAGTTTTGGCAAGGTATGTGTTCAGTGGGTGATGTTAAATCCTTTCATTTAAAAAATTTATAAAACTAGGTCATTCCGTATGAACTCAACCAGTGTTAAAGGGATAGTTCGGGATTTTTCACATGAATCTGTATGGCATCACCGTCTTTAGTCTCGTGCACACACACTGACTTTCCCCCGACAGTGTCCTGTGAGCCGAGTTCTGTCCAGTTTTGGTCAAAGCGAAAGTAGTTCCGGCAGGTTTCCTGGGGTCTGCAAAGTAAAACGTTTTTCTTCTCAAAACAGTATGTGTTCGAATGAGTGATATATTTGCATAACATAACCCTGGTATTCCAAAAATTCACAGCTTGTAGTTGCTTAGGGCTACTTTCTCTCAGTAGTGATCACTGCGCGCTGTCACTGCTAACAGCTGTGCGCACTAGCCAACTACTTTCATCGGTTCTTCGACAGTGTTTACATATTCCAGCCAGAGGAGGATGTCTCCTTACGGTCGAGGACAGCAGACTCGAGAGAAACTACTACTTCTTAGCGAACTGACCCAGGGATAACCGGAGCACTCGGAGTAACTTTCCAAAGGATTTTATTATTATTTCGGGAAGACGCTGGTGCGTCGACACCAAAATAAATATGTATGCTGGGTGCTGCGGTCATCCCTCGCTCTAGTAGCTGAGAAAGGTAGCCAAGTTTGTCTTGATTATGCTAGCCAACGCTGTGACTGGAGTCATGGACTTCTCATTCAAACCTAGAAACCACCCACACCCATCCACGTAGTTTCTGACGATTGTAATAACAGTACAGCAATTACAATACATATTATGTTTCATAAGCTTCACAGGTAATATGACACCGATAGATGAATCTATGTTGCGCTTACATAGCCCTCGGTGCAT
This sequence comes from Gymnothorax reevesii, assembly GCA_029721435.1. Lineage (NCBI taxonomy): Eukaryota > Metazoa > Chordata > Actinopteri > Anguilliformes > Muraenidae > Gymnothorax > Gymnothorax reevesii. The sequence continues at coordinate 80,006,949 of CM056575.1, forward strand.
CACCAGAAGGCTATGCACGGATGCTATAGAAAATCTTTAGTACAATTTTGTTAGCAGTGACAGCGCGCAGTGATCGCTATTGAGAGAAAGTAGCCCTAAGCAACTACAAGATGTGAATTTTTGGAATACCAGGGTTTTCTTATGCAAATAAATCACTCATTCGAACACATACTGTTTTGAGAAGAAAAACGTTTTACTTTGCAGACCCCAGGAAACCTGCCGGAACTACTTTCGCTTTGACCAAAACTGGACAGAACTCGGCTCACAGGACACTGTGGGGGGAAAGTCAGTGTGTGTGCACGAGACTAAAGACGGTGATGCCATACAGATTCATGTGAAAAATCCCGAACTATCCCTTTAAGCAATCTTCCATGGACACCAACTCAAATTTGGCCAAGGTTTTCTTCTGAGAGTACCTTTATCTGTATAATGAAAAGAAGCAAAATTTTAGGTTTCAGCTCCAAAAGGGTTTCTGAGATGTGTCCCTTCAAAATTGGGAAGGCCATGCTGACTTCTTTGCTAATGTTAATTTGTGGGGGGGTTTGGAGGCCACTACTTTGGAAATGGGTCTGAGCTTTAAGCTGAAAATTATTGGCAAGGGTAATTCGTGCCCAGGCATTCAGGATCTGCCATCAAAACTGGTCTAACTCTCCTCCTTTCAGTGCTTTTGAGCTCTCAGATATGAATATTTTCATGGGTGGAAATCAAAAATTCAATTTTCAAGGACCTCCTGTCAGCCCTGGATGTCTTGCAGAAGGTTAATGATGATAAAAGATTCCATTTATTTGGGACCAGTCTGTCTGCAGTAAGAATATCGACTATATATAAGGCTTAATATGGGAGTTAAAAGGATCATGGCTGAGAAAAATTAAGCCCACCATTTGAGCAGTTACCCATGGTTTTTAATTTTTTTTCTAAATATTCATATGTATCCCGACTACATCTGTACAAAATTTTCACTTGTTTTGACATCTCCTTCATTGTTAAATGACCCCCCCCCCCCCAAAAAAAAAAAACTCTCGATCACTAATCACTAATGGTCCATAACCAGAAATTGTGTCTCAGTGAGGGTGTAGACATTTAATTGGTCAAGTAATGACAAATGATGGCATAAAGGGTGATGAAACTACCACAGCCCCACAGGTCAGCATTTGACAATTTGATCTTGTATGCCAGTTGAAGAAAAGTTTATTTCTTTATTTCACTTCAATATTTCCATTTGTTGCTGGGGGATTGAATAAAGAGGCATGTCAAAATGAATTGCTTATGTTTTGTTTTCATGCATTTTTAAGATGCCTAATGCTGCAAGTAAATTACTTTAGGCTCATTTTTCAGGATTTGTTCATTATTCTGTGTGCCATCAGAAACGGTCGTTAAACTGGATTCTATCGGTGTCAGTAATTCCTTATGGGCAGAAGAACTTATGTTATTCAGTCAGTGTGGGAGCTGGCTTTTCTGTCCAACCGAGCAGTTACCAACCTGTTTCTACTAGTCAACCCCCAGAGTCTTTACTAAAGACCTTCATTAGTAGAACCAGGTATGTAACTACTTGGTTGGAATGTAAGCCTGCATCATTAGGGTAAGATTAAGTGCCCCTGCTTTAGGGCAGTGGTTTTGAAACTTGGACCTGGGGGACAAATGTATTGTGTGTATCAGTCTTAGTTGTACCTACAGTTGCAATATCAGAATTTCAACCGGTTGTTCATTTTTCTTAATTGCAGTATCATATACTCTGGGATTACTCAGCCTTTCAATTCATATTATGTCAAAAGTTTAATTCTATGAGCAGTTAAACTTCTGCATTCATATTGTGCTGTGCTGGAAGTGCCTAAGTAGTCCATGAAGACTGAAAAAAATGTTACACATGAAATAAACTATCAATTGGTCCCCTGACTGATGAAATTATGGACACATGATGCCTGAAAGTAGCAAATTGTTTGAAAACTAAAAATTCAAAGACAAAGCAATGAGTCCAATCTGATGTGTATTTTTTCATTTTGGAAGTCCCAGGGTCCCGGAGATCACAGAATCAATCCTTATAATTGTTATCATATTTCCAAATCAACTTTGTATTGAAGCATCCACTGAAGTTTGAATGGGGAAAAATTACATGTGATAAAATGTTGTGGGCTGAAGAGATTCATCAGCGCTGTCTTGCAGGCTTTGTGGGGGTGGCTATAACAAACATTTCAGGGGGAGGGGAGTGATTTACATTAGTGCAAACCTTGGGCATATTAAAAGCAATTATGTAGGCCAAATATGCTTACAAAAATAATGAAATTATAGGTTCCCAATAACTGAGAAATGTAATATACAAAGCCTTAAATTGTTAAAAATTAAATCAAACCAATATTTGGTGTGATTACCCTTTGCTGAAAAATCCAGGACATTGTCCTGTTGTGCTATAGTTTTATAACATGATTGGTTTTTGCTTGTTCCAAGCAGAGTGAAATCTTGTCACTGTTCTTCTGCAGACTGTCTCACTTGCGTCTGTCCCTCTGAGTAATTGCAGACAGCTATAATGATGCTGACATCAGAGCTCTGCCAAGACTTTATCTGTATCAATTGTTTTTAATGCAATACACTACAGGCAAAAAGTTTGGGAACACCCTCAGATTTTTAATGGTGCAATGTGCAATGGGATCCCTTGGTTTTGGGGAAGGCATTTAAACTGCATGCCTTCTTGTTTCATAACATGATTTTATGTCGCTAGGACGTGAGCAGTTTTAACACAAAGGCATTGGAACTCATTTATAAAAAAAAAATTGTGGTCAGTGATCAATCAGTTGAGATGGCTTTAAAATGTGGGCTGAGGTCTGGAATTCACCCAAAAGCTATTTGCTTCCTATATTTTATGCTCTGGAGTCATTTAATATGCAGAAAAATAAGGCAAGAACAGTTGATGTGTGATTTTTTTTTTTTTTAATCCGAGAGTGGCCCCAAACTTTTGGCCTGTAGTGTTCAAAAACTTTTTAATTAAATTCAAACATTTATTTTTAAACTATTTTTTAATTTAAATTAGCATTTGGAATTTCAAATATACTTTGTATCTTCAGCAACACCAACCAGGGAAACAAAAAGTAGCAGATTTGAATTTTAAAAAGTAGGGTGCCTAAGACTTTTCCACAATACTGTATATGAACTCTGTGATTGGTTGAGCGCCGAACTGAGGAGTTTTGAAGATTGCTTTACACAATGTACTGTCACCTTGGGATGAAAGGGTTATGCCCAATTTGAATTTAGCCCCTGAGAACTCATTTTTTGGATTTCTAAATCTATTTAGAAGAAATGAGTTGTCATCTCATACTTTCTCTGTTTGCTGTGTACCCCTACGGTCCAAAAAAGACGGTTAAAAATGGATTTAATTGTATAACTTCCCAGGGACACAAAGGAAGGAAAAATTTTTTGAAAGGACATATACGCTATACTTGTTTTCAGAAAACTAATTGTTAGCCTTTTTATTTGTAACAGTCTTGAATTTGAGAATGTTGACATCTTGGATGCAGTTATTGTAGCAGTGTAAACGCACTATGAATGTTGGACTTATTTTCTTAGAATGAAAAACCATTTGGTCATAGTGTAGTTGAAGAGGGTGAAAATCCCTCTAAACCTGATAAGCGAGTAATTAAGGAAAATGGATTGCAATTGTGGTTGTAATAAAATTCTTTATGCACATTAGTCTCTCAGGTCTGAGTTTGGTAACCATCAGCGCAAGAAAACTTAATAGCCGAAATGCTTTGGTCCTGAGAGAAAACTGACTCTGCAAAGGGGGCATTGGAAGACCTTTTCTTATTTTGGCTTTTTATTGCCTGGCCCTTGAAGGGTTCAAAACTAGTTGGGTAATAATTGGTGGGAGGATCTTGGATTCTGGGAAATCCTGAAAATATTACTGGATGCAAAAGTTGGTTGCCATTTCACAGCATAAATCCTTGAAAATAAAATGCAACTTGTGCAAACGTACCTTTTCTGGGTTTATTTATTTATTTATTTATTTGGTATGTTTTCCTAAAAATACTGAAACTTGAGACCGCTCTGTGACCATGACCTGTGAAGCTCTGCTGATTTCCATGGGCTGAGTGGATAATTTGTTGGAATTCAATGTTTTTTCTGTGCAGTGCATGTTCTCTTGTTATCTAGAAGCGTGCTAATAAAGTGGGTGTACCATTCACTTTATGACAAAGAAAAGTATGATTATTTGTAGCCATAACTTGGCATTGTTTTGGTTCTGCACACAACTTATGGGGTTTTTCTGTGTAGTGAGATAATGCTCAGTTATAATATTTGAATATCCCATGCATTTTGGTGTAGCATTTATTTGGAGTTCTTGTTCAGGGGTTTACCGTGAAAAATCACTGTGATATCCATTTCCTATGAAGGTCTTTCTCGCCAAACGCAGAGTGGATGAGAAGTTCTATGCAATCAAGGTCTTGCAGAAGAGAGTCATTCTTAACAGAAGAGAGGTGACATTGAAATTTTATTCCAAAATTATTTGTCCTCTTATTGTTTTGTTCATTTCCCCCTGTCATACACATGCTCTTAATACACGTGCTGTCTTCCCCTCAGCAAAAACATATTATGGCAGAACGCAACGTGCTGCTGAAGAACGTTCAACATCCCTTCTTGGTGGGGCTGCATTATTCATTCCAGACTGCTGACAAATTGTACTTTGTCTTGGACTTTGTCAATGGTGGAGAGGTGCGTAGTTTTGCATGTGTGGAAGTATGAATGTGGTGTTGGTGTGGCAGTGGCGTTCCTAAGCAACTTGGCACCCTAGGCAGGATTTCTGGTAGTGCCCCCCCCCCCCCCCCTCCACCCCCCGCAACTTATTAGACCGTCCACAAAATATTCCTCATAAACTCACAGGGTATCATAAACACTGAGTATCTTCACTTCTCTGGAATTTGGAATTTTAAAACCGCAGTTGCAGTGCAATATGCATAATGTAGTAATTGTACTACAATAAACTATACAGCAGCCATATATGTTATAGAAAAATACAGGAAGAAAGTAGAATCTGAACACTGGGTATACTCCATATATTTATTGCTAGTCACGACCCAATGTAACAATCTTCCTCATCATAGAAAAATACAAACACAACAAATTACAAATTATTATATTTATTCATTTAAGGATAATGTGGATTTGGCTTGTTCGAGAACAACAACGTTGCTCGGCAGGGTACCTTTGTGCAGATGTGTCCGGCAGCGGACATGGAGCTGCAAATTTATGCTCGCAGTTACAATATTGTAACACTAAATGGCACACCCGGATCAGTTGGTGAATATTCACAAGCAAGCCGAGCTTATTTAAAACTGTTTTTGTACATTTGAAGTTATTTTTATATTTCTTAGTGATTTTATTTGTTTTTGCACATTATTGTTGTTCTTGCACTAAAAATTATTTTTGCACATTGTGGTCGCAGTTTTTTGAAACCAAAAATAAACCAGAAGACACTTTTACAGTAAATGCATTGTCTACTGGTTTATTTTTGTTACTTTTAGTAGGCCAAGAGTATTTGCAGGGGTATTAAGTGAATTAGCTGATTAGAGAGGGACACCGGGAGTCTTTAATATAAATTTTTTTCACAAAATTGTCATTTTCTGAGACACTGCATTTTGGGTTTTCAACAGCTGTTAAGCCAGGGGTGGGCAATCACGGTCCTGGAGGGCCGGTGTGTATGCAGGTTTTTATTCCTATCAATTACCCTGACCAATTGAGTTAATTGATTGCATGCACAAATATAGATTTTCGCAATGATTCGATCAAAGGAAAATGTTTTATGAAGGGAGACAAGACTAGTCTTTGTAGTTTCGTGATAATTTAAAGAAATGCGCATGAAACGTCAGATTTCATAAATGGTTTGGCTAATTGAGACAATCAACTAATTAAAGACCAGGCGTTGGTGTGAAAACCAGGGACAGATACGGCCCTCGCTGCCCACCTCTGTGTTAAGCCATAATCATCAAAATAAAAATGCTTGAAAAAAATGCTTGAAATACATCACTCTGTGTGTAATGCATCAAACTAATACATGGGTTTCCCTTTTTGAATTGAATTGCTGAAATAAATGAACTTCTCAATGATATTCACATTTTTTTTTAGATGCGCCTGTATTGGCACCAGCTTCATTAGGTATATGTGTTTTAAGGGGTACTGCCTTGGCAGTAGCACAGAAACCTGCGATGGAAAGTTGCCTCTCTTGGCGTCCTTGTGGCTGGCATCATGCACCTGAGATTTATCCCCATCGATGCAAGGTTTTTTTTTTTGTTTTTTTTTTTTGCATTCTATGCAATATGCCTCCTTTGTGTTATCGGCGCTAGCTTCAGCCATGGTTTGAAGTCCGGTAGTCTATATCCAGCCATGACTCCGCAAATGTACACTTTCCCATTTTGTTGAAAATAAAGGCTATATTTTGTGAAGCCGTTTTGACGTTGCCTGCCGTTCCAACCTTGCCTTAAGCTATGTTTCGATTAATACAGCGGAAGTCAGCCGCCGGTGCAGACACGGGTACGTCAAAAATCGCATATTATTGTCTTTATATGAAGTGTTTCCATCCACGCGATTTTCACCCGGCGCCTTGGGCGGAGCCTCATGCGTGTTTTTCCGATCGGACCAGAGAGCGATTCCAGCTCCGGCGCTTTAGGCGTCATGTGACAGTGTCCAGGTCGTGTCCTGTGTGCAATCCATCGAAATTGCAGGCAGGTTGCAGGCAGACAGACACTTAAGCCCGAATATAAAGTCTTTAAGCCATTGCTTAAAGACTTTACGACTGTATGTACTGTTGTTAGATTGCTGTGTCTTTTTTGTTTTATATTGTGAAATAAAAAGTATTTATTAAAAAAAAAAAAACTTCTCCCCTCCCTGGCGCCCTTTCTGCTCGCGAGCGCCCCTAGCATCCGCCTAATCCGCCTAATGACAGGAGCGCCCCTGTGGTGTGGTCACGTGCAGGGGAAACCCTAGATTGGCCTTGGAAAGGAAGTGCATGGAGTACTGTTTTCAGATTTGCTTAAATGCTGAACAGTTATCTAGTGACAAATGCAAGTATTCCCACTGAGAGCTTACAGAGCTGTCATCTTCCTACCTTATCTGTCCAGATAGTGAGGCACAAAATTCTTTTTTTTTGTCTACTGGTCAAATGCCATTGAATCTTCAAATTTTACCTGCTACTCAATAGATTACCTTTATTTGGCTGAAGAGTGAAGCAAATCTACCAGGCACTTGCATATTTTGCCAGCATTTGGCTTATGGATGGTGCCAATTTTGGTCCCTGCTACATGGTGTGCAGATTTGATGGACACCTGGGGCTTTGACTGGATGACGCACTGCCTAGCCTGTCCTTTTTTGTATACTGAAGATTGAATGTCCCTATGGCAGCTGACTCGGGCCTGAAATAATTACATTGTGCACCCAGGGATTCGGCTCCCCACCATGGAAATTTCTGCAGTCATTCCTTCAGTGTGGTCTCCTGGTCTCGATAACGTTCAAAAATAAACAGAGGGCAGACTGTCTCTGAGCATAAAAATGCTGAAGATTGTCTTCTTGTGTCATGTGAATGAATGTCTCCACGGCAAGACCTTAAATAACCTCTTCTAACTAAACTGACGTCAGAGGATTTTCTTCCTGTTTCGTGCCTTCAGAGGATGAACAGCATTTGCTTCTCCAAAATGAAATGCTTTTGAAGTGCTCTGGAGTGGAAAAGAGTAGAATTCAAATAAAATGTTTTTACTTTCCATCAAAATGAACATTATTAACTTGGGTTTGAATTGAATGTATTCTGCTTAACAATGTGGCTATAGTGCTCAGAATTAACATGCGTACCATGGTATGCTGCATAAGCAAATCTGATTCTTCGAAAGTACAACCTCAGTTCTGTAAATGAGGTGGGGGACAGTTGGGACGGTGTGGAAAATGTACATGAAACCGAAAGCAGTTTTATTCTGTATGCCTGAAGTGCAAAGCACAGTAGCACACTATTTTTTTTTTTTTTTAAATTTGGCATCTCCAATCCCACCCGAATTTGTAATGCCCAATTGGGGGAACACACTATTTTATTGTTTCTGGGGCTTCGTATTTTTTTTATTCTTCCACGTATTCATCCGCATGAGGAATTTTGCTGTAAAACTAGTCATGCAGCTTTTGGAGCACATACCTAAATAAGACATCAAAATGCGCAAAAGTTTTGGAAATGGTATGCTATGATTTTTGTTCGGGATCGGCCCTGCGGTTTTCCCGAAAATCCCAAAAAACTCAGAAAATTTTCCCACCTGGAATAATGGGAAACCGACCTTAGAAAGCGCTCAAAGATTACAAACCCACCTCACTTTTAGGCCATGTTACTCAGCCAGACTTTTACAAAGAAACATACTTGAAACTTATGACGGGTCACAAAACTTCGGACTTTACTCGGGTAAGGGGTAGTCACACTTATGTGAAATAACAGAGTTAAGCATTGTGGAAGCCTTCGTAGCTTAACGTTGGCACTGTAGCGATCCGTAACCATCCATTGCTATCCGTAGAAATAACCTTGGCGTTAACTTGAGAAAACTGTGCACGGAGGTTTATTTCTTGGGTTCAAAAGATGGCCATTGTCGCGGCCATTTTTATTAACGCAGCAGTAACTTTGTTTAATATAGTTACATGTAGTTTACTGTAGTAACAACATTAGCCTACCGTTGCCAAACATAGCATACCCCGTTATCAACAAAATTGGAGTGAATCTATGGGCAACTAAGGGCTGAACGTACTTAAACGTACTTCTACCTAATCCGGGCTGCAGTAACCTCCCCCCTACGGATAGCTATGGAGGCTAACGTAAGTGTGACCACCTCATAAGGGTGGCATATTAATCGCAAGTAAGGTTTTTATGCAATAGCAGTTCGTGTTTTGGGTAATTTTTGACCTTCAACAGAGTTCACAATGGATGTCTATGGCATGGAATGTTCTATGACTACACTGTGTGATGTCATCATCAGAACAATGAACAAATTGCAATGAATTTCAAAAAAGTTGGTACTGCGGAAACTTTGGACTAGTAATGCAGTAAAAAATTTGAATAATGTTTTTTGAAACAGCTGATGTCAGCAGATAACTGTAATCATGATTTTGGTACAAAAGCAACATTCAGGAAAGGCCCCGTCCTCCCAGGAGCAAAGACGGGCTGAGGATCGCCAATTTGAAAAGAAATGGGTGAGAAAATCATTGAAAGGTTTAAGAGCAATGTTCTGCAAAGAAAGATCTGAAGAGATTTGGATATTTCACCCTCTAAGGTGCATAACAAAAGTAAAATATTTAAGGACTCCAGGATTTCTGTGGATAAAAGGCCAATGTGCAAATGAAGCATGGTACCTGTGATTTCTGATCACTCAAACCGCATTACATCAAGAACTGTCATTTATCTATAAGTGATGTAATCACATGGGCTCAGGATTACGTTGGCAAACTTTTGCTAAGTACTACAACTCGTTACAGCCACGAATGCCATTTATAACTTTACTGGGCAAAAAAGGAAGCCTTGATGACATGGACTGCTTTGGTCTTAGAGGCATCTGCGATGGATCATCACCAAGTGGAAACGTATGGTGGTACGAAAAAGCAATATTTTGGAAGAATATTTAAAGCTACACTAGACCCAAAGAAGAGAAGGACCATCTAAACTGTTACAAGCAAAAAGTCCAAAAGCCATGCTCTGTCACGGTAAAGAGTTTTGCGAGTACCCTTTGCAAGGTTAACTTTCACTTCTGTTAGGGTACCATTAATGCTTCAAAGTACAGAGAGATTTTGGAGCAGCATACGCTGCCTTCCAGACAACATCTTTTCTTGGGACGCCAATGCATATTTCAACAAAACAATGCAAATCTGCATTCTGCATCAGTTGCAAAGACATGGCTGTGTAAGACCAGCCTGCAGGTGCTGGGCTGGCCTGCCTGCAGTCCCAACTTGTCCCCAGTACAGAATCTGTGACAACTTTTGAGATGCAAAATGCGATCACAATGACCCCGCCCTGCTGTACACTGCTGTTTAAGATTTGTTTACAGGAAGAATCGGGCAAAATTACAACTGAACACAAACTCTTGGGGTCTCCAGTCCTTAAAAATTCAACTGTCTTGAAAAGGAATGACAATATTGCAAAGTGGTAAATACTTAACTCTCCCAGCTTTTTTGATATGTGTTGCTAAAATCAAAATTTAAATTGGTGTTTATGTTGAAAAATCAATGAAGGCAACATAATGAAACATCAAATAATGTGCTTTTGCATTGTTATCAATGTAATATTGGTTTAAGATGACTTACAAAACGCCACTTTTTGTTTTAATTTTAATGTATCATCTCATTGGGGTTGTATTTATTTGGATTTCAGCAATTGTAGCCCCAGACAAGCAAGGCCACTCCATCATTTGTGCGTAGAATTTTCTGTTTTGATGGGAGAGATATTGAAGACTGGCTTTTCTTCATACTAAAGTGATTCAGAAGAATTGCATTCATTTCTTTTTTGAAGTCTTTTATCTAGATCCCTACCAGTGTCAACAGGTTGTATGTCATGAAGTGGGACAAAAAAGTGTCACCAAGCAAAAATCATGTATTTTTCAACATTTGTGTGGTTGGTTGGATAAAATGAACACTTTTTGATAAAATGGCTAAAATGTGTTGATATTTTAATGGAAGTGAATTAAACTGCAGAAATGTTTTTGTGTTTTTCTCAGAACTGATCGTTTTTAAATATGTAGCCTTAATTTCCAGAATATTAAACCAAATTGAATCAACCTGGTATCAATATGCTCCTAAGAGTTTGTTCTCCTCAGTAAAGCATAAAGAAAACTAATTTGCATTGATGTAACTGCTCTAAACTGAGCTTAAAAAAAAAAAAACCTATTCCAATTCTCACTGCAACATCAGGCCAAAATGGCATTTTGTCTTCCTGTCAGCCAAAGTCCCCAATCCACTTAACAGTTTTATCTGACTGAAACATGTATTTCTCATATACCTGTAGGATATGTAACACCCCTTTGGGAATGTAGAAAATCTGTTGGATAGCCATAAAACACATGATATTCTCGTGGTCCTGAAGTCCCAAGATGAAAACGTAACTTTACCTTGTCAAGTCGATCCCAACATACACATTGCATCCAACAGGAATTGTTGCTCTGCTCTGACATGGTTTGTGAGTGCATCCCCTTCTATTTGATTTGATGTATACATACATTATGGCACGGTGGCACAGTGGTTAGCACTATTGCCTCACAGCAAGAAGGTCGTGGGTTGAATCCGGCCTGGGCCTTTCTGTGTGGAGTTTGCATGTTCTCCCCGTGTTTCCTCTGGGTACTCCGGTTTGCCCCACCCACAAAACATGCATCATAGGATTACTCCAACCAGTACCCCTCACCAAGGAACTGGCTTTAGAAATGGAGTTAGTCCCCGGGCGCCGCTCTGTGGCTGCCCACTGCTCCTCACTATTGGATGGGTCAAATGCAGAGGACGAATTACCCCACGGGGTTCAATAAAGTATATCTTATCTTATCTTATTACCATGTGCTCATTAAAAATAACAAAACAAGTTATTCACATTGATTTAATTTATCCATCTTTATTAACTTGGCAATATCTACGGACGGCAATCGTGAATAGATGGAAAGTTCTGTGTTACCTGAATTGCGAGTCAGAATTAGAAAAATGAGAAATGTCATCACTGACTTCATGGCTTCCATTGTTTTATGCTAAATGGCTCCCCCACAGTCCTCTTTTGGGCTGTCAAAAAACTAAACCAAAGTTCAGCTGCATTGGAGAATGAGAGAAGCAACATTCTGAATGAAAACTTCTGCTCCTCCACCGCCCCCGGACAGTTCCCATTCAAAAAGGTCTCTGTACCATTTCATACATTAGAAATGCAATAGGTATCACAAGAAAGGGCCTTGAAAATGGTTCCACATTTGTCTCATTCGGATGGGTATTGTTTTAGATACAGCTGTTTGAATGATAAAACATACTTCACACGTGTGACAAGTCAACCTTTTTTGTGTTCCTTCTTCATGACATACAACCATCATCTAAATTCAGGAGATTAAATATTGTGCGTGACACGAGTTTACAACACATCACTTATTTCATTATCAATGAAACCAGTGTTTTTTGTGTGAGTACATTATGACCTGTAGCAACACGCCGTAAAGAACCTGACTTCCTAAAAGTTCTGATAACTGATATGTCAAATGCGGGACAGACGATCAAATGAAAGCCTTATTTTATATTCACGTTACAGTAACAATATGGCTTTATTGCACAGCGGGGGCCTACCTTGTTCAGCTCTGTTTTTTTTATTTGTTCTTAGCTTTTCTTCCACCTTCAGCGAGAGCGGACTTTCCCTGAACCAAGAGCAAGGTTCTACATTGCAGAAATGGCAAGCGCACTCGGCTATTTGCATTCCTTAAACATTGTATACAGGTAAATGAAACCATACGCCGTAAAATTATTATACATGCTTTTTTTTTTTTTTTTTTTTTTTTTTAACCTCTGTACCCAAGCAAGCCTTCATGGCATTCGTCAATGGACAAATTGGTCATCCTTGTCAGGGCTGGTAGGCTTCCTGAAGGCTTCTGCTAGCTGAGCTTTTCCCACTTGCTGAGTGCTTAGTGCAAGAAATGTTTTTCTGTGACTTAAAGGTTTTCTGCCATTTTATTGGACAAAATTTTACTGTGATTGTGCGGAGTTTTGCGTGTCTCTACCCCCTCTCATGTGACTGATTAGGTAACTGGGCTTTCCCCTTTTATGCTTGAAATATTTCCCTGCGCACCCAACTGGAATAGCAGTCCTCCTTTTCATTTGCATTGCAAGTTGCATTTACATTTTTCACTGAAAACAAAAACTGTGCCTTTTTTTTTAGCAATTAGTGTGCTCTGTGTGAAGGCACTGATGTTGAATTTTATGGTTTCTTTAAGTTTTCTGAAGTGCTTATTTACCATAATTTTCCCCTCTATTTATTCTGCACGGCCTCCATTAGTTCATTTTTAATTGTGACTCAATTGTAATGCATGATATTATGTAGATTGCAATGGTCAAGAATGGGTTGGACACATCCTTGAGCTTTTTTATTTAATTATTCTATTTATTGATTTTTATGGGGAGTGGAGTTAGGGCTGGCTGTACATAGCGGGACAGCAAAGGTTCTCTTGATAATCACTTTTTCTTCTGCCAAATAAGAGTCCTATAACCTTGAAATCTTATTTCAGCATAATGAGCAAAAACATTTTATTTTAGGCTTACAAAATATCAAAATCGTATTTAAACTCTCAGACTTGAATACAGTCTTTTATTTAGTCTTAAGTGAACGGGGAATGTGAATTGACTCAATTTATTGCATTTTTTTTGTTAGGGATTTAAAACCTGAAAATATTCTGCTTGACCATGAAGTAAGTAAACCGACATTTTATATTTGTTGTTTTGCCTCTGATCATAATGTGTAACTAAATACTTTGTCTTTAGGTCCACTGTTGTGAGGATTATAAAATGGCACTAGTTGGAAAAATCAGTCAATGAGGCTCTCATTTTCATAATGCTACCACAGTAGTTTTCATCTGCATGGCCATGACATTAACCCCTATCTGCAGATGTAGATGCTTGCGTGTATAGACCCGCAAATTTAAGCACTTAGTTACAGTACTCGACCACGAGATGGCTCCCCCCGATCAGCTATTGAATTTTCCCAAGCTGGCAGAGCAGAAACGCGATTTAGAGTATGGAGAACTTCCCTCCAATCCCTGTTTTTCAGGAGTTGCGTGAATTAAACTCCTCAGCTAAGCCTGATGAGCAAACTGGTCAATATCCTTGCCCATAGTATCGATCCAGTAGTTTTAAAAATTATCACTTGCGACAGAAAAAAACTCAGTTCTCTGCAGCAACCATTTTAGCTACAGTGAGCCAACAGTATTCCAATTATTGGTTAAAAAAATACGTTTTGTGAAGCAAAACATCCGACATTGTATTGATTCTCTCACATTCTACTGTCAATTACAGTCAGCACACACAAAATATGCGTAGTTCCCTCCCATGGATTAACGGGTATATTCCTCCATTGACAAATTCAGCGCTCCCTTCTATCCACCCAAGTACTGGTGTCGATAGCCAGTCACTTAATTATATACTCAGATTCATCTGCATAACTCTACAGTTAAAGTTCACGCCCTCGTGAAGCTTCCCTGGTTACGATGTATTGATAGACTCGTTTCTTATCCAATTCCCGAGTGTTTAAACTTTCCTCAATAACTTAAATACATTGATCGGACAATAAGAATAGGATACAAAGCTAAGCGTAAAAGTAAGGTCGGTTGTGTTCTTCGAATGTTGGCCACGGTTGCGCAGCTGAAAATGATGCGATATCAAAGAAACAAAGACACCCGAAACCGGCCTGAAGTGTTCAGTTTCATTTACGAGATAAATCTTGTAATGGACGCGGTCAATGGGAATTACTCCGAATGAAACGGTACTGGAGGGTTCCTTCTACCCGATACGTCTGTCTCTGGAGGAGGGCATCAATGAAGAAAACAGGTTATACTTATACTCTGTTTGCATTTTGCTCAATATGGCTTTTTGCTGTAGAATTTATACCGTGTTGAAAGACCTCGAATGCCGTGGTTTTCGTTTATCCAAATGCATGCAGCCCACGCACGTCGGTAGATCCCTCGGTACGTTCATTACACCATTCTGTTCAATATGGATGCATATGTCGTTTGATTTTTCCTGAAAGTGAAATTTCTCTTCTGTTAAAATAAGGTATATTTCAGAATTCAGATATTACGGAGTTAGTGAGTTTTTACCCTTACAAGGTGTAAGGTTATGAGCTCTGATGTTAGAGCGGTTAGCTTTTCATTGCAGCGTGAATGTTATAGCTGTTTAATCAGCACTGTATTTAATGCTTGGGGGACTTTGAAGAAAAATGGACAATATTGTTAACTTTATTATGGAGAAAAGCATGTTATGTGTTTTGAGAGGTTACTGGTGACCAATGATGTTCAATTGCACTGATATTGATAAATTCATGCTAAACTCAACCTGAAAATTATTAGATCATGCTGAATTTCATGCCCCAAAAGTTAATTTGTGTTAAATATATGATTAATGTATGATTTGAAAGTGAACCATTTTGATGGATCTCAGACCTGGATAGCTGTCTAATTTGGCTCATAGCAAGTGGGTAATCTCGAATGTAATGTTCAAGATGAATTGTACTTGTGGTCAAGAAGTTTATGATTCCAGAAATGTATAGTTTTAAGCCCCAGCAGTTTTTCAATTGTCAGTATTATTTTTTTGCTAATTCAAAGTTGAATTTTCCTGAAGATTTTTTGTGTTTGCAGCCCTTTACTCCACCAAAATCATAAAAATAAACTGAAATACGATGGGAGTCTAAATGCTTCAAGTGTCTAGGCTCAATTGAGCCAAAGTTTTTCTGTCTGTGAAGCTGCAATCTTGAATTATAAAGCCTTAAATCAGGTAACACCAAAATAGCCAGATTTGGCTTCTCCACAAAGAGGTTAAGTGGCGAGGCACCTAAATGAGTGTTGAATACATTATTTATTTATTTATTTATTTATTTTTAATTGGCATCTCCAATCCCACCCAAATCTGGAACGCCCAATTCGAGAACTATGTACAAGGTTGCTTGTATGCGACCCCTTGTTGCCAGCTCAGGAGATAGAGACAGTTTGCGGCTCTCCTCCGAAGCACGCACCTGTCAGCCCCTGCATCTTTACACTCATTGGTCGAAACTTTCGCAAATTCAGAACGAAGGTGGAGGTTACCCAAGCATGAGCAAGCTTAGAATCTGACTGACAAGCGCCCGGCTGGCCAACAGGAGGTGCTTGAGCAACGAACAAGGCAATTTTTTTTTTTTTAATTTTAAATATCCCTTCCCGACAGTCTCTTCCCAATTTGCATACCCGCAGCACTATAGCTAATATTGCACTGCCCTTAAAAAGCTGCCGGCCACTGCCGGATGGTACGACCGGGGATCGAACCCACGCTGTGGTAGTCACTACTGCTCCGCAAATGCGGTGCCTTAACCGAGGGTGGATACATTCTTTTGCATAACGGTTATCTCAGGGTGTTTTATATACTGACAAATATGCGTGACGTCACTAATCAATGCTGCCACCGTAGTGGGTGTCAAGTGCGAGAAAGAAAAAGTCACCATTAATCTAACATTGATTCAGACAACGGTAAACGGCTGTAAAATACCTTAATCTCTGCGATAATTATTCGATAATAAGCTCCTAAGTATTTGATTATTTTAATTGAAAGGTCAATTTTTTGCTTGGCTGTGTATGTAATCATGTTATTATAATTTGCCCAATTGTTGCACAATTATATTATCTACTCACAAGGCATATATATTTTGTGAGAACCCCCGATCACTTTGACGCGGTTGTTGGATATATTCTTGACCTCAAAAAATGCTGTAGATTACTAGTCCTACATAAAGCACCCAGGGCTGATTAGGTGTTTCAGAACAGGCATGACCCTAAATCTTGATAGCCTACATCTTTATCTTGAATATTATCTGACATGAAACTTTCTCTGACTATTAGTATGCTCTAATGAATTTGCAACATGTATAGGGACAGTTTCAGACCATAGACGAGCTCACTTTATTTAACCCATTTATGCCTAGCGTCCTCACATGAGGACTGTTAAGAAAAAGTGTCCTGTTTGAATGACTATTAGAGTGGTATTTTGAAGTATAATAACATAAAAAAGTAAAAAATGAAAATTCAGGCATAAATGGGTTAAGCAGATAACATTAGTCATTGGCTATCTTGCAGTTTATCTCATGGGATAGAGAGAACATTTTGCAATATCAATGTTTTTTAATTAAATTACAAGCTAAAATCATTGTAGTGTGTTGTTGCCTGCACCGCAACAGCAAGCCAGCCCTACAAATGCAAATTTCCATGACTCATTCAGTAGTTGAGTGATGGCCTTTGCTCAGTGCAATCGCATAGGCCTTATGGGAATTACCAGTAAGGGATGAACAGAAATTCGCATCACGATCGCAATATTATCAGCAGTCGAGCCACACGCTAGGTTTCGACCCATCTTTTTTCATCAATTATTTTTGACGTGAGGTACAAGCTGCCGTTCAGAATAAAGTGTCACAGAGATTGTTTCCTGCCAAAACCCATTTTAATCCATGGATGTGATGGAGGAAATGGTTTGGCAATGGAAAGGACATTAACTTTGCTTGCATGAACAAAGTTTGCTGCATGAAATTACCAGTAATATTGATTAGCATTCAAATGCTCAAATTTAGGTGCTTTATTGCCAATATTGGCAATTTTTTTAGTTTATTTGGAAAGATGCAGATGTTAGTGAATTTTGTGGATCCGCATTAAGGCATCCTGTCAGGTGTCATGTGTATGGTCATGTTGTTCCATATACCTTTTATGACTCTTTTCCAAAACAACTGCCGTTTGAAAAAACATTGCTTGCAGGTGGGTTGTCCATGTCGCTATTGGCCAGTATGCCAGCGTGGTGAAAATCTTGTCACCCCGTAAAATCTGGTCCGTCCAGGTGACTTTCATTGCATAATGCACATCGAGTTCCATTACTTTCGTTATTTTCATATCTCCTGGTGTGAATATAGCATAGTAGGCCTAGCTAGCAATAGTAGACTATTGCTGCATTAACATTTGAAACGAATACAGATTGCTTCCCTGCTACGGACATAATTAGCTTGTAAGCCAAATAATACTAGTATGTGAATGCTTTGTTGCCACTAGCTAGCAAACCTGTCCTCACAAGGTATATGCCCAAGATCGTTGTGCTAGCTATAACACAGAAGAGTGAAATATGATGGTAGCTAGTTACCTAGCTATACTAACATTGGACTGGCTGGTCATGACTATGACTAATCAGAGTTTTGCTAATTCAAGATATCTGTTGGGTTAGCCAGCTAGTATTGCTCTGAGATATGAGCTCCACAGAACACATTTTGCATTAAAGTGATCTAGTTTGCTACCAAGCCAACGGTTTTACATGTACTTTAGTCTTATAGTTGAAGTGATAGCTTATGCCGACATTGGACTGACTGGTTTCATCAATTGCTAAATCGAATGTAGCCAAGTCAGGATATCTCGTGCGTTAGTCAGTCAGTATTGCTTCAAAGTATGAGCTCCAGAGAGCAATATGTCACAGTTTGTGTTAAATGGCCACTTGGCTACCTAGCGGCTATTGCAGTACAATCAAACTACAATTATCTGGGTAGTTAGCTTGCTATTAGAGATTACAATTCAAGCCAGTGAGAAGCACATTTATTTATATTTATGCCTTGTTGTTTTGCCTCAAGAAAACTATGTTGGTGATGCAAAATGACACTGATTGTCACGTGGGTGGACCATTTTTCCCAGTAGGACAATTATTTTTTCCATAACACGAGCATACTTTGAAGCTCACATCACTTAGTGATATCAGTAAAATCTCTCCATAGCTTGTTTAAAAAAAATCAAGAATGTTTCTTCTCAAAAAAAAGAAATAGAATTAGACATGGACCAGAAACTGGTTGTTTTTGTATTTACACCATTCTTGGCCTTTAGAGAGTTGTTGGTTAAATTTTTCGTTCATTTTATGATTGATAGGGTCTCAACTCACTACCTTTTTGTTTATATTTTTATTTAATATAATTTGGCATTTTTGATCCCACCCAAAACTGAAATGTCTAATCGGTAAACTTTGTATAAGCATACTTGTATGTGACTCTTTTCACAATATCTGGAGATTGCAGACAGTTTGCGGTTCTTCTCAAAAACGTGCGCCTTTCACCCACCGCTTCTTTTCGTCAGCTTGAAACCTTGCAAACACGGAACAAGGGCAGAGGAAACCAAATGTGCTGGTTAAGAATTTTACTCATAAGTGCCCAGCTGGCCAGCAGGAGGCACGTGAGCAACGAATAATGCTGACCCAAACTATGACCTAATTATGCGCTACTTTAAAAGGCTGCTGACTACAGTCCACACTGGCAAGGTTTGACTTTGAATTTTGGCTGTGGTGGTCGCGTAGTGGTGCGTCTTAACCACGTTGGCCCACTCTTCCACCCCATTTACATTTATACCTTTTGGTAACCAACCACAGAACACATTGTATTGGTGTCTAGACAATTTGTTCTGAAACAGGATGGCTGCTCCGACATCTGTTGTGCGCGTGCTTTCCTTTTTCATCAAAGTAGAGTAGAGATAAAGAAAAACAATAACATATTTATTTACTTATTTTAGATTTTTCCTTTTCCCCCCACCCTGAACACAACCGAAATGTTTAGCCCACGACAAATCAAACTGCTCCCATCGATGCAGGAGGAAGATGCCATAGCACGTGTTTCCTCGGACTCGCATGACTAGTCATTGCTTCTTCGCACTACGCAGTCACACCACCAATTACACACTGCCTCTGTCGTCGGAAAATCACGTAGTCATCGTACAATTAAATTTGCACAGCTACATGTGCTTGGCTGAACAGAAGTGGTCACTACAGAGTGAAGAAATAACAAATTTTTAATGGGGAGAACCCCTATTATCTGCGGCGAGGTTGCAGCAATTAGTGCCTCGCCCATGCAGACCTCTGCCCATAGCCAGTAATGGCGTGGCTGGGATGCACATTCCAACCACAGGGCTCATAGGTGAATGTCTTAGCAGTGAACCACCCAGAGGCAAAAAATATTTATTTAATATTTAATAAAAATATTTATTCATGCTTGAAAGCAAGATCTATTGATTTAAAGTAGTCCTTACAATTCCATGTGCACTCATCTTGTATTTTGGTATTTTTCTCTTCTTTGTGCTTTGCTGTGATGTCAACTGACATGCCATGCAGACCTAAAAGATGCACCATAAAATAACTGCAGTAACAAACAAGCTGGATACACTTCATGTTCATGTATCCAAAAGCAAACTTAAAAGCAGACTTGAAACAAATTTCTTTCTTGATGTGGTCTCAGTTCGGTATACTTTTGGGGGGGGTTGGACTTGAGTTTAGAACATTCAAAAATTGCTCTCATTTAGTGGGTAATACTAAGGGTTCACTTAATGCTGCTTAATGCCCAAGTGTGAGAACTCCTTTAGAAAGCTGTAAGAATAAAAACATAAATAATAGTTCCATTCCCAATCAGCAGAACCTGCTCATGACTCAAACTGGAGAAACCTATAAAAGAATGGAGAATTATTTCAATTTTATGAATGGAACTGATTAGATTTGATCTTGGAGAATGCTGAAGTGTTTCCTGATGAATCTAGTGAAGACAGAGGAAATTGCGAGCAAGGTCTGCAGTGGCTGGCATTCCGCTTCAACAAAAGATTCTTTAATACTGGGGATAATGGGCCAATTGTCTGGAAAATGCCACTGTCTAATGCTCCCTCTGACTTTTTAAAGGGACATGTTGTCTTAACTGACTTTGGACTATGTAAAGAGGGCATCTCCCAAGCTGATACAACAACCACATTCTGTGGGACACCGGAGGTACTGTGAAAATTTTTCTCATCATAAATTTACTGGGCTAAATATTTACAAAGGATGACTTTACATCAGTCATGTTGTAAAACCATTTTTTTTGTTGACCTCCTGGAACCTAGAGGCCCATGTATGGGTTCGTAAAATGCAGTTGCATTCAGTGCTTGCCTATTTTAAATTCTGTTGGAGATCCCAAGGTTTCCTAAGATCCCAAATATGCCCTGCTGAATTACTGCAAAATGTACATTAAATTATGCAAATATTTTCAATTTATGTGATGCTTTGGCCATGAAAATAAGGTACCCTCGTTTTGAATATTTCAGTCAATACAAGTGTGAAATTGCCTCAGCACAGCGTTGCTAGCAGCAGATGCACATTATGTGTGAGAAATTGTCCTATTGTCATAATATATGGGAAAAAATGGCTTTTTCTAAGTTGAATCTATGCCTGAATTTCCCCTTAAAGGAGAATTCCGGTGTGAAATTGACTTGGGGTGTATTGAAGCATGATAACGAGTACCAACCTTTGCTGGATACCGCACCTCTGTACGCACGCAACATTTCGAAATATATAGCTTTTTAGCTGAAGCTCCCAACAGGCTTACAATAGTATTGAATCTGGCATAGCGTTGCCATGCAAAGAAATCGCTATTTTTTCCATCATTAACAAGGCTCAAAGTAGCTCCACACTTCATCTGTAGAATTCCGAGGGCCCTGACATTTAAAACGAGGCACTGAGAACTTTGAAAATGCACAGGTAGTTTATTAAAAAAGTCTATTTATGCAAACAGTACCTCGACGTAGTGTCCAGTTGCCTCCATCTTGAAAGTTACGATAAGTCGATGGATGAGCAGAAACAAATAGGAAGGATAGGGGAACAGATTGCAATCTATTTGTTCGTGCTCATCAACCGACTTGTAACTTTCAAGATGGAGGCGACTGGAAACTCCCTAAGGTACTGTTTGCATAAATAGTCTTTTTTAATAAACTACCTGTGCATTTTCAAAGTTCTCAGTGCCTCGTTTTTAATGTCAGGGCCCTCGGAATTCTACCGATGAAGTGTGGAGCTACTTTGAGCCTTGTTAATGATGAAAAAAATAGCGATTTCTTTCCATGGCAACGCTATGCCCGATTCACTTCTCTTGTAAGCCTGTTGGGAGCTTCGACTAAAAAGCTATATATTTCAAAAATGTTGCGTGCGTATGGAGGTGGGGTTTTTGACAAAGGTTAGTTCTCGTTATCATGTTTCAATACACCCAAAGTCAATTTCACACCGGAATTCTCCTTTAAGTACAGCAGGTTTAGACTTTAAGGGGTAAAAAATCTGAGCCACTAAATTTGCAGCTGTTGCAATTGGGTTACTTTAATTTTAGTTCGTAAATGCATAATAGCTATTCAACAAGTTCAATGTGATCTCCAGTATATGCTTTTCTCAATAACATGCAACATTTCTTGTGCTTGTGTCAACCATTCCCAAACTTTTGTTTCTTTTCCAGACCCTTACCCCACAGTAATTTGTGTGCTTATGTTTTATGTGTAGTATCTTGCTCCTGAAGTCCTGAGGAAGCAGCCATATGATAACACTGTTGACTGGTGGTGCCTGGGCTCTGTTCTTTACGAGATGCTCTTTGGCTTGGTAAGTGACTGGTCACTGCATCAGCTGTCCTGCATCATGTGTGTAACATTTTTAGTAGAAGTTCTACCCTGTTGTCTGTGTTACCAAGGCTATTTTAGCCCTCTGGAATGGGCATGTTCAATGAACATTACGCAAGATGCATCTCAGAGTACACTATCAAATGTTTACAGCTGATTGTGAAATGTAGCTGCAGAACATTGTCAATCGCCTTTCTCCTTCTAAACTGGATTGTTTGTCTTATAGCCTCCATTCTACAGCAGGGACACCCATGAAATGTATGACAATATCCTTCACAAAGCCCTGGTGATGCGGCCTGGGGCATCTGGGAGCGCATGGTCCATCCTGCAGGCTCTTCTGGAGAAAGACCGAACTAGGAGGCTTGGCTCCAGGGAGGACTTTGTGAGTTTTAAAAATCGAAGTACAGAACTGTTTAGTGGAACTGTGGTGGCCTACTGCAAGGAATGTCAAATGATAATTATCTGTTGGACTGTAGTGACTTTAAGAGATGTGGTCTGGCTTTGCAATTATCTATATTTAGTTTATCCAAAATGTTGTACATGTGTCAATATTCCCTGTAATGTAATGTGTGGTTTCAAATTCCTTTTTGTCCTTCTTTTTTAAGATTGAGATCAAAAGTCACAACTTCTTTTCCTCCATCAACTGGGAAGACCTTGAACAGAAGAAGATCCCACCACCTTTTTGTCCAATTGTGGTCAGTATATTTTAATTTTTAAAATGTATCCTACAATTTTGGCAACAGTGACACGTGTGTCACCTTGAATTCTAATGGCTTAAGTTTGTGACTGAGCTGATTGGACAAAGCCACAGATACTCAACAGTGCCTTAGAGGGTATTGTATAGGTACCCCTGTATTTGTAGGAACAAGTGTTTTGTGATTTGATGCAATTATAATGATGGATGAAAATCAAGGACTGTGTTCTGGATCTCCTTTTAAATTAATTATTTTATTTATTTATTTATTTTTTTGAATGACCTTTTTATTTTATTTATTATCCTGCTAAATACTTCTCTTTGGTTGGATTGAACTAACACAGTAGATGTTTTGCATTTCTCCGGCTATTTGGCTGTGACTTCCGGTACGCATGTGCAGTTTTATCATTTTTGGACTTGAGCATAGAAATCAATGGATGACAGTGAATAGTTGTGACTTTGCCATTTAGTTAGCCTGCTAGCATTTACATGCACCAGATATAACTCGCTTTGTTGGCAAAAAGGCAATGTAGCTAGCTAAAGTCAGTTCACTTGCTTAGCTAGCTAGTTTGCTGGCCTAGCTAGCGAACGGTTACATTTTGTGCTTGTAAATCAATGGAAAATGAGTGAATAGCCATTCTTTTGCTAACTAGCTCAGCTAGAGTCGAACTGCAAGCATTTACCTTGTTAGCTGGCATTAATAGGCACCAAATATAAAATTTGCCAGCTAACATTGACTAAAGAAACGATCAAACCAGCTTGCATGCTAGGTAAGCAAGCTAGTTTGCCTGCTCAGCAGCCTATTTGCAGTGCATATCAATCAATAAAAACAGTGAATCACAATTATTTTGCTACTTAACTAGTGTTAGATCAGCAATTAGTCATGAATGAACTGTGATGCTTGATCAGTTACGCTTTGACGAGGCTGATTGGCTCATTTGGCAGCTGCCAAGTTTTTAAGCTAACGTTGGCCAAAGATGTAATGCAATGTAAATTGGTACATGTTACAAAATCAATTTGCTTGCGGTTTAACTCTAGCTAAGTTAATTGGCGAAATAATGAGTAATCAGTTATTTTCTATGAACTAACATGTATGAAATACAACTGTTAGCTAGCTAGGTTAGTAAATTAGCTAGCTAAGCAAGTGAACCAATGGTAGCTGGCTAGAAAGGCTTTTGCCAACTTAGCCCAGAGGGAGAAGGGAGAGGGGACGCATATTGTTTTAGGCTAGGTTCCCATTTGCGTTCCCACTTAGTTTCTGGAGCGTAACTCCAAAACTGTTCGCGTGATCTTAACAAAACTTTGCACACTTACTACTCAGGTCCTGAAGTGGTGCCTTTCGGTATGTGGCGTTCTGTCCGTCCATCGGTCTGTCCGTATGTTATCAATTTTTGTCTGGAGCATAACTCCAACACCGTTTGCATAATCTTAACCAACCTTTGCTTACTTACTGCTCAGGTCCTACAGTGCTGCCTTTTGGTGTGTGCCTGTCTGTCTGTCCATCTGTCCGTCCATCTAGTGGGTTAGGCAGGGAAGGGGGCTGGGGGAGATGTCTGTTTTTATGAGTAAAAACGCATTTTAGTTATATTTAGTACATGTGAGTGATAGCTAGCTAACTAAATGGTGAAGTTATATCTATTCACGCTCATCCATTGATATATCAAATAGAACTATTAGTTAGCCAGGCTAGCAAACTAGGTACTTAAGCTAGCGAACTAACGTTGGCTTGCAAGCTGGCTAGCTAGAAAGCATTTTTGCTGACTTGGCTAGTAATATTTGGTGCATGCAAATGCTAGTTGGCTGACTAAATGGCAAAGTTATAACTGTTCACTGTAATCCATTGATTTCCTTGCATCACATGTAAGTAGTACAAAAATGATACTCCTGTGTAAATCACGGCCAAATAACTGTAGAAATGTAAAACCAGTTCACGGGCAAAATATCCAGTATGTGTAACTTTGCCATTTTGCCATTACATTTATTTGTTTATTGTGAGAAATGTTGTTTTTAAAACATCTTGTGTTTCTCTCCTCAGAATTCTCAGTTTGACATTGCAAATTTTGATCCAGAGTTCACAGAGGAAACTGTTCCAAACTCGGTGTGCTATTCCTCCGAACGGTCCATCGTCAATGCCAGTGTCATGGAAGCAGATGATGCCTTCTTGGGCTTTTCATATGCCCCTCCCTCAGATGATGCTTTCATGTGAAAAAGGAAGAGCCCAATGTCTACGGCTTCCCGCTGTCTCTCTCTGCGCAAGTGATATAAATTGGGGGGTATTTTGTAATATTTTGACAAAAAAGGGAATAAGTCCTTTTCTATAGTAATTTGTTTCAACAGCTGGCTGAAGCTTTTGTAATCAGATAACACTTCTAAATGGTATGAGCACCAGGTTGTGTCTGGATTTCACTTTTTAATCAGAGTTTATGTAACAAATTGTATTTAAAATATACACATATATATTTGATCAAGATATGAAAAATTTCAACTAAATATGATGTTGTGCCTTAAAGCCACTGTTACTGTTTGAAGCTAGTGCAATAAAATTTGAGGTCATCTTTCAAAAAGCAGTCACAAAAGAAAAAAATGGATGAACATTAATTAATGTTGAACAATATTGCATATACATTTTTTTTCACCAAAGAGGTCATTTGTTTGCGATAATGTGCCTATCAAATATTTTGATGCCTTAAATAATTCAAATTTATACATTTTTCTTGTAAAGCTGTATATTTGTATATATTTCTTTGGCAGGCAGGTGCAGGCCAACTGTTACCAATATGATCAAGACTTTAAGTAAGCTTACTACTTTAGGATTTAAGTTGGGGATCATACGAATCTAATTTTGTGGACCAAGTCATCAGTAAGAAGTCTTAACTGCTGTTACAAACGTGTATCTGGCAGTCTTTTTTTACATGAATGTATATCCAATCCCCCCCCCCCCCTTCTTTTCGCTGTGCTACCGGGAGTAGCTGATAACATCCAGTGTTGACTTATCTCTTGAACTTTATTATTGCTATAATTAACATATTTCACTTCTAACGTGCTCGTCAAGCCTGAAACTATCTGTAAAATATGATTAAATGTATGGCAGTGCTTTGGTTGCGCTGAAATAACGTCCAGTTTGTGAGTTTATAGAACCTATGCAATATACTGTACAATTAAAATTTGAAGGTTAAAAAAGCATTTGCTACTTTGGCAACAATGTGTTCATTTGTGTACTGTATGTAACTTTATAAATTCACATTATAAGGATATTACATTGCTACTCACGATTCTTTCTTATTTTCGCACGAGCCAAGCGTGGCTATAGTCTTATTTATAGGTCGGCAAAACAAGCTCGCGGATGTGAGTAACGTTATCGAAATAAACCACCGAAATGATCCACCGTGCGGCTCTAAGTTCCTCGACTGATTTAGCGAATATGGAAGAGATTCTTGAAATGAAGGAAGCGATTATTTCCTATTTGGACCGAAGTGGGGGCCTTCTAAAGTTTGTGGAAGACTGTAAACGTTACAACGGTAAGGTGGCTGAAAACCATTGACCCCTAGGAATACCGCGCTGTTCCCATCTTCAGGGTTGAACTAACGCCTCCGTCTGTCTTGCTACCCAGTTAACGTTCAGTGCGACGTTCAATGAGTAACTTCTATGACCGCAGACGGACATTTCTCTACTGATCGGCTTTGCCTTCTTGAGGTGACATTGCTGAAGTGTCGATTCTTTGTGTGTTACAAATGGCCATCGGTTGATGTTGGCTTTGTGTTTATGTACTCGGGGTATGGCGGTCAACTCATTGTCAGTGAAAATAGTTTTCGAATCCGCTATCTAGTTCAATAGTCCTCGGCCTACTAGCTGAAGTATCACAATGCTATGGCTGATCGGTTTAGCTACGTGGTCCGTAACGTTACTTGTTCGTCAGAATGAGCGGGGGGATTTTCACTGAGTCAGATGTGGTTACTCTCCTTCAAGGGCAGCTGAACTGACTGTTTTAGAAGTATCGGGTCGATGGGGGAGGTGCTGTAAGGCCAGTAGTATGTTGAACAGTGGCGGCTCGTGAATTGGCACCAGGGGAAGCTCAAACAATCCCTTAAAGTTAATGATTGTTCATGACCTGTTTTCAATCAATAATTTAAATTACAATAACGGAAACTCCGAAAACTCAACATTATCTGATGCGGCCAGTTTTCATTAATAACGCACACCAGTCAACTCTCACGCATTCGGCATGAGTTAAAGTGGCATTTTTACGTTCCTCTGCTGTAGACAGCAATTATTCTGTCAACGCGTATGCAGTGGCGTAGATAGAACCGGGAATTGGGGTGGCACAGACACGTCCCTCTATGACAATAAGGATAGTCCTGGCTTGTTCTCCATTATTTTTCTTTATTGACGCGTTTTCCAATTATCTATATAGGCAACTGAAGACACGGTTTCTCATGCGATCTAACAGCGATGAAGTCATGGGGCAAATTCCGTAAAACTGAGAATTGTGGTGGACGTAACCTCTGTTTTAAAGAATTATTAGTCCGGACCTGGTCGCAGTCATTTTCATGATTATTAAAATGTTCACTCCGAGAGCGCTCCGCACTAAACAGGTGCTGCTTGTTCTCCCCGATTAGGTAAGACGACAATCATTCATCTGGACACGTTTGCTTAATTTAAATCAACGTTATTCAAAATTACTCTCGGTATTGAGTGGGAAAAAAGTGGCACTTGGCAGTGAAATAGAGCCGCATGCTTTTTAGAGCCTATTTGACGTTGATTTAAATCAAGCAAACGTTTCCAGATGAATGATTGTCGTCTTACGTAATCGGGGAGAACAAGCAGCACCTGCTAAGTGCGGAACGCTCTCGGAGTGAACATTTTGTTAATCATGAAAATGACTGCGAACATGTCAGGACTAATAATTCTTTAAAACAGATGTTACGTCCACCCCAATTCTCAGTTTTACGGAATTTACCCCATGACTTCATCGCTGTTAGATTGCATGAGAAACCGTGTCTTCAGTTGCCTACGATAATTGGAAAACCCGTCAGTAAAGAAAAATAATTGAGAACTAGCCAGGACTATCCTAATTGTCATAAAGGGACGTGTCAGTGCCGCCCCAATTCCCGGTTCTAGCTACGCCACTGCGCGTATGTAAGAGATTTTCGCGTGGAATATAAGTACTTGTGCATGGAGGAGTTTGAAGCAATGGAATTGCATTAAGACGTTTCAATTTATCTTATTTAATTTAAACAATCATGAAACAAATGCATCGCTTCCAACCCCAACCCCTGAGTAAATAAAAGCGTGAGAAGTCTGGAGTCATAATCAGTGTGCGTCATAAATGAAAACTGGCCACATCTGATAATGTAGTGAGTTTCCGGAGTTTCTGTTATGGTAATTTAAATGAATGATTGAAAACAGGTCATGACCAGTCATTTATTTTAAGGGATTGTTTGAGCTTCCCCTATTGCCAGTTCACGAGCCGCCGCTGATGTTAAGACTGAGAATTAACTTCAAGGTTATAGGAACATAGACTGTATACAAAGATGGACGCTGCACCCGAGTCTGAAAACTGAGGCCACTGCGGATATCTCAAAAATTTAGCATTATATTAAATAGCCGATAGATGGCGACGTCGGCGGTTGCGGAAAGTTCAATGCTATTGAAGTCTATGAGAAGGTGACCCTACTTTGCCACCTGATGTCTTATTTCAATAATGATTTTCCACATCATTTTTTGGTATCTATCGCAAGTTTCAAGTCTCCTTCGACATATAGTGATATTAATATTTGTAAATTATGGTTCCAAGTAGACTAGAATAAAGGATAAAGCCAGAATATGCTTTAGGGGCGTGGCTACCCACTGGTTCTCGTCCGATACGTAGAGCTCCAGAGCCACGGTCTCCCTAGATCTTCAATACACGCTCGTTCAATAGGAATTGCCTTCGTTTCAAAATGACAAAATGGTGCTGCTCAATTGCCAAATCGAGCCTTCCTAAATGGTATGCTGAAACCAATGGGTGACGTCACCGTTGCTTCGTCCAGCTTTTTATACAGTCTATGCGTTGGAAGCGAAGGTCTGCGGTGGCATTGCAATCAGTGTATTGCGATTAGTTGTATCTTGTTTTGATTATTTTGAAATCAAAATTGCTTCTAATGTTTATGCACGTGTGAATATGCACAGCCTTTGTTAGGAATACCATGCCATAGTTCTTACGACTTATTACATACAAAGATCTGAGCTTCAGGTGCATGTAATATCTTGACTTGGCAGTAAAGTCATTGTGCAGGGGGTTACATTTTGCTTTTTCGGTTTTCCCTTTATTGGATTAAACAGTTTTTTCTACATAGAAAACGTCTGCAAGATTACAAAGCCCAAGTCCACGCTAAAGAGAGTTATTCTCTCCGACAGAAAACGAGGCTCCTGAAACTGCCTCAAATGCCTCGTTTGTTGTTCAGTCACTCTTCCATCACGTCATGATGTAACACATTTTCATGCACGACGAGCAGCTGGTTTGGCACCTGAGGTGCAGCAGATTCAGCCTGTACTGTAATGTTGTGACTAGGTGCTTTTTGACATTATAAACATACAAATGCTTGTAAATGGACCACAAAAAGAAAACATTGAACTGTGGAATGGGCATAATATGGCCTATTTTTAAAAGTTGGTGTTTACCAATTCACTTTCATGCGTGTACATTTTGATAATGGTTGGAATGCTTTGACGTCATAAAAATAAGAAAAATGGGGTGCAAAATGTGTCAATGCAGTATAAGAAATGTAATGTTACATTGACACATTGTCAGTTTTTTTGGTAGGCGTCGCTCATATTGTGAATTTTGGCCTCAAGGCTGAACCACCGTGTTTTCTTTGATTTTACATTAAAAAGAGGATGACTATAGATTTTACTGCAGTTTACTTTTACTTGGCTGATTATTTCTGTCGGCCAATTATGAAGCTTTGTCTGGCCCTGGAGGATTTTTTGAAGACTGCCAGAATCCAAAAACCCCTATCTTGGCAGTTGCTGTTCCGAACAAAAACATGATTGTTTTTCTGTTTTCTGACACTGTAAGATCTGCAATATCCCTGAATTACACCAGAATCCCTGAGATGGGGTCAAAACATTTTCACATTTTGAAAGATTATAGAATGCCCCCTCAGGTGAAATAAAACCTCTGACTTGTAGCACAGAAACAACATAAGTTTGGATCATCATGGCATCTTATAAAGGAGTAGCAGGTCTCACCTCAGAAAATGCCCTCAAGGTATTTTGCAAACCCATCATCTGCAACATAAAAGGTGCAAGACACAATGAAGGCACTTTACTGGGAAGAATTTGCCTGGATTTTGATTCATGTTTGCTATTCCACTTGAACAGAGAATCTGACTTGGTGAATTGTAACTGTTCCCACCAGACTCTTCGCAGAGTGAGGCTGTGTATCGTTTCTGTATTCGCGTGAATCCCACTGACCTGATTGAGTCTGATGCTAGGCTGGCGGACTGCTTATTGCATGATCCATTCAGAGCCACAGCCCTCTTTCAGTCTGTAAGTTCAGGTAACGACAAATGGCTTTCCCTTTTTTTGGCCAATGAAGTCATGGATCTAAGCACTCTGTTTTTTCAGGTATGCTTTCTGTCAGTCAAGACATTGTCACTCATCGAAAAGATCCACACGGAAAATCAGGTAGATCAGAACTTAAAATATAAGATAAAGCAAATATTTCTGCTGAGCAGTTAATGCTTTTGGCATATTTGTTCTAAGAAAAGACATTTGAATGTACACAAAACAGCCAAAAGTATGTGGACACTCCTCGCATTGCATCTGCTTCATGTTTCATGCTCATGGTCTGAGCGAGGCTGTTCTGTTTCGCTGAAGGAAAATGTTGACACTTGAGTATGCAGTGACATTCCACATGATTGTGCATTTATATGCGGCCTTCAGAGAGACCTGACCTCAACCCCATTCACCTCCAATTGGGATCAGCTGGACTGCCAGATTTGAGCCAGGCCTAATCCCCGAACTAACAAACCCATTCTTTCCTGGCGGGACTGGATGCAGGTCCCTGCTTCACTGTTAAAACAAGCTGCTGTAGTTACAATGGAGAGACCAGCTACATCATAATACCCATGTTTTGGAATAAGAGGTGTTTCCACATACCTTTGGCCACCTAGTGTATGACAGGACTGTAGCAATTGCTTTTAATGAAGCTCAAATTTAAAAGAGCCTTCTTATTTTTTAATATTACTTCAATAATCATACTTTTTCTGTTTTAATGTATATCAACTCATGCTTCTTGAAGGTAAATGTTGTGTTAAAGCTGACCCATGTGCCGCCATTTCCTGAGTATTTCCTGGATCTCTGCAAGTTCCCTCGTGGTTATGGCTCCATGCGTCCTGTCGCGATGGAGGGCGTCACAATCGCTGTGACACGCATCGCTAAGTACACTCAGGGGGCACGGTTCCTCTGCACAGATGACGGCTGCCCATTTTCCCAAGGTACTTCAGTGATGACCCTCTTCCTGTCTTGACATTGACCATTTTGTATAGCGCTACTTTCTCAATAGGTAGTGGGGGAGCTGGAGCCTATCTCAGGTGACAGTAGGCTGTGAGGACACACCCTGGACAGCTCGCCAAATCACTGCAGTGCGCACACACCGTTCACACTCATATCTACTCTACCTGCAATCCACAGTCTCCATTAGCCTAGCATGGACTGTGGGAGGAAACTGGAGCACCTGGAGGAAATCCACACAAGCGTGGGGACAACATGCAGACTCCACACAGAAGGCCCCAGGATGAGCCCATGACCTTGTTGCTGTTAGCCTGCAGTGCTACCCACTGCGCCACCATGCTGCCCCATCTGAGCAACCTGCTTCTTTCACAGCTGTCATCGCTGGCTACTATTTTTGTCAGGTTGCCCGTAGGGCTCACTGATATGGTTTACCCAGGTTTGCCGTCTGTGTCAGCATTTGCTTCACAATTTCTTGTGCGAACAATATCGCATTTACCGCTTGGCACAATGGCTTCATACTTTCGGCACGTGTTTATACCAATGTCGAATTGCGCATTCACATTGTTGGGTTCACCTGGGTCAAAGTTCACAGGTTAAATGCACCCATTTTGGGCAACCTTCTTTTTTGCCCTGCAGAAAACTGCTTTCACTAGTTGAAATGTGGCTCTGTACATCACAACATTTGTGCAACCATTTTTATGTGCCAAACTGCACAAATACTTTACCATCTTGGTAACAGTTTTGTTCTATATCGCTATTGTCGGAATCTGTCTTAAATAAAATACCCATTTCTGTTGTGTATTGCTTGTATCTGTTCCATCATTTGCCGTGTTACATTGATCTGCTGACTGAAGGGAATAAATTCTCCGTTACTGAAGTCGAAGAGTTTTGAGTGAAGTTAATGAGTCTTCGGGCATGAGTGCGCCACGGTGGGCCTGTGCTTTTGGTTTCAGGGTTCCACCATATCAGAGTTCACACCCCAGGGGCCACCGAGTCTGTCACTGTGAGGAGCGGCTTCACCTGCACGCTCTGCTCCGCCCTCCTCAAAGAGGACGTCAAGTTCAGAGTCCTGGGGGGTGAGAGCCTCATGCTACTTGTCGAGGGTCTATGAGGAACGCCCCGGGTGCTCCACCTCGCCCTCTGCGATACGTGTGGAAATAAGGGCGTCAAAAGCATGACAGTTACACACAACATATTGGTTACTGGGAGGTTAGGGGAGAGTGGGGCACCATGAGCCAGGGCTCCTGCAGCCCTAGTGGTTTAACCTTTTTTTCTGAAGATGGCAGTGTGAGTGTCCCTCTATTGATGAAGAAATAAACCACTTATTATCCCTCCATTTTCTTTTCATTAAGTAGTGTTTTCCTCAAGCTTTCCAATTTTTGCACCAAAAGTAACTTTACCAAGTAAGTTTCATTATTGTCTTGTACAAGATACACTACCCTGTGATGATGAGAAGTCATGTGTGCCGCACACTTGGGGCCTGATTTACTAAGACCTTTAGCACATGCAAAATCTTTTTGCCAGTGCAAAACCAGAAACCTTGCCATTGATTGGTGCAAGGCAAGTACCCTGTCCAATCATGGGCAATTTTATTGGTTTTGCATTGGCAAAAAGATTTTGCATGTGCTAAAGGTCTTAGTAAATCAGACCCTTGGTGTATCCTTGATCTTTACAGGCCTCTGATATCTAGGTCATATCTGTGAGAAGTGAAAATGTCTACACCTGGCTGATGGTGCCCCACAGTGGTGGACTGAATTGGATGTCAAATGTCAAATTTCAAACTTTAAAACCAAAAAAGTAAAATCTGCACGCCAGAAAATTGCTCCGATAGAAAATGTAATATATATCACCACATATGTGACATTTCGGGCTTCAGCCCTTCATCTGACATTCTGATGATGGGCTGAGCCCTGAAACGTCACGTATGTGGTGATATATATTACATTTTCTATTGGAGCAATTTTCTGGTGCGCAGATTTTACATTTTTTGGTTTTGCAGTCATATTTTTGTCCAGCGCCCAAACTTTATCTTTTGTTTGGATGTGCGTGTTTTTGTGAATTTCTACCAAATTTCAAACTTTGCCAGAAACTAAGCTAATATTTCCCAAAGAAAGTTGTCACACAAGCAGTTGGAAAGACATCAAGAAAATGTTCTTGTATTTAAATCCATGCGGTGAAATCAGTGTACCTTTTTCCTCCTTCCAGGCAGACTGGTGCGAAATTACAAGAGAATCAGTGCTGACAAGTACTCTAAGGTCAGGGCACCATGAGCCACCTGACAGACTTTTTTTTAATGATGTTAGATCAGTTTAGAGCTAGATCTCTGGCCCAACGATTTATCATTAAATAAAGAACATGCTGTAGTATGTCTTTGCAATTGAATGTGAATCAATAAAAAAATACATAAATTGCACAGTGTACAAAAATTGTAAAGTGGCTCATTGTGCCGCACTCTCCCCTATCGATCAGAATTCCAATTACGCAGATTACCATGAGTTTTACAAATGCAAGTTCAAATGAATGGATGTCACTGTATATTCAGGATTTAAAGAGGAGGCAAATGTCATCATATTTGATGTGTACAGAGTACCGGGTAAATATTACCGCTGGGTGTAACGTGCAGTTTGCTATGACACCCATGCTGTGGCTGTTTAACAGACAAGCAGCTGGTGGAGATGGTCCCTGCCAAAGCTCTAGACGTACTTAGTGTTCACCCCCCCTGCTCCTTCAGATACCAGGCTGTGACCTTATTCCTCAGAGGTAAGTGCATTCACACCTGGTGCTCCATGCACTGACCCAAATCACATTTTAATTTTGAGGTGTTTTCTGAAATTATTAGGATGGAAATCATACAGCGCCCTCAATTATTGGTTAAGATGTGTTAAAAGCCTTATAATAAATTCAGTTTTTATTGCAGAAGCATACTCTCACCTTCAACTGTCACCTTCAAATGTGACCTTTAACTCAAGTGAATTTTAAGGGAAAAAAAATCCCTGATTAAGAAATAATTATTTTTCCAAAAAATCACGTTCCACAATTATTAGCACCCCTAACAATTCCTAGGAAATAAATGTAATTGAAGTATTTCTGTCATTTCTACAGTACTTTACAAAGTTGATCAGAGTATCTAGGAACATTTAATTAGTAATTCATCACTTCCGGTTTTCCTGGGGTATAAATATGAAGGGACACAGAGGCCATTTCTCTTATCCACTCTTTAACATGGGAAAGACAAAGGAACGTACCATTCAATTAAGGCAGATGTGAGTCGACCTTCACAAGTCAGGCAATGGCTAGAAGAAAATAGCCACTCACCTGCACCTGCCCATATCTACTGTCAGAGGAATCATTAAGAAGTTTAAAACAACTGGAACAGTGGTAAACAAGCCTGGACGAGGACACAAGGTTATTTTGCCACCACGCGCAGTAAGGAGGATGGGAAGAGAGATAAAAAAGTTCTCCAAAGCTCACTGTTAAAGAATTGCAACATATGGTAGCATCTTGGGGTCACAAAGTCTCCAAAACAACCATCAAGCGCTATCTACATGCCAACAAGCTGTTTGGGAGGCATGCACGGAAAAAATCTTATCTCACTCACAATCATAAACGCAAACATCTGGAGTTTGCTAAGCAGTACTGGGACTTCAACCGGGACCATGTGCTTTGGTCAGATGAGACCAAGATGGAGCTTTTTGGCCAGAAACACTCTAAGTGGGTCTGGTGGAACACAAAAGATGAGTATGGAGAAAAGCACCTCATGCCCACTGTGAAGTATGGGGGAGGATCGGTGATGCTGTGGGCCTGTTTCTCTTCTAGAGGCCCTGGGAACCTTGTTGGGGTGCATGGCATCATGAACGCTTTGAAATACCAGGAGATTTTAAATCAAAATCTGGTGGCCTCTGCCCGAAAGCTGAAGATGGGTCATCACTGGGTCTTTCAGCAAGATAATGACCCTAAACATGTGGCCAAATCTACACAGAAATGGTTCACCAGAAACAGAATCAAGCTCCTCCCATGGCCTCCTCAGTCCCCAGACCTCAACCCCATTGAAAACCTATGTAGTGAGATGAAGAGGAGAGTGCAGAGGAGAGGACCCAGGTCACTGGATGATTTAGAGAGATTGTGCAGAGGAATGGTCGAAGATCCCTCTTTCTCTATTCTCCCATCTTGTGAAACTTTATAGGAGAAGATTAGGTGCTGTTTTGTTGGCAAAAGGGGGCTGTACAAACTATTAACATCAGGGGTGCTAATAATTGTGGCACTCATGATTTAATGTAAAAGAATTATTTCTTAATGTGGGATTTTTTTTTCCCAGTGAATAAATGCACTTGAATTAAAGGTTGGTTTTTCCTCTTTTTTTCATTGTGGTCCGATATTATTTAGAAAAAAACTGAATTTATTAGAAGCTAAAGTATGCATCTTAACCAGGGGTATCAATAATTATTGAGGGCAGTGTATTTATCTGAAAGTCAAATGTTTTTGTTGATTTTAATTTTCCGTACAGGTTAGGCAAAAGTCAAACAAGGTGTTTCTTCTCAGTTTTATTTTCCTATGCCAATTTAATAAACTCAGTAAGAGGCACCATGACGAACTGACTGAGTTCAAATAAACAGAAATCCTGAGTGGACGGCCTGCACAGTTCACCTAATGAAATATTAATTATTCCTGTCCCCTTTAATAACACTGTCCAGCAGTCGCTCGAGAGAGAATAACATTTCTTAATGCCAGCATTAGCATATTCTGTTGACCTTGCTTTTGAACGGAATTTGACATATTTGGCTCTAGTTACTATATGTTAATAAATGTAAGGAACACTCATTAGAAAGTTGGAAAAACACTTGAGACCATTATTTTAAGAATGTTCTGCATTGCTTTTAGTGTCAGTTTAATCTTGAATAGTCAGCTAAGAGGAGCCTGTGAATGTTATGGTTTGGTTTCTGAACGTTTAGATGAACTGTGTAACTCCATGAGAATTGGCCAGCTGTACAGAGTGGTGGGGATTCCAGCACATGTACACCAGTGGCCAAATATCAGCTGGAGTGTGGAGGCCAATACTGTCGAGCCTTGGAAACCAGAAAGTAAATTTCCTCTCAAGTTCTTAGCTTTGTCTTATGATTACTTATGATTGTCAATCCATTGTTTTACATGTTCTTCATTTGCACCTTCAATCAGACCGTGGTGTGGTGAGCTGTAACTTCCAGGCTTTGCAAGCAACCTCTGCCTGCTCTCCTTGGAGATTTTCTGCCATCCTGGCCAACACTTTTGGGTCACCGGTGATCCCACCGGGCCTGTACAGCACGCTGAAACTTGCCCTTTTGCTGAGCCTGGTCCAGACCAGTGAAGACGACCCAGAATCAATGAACTTCCTGGATATTTTGGCTCTTACCAATGACACACTCGTTATAGAAAGGTACATATCCACGCAGTCATTATCAGACTTAAATCCATGCATCAAATCCATCAAAATAGGCTTGTATTGGAATCACCACGCAAAATATCCAGAAATGTCCAACAGTCTAGTTGCTGCCTCATCGTCTGTTCACTTGTTCTTCAGTTTTAAAGTCTTCCATCTGTCAAAAACAATAGGGACTCTAGCGGTATCTGTGTCTGATAAAGTGCCTTCTTTGCTTTTTATCCCTCCTGTATGTAATACCGTGGGATATAGTCATCGCTCTGTCCATCTGTCTGTCCGTCTGTAATCATTTCCATTTCCGGAGCAGAACTCAAAAACTATAGCACTTACAAACTTCAAATTTGCTATGGAACTCACTCTTATGGTGTAGTTGTGCCTTTTGGGGTTTCAGCTCCATTCTTCCCAAAATTTTGGATTTTTAACCATAGCAGGCCAAAAAACACGAATTACGTGGAACCGGTGGGATATGTCATCTTCTGATGACTCTTGTTAGATGTAGTTGCTGAAAATATTGCCTCAGTCATTTTGACTGGAAAGTCCGTCATGTGACGCCGTTATTCACGTGACTAGTCTCGTTATCGAAAATGGCTGCATTCGCAGACGTTAATCTAGCACAGAATTACTTTGGGCTCCACTAATTTGGTAAAAATATCAAAATTTTAGTAAATATTGTACAAAACCTAAAACCAGTGAAGTTGGCTCGTTGTGTAAATCGTAAATAAAAACAGAAAACAATGATTTGCAAATCCTTTTCAACCTATATTTAATTGAATACACTGCAAAGACAAATTACTTAATGTTTGAACAGGTAAACTTTGTAATTTTTTGCAAATATTAGCTCATTTGGAATTTGATGCCTGCAACATGTTTCAAAAAAGCTGGCACAAGTGGCAAAAAAGACTGAGAGAGTTGAGGAATGCTCAAACACTTATTTGGAACATCCCACAGGTGAACGGGCTAATTGGGAACAGGTGGGTGCCATGATTGGGTAAAAAAGCAGCTTCCCTGAAATGCTCAGTCATTCACAAACAAGGATGGGGCGAGGGTCACCACTTAGTGAACAAATGCGTGAGCTGATTGTCGAACAGTTTAAAAACAACATTCCTCAACGAGCTATTGCAAGAAATTTAGGGATTTCATCATCTACGGTCCGTAATATCGTCAAAAGGTTCAGAGAATCTGGAGAAATCACTGCACGTAAGCGACAAGGCCGAAAACCAACATTGATACCCGTGATCTTCGATCCCTCAGGCGGTACTGCATCAAAAACCGACATCAGTGTGTAAAGGACATCACCACATGGGCTGAGGAACACTTCAGAAAACCACTGTCAGTAACAACAGTTCGTCGCTACATCTGCAAGTGCAAGTTAAAACTCTACAATGCAAAGCGAAAGCCATTTATCAACAGCACCCAGAAACGCCGCCGACTTCGCTGGGCCCAAGCTCATCTAAGATGGACTGATGCAAAGTGGAAAAGTGTTCTGTGCTCTGACGAGACCACATTTCAAATTGTTTTTGGAAACTGTCGACGTCGTGTCCTCCGGAACAAAGAGGAAAAGAACCATCCGGACTGTTATAGGCTCAAAGTTCAAATGCCAGCATCTGTGATGGTATGGGGTTGTATTAGTGCCCAAGGCATGGGCCACTTACACATATGTGAAGGCACCATTAATGCTGAAAGGTACATACAGGTTTTGGAGCAACATATGTTGCCATCCAAGCAACTTCTTTTTCATGGACGCCTCTGCTTATTTCAGCAAGACAATGCCAAGCCACATTCTGCACGTGTTACAACAGCATGGCTCTGTAGTGAAAGAGTGCGGGTACTAGACTGGCCTGCCTGTAGTCCAGACCTGTCTCCCATTGAAAATGTGTGGCGCATTATGAAGTGTAAAATACGACAACGGAGACCCCGGACTGTTGAACAACTTAAGCTGTACATCAAGCTAGATTGGGAAAGAGTTTCTCCAGAAAAGCTTCAAAAATTGGTCTCCTCAGTTACCAAACGTTTACTGAGTGTCGTTAAAAGGAAAGGCGATGTAACACTGTGGTAAAAAGGCCCCTGTGCCAACTTTTTTGCTATGTGTTCCTGCCTTTAAATTCTAAGTTAATGATTATTTGCAAAAAAAAAAAAAAAGTTTCTGTTTGAACATTGAACATGTTGTCTTTGCTGTGTATTCAATTTAATATAAGTTGAAAAGGATTTGCGAATCATTGTATTCTGTTTTTATCTACGATTTACATAATGTGCCAACTTCACTGGTTTTGGGTTTTGTAGTTACGCAAAATGCCCCAAAGTGAATTTGTAACAAGTGTACCAATCAAATTTTCGTATAATTGGCTGAAATGATCTAAAAACTGTGAAGCTTAGTGCCTTTAAAATGTTACTTTCTATTACCTTTGTGCTCTGTAAAATGAAAATTCTACTGCTGTTGTGTGATATTTTGACTCATTTCAAGATTTGTCCACGGGGTGGTAAAATTTGACTTGTCAAGCACAGGGTAACTTAAAATGTATATTTTCTACTTGTGAGAGAAAAAATTAGAAGTAATGTCTTATAATTAAATAAAATTTCTTGTTAAGACAGACATTTTTTGCAGTGCAGTGATCAGAGGTGTATAATCCAGGTTCAGAAAGTAAAAGTCCATCCCAGAATATTGTTCCAGCCACAAAAGACCTGTCAGTTGGCACTATTCTTCAGCTGGGAGGTAAAACTAACAAGTGAAATCTGCTGGCAGGAGTTTACGGGTGGAATGAAAACATGGTAGGATTTTTACTTTCTGAACCCTGGATTATACACCTCTGGCAGTGATTGATTGTTACAGCAGCACTAATGTCTAGTTAAGGACACTGTAATGACAGAGGTGTGATCTCATACCTTAAAGGTTGATGAGAGTCCCCTGCATGGCTAAAGCCCTTGTGCTGAAGTATACCCCACTACAGTGACACCAAGCCCACCTATGTACTATGGGAAACGTCCCACAGGCAATGGTGCTTTTTTCTTCTTATTTTCCGCGCTTGTCCATCAGCAATTGGCAGTACTGTTTGTGGCAGCTGTGCCCAAAGTATTTCTTCAGCTCTGTATGTAACTGACCCAGTGGGCTGCCAAGTGTGAAAGAGGCTGCTGCTGGCTGCTCAGCAGGGCCTGTGTTCTAGTTTGTGCTCTCCTGCGTCAGCGGAGGACAGTACAGCATCTTGCTCTAGGCCTTCCAAACTAGAGGGAAAGCTATATATGGTCTAGTTACTGGTTAAAAACTTAGATTCAATGAGTTTTGTTCTTTAATTGCCATAAATGTGTGTCTGTAAGGCTAATGACCTATAGCCTGGGACTGGCGAGTCGGGGGATCCGGCACCAGGTGGCAGGGGAACTGTTTGTGTCCCTGTCCAGAGACGAGCATGGGACAGGGGCCGCTAGCATGCACGCGGGCTCCGCCCTGTTGGCCAGTGGGGGCGTCTGCCTGCTGGGAGATCTGGCCACCTATAGGAAGGACAAGATGGAGGCACTCCAGTCAGGTACAGCTCATAGCCTCGTTTTGGGCCTCCCCATGAACCTTTCCCTCCAGTCATCCCCTGCACTCCCATTCTACCAGCTCTGGAGACCAGGACGGCGGCTCTGTTCATCCCAGGAAAGAAGTACGGTGAGGATGCAGACCAGCAACTCTCCTTTCCCATCCAGTGTAACTTCTGGGCTCTATGTGACATCACCTCTAGCAGAAAGAGGTCCCTTGGCTCTGACATTTCCGTTCTAGGGACAGCGGTGAGTTACACATAGTTCCTACTATTGCTGCTGCAGGAGAGCACACGAATCGTGTTGATGTGACTCATGCTTATTGACTACCCCTGAGGGGTGTCCAGGGAGAGTAATTTTACTAAAGACTGCTGTGGTATTAAAGCAGAGCTCCCAATGTGACGGGCGAGTTACTGGAGCAGTTCTTCCAAGCTGTTTTTTGTTTTTTTCAGTCCTTGAGATCTTTTTAATGATAATCAGCCGTTTGGACAAATGCCTTAATTTAGTATGTGAATTTCAGGCAGGATGTAGAAGCAGCTCCCGCGAAGGAAGCTCTTCATTGTTCATGCTCCAGCACATCGTCTTTTGCCTTTGATTGCGTCTAAAAAAAAAAGACAATGGCTTTGATTTTATTTCCCCTCTGGCCTTTGTGAAAGGGGATTTGATGAAAAGCGGTAATCTCCTGTAATTGTAAAAGTCCTCTTGTAATAAGGGAAAGTGCACTATGCCTGGTCTCTCCCCTTCTCCTGATAGGAAATGGGATCAGTTCCTGCCCAGGTTGCCGAAGCCTTTAGTCTGCTGGTCCAGTGTCGTGAGGTGGGCCGGGATCACTCTCTGCTGCCCCTAGTGGTGCACACCCTGAGGCTGGCAGTGCATCCTGGGGAACCCCTGTACCCCGCCTGCATGCAGTTTACCACACAGGACTACCAGGAGGTACACACCAGAAACAGGGACTGCAAATGGGGGATCTGTCTCCATTTGAGAAGTGCAACTCACAGCATTTTATGTAATGCCTCAGCATGCCCCTGAAGCACACATGCTTGTGCTCCCTGCCAGCTTTCTTCGGTTAAGCATGTCTGCACTGGCAGTGATGTCACGATGAGCCCAGAAGTTGGG
Organism: Gymnothorax reevesii; assembly: GCA_029721435.1. Taxonomy (NCBI): domain Eukaryota; kingdom Metazoa; phylum Chordata; class Actinopteri; order Anguilliformes; family Muraenidae; genus Gymnothorax; species Gymnothorax reevesii. The sequence continues at coordinate 80,048,311 of CM056575.1, forward strand.
TTATTTGGGCTGCACACATTAAGCATTAATTACGCTTGAGCTTGTTACAGGGATGTCTCAATTTCATCAGTGCAAGCAATTTTCCCACGTATGAATTTGCTGACCGTGTGGCAAACCCAATGTGAGGTTATGAAACTAGACTGCGGATTAACAGGGTCTGTTTCTGTTCTCCTCCTGAGCTCTTGACTCATGCTCGAGGCCTGCAGGTGGAGCTGAGCCCCGAGGCAGAGAAGCTGATCCATGGGTACTACATGGCCAGCCGCAGGGTGCGCTCTGACTCCCCACAGGGATCCTCACTGTCTGTGGCCTCTGTCAAACACCTGTAAGTGCCGCACAGGGGACACTGCGCGGCAGTATTCAAACACTACTGCGCAATAGAGAATAGATAAGGATCAAAAAATGTAGTAATTTGGAACCGTGTTGCAGTACAGCAGAATGTGTGATATGGCAGCCGAAAGAAATGTAAAAAAAAAAAAAAAAAGAAATTTAAGTAATCCACTGTAGAACCTACTTTATCCACAAGGTGGCACACCTTCACTATCCATGTTAGTGGAAACTGTCCCCGCAAAAGCTGACCTTTTCCTAAAATGAGAAGCTTAAATACATTTACTGTGGTAGAGTGATCTTGACAAATATTTTTTTAATCTTTTCAGCATTGTGTCAAGCTTAATTTAAAAACGGGGCCTTTTCTGATACGGACAGCAGCGCACAAACAAAAAAAAAGTTATGGGGTTAAAATATTTGAAATATGGTAGCCGCAGCTTTTCCGTGGGAAGCTAATGCTGGTCCGAATAAAGATGAATGTTGTGACCATTTATTTGACTGTTTTTGTGAGGGTTTCCCTGGCCGAGGCTCACAGTAAGCTGAGCCTAAGGAAGGTGGTGCTAGAGGAGGATGCAGTGGTGGCAGTGCTGCTGTGTGAGAACTCAGTTACTCTGAAAAATGGTGAGTAGGGGTGCAAGCGAGTGCTTGTGTCAACGAATAATCGGAAAATAAATCTTAGCCAGTCACGAAAAAATTGATAATTGATAATCGTCTTGTTGTCCTATATATAATCCCAGCAAGTTCCCTCTGTGAATGTAGGCCTACGTGGGTTCTTTAAAAAGCTATCATGCTTGATGCTTTATGTGTTCTTCAAACTCCTGACTATTTATGTGTTACCTTATTTAAACCTTTATAATTCAAAATTGCAGCTTCACAGAGAGGAAGGGAATGGCTCAACTGAGTGAAAACACTTGAAGCTTTTAGAATTCCATCGTATATCAGTTTATTTTCATGATGTTGGTGGAGAAAAAGGGCTGGAAACAAAAAAAATCTTCAAGAAAATTCAGCATTGAATTTCTAAAAAAAAAAAAATAATACTGAGAATTGAAAAATGGCTGGGGGTTAAAAGTATAAATTTCTGGAATCATAAACTCCCTGACCACAAGTATAATTCATGCAGTCTAGCAGCTTTAATGCAGCCAAGAAATAATTGTGTGCAACGCACGTTTATGAGACCTGCTCTCTTGTCAATCAGTTACACCTCTTGAATAGGCAAGAAATGCTCCACCTGACCCTACTCACTCATGCAGAGAGTACTGTACAAGTTTTTTGCGTTGGGCTCATCAGCGTTGGCTTGGTTGAGATGCTACACCTATATTTAAGTACGCATCTACTGCAGGCAAACAAACACGAATTTGCAGAACCTTTTGTACAGTAAATAAACTGTTAAATGTAAACAAATGTTTCATTTCATTTGTTCGTTTAATTAGTCATTCAAACCTTGATCATCATCTGACCTTGGCATGCAATACTTGTTCAAAAAGCTCAATGTAAAAGCTACAACATATCAAATTTCAGATCTCAAGATCTGTTTTCAGGGGTTTTAGAGCCATAAATCCAAACAGAAGGTGCTAAATTTATATACTCAGAGCCATTAAAACGCACAGGTGAGGTATGTACTGTATTTGCGGCAAATTGAAGAATTGATTGATATTTATTGCTGTTCCAGTGAGGCAAAAGAGGAAATAAAGGAAAGCGCATGGTATTGTAATCCTGATGCGCACCACATGCACGCACCAAGCACTTCAGTAATAACATACATTGAGCTGTTCGTGATATGTACAGTGACATTTGACTTGTTCTTTTTGGTGTGGTCAATAGCCTACATGAAGCCAAAGAAAAAAATGCTACTGCATCAAGAAAATGGAATGGCTTGTAACACAGGAGAGAGAAAAAGAGCCTTTGGCATGTTACGAGCATATCTCAGCAGCCGAGAGGTGATGCGTCATTTTTACTGTCACCGTTCAACAATCAGTTGGCTGTCTATCTGAGAATGGAACACAGGCACTGTCACTGACCAACCCCGCTTAGGGCAGCCACGAGTGACAATGGCAGCTCAAGAGCGCCACATCTGGTTACAGTCTGTACGTGACAGATCCCGGACAGAAACCAAAACTGATCATGAAATGAGGGGTCCGAGATGATTGAGGGTTAGCTCAAGTACCGTTTGACGCCGTCTACGTGAGCAAAACATGCGTGCACATGGACCCAACAGAAAACAGGAGTAGGAACTCTTCACTTCTGACTGTGGGCACCTGCCTCTATATAATTTTTTGGCACTTTTTTTTCCCCGTTTCTGTCTGAGAATGGAAAACTGGCACTGTTGCTGACCGACCTTGAAAAGGGCAGCCATACATAAATGGGCAAAAACTGGGTTTTCTGTGGGGCCCATGTACACGTATGTGTTGCACACATAGACGGCGTCAAATGGTACTTGCGCTCACCCTCAACCGTCTCGGTCGCCTCGTCTCATGATCAGTTTTGGTTGCTGTCCGGAATCTGTCACGTAAAGGCTGTAACCAGGTGTGGCGCTCTTCAGCTACCATCGTCACTCGTGGCGGCCCAAAGCGGGGTCGGTCAGTGACAGTGCCTGTGTTCCATTCTCGGATAGACTGCCAACTGATTGTTGAACGGTGACAGTAAAAATGGCGCACCACCTTTCGGTGGCTGAGATCTGCCCGTAACATGCCAAAGGCTCTTTTTCTCTCTCCTCTGTCACAAGCCATTCAATTTTCTTGATGCAGTAGCATTTTTCGGGTTATTTGTTGTCTTCATGTAGGCTATTGACCACACCAAAAAGAACAAGTCAAGTACCACTGTACATATCACGAACAGCTCAATGTTTGTTATTACTGAAGTGCTTGGCGCGTGCACGTGGTGCACGTGAGGATTACAATACCAAGCGCTTAACTTTATTTCCTCTCAACCCTCACTGGAAAAGCAATAAAAATCAATCGATTCTTCAATTTGCCGCAAATACAGTACATACCTCACCTGTGCGTTTTTAATGGCGCTAAGTATATAATTAAGTTAGCAGTTGTTATTGTTGGCTTCCAATAATTCTTTTGCAATTTAGCGGTTTAGTGTAATAAAAGTTAACTTTTGAACAAGCGGATTAGAGGTTATTGAAGCTAGCTTTTTGGTTAGCTGTCCCCACCAGTGCTCATAATGACATCTGCTTTGCTGGGCAGTTACCGAAAACAATGGCGGTATCTCTGGTTAGCTTAGTGCAATTTTTGAATGGTCAGGACATCATGTGCATTGGCCGGCTACGTGTGCACCATTTATCTGGAGAAGTGATAGCACCAGGATACACTGTGGGAAGATTACAGGCTGGTGGGGGGAGCTTAATGCTCCGGGAAGTGTTCTGCTGTGAAATCTAGAGCGTGAGAATTCAAGTGGACGTCAGTTTTTTTAGGTTTGGGAAGCACTAGTCGAGAAGAATGGACTCATTTGTGCTATCGGTCAGTCCATCTAGCTTGAGAACTTGCCACATCAGGAAGTACACGTGGTGTTGAGGCTCCCTTGATGGTATAAATCCAAGATAAGAGTATAACTCTGATTTTTCAAGGTTTTATCACTTCATTTGTGCATGAAAATATATATGTTGAATAAGCATGATGACAACATTGTAGTTATTCCTCAAGGGCACCTGTCACCTTGTTGTGGTCTTGAGGCTCCTTCAGTTTAAAGGTCTAAGATTGGGCAATAGTTTTAAGCATAAAAATTATAAGGGTCATAGTTAATAACTATATTACTAAAAAAAAAAACTTAAACTAGAAGAATAAAGTGAGAGCCGTTCTTACTCAATCCATTTCGTATCAACACACTCCATTTAAGGGTTTATAACGGCTGGTTGATGTAAGTGTTCGAATGAAGATGTTACCTGAGTCAACAAATCCAGGTTTTTTCACTGAATGTTGGCCATACCCTAGGGCAAATTTCAGCAAATTCCCTTAGTGTGTCATGGCTGGGAACTTTGTCAAATGTACCGTCTTTTACATGTGGCCTTTGGAAATCTCCATTTCAGAACTTATTTTTTGAACAAATATACTCCTATCTTGGGAGTGTTATATCAATTTCAACAAATAATTTTTTTATTCGTTAGGAAAATGTATCAACTACAATGCGCATTGATAAGCACGATTATAATCATTGGTGACACTTTGTAGGGCCCCAGAATGGGTTGCCCCTCTCAAAAACAAAAAAAAAGACAAAAAAAAGATATTTTAAACAAAGAACATTGATATCGCAGGTTTCTCAGGTGGATTCATGAACCCCATGGGTGTTTTTTTTTTTTTGAAATACTCACTCATTTTGATTTTGATGCCTGCAATACATTCCAAAAAAGCAGGGACAAGGGCAACAAAAGACTGAGAAAGTTGAGGAATGCTCAAAAAAACACCTGTTTGCAACATTCCACAGGTGAACAGGTTAATTGGAAACAGGCGAGTGTCATGATAAGGTATGAAAGTCGAATGCAGGAAAGGCTCAGTCGTTCACAAGCAAGGATGGGACGAGGTTCACCACTGTGTGGGCAAACAGTCCAATGGTTTAAGAACATTTCTCAATGTGCAATTGCAAGGAATTTAGGGATTTCCTCATCTACAGTCCATATCATCAAAAGATAGAGAAATCTGTACACGTAAGCGGCAAGGCTGAAAACGAACACTGAATGCCAGTGACCGTAGATCCCTCTGGCGGCACTACATTAAAAACCAACATTGCTCTGTAAAGGATATCACCATGTGGGCTCAGGATCACTTCAACAGCACCCATAAATGCCGCTGGCTTCTTTGGGCCCGAGCTCATCTGAGATGGACTGACGCAAAGTGCAGTGGGCTGGTGAGTCCACATCTCAAATTGTTTTGGGAAATCATGGGCTAAAGAGGAAAAGGGCCATCCACATTGTTATCAGCACAAAGTTCAAAAACCAGCATCTGTGTCTGTGATGGTATGAGGATGTCTTAGTGCCCATGGGATGGGTCACTTGCACACCTGTGAAGGTACCATTAATACTGGAAGGTACATGCAGGTTTTGGAGCAACACATGCTGCCATCCAAGCAACGTCTTTTTCAGGGACGTCCCTGCTTATTTCAATAAGACAATGCCAAGCCACATTCTGCATGTGTTACAACAGCGTGGCTTTATAGTAAGAGAGCTGGTAATCAACTGGCCTGCCTGCAGCCCAGACCGGTCTCCCATTGAAGATGTGGTGCATTATGAAGCGCAAAATACAACAATGGAGAGACCTCGAACTGTTGAGCAACTCAAGTCGTACATCAAGCAAAAATGGGGAAGAATTCCACCTACAAAGCTTCTACAATTAGTGTCCTCCGTTCCGTAACGCTTATTGAATGTTGTTAAAAGATGTAACAGTGGTAAACATCCCCGTCCCAGCTTTTTTGGAATGCGTTGCAGGCATCAAATTCAAAATGAGTGAATATTTCCAAAACAAAGTTTGAACATTAAATATCTTGTCTTTGTAGTGTACTCAATTGAATATAGGTCAAAAAGGATTTGCAAATCATTGTATTGTTTTTATTCACGTTTTACACAACGTCCCAACTTCATTGGAATTGGGGTCTGTACGAAGACTAATGCAATGCCCTAATATTCTGACAGTATATTGCTGATGTGCTCATTAATACATGGAAACAGAATAGATAGGATCAGCTGCTCATGTGAATGAGTGGGCTTGAGGAGCCTAAATATAAATCTTGCCCCCCCCAGCCCATCACACACACTTCCACTATTGCACAGCAGGCAGATTAATGAACCATTTTCTTCACCAGAAGCCTTGGACTATCCAGTGCACAAAATCAGTGAGTGCATTGTACATGCACGTTTAAATGCCACTTCTTTGACATGCTTCCTAGGTTCATAGCTGCCAGATTATATTGCAAACCCAGTTTCAAGTGAGCCACACACACACACAAAAACTGAACAGGGTGTATTCTTTCATTTTTTTTTTGCTGAATTTCTGGTCATCACAAGGAAAATTTGCTTTTAACACGTCACTATGGCGGAGCTTGTTCATTTGCACTTTGCATGAGGCGTATTAGTTGGGATAATCTTAAAGCCTACCAGCTCCATACTCACCATGAGACCCAATCTCAGTAACACGTGGAAGGCTCATTTCATGTAATCTCAAATTAATATCAGACTGATGGGCAAGCACAGATGCATTACTTCAATGTTATCTGAAACATAACTGTACTAAGTTGGGAGCAGGACTGTTAACCACAGCCGGACTGTTTGTGTGGGGATTGCAGGTGCCTCAGCGCTGATTATCCCTCCCGATGCCCTGTTTCCTTGCAACCTGCATGACCTGGACTCTCTGCACAGGAGGGACTTGACCTTAGAACAGCTCCACCAGCAGATTCTGCAGTTTGTGTATGCCTATGCACCTGGGGCATCAAGCTACATCACAGAGGAATAGAGCATTATACACAGGTAGTCCTCATTTGTAGCAGATTCTGTGTCTGCACATATAGACTACTTCTCAAGGACGGCCATAACGTTCATCTACAGCGGGGTTTCCCAAACCTCTCCTGGCATATCCCTTATCCTGCATGCTTTAGATCTCTCCCTGCTCCAGCCCAGGAGATTCAAATGATTCAATTATCAAGCAGCTTCTAGGGATAATAATGTCCTGATCATTTGAATCACCTGTGCTGGAGCAGGGAGAGATCAAAAGCTTGCAGGACAAGGGGTACTGCAGGAGAGGTTTTGGAAACACTGATCTAGTCTTCATTAAATGGTACATCAGCACATTGCCTGACAAATGTGGTACTGGGCTGTTGTCAGTCAAAGAAGCTCATACTGAACAGACAGCGAACACAAGTATTTCTCGAAAAAAGGGCCTCATGCCCTTAAGTCAAACTTAGCCTAAGGTCAATAAAACCAAGAGAATGTTCAGGAAATTATCAGAAAGTATTCCAATAAAAGAAACCATGCAGCCTTCTTTCTGTCTGATCCCCACCCTCAGGCCTTTGTGCTTGTTTGGTGTCAATAGATCGCAGCTGAGGTCATTAGAATTCAAAGCTGAATCCCAAGGCTAGATGCTGCCCTCAATATAATACATATTTATGGTGAACAATGAAATGTCCCTTTCAGATATTTATTTGTTACATCACAAGTTAACTGAGCAAGCACCAGCATCCTGAACACACGATAGAGGCACTCATACTGAACAAGGATGGATGAGCTATGGGAACTCGCATTAAAAATTCCTGCCACACAATTCTTTTGTAGCCATTCAAAAAGGGCCCTTGAGACCAGTTAACCATGCAAGTCAGCACAATACTTAGGACACACAGCATGCCCAGGTAAAAAAACAGGGACAAATGTATGTGCTTACACAACATTCAATCTAGATTAAAACCATGCTCTAGGCCAGTGCTTCTCAAACCTCTCCTGGAGGACCACCTGTCCTGCATGTTTTAGATCTTTCCCTGTTTTAGCACAGGTGATTCAAATGATCAGCTCGTTACTGACCCTCTAAAGCTGATTGATAACATCCTGATTATTTGAATCACCTGTGCTGGGGCAGGGAAAGACCTAAAACAGGCAGGGCAGGTGGTCCTCCAGGAGAGGTTTGAGAAACACTGCTCTAAGCGAGTTCCTGGGTCTTGAATTTGAATTTATTCGAGCATCAAATAGAACTATTCCTCCGTTACCCTAACAGCCCTCAGGTAAGTTGTGCCACTGCATTTGCTTTAAGGCACTAAAAGCCTAACCGGAAAACACTTCATGGACTGCTGAAGGAGGACGTCTTTATACAGGGCCTGTCGTCTTTCATTCAAATTTCTCACCCGTGACCCCCCCACCACACACACACACACAACACATTAAAAGTGTTCCAGCTCATTTTATTCAGTACATGCATTTCAAAAGCCAGAAGATAATTTTTCCCCCCTTTACATTCCAGGCAGTTCCTTTTTCAGGTGGCTGAAACCAGACTCCTCAGCTCTGTGAAACTTGTCTCTGTAAAACAAAATACAGAGTTTAGTCATGTTGTGCATTAAAACAATCGATATACAAAGCAAAGGAAAATCTACCTCCATTAACTAACGTCCTAGCTTTTACTCATCCTAGATGAAGAATCGGTTATATGATGATCCGCAATGTTTGTTCTGGGGCCCCCGTCCTACCAAAATTTCAATCCCAGAATTTTAAGTTGATTTTTTTCTCTCTCGCTTCAAGTTTAAGGATCATTTGCACTTAAGCTTCATTGTCAACAATGGCTATGTATTCCCCAAACAGTTCCATATTCTTGTCTCCCCCCACAGCCACAGGGGACAAAAATCGCAGATTAAATTGGATAATCACTTGGCTTCTAAATGAGTCAAAACGCATGGTTACCAGGGAAATAGCCATTTGTAGTTGATGATTAATTAAAAGACAAGGTAAATAAGCCAAACTTAAGGAAAGTCTTACAGAGTATTTCTAAGTGGGGTTGTATGAGCTAAATTGCCCCTACTTACAGTAGATGCAGTAGAAAGCTCTGATCTCCTCCAGGTAGCCGCACCAGCGCATAGTGCTGGGTGGAAATTTAGGCGATAAGACTCGTGAACTGCACCAGGGAAAAAGCGTATTTTTGTGGCCTAAAAGAGGTCCTACTTGAAAATAATACACCATTTCTGTTGTACGCTATATTAAAAAAATTACACAGCTTTACCTCCTCTGGGAAAAAAAAAAAAAAGTTGCTCTTGAACTAAGCAACTGATGTATTCCAGAGTAAACTGTGCGCTTTAGTGATCAGCTGTTTGGGTCAGACTGAGCAGTTTGTGGCAAAAACAGCATTTCAATGACAGATTTACGTCTCAAATTAAAATAAAAATAAAAAAAATTATCCCTATAATAACCTGCACTGCAGATACACAGCATGTGTCAGCGCAGACCCTATGCAATATCAACTGATGCTGCAATGTTACATGAGACAGGTGTTTCACTTTTATCTGATGCATGGGTACAGCAGTGCTCTTCAGCGTGCACCGTTGAGATTTCCCAGAATGTAGCCTCATGAAATCTTTTTTGGTAAAATGAATACTGCAAACACGGAGCTCTTTTAGGGATACGGATGTTGTATCAAAATCCATGTTGAGCGCAGCTAGCCACAGCTACCGAAGTCCATCCCGCAGAGGAATGTGGTGGAAGCTGTAAGTGCACCAGGATACAGCCTTGCTTTCACATCCAGGAAAGCAACACACAAGCCATTTTCGAAATATTTGCCCAAGTTTAACGACTGTCCGACCTCAACCACAGTTAAGCCGCTTGCACACTGAATGCGAAGCAAATTTTTCACAAGACAGATTACATTCAAAGTCAATGTGAAGACGCAAATACACGCCACACGCATTTTGCGTGTATTCACGTTGACTTTGAATGTAATCGGTCGTGCGAAAAAATCTGTTTACGTCCATTGTGCAAGCAGCTTTATTGTGATCCAAACAGCTGATCGCTACAGCGCCCAGTCAACTATGATGCAGCGTGCGAGGACTAGGCTACGTCAGTTGGTTAGTTCAAGAGCAACTATGTTTCTCCCCCCCCCCTCTGAGCAGGTAAAGCACTGTTAATTCTTTTTAATATAGCGTATAACTGAAATGGTGCAATATTTTCAAGTAGGACCTCTTTTAGACTGCAATAATACGCCATTTCCCTGGTCCTGTTCACAACAGTGCATCGTTCAAATTTCCACCCAGCACTATGCGCTGGTGCGGCTACCTGGAGGAGATCAGAGAGCTTTCTACTGCATCTAATGTAAGTAGTGACAATTTAGCACATACAACCCCACTTCATAAAAAGCGAACTATCCCTTTAACATCCAGCAACTGAGACCCTATCGTTTCATCGTGGTCATGGTTAATTAAAATGTGCACCCTTTTTGCAAAAGTTTACAATGAATCACAATATTTTTCCTACATGGTATAACAGCTGCGGCCATTTAAAGAATTGAGAACAAGGGAGGGTAAATGAGCCCTTTCAGCATGCAAAGATCCAAATCAGAAAAGATAAGCAGTTTAAAATTGAGAGTGCAGATAAGGCTAGAGTGAAAATCAGCATACATTGGGGGGGGGGGGGGGGAACTGACATAAAAAGTTACTGGACAATCAGCTTGAAACTCAGATAGTCACAGTATCAGCAGCGCAATCAGCTCTGATGGGTAAACGGCAAAAATGTGACATCATCATTGTTCAAGAATCCCTGCGCAAGAGATCCATCCTTAGCAGTAGCATGCAGGCACATACTTACCAATTTAACCATCACCGCACACCCTGCTCTGCCATTACGTGCCAAATTCATCAGGTCTATAAGAAAAACAATTAGACACCAAACAAATAGTTTAATTTTAGTAACATACAGTGCCAAAGAAGGCATTACAGCTAGACACTCAGATAAGTGTCAGTACCCCTGTCTAGTTTGAAAGGTAGATGAAAAAAAAAGAAAAAAGTGAAACTGGTACTTGAGTCTACATAATGACAAAGTACAAAGTACATTTGCGGTTTTGGTGAAAGACATTGACCAACTCACCTGAGGGGTCCGCCACCACCATCTGCCTGGTCCCTGGTCCTGTTAGTAATGATGAGAAGATGCAAGTCACACATTATTACTCTACCTCCAACACCATACCTTTCTCCTCCATCTCAGTTTTGACCTGATCAGTCAGCCTATTGCAGCATGTTCAATATTGTACGCATAATCTACCTCCATTTTCTGTGCCCTAGTTCAGAAGAATTTTAAGTGAAGGATGTATTGGAGGCACAGAGTGAACATCCCAGTCTGTTCAGAGCCAGAGGGGTAAATGGCAAAAACGTGGCAGCACTGCAGCAGCCAAAGTAAACAGACTTGCTTCAGGACCAATTTTCCACTCAACTTACCATAATGCTTTGGATTAACTCTCAAACTCCATGACAGCATCAATCTGGTGCCATTCCTGGATGGAGGAGGAAAAACATCAAGTTGACTTAACATTTGGCTTTGGTTTGTTGAGAATCTGCCATCAATTCACCCTTCAGTAAATCCTGCACTCACTTATGGCAGGTGGCATCATTGTAGCATTCCCAATGCATGCCCGAACAGATGCATGCTGACCATCGTTTTGAAAAATTAAGCTGCCTTGTCTGAAAATAACACCACTAAGCACCGTGCGAGGACTAGGCTACGTCAGTTGGTTAGTTCAAGAGCAACTATGTCTCTCCCCCCCCCCCCCGAGCAGGTAAAGCGCTGTAATTCTTTTTAATATAGCGTATAACTGAAATGGTGTAATATTTTTAAGTAGGACCTCTTTTAGGCTGCAATAATACGCTGTTTCCCTGGTCCCGTTCACAACAGTGAATCGTCTAAATTTCCAACCAGCACTATGCGGTGGTGCAGCTACCTGGAGGAGATCAGAGTTTTCTACTGCATGCATCTAATGTAAGTAGTGGCAATTTAGCACATAGTGGCTCCAATAATTATTTGTACACTACTTGAAAATTCCACTACATAACAGCTTTTGCATATTCAGCTAAATGCTTGCTATTGTGTGTAAAAGTGATTAAAATATTTTATAATCAATGTTTTAAACAAATATTTAATGTAAAAATGGCATATTTGGTCAGAAAGGCGATTATCTGACCCAATAAGTATCTGTACAGTTCCATTAGTGAGTCACAAAACTTATAATACTCACCTAAAATTGACTCAAGATGTTTACAGGACATGGTTGACTCACTTGGTCTGATTTGGTCAAGCGTGACCATACTGGACACTCCCTCTGTACACAGACTGGCCTATGTAAATGGCCTGACCATGCCCATAATGTATTCCTGTGATATATGGCTAAGACAGGCGAGATACCCCATCGAATGCGGGAGCAAATCATTCAGCTACATAAAGAAGGCCAAAGCACCAGAAAAATTGGAACTCTGCTATCGTTATGCCACACGACCATGCAGTACATCAAGAAGTACAAACAGTCTGAACGCATAGCCAATGCAGCCAGGAAAGGACGTCCCAGGAAGACCAGCCAGCGCACTGACCGGTACATCTCCCTGCTGGTACAGAGGGAGAGACAGTCCTTGGCCTCCAGTCTTGCCACCAAAGTGGAGGAAGCAGCTGGAAGCCATGTGTGTGTCCAGGCCATCCGTAACCGGCTCCATGAAGTACAGTAGTGTACAAATACTTATTGGAGCCACTGTATATTTCATACAGAATTGTTCATAAGTTAACATATTGCCATTCGTGTCCATCAAGTCAACTATAGACCATATATTCCTCTCATACCAATCTTCAAAAAATAAGGATTTACAGTGTCTCTATATTTGTCCATGATTAATTTCCTATATTTGCTTTTAAACTGTGTATTATTGCTTTGCCTAATGTCATCATCAAGGCTATTCCACAGGATCACCCCACAAACTGAGATGCACATGCTTTTTTGTGTTGTGCGGACACAAGCTTGCTTCAGATTTAATTTCCCTCTTAGCTCATATCTCGCCCCTCTGTCACTGAATAATTTTTGAATGTTTGTTGGGAGTAGATTGTGTCTTGCTTTAAATATGATTTGTAGAGTTTTAAATTTTATTAGATCCATGAATTTCAGAATGTTTGATTTTAAAAACAGTACAATTGTGTGTTCTCGGTAACCCACATGATGCATTAACCTTACTGCCCTTTTTTGCAGTGTGCATATTTTTTGTAAGTTGCTCCTGTAAGTATTACCCCAGACTTCCACACAGTAGCTGAGATATGGTAGAATTAGTGTGTTATACAGCATGGACAGTGTTTTTTGGTTTAGCATGTGTCTAGTTTTCCATAATATCCCAACACTTTTACAGATCTTGGAGCACAGATATTTAACATGAGATTTCCAACAGAGCTTATGGTCTAATACAACACCCAGAAACTTTCAATAATTTCCTTATTAATTTTGATTTGTACCTCTGCATTTATTCTACGCTTACCAAACATGTATTTTGTTTTGTTCAAGTTTAAGGACAATTTGTTTTTATCGAACCAGTATTTAATTTCACCCATTTCTTTTGTGACCACCTCTAATAACTGATTTAAATCCATTCCAGAACAAAATATATTTGTATCATCAGCAAAAACAACAAATTTTAGCAAATCTGATACTTTGCAAATGTCATTGATATATAAAATAAACTATTTGGGACCCAGTACAGTACTGACACAAAAAGTTAGTGGAAAATCAGCTTGAAACTCAGATAGTCACAGTATCAGCAGCGCAATCTGCTCTGATGGGTAAACGGCAAAAATGTGACATCATCATTGCTCAAGAATCCCTGCGCAAGAAATCCGTCCTTAGCAGTAGCATGCAGGCACATACTTACCAATTTAACCATCACCGCACAACCTGCTCTGCCATTACGTGCCAAATTCATCAGGTCTATAGGAAAAACAATTAGATACCAAACAAATAGTTTAATTTTGGTAACAAACTGTGCCAAAGAAGGCATTAACATTTGACTTAACATTTGGCTTTGGTTTGTAGTGAATCTGCCATCAATTCACCCTTCAGTAAATCCTGCACTCACTTATGGCAGGTGGCATCATTGTAGCATTCCCAATGCATGCCCGAACAGATGCATGCTGACCATCCTTCTGAAAAATTAAGCTGCCTTGTCTGAAAATAACACCACTAAAAACTATCGTGGTATCTCAGTTATCACCTTGCCAAGGCGAGACACTACAGGTGAATAGGGTAAAATTTTTAAATAATAGATATCAAGAAACTTCCTCAGTTGATTACTTGCAATAGTATGGAAAAAAAATATGTATTACAAGTTTTTGAAATTTATATGCGCAAACGCGAACATGCCACCAAATCTCAAACCAACATGACAGGCAGGAGGCAGGTGATCACTGTGCCCAGTGTAAGTGCATTCAGATTCTCTTAATAGTGCAGTTCTCTCCCCAAGCTGCAAGAGTCCCCTTTACACCTTTCCTTTACCTCATGATGTTTTACATAGAGGTTAAAGAAAAGCGGTTCGGAATTAGACGATAGGACGTAATTTAACTATCTGGACGCAGCCAAGGTTCTGCAGCAAGGTTCTGCAGAAGTGTCAGAGCGCACCATGTGATACATCTGAGCCAATCACGATAGCAGAAACCAGCAGCAGCCAATGAAATTTTGTCGTTAGCTTTAAATCCCCTAGGAACGATCACGATTGGTTACTCACAGAAAGGAAATGCTCTTATTTGGATTACACCGCGTGAATCTGAGCTTTACAAAAGATACCGGTCATGACAGACTTCAGTGAAGAGGCAACGTACGATTCATTGTGTCGGAATGCTAACTTTTTGGTAAATTTGGAAGAAACTTGCTGCTGTAAGTAGACAAAATGCAATAAAATAAACATCTAAAAGTATAATTTTAATGCTTTCTTTATAGCAGTTTGAAAGAATACATTTAAGGAGTAAACTAGCCCCAAATCTCAAAATTGACCACTGCATGAAAAATCCATGTTTTTGCCTGCCGTGTCTCGCCTTAATGCTAGAATGAGACTCAGCCTACACTAGCAAATTTAATTTGTTTCCTTGTCTTAACATGCGCATGTGCTGCAATAAGCCTACGATATTTGTTTAAAGGCAACATGCTGCATGCCATTTTAATTCAAAGTGTACATTTTCCAGCAAAGCCAAGGTATACATACAGTTAAGCAATGAGCGTGAAAATGGTATCAAGAAATATCACAGGCTTTCAACACCTCTACCATCATCGCATCCACATCATCCGCCATCCTTTTACACTTTGCTCTATACAAGTGGAGGTACATTTATTGGGGTGTCTACAGAATTTTTTAATTTTTTTTTAACAGAAAATCCAGACACCAGGATGCAGATGTTATTTGTGCAAAGGAGAATTAGCAGCAATTCACAATACATGAGAACAAGTGACTATTTGCAAGATGCATAAATTGGGAAAAATTCTCCATCAAGAGCAGTAAAATGAAACTCACCGTAACAAGCTAGATCACTGGCGCACCCAAAACCTCTTCAGGTGCTCCTGACCCCCATCACACCTACTGAGAAAAACAGGAGTCATAACCCCATTGTATACACATAGCCTGATTAATACATTATGTGTAAAGGCGTTGTTGTTCTTGGAGACTCAGATAGTCCACTGTCAGCACTCCAGAGTGGTCAGATGGGTAAACGGCAAAAATATGGCATCATCACAGCTCCACTTGTGTTACCAAGAGTCAATTCATCCTGTGCTACACAGCAAAACTCACCGTAACAGGCCAGTCATTAAGAGCCTTTTCTATACAGCGACCCTTCCTGGTTCATCTTCATACCTACAAGGGAATAATACATCCATTGAAATCTCACAAAACATGAGCTGACTTCATTTACACACAGTCATTTGTAAATAATGGGCAGAGTCTTAGAAATACCAACAAAAGTCCAACTCGTCACCGTTTCCACTATAAGATAAGAATTTGTCAATCTTCAAAAAGGGGGTAAAATTGCAGCTACCATTTAACTTGTCTCTACTCAAATCAAAAGAGGACCATTTTTCCATGGAAAAACCTTTTTGTAAAGCTCATGCCATTCAAATACTTTCATTTGGTACTCAAATCTCCACTAATCACACCATAATTCAAACCATAGAACTTGTTGGCCGGGAGAAAGAGGAGACCCGATTCCAAGTGACCCAAAAAAGTTCCCACCATCAATCCCAAAAACAATCCCAACAGACATCACTAATTGAGCATGTAGTGTGGCAATATTGATTTTTTTATCAACCTCCCATGAGCTGTAATTCAGGAACCGCCAATGTGTGTCCAACTCATTTTTAAGTAAGACTGATGAACTGGGGGTCAAAGTGCACAAGAGCACAGCTTGGAAGCAGGACTACCCAGCCGTGCACAGCCAGCCTAGCCAAGGCTGGCTCAACTCAAGGTCAGGACCTTTATCAAGGCTGGAGAAACTCAGAGCCCCAAAGTGTTTCTCTCCTACAATGGACTGGCTGGGTCAATTCCCTAACCACTGGCCACGTGGGGGATGTCAGGGCTTCCTTGGGCCAGCGGACAGTTAACCAAAGCGGGCGAAATGGCAGAGGAGCAATTTATCATCGGAACTAGGACAAGCAGCCGCCAGCCTGATTTATGGCAATGCGGCTTGGATTTTTAAAGCTTTTTCTTCAGTGTGAGATTTTGGTTTTTCCCAAATCTTAAGACCAATTATAACACACTAAAGATGGCTTTACAACTGGAGTCCCAACATGACCATCAACGGCTCAAAATCCCAAACTCTGCAGTTTGCACACACCACCAACCATGTATTCTTTTTCAATCATATTGAAGTAAATATTTTTGGAAAGCGACTGGTGTTATAAACCAGCCCTAAATTTATACATATCATTTGGTTAGCACAATAAGACAATGGTTCTCTGCGTCAATAATCTCACGTATGCACCATATTTCTCCCATCTACCAGGAACTCAAAATTGAAGTACGCTTTACGGCAATAACTGTTTATAAGCGATGAGCTATCCGATGAAACATCCTATCACGCAAGCTACAGATGAGGTTCCAGGGGCACAATTTACCAATGACATGGAATATCACAGAGCTTAACCACCAAAAAGATGGCTTAAGAGGCAAGGACTTCCCATGAAAGGGGAGAGGAGCCGACTGACAAGAGGAGAATGACTAACCATGAACAATAGCATTCTCTTTTACTCCTATAATTTTAAACTGATGACTGATTATATACCGATGACTTATCCATTTATGTTCAATGCAGTCGAATTGGGACAGTCATAAGTGCTTAAAATGGTTTCAAGTACCAACAAAAATGACTGGTAGACACCCCTAACTTCTCAAATTTGCAGTTATTCCATTGTACTAAGAACTATATCCAAAAGCTTGGGAATATTCAGAAGGGAAATGTTTTAATAGCACATATTCCCACCTCTGTTCTACGTGCCAAATTATGCATATAATGAAGACCAGACTCAACCTTCCAGATTATAGCTTCCCCTCCTGCACTTACTCTCCAGCCTAACAATTACAGTCAGTCAATGAAATGTGTTGGATACAAGCAGGTTCCCCCTGGATTCAGAAAAATATTCTTCACTTTCTCCCTCGAGAGGAAAGAAAAAAAAAAAATTCTCACTTAGAAGACTGGCAATAGAAATCCCTTTAAACCCTTAATTTCTTTTTTGCTTCCCTTAACATTATCAATGCAGCCATTTTTGGCATCCCAAAATTAAAAAGGGACACACCCTTTCAGGGCAATCAAGAGGCCTGACAAAAATGCTAAATTGGAATTGGGGTGAACTCAATTTTGTGCCGCTGGAATCAGAATTAGTGGAATTGTCAAATGTTTATTTAAAATGTTTAACTTTGAAGATTTCCATTCACTTCACATTTTGTGCACAATTTATTATTTGTTTATTGGAATGATTTTTCGCATGAAAAACGATACATTAGGCCGATCTCACAAAAGCCTTTTAAGGTTTACACGAGGAGAACTTTCTAAATTGCGTGTATAGCATGAGTTTAAGTTTAATCACCGATTCACGAGGAGCAACTGTCCGCGGGCGTTAAAATATTTTTAACGCCTGCGGTTAAAATAACTAAAGAGAACTTAAAACTACAAAACCAGTGAAGTTGGCACGTTATGTAAATCGTAGATAAAAACATAATACAATGATTTGCAAATCGTTTTCAACTTATATTCAATTGAATACACTGCAAAGCCAAGATGTTTATTGTTCAAACTGAGAAACTATTTTTTTTTTGCAAATAATCATTAACTTAGAATTTAAAGGCAGCAACACATTGCAAAAAAGTTGGCACAGGGGCCTTTTTACCACTGTGTTACATCGCCTTTCCTTTTAACGACACTCAGTATACGTTTGGGAACTGAGGAGACCAATTTTTGAAGCTTTTCAGGTGGAACTCTTTCCCATTCTTTCTTGATGTACGGCTTAAGTTGTTCAACAGTCCGGGGTCTCCGTTGTCGTATTTTACGCTTCATAATGCGCCACATATTTTCAATGGGAGACAGGTCTTGACTACAGGCAGGCCAGTCTAGTACCCGCACTCTTACTACGGAGCCATGCTGTTGTAACACGTGCAGAATGTGGCTTGGCATGGTCTTGCTGAAATAAGCAGGGGCGTCCATGTAAAAGACGTTGCTTGGATGGCAACATATGTTGCTCGAAACCCTGTATGTACAGTGAGAGTAAAATGTACTTGATCCCTTGCTGATTTTGTTGGTTTGCCCACTAATAAAGACATGATCAGTCTATACTTCTAATGGTAGATGTATTCTAACATGGAGAGACAGAATATCAAAACGAAAATCCAGAAAATAACTTTAAAGAATTTATTTTAATTCATTTGTATTTCATTGAGGGAAATAAGTATTTGATCCCCTAGTATGCATTAAAAGTTCTGGCCTTCACAGACCGGTTAGACACTCCCAATCAACTTGTTACCTGAATTGAAGACACCTGTTCTAACTAATCACCTGTATGAAAGACACCTGTTCAGAGAATCAGACAGACAGATTCCAAACTCTCCAACATGGGTAAGACCAAAGAACTCACTCAGGACCTCAGAGACAGGATTGTTGACCTGCACAAATCTGGAATGGGCTACAAAAACATTAGCAAGATGCTGGGTATTAAAGTAACAACCATTGGTGCAATTGTGAGAAAATTTAAGAAGTATAACATGACCATCAATAGACCTCGGTCCGGTGCTCCACAGAAGATTTCAGCTCGTGGGGTGGCAACGATCATGAGGACAGTGAGAAATCGGCCTGCAACCACACAGCGGGAGTTAGTGAATGACCTCAAGGCACCTGGGACCACAGTCACCAGGAAAACAATTGGCAACACTTTGCGCCACAGTGGATTAAAATCCTGCAGTGCCTGAAAGGTACCCCTGCTTAAGAAGGCACATGAGGCTCGCCTAAAGTATGCCAATGATCACCTCAAAGATGCAAAATGATTGGGAGAAGGTTCTGTGGTCAGACGAGACAAAAATTGAACTATTTGGCCTAAACTCTACTCGTCATGTGCAAAGGAAGAAAAACGCTGCCAATGATCCCAGGATCACTGTGCCCACCGTCAAGCATGGAGGTGGAAACATTATGTTTTGGGGGTGTTTCTCTGCCAAGGGCACAGGGCTACTTCACTGCATCAAGTGGGAAGATGGATGGAGCCATGTACCGTGCAGTCCTGAGGGACAACCTCCTCCCCTCTGCTAGGAAGCTGAAAATGGGCCGTGGCTGGGTCTTCCAACAAGACAATGACCCGAAGCATACAGCAAAGGCAACAAAGGAGTGGCTCAAGAAGAACCAAATTAAGGTCATGGAGTGGCCCAGCCAGTCTCCGGACCTCAATCCAATCGAAAATCTATGGAGAGAGCTGAAGGTCAGAGTTGCCAAGCGACAGCCCACCAACCTTAATGATTTAGAGAGGATCTGCAAAGAAGAGTGGGCCAAAATTTCCCCTGATGATGTGTGCTAACCTTGTGGTTAATCTACAACAAACGCTTGACTGCTGTGCTTGCAAACAAAGGCTTTGCCACCAAGTATTAAGTGCTTTTGGATAGAGGGATCAAATACTTATTTCCCTCAATGAAAAAAGAATTTATTTTAATTCATTTGTTCAAGTTATTTTCTGGATTTTCATTATGATATTCTGTCTCTCCACGTTAGAATACATCTACCATTAAAAGTATAGAATGATCATGTCTTTATTAGTGGGCAAACCAACAAAATCAGCGAGGGATCAAATACTTTTTACTCTCACTGTACCCTTCAGCATTAATGGTGCTGTCACACATGTGTAAGTTGCCCATGCCTTGGGCACTAATACACCCCCATACCATCACAGATGCTGGCTTTTGAACTTTGCGCCTATAACAGTCCGGATGGTTCTTTTCCTCTTTGGTCCGGAGGACACGACGTCCACAGTTTCCAAAAACAATTTGAAATGTGGACTCGTCAGACCACAGAAAACTTTCCCACTTTGCATCAGTCCATCTTAGATGAGCTTGGGCCCAGCAAAGCCGGCGGCGTTCTGGGTGCTGTTGATAAATGGCTTTCGCTTTGCATTGTAGAGTTTTAACTTGCACTTGCAGATGTAGCGACGAACTGTAGTTACTGACAGTGGTTTTTTGAAGTGTTCCTCCGCCCATGCAGTGATGTCCTTTACACACTGATGTTGGTTTTTGATGCAGTACCGCCTGAGGCATCTAAGGTCATGGGCATTCAATGTTGGTTTTCGGCCTTGTCGCTTACGCGCAGTGATTTCTCCAGATTCTCTGAACCTTTTGACGATATTACGGACCATAGATGATGAAATCCCTAAATTTCTTGCAATAGCTCCTTGAGGAATGTTGTTTTTAAGCTGTTCGACAATCAGCTCACGCATTTGTTCACTAAGTGGTGACCATTGCCCCATCCTTGTTTGTGAATGACTGAGCATTTCAGGGAAGGTGCTTTTATACCCAATCATGGCCCCCACCTGTTCCCAATTAGCCCGTTCACCTGTGGGATGTTCCAAATAAGTGTTTGATGAGCATTCCTTAACTCTCTGTCTTTTTTGCCACTTGTGCCAGCTTTTTTGAAGCATGTTGCAGGCATCAAATTCCAAATGAGCTAATATTTGCAAAAAATTAAAGTTTACCTGTTCAAACATCAAGTAACTTGTCTTTGCAGTGTATTCAATTGAATATAGGTTGAAAAGGATTTGCAAATTCATTGTATTCCGTGTTTATTCACGATTTACACAACGTGCCAACTTCACTGGTTTTGTACTACCACAGATTGATTTGCACCTAAATAGGTGACGCCAACCTGACTTCATCTGATTGCCTGGTAGATTTTGAGCTAGACTTGTGCTTTTCTGGAAAAGAAATGCATTAAATAAAATAAATGAAATGAATGCATAAATTACTTGCTTTCTTCAGTTTCTTATTCACTTAAGAGGGGTTTTGCAAGGCCACGTTTTTCGTTTACATCCAAGTTTACATTTTCGAAAAAGGCTACCGTGAGTGAAGCCCGAACCACAGACATGTAGGTAGACAGGGTGCCTTATGGTAGCATCCCAGTAGACTGATGTCCGACGGCGGTGGCCATCTTGCCGCGGTCGACCCCGCGATTCACTGTGCATTATTGTATAACCAATATATGCTTTTGGAAATAAATATCTATTCCCCTTGAATATTTTGAAGTTGTAGGAGTATAGTTGTTATCACACAAGACTTATAGACCCAGGTTAAATTCTCACTAGAAGCATGTTTTTTTTTTTTTAACTCCCTCTCGATGCCCATCAGAGAGCATACTCCATCATTAGACATGGTGAATTTTAAGATGCCGGTCAGTCCATTTGTTATCAATTTTGGTTTCTCGTGGCCATATGTTAAAAGATTAAGTCTATGGAAGAAAATAAAATAAACACGTGCCTTACCTGTGAAAGGTAATTCCCTGTTGTCTGGATTGTGCAGTACGCTGGTTTTTACAGCCGTAGGCTGCACAATGTTGAGGCATTTTGCAAAGACAGTGATTTATTATCGTCATAACCTGTATGATACAGTCGTTATGTTGCGCTCCTCACTGACTGACTGTCGCTATACTAACGCCTGTACGCGAAAGCTCTCAAAGTGCTTCCTGCAGCCTCGTTATGAGTGGGAGGCTTCTTTTTCTTTTTGGTTTTATGGCGGTTGACAGACCTGTTGGTGTATTACCGCCAACTACTGGATTCATTCAACATAAATTTCCCTATTCCTCTTGTATCAAATTCCCACCAAAGCCTCGCCAAAGTGAAAGGTGCACTGTATCTAACAATGCGTTTGCACTCTGTTCAGTGTGATTACACTTTCGATTCGTCTAATCTACGAGCTGAATGTAGACGCAATGCATTTAAATGTCACGATGGTTTAGACATTCTCGGTGATTTAGCAAGTGTGTTTGGAACTGTTCGCGAGGTGTAACTCAAATCAGTAGCTAACGGACAGGAAGCCTTCTTGTGCAAAGAATGTTTCAGACTGCTGCAACAATATAGAACTGCAAAACAAGTTGTTAAGAGCCAGTAAATGACTCATTCTCAATGGTTCAAAAGGAGCATTCAGCGGCTTTTGCACTAGCGGAAGACGGCTTTTGAAGAAGGAAATGACGTCAACACCAAAGCTGCCTGCTGATTGGTCCAGCCAAAAAATTTCAGGCGAAGCGCCGCGAGGTAGCTTTCCTTTAACGCCCTAATGGGAGCGATCATCAAAGCCGTCTAGCGGACACAAGGGCGTTAATCATTAACGTTATTATTGTCACCGAGTCCCACTCTGCGTTTGGGTGGTCGACCGCTTTAAGATGGCCGCCAAGTCTGCCGTGAAAAAAGGAGGAGGGGCCAATCTATACTCTCTTAACGTCTATGGTCTGAACTGCATTTTTACTCTTCGCCGATAATGAAAGCACAAAATGTGTGAAATCACCACGAATGTCAAGGATGAAAATGTTTTGGTGAAGGATGTGTCTGACGTCAGCATCTAGCTCACGTCCACAGGACAAGCTAAGAAAGTTTGACATTCTTTGAAGCAAAGTGAAATTCTCACCATGTTTTCTTTGCCGGCATCTCGGTGCGAAATGCGTGTCCACAACGCAACTACCCTTACATATGGGGTAATTAACCGGGAACGGCAATTGGAAATGCCAATTATGCAATGGCAGGTTGTCATAATTTGACCGCACCTGTTCGATCTGAGGGCTAAACGCAAGGTTATCCTCGCGCAGTTAAGTACGATGATCCCATCTTGCGAAATGTTTAAACGTTCATTTGGCTTTAGTACAACGGCATTTTAACATAGGTTTAAAATTTAAACGCATGTTAGTTATACGCATGCTAAAATACTTTTGTGAAATCGGCCCATAGTGAAAAACTCGTGTTTAAAATGACACCAACAAGCAAAAGAAATCTCGCTGTCAGCAGACCAGACGAGCGCCATTTCAACCGTCTAACCACAATCTGCATCATTTTATTCTTAACAGACTTTCCACTGTGCAAGTTAAATTTTTGTGCAAAAAGTTACAGTGATTGACTCAGTTCATTTGATTTAGTTGACGTTCAGACAAGATGTTATTTTTGCGACAATTTGTTGACTCGGTCATGGTGATGAGCATGTTTTGTTTGTGTGTTAAAATCAGCACTTTTATTGATAATTTATTTTGGTACTACAGACACCATATTGTTTTCATTTGAATTTTAGTAATTTATCTTGGTGTCATTTATGTTGCTACAAAAATGCTATTTTATATGAATTTTGTAGGTCATGCCACTGTGACAGTTGTATTGCAATTAACTTTTCAGATTTGGAATTTTTTGTTAAATTTCAGATACATTTTGAACATATCCGTTAATTAAAATCATATCATGCCATACTACTTTCAAAAGGAGTTTAACACTACAATTAAATAGAATTTTTTTTTTTTTGGGGGATCCATTGAATTTCCCAGGGATCACCACCTATGCGTCTTGGGGACTCACTAAATTGAAAACATTTCAACATCACTGGGTTTCAAATGTTAATCTCAGATAATCACCAATTCTGATGCCAGCAACAAACAAGTCTCAGTACTGGCAGCCTCATCCACCTCTCTGGGAAGTGCTTTCTGGTTACTGTACTGTCCGAAACCACCATGCCAAGCTGGTAAACAAAAAGCCCCCCAGCAGTAGCAAGCGCCACAGGATTTACATAATTCAGTCATTATTACGACACCATGTAGCGGATTAACACGTGTTATTGGTCAAAATCTTGGCGTCCATTCAGTCATAAGGTGTAGTCTATTTTTACAAACACATTGCTGCTACTTGCATTAAGTTTTTGAAAATCATTGAATGCATTGCCATTTTAGTCAATCTAGAGTGAAACGCCCCTCTAACATTAGTCACTCGTTAAGAAAATTAACTGCTTTGAGCTAGTTAAAATTCTGCGATTGCAATTCCAGTTGGAGCAAAAACCATCGCACACAGCATTCACCCCAGGACAGAGTTGGAGAACTGTGGAGTTAGGCTTCAGCAAACGACCTAACTGGCCAACTATCGCACTGGCCTGAACATATTTTAACAGCGATAAGTTCACAAACAACCAACCCAGTCGTGTAGGAATGGTTTGTTGCCAATACGAAGTTTTGATCATTATTGATGAATCAGATATTGTATAGCACTGTCCTGTGCCTTTAAAGCCAACTTGGAAGTACCATGTTTTGCATAAAGTTAGCTCAGAAATTGTCAGTCATATTGTGGTAAAAACATGGCAACAAATGACATGATTGCACGTATCTTGCCATTGTTAAGTCGAAGACTAATCAATACGCCGTGTAAAGACGGGCTCATTATCTGCTCAGAAATTCACACACCTTGTCTTCCTAGTTCATTAGGAGGGGATGACCGCTTCCACCATTTTACAGGTAAAACTAAAATCTGCGAATATGCACTCTCACATCACTGACTGCCTGATATCATTTGGCTTTTCAACTCCACGGAGACCTGTCAGGAAATAAGACAGCATTTGGACGCATTTTCCCGTAAAACTCCCCATTGGTCTTTCTTGGCTCTGTTCATTGAAGAAAGAACAATTCGAATGTGCAGTCCTGTTATGGACATTCAGTAATGTAGTAAACTGCCCAAAGTGAAGAACTATTTATTTTATTCACCCCGCCTGCAATGAATGTTGAGGAAGGGGTGTATGAGTTGTCGCGTTTGCTTATCTATCTGTGTGTGCGCGTCCGTTTGCATCCTACAGACCACAATTCTAGACTGATCATCTTCAAATTTGGTAGGGACAATCCTTTGGCAGAAGGGAAGAAATGTTGGTTTTCGGTGAAAATCCGGATCAAATCCTGGATTCTGGGTCAGTTTGAAGATTGTTAACACGGAGATAGGGCAGACTTTCCACTGGTTATAAACTTCAAACTGGTTGGAGATAGTAATTAATAGTAACTACATGCCTAATGGGTAGTTGAGTATGAAGATTCTTTTACCACCAAATGTTATGACCTTCAGCAACCTTGAAAGGTCAAACTCAAGGTCACCCATTTCTCAGGCTGCTCTAGGGGCGAAACTGTGGGACATAGTGGCTGCATCTAAATGTCCACACTTCTCCGTACTAGCAGACTCGCGGACTTTAAGGGCGCGTTTACGGGAAGTCTGGGAGTGCTAAGGGCACTCCAAACCCACCGAGTGGCTGAGGTCAGAGCTGACTACTTGGCTACCTAGCTAGCATAATGAAGCTGGCTACAAACCATGAGTGGTTGGAGTCGCTGGTTTTCTCTGTCAGATATATTAATTCCATGAAAACTGCGCTGGCCGAGAAGTGGAGTAATTATTTGTCTACAAATGTTGGTACCTAAAGAGCTATGGTTGCTAATACTCTTGAGAATTTTGGAAATACAGCAGTAACCTTCGCCAATGTTGGCAGCGCCTGGGACTCAATGTGCATAACATTGACGTTCAACACAGAGCCGCGTTTCAACAATACGTTAGCGTGATCTACTTTGGGTGAAAAAACATTTTTTTATATGGCATCACCATTGAATGAAAACAGTGAATGAGCTTGAAAAAGTATTGATGGTTTTGTATACGTCATGCTCATGGCAATGGCAAAGGCAGCCTCATTCACTGACTAAGCGGAGGGATTTTGCATCACCTAGTGTTGTGCAATGTTTATAGGTATAATACAAATTTGAGTTTGTCTGGCAATACGAGCCATCTAGTGCTTCTAAACATAGTCCACTCAAGCGACAATTATATTCATGGGATGTCGAACTTTGAATTACATCCAAATTTTACAGTATCATTATCCTAGTGATTGATTATCCACCAACTTTTTTTGCATTTCAAATTCAGTGGCACACAAATTACATGAAGACGTCCGCAGTTTGCAATGCAGCTGGCTTGTTCTGATCATTTCCATTTGAGAAATTATACATACACATACAATTCTTATTCAAGAAACGTACTGGGAGTTGACCTGCATGATGGTTATGGACATAAATAAAAAAAAAGTTTTATTTATACATGAACAAACTTAACACGTAGACCTGAGTCAGCAAAAACCGCCAAAAAAAAATAAATATATATTTTCTTTGGCAAGTCAAGGCTCCAGACACTGAGAGAAAAAAATATACCGTTTTGTGAGCAACAGGAATTCAGAAGCTTCGAAAATCGATGACATTGTGTGTCACCATTAACGTGGATAGGAAAATGCTTTAGGCTATAACTTTTGCAATGAAATACAATCCAAGCCAAGGGAAATGGACAGTAATTCTACTGATTGATCCTCTTATCTGAACGAATTACCATGTAGCTGCCAATTAGGAAACAAATAGGAATGAATTTTGAGAAATTATGCACTTTGGAGTCTATATACAGTATTGTGCTAAAGTCTTGGGCACCCTACATTTTTAAAATTTAAATCTGGCTTCATATGTTGACTTTGTTTTTCTCATCAGTGTTGCTGAAGATAAAATGTACATTGAAACTCCAAAAGCTGATTTAAAACAGTTGTAGAAATAAGTGTATTTCACAAAAAATAATTAATACCGATTAAACAGTCTCGACAGAGCCCCAATGTCATCTGTCTGGGTATACTTGGAGGGACAGATGCAAGTCACAGTCAGTCTGCAGAGGAATGGTAGCAAGTTTTCCACTCTTCCACAAGGAAAAAACCAATCATCTTATAAAACTATAGCACAATAGGACAGTGTCCCAAATTTTTAGGCGAAACAGTCAAACCAAAAATATTGGTTTGATTTAGCGAAGTTCACAGATCTGCAATACTCATTTCCCAGTCATTAGAACCTTTTAATTTCATAAGTTTTGTAAGCATATTTGCCTGGCAAAACCGCTTTGAACTTTTGTACAGTACTGCCTTTCAATTTTCTTGAGAACTGTTCATCAGATTGCCTCCAAATTTTGGCAGCCCGCAATCCAAAACAATAAATTGGTCTGGCCTAAGGGAATTACGTTAAACACGTTAAAAGCTTGCCCAGTTTGAGCCGCTAAGGTGTGAACTCTAGCAGGAGCATAACTGTGTAGGCAAAACCAATTTTGTCTCGCTATTGACAGTACTCCTTCACCAAACAAAGTTACATGTTGAAATTGACTGGAGTTCCCCTTTAAGGCTGCCAATGAATATTAGGGCGGTCCAATAATGTGCCGAAATTTTTTTTACACACACACACACACACACACACACACACACACACACTTTTTCAAAATGTTCCAATTATCACTTTAATCTAACATGCACAATTTCAGATTGATATATGAACGTTAAGGCAGTGCTCATGATGGGTCAATTTCGCAAGCGATTTGCCATCAGTGGCGTAATAGAGAACCAGCAACCTTTTGAATGCATATATTATTCCATCCAACAAACAGAAAGAGCTGTATTCAACTAAAACTAGATCATTCACTACTGTTTTAACATGTCAAACATAAGTAGGCCCTTCACTTCTGATTTAAGCACAAATTTCAAAAAGATAGCAACAACCATAAACAGATCACTCAAAACACTATGCACATTATACATACATTGGACAACTAAAAACTGGTGTACTGCAGAACTCATCTCAATAGTAAATCTTAGTAAAATAGTAAATTGCCGTAGTCCGCAATTATTCAATCAATGCAATGCATGCGTTTCACGATCATTCAAATAGTTTAAATGAAGCAAGACCATTTGAGACGTTTTTATGCAATTCCGTTGCTTTCAACCCCCGAGTAAAGAAAAGCGCGAGAAGTCTGGAGTCATAATTGATTTGAGTGTTGAAATCCACCGTGACACGTGAAACTGATAAACCTCCATGCACATAGACTTCAATTACTACATCGCCTACGTGTTGATTAATGAAAAGTGGCTTCAACTGATGATGCTGAGTTTTGACCTGACGCTGAAGCCCTCCACCACAGTTTCAAACAAGAGTTGTCAGAAAGACAAGAAAGCTCGCCGGGGGGCAAGGTTAAAGTTTTTCTGCACGCGGACGGACGCAGACGCCGGGGGTACGACAATAGCTCTCCGGACATTCGTCCCGGCGAGCTAAAAATCCTGGAGAAAACTCTGGATATAGATTACCCCATGAGCACTGCTTTCTATGAACAATATTACTAAGATTTCTGGCATAATTACATAGTTTAGTACAGGGGTCACAAACCCTGTTCCTGGAGAGCTACCATCCTGTAGGTTTCTGCTCCACCTCCTATTCAGCACACCTGATTCAACTAATTGGCTGTTGAATTGCCAAGCTCCTGATGTTAAGTAGCTAATTAGTTGAATCAGGTGTGCTGAATAGGAGGTGGAGCAGAAACCTACAGGATGGTAGCTCTCCAGGAACACTGTTGGAGACGCCTGAACTAAACTATGTAATTAGTAAAACAATGGAGGTGCCGCCTTGGTTAATACCATGAAGTAAAAAAAGTTTTTGAACCACCCTACTGAATATACCCCTCAAAATACACCACATTTTAGCTTTTCTGCTTGGCAAAATTGTCGCTGGAAAACCATGCCAAAGATTGATTGCCTAGTAAAATATAAAACACCAACTTGCTTGGATGCAATCTTTGAACAAAGTTTGCATGACATCAGTGTGTTGCAAAACACTGGTCATAGTGGGCAGGGTTTGACAGCTGCTGATGGATCGTAATCTCAGTCAGAATTTTGCCGTGCTAAGTGAAAGGAACTTGCAGGATTGGGACCAAGCAGCTTCATGGGCCAAGAGAGCCACATGATGGTGAGTCTAACAGGGGAAAAAAGAATTCAGTTTGCAAGGGAGCATAAATATAGGAGCAAAGGAAATGAGTCATGTAATCAGTCCTGATTTATCCTATTCCAAAGCGATGGGCACCTCAGGTTAAGAAAGGAAGCCAATGAAGCAATATAGCATTCATAGAGTCCACTGTACAAACCTCTGGAGGTAGCATTATGATCGGGGGTTGCTTCATTTGGTCAGGTGTGGGTTCAGTAATGTTGAACAATATATACAAGTCCGCACACCACCTGAATGTACTAAACGACCAGATCATCCCAACGGCATTTTCAATCCCTGATGATACACGCAAATGCCAGGATGGCAATGCAAAGATTCGTCGCGCTCAAATCGTGAAATCGTCATGGTTCAGCAAGCACGTGAAATAATTTTCACAGTAATTCGACACCCGAGTCCTGACCTCAACCAATTGAACGTCTCCAGGACATCCCTAAGGCTTCGTGGAGCGGTTTGATTCTCCCGTAGTCAATACAAGATTTAAGACAAAATTCATATAAAATTAAAAACAAAATTCAACTAGGATTGGAAATGCATGCAACGTTGCATAACATTGTCCAAAAAATGCTACGACTAATGCGCGCCGTGGTCAAAATTAAAGGCAGCATAAAAAAAATATTTGCCTGGACATGGCTTTCGTTTACCAATGAACGCCGCGATTTTAAGTGCATTAGTTACATAATGCAGGCAATAATGTATCAGAAGGGACCAAACCTGCCAAACTACATGTTTATCCAGGGGTCGAAAATACTTCGCTCTGCGCAGTTCCGACTAAGAAATGGCAGCGTAGCCAATCATGAACAAATCGGCAAAGCCGCACCACCACCCCCATCCCACCATCTTAGATATTTCGCAAGATGTTCATTGTGTAAGATGCTTCATTATAATACCAGATTTGTTTTGCTCGAAGTATTATTGAAGAAAAAGTGCGTCCAGACGCTGCTATAGGTTTTATTTATACAGCAGTCATTCCGCTTATAACTATGAGATCGCTGGACAAGGAACTGATAGGAATCAAAGTTAAGCCATTCCCTGATCCGAACAGCACGTGGCGGTAGGAGTTTGGTGCGGAAATCAAATTACGCCGGAACACAAAAACATCGGCCTAATACATCAAATCACCGTCCATAAAAACAATTCATGCATCTCTAGCGAATGATAATGAGGAGTTTGTAGTTAAACTACTTCAAAGCATCAAAAACCTTCGACCAAAATACCTTGTGACTTGTAGCCATAATTATGGTTTGCATGCAGACAAACCAGTGATTAGCAAACAGTGGTATGGTAAAGTGCTCATTCTACAAAAATGCACGCAAGTATATGCAACATGATTTACCTGTTAAAGCATAGGAACGAAAACTGTTAATACACAGATTTACGGTTTCCACGTTGACGACGGCTCTACGGCCACATGATGAGTACAGCTCCAGTTTCCAGGGAAGAGACCCCGCAGTTACGTGCAGCTGCATTTGTAGCTACAAATGGTGCTTCCTCTTCCGGCAATTTTTGGGGGGCATGCGCAAAGTGCACCATTGCGTAGGCGCGTCGCACAACTCTTCGAATTAGCAAGCAAAGACACCACGAAGGATGCAGCCAATGCTTTGAGAGGAGTACATCGCACAGAGAAGTAATGTTCTCAAAATGCATATCCTTGCTGATATAAATCATTAAAAAATCTCAAAATTGGGTACCTATTGTCACTTTAAGCATTTTAACCAATAAAACACATCGGTCAGTGTCCGATATATCAGGTTTAAAGAGGACATGAAATAACAGAATAGACACAACATAGATATGTGTATATATTTAAGACATACTACCGAAATAAAACATTTTTAACAATCAGCCGTTTTAAAGAAAATCAACTTTTAAAATGTATTTATGATACGTTTTGGGGCATACTCTCCGCCATCTTTATTTTACGTCACTGCCTACGTCATTGGAGTGGTTTGTTGGTGGTTCAGTTGGTTTGATTATAGACTTTTCAATCCTTCAGTAAAGACAAGCCTGAGAATTCCTCCCGAGTCATAATCAATTTCCGTGTCCCTAGTAGGGAAATTCGCCGTAATGCATGTTGAAACTAATTAACTTAATGAACAATGACTTTGATTACGCAAGTGACTTTCTTCAGTGTGCGTTGATAGAGTAATTGCTTACTGCAGAACAGGAATGTGAATGCCAGGGACATCTCTGCATATAGTGTCATTGTGTTGTACTACTGTTGAGTGCAGCCAAACAAAAGATTAATATTAATAAAGACAATGTTTTTTTTTTTTACATGTGATGGGTCGCGGTGTGGGGGGTCGAATATATTAGAACATCACGTAGTCATATTGTGGCGATCCTGCCCCAGTTTGTGTTTGCCTGTTGGAGTTGAACTTAAACAGCGGAGTATTGCTATTGGCTGCACCTAGGGAAGGAGAGGGAGCCGGGGTGGGGCTATAAGAGGGCTGAGTTGCCAGCCGGAAAGCGTGTTGTGTGTTGTTGGAAATAATGAGTCTGTTGTTGAGAGATGAAGAAACGGCCCTTTTAAAGGCCGAACTACAAATATAACGAAGCCCGCCCCGGGCGATGCGAGAACTGCCATTCCTGCCTCAGTCTCAGTCCTTCAGTAGCGAAACCGCTACATTGGTGTCAGAAGTGGGATTTGAAGAAATCCGCCGTGAGATCGCGCGCCTCGAGGGAGAACTGAAGACGGGGCTGCTCGCGAAAGCGGACAGAGCCGCGGGGAGCAGGAGCCAAACAAGAGGGCTGTGCGCACCGGAGGGAAGGATCAAACCTCGTCCCGCACGAGCTCCTACAGCAGCAGCAGCGGCGGCAGCTGAGAGAGAGGGGGCGCCGGAACCACGGAAGGGAGAGAAGCTACCCCGGTTTAGCGGCACAGCGCCCTGGGACCCCTACCAGGCTCAGCTGCTACTGGCGGCCCAGTGCTGTGGGTGGACGGACGGCGAGGCAGCAACCTATCTGGCGCTAGCCCTGGAAGGTCCAGCACTTCAAACGCTACTCGTTCTCGACCCGACTGAACAGACTAGCCCAGCTTCACTAACCAAAGCATTCAAAAGGCGATACGGGTAGCGCCAGTCCACCCGGCTACACCGCCAGAAGCTGCTTCTTCGCCGCCGCCAAACGGGGGAACAGTGGGGGGCCGTAGCCGCCGACCTGCGCTTCCATGCCCGCCAAGGCTACCCCACACTCGGGACGCGTGATCAAGACGAGCTAGCGCTGCACAGCTTCCTGCTGGCTCTCATTCCGGAACAACTGACACACCACTTCATGCTGACCACGCTCGATGAAGCCCTTCTACAGGCCGAAAGAGTAGAAGACGTCATCAAGGAAGAGACGGCGACAAGCCCACGGGAGTCACGCCCACAAGTACGCGAAGTGGCTCCGGAAGAGGAAGAGGAGCAAGTGAGGCGGGCTCACACTCCCGGTCAGGCACAACAACATCGACGCTGTCTCTGGTGTGACGAGAGGGGCCATATTGCACAGGACTGCACAGCGCCAGCACCAAAGCCAAGGGAGCCCCCAGTAGCCTTCCTCCCCAGTTGTGTGCGGCCTGCCGAACCTGAACCTAGCCCGGCCCCACCCGCACCTCTAGCTGAACATCATTCTGCCCTTGTAAGGGCGGACGAGCATAAATTCCAGTCTGCCCTTTTTAGGGCGGATGAGCAAGGTGCGTTACCGCGGGTGGGCCGGCTGGGTGGGGCCAGTGGGCTGTACCTAGACTGCCGACTGGACGGCCAACCCTGCCGTGCGCTTATTGACACAGGAGCCACCATCTCCCTCGTCCGACCAACGACGCTCCCCAACGCCACCTGGGAACCGACCGTTACCAGGCTGCAATCCGTGACCGGCCAGAGGATGGGCATGAAGGGCAAGAAGACAGTGAACGTGGCTGTGAATAGCCACCTAACCGAACAGGAGTTTTGGCTAGCGGATATTGGGAAGCATGTATCATAGGCCTGGACTTGTTAGCATCATGGGGAGCTACAGTTGATATAGCACAGGCACACTCACCATCGGTCAAACAACAGTTCCATTGCACCAAGCTGCAAAAAGTAAGCGGGCAGCGAGAAGAGCTAGCCGGGCCTACACAGCGAACACACGGCCCCCCGCCAACCTGCTAGCTAGCCCACCAGCACCCATGCAGCACGCTAGCCGGCCCCCTATCCAGCTTGCCAGCCCCGGGAGCAGCCCCGCCACCGTCCACCCGTCTCCTTCTTCATGCTCTGCCTTCCGCCAGCTGTGGCGACGCAGCTGCAGTGGATTCGCCTCTTCTCAGTGCCAGTAACTGTACCGCTTGTTGACTGATAACGCAGACCTTTTCACAGTGCGCGATGAGGAATGCATGCAGACAGAATTGGTGCAGCACACCATTGACACTGGTGATGCGGCACCTATTCGCCCCCATCGGTTATCATTGTCCAAGCGGCTGGTAGCGGAGGAGAAGGTGAGAGAGATGGCTGCAGCTGGTGTCATAGAGCCCTCAGACAGCCCGAAGGCGGCACCTGCTGTACTGATGCATAAAAAAAATAGAGAGTGGCGGTTTTGTGTTAACTATCGGCAACTTAATGCAGTTACCCACAAAGACGCCTATCCTCTACCACGCATCGACGAAGCGCTAGACCACATTGCGGGGTCCAGTTAGTTCAACTCGCTGGACCTCCGCAGTGGATACTGGCAAGTGAGGCTAGCTCCTAGTGCTAAAGCTAAGACCGCCTTCACCATAGGGGAGGGATTGTGGCATTTTCGGGTAATGCCGTTCGGCCTTTACAACGCTCCGGCTACCTTTGAACGGTTCATGGAAAGAGTGCTGTCGACTTTCCCTCGAAGTCGCTGTGTCGTGTACCTAGACGACCGCTTAGTGCACGCCAGCAACTTTGAGCAAGCCCTCGGGAATCTAAGTGAGGTATTTACTGTAATTCGACTGGCCGGGCTACGGTTGAATCCCCGGAAGTGCCAGCTTCTCCGGAGGGAGACGGCCTTCCTGGGGCACCTCGTAAGCGAGCGAGGGGTGGCGACCGACCCGGTGAAGGTAACTGCAGTGTCAGAGTGGCCCACACCGGCAGACCTTGGTGAGCTGCGTAGCTTCCTGGGGCTGGCTAGCTACTATCGGCGCTACGTGCGGGACTTCGCCTCCATAGCTAGCCCTCTCCACCGCCTCACTGACAAGCACCAGGCCTTTAACTGGACCGATGAGTGTGCGGCAGCCTTCGCACAGCTCTAGACAGCCCTCACTCAGGCCCCAGTGCTAGCGTACCCTGATGTCTGCCGGCCCTTCATCGTGTACACTGACGCTAGCAATACAGGCGTGGGGGCGGTGCTATCACAGGCGGACGGTGAGGGGGAGCGTGTAATCGCCTACTACAGTCGTGCTCTGAGTCGAGCTGAAAAGAACTACTGTGTCACACGCTGAGAGCTACTGGCCGTCATCCTAGCCATCCATCACTTCCGCCCCTACCTCCAGGGCACCTCCTTACGCCTGCGCACTAATCACGCCTCACTCGCGTGGCTCCTGCGGTTCAAGAACCCGGAAGGGCAAGTAGCACGGTGGTTAGAGACATTACAAGAGTACAACTTTACAATTGAGCACCGTGCGGGCCGTCTACATGGAAATGCTGATGCCCTATCACGGCGCCCATGTGCCGAACTGAACTGTAAGCCATGTCAGAAAATGGAGGAACGGGACCAACCTGAACCACAGGTGGTGGAGGTGCGGGGACTAGAGGAGGCGAAAGGGTGGCTGCCGTGGGAAAATCAGCAGCTGCGGGAGGTGCAAGAGGCTGATGCTGTTCTGCAACAGGTGAGGGGCTAGCTGGAGGCTGGCGCATTTTCGACCTGGCCGGAGGTCTCGGCTGGGGGGCTGGAGCTTAAGGCATACTGGGGGCAACGAAGGAGCCTGGAGCTGCGAGACGGGCTGGCGTATCAGCTGTGGAGGGCTCCTGGCCGGGGCAACGACCTGCTGCGTCTACTAGTGCCTCACTCATTATGCTCGCAAATCCTTGGACTGGTGCACGGCTCGGCGGGGGTGGGCCACTTTGCGGTCAACAAGACCCTGCTCCAGCAGCATTTCTATTAGCCGAGCTGCCGCCGAGATGTTGAGCTTCACATTCACTGCTGCGATACTTGCACGGCCCACAAGGATCCTAGCGAGACTTCACACGCCCCGCTGCAGCGCTACGTCGTGGGGGCGCCCATGGAGAGAGTGGGTGTCGATGTTCTGGGGCATTTCCCCACCACTGAGTCTGGCAACCGGTACGTCCCAGTGGCGATGGAGTACTTCACCAAGTGGCCCGAGGCGTACGCTATTCCTGATTAGAGCACTGAGACGGTGGCCAGCCACCTAGTGGAAGAAATGTTTGCTCGGTTCAGAGTCCCAGGGGAGCTGCACAGTGACCAGGGGCGGAACTTCGAAGCCAGGGTAATGGCCGCTGTCTGCAAACGCCTGGGCATTGTGAAAACTCGCACCACTCCCCTTCACTCTCAGAGTGACGGATTAGTAGAGCGCTTCAACCGGACACTCGCCACCCAACTAGCAACTCTAGCTAGCCAACAGCAACGGGACTAGGACCAGCATCTACCGCTAGTGCTGTGGGCGTATCGCTCAGCCGTGCAAGAATCCAGCCTCTGCACTCCTGCCGCACTGATGCTAGGGCGCGAGCTCCGAACACCCGTCGACCTAGTGTTCAGTCCCCCCCCCCCACTGAGGAGGAGTTCCAGCTATTACCACCAGCTCCTCGAACACATGCGAGTGGCACACGACTTCGCTCGGAAGGCTCAGGAAACTGCGGACCTTCGCCAAAAACGGCACCATGACAACCGTTGCCGCGGGCAAGCTTTTGCCTCAGGGAGTCAGGTCTGGGTCTACTGCCTGAAACGCCAGAAAGGCCTATCTCCCAAACTACAACCACACTGGTGCGGCCCTGCAGAAGTGCTGCACAGACTGGGAGAAGTGACCTACAGGGTGCGTATGCCTGACGCCGGGCGGGTGGTGGTCTTACACCAAGACAGGCTGGCCCCCTACCAGCCTCGGGCTGCCAGCCCCGCCCCCAGCACTGTGACACAGCAGCCTGGGCCTACCAGCAGGCCTGTCCGTCAGCGAAGGACACCAGGACATTTTGGGGACTTTGTTGTGGGGTAGTGTTTTTCTTTTGTTGTTGTTGTTGTTAGGGAGGGAAATGATTGTGGCGGGGTCGTCGGGGACTGTGACCCCTTAGGTGGGGGCAATGTGGCGATCCTGCCCCAGTTCGTGTTTGCCTGTTGGAGTTGAACTTAAACAGCGGAGTATCGCTATTGGCTGCACCTAGGGAAGGAGAGAGAGCCAATCAGGTCCGGGGTGGGGGGTATAAGAGGGCTGAGTTACCAGCCAGAAAGTGTGTTGTGTGTTGACGGAATTAATGAGTCTATTGTGGAGAGATGAAGAAACGGCCCTAATAAGGGCTGAACCAGGGGCGTAATTTACGGGGGGGTTACGGGGGTTATGACCCCCCCAAACTTCAAACCCTGACAATATAACCCCCCTTATATAAACACATAATTCTAGTAATTATCTTGCATGAACAACTTTATCCATTTTATGTAAAATTAAAATAGTGAAAAATAGTTTTGTTCAGTTATGTTTAATCATGTTGTAATGTAACCCCCCTCCAAAACACTTGGTATTTCCCAACCCCGTGCGTTGTGTACAGTTTACTATTTGCCGCACCGGTGCTTGATGCTATGAGCTTGGGTGAGAGAAGCAGAGCTGCT
Organism: Gymnothorax reevesii; assembly: GCA_029721435.1. Classification (NCBI taxonomy): domain Eukaryota; kingdom Metazoa; phylum Chordata; class Actinopteri; order Anguilliformes; family Muraenidae; genus Gymnothorax; species Gymnothorax reevesii. The sequence continues at coordinate 80,085,179 of CM056575.1, forward strand.
AGAGTAGCAACATCAAATCATGAAACGCGGACAGACAACTATTTTTCATTGTTGGACTTCAGCCCCTAATAAAAAAAAGAAAAATCATGAACCAAAGGAGGTAAATACAGATACACATTTCATTAAATTAGCTACAGTATTCTTTGGTTGAGTTGGCTAGCTAGTTGAGTTGGCTATATAGTTGGCTAGCCTCCTGTGAGTTAAAGCCAAAATGTTCAGGGGACGTTTCCTTTTACATTACAATGTTTTAGCCTATGATTATTACACACCGCACAGATAGCATGTAGGCTACACGAGCCCCACAACCTGAGCTTTTTGAATGCTATTATCCACTAACGTTAGTCCCTGTGATAATGGTTCGCGACGAAGACCTGTGATGGTCGAAGCGCGTCAATTATTGCCCTAAATAAAACAAAGTAAAAAAAAAACCTTTGAGACCGGAGTCCCACAGTTTCCTCTTTTTGTGGGATATCTGATACCCACAGCACCTGGATTTCTTGTATGACTCTGAGCCTCACAGCGCTTCCGTTTCTCCTTTTCCCGTTCGCATGAATTCTCATTGAAATTATTTGCTCTGCCTCTGCGTCATTCTCCTCTGTCTCTTCTATATGGCTAACAGAGATATTAAAATTAACCTCTGAGGCAGAGAGGAGCTTTAGTGCTCTCAGACGATTAAAGTCTTGGTTACGCTCAACTATGTCACAGCAGCGACTGAACCATGTTGCCATATGTCACATCCATCAGGAAAAATTGGACCTCTTAACCAAGAAGTCAGTGTGCACACAGTTTGTTTCTTTTACACCGAGACGCAAACAGGTATTTGGTGCTTTCAACTGAATTGGCCAACAATATCTCTGTAGTCTCTCATTGGAAAGATAGACAGCAATATGCAGTATGCAGCAGAGACTGAACCATGTTGCCATATGCATCATACATCAGGAAAAATTGGACCTCTTAACTAAGAAGTTAGTGTGTACACAGTTCACTTTTTTACACTGAGACACAAATGGGTATTTAGTGATTCTATGTGAAGAATATGTCACAATATCTGTCTGTGTGTTTCTCAAATATTTAGCATGATATGGTACATGTTAAGTGCAGCCTAATATGACATGTCTACTCTGATATCATGTCTTAATATGTGGTATACTGTACAGATAGGCCTGTTTTTTCCTGCTTTTGTTTGGGTTTTATTAATTTGAAGTGGTGATGCCTACCAATATGTGAAATCAGTTTGCCATGTTTGAAATTGGAATAAAGGTCAGAAGTCAAAGGCAGATTTATTGGCAATTTGTCTGCATACACTAGACATAGGCTTCAGAGGAATTGTATGTTTGTGAAGTATGTTTCTTCCTATGCCACAGTGAAGAGGAGATGCATAACATAGCATTACATTAATGATCTAGTAGAAAGCTGCAACTATGAGACTATGGTTGGCTTTTTTTTTTTTTTTTTACAAAAGCCAATGATTCAATAAATAAATAGATAGTTTAATCATGTCACCATAGGTTTTTGCTATCTGGGAAATACAATGTATGGCAAAACGGCACAGAAAAACTGAGAAGCAGAATCGTTGGTGGTCTGCAGCGATTTAGCCATTTAATTCATTTAGATAGAAATCTTGACCCCCCCAATTGTCAGCATAAAGTTACGCCCTTGGGCTGAACTACAAATAAAGCGAAGCCCGCCCCGGGCTATGCGGGAGCCGCTATTCCTGCCTCAGTCACAGTCCTTCAGAAGCAAACCCGCAACAATATTCTAAATTCGTTCGATTTTTTTCTCTTTAAAAAAGACAGCCCTATAACAGAGAACTACAGGCGTCATTAGCCATGTTTCCATCCGCGCATTCTTATGCGAATTAAGTCAGATCGAATTAAAATGCCTTCTGGAAACGGCGAAATTCTACTTGATTTCAAAATTCGACACAAAGTTTATTCCATTGGTCTGATCGGATTTTCTCTTTATCGGTAAAAGGCTAATGCGATAAATGCTGATGGAAACGTTATTTGCCGAATAAATCTGCTACTGCACCGTGACGGTGTTTTGATGCCATCGTTGCCCTCTGATAATGGTTTCCCATGTTGCTAATGGCTGGCACATAAGCACGTAGCCTACAACTTGTGCAATTGTCATTTGTTGGTAGACGCGATCCATTTAGGCTAACCAGCTAAATTAATCGGCTAACACACTACTTTTGTTCACTTAAGGTTCTGCGATTCAGTGCGAAAATGAATGGAAACAGCTTAAAATGTCAGACATCTATTTGATACACCACTTCAGAGGCATAACAGCATGTGGCGTCATTACGCACAACTTTTTACTCGCTTTAGTGCCGTTAGATAGAAACGCATTTTCACCGTTTTTTTTTGCATGAATATGTTTGGCGAACTTCAGATAGTTCGATTGACTAGTGGATGGAAACATTGCTAGTGTCCCTCATAACCCCCAGGTTTGATCGACTCGTAGCAGAGAAACAAATTCAAGGTTCCTACCGATTCAGCCTAATGGTGAGTCATGTTTCTTAATAAATTTTACATTTGTTTTAATGCCATTCGTATCATTTTATTTCGTTGTGTTTATCAGCCGCACATTGAAGGCCGGTCCGTGAACTTATTATCTTATAAGCAACTGAAGGGATGATCATGATTGAGATTGAACTGGGTTGTGGGACATTTAAACTGGATTGCTGAACATCGTATAATTATCTCTCTCTGTTCTGTTAAATAGTTATGCCATTATTCGGCGCACAGCCAATTCTGAACTAACTTTAGTGAGCTGCGTGGGACGGTCTGTCTTCTCTGCATCATAGGAAGAAAAGTCACTGAGGGAGTTGCATCTGATTTCAACCTGTTGTTTCTACGAGTCACCAGTACTCCTGCCTCATCAAAAAACTTTTCCTCCTCGTAGTCTTCAGCTACAAAGTGATCACTACGAACTCTAGCATTGCTGCTAACTGGTGGGTTCTTTTGAGTGCAGCTAGCCAACGTCAGAGAACAGGTGGTCGTTTAAGTGGCAAATGATGGAAATGTACTGGCTTCTCCCAATCTTTGACTCTGTAAAATTCATTTGAACATCCAGACACAATGCGAAACATGCCGTCCTTAACTCACTTTTTACTTTGCTTCTCTTTCTCTGTCATTTTGAATGAACGGATGTAGTTTGTCAGTGCCATCGTTAGCTTGACGAGTTGAGCCAACCACTCCGATGACGTCACGTCTGGCAACACAATGGCAATGGCGCCCTCCTTTGTTTTGACAGTTGAAGTTAAACGGCAGGATTTTGAAATTTCTTTCTCCATCAGTGGTAAAACTAAAATAATTGGGAGAGAGACCTTCATTAAATTAAGATAATACATTTAGTGTTACTTGTCATTTTTCGGCAGTATTCGTCTGGCACAAAAAAAAACTTACGACTTGAATGTCCCGGGGAAAATAGGCTCATTCGAGTTGAACTGCGCCTCCCCTGAGGCCGGTACAATTTGACATAATTCGCCATCTGGAAGACTCATCTTCTAATTTTAGATCGAACAGCCAGAAGGAAGAGATATGGCGGCACACAACATGCAACATCTAATACTGGCTATGCAATCAAAGGAATTAGAGAAGAGAGACGCACGTATTCGCCCTAGCAAGCCTTGAAACGTAAGTAGGCTACAAATCAAAGGCTGCAGCCTGCGCTTTGAGATGCACCCATAGGGTTCTTCTCAAAGCGTAGGCTGCATCCTTTGAAGGCTGCATTTTTAGGGGTCATCACTTACTTGCATCCACTAAACTGACATTTAGGGTAAAGGACAAGGTTAAATTTAGGGTTAGGTTTTGGGTTAAGGATTAGAGTTAAGATTAAGGTTAGGGAAACCAATTATAAACCAGTTCAGTTCGGCAGACGGAAATACGTGATGACCCCTAAAAATGCAGCCTTCAAAGGATGCAGCCTATGCTTTGAGTTGCACCCATATTTTTCTGCAGCTTTGAGAGAATATACAGGAAGTCACAGAAATATGTACATCCTATTCACCCGGGGTTTCTTTTTCTCGTTTGTCATTTAATGCTAGGGGTTTAAGAGATGGCACTAAGAGAAAAGCAATATATCTGTTTTGAAAGGGTGAAAAAAAACTAACTTTATCTTATTACAAGAAACACACTCCAAACCAGAAGATGAAAAATTTTGACCAATGGGGGATAAGATCCTCTTCGATCACGGTTCCACTAAATCAGCAGGTCTGGCTGTTTTGTTTTGTTGAAAAGTTGATAACCTCCAAATGTAGTTATAATTGTAGATGGCTAATCTGTGTTCTGAAGTTTGATGAACATTACATTATAATAGTTCGCATCTATGGTTTTAATGACCCCACGCATAACAGACAATTGATTTTAGATATCTCTGATGTCGTTAAAAACTTTGAAATTACTTACCCTTTGGCCAATGTACAAAACCCAAAACCAGTGAAGTTGGCACTTTTTTTGTAAATCGTAAATAAAAACAGAATACAATGATCTGCAAATCCTTTTCAACCTATATTCAATTGAATACACTGCAAAGACAAGTTACTTCATGTTCGAACAAGTAAACTTTGTAATTTTTTGCAAATATTAGCTCATTTGGAATTTGATGCCTGCAACATGTTTCAAAAAAGCTGGTGCAAGTGGCAAAAAAGACTGAGAGAGTTGAGGAATGCTCATCAAACACTTATTTGGAACATCCCACAGGTGAACGGGCTAATTGGGAACAGGTGGGTGCCATGATTGGGTATAAAAGCAGCTTTCCTGAAATGCTCAGTCATTCACAAACAAGGATGGGGCGAGGGTCACCACTTAGTGAACAAATGCGTGAGCTGATTGTCGAACAGTTTAAAAACAACATTCCTCAACGAGCTATTGCAAGAAATTTAGGGATTTCATCATCTACGGTCTGTAATGTCATCAAAAGGTTCAGAGAATCTGGAGAAATCACTGCACGTAAGCGACAAGGCCGAAAACCGACATTGAATGCCCATGACCTTCGATCCCTCAGGCAGTACTGCATCAAAAACCGACATCAGTGTGTAAAGGAAATCACCACATGGGCTCAGGAACACTTCAGAAAACCACTGTCAGTAACTACAGTTCGTTGCTACATCTGCAAGTGCAAGTTAAAACTCTACAATGCAAAGCGAAAGCCATTTATCAACAGCACCCAGAAACGTCGCCGGCTTCGCTGGGCCCAAGCTCATCTAAAATGGACTGATGCAAAGTGAAAGTGTTCTGTGGTCTGACGAGTCCACATTTCAAATTGTTTTTGGAAACTGTGGACGTTGTGTCCTCCGGACCAAAGAGGAAAAGAACCATCCGGACTGTTATAGGCGCAAAGTTCAAAAGCCAGCATCTGTGATGGTATGGGGGTGTGTTAGTGCCCAAGGCATGGGCAACTTATGTGAAGGCGCCATTAATGCTGAAAGGTACATACAGGTTTTGGAGCAACATATGTTGCCATCCAAACAACGTCTTTTTCATGGACACCCCTGCTTATTTCAGCAAGACAATGCCAAGCCACATTCTGCACGTGTTACAACAGCATGGCTCTGTAGTAAAGGAGTGCGGGTACTAGACTGGCCTGCCTGTAGTCCAGACCTGTCTCCCATTGAAAATGTGTGGCGCGTTATGAAGCGTAAAATACGACAATGGAGATCCAGGACTGTTGAACAACTTAAGCTATACATCAAGCAAGAATGGGAAAGAGTTCCATCTGAAAAGCTTCAAAAATTGGTCTCCCCAGTTCCCAAACGTTTACTGAGTGTCGTTAAAAGGAAAGGCGATGTTAAACAGTGGTAAAAAGGCCCCTGTGCCAACTTTTTTGCAATGTTTTGCTGCCTTTAAATTCTAAGTTCATGATCATTTGCAAAAAAATAATAAAGTTTCTCAGTTTGAACATTAAACATCTTGTCTTTGCAGTGTATTCAATTGAATATAAGTTGAAAAGGATTTGCAAATCATTGTATTCTGTTTTTATCTACGATTTACATAACGTGCCAACTTCACTGGTTTTGGGTTTTGTAAGTCATGACCGCTTATCAGCTATTGTATGTTAGTTCGCGTGCTCTGCAAATTAAAAATGCTTCTGGTTAACTTAATTGGCGACTCCGTGTATGCCTACAAACTTTAAGTCCACGTTTGTGACAACTGTGCATGTCAAGTGGAAGCGACGGCAAAATAGTAGAAAAAACTGCAACCGTCGGACGGCTAAATAGACACTGCATTAACTTAAAAGGCTGCCAACTCTGATGCATTCGTCGTGAGAATTTGTGCTTCATTCATGTTCCCGCGCTGTAGTCAGTATTTATTCAATCAACGAAATGCGTGTTTCACGATCGTTCAAATAGTTTAGATGAAAGACTTTTTGAAATATTTTTATGCAATTCCACGGCTTCCAACCCCTGAGTGAAGAAAAGCGTGAGAATTCCAGAATCATAATTGTTCTCATGTTACTAGTGGCAAAATCCACTGTAACACATGTGAAACTGATAAACTTCAACGCGCAAGGACTTCAATTCCACCCGAGAATCTCTACAAACAGTCTGATAGAGTAATGTCTAACTACAGCACGGGAACGTGAATGTCATTTAAGCTCAAGCCGAATATGTGAAAGTTGAGAGCCCTGTGTAAATGATTAAAACGGTAGTTGGTTAACAGGTAATGTTGTAACTTTTTTTTAATAAAAATAATTTGTCAAGGAGGTTAACGTAGCTTTTTTTCCTGTTTGCTTCCTGAAATTACTTTATAATTTTAGTTTTAGTTGTAGACTCAACAGAGACTCAGTTAAGGTTAGTTTCTACTGTGCACAGCATATGTACACGTATGGTATTTGCCATTGCCATTGCCATTGGGTAGGTGTCAGAAGGGATCCAGTAGCGGTACTTTCCACTTCTTGGAAGGCTGCATTTTTAACAGTCCTCCCTGAATTCCACCCCTAAAACTGACATATAGTGTAAGGGACAAGTTAGAGTTAGGGTTGGGGGATAAGGCCTGTTTCCACCGCAGGAACTTCAGGGTAATTTTAAGGAGCTGGGGCTGTTGTTGCGTGTCTCCACCGCTGGAACCACCCCCGAAGGATAGAGTACCAGAACTTTTACAGGGGCTAAAAAAGTCCCTGCCTCGGAGTTGGTACTCTGAACGGCCCCGAAAAACTCCTGGGTGGGGCTTGGGGTTTACATGGCGCTTATTGGATTTACTCAGGGTGGGATGTAACGTCTACAGAAAGCGACAAAATAGCTGGCATTTTTCAAACTTGGCAGACAACGAGGGGTCGCCTACTTCGCCCTCTCGGTTGAGACACAATAGTTGAGATGGCCGAGTGAGAGGACGTTCCTGTAGTAGTTCCTGCCCCCCAAATACTACGAGGAACTTCTTCAGTGGAAACGGGCCTATAGAGCCAAGGTTCAGGCTAGGGAAAGTCTGGGGTTCCTTACTTCCTTCAAGCTAGCTTACGGCTCCTCCTACCTTCTGGACAGACCAAACACTGCTTACTGACGTAAAAAGCGTCACTAGATGTGCGCCTGTATTTGAATATAGCGCGGGAATGTTGCCACAGACACACTGATCGCTTTACATGGCAAAGAATGAAATACAAGTGCTTTCATCAGTGGGTCATAGGCCCAATCACCGTTGTTTTATCCCCCCTTTCTGATGGACGGTGACTAAACAGACAGTAATGAGACAGAAATCCTACGGATTACCACTTTATTAATTTATTATACTATTAGTGTCATTGAGGTTTAATTGTTTTTGAGGAGAAAATGAATATTATTAGATTGTGACAATGATGATAGCTGCCAGAAATTTTTACATTTTTGAAATTGAAGTATTTATTGGACCTTCAGGCAAAGGGCTCTAATTTCGTAGACCAGGCGCAGGCGCGGCGCATGGGGGGGTGCGCCGCGCCAACGGGGGGTGTCCAGGCGTATGTTGCAATTTCGTGCTCGGCGTAGCCTGGCGCAAGCACTCTTCTGTCCCGCGTCTGCCCCTCTTTCCAGCGCAAGTTGGCGAAGAAGGCAGCACAGCCGAGTCAAATCTTGCTCATTGGCAAGAGAAACGATGTCTAGCGTGTTCCTATAATTACAAACTGTTGCTGCTTAAAATTTTGGGATTAACATGCATGGACAACAATGCGAGATACGTGACACATTTATTTTCAATATGCGATCTTAACTCAGCACGAGATCATAGCAATCAGGCTGTATTCCTTTCCCCTTCTCGAAACGATAAAACCTAAGTGACAATAATGGTAGCCTAGTATTAAGCCACTTGCACTCTAGACGCGAAACAAATTTTTCGCTCGACAGATTGCGTTGAAAGCAGTGTTTTGTGTCCGAAAGCCTGACAGGGTTTTAATATATTTCCGTGTCCGACAGTCTATTATTGTTTTTAATTTCTTCAAATCTACTGACTCTTTTAGATATTAAACGTGAATGTTTTGATAAGAGGGCTCAGTTCTTCAAGATGAGTACCGAGAATTTCAATCAATGTTTCTGTTTAAGCTCTGCTCAATAAAGTGAGTCAACACTGGCGCGAGACAATGTACAATGCCTCCGTGTCTGACAGCCAAAAAAAAAAAAAAAAGAGGACGATTAGAACAGATTGATTACGAAATAAAGAATAAAAATAAACATTTTAACAACAGAACTCCCAATGAACACTGCGATTTATTTACTTGCGGATCATCTTTTTGGATGTTCCGTGTGTTGGTGATATATTTTATTCTTTATTTCGTTATAAATCTGTTCTCATATCAATACTTTTATTTTTTGCTGGGTGCCGGACATGGAGTAGGCTATTTTGCATTTCGCGTCGGACAGTCTTGATCGTGCAGGTGATAATTTATTCACACTGTCAATGGTCATGGAATTGATTTGCTCACTGACTATCGCGTCTTTGCATTGACTTTGCCTGTAATCAGTCGTGTGAAAAAAATCGTTTCGTGTCCTGTGTACAAGCGGCTTTACTGAGCACAGAACGCAACCATGCTATATATATATATATATATATATATATATATATATATATATATATATATATATATATATATATATATATATAATGTTTGTGGTTGACTGAGAAAGATGTGAAGTCCTTAGTTTGCATCACAGATTCAGCTGCATTGATTAAGCCAGGTCAAGTTTCCATTACGCGTGCCAACCGCCTGTCAGGACAATCGATGTAGATACTATAATTTATGTCCTTATTCAGATAGTTACATTAAATAGTGGTTCCTGGAATTCTTTATTCCATTGAAATGACATGCGAGAAACCTGCCTGTGAGATTTCGGTGACGTGTGCGCACTGCCCGCGGTCAGCCAAATTACCACTGCACAGAAATTAACCAGGTTGGAGCTGGCGAGTTTCCTGCGCAACTCCAGCGGAGACTTTTTCTACGAAATTGTCACTGCATCTTGATGAATATGTGACACCTCCCCATACTGCGCCACACCCATCTCGGCGCACATTCCTCTACCAAAGGCTGCGCACCTTACAAAATTACCACTGCACGGGCTGCGCCACGCTACGCCACCTGCTGCGCCAAGAAATTAGTGCCCAAAATGTCAAAAGTATCTTGATAAAATAATTTGCATACACGAAATTCATTTTGTATCATATCTGCTATCTTTATACAGTGATGTTAAGTTTCAAAAACTGGTCTCACTGTAGTAATTTGGCTACTTTAGGAACCGCAGTGACATCAACCATGAATAAAATTGGGCTCATTGAATCCACAAGAGTCTCAGTTTTTGGCAGTCATGCCCAGTTTATGAAATTCCAAGACTGTTAAGGGACCTCAGTATGCAAAAATATTCAAATACAATGGGTGAAAATAGATAACCTATTTTCATTTAAATCTCTTGAGATCAAAGGTCAAATGACCCCTGGGAAAGTGGCCATGATAATTTGTTCTTCATCAAAATTGAGCCTAAATTTGGAGCAATACTTTGTCCCTTCCCTACAAGCTTGCATGACATGACTGCAATCAGTGGATGCCTTAGGTCTTGTAGTTACACAGGATACCACTACCTTTGTGCTAGCTGTAAAAATGATCCTCATAAATGCAGTAATGTTGGCAGAGATCACTGGCGCTCCTGTGGATCTCATAGGGTTAAATGTATTTTATGCATACATTTTCCACTCTCTTTACTAAAGTTGTGCATTTATAAATTACTTCAATCCACTAAATATTCATATTGATGTACAAAACCCAAAACCAGTGAAGTTTGCACGTTATGTAAATCGTAGATAAAAACATATTACAATGATTTGCAAATCGTTTTCAACTTATATTCAATTGAATACACTGCAAAGACAAGATGTTTAATGTTCAAACTGAGAAACTTTTTTTTTCTTTTTGCAAATAATCATTAACTTAGAATTTAAAGGCAGCAACACATTGCAAAAAAGGCACAGGGGCCTTTTTACCACTGTGTTCCATCACCTTTCCTTTTAAAGACATTCCGTAAACGTTTGGGAACTGAGGAGACCAATTTTTGAAGCATTTCAGGTGGAACTCTTTCCCATTCTTGCTTGATGTACAGCTTAAGTTGTTCAACAGTCCGGGGTCTCCGTTGTCGTATTTTATGCTTCATAATGCGCCACACATTTTCAATGGGAGACAGGTCTGGACTACAGGCAGGCCAGTCTAGTACCCGCACTCTTTTACTACGGAGCCATGCTGTTGTAACACGTGCAGAATGTGGCTTGGCATTGTCTTGCTGAAATAAGCAGGGGCGTCCATGAAAAAGACGTTGTTTGGATGGCGACATATGTTGCTCCGAAACTTGTATGTACCTTTCAGCATTAATGGTGCCTTCACATATGTGTAAGTTGCCCATGCCTTGGGCACTAATACACCCCCATACCATCACAGAAGCTGGCTTTTGAACTTTGCGCCTATAACAGTCCGGATGGTTCTTTTCCTCTTTGGTCCGGAGGACACGACGTCCACAGTTTTCAAAAACAATTTGAAATGTTGACTCGTCAGACCACAGAACATTTTTCCACTTTGCATCAGTTCATCTTAGATGAGCTTGGGCCCAGCGAAGGCGGCGGCGTTTCTGTGTGCTGTTGATAAATGGCTTTCGCTTTGCATTGTAGAGTTTTTTTTTTTTTTTTTTTTTTAAATAAATTTGGCATCTCCAATCCCACCCGAATTTGGAATGCCCAATTGGGGAACTATGTACAAAGCTTGCTCGTGTGCGACCCCTTGCTGCCAACTCAGGATAGTGAAGACAGTTCACGGCTCTCCTCCGAAGCACGTGCCTGTCACGGCTCTCCTCCGAAGCACGTGCCTGTCAGCCACTGATTCTTATACACTCGCTGGTTGAATCTTCGCAAGTTCAGAGCGAGGGCGGAGGATACCCGGACATGAACCAAGCCGGATTTTTCCTGACGAGCGCCCGTCTGGCCAACAGGAGGCGCTGGAGCAACGAACAAAGCTGTTATCTAATGCCCAAATCCGGCAGTCCCTTCCCAATTTGTAACCCTGTAGCGCGATAGCCAATTGTGCGCTACTCTGAAAGAGCTGCCGACCCCTGCCGGTGGGTACGCCGAGGCTCGAACCCGCGACGTGGTGATCACCTCTGCACTGCAGCGCAGTGCCTTAACCGTGTGAGCCACCCGGCAGCCCGCATTGTAGAGTTTTAACTTGCACTTGCAGATTTAGTGACGAACTGTAGTTACTGACAGTGGTTTTCTGAAGTGTTCCTGAGCCCATGTGGTGATGTCCTTTACACACTGATGTCGGTTTTTGATGCAGTACCGCCTGAGGGATCGAAGGTCACGGGCATTCAATGTTGGTTTTCGGCATTGTCGCTTACATGCAGTGATTTCTCCAGATTCTCTGAACCTTTTGACGATATTACGGACCATAGATGATGAAATCCCTAAATTTCTTGCAATAGCTCGTTTAGGAATGATGTTTTTAAACTGTTCGACAATCAGCTCACGCATTTGTTCACTAAGTGGTGACCCTTGCCCCATCCTTATTTGTGAATGACTGAGCATTTCAGGGAAGCTGCTTTTATACCCAATCATGGCACCCACCTGTTCCCAATTAGCCCGTTCACCTGTGGGATGTTCCAAATAAGTGTTTGATGAGCACTCCTCAACTCTGTCTTTTTTGCCACTTGTGCCAGCTTTTTTGAAGCATGTTGCAAGCATCAAATTCCAAATGAGCTAATATTTGCAAAAAATTACAAAGTGTACCTGTTCGAACATTAAGTAACTTGTCTTTGCAGTGTATTCAATTGAATATAGGTTGAAAAGGATTTGCAAATCATTGTATTCTGTTTTTATTTACGATTTACACAACGTGCCAACTTCACTGGTTTTGGGTTTTGCATTAGTAACACGGTAAAATAACATTTATATCAACCTTTTCAAAATTAGCAAAGATATCTGTGAAAAAAAAATATCTGCAGGTTGGTGAATGGGGCCAGCCATCTTTGATTTCGTGTTCCACAGACCTCTACTGCCAGCAGTTCATGGATAGGCAGATTGCCTACAACAGGTTTTTGAGGAAAGCACTGATCATGTGGATGACATAGAGGTCACAGAAAGTTGTGTATCAAATATAATTAAATGGCTTACAGGGTTGAATATGGGATCGCCCATCCCAGCCAATTTTAAGAAGTCATTCCAAGCGCTCATTTGGACAAAATTTGAGAAGCTTTATTGCAGGCTGGTACCAGACTCGACCATGGATAAACTACTTTGTCTCAGGTGATATGCCTGCTTTTGCTTTGCCTGGTGCAAATCCAGTGTGTCAAATTCCTAACCAGTGTTGTGATTTACGAAATGAACCAAGTGCGACAACCAGCAGAATGCAAAAAGGAGGCTTTATTTCTGAAGGGGGAAACCCCCCAACAGAGCTGGCAACGGTACAAAGTCCACAATCCAAAAACAGTATCCAATGGGCGTAATCCAGAATCGTAACCAGGGCACCAATAACAAAGTTCGTGGTTAGACAAAAAGGGTTCGGTACACAGGCGTAGGTTTGGAGGAGAAACAAACTCATAAGCCAAAGACAGTCCGAATCCAAAACCAGGGCAGTAATCACAAAATCAAGGTCGGGCAGAAAAAGGTCAAAACTCACAGATGCAACAATATCCAAAAAGGGCAAACCAAAATCAATAGTCGAGCAATCCAGTCAGAAAGATAAACACTGAGCAATCAAGGCGAGAAACATGGCACGAGAAAACTAGGGAGAACGATCTGACAAGAGTGAGAACCAAACAGACATCTTATATACACATCCAGGAGAACACATGACCAGGGAGAACAGGTGCAATCAATGGTAACAATGATTAGGGAGAGACACATGAGGGATAAACTAATTACATGAATTTGGCTGTAGCCAAAACGCAGACAGGGATCACAAGACAAACCTATGTACAAACAGCTCCGGTTAAGGAGTACTAAAAGTGCATAGTCAAAAGAAAAGGAAAGCATGAGATATAAGTGGAAAACTGCAGCAGAGATAATTAGGGATAGGCAAGGAGGCGGAGACTAGAATTGGGCGACAGCTGAGAGATTAGTCAATTAGTAAGTGCAGCTATACAATCCCAAGTGCTTGTTAGTAAGTTAGTCCAAATATACAACGTTAGTGTGGGTTAGTATTTAGCAAAAACAATAAACTGTTAGTATGTGTTAGTAAGACAGTAAAAGAGAGAGGAAGGAAGAACACGAGATAATGAAAGAAGATTGAAACCCAGAAACCAATAAATCACCCGAATGAGTGGCACACAAGACAAGGGACCGTGAGCAAAGATACACGCATGACAAGACAGGGGAGACAAAGTGCAAAGCATGGAAAATAAACATGGCATGAAACATGGCTATGAAAACAAAACATGGCATGGAGACTGATAACCAAAACATGAAAATAATAAAACAGGAAATCCTTAATACCAAATCACAAAACACAATCCTAAGAATAGTCAGACAGAGCAGTGGTCACTAAACACAGAAATACTAAACATGGCTAGGCCAGGCACAGAACTTAACATGACAGCAAAATCAGAATCCCAACAACCAGAGGAAATATTCACAATATTGTTCTGCAGGCATACCAGCATCGCTCAAGGACAGTTTAAATATGCAGCTATTCGGTCAAACCTGCATTCAGGTAGTCATCTTTTTTGATTTCACTGCTCCCAGTAAGCAAACAGAATATTTCTTTATACTGTTTCTCTTCTAGTTTACTCAACCCTGTTTGTATACATGTATATATTTATGTGTGCACAGTTTTAGCTTACGAAGGATCTGCACCAAAATTTGCTTACAAGTTACAAGTAGGTTGTAACAAAGGAATGCCATGTATTTGCCATCAACTCACAAGGTCTGTAATATTCTTGCAGACGTCTGAATTGAAGCAATTTGTGGTCATCAAATATGGACAATTCATATAAAGGTTTGAGCACTGCAGTTTAAAAATTCAGTGAGTTGCAGTGGCTGAAGCAAGAAGAGTAACAACCTATCCTATACGGAAGCCTTTCATCAAGTTGAGTCACGTTTAAATGCTGAACCTCCACATGTGATGTCGCTCAGTGGAATCAAGGATTCCTCATTTGGCAGCTTTGGCTCCTCTCTCCTCATGGCTACTCCTCTAATTTCTCTCTCGCATCCTCGTTGGGAGGAGGTAGACACACAACAGAGAGATAAGGCAGGAAAACAAGGGGACTCTTTAGTATAATGAAAAGCACTTCGGCATTTCATAATAATTGAGGAAGATGGATACCTTAGTGATCCTAGTCTAGGAGGAAGGAAGACCTTTCAGCTTGAATGTTTGTGCGTATGAATTTGTATTTTTAAGCCAACCCTCCCTACAGTGTGCATACTCAGTGACGTAATGGAGGGTATATGAAGGTATATGTATTATATCCACCTCTTTCTCTGTTAATTTACAGTATAATCACCAATAAGCCAAAAGTCATTGTGAAACATGGGAGAGTAAACCCACTTTCTTTTTTACGATCGACCCATTTTCTTAATAGAGTATACCCATTTCTCCAGGGACACTACACCACTGTGTGTGCTTAACAGAAAACTTCTAAATGTAGTTCACACTGGCCAGTATTTCTTACTTGAAAAACAATCGAGCCCGGAGTAAGTAAATTAATTTTCAGTGAAATTTACTATGCAAGTGCTAACTAAATTAATGAATGAAAATGCATTCATTTTTCTGTAATTGAAGCTTTCAGAGAGAATTTCACTGCATTGGTTGGAAAAAATGGCAGATTAAGTGTTTCTGCAAATAATCAGGCCACTGAAATTTTTTATGCAAACATTTCATGAAGTAACAACACAACACTAATGTTTCTTCATAACTAAGAAGTGGCATCAGGTACAAAAAAATGAGTGAAAATGTAAAATAAGGCAGAAATTGAATTTTTTTAAAATTAGACTTTTGTAACCTTAATGGAAAAACTACACCATAGAATCTTGTTTAGATATTTTCTACATATTAAAGGTATTATCAGCAAATTAAGTTTTTTTTTCCCCACCCCCTGGCTGAACTTCTTTGCATTAGCCTGATTTACAAAATATACTAAGTTTAAAACAAAATGCTGGTTTTATTTTGCAGTTACTGGATATGTGACGTAAGATATTTTTAGAGTAAATCAATTATTACAATTTCTGGTTTTATTAGATTTCAATGCATAGTACATTCCTGCTAAGCTGTGTGTCATGTAAATATGATAACCTTTTCTGCATGGTCAACCTTTACTGTAATAATTCAGAAAGCACACATTCCTTGAAGCATTTATTTAGGATTTTCTGAGACAGTGAATACATTGACGGGGTTTAAAATACATCTGTCATTTTTTCATTTTTAAAGTATCTTATAAATGTTTAAATTATTTGCAATGTAGCTTCATAATTGCTCCTGTTATTTTTCAACAAATCCATTTGTTGTATTTATTACTAGTTGCATGGAGAAATGGGAGCAATTTGGAGATTTCCACCAGTTTTGATGAAATTCTGACAGACCTCTTCACATGACAAATGTTAAGCTATTCACTACATATTTAGTGCAAATGGTTTGACTGAAAGTGCATTGAGACGAAGTCAAGCATGAAAGCTTATTATCTCTGCAATATGGAATATAAGGAACGCTATCACGGAACTGTAGGACTGAAACAAGCGTTCCGCTTGAGGCGAGAAAACTGATAAGCGTAGAATTTTTCTTACTTTTAATACAGTATATACAATATGGCCGAATATATTAAAGTTTAATCTGCTGTACACATTGTCGCCGTTACATATAAATCGCACACACTGTTGAGACTTCAAGCTAATGTTTATCATACAAACGTAGAAGAAACATGGAATATTACAAATTATTATCTTACACTTACATATTTAAAAAATGTATTTATATACCCTTGAGGTTGTGTGAGGCTGCCTGGTCAGACAAACAATTATCAGGAACATCTCTTGCAGTCTTTCGGCGATCTGCATGAGCTCGAGCCATACAATTAAAACGGGGGAAGGAAAAAGCCGTGTGTCCAGTTGTTAAGTCTGACTCGTTGACGACGATTCGCCTGGGTTCGAGTTCTCAGCCTGCCCGGAGTTACTCAGGAACTGTCCTGTCGCCCCGATGTACAACCTGGACCGCATTGGCCATTTCTGGAAGAAAACAACAGCAGAATTTTTTGTTATGTCTTTCTTTTGTTTGTTTTTTTTCCCCGCCCCCCAAATATTTTTCACATTATTGCATTGCAATTTAAAATCGTATGTCATTGTACGTGGGTTTCGGCCAGAGCTAATTTGCGACCACTGCCGGGGATGTGCTTCAAGTTCTAAAACAAACATAATGTGGGTGATATATTATACATCAAGTTTGAATTATACATTTTTATTGTGGGGAAAAGTGTCATGCACACAGAATTACTTTGTTGCAAGTGGCTGGAGATATCCATCTTACGCTTTTTTTGATGAAAAATGGGCTTCACATTCAAATGCTTTTAGATGACATCACTGGCCATCACTTTAGGTTCTGTTATCTATTTCATGTAAAATAACTACTATACTGTGCGAATCAGGCCAACGGGGGACCAGGGTACAATGTTATACGGGGAATGTTGAAACAACGAAAATTTGACCCGATACGGGACTTCACTGAGTTATTATTTTGTACAAAAGAACCATGCAAATTACTTTTTTCACCGAGGGGTTTTTAGGATATACCTGAGTACTGATGTCTGAACGTCCCAGCCTCCAAATACCCATCATGCAAAAGATTTACTTGTAAAATATTTCAACTTTTGACTCGAGCGAGCGGAAACTGTGCCATCCAAGAGGAACACATTAGAGCACAGCCCGGGGGTAGCCCGCTTTATAATGTTGTTCTAAGACATGCACCATCCACAGCCTATGAATGCACAGCAATCATTTAATAATGCTGTTATATGCCGTCTGTTGCGCAAAATATAGTCAGTGTCTACACCAGGGGTGGGCAATCACGGTCCCGGAGGGCCGGTGCGTATGCAGGTTTTTATTCCTATCAATTACCCTGACTAATTGAGTTCATTGATAGCATGCACAAATATAGATTTTCGCAATGATTCGATCAAAGGAAAATGTTTTATGAAGGGAGACAAGACTACTCTTTGTAGTTTCATGATAATTTAAAGAAATGCGCATGAAACGTCATATTTCATAAATGGTTTGGCTAATTGAGACAATCAACTAATTAAAGACCAGACGTTGGTGTGAAAACCAGGGACAGATACGGCCCTCGCTGCCCACCTCTGGTCTACACAAAAGCTGAATGTAGGCCGAGCAGTGAAACGCATTTTTACGCCTGAGTTGCGGTTGTAGTCGCCGATATCGAACAGAGTAAGTAGCACGTGGCAAACATTGCAATAAGAAAGAATCCACACGGAACCATATGCAAGTTACTTAGGAGCAATAGGCTGCCGCTGCGCGGCGCCCGGGGACCAACTCCATTTCGAAAGTAAGAGCCTTGGTCAGGGGCATTAGTGGGAGTGTTCCTATGACCGAGACCATGTCTTTCAGGGTGGAGGGAACCGGAGTACCCGGCGAAAATTCAGGCGTTAACGGGCCGGGGAGAATATGCAAACTCTACGAACCCAGAAGTAATTCAGTGGCAACACTGTCAGGTCTCAAAATTATACCATCTTATTACCAACCCAGTAATTTAAGTTGCACATATTTGTGACGATCTTCAGAAATAATCATCCTATAGCAACACTTTGGCGAAAATGTATAGGCCTAATTGCGTGGTGCTAGAACACACTTTCGTTAAAAACTTTATAGCCTTCAGGTAAGCCCGCTATTCCCACAAGCGAAGCACGTTGCTATGATAGCCTACAAGAGTGTAAACACACATGTTGATGCTTGCAACGTACACGAGTTTATTTCTCTAACCCCCCTACTGAAAATTTAGATTTTACCCCGTTAGTAGTGCCCGGTATTCACAATGATATGTGTTCAAAATCGTTCTTGAATTTTGAAAATGAATGTCAGTTGTTATTCAACGTCTCAAGCTCCGTACATTTGGCGTGCTGTGCATTTGGCGGGCGGTGGATGGAAAACTTGGGGCGGAAAACATCACTTGAAACGGATGAGATTAGTGACCCGATTTCAATCATTGTTCTGGGTCAACATGTTAGTTTCCCTTATAATGGAATCTTTGGGCGAGTGAATAATACATTCTATAAAATGTTTAATTCATATGCCTTAATAGGCAGCAACTCCACGAAAAAACCACTGTGGATTTTCCGCGTCAAATTTTGTCACACCCTAACCAAGTCTTCAAACCTGTGCGTAATGATTGTTTAATTGAAAAAGATTGAAATGCGCTCTTTTTTGCGCTCAGTTGGTGTGTTTGATTTCTCGTCTTAACGAAGACAATTTGCTATCCCTGAGAGGGGAGAGTTCAAGTGTCTTTTACTAGGGAAACTGACTGAAAACAGATCAAGGCTAATCAGCCGTTTCAAGACATGCTTATCGCCCTCCTTGTTCTCTGTCCACCGCCCGCGACTGGTGCTATGCTTAGGCAAATTACACCTATAATTCCATGGCAATTATACTCTTCCAAAAAAGAAACTATACAAATATTGAATTATTGATTACACTTTCTTTTCAATATGTTTTTCTCATTTGTCAAAACAATTCATGTATAATAAATTGATGCTAACAACAATGTATAGTTTCTTTTTTGGAAGAGTATAAATATCAGGCTATTTTAAATGAGCTCAGTGCCATAGGCTACTCAGTGATGTCAGCGAGATGAGTCGGAGGGCTATCAGTGGACAGA
The DNA here is from genome assembly GCA_029721435.1 of Gymnothorax reevesii. Classification (NCBI taxonomy): domain Eukaryota; kingdom Metazoa; phylum Chordata; class Actinopteri; order Anguilliformes; family Muraenidae; genus Gymnothorax; species Gymnothorax reevesii. Next base: position 80,104,481 of record CM056575.1, read on the forward strand.
GAGGAACGTTTTTCGTCAAATAAAACTTTAATGACAATATTAATCAGTTTTTCACTAAGAAACTTGTGTTAAAATAATTCAATCATCTCAATAACTTACTTTAACAGGGTGCAAATAGCCCTCGCCTTTGAGGGAATGTAATACTTCAGTTTGTCTCGTACTCTCCCCATCTTCCATTCCTTCCTCTTGAAGAGTTCTTGTCAGATGAGCAATGTAAGTGGTGGCCAATATTAAGACGTCGAGTTTGGATAATTTAGTGTCTGGTGGTACTGACGGCAGAGTTCTCTGTAGCTCCAAGAACGCATGTCTCAACGTCTGCACTCGACTCCTCTCTCTTGCTGCATTAGCTGCTGCTGGCCGTCCTCTGCCGCCAAAGCTGGTCTGAGCCACCCTGGCGCGAGTCAAGGCCTCTGTGCGCCGCCTGTCAGAAGACACCGTAACTGGACTGGGACTGGAATCCGGGCTGGACGCTGGACTCTCTTCCATCACTGTAACGGTACCATTTCCACTATCCATGTGGAACGTCTGTCTTCCAACCATAGAGAAAACTTAGAATATAAACCTATATGAAATGTGAATAAAACAAGATCATGATCTTAAGGATGGCTTTCTGTTTTATTTTCATTAATATTGACCTTTTTCTGAGCCATATTACCAAATAAACCAGTGACTGTTCTCTCTTCACAATAGATGTTACATTGAACGTGCTGTAACCAAAATAATAGCATTAGTATCCCACCTAAACGGCATCCTTTTTGTTTTGGCTGAAAACCCAAATGTTCGATTATTAGCTTAGTATTCTTTCTGGGCCTGTTTCAGCTTGTTACACGAGAATGTTCTGGTTTATATTTACAAACAAATTCGGAGCTTATTTTTCGATCGAACTCTAGGTGTTGGCGACCACAACCATTTTATGAACCAATAGCCTAACCTAAATCATTACATTTACCGCGATATAATACTTAATACCAATTTCGAACATCCAACTCAGCAAATAGCGCCGTTCATATATTATTGTATCCAAAGTCACTGAATAGAAAATATTTGTTGTCTAATTCCAGATGCCACAATAGCAGACCTCTTCCATTCGATAAGAATTATTCTCCAAGAATCGATCTTCCGTTATGAATACCTTAAATTTGGATTGGTCTGGCACCATACAAAGACACAATGGTGTGTTCAGCTCATATTTCTGAGTATGCATTCAAAATATTTGATAAGCTACTAAATTTATGTTATTTAAAGTAGTCATAAGCTTACCTTTCTTCTTGCTCGAATGGACTCCTGCGAGGGTTACACTGCGGTTATTCGGTTTTTCCCGAACAGAGGTTTTCGTGTAAGTTCAGGAATGCAGTCCGTACAAAAGTAATCCAGTGCCAAGTACCAAAACCTTATAAACCAAGAGGGTAAATTTGGAGGAAGGTGCGCGATCCTTGTCCACGCGTGGAGCTCGCACCTGAATGAGCGTGTCAGTCTCAGGAGTCTCTAATTTAATGGAAACACAGAGAGCTGACAGATCTTTTGGCCCGGGGTAATTAATCACAAGTCCTTAAATCGCTCTGGCAGCGAGGCAGGCACCCTGCTCCATCCCATCTTATTTCTATTGGAGAACGGGGACCCATTCAACACAAATAAGATCACAAACGTTAAAACAAATGCAAATCTGCAAATTAGCACAGACAAAAACGTGAGGACCACCGGACTACAGGGCGGCGGTTTGCGTGCAAATGTAACAGCGTTATTACCGTGATCAACTTAGTGCATAAACATTATCACTGTCATCGGCTTCAGTGCAAGCCGGCCAATAACTATTTTTCAAAATACTAAAACAATCGTCATGATGCATTTAGGGCAGCTGCCGTTGCCAAACTTTAATTTTTTTTTTTTGCCGTAACACTAGCAGGCTGCATAACAACGCTTAATCTGGTGGTCATTGCACTTCCGACTGGCAAGCTACTTCGAATAAACGTTTAATAAATAAACTCCAAACACTGCAATCAACAGGCAACGATGAGGAAATTCTTTTTAGAGTTGTACATTAATCACTGTGATTTCCAAAGTCTGCTTATGGAGATGTCGGCAAATTAATGAATGGAATTATTCATAAAATGTATATCTCACCGCTCCTAATAAACATTGTTTTTGTTAGGATGAAGTAACAGTTTCGCTCCAGGCCACTAATTATGAAGAAAAGCAAAAGTAGGTTAAGTAAGCTTTTCCCCCTAATTACTCTGCATCTTTCAGGGGCCATACACTTGTGTGGTTTTAAAAGACCCGTTTAAAGGTGCGCAGGGAATTAAAGGTCTGCAATAATACAATAACCCATTTTAGTTTCACTTGTCTCTCAACGTGTATTATTTCAATGTTATTTGAGCCAGCTTAGTAGCTGTGCCACTGATTATACCTGCAATGAGAACAACCTAATGTGTCACAAAAACCCATGGAAAATGCCATTCCACAATAAAATAAAAGGGAAAGCAAAATTACTGTAAATGTTGATTAATTCAGGGAAAAATACATTTATAATTCAAGCACATTGGTACGTAAAATAATTCAAAACACTTCGTGCCGAATCATCTTTCACTAGGCTATTGCTTTGCAAATTTCATATTATGTCAGTCATGCTTTGATATGTGACCGTAATACAGACACAATAATTTAAGACACACAAATATCTAAGAGTGGTTCATAAATCAGCCGTCCGAAGTGTTTTCTTTAGGGCTAGCGAACAAAACATTTATGATCACGAGAGATTTAAAAGAGCGAGGCTTTCAAAGTTCCTCTGGTTAAAATTCCAGCTGCTGGTTAAAATCTACTTCTCGGCTGTCGAGGCAGAAAACGCAATATTTGAACATTTTTAAAAGGTCTTTTGAATGTTTGATTAACGATATTGAAACTTTGGGGTTTGCTCAATCCTGGCATGCTAAAAATGAAAAAAAAAGCTGCATAAATCAGAATCCATGACCACACAACATTGTTATTAACTGGCGCCTTTTTTGTCAGTTATTTTAACAGGCACCTATTTGCCAGTTATTTTAACCGTAATTTTTACAATCAGTTTATATCCGAGGTTCCGTGTATGTTAACTGTATACCACCGCTAAATGCCCGCAGGACTCCACTTAGGCTACAGTTAAAATAAAAAGGAGACAAGGCGTTAACCGTCAAATTCAGTCAATTTATAACTGTGAATCCGTATCACTGTGTAACGCTGGTAAAAACGTTATTTAGTAATTTTACTTCCAATGTTGTCAGAAATCTTATTCACTTAATGTAAGTAATTATTACCAACATTTCTACGGTGCAGAAGTCTCAGTGGAAATAAGCTCCGATGAGTTGTCCCTACCGCACTTAGTTGATTTAACTCTTAGTTTCGGTGACAGTCAATTCAAACTACCTGTCTATTCCCAGGCCAAGAACCGCACCAATACACGACGATGCTTCCAGGCGCAATTTCCACCCAATTGGACAGAAATTGCAATCTTTACTGTTTTTTCAAGGAATATTTCAGACATTAATAATTCAATAATACGGTTATTCCAGGAAACGACTTGAGAATCAGGAACTTATTACAGCTTTATTAAGAATAATTTTCTGCTTCCAGGAAGGACTCGACATCAACAATAATCAATGATACAGAGTAAATGACAGAATGCCGTCCAAGGCGACGAGTGCAGCCTGTATGGGCACGTGCAGTATATGTGCATCCGATCAGTCTACGTAGAGTGCCACATGAAGACAGTTCTGATGGCTCTCACAGAGCTCCGGGGTCCAGGGCTTTTGAAGACAGCCATCTCCGTTATCAACGTTGGATTCGCAGAAAATTTCGCACCCCGTTACCTGTCGAATGAAGGAAGAGCCTGTATTAGGCAACGATAAATGCTGCTCCGACTGTAAAATCCAATATAGTGATCTACTTTAATGCAAAGAATACAGTGAACGACGGAATATGCCTGACACGACCGGCAAATTAAAGGAATTGGGTCATAAGTTCTCCATAAGTTCTGCTACGGTTGATGCTGTACGTTTCCAGCCATCCTTTAGTGTTTCTTTTTAAAGAAAACATGCGTGAATGTTTTTATTGGACTGCGACTGGACAACTTTTTGATCAAATAATATTTTCTGTCCTGAACGTGACCTACATATTTGTACTAAAACTTCTTGCAGCTGAAGTAGTATCCATTTCATTTCTGAACATCTGGTATAAGCAAGAAATTTGTGCATTTTTTTTCTCAAGGATTTTTTCAACATTTTACAACAAGTTTTTAAAAATACACTATTTCTCAAGATATTAGCTGCCTTGAGCCAACCATGTATGGGAAAGGATCACTGTTTTATTACAGTAGCACTATAGCCACAGATGCCCCCGATGTTCTTCCAGATATTCTAGCATCAGAGATTCTTGTAACACGAGTTATTAGTGATACTACTATTACGTGCATGTAAGACAGACATTCTTATAAATTGCAAGTAAAATGACTATTTTCAAAAATTCCAAGTGGTACTCTGTTCTATTCAGAGTACAGCAATATATGATCAGTACTGATGACCAATAAATCCTGTGTTAGTTGCTCCATGTGTTTTGTGCTGAATTTACACTGATTTACAGCGCATTCAGAGGACAGCATATAGCTATGAGGCTATGTGCTGATAGGCATTCAATCTCTTTGCTGTGGTGGATTTTATTGAACAGAAATTTATACAAATTATATCAATTTACCAATTCCAAGTGTACACACATATCATATTCGAAGAAAATACCATTTAGGCTCACTGCATGACCACAGCGCAATGACAACTATGAAGCATGGAAGCTAACAGTTCAACCTATTACTAAAATGTACACAGAGCAAAAATACAGGAGTAACATACTCCATGTACAGTATCCATATCAATCTTGAACAGTTGACAAATATAGTCCTTTGACATCCAAAAAGCATTGTAACAATATAAATATGATAAAGTCTCTTCAAATAAAGGACTGATGAGAGAAATTTTGGAGGGGGGGACAGCAGTAAATTAGAGGTTACATTCAGTAAAAGTAAGTATACACCGCATTGTGTGGTGTGTGTGCGTGTTTGTGTGTGTGCACATACATGCGTGAAATGCTGGGAAACAAATGGCTTCAGCAGTTTCATTGAAGCACACATACATTTGGCTCAAAAATTACTGGCACCCCCGACTAGCAATGCACAAACAATACAAAAAATACACACACTATGATTACAGAGAAATAGAATGTATTAACATGTGTGAAATATTTTATTAATGTTTCAATAGAAACAACCAAAATCATAATTAATACAAAATAAATGTTAACAAAATGAAGGTTTAATAATAATTGGCACCCTTAATTTCGTACTTCGTGCAACCACCTTCGTACAAGGATAACAGGATGGAGCCCTTACCTACAATTTTTGACAAGGATAAGGCAAACATTTGGAGGGGATTTTGGACCATTCCTCTGAGCAAATCCTTTCAAGATCATTTCTGGCAACTGAGATGGCCATTGCAGAATGTTGATTCTGTTGTCACAGAACCATTTCTGTGTGGATCTAGACATTGGGTCCTTGTCCTATTGGGAGGTCTGCCTATGGCCAAGTCCCAGCCTTCAGGCAGAGGCAACCAGATTATCAGCCAAAATGTCCTGATACTTGGTGGAATTCATTATGCCATTAATCTTATCCAGTGACCCTGGACCTCTTGAATTAAAACAGCCCCAAAACAGGACTGACCCACCATCATATTTCACTGTGGGGATGAGGTGCTTTTCCTTGAATGAATCTCTGTTTCTACTCCAAACACGCAGATCCGGTATCTGACCAAAACATGCAATTGTGGTCTCACCTGACCAAAGCACCTTGTTCCAGTCATAATTGCCTTCCGCAAACTCCAAGCGCTTGCTTCTGTGTCCTCTGGTCAGAAAAGGCTTTCTTCAGGCAACCCCTCCCCCAAGAGCATGTGGTTGTGGAGGTGGCGCCTGATGGTGCTTTTTGAAACCTGGTGACCCCAAGACGCCAAAATGGCCTGTAAAATGGCCTCCTCCGTATCCTTAGGGGCAAAATGCAGTTGTGTCCTCTACCCTTGAGGTTTTCAACAATTCCATATCTTTGGAATTTTTAAATAATTGCCCTGACAGTGCTCAGTGGCTTATTCAATCGTTTGTGAACCTTCTTATAGCCATTATCAGATTTATGAGGGTCTATGACAACTGTCTCTGAACTGACAGTTGTTTTGTTTTCTCCATGATATCTGATGACAAAGGGACATTGCATGTGCATTACCTCATTTTTATACCCTAGCGAAACAGGAAGTGGTATAATGGCTCAATATAGTTCCTTAACACTGAAGTAAAACTTAAATAAGTGGAATTTAATACCTGGTTTAATCTTAGTAGATGTTATTTTCAAAAATCTTTAAGGGTGCCATTAATTGTGAAACCTTGATTTGGAGGAAACCGTTTTTTTATTAAATCAGTTAATGATTTTGGTTGGTCCCAATGGAGCACCAATATGATACAGCATTTCTCACATGTTGTTATGTAGAATTTCTCTAGAAATACATATTTTTAGAATATTTTGAAGTACGGTATCGTTTGTGTATTTCCAGTCTGGGGTGCCAGTAATTTTGGAGCCCGCTAATCAAAGATTAAACTCCCATCAGAATAATTTGCTATAGACTCCAGGCCCATGGCTGCAAGAGAAGTTGTTTATTTGCATGGGGAGAAAAAAATTCCCTGCAATGAGCATTTGACAAATAACAGGCCATTCATCAGATACGCTTGAGGGAAGGAAGCTAGCAGTTAAGTGAAATGTGCTTCTCTTAAACTCGCTTAAACCAAAGTAATTGGTTTTTCTTCTTCTGAATTTCAAATTTTAATATGGATCGTACTCTTACTCTCTTATGATTGAAATACATTTTTGTTGGAGTATTTATTATATCCCATGACATGTTAATTAGCAAACATTAAACCCTTGTAAAATAATTTTTTTTCAGAACTTCATGGAGCACCGCAAACGCCTGTATGCACATGCCCCCAACCCTTCATGACCACAACACTTTCACAATGAAAACATCTACAAATGCTATCGGGGAAGCACATGATAATGTGTAAGGTCCTAACCTAGAGTCTATTTGGATCTTCTCTGCTCTCCTTTTGTTCTCATGTGCTCTCTCCTGACTTAAACCACTTGTCTACAACAACGAGGCAGTGTCTTTGCAACCAAAAACATAGAAAAAAAAGACAAAATGTTAATTGTCAGGATCAAAATCAATCGACCTGTACAAAAGCGCAGCATAGGAGGTAGAAATACTATAGCCTAGTCGGTACAGCCATGATACTAATTGCGTGGAGGACCTGCAGAATGCATAGCTGTTTCTGTGTTAGTATTATTCACATGATCTTCAGCTCTTACTCTTTCTCGATAATGGCTGACTACTGCTGAGAGGCAATTTTAATTTACACGCGAAAAATACTGAACTTCAATGACAAAAAAACTAACCAAAAATGACACTGGGTCCATTTAAAACCAAAAAATTAAGGAGTGTTTTGATACATGCCAAATTCAGCGTGTGCTTAGAGTGGCCAAGACCGATTTACAGAGCAATGAAAGATTTTTTTTGTTGTCTTTTTACTAAAATCCATAAACCCGGAATGCCCTTAACTAGTGTACGTGAAACCAGCAGGTCACAAGAAATTTCACTAAATATATGAAATATCCTTTTTAAAATAATAAAAACTGTCCAGAATAAAATAAAATATATACACTACAGGCGTATCACAGAGACCAGACGGTTTCAGTTTTGCATATTTGAGAATTTCAAGAGCTGCATTCTTAAAAAGAACTTCTAGAACATCTCTGCAATAACCTTACAGCATGTTTTGATATTACATACATAACTGAAAAGGGATTTAGAGCAAGATCATGTCAAAAATAAGGGTTCAGAGGACCAACCAGTAACAATATATACATGAATCGAATGAGAAAATGTTTTATTTGACAGGGACTTGTCTTCTTCAGAGACATAGAAATATAACATGTTCACTTCATGCAGAGAAGCAACAGTGCAACCTATTGCGCCACTGTGCCACCCTAATCAAGGCATATCGAGTGAAAAATATCATCCCTGTACTCAACTGTTCTTAAACCGGTCCTGGGGACCTCCTGCGTCTGCTGGCTTATGCTACAACCACAGCTGCAATCACTGGATTTTCATTTCATTTTTAAGGCATTTATTTACTTTCATTCTTCATGTCATACTTGGATATCTGTCAAAATGTAGGTTAAGAGGATCACTAACAGCTCTAAACATAAGTACACCTAATTAAGACAAAGTAACAACATTTTAAAATCCTATGATTGGAACTGTGATTGGAAAAAAAAGCAGCAAACACAAGGGGACCTCAGGACTGAATTTGGGAACCACTGTGCATACTGAAGCAGGCAGGTTAGCCTATTATGGGGGCGTGAGCTACTGTGGCACAGGGCAAAATTGATGGAGAGATGAATGCCACATATTCTCAGTCTTGGGAATAAATTTCTGCAGGTCAGCTCAGCGTGGACAATGCACATGGAGTGGACTTGGTCTTTACAACATGACAACAATCTAAAATATAAAATCAGAGATCACCAAATCTGGCCCTCAAATGTGGAGAGAGAATTCCAATTTTAAAATCAGAATTGAGCCACATTGAGATAGAGATCTGATATGTGGCCATGAGACATGAATGGAAATGGTCAGGTTGGAATGCATGTGGCTTTTTGCTTGTACGAATGCACTTGGCGCAGTTAAAAAGCTAAAAAGCTAGCTATCTGGCTTTTTTCGCCACCTAAACTTCCTCGGGTGAAGCTGACAAACAGCTCTCAGTTCAAATCAGGTTTTAATATCATGGGCTCTAATTTCGTAGACCAGGCGCAGGCGCGGCGCAGGCGCGGCGAATGGAGGGTGCGCCGCGCCAACGGGGTGTGTCCAGGCGTATGTTGCAATTTCGTGCCCGGCGTAGCCTGGCGCAAGTACTCCTCTGTCCCGCCTCTGCCCCTCCTTCCCGCGCAAGTTGGCAAAGAAGGCGTATTTGGGTATAACACAGCCAAGAGATTGAACATGGACACTGAATAAGATGTCATACTCTGAGGCTGTAAAGAAAGTGAGAATAGAAAAGAGAGCAGTGGGGAAAGAGATGGATACAGTTGAAATGAAGGGGAAAGAGCAAAGTAAACCGGACAAGCAGTTTTTGAATATAGATAAAATAAGGTTCTTGGCATTTATAGCAATTGTTATTAACTGTGCAGTTGAAATAGAATTGGCAAGAGAAACGATGAATAGCGAGTTCCTATTTTTACAAACTGTTGCCGCTTAAAATTTTGGGATTAACATGAATGGACAACAATGCAAGATACGTGACACATTTATTTTCAATATGCGATCTTATCTCTACGAGATCATAGCAATCAGGCTGTATTCCTTTCCCCCACTAAAGACGATAAAGCCTAAGTGACAATAATAGTAGCCTAGTATTAAGCCGCTTGCACACTGGACGCGAAACGAATTTTTCGCTCGACAGATTGCGTCATGTGTCTAAAAGTCTGACAGGGTTTTAATAAATCTCAGTGTCCGACAGTCTATTATTGTTTTAAATTTCTTCAAATCGACTGACTCTTTTAGATATTAAACGAGAGTGTTTGAAAAGAGGGCTCAGTTCTTTAAGATGAGTACCGAGAATTTCAATCAATGTTTCTGTTTAAGCTCTGCTCAATAAAGCGAGTCGACATTGGCGCGAGACAATGTACAATGCCTCCGCGTCTGACAGCCAAAAAAAAAAGGACGATTAGGAAATTGATAACGAAATAAAGAATAAAAAGAAACATTTTAACAACAGAGCATCCAATGAACACTGCGATTTATTTATTGGTGGGTCATCTTTGTTTGATATCACGTTTGTTGCTGATATATTTTTATTCTTTATTTCGTTATAAATCTGTTCTCATATCAATACTTTTACTTTTTTTTCTGGCTGCTGGACATGGAGTAATTTGCATTTCGCGTCGGACAGTCTTGATCGTGCATGCGATGATTTCTTCACTCTGTCAATGGTCATGGAATTGATTTGCTCACGCACTATTTTATCTCTGCTGTGGAAATAAAGCGTGAATCTGTTCGGTCCATCTGACTAATTTTCAAAAGAAAGACCGAATAAATACTGATGTCTATCTTCAATGGAAGAAAACAGATGAATAGGCTAAAAAGACCAAGAAAAGTCGATAGCTATCAATTTGCATTCTGTGAAGGTCGAACACAAACATAGCCCAGTTTGCACGTCTAATAATTCCTGGAATACTCGGAAAAATTAGAACTTTTATGACTCTCGGACACGGAGCTATATTAAAACCCTGTCCGACTATCGCGTCTTTGCATTGACTTTGTCTGTAATCAGTCGTGCGAAAAATTCGTTTCGCGTCCAGTGTGCAAGCGGCTTTAATGAGCATAGAACGCAAGCATTCGATATATATATATATATATATATATATATATATATATATATATATATATATATATATATATATACAGTTTGTGGTTGGCTGAGAAAGATGTGAAGTCGTTAGTTTGCATCACAGATTCAGCTGCGTTGATCAAGCCAGGTCAAGTTTCCATTACGCGTGGCAACCGCCTTCAATCTGACATCAGGACAGTCGATATAGATACTATAATTTATGTCCTTATTCAGATAGTTACATTAAATAGTGCTTCCTGTAATTATATCTTGCATTGAAATGTGCCTGACATTCTGTAAACCTGCCTGTGAGATTTCGGTGACGTGTGCGCACTCTGCGCCGGTCAGCCAAATTACCACTGCACGGAAATTAAACCAGGTTGGAGCTGGCGAGTTTTCTGCGCAACTCCAGCGGAGACTTTTTCTACGAAATTGTCACTGCGCCTTGATGAATATGTGACCCCTCCCCCTACTACGCCGCCACACCCATCTCAGCGCACCTTCGTCTACCGAAGGCTGCGCACCTCACGAAATTAGCACTACGCGGGCTGCGCCGTACGAAATTACCACTGCGCGGGCTGCGCCTCGCTACGCCACCTGCGCTGCGCCAGGAAATTAGACCCCAATAAGTGCTCTCAGAAATTTGATTCTTTTTGTTGTTGGTGACTCTGCAAAAAGGTATCAGTGTATGGATGTCTGCCATTTTGGGAGAGAGATGCGTTTACATTAGAGATAGATCAGGGTCACATGTAATTATGAATGTGAACCATGAAGATAGGCAGATTTGGTCTGAGCAAGAAATCAGAGTTGAAGAACTAGGCTTGTGATGTGACTGTAGCGATGAAGGCATTCCTCAGACTCCATCCAGTCTGAGTTCAGCTGTAATCTGCTGTGTGAAAGAAGCAGCTACACCACCTGTCCCAGGAGAGCAAGAGAACTGCAGATGTCTGCACCATTCTGATCTGGGAATGGGGCTCTGCCTGGAACACAGCAGCAGTTGTAGATAAGTGGACAATCATAATTAGGGCGATAATTGAATGTCTGCAGCCCAATGCTTGGCAACAAATTTAAAAAAAGTAATACTGAGGTTAAACCTCTTCAGTAACGTAATAAAGGTTACAGCTTCACCTGTGGAAATACACATTAGTTACTAGTTCATAGAGATAACTGTGATAGATGGTTATGCCCCTTAAAGGAGTAAAATAATCGTAGGGATATTATTGGACAGTACTTTTGTTTCTGCATGAGAATTCCCATAAGATGGCCAATGACAGCTCATGCATTGTATAAAATGTCACATTATTGTAAATACAATGCTATTGTAGAGTCATAAATAGATTTACAAGAGATGATAATTTATAAATTAAAGTGGCCTGAATGTCTCAGCATGTCTTGCATCATTAAATGGTGTTACTTGGCCTGCACTACCATGCAGCTGGGCATGAATACACTGGGGGAAATTTATCTGGGAGTTTTTCCTATTTAATGCCGTAATGTGCCTGCACTGCCCAAAAACAGCAAAGACATGACAGCAGTAATGCAAAGATAGATGAACATTTCAAAACCCTTAACATATAATGAACACACCCACTCACCCACAGCACACACAAACACAAGTTTTAAATACTTCCACTCAGCCATCCCTCAGTTACATTAGGCTAGATTTTGGACGATATGCGATGTGGACATATCATATTTTCGTTTCAAAATGGCAAACCTTCAGATTCTATCATAATCATTTCAGACATGCATATTTGCATTTAAACTAATGCCTTATGCGCCAATAATGTACTGGAGTTGTCAAACTAAAATAAACATCTTTTCATGTCCTTTAATACAGAACCTTCTTAAATTTTAGCTAGTTCGCTGGGATGTCCTACTACGAAATATAAAATTTTCAACTGACTGACTCAAGAATGGCAAAGCCACCCACAGGTTTTGCAATACAAATGCATTTCGCTTTACTTAGGGGTCATCTTTGTATGTGTTTGGCACAGCCTTACACCAGTTTTAATGCTGCATATTTCACAAGTCTGTCTGCCTTAATTACGCCAGGGAACAGTTTCAAGAGTAAGAAACTGGGACTCAAAGGCCTGCTGACACTGGCCGGGCTGATGGAGAAGGCCTTTTTTAACAGCTTTGTGTGTGTGTGTGGGGGGGGGAGAGAGGGGAGGGGAAGCATATTTTATGCTTCACTTTAATATTAACAGCAAAACTGAGATGGACTGATCACAAGGTCTGAAAGTTAAATCTACTATCAGAACAGTTTGTGATGTGTAACAGTAACTATCACTGTGTGTGCTCATTAAAGTCTGAATCTGAAATTACTTACGTTCATTTCTTACCAGGCAATGGGCGAGTTATCTGTGCAGCCATAAGCCGCTCATCCAGCATTTTCTTTCTTGCATCTTTTGATGCTTTCCAGTTTATTAAAAACTGTCTGGATAGCTCGTTAATATCTTTTTCATCCAGCTCCACTAGAAAACAGGATACATGCTTACCACACATATACCACCACTTAAACTAATTCTTACTAACCACACAGAGAATTACTGAAGATTACATACACTTTGTGTTTGAAAAAAAAAACGTCAATCGAGTTTAAAGTTCTTAATGTGTTATTAATCTCAATTTGTTGGTTGTGCAGTGCCAAATTTAAAATTAGCTAGTATTCACTGCAAACAGCAAAATTAAACATTCATAGTTCTTGGAAACTGTATGACAGATACAAACATCTGGGTCATTCCATACTAAACTGTACAAATGTGTTACAATGGTGATGAAAATTCAAATAGACCTTTTCCAAAGTTTTTCCTTGCAGTGGTGAAATCCCATCCATGGGAATCACAAATAAACAAGCAAGAAGTTAAACCGAGTGATCACTTCATTTCAGTGACTTCATAATGTACTAAGGTGGCAGGCGTTGGGGGGTAACATGACACAAAACAGATGTTGAATTCCTGAAAATTAGATGTATTTCAAAGTCAATTCTTTTGTCTGATAAATGGCCTCAGTCTATCAGTAACATTATGGACAATTGCGGCCGGTTAAAGTTTTTCATGTCTATTGTCCTCAATGTTTGTATTCCGTTCACCTGGCTTCAGTACAAAGCATTGTGAAAATTTTGTAACTGGTTACCTGTCGCTCTGAATCACCAAAGAATATATTATTTTATTCACAAGAAGGCATTTCAAAGAATAAGAATGTAATAATAAATCAGATGGCAAAGTAGGGTAATTTTCTCATAGACTTCAGCAACATTGAACTTCTTTCTGCAACCACCGACGTCGCCATCTGCTGGCTGTTAAATACAATGCAAATTTTTTGAGATTTCCGCATCGACCTCATTTTTCAGATCCGGGTGTTGCGTCCATCTCTTTATGCAGTCGATGAACAGGACACGATCCACGCATATTTCTTGATTTTGTTATGGTCGTAACACGATATTAGGACTCGAAAAAAAAAAAAATTTCAATCGTTTTTTTAAAAACATGGTATTTATGATTGTCTGGCGCCTCGTCAAATTTTGATTCAGGAAGTGAGTACCTTAGATTACCACGGTCATCTTTACGCCGTTTGCATATATTATGCAAATTAACCCACAGATCTGGACGTAACACGTGAGGACGCGACTGGTTACGCCCACGACGGTCATTTCAAATTGCATTTCTGATCAGACGAGTCCCGGTAATTTAGTGCATACAATTGAAACCATTATTATGGGTATTTATCTGCAATATTTCATTTTACTTTGTTTCGAAGTATCAACAGACATGTCATGAGCATTTCATGAACTTGGCAGCCAAAATTTGTAACAAAATATGGCTTTCACAATGCCTTGGCTGACATCAGGACACTATTTTTCTGCTATGTTGTTGGACTGATGACTCTTTTTTTATGTATATCTTCAAACCGGGAGAGAATAAATATGAATAATAAAAATTTAATTCACTTAGAAAAATAAAGTACTGACCATTCTTATACAATAAAGGGAATTGTACAGTTTAGTGTGGAGTGACCCATATAGCAGTTTAATTGCCATTATTTTATACCCAAGAAGGCCTATATCATGTGCTACTGAAATCAGATTGTCATACACTCTGCATGCCAAGTAACATTTCATGTTTGGCAAATCGCAATGTTCAAGAATTGAACATCAAGAAATAATTGAGTTCACTGATATGAATTTAAACATGCTTTTTTGTTTTTCAAGAACAATCATGTTGGAATTATGCTATATGACTGCAAATGAAAACTATGATGGGAGGTCATAATCATGTTTCGCATGAGGAATTGTAATGGTGAGAAAATTATATCATGAAAAATACAAATCATTTGCAATCAGAATGTTACAATGTCATTTATAGATGCTATATCTGAATCAAAAGAAGATATTGAAGGTTTAGATATAATTTCTTACATATAATGTCAATGTGGTATAGAATACAAGCTTTCAAAAAATAAAAAAATAAATATATAAATAAGAGGTCAGTTCAACTAAGTTTTGATCTGAACCACAGTCAATGTTATTGGATTATGTTTCCCTAAGAAGAGGGAATAAACAGCCATTAGACTCAAGAACTGAGGACTCGGCGATGAATTCTGCTGTTCTCTCACCAAGTCTCTTGCACACAGTTATGAGTCTGTCTCTGTATTTGGGTTTGTGACAAGCAGGATTTCCCCTCAAGTCCATTCGACATAGCTGAGGCCACTGGCTGCAAACCACTTCTAATTCCTGAAATCACAGGAGAGAAACATTCCACATTACTATTACCAGAAAAGGTAACAGAAAATACAGGCGTATGACAGACAAACATTTTGAAGGTCATACCTAAAGTTGTCACAAAATGGTTCTCTATTTAACAAAGAATTATCCCATAATTTGAAATATTTCACTATTTAACAAAAACAGTGCTGCGAAGAAAGTATTTGTCCCTCCCCTGATTTATTTTATTTTTGCTTTTTGCCTAATCAACATGCCTAGATGTGCCTTTTAGGGTTTGCACCTTTCTCAGAATAGAACAGTAGGCGGGGGATATAGCCAACTTTCTCTGCTTGTTTTATTTTTGCTTTTTGCCAAATGTAGTTCTTTCAGATCATCCAACTAATTTTAATATAAGACAAAGAAAATGTGCATGAACACAAAATGCAGCTTTACATTTTTTTTTCTCATTTTTTAAGGTAAAAAGTTATTCAAAACGTGTATCACGCAAAGGGGAAAACAGTCCCCCCAAAAAGTATAACAAGTTGTGCCAACCTTAGCGGCATTTACTGCAAACACATGCAATAACTGATCATGAGTCTTTTACATCCCAGTGGAGGAATTTTGATCCACTTTTCTCCGCAGAATGAATTTAACTCAAGCACATTGGAGGGTTTTTGAGCATGAACTGCCTGCTTTAATTCATGCTACGGCATCTCATTCGGATTCAAGTCAGGACTTCGAGTAGGCCACTCCGAAACCATAATTTTGTTTCTTTAAAGCCATTCAGAGGTGGACTTCCTCATGTGCGTTGGATCATTGTCCTGCTGCATAACCCAACTGTGCTTGAGAAACAGGTCACAAACTGATGGCCAGACATTCTCCTTCTGCATTTTCTAGTAGAGAGCTCAATTCATAGTTCCATCAATTATGGGATGTCACCCAGGTCCAAAAGCAGCAAAGCAGCCCCACACCATCACACTACCACCACTGTGCTTATCTGTTAGTTTCAGGTTTTTATTGTGGAATGCTCAAGTCGCTTTAAGCCAGATGTAACAGGACCCATGTCTTCCAAAAAGTTCCAATTTTGACTCATCAGTCGTCTGAATATTGTCTTGAATGAAATTTAGTAGGCTGGCCACTCCAGGGAAGGTTATCCGCTGTTCCACGTTTTCTCCATTTGTAGATGGTGGTTTGCTGTAGTCCCAGAGCCTAAAAATGGCTTTGCAAGTCTTTATAGACTGATAGATGTCAACAATTTTGTTTCTCATCTGTTCTTGGACTTCTTTAGATTGCAGCATCATATACTACTTTTTGCCTACTTCATACTGGCATTGGGGATCTATTCAAGTGATTTTTTGATTGAACAGGGTGGTCAGTAATCATACCTGTGAGAGTCCAGTGAGACTGAACCCAATTATCAATTAAATTCCTTCAATAAATGGAATTATCATTTTAGAACTGCATTTTGTATTTAGTTGGGTTATCTTGGTCTACTGTTAAAATTAGTTTGATTTGAAACATTTAAGTGTGACAAATATGCAAGGGGCAAATACTTTTTCACAAAACAGTAAATATCACTTCAGATACAATATTGGCTCTAACACTCTAACACTGCAATGCTAAAATTTTTCATCAGCTGCCAAAGAACCTCTGTGAATTAATACATTAAAATAATAAAATTCCTAGGGTAAATATACAGAAAGTGTTCAAAAAAAAAAAAAACTAACAAACAAAAAAAAGAAAAAAAAACAAGCAAAAGTAGCAACTGAGGGAGGGAATAAACTAGTAAATGAGACATAAGCTGGTTTTAATGAACACTGTCCCCCTGGTATCGTGTAACAACAGGTCTCCCAAGAGGCTGTCATTGAGTGTGTTGCCCACAGTGTATGTTTATCTAAAGGCACATTAATCCAGGGTGGAAATATGATTACTCTCTGGACACGCTCTGATTGTTCATTGCCTTCCTGTCTCAGCCAAAGTGCTTCCACTTTTGAGCCCCATGTAATCAGTTCTAAGGGGACCCCTCTCTTTGGCCTGCTCCCAGGCTTTGATAAATGATCGTGTCAGGCCTGTCACTCACACAGGCTCGCCAACAACTGCCCAGCACTAAATTACACTCCACATGCAAGTGCTGAGAGCACAAGCACCCCACCAGCTCTGGTCCAGCGCAGGGCTAATGATGACCAGTTATGAACCTGTATTTGACCAGTGCTTCGATCCTCCCGTCTCGCGGTCTGGCCCTGTGCCGCTAACTGGCTCTGCAGATGGCCATTTGTCACCCAGCTGACTGCCTGTCATAATCTATTTTAAAAATCCATAATTTTTCCTCTGGATTCCCACCAAATTGTGCGATGAAGGCATTGATCCTTGGGGTGTTGTCTCAGCCGAATCAATAACGGCCATGGGGTTGTATAAATTAAAGGAGTTATCTTCTAAACATGAAAGGTTTTTTGACATATGTATAGCAATTAGCTGCAGTGGGCTGCTGAGAGGAACATAATTTGTATTGTGTGTCAAACTGACCTGTCTCATTGTTTTCACTTCCACATTCCTTTCCCTGAAATGCTAAGAGAGAACTATTCCTTTTTAATTCCAACTTTGGAATTCATATTGATAGCCAGAACGGGCATAATTTCACTTATGCATATAGATTCTTGTTTGCAGCAGGTAGTGCAACAAGGAAAATGAAACCTGTACAAATGAATATAGCATTAAATAGAAGTAGTGTTGTATAAATAATCCAAGGGAAAATAGTGGTATTCTGGAGGTGAAAACGTATGCTTGTTTAAGCTGTCAGTGACAGCCGTCCCTTGGGTAGGCTGTGCTGATTTGTTGAATAATTCGGACCCTGGACAAGCACAGAGACAAGGAAATCTCCACAGGATTTTCAGGATTTAGATTTCCAGCACCCCAATGGTACTCCATATTATTTCATGCATCATTGGAGAATGCATCTTTATTACGCTCAGGGTCACTGATTACACAGCTCAGTACACCATGTTCAATTTCACTTATTTCACCATACAAATTCCTTACAAGATGTTCATGGACATATTCAGTGGTTATAAAAAGCTCATCTATAACCCGTACCAGAGGTTTCAGTGCCAACTTCCATTTGTTCTGTCAAAGCTCATCAAATTGACGTCCTTATGAGGGGCTGAACCCAAGGTTTTCCAGCAGAGCTTTTCCCAGAGTATCACACCTCCTCCACCAGCTTGTTTTCTTCCCTAAGCGGATCCTGCTGCTATCTTTTTCCAAGGTAAACAATGCACATGTACCCGGCCATGTACATGATGCAACAGAAAACGGGAGTCACTGGAACAAGCAACTTTCTTCCACTGCTCTTGTTCCAACACTTGTGCGCCTATTGAAGGCACTTTCAAAGGTGGACAGGGGTAAGTATAAGCACTCAGACCCTTCTGTAGGTACAAAGCCCCATACCCAGAAGGATACGATGCACTGTTTTGTGAGACGTTCTCGTGTAAACATCATTAAAATGTTCAGTAACTGAGCCCTTCTGTACTTTAGTACCAGAGGAAATAGCCTTCATTGCCCTAGCGTGTCGATGAAGCTTGGGCAACAGACACCCTGTCCCCGATTGGAGGATTTTCCTCCTGGGACGGCTGAGGGTGGGTACTCACCACTGCTACTAACACTCTACCAGCATTGCTGCTTTGACCAAGTCATATGGCCGTAACGATTTGGACCTTGTCTAAGTAGCTTTGGTCCGGTCCCATTGCTCCCACATGCAAAACATCAACTGTTCACTCACCTTCCAAGGCCTGTTCATAGACCTTGACATGTGCCGTTGTTACAAGATAATTAATGTTATTCACTGCATCTGTGAGTAGTTATAACGTTCAAACTCATCAGAATGTTTTAATATGGGAAAATTTTAATTTGTACTGGAAATACTGAAGTCTGAGAGTCGTAGAATACTCCCAAATTCAGAGTCTCGACCGAAGCTGAAGAGAACATACCTGTATGTCCTGAAGCTGATTATTCGCAGCTATAAACCGCGTGAGATTTCTGAGAACCACCAAGTCTCTCAATTCATCAATTCTGTTGTTGCTGATGTTTAACACATCTAATGATTCCTGAAAAGAAAATAAGACTTTTATAAAACATTGCAAAATATAAACTAAATTTAATTCCAATAAATGCGCATAAAATTGGATTTAGATCTGTTGTCATTGCTGACATGAAAATGATATTTCCATGTTTATGTTTTTATGCAGGTAAATCACGAATAGGCAATATCTTTTCAAACGTTTTTTTCAAACATTTCTATAAATCATGATTGAAACAATACTTAAGAAAGTGTATGTTTGTTTCCTTAAAGGGCATCTAAAGTCCATTCTCAGATGGGACGTTGAACGTCCGATGTTTACAAACAAATCACTTGCTTTTGTTGACACCTTGCATTGCCACATGACCAATTTCATTCATATAAACCAATGTTTTGTGTACATGCATGGATAATCCTTCTATTTCGGTTCGTTTGTGCAGGAGCGGCTCATTGATTGTTCGATAAACAAGAACAATGGGAATCGACTTTAGATGCCCTTTAATGCAGTAACAACTGGCAATACCAATTTTCCTTCACATGGAATTTACAGGAGAAATATACCCTTCATCAGTCTCATTTCTTACGTTAATTTCACCTTTAGCTTTGCAACTGTGCCGAGTAAAATCAGCAGACACACTCCGGTTTGGAGTAATTAAAGATTTCATGTCAATTAGGCTTCATTCATGCAGTGCACCATTAGGTTGCGGTATCACCTTCATCACATGTGAACCGCGTGAGTATGACGTCAGTGCCACCAATTCATTGCGCACAAAGAAAAATGGCTGCGATGGCAGCCAGTAAACTCAAACTGATAGGGTTTGATCTGACAACCACCCTCCATTATGCATTTTCTGTGGATTTATTGCATGTTTTTTGTTTCAATCAATAGGTAGAAGTTACCATTCACAATGGTAAGTTTCGAGATGGGTGGCGTGTACGTCACATTTGGTTTATGGGAAATGCGACTCCAGCACCTGGCTGGAAGGTAGTGTGCGCTCAGTTTAATTGGTAAATATTCCTAATTAGAATGGTTATGCAGATTAACGGATGCACATGATGACTGTTATGTCAACGCTGGTTCTAAATATGCAGTAAAACTGCAGGGCATACTTTTCCTTTAAGCTGAAACAGGGCCCTCTTTATCTAAGTTTTAAAGTAACCATCTCAATACTGAAAAAAAAAATGTGCAAAAAAAGTCCAAATCAACTTTGTAAAAATTATATATCTGCCAATATAATCTGGGGAGATTGATGAGGTTCCCTCTGTTTTCAGTATGAAGTGCGCAGAAATGATCCTTAACCTCTGGGCTCAGCCTGGGATGGGCAGTTTGACGGTGATTTGTCAGTGGGCAGGGGCCTCACCGAGAGCGAGAGGAGGGTCCGTGGGTCAAAGAGCAGCTTCTCCCCGCGGGGGAGTCTCTGGCTCTCCAGATGCAGCTCCTTCAGCTCCCCCAGCTGCTCCAGCCCCTCCACCACCATGATGCTGTTGCCCCCCAGGTACCTGAGAGCCAATCATCGCAAATTCAGAAACGTCAGAACCAGCCCACACACACACACACACGCACACACACACCAAATGGTAACAACAATCCCAGCAGATAGGTCTATAGCTACAGAAGATGGCAAAGCTACAAAGCAGTAGACAACAAATGTTCAAAAGCCTATTGACAGCTGGGCGATACTTTATACCCGCGTAAATTCACCAGTAAATAAAACCTCTTCTCAGATGATCTAAGCAAAAAAAAAAAAAGAAAAGAACTTCTGGTCAGTAAAAGACTCCACACCATACAAATCAGCACCCATACATCTTTACCTCACAAATAATATGCCACACATTCACCAAATAAGTTCACACCAGCAAGCAAACACATATAATCACACCAACAGACACACACACACAATCGCAAAAACAGAGTGAACACCAGAGAAAACCAAAATGGATTCGAAAATACTATGTTGAACCCTTGTCAGAGAACCAGAGCTGCAACAAGTAGCTGAATAATCACTTAATTACTAACTATTAGATTAAACTATTAGATTAATTTGGTAATCAATGAATCATTTAGTCATCTGTAAGAAGAAAATATCCGAATTCTATGATTCTAGCTTCCACGAATGTGAATACTTTCAGGTATCGTAAGTCCTTTAGTTTGTGACAGTAAACTAAATATCTTTGGGTTGTTGGCTGTTGGTTGGGACAAAACAAGACATTTGGGTATGTTGCTGTGGGAAATTGTGATGAAGATTTTTCACCTTTTTTTGACATTATATGCACCAAACAAATAATTATACATTTTTATATATATATATATATATATATTATAATTATATAAATTATCTGAGGAAATAATCAATAGATTAATCACTGATAAAAACAATAATAAGTTGTAGCTTCACAGTGAACAACAATCAAATTAAAGCTATACTGTGCAAAGCTGAAGCCATACATCAACATTCTCCAAAAGCACCCTTGACTTCTCTGGGCTCGGTGTCATCTGAGATGCTCAAAAGCACAGTGGACGCATGTTTTGAGGTCTGAAAAAACATTTCAAGTCATTTTAGAAAAATAGCCACTGTGTTCTCTAGACTGAATACAACAAGGACAGCCTAAGCTGTTATCAGCATTAGGTCCAAAATACAGCGTCTGCCATGATATGAGGGGGTGCAAGTGTTCATGGTGTGAGTGGCTCGCACATTTGTACACCATTAATGCGGAGAGATAAACACATTTTGGAGCAACTTATGTGACCATCGAAACATCATCTGCTCCTAGGACATTCTTGCATTCTCCAACAAGACAACATCAAAACAAATTCAGCACAGATCACAAAGGCATGGATGCATAAGCAGAGAGTACGGGTGCTAGAATGGCCCCCTTACAGTTCTTAAATGAAGGCCTCCTACAATCGTATGTATTTCTTCTGTGATGTGGGAAAACCTAGTAAGTTCATCGGAACCATTTCATTGCAATTGAAGAAAAACTTTTCGATTCCAGATTTTTCTGACGAATAAAAACTGAGGTGACATTTTCAGATTTTCACTACCCTTAACCCCTTTGCTTAGAAGCCAAATATGGCTGTTTATGTGTTACCCTATTTAAGGCTTTATAATTCAAAATTGAAGCTTCATAAAGAGGGGGAATATGGCTCAACTGAGACAAGACACTCGCAGCATTTAGAATTCCACTGTATTTCCGTTCATTTTCATGATTTTGGCCGAGAAAAGGGGCTGCAAACAAAAATTCTTCACGAAAATTCAGCACTGAAAATGTAAAAAAAAAAAAACAACAAAAACAAAAAACAATACTACTGAGGATTGAAAAAATTGCTGGTCTGGGGGTTAAAATAATACATTTCTGGGATCATAAACTTCAAAACCACAAGTATTCTTCATCCAGGGCTCGAATTAGGATTTTTTGAAAATGATTTTGAAAATGGGTGCACTCGTGTGCGTTTAGGCGCACAGTCTAAAACTTGCTTAATTCAATAAAAATAAGCCGCTTTGCAGCAGCACAAAATGAATTAACAAATATTCTTAAACTCAGATTCTTTGATATGCCATAGGACTACTGTGAATTTGCAGTAAGGCAACAGGTTAGGATTATTGGTGGGATAAGATTTTATTAAAATCATGCTGTATAGAAGAAAAATAATGGAAAAAATACAAAAAAAGAAGAAGAAATCGGTAAAACTGAGTGCACTATTGTTATTTATCACAGTCAGATAATATTTTATCTATAAATTAAATTCACTTTGTTTGACTTGGCCAAGAAACTAAAGTAATTTTCCATAACTCCACCATAGGACCTCTCTGGCCTCAACAGCAGCAACAGTGCTGCTTTTCGCAGTTTTTATATTTTTACATTATTCATAACTCCATAATTAAGACCCGCTTTCCTAGATTATATTTAATCTGGAACAATTTTTTTTCCTAAGATTTTATAAATCACCCAGCAGCCACTTACATTACATCCAATGAGTAACTGCATACATCGATCAAGGAGAATGGATCTTCAAATATATTCAAATATATTCAATTTCCTAAGTGTCTACCCGAGTATGCACGTGCATAATTTCAAGCGTCCACCCAATCAGTGTAAAACTTAATTTACTTCTCCCGTTAGAACGCAGTCCCATTGGTGCGGGTCGTGGTCTGTGCAGGCGTTGCCCCATAGCGCCGTGAAGGGCAGATGTCCCACAAACTGCCTGATCCTGGATCAGGAAAAGTCTTAGATGAGAATTATACATTACGCAATCAGCCAATGTTCACAAATACGCGGCCTCAGACCGAACGTGTTCCACAGTCTTGTAGTCCCATTGATTTTGTCATTAATTCTCGTCCCTCACCGATAAAATTCATCATTCCAGGTAAGGATGAGCGCATTTGTAAAAAGGATTCATTTCGGGGGCAGAGTTTTACTGGGTGCACGCGGTGCATCCTGGATGCACCTGCCAAAAACCGGGTGCATATGTGCATCTATTTTGAGCCCTGTTCCTCTGGGCATGAAACCTTATTTGGCTTCCTCTTTCAAAGCCAAATAAGACAGCTCTCCATCATGCGAATGGCTGGGTGCCTGTACGTGGCTTACTTGGGGAAGACTTGGCACCAGGAAGCCACTGGCGCAGCGTGATGCTTTGGGCAATGTTCTGTGTGGCAGGAAACCTTGCCATTCATGTGGATGTTGCTTTGACACGACCACCAACCTAAACATTATTGCAAGACCAAGTACACCTCTTCATGGAAGTGCTATTTCCTCTTGAAAATGACCTCAATCAGCAGGATAATGCGCCCTGCCAAACAGCAAAAATGGTTCAGGAATGGTTTGAGGAACACAATAACCAGCTGAAAGTGTTGACCTGGCCTCGAAATTCCCCAGATCTCAATGCAATTGGGCGTTTGTGGGATGTGCTGGACAAGCAAGTCTGATCCATGGGAGGCCCTAACTGCTAACTTGCTGAACTTAAAAGATCTGCTTCTAACGTGCTGGTGCCAGATACCACAAGACACCTTCAGGGGTCTAGTGGAGTCTACACTTTAATGGGTCTGGGCTATTTTGGATGCAGAATTTGTACCTGCACTAGGTAGGGGGTCATAATATTAAATGTGATCGATGTACGCACACACACACACACACACACTCACATATATATATATATATATATATATATATATATATATATATATATATATATATATATGGAGTCTTGTAGCATAATTGCCCGTCTCATTTTTTAAGGTTATTTAACCATTTAGGAATGGGTTTATTTAACAATTACCCTTCAACTGGCTCAATATCTTTGCCCAGTCCACACAGACAATGAGTTCAGTAAACTTCAATGGCCTAGTCAACAAATCTGAATCCAATAGGGCACCTTTGGGAGGTGGTAGAACATATCAAAGACACACATATACACACACACACACACACACACACACACACACACCACACACAAACAAAGGGACCTTCTCTTCCATGATAATGCCAGGTACTTCCAAAATTTAAATCTGAATGCTTAATATATAGCCAATATATAGCAAATGATGAAGACACTATACTCACAGTTTGGAAAGTCTGTGCAAAGCTCCAAGGTTCTCTATGCGAGTGATGCTGTTATTCTGCATGTAGAGGTGCGTGAGGTTGAATGCAAAGCCCAGATTGCATATCCGCTTTATATGATTGTCATAAAGGTAAATTACACTGAGGTTTTTACATGCAGAAATGTCATCCTGAAAAAAAAAAAATTGTGACAAGACGTACATTAGGAAGACAAGGGATAAATCTGCTATACAGCATACATGTGAACAACATAACTGATCAATCCTTAAGTGTTGAAGAAATACCGAGTAGGATTTTTCCAAAAAAATATATTGACTCATAAAAAATAATCCCTCTCAATCATCACTAATGACCCACTAAAAGTGTGTGGCAGCACCTGCACCTCCAGATACCCTTCCATCTACCGGAATTTTGTTATTTCACTTTGTATGGGACCTTTCAGGGCATCAACCTTTGGCCAGTGAGTGTGTAGCCTCTAGCCAATAACAGTGTGCGGGGCATGAGGGCAAGACTTCTGGAGAGCATGGCGACACAAGTCCCCAAAAGAAAACAACCAAAATGATGGACAAAATGCAAAAAAAAAGGAAATATAGCAACATAAAACACCAAGTGGAAAAAGCCTGTTCCAAATCAAGAGTAAATCTGGGGTTACCCATCATCCCTAACAAGCACTAAAGGAGATGATGGGGATTAAAAGCGACACAGAATTGGCCTGTTTTCTGTTGGATAGGCCAGTGTCTGCAGTTATTTTCACTAACTTGCTAAAATATCTGCTTTTCCTTCACACCAAATGTAATGTTAAAAAAATAGAGGCTAACTAGCCGTGTAACTTCACACACAAGCAGTGCACGTCCTCGTATCAACCAATGCAAATAACTTTGTGCATTGAGAAAATAACCCTTGAGATATATCATGCTAAGTTTGATCTTAGAATCATTTTCTGTCTAACACGTGCCTATCACGGCAACTGCAACCAATGTAACTAGTAAATAGATCATGGTGGGCTCAAGGCTAAGTGTCAGCAATGAGCTGATAACTCTCATCCTGCCTCAAGGCTGAGGCTTATCGAGGACCAGCATACAGGGAAATGGCTACCGGGGAACAATATATATAAATGACTGGCACACAGGGAAGTGAGTGTGGGTCCTCTATATATCTGCGACTGGCAAGACTAGTGTTAAAGGTCCCCTATTATGTCACCTGGTGAACAGCTAATTAGTTATTACCAGCCGTTTCAACATCACTTGCCATCACATGGGGAAGTAACTGACCAGAGGCAAGAAGAACTGATCACCTTCAGCCAAGCAGTAAATCATATTTCATGGAGCTGCCGGATAGCTCACTTGGCGTACCCACCGGCAGGGGTCGGCAGCTTTTTCAGAGTAGCGCACAATTGGCCATCGCGCTACAGGGTTCCAAATTGGGAAGGGACTGCCGGATTTGGGGATAAAATAGTAGCTTTGTTCGTTGCTCTAGCGCCTCCTGCTGGCCAGACGGGCGCTCGTCAGGAAGACTCTGGGTTTGTTCATGTCCAGGTATCCTCCGCCCTCGTTCTGAATTTACAAGGATTCAACCAATGAGTGTATAAGAATCAGTGGCTGACGGGCACGTGCTTCGGAGGAGAGTCGTGAGCTGTCTTCACTATCCTGAGTTGGCAGCAAGGGGTTGCATACGAGCAAGCTTTGTACATAGTTCACCGATTGGGCATTCCAGATTTGGGTGGGATTGGAGATGCCAAATTTATTTAAAAAAAAAAATAAAAATCATGTTTCATTATTTTTGGTGGTCACTCCCCCTTGTGATGTCAGGCAGGGGAGACTTTGAACTAGCTCAAAATGGTTAATTAGCTGTGCACCTGGTGGCATCATAGGGGACCTTTAAATAAGCTAGCTTAGGATAGCTAACATTACTTTTGGTGCTATATTTTCATTTATAAGATTGCATAACTGGTAAAGCTACTATATGCTGGCATATACAGCAGTTATTTAGAATCATAATAGAGAGTAATTTTGTGCTAACTAGCTAAAATTACATTTTGCTAGCTATCTAAGGTTTGTAAAAGATGATGGTAGCACAGAGCACAGCTCATATTATGGTCAGGGAGTGTGCTCCTTTGGTGTGGTTGAGCCACAGAGGAGGAGCCAACATTAAACGCTGTATTCACAAACAGTACAAACAAATCCAACTCAGTATACCTTACAGTTACATTGTTCGGAGCAGACAGAATGATTACAAATTACAGAATATATTACAAAATAATTGTTTGAACTTACAATTTCTTCAATGTTCCTATCAGAAAAATTGAGGTGAGTGAGTTTTCTCAGATGCTGGGCAAGTGAACAGTTTCCTTTTTTTGAACAAGAACTGGATTTGGCTATAAGATCCACATTCAAGCGAACCATGATGAATGATGAAAATGATGAAAGACATATGCTTCAAAGCTGCTGCTTTTGCTTCTGGGGAAAAAAAATACAGACAGGACCTAAAAAGACACCAGACAAACAGAGAGACATATCCTAAAAACAAATTGATTGAATATGTTGAAAAGAGCGCAGATATACACAAAGTAATACTAATATGGAGCCACTT
The DNA here is from genome assembly GCA_029721435.1 of Gymnothorax reevesii. Lineage (NCBI taxonomy): Eukaryota > Metazoa > Chordata > Actinopteri > Anguilliformes > Muraenidae > Gymnothorax > Gymnothorax reevesii. The sequence continues at coordinate 80,131,888 of CM056575.1, forward strand.
TCACACTGGACATGAAACGATTTTTTCGAACGAAACGCGTGTATTCGCATCTTCGCATTGACATTGAATGTAGTCTGGCGTGCTTAAAATTCATTTCGCGTCCGGTGTGAAAGCAGCTTTATACACTCAATTCACTTTTCAGGAAATATTCACGAAGGATCGTTTGCTTATGTCTGGCTCTCCTTATTGACCAATCTAGCTTCACACTGAGGGTAGGATCTCCCACTTAATTAGCATACAGACACAGAAATGCACAAATAAATAAATAAAGGTAAAAATGTAGAAATAAATTTAAAACATTAATTCATTTGTCATGTTTAAATATTATTTTCTATTCATTTATTTCAGCATTTATTTATTTATATATTAATTTCCGCAATTATTTATTCATTTATGTGTTAATGTATTTATTTATTCATTTATTTATACTTAAGTCATTTTTGGTCCTCCATAATTATCAAGGTAACTGCAAGATTGTTGTTATCAAATTTGAATCATCCACAGCTGTGTCCAAGACCACATTCATGCTCAAAGGAACATTGAAAGGTTATAAATAATGAGCTATCATAACCAATGCAATGGAATTGTCCCACAAACATGCCTCGAGAAGATTGACCACCAATTTACAATTGTGTACATGGTATCATTAAGCCTAAAAATGTGATTTTATTTAATGCAGCTTTAAAAATAGAACCAATCTGATACTACAGATGAAACTTGGTATGTGTTATCCTTAAATGTGTGCCAACACATGGTAAAAATTCCAAGGCTGTGATTTGCTGTCATCCAGTAGTCTTTAGTGGTGAAATATGGGCTAGTTTTTGGAAAACCATAAAATGTTCTAATATAAATAGGCCACTGGAGCTGGAAGAAATGGTTATTTAAAACTTCTGACTGTTTGCACACATGCATAAACATCAGTTTAGACATCATGAAAAATTTCAGGTCTATAAAATGAGCCATTCTCCCTCAGCAGTACTGCAAAGGTACAGCATCATTTTGCAAAATTAGCTTTCTCTCTATTTTGGGTAGTCAGTAAATGCCCAGGGACTGAGGATACACCTTCTATAAAGCCAAAAATGACAAATTCAGGAAAAATTAGCTCTATATGCAAGATTACAACCCTACAGCATCATTACTTTGCTGTAAATAAGCATTCAAATTTGTTCAAAAATGGATTTTGCAAAAATAATAGAAAAATGCCTTAAAATACAAATGGCCATATCTCCGCAACTACTGCACCTACAAACCTGAAATGTTGCCAACATTCGTTCCTTGGGTAGTGCTTCAACTGTGATTTTTTCAGAATTTTCTGAGACCGTGACCTGGGGTACTTCTCACATTCTGGTTGATTTGGGATCGAATGACCCTGAAGCAAACTTGTTGAAGGTTCTGGAGTGGTCTAGTCAAAGTGAACACAATGCAGATGCTGTGGCATGACCATAAACAGGCAGGTCACGATCTAAAACCCCCCAATGCTGCTAAATTAAAACAATTCTGCAGAGAAGAGTGGGCTAAAAGTGTTTCATAGTGATGCAAAAGACTCATTGCCTGTGATCACAAGCATTTGACAGCAATTGTTTCCTTCAAGGGTGGCAGAACGAGTACTTAGGTTTATGTGAGAAATTATTCACCTTTTTTGGGTTAAATAGGTTTTGAATAACTCCAATAAATGAAATGATCTTTTAAAAACTGCATTTTGTTTTGTCCAGGGACAAAAAAAAATCAGGAACGGGGTAAATACTTTTTCACAGCACTTATATTTGGGCTAAATTGTTTAACAGAAATTCCAAAGAAAAAAGCTCTGAAAGCTCTGCATAAACCTGACTCGAGGACACCAGAAACTCTATGAGCTTTTATTTTGATCTGCATGAGCATGCTGCCTTCAATACTGGAACAAATAATTACCTTTTTGCTCAGTGTGTTCACCCAGAACAATCAGACCATAACTTACACTATGCACACTGAAACAGCCAAGACAGAGCGAGAGATATTCTAACACTAATAATATTACAACATTAGTAAATGTTATGATATTGTGACTATGCTTCTTGCTGTTCCATGATACTTTGGCAATATGTATTTTGGAATATGTCATGATAAAGCACTTGAAATAAATTGGGGAGAGAGAGAGAGAGAGAGAGAGAGAGAGAGAACTTCATTGCTAATGTCAGTCACTCTTTTGCTGCAGAAGTGTATTGAGCACATAACTTTTCTGAGGTGTGATACCGCAACATCATGGCCAAACTTGCCAATAACGGCAATTATCTTATCGCTCTGCTCCAACAATTCCATCACTTTATGTGACATAACAATGGTGATAGGTGAATATAAAGCTTGTTTGCAATGGAAGACAAACGACTCTGAAATCCAATTCAAGTTTAATCATCAAAATATAAATGTTTAATTCATTTAAGCAGATTCCGTTGGACATACCACATTCACATGAAAATGTGAATTCTGCTTAAAACTAAGGCAGATGAACAAAGGCTGTGACGGAGTAAAAATCTCAAAATCACAAAATTCGGACAGATCACCACTATGCTCCAAACCATCGATATGGAGCTGACAGTGGAGATAGCTTCTGCGAGTCCCTGTGAGGCAGAACCTGGCCACGAACGACACAGAAAAATAAACCACAATCTTTGCCAACACCCAGAGAGTATTGTGCCCCCTTTAATTTCAGTTTGCTTTAAGCGTTTCAAAACTGATGCAATAATTTGCTGCGATATCAACTTTGCGTAATGGGCCAATATTTCAGACATAGCTCGTGTTAACTAATGTTATCCCTGGACAGTTTTAAATTTTAATTACATAAAAAATAATTAATTCCAATTTGGTAAACCTTAACCAGATACCACAAGAGGCTCAACGCCTAATGTAACACAATTTGGCCAACTTTGACGATATACTTCAGCCTTCAAGGACACTTACCTCCCAGTTAATTGTCAGCTAGTGTTAGCCCACTTAGATAGCAAACGTCACTGCAGCAGGAAGTTAGTTCACTACCGAAACACCCAAGATAACGTCGTCCCAGTTGAAACAAACTTATCCATTCGTGGGCAAAGCCGTTTCTTTGTTCATTCAGTCAGCTCTGTAACAAATACATTTCGTTCTAGGTTTTTACATTTGAAAGACAATTCACGTTTCCTCGCCCAAGCAGGAATGACTTTGTTATGAAAAAATCCGAAATCGTTGCCATGGAGAGGACGAGGACGCAGAGCCCATGGGATCCATTTCCACAGGCATACGCAGATCGGCCATAACATAATGACCACTTACAGGTGAAGTCATTAACATTGAATATCTCGTTTTAATGACACTTATTAGTGGGTTACATATGAAGAGTTTGTTTCTGAAACGCAATATGGGGGAGACCGGGGTTACTTCGGCCCGGGGTTAGGTTTGTCACCCCAGTTTTTACCCCTCAGCCCTCAAGGCTGACGGGGAATTGCTATCCTTCGTGCGGTTGGGCGGGCGTCTCCAAAAACTTCGACATCGGCATTACACGCCTATTTTTTTCATTGCAAACGCGCTGACGGGAAAATGAAAATGTATAAATTATGTGACATCCCTGCGACGCCATCTCTTGGAAAGAGGGACTTGTAGTGTCATGTAAGTGTTTTCTGCCTAAATAACTGAATTTTGACCCATATTGTAAACTTTAAGCTTCTGAAAGAAATGCGTGTAGCTTCTTTGAAGACAAATATTTCCACAGAGTTTTTACTGTTTCATAAACAAATGTAACTAGAGTTATTAACAACACAAAAGATAAAGGCCTGCTGTGATCATGAGATGAGAGATGCGGTCTGATTTCCAAAATGGGAGCACGGGGCTACACTGGCCAAGCAGCATGGGGTTAGTTTGTCAGGGTGCTGAGGTTGCACCACTTGTAGGTCCTGTGTTAGGCCAATATTAAAATATTCCAAAGTCAAATTATAGGAGCCAATTTATTGTTTTTCAGACACCTATAGTGTCTTAATAATTCTAATATTTGCATTTATTTTATGTTTATGATAAAGGACCTATTAGGGCCTTCGTTTGGAGGACACAAGTATGAATGTGTAAGGGTTTGCTCCTTGCAGCCCCTCCCCTTTGTCATTCTTTCACCTCCACCTTAATGGGCCACAGGTGGGGCACATAAAAGTGGAGGTGTTGGCAGAGTATTTAGGGTTGGCAGGTGCCAGCCCTGGGGCCTCTGCATTTCATTCCGTTCCTTTTTCAGTGGGAATGTTTGCTGCTCCTCTTTGGTGCCATGATCATCCAAAGGTGGAGAGGAGGGGGTCCAAAGCTTCTTATGCAAAGGATGGGCACATGGGAACTGTGCAAATGTCAGTGAGTTCACTTACATATGTGATAACTGCAACTCTGATGTGATTATGCATAAATCATAGCTTGTGTTGGTTCGTTGTAAAAATAAAACAGTTCTCACCATTTCTGTTATGAGAATATTGGACTGTCTTTATCAGCTTCAGCTGATTGCCAACTATGATGATTTTACCCCACCCATATGACAAAGTAACCCCCCCGGGTATGGGGTTACTTTGGCATGTTTGTGATATATCGAAAATTGAATATTGTGACATAAATATTTGTTATATATGTGTTATGTTTTGTAGGCGACATTCTGCATTACACATGTACCATAAAGGTATTTCTCTAAGTTTTAGCAACAAAGAGTTATGGAGCCAAATACAAAATCATGACGAAGTAACCCCGGTCTCCCCTATCCATTTTTTCTCATTTTGCGTAAACAAGCTTATTCTATGTTGGCGCCTATTGCATTTTATAGAAAAACAAACTTTGACTGTGGAAAATATACACCTTTATAGTATGAATGTCTAAAAATGAATTTTGCACCATGTGTTAGAAGTATAGGGCTATCGCTGTGTGGTATTTTCTAAATTTTTGTAATTTTGGCATTTATTGCATTTTGGAAATGAACTCTTCACATATTAAGCAGCAAGTGAACATTTTCTCCTCAAAGTTGATGGGCTGGAAGCAGAAAAATGAGCAGGCAAAAGGATGTGAGCAACTTTAACAATGACCAAACTCTGATGCTAGAAGAGTGGATCAGAGCATCTTCAAAACTGCAGCTTTTATGGTGTGTTCCCGGTATCCAGTGGTCAGTACCAACGAAAAGCGACCCAAGGAAAGATGAACGGGAAGGTCATGGGCAGCCTCTGCTCATTGATGCTCGTGGAGAGCTAAGGCTGGCCCATGTGGTTTGATCAAACAGAAGCGATGCTGTGGCTCAAATAGCTGAAAAAATTAATGCTGATTCTGATCAAAGGTGTCAGAACACAAAATGCATCAGTTTGTTGTGTATGGGGCAGTGTAGCTGCAGACTGGACAGGGTGCCCATGCTGACCCCTGTCTATCATTGAAAGCGCTTACAATGGGCACATGAGGACCAGAAGTGGATGACAAAGCAATGGAAGAAGGTGGTGTGGTCTGATGAAAGACATTTTCTTGTACATCATTTGGATGGTGAGGTGCGTGTATATCGCTTACCTGGGGAAGACATGGCACCGTGATGCACTGTGGGACGAGGGCAAGCCAGCAGAGGCAGTGTGATGCTTAGGGCAATGTTCTGCTGGGAAACCTCAGGTCCTGCCATTCACATGAATGTTACTTTGACACGTACCACCTACCTAAACATTGATGCAGACCAATTGTACACCCCTTCATGGAAACGGTATTCCCGAATGGCAGTAGCCTCTTTCAGCAGGATAATGTGCCCTGCCACTTTGCAAAAATGGTTCAGGAATGGTTTGAGGTACACAACAATGAGTTCAAGGTGTTATATTTCAGACTAATTAAGCATCTGTAGGATGCGCTGGAGAAACAAGTTTGATCCATGGAGGCCCTACCTCACAACTTCCAGAACAAAGGATCCGCGGCTTATGTCTTGGTGCCAAAAATCATAGCACACCTTCAGAGGCCTAGTGGACTCCATGCCTAAATGAGTCAGGGCTGTTTTGGCAGCAAAAGGAGGCCCTATACAACATTAGGCACATGGTCAGGCTGATCAGCGTAACGTAGCCTGTGCAACCTTTGTGATGAAAAGCATTTCCAGCTATCAATGTTGTCCCGTTCCAAGCTCAGGGTGAACAAGCTTGAAGCCAGGAAAAAAAAATTAAATGTTTAATTGACGCCATATTACTCACAGCTGGAGCATATTCCTATGTTTTTTTTATTAGTGCTTTATTACACAAATTTAGAAAAATAAATATTTTCAAAGATGTCAAAAATTTGAAAGATGAATGAGTATAGGCTGTTTGTGATTATAAACAATACCATGCCCAAAAAATTACCAACATGAATTAATTTCCTTTCCCACATAGTAATGTCTTCTCAGCTGAACACTAGAGCAAAGGTAACTGGAGCTAGAATAAACAGAGGAATTCACAAAGGAAGTGGTAGATGAATTGCTACAGTTCAGCAGAAATGATTAATTAAATTCTCTCCATGCAGGAATTATTGCTGGAATCAGCATTGCTTCCAAGAAAACACAACAATGACATCATATATTTATGTATGCAGAATAAAATTAATGATAAATATGTCATTAAATATCAGTGAAAATGTTGAGGTCAAACACTTCATATTACAGACTGTGCGCTACAATATGCTGAGGCATGGACAACGTGACTGTTGATACCACCGTCAGTATTTTGGTTCAGAGCTTGTATCTTGTGTTACATATTGCTGAATATGTCACAACCCTCGCGTGAATTCCTCGCGTCTCCTCCCATCCAGCAGCTTGTGTGTCAGATGTATTCTCTCTTTCGCTTGGTTAACATCCTGCATGCTTTCCTCATGAGCTGTGTTCCATTTAGGTTTCCCATCCCTGTAGTGTATTGGTGTATTTATGCCTCTTACTTTGAGTGCGCAGGTTGCTGTCACTTGCCATATGGCCTGTAGCAACCAGTTAGTATTTCCTTTTATAACTTATCATCTTCAGAAATTATTCATAACCTTTAATGATAGTAAAATACGGAAGTTCTGTTCCTAGGTCTGTGAATTGGAACAAGGTCCCAAGCCTTACTCACGATCTCCAGGATTGGGGCCACAATCCTGTTGACCAAACCTCAGTCTGTTCTTCTGCACAGTCTATTAGAAACAGCCTCTCAAGCTTTTTTGCGGTCATCAGGATTGGGACCACATTCCCGTGAAAAGTCCTGCCTTCTGGTAGTTTGGCTCAGGCAAATTGTGCACTCTCTGGTAGCCGTCCCTGATTACCACTGGCCGGGCACAGATTTGCCTTCGCAACCCTGCCTGCACCATCTGAACTGCACTGCGTCATTCTGCTCTGAGATCCATACCTCTCTCTTACCATATCACAATCAATAAACTTAACTGTTAATTTGTTCAAACCAAAATTCCAATGAAGCTGGGCATTGTGTAAAACACACTTAAAAACAGAATGCAATGATTTGCAAATCTCATAAACCCACATTTTATTCACAATAGAACACAGACAACATTTCAGATGCTATGTGAGACATTTTACCATTTAATGAAAAATATTAGCTCATTTTGAATTTGATGGCAGCAACACATCTCAAAAAAGTTGGGACAGGGGCAACAAAAGGCTGGAAAAGTAAACCGTACTAATTAAAAACAGCTGGAGGAGCAATTTGCAGCTAATTAGTAGGTTAATTGGCAACAGGTCAACAACATGACTGAGAGTAAACAGAGAATTTTAAAGACACAGAGTATCTCAGAAGTAAAGATGGGCAGAGGGGGAAAAAAGCATGCAGTACAGCTCAAGGACGAACTGATTAACCTCTGGTGCATGTACATCAAAGGTCAAAGTCAGGGTGGCCCTTTTTCATAGTAGCCCTGGCTTTATGTGTAGCCGGCATAGCATTAGGACCCTGGGGTGAGCAGGAGAGGATAAACAGGGCATGAGTTAATGGCGAACTGCTTGCATTTTTGAGTGGATCAGAAGAATAACAGCTCGCGTTTTCACCAGTGCCCTGTGTGGCTTTAATACTGATAGCGCTATTGGTGGAGGTATGTGCTCTACTGAGTACTTTCTTGTTGCATTCTGTTTTTATACACGTTTTACACAACGTCCCAACTTCTTTGGAATTGGGGTCGGTTCTCTGAATCTGCATTTGGCTCCTGGTCTGGATCATAACTGTACAATCCAGGCAAAGGTATGGAATTAGTGGAGAAACGTAGTCCTGTTGACACTGAGGTATGCGGGTGTGCGTTTATGGTCAGCAGGAAGAAGAACTCCATCAGCTTCACCAGACCACTGGAGCCCTCTGAAATCAACTTTTGGCTATGAAGGATATTTCCCGGGACTCTGCTGGTGCAGCTCAAGCCGCCAGCTCTAATCTGCCACAGACCCTCACTCAGGCGCTTGTCCATCAGGAGCCGAACCTCACAGCACTAGAGACGGCAACACTGCCAACTGCTACAGTTTCCTGGCCTGGTGTTCCACGGTCTTCAAATTACAGACATTGTCATTCCCTAATGAACACTCCAGAGTGACATTTGCCATCAACTGCCTCTCTGGACGTGCCAGGGACTAGGGTGCTGCGTGTTGGGAGACAAGAGATCCTGCTGTGTCTACCTACACAGCTTTTGCTGAAGAGATAAGGAAAGTGTTTGAGCAGTCCCGGTCCAGCCACGCCACTGCAAGAAGGTTTATCAGCTGCTTCTGAGAAGCTTTCTGCACACTGGTGGGTGCCACTCCTCATCTATCCGCAAGGTTCCACTCGGAGACCAACGGTCAAAACTCTATTCCAAGAGATTACGCACACATCCAAGTATCGCAACAGGAGCAGGACAAGCAATAACATCAAAATCTGGAAAAAACATGTCCGCACACTGTTAAATGAGCTCCCAAAAAAAACTAATGTTCAACAGTTTCAGCCGATATGGTCTTTGTCAGTTACAAACTCAAACTCAAAACTCTATTCCGCCTTACGGAAGGTAACCACGCCAGGCTGTCCCGTCTTCTAACTTTGGTGGATCTGGCTTGCAATTCAGTACCTGTTGCTAGTCTAAGCATGTCTCCTTTTCAACATTGTCTGGATTACGAATCACCTTTTTTCTTTCCTCAGACACAGCAGTGTCAGTTGCCTCTGCTCAATTCCTGGTTCGTCACGCCCACCAAAGGTTGGATAAGAGCCCGTATCTGACTACTCTGCCAAATATCCGCCTTCCAGAAGCAAGGGAATCGTCGTTGCCAACCAGCTCCTGCCTACCAAGGTCTAGCGCATCATGGAAGATATCTTGCTCTAGGAGACTTCAAAGAAGCTCACCTCCCTGTTCATTGGTCCATTCACCATGACAAAAGTTTTATTTTCATCGTGTTACCCCCCTCGCCCCAGGCTCATCAATGGTAGCCGCATCTGCACTGTATGTCGGATTCTGGACTTTTGGCACAGGCACCGTGGATACCAATTCCTAGAGGACTGGGAGGGGATATGGGCCCAAAGAGTATTCCAGGGTCCCAGCACATTACATCTTGAATTCCTCCCTGGTTTTTTATTTCCTGTGTTGGCATCGGGGTCCACCTCTGGGCTGCCAGATGGTGCTTGTTTGGGGGAGGGGTCCTGCCACAACCCTCGCGTGTGAAAGTGCTTTCAGGAACCACACGCAAGAGAGGGAAATACAAAAAACGTATGGCCTTAATGAAGTCTGGGTCAAAGCCAAAAAAAAAAAAACCCAACCACACACACACACACACGCCAAGCCACAATGCGAAATCCAAAAACAGTGTTGACTAGATAGGCAGGGATCAGAACCAGGAAGACAGATGAGCAAAGGTACATAAAGGCAGGCAAAAAGTCATAGTCGATGAACAAAGCCCAGGGTCAAACACAGGGCATCCAAACACAGAAATTGTGGTCATACAAAAATGGGTCAAAATCCAAAAAGACAAAACAATACAAGAAGGGTAATGCAAGAATCGTGGTCGGACAAACCAGTAGAAGAAAAACAATACTCAATGGCATACACGGCACAAAGAAATATTGATCAACGTTCTGACAAAGTCAGAACTGCAGTGAGGACTCTTACATAGACGGGAGGGTAGTCTCATGCTATGCAGGGAGCAGGTGAGCTGGATCAGACTAATTACATTGGGAGAATCACAGGATGGAAACCCTAACCACGAAAACTGGCGACAGCCAAGTCAATCACACAGACAGCCTATGCCATTTAATTAGCTCCGGTCAAAGAGTTCTAAGTGCACAGATAACGAGTGCAGGAAAGTAATTAAGCATGTGCGAGAGATCTTGCAGAAACGCAGTGGGAGGCAGGTAAAGCTTAGCAAGAGGTGAAGACTAGAACAGGGCGATTGCTGAGAGGGAATTAGTACCAATTAGTAGCGGTGCAGCTTTACAGATTAAACTAGAGTGCTCGTTAGTAAATTAGTAATCTATATACATGGACTATGATACAAAATACAAATGTTTGTTCTGTTAGTAATCAGAACAGTAAGAGGAAGGAAGTAAACGAGAATCGAAGGAATATATTAAACACCAGAATTCATTTAAATCACCCAAATTAAGTGTGCACACAGACCGGGAAGACGGACTGAACCATCTAGATCACAAGGCAGGGGGAGTGCAGTGGAACTGAGAAATGGAATGAACTAAAAACCAGAGAATTAAAATAACCAAAAAGAATAAATAAAAGACAAAATCATGAACACAGATCCTGAACATAATCATGAACGTAAACATGACAAAAAACCATAACCATGACATTGCGTGAATTCCTCTTGTGTCTCCACCCATCCAGCGGCTTAGGTGTGTCATGGATGTACTGTCTCTTTTGATTGGTTTGCTTACCATGTGCTTTCCTCACCACTGAGTTCCCCTCATGTTTTCTACCCCTTGTGTGCGTTGGCGTACCCCTTACTTTGAGTGTGCAATTTGCTAGGGTCAGTCTATGTCAAATCATCAGATATACAAAACATTTGTCACCATGTAGTTATAGATTGCTTCCATATTTTCACATTAGATAAATATGTATTTGTGATGGTTCTGCCCTGCAGTCCCTCCCCCCTCCTGCTGTCTTCGCTTCCACTTCAACGAGCCACATCTGTTGCTCATTGAAATGGAGGTAATGTGTATGATATTTAAAAGCTGCACTGCCAGCTTGGCCATGCAGCTGCATTCTGATGCCTGAGCCCTGTTATTGTTGTTTTTGCTGCTGCTCCCCTGAGTTTTATATTGTATTTTTGTCAAGTTATATTAAACATTTCTATTTTTGTACTCAGCCTGTGCGTGTGGGTCCCTAATCCACATTTTGGGTACATGGTCCCAGTGCCCGCCGGTTTCTTGTCTTCAGCCGGCGGGGGCAAAACCATGACAAGTATTAGTAATGAACAAATCTGAAATTTCAGCTCATTTGAACCAAAAATGAATTTTTGGTGACTTATTTTCTTAGTGTACTGTCCGTCAGTTTTTTTTTTTTTTTTTTTTTGTCAATTGACATTTTTCTTGTATTTAACATGGCATAACTTTATTACACTTCTAGCTTTGAAACTTTGCATCTGAGCTAATGTTATTCTGCTTAATCAGTAAATCCAGTCCATTTTACTTTATCTTGTTTGTGGAGCTATGAGGACACCAAAAGTGCCTTTTGTTCAGGCAGAGCTGAAATTTCGGATTTGTCAGTGATATATTGTATATTTATACATATTGTACAAAACCCAAAACCAGTGAAGTTAGCGCGTTATGTAAATCGTAGATAAAAACAGAATACAAAGATTTGCAAATCCTTTTCAAATTATATTCAATTGAGTACACTGCAAAGACAAGATGTTTAATGTTCAAACTGAGAAACCTTTTTTTTTTTGCAAATAATCATTAACTTCGAATTTAAAGGCAGCAACACATTGCAAAAAGGTTGGCACAGGGGCCTTTTTACCACTGTTTTACATCGCCTTTCCTTTTAACGAAACTCGGTAAACGTTTGGGAACTGAGGAGACCAATTTTTGAAGCTTTTCAGGTGGAACTCTTTCCCATTCTTGCTTGATGTACTGCTTAAGTTGTTCAACAGTCCGGGGTCTGCGTTGTCGTATTTTATGCTTCATAATGCGCCACACATTTTCAACGGGAGACAGGTCTGGACTACAGGCAGGCCAGTCTAGTACCCGCACTCTTTTACTACGGAGCCATGCTGTTGTAACACGTGCAGAATGTGGCTTGGCATTGTCTTGCTGAAATAAGCAGGGGCGTCCATGAAAAAGACGTTGCTTGGATGGCAACATATGTTGCTCCAAAACCTGTATGTACCTTTCAGCATTAATGGTGCCTTCACATATGTGTAAGTTGCCCATGCCTTGGGCACTAATACACCCCCATACCATCACAGATGCTGGCTTTTGAACTTTGCGCCTATAATAGTCCGGATGGTTTTTTTCCTCTTTGGTCCGGAGGACACGACGTCCACAGTTTCCAAAAACAATTTGAAATGTGGACTCGTCAGACCGCAGAACACTTTTCCACTTTGCATCAGTCCATCTTAGATGAGCTTGGGCCCAGCGAAGCCGGCGGGGTTTCTGGGTGCTGTTGATAAATGGCTTTCGCATTGCATTGTAGAGTTTTAACTTGCACTTGCAGATGTAGCGACGAACTGTAGTTACTGACAGTGGTTTTCTGAAGTGTTCCTGAGCCCATGTGGTGATGTCCTTTACACACTGATGTCAGTTTTTGATGCAGTACCGCCTGAGGGATCGAAGGTCACGGGCATTCAATGTTGGTTTTCGGCCTTGTCGCTTACATGCAGTGATTTCTCCAGATTCTCTGAACCTTTTGGCGATATTACGGACCGTTCTTGCAATAGCTTGTTGAGGAATGTTGTTTGTTAAACTGTTCGACAATCAGCTCACGCATTTGTTCACTAAGTGGTGACCCTCGCCCCATCCTTGTTTGTGAATGACTGAGCATTTCAGGGAAGCTGCTTTTATACCCAATCATGGCACCCACCTGTTCCCAATTAGCCCGTTCACCTGTGGGATGTTCCAAATAAGTGTTTGATGAGCATTCCTCAACTCTCTCAGTCTTTTTTGCCACTTGTGCCAAGTGTCACTTGCATCGCTGCTCAGAAATCTGACTGAAACAATGTGTCTTTAATATGATTTTGCGGGACTTAACATAATTAGACGTGAATGAGTATTTCGTTTGATAATGTTTGGAATTCAGAAAGTGATTTCAGTCTTTTTTTCAATAAATGTTGATTTGCTTAACTTTGCAATGTTCTGTAGTTTGTTGGGTCACACTAGCCAGAGGGAACGGCATTGTATTGCAATCTACAACGCATTATTGAATGAAAATAGAAAAATGCACATACCAAACAGCTCACAAGAAGTGACTTCGACTGAGATTGCTGCGTGTCTGCATACCTGCAGCATTGGGTTGTTGCTCCATACAGGGGGCAGGTCGGCGTTCTCCTCCGGCATGGCCTCATGCTCCAGCCCGTGTTGCTTGGCGATGTTATGTAGCATGCAGCGGGTCACTACAATCTGGGCCACTTTTTCTGGCCTGTACAGCAGTGCTCCACCAGTGCGATCCAAACAACGGAACCTGCTCTTCAGGATTCCGAAGTTTCGCTCCACAATATTCCGTGTACTGATATGGGCCTCGTTGTATCTTATTTCTCCGGCAGTGGTCGGGTTGAGAACAGGTGTCAGGAGGAAGGGGTGTCGGGGGTATGCACTGTCACCTTAAAAAACATATGAATCAATGTGAAACATGCTCTTGTTTTTAATGAAATAAATTTCGCTGACAAGTCAGGCATCTCCAAACTCGCCATCTCGCAACTTGGAAAACAGAGAACTGTTTCTCAGAATAAAAGAATCATGTACTGACCCGGGATATTTTGCCACAACGTTGGAAATGATGCCTTTGGCATCACAAACGCACTGCACATTCAATGAATGCGTGTGTTTGCGATTTCTGTACACGTGCTCAGTGTCTGCGGGGGGCACAAGCTGCACATGGGTGCAGTCAATCGCCCCTATAACTCTAGGAAATCCAGCTACTGCAAAAAAACCTTGTTTGGTCTCATTCAATAAGTGCCGAGTGCGTGGAAACCTAATGAACTTGGCCATCCGGCGTGACATGGCATTTAGGACTTCAGACAGCACATCTGAAAAACGGGATTGGGAGATCCCAGCTTTAATAGCTACCGTACGCTGGAATGACCCAGATGCAAAAAAATGCTAACTTGCAAGGAGTTTTGTCATTGCAGGTATTGCGTGACTCCTTCATGTGGCTGGCTCCAAATCCTCTCTGAGTTCCTCCAACAGCTCCAAAATGGCAGTGCTGGATAGGCGATATGTTTTAATGATTTTTTCCTCGTTCATTCCAAAAACGTTCACACGAGGGTGAAAAATACGTTCTCTGCGTCTCCTTTCATGATTTCGATGGCTCCTTCTTGCGACAATAACCGTAGCCATGTGTGCGCAACTACGCATACAAACCATTTGCACCTCCTTTTGACACGTGTTGAAAAATAGACGCAGATTTTATTAGCAAAATTTCTTTCAGGTTTGATAAATCAATTTGCGCGTGCTAAATTAATATATTTACATTTTCTCCTCCCAACACACGCACAATTGCGTGTAAACGCCCCATATTGCATATTCATTGTGGCAGACGTACTAACTGGATGCAGTCGTACTATTTTGCACCTTTGAAAGAGGCAACCCTTACTGTGCACTGTTAGTAAATCAGTTTGTACATTTTTTTGCCAGTGCAATAAGTTTGCACACGTTTTAGTGTGCCTGAACCATAAAGCCTTGTCAGGCTTAATGAATGTAGAAACAAGTGCGAAGTCACTGAACTTGCATCGCTGTGTGGGTGTTATGTAGAAGCATGCTCTGGTGAATAAAATTTGCATTGATTTAGTGATGGTGAATTGTTATGATGATGATGACGACGATGATGATAATAGATAGATAGATGCAGCCATATGGAAAAGATAAACTAGAAAAGATTTTGACATAGCACACTCATCTTCAATAATGACCTGCCTTAGGTCAGCTACTTCTTTTGTGAGTTATCTGGATAACTTTGTTTGATGGCTATCTTGGATTTTGATGTTGTGATATTATTTTCAATAAGAACATGCAATAGGTCAAGATGCACCACCATACCAAATTAAAAGTTCCAAGGCCACTTATTTTTCGCATTATCTCGATAAAGTCATTTTTACAGAAACGGCGGCGGCCATCTTAGATTTTGATGCAGCTCGGCCATTTTGAATAGGGAACTGCCTTAGGTCAAGATACATCAGCATACCAAATTAGAATTTCCTATGACAATGCAAAAAATCTGTATCTCGATAACATTGTTTTTATGAAAATGGTGGCGGCCATCTTGAATTTTGAGGCAGCGCACCCACTTTCAATAGTGAACTGCCTAAAGGCCCTGTCACACAGCGAAAACGCATAAAAAGCGCATTAAAAGCGCATAAAATCTAGGTTATACGCGATTGTGCGTGGAAAATGCGTGATATGCGTAAATCATTAGTGGAGCCTGCGGAAGTCATAAGTTTTTATGCGTCGAAAGTGGGGGCGGGGATGGGCTTGTGCGCTCGTACGCGAAAATCGTTTTGAACTGCACAAAAACTTAGGCTTTGCATGATTTTGGAAGTGGGCAGGGCCTCTGCGTAAATCGTGCGTGGAATATGCGTACTTAAAGCGTGAAACATGCGTCTTGTGCGTGTTAAGGACGTGTTTTATGCGTCTTTTTTGCGTGTTTGCGGCGGGATTCTGGCGATGTTAGCGTCTATTCTGCGCATGTCCACGCACTTTCCACGCATTTAAAGCAGATGTATCGCATACATTTCACTAACCATTCACTTTAATAACGCGTATAGCACGTGGTTTTTTGGCTTGTTTATCGAAGTACGTGTTCTATTCGTGATTTTTAAGTGATGTGTGCGTGATTTATTAGTGGAACATGCGCTATTTATCAGTTTATTTTCGACGAATACGCCCAAATTTGGGAAAATTTTTACACTAACATGCACGCACTTAGCAGCTAAGTGCGTTTTCCATACGTGATCCCTCAGTTTTGGGCTGTGTGACAGGGCCTTTAGGTCAAGATACATCAGCATACCAAATTAGAACTTCCTATGATAATGCAAAACGTCTGTATCTCGATAACATTGTTTTTACAAAAATGGCGGTGGCCATCTTGGGTTTTGATGCAGCGAGCCCACTTTCAATAGCGAACTGCCTTTGTTGAACATACATCAGCAGATCAAATTATAACTTCCTACGACAGTTTCACATTATCTTGATAACGTTGTTTTTACAAAAACTGCGGCGCCCATCTTGGATTTTGACGCAGCGCGCCCATTTTCAATAGCGACCTGCCTTGGGTCAAGATATATCATCATACCAAATTACAACTTCTTGGGCCAATTATTTTTTGAATTATCTCAATATCGTTGTTACTTCAGACTGACGGCCGGACAATGGATGACAAAAATTCACCCGCTCTATTTGATGAGTTTGGTGCTCTTGCAATGATTTTTGTCCTCCGAGCATTTTTCACAGTTCGGGCCCGGAAGTGAAAAACCCATTCCTAGACTTGCTCAGGTAAAAATGCTGAGCTGGGAAACAAGCTGACATTATGCTGTGACACTTTTGTTCGACGTAATAACATAGTAACATTACAAGGTACTTTCTATGCAATAACAATGAAGATAAATTAATTTGTTAATAGGGACAAAAGAAGCAGATGACTTTGAATCATGCTTCACTTAACAGTAAAGCATCTACTATATACCATGCCGATGTTACACAAAAAATCGTTACAAAATTGGAGTCAAGTGGTGTTTAAGAACTCTGAGAACACACATGAAGCTCAGTATGGCATGAAATGGAAACAGAAATGCATAAAATATCATTCAAAGCATCTTAATAATGCCTAAAAATAGCATAATCTCCATCCATCAATCCATCCATCCTCAGTCAGCTGCTTACCCAGGGCCGGGTTGCGGGGGTAGCAGATTCAACTAAGTAACCCAGGCATCCCCCTCTCCAGCAACTATCTCCAACTTTTCCTGGGGGATCCCAAGCCATTCCCGGGCCTGCCAGGAGATGTGATCCCTCCAGCGTGTCCTGGGTATGCACCTGGGTCTCCTTCCAGTTAAACCCGCCCAGAAAACCTCAAAAGGGAGACGTCCGGAAGTATTGTGAGTAGATTCCCAAAACCCCTCAACTGACTCCTATAGATTGCATGATCTACAGAGGTTTAGTAGCTTTCAGTCATGGCAGAATGACCATCCTATTACAGCAATGAATTATTTATCTTTTAAATTATCCATATAGTATGAGCTCTGGGAACAAGATGCTTCTCATGCAAATATAATAGAATGGGGTATAAGAGAATACATTATAATCCACACCAATTTCACTCATTCCATATCTTGAAATATTCTATTCAATTTTCAATTTTAATGTTTAAATTATACAGCATGTGTTATACCCCATAGAGAATCTTGAAATAAATAAAAAATGTTTTTCTAATATTCTATTGTATGTTTTATTGTCAAAATGTACAGCTGTGTTCGAAAAAATAGCAGTACAGCATTGATAACCTGATGAACCACTGTTATTAGTAATAGTGATATTTCTGCCTGGCAAATAATTTATTTGTAGATGTCGTGGTGTAATAAAAAATCAACAGACCCAACTGTCATGACATGTACACTGCTTGCTCTGAGAAACTGACACATTCATTGAAAGCTGCGTGTTCAAAATAATGGAGCCAAAAGCGAGATTTGGTGTGCCCGTGTTCTTTGCAGACTATGCAGGGCAGAAGAGGCACAAATCTTACTGAAAAGGCAGGTAATTATGAATTCTTTCGCTTTCCCCTTGGTAAAAGGCAGCTTACAGCGTGGATTCTGTCTATTAATAAGAATATTTTTAGTTCAGGAGAATTCTAGGGTGTGCAGCATACATTTTGTGTCTGAATGGCGAGATTAGGAATTTTGTATCCAACCCACGCCAATATCGATTGCTATTCGGGTACCAAGAGAAACAGTAGGATATGTAAACACGTTGAGCGTACGTCCAGTTAAGGAGTTTAGTTTCAAGTGCTATTCGTGCCAGTAGCATATCGTTAACGGCAGCTGTCATGACACTGATGACACACTGGGTTGCTAGGGCAGGCACAGCATATGTATTCACGATATTAAATACTAATATTAAATTCTAAGCCCCTTCTCACTGATTAAAAACCCCCTAAAACATATTGGCGCCCCCTTTTAAAATCGTTCTGGCAAATAAAAAGCCGGGAAAAGTGGAGGTTGGAACCTAAATTCCTTTTTCCCCGACGGTATAGCTAGACTAAGCTATCTTAGTCTTCTCCTACAAACTGAAAGCACTTCTTCAGCACAACGGAGACTTGATATCGTCGAGATACTGTCAAGGTAAGTCCATGACGTTATTTTCAGGAAAGATGAATATTTGAAATCAAATGCGCAGCGTTCAGTCCAACAGTAATGATATGGTCTTGTATTTTACATGTGTACCTGCACACTTATCCATGTTAAGAGGAGATTAGGATAATGTGTGCTTGCCGGTTGTTTTCAGCAATGCCAATTTGTCGCAAGAACACTGTAGCCATTAGCTGCATAGTGGTGTTAATGACATTTCATGTCCGCAAAACTAACTGCCAAGCAAATTCAACTATGTTGGTTACATATAGCAAGTAATTATATCCCCGAATGCCGAATGGAGATATTATGTTTTTGGTCCGACCGCCGTACGTGTTAACGCAATAACTTCAGTAATATTTCAATTAGAAATGTCAGGTTTTGCATATAAGTAAGTATCATAAAGAGGAAGAGCTGATTTGATTTTGGACAATTTACGATTTCTAGATTGGCCACCAGGGGCCAAAAACTGAAAAAAATCACTGTTTTGATCATATCTCTGGAAATATTTGTCCGATTGACCTCAAATCAAGTGCAAATGAAAGGTCATGACCTGAGGATGTGTCCCGCGATGACATTATACCTGTTTGGTTCAAAATGTAGACACAAGGTGGAGCTTTGTCCCATAAAATTCACCATTTTTTGCCATATCTCTGGAACTGTTTCTCCAATTGACATGTAACTATGTGCAACTGCAAGGTCATGACCTCACAACATGTCACATGATGACATCATACCTGTATGGTTCAATATTTTGCCACCAGGTGGCGCTTTCTGATGGAAAATGACCATTTTGGCCATATCTTCAGAACCATTTGTCCGATTTACCTGAAATTAATTCAAATGAAAGGTCATGACCTGAGGGGCTTTATATTGTATTGGGTCTATTCAAGGATTGGGGAATTGGAGGATTGGGGGCATTCGGGGATATACCCCAAGCCATCGCCTCCGACGGCATAAGCCGAGTTATGAAATTGAAATCACAAGGAAACCAAATTATCATTTCAAGCAGCAAAATTAAAACCACACCTACATTTAGCTCTGAGGGGCTAAGTTCTATAATGTAAGCCCCTCAGAGCTGACCAAGACTGAAAACATCATATGGCACTAACATTCCCCCTTCGGCTTGATATTTGTTTGCGTAGAGTTTAACATTGCTTAAAGGGCATCTAAAGTCGATTCCTATTCTTTTTGTCCATTGGCCAATCAGCTAACCGCACCTGCACAAACGAACCGAAATTGAAGGATTATCTACGCATGTACACAAAACATTGGTTTATGTGAATGAAATTGGTCGTGTGACAATGCAAGATGTCAACAAAAGCAAGTGATTTGTTTGTAAACGTTGGACTTTCAACGTCCCATCAGAGAAATGACTTTAGATGCCCTTTAACATTGTATATGGCCTATGGGATCGAACAAAGCCAGTCCCCTATCAAAATATGGATACAACAACTGGACACTACAACAACAATAACACCTTGAAACAACAACAGATGAAATAATTCTTAGCCGATTAGCAGGCCTACTTAAATAACTTAAGATCAACCAGTACCTTAACTATATTTCTCCGATCAGATCGCTCTTTCCCTTTTACTTATGTCAGCGCGAACTCTTTTCGTTTGTAGGGAAACAGATGGCTTGAAGTCAACATTATTTGGGTCAACGAAGTCGGGCCATCCGCTGACAAAATAAGTACTGCAGACTCTTGTGTGATAATTCGGGACAAAGTTCGTCCGATTTATAGGTCGAATCCATGCCTGTCATTGTCTCTTGGCTCGGGCAACAATAAAAACCTTATGCCTCCGTCTTTACGATACCAGATTGTGCACCCCACCATGTAACAAGTAGCCACTCTATGGTTGTGTCCGAAATCACTCACTCATTCACTATCCCCTGTTCACTATAAGGGGACTCACTATGTAGGTGACTCTATAGTGAGCTCATTGGCAGAGGGACAAAACGCTTTCAGACACTTCCTGGTTCGTTTTGTCGCAGCTGTTAATAGAGTCATTGCTGTCACAAAATTAAATCGTACATGTTCAACTTCAGTTGAAGGATTTGGACGTATTTGTCTAATAACCGAACTAAGTATATTTCCCACCATGTTTGTGTTTACCATTATTGTTTAAATAATAAAATTTGCCATAAATTTTTCATATCCTCATCTATTTTCTTCCAGGGACTGCTATGGAGTTAAATTACTGCCAAAACCTTGTATACAAACCGAAAATGTTTTACAAATGCACCACGATTCACAAACAAATACAATGTGATTTGCAAATATAAAAATGATTCACGTGCAAACAAAGTGTGGTTTGCAAATATAAAAACGATTTGCAAATATAAAAACGATTCACGTACAAACTAGGTGTGATTTGCAAATATAAAAACGATTTGCAAACAAATACAGAGTGGTTTGCAAATACAAAACACCATTAACAAACGAATGTTTTCAGTTTTACAAATACAAAACGTACCGATTACAAGTATACGACGAGAACCATTTCCTACAAGTACAAATCACTTTTGGCAGTTTTCTCCCGCTGACATGGCGTAAAAGATTTTCTCACAAATGTCCTCACTGTTATTGTCCCTGTTAAACAGCAGGTGGGGCTATGACTCAATATCCTAGATCTCTACACCGTGAAGTTGAACAGAATAGAGAACGACCGCCAGCGACAACCGTGGACATGAGGATGATGGCTGAGGCTAAATAAAAACGCAGTGTCTTCGTGTTCGAAATAATTCCGTGTCCTACAGTGGGATGGTGTCAATATAACTCCGTGTCCGACAGTGGATTATTGTTTTTAATCTCATGAAGTCTACTGAATCTTTTAGATAGCCTATTAAATGTGAATGTTTGATCAGATGGCTCAGTTCTTCAAGATGGGTACCCAATCAATGTTTCTGTTTAAGCTCTGCTCATAAAGTGTTCTGATTGATAGTGATATATTTTTATTTTCCATTTCATTATAAATCTCGGCCCGTATTCAGAAAGCATCTTATCTTAGCGCTAGGAGTACTCCTCATTCGCGCTAAAACATTTTATGTAGGAGTAAAATCTGAAAAGTAATTCACAAAACCGCTGAGAGCAACTTTTAGCCATCCGAGACACCGAGGGTAACGCTGCAACGATCTGTTGGCTGATATTATCCCACGCATACCGCTTGGATTTGCTGTTCACCCCCGAGCCAATTTTCCCTCTGATTAGGTTACATGCTTTCGCTCCAGCGCCAACTGGCCCAGCAGCAGTAACTGGTCTTGGCTCCAGCTGGGCTTTCGCGTCATTTTTGAACTTACATCCATGACAGTTTAGGGCAAACAAACTTGAACGGCTCGACATTTAAATGATCGCAACATATTCTCATTCTCATCGGGTAACAAGTAGCTATAGGGGCAAGTGACGCGTTTCATTAATAACTTGTTTAATGCTATTAATGTTTTTACAATTATCTCTTTCCTATGTACGTTTATTTGCCTAGAGCGTGATATGCGGGGACCGTGCATTGCAATTTTCAAAAGTGCTCAATATACTATTATCTTAAACCGAATCTAAATAAACCAATGCTTTGTATGTTAACAATAACTTGCTTAAAAGTAACCGTGTTTTAAATTATTATAATTGAAGGGAAGAAAATTATTTAAATGTCAATGTTAAAGTTATGGTTAGGCTTAGAGTTAGGGCAGTGTTTAAAAAGGGGATGGTCGTACCTCTCTACTTTGAAATGCATTTGAAAACTGCCGAACCCGTAACAACTGCCATTATTTTTTTGGACAAACCAGTCCCTTGGACTATTTTCTCATTTTTTCCTCCATGGGTTGTATGTGGGATATTTTTTTCAATGGGTTGCCCTGCCACCAAACAACCAATCACCGTGCTCATTGTTCCAAGACTCGTGCATGAGAATTGACATCAGCCATAGGCGGGAGTAATCTCCGTTGCTATCTCAGAGCTACCCCTATTCTAGGAGTTACCAATTTTCTTCACTAAAAGTTGCTCTCAGCGGTTTTGTGAATTTTAAGATTGTTTTATCATAAATGTTTTAGCGCGACTTAGGAGTAGCCTACTCCTAGCGCTAAGATAAGATGCTTTGTGAATACGGGCCCAGATTTATAACGAAATGGAAAATAAAAATATATCACTATCAATCAGAACACTTTATTGAGCAGAGCTTAAACAGAAACATTGATTGGGTACCCATCTTGAAGAACTGAGCCATCTGATCAAACATTCACGTTTAATAGGCTATCTAAAAGATTCAGTGGACTTCATGAGAGTAAAAACAATAACCCACTGTCGGACACGTAGTTATATTGACACCATCCCACTGTCGGACACGGAATTATTTCGAACACGAAGACACTGCGTTTTTATTTAGCCTCAGCCATCATCCTCATGTCCACGGTTGTCGCTGGCGGCCGTTCTCTATTCTGTTCAACTTCACGGTGTAGAGATCTAGGATATTGAGTCATAGCCCCACCTGCTGTTTAACAGGGACAATAACAATGAGGACATTTGTGAGAAAATCTTTTACGCCATGTCAGCGGTAGAAAACTGCCAAAAGTGATTTGTACTTGTAGGAAATGGTTCTCGTCGTATACTTGTAATCGGTACGTTTTGTATTTGTAAAACTGAAAACATTCGTTTGTTAATGGTGTTTTGTATTTGCAAACCACTCTGTATTTGTTTGCAAATCGTTTTTATATTTGCAAATCACACCTAGTTTGTACGTGAATCGTTTTTATATTTGCAAATCACACTGTATTTGTTTGCAAATCGTTTTTATATTTGCAAACCACACTTTGTTTGCACGTGAATCATTTTTATATTTGCAAATCACATTGTATTTGTTTGTGAATCGTGGTGCATTTGTAAAACATGTTCGGTTTGTATACAAGGTTTTGGCAGTAATTTAACTCCATAGACTGCTTACAAAGTGGATAAGAGCGTATTTTTGCTATAATTATCCACTACACATTCAGCAAACGTCATCGAAGTAGGGTCTATGGCTTGCTGGCTGACTTCATATGGCGATGAAGCATAACTTGATGACTCATTGGAAACAGCTTAGTCATTGAGCTATTGTGCAGGTGACGGCCGTATATATACTTGCATTTTGAGCACACAAGTGTACACCATTGCAAACACAGTGTTTGTGTATGTAAGTGCTGGGGTGTTTGCTGTGATTGTAGTTTTTTTTCTGTGTTCTGGCTGCCAGGCGACATTACGCACTTAGACTCAAAGAGCACAACAATGAGCGTAGATACGCAGTCGCTAAACTGGTTTGTTTTGATATTTTCCCTGTGATTGTCCACTAAATATTTAACAGTCATTTTTCAAAGTAGTCCTTCAAAAGAATCCATGTGCTGTTACGCGCAAGTACAGAGAGAGCGCTGAAATACAAGCGCTAAATCAGGGTGCATGATGTGTTTTGCTGACTCACTCTTCAAATTTACAATGCGGCGGCATTCAAATGAGGAAGGTCTGGGGTTCAAATATCTGTTCAGCCTGAGGATTTTTTATGAGCAGCAGGGACATAGTTCTTGTATGAATAATTGCTGGGTGTTTGTTGTTTTTACTGTTTACCATTTTTTTTTTACCTTATCATTGTTTTATTGAAAATAAATCTGCTCCAGTGGAGTCAAACTTAATTCCCTTGGTATGTATTTTTTTTGAATGGGAAAATGTATACATGACTGTTGAAAATGGATGGAGGAAGCGGTACCTGTATCTGATGGCTAATCCGACAGGTGTTCTGTTGGGCAGGTAAAGTTACGAAGAAAAAAAGAACAGTACCAGGGAGTATTGCTCAATGAGACAAAGTCCCAAGGAAAAAAACTGGCACTCTGTCCTTGATGAAAAATCGATGAAAATTTAATTCGTGAGCATGGCAAAATGATTGACCAACGCGCTTTGACTCTAGGTCTTCATCAAGGTGAATTGATTATTGGAATTGTTCTTTTTTTATTTTTGTACAGGACCGGTTGCTATAAATGAGTGTAACTAGTTCAGGCAGGAAACTCGAGAAGAGCTACATCAGCTGACAGCAGCCTGATAAGCTACCAGCCACGTCAGCATCAACAGGCACGCGATTGGAGGATACAGATCACAAGGTCATAAAGTGGTCTATTTGAAAGACGTAAAGCTCACTTTCTGCTGCCGCTGTTTGCAATGACTTTTCATGCTATGCAACACGCTGTTTGGTTTTTTTTTGCTTGCTCCTCCACCCCAGCCTCCACCTGTTTGGTTCTGCTCACATCGGGGGGATTTTGATTTCTGTTCATGGCTATGTTTGGAAGTTTGCTGTGCCTAGGTAGGACATTCCTCCAGAGCAGAACCGCCGCCAACATACAATGTAATGCTTATACCCATGAATAAATTGTTCTATTTTATTCAAACGCGAGTTTTCCTGACTGAAGTAAAAAATAAATAAAATGGCTGTAATTTGATGGAATGTATGCCTGTAGTGACATAAAAGGGAAATTAAATGAGTTTTGCTGTTTTGTTCCTGAGAAATGTCAAATGGCACACAGTGCCAATTTGGAGATGCCACCTGGACATTTCTGAACTAAAACCTCTCTAATTTTTTTACAGGTTTCAGACTGCAACTAAACTTCAAAAGGAATAAAAGTAAAATTCTGTAAGGCGCAAACAAATAAATTCATTTATGCTGTGGCCCGTCTTCATTTATTCTCACTCTGCAATGTATGTAATGATTTTAGCACTGTAAGGAAAATCCCTGAGGGGTTTCCTTTTTATGATACCAAGATTATTCAAACGGACGGAGTCGTTGCAGAGATATACTCATTTCATTTTTGGCATGTCATTTTTGAGCCAGAGGCTCAGGGCTTGAGAGGTTAAAATGGAGACAAAAACTTGAAACGAGCAGAAGGAAATGAGCAACTACTGTGAAAACGGATCTGAGAACAGTCAGAATGGCAAAGATTCGGCCAATCATCACCGGCGAAAAAATCAAAGATGATACAAAATTACCTGTACGCTGTTACAGTCAGAAGACATTTAATCGAAGCTAAACTATCAGTTAGAAGCCCCCGTAAAGAACCATCGTTGAAAAAAGAATATGGGCAGAATCGGCTAAAACACATCAATCGGCGCAAAGAGAAATGCCGTAACATTCCACTGACCGTAGTAAAATAGTTTTCAGGTCTAATGGTCGTTGACTGTATATCAGACAACCCCCAGGTGCTGAATTCAAGCCACAGTACACTGTGAAGGCAATGAAGCATGGTGATGCAAAAATCATGGTACGTAATTACAAAAGTAATTACTTTCATGAAACATTTTTTCTTGAACATGCGTGCCACAATTACTGGATCCACTTCATTTGATAATTTTGGATGGCATGGATGACATGGAAAGGGATGTGACACCATTCCTCCGTGTAGCCCATAGTCTTCCCACATCCTCCATATTTGTGGGCCCACATTTACGGACTCTTCTTGCCCCACACATTTTCTACTGGGACTTGGTCAGAGGACAGAGAAGGCCACAGCAAAACCTTGATTTGTGGGCAATGAACCACTTTTTTTGATTTTGATGGAAGCTTTGCATCATGGTCCGGTTAGAAGTTTTAACGGCCCAGTTAAAGGTTTCTGGCAAAGGGCATTCACTTACTTGCTGATACTCACTGATGCTTGATTTAATCCATGATAGTGAGAATTTAAATAGAAACCAAAATTAAAAGAGGAATTTTCACCAATTTTAACAATCCATGTAACCCCCTAACAAAATGCACAAGAGAGATAAAAATAATCTCCTTGTCGTAATTCAAGCCCTTTCAATGCAGGCTGGAGGCCGCCATTAGCTCCCCCGATTCTGTGACGTATTGTGCATAGATGTGTTCCTCAGCCCTGAATTAGTCAGTTATTTCAGGACAATTTCAAACATATTTTGAGTAGCAATCTATGGATCACCGGCTGCTCTGAGATCCATTGTACGTAAGTGCATATAATATGTAGAGGATTAGGTGACCATTTGTCATAACTAAACCTGACTCTGTCTTGTTATAATTATTGTGTATTTTGCATTTTATTATTTTTCATGCTTTATTGTTTATTTTAGCAGTTCTGTGTATTAGTCTAGCACTTCCAGACATCCGTCATTTGCCACGCATCTTCTGTTTTCACTCCCACGCTTGCACCACCCCTTGTTCTTTTTCATCGATTGTTGCCCTATTTGTATCAACACATCCCTGCATATTCCTCAGCTCAATGCACCTGCAAACCAATGTAATCAGCCTCTTAGTTTCTCTTTATATTCTGTCATTTCAGTGTATTTCTTTGCAAGTTTGTCAGCCAGTTTTACTGTATCAACCTATGAGCATTCCTTGTACTCGTGGTTATGGTTAGGTTTATTTTTGGCTTTAAGATTACTCGTGCATTACTTCTGTTCATTTTTGGCCTCCAACAATTGATTTGCTGAGGCTTTCCTACTCCCTGGTTTTGATTTTTAGACTGAATATTTACTACGAATCTGGATTTGCACCTTCGTACTGTATTCCAACTGCTTGTTACTGACTTAGATTGTTCAACCCTGAGTACTAATAAAACCTGTTAACTGAGTTATCGTCTGTGCCTGAGTTCTGCACCTGCCCTTTGTCAATATACTTAAATTAGATTTTTTCTGACAGGATTCTTACGGGGTACCAAAAATTGTTGCACATCTTAAAAAAAAATATATATATATAAGGGTGGGGGTGGGGGGGTCTTTCCACCTTTAAACTCAAGGTTAGATTTTCTAAATATCTTGGATGAAAGATTGAGAAGAATAGCAACCATATTTTTGCATATTCTTTTCAGCTAATACAAAGGCTGCCATTTCCTGTATGTATCCTCCATCATTCCATCGGATGTTGAAAAAATAATTAGTGCCAGTTTGAGCATGTAAGAAAACACAGGCTCGTTCTGTGTCCAGCGCGATGAAGAGCAGACCTGCGAGCTGAATGGGGTCCAGTGAGCCCTGTTCCCGTTTCTGTGCTGCATCATTGACATCCTGCCACTATAAGAATCCAAATCGTGAAGGATTGTGTACCAAATAAAGACAATCTGCCTGATCTGTCTCCACAGAGGAGTCCTGTACACGCCAGCGTCTGTTTACGTTTGAGCGAATGCAGTGCCTGAGTCTGTTATTCTATTATGTAATGCTATGACTAGCCAACATTTAAATGACTCGTTTGCGGTTTTGATGTCTGTAAATGTGCAAATGGTCTTTGTCTAAGTATTACATTTCATAGTAGCAGTCTGAGTTGGAAAAATGTCTGCCTCAAACTAAATAATCAGAGGATCACCAACAAACAGAGTACATTTAAAGAGCATCAAAAATGACATTAATGTAACTGTGGGCATGACTTTTCATCTGTGTCAATGTGGATCAGTCTTTCCATCATTTAGGGAATTGTAATTCAGCATATTTTTTCTTTTTTTAATTTTTTAATTGAGGTAAGAGTTTAAAAACAAAATGACTGAGAATTGTTTTGACAGCTCTGTTATATCCAGGAATGACTGTCTAATTAAAATAACAGAACAAGTTGCAGAGGATGAAACACCTCAATCAATGGCTTTGATTTTGTAAAATACTGGAGATGCTGTATTATTGAATGCTCCACTTAAATAGTAATTGTGTGAGTAACAACACATTAATTACAACCCTACAACCCGACTCAAGGCTGTGGCAAACGGACGAGTTGGAAAGAAAAAATAGAATTATTTACAAATATATATATAAACAAATCAAAATAACGTGGAAAAGTCAGTAGTCAGTGCATGAATGTTTGAAAAAGTGTGAGTGCCAACCAAAAACAAACGGATCAATGCAGCGTTGGCCTCTTGCCGCCTGTTACAGGGAGAGAGATAGATCTCTGCCAAACATGGCTGCTTATAAGCAGCAGAGCACACCGGGCCCAGGTGTGCTCAGGCCACTCATCAACTCCCCTGCTTCTGCAAAACAAACAACAACAACAACCAGACAGGGACCCCTAGTGTCTGGGTGGTGGTCGTCACATAAGCCAAAGCATTTTAACAACCCCTTTAATATGCGGCTATTATTTGGGTGGATTCCAGTTTTCCCTGAATCCTATCATGTAGAAACACGGCTATACTCACCACAGCAGCCGTAGGTGGATTGCAAATTCTACCTACTTGAATCAGAAGGATGCAGCACCGGATCACACCACCGAAGGCCGATGAAGACTGACGACAGTGTTCGCACTGTTATAATGCTTGCGTTATTTTGGTTAGTATCACGGTGGTAGTTTATCATGATGATACATGACCGTAACCGCAACAGTTAAAGCCAACCGATAGGCATGTGTTTGCAAAGTTGGTCTGATAAGGCTGCAGTTAAACCAGATGACGATTTTAGAGTGAGGCATCAATGTAATTTGGGGGCGGGTTATTATCGAGAAGGGAGTTTAGAATATTAATATTGAATATTAATATTGAAAATGCATATGCCCATGCAATAGCAACCCGGTGTGTCATCAGTAACATGGATTCCCACGTATTGCAGCACAAGAAATTAAACCTGAAATTATCTTGACTGGATACTTGATGTTTTTACTCGCCCGAAACTTTGGGTACTGTTATGGCCCCAATTTGTTATGACATTAACGACAGCAAAGGATGACAGACGAAAATTTTCAAACTTAAACACATTTAATTAACAAAGACAACTAACAACTAACTAATCTACTGACTAATCTAATGACCAAGATTGATTATATACAAAAACAGAAATATTTACAGTCCCTTTGGTGGGTTGCTTGGTGATGTCCTGGGTGAGGAAAATGCCCTAATACAGGTAAAAATTCACTAAAAGCTTCACAGGTCTTGAACAGAATGACAGGTCTGGTCACATGTATCCTTCTCCTTGCAATTTCTCCTACTACTTCACTGTCTCAATTCTCCTCGTTATATACTCTCTTGCAGACCCCACCCACATTTAGACCTCTTTTTTTTAATTTTCTGGGACTTGCCCCAGACATGCCCAGAACATGTCCAAACCTAGCTCCAGTCTGGGCTCAACAAAAAAGGTCAATACTGCCATCTAGTGGCCTCTATTCACATTACAGTACCCAAACATGAAGATAAGCCATAAAAAAAAGTAACGAATACTATCGATATTGATGGAGGTTGAAAATGGAATACTTTAGCCCTTGCGTTTTTGGCCAATTATGCTGCCCACTGCCTATACCATGAACATTTGTCTTTCTCATAAGTTGAGCTGCCAGACTTTCGCACTGCATCCTCCACTTTGTAATATCGCAGCCGCATCTTTAGTTTGTCACGGCACTGTTCTACTGTTCTGTGGTAACTACGCGAATGCAACTACTCACAAATTACTCATAAATACTCATAAATCTCTGAGTTTTTCTGTTTGCCTAAATTTTGAGCAAGCACTGAATTTATTTGTTTGAATGGAGAGATCTTTTCGCGGCTGTGTTTATTAGACCAAGTTAATTTCATTTGATCTATACACATGTACAGCATTGGATTGCGGAATTTCACTGCCGATTCCTTAGATAAGATGGCAGATATGTCTCATGTTTTACTGTTGGTTCAGCCAATGGCATTGTCCTCTCTTGTGTTTTCTTTTGCTTTGTGGTCGTAATACTTAACCAATCTGAGACGTCTTGGTCCATTCTTTGTTGCCTGGGCGAATGTTCCTCTTGTTCTCTCTGGGTCAGATTTGAGGTCCAAGACGTATGGCTGTATTTCACTACTTGTCATTTCTAACTATCTTGATTAAAAACGTTTAGGTATAATGTCTTCCGGGCCGTAACATAGGGACACACTAGGTAGGTGGACCCGGAAAACTGCGCTCTGCCGTCTCGTCCCGCCCAGCTCTGCCCTCCTCAGACCTGGTCAATTAGAAGAAAGTGGGTACATTGGGAGGGGGGGCCATAGCGGAAGAGCTGCCCAAACAAGACGTTTCCTGCAGAGACTACTATGGACTACAAATGGGGTTTTTTGAGGACGGCAGTGTGCGCTAAATAAGGGCCCTTTTTTGGACTTCGAACGATCAGAAGTATTCTAGGGCAGTCCAAGTTCAAAATATAATCTTGGAAATGTAGCATAGTAAGGGACCTTTAAATAAGTCAATGTCTGACACAGGTGAATAGAGACTCAACAAACCAAAAGAACAGCTTGCATGCTCTCTAAAAAGTAGGCAGGCTACTGAGGCTTGAGCACTCTGGTGAAATGACCAAGACCAGGATCCAAATGCAGAGATACAGTACAATCCAATAGTGGGGTTTATTGATAGTAGTGCGGTAATGACAGGGAGGAAGCTCAGAGCAGAATGGCACAGTTCAGATGAAGTAGGCTTGAGTGTGCGTGAGTGCTCATGGCCGGCCAGTGGCATCCAGGGGCAGCAGCCAGATGAGGTACACACTCGCCAGGGCAGAATCATCAGATGTCAGGACCGAAGAGTTGAGCAGGAATGCAGTCATAATCCTGATGACCACAATAAGATTGGGGGGGGTTCCTAATAAACTGGGCGAAGTAGCAAAGCACTCACATGTAACTAACAAAAACGTGGTCCCAATCCTGGAGACCTCTAGAAAAGCTTGGGAGCTAATTCCTTTTAGAAAGATTAAGAAGAGTACTTCCGTATTCAACTGTCACAAAGGGTTACAAATAATTTCCAAAGACAATAAACTTCTCGTGAAAAGATACTGACTGGTTGCCATGGGGCATATAGCAAGTGACAATCCAGCAATTTTCTCTCTCAGAGGAAGAGATGTATATATGCCAACACATACGTAAGGGAATGGGAAACACGATTACAAAACACCTAGCAGAAGAGGCACGTAGGACGTCAAACCAGTCGAAGGAGACGATATACAACCCCAATTCCAGAAAAGTTAGGATGTTGTGTAAATTGTAAATAAAAACAACAATGATTTGAAAATCTCAAACTGACGTTTTATTCACAATAATAATATGTTTATTTCGCACATATGTACATTACACATGGCAATTTAAAAGTGAGTAAATAAATACACGAAGAAGTAAAAATATATAAGTAATAAGTAAGACGGGAATAAAAAGTACAATTATAAAAATTCAAATAAAAATGACATACATCTATTAAAAAAGTCATCTATGACACATTAGTTCGTACATAAAACATCGATCGTGCACAAAACCTCCTCCTTGCTTAGATTGTCAATCAACATGTTTCCATCTCTGATATCTATTAGTTCACGCACCATCTTAGCTCTGAGCAGGACCTCAACATCCACATTCCTCCTGTAATCATTATAAATTGTATCACACAGTATCGCAGAATCAAACCGATAACTTCCGATTATTCCATTATAGTTATCACCGAATATAGAATACGGATCGTGCAAAGCAAGAGATGCAATAGATTTTAGCATACCACTCCCGAACTCAAAAATATTCTTTGTAAACTTACAGAAGCGTTGTTTCAGACTAATCTCCAAGGGTTTACACTCAGAGAGTTCAATAATAAGATCATTGTGTGTCCTGTAATGGACACCCCATATCTTTCTCAGTGCTCTGCACCAGGCAGCACCAACTCTGTTTAAATTATGGGTCGTTAGATGCCAAATTGGCGCCCCATAGAAACTGCAGCAGTAAATTTTAAACAACATACATTTAGCGTAGGGGCTGACACAACCAAAATCACAAATAAATCTATTAAAACTACCCCAAAACTTTCCAATCGCATCATTGATGGAAGCCATTTTGTCCACACTGCTAAGGCTATGACCCAAGTGGACAACTTTGTCTGTAATTCTAACCGGTACATTATTTACCGTTACTTGCCGCTCGGTCACCTACCGACACCCACGGCCAGAACAAGTAATAAATTCACTTTTACCAACATTAAAGATAATATCATGCTCATTGGCATACTCCTGGGCTATAAATATCATCCTTTCCAAACCATATATAGAAGGCGCAAGAAGCGACACATCATCTGCATAACCAAAACAGCCTGTATAATAATTACCCATATGACATCCATACCCACTATCCCACAGCCTCTCAAACAGCCCATCAATATATACTGCAAACAAAACAGGAGACAACACTCCTCCCTGTTTAACACCATTACTTACAGGAAATTCATCACCTTTGTATCCTCCCCACTGAACCCTTAAACTCTGATTGGTATACATATATAACATGAGGCGTAAGACTAATGGGGACATCTTTCTATCCAGCAATTTACAAAATAATTTACAATAATTTACCCTATCAAAAGCTTTTGTGGCGTCCAATAATGCCACATGGACATCACTCCTGTTATAGTTATAGTATGAAATGACCTCAGACATCGCGAAAGTGCATAAGGTAGTTGAGGTATGCCGTTTAAAACCAAACTGGAATATCGCACTCTGTAAAGCATCACTCTTCTTTAACAAGATAACTAAATCTAACACCTTCCCAATTACACTACTAAGTGCAATTGACCGATAATTATCAGAAACACACAATGATTTGCCCCTGCCCTTAGGAATGGGCACCATTGTGCCCCACAACATGCTAGCAGGGCTAATGCCATGCACTAGCATAGAATTAAAAATACATGTCAGAATCATGAAGAGCAGATGGGGGCCGTTAATAATATGATTGGAGTTAAGCCCTTCCTCACCACTCGACTTACCTGCTTTAAGCCTCTGAACAGAATTAACAACATTATCCACAGTGATCTTGTAGCTCAAGAACTTATTCTCCAATAACCTACACCCAATTTCCTCCTTAATAGCTCCAAGTATGTTCTGATCATATGACACACTGTTATATAAATTAGAGTATTTGTCACTAAATTAACCCGACACTAATTTGCCACCATTGCGACCATCAACACTACCCGAAATGACATTATTTCTCCCTTTTATCTTCCTAACCTCACGCCATAAGTCCCGAGACCTATTGTCCACAATGGCATCAGCCATGCTTTGCATTTTAAATCTATCGCCATCCCTCAACACAGCACGCACTGCTTTGTGATATTGTGCGCGGGAGACACGCCGCAATTCAGCTACCTTCCCCTCATGAGGCTGACCACATGCCTTCCAGTGACGATGCCATAACAAGGCCTCACGTCGAAGAAGTTCTACCCCCTCAGACCACCCTGGAATTGTTCTAGGTCTAGATGATCGTTTACCATCACCAGTCTGAGGGATACATTCAGCAGCCTTAAGGGCAGCCTTTAACACAGCATCATACAGAGAGCATAAATCATGCTCATGCTTTGTACAATAAATATTAGTGCACGTAAATACACCTTTATTGTAGGAAACATTGTATAAATTGTCCTTTAAATTCTCCCTATATAAATTTAACTGCTCCTTACTAGCCTTCCACCATGCAGTTCTGCACATGTGCGGCCTCTCGTGCAGACTCATGTATTCCACGCCCAGAGTTAGTGCCAGTCTAACTGGAACATGGTCTGAATATAGACCATTATCAATAATATCACAGCTTACCAGGCCATCAGCTAATGACTTAGATACAATAAAATGATCAATTCGTGAGGTAGAATTATACGCAATATATGTATAAGGCACCACCGCAGCAACTTGGTCAATACACACGATCATATTGAAATCTTCAACAAAGCGCCTAAGGGCATATACTTGTGGTGAAGAGCGTGATAAATCCGTATTCAAGTCGCCACCAAATATGACATAAGTTGGGCAAGCGGCATGTATAATACGCACAACTTCACTTAAAACCTCGATATATTTGTTATATAATAGAACATAGACAACATATCAGACGTTGAAAGTGAGACATTTTACAATTTCATGAAAAATATTAGCTCATTTTGAATTTGATGGCAGCAACACATCCCAAAAATGTTGGGACTGCATGTTTACCATTGTTTAGTATCCCCTCTTGTTTAAACAACAGATTGTAAACATCTGGGAAGTGAGGGGACCATTTACTTAAGTTTTGGGAGAGGAATGTTGTCCCACTCTTGTTAGATGTAGGATTCTAGCTGCTCAACACTCTTGGGTCTTCTTTGCCAGATGTTTTTGTTTAATTGAGAGCAAAATGTTTTCTACTAGTGAATGGTCTGGACTGCAGGTAGGCCAGTTCAGCACTCAGACTCTTCTACTGCAAAGCCATGCTGTTGTGATGGATGCAGTATGTGGTTTGGCATCGTTTTATTGAAATATGTAAGGCCTTCCCTGAAATAGATGTTGTATGGATGGGAGCATATGTTGTTGCAAAACCTCTGCATACTTTTCAGCACTGATAATGCCTTTCAAAATGTGTAAGCTCCCACGCCATAGGCACTAATTCAACTCGATACCATCAGAGATGTAGGCTTTATTTACCTTGGGGGTGATCCGAATCACCCACATGTGCGCCCATTACCCCTGCGAGAGCAGTGTCCCCCACAATCGCTGCGATCCTCTGCTCAAATGGGGCGAGTTCCTCCTCTCCTCTCCCCCCACCTGTTTGGACCACGCTTTGGTGGTGGGCAGCAGTCCTCCGCTTCACGTCCATCTTGAGGTCGGACCACTTCCTCTTGACTTCTGCCAGTGAGTGCTACTCCGACCCAACAGCATTCACCGCCTCACACACCTTCTCCCACTCAATTCTCTTTCGTCTGCAGTTAATTCCCGATGACAGCCTGCCAAAAAGAATGGCTTTACGGCCCTCAACTTCAGCGATTAACGTCTCCATCTCACAATCGGTGAAATTCCGTTTCTTAGTTCTTTGGCTCATTGTGTAATTTGATTATGCAGAGCGAGAAATACCCACCAGCAGGCCCTGTTTATGCTAATTTGTATATGTATATGGGGGCGTGGAAAGGGAGGAGTCTCGTAGTCCGACATCTGCGGTCAATGCAACATTGATTGAGATGTACAAAGGAAATGTTCTTGGATTCAGGTGTGCGCATAGTTTCGTCCATCAGGATTTTTTTATACGTGCAAAGTTTTCTGGATTTAGGAGTACACCAAGTTTCAGTATGAAATCCATACAATTGTTACATGAGGCCCCTGGAGTTATGCTCGAGGAAATTGAGCAAATTTGTTTTCATCATGAGAAGATGTTTTTATCTTGGTTCATGAGTGATCAGTGTACATGTGCAGATCCAGGAAATATTCATACCAAACAGATTTCCATGTTTTGGTGTAGCAATTGTATAAGTTTATCCTGATTCCGATACAGATTTGCATAATGTGTGATTTTTAGTCCTCTAAGTTCCTGGCAGTGAATGTAAATTTGATAGTTAGCAATGTTAGCAAAAATTACATTATGAGATTAAAAGCAGCATTCTTATGGTCTCTAACAAAAACCACGTGGACCATTCCAATGTATAGTAGTGAACCATTCCAATGTATACTCAGCGCCATTGAAAACGCACCGGTGAGGTATGTACGGTATTTGCATCAAATTGAAAAATCGATTGATTTTTATTGCTTTTCCAGTTAGGCACAAGGAAAACAAGAAAAGCGCGTGGTATTGTAATCCTGATGCGCACTATATGCACGCGCCAACCACTTCAGTAATAACAAACATTGCGCTGTTCATGATGTGTACAGTGACCCTTGACTTGTTCATTTTGGTGTGGTCAATAGCCTACATTAAGCTAACAAAAAAAAAACGAAAAATGCGACTGCATCAAGAAAATGGAGCAGCTTGTGACTGGAGAGAGAAAAAGAGCCTTTGGCATGTTACGGGCAGGTAACAGCCGTCGAGAGGTGGTGCATCATTTGCACTGTCACCGTTCAACAATCAGTTGGCAGTCTATCCGAGTATTGAACACAGGCACTGTCACTGACCGACCCCGCTTAGGGCAGCCACGAGTGACGATGGCAGCTCAAGAGCACCACATCTGGTTGCAGCCTGTATGTGACAGATTCCGGACAGCAATCAAAACTGATCATGAGATGACGGTCCGAGACGATTGAGGGTGAGCGCAAGTATCGTTTGACGCCGTCTATATGAGCAACACATGCGTGCACATGGGCCCTACAGAAAACCCAGTATAGTAACACTTGACAAAAAGTCAAGTGTTACTATACACATCATGAACAGCTCAATGTTTGTTATTACTGAAGTGCTTGGCATGTGCACGTGGTGCGCGTCAGGATTACAATAAAGCACTTTTCTTTATTTCCTCTCGTGCCTCACTCGAAAAGCAATAAAAATCAAGTGATTCTTCAATTTGCCGCAAATACAGTACATACCTCACCTGTGCATTTTTAATGGTGCTGAGTATAGTAGTCGTACATGTAATCCATTGTTAAGCTTCAAATAAAACAACGATTTTGCTTGAAAAATTGTAATGAAATTATATTTTGCATGTATTTAGCTGTTTCAAAGAGCCTAGATGTGGCGCATGTGCTGAATTTGGCAATTGATGCTACACAATGCTGAATTTTCATCAATATCTGCTCAAAATAGGTAACATCATTCAAAAAATTGCAGTAAAAAAACTAGGCTGAACACCATCCCAATTTTTTTGTCAGATGAAGTAACTATAGTATAACTATATACAACTATGGCAATCTAGGGTAAAGATTTGAAGGATGTGGACAATAGCGCACATGTTGAACCACGGACTTCAAAATTGCTATTTTTTCCAAAAAATTAAAAACCAGCAAAATAAAAAAAAATTCTTCTCATTCCTGCCAAGATACAAACAAGATACAAACAAGATTAAAGTGGATTACCTATGAGAGGTATCAGGACTGGTCACAAAAAAATTTCAAGCTTGAATTCCCTAAACTTTCTGATCAGTAGAATTGAAAAAGCACAGCAATTTTTGACTTTTCAGCCAAATTTGGAGCCCTATTGTAGAGCAACCAAGGTAGATACACCTAACCTGACCAGAAATTCTGATTCTAGGGGAAAAGTTAGCCAGGGAGACCAAAAATCTGATCTGTATGTCAAATAATAGAGGAGCAGTGGAAGCCAAAAGTTGAACAAAACACAATTGTGTCAAAATAAAAAATAAAAACTTCAATTTGTGACAGGCCATCACTTCAAAACTATTGGGGTTATTGGTCAAATACTTGGTATTATTTCATAAGTCCAGCAGAGGTACCTATATGAATTTTTTGAGAAATTTCTGAGGGGGTCACCCAGGAATTTTCAGATTTTCTGGATGCCATTACTTGGACTGACCCTTATACAGGTTTAGCTTGCATTTGTAGATTGCACGGCGAACTTTGTTCACAGACAATGATTTCTGAAAGTGTTCCTGAGCCCATGCAGTGTATTCCAGTGCAGAATCATGCCTGTTTTAAAAACAGTACCGCCTGTGGGCCCTAAGATCATGAGCATCCAAAACTGACCTTTGGACTTGTCTCTTTCGGACAGAAATTTCTCCAGGTTCTCTGAATCTCTTGATGATATTATGTACTGTAGATTCAAAGTCTTTGCAATTTTACATTGAGGAACAATTTTCTGAAATTGTTCCACTACTTTCATATGCAGTTTTTTGCAGATTGGTGAATCTCTGTCCATCTTTACTTCCGAGAGACTCTGTCTCTCTAAAATGCTTTTTATATCCAGTCATGTTTCTGACCTGTTGCCAGTTAATCTAATTGGTTGCAAAATGCTCGACCAGCTGTTTTTTTATAAGTACCACTTACTTTTCCAGCCTTTTGTTGCCCCTCTCCCAACTTTTTTGAGATGTGTTGCTGCCATCAAATTCAAAATGAGCTAATATTTTTCATGAAATGGTAAAATGTCTCACTTTCAACATCTGATATGTCGTCCCATGAATATCAAAAGGTCGCAAGTGACATTCCTGATGAAACACAAAAGTGATTCCAAAAAGGGATGTGACTTCCTGTGGCATACAGCAATCAATTACGCACCAGCCTGTCGGACTGCTGTTCAACCACAATTCCTGGTACCTCAAACTGCGCTTTGTGCAAATTCATTCATGCTTACTCAGTTGAAGGGTAATTCAGCCATATTGGTACACTGTCATAGGATTTTATACCATTGAACAAAGAGAATGACTGATGTTCATTGTGTGGGCTTTCCTGGGACGCTCCTGCCAGAGGTCTGAACTTTTCCCATATCAGTTTTTGCAAGAAACATACAAGATAACTCCAAATAATTCCTTCTCACCCAAATAAACTTATAATTAGCTGACCCCTTAAAGAATACATTGCAAAATTCCTCAAAAGTATACTTAGAACTTTATGTGTTTTAATGATCAAAAAACTGCAGTTGAAAATGACACGCTTTGAAGGATCAGGTTTACTCCAGTGCTTTGGATGATTGTGTGCTTGCTCCAGTGAAGAAGCAGCACACTCTATTCCTTACTTCTTTTTCTTCTAATTCCTTTTTCTTCTACCGCCTAAATTTGGCCGACTAACTCATCCAACACAGTTTAAGTTATTGATTCCGTTCAAACTGTAAAAAAAATCAGCTTGTTCTGAATTACATTGCATCTGTACAGATTTTTAATTTTCTTTTTAGTTTTTGAGATATTTAATATTAAATGTCATTTTTTGGGGTCCTATTAAATTGAGCCTTTTTTTTTTGCAGATTCAGTAGATTTAGCTATTTTCTGCTATTTTCTCACTCTGTCATTCTTTTAGCAAGACATGTCATTCAAACTGCAAAATGTAAAGCTAAGCTTGTATAATTTCTTCACTATTCAAATTTTTTGTAACTTCTATATTTAAAAAAAAAATTTCTGTCACAATAAATTCTGGGAACATGCAGCGTGGTGACGTCACTGTTAGAGTGGCAAACAGCTGTAAAATCATCGAGAAGTCTACTCTTAAACTTGTCCCAACTCCCACAATTTCCACTCTTCATAAATATTTACTATCCAAGTTGTAGCAAAAGTTGTGCTGATCACACAAATGTAACTATGCAAGCAATCAGACAGGCGGTTTTGGCAGTATGAGCCGAAAAGCGACTGGAGCTCAAACCGAAACTCCATTAACTTCTATAGTAAATGAGACAGAAAATTCCGGTTGGAAAGCTGAAAAACACAGTTTTATAACTTGCTCTTGTTCCCACATTTTTGGCACTACACACACAATTTTGACATATTTTGCTCAGCAGACTCACCTCTTCAATGTGGTCACCATTGGACCAAATGCTTTAACCATTGTAATGTGAAAAAAATGCCACTAGATGGCCTTTTTTTTTGTAAAGCCCAGTCTGGAGCTAGGTTTGGGCATGTCCTGGGCATGTCTGAGAGGGGAAGTCCCGGAGAATTTAAAAAAGTCTGGAAGGTGGGAGGGGGCTGCAAAAGAGTATAAAAGGAGAAAAATTGAGAGAGTTAAGTAGTAGGAGAAATTGCAAGAAGGATACATTTGACCAGACCTGTCATTCTTTTCAAGACCTGTGAAGCTTTTTGTGGATTTTAGCCTATGTTGGATCATTTTCCTGTCCCAGAACATCACTCAAAGAAACCCCATCTCTGTAACTATCTCATTTTTTAATATTATCAATCTTGGTCAGTGCTTTATTTTATTAAATCTGTTCAAGTTTTAAAATTTTGTTTGTCATCCCTTGCTGTCCGATTTGCCATAACGAATTGGGGTTATAACACTATTAACTCAAATGGCTCAGCAAAATTGTGGCACGGCGGTATTGTGGTTCAATTCTGCCCTCTGATGAACTTTTCCCTGGCCTCAGCATTATCATTGTTTGGATTAAGATTGATATGACTGTTAGACAAATCTCATTCTTCCGAGTCAAACTCGGCGAAAGAATTTTCGGGAGCGTCGTTCATGGAGTCGCTCAAACCAGCTCCAAGTGAGCACATTTAGGGCAGCAAAGACCAGTCTTTTTGCTGGGCGGGTCCATGAGAACACATGTTACAGTAAAAAAATTGCAAGGCAGAAAAAAATTTATACTATTCCAGTATATACAAGCAATTGTTCGCACTAGTTAGATATATTTACAATCGTATAACAGGGGAAATACCGGTATCAAAATGCCTTCCTTGCTAAGCCAACAGACTTAACTTTCTCATACTCATTGAGTAGTTTAATAGTTAATGTCAGCCAGATATTGATTATGTCATCTGCAGTGATGGCAGGTTCAATACTCAAGTTCAACCCGTTTCAAACATGTTCTGTGCACTTCATGTTCGTGAGCTAACTAGCTAATAATAGCACACAAATACAAAACCCAAAACCAGTGAAGTTGGCACGTTGTGTAAATCGTAAATGAAAACAGAATACTATGATTTGCAAATCCTTTTCAACCTATATTCAATTGAATACACTGCAAAGACAAGTTACTTAATGTTCGAACAGGTAAACTTTGTAATTTTTTGCAAATATTAGCTCATTTGGAATTTGATGCCTGCAACATGTTTCAAAAAAGCTGGTGCAAGTGGCAAAAAAGACTGAGAGAGTTGAGGAATGCTCATCAAACACTTATTTGGAACATCCCACAGGTGAACGGGCTAATTGGGAACAGGTGGGTGCCATGATTGGGTATAAAAGCAGCTTCCCTGAAATGCTCAGTCATTCACAAACAAGGATGCAGCGAGGGTCACCACTTAGTGAACAAATGCGTGAGCTGATTGTCGAACAGTTTAACAAGCAACATTCCTCAACGAGCTATTGCAAGAAATTTAGGGATTTCATCATCTACAGTCCATAATATCGTCGAAAGGTTCAAAGAATCTGGAGAAATCACTGCACGTAAGCGACAAGGCCGAAAACCAACATTGAATGCCCGTGACCTTCGATCCCTCAGGCGGTACTGCATTAAAAACCGACATCAGTGTGTAAAGGACATCACCACATGGGCTCAGGAACACTTCAGAAAACCACTGTCAGAAACTACAGTTCGTCGCTACATCTGCAAGTGCAAGTTAAAACTCTACAATGCAAAGCGAAAGCCATTAATCAATAGCACCCAGAAACGCTGCCGGCTTCGCTGGGCCCAAGCTCATCTAAGATGGACTGATGCAAAGTGGAAAAGTGTTCTGTGGTCTGACGAGTCCACATTTCAAATTGTTTTTGGAAACTGTGGACGTCGTTGTTGTGATCTGTGATTCTGCATGTCATGTTTAAGTTCTGTGCCTGGCTATGCCATGTTTGATTCTGTGCTTAGTGACCACTGCATGTCTGACTATTCTTAGGATTGTGTTTTGTGTTTTGGTAATTTAGATTTCTTGTTTATTATTTTTCATGTTTAGATCATTTAGTTTCCATGCCATGTTTTCATTTCCATGCTTTGCACTTTGTCTCCCCTGTCTTGTCATGTGTGTATCTTTGCTGACAGTCCCTTGTCTTGACTGTGCCACTCATTCGGGTGATTTATTGGTTTCTGGGTTTTAATCTTCTTTCATTATCTCGTGTTCTTCCTTCCTCTCTCTTTTACTGTCTTACTAACACATGCTAACAGTTTATTGTTTTTGCTAATTACTAACCACACTAATCTTGTATATTTTTACTAACTTTCTAACATGCACTCGGGATTGTATAGCTGCACATACTAATTGACTAACGATCTCTCAGCAACTGCTCAATTCTAATCTTCGCCTCCTTGCCTATACCTAATTATCTCTGCTGCAAGTTTCTGTGGATTTCCACTTATACTCTGTGCTTTCCTTTTCTTTTATCTTGGCACTTTAGCACTCCTTAACCGGAGCTGTTGTTTTGTACTTAGGTTTGTCTTGTGATCCCTGTCTGCATTTTGGCTACAGCCAAATTCATGTAATTACTTTATTCCTCATGTGTCTCTCCCTGATCATTGTCACCATTGATTGCACCTGTTCTCCCTGGTCATGTGTTTACCCCGGATGTGTATATAAGATGTCTGTTTGGTTCACACTCTTGTCAGATCGTTCTCCCTAGTTTTCTTGTGCCACGTTTCTCGCCTTGATTTCTCAGTGTTTATCTTTCTGACTGGATTGCCCGACTTGATTTTTGCCTTTGTGATTTTGGATTACTGTTGCATCTGAGTGTTTTGACCATTTTTCTGCCTGACTACGAGATCTGTTTGCTGCCCTGGTAACGATTTGGATTACGTCCTGTGGATTCTGGCTTGTCTCTGTGATAGTACTATTCCTGTGTACCAGACCCATTTCTGTCCAACTACGATTACTGTGATTACTGTCCTGGTTTTTGATACCATTTTTTCCCAACTGGATTTCGACTTTTGGAATGAGGACTTTGTACTGTTTTTCGCCCTGCGGGGGTCACCCCCCTTTACCAATAAAACAAGCTCTACTGCATTTCCTGGTTCTCGCATCTGGTTCCTGATCGCAGCACAACATTAGTGTCCTCCGGACCAAAGAGGAAAAGAACCATCCGGACTGTTATTGGTGCAAAGTTCAAAAGCCAGCATCTGTGATGGTATGGGGGTGTATTAGTGCCTAAGGCATGGGCAACTTACACATATGTGAAGGCACCATTAATGCTGAAAGGTACATACAGGTTTTGGAGCAACATATGTTGCCATCCAAGCAACATCTTTTTCATGGACGCCCCTGCTTATTTCAGCAAGACAATGCCAAGCCACATTCTGTACGTGTTGCAACAGCATGGCTACGTAGTAAGAGTGCGGGTACTAGACTGGCCTGCCTGTAGTCCGGACCTGTCTCCCATTGAAAATGTGTGGCGCATTATGAAGCGTAAAATACGACAACGGAGACCCCGGACTGTTGAACAACTTAAGCTGTACATCAAGCAAGAATGGGAAAGAGTTCCACCTGAAAAGCTTCAAAAATTTCTCAGTTCCCAAACGTTTACTGAGTGTTGTTAAAAGGAAAGGCGATGTAACACAGTGGTAAAAAAAAAACCTGTGCCAACTTTTTTGCAATGTGTTGCTGCCTTTAAATTCTAAGTTAATGATTATTTGCAGTTTCTCAGTTTGAACATTAAACATCTTGTCTTTGCAGTGTATTCAATTGAATATAAGTTAAAGGATTTGCAAATCATTATTCTGTTTTTATCTACGATTTACATAACGAGCCAACTTCACTGGTTTTGGGTTTTGTAAAAAGGGAGCCGTGAATAGTCACAACATGTGTTAACAATCCCTTGCAGCTTGCTATTTAGCTAGCGACTACAAAGTGCGCAGAAATGAACAGAGCTGCGAAAAGTAGCATCTCACTACTTGGCGAGGTCTGCCAATGTGGTCTGCCATGTTTGCTCCGCCATAAAGCTGATTTCTCAGCATGCACTGCGTTGACCTAGATATGCACAGAGCCATAGAGAGATGCATCAACCTCGTTGACTCCAATTCATTTTTTTTTTTTTTTTTTTTTTACAGCTGGGTTGAAGTGGAGTAGACTCAGTCATGATGCAGCTGAAAAGTCTGAATTCCTTTGACAATTACTATCACCTTTAAAGTCTTGTGTTGATATTTCAGAAGTTTTTCAACATTTCTTCAGCAATTTCCTTTGCCTCTCAGTTTCCAAGCACTTTATTTTTATAAGCCAATCCCTTCAACTTTTCTCGCTGAAGCAAGCACACAAACTTGCTTCAGAAAATTTTGCCTTTGCCTTATTGTGTCTTAGCCAAGTGCTAAGGAGAAAGGAATAAGTCAATGAGGAAACAAGTGTTATAATGAACAAAATGTATTTTATTTAGCCACGAAAATGCAAAACATTTATTAACCAAGATCTTAATAAAAAGAGGTCAACAAATCCATAACTGAACTCATAACGCATTTTAAAAAAGATGTTAACTGAAACACCAGACCTAACGCAATGACTAGTGATAGCAGTTTTGACACACTAGTTTGATCCGTCTTGAACACATTCAACGCTTCCTGCATCAACGCGGATTTAGACCCCACGAGTTTCGAAACTTCAGTCTAAATAGCAGCAGTCCCAGAAAAGTCCTTTATGCTGAGGCTAGCCTACGCGATTTTTTTTTTTTTTAATTTGGCATGTCCAATCCCACCCGAATCTGGAATGCCCAATTGGCGAACTATGTACACGGCTTGCTCGTTTGCGACCCCTTGTTGCTAATTCAGGAG
This sequence comes from Gymnothorax reevesii, assembly GCA_029721435.1. Classification (NCBI taxonomy): domain Eukaryota; kingdom Metazoa; phylum Chordata; class Actinopteri; order Anguilliformes; family Muraenidae; genus Gymnothorax; species Gymnothorax reevesii. The sequence continues at coordinate 80,176,268 of CM056575.1, forward strand.
AGAGAGAAGACAGTTCACAGCTCTCCTCCGAAGCACGTGCCTGTCAGCCACCGCTTCTTATACACTCATTGGTAGAATCTTCGCAAGTTCAGAACGAGGACGGAGGATACCTGGACATGACCAAGCTTAGTCTTCCTGACGAGCGCCCGTCTGGCCAACAGGAGGTGCTTGAGCAACGAACAAAGCTATTTATTTTATTTCCCATTTCCGACAGTCCCTTCCCACTTTGAAACCCTGTAGCGCTATAGCCAATTGTGCTTCGCTGAAAAAGCTGCCGACCCTGCCGGTTGGTATGACCGGGGCTCGGACTCGCGACGTGATAGTCACTTCTGCAGTGCCTTAACCGAGTGAGCTATCCAGCAGCTCGCCTAAGCGATTTTTTTGCCTGATTTTAACCATGATTCAGTCAGGCCTAGCCTGACCTCATTTGCACCAGTCAGCAGTAGTTGCGGATAGTCGTCATGGCATGTTGGCACAAAAATCTGTGAGTGTATGAAGGGGTACAGACTCGAATCGGCAAGTGTGTGAGGAGAACAGACACCTCCCAACTTCAGTCGGGAGCCAATTCAAGACGCAATCAGGTAGTGTATACTGATTACCTTGCCAACTGCAGACATGTTGCCAATAGCCAATGAGAACAGAGTAGGTCGAATACAGGAAATGGCGTCAGAGGAAGAGGATGACACAAAACGGCTGAGCAAACAAGTGCAGCAGCTAGCCATTTGTCATCCATGTGTGTTTACTCCTCAAAATCAAGCTCCCGCGAATGTTTTCATGAGAGTTTGGTGCATTCAGTTGGCTTCAGTTGATTTGCAAATCATGTAGTCTGTGATCTGTGTGTAGTCTGTAGCCTGGTGCAGTCATTAAATGTATGATCCCAAGTCTGATCGAATCCTTGTAGAAAGTGCACGACGTTATTGCTCAGTAGGGATAGCTTGCAATTGGCAATTCAATTTGAGACATATTGTTTGTTTAGTTAGTTAATTCGACATTTTGATTAATATACAGGCATATGGATAGATAACCCCCCATTATTACATAAATGTGACAGGACAGGCGCATGAAATCTGTCGCTTTAAGCAAAAAACCCTGTGCTTCCTGGTTTTTATAGACTTTCTCTTTGAAGTCACCTCCGTGGACACGGAAACAAGACTGGTGGATGGTGCAGATTTTATTGTGGCACTGGCGTTGAAAACCTTTGATAAAAGTAAGATATCAAAACAGAGAGGAGTACCATGGCAAATACTGTTTGGAATAATCACTTTATTTCCCTAAACTGTCGAAAATATATGGACATCAAACAAGCGGTACATCGATTAGCGCTGGCTATTGTGGTGTGCTACTTTGCAGTTTCAGCACAGGCAGACCCACTATTTCCACGCTTATATCTTGAATATCTTCAAAGACCTTAAAAATACATTTCTTTACTTTGGGCTTTTCTATATGAAAGCATATAACTTTTTGTATATACATGCTGGCTTTGTCAGAAAAAGTGCCCGCAGGACATTGGGTGATAATGGCATGCACCATGTTACCTTTATACAAATATAGCAAGCTTGTTATAAATGCGCATATTATAACAAGCGAATAAATATCGAAGCTGCTACTGTGGGCTGATTCGTATTTTTATATTAAAGGTCCAGTGTGTAGGAATTTACATCTAGCGTTGAGATTATATATCGCAACCAACTCTCTCGCGCTACGCAGTTAAAAGTACGTATTACAGCGATGGTTGCCTTCACGCTTCAAAAAGCCAAGATGTCATCCATGACTTCATCCAGCTTTGCCTCCGGCGATCGGGTCCATTCGTTTAATTTTGGCAGTTGGCAGTGTATATTTTGCCGTGAGCCGTTTTTACATTTCTACCGCAATTTGGCCTCGACCTCTGGTGCACACGCGCGGTTGTATTATTTTTGGACTTAATCATAGAAATCAATGGATAATAATGAATAGTTGTAACTTCGCCATTTAAACACCTAGCTCGCATACAGGCCTACATAGCTACATTAAATATAGCTAGGGTGGCATAAAGGCTCTCTTGCTAGCTAGCTAATGTTATATTTAATGCATTTAAATTTAGTCCATTTAAAATGCGTATAGCTATTATTATGCAAACTGATTTGGCTGGAGTTGCACCGCGAGCATTTAGCTTGCTAGCTGGCATGAAAATCCGCCGAATAAAGAGGTTGCCAGCTAAAGCCACTTTCACACCGTACGTGAAACACGACAGATTACATTCAAAGTCAATGCAAAGACGCGAATGTAGCTAGGGTGGCATAAAGGCCCTCTTGCTAGCTAGCTAATGTTATATTTAATGCATTTAAATTTAGTCCATTTAAAATGCGTATAGCTATTATTATGCAAACTGATTAGGCTGCAGTCGCACCGCGAGCATTTAGCTTGCTAGCTGGCATTAAAATTCGCCGAATAAAGATGTTGCCAGCTAAAGCCACTTTCACACCGTACGTGAAACACGACAGATTACATTCAAAGTCAATGCAAAGACGCGAATAAACTTGAATACACCTAACCTACGTGAATTTGTTTCAGCTACGTAGCGGAAAGCATAGAACTACTTTTAGACGATCGTGCAATGAGATCAACATTTTGAATTCAAACGGTTATATTATCCAACCTGTCCAGAAGGAAGCAAGCAAATTTGGCATCTCTTTCGATCCCCTTGTCCTGCATCAGCAACCTTTTGCGCCAGTTGTGCGTAAGTTCTCTATTAAGTTAGAGTGCGAAGTCCACACTAAATACTATGCTGAAACTACTTAGTTTGAAACTAAAGCTGTGTCGGAGTATAGTTGCACCATGTAGATGCAAGAATCGTCTTAAGCTGGACTCACACTACAGGAGTTCGGAACTCCTAACCGATTTAGAAATCTGGATGCATCACACACATAAGGAGAATCTCAACAGATAATCTTCTTTAAAATCTCAAACGTGCACACACTACCAGATTTAACAATTGTGGCACATCACGCACTACAGGATAATATTAAGATTATTGTGTCTGACGAAGCAGCGATCGCACCACCTCACTTGATCTCATCACATCCATTATCCCTGCCATAACTCTGTTTTTCAACGTCTCTGGTAAACACCATCCGGTGTAAACAATGGATCCTATTAAACTTGCGGACCTAATGCTTTGCACCAAAAGGAGAAAGCCGAGGAAAAAGCGCGTCTGGGTGAAGAAATTTCTCTCTTTGTCCGTATGGTTGTAATATGTTTTGGAAGAGACGTTATAAAGACATTCGTGTTCTTGCCACACGATGAGTTTTTCCTCCATCTCCGCTGTCCAGCGTAACTGGAGAGCTTGTTTGTCCATCGCCATGTCAAAGTCTTCTACGTAGAAGTACAAAGTCTGCCTCCTTGTGCTGCTTGGCTACGGTGGTCTCGCGAGACCACGGTAGCCAACGTATTTCTCCAGACGTTTTCCTACCGATTTAAAATCCTAAATATCAAACATGTTTGATATTATCGGGGTGGCCCAGATTCCTCTGCGAGAGGTTCGGGAGGTTTAAGATTTGATCTTATAACCGCTCACACTACAGGACAATTTGGGCAGATGATCGGTTCGGAACAGCCGAGAATCTGGAGCGCCCCCGCGATTCTCGGAAGGAGCATATCGGGCCTCAAATCGGCCCGATTATCCTGTAGTGTGAATCCAGCTTTAGTTACACTGGCGTAAAGTCCACCCTAAGCAAACTATTGTCTCAGCAAACAACGTTTTCAATTTCTGTGACCAATCACTGAGAAGCACTCTTGCTGCGGCGTGTAGCTTATAACGGTGCTCAGATGCTGTCGGTGCGGTCAGGCTACATAAACAAAAAGAAGCGTCGCAGTGTCCGACAGTCCATAGTTTATTAATGATTTCTGGAAATCTACTGGGCTCAGTTCTTCAAGATGCATGCAAAGTATTTCACCAACGGAGCTATGAAAGCCGGGGTAGAGTAGACTAACTTCATCTGTTTGCATCTGTGGTGAGCACTCATCATAACTGCACTGTTATTAATTCAGTTAATAACACAATTTATCAAAATACCGGCTATCATGGCATGATGAAAATATGTCCCGGCATGCATTTGGAAAACTACTATGGCACCACCTGAGGTGTGTTCAAGGCAACAGGAGCCCGCGAGAACTTGCGAGCGCACATCTCCTGAATGAGGATGCCCCGCCGAGTGCCCAGGAGCTCACGTATTACTCATTTGGCGGTGTTTCTCTTCGCGAGCAAAGATGGCATGCAACATCCTGACTCTCATGGTTGTGACATCAACTAATGACAGTTTGTCCACAAAATACACTTTGTGTCTGAAACACTTCAATCAACCTGCCAGATAGGTAAATATTGTTTACCAAGCAACAAACTCTGTTGTCCAGGTCTACAAAGAGCTAAACATATGCTTGCATTCATGTTTGTATTTTAATAAAAGATATGTTCATGAAATCAAGATTTTTTACATAACCGGTGGAGATGTCAGAGTCACAGCGAAGTGCTGGTGATCTATGCAGAAAAATCAAACTCCTCACAAACTCCCCATTGAAATCCTGCCAGACAAATATGCATTTGTCAACTGCATGTGACGTGTGAGACTAATGCGCAGAAGATCTTTAAGATGACCAAAATATTTTGCACACATGGGGGGAAGTGAACAAACTTTTGGCATTTTTAAACTAAGGGCCTATGTCCACAGGCAGCGATTCTGAGCTGGAAGCATCCATGATCTAATTTTCAGAGCGCTTTTCGCAAGCACTTATGGTTGCAAGGCAACTAAAACCATCTTCTAAGCCAGGGGTGTCAAACTGACTCGTAAACAGGCTAAGAGGCTGCAGGTCTTCAATCCTACCAAACAGAAGCTCACTTGAAAGCACTGATTTAATCAACTGATCTAGGCCTGCACAACTGATTAGTTGTATCAGGTGCGCTTCTGCATTGTTGGAGTGAAAACCTGCAGCCTCTTGGCCCGTTTACGGATGAGTTTGACACCCCTGTTCTAAGCACTTCTGCAATCCATCGTTTTGAATGTAAAGGCTGTGAAGTGTAACATTTGCAACCTTAGATCAAAACGCTCAAAATATGAAGAGATCACAAATAGTCTTAGCAACTGAGTGAATGAATGTTTGTTTCCCAAAAAGTATAGCTGGAACTGTGTTGTCAAAGGTTCAAACTATGTAGCTAAAGTTGCAAACATAGTTCGCAACTATGCTTTGTAAAACGTACCCTGGTTAAAGTCAATGGGAATGTAAGTGATTAGAGTACCAAGCAACAGCTGTTGTACAATTCTTTAGTTGCAGTAAACATTAATACTAACAGATCAGGAAGCAAACCCAGACTCCCTAGAAGAGATCTCTAAGCACACCTCAGCTGTAGCAAAGTGATTAGAAATATGACTGTGGCAGCTCCAACACAAGATGGGAATCTGTGTCCTCGTATTGATAATCGGGAATTTTAAGTCAATAACTATCAAGAATTATTACTCTGTTCCTCTAATGGACTCAGCATTCTCCAGCCTGTGGGACTGTCCTTATTTTCCCATGCTGAACTTGCGCAATACTTACCACCTTGAACGCATGTGGGAAGGAGATGAATGGAAAACAGAATTTAACTCCCCCTCCATCAATACCAATACTTGGTTATGCCGTTCGAGTTCAGTAATGCCCTTGCTATGTTCCAGAATCTCATTAATGACATCTTCCCTCAGGCTGCCACATAGATGAATTGCCTGAAAGTAAAGATAGTGCTGAATTAGTCTAACCCCAAAGACCGTAATAAGCTGCAGAGGTTCCTCGTGTTAGTCAATTTCTATCGGTGATTCATTTGAGGGTACTCCGCTACAGCAGAATAGAGTCGAAGAATTGAAGTGCTGGCTGTAAGGGTCCAGTCTTCCCTTTCTTGTTTGTTCCTACTTAATGCCAAGAGGTGGAACAACAATCAAGCCTGTTATCCCCTCTTGTTCACAAGGTGACTTCATCTTGGCTTGCCGTCCTGGTTCCAAGAATTCAAAGCCTGGCTACTTATCTCATCTGTACACTTCCTTGCCTAAAGATTCTCCTGATACCACTCTCCTGGGTAGATGTCTTCTGGTAGCCACGAACCACAAAGGGGAGAATGTAGTCAAAGAGACTACATTGTGGTCTTGTCCCTCTCCATTGGACACTCCACTCTAATTCGTCAGCAATTTTGGTGGCCAGCCCTGTGGTCAACTACAGCCTTTGGAGGTTCCATACTAGCCGAGGCCTGGGTTAGCAGTAGATTTCTTCACAAGGTTGCCTTTCTCTGATGGAATCATGGTCATTCTCACCATTGTGGACTGTTTCTTCAAGGCAGCTCACATCGTGCCATTGGCTAAGATACCCACGGTCAAGTAGACTATTGGGCTCCTATTGCATTACGTGATTCACTTCCAAGGTGTACCTAAGGAGGTGGCCTCTGACAGCGATCCCCAATTTGTCAGCCATTTCTGGAAGCAAGAAGGAAGCAAGGAAATTGTCGTTGCAGACCAACTCCTGCCTACCAAGTGGGACAGAAGCTCTGGCTCGCCAGGAAAGCTATTACACTCTGCAAGTTGTTGAAGAAGCTCACCCTCCAATTCATTCACTCATTCACCATTTCAAGAATTCTATCTTTGTGTGCTGTCTGGCTCCAACTTCCACATTCCATTCGTAATATTCACCCTGTGTTTCATATCTGGATAATTAAACCCATTTCTTTGTCTCCTTACAGTCCTCCAGCCCCCTCCCCGCCTCCCCCAGGCTTATTGATGGTGGTCTCACTTACACCATGCCCAGGATCCTGGATGCTCGATGTGATGACTGGTGAGTTGAGACGCCAAACGCAGCGGCCAGAACAAAAGGAGGACACACAGATGAGAGAGAGACAAACAGATAAGGAGAGCGAGACTCGCGCTTCCAGTGGACCTAAATGTCGTCCGAGGAAAGGAGACAAGGCGAGCTGGACAGGAAGAATAGTAAGGGAAAAAAACAGAAAGAATCCCTTGCTATCTAGAACTTTTCCTCAAATATGCAGCTAATCCTCAACAACTCTCTTACTCGAGACCTTACCGGCTGAAGTGCAAACATAACACTGACACTCTAGCAAGGGAAGAGAGGCGGAACTAGGACTTAAATAGAATTCGGGCAACACCCCCAATTAATGCCAGCTGGCCCAGGAATCCATTTGAGAGCAAAGCGTCATCCTCATCATCCTGGATGAGAGCAACAAAGAAAGCTCTCAAAGCCTCCAAACCATGACAGGACCCCCCCCTCTAAGGGACAGCTCCAGAAGTCCTCAAGGAACCCCATGCGCAGAACTCAGAAATTAGTGTGGGATCCAGAATATCCCGCAAAGGGACTCAGCAGCGCTCCACGGGGCCATATCCCTCCCAGTCCACAAGGAACTGGACCCCACTACTAACATCCCTCTCGGCAAGAATGCGGCACGCTGTGTAAACTGGCCCCCCCTCAACCATTCGCGATGGTGGCGGAGGTGTGGCGGCAGGTGCCAGGACGCTAGTGCTAACTAGCTTAAGCCGGGAGACATGGAAAGATGGATGGATGCGTAAAGATCTCAGGAGCTTTAACTGGACTGTGACTGGATTGATCTTCTGCACTATCTTGAACGGGCCAATATAGCGGGGTGCCAGTTTTCGGGATTCAACCTTCAAGGGGAGGTCCCGGGTAGGCAGCTAAACTCTCTGACCGACCCGATAAGATGGGGCCAAATTACGCCTTCTATCTGCGGTGGATTTTTTTTTGGGCCCCGAGCGCAACAGAGAAGAACGGACCCTGATTCAAATCGACTGACTGTGACGAATGAAATGGTTGACTGAGGGAACCTCAGAATCATTCTCAGTCTCAGGAAACAGTGGTAACCCACCTGAGCCTCAAACGGGGAAAGACCCGTGGAGGAATTACTCAGTGAATTATGGGCATACTCAGCCCATGCTAAAAATCGACTCCATGAGGATGTATTATCCGCCGCCAAACATCGAAGAGTGTTTTCTAAAGACTGATTAGTGCTTTCAGTCTACCCGTTGGTCTCTGGGTGACACCCAGAGGAGAGACTCACGGTGGCCCCCAACTGCTTGCAAAATGCCCACCAGAATCTGGCCGTAAACTGAGGGCCTTGGTCAGAGACCACATCTTGTGAAAGCCCATGCAGCCAGAACACATGGTTAACCACAAGAAGGGCCGTCTCCCAAGCTGAAAGCAACTTGGGTAGCGCGACAAGATGAGCAGCCTTAGAAAAATGGTCAACCACGACCAGGATGACCTTGTTGCCGTCAGATACATACAGCTCCATTACGAAGTCCAATGCAATATGCGTCCAAGGGCGCCTAGAAATGGGCAAAGGTCGCAGCAGACCAGAGGGAGGGAGGTGGGAAGTCTTGTTCAAACAAATTCCCAAATGTCTCTCATCATACCAAGCCACCAAAAACATCGGGCCAGGAACTGCTTGGTCTGATGGGCCCCCGGGTGCCCAGCCAAGTGGGAAGAATGTCCCTACTGGAGGACCTGTGGCTTAACTGTAGGCGGAACAAACAAACAGCCAAGAGGCTTCCCCCCAGGACCAGGGTCAGTCTTGAAAGCCTCCTGAACCACTGCCTCAATCTCACACTGAATGGGTGCAACAACCTGAGCAGCTGGAATAACTGGCTCCAGGGTAGGATCGCGGTCAGAGCAGTCGTAAATCCATGACAGGGCATCAGGCTTAGTGTTTTTAGAACCCGGGTGATAGGTCAGTGTAAAATCAAAGCGGTTAAAGAATAATGTCCAACGCGCCTGCCGGGAATTACGTTGCTTGGTTTGCTGAATATACTGGAGGTTTTTATGATCGGTCCACACCACAAAAGGGTGTTCAGCTCCCTCCAACCAGTGCCGCCACTCCTCAAGCGCCAGCTTGACCGCCAATAACTCCCGGTCACCAATGCTGTAATTGCGTTCCGCGGTGGACAAAGACCGGGAGAAGTATGCGCATGGGTGTAGCTTATTATCACAACGACGGCGCTGGGACAAAATAGAACCCACGTCCACCTCCGAAGCATCTACCGCCACAACAAATGGGAGGGAGGGATCAGGCAAAACCAGAATGGGCTCTGAGCTGAAACGTTTCTTTAATTCCTGAAAGGCAGCATCAGCTGCTGGAGACTAAGAAAAAAAGGAAAAGTATTCTTCTTGGTGAGCGAAATAATGGGGGCAGCAACCGCGCTAAATTGCGAATAAACCTCCCGTAAAAATAAACAAAGCCCAGGAACTGTTGAACCTCCTTAAGACTTAGAGGCGCATGCCAATTCCTTAATCGCAGCCATCTTGTCCGAGTCCATACGAACTGACTCCTTAGAAACAATAAAGCCCAGGAATGAGACAGTTTGGGAGTAAAAAACACATTTCTCGGCTTTAACAAAAAGCTTGGCATTAAGGAGGGCCTCAAGCACACGTCTGACGTGTTGTTTATGCTCCAAGAGTGTTGAAGACAAAATCAAAATGTCGTCAAGATAAACGAAGACGAATTTCTCCAACATCATTAACGAGTGCCTGAAACACCGGGGGGGGGCCTTAAACAATCTGAATGGTAAGACCAAATATTCGTAGTGCCCGTCATGAGTGTTAAATGCCATCTTCCATTCGTCCCCCTCCCAAATGCGAACCAAGTCATAAGCATTACGAAAATCTAGCTTTGTAAAAAATGACGCCTCCTGCAGACGTTCAAATGCGGAATTCATTAACGGAAGGGGGTACCGGTTTTTAATGGTGATTTTATTCAAACAACTATAATCAATACAGAGTCTCAGACTGCTATCCTTCTTTCCCACAGAAAAATCCTGCTCCGGCAGGGGACGTGGACGGCCGAATAAAACCATTAGCAAGAGCTTCCTGAATATATTCTTGCATGACCTTACGCTCAGGTCCTGACAGCGAGTATAGCGAACCCCTAGGCGGAGTTGTTCCAAGGTAGAGATTGATCTCGCAGTTGTACGAGCGATGGGGAGGTAACGTCGATCCTCGTTGTTTACTAAACACTTCAGCGAGATCAGCATAGTCATTAGGAACATTAGAAGAGAAACTAAAGTTCAGGGTGGCCCCAAATTCCTCACCCTGTTCCAAATCGAATGTCTCCGTGCCAGATTCAGAATCGCTAAAATCCTCTGAAAGGTAATCGTCCTCAGGCTGTAGCCAATCAAATTGAGGATTCCATTCCAACCACTCCTCTGCCCCTTTTTCAAGTCTAGGAGGGTATGGTGAGATAGCCTCCTCACACTCGCTCCAGGCATCAGCCTGCATCATTGCTTGATGTCTGGGAAAACAAGTTTCATTATCTCTACAATGATAGTAGCAATTGGTGCCCCCGCAGACGATAGGACTGTTCTCTTCCCCCCAACTGATGCAAGGTCTATGTTCCTGAAACCAATAATCCCATAAAACAATGGGAAAAACAGGGGAACTGATAATAAAAAAACCAAACCTCCTCAGAGTGGCCACCAAAGGAAATAAACATATTTAGCGGTTCAGAAACTTTGGTCATAATTCCCGTTCCAAGCGGGCGACTGTCTAATGTTCTGACAGAGCGTGCCTATGAAAGAGTAACGGTTGGAACGAAGTGCTAGCCCACTCAATATCCATGAAACACTTTACTGCACCCGAATTCACAAACGCTTCAATAGTAACTCTCTTGCTCCCCACAGTTACACTCCATCTGCAGTGGGTAGCTTAAGTCCTTCTACCCACTGCACACTTTCATACTCTTTTATAATAATGGCCACCAGGTGGCAACCGCAAGTCGACGACAACTGAGGACCAATCAGCGCCGAGGTTACAAATGCGTCGCCAGCAGCAAACGGAATAGCGGAAGCAACATGTAAACGGTAAACAATCCGCGATGATCATGGCAGAATATACTCCTAAAAAAAGGATATACCGTTGTGCCAAAGGGCTTTCATGCTTCTGCGTGGTATGTCAGTGCGATATAAGATTAGGAAATACATTCGCACGTGGAAGACGATGTGTGACATCGCCGGCAAACGGTGATTTGCGACAAGTTTTGACATGGGTGGACACAGACTTGGACGAGTTCTGGCCATAGATATATATATATAGAACACTAGATTACTGATAGGGCACGCTCAAGTGAAGCATCTGTTCTGCGAGCCTATACACCCGGAAGTAAAAGTCGCTCAGACTCCCATTCATTTTCGCGTACTTTAAAATTACATTTTCAAAAACACTTGCGTGCGAGTCGGTTTTTTTTGGTATCGCTGTGCAGAGCAACATTTTGTCTCCCTAAATATGTCATTTTCGGAGGATGGAAAGCGGCATACCTTCTAAAGCGAAGATCGAAATGTTAGTAGGTGTTAACGTTAAAGTACAGCCAGAGAAATGACGCGACCGAGGCTTTTACCTCTAATCAGATAACTGCTTTGAAGTTATCGCCATTAAAAGAAACATCGATGACTGTCCGTTTACGTTATCAATTACAAGTAGCTAGCAAGCGTGTTAGCCACCTTTTTAATTTTATTTACCACTAAGTCAATGTAGTCCCCGCGACGCCAAGGCAGCTCGCTGGTGACCGTTGACAATCGCTAGCGTTCGCTTTCAGTCAGCGGTCTGTTCAAGTCAATGGGACGGCTAATAAGCTAGCTAGCACTTACGCATGAAACATTTTATTACAGCTCTTCAAATAAATATTACTGCAAAAGGCAGCCGCGCATCTCGGCATTTTCTTGCTTATATCGACTTATTTGAAATTGGCCTCATATGAAACCATTTTAATTAAGAAATTGGCTGTATCAGTATTGCGGCCGGGTGCATCACTTTGGATAATGTAAATACGACGATATCAGCAATCTAGTGTTCTAAATATATATATATATCTATGGTTCTGGCAGTTCGTGTTGCCACTAAAACGCGAGATTTACATCTGCTGCTGGTGTCATAATCAGTTGATGAGATTTGATAAAACCCGTAGCAGATACATGCAGCAAGAGAGTGATTACAAGCGCAAACTGTTGGTCTCACAGCTAAGGAACTTCAAACAGAATCACATTGGCTGGAAGCGCAATATTCCACGTCAGGGCCCGACACCCTCTCACGTGGGTCGCCCGGAGCCAATGACGAAAGACGTCATAGATTCTGAATTTTAAGGCAAAATTAGTGCGCTGATTTGTGATCATGTGACCTAGTGGCAATTATTCTGAAATCGTACGAAAGCGTGCAGTGGGTAGAAGCGACTTGTTCAATCCTCAAGAGTTAATGTTTGCTTCCAGCACAGAGTCAGAATTGGCAGAGCAATTACCCCTAACCATCGCATTGCAGAGGCAATCAGCCCAATAAAAGTAAAAACAAAACAAATCTGAATGGTCAAATTGTTGTTCATGGCATAGAATTTATTTTTCTATTTAGAATTAACTGAATATTGCCTTAAAGGTTATGACAGCAAGTTGAATTTTGAAATTTTGATATGTTGAATAACATTATCACATAAAATTTAATCAAGCTAGAATCTCTCAAACAATTGATTGGACAAGGAACAAAATTCTAATGTTTTATGGAGGACAGCAGTTCTGTGAGAGACAATACTTGCAGGAATACATTCCTTCCTTCTTACAGAAATCTACACTTTGTATACACGGTGGTAATTCTTTATAGACCTTTGGCATTATTAAACCCTCAGAGCAAGAATTACAAGATGTAGCATTTTGAGGGTAAGCCTACATATTACAATTTTATTTACAGCAGAGTGAACTTTTTTACGACACATGTGGCTAAGATGCATCACTGTGTCTTGAAATTGTGTTGTTATATTTTAAATCTGCTACATTACTTTAATTTCAAAAGTTCTTTTTTTGTAACATTTGTATTTTTATACTTTGTTAATGTACATAACCAATTTTCTATCTCATGAAAGGATGTTTCTTCAATTTAGAGAGTTTTTTTTGTCCCCAATGTAGATTTTCAAAGAATATACCACCCCAATTATGAAATACCTGTAGTTGGGACGAAGTGTAAATTGTGAATAAAATCAAAATGCAATGACTTTCAGATCACATGAGCCAATATTTTATTTATAATAGAACATAGATAACAATTCCAATGTTGGAACTGAGACATTTTACATTTTTATCCATAAAATGTGCTTATTTCAAATTTTCTGGCTGCAGTTGGTCTCAAAAAAGTTGGGACACAGCCAAAAAAAAAGGGCTGAAAAAGCAATTAATATATAAGAGAATCAGCTGTAAGAATATTTAGCAAGTAATTAAGTTAACTGGCATCAGGTGTGTAACATGATTGGCTATAAAAGGGATGTCTTAGAGAAGCTGAGTCTCTCAGAAGTTAAGATGGCCAGAGGCTCTCCAACCTGTGATGACTTGCGTAAAAGAAAATTGTGGAATACTTTAAAAACAATGTTCTTCAATGTCAAATTGCAAAGGCTTTGAAGGTCTCATCATTGACAGTGCGTAATATAATCAAAAGATTCAGAGAAACTTGAAAAACCTCTGTGCGTAAGGGACAAGCCCGAAGACCTTCACTGGATGCCCGTGATCTTCGGGCCCTCAGATGCCACTGCATCACTCACCGGCATGATTTTGTCATGGACATTACTAAATGAGCCCAGGAATACTTCTAGAAACCACTGCCTGTAGGAAATGCTGGATAGCTCACTCGGTTAAAACATCGCATTGCAAAGCAGAAATGACTATCACGGTGCGGGTTCCAGGCCCGGTCGTACCAACTGGCAATGGTCGGCGGCTTTTTCAGAGTAACACACAACTGGATATTGCTCTACAGGGATGCAAATTGGGAAGGGTCTGCTGGGAAGGGTAATATGAGTTGCTTTGTTCATAGCTTAGGAGCCTCCTGTTGGAGAGATGGGCGCTCGCCAGGAAGATTCTAAGCTTGTTCATGTTTGGGTATCCTCCGCCCTCATTTTGAACTTGCGAGGATCCAACCAATTAGTGTATGAGAAGAGTGGCAGGGAAGCACGTACTTCAGAGGAGAGCCGTGAACTGACTTCACTCTCCTGGATTGGCAACAGGGGATCGCATATGCGAAAGCCTTGTACATAGTTTACCAATTGGACATTCCAGATTCGCTTGGGATTGGAGATGCCAGATTTTTAAAAATTATTGAAAGAAAAAAAAAGAAACCACTGTCTGCAAACACAGTCTGCCGTGCCATCCACAAATGCCTCTACCAAGCAAAAATGAAGCCATTATTAAGCACAATCCAGAAGCGGCGCCTTGTTCTGTGGGCCAAGGCTAAAAATGGACCGTAGCAAAGTGGCAAAGAGTCCTGTGGTCAGACGAGTCCAAATTTGACATTTTTGTTGGAAATCATGAGCATTGAGTCCTTTGGGCTAAAGAGGAGGAAGACCACCCCTCCCGTTATCGGTATTCAGTTCAAAAGCCAGCATCTCTGATGGTATGGGGATGCATTAGTGCATATGGTGTGGACACTTGCATGTTTTTAAATCCTGAAAGGTATATAAAGGTTTTAGAGCAACATATGCTCCCCTCCAGACGACATCTATTCCAGGGAAGGCCTTGTTTATTTCAGCTGGACAATGCAAATACTGCAGCTATTACAACAGCATAGCGTCATAGTAGAAGAGTCCGTAAGCTGATCTGGCCTGCCTGCAGTCCTGATCTTTCACCGATTGAGAACATTTGGCGCATAATTAAACAAAAAGTCCGTCAAAGGAGACCCAAAAATCTTCAGCATCTGGAAGACTATTAAACAAGAGTGGGATCAAATTCCAATGGCTAAACTCAAGAAACTTGTCTCCTCAATGCCCAGACGTTGATTTAAAAAGAAGAGGGGATGCTACATCATGGTAAACAGGCACCAGTCCCAACTTTTTTGAGACCTGCAGCAGCCATCAAATTTGAAGTGAGCTCATTTCATTGATAAAATTGTAAAATTTCTCAGTTTCAACATTTGCTATGTTATCTCTCTTCTATTGTGAATAAAATACTGGCTGGTGTGATTTGAAAGTCATTGAATTTTGATTTTATTTACAATTTACACTTTGTCCCAACTATTTCGGAATTGGGGTTGTATATATATTTTGAAAAACCAGTTACTGTGTTCGTTTGGGTTGGATTTTCTTCTATGGAAAAAATTGTTGTGATTGAAATATATTTTCAACAGTTTGAGAGTTCATCTGTGCCATTATTTAACTGTTTAGGACATGTCCCCAGCCCAGACTTTTTCATATCACCTAATATCTCTATATCTACTAAGAATGAGTACATTCATAAAATCTTCATATTAGATTTTCTCACAATGACTTAAAAAGACGTATTTCAAATTAATATGCTTCATATGTGTGTAATTTACACATTTTTGTGGTTAAATATCACTGTCCCTCATGCAACTGTCATTACCCTCACACCAATAATTTTCGTGAGAAATGAAGTTTTTTCAAACCATTGTTATACACGGTTGTCATGGGATGCGGAGTGAAGGGGCACATAGTCAGACATGATAGAGGCACAAATTTTTGATGTCCACAAAAGTAATTTGAAGATTCATACGTCTGAATCTAAGATTAAGTTTATTTTGCATCATAGCCAAACAAGTAACCATTTTAGTATTTTAGCGCAAAAATTATAAATTTTATTTTATTTAGATACATTCACTGTGTATTGTTTGCTGGCTAAACAGTTAAGTTAGCAAGTCTAAGACTTGGCTAACTTTTTGTCCAAAACTTCAACACTGTCATTACCATTCCTTGTCAATACCACCACATTACTGCCGTAACTGATCTTTTACTGTGATCAGAGGCAGCTGATTTGAAATTATTTTGAGCCACACTGTTTTATCGCACAACTCCACCCTCATTTTTGCATTCTTTTTTTGTTTTTTTTTTCATATGCTAAAAGTTTAAGCCTTTCTCTCATATTTTATTGTATGATAGGCATAGAAATCATGTTTCTGAAGTTTATGTTTTTGAGTGCTATTCTTTTGAGTTATAAGGATGATTTAAAAAAAATATTTTCAATATATTGTTTTCCTTAGGATAATATTTAGAAAGTCCACCAGTGTTCATTGTTTATGTCATTACCAATACAATTTGTCATTACCAGAACACAGTCATTACCATCATGAAACTTTTTTTGATTGAAACTTAATCTTTTGTTATACCTCAGGACTTACCTCAGTAATTGTGGGTGCCTGTATTAGCCCAATTTGATTTCTCTCACAAAAAAACTTTTTCCTCAATAATTTTGATTAGTAAACATTATTTTATTGCTCAGAGAAGGCACTATATTTATAAGTTTGGAGAAATGTGTCTTTGTAAAGCACTTTAAATGTACTTAACATGTAAACATGCTTCTCAAAGATAGTTTGTCGCATATTCTTGAACAATGGTCAAAACTTTGCTGGTCATATCATTTTGCATTGAAATTGGTTTTCCTATTTTGTGATGGTAATGGCATTTTGTTACAACTTTAAGAAAAGCATCAAATCAGAAATATCTTGAAGGACAATCAAAGTAATGGTAAGATCTGTGTTCCAGACTGCCCAATGAGGGTTTTTAAATACGAAAGGGGGTTTATAATTGAATTCTTGAGTTTCCAAAGGGCCCAAATCCAAGGATCCACTTTTTCAAGATAGGGAAAAATAGATTTTTTTGCCCTTATATTATGACCCACATATATTTAGTTTATTTCTTTACAAGAGATTGTCATTGGAATACTTTTGACTGGAACTGCAAGAAATGTTCCCTTTTTTGTTGTAAGATACAAGATTGCAGACCTCTAATTCATTGGAGTTGGGCTCCTTGGAAACTCAATGATTGAATTTTTTTTCAGTATTTCAAAAGTCAGAAGTGCCCCCAGTTAAAGAATTGCCCCAAAATATTGAAAATTTCCGGCAATTATTAATTTTATTGGTAAAAACATATAACCACATAGTATGTATCAATTAACAATGAATTAAATAAGCTACGCGAGGCATGCTGTAAACTGTAAACAGTGGATAATAATCCCTGCTGTCTAGGAAGCATTATGATGCAATTAACTAAGAAACGATTTCTCCCTCAAAATCTTTAATTGGTTGAACTGCAGAGCACGCGAAGGATTAATGCTGAGGGTGGACCTCAAACAACGACCGCTAATATCGCACTTTTTACAGCCTATCGACGAACATAACAAAGGAAGCTTAATAATTGCTTCATACAGCAAAACGTTTCATGAATGACAATCAAGAAAATAATTTTTGGGTGACGCTGCCAGATGCGTTGAACGGATGCATTTTCAAGTGCAGGTTCCACGAAGTCAGTTGGTTTTAATAATAAAATTTGGTGTCACATCAACAGAACATCTGAAGAACAGAAATATTCATAGAAAGTATTTCAGTTCCGTATAAAGTAAATACTGTAATCCTTTCGATGCCGATATATCAGTAGGCCTCATGCACAGATAAATAATAAATATTAAAGGCCAAGTTGTATAATATCGCACATCATGAAACAAAACACGACGACAAATTACACATGAACATGTAATCTGATAAACTATAGGGAAGGCCCATGGAATAGGCTATGATTTACGTCGCCTACTGATTTGAGTAGGCTACTGAGCGAATGAGGTAAAGGAGAAAAAAACTGGTGGATGGCAAACATTTTTTCCCCCGAGATAACCAATTTTTGCCAATGCGACTGTGACCAAGCGAAACATGCGGTAGACTTGTGTTTTAAAAGATAAACGAGAAACTTTTTAACCTCGATTTTGAGAAATAATATTAGAGTGTAACACAGGCTTGCTTTTATTGCCTAAGCTACCTGAAAAAAGGAAGAGGCTTATCGCCCCGCAGCGCTTCCGCGCCAAACTTCAAATAGTGGGGCGGATTATAAAATGAAATCTCTTATTGGCCCAGCTGCTGGGTAAATAGTAGAGGTGCTTCTGTTATTCGCCATGCCGTGGTGCGAATAGCAGAGGGGGCAGATATCTGATGTATTTCCCTCATCTCACCCCGCTGCGGGGCAAATAGCCACTTCCAAAAAGGAAAAACATGGAACCAATGACAAATATTAGTGGATGTCCTGAGAAAGGACCGCAAAACTGCAACGCAAATTAAAAATGAAGAAATTGACCAGCACAATCGATTCCTGGCAGTGAAAAGAAGTTCTTCCTTGACAAAATGAGCTTCCAAGCCTGGTTCAAAAATGACCTTTTAATTGAACTGGCAGCTTTGAGTAGAATTTAGCTGACGTCAAAAGAGGCTCAGTATTTTCTGATTCTCCTTCTGAAACCATTGAAGGCTGCCGCGTCAGTTCTAGTCCCCGAGCCTCTCATTTGGAGAGCTTTCCTTTATGATCGCGGTCTTTCAATTAACTTCCTTCGCAAAGCCTACCTGGGTTAGCACTGTATGTCGCCATCTGTGTGGCACTGTATTCAAACCATCTTCGCGAGATGTCCCTTACCGAGAATTTTGATTTTTCTTTGCACATTGGAACATTTTTCTAACGCACATTGGAAAAACAAATTGTCTTTGACTTGGCAATTGTCGTTAATGCTTCCCTAGAGATTCTGGACCTGGCCAACATATTGCGGTTTTCATGTGGTTTATACTCGTTTTGGCGAACTGCAGTGTAATCGCACTTAGCTGATAAATGAATCAGCATTATAACATGGACAACCTCAGCTGAATGTCGTAGAGCATATTCACATCACATAGCCTACACATTGCTCAACGAAGGCTATCGTCAGATACTTAATTAATACACTTGTCTACTCCTTTGAATGTAATCACGCACTGCTATTGCTTTTTCTGCCAAGTCCTTCCTTCAGTGTTCCAAAGCCACCCGTCTTCTGATCCATGACATTCCCAGCCTATAGGCTATCCAACTTGGCAAATCTTCTTCACAAGTCTCATCAGTTTTTACGACAGATTCTGTCTTTCATGTCAAAACTGAGGAAGCAAATTCATTCAGAATACCACATATGAAGAAAATAATATTTTCAGTGCCTTTTAAACTGTGAATATATCAATGAGCCAAACATTATGAACACTCACAGATGAAGCAAGTAATATTTATTACCTTGTAACTACAGCACAGGTCATGGTCTGTTGACAGATCAATAGCTAGCGAACAGTCAGTTCTCGTACTTGATATGTTAGACGTGAGAAAATGGAACCTTAGTGACTTTGACAAGGGCCAAATAGTTATAGCGAGAAGAGTGGGCTTGAACATCTCTGAAGCCACACGGCATCTGGGATGCTTCCAGTTAGCAGTAGTGAGCACTTACCAACAATGGATCACATAGGGACAAACCATAAACCAGCAACAAGGTGTTGGGCGCCCAAGGCTCATTGATGGACGAGGACAAAAAAGACTACCCAGTCTGATCCAAACCAACAAAGGAGCTACTGTGACACATTTCAGAGAAGGGTGATGATACTTCCATGAAGAAGGTGACACAACACACAGTGTATGATGCCCTGCTGTGTATAGTGCTTTAATGCTGCAGACCAGTTGGAGTGCCCATTCCAATTTTGGTTCACCACTAATAGTGCATACAATGGGCATGTGTCAGAAAAGACCTTGAAGAAGGTCCCCAGGTCCAATGAGTCCTGTTTTCTTTTAGATCATGAGCATTAGTCAGGTACATGCTCAACATTTACCTGGGGGACAGATGGGACCAAGATGCATTGCGGAAGAGCAAGCTGGTGGAGGGAGTGTGATGCTCTAGAAAATGTTCTGCTAAGATATCATGGGTCTGAGAATTCAAGAGGATGTCAGTTTGATGGAGCTGTTTTTTATGGCAAGAAGGGGACCTGCACAATATTTGACAGTTGGTTTTAATGTTGAGGATGGTCGGTATATGCCCGCCGACCTGTTTCCTGTTTTATGGCACCAAATTAGCTTGACGGCTTATTTTTGCCAGTAGTTTCCGCTTTTTGCGAAAAGGATTGATGCACGGACGGGGACATCTAGTGGACTATTCAAAAATTGCAATATTATTTTATCATTATACCCTCCTGATCTGTTAGAAAGGCAGAAAGATGCACGTGAGTTTTGGTCCAACTTCTTCAGATTCTTCGGGTGGAGGTCTTCCATGGCCCACCAGGACCCTCTCCACTACAGATCTTACCAGCGCTCTCAAACAAGATCCAAACAGATTTGATATTAGAAGGCCTAAGTCTGAAGTGTCACAAACATATATTATAGTTTACTTTCTTTATAGTGGCTGCTTTGACTTTCATTGTTGCAGCCAATATTGCTGATAAAGGCAATAGAAGCTTACTCAATCCCAGGATCAAGATGAGACAGTGAAAGCTCTGGTGCAAAGCAAGTGAATACGTCATAAACACTTTCAAACCAATTTATCCCTGTCACGAATTTCCCTGGTATTGAAAATGTATTATTTTCTACAGAGTGAAACATATAATAATACTTATACTAATACTACTACTACCACCTCCACCACTACTACGACTATTATTATTATTAATATTATTATTATTAATTCAGACTTCAATAATCTCGCAGAATCAGCCCTTCAAGCATGGGCTGCGATTAGTGGCTAATCAAAATTGTGAACCAAATCAAGAAAAGTATCGTCGGCCTGCTGATAAAACCTCGTTATCTTCAAAATGATAAACTTTACAGGAATACTAAAAATAAACAAAATAAAAAATACATATAATTTAAAGTATAAATAAAACTAAAAATGTTTAATTTTGCACGTAAGAATAGTGGACATACGAGTTTTTGTTTGGTATCAATTTGGAGATACAAGGTTTTATCAGCAGGCCTTTATTAAGAACAGTTAGTTCCCTATGGGCATATAGGCTACCAATCTGTATGGATGATCATGAATAGGCAGCGTATTTCATTTATATATTGATTCATAATCGCACAGGCAGCTAATGGTCCCGATACTTTATAATCCTAATTAGAATGAGTTAGATTGAGCAGCATTTCATGCAGCTGTTGGTATACTAAATTGAATCCAGATGTGCGCTTGACATGACGCAAGGGGAATGGACTTTGTGATTATAGACATGGGTTGATGAAAATGTATTCATAGCAATAGGGAACTTTTTCACACGATATTTTTCAGCGTACAAAATCAGCAGTTGTGAACTTACTCAAACTAAACATAATTTACCAAGTTCCGTTTCTTAAGATGCTAATGCTCAGTTGAGGTGGTTCAAGATGGGGAAAATATATTAATTAGCTGAGAAAACTTACGCAACAGGTTATTTATTCCGTGTTAAACGAAGAAACAATCCCAGAAAAACCCAAATGCGCAACATGGAGTATAACACGGATGAGCAGACGCGAAAACTCTAAGTATCCTTGAGCTGTTTGGAGCGGAATTCGCAAACGTTAAATAACTAAACTAAGCAGCGACAGTCTGATTCTCTGACGTTGGCCAACAGTCACCGATATCGCCAATGCGCTCACTACTGTTGCTATAAACAGTGTCATGGATGGCTGGGTTGATAGATCGCAACGACGTAACCGTAAGAGATTTTTCCCCCCATTCAGCTAAAAACACGTAAAATGTAATGAATTGCTCGCTATTTGAGTAGAAATTGTTAAAACTTGACAAGTTAGCTAAATAGCGGGTCGGTTGGCCTGTCAGAATGAACGCCTGGCCAACTAACCAGCTATTCAGTATCCCTTGCTATTAACATTAGCAAGCTAATCCAAAAGTAAGGGTAGGCTGTTACTAACGTCAATCGCACTCTGTTTGTCAAGCTGCCCTGATATTAAGTAAGTTAGCTAAGTTCATTTGTTAACTTATATTTAAAACGCAAACTGCAGGCTGCAACAGTTAAATGTTTATTAGTTTCCATTGCTAGCTAGCTGGTGTTAGCTGCTTTCCAGCTGAACTTCAGTTGATCCACAATGAATGATGATAACTCATCGCTGATGCTGGGGCAGTTCATGACAACTAACTGAGCGACATCATTAACTTGAGTCTGAAAATAATGTGCACCAAACGATGCTAAGTTACTTAACCCAGACCATATTGCTGTCTAAAAATGTTGCACACACTATTCCCAATTCAGACTAATTTTCTTTAAGAGTGCAATGTAGGTACATAATGTAGGATTGCTTGCTAGGTATTACCACTGAGATGAGGCAGGACGATGGGCACTAGCAACGTCGCTAGCCCAGCCCACTGATGAAATTGTGTACATCGCGGTTGCCTAACAACGGACGTTAAAGTGACCGTGCTCTATTTTTATGTCTTCGCCGAGCCGGTGGGAAAATGTCGGTGTGAGGGCACAATGTTAATGCTATTTCACGGTGACTTCCCTCGGAAATTCATGAAAGATTTCGAAATTTCGCCTTCTGTTTTTGATGTAGTGACTTGTTGGTGATGGACGCGCCTCACAGCTGCCCAGAGGAAGAGAGTGTTGAGAAGGAAAAGGTCAATCTGGACCAGGATCCACCTTACATGGAAATAATGGTCTGCTGTGCTGCTAAATTTGTTTACACGATTTATATGTCTCGTGGATCTAATTTAATTATACCAAGAGTTAAATTTGGTTTTTGCTTGACTTAATCCTTCAGATGTTGATGTGACATAGTTATTTTTATCCAAAATGGACAATATCATCATAGCAGAAAGGCAGTGTTTTTTTCTTTTACTTTTGAATTTGCTTTTTCTCCATTTCCGAACTTTATTGTGGTCTACAGGAACAGATTGGAAAGTTTTATATATTTCTTTCGTATTGTCAAGGTTACTGTGAATTAACAAGTAAGTCATTAATTGCCATTTGTTTAAAGCCTGGTGGAGAGCAGTATTATGTTATATCAAGTCCAGAATAACATTGTTCATGTCCTAGTTTTCACATTCATTCATGTATTTTTCTGTCATACTGGATTTGATTTGTCGTCTGGGTAGGCCATGGCGGATGGTGCTCAGAACACTGGCACGCAGGAGAATGGCCCTTTGACCAAGTGGTCCTCAGCCCAGAAAGGTATGTTGTCCTACGATTGCGGCAGAAGTGATTCTTTAATGTGTTGTTGTGTGTTCCTGTGCGTATGTACTGGCAGTGTAAGTGCATTTTTTTCCAGATCTGCAGTTATCACCCTGTTTGCTTTTCTGGTTTCAGTTGAGCCAAGCTATGGCTTAAGCTTGCCTTTGGGTGAAGATTATGTGAGGAAGAAGCAGAAGTTGCAACAAGAGCTGCGCCAGGATTACAGACGCTACATGACAGAGGTAATCTTTGTTGGATAGTGTTGCAGTTCATTGATGTAGATACAGTGCTGTAAAAAAGTATTCGCCCCCTTCCTAATTTCTTTTTTTTGCATATTTGTCACTCTTAAATGTTTCAGATCATCAAACAAATTTTAGGATTTGACAAAGATAATCTGACTAAATACAAAATGCAGTTTTTAAATTATGATCACATTTATCAACAGAAAAAGCTATCCAAGCCTACCTGTCCCTATGTGAAAAAGTAACTGCCCCCTAAACCTAATAACTGGTTGTGCCACCCCCGGCAACAACAACTGCAATCAAGCATACTACCAGTGAGTCTTTTACATCAGTCTGGAGGAATTTAGGCCCACTCTTCTCTCCAGAATGGTTTCAATTCAGTCACATTGGAGGACTTTCGAGCATGAACGGCCTGTTTAAGGTCATGCCACAGCATCTCAATCAGATTTAAGTCTGGACTTTGACTAGGCCACTCCAAAACCTTCATTTTGTTTGTGTAAGCCACTCAGAGGTGGACTGGCTGGAGTGTTTCAGATCATTGTCCTGCTGCATAACCCAAGTGCACTTGAACTTGAGGTGATGCACTGATGGTCGGACATTCTTGCTCAGGATTTTCTGGTAGAGAGCTGAATTCATGGTTCCATCAATTATGGCAAGTCGTCCAGGTCCTGAAATAGCAAAGCAGCCCCAGACCATCACACTACCATGGTGACTCATGGTATGCTGTTCTTTTTGTGAAATGTTATGTTAGTTTTTCACCAGATGTAACAGGAAGCACACCATCCAAAAAGTTCGTTTTATCTTGTCAGTCTACAGAATATTTTCCCAAAAGTCTTGGGGATCATCAAGATGTTTTTTGGCAAATGTGAGACGAGCCCTTGTGTTCTTTTTGGTCAGCAATGGTTTTCACCTTGGAACTCTCCCATGGATGCCATTTTTGCCCAGTCCCTTTCTTATTGTTGAATCATGAAAACTGACATTAACTGAGGCAAGTGAGCCCTGCAGTTCTTATGATGTTGTTCATGGTTCTTTTTTGACCTTCTGGATGAGTCGTCAATGCGCTCTTGGAGTGATCTTGGTAGGCTGGCCACTCCTGGGAAGGTTCACCACCGTTCCAAGTTTTCTCCATTTGTGGATAATGGCTCTCACCGTGGTTTGCTGGAGTCCCAAAGCCTTAGAAATGGCTTTGCAACCCTTCATATCTGAATGGCCTAGAAGCAGAGTTGGGTCGGTACTTGTACTTGTACTTGAACTTGTTAGTACTATTTCAAGTACTTGGACTTGGACCTAGTACATTTGAAAAATATTTGAATTTTCTATTACATGTCAAGTAATTTTAAAATATTTTTCAAGTATGTTGAAATCTAGTATTTTTACATGGATTTTCGCATTAAGTAAAGTAAAATATATTTCAAATGTTTTTATATCCAATAAACATTTTTAAACATAGTAAAATGATATTGTTTATCTATCAACTATTATGTTATTTTGATTCATCCATCATAATTAGCCCATTAATGACCATAGTGGAAATTCTGAATTTCTTTTACAGCACTGAAAGTAATAGCTGAGCATAGCACAAATCAGTTGGAATTTTTCAAATCGGTCAAAGTATGTGGCTACAGCACCCATTTTCGTTGAAGTACTATTTTTAGTAGTTGGTCAAATATAATAGGGGTTTTTTTCAATTTTCATGAAAATCAAACCCTTTACCAATTGATTCTTACTTGTCTGTGGGTGGAACAAAAATGCCTTAAATCTTTTGACCATGTCATAACTGGAACTTATATTTCCAAGGCATTTTAAGAAGAAATTTGAAAAAAATCCACTATCATATTTGACCAACAACAAAAAATAGTACCTTAATTTAAAGGGCTGTATCTCAGGATCCGTACAGAGTTGAATCAAATGCTTGGTATCTTTGGATTCAGGAGAAGTTGAGCACTTTAGTGTACATCTGATACGTAACCTGTTTGACCGCTAAATATGGTACGATGAATATGTTCACAATTTTGAAAATGGTGATGGGTAGCCATTTACCCCAAGATGCCACACACCAAGAAGCAAGTTCCTACCTCATTCAGAACTCAAACTATGGGGTTTTTCCGTAAGGCAATATTTTTAGTTGTTGGTCATTAATGGGTCAGCAATTATTTGAGTGGTAGTTTGAATTTTGTTCTTTTTCATGTCTGTTAATTGATGTATAATTGATTGATGAGCAGTATCTTTAAATAGCTTGCCTTGATCATTAGTAATGGAGGCGTTGCACTGGATGCAGAAACCGTAGTGTAAGTCACGTGATCCCCAAAGTAACTCAGGAAGATGGCTTTGATGTGATGGAAATGCATCAATTAATTATTATTTATTTATACAAAAAAATTGTTTGTAATATTTGTATTCATATATTTATTTACTTGCTTTGAAATGTCGCATGTATAACCGGTTATTGAACCTCTGGTCCAAATCCTCCGCCTTATCAATGACACCAGCTCAACGGGCTATATATTAACTGGTCAATTTAGCACTTGTATAGCTGTGCTGTGTTTGAACTTGAGCATATTGACGCAAGGATTCTCATTAACTGGCTTTGAAAACAACAGTTGAATATTTAGTGGTTAATTATCGGTAAAATACCAAAAACTAACCAGTGATTATACTGCTGAGGTCTTCCAGTGCATAGCATAATGAGGAGAGGACTCTCAGGTAGACAGGCTAAAACAATAGCAAGCGCAGATTTTCCCACAAACAGACAAAATATCAAAGTTAAGAAAATTTTTGCTGATCTCTCTGGCATTTAAAGTGCATGCCTGCTCTTCTTTGAGTGTGGTGTCAATTTAAAATGACAAGGCTTATACCGTTAGAATCTGTGGACTGTCCTTTTTCATTTGAGGTATCATTTGTGTGCATTGCACAAATTCAGTAGAAATGCTTGTGATAGAGCACTGATCTTATTTAATTTTTTGCTAGATGC
This sequence comes from Gymnothorax reevesii, assembly GCA_029721435.1. Classification (NCBI taxonomy): domain Eukaryota; kingdom Metazoa; phylum Chordata; class Actinopteri; order Anguilliformes; family Muraenidae; genus Gymnothorax; species Gymnothorax reevesii. Next base: position 80,202,434 of record CM056575.1, read on the forward strand.
TTATTTACTTGCTTGGTACTTGAATTGTTTGGTTTAGGTAAAAGCGGTCATCACAATTTTCGCCAGGTTTCTTGCTTCTTGCAGAGAAAGGGTGTAAAATGTCTGGTCCATCCCACATAGTCTTAGAAACGTTTTGGAAAATTTTCTTCAAAACTGCCGGTAATTTTGCATAAAGGCAAATTAACTGGAAAAGTTGCAAATGTAAAATTTGGTTTTGCTTGTATTTTGGCATAAAAAAGAACTCACAGTATTATCAGAAAGATTTGTTCAGATAAAATGGGATCAATGCTATCTCCTCCGAAAATTTCAAGTCAGTTGTTTAAGTATTAAAAAAGATATTGTCCCAATTTTAACAGTATTTTGTGTCTCATTTACTATTGGAGAAATAACTTTGCCAGTTAAGATCTGAATAATTTTCTGCGCATAAAACAACTAGGCTTATGCCGTCGGAGGCGACGGCTGGGGGTATATCCCCGAACGCCCCCAATCCTCCAATTCCCCAATCCTTGAATAGAGCTTGAATAGACTTTCATTTGAACTTAATTTCAGGTCAATCGGACAAATGGTTCTGAAGACATGGCCAAAATGGTAATTTTCCATCACAAAGCGCCACCTGGCGGCAAAATATTGAACCATACGGGTATGATGTCATCACGTGACACGTTTTGAGGTCATGACCTTGCAGTTGCACATAGTTTCATGTCAATTGGACAAATAGTTCCAAAGATATGGCAAAAATGGTGAATTTTATGTGACAAAGCTCCACCTTGTGTCAAAATTTTGAACCAAACAGGTATAATGTCATCGTGGGACACATGGTTGTAGGAATTTTGATTTTAATATTCCAAGTATTACCCTCACAAGAGAAACTCTGACGACTCAGAGGAAAAAATCAGTCGGAGGCAGAGAAGTTAATATCCAAGCCAAAAATTGTTTACTAATTTTCTGCAGAAAAAAGGATCCCCATACACAGCAAAGTCAAGCAGCAAAATGTAGGATGATACAGTTAGAAACTCTCTGGTTTTTGTGGGGACACTCCAAGACGTTCTCCTCCCCCCGCGCTGATTTACACATCATGAGAGCCCTCGCCGTCTCACGCAACCGCGTCAAGCTGTCTAGGGATGCACACATACATCTCGTTAGGGAGGAGAGCACCTGCCTTCTCTCTCAGCCCTGGCTCCGGCATATCTTGTTATGGATTCCGGAGTTTTCTATAAACACATAAACTTAGAGAAAGAGAAAAACATCTTGTCCTTGGTAAAGACATTCAGGTCTTCATGACTTTAGATAGGCTATATGTCATGACACACTAGTACAGTTATGCAGGCCCCTGCTAAATCAGAAATATGTAAGCACACACACACTAGGCCTATGAATTTATAAATTAAAATAGAGTATGAGCAAGCAAGGATAAGCAATTAATAATAATTAAATGAATCAAATAGAAAATGATTCCACAACATCCTCAGGTCATGACCTTTCATTTGCACTTGATTTGAGGTCAATCGGACAAATATTTCCAGAGATATGATAAAAACAGTGATTTTTTAGTTTTTGGCCCCTGGTGGCCAATCTAGAATTCATAAATTGTCCAAAATCGAACCAATTTTTCCTCTTTATAATACTTACCTATATGCAAAACTTGAAATTTCTAATTGAAATATTACTGAAGCTATCGCGTTATCATGTAGGGCGGCGGCGGCGGCGGTCGGACCAAAAACATAATACCCCCGGAATGCCATACGGTGTTTGGGGATATAATTATGGTCAATGTTTTCTTTGTAGGCATGTTTCAGTGATTTCCATTTATTACTGCAGTGTTCATCAGTCACATCATACCCTTTGTCGTTCATTTCCTGAGCGACCTCGGCCCAAAGGGTCTTGTGAGCCCTTTTCCCATTCCTGAATGATGTTTCCATATTGGCGTGTATGTCAACCAGTAATTTTGTATCTAAAACACCCCAGAGTTTTGGCATCTTACAACCTGTAATTTTGAATGAGAGAAAAAAATGGTGAAAGGGCATAAGAATTCTCTGGAAATTGCTGGTTGGACCTTACCAGAACTGACTGCATTCTCCAGATGCACTAACTAAATATATGGCCTAAGAGTTCATGACTTAAAACAACCCTAAATATGATTTAGAAGCAAATTTTATGATTACACCCCGGAAGAATTATCACCTTGCTCAGGTTTGGGCCCAATGGGCGCTGCAGGTTCCATTTGACAAGGCTAGAGCAAACATGGGACGGTACCAGTACCCTTGGGCACTGCAACTGAATCATCTGGCATATCAGACTTAACGTTTTTCCAGCTTTTGGCCTGGTCAGCCACGTCCACAAGTTGAAGCAAAGGTTGTTTTTCCTTCAGCATGTCTAGCGTCGCAGGATCTGTGTGAATGTAAAAGTAAATAAATAAACACAGGTCTTGTGTTAAACTGTCAATTTCTGGCTCTGCCAAGTTCCACTGAGTCTAGCCACAATGTCTGAATTGTGGAAACGTAGACTCATGTACACTGTATTTACACTTATCTGCCAACAAGTTTACAACATATGTTATGGTAGATGGGCCCACAGGTCAGTCCTCGGCCCTAGTCTGTCTCGTTCACCAAAGATGACTAAAAAAGGTTTCAGACTTACCTTCAGCAACAATTTTGTTGAATGTGGGCAAATCCAAAGCCACGTGGAAGTGTATAGGGCCTCTTCCATCCCCAAAGTCAATTGTCACATTTCGCCAATATGACCTGAAGCATAAAAAAGCCATTAGCCAGTACCCATTGTGTAACATTGGTTTATTTGCTAGCTAGCTAGCTCCTCAGTTGACTGTGAATTTAAAATCATAGCTAGTTCAATCGCAAATGTCTTTGACTGAGTGACTTACAGAATATGAGTCACTTTCAGCTAAGGTGTAATAAAGTGTCACACTGAGGTAAAATTATTAATTTATTAAATCCTTTATTTTGTCATGTTTTTATGGAAGTGGAACTTCCTACAAATGGCAAAATGGCAAGCACAATATAGTTTCTCAAACATGTTTTGAAAAAAATTTGGTTTTTCTCTCAAGATTTAAGCTTTGCGCGTTGTATTTTGACAGATTTTTGTCGGTATTCTTCAGTTAGCCCTATTATCAGGCAAGGAATAGCTACCTCTAGGTGCCTTATAGTGCTCATCAATTCAAAGAAACAGCAAGAACAGCTAGAAGTGGATGCAATATTACTCAATCCCAGTCAGTCTCAAAAGTGTTTGAGGACCAGCTCCTGGATCAGTTCACATCGTCAATTATCCCTGTGACTTAATTGTCCAGATTCTTGGTAAGTACAGTTATAGGCAATGACATAGATCATATCACATTTATGGAGAACAGTATATAGGCAGGGAGGGACTAGATACAAACACCCGAAAATGAACTTCACCATTATTTGATGGTGGCTTGTGCGCGTTATATATCACAGACGATTCTAATCTGCAAGTGAAGTGTTTAGTTCCACCAGAACAGTGTCAAACTAGGCATAAAAATGCATTGTGCACAAAAACAGGACTAGTTCTAACATGAAGAGCCTAATCATTGATACATGAAGACATTTTGAGCAAAAATCCTGTTGAATACCCAACGGCTCCAACCACCAGTCATCTGATCAATCAACAGCGTTTAACCACCAGAATTGCCCACCCCTGTTTTAAACCGTGCTCGAGCTCGGCTTGCTTGTGAATATTCAATAACTAATCCGGGTGTATCATCTAGTGATAGAATATTGTAACTGCGTGCATAAATTTGCAGCTCCATGTCCGCTGGCATCTGCCGAGCACCGTTGCTCTTCTCGAACACGCTAAATCCAGATAATCCTTAAACTAAAAATTGGGTATTTTCTTCACAAGGGAATAATTTATGACATTATGGTTTTGTTGGCTTTTCCTGTTACACCTTAGCTGAAAGTGACTCATGAGAGTAATGGTGTTAGCTCCGCGCTATTGCAATGGGAATTACCATGGCGCTAATGGAAAATGAGTTTTTTCCCCTATGAAATTACACGCATCTGTTATGTGATAAATAGAATCTTATACTCTTGGCCGTGAATTTCATTTACAGCTTTGGGCGCGGCCCGCGATTTTTGAATTAACATTTCAAAAAATATACTGAGTACAAATGAAAACGCACCACTCACGAAATCTGGAATAGCCCCACGGATTGATATGTGAAGTATATACGTATGATGCATTTGAGATAAGGAATGATTTATGAAGACATGTAAACATCATTCAATTTCATTCACGATAATGTTAATGCGCGAGAGAGGTTTAACTGGTGTAGGGGTCAAACAGGAAAGTCAATAACGGGTGTGACCGCCATTTGCATTGACACATGCGGTGCATCGTCGTCGCATGGAGTTGATCAGTCTCTGGATAGTGTTCTGAGGGATAGTATTCCACTCCTGAACAAGGGCAACCTCAAGTTCTCGGATGTTGTCCATCTGGCATCGACGTGAAAGACGTCGTCCAATTTCATCCCATAAGTGCTTGATAGGGTAGAGGTCGGGTGACAGAGCTGGCCACTGAAGCACGGGGATGTTCTGCTGTGCAAGGTACTGCATGGACACCCTTGCAGTGTGTGCCCTAGCGTTGTCCTGTTGGAACGTGTGGACATCGTGGTGTTGGTTGAAGAACGGCACAACATGGTTCTGCAGCACCTGGTCCCAGTAGTAGACGCCGTTCACCCATCCTCTGCAGATATGGAGAGGGGTTCTGTGACGGTAGCTTATTCCACCCCACACCATAATGCTGCCACCACCCCAACGGTCCCTTAGGACACAATCGGCGTTATAACGTTCACCACGTCTCCGCCAAACAAGTATACGGCCATCTGCGTTCCTTAAGTGAAATCGTGACTCGTCAGAAAAGATGACACCGTGCCATTGTCGTAGTCGCCAATTCTGGTGCCTGTTTGCCCACTGTAGACGCTGGTTTCGGTGGCGATCCGTCAATATGGGGCCGAAATAAGGACATCGTGCACGCAGGCCTGTAGCTCGCAGACGGTTCCGTACGGTGTTGGGGTGAATGAATCCACGTCGTCCTTGGACTTGAACAGCCGTTCTTGTCGCTGGTAGTGTTTCGGTCTCGGACATGATCCCATACGATCTGATGGTCCTGACGTGCCGTTGTCACACGTTGTTGACCCGGTCGAGGACGGTCCCAAGTGCTCCCCGTTTGCAGAAACCTTTGATGGAGTCTTGCGATCGTTGTGTGTGCGCGCGGTGTAGTCGTCTGGCAATTTCCCTGGTGCTGGCGCCAATTTGAAGCATGCCTATGGCACGTTCCCGTTCAGGGGCTGTAAGTCGCGGCATAGTGTCGACGTTTCACAAGTGTCAGTGAAGAAGTGAAATTTTTTTCGGATTCACATGCTTTTAAAGGCAATGTGTGCTCAAATTCAGAGTGAAATTCATTTTTCCCATGGTGTGCGTGCAAGATGTTGCGTTTTTGCATAAAATTGCCTAGCGTTACAGTTAACTTGAAATTCTCGCATTTCTTGCACCTGGCATGTCGGGTGACGTCACTGTAGTGTTGTTGTTGAAAAAAATTATATTGAAGTTCATTTGAACTTAAATATTGACTTTTTTCAAGTGGTGCGTTTTCATCTGTACTCAGTATACCAGAGGCACCAAATTCGATAAAAATGGTGGAAACGATAGCTATTAGGCATGGCCAATGATATGAGGACCTATAACAAGTTTTTGAACTATACCATTTACTTCAAAAACGTAATGTTTCCGTCACGGTCTATTCAAGCAAAGAGTCACGACGCAAAGAATTGTGAGCATTTAAGTCATTTTTTCCAATCCGGAATTGGGTCTAGGTCGAGGCCTAATGGGTCAGTGAATAGATGAAATTGTTCCGAAACCTATAAGTTATGTAAAGTAGACCATACAAGGGATAAAATCATCTTACATTTCATCAGTTTCGCCAGTGGCCGCCATGTCTGTTCCCGAGGTGGTGTGGTCAAGAACGAGAGAACGCGTTCGCGAACACGTTCTCGGGTGTTTGATTCGTGACGAACAGTGTTCTTTGTTCGAGAACAAGGACTCGAATACAGCCATTGAGGTGGTTAATGAGTTAGTGAGTTACAGGACCAGTGTGTAAGATTTAGATGGACAATCTAAATCAGCCTGCCAGGCGGAATAACTGGCAGGAATGGAATATAATATTCAAAAGTACATTTTCATCAGTGAATTATTGCCTGAAAATAAGTGTTTTCTTTTATCCAGAATGAGCCCTTTATATCAACAGAGAGAGCGGGTCCTCTTCCATGGAGCTCGCCATTTTGCAGCGCCATGTTTCTACGGTAGCACAGAACTGGAAAAAAGTAATTAAATAAAGCACTGACACGAGAGCGCGCCTTTCGCGTATTTGCAAGTTTTGCGGCCATCGTAGGTTCACTGAGAGAAGGACCCTGATAGCAGACTGACCTCTTTCAGACGTAATGAACTGGTCTTAACCTGGTCAATACGTCATACGTCGTATATCCGGCTATTTAACAACGTTAATTTGACGTCTGTATGAGACCAAAAATGTTTTATATTATCACTTTTTATATGACCATTATATGACGTACTTTTTACATCAATTATTGACCACTTTTTCTATGTCTTTTCAAGACTAGAATAATACGTATTTTTTACGTCATTTATTTACCACTTTTTCCATGTCTTTTTAAGCCCACATTACGTGTTTTTTACGTCTTATTATTTACCACCTTAAAAAATTATGTCAATTATCGAATGGCTACCACCGCAGGAAATACGTTTCATTTAATAATGCATTTCCTTTATTGTAACTTGAATTTTCAAAAAGGGAAATTTATTTTGGGATGGTCCTGCGATGCTTATCCCCCCCCCCCAGGTGAGTGCGTTATTAAATGAAACTTATTTCCTGCCATATTTTCTTCCGCGAAGTCTCCTGATTCACGTGATTAGCTGCGCAGCAGTTTCAGTCTACTCTTCGAGCAGACGCGCGCCGCCCGCCCTGTACTCAGCTGGGTAAAAAAATACGCGCCGCGGATATGGTTTGGCGGAAAGTTGAAATTAAAAAAATGTAATATATTCTGAGAAGGATGTTGAGGTAACTTTTTCTGTTTTGGCTGTTGCTGTTTACTTTTGTTTTGTTTTTGTTTGTTTTCTATTTGTTTTTTCCCCTTTTTACACTTCAACAATCATTGTGTTTTTAATCTTTTTTTTCTTTTTACCTGCTCAGTTTGTCTGAAAACCTGTTTGTTCATATTTATGTTTCAAGGGGAGGCCCGAGCAGATAATAAATTTGTTTGAATAGAAGCGCAAAAATGAGAGGAACAGATTACGGAAACTTTGAGCAAATTACAATTCAAAATAAGAAATTTATTAATTTTTGAAGTTGTGATCAAACACAAATTGGTTACTCTGCAATCTATCTTATGAGCTCTCCTCCCATTAGCACAGCATCGGACAAATCTATCCCATCATCAATGACACAGAAAATGAAAAATTATGAAACTTTATGTACAGAGAAATTGGAAGGTGAGCTCACAAGATGCATCACAATGTTGCCAATGTGTGTGTGTGTGTGTGTGTGATTAATCTCAATTTAAAAAATTCATAACTTACTTATTATGACTCTGAATTCTTCCAAACTCTCACTGACCTGTTCCTCTCATTAATCTCCCTCTTGCCTGGGTGGACTTCCCCTTTAAGCCAAGGAAATGCTACCTGAAGGTTCTTGTTTTAGGGTTCTCATTGTACCATTATTTATCTTAAATTTTTGGGATACATTTCTCTTCAACAGAACTGACTTCTGTATGATTGCCATGTTAAAATCCCTTGGTTACTTGAGGTGTATATGTAAGTTATATGCAGTTAAATGTATAGTTGTTATGATTCTGGTTCTGCCTTGCCATGTTTTGTCCTGACTGCCATGTTCATGCTCTGCTTTTTATGATATGTCTTATTTGGTTTTGAATCATTGCTATGTCTGACTATTCTTTGGTATGTGTATTGTGATTTGTTACTTCGATTTGTTCTTGCATTGTCTTAGTTTTACTTTTCCATATTTTGCATTTAACTATAGTTTCGTTCCGGTCCATGTTTTGCTTTCCACCATGCATTGCACTTTGTCTCCCCCTGTCTGGTCTCTTGTCTTGTCACAGCTCACAGCACTGGTATTGCGTGCCACTCTTCGGGTGATTTAATGGTTTCTAGATTTCAGTCTTCCTTCCGATCTCGTTTGCTTACTTCACCTTACTTTTCTATTATACTAACGTACTAACGAGCACTAAGGGATTGTATAGTTTCACTTACTAATTGATTAACAAGCTCTCAGCACTCACCCTGTTCTAGTCTCCGCCTCTTGTCTCTCCCTAATCTCCTTTGCTGCATTTTTGTGAAATCTCCACACTTGATCACGCTGTCCTTTCTCTCATTGTCTGTGCACATTAGAACTCCTTGACCGGAGCCGTATGTCTGTCTATAGGATTGTCTCGTGATCCCTGTCTGCGTTTTGGCTTTGCCTATTTTTTGTGATTAGGTTCTCCCTCTTGTTCCACCCTTTGTAATCAGTTTCATTTCCTGCACCTGTGTTCTATCTACCATGTGATCTCCCTGGAGTGTATATTAGGCGTCTCTTCACAGAACTTCCTTGTGAGAACGTCTCTCGTGTTTACCTGTGCTGCTCATTATTCCGCCTCGTACTCATTGTGTTTCTCTTCTGACTGGATCGTCTGACTTTTGATTTTTGGTTTGTCCTTCATTGATGACAGTTGCATCTGTGTTTTCGAACTCTTTTTGCCCGACTACGATTTTGTGTGTTTGCTGCCTTGGTTACGACTTTGATTCTGCCCCACTGGATTTTGACTTTTGGATTGTGGACTCTGTCCTTATGCCTTCTGCCCTGCGGGGGTTACCCCCCTCGCTCAATAAAGGTCTCCTCTACTGCAGTCCTGTGTTCTCGCGATTGGTTCCTGAACGATACCTCACAGTAGTAGTTTTCTCTCATACATGTATGTTAATCTCGTTTGAGTTATGAACTAAAAATAAGTAATAAGCTTGCGTGTTATTCTCAATATGACGTGTTTTCATTATTGCAATATCGGATATTAAGTTAGTCAAATCTATTGACATATTTTCCAATTTTCTTTGCCTTTACACAAATGTGCTTCCATTCGGTTATCATATTTTGCAACATGTTTTGTGTAGTGACATTTTGTAAAACTTGTGGGCAAGAATAATGTCACCTCATTTGATATCTGAGTTAGGAGCAAAGAAATGTACATGTGCAACAAGATACCTTGTCTCTGGTCAAAGTTTATTTTACTATAAATGAGCAGCTGAAATTTGTACATATGCATTTGTGTTGCCAAAAATGTTTTCTCTTATTTCACAGTACTGACATAATGATAAAATAGAGTCTATTTTTACCAATATGACAAAATATGACGTCAAAAAAGGATGTCTTTTTTTACGTCTTGTGCTGTTGCAAACTGATGTCTTAAAGACGTAAATATATGATGTAAATAAGACATCTGACAGGTTGTAAAAATGACGTCTACAGGACGTAACCTTTGCCAGTCTCTGCTATCAGGGGAATGATGATTTGGTTGCAGTCTATTAATCTCACCACTTGATTGATCTAGATCTCAGATACGGGTCCTTTAATTACAGTTTAATTAACTTCACCGAGAGGTTAAAATGTTCAACTGAGTAGTTAGATTGTTCAACTGAGTTTAACCACTCTGGTGAAAACATGAAAAGTACTTGAGAAAATACATTGGACTCAAGTACATTTTGAAAAATGCCAGAACTACCAACTGTGCTCAAGTACTTTCAGAGATACTTTTCCCTACTCTGCCTTGTAGTCATTTTTAAATTAATTTTTAAAAATTACAAAAATTTGCTTGTTAATGTTTCATGCTCTGTTAACCATACTCTGTTCTCATGGTTCATTTGCAGATTGTGCTGAATCTCACTCTTGTGCATCGGTCATATGCTCCCATCATCATTATGAGGAAAATCTGACCTGTGTCATTTCTCATTTCCAGAAGAAAGACATGAAGACTGGAGTGTCCAGCCTGCACTCACAAGTGCTGTCTCTGCCTATAGCTGAGAGAAGATCGGCAAAGGTAGGCTTAATCCAATCTGGATATATGTTTTCACTGACTTAGGAGTGTGTAAACAAAAGGAAGTGTGCAAAAAGTGACAGATGCTCTTAATGGCCCTGGCGAACGGCAAGTATATTGATGTTGTGTGGTATTAGTGGTGGAAGGAAATGGAGAAATGGAACTCCCTCTGGATCTCTCCCAAATAGACATGAACAGACTTGCTAATCATGACATTCATGGTGATTTGCTGGCTGGTGTTGTGAACAGATGCTTGGGTAATATCGGTGTGTCTCAGCAACCAGCTATCACTCTGCTATAGGAAAACTGGGGCTGCCGCAGATGTCTGAAGAATAGACTAGACTTTGCTTGCCCTCATTAAGTAGCTTCAAATTTTTCTGATTTTTACAGTGTGTCCAAGCATTTTAACAAGATAATAATATATGATAAGCAATTTATAAAACATTTATGCTAAATGTATTGCACTTGTAGTTATGCTGCCCCAGTGTTTTCACTTTACTTTCATTAATTCTTTTTCAGTAAACCTTGAAAACTGAGTGCAGCATCTTTGTCATTTTTTATCAGTTTTTAGTTTTTAAATCGGTTTGTCACACCTTAAGGTTAGTGTTTGTCTTTGGCATTTCCAGGAAAGGTTAAAAACTGAGCGAAACAAGGAATACAATCAGTTTCTTCAGGGGCAAAGGCAAGGAAGGTCAGAGGGTTTACAGGTATAATCCCACAATTTTTATTTTTTCTGTTACATGTACAGTAAAAGATTTCAGTACTTTTTCCATTTTTAAAAAAAAAATTAGTCAAATTGTATGATTCCTGAAAATCTCTGGCACAAAGTGGCTGAATGCAGGTTCATTCCTCTGGGCTATTCGGTCCCATGCTCTCCGTAAAACGCAGGCTGTGCTATCCCTGCAGGTTCAGAACAGAGGTGCTGAGCACCATGCTGCCCCTTTGGGGCATCAAGACTTCCCCAAACTTCCACCCGTATACAGTGCCCCCACACCCCGTGAGAGGCCCCTGTCTAGGAGAGATGCCTCCACTGTGACAGAGACCCAGCACGGGCAGAGTCGCAGGCGCTGGGCGGATGAGCTGGACCCTGTTGGCCGTAGGTCCAGGAACCTGCGAGTGTATTATGATTCGGATCGAGATGACTCTGCAGAGGAGTTTGAGTTTGAGAACAGGAGAAGGCCCAGGCGGGGCCAGGAGGCCGGGTACACTGGGAGAAGGGGATACCTGCTGTACCGCGCGCCTGAACGGTAACTTACTGCTAACGACCCCCTTCTGCTTCTGCTTACATTCTGAGTTCAGCTGCATTCAACATCCTTCACTCCGCATTTTATCCTCAGGGCCAGTAAAACAAACAAACCACTTAGTCCTAGACTAAATTTAGTTTTATATCACTGAATAACCCAAATATTTCTAGAACTAGGCTTAACACTGTTAGATCCTTAATATTTGGACAGTGACACAGTTGATCATTTTGGCACTGTATGCTATAGCAATGGATCTGAGCCATTTGCCTCTTGTCACCAATGAAGTGGCCTTAGCATTTCTTTTCCCTCACCATGCGCTTTTATTCCCATCATTCTGGTTTAAGTTGATGTTGTTCTTATCTCTTCATGAGCTGTTTTTGAACTGCACGATTTTTGATGTTTTTTGGCAGTATCAATGGTTTACATCTAGTGGTTAACCTTCTATATTTACTCTGGTGAAGTCATCTTTTGACTGCTGTCTTTGGCACTGATACATACTTCATGAAGGCTGTTCTTGATCTGGTGGACAACTGTTATGAAGGGTTTTTTTCGCTAAGGAACGGATTCTTCTGTCATCCACCACAGTTGTTATCTGTGGTCCTCCTGGCCTTTTAGTGTACCTTAGGTCACCAGACAATTTTTAGCTCACCGGCCAGTGCACCGGCTGAGCTATTGTGATCAGGCAGTGTCCGGGATCATCATGGTGGTGGTCATGTTCCGTAAGCAAAATCTTTCACAATTTTCTCCTTCTAAACCGCTTGTCAGATTCACTTCATATTTCATATGGAGCTTCCTTGAGACTATGTCTCCAAACTTTGTTTGCAGCGTTACAAAATCTTTATTTTTGGAATTTTAACAATTATTTAAATTTCCTCATTTAGAAAACATACCTAGTTAAATTATTGCTAAAAATGACGAAACTATGCCCTCTGATGGCTGCTGTCTACGCTTTGAAAGTGTGAGATTCACATGGGCCTTGCCAAGACTGGTTTTGAATGTTGGCCGGTGATCTACAGGGCCATTGGTTTTGTTTGTCTTATTAAGAGTTTTTAATGCCAGACTCTTGATTTGCCCCCACCTAATGCTTTTACTATTTCTCTGGTGACTTAATGATTTTTCAACATAATAATGGCCTATTTCACTGACAGTGACAGCCCTTCTGACTTCATTCTGAGGGTTTTTAAATTCTTATGCCACCCTTGAAATCAACAGCAGACCTTATATTATAATGAGGAAATAACATACACCTGGCTGCGGAACAGCTGAAATTACTTTTGTTCCCTTATTAAGGAGGGAACCGCGTATGAAAAGTTCTGTAATTACTACACTGCTCACATGATTTGGATGTGAATGCCCTTAAGTGAACGTCTGCACTTTGAGCTCATATTGTTTATTTAATTTTGATAATAATATGCTGTGGCAGATTGCTAAAATAACAATAACTTGTTTTTGTGACTGTTCAAATATTTATGGAACTGACTGTGTCTTTGAAATTGGCCCTGCATCCCCTGCTACATATTTATTAAATTGTCTTTCAGAGAAGTGCCAGGACTAAGAGAAAGAAAGGTTTATGACCCTGATTACACTGAAATGGATCAATACGCCCGAAGACCAAGGAATGACAGGTGCTGCTCTTGTGATATGATGTCAGTAATGGTGAACCAATAAATCCTGTCCTTTACAGATATAATTTGCTTGTGGGCTTATAGATTGTAGAGTGTTTTTCTTCTCCTTTTACTCAGTTTGGACACTGCAGATCTAAAGTTGCAGTTCAGTGGCCAGTTAAGAGCCATTGTCTGAAAGAATAGCTCTGGGTATGGAAATGACCCGCCTAGATTTGAACGAAACTTTGTGTGTAGGTACATGTATCATGCAAAATCCCCAAATTTTTTGCCATTGGTCGCTTCGTTTGGTGGCCGTGCCACCTGGAAGCCAGGGCCAAAATAGGAAAAAAGTGGAAAAAACCAGTCTTATGGGGTGCATTGTCATGGGAAATCAGTTTAATCTGCCAAACTATTTCTGATGGACATGTATACTAAGTACTTGAACTTTCCAGTGAATCAGTCACCACCTAGTGGTCACTTGGAGAATCGTGTGGCAAGGGCTCAAAGTTTAGGGAAAACAAAAATGACAATCCACTTTTTGGACTTAATCTTTAATTTACTCCAGCAACATGCCTTGAGAAACCGTGCTTTATGGTTAAGGCCTATGAACATATAATAGCATAATATGAGAATTCCTCCGGCATTTTGCTGGAGTTCTGGGATATTTAGCCATGAAAAGCAAACTTTACTTGTTTTAGCCCTACTTTGAGGTCAGATATCTCAATACTCAAGTATTTAAGTGCTGTCCCTTATCAAAGTTGCCAATTCGACTTGAAAGTGACGTTCTTGGCTAATTTGGGACCATCTTTAGGAGGGCATAGATTCAACAAAAGGTGGAATTATTATGGTGCTCTATATGGTAAGTCAGATATATGATGTGTAATTTCAGCTAAAATTGCCACTAGGTGGTGCTTTTGTTGATACCTTATTTTAAAGCATCTCCTTGGATGTGCCACAGTAAAACCTTCGGAAACTTAATATATTAACTGGACTGATGATAAAAAGGGGTCATTTCCACAAAGTGTCCAAAAAGTGCTATTCTCTCCGACAATCGCTTTTAAACATGATATAAATGTGTTGCATAGCTATGTAGTTTTTAAGGTACTGCTGATGTTCAGCTCCTGTTGCAGTTTGACTATTTGTTTGAAATGGCTGAAGTTGGTAATCTCTTTGCATCACAGAGGTCAGAGGGAGAGGACAGAGTTGGAGGCCCCTCTCAACTATAAAGATGACTATAGAGAGAGGAACCAAAGGACCATGTCAGCTGCACCAAATTCCAACAAGTACTTCTTTCTAAAAGTAGTTGGAATAGGAAGGTTGGATGAGGGGGTGGTTTGGATGGTTTCAGCCTGGTCCTCGTGCATAACAACAAAAAGCACTACAAATATGTTTTGGAAAGATAAATAAATACGAATGTGAATAAGAATAACTTTTAAAAAATGTTTTATTCGCAAATATTGGTTTTACAATGCAGAAATGGGCTGCATTCAGTCCTCAACTCAGTTCTTTCAGTGTGGTGTCACTGATCTAAGTTTGTTTTTGTACTTAGGATATAAATATTTTATGATCAGAAGTAAATGTGATGTGATTGAATGATTAAAGTATCGATCAGGTCTGTGTACAGACGTTCAGCCCTTTGGACTTGTTTGTACCCCAGGCTACAGTCTCAGGAGCCAACAGGACCCAGTGAGAGAGCCAAGTCAGTCAGCACCAAGAGCAGGGCCGAATTTGCCACAGGACTGATGATCGGTAAGACGTGTGTATGCATGTACATGTGTTTAAATTTGATAGGGTATGTATTCATTCATGTGTGTCTACTGGTTCTGCAATTGTAATTTCCTATCAACTACAACCCCAATTCTGAAATAGTTGGGACAAAGAGTAAATTGTGAATAAAATCAAAATGCAATGACTTTCAAATCATAAAAGCCAGTGTTTTATTCACAATACAGCAGAGATAACATAGCAAGTGTTGAAATTGAGAAATTTTACAATTTTATCCGCAGAATGAGCTCATTTCAAATTTGATGGCTGCTACAGGTCTCAAAAAAGTTGAGACAGAGGCCTGTTTACCATGGTGTAGCATCCTCTCTTCTTTTTAAGGGGTGATCTGGGGTTAAATGGGCAAAATTTGATTATTTTTCCAAAAAAATATTTTTGAATAAAAATATTCTAAAATAACCCACCTTTAATAATCACTAATTGCTACAAGGCTGAAAAACTGAACTCAACTTTTAAATGCAGTCTAATGCATTTTCCATTGGTCTCCATTGGTATTACTTTTCCACGTTTCTCATGTTTGTGGCAACCGTAACTTTTTTATTTATCATTGAAAATCAATTAAATTTGGGCTGCAGGTACTTTGCTTCATTAGAAATGCAATGATGGAGGGAACTTTTGCCTTTCTGTTACATACTCTGTTTGTCAGATTCTGCGTAAAATAATTTCAAAATTTGAGTAAAATGCAAAATCACAAAATTGATAAACTGGGCAAAGAATGGCTATGTCATTGCATTTGGATAAGCATTGGCTTTTTAATGATGAAAGACAATCTGAATTCTATCATAGAGATGAAGAGGAATTGGTGCCAGAGGTTTTCTGCATATTTAATGAGCTTGCTCGGTTACCATGGCAACTGCATAAACAGAAAAATGCCAACTTGTAACTTTTTTGGTGTTATTACATATGCCTCTTTAGATTAATTTTGAGTTGTTTCCTGGTGTCATTTTTCATTTAACCCCAGATCACCCCCTAACACAGGGTGGAGGCGTCTGGGCATTGAGGAGACAAGTTTCTTGAGTTTAGCCATTGGAATTTGAACCCACTCTTGTTTAATACAGGCTTCCAGCTGCTGGAGAGTATTGGGTCTCCTTTGAAGGACCTTTCTTAGATTATGCGCCGAATGTTCTCAATCGGTGAAAGATCAGAACTGCAGGCAGGCCAGTTCAGCACACGGACTCTTCTACTACGAAGCCATTGTTGTTTAATTAATAAAAACCAAGAACGTTGTCCCGTTGGCCATGGGAACAACAGCATGATGCAGAGTTCAAAATTCCTTTATTTCGTAACAAACTTTATACATGTTAAAGTACAGACATTTGCATATGATTTCTTTAATGTTATCAGAAGTTGTTGCTGATTGGTCCTGGGGTTTACACATTGATAAAAAGGGATACTCTACAATTGGGCCTCTCCTAAACCACTCAACTTAATTGGTTCAATTTCATCCCAACCACTGGAAGTGAGCTCCATGTGTGGGCATACGGAACCTCAAACTGAAAGTTGCTAGTGCGTATTGTGTCCTGTCAGGAACTGAAGACAAACGGAGATCCCAGCTGGAATTAGCAAATGGATGATATGCCCTGTCGGACCAGAAGGCTTCTCTTTATCTCCTAATACACATTCAATACCGATTGATCAGTCAGGATCAGGATCTCGTATTGCAAATACCCAAAAATCTTGGTTCCCAACACCATGCTGTTGTAATACCTGCAGTATGTGGTTTTGCATTGTCCTGTTGAATTACACAAGGCCTTACCTGGAATAGATTTCATCTGGAGCGGAGCATATGTCGCTCTAAAACCTTTATATACCTTTCAGCATTCATCGTGCTTTTTAAAACCTGCAAGTATCCCACACAATATGAACGAATGCATCTCCATACCATCAGAGATGCTGGCTTTTGAATTGAATGCTGATAACAAGAGGGGTGGTCTATCTCCTCTTTAGCCCAGAGGACACAACGCCCATGATTTCCAACAAGAATGTCAAATTTGGACTCGTCTGACCACAGGACACTTTGCCACTTTGCTACTGTCCATTTTACATGAGCCTTGGCCCACAGAACACGGTGGCGCTTCTGGATCATGCTCAACAATGGATTCCGTTTTGCATCACAGAGTTTTAGGTGGCATCAGTGGATGGCACAGCAGACTGTGTTTACAGACAGTGGTTTCTTGAAGTATTCCTGGGCTCATTTAGTAATGTCAGTCTCAGAATCATGTCAGCAAGTGATGCAGTGGCGTCTGAGGGCCCGAAGATCACAGGCATCCAGTAAAGGTTCGGCCTTGTCCCTTATGCACGCAGATTTTTCCAGTTTCTCTGAATATTTTGATGATTTTATGCACTGTCGATGATGAAATCTTCAAAGCCTTTGCAATTTCACATTGAGGAACATTGTTTTTAAAGTATTTCACAATTTTTTTACACAAGCCTTCACAGGTTGGAGAGCCTCTGGCCATCTTTACCTCTGAGAGACTCAGTCTCTCTAAGACATCCCTTTTATAGCCAATCATGTTACACAGCTGACGCCAGTTAACTTAATTACTTGCTAAGTGTTCTTTCAGCTGATTCTCTTATATATTAATTGCTTTTTCAGCCCTTTTTTCCCGTGTCCCAACTTTCCTGAGACCGGTTGTAGCCAGAAAATTTGAAATAAGCCAATTTTCTGGTTAAAAATGTAAAATGTCTCAGTTTCAATATTTGAAATGTTATCCATGTTCTATTCTACATAACATATTCACTCATGTGATCTGAAAGTCATTGCATTTTGATTTTACACTTCGTCCTGACTATTTCGGAATTGGGGTTGTATATTTTTCAATGGAATAGCGGTTTGTGCTTTATTTTGTAGGATCATTCCATAATGCATTTGAAGATCTTCATTGAAAATGAAAGTGTACTTGCTCTGTCTGACAGAGCAGAATGAATTTGTTGAGTATTGCAAAACGTTATGAATTTTGTGGAATTTTTTGGGGGAAAATGAATTTTTCACTGTGCATGTATCAATGTTTGTTATCCAAGTTTGATGGTTACTCTCTGTAATGTGTGATGGCAAAGTAGTTAATCTCAAATTAGGTGATTTGCCAAAAACAGAGGCAATAATGGTGGCTCTGCCATTATCATGTGTGCTTTGCTTGAACACTGACATCATATTTTCTTGCTGCATGCTGGGCTGTGTGGGAAGCTAATGTGGCCCATGACATTATGTCATGCAGCATAGGTCTGGTGATCCACACCAAAATGAAACATCCCTGGGCATGTTCAGCTTGGTGCAATAAAAAGTTTGCAAAGAATGTTTATTAAAGTTTTTTGCAATCCATGTCATTCATGAGTCACAATTTTTGAGTTTGCTGAGAAAAATTGGGGGTGCAGCAAAGGGTGAATTTGCAGAATTTTGCTTTGGAGTGTCTTATGATCTTAAGTATATTAAATTTTTATACATATATATAACCTACAATCTCTGCCAAATGACACCCTCCAATAGCTGCACAAAACAAAACCAAAGGCGCATCAATGGCTGAATCGCGTGGATTCGGGGTGGGTCTTGTTTTGTTTGTTTGTTTGCTTGTTATACCTGGTACTGCGCCTTGCAGGAGCTGCAAACGAAGACCAGGCCTCACAGTTGAGGAAGGAGCGATACAGGCTGGAGCTGCTGGAGCAAATGGCTGAGCAGCAGAAGAACAAGAGGAAGTAAGTGTTCTGCTAATGGCTGTGGGTCACACTAGCTGTCACACTGAGATCACTGCTCTGCGTGGCTGTCAGGATCTTTTCACGGGAGAGTTCTGCGCAGGGTGCCGGAGGTTGGAGGGTTGTGCTGCACGCAGTTAATTGGCCTCCTCCTGTCTCCCGTTTGCCCTTGCTTATGTTATGCTAAGGTGAAGTTCTTTTTTTGGCTCGCGTTTGACACATTTTGGTGGATTTTTAGAGAGGAGAGAATGTGAGAACTCTATATGGGATTGAGTCGAATTGTGTGAGAGTCCTCGGCCAACAGAAAGTCCTCAACTCCGTGTTCACGAGTCAGTCAATTATGTGAATTAATAAAATTACTCGACAGTGAACATTTTTAGCAATAGTATTGTGGAATTGTTTGAGTGCATTACAATTATTTTTTTTCTTAGGGAAAAAGAACTGGAGCTCAGGGTTGCTGCCACTGGAGCCATTGACCCAGAGAAAATGGTACCATACAGTATATGTTTCAGCAACTCATCATTTTTTAAAAAAAGCATAACCAAGCAAATTGAATAAACACCATAACATTGTATAATTTTACGTACTGTTTAAAGTATAAACCTACACTGTGAAGGGATGGTTGGAACTCTATGTTGCAAGAAGTTACTCCTAAAGAATAATCTTTTTTAAATGTGAAAGTGTGTTGTTAGCATAGTGGTAAAATTGAATGCACAATATGGGTTACAGTTCTTAATTGCATGACAAAACCTTTTTTTAATACAAAGTTTATATTTATGGGCAGAGTTTAACAATGAAACTTGATTCTGTTTTTCAAGCGAAACCAGGACCAGGTAAATTTGTGTTTACAATTAATGTACAGCAGGGGGCAGGGTTGGGACATGCATGTCTTTCTCTGACTGCACTTATTTCTCAACTTTTAAGTATGCTGCAGACACATTCCCTTTGTTTGGACTGATATCTGCTGCATTGCAGATTTGTTTCTTTTTATTACATTATTTCATTTCTGTCAGTAACAGTTTTATTACAAGCATGAGCTAGGATTGTTTAATTGTTTTTCTTTCAAAAACATTTGGGCTTCAAACCCATTGGTAGACACAATGTATGGACTCATCGCTCTGTTTCCTCCTCTGTGAATTCAATTAATTTTGAAAAACGTCATTTAATGAATAGAACTTCTTCTGGACCAGTATAAAATGGTGCAAATTAAAACTGAATGCACAAAATTAATCCATGTCCCGGAGTGTAATGCCTGTCGGGCTGGTATAATTAATCTTAGCAGGGGGCTTTTTCATGGGCTGCAATCTGAGCCACTCATTGTCTCTAAAATGTACTTATGAGGAGGTTTTGGGGCTGGTCGTTTGGACATTTATTTCACAGAAACATATTTTTCAATTATTTTTAAATATGGTGAGCAGGCACACCCCTTGTATCACTCTGATATGAGGCTGCCTTTCTTCTGAAGCAAAGCGAATGTCTTGACATTGCTCATGATGCCATGTGTGTGGTGGTCACTCACAGCCAGATCGAATAAAGCAGTTTGGGGCTGTGTCCCGTGACTACGACAAGAAGAGGCGGGACATCCCGTACCGGCCTGGGCGGAGCCTGGATGTGCTGGGGTCTCAATCAGAACGGGGCCCCGCTGGCCCTGAGGATGGAAAGCCCCAGGAAAAACCACGTTTGGCCTTCCAGCCGCCCGTGCAGAGCTACAACAGCGTGGCAGGGACTGGGGCAGGAGCACTGCAGGGTGCAGTCACTCCTCTGAACCAGGAGTTCCACAACAGGCTCTCAGGCACGCTCGGAGAAATCATTGTCCCCAGGTACCGCTAGCTGTGCTTACATCGCCGATTCAGCGCCACTGAGCTTTCAGGGTTTGAGTGAATCTGTGTGAGTCTGTATTCTAGCATGAGTTACATTGCTTCTACATTTCAAAAATAATGGCAAAGCCACTGCGCCCGATTGGCCAAACATGGCCAAAATCGAATTTGGACTAGATTTTCATCCCATATACATGCATATAAAATATGAGAAGTATCTGTGAAAAACTGAAGGCCCTAGGGCTCTGACAAGGTAAAAAGTTTATGGACGCATGGACAGATGCACGACAAACCACCATGAAGGCATCTAACCAAAGCATTAGTCTTGATTGGCCCAGAGGCCAAGTGGACTAAAAATGTTTGACGTATTACTGTAATTTTCAGTAACGATGAAGATCTGCATTTCTTCACTGCAGTTACCTGAGATATTCCTCCTTGTTCAGTGCTTGTGACTTTGAAGTTGCTCATTTCAGAAAAACTTGCTGCGGTGCTGCCAGCACGTATTAACGGTGTTGTGCTGTTTGCCTGCAGAATCGCAGGTGTCCCGCCTCCCCCTCCGCCCACACTGGCAGACACATACAGAACTCCATACGACGAGGCCTATTACTACTATGGTGCCAGAAATCCGCTGGACCCCAGACTGGCTTACTGTAAGCTTTGTAACATGCATAGTATTCTCACTGATTCTTGCTCGCCATGTTTCTCTGTCTTTTTTATTTGAAGCATCACTAATTTAGCTAAAGGATCAACTAACTTTCGTTGAAGTCAAGTGTAAATCTGCAACACATCTACTCATCTGTGCATTGGCTTTTCTGAATGTGTTTATTATGATTTCAGATGACCAAGAAGCAAGTCAATTTTTATATATGCTTGCAGTGATTATTATCCAAGGCTTGCATTCCAAGGCGAGCAGTAGAAGCTTTATTATTCTGGAACATGTTTTGAATCAGTAAATTTAACTGTCAGGATTCCAGCCGTCTCCCATGTGTTAAAGACATAAGTTCCCATGGAGTTTCAATACTGATTATTTCTCATTGATTCCTTCAATACGTCAATCGTAAAAATGGCAAATGCTGATCTTGAACATCTGAATCCGGCGTAAATGCTGGTGAGATCTGTCTCCAGTAGAACAGAACATGTCAAGTGAGGTTTGTGTGTCTCTCCACACACTCCATACGCAGTGGCATTCAAAACCATTAGCGCATTTTCCTCATTAAATCTATGATGCATGATGGATGAGAATCTGAGACCTTAAAGTAAAACTAGTTGGTCTTTGATGGAGAAAAAAAAATTTGGTTTGGTTATATTACACAATAGCGAATATTTCTCAATCAGCCCGGTTTGGGTCCACTGACTGGATGTGTTTATATTTGAATGAACTCTTCTGAGGTTCACTTTCAAATACTTTGTGACTGTTATCAAAATTCATATTAATTTCAGGCTTCAGTGAAATGCATTGATACAGTTCCAGGGGTAATTTGCATACTAAACCTCTCATTTTGGAGAACGGATTTCCTTAGGCAGTTGATTCTCATTGGAAGGTTGTGACCTGACTGTTGCGTTTGTTTGCTGCTGTACAGACGGGCCTGCAGTTGGGGGTCTGGCACCTGGAGCTCCACTGTACTCACACACTGGAGCACATCCACAGTGAGTGTCCCTCTCTAAAAACACACACCTCAGTCCTCTGTATAATAACACACACAGAGGAGCTCAGCCACAGTGAGTGTCCCAATTTAATAAATTGACAGTGTTATGGTTGCTGGTTCATCATGAATGTGTGATGTGCTGTATTGTCCAAGTTATGGCTTTCCACTGGCGCTTGATTACTTCAGTGAGTCTTAACTGTAGTTAAAGAGCAGTACTATGTAATGAAGCCCATATGTCACTGCTGTTTTGGATGTGTGGGAGAGCACAGCCCAGTTTGAGGTTCCTGTCAGTGCCGGTAGGGGGAGGGGGGCATTGCTTTCACAGAGAGCTGATTTGATGCTCAGGGTAGCATGAAGAGGGACCAGAGGTAAACTCAGGTTGGTTTTCTGGAGGATGGTGTCAATCAATCAGCATTTGGTCTGGGAAGCACAATTCTCTGACAGTCTGAGTGCCTCACCAATGAGGTATAACCGAGCTTCCATGGGATATTAGACTGGTCTGTCCAAAATATTTCACCTCAGCATCTTCATTTCAGAGTCCTTCTGTCTGCTATTGTATGAATGTGAACATTCTTGCCAATTTTGGGTAACAACCACTGCATGTGTATGGAGCATTTACGCTGACAAATAGCATTTACTAAATACGGACACATGCCTTAATAAGCATATCAAACTGTTAAAAATTGGATTTGACATTGATGTATTGATGTGAGCTGATATTGCATACTATTCAGCACAAATCCATCATGACCTTTCCAAAGTGTATTTCATGACATGCAATTCTGGTGAGAACTGCAATTTCATTCCAAATGTCACTGTTTTGCAGCACCCCGTTTTTTGATTAATTATTATAAATTGAGTTTTTCTGCTTAGGTTTGAAGTGCATTCAGTACTTGATGTGGATTTCTATAATGGTATAAACTGTCCGAAACAGAGGGTCCAGTCTGACTGGTGTTGGGCCCTCTGGGCCGGGAGGCCCCCTGACAGACAGGCCCAAACAGGCTCAGGAGAGCACGATGAGTTACCAGGAAGCGCTAAAGACGCAGGTACGCCCACCAAGCCTGTATTTGTGAGATTACAGTGCAAAGCAACAATGGTCATTGTCAATCTGGTCTCAGGCTGGGAATGTGTTATTCCCCACCTAGTGCATGAGGGGACACTGAAGGGTAAACAGGCTATTTCATGGCAGAAGTGTTTATAACAAAAAGGGCTTTCAGTATAGTAATACATACTTTATCAGTATTGGGCATGAGGTCCTGGGGGATTATTTTACGTTGATTTAAAGACAAAATGTTGTAAAAATTTCAATTCATGAGTATAACCCCATTTCCAAAAAAGAAGTTGGGACGGTTTGGAAAATGTAGACATAGAGAAGCAGCAGTTTGTTCATCATTTTTGAGCTTTATTGACTTGAAAACCTTGCGAGCCAAAATATTTCATATTTTACCTGATCAACTTATTTGTTTTCTGGAAGTACATTTTCATACTAAATCTGATGCCTGCGACACTTACCATAAAAGTCTCGATGGGGAAATTTGAGACTTAAAGTGCTGGAGTGCTAAAAAAGGAGGGGTTCAGGTTTTGAACAGGAAAGGCTGTCGTAATTTAATAAACGTGGCATCCACAAAAGACCTACCTAGGCATTTACAAGCAAGGGTGATGCTCCCCACTTTGCAAAAAAAAAAACAAAAACTGTAAGACAGAGTAATCCTGTGCTGCTGTAAGGATTTTTGATAGAACGTTTTGCAGTGCATAACATTGTGAAAAGATTCTGGGTATCTGGAGAAATCTCTACTTAAATGATGAGGTAGAAAATCAGTCCTGAGTGTGTCTGATCTTTGATCGATCAGATGTTACTGCATTGAAAAGCAGGATACTTTTGTGATGGACATAAGCCCAACGACTGGGACTGCTTTGGAAAACCTTTGCTAATTAACACCGTTCATCATTACTTCCTCATATGCAAGTGAGGAGTTTTCTGTGCAATGAAGAAGCCATATGTCAGAAACTT
Organism: Gymnothorax reevesii; assembly: GCA_029721435.1. NCBI lineage: Eukaryota > Metazoa > Chordata > Actinopteri > Anguilliformes > Muraenidae > Gymnothorax > Gymnothorax reevesii. The sequence continues at coordinate 80,226,354 of CM056575.1, forward strand.
CCAGAAATTCTGCTTTTTTCTCTGGGCTTGAGCTCATCTGAAATGTTGCGCAGTGGAGAAATGCTGGTACTGAAGCAGCCAAGTTTCATTGTTTGAGGTTGCGATGGACGTTCTACTCTCTAAGCCAAAGCAGAAAAGAACCATCTCAGTTTTTGCCGATATCAGGTTCAAAAGCCAGAAACTGTCAAGTTTTTAATTTAAAAATAAATTGATGAACTGGAGAAGGAAAAACATGTTCTATCTTGTCTTTGCACCACTTTCAATTTTAGTACCGGTCAAGGGTGAGTTACAAATCAGTGTTTTCTTTTTTTATTTGTATTTTCCATACCTTCTCAACTTTTTCAGAAAGGGGGTTGTGTATGGACCTGGGTACTGTGAACAGAAATTGGATGTTGTTTGATGAGAATTGTTAATGGGCTTTTAGTAGTGTAGGGAGTACTGAATTCCCTTTGTTAAGTTTTTTGACGAGATTTATCCAATATAATGACCAGTTTACTTGTGCAAATGACAGGAGCTCTAGAGCCTTTGGTTTGCCTTAGTGATGTCATCCAGGGGTTTTGGAGGAGCTCTGAATAAAAGAGCTTCATCGTGCTTAAAAATTTGAATTATTGGTTGCTAACTATCACATGGCCAGTTTTTTTCACTAGGCCAGGAAATGTCCCGTAGCTTCCATTTTGGAATGTTGTGTTGCGCATGAAATATAATGACACCAGTGGAACCACCATGGCAGATGCAAGAAAAACAGGAGCGGAAAAAGCGAGAGAAGGAGGAGAAGGAGCGCCAGGAGGCTCAGCTGGAGGCGGAGAGGAGGTTGTACCACCCCTGGGGGAAGGGCGGTGGAGGGGCTCCCCTCCGGGACAGCCAGGGGAACCTCATCAGTACGTCTGCTCCGTTTGACTGATGCTTGGCAGCTCCGCACACTGATTGCACAGCCATTATGAATTGGTCAGTTTACTGGCACATTGAGTTTATTATTCAAGAGCTTGATTCCACATCCAAAATCCATTTCATTCACATCATACAGATCAGTTATTTCAAAATAACTTAATGCTCTTTTCTGGAAGGGCTGCCAAAATCTTCCAGCTTTTAATCTTTCATATAGATTTCTTTAGTGGAGCAGTGGATATTGTATGTTAATAATGATAGAAGTCCTTACACAGCAAATTGTCAGTATAAACGGTATGAGCTCCATGCAGTATTTTAAATATTAAAAGGACATGCTTGATCAGAGAGTGCTGTTGACTCGACCCGTTTTGTTTGCCCAGCGGACCTGAATCAGATGCACAAGGTAAACGAGGAGGCATACTTGAACCCCAGCCACCGAGGCAAGAAAGCAAGGTCTCTGAGCAGGAACATGCAGGCACCTGGAGGGGAAGACCGGGCGCCCTCTCCCCACAGGATTTCAGGTAACTGTCAGAACATCTTTGATCTTTGCTTCTTTAAAGGCCCGTAACTCCATTACTCTATTCTCACGTGAGCTGTATCAGAGTCCAGGGTGTCACATGTGCTTGGTTTTCTTGCAGGGTTTTCTTATGCCCAGGGTCCTGGCATTCCTATGGGAAATGCAGGTCTACCAACTCCACAACAGATCCACGAACAAGAGAAATACAGGGAATACCTCAAAGGGCAGGTACTGTGTGCACCATTTCTGAGCATGTGCCATTGGGTAAGATGACAATCATTCATCCGTCTTACCGAATTGGGGTAACAATTAGCACCTGTTAAGTGCGGAGTGCTCTCGGAGTGAACCCTCTGTTAATTATGAAAATAACTGAGAACAGATCAGGACTAATAATTGTTTGAAACGGAAGTTTTGTGCAACTCAGTTCTCTGTTCTTGTTCCGCAACTGGACTGAATTTAGCCCGATTTAATCACCGTTAGATTGCATATGGAGAGAAACCCTGTCTTCGGTTGCCAATTACGGTAATTGGAAAATGCTTCAATAAAGGAAAATTATTGAGAACTACTAATAGCAGTCAAAATGGGACGTGTCTTTACACCCCGGCTGGCTACGCCGCTGGCTAGTAACGTAGTCACGACAGCTGTGGACGGCATGTTGGATTTCTGGCAAAAGATCGTCGTGTTTGCTTACGTAAAATCCAGCGGAGACTACTGATGACATATGTAATTGTTGAAGGGGTGTCCCAATTCGTAGGGGTTGACGTTCAACCCCTGCCTCTTGTAGCTCCGTTTCAAGGGTCAAGGGGGAGGGGTAGGGGAAGGGGTAGAGGTGAAAAAGAGAAATGGGATTGGGCCAAAGTGATTGTGGATGGTCCTCGACTTTACTGGTGGTGGCGCTGGGTTCACTGATCGTGCTGGGCAGCTTATCTGATGGGCTCTGTCTGAATGAAATGCTAAACATTTGTCAGTAAAGAAGATCTGCTAATGCAACATTTTATGATTTATTCAACATTTTATGGGCAGGAACAGAAGCTGGTGATTGCTTACTGAGTATTAAAAAATAAAAGCGGTTAGAACAGTTAGTTGTACCAGCACTCCCATTATCTGTCATTTCTCACTTTCATGTGCTGCCTTTATCCCCATGACACCTAATACTTGACATTAAAAAGATATCAAGCCGTTATCCATATGGAAAAGGCAAAGTCAGGAAAGTATGTCAGTCACATGAGTGTGTACTGTATGTCGTGAATGCAAACTGGTCCAGTTTATTTAATAGACAGAGTTGCTTCCATTCCTTTGTGATGTGAAATGAATGTTTATTTCAGCTCCTCTTTAGATTTATCTGTTGATGGTATGTGTGTGCAATCATTTATCAGTTGTTCGACATAATTACTCTGCTCCATTCTATAAATGTGGTAACTGTGTTTTAAGTATGAGTAGATGGATTTATACTCTTATATTTCAATTTGTCTTTGGTTTCACGTCTCATGTAATTGGGCTTATTTTGAGACATGTATACTTTACTTTTGCTCAGTTTTAGTTAAGAGCTGTTCTTTTAGCATTCTATCCTGCTAGCAGCAAAGCAAACAAATGTTTGATCAAGCAGGCCATATTTACATTTAAAGTAATTAAACCCAAATGGAAACTTAAGATGCAGATTTTAGTATTTTACTTGCACTCTTTCCTCCCTTCCAGCCCTATTTTATAGCCCTGATCAGTCTATTTAGAGCAATTAATATGAATTTTGGGTAGAAGACTAATGTAGACAGGCAGCTAATGCAGGTGTACTCTGGAGCTCTCCTGTACGTGGCGGTTAGTAGTTGTGATGCCTCAAAGAGCAGTTGGTGCACATGTGAGATGGGGCTCGCTCACTATTACTGACGGAACAGATCGAGGAGAAGCGGCAGAAGGAGGCGGAGGAGAAGGAGCGTCTCCGCTTTGAGGAGGCGAGGGAGGAGAAGAGGCTGGCAGAGCAGAGGGCTCGAATCCAGAAGGAGTATGACGAGGAGCAAGAGAAGAGGAGATGCAAGGAGAGAGAGGTCAGTACTTTCTCTGTGAGGCAGACATGTGACTAATGTTCTGATGTCACTATGATGCTGCACTTTGGGTGAAGAGTTTTGTAGTGTTCTGTATTAGGAATGTTTTCTAGAACCTCCTAAGTTATTATGTTGTTGTCATGTCAGTAAGGAGTGTCCTCCAAACAGCACGGTTGTGTAACGGATGTACCCCTAAACTAATGTAAAATTGCTGGGAATTAACCTAATTGAAGTGGGTGTAATTAATGTTAAATGTAACCATGACCAATTGCTATGTCAGCTGAAAGGAGGAGCAGGGCGGAGTGACAGTAAAGTGATCTCAGCACATGTCACCTTCTGCTCGGCAGCAAAACGCCCACAATGAGGAGCAGATCCGGTTACTGCGGGAGCGGCGCATGGAGGAGGAGAAAAAGAAACGTGAGGAGGAGGAGAGGGAGAATGATATCCTGAGGAAACAGAGCGAGAGGGAGAAGAGTCAGCTGCAGGAGGTGCCACTTCGAGACACACACACACACACACACACACATACACACACAAACAGACACGCAAGCATGTTTTTCCATCCCCATCAGGATTAAATCATTATTTTTTTGCTCCAAAATCCTATTTCCATTGCCTTTTGCCCTAATCCTAGCCCTATACCTAACCCTGCCAATTACCCCTTCCCTAACCCTAGCCCTAATCGTAAAGCTAACCTTAATCCTAACCTACAAACCCCCTAAAACAGCCAAACTGTTCATCTTAATTTTCAGCCTCACCTTAACTTACACGGAGGTACCGTTGACCTGGGACCTCGGGTAAAACACGCTACGAAAGTTTGAATGACGGTTAATTTGCGCATGTGAATTCTTAGACAAAAAAATCAATATGCACAGAATTATAACAACTATGCCTGGCAAGTCACCGCTTGACGCAAATCAGCAGCACCGGTCAAACATAGCTGAAAATACTAATATGCAGTATGCTCCTTTTATTTCCCTGAATCAATGCAGAATGTTCACATTTAGTCCCGTTGCTGTACATCACTACAGATGGCGCCAAAATATTTCATTCATGGTTTTCATGGGACAAAGCTTTCTAAGCCACTGTGAGGTCGTTATGAATGTTGAGGCTCACTCTTGTTTGAAAATTATTAATTGCTCAAGCTTGCTTATGTCTATTGCCAACAACATAGCCTTTCAGGTCCATTGAGTGACCCATAAGGCATAAGTGGTCCATAAGTAACTAGAAGGCACTTGGAGAGCGCATTGCCTCCACTGTCGTTTTATCAGTGAACTTGCGTGTTTAATTACAGTGCTGTCTTTACACGCATAGAAATTCTTTCGGATCCTGGATCAATGATAGGAGTTGGATTTTTCCTAAAATATAATCACATTCTCTTAATAGCAGTATATATCAACACACAAAATTTCATTGACATCCATTCATAACATTTCGAAATATTCCATCAACTGATGAACGAGCAAACGAACTACCCAACAAATGGCGGTGAATACTTGCCTTCAGACAGAGGCACAATAATCAAGCATTGTACTCCTTGAAGATGGCAACCCACTGAGGAAGAATGTGTGCTTTAAGCAGTTCTCAACTGCAGTTCTCCCCAGACACACTAGATGGGAGTAAAACACCCTGAATCTCACCTAATCTTCAATCTATCACCTTTAAAGGAGGAGACCTCACCTCGCCAAAGTGTATTTCAGCAGAAGGTAGAATTCTTGAAAAATTACTACATTTTAATTTGGTAATAATTCAGTGCTATTCATTTTAAAACCAGCACCTCTTGAAATTGCCGTCAATATTACGGAATAGAAATTTTTTACTTGGAGAATCTAATTTCATCCAATCAAACGCTAGTTCACTAGACTGTGCCGCAGTGCTTCTGACATCAATTAAACTCATTCCTTTCGTAGTCTCCATTTAGTTATTCACAGTGTTGTGCATGAACGGGAAAAAAGAACGACGTTCATGAACTCGTTCATTATTTTGACGAACGATGAACTGAACGCACGCACCTGGCGAAAACGAACGATTCCCTGAACAAGTTCATTTTGGTAAGGAATAACGGGCGTTCAATATTGTTGCCAAAAATACTTCTCCCAGTTGCCTTGTGATGACGTCATCAACTGACGCCGCCGCTGCTCTGTCTATGCCAATGAATGTATGTAGAGCTGGAGAGGTTGCAGCCGCTTCCTTCTACCAGCGCAGTAGAAGAAACCAATATGGCCTGAAGTGCACCGCACTTCTGAATTTCCCATGGAGACTAACTAAGGGGTCTTCCGAAACAATTTCAACATAGTTGTGATCGTAAAACATATAAGAATAAAGATTAATGCGCAATTTTACATGACACTGTTCGAGACGTCGAGCATAACACGTGTTAATCATAGGAAGCGCAACACTTACTAGCCACTTGTTTAGCTTGGCGTGTTAGGTAATCGGGTCGCTGTAGACGGCTGTGCTCGCAAACTTTATCTGTAATTTAGCTTGCTAGATAAACTTAGATGGCACAATAAACCCAGGTTGCTAACGAAGGGTGATGGCCAGCTACCTCTCGTGCCCATGTAATGTTAGCCAAGTTGCATATAGACACAGAATTAGCCATAGCGAATGACCTGGCAGAAACGTTTGTGTAACGTGTTCATTCCGGATGAATTGAGCAAATAGCAGCATCCTTATCAGGCATCTGCCTATCTAGGAACTATTAAGTGAGCAAGCTGCGAGTTTTGTTTTTAATTATTACAATAACGCAATCCTAGCTAAGGCAGTCATCCAAACTGGCTAGCTTTCTATGATTGCCAGCGAAGATAGTTTCAGCATACTGCTCGGCTGTCGGTTCCGTGAAATGGAAACATAGCTCAGTAACTATGGGAGGTTCAAACCATCGGCGAAACCAGACATATTGGTCTGCAGTGCCCCAGTGTAATTTTTCCCAGGGGATTAAAAAAAAATCACGTTTTAAGTCTACATGCCCACATAATCAACAGTAAGAGAATCTACAGTAACAGAGAGTGCATAGGCACACAACTACTTTATATGATGACTGTAACTCATTGCTACTTTATTCACTTCACTCCGTTTAGTACACAATGGCACGTGGCTACTTAATATTCATGCGGCTTTGGCTGTGGTTCGGCTCGTGCTCACTACAGAACCTCGGAACACAAGGTCACACACAGCGGTGTCTGTCAGTGCTGACTGCTCTCACCGTCATTCGTTCACCTGTCTTCAGGTTAGTGCTGGGCAACTGCCTGTCCTTATTGTTCGCTTTCTCTTCTGTGTCGCCATTTCCGTGGGAATTTAAATGTCACAACTTTGCTTAAACTTTCAGCTGCCGTCTTCATTGAAGTAGCCTAATGCAGACGTTAGCTGCTGCCTTATAGCTAACTGGCTCATCATAGGCATAACGTTGATTCATAATGGTTAGACTAGTAATGTCAACTCGGTTTCTGGAGACTGCTATCGATGTTTGATGAGCATATATGAGCTATTTCACATTAAAACATGGGTTCTGTATGAACAGAGAATCGGGCTCATCGAGTACTTCGGTTATGAGACATTGAGGATAACACAGGACAGTATACAGTTTTGGTAAAGACTTAAAAATAGCCTACTGTTATAGCCGACACTAGTGAATACAGTTTTATGTTTAGTAAAGATGCACTGATTAGAATAGAACAGTTTAATGATTCATTTATTGATACCTTGATGAAATGGTTTATTTGAATTACACAATGAATGTTTAGCCTGCAATTGATACTGCAGTGAAAATGAAATGTGATTTGAATGTGAGTCAGTTGTTTGAAGTAGCTTTGCACACTTTGTGCCTTGATTCAAAAATGTTGATAAGGTAATGTTTTGTCTGTTTTCCTCTGTGTATGTTTGTATGGCATGGATAATTTAGTGTTTTGGCCTGCTAGGCACGTAAACATACAGTTTATATTTAGAGTGATGGAAGAGCTGATGAATGTTGTACAGTCCTTTTTTTGCTTGTAGCAGGTTTAGAGGTCTAGAGTAAAGTGCAAAATACATCAGTCCATTTCAGGTGGTTAATCATAGATCCAGACAACAAGATAATCTGACATGAATGTATAATTTGAAGCACTATTTATGCTTTTTTATGATAAATTAGAGCTAAAAATAGTATGTGCCCCAGTACAGTATTAGGTCTAGTGACGCCCCTGGTTCAAACTGCTACCTACAGCAATGTTCTTACAGACTATTCACTAATACTATACAAGTGACTAATCCGAGTCAGATGTGAGTCATATTGACCTTCCAATGGATTTACAGTTGACTAAAACAAGCTCTTATAACTTCATTCTCGAAAAGCGTCAAGCAAAATTGCGGCTCAATTCTTTTTTATTATGTAATCCAGTCCTACGCAGGAAAGATTTGCGATTGTATACCTTTTAAGTGAAAAAATAATAGCAGGAGTTTTTCCATAATAGTCAATGGGAAATTCAGTGGTGCAGTGCACTAGACACCTTTTACTCGGTGTTCTTGCCTACTGTAACATTGTTGGTCTTGGCTTATGTTTTTGAACTGCTTTAGAATGTGATTCATGCAGTTGTAATGAAGGACAACAGCATATAGAGAAACTTTGCTGGACCTTACTTTCAGCATGTAGTTTGAATCTACTGACATTTTTTTCAGTTCTATAACTTGTTAAATAAAAGCTGTGATTCCATTTTTGGAAATTGTGGCAATGATTGGGAGCTGGGGATGAATAGATAAGAAGAGACTCTAATAAAGAAGAAAAATGCTTGGATGAGTGCATTAAAAATGAACTTAAAAAAGAACTAGTTCATTTTTTGGACTGTGAACTTAGTTCATTTTTTTAAAAGAAATATGAACTATGAACTGAACTAGTTCATTTTAAAATCTGTGAACTGAACTTTGAACTAGTTCATATTAATTGTGAACTATCACAACACTGGTTATTCAGAGGGCCTTCAGTAAGCTCACCCTTTACCGTTTTATGGCCCGCAGGCTGTTCTCGTTTAAGTTCTCCTGATTAACAATCCATCAATTTATAGACCGAGCGACCAAGACCAATACATGACCTATAATAAGCAATGATAATGAAAAAGTGAATGCCTTTTGCCTACATTTTTATAACTAATATGGCAATGTAAGGATGATAATATAAATGCAAAAATCCAGAACCTTTGCTGACTTCGCACCATTTATTTTCGCCATCCTTACAATTGTCCTGCAGCTGCACAACGTGCCTAACAACGCCCTTTTGCCGTTACTACATTCAGAATATAGAACAGATTCTCGTGATTGATTGCTTAATGATCCTCGCAAACTAATTTACACAAGTCTGTGCTGCTTCACGAGCGCAGAAATAATAAAGACATTGATATTTTATGTTGTTATTTATGCACGCTAGAATCGCTACGTTTCAGTCGAAGACCTTCCTCAGGCAAATGTTTCATTCAAAAGGGCAGGGCATTATAAAGGGTGTAGCTGCCAGCCTACAACCAATTAACTAACTAATTACCAATATGATTACCTATAATTGCCAAAATAACGTCAAGCCTATTGGATTTATACTCTCCAAACTCTGGCTCCCAAAGGGCTTAATGATGAATTGGTCTTTAATATTTTTCTATGAGTTTGTTTTCTATATTAAAGTGGCTACCGCTTTGTAGGTTTGGCTGTATGCATTCATTAAATGTTTATCTTTATTTTTGTACTTAGGGAATCTTCTAGAAGACTTTTTGTCTACTATAGCTGTGCATTTTTTGATTTCTTTTTTGGGGGGGAGGGGGGCCTCTGGGAATTTTCTTCACTAGGGGTGAGGCAATTACCAATTGAAGTGATTGGAACTGTGATTGTATATCTTATTTCTGATTGAATTTTAGAAAATGTAATTTGTTACACTTGTATCGAGTTCTCGACTATTTTCTGTGTACCTTGTATTCTGAGTCAGATATTTGAAGCTCATTTTCTTGCGTATACTTGCTGATTGATTCATATTGGTATTATTTTGTTAATTGGTTGTAGGCTGGCAGCTACACCCTTTATAATGCCCTGCCCTTTTGAATGAAATGTTTGCCTGAGGTAGGTCTTCGACCAAAACGTAGCTGTTTAAGAATTAAAATATTTTTTGCAAGTAACACTGTGTGCGGAAGATTGTGTCTTGTATTTGGTGTTACGCCTCTTTTACACACCCATCCAATGTTATCGATGTGGGGAGCTTTTTTTCTACTTTAAGACTCACTGGTTTTAAAATGTGTCACAGATTATTACCAAAATAAAATTTATAAAGCTATGTTTTACACACTTTAAGATTTGTACTCTCTGCTGAAATATACTTTGGCGAGGTGAGGTCTCCTCCTTTAAGTACTTATCATCCATTTTCCCTCACAAGGGGCAGATCCCAGTCTTTATGTTGGGTGTGGAATCTAAAGGCCTGACAGTCAGAAATGCTTCGCTCTGCTGTATTAGTGAATAAAATAAATAAATAATTAAAAGCTTTGATTTGCTGTTAAAAATATTTGATGAAATGGATAAAATGAGTATTCTAGATTTCATTTTCAGTTTGAATGTCTTGCTTAGGCAATCAGAATTTCAGGTATTTGACTGACTTTTCATCCCCTATTATTTTTTTAACCCTATTGCTGTACTAATCTGGCCTAATGCCATTTTGAAGGGACAGCCAATCTGACATTGGATTATATTGTAGCATTGAACTTTACACTTCAAGCCAATCACAGTTCCCTGGGGTACCTGGTGCAGGATTTCTAATTTTTTTCCCCTTAAAACTAGGACTGTATGGCCAGATCCTTCACTCGCCGTTTTGATGGTTCACTTGTCAACAAAATAAGGCTTTAAATGCCTTCACTGCTCGGAAAAATTCAGCTCTGAAAAATACCCTTGTAGTTAGAGGTCTATCAGAAGCCCTGTTAAAGCCTAATTTTAGCTAACCTTAAAACTAGACCTAGACCAAACCATAATTCCAATAATGACCCTAGACCCCAACTTAGCCCAGAATGAAGATTTTCTCTGTGGGGACCAAAAAAAGGTCCCCACTGTGCTTCTTTTTTTCAGATTTTTCCATTTTTGTGAGGTCTTTTGGTCCCCATTAGGATATAAAAACCTACCCTCCCACACACGAACACACACACACACACACACACACACACATTAGTGTCTTTTTGAGGACAGTTCACAGATACACTGTCTTGGCTGGTTGTTTTCTCATGCAAAGTTGATAACCTTTTGGTAGGATTAGAGATCTGTAGCTTCATGTGTGAATTATTTATAGTCAGAAATGTAGTTGACACCCCTGTGGGCTCCCAAAGTCAGACTAATGATTTACTGTCGCCGGGTGATATTTAGGCACTGTTATTATGCTGTATTGTAATGAATCCAAAAATGAAGTTCTGTTATGGTGCTTATTCAGTATGCAGTTTATTTCATGCCCTCTTGCATTTTTTTGAGTAGACACCGAGGGCACCATCTCCCCCAATCCCAGCAGTGCAGAAACAACTGGGCTCTCAGCAAAAGTCCAGACCGCAGTCTGACAGCCAGAGGTCCAGCTCTACTCTTTCTGTGAGTCTGTCCTTCGGTTCATATGTTCATCTGTCTGGATAAGTTGGGACATGTTTTTTCAGAAACTATTTGACTTAAGCCGATTAAAATGTTCTGTGTGTGTATGTTCCAAGTTATGACCTTGATTGGGTTCAAAAATAGGATTCCATGGTGGGGGGATATGGATGACGGTGTCTTCTTCTTCAGTTGGGTTTTATGACTGTTAAGTGTAACCATGACCACTGCCTGTGTGAACGGCACTGTGATTTGGGGAGCTGTTTTACTACTGCAGTCATATCTCAGCACTGGTCTTCCTCTGCTTGGCAGCAAAACGCCCAGAGCGAGGAGCAGATCCGAGCACCGAGGGAGCGTCGCATGAAGGAGGAGAAAAAGAAGCGTGTGACAAAGGAGAGGGAGAAGGCTCGGCGGCAGGAGGTGCTGCTTGTATGCTCGTGCACATATACGCGCGCACACACACACACACACACACACACACACACTCTCTTAAACGGGCCCGCAAGCACATGCACATAGTCAGCGCGCACACACATACAGGTAACCCTGTACTTCTATCCTTGTGGGGACAATATATTGGCTTCAATTAATCCTTTGTGTGTCTCCACTGCTTTTCCCTAATCTTCACTATAACCAACACATGCCTAACCCTAACCCTCATCCTAACATAGGCCTATCCCTAGTTCTAACCTTAACCCTAATCTCAACCTGTGACTCACAATTTATCCTTGCTGTTGCGTGGACTTGCCAAAGTGTACTTGTACTCACAAACGTCTGTCCACTTGGTTAAAAGTGTGTTTTGTTCCTCATTGTGTTGACAGTACAAGAACACCTGCATGCATGCAGGCACACACACATCTTTAAGGACAGTTCACAGATACACTGTCTTGGCTGGTTGTTTTTTTCATGCAAAGTTGATAACCTCTTGATAGGATAAGAGATCTGTAGCTTCATTTGTGAATTATTTATAGTCAAAAATGTAGTTGACAGCCCTGTGGGCTCCCAAAGTCAGAATAATGATTTACTGTCGCCAGGTGATATTTAGGCACTGTTATTATGCTGTATTGTAATGAATCCAAAAAATGAAGTTCTGTTATGGAGCTTTTTCAGTATGCAGTTTATTTCATGCCCTCTTGCATTTTTTTGAGTAGACACCGAGGGCACCATCTCCCCCAATCCCAGCAGTGCAGAAAGGACTGGGCTCTCAGCACAAGTCCAGACCGCGGTCTGACAGCCAGAGGTCCAGCTCTACTCTTTCTGTGAGTGCTGACTGCTCATGTAGACAACCACACACTGATGTGTAAATCAACTGTGCAGTTTGAGGTGAAGGACAGTCATCATCCAAGGCTGCTAAATGAGTCCCCATCTGTAATAACTTCAGATATCAAGTGTGATTACAGAAGCTAACGAGATGAAATAACTTATTTCAGTCCTATAGTTGTGTTGGACAGGACAGGAGTCTGCAGAGTGAATGTAATGTAATGGCTACACTGAGAGATACAGTTTACCCAGTAAGTAACCAGTGCATGGCAGGACCGTAGTAAGGAGCATTTGGGTACTGCAGTATGTGCGTGGTGATGAGGTTCATTTCCAGCACTGCCCAAACCTCTGCAGGAGCGCTCCATGTCTGTTCCACCATCCCTACCTGTTCCAGCCCGGAAGAACCAGCCAAGTACCACTGGTAAGTTGATGCTGAACTTCACCACTACTGGTTTAAATGAGACTGCCGCAGCGATCATGTATGGTCAGGCTAGGAAACTGGACTCTTACTCTCTGAAGCATCTGTTTGTCGGTCAGCAGAGCAGCCGGGAGTGATCAGCGAGCTCTCAGCCCTGCGCAGACAGCTGCTCAGCGAACAGCAACGGCTGGACCGAGAGTTGCAGCGGACGGAGAGGGAGGTGCATGACAGCCCTGTTGGCACCAGGTGGGCCTCTGTATAGGTGCACCGTGGAATCAGCCCGGATGAGCTCAAGTGTTTGAAAGGTTTTACCAGGGGCTCAACATCTTCAGATTCGGCGTATCTGCTGCGCCTGGCTGTCACCAAAACACTCTCAAACTATGAGCGTATCTTTAAAAACTAGCTATTAATAGGAGTAGCTACCAAATTTTTTTCTTACAGTATAACCGTGCTGTCATGTTTTTTGGAGAGTGAGGCAACAATGTAGTCCGACATCGTGATATTGAGTAACATACTGTATTTTTGATGGGGATGCATCCTCTAGGCCATACTAGCCTGAGGATTTTCAGAGGCCAGAAGTGGCTTGCATAGGGAACGGTGTGATTTAACTGGTACTGAACAGGCGCTCACTGCCTAGGTGGTAATTCTGAGAGGCAGTATAATACAGAGCCTGCTGCTCTCACAATGCATTCAGGTACACTGCTTAGCTCTCAGGCTATTACAGGTGTTGCCACTCCAGTGCTCTTACATCTGCTGCGTGTCGTGGCTTTAGAATTGCTTGTTGAAGTTGCAGCAATGCACATTGCCATTTATGCTTTGTCATTCGACAGAAGAACATTTTAGAGCCGTTCTATTATATATGATGTGTTGGATAGCAAGATGTCTCCTAAACCTTTCCTTGACTACCCCCCCAGGCGGATGAAGGTGATTTGTGTTCCACCTCAAGCACACGTTTCTAGAACTTCTAGAAACTTAGTTGCAGCAGGTGTGCTTTAGATTGAACACGCAGAATGTCTGAATTTGGGTTAATCCTGGGTTAATCTAGCAAGGGGTCAAACTCCTGGTCCAGATGGCCGCAGTGTCCTCAGGCTTTCGTGGTCTCCTTCCAGTAAGACCGACCTGATACAGCGTGAAACTGTCGTAATCCGGGAGATGAGATGAATGAATGGGATTTCTTGTAGACGTCCGCACTCCCGGTAATTCGCCCAGCATCCCCAAGCTAATGCATGCATGTCAGAATGGGATGAGCTTCGTGCAGCATCAATAGAAAACCATTGTGGATACACAGATATGAACATGAAAAATATCGCAAAATAAAAAAAAAAAAAACGCTAAATACAAATCAAAGTTGGAGTCCACGTCTTGGAACTAAATGCTATGAATCGCAATTATGTTAGCTAGCGTTTGAACACGTGCAAGTATGGGTGGAAGTTCACTTGTCTACATTTTGAACCCGTCACTATTGGCGATCATCTCCATCTTGTGATGTGCCGTATTGGATATCAGGTTGCTCCAGTAAGTAACAAATTAGGATCTTGAGAACAAGGTCTTAAGTCTTACTGTGGCATAAGCCTAGCTAAACCAACAGACACTGTGGCCCTCCCAGAGTGGAGTTTGATACCCCAGATCAAGGAGATGTTTTGGAATGGCTGCTCTGCTTGATAGTGAGAAGCGTTGCCTCTCTGACTTGCATTATCTTGTTTCCAGACGCAAAGAGCGGGCACAGGTGGATGTGTTTGACATGGCGAGGTTGCGCGTGCAGGCGCCAGTCAGAAGAAACTCAACCTCTAAGGCCGCAGGGCCCATCAACCTGCAGAACATCCGAGACTTCAACAGGCTGAAATACCGAGGCAAGTGACCTTCTCAGGGAACAGCAGCTGACTTTGCTACTGTCTGCAGTCACAACCTCCCATCTCTCCCACCTTTATCACGAGCGTTTTGAGTGCAGTGTTGCTGCAAAGGCCATGGTTTCAGTGCTTATGTTGGTTGTTACCAGTGTATGCTTCAGCTTGGCAATCCAAATGAATGACAGTACAGACGTGCTGTAAGTTGAGTATTTGAGTAGTGTGCTGAGTTTTCAGGCGGGGCCTCTGCCTGGCAAATTCACATTTTAGGGCATTAATACTGTGACTCCAGGCTTTTGAACTGGTGCAGTTACATTCGTTTCTAATTCTTCTATCTGCGGGTGCCGAAGACGCAAATGCAGTACTAAGACAGACAGAATGCCCCTCTGTCCAAGCTCATTTACCTCCCTGACCCAATTGATCAGCTCAGTGAAGATTTTAGCTGTCTTTAGATCAGGCTTATCTCATGAAATCATGTATGAATATTATGATGGCTCTCTATGACCATGAAGAGCATTGGTCAACACTGGAAACCGCGGCTGCAGACACTGAAATGCGACCGCCAAAGAAAAGAGCTGAATGAGAGGCCAAATAGGAGTTTTGTGTGGGTGGATTTGGGCGCATTTGGTTGATGGTGAGTCAGGTTGCTCATTCTCATGGATAAGAGAAGCCTGGGCTGCTGAGGGGTTATTTACTCTCACATTGATCTGGGACACTTCCTCTCTCCTGGCATTGTCTTGCAGGCGAGGCCACCACCACTCTTGTCCTCTTACTGCTCCTGCTCTCCAGGGCAGGCGGTAGCTCGTCCTTCTCTGCCTCCTCCACACTGGGAGCCAGCCTTTTATTTATAAGACAGGGGTCATGGTCAGCCGTGCAGTGCAGAGCACACAACACCACAGCCTCCCAGTGGGGAGCCTTGCTCTTAGCACTCAGCACCACAGACCTGCCTTTGTCTGCTGTGGACGGGAGTTACTCGGGGGTGGGACATATACATATTTCAGACCTGCCAACCTTGAAGAAAATTTATGAGTACAACCTGACCCCCCCGAATTATACCGTTAAAGGCATCTTGTTCGATACACTGCGTTTCAAACACGGTTTCGCTTATTCATCAAAGCTACATTCATGAAATGTGTTTCTCTTTGCTTGTGGCCCGTTCATGGCGAAATTAAGTGACGGTCTTGAGTCCAGTTATGTTCCCTAACTAATTCCCTTTAAGAAAGTTCTGCTATCAAGCCTCGTTTTAATAAAATCGCACAGAAAAAAAAACATGACTGATGTCAACGAATCATTTTTCTCTTAAAGTTATCACAAATGAGATGACGCATAAGCGATTAATTCTGATGGCTGCCATGTCCTGCGATTTGCAACGAGGAACTCTGCTCTGCAATGATCACTTAATTATCCCATACTTTAACAATTCGTTTGTTTTGCCGTGAACTTTAGAGTGAAATATACATTCGCTTTCCATGCCTTTTACGGATGTCACTGCTTTGCGTTGTGGGGTGGCACGCAATTTTACGGGCAACTGAATTGGACACGACAATGTCAAATAGAAAATGCAATTCAATTCAGAAAATACAATACCGGATTTGAATACAAAAATCTTTAACAAAATCGATGGAATAAATGTAAACTTGATATAACTGTAGCTACATTGTGTGTCGTATTGAGGATGACATCGCGGAAGTTTCGTGCTGCGCCACTATGATGACCAGCTTCACAGAGGCAGTACTATCCACTCAAGGCAGACAACCTCCCAGAAAAATATCCGGTACCGAGTAGAGTAGCGTAGAGCCCGTACCAAGTAGTGGAAAAGCGCCATTAGTGGTGCATTTGAAACAGCGCATCAAACGCTGCCTTTGGAGGCGATCATGTGGAACATTAACGTTGCACAGAATGTCAGAAAGCCTTTTGCGAATTTCGGTACTACATTTCATTGTTTTAGGCCGTTTCACAGTATTTCTGCAAACACAAACCCAAATAAAAGCGAAATTATCTCAAACTAAAGTAAATGGCGTTCGCTTTTCCTGACAGCGAGATTAATACGCAGTGAAACGGCATTATAATCGAACGTCAGCTCTTCGAGCAGCGCCAGGTATTCTACCGTAGGTATTCTACTGATCAAAATACAGGATTCGCTGCATCCATAGTAGAATTGACCATTTCACCGATGTTTGAATTGGGTGTATTTTCAACATATGATGACCCAGAGGTGTGGCGAAGGGGGTTTGCAGCCTATAACTTGGGAATAAGACTAAACTCAATTCGAAGCGAGGTTTTTTCCGAGCGGGCCGTGGTTGGGAGGGCAGGTGAGGCACGGAATTTTTTCGTTATGCATACGCGCCTCTGCTCACCGGACATCAACTGATGAGTGTGTCAACTTAAACTGACGCATAAACTGAAGCTGGAGAGATCCGGCGATATGCGTACTCAAATAGCATCAACTCGTACCAGCGTACTATGATGTCAAAATGCGTACGTTGTACGCAGAATGCGTACATGTTGGCAGGTCTGATATTTCTTTGGCCATTTAACAAACCAAAACTTTAGCTCCAATTTTGTTTCTATTATTATTTCATGTTTTTTTTTTTTAGCTTGTCTGGCCCCAGGGAGGGGGTAGAATCCTAGTGACTTACAACAGAACTACACAAATGGCTTCAGCTGTAAAATTAGGCACCCCATAGCAATTTAGTGATTTTCAGGGCAAGGCGAAGTGCCCACATTAAAGGGGGCCTAATATGCTATTTTTCCAAGTTTATATTTTGGTGTTTGACTCCCCTAGAATACTCCTGATCGCGCAAAGCACTTATTTCGCTCGTACTGCCATCCTCAAAAAACCCCATTTGTAGTCCATTGTAGTCTCTGCCTGAAACGCCTCATTGGGGTGGCTCTTCCGCTATGGCCCCCACTCCCTGTGTGCCCACTTTCTTCTGACTGGCCAGCTCTGCGGAGGGCGGATCGAGGCGGGACGATGCAGTGTCACAGTGAAACGTGAGACACATCTGCCATCTGAGCTAAGGAATCAGTGGGGAAATTCTGCTATAAAACGCAGTACATTTGTATAGATCTAATGAAATGAACTTGTTCTAATAAACGCAATGGCGAAAGTGGAGGACCCAGTGCGAAAGTCTGGCAGCTCAAGCACGAATTTGCTATTGGCTACAGTTTGCTACGGCAACAGTTGGTGAATACAGCGGTTTTACTACTCCTAGCTAGGATGCAGGGGAAGCTGGAATCCACCCCATATAGACACATTTGTAGAACGAGTCGACATGCCCAGGTGTGGACCGGAGACTGTAGAAATCCGGTGGGTCTGAGTTTATAGGGAAACATGGACAGTCAGGGGCAGCTAAAAGTGGACCAACAGCTTATGGACTGCTTCGGTGTGCATTAGGACCTGCTGGTTCGTGTGAATAGCTGTGGTGTGTTGTTAGCTTGGAGAAACAGCTTCCGTGCTGGTATATGACGGAGGGGCGAAAGCTCCAAGCTAAACAGCCTTTTTGGAAATTGCCCATGGTAATGGTTTACTTATTGCTTCAGAATGACCAGCTTTTCCTCGCGGAAAATGGGCGCATTATGGATAGCGTGCGAGAGCTAGACAGAGCTCTGGTTATGTCATGAACATAATACAGGTTTTACAGACCGTAAGCTCCGTCAGCGTGAACTGTTGCTTATGTGGAGCTAGCGAATCGATCACTTTTACGGGAAGGAATTTAATACTCAATCGATGGCAAATTGGCAATGTAGTGTTTGTTATACCGAACACGTTAGCCTGTGCGCTTCCCTATTGCTTTCACCGGTAGTATCAGAGAGCTTGCCCACCCATTGGACATGTATCAGGCTTACCCCGGTCATGGATAAGCGAAGCGATCGTTTCATAAGCACCCAAAAACGCACCTCAAGCTCTGCAAAATCAATGTCTGGTCTAACTGCTGCCCAACTCGGCAGACACATACAGCACCTCTCCAGTTAGCTTCAAATGTAGTGGCTACAATCAGGCAATCTTATGATGAAACTGCCACATTGATGCTTACCGAAGTAACACAAGCAACCCGATCATAATTGCTGCATTTAATTTAAGCAGGAGCATTTTTAATTAGCAGAGCACGCAAACTAACATGCAGTAGCTGATGACTTTGAATGTAATCTGTTGCGCGAAAAATTCGGTCGCGTCCAGTGTGAAAGCTCCTTAACGTGCCTTTAATGCCTGTATTCGCGTCTTTGCATTGACTTTGAATGTAGTTAATCTGTTGTGCGAAAAATTCTCTCGTGTCTGGTGTGAAAGCTGCTTAACGCGCCTTTAATGCCTGTATTCGCATCTTTGCATTGACTTTGAATGTAGGCTAATCTGTCCTGCGAAAAATTTGTTTTGT
The DNA here is from genome assembly GCA_029721435.1 of Gymnothorax reevesii. Taxonomy (NCBI): domain Eukaryota; kingdom Metazoa; phylum Chordata; class Actinopteri; order Anguilliformes; family Muraenidae; genus Gymnothorax; species Gymnothorax reevesii. The sequence goes on from CM056575.1 coordinate 80,245,247, forward strand.
GTCGGATGTGAAAGCAGCCTTATGGATAGTATGTGATAGCTAGAGAGAGCTTGGTTATGTTATGAACTTAATACAGGTTTTGCAGACCGTAAATTCTGTTAGCATGGGCAAGTTGCTTATGTGGAGCTAGCGAATTGATCACTTCTACAGGAAAGAATTACCTATTTAATCTCCGCCTTTTTCGGCTTTTTATTAGCCACAACAGTTTCTAAAGGGGGATGAAATCATGTTAAGGTAGTGCAGAGAAATCATTTGTAAACCGGCAGAGCTTCTGTGTTTTGCATTGCTTTCATGGTAGCACCAGAGAGCTTACTTAGACATTTGTGAAGTATCCGGCTGATCCCGGTCATGGATAAGTGAAGCGATCATTAACTGTAGTGGCTACAATCAGGTGATGAAACTGCTACATTGATGCTTACCGAAGTAACACAAGCATACCGATCAGAATTACTGCATATACGTTAACCAGGAGCATTTTTAATTAGCATGACAGGCAAACTAACATGCAGTAGCTGGTAACCGAGCGGTCATAACCACAGAAACAAACCCTTGCAATACAAGTTTTACAGACAGCAAGATCTGTTACTGTGAACAGTTGTACCAAAAAAAGCTACCCACTGATTTCTGGTGGCATCGTCTTTTGGAAGAGAAATAATTGTTTTTTCTTTGCATCCAAAAGTAAACGGACAAGTAGCTTTGGGAGAGAGGCTGACAAAATTGCACCTAAAATGATCTGCAGTTCTTCTTTTGCATTTCCAGTGTAGACGCGACTAAGGCATAGTGTGATCTGCCGTTGTTAGTGCCTTCTAGAATAGTTTCCGGTGTGGGCAGGCCCAGGGCAGTGGTTGGCTCTGGCTAGGTCTGTACTAATTGGACGGCACAACCTGACGTCAGGTTTTACCCAGATCTCGGGAGGAGATGTTCAGAGAGGAAATCACGCTCACGAAATCACGTTCTTGGATTACGGCAAAATCCCTGTATCTTATGTTTAGAAACTTTTCAGAGGTTGAGCATGGACAACCAACATTATAACATTACTAATATGTGTTAAAAGAAGGATCAGCACGTTAGGTCCCCTTTACTGAAAGGTTACCAGGCCTGTACATTATCCTGCAGCTGTAGCTGTGGAACAGGTGGTTACACTGTGTGCGCCTCTGCTGCAGACAGCGAATCTCGTGAGGAGGTGCGGCAGGAGTACCCGGACCCCCCCGTGGACGATCATAGCCTGGAGCTGCAGCAGCAGGCCCTGCTCCGGGAGCAGCAGCGCAGGATCAACCGCATGAAGAGGAGGGAAGCTGCTGGTCAGTGTCCGACTGCTCCGCCAGTCACAGGAAGAGAGGGCAGGGGTTTTACTGGCTGCATTTAACTGCTGCTCTTTCTCCCCCCACAGACTACTTTGACCTGGCCCCACAGCCGTTCCACACTCATAATTTGGTGAGTTCAATAAATGACCCTCTGTGCACATAACCTTTGTCTAATTCTGGCTGTATGAGCGACACTATCACAGCATGAATATTGATAGCCTCACATACAGGACTGTCTGTGCCTGTTAATGGGACATTTGCATACATATCAAATGATGCCATCTTCCCTCATTCTTTCAGACGAAGAGCTCTGCTGAGAATCTGCCGAGAGGGTCCAAGTTGGAATCAGACAGTGCCTTCATCGGTGAGTCTGAAATCTCGTCTTGGTCATACAAAACAGCACTGAGAAATGGTGGCTTTGAGTGAGCACAGTTTGGCTCTGTGGGAGGCAGTTCGGGAGGTGGGCTGGCCAAGCATTTAGAAGTGCTGGTTGCCAGCTGAGAGCTGAAATGCAGAGATCACACTGAAGCTGCCAGCGTACACATGGCAGCCAGGGCACAGAACTCAGACAGCTGGTGCCAGTCTGAGATGGGTTTGTGTGCCAGACTCAGGAAGAGGGGTTAGCCAGGCATGGCGAGAGGAAGCAGAAATAACAACTGAGAGAAAAGATGCGGATGGGAGGTGGGGAGCGAGAAACTGTCGTCCCGAAAAAGGGTGTAGGAAGGAGGGGGAAATGGCGGGAATCTCTTGATGCAGGCTTTCAGTATGAGGAGAAAACCCCGCACCAGATGGCTGATGAAACACTTATTTCACGTGCTGTTTCTTCAGACTCCAGCGGGGACGCTTTCCAAGTGCACATAGAGAGCAAGGCTAAGCTGGGCTCCAGAGACAGGCCACCGTCAGCCTTCGGCAGGGGCACTGAAGCTCAGAGGATCAAAGATGACCAGGTAAGTGTCATACTACCACCCTGGGTTAAACCCTTCAGCTGTACAGCCCATAGGTCATGGCTGGAGACAAGCATATTGTCATGTCCCATTTCTTTTTGAAGAAAAATGCAAACCCTGGCAAGAATTGTGGAATCGCCGCACTGAAGGAATGTTCATTCAGGTTTTTTACTTCATAGCAAATAAATCACAAACATTACACCAAACAATTTTTTGTTTTCTTTAGCTTAACATTCAAGCTTCCTGAAACACACCTCAACAAAATTAAATCAGTTTGAATTAATGGAAAATTTCTTCCCGATCCAGATTTATTCTAGTAGAGGAAAAAATTTAATTATGGAATCACTCAATGTTGGGGGAAAAAAATTATGGAACTCTTTCTAATTGGCATTTAGAAAAGAAATTCGAACACACATCAGAGTATGCAAATTAATCTGCAGTTAAGAGTGCTTGCAAACCTTAACGAGGTATCGGACTTTGATAATTGAGAGGAAACATTGCACCAGCAAGAGAGCTGGTCAATGAAACAAAGGAAAGGATTATAAAGCGGCTTCAAGAAGGAAATTCAACATGCAATGTGGCAAATGATGTTTGTTGTTCCTAGTCAGCTGTGTCTAAAATTGGTACAAGTATAAACAAAATGGGAGGGTTATGAAAGGAAAACATTCGGGTCGACCATGGAAGGATTCAGGACAGAAATATGTCTTGAAAACAAAAATGCACTATGGAGCAAATGATAAACAAATGTAGAGAAACAGAAGTAAATTTTTGCGACAGAACTGTAAGAAATCGGATGAATGAAATGATTTTTGTACCGGAAAAGCCCAACGAAAACCAGCGAAACAGAAGAACGCAAGGTTACGGTGGGCTAAAGAGACGTACTCATGAAGTGTGGATGATTGGATTAAAGTAATATTCAGCAATGAATCACAAATCTGCATTGGCTAAGACAATGATGCTGAAACTTTACTCTGGTGTCCTTCCACTTAAACCTATAAAAGCGACTGGTTGAAGAAAACAAGCAAATTTCCCCTTCATTTACGGTACTGGGTTGCATGTCAGGTAAAGCACCAAGGGAGATGGCAATCATGTCTTCAACTGTCAATTCACAAGAGTACGTTGAAATTTTGGACCATTTTATCATTCCATCAGGAGAGAAAAGGTTTGGTGGTGATGTTAGTTTCCAGGATGACAATGCGACTGAGCAAAGAGTGTAAAAGCTTTTCTTTGTGACAGGCATATCAATTCAATTACATGGCCAGCAAACTGTCTGAATCTCAATCCAGTTGAAAATTTATGGTGTAAATTTTAAAAATGGTCCATGACACGCTTCCTGCGAATCTGATCTGTCAACCACTATTTGACAAAGTTGGGAACCAGCTCGTAGGAGATAATTGTTTTTCATTGATGAGGTCTCAAAGAATTCAGGGCGTCATAAAAGCCCGAGGGGAAACAAAATTTTAATTCTGATTTGATTTCATCATTTTTTTTTCTGCAGCATTGAGTGATTCCATATTTTTTTTTACTCCACTTGATCTGGAAAAAAGAAAGCTGTTAACTGAAATAATTTAATTTAATTTTTCTGAGGTGTGTTTCATGAAGCCAGACTGCTCAGCTATTGAACAACAATAGTTTTTGTGCTATATCTGCAATTTGTTTATTTCCTATGAGATAAAAAATCTGGATGAACATCCTCTAAGAATGGCAATTCAATAATTTTTGTCAGGAGATGTATGTGGCATTCAGGCAATGCGCAGTGTTATTTAAGAGTACTCATTTGTGAGCCTGAATGAATCCCCCAAGTACAAAATACAAGAAAAAAGGGCGTCCAAATGTCACATGTTTAGATGCAGTGTACTGAAGTGTGATGTGCATTCATGTTTGGCACTAACATAACCCATTTTTAGGCTCGTGCCTCTTCTGAAACCCCCCATCCACACCCAGAATTTGCCTGGCGACAAGACCTGCGGTCCCTGCGATCGGCGGACAGCTTAAGTGTGGGGCGGCTACAGGACCGTAATCAGCAGCGAATGCAGCGGCTGGAGGAGCTGGGCAGCCAGGCCTGGACTGAAGGTGAGAGTCAGGAGTATCTCAGAAACCCAACGGCAGCACTTCTTAGTGAAACGCTGACACCTACTATCCATCTGTCCCCAGGAGACGTGTCCTCGGATGATGGGGGTAGCGTCCCACATAAGTGCACCCCACTGGACTCAGACAGACGCTACTCGGTGGAGACGCTTGCGACGGAGCCCTGGATGAGGCCTGGAACCTCAGAGACCCTAAAGCTCTTCATGGAAGGGAGAGGCCGCAGGGAGTCTCATGAGTGGGAAGGCCCTTCCACCTACCATGGTTGAACTATCCCCCTTCCCCACAGCATACCTCTGTTCTCCTCCCTCAAATACACCAAAGTGCCCCACTGAGGAATTGATGTATACCTCTTTGTCTATTTTTATGCCCTGGCAGAGCTGTTTCTGTAGCTTTTCTGCACTAAAGTTTATCATGGCAGGGTTGCCCACTGTTCTTATTCGAACCTTATTGTTTTCTATCCAACTTTCCTGTGTCTCTTTAAATTTGTGAGGTAATTTTTGTGTGTTTGCGTGACTAGAATTTATACCCCTGCTTAATGTACCCTGTTTGTAGCTTGTTCTACATTTGGGACGCATTCTTATCGAAGGCCTTTTTTTTTCATAAAGCATAACCTGCACTATGAAGGACGAAAAATGACATAAGTATAAATAAATAAATTAATAAATATATAAATGAATGCAAAAAATAAATGTGAATTTTATATTTTTACTTGTTTTATTATTTATTTTGGGATTTCTATATTTATTCATTTATTAATTTTTTTTATTCCCTTATTTCTGCGTTTTCATGCATGTATTTATTTATTTCTGCATTTATTTTTACACTTCTACATGTATGTATGTATTTATTCGTTTTTACATTAAAATTTTTATTTACGTATTTATTCCTACATTTATTCATTTATTTATTCCTACATTTATTATTTTATTTCTGCGAGACTTGTGTCACCCAACAATGTAAAAATGTAAATGAGCTGGGCGGCCCTAGCATCTGGCTGAAACGCGAATGGTTGTATCGGTGTGCATGGATCTTCTGCCACTCAGAGCCATGTATCCCAGTGATAATTACTGTGAATGCCCTCCTGAAATGAGGAAAATTAAGGTGCTTTCACATCGGACGCGAAATGATTTTTGTGACGACAGACTGCATTCAAAGTCAATGCAAAGACGTGAATACACGCGTTTTCGCGAGTATTCGCGTCTTTGCATAGACTTTGAATGTAATATGTCGTGCGAAAAATTCGTTTCGCGTTCGGTGTGAAAGCGACTTTAGGATGTTATATACATTGGCATGCTAGCTATAACACTATAGATATCGATGTCGCTTTATCTTGCTACCTAGCAAGCCAAATAGCTCGCTCGCCAGTATTCCATTGTGAGCGAACTGTAGCCTTTTTAGCACGCTAGCCAGATGGCCATGTAGCTAAATACTTTGGCGCAGTAGCTATACTATTGCTAGCTTGGTAGCCAACTAGCTCGCTAGCAAGTAAGACTGTAAGCAACTGTGGCCTTATTTTGTCGGCGTAATCATGACGCAAATTGACGCGCAATAAGGGACGAAAGTCTCGTGGGGGATAATAGCGACAGCTGCGTCTAGCTAGCTCAGTTCCTTAGCTAGTAGAAGGGAACTTAAGTGAGTCGGCGTCTCTTCTCGTGCGGTTTCGATGGGAAAGCAGCAGGCGAGGCTAGCGTCATATGCGGAAGTGGGCGCGGGTTTGTCTAAACTGGGTTGCGAATCGGGCAGTCGCAGTACGACAATGGCCTCGCACTCGAAGCCATCGCAGCAGCTAATATGCTGACGAGGATAGCTGGTCGGAGTGTATGATAGCTCTCACGAAGATCAACTGCTTTTGTCTGTGTTTCCAAGCTGAGCAATCGCGTTTCAGCAAGATGCCTGGGCCGCCCAGCTCATTAACATTTTTACATTGTTGGGTGACACAAGTCTCGCAGAAATAAATGAATAAATAAATAAATGTAGGAATAAATACGTAAATAAATATTTATACGTAAAAATAAATAAATACATACACACATGAAGAACTGTAAAAATAAATGCAGAAATAAATAAATAAATACATACATGAAAATGTAGAAATAAGGGAATAAAAAAATAAATAAAATGAATAAATATAGAAATACAATAAAGCACATGTAAAAATATAAAATTTACATTTATTTTTTGCTTTCATTTGTATTTTTATTAATTTATTTCTACATTTATTCATTTTTTATGTATTTATTTATTAATTTATTTATTTCTACTTATGTCATTTTTCGTCCTTCATACTGCACTGTGGTCGCTCTGAGTAAATGTTTACAGTACTAACTGGAAATCCTTTAGCATTACACTGCAAAAACCAGAGAAATGAGACCCCACACAGCCTGTGACTGAGCCTGTATAGAGCTGAATGTGATATTTTTGTGTGAATTGTAATTAATTTAACTGTTGATGATGTAATGGTAGTACTGTGGCCTAGACTGTGACTTGCTCCTTTGGCCAGCAGAAGCTTTTGCACAATATGTCAAGCACATGCTCAGAAACATGACGGAAGTGGAGTACGTCCAATGAAAGGGAAGCATGCATTAAGTAGCTGTGTTGTCATTTTGTGTTTTGACTTCAACATACAAATGTGATTTGTAATACGCACTAAATTATAGTTTCTCAATGTTGCCTTTGTAATTGACAAAAAAAAGTATTGTTTTTAATTTATTTTGCATAACAAGCTTTCAGATTACTACCTAAATGCATCTTGAATATTCATAAAACCCATACGGTTCCAACCAAGTGAAATATTTACAATAAGACTGCCTTAGGTTGTTCATTTTTTGAGTCGTCACCTACCTGTCTTATTCCCAGTCTTGTGCTTTATGGCCTAATGATTGCAAGTTTGTGTAGTTGTGTGTTACTTCCTGTCGGTCTGTTTATCAGCGTGCTAGTAGCTGTATTGGTGGTCTTAAGCAGTTTTTGGCTTTTCTGGGGGAGTAATGCTAAAGCTGCAGGACGTTTATTGCAATAATATAGCAAAACACAGAATACCTTTGATTTTTTTGATTTGGAGTGCTAACAGCTTAAATGTATGACATTCCCTGTAGTTCAAGGATGACAATTTTGCGCTGTTCAACTAGGGCAGGGGAGTTTCACAAACTGGTTGGTGAAAACCTGCGGCCCCTCTGCCCTTTCATTCCAACCAAGCAGAATCACACCAAATCCAACTAATTTAATCAACTGATCTCAGCCTGCACTGCTGTTTAGTTGTATAAGATGTGCTCCACAAGAATCTCAATTCCCAACTTGATAATCTGAAACTTGTTTATTCCGACCTTTCAGGTGGGACACTTGTGCTCTGTAAATCCCGAACCCCTTGAAGGCAGGGTCTTAGTTTTACGGGGTGAACAGTCTCATATATGGGTCCGTCCGATAAAGCTGTTATAGTCAAACCTGTGAAATTTTAGTGGAGATCCTACAGTTTCCAACGATCCCAAATATGTCCCATTTAATTATGGGAAAAAGTGTCTAAAATAATGTACAAGATCTTGATATTTTCTGTTTGATGTATTGCTGTGGCCAAAAGAAACATGCTGTCCTGGGTTTGAAGAATTTTCAATATAAATGTGAAGGCACTTCAGAGAAGTGCTGCAATCAGCATCAAGAATATTTATGTGACTGTATCCTACAATAAAAAGAACGCCTTTTCTAATGTTGAACCTACTTAAGGGGTCTTACAGTTAAGCAAACAGTTTTCCAAGATAATAATCCTTGGAATTATTTTGATATGCACTTTTTAAACTATTAGAAATTGCAACTTAACACACTGCGTTCCTGTAGCATCACATCAGTGGTTGCCATGGCAACGGCTGTTTTAATGAATATATAGATACTTCGAGAAACGCAGTTATTGAGATAACCAAACAATGTTTGGTTATAATTTCAGCTGTAATGAGAAGGAAAAAACATTCCTAATGTCACTACAAAGCTTTTTCTTCAGGTTTCTATGTTCTAGTATTGATTTTGACACCGCACCCCCCCCCAAATCAATTTTGGCGGGAAACAGCTAATTAAATATGCATATTTTGATTTACTCATATTCAGAGGTACATGTTGCAAAAAGAGCTCGGTACAGACATAGATCATCACAAAATGAAGAAAACTGCCAAATATGAAGTTAATTGGATGTATAGATGCTGAGAAATCTATTTTCTTGTTGAAAATCTGTATTTTTAGAAAAACTTGATTTTAGTTCTGCAGTAATAATGTGATCGAAATTTGACTGTAATGTTCTCAGGAGGAATTACATTTAATATTTTTTGTGGTTTTTAGGTTTTTTTTTTAACCTCCTTAAAAGGTACCAGCCTCATAAGTAACTCCCTCTTCTTTAATCGGTTTCTTCCCCAGCTTTACCTGCTTGTCAAGTGACTGTTTCTTTTTTCAAGCTCTAGTGCGCGTTTTTCACTCTTTCACTGAGTGTGCCCCTGGCTTTATGCCAAGTTTCAAAAGAATGGAGGCAATTCCTCGCTGGCCATCATTGAAAGTCACGACACTCATAGCTGTTCCAGCCTTGAAGACAGTGACGAATGTTTCCTTCGGAACACGACTCCATATTACAGACTATTTGAAGGACCACTTCATGTTCTTACCTCAAAACTAATATTTTGAACCAAAATTAGCATTTTGCTTAGCTATAGGTCCCCTTCAGGGGAAACGTCAGAGAAAAATGAAAGGGGTTAAAACAATTACCCAGTTGCATGAATATTCAATGCTGGAACGTAATCACTGAGAGGCACCTGAAGGCAAGTTTGATAAATTCACCTCAGGAATGTGCATTTAAGGAGACAACTGTGCATCACAGCATAACGACAAATCCTGAATTAAAAAATGAGTGACTATAGAATTCACATTGCACTATTGAACAGAGTTCAAAAACTTTATTGACCTATGACCTGATTAAAATGTGTTGGGTGATAATCAGCCATGTACAGAAAGTTTACAGATTTTTTTTCTCAACATAGAAAACTTTACATTGCGGTACCATATACATTTTTCCATTAGTTTTCCACTGTGACTAGGAATGCTTCAGATCCATTCAAAGCCATACATCACCATCAAATTGCCAACAACAATATTATTCATACATCCAACCATCTCTGAGCAAAGAAAAAGCCCTCATTTTTAATATATTTAACCGTTTTAATTTTGTTACACATACAGTGAAACCTACATCAAACATTGAAACATAATTTAGATGCAGTTCAGATTAGTTTGCATTGCATTTTCCAGTTATAAGAGCATCCTAGTCATTGGCAGCTTTTTATTTGAATTTAAATAAAAGCCTCCTGTACATATAAATTGGAATCATTTTACAGTCTGCTTTTAACAGCTTCTACTGCATCAATCGGAGCGAAACCTTCATTGGACAATCTCAACGAGCAATGATAAAGTTAAATAAAAACTCACAAAAGTAAAATCCCCAGTGCATTCTGCAAATAAAATATGTGCAACGGTTTCAGGAAAAACAAAAACAAAGCAAATTACAGAAATAATATTATTGCAGAAATGTCTGTGTCACGAGGTTATAGTACAAAGCTGCTTTTCTGTACAACTAGCTTCATCTGAGGGTGTCGATGCTTGACGTTCGCTGTCAGCAGTGCAAAAGGAAAAAGAAAACATAAAAAATCAAGTCACAAACATTACTCTTCATTTGCTCTAATTACTGATCAGTTTGTTTTGAAATGGTTTCTTTTCTTCAGACAGCCTGCGGGTTTAGTCACAAGATAGCAAGAAACACACGCTCTTTTGAAATACTAGGCTTCTGAACATTCAGAAGGTTAGAAAGTAATTAAATAATTTCATTATTATTATCAGTATAATCCTGTAGAGTATTATCCTACTGTACAAGGCGTAGTTTGAGTTTCACAGCCGTGCCCATCCGTGGTCCATGTCCTTGGAGCAGTGCCACACACAGCGAGCCCCCCAGAAGTGCTTCCAGTACCGTTGGTGGGGGCACGCTGGGGCTCTCCCAGTGCCGGCCGGGGAAAGGGAGATGGCAGGCGAGTGGGAAGGGCGTCAGCTCGAAGTCGGGTCAAAGCACCTCTAGTGCTTCTCAGCAGGGGAGGCCTTTGCCATACACACCAAACCATTTATCAGGAGGACAGACAGACAGAGGAGACCTCTGGGGTGGCACTGCCCCCCGGAGGTCAGAGGTGGTGATGCGGCGTGCCAGCCTGCCGCGGTGAGTGGCATCACAGGCTCCCTGATGCTGGTCCCTGCTCCTGCTGCTGCTGCTCTCCACTGGGCAGCAGGGATATGTTAAAAACTGTCCCAATACGCAGGTAGAACTTACGAATCACGGCTCGCAGTTCTGGGATCAGGTCAAACTGCATGATCTCACACAGGAGAGGGTAGTACCTGGAAGCATGAGCCTTGAACTGTGGGGCACAGGAGAGGGTCAGGGTCAAGGCCAAGTGCTTATTGAATTCACCCCGTCAGAAATTTCCCAGCGATCGAGGCGGAGGGGTGAAACCTCTCATCCATTGGCATCTAAAAAACTGCACTTAATGTGAGAACCATTTCAGCAGCAATCAGTGGGAAGCTATTGGTGGCATTCTAAATGATGTAACACAGTGGTTCTCTAACTCAGTCCTCAGGGACCACTGTGTGCTGGTTTTCATTCCAACCACAATTGCAATCCCAGAATTATTTCAACCCTTAATTGCCCAACTATAGTAAAAGTTGAAAGAAAATCTATGTACTCTGTTAATATGTCCTTGGGAGGGGCTAATGACAACCCAATAGCAATTTTTAATTTTTGGTGATCTTTGACCTCATTTTAGTATTGTGACATTTCGGGGACCTTATTGCTAAAATGACTTGAATGATAAAACATTTGACATATAGCTGACGTATTTGGCATAGCTTATTTTTCATTAGCTTACCTGTTTGTCTACTTTATCCAATGATGAAAGGATGCTGATCTATCATGTGGATTCTACCATGGGCGGCCATATTGGGAAGGTTAGCTGGTGCAGCCAGTGTAGTGTCAGTTCCACTTTTATGCATCAGATGGCAGCACTGATGGTCTAAATATATCACTATGGGCATTAGGTTGCAAAATTTATGTGGGGTCAGTGGTTTTGACAACCCCCAAAATCGTTTGACAAATTTGTCACAGTGGGCATTTAAGGGTTAAGCTGTTGATTTGTCTTATTTAGTTGGAATTTTTTTTTAACCCTTAAACTCCACATTATGAGAGAAATGCTATGCCTGCCTTGGGAAATGAAAGCCCCATCACCATATTGTGTTCATAATGCAGCAATACAAGTAACTGCACAAGGTCTAATATATTTACTGATCCAAGCCATACAAAAGTTTATTATTGAGCTCCTATAGGTTGCTGCACACAAGCTCACAGTTTTTACTTTTTTTTCTTCAATATAAACATAAAACAGGTGTAAGTCATTGTCAGTTGCTTTGCCTTTTAACTCCTCATTATCAAATAAATGGTTCAATCAAGAGACCATGCATCAAATAATTATACACCAAGAGCCTACTCATGTTCTGAAAGCTATTGGTAGGCCTGCTCTCTTATTATTCTACTGTTTTCCATTTAGCATGATGTGAATATGAAACTTTAATTGTTCATAACACGCATAACTAATTTTGATAATATTGCTTAAAAGAGTAATGAAGAAAAATGAACTACCCATTAAAATTGGAGGTTTGCTTTAGTGGTTGGAGTGAAAACCTGCAAACATGGAGGTCCCCCAGGACAGAGTTTGGGAAGCAGTGATATAAGAGGGTGTGGAGACATTCATCATCAACTCAATATGGAAGCTGTGGCGCTTATGGGGACAGGGCAGGCAAAGGAAAACACAGTTGCATACATTCTTCAGGAGCTCTTAGGAGTTTCTGAAATAAGAAAATGCAGTGAGCTTTAAACGGATCTGTGCTCACCCTCTCATCACTGATCTTCAGCACCTTGGTGAGAAAGAGGAGCAGGAGGTTGGTCCAGGCCTCTCGGTGGCTCTCTGATGTCAGCGTCAGGAAGTAGCCAATGGCCTCGCTGCACACACTGAGGGCAAAAAGAGTTTGCGACTGTTCTGAACAACTCTAGTCCACAGCGAGAAGAACAATGGTGACCTCTCAACTCTGAAGAACCACGCCGTAATACTCACTTCTGACCCCTTATAAACAGCCACAGCCATTATTTGGCTTCGAATCACTCCAGTCCCCGGGGCAGTATCGCACACCCCTTCCTCATGATCCCACCGTGTCCTAAATACTAAACCCAAACACGGCCCCACAATAACATCAGCCTGTACGACCTGGCAGCTCAGCTCCATTTAGCTTAAGTGAACCGTTGGACGCACCAGAGCAGATTATTAATGTGCTGTGCAGCCTGTCCAATCCTCAACGTGGAAAATTAAACAGTGCTGCAGTCTTTCAGTAAATTTGCTGAAAACTGAATGCCAGCTGCAACTAGCTAACTCTGAGGGACTGCAAACCATTCTAAAATTCAAGCCAAATGCCTCACACAAGCACGAATGATTGCTGGTAACTCAATACTGCTCCAAGCCACATAAGATGAGCCAGGGCGCTGAAGTGAAGGCCCTCTCCAGAATTAGTGCCATCTGCAGTCAGAGAACAAAACAAATGCTCCAAGTGGCAGGGACGCTGCTTTCAATATCACAATCTAGTAAACAAATGAAAAAGTTGAAGCTAAACTTTTGCCTGCTCTTAACATTTTGTAGTCATTGAACAGTTGATATCAGTTCTGCTTTTGGCGTAATATTAATGATATCACTTGAACTATGGTAATAATAGTATACAACCCTAAATCAGAAAAAAGTTGGGACACCATGTTAAACTGAATTTAAAACTGAAACCAGTGTTTTCATAAATTATCCTTCACCTGGGTGACATTGAAAACAGCAAGCAGAATTCGATGTTTCACCACATGAATTCTATTTGGTGAAACATCACTTCAATTTTGACTCTTGAAGAATAATTTTTAAAAAGTTGGGAAAGTTAAGATTTGAGCACCCTGTAATGTTACCACCAAATAAATGCATAGGGACTGAAGACACCAAGTAATTAAAGGAGCTGTGTCACGATTACTGTGAATGCTCAGAACTTACATCCTTACAGAATGAATCTGCTAAACTGGAAGTCATAATCTGATTCCATCCTTGCCAAACTGTCATTGATTTGCACTGTATTTAAATATTTTAGTTATTCAGACTTTATTCTTTCTATATTAAATACTTTTCTATAGAAATTCAAAGGGCGATTTAAGCACTTTAGCTGAAGGATACAAAGAATGTAAGCTGGTTTTCCATCACCAATAATCATAGGAGAGAAATAACTTATCAGCTATTGGCAAACCAGTTTACATTTTTCATATCCTTCATATACTAAAATAGCGCTTTGATTCCTTGAAGTTCCATAGAAAACTGCAGTAGTACGATTTTGCGATTTCAACATGTACCACATGTTCTCTCTACTAAGGACAATTCAGGACTGCAGACAGGTCAGTTCAGCACCCATACCAGCGTTTCCCCTACCATTATGGACTCACTCAATGAATCATATCATAAAGTACTCAGTTTTTTAAACCCCTTTGCATTGTCATGGCAAACCATGATAATATGTGAACACACCAATATGAGTCTTAACTGTTTGTTCAGGTCCAAATGCTCTGTGCTCACACGTAATAGGGTCCCGTGGGGAGAGGGTCCTGTGAGGACCCCACACACAGACCCCCCACATCCAGCCCCCCCAAAGCAAAAAAACCTTGGGGAAACACTGCACACCCACTTCTTGCACAGCCGCGCCATTGTAATACAAATGGGATGCAGTTTTGCATTGTCTGGTTGAAATATGAATGGGTGTCTCTTGAAAAAATGTAGTCTTGCAAAGAGCATATGTTAATCCAAAATCACAATGTACCTGTCCGCTTGTATAATACCTTCACAGAAGGGCAAGTTACCCTTGCTAAGGACACAGACACAACGCCATACCATGACTTGTTGGTAACAGTCTGGATGGTCTTTTTCGTCTTTCCTCTGGAGCAGATGGCGTCCATTATTTCCAAACAAAACCTGAAATATTGATTTGTATTATCACAGTACACATTTCCACTACGGGATGGTCCATCGCAGATGCCTTCGAGCTCAGAGAAGTCGACAGTGGTCCTGGATGACATCAACATAAGGCTTCCTTTATGCGTAGTAAAGTTTTAATTGCCAGTTGTGGATGAAACTCCGTATTATTCACAATAGGTTTGCCAAAGTACTCCTGAACCCATGTGGTGATATCATAAATAGATAACCGACAGTTCTGGATGCAGTGCCATCTCATTGATGGAAGATTATGGGCGTTCAGCTTTGACTTGCGCCCTTGTCCTTAATGCACTGAATGTCCTCCAGCAAAGTCCTTCAATCTTTGTTATGCCCTGTGGAGGGTAAACTTTTCAAAATCTACTCCTATCTTTTTTCGAAGAGTATTGTTTTCATTAGTCTAAATATCTTTCATGCACTTTCATCAAAAATTATGGTCTACCATAGAAATAATCTCAATACTAACAGGTACTATACTGACGTCATTTTTTAATAATAGAGGGCAGCTGGGAGAAACATCCAGAAAATGTATAGTACTTCGTAGAAATTTTCGGTCCATTTCAGTTTAGGAAGTTCTTTATCCACTCTGTCGAATCAGGGAGCTGGATATAGAGTCACATGATTAAGATGATAAGATGGCTGAGCAAAGGCCTCATCGCTTGACCATTTTGAAGCAAAAACCCTCTAATATGCCAAATAGAAGGTTGTCACATAATGATATTTTCAATAGGTAGCTACTGTAACACTTGTGTGAAGCGTCCATCTGTCTTAAAACCTTAATTTGTCTGATTGCAGGGGGCCATTAAGATACTACCACTTGATTTTCAATGTCATATTTTATGCTTTGCGAGATGCATGCGTATGCTCAAGAACAAGTACAATATAATGGACATTGTACTCCAAACTAGATGAAACCCAGTAAAGTTGTATCGGTTGTTTGTTGAATGTTATCAGTGTTAAGGTTTTCAGGGAGACAAGTTGAGACTAATTGTTCAATAGAGAGTTTGTTTGCATCATCATTTTCTGCAATAGCACTCACAGATAAGATGAGAATGCTTTTATTGTCATCATACGCTGGGTGCATGATGAAAATTTGGAGATATTTGAAGTTGAACCTGTTCATTCTTTGTGTTATGGTAGATGTTTTAAACTCCCAAGTCATAAGAAGCTTTGAACTCAAACAGGAGGCGGCTGCCAATTCTCCCTTTTTCTTTCAAATTCTGTATTACTTTTTACCATGAACGTGTAATTCGCGGATTTGGGTGGAGTTACATTGCCGTGTTCTCTTTTAAAAACCATAAGTCTGGACATAGAACTTTGCCATCAGCCATCAAGGAGACAGAACCATATACCTGTGAAATTTATGACATTTTTAAAATTCCAAAGGTGTATCTCCATTTATACTTTCCTAGATCTCCTATCTGAAACCGAAGGTAGAACTACATGATATTTCATCTTTCAGTCCCAATGACTCCCCTGAATATAAATATCTGGAAAGGATACTTGGAGTGAGACATTATAATGCAGCTAAATTTCACAACCCTTTTTCTCCATTTGGTAAAAAGAGGAGATGGGTCCAGTTAATTCTCAGCCCAAAATGTGGAAAATTTGCAATCCTAAGCCTATCTTTGCTTCCGAAGGATTTAGTCTTCCTGGATACTGCTTTTGCACAAAATTGTGACAATCGCCTGCTGACTTCAGCAGTTTCAAATTTCATAATGATTCCATTTTCTTCCCTCATTTCTAGTCTAAACCCATTAAGACTGGATGCAACATTGACATGCTTCCCCTTTTGAGAACCAAAGCATTGCTTTCTTGCTTCTCCCTTGAAGTCCAAATGTGACGTTTGCATGTTTTAGATGAGATAATAATTTTCAAGAACATGAGCAATGAAAGACATTGTGATACACTGACATACTGAAGGGAAAGATTAAATCCATTGTGGGATTTGTATTAAAAAAAACCTTACAAAACCTTAAATATCTTGTCTTTATACTGTCTGGAATGCAAGTCAAACTAAATGTAGAAATCACCGTTTTCTGCACTTTTGTGCATTTTCCAAACCCATCAAACTTTTTCCAAATTAGGGTTTTCATTTATAACACAAGATAAGCCATCCGCTCCCCCTCCACCAGCAAAATAAGTGTGCCTCATGTAAAACTACTTCCACTGATTCTTAAAGTTCAGAATTTTATTAATTTTGGACAGTAAATGGCGAAAATCTTTCTTGAACCCTTCCGTCTCAGGGAAGGTCAAATGACCCTCAAGACGCACCCTGCTACAACTGGCTCTGAATTTTAAGGGGTTTTGCAGACTGCGAAGCCCAGTTTTGCAGTCGATGTGAATTGCACACAGTATCTCACGGATGGCAGGTTAGAGTGAGCAGATTTTTTGAGCGGACCCTGCTCATCATCTTCATTCTACCCAAAGCGCCGAGAGTCCACAGAGACAGCCTCACCAGAGGGCACTCAATCTCACCTGCGGTGTCGGTTCATTTGAAATGGCAGTATTTTAAGGTCACGGCTGAATTTGAGCAGAAGTCAAGCAATCGTCTCAGAAATAGTCTGTTTCACTCGGCCATTTTCCCTTTTAATTTCTTTGACTTTAGAAAGCTGTAGCTGAAATTGACGACCAATCAGGAAGCACAGCTTTGGCACGCCTCACCCTCATCAGCAGTTGCAAAAAAAAAAAAAAAGCGATGATATTTGCAACACTGGCACGGTGACGGAAATGACACCCAAATCAAAAGCATTCCAACGTGGCCTTTCTCTAGGCTCAGCTCATTAAAACAGGCATTGCGATGAACTACCTCTTCCTAGCTCCTGCTAAAATAATGAAACTTGCCAGCACAGAGAAGACTGAAGTGTTGGACCAAATCATATGGCTTCCACTCACAAGACACCTTGACACTGTTAACTGAGTGTTATGACTACTAAAAAGACTACCATAAAAATACTCAAAGATGACAAGCCATTAATAAAAATGTAAACGCTGACCACAGTTCCAGAATATTTTAATTCATAAAATTGGTTCAATTGATATACAACGCCCTCCATAATTATTGGCAACCCTGGTTAAAATACGTTCTTTAGCTTCTAATAAATTTAGTTTTTTTCTAAATAATATAGGACCACAATGAAAAAATAAAAGTGCATTCATTCAGTGGAAAAAAAATCCCACATTAAGAAATAATTATTTTACATCAAATCATACGTGCCACAATTATTAAGACCCCTGATGTTAATACTTTGTACAACCCCCTTTTGCCAACAAAACCGCACATAATCTTCTCCTACAATGTTTCACAAGATGGGAGAATACAGAAAGAGGGATCCTCGACCATTCCTCTTCGCACAATCTCTCTAAATCATCCAGTGACCTGGGTCCTCTCCTCTGCACTCTCCTCTTCAGCTCACTCCACAGGTTTTCAATGGGGTTGAGGTCTGGGGACTGAGATGGCCATGGGAGGAGCTTGATTCAGTATCTGGTGAACCATTTCTGTGTAGATTTGGCCACATGTTTAGGGTCATTATCTTGCTGAAAGACCCAGTGACGACCCATCTTCAGCTTTTGGGCAGAGGCCACCAGATTTTGATTTAAAATGGCCAAGAATTTCAAAGCGTTCATGATGCCATGCACCATAACAAGGTCCCCAGGGCCTCTGGAAGAAAAACAGGCCCACAGCATCACCGATTCTCCCCCATACTTCACAGTGGGCATGAGGTGCTTTTTTGCATACTCATCTTTTGTGTTCCGCCAGACCCACTTAGAGTGTTTGTAGCCAAAAAGCTCCATCTTGGTCTCATCTGACCAAAGCACATGGTCCCAGTTGAAGTCCCAGTACCGCTTAGCGAAGAAGTTTGCATTTATGATTGATTATGAGAAAAGGTTTTTTTTCGTACATGCCTCTCAAACAGCTTGTTGGCATGTAGAGAGCGCCTGATGGTTGTTTTTGAGACTTTGTGACCCCAAGATGCTACCATTTGTTGCAATTCTTCAACAGTGAGCTTTGGAGAACTTTTTATTTCTCTTACCATCCTCCTCACTGTGCGTGGTGGCAAAATAACCTTGCGTTCTCGTTCAGGCTTGTTTACCACTGTTCCAGTTGTTTTAAACTTCTTAATGATTCCTCTAACAGTAGACATGGGCAGGTGCAGGCGAGTGGCTATTTTCTTCTAGCCATTGCCTGACTTGTGAAGGTTGACACACATCTGCCTTACTTGAATGGTGCGTTCCTTTGTCTTTCCCATCTTGAAGAGCGGATAAGAGAAATGGCCTCTGTGTCCCGTCATATTTATACCCCAGGAAAACAGGAAGTGATGAATTACTAATTAAATGTTTCTAGATACTCTGATCAACTTTGTAAACTACTGTAGAAATGCCAATAATTGTGGAACAGGTGATTTTATGAAAAATTATTATTTCTTAGTCAGAGATTTTTTTCCCCCCTTCAAATTCACTTGCGTTGAAGGTTACATTTTTCTACAATTTTCAGTGCGAGAGTATGCTTCTGCAATAAAAACCTAATTTATTTTAAGGCTTTTAACACATCTTAACCAGGGGTGCCAATAATTATGGAGGGCGCTGTAAATACTTAGTGAAACATGTTCACGCACAAGGATTGCAATTAAGGATTGCGACTGAATGGAGAACCCCAATCAAAGTCTAAGTTTCTAAGTGATGCAATATGTTAAAAAAGCTGTGTGCAAAGCCCCCAGTGAAAATGCAGCACTCAGTCACTCAAGCATTGAATTTAAGGCTCAGCAAATGTCAAAGTAAAAACATGGAAGGCAGAGAAAAAGGACAGAAAGACAGATGCATGCACAGGAAGAGTAGAGGGCTCTGTACATGGACCAGGATAGGTGATGCTAAAATAATACTTCTGAAGTCTAAATCAATGCCAGTGAAATGAATCAATATGGCTATGATTTACTCCATAAATAAAAAAATAAAGGAACAAGGCAATCAGAGATAGCAGACCTGACCCCAGCCACAGGCTGACAGAAACACACACACACACACACACACACACACACACACACACACACACACACACACACACATACACACACATGATCATTGCTTAACCTGGCTCCGCCTAGAGGGGGGCCAGGTAATAAATATATAATTGAATTTAAATATAAATATATGAATAAATCAATAAAGTTAAATAAACAAATAAATGAAGAAATAAAAAAATACATTCTTATTTTTTAAAAAAGGACATTTAAACAAAGGTCTACTTTCATTCATTTCAGGAGTCATAATTTCTCATTTCTTAATTTCAGGGGACTTTTATTTCATTATTCCATCTTTACTTATTTCAGGGCTTTTCTTGAGAAAATGCCCCATATGTTTATTTTTTTCCCCACATTGAAATGAATGGGGTGTGGTTTCTCACACTTTCAGACCAGAGCAACAGGACTGAAACATCCAACATACAGCAGCATTGAACATATGAGAAGTTCCGCAAAAATCTATTGCAGACTGAAGGAAAGTAGGCTACATGTTTTCGGGCAGATGGAAATGGACAATTACAGGATTACCAGTAGAAGCAGCAGACAACCCTCCCGTCGCCATGTGGAGTTTTGCACTGAATTAACTGGCACAGCAGTCGAGAGACCGGCAGCGATGTTATGGCGAGTAGACAGAGAGGAAGCCGATAGCGACAGTCTGAATTCATCAATAATTTATGCGTGCTGAGCACATGTGCATTTCTTTGTTGTTTTAAACCGTGTGACACAAGTTGGTTGTGTTCAAATTGGCCCACTCATTCACTTGATTGTTTGTTATATAGGTTACTAAACTATGTAGGAAACAAGAATAGGATAAACAACCAAGGTTTCAGGTACTTGTTCATTGCTTCCTAGAGATGTGCTGAATTTCTGTGATCTTTCCAGTTTTTAACATACAAACAGTGGTTACTCACATATTATCCTTTCAGCTAATATGACAACACATTAAATAGCAAATAAACTGTTCAGCAGTTCAGTACGATCTCGCTGTCTCTCCAGTATGCGCAACTCTTAAAGATGAGAAGGAAGCTATGTCGTTAGTTAGCTACTTCATCATCAGCTCCGGAAAAAAATGCATCATCATTTTCTGCAATAGCACTCACAGATAAGATGAGAATGCTTTTATTGTCATCATACGCTGGGTGCATGATGAAAATTTGGAGATATTTGATGTTGAACCTGTTCATTCTTTGTGTTATGGTAGATGTTTTAAACTCCCTAGTCATAAGAAGCTTTGAACTCAAACAGGAGGCGGCTGCCAATTTTCTGTGATTATTATTGCCAGATTCTCCCTTTTTCTTTCAAATTCTGTATTACTTTTTACCATGAACGTGTAATTCGCGGATTTGGGTGGAGTTACATTGCCGTGTTCTCTTTGAAAAACCAGAAGTCTGGACATAGAACTTTGCCATCAGCCATCAAGGAGACAGAACCATATACCTGTGAAATTTATGACATTTTTAAAATTCCAAAGGTGTATCTCCATTTATACTTTCCTAGATCTCCTATCTGAAACCGAAGGTAGAACTACATGATATTTCATCTTTCAGTCCCAATGACTCCCCTGAATATAAATATCTGGAAAGGATACTTGGAGTGAGACATTACAATGCAGCAAAATTTCACATCCCTTTTTCTCCATTTGGTAAAAAGAGGAGATGGGTCCAGTTAATTCTCAGCCCAAAATGTGGGAAATTTGCAATCCTAAGCCTATCTTTGCTTCCGAAGGATTTAGTCTTCCTGGGTACTGCTTTTGCACAAAATTGTGACAATCGCCTGCTGACTTCAGCAGTTTCAAATTTCATAATGATTCCATTTTCTTCCCTCATTTCTAGTCTAAACCCATTAAGACTGGATGCAACATTGACATGCTTCCCCTTTTGAGAACCAAAGCATTGCTTTCTTGCTTCTCCCTTGAAGTCCAAATGTGACGTTTGCATGTTTTAGATGAGATAATAATTTTCAAGAACATGAGCAATGAAAGACATTGTGATACACTGACATACTGAAGGGAAAGATTAAATCCATTGTGGGATTTGTATTAAAAAAACCTTACAAAACCTTAAATATCTTGTCTTTATACTGTCTGGAATGCAAGTCAAACTAAATGTAGAAATCACCGTTTTCTGCACTTTTGTGCATTTTCCAAACCCATCAAACTTTTTCCAAATTAGGGTTTTCATTTATAACACAAGATAAGCCATCCGCTCCCCCTCCACCAGCAAAATAAGTGTGCCTCATGTAAAACTACTTCCACTGATTCTTAAAGTTCAGAATTTTATTAATTTTGGACAGTAAATGGCGGAAATCTTTCTTGAACCCTTCCGTCTCAGGGAAGGTCAAATGACCCTCAAGACGCACCCTGCTACAACTGGCTCTGAATTTTAAGGGGTTTTGCAGACTGCGAAGCCCAGTTTTGCAGTCGATGTGAATTGCACACAGTATCTCACGGATGGCAGGTTAGAGTGAGCAGATTTTTTGAGCGGACCCTGCTCATCATCTTCATTCTACCCAAAGCGCCGAGAGTCCACAGAGACAGCCTCACCAGAGGGCACTCAATCTCACCTGCGGTGTCGGTTCATTTGAAATGGCAGTATTTTAAGGTCACGGCTGAATTTGAGCAGAAGTCAAGCAATCGTCTCAGAAATAGTCTGTTTCACTCGGCCATTTTCCCTTTTAATTTCTTTGACTTTAGAAAGCTGTAGCTGAAATTGACGACCAATCAGGAAGCACAGCTTTGGCACGCCTCACCCTCATCAGCAGTTGCAAAAAAAAAAAAAAGCGATGATATTTGCAACACTGGCACGGTGACGGAAATGACACCCAAATCAAAAGCATTCCAACGTGGCCTTTCTCTAGGCTCAGCTCATTAAAACAGGCATTGCGATGAACTACCTCTTCCTAGCTCCTGCTAAAATAATGAAACTTGCCAGCACAGAGAAGACTGAAGTGTTGGACCAAATCATATGGCTTCCACTCACAAGACACCTTGACACTGTTAACTGAGTGTTATGACTACTAAAAAGACTACCATAAAAATACTCAAAGATGACAAGCCATTAATAAAAATGTAAACGCTGACCACAGTTCCAGAATATTTTAATTCATAAAATTGGTTCAATTGATATACAACGCCCTCCATAATTATTGGCACCCCTGGTTAAAATACGTTCTTTAGCTTCTAATAAATTTAGTTTTTTTCTAAATAATATAGGACCACAATGAAAAAATAAAAGTGCATTCATTCAGTGGAAAAAAAATCCCACATTAAGAAATAATTATTTTACATCAAATCATACGTGCCACAATTATTAAGACCCCTGATGTTAATACTTTGTACAACCCCCTTTTGCCAACAAAACCGCACATAATCTTCTCCTACAATGTTTCACAAGATGGGAGAATACAGAAAGAGGGATCTTCGACCATTCCTCTTCGCACAATCTCTCTAAATCATCCAGTGACCTGGGTCCTCTCCTCTGCACTCTCCTCTTCAGCTCACTCCACAGGTTTTCAATGGGGTTGAGGTCTGGGGACTGAGATGGCCATGGGAGGAGCTTGATTCAGTATCTGGTGAACCATTTCTGTGTAGATTTGGCCACATGTTTAGGGTCATTATCTTGCTGAAAGACCCAGTGACGACCCATCTTCAGCTTTTGGGCAGAGGCCACCAGATTTTGATTTAAAATGGCCAAGAATTTCAAAGCGTTCATGATGCCATGCACCATAACAAGGTCCCCAGGGCCTCTGGAAGAAAAACAGGCCCACAGCATCACCGATTCTCCCCCATACTTCACAGTGGGCATGAGGTGCTTTTTTGCATACTCATCTTTTGTGTTCCGCCAGACCCACTTAGAGTGTTTGTAGCCAAAAAGCTCCATCTTAGTCTCATCTGACCAAAGCACATGGTCCCAGTTGAAGTCCCAGTACCGCTTAGCGAAGAAGTTTGCATTTATGATTGATTATGAGAAAAGGTTTTTTTTCGTACATGCCTCTCAAACAGCTTGTTGGCATGTAGAGAGCGCCTGATGGTTGTTTTTGAGACTTTGTGACCCCAAGATGCTACCATTTGTTGCAATTCTTCAACAGTGAGCTTTGGAGAACTTTTTATTTCTCTTACCATCCTCCTCACTGTGCGTGGTGGCAAAATAACCTTGCGTTCTCGTTCAGGCTTGTTTACCACTGTTCCAGTTGTTTTAAACTTCTTAATGATTCCTCTGACAGTAGATATGGGCAGGTGCAGGCGAGTGGCTATTTTCTTCTAGCCATTGCCTGACTTGTGAAGGTCGACACACATCTGCCTTACTTGAATGGTGCGTTCCTTTGTCTTTCCCATGTTGAAGAGCGGATAAGAGAAATGGCCTCTGTGTCCCGTCATATTTATACCCCAGGAAAACAGGAAGTGATGAATTACTAATTAAATGTTTCTAGATACTCTGATCAACTTTGTAAACTACTGTAGAAATGCCAATAATTGTGGAACAGGTGATTTTATGAAAAATTATTATTTCTTAGTCAGAGATTTTTTTCCCCCCTTCAAATTCACTTGCGTTGAAGGTTACATTTTTCTACAATTTTCAGTGCGAGAGTATGCTTCTGCAATAAAAACCTAATTTATTTTAAGGCTTTTAACACATCTTAACCAGGGGTGCCAATAATTATGGAGGGCGCTGTAAATACTTAGTGAAACATGTTCACGCACAAGGATTGCAATTAAGGATTGCGACTGAATGGAGAACCCCAATCAAAGTCTAAGTTTCTAAGTGATGCAATATGTTAAAAAAGCTGTGTGCAAAGCCCCCAGTGAAAATGCAGCACTCAGTCACTCAAGCATTGAATTTAAGGCTCAGCAAATGTCAAAGTAAAAACATGGAAGGCAGAGAAAAAGGACAGAAAGACAGATGCATGCACAGGAAGAGTAGAGGGCTCTGTACATGGACCAGGATAGGTGATGCTAAAATAATACTTCTGAAGTCTAAATCCATGCCAGTGAAATGAATTAATATGGCTATGATTTACTCCATAAATAAAAAAATAAAGGAACAAGGCAATCAGAGATAGCAGACCTGGCCCCACCCACGGGCTGACAGACAGACCCACACAAACACACACACCCACACCCACACACACACACACCCACACACACACACACACACACACACACACACACACACACACACACACGATCATTGCTTAACCTGGCTCCGCCTAGAGGGGGGCCAGGTAATAAATATATAATTGAATTTAAATATAAATATATGAATAAATCAATAAAGTTAAATAAACAAATAAATGAAGAAATAAAAAAATACATTCTTATTTTTTAAAAAAGGACATTTTAACTAAGGTCTACTTTCATTCATTTCAGGAGCCATAATTTCTCATTTCTTAATTTCAGGGGACTTTTATTTCATTATTCCATATTTACTTATTTCAGGGCTTTTCTTGTGAAAATGCCCCATATGTTTATATTTTTCCCCACATTGAAATGAATGGGGTGTGGTTTCTCACACTTTCAGACCAGAGCAACAGGACTGAATCATCCAACATACAGCAGCATTGAACATATGAGAAGTTCCGCAAAAATCTATTGCAGACTGAAGGAAAGTAGGCTACATGTTTTCGGGCAGATGGAAATGGACAATTACAGGATTACCAGTAGAAGCAGCAGACAACCCTCCCGTCGCCATGTGGAGTTTTGCACTGAATTAACTGGCACAGCAGTCGAGAGACCGGCAGCGATGTTATGGCGAGTAGACAGAGAGGAAGCCGATAGCGACAGTCAGAATTCCTCAATAATTTATGCGTGCTGAGCACATGTGCACTTCTTTGTTGTTTTAAACCGTGTGACACAAGTTGGTTGTGTTCAGATTGGCCCACTCATTCACTAGAATGTTTGTTATATAGGTTACTGAACTATGTAGGAAACAAGAATAGGAGAAATAACCAAGGTTTCAGGCACTTGCTCATTGCTTCCTAGAGATGTGCTGAATTTCTGTGATCTTTCCAGTTTTTAACATACAAACAGTGGTTACTCACATATTATCCTTTCAGCTAATATGACAACACATTAAATAGCAAATAAACTGTTCAGCAGTTCAGTACGATCTCGCTGTCTCTCCAGTATGCGCAACTCTTAAAGATGAGAAGGAAGCTATGTCGTTAGTTAGCTACTTCATCATCAGCTCCGGAAAAAAATGCTATGTTAAGTTTTAGCATCTTAAACCTGGAAACAGTCTGATGAGGAATACTACACATCATCCAGAAAACATCAAAATTCTTAATAACTAAGATTCTGAATTGAACACAAAGTATTCTTTCTCCTCCAATTCTGAGAGTGTTGTCACCTACTTTACTTTAGGGCTCGGTTGCGTAGGCCAGAATTGTGAACTAACCACGTCCCATTCATCTGAATGTGACAAGTGAAAAAATATATATACATATGCATTCGGAAATGAAAGTGTCCTGAAATAAATAATTAATGTGAAATTTTGATATAAAAGGCTCCTGAAATAAATAAAACTAGTCCTTTGAAAAATCCCCTCCTCAAAATATTCACGACTGCTCTGATAGCACAACATCCCCCGCTGGCTTTACAACTGCGATATGTGCAGCATCAGTCTATCTGCATTACGTGTGCACAGTTTCAGGGATGTCCTATGAAAACTGTAGGAGGCGTCGATTTCACCAGCCAAGTACCTTCTGATACAGACAGATGGACAGACTGACTGCACCACGATATAATTTGGCCATTCGCCTGGCAGGGTATAAAACCTATTTATCGAACTGTAGGGCTACTGACTCATTTATATGTTCGCATTTAAATTAATTTCCATATTTATTGCCTCTTTTAGAGATTTCAGGATTTATTTCACTGGCATATTTATTTCCACATTCAATTCGGACTTAAATGGTGTTCCGCAAAAAACACCAATTTTACGGCTAAGGTTAAGAAAAGGAATAATTTGTTTCAATTAATTGTTTAAACCGTACATTGTACTTATACTCAGTACACTAATCGTACATTGTACTTATACTAAACTCAGTGCAATTGCAATTTTGGGCAAGTTTTAACTCCAGCTGGCATGCCAACACCAGCTCATCTGCAGTACTGAAACGTGACCCTGAATCGGTGCTGCGACTCAGTATCAGCTGTTGGGAATGGACTGGAGAGCTGCCATAGTGATGGTGGGATGTCACTCTCCAGCACAACAGAGGGCGGATTCGGTTGGATACGGCGCTTCCTCTTCCCACTTACTTAAGCAGCCGATTCTGCACTTCCTCCCAGGCGCTCCGCCGGCTCTCGTCAGTGTACATGCGGAAGAGGATGCGCAGGCCGCATGCTAAGCTGCTCGTCTCCTGCTTCAGTAGGTTGGGCTTGGACTTCCCCTTGAAGCCTAGAGAAAAATACCGCAGCCACAGGCCCATATTTATACATTTCAAAATGGGAGGGGTGGGGTTTGTTTCAATTCTGGATATTTATCAGCAGAGACCAGGCTTTATGATGACTGTAAATTCAATAGCTACAGTAACAGCTTATCAAACTGCATTTTTATAAAGGCTATGTTCACGGGTACAGAGCTGCATCAACAGTCCTCGGCCTAAAGTCACACAGCCATATCAATAGCCAGTGTCCTAAAGATATGGATGGCATTTCCCAATGATGTCATGGAAATGCACCAATCAGCAATCAGTTCAAGGCCAAACAAAGATGGCAGTTTCTGATATAGCCTATTCCTAATCCTAACCGTAATGAGAGTAAACATGGGACGGAAATCTAATCTCATGCCCGTAGCGTCATAAAGCAATGTTTGGGCAGATGCCTTAAATGTTAGTATAAATATGCAAAATGAGACATTTCAGGTCAGTTTTGAATGCCGTAGGTATCCCCATAGACTCGATTACAAAACTGACAATAATTAACATCACTGGTAAATGTGAGAAAAAGATGTATCTGGCAGGAATCTGGGCTACCCCACTTAAGACAGTTGCTCTGACTAATGCGCTACTGCCCTTGCAAATAAAATAATAGTCTAAGTCCTGTCTACCCCTAACCACAACCTAAACTTTAACTGTACCCCTAACACCAACCCAAGACAAAATCATAATCCTAACCAAGAAGTTTTAGAGCCTAAACCTAACCAAGTAGTTTTGATGCCTAAACCTAACACGTTATCCTAAACACAATTCTAATCACCAAGTAGTTTCAGGGCCTAACCCTAGCCTTAATTCTAAGCCCAACCTTAGAGGTATCCAAGTAGTTTTAGTGCCTAAACCTGACCAAGGTTTTATTTGAGACTGATGCCCATACCTTACAACAGTCCAATACAGATGTACAAAGCTTTAGACGAGGAACAGACGTCCATACCACTTTGTTTTTAAAACAACATCTCAATTCAACTAGTTTCAGACAGAAAATAAGCTTAATCAAATACAAAATTCAATTTGGATGAATAATCTCATCAGAAAGAGAGCTTTGGACTAAGTTTGTAAACCTGTCCCTATTTGCTGAAACAGTTTAATGAGAGCAATATGGCAGGATCGTGTCATGAAATACAGCCCCAGGACGAAAGATGTAAGGCAGGACCCACAGTGCTGAGGCGATGTGGCCTCTACGTAGCACCAATGTGCCTGAAAATATATGCACCAATGGGCTTCTTGGTATTATTCATAAGTTCAGTTTGGAATATGTTTTTTGAAAGAAAATTATGACCGTGTCAAATTAATAACATTTCACTGATCAGAAATACAGTCTAAACATCTATAAAGTTGTCATTGTCTGTGATGGCTGGATACGCCCAATTTAAAATTTGTAGGTCACAACTTGTCCACGAGAGCATTTTGGAGCTTCTGGATTGCGTATTTTATGAGTTTTGAAGGAGGGAGGGACCTGAATCGTTCACTTTCAGTATGTTTGCTGAGCAGCTTACATGTTTCCCCCCCAAATCTCAAAATAACAGGCATGGATAACTAAAGGTAATGCACCTACTCATATAATTATAGGGATTATGGCAAGAGGCCAATTTGCCAAATTGTTGAAATATCCTTTTAGGGTAGTTTCCTTGGTAACAAAGAAAAAATAGTGCCACGGGCCCTGTAGCTCACCTGACCACTCAAGGGTGTGTAAGAAGCAGTTTAACTCAAACTAGTTATCAAAAACCCAGGGACTTTCTTGCATGCCCACTTCTGACCAGTAAACAAAGGCAAGATTTCAACTTGTTTATTACCTCCAGTGACCTTGACATTTAAAACCTGAATTATGTCATGTATTTTGCTACCTACTACCTACATAGCAAAATTGAGCTGAATATATGCATAAATAGCTTTCAAATGGTGATTAATGTTATATTAAAAATGGCCGCCGAAGCAGCGATATTTGAAATCGGATCGAAACGCCTTGAAAAAAGTTTGGTGTCCTCATGGGTAGGAAGATACCTGCCAAGTTTTAGCTTCATTGGCCAATTTGTTTTGGAGAAGTCGATTTTGAAAGATTTCAATGTAACTCACAGGGGTAGTATAAAGTTGAAGGTCAAAGCAAGGTCAAAATTCGAAATACTGAAAAAGCCGTATGATATGTGATGTATCTTGCCACGTACTAACTACATAGCAAAATTCAGCTGAATATGTGCATAAATAGCTTTCAGATGGCCAATTATGTGATTTTCAATATGGCCGCCATGGGGGTCATGTTTGAAATCGGATTGGAACGCCTAGGACAAACTTTGGTGTCCTCAAGGGTAGGAAGGTACCTGTCAAGTTTCAGCTTCATAGGCCCAGTGGTTTCGGAGGAGAAGATGTTTACGGACGACGATGACGACGAACGACGACGGCAACGAACGACGGACAAACAGGCCATGACATAAGCTCATCTGACTTCGTCAGGTGAGCTTAAAATCTCTGAAATTCCAACATATAAAATGGAACCAGTTTAGGACCGGACTAATAAGCTCAGAAATTTTCGTTCAGAAATATATAACGGTTTTCGAATTCTTCTTCGGAAACGAATAGATTACGGATAGACGAACTGACAGGAAGACGAACATACTGATGACCATATACCCCCATTATATGCTGGGGAATAAAAATCTGTTGAACAAAGTTGATAGACCTTGTTCATAGGATGCTCCATGACACATATCAAGTCGTTCTGACTAAACGTTTCAGATGATTTTTGAAATTTTCCACTATGGGATCTTGGGGTTCAACTTCAACGTCACTCAAGATCAAAAGGTCATGATATCAAATGAAAGCCCATACATGACTTCCTATCTATTGTCAACACTATTTATATCAACACCTCTAAATGTCTGCATTGGATGCATAGAACAAACTAGGCTTATGCCGTCGGAGGCGACAACTTGGGATATATCCCCAAATGCCCCCAATCCTCCAATTCCCCAATCCTTGAATAGACTTTCATTTGAACTTAATTTCAGGTCAATTGGACAAATGGTTCTGAAGATATGGCCAAAATGGTAATTTTCCATCACACAGCGCCACCTGGTGGCAAAATATTGAACCATACAGGTATGATGTCATTGTGCGACATGTTGTGAGGTCATGACCTTGCAGTTGCACATAGTTTCATGTCAATTGGACAAATGGTTCCAAAGATATGGCAAAAATGGTGAATTTTATGTGACAAAGCTGCACTTTGTGTCAAAATTTTGAAACAAACAGGTATAATGTCATCGTGGGACACATCCTCAGGTCATGACCTTCCATTTCTACTTGATTTGAGGTGAATCGGACAAATATTTCCAGAGATATGATAAAAACAGTGATTTTTTTCAGTTTTTGGCCCCTGGTGGCCAATCTAGAAATTGTAAATTGTCCAAAATCGAATCAGTTCTTCTTCTCTATGATACTTACTAATTTGCAAAACATGAAATCTGGGAGCTCATGAGGAACTTTCAAAGCAAGAACAAGTTTGGGCTTCCTTCGCCCTTGCTCTGAACTTGCAAGGTTTGAAGTTGAGAGAGTAAAGAAGTGGCGGCTGACAGGTGCGCGTTTCAGAGGAGAAGGCAAATGCCCTCCCAAGATGGCAGCATGAGCCTCATACGAGCATACTTGTACATGGTTCGCTCATTGAACATTCCAGATTTGGATGGGATTAGAAATGCTCCATAAAAAATGTATTAACTTATTAATTACTTAATTACAAAAAGAGAAAATGCTGGAGGGGTGCTCAACATCATCTGCCAAGCATGTTGGAGTAGATGTGATAATTTGGGGTTGGTGCTGGTGCCGGTAAGTTTTAAATTTGCACAGGACAAAAGGAATCCTAAAAATGGAGGGCTATCACTATTGATATACCATGCAGACAGCCCTTGACAGAAACTAATTTAATCCAACAACAGGTCACTGACAAATAATACAAAACCTAATGTGGGAAGAAGTAGTCTGCAGGTATCCTGCCTGTGTTTGATTGGCCATAACAGTCACAGCGTCTCAACCCTATTGGGCTGTTGTGGGATCAGCTTGACAGTATGTTCTTAAATTCCCATTAAGCCAATTCAACAAGTAGCAAAGTGCTACAGGAGGCATAAAGTAAAATTTTGGCAGATAATCTCAACAAATTGACAGCAAGAATGCCAAAGGAATGCGGAGCTGTAATTACTGGAAATGAACGATTTTTAGATGACAGCAAAGTTTGAAGGGAAAAAAATATTTATGCTGGAAACTATTATTTACAACCTTGCGAATGCCTCAACTATTTTAAAGGGTTAAAGGCATGAACTATCTTATAAAACATGTAAGTCCAAACAGTAGACTATGTAAAGTCATGAGTGGATTCTCTGAGTTGCTCCCACTCACCTGCCTTCCACAGTACAGTCCTTTGCTCATTGTTGGAGTTGAAGGCCTTAGCGAAGCGGTGAGACTCCAGCAGGCAGTCTAGCAGTTTAAAGAGCTGCTCGGAGGTTAGGTAGCGGTACATTCCCTGGTCCTGCGTGTCCACTTGCACATCTGTCCCCAGTGTGTCTCTCTGAACATCCCGTCAAACAGAAGACAGGTAAGCAGCTTTGCAGGAGACATACCAAACTACTTCTCCAATTCAGTGATCCTCAACCTCATGAATGAAGAGTCTGGTTTTTGCAGTTTCTCAGCGAAAAATTACAGCAGCTGGTTACACAGTTCAAATTCTTCTTAGGAATTCAATTGGATGGTTTTACCTCTACAGATAACGTGTGTTTTGGATGTTTTAAAGCTCAAAATTCATGTCAGTGTCCAGTCCAGAACAGCTTTCATTATGGTCACCCACAATGAGTGCTACATAAGTGAAGAGTTTTGTTAAGAACAATGTTACAGCGCTTTGAGATCTCACTCCTGAAAAGGTTTCCATTGAACTTAAGACAGTAAATCTAAAGCTGTTGCCAGAAGTCCTCTCTCATACCTAACATGGTCTCATTCTAACCCAAGTTTAATATCAACACTGGATGCAGCACTGAGGGAGCGTTACCTGTGCAGCAGCAAAGTTCTCAGCATCCTCCTTCTTGCTGGTGGCAGGAAAGAAGACGATGTTGTCGATGGTCTGGATGAGCTCCAGCTGGACCACACACTTGATGAGCAGGGCGGCAAACAGTCTCTGCTCTTGCACCTCTGTGATACAATGACAGGTGGAGAGACCACATGAGCGTAAGGAAACACTCCACTGCACAAATCCCACACACAACGCAACAGAAACTCACTCGTCGGGGTTCTGGCTCGGGGACCATCCTCATATGAACCCACGCTGTACTGACTCTGCCTCCGATTCTCCAAGGAACGATTCTCTATGCTGCATATTGACTGCTGGTCCTCAGCCCGTGACTGGATGTCGAGGGACTTCTGGGAAATTGAGTCCTGGGGAATAAAATTGGACATTTTGTAGGCATATTCCTATTCAATATTGGAATGAGGTTTACATTGAAATTCCTCCACACAACACAACAGACCCAATACTTACAGAATAACATCATTTGCTCTTTTTACATTTCCAACAGATTTACCCACAATTCAAAAAAAAAGAAAGAGGGCAAACCCTTTCAACACAAATAGTAAACTTCCCATTTACATACCAGCTGCTTCTCTGACACATCCAGCTGAGTGGAGTGGTCACCGTCTGTCCCCGCTGGCCTCCATGTTAGGAGCCTGGGGAGAGTGGCAGTGCGGGATGGCTTTAACAAGGCCAAGCACAGCGTGAAACATGCCAGGCCCTGACATCAAATCACACACTATTATTATACTTGCACATAATAAAATGCAGTTTCAGTATGCAAGAGTACATGCTTCTACTTTCAACCCATCTACAGTCACTGAGCAGAATGCAGTTTCCCCATAAAAGTATTAAGATGTGCTTATAAGCTTTCTGAAAAGGTTAATTTTAAGGCAGCTCATGAGTTGAATTAATGGCACGCTGTCATAGATAAAACTGCAATAATATCATTAAAAATATAAATAACTCACAAAGAACATTGGCAGCTACTCAGCTGCAGTAATTTTAATGACTGATTCAGTTCTACTGATTCCGAGTGAAAAAACACCATCTCCCTGGGCTGTGCTCCTTTTAACTTCTGTTCAATCAAGGAATATTATACATTGCCAGTAAAAATCGCAAATTAAGATGAATGTCCTTGAGTTTTCAATAATGCCAGTCATTTGAATGGAAAAGTAGGTTCATTTGAACCTGAAACTCAACTGTTCTGCCACCTTGCCATGCCCATTTGGGGGCAGGGTACAAGGCTGTCATGAAATACCAAACTAGTTTATGTTGCACAAATGTCATAAGCAAAGTTACATCAAATTTGATTGATATTTGTGACCGCAAGAGGTAACAGGTTGTTCAAATAGGGGTCTATTGGTGAAGAAACCTCAAAGGCCTCAAGACAGCCACTCTTCTCGTCATTTGGGAACAGATGGAAGGGAAATGTCCCAACCAACTTTCAGATGTAGCAAAAGTATCCCGACCAACTTTGGATCAGTGGGGAAAATGAAACAAATGCAGATTCATAAATCTAACATGATCCAGTTCAAGCACTGTATATGGAAAAGGCAGTATTTGCTCTCCGATTATTCCAAAAAATTTTCCAGCTCGCGCACTATGCATGCTCGCTTCACGTGTCCCAACCAACTCTCACTTTAAACCTACGCCCTTGTTGTTATGACATGTTGTATACTACTTACACGCCAAGTTTCAACTCTTCTATCGATATTAGAAAGGTCTAAAATGGACAACTTCAATTGTTCAATATTACCATCAGCCATGCCCATTTCTGAGGGTGCGGGTCTGAAATGCAATCTCAATGTAGTTCATATGCTAAAAACGTAGCATACCAAGCTTAGTCAAATCAATATATGTGACCGCCAGAGGAAACAGGTCAAATTTTTTATGAACAACAGATAAAAGAAGACAGACAACAGAGTTTAACTCTTTTCCCCATAATGAATACATATGACGCCTTGACTCTTCCCCCCATAATGACGACAACACGACGCCTAAATGTATATCAATGAACCTTTTCCCTAGCCTCCCTATTGATTGAAAACGGGGGTATCCCCTAGACATCATATTTCATCTTCATTGATATGAGCGACATACAGTGTGATCCACAATCACCCAGCTGAGGGTATGGTTCCAGCAGGCCAGTGTCTCATTGAGCACCAGTATATGCATCTTCTACAGGTAAAATACATGGGCTAATTCTCCGCCTTACATGTGTGGAATTGTAGTTTTGAAGATGTCCAGCATACAGTTGCAGGTTTTGTCCCAGGTATCAGGGGTGAACTTCTCCCCGTTGAGGATGACCACGTTCTCCAGGCAGTTAGTGCCTGAGCGGGCCAGCTGCTCGTTGTCTACAGGGAGCGAGAGAGTGGGGGGTCAGAAATAAGTGACAGTGTGATATTGCACCATATTTATCCTGCCCATTAACACAATGCCACCGACTTCCACTCACCTTGCTGCACACACCAGTACAGCTGAGAGAGGATGTTGTCCAGCAGAACATCACAGAGCGACTCAAAGTACTGGGTGAACACGTCGCAGATTGCGTAAAGTGCGTGGTTGCAGGTTGTTGTCATCCACTCGGCCTTCTGTCAATGGGAGCAGAACAAATGAAAACCATGATTTCACTCGAGGTCCTTTAAACGAACAACTCATTGCGATGCCGCCTCAGCACCACACCCCTCCTGCTCAAGGGGCTGCAGTACACTGCAGTCACAAAAAGCAACAGCATCAGTACTCCTCATTATATTACCTATAATGGCTTCGAACTGCAAGAGACAAGCATTTGGCCACTGGACAGCATAGTGCTCATCTCTCAGAAGCAGGGCGAGGACCCTGCATTTAATCGTAAAAGATGTACTCGCCTCCGTCTGCTGCTCCGGGAGTTTCATGTTGTCAAAGATTCGGAACACGATCCTGAACAGGTCCTGCCACCAGTGCTTCTCATAGGTGTGACCATAGGTCTTCATGACCTCAAACATCACGGTCAGGCCCCTAGAGTGCACAACGAGAGATGCATCCAGGCTCACTACAAAACATAACTAGCATGAAATACTCAGATCCCCCATCACGGTTTTGGCATTCTAGCCTGGAAACAAAACGCGATGGAGGGACAGACAGGCAAATGGCAGGAAGTATGAAAAAGCACATCTACACAATAAGATGCATCTATTCGTTAGTTTTCATGGAAAACTGTTGAGAGGTTTAGAAGTTCAGGCCCTGAAAGGAAGTTTAATGGAAGGACATGTGGACAGATGGATGACCATCCGGAAGGACAACACTCATTCCTACACTCCCCCCTTCCACTTTATGGAGGAGGAAAACTGAAATAAAGTTAAGCACAGACAGTTTCTGTTCTTTTCCAGGAGGGAATCTACTGAGATTATAATTCCCAACCCTCTCATAAAAGGAGCACTCAGACTCTCATGCTGACCAATGTGCCAAGGCATACCTGATAAGTGGTGAGGACTGGATCAGCCAAGGTTAACTATGATATGTTCTCTTCAAAAGTTTTTAGTTTTAGTGCACTGTTGTGACTTTATTAATCACTAGAAGGGTCTTAAATCCTACATATTTTTAGTTTCATCTTTCATGTACATCCTATCTGTGATGTTTCTACTTTCAATAAAATAACAACAAAGTATCCATGCACTGGCTTGAAACAGTCATGATAGAAATAAGGATTTTGATTTTATTTAAATCAGTGGCGTGGAGACAAATCCTCATGATCTATAAGATGCGTTCCACCAACTGCACACTGGATGCACTTCTTAAAACCCTTTGATAAACAGATCCAACTGCAGCTACTGATTTAAATGTTTGAAAACAAGATCCTTCTTTGGATGATCATGCACCAAGGGTGAGTAGAAGCTCTGACCTTGTTCTGACGTCCAGCTTACACCTGTTGATGATGCAGGAGAGCTCGAACAGGATGGGGAACCAGCCTCGCACCCATACCCGGTCCTCTGGGGCCACATTCATGTCATCGCTGGTGTAGTCTTTAAAGGCCTACACAACGCAATATCATCGCTCTCCATCAGCACTGCATACCATTCAATCCCCCAAATCCTGAGCCTCATTTTTGGAGGCTACTTTCTACCAAACTGCTCAGGCATGTAGATCTGATTCCTCGCAGTGTTTGAGACTGTCAAGACATCTTTCCTCCATCAAACCGCTACTTTATCCCTCCTCTCTTTAAAGAATTACCTCTTCTACAGCTGAGAGCAGAGTTGTGACCAAGTCATCATGTTTAAGTCAAATCAAGTCACTGGTCATTAGCTCAAACTTGAAGCAGACGAAGGAGAGCAATGAGGAGTGAAAGGGGACAGGGGAACAAATTAGACAATGAGCTGACTATTTAGTGAGCAGAGTGGGGAAAGCTGAGAGAGCCATGAGCTGCATTTCATGTTGACATTGACCCCTTTCTGATCCTTAATGTATCTAAGCTTTTAACTGTCTCAGCTTTCCCCACTCTGCTTGTTAGTTAGCTCATTGTCTAATTTGTTCCCCTGCCCCCTTTCATTTCTCATCGCTCTCCCTCGTCTGCTTTGAGTTTGAGCTAGTGAACAGTGACTTGATTTGACTTGGACATGATGACTTGGTCACAAATCTGGCTGAGAGGGAAATAAAGGTGGGCTTTGACTGTAAATCAGGGCTGTTCCTGCAGAGCTACCATCCTAGCAGGCTTCCTATTCAATGCTCATTTGAGACACCTGGCTCTAATGACCAGAAACTCAGTAAAACCTCCAGCTGTAGCATGTGGAGTGGTTTGTTAGAGATGGTGAAAATCTACAGAATTTTAAGCATCCAGGAATATGGATGGGCAGCCCTGAACTATACTCAGTACTCATGACAGAACTTAAGTTCTGAAGGCAGCAGGAAATGTTCATTCGTCACAGTCTCCTGGAATGCACTAGACACCTGTTCAAGACACTTGTCTTGAAATGTAACATTTAAATTATCACCGTCATTTCATATATTTTTAACCGTGCTGCATCTCTCTAAATACCGATGACAGATCCCTGCAGTTGATCAGGGTATAGTGTTACTGTAAAGGTGAGCTGCTCACCTGGGGCCGGTCAGACACATATTTGGCACAGTGACGGATCAAGCGGATTGCCTCCATGCTGGTGTCGGGGAAGGAGGCATTGCAGGCAAACTCTGACAGACACTTGACCGCATCCTGGAAGGAGTCTATGGTAGCGGGGAAGTGCTTCTCAAATACATTCGCTGGAAGGAGAGGAGAGCAGAAAGATATAGGGCAGGTTTCAATGGCAGTTTGAATCCTAAGGGGAGGCAAATCCACTGTGAAGTAACAGCACAGGTTACAAAGATACAAAAATAAGGCCACAATCATTCATGTACTAGAAAATCTTACACTCCACAAAAAGAATGAAGATTGATCTTGCCTCAAGGACTCCATGCCAGATTACACACACCCTTGCCAGCTGACAGACAGAACAAGATGTAACGAGAACAAGATGGCGGGCACAGTCGGGTAAGGCGCTGCCGGGCGAACTCTCGCTTTGAGCAACGATATTTCTTCTGTGCGCACTTTTACTTGGCAGACTTTCACCATGAGCTGTGATCACGAGTGAGAAAATAAGGAATATAACTTAAAAAAGGGGATGGCCTCTAAAAATCAACATTTTGCTGGGAATTTATCAACCGCTAAGGATACTTCTAAACACGGCGTGGCAGGACCTCTTGATGATGGCCCTACATCGCGTCAGCCAAACACACCACTCGAACTTCTGACTGAAATGCGTAAGCTGTTTGCTGAGTTCTCCCATGACATAAACACTAAATTAGACTTCGTTCTCAGTGCTAGCCGATGTAAAGAATGACTTTGCTTCAATGAGACGAATCATCATGGAATTGGAACATTCATAGGAATATACCTCATCCAGGCTAGATACCGTGGAAACTGATTAAACTAGAAATGGTTTTTACTGTAAAAACAGATGTCTCCCCCTTCCCCCATTTCACATTTTAGAGTTATGATCCGAGAACGAGTCCCACCCTTCAATATGCCCAAGTCCAAATTGTTGCAATGGAAACAGAAGAAATTAAAAAAAAAAAAAAATTGCAACAAATTGCAAAAAAGTTGGCTCAGGGGCCTTTTTACCACTGTGTTACATCGTCTTTCCTTTTAATGACACTCAGTAAACGTTTGGGAACTGAGGAGACCAATTTTTGAAGCTTTTCAGGGGGAACTCTTTCCCATTCTTGCTTGATGTACAGCTTAAGTTGTTCAACAGTCCGGGGTCTCCATTTTCATATTTTACACTTCATAATGCGCCACACATTTTCAATGGGAGACAGGTCTGGACTACAGGCAGGCCAGTCTAGTACCCGCACTCTTTTACTACGGAGCCATGCTGTTGTAACACGTGCAGAACGTGGCTTGGCATTGTCTTGCTGAAATAAGCAGGGGCGTCCATGAAAAAGACGTCGCTTGGATGGCAACATATGTTGCCCCAAAACCTGTATGTACCTTTCAGCATTAATGGTGCCTTCACATATGTGTAAGTTGCCCATGCCTTGGGCACTAATACACCCCCATACCATCACAGATGCTGGCTTTTGAAATTTGCGCCTATCACAGTCCAGATGGTTTTTTTCCTCTTTGGTTCGGACGACACGACGTCCACAGTTTCCAAAAGCAACTTGAAATGTGGACTCGTCAGACCACAGAACACTTTTCCACTTTGAATCAGTCCATCTTAGATGAGCTTGGGCCCAGCAAAGCCGGCAGCGTTTCTGGGTGCTGTTGATAAATGGCTTTCGCTTTGCATTGTAGAGTTTTAACTTGCACTTGCAGATGTAGCGACGAACTGCAGTTACTGACAGTGGTTTTCTGAAGCGTTCCTGAGCCCATGTGGTGATGCCCTTTACACACTGATGTCAATTTTTGATGCAGTACCGCCTGAGGGATCGAAGGTCACGGGCATTCAATGTTCGTTTTCGCCTTTGTCGCTTACGTGCAGAGTTTCTCCAGATTCTCTGAACCTTTTGACGATATTACGGACCGTAGACGATGAAATCCCTAAATTTCTTGCAATAGCACGTTGAGGAATGTTGTTTTTAAACTGTTCGACAATCAGCTCACGCATTTGTTCACTAAGTGGAGACCCTCGCCCCATACTTGTTTGTGAATGACTGAGCATTTCAGGGAAGCTGCTTTTATACCCAATCATGGCACCCACCTGTTCCCATTTAGCCCATTCACCTGTGGGATGTTTCAAATAAGTGTTTGATGAGCATTCCTCAACTCTCTCAGTCTTTTTTGCCACTTGTGCCACCTTTTTTGAAACATGTTGCTGGCATCAAATTCTAAATGAGCTAATATTTGCAAAAAATTACAAAGTTTATCTGTTCGAACATTAAGTAACTTGTCTTTGCAGTGTATTCAATTGAATATAGGTTGAAAAGGATTTGCAAATCATTGTATTCTGTTTTTATTTACGATTTACACAACGTGCCAACTTCACTGGTTTTGGGTTTTGTATTACTGCATGCCAAATCTTATTATCAGCAAAGCATGCACAAAATAAACTATTTTATAATGGGTGATTTTAACATTGATTTATTAAAGTTTGAACAGGGTTCATTTTGTCAAGACTTTTTGGACATAATGTTTGCTCATTCCTTTTTTCCTCTCATTAATAAACCTACTCGAATTAGGGATTCCCTCACTCAGCCACTAAGAGGCGAGAGACTTACGCCGAATGCGTGAGACTTGGCATCACTGATATAATATGAGGAGTACAGGATCAGACAGATCAAAGACAATGCTTGAGACAATATGACACCCACCACCAATTGGATGGGGGTGTGAATTACATTCTTCAAAATTTTCTGTCATTGTTAAAAAAAAAAAAAATCCGTCAATCACGGAAAATATTCCGTTAACGCGACCAATGGGTTTCACCCATGTAAACTTACTGAAAATGTGGTTTTATACACGTGTAAACTTACTGACGATGTGGCCGGTGGTCTGGAAAGCCAGCTCCACAATGCTCTCGTCTTGGTCGGAAGCTGCCAAGTGGAAAACAGAGAAGATGTTCTTCCAGCCGGAGCGAATGTTGCCAGCCTGGGAGTTGACCATCTGAGCAATGCATCGCACCACCATGTCCCGGATCGTAGGGGATCTGCGCAGAGACACCCAGCCACCTGTGATCAACAGACTGTCTCCACAGAAATCTTACAGCAGCAGCCCTGAACCATGTCGCACCCCCCCACCTCCACAAGCTGCAAGGGTCACTTTTTTCATTGACAAAATTGGCGAAGACGGTGCCGGTTGTAATTTTGCGAGCAGTTGGCCCCGTTTTCCCAGCTTGAAATGACTTACGGTGGACTGACTCCTTGCACTCAGGCTCAATCAATAACCCACCCAAGTAAATGAACACCGTTGTGTTTGTATTTTTGTGAGTGTGTGGTGTGTGAGCACACAAGAGAGAGGCTGAAGGAGGCTGAAGGGAACAACCGCTCACTGATTCATGACTCCATTACAGCACCAGCCCAGGACATAACTTTATATAAAGCCCAATGGTTCACAGTCCTGGAAGAAGGGAGGGGGCAGGAGGAGGAGGATGGAGACAGGTCGAGAGCCCCCATAAGGACTCCCATCAGATTCCTCCATCTTCAGCGAGAGAAGGAGCTCAAATTCATCTCCCTGGGTCATTCCACTGAGGGCAAAATCAGCAGTGAGGAAAGGCCCAACTTGGCCCATCTCAAGGGTTACGCATTCAGGTTGTCTGAAGTCAGCAGTCAAAAAATTTCATCAGTTTTTAATTTTTCAATATCAGTCACTGATTGTTACCCCAATGAAACTTGTTTATCCTCATTCCATTGTTTGTATCTAATGCTTACAGTGCAGTGAAAAAGCATTTTCCCAATTCCTGATAATTTCTTTCACACCAACATATTTGTTACACAGAATTTTTTCCAATTTTCCTGCTAAGTTTAATATTAGGATAAGGAAACCTGAGTAAGAAAAATAAAAAAGAGTGAAACATTTATCAAAGGAAAAAAGCTATCCAACATCAAATGGCTATATTATGGGAAAACGTAATTGTCACAGTTACTCAATCAGCCAAACTCAAGTGGTAATTAGGTTAAAATGGAATATACACAACATGCATTCATTACTTACAGCTCTATGTAATGAAAGCATAACTTGAACAGAACCTTTCCAGCATTGTGAAGTAGGTCAAAAGGTTCAACAAACAGCACCACAATTGAGAATAAGAGGAGATTATGAAATACAGCCATTGAAATACAGTAGATCTGTAGGGAATTGTTACAAAGCCATTTCTGTGGCTGTCAGATGAACCACAGCGAGAACCACACTATCCAAGAAGAGAAAAATTGAACAATGGTGAATCTTCCCAGAAGTAGCCAGCCAACACCGATTCCCCTAAGAGCATACTGATGCCTCATCCAGGAAGTCACAAAACAACCCATAAGAACATCCAAGGAACTACAGGCTGCATTTACCTCATATTGTTCATGATTCCACCACTAGAAGGACATCGGGCAAAACCGATAACCGTAGAAGCATTAAAAGGCAAGAGCCAGTCATTACCGAACCTAAAGGCTAAATTCACATTTGCTAAGACAGATTTAGCTGACTCTCAAGGCATTATAGACAATGTTCAGGGGTCTGACAAGCCGAAAGCTGAAATCTTTGGAAGGCCTGGGTCTCGTCGC
Source organism: Gymnothorax reevesii (assembly GCA_029721435.1). NCBI lineage: Eukaryota > Metazoa > Chordata > Actinopteri > Anguilliformes > Muraenidae > Gymnothorax > Gymnothorax reevesii. The sequence continues at coordinate 80,286,905 of CM056575.1, forward strand.
ATCTGGCGTGAAGCCGCCACAACATTCCACAATAAGAACATCATATAACATTCAAACACCATGGAGACAGTGTGATGGCATACAGAAGCCTTGCAGATTCAGGGCCTGGGTGACTTGCCATTTTGAATGAGAATGTCCGGTTATCACTCCACGATCTCAAGCTCAGTGGAAACTGGGTTATGCAGCAAGACAACGATAAGAAGCACAAGAGCAAGTCCACCTTGGAATGGCTCAAAGGAAACAAAATTAAGATTCTGGAATCGCGGACCTGACTTGAAGTCCATTGAGACACTGTGGCAGGACCTTAAATGGACACTTCAAAAGCCCTTTAATGTGAGCAAATTAAAGCAATTTTGCAAAGATGAGGAGGACAAATCCTCCACAGTAAAGTGAAAGACTTACTTCCAGTTCCAAGAAGCTTTTGCTTTCAAATGTTGTGGCTAAAATTGGCAGAACCAGTTATTAAGTTCAGTGGGGCAATTTTTCACGTACGATACAGGCGTAGGATCAACTTTTTCCTTCAATAAATGAAATAATTGCTTATAAATTGTACTTCACATTTCCTCATATTGTCCTTGTCATACAACATTTTAATAAACACCAGAAATTTCCTGGTGTGACAAACAGATGTGTAAGCATTCAGGCAGAATCGTTACTCTGGTCCACAGTGCTGACCAATCTCAGCAGGCATTACTGAATCAGTGGCAACAAAGTCTCAGCACTGCTCCTGTGCAAATAATATTCCAGTGTTGCATCCACTTCCATAGAGTGCGGAGTAAATACAGTGTTTGAGTTTGTTGTGTATGCTAATGAGAGTGCTCTACTGGGCTGTAACCGTTAATAGGCCTTGTCTGCAGCTCAAAGAGCAAAGGAGGGCAGTTATAAGGGAAAGCAAGATAAAAACATTGAGCCTTGAGCCAGACCAGTCTACACACTCCCCCACACAATGACACAGCAGCATCTGTGCAGTCTGAGGGATTGATAAGGTCACTCTTATATTAGTGTAGCAAAATCAATAATAATCATAATGGGTCATTCCATGCCAAGAGAAAACACACCTGGGACATCATGGTCTTGGATTTACTTTACCTTTGTCCGTTTGTTCATAATGGTTCTCTCTGATTTTTTTTTTTGCAAACTCTGGTATTGCTTTTATGGACCTCTGAAGAAATGGCCTGTAGGGGGTGATTGTCAAAACATGCTGTAGAAAAACCCTTATATCTCCGGCCCTATTACAGATACAGGTCTGGGGTTTGGATGCATTTGTAATATGAGGCTTCCTCTCGCACCACCATCATTTACAATTGTTGTATCTGATCTAGTTTCCATGGAAGCTATGTTGGAAGTTGGACATGTTTGAGTTTTTTCCACTTTTTGGACCCTTATTACTCACCAATTAATGGTGATGCTGAAGAAGCAACAAAAGAAACTTTATTTCAGATAGATCGTTGACACTTTTATGAAAAAAAAATGAAAGCAGAAAGTAATAGTTTATCAGATCAACCTTTTCAAAGTTGCTTAAAACAGAAAAAGTCACAAGTTCAAGGGGTCTGTCTAATCCCCGGCGCAAAGTTGCATCATTATGAATTTGCACCTGTTGCAAGTCAGATGACCTGAATTATACTGGAAAACACCATTGGTCCAGTATATAAGCTTATTTCACCAAAAAATGTATTTCACCACAGATCTGTATCTGTCATTGTATCAAAGATTTAGGACTTTTTCTACAGCGTGTTTTGAAAAGCGCCCCCTACAGGCCATTTCTTTGGAGGCCCAAAAATCCATACAGATGGACCGTTTGTGAAAAATTGGATACACCCATCATTTGAGTGTATCCAAAAATCCAAAAAATCTCAGACCATGGTGGCCTAAAAGGCACCTTAAGCATTTCCACTGGGCATAGAATGACCCTAATGTAAAATGCATTTGTGTGAAGTATTGTAAAATAACTGACATAAGATCTCTTGCAAAATATAAATTTTGAAAAAAACGTGCACTCTGAAACAAACATCCATTCAATTTCAATGCATTTAAATACATCATAAATTGCCTTATTTATAATTAAACAACATAAGCAACTATTTTGCCAGGAAAGCTGACCAACCTCACGAGTGAAAGTACGCTCAGCGATGAGAGTAGCTTTTTATTCTTTTAGCAAAAAATGTATTAAGGACTGCAAATGTGCTTACCTGTTCTTTTTCATGATATGTTCAAAAGGCCTCAAAAAATCCTTCTGGAATCTAAAGTTCGCGAGCTCTCCTTTCTCCAAAAACTTCATGGACAGCTGTCTCAGTGAGTCCACTGCAAAAATCGCTACGTCCTCGTTGGGATTACACCCGACCTGTAAGAAGATGAAAGGCATCGGATTTCTGCCCAACATATTAAAGCTTCCATTGACAGCTGTCATAGACACAGAGCTGCTGCTTGGTGCTCTTGGGCAAGACAGGCATTGCAGATGCAGATCAAGCCCCTACCTTGTTGAAATGATCTCCGATCACTTCCCAGATTCTTGACCACTGCAGCCGAATACGCCCCATGTTGTAATAAGAAATCTCCACGATCTTCTGAAGACTAAACATACGCGGGTGCGTTGGGGAAGCCAGTTCATCCATTGATACGGCACATAGCCACCGTACAAAATCAACTGTAAAACAATTGTTAGAGGTCCTTCATTGATTGTGGTCACTTGAGCTCATGGTGTATGTGCCATCATTGTTTGTACCTATTGCCAATATAAGATTATCATGATTCACTACTGACCGATTGCATTTCCATCCAGTCGGGTAGACCCCGTGAATATCCTAGAGCGACAGAAATGTATGAATGTGAAGCGAATTTTACATTGTGAGACTGCAATGGAATATCAGCAAGACCACAATACCACTTCAAGAATGTTTCCTATTTGTCCAAGATTTAACATGAAACATGGACTCAAAAAATGGTTACAATACCTGTCGACAGCGACCACCACACTCTGTGAGCTAGTTTCTCCAATCGACTCTTGTATGTTTGCTATTTGCTTGCGATCGACATTTCCGCCAACTGTGGGCCAAATAGAAACACAAGCAACAAAAATTTGTGAAAATAAACCTCAGGGTTTGCACACCAGCCCAGGTGCACAGCTCATTTTATGTTGACGTCCTTCAGAAGGGCGTGGGGATGGCTCACCGAGGCCGAGGTACTCGTCGGAAGTGTGCTCCTTGGCTCCGGTGATGAGGCCCTCCTTCCCCCTGACAGTCCCTGAGATGTAGCGGGCCTTCACACCTGTGCCGATCAGCTGCGCCAGCTCCAGCTGACTGATGCACTTCAGGATCTGCAGCGTAACGCGGCGAAGCACCCTCTTTCAGCCTTCTGCCCCAGCTCACAAACGTGCGCTACATAACTTCACCTGCTACACTGCACCTTCCTCAGGCTCGGCAGGGTTAAGCTTTCCTGTATTCGACACTGAGTGCCATTCTATTGAATAAGTGCTAAAGTGCTCATGGATGTACAACTGGGTCCACTTTAACTCCAGCCCCAACAAAGCACTCATTGTCCAACAGCTAGGGATCTTGTTCAGCTGCTAAACAGTAGAACCAGATTAGGTAAATAAAGGCTAAAATGAAAACCTTCAGGATCTCCAGGGATACTCTTGCTTATCCCTAATACCCAGTGCAGTGATGGGGACACTGCGCTGAAGGAGACGCAGTCTTTCGGAAGAGACGTTAAACAGAGTTCCGGACTCACTAAGTTCACTGAAGGTCCTATGACACTCATCGATAACAGTAGGGGGTTCCCCGGTGTCACGGCTAAATTCCCGACCGAGTTCCCTCGACCTGCCATCTAATCATCCCCTGATCTAGTTGGCTGTGCAAATTGCCCTCTCGCTCCCCACCTCAACCCCCAGGGCTCCCTTGAAAAAGGGATTTCAATCTCAAAGGGACTTCCCTGGTTAAATAAAGGTTAAATAAATAATAAATCACTGGCCTAGGCTCTGAGATTGGTAAGCCCCTGACCATTCTTGACAGATGAATGCAGTTGGTTTGCTAACCTCATGCCAGGAGTTGCCCAGGTAGTTGCCGTCAGTGTGGGCCACCGTGATGAGCGTCTTGATGGTGTCGATGTTCTTCTGCTTCATCTCGGTGATGCCAGAACTGGCCGTCAGCAGGGTAAACCTCGCCAAGGCCTGGACATACGCATCCCTCTCCAGCTGAAAGACAGTGACACTTTCACCCATCGCATTGCCAACTGATGCCAGCCTGACAGCAAGTTCTGGCACTCATCTTTCAGGAGGATTTTATTTGTTTGATTTAATGGATATGTCACATTGTAAAATGTGATATCACACAAATAAAACAGAGTACCGACTGGATTATGATTAAAATCCTTCATACTCATTTACAATACATGCTATATGATTCCCCGAATAAAAAAAATTGCAAAGCTTTGAGAACCCATATAATGGAACATGTTTTCTTCTCTAGTTCAGCCCACCAGTGCAATGGTTTCCATAGTATCCTAGTCCAGAGGAGGTGAACTTTGAGGACCCACCAGTTTAGCTGTAGATCCCCCCCCTCCACTTGAAGCACACATTTTGAAATTCCTGCAGTCTGTCTACATCACCAACACACCTGCTCAGTATAGAGCCCGACCACCGGCTCCATCTGTGTGCCCTGCAGCCTCACACAGCTGTGCACCACCTCTGCATCCTCTCTCTCCCTTAACATTAGCGTTAACGTCATATTTTTCGCAGGTCAACAATGTCACAGTTGGAAGTTAATCCACATCTGCATATGTGTGCTTGTCATTATACATCAAAATGCTTTTTGAACAATAGCCAGAAAAATGCTGGATTTTCAAAAAAATTAAAGTCTTCTTTAAACATTTTGATTTCTATTTAAACAGAATTCCACATGTAGTTAAACTTGTATGGTGACTCCACGTTATGACTGGTTGCGTGAGTGGGTGCCGTCATTAAAGTTTCTTAGCCTGCATGCACAACTTTTCCATACTCATTGTGTAGTTTACCACTAAATCAGAGACTATGGCCAGTTTAGCCTGGGGACTTGACTCAGTAGTTACTATCAATTTATGCATGGGGTGTGAGGCTGGAAGCTCTGCATGTCAACCAATCGAAGCAGAGCTCATCATCTCTAAGGAGATGCCACTCAAACGAGCCCATGCTTCAAAGTGGGGGATAAGACAGACAATGAATTGCACAGAAATTATAAGTTCAATGCATTTTCATGCCCAGAAATATAACAACTCGCCAAAAAACAGCATAATACGAGAATTTGGAATGGAATCGGCGAAGATAAAAATAATGCTCATCAATAGTAAAAGGATGGTTGGCGCTTCATAGGAAGTTGTTATTTTTGAAGAAACCGTGTGGGTGTCAGAGAGCTTTTCACACTCCAGTGCTTTGAGTGTTTATGGATGGCTGTCCCACAGACAATTTTGGCTCCACTCACCTGAATGGTGAAAATACAGGCTATTCTGATAGCGCAGCGGATTCCTTCTAGGCAAAGGAAGGCCACTTCTGTATCATCGCAGTCCTGCAATCCAACACTGAAGGCTGCCAGGAAGGGGGTCCATGCAAGCTGGAGGGTTAGAGAGAGGGGGGGGGGGGGGAGAAAAGGAGAGTAAAAGAGGTGGAAGAGAGGGGAAAGATGGGACAGGGAGGGCAAGAAAAGGAGAGACAAGGATAGAGAGGTTCCCTGTGAGGAGGAACATCTGTGGGAAGCACTGATGAATAGTGTAGCAAACAAACTTCCTGCTGTTTTCTGCAAGTCATCGACAGAAACTGTCACCGTTATGAAATTAAGGCTGGGTTTAAAAAAATAATACAATTAACCAGCTTTCACAGTCTTTACACAAGAAAACAAGGCTCATTGTTGATGACACTGGGAATTATTCTAATTTTTATGTAGCGAAGCATCATGTTGTGCTGTTAAGCCCAGCTAATGGTAAAAGAGTCTCTTTTGACAAGGTTTCATCCTTTGCATATAAGTATTGAACTCCTGTCAAACCACAAATCTGAAAAAAAAGAAGTAAAACCAAGGATAGTCACTGTGTATGCAATTCAAACTTTCAGTATTAGTGTGTGTGCAACAAAAATACAACAGAGTATTCTCTGTCCCAAATGATTAAATGTAATGGTCACTTTGTTAAGTATACAGCTTGAGACCAGAAGAATGTGAGAATGAGCAGCAGATTGTGTGGTCATCCCATACCTTGAACATGGGCCGTACGTGCTCCAGGTGCGTGGCGCTGGTGAAGGGCGCCTGTACATGGCTTACTGCCTCCATCAGGGCTTTGGCCGTCTTCGCCATCTGCTCCATCTCCACATTATAGAGCAGCCGCCTCTGCTTCTCACTGGCCACACCTGCGACAGCCACAGGACAGGTGAGTGACAAGGGCAGGAGATCCCCATGGAGGCCACAAGCACAATCACCATAACATGACTGAGATACATACAAGCACAACCGCCATAACATGACTGAGATACATACAAGCACAACCACCATAACATGACTGAGATGCATAAAAGCACAACCACCATAACATGACTGAGATACATACAAGCACAACGCCATTACATGACTGAGATACATACAAGCACAACCACCATAACATGACTGAGATACATACAAGCACAACCACCATAACATGACTGAGATACATACAAGCACAACCACCATAACATGACTGAGATTGATAAAAGCACAACCGCCATAACATGACTGAGATAAGTACAAGCACAACCACCATAACATGACTGAGATACATACAAGCACAACCGCCATAACATGACTGAGATACATACAAGCACAACCACCATAACATGACTGAGATTGATAAAAGCACAACCGCCATAACATGACTGAGATAAGTACAAGCACAACCACCATAACATGACTGAGATACATACAAGCACAACCGCCATAACATGACTGAGATACATACAAGCACAACCGCCATAACATGACTGAGATACATACAAGCACAACCACCATAACATGACTGAGATGCATAAAAGCACAACCACCATAACATGACTGAGATACATACAAGCACAACCACCATAACATGACTGAGATACATACAAGCACAACCACCATAACATGACTGAGATACATACAAGCACAACCACCATAACATGACTGAGATACATACAAGCACAACCACCATAACATGACTGAGATACATACAAGCACAACCACCATAACATGACTGAGATTCATAAAAGCACAACCGCCATAACATGACTGAGATAAGTACAAGCACAACCACCATAACATGACTGAGATACATACAAGCACAACCGCCATAACATGACTGAGATACATACAAGCACAACCACCATAACATGACTGAGATACATACAAGCACAACCACCATAACATGACTGAGATACATACAAGCACAACCGCCATAACATGACTGAGATACATACAAGCACAACCACCATAACATGACTGAAATAAATACAAGCACAACCGCCATAACATGACTGAGATACATAAAAGCACAACCACCATAACATGACTGAGATACGTACAAGCACAACCACCATAACATGACTGAGATACATACAAGCACAACCGCCATAACATGATTGAGATACATACAAGCACAACCACCATAACATGACTGAGATACATTCAAGCACAACCGCCATAACATGACTGAGATGCATAAAAGCACAACCACCATAACATGACTGAGATACATAAGAGCACAACCACCATAACATGACTGAGATACATACAAGCACAACCGCCATAACATGACTGAGATACATACAAGCACAACCACCATAACATGACTGAGATAAGTACAAGCACAACCACCATAACATGACTGAGATACATACAAGCACAACCACCATAACATGACTGAGATACATACAAGCACAACCACCATAACATGACTGAGATACATACAAGCACAACCACCATAACATGACTGAGATACATAAAAGCGCAACCACCATAACAAGACTGAGATACATAAGAGCACAACCACCATAACATGACTGAGATACATACAAGCACAACCGCCATAACATGACAGAGATACATACAAGCACAACCACCATAACATGACTGAGATACATAAAAGCACAACCACCATAACATGACTGAGATACATACAAGCACAACCGCCATAACATGACTGAGATACATACAAGCACAACCACCATAACATGACTGAGATACATACAGGCACAACCACCATAAGATGACTGAGATACGTACAAGCACAACCGCCATAACATGACTGAGATACATACAAGCACAACCACCATAACATGACTGAGATACATACAAGCACAACCGCCATAACACGACTGAGATACATACAAGCACAACCACCATAACATGACTGAGATACATACAAGCACAACCGCCATAACACGACTGAGATACATACAAGCACAACCGCCATAACATGACTGAGATACATACAAGCACAACCGCCATAACACGACTGAGATACATTCAAGCACAACCGCCATAACATGACTGAGATACATACAAGCACAACCACCATAACATGACTGAGATGCATAAAAGCACAACCACCATAACATGACTGAGATACATACAGGCACAACCACCATAAGATGACTGAGATACGTACAAGGACAACCGCCATAACATGACTGAGATACATACAAGCACAACCACCATAACATGACTGAGATACATACAAGCACAACCGCCATAACACGACTGAGATACGTACAAGCACAACCGCCATAACATGACTGAGATACATACAAGCACAACCACCATAACATGACTGAGATACAAATAAGCACAACTGCCATAACATGACTGAGATGCATAAAAGCACAACCACCATAACATGACTGAGATGCATACAGGCACAACCACCATAAGATGACTGAGATACGTACAAGCACAACCACCATAACATGACTGAGATACATACAAGCACAACCGCCATAACATGACTGAGATACATAAAAGCACAACCACCATAACATGACTGAGATACATACAGGCACAACCACCATAAGATGACTGAGATACGTACAAGCACAACCACCATAACATGACTGAGATACATAAAAGCACAACCGCCATAACATGACTGAGATACATACAAGCACAACAGCCATAACATGACTGAGATACATACAAGCACAACCGCCATAACATGACTGAGATACATACAAGCACAACCGCCATAACATGACTGAGATACATACAAGCACAACCGCCATAACATGACTGAGATACATACAAGCACAACCGCCATAACATGACTGAGATACATACAAGCACAACCGCCATAACATGACAGAGATACATACAAGCACAACCACCATAACATGACTGAGATACGTACAAGCACAACCGCCATAACATGACTGAGATACATACAAGCACAACCGCCATAACACGACTGAGATGCATACAAGCACAACCACCATAACTTGACTGAGATAAGTACAAGCACAACCACCATAACATGACTGAGACACATACAAGCACAACAGCCATAACATGACTGAGATACATACAAGCGCAACCACCATAACATGACTGAGATACGTACAAGCACATCCGCCATAACAGGACTGAGATACGTACAAGCACAACGACCATAACATGACTGAGATACATACAAGCACAACCGCCATAACATGACTGAGATACATACAAGCACAAGCGCCATAACATGACTGAGATACATAAAAGCACAACCACCATAACATGACTGAGATGCATAAAAGCACAACCACCATAACATGACTGAGATACATACAAGCACAACCGCCATAACATGACTGAGATACGTACAAGCACAACCGCCATAACATGACTGAGATACATAAAAGCACAACCACCATAACATGACTGAGATACATACAGGCACAACCGCCATAACATGACTGAGATACATAAAAGCACAACCACCATAACATGACTGAGATGCATAAACGCACAACCACCATAACATGACTGAGATACATACAAGCACAACCGCCATAACATGACTGAGATACATACAAGCACAACCGCCATAACATGACTGAGATACACACAAGCACAACCGCCATAACATGACTGAGATACATAAAAGCACAACCACCATAACATGACTGAGATACATACAGGCACAACCGCCATAACATGACTGAGATACATACAAGCACAACCACCATAACACGACTGAGATACATACAAGCACAACCACCATAACATGACTGAGATGCATACAAGCACAACCGCCATAACATGACTGAGATACATACAGGCACAACCGCCATAACATGACTGAGATACATACAAGCACAACCACCATAACACGACTGAGATACATACAAGCACAACCACCATAACATGACTGAGATACATACAGGCACAACCGCCATAACATGACTGAGATACATACAAACACCACCACCATAACACGACTGAGATACATACAAGCACAACCACCATAACATGACTGAGATGCATACAAGCACAACCGCCATAACATGACTGAGATACATACAAGCACAACCGCCATAACATGACTGATACATACAAGCACAACCGCCATAACATGACTGAGATACATACAAGCACAACCACCATAACATGACTGAGATACATACAAGCACAACCACCATAACATGACTGATACATACAAGCACAACCGCCATAACATGACTGAGATACATACAAGCACAATCGCCATAACATGACTGAGATACATACAAGCACAACCGCCATAACATGACTGAGATACATACAAGCACAACCGCCATAACATGACTGAGATACATACAGGCACAACCGCCATAACATGATTGAGATACATACAAGCACAACCACCATAACACGACTGAGATACATACAAGCACAACCACCATAACATGACTGAGATGCATACAAGCACAACCGCCATAACATGCCTGAGATACATACAAGCACAACCGCCATAACATGACTGATACATACAAGCACAACCGCCATAACATGACTGAGATACATACAAGCACAACCACCATAACATGACTGAGATACATACAAGCACAACCACCATAACATGACTGATACATACAAGCACAACCGCCATAACATGACTGAGATACATACAAGCACAATCGCCATAACATGACTGAGATACATACAAGCACAACCGCCATAACATGACTGAGATACATACAAGCACAACCACCATAACATGACTGAGATGCATACAGGCACAACCACCATAACACGACTGAGATACATACAAGCACAACCACCATAACATGACTGAGATACATACAAGCACAACCGCCATAACATGACTGAGATACATACAAGCACAACCGCCATAACATGACTGAGATACATACAAGCACAACCGCCATAACATGACTGAGATACATACAAGCACAACTGCCATAACATGACTGAGACACATAAAAGCACAACCGCCATAACATGACTGAGATACATTCAAGCACAATCGCCATAACATGACTGAGATACATACAAGCACAACCGCCATAACATGACTGAGATACATACAAGCACAACCGCCATAACATGACTGAGATACATACAAGCACAACCACCATAACACGACTGAGATACATACAAGCACAACCACCATAACATGACTGAGATGCATACAAGCACAACCGCCATAACATGACTGAGATACATACAAGCACAACCGCCATAACATGACTGAGATACATACAAGCACAACCGCCATAACATGACTGATACATACAAGCACAACCGCCATAACATGACTGAGATACATACAAGCACAACCACCATAACATGACTGAGATACATACAAGCACAACCACCATAACATGACTGATACATACAAGCACAACCGCCATAACATGACTGATACATACAAGCACAACCGCCATAACATGACTGAGATACATACAAGCACAATCGCCATAACATGACTGAGATACATACAAGCACAACCGCCATAACATGACTGAGATACATACAAGCACAACCGCCATAACATGACTGAGATACATACAAGCACAATCGCCATAACATGACTGAGATACATACAAGCACAACCGCCATAACATGACTGAGATACATACAAGCACAACCACCATAACATGACTGAGATGCATACAGGCACCACCGCCATAACATGACTGAGATACATAAAAGCACAACCACAATAACATGACGGAGATACATAAAAGCACAACCGCCATAACATGACTGAGATACATACAAGCACAACCACAATAACACGACTGAGATACATACAAGCACAACCACCATAACATGACTGAGATACATAGAAGCACAAGCGCCATCACATGACTGAGATGCATACAAGCACAACCGCCATAACATGACTGAGATACATAAAAGCACAACCGCCATAACATGACTGAGATACATAAAAGCACAACCGCCATAACATGACTGAGACACATACAAGCACAACCGCCATAACATGACTGAGATACATACAAGCACAAGCGCCATCACATGACTGAGATGCATACAAGCACAACCGCCATAACATGACTGAGATACATAAAAGCACGACCGACATAACATGACTGAGACACATACAAGCACGACCGCCATAACATGACTGAGATACATACAAGCACAACCGCCATAACATCACTGAGATACATACAAGCACAACCGCCATAATATCACTGAGATACATACAAGCACAACCACCATAACATGACTGAGATACATAAAAGCACAACCGCCATAACATGACTGAGATACATACAAGCACAACTGCCATAACATGACTGAGATACATAAAAGCACAACCGCCATAACATGACTGAGACACATACAAGCACAACCGCCATAACATGACTGAGATACATACAAGCACAACCGCCATAACATGACTGAGATACATACAAGCACAACCGCCATAACATCACTGAGATACATACAAGCACAACCACCATAACATGACTGAGATACATACAAGCACAACCGCCATAACATGACTGAGATAGATACAAGCACAACCGCCATAACATGACTGAGATAGATACAAGCACAACCGCCATAACATGACTGAGATACATACAAGCACAACCGCCATAACATGACTGAGATACATACAAGCACAACCACCATAACATGACTGAGATATATACAAGTACAACCGCCATAACATGACTGAGATACATACAAGCACAACCGCCATAACATGACTGAGATGCATACAAGCACAACCGCCATAACATGACTGAGATACATACAAGCACAACCGCCATAACATGACTGAGATACATACAAGCACAACCACCATAACATGACTGAGATACATACAAGCACAACCACCATAACATGACTGAGATATATACAAGTACAACCGCCATAACATGACTGAGATACATACAAGCACAACCGCCATAACATGACTGAGATGCATACAAGCACAACCGCCATAACATGACTGAGATACATACAAGCACAACCGCCATAACATCACTGAGATACATACAAGCACAACCGCCATAATATCACTGAGATACATACAAGCACAACCACCATAACATGACTGAGATATATACAAGTACAACCGCCATAACATGACTGAGATACATACAAGCACAACCGCCATAACATGACGGAGATGCATACAAGCACAACCGCCATAACATGACTGAGATACATACAAGCACAACCGCCATAACATGACTGAGATACATACAAGCACAACCGCCATAATATGACAGATACATACAAGCACAACCGCCATAACATGACTGAGATACATACAAGCACAACCGCCATAACATGACTGAGATACATACAAGCACAACCACCATAACATGACTGAGATACATACAAGCACAACCGCCATAATATGACAGATACATACAAGCAAAACCGGCATAACATGACAGATACATAAAGCTCTTTATACAGCTCAGTCCTAACGGATTTTAGCTTTCAACTTGGGCCAAATTACACTTCACTGAAATCCTCTAAACCTGGTTTTCCCAAGGAAACAGGCTTAAATCATTTTTTCATCAAAAATTTGTCAATGCTGATGTTGATGTAGGTAAAACGTTGATTGGCTCCCTCGATCAACTTACCCACACACGCAAATGCACTGAGTAGTCCAAAAGCATCAGAACTGTAAAGTCATACTTACTTTGCTTGTTTGACTTTATGGTTAGTTCCTTCGTTTCCTTCATTGAAATCTTTTTTCCAGCAATTTCGTCGTAGATGGCCGACAGATACTCCTCAGGTAAATCTTTGCTATCGTTGATGCCTCTGTTCATCTTGATGTATTGCTCTTTAGTCATCTTATTTTTAACCTTTAAATGCAAAAAGACTGAACAGAGTCAGAAAAAACTATTCCAGAGAACACATGACCAATATCCAAATGGATTCATTCAGTTAAAGTGCCCAAAACTCAAGTGACTGTGATTCTGAAACTCTTACTGTTGCGCTGTTGGGCCATTTAAATTCTGCAATCTCTGGTGTACAGTACCACATATTTACAGTTTAGCAGGCTAATGACAGAGGTGTGAGGCAACTCCAACAAGTGAAAAAGTAAGCGGAGCTCACTAATACCCCCGATGTCCTCAATCATGCCAATTCCGATGGTAATTATAGAGATTATCGCATTTCAAAAATCAATTTTGACAGAAATAACATATCTATGACACGCTAGCACTGCACCTCCCCATATGTTAGAAACTATGCATGCCAAAATTGAGGAGAATCCAATGTATAATATTTGCAATATCGATCGAACAAATTGACATTGAACCCACTTGAAAATGTCCAAATCCAAAAACGGGAAAACGGCGGTATTTTTGTGAAAAATCATCCCAGATGGCCTACACTTCGCACAGCACCTCTCCCTGTGGTATAGAATATGTGTGTCAAATTTTAAAAGAATCAACTGAACAATACTCGAGATATCGATCGGACAAATAATGTCTTCGGACGGAATGACGGACGGACAGTCAGTCCCAAATGGCCGACACTTTGCACTGCACCTCTACCTGTGGTAGAGAATGCATGTGCCAACTTTGAAAGGAATCCAATGAATAGTATTCAAGATATCGATCGGACAAATAATGTCTTCGGACGGAATGACGGACGGACGGAATTCTCGGTATATAACTATATACCCTAGGGGTATAAAAAGGTGGCTGAGTAAATATAACTATGTGCATTGATTTTGAATCAGAGAGCCAAGTCCTTTGTAATGAGACAGTAGCTCAGTTTCACTTACCTGGGGGCTATGCAGGTCTGTGGTCAGCATAATGATTGAATATGCAAGGACATACGCAGTGTCTGCACTCGCAAAGAGCGTTTGCCTAGAGAGCAGAGAGAGCGGTAAACAGATGGGGAGAGAGGGATCGAGAGAGGGGACGAGTGTGAAAGAGACAAAAAGGGAGTGAGGTAGGGAGAGATAAGCGAGAGCAGGAGGAATGAGAGAGAGGGAAAAAGACAAATGTTACTCGCACGCAATCAAAGGCAGCAGAATGTGAGGCTGCTGCCAAAGAAATGCTAATGGGAGCAGCAGCGAGCTGAGACCGGATCTCTGGCGCTCACCCCTGGTTGCACTCTAAATATCTAGCAGCGAACTTCTCCATCAGCCGGTCGATTTTCTGAGCCTCTCCAGGGAGGCGGAAGCCCTCCAGGAAAATGCGCAGGGCCGACACAAAGTCCTTGCCCTGGAAGTCCATTTGGTCGACGTACGCATACATCACCTCCTTGTTAAAGCGGTCATTGTCCCCAAGGAATTCTCCTACCTGAGTCTGAGAACCAGAGGCAGGGGAGGGGTTAACTGGGGAACATCTACCATAATGCAAGCTCAACCCAAAGCACTGTTCCCCCAATTAATAAACAGCACAAAATATAAACAAGAAAAAAAAAATATTTTAAAATAAATAAATAAATAAAGGTGCAGATACAAATTTTCTTTGCAGGTTTAGGACTTATAGAAACAGGCAAAACGTACAACTAATAGGCTATTGCAGTGGGCTAAATTTCAATGTGCTAGCGATTAATTATGAAAAACAGTGCACCGTTTTATACACTATTTATTTTGTACAAATACAACTTTTCAGTTAGGAAAAAGTTTAATTATATCAAATCATTATTTACAAATGTACTAAATTATACTTCTAATTAAATGAGGCTCTAAAAGAGCGCACACAAATCCAACTGAGCTTATCTCTGTATAATTTATCTTGTTAAAATGTGATCGTGACCTTTAACTACACACCAAAATATCCCACAAAAGCACTTCAAGTTCTTGAATACACTTAATGAAAAATTCAGCCATTTTCCATCTAAAACTAATGGGGTAAACATCTAGGGCAGTTACAAATCTTTTTCTTTAATGTAGACATCACAAAAATGGCAGGGATCTCTCACTTCCCAGCACATGCAAATTAAATCGAACAAAAAGTTGAATGCACAGTTCTGAGAGGTGAATCGGAGGTTAAGCTGGCTGTGTTCATGTATGTAGACGTCTGTGTTAGTGTGTGTTCAGCAGAATGCCCTAGATGAATGCAGGCAGAGGATCGACAGCTTAAGACGTTCGTACAGAATCGAGCCTGTCCTCCTGATGCAGGAACTGGGCGATGTCTTCGGGGGTAGTACCCAGCATGCCTTGCTCTTGCAGGTACTGGATCCCCCTCTTTGGTTTCTTGTTGAACCTAAGCACATATCGAGACAAACAAAGGAGTTCAGCAGCTGTAACCGAAGTGGCGCCCACGTAAACTGGGCCCATTTCCCCGCCCCCCGGTGGCGACACTTACAGGTCGATGCCTTGTTCGATGATTTCCTTCTGCTGCTTGAGGACCTCGAATTGCTCGGGGTTGTCCGTGCCGGACATCTGTGTGCTGTAGCTGCCGATGCCCGAGGAGGCGGTGGAGTCTAGGGAGTTGATGCTCCCGTAGCGGTTTATGGTCTCTGGGTGTTTGGTCTCATTGGCCTCCTGCTCTGACGGCTTCTCCTGGCCTGAGGAGGAGGCATTAAACTCTAAGCAGGTACAGGCCATAAACAAGGTGCGCTCTGGCTGCAGGGGTGAAGGGCCTGATTGACTGAACTGCTCGTGTCCTTGCTGAAGGACGAGGGTCTGGGCTGTTAAGACCCAGCAGTGTTTATGAGGTGCACACTATGGTATAAAGCCTCATCATAAAATGGCTCCAGGCTCCATACACACAAAGCTAAAACACAATGCTCACCTATGAGTGGTGGTGAGTGTGCGCTCTGTGTGGTTGAGAGGTTGGGGGCTTCGAAAGCTTTTCTGTATGAGCTAGCGGTGCTGGGGTTACAATTTCTGTGGTTTGGAACAGCAAAGGGAGGTAGTTACAGTCAGTTTCAAAGACAGGGGCAATATTTTGGCGCAGTGGTGGCAGGAAGGTTTGTATAGACTAAGGCCTGTGTTTTCGGCAGATGATGACACCAAATGCTGTGTTTAAGGCCACAATAAAACCAAAAACCTTCTGCCAAAATGTCTTTTATCCTGAACAAACAGAGTATACTACAAGCCGCTGCAAAAACACAACTACCACTGGCAATTCACCAAAGTAGAGGACACTGAATGAAAGAGAATGTGCGCAATGCCAGTGCGTCTCAAGGATAAAGTCAACTACAGAGAGCTATTTCAGCCACACTGCCAATAAAAGGATCCCTTAAGTGCCATTACAAAGCCAACCAGCCTCTAACAAATACACACCACCGTTCTGCGGTTACCGGAGCTTTCTTTTGAAGTCAGCCCATAAAACGAAGAGCAGGAAACACCAACACACACCAGTGGGCAGAGCAGCACAGCTCAACCATTTCAAAAGGAGCAACCAACAGCAAAAAGGACACTCATTTCTTAACAAAGAGCACTGCCAGTCACTGGTCATATGAAGAGTTTGTTTCCAAAATGCAATAAGTGCCAAAATGACAAAAATTGAGCTGATACCATAGAGCAATAGCCCTGTGCTTCTTACACATGGTGCAAAGATCCGTTCCTAGAAATTCACACTATAAAGGTGTATTTTTTTCATGGTCAAAGTTTGCGTTTTTCTGTAATGTAATACACTGCCCTCCATAATTATTGGCACCCCTGGTTAAGATGTGTTCTTTAGCTTCTAATAAATTCAGTTTTTTTCTAAAAAATATATGACCATAATGTAAAAAAATAAAAAAATCCAACCTTTAATTCAAGTGCATTTATTCAGTGGGAAAAAATCCCACATTAAGAAAAAATTCTTTTACATCAAATCATGTGTGCCACAATTATTAGCACCCCTGATGTTAATACTTTGTACAACCCCTTTTTGCCAACAAAACAGCACCTAATCTTCTCCTATAATGTTTCACATGATGGGAGAATACAGAAAGAGGGATCTTCGACCATTCCTCTTCGAACAATCTCTCTAAATCATCCAGCGACCTGGGTCCTCTCCTCTGCACTCTCCTCTTCAGCTCACTCCACAGGTTTTCAATGGGGTTGAGGTCTGGGGACTGAGATGGCCATGGGAGGAGCTTGATTCTGTGTCTGGTGAACCATTTCTGTGTAGATTTGGCCACATGTTTAGGGCCACATTATCTTACTGAAAGACCCAGTGATGACCCATCTTCAGCTTTCGGGCAGAGGCCACCAGATTTTGATTTAAAATCTCCTGGTATTTCAAAGCGTTCATGATGCTATGCACCCTAACAAGGTTCCCAGGGCCTCTGGAAGAGAAACAGGCCCACAGCATCACCGATCCTCCCCCATACTTCACAGCGGGCATGAGGTGCTTTCCTGTACACTCATCTTTTGTGTTCCGCCAGACCCACTTAGTGTTTGTTGCCAAAAAGCTCTATCTTGTTCTCATCTGACCAAAGCAAATGGACCCAGTTGAAGTCCCAGTACCGCTTAGCGAACTCCAGACGTTTGAGTTTATGATTGTGAGGGTTTTTCCCTGCATGCCTCCCAAACAGCTGGTTGGCACGTAGATAGCGCCTGACATTGTGACCCCAAGATGCTACCATTTGTTGCAATTCTTTAACAGTGAGCTTTGGAGAACTTTTTGTTTCTCTTACCATCTTCCTCACTGTGTGTGGTGGCAAAATAACATTGCGTCCTCGTCCAGGCTTGTTTACAACTGTTCCAGTTGTTTTAAACTTCTTAATGATTCCTCTGACAGTAGATATGGGCAGGTGCAGGTGAGTGGCTATTTTCTTGTAGCCATTGCCTGACTTGTGAAGGTCGACACACATCTGCCTTACTTGAATGGTATGTTCCTTTGTCTTTCCCATGTTCAAGAGCGGATAAATGAAATGGCCTCTGTGTCACGTCATATTCATACTCCAGGGAAACAGGAAGTGATGAATTACTAATTAAATGTTCCTAGATACTCTGATTAACTTTGTAAACTACTGTAGAAATGACAAAAATACTTCAATTACATTTATTTCCTAGGAATTGTTAGGGGTGCCAATAATTGTGGAACAGGTGATTTTATGAAAAGTAATTATTTCTTAGTCAGGGATTTTTTTTTCCCCTTAAAATTCAGTTGAGTTGAAGGTTACATTTTTTTTCAATTTTCAGTGTGAGAGTATGCATCTGCAATAAAAATTTTATTTATTTTATGGCTTTTAACGCATTTTATTATTTACAATAATTATGGAGGGCGCTGCATGTGCCAACATAGAGAAAGCGGATTTACTCAAAATGAGTAAAATGGATATTGTGCATTTTGGAAACAAACTCTTCATATATTCTTAAACAGCACATTTGTCTCACAGTCAGATCAACACTATGTCCAGTACAATCAGTAACACATTCAGGGAGCAGTTACACAGAGATTAAGTGCAGTGCACAGACATTCAGCCATGATATTACAATTCTTGACCTTGAAGATGAACGGATAGTTCATAGTGATAAATTTCCTACATTTCTTATGGTCACAATTGAATCATGGAGTTACAAAAGGGCCCAATTCCACCAAGGTATTTTTTTCAGGGGAGCATTTTTTCTGTTTGCTGTTAATGCAATAAAAAGAAATTTCAAAGTGTAACGTCTTAAGGCCAAACAGAGGTTTATTTAGGCTGAACATGAAGTATACTGCCTGTCACATAAAATAATGGCAGCACTTGAAACACAGCGGAGTTGGGCCCTTTTGTAATTAAACGGACAAAATGAAAGGACTAAAATGATTTCTCCAAAGAAATTTGAACATTATTTCAAACTACAACATTGCTTCTGCATAGGGTATGACAGGTCTGCTTTACTCCCAAAACTCTGCCAGTGGGTGCTTTTTGGTCTTATTTCATCCTTGGAATCGAACATGTTTTGTTCTGTGGGCGCTTCCATGTTTGAATAGGTGCTGCTATCTAGCGGCCACCAGTAAAATTCGTTGAGGAGGGGCCCAACTCCTGGACTTGGGCTGTTGATCAACTCAAAGTTAAAGAACTAACCTCAGTTCACAGCTTTATGCACTGGAGTTGGGCCTCTCTTCAATTCATTTTCATAGGTCTTAACCAAATATACAAGATAGGCAGATAACCTGGATTTCTCAAAATCATGGAGTTGGACCCTTTTGTAATTCCATGATTCAATTGGAACAGCCCAGATAAGGCAGACCTGTTAAGTTGGTATTTTTGAAGTTCAGCTGTATATTTCATGTCATTGTACATTATAAACATTAGACGACTTCATGTGCAAACAGTCATATTTATATTCAGCACCTCGGACTGATAAATATGATGGAGTTAGTACTGAAATCATCCATGGTGTAAATTCAACACTGATAAAGCTGTGATGTTCAGAGGTGTGTGGGGCCTCAGTAGTTATCCATAGTACAGCCCTACTTTTAGGGTTCTGGGAGAGGTCCAGAAACGGGCCTGTTCTGCTCAGTGTAACCTGCCTATGTTGGCTCAGTGCTGTAAAAGGAGAGTGGGCGTGTGTGGTTACACATCAGCGAGTATATTTACTCAAAGGCTTGAATGACTCTGGTTGAGTTGCCCCATCTCTTAATTGGAAGGCGAGTGCTCCGTTTCAGCCTAAATCTCAGGTGACCAGTAAAATCTATTCAGAGCACGTCCAATAAGAAGTGAGAAACACAGGAGCCTCGGCAGACTGCCCAGAGACCGGCTCTCCCGAACAATGCCGGTTTATCTCCTCCGACCTGGGATTACAGGCTCTGCTCATCGTCTCCCTCCTCAGACTACCCATTAACCTCTTTGATAAAGGGAGCACTCGGCAGCTCTGAGTTAGATTACAGTTCGGGAAACATTTCTCCCAGCATTTGAGCCCCAAACTCGCTTCAGCAAAGACAAACACAGGCACTTGATTGACCTTGTACTCTGCAAAGACTTGGTAAATATGCAGCATACTCTCTCTGTGGGGGAGCGCTATTAAAGCATTGAATATGTGCTAAATACAAGCGCATGGGGACTTTCACCAGCCATATAAGGACACAGTTTCCATTTTCTCCCAAAAGGAACTCACTATCAGCACAGTACTCAAGAAAGAAGACACTGCATGCATCTCTAATCGAGTGAGATCAAGTAGTGCTAAATCCTCACGTCTCTGGGTCAATACGAGAGGCAGCCAGGGGACTGGACACTGTAGCGAGAGTGAGGGGGAGGGTAGATGGGGTCTCACCAAGGCTGGTCTGAGAGTTGGGGTTGACATACTGGTCCTTGCTCCACTCCACCATGCACTTCAGAATGGACACCAGACACTCCAGTCCCTTCTTCCTCAGGCTCAGCTCCTACGATACACAGTCGCATGTTAGCACCACACCCGGCACAAACATGAATGCGAACACTCTACACTCTGCCTTACACTGCTCAAAGTCACAGCCCCAGCCCAGCTAACACAAGGGTTCACGAAATACTGAGACCACATTTTGGCAATGTTATAAATACTGATAAAACAATCATAATTAATTATGAATACTAATGCAATGTAATTATGTTTTAATTGTAGCCCCCGGACAAAGTTCAGCTACAATGGATTCATGCTGCTGCTGCCGAGTCCTTGTCCATTGACGTTTCCTCGCGGACGCTGTACGAGCTGTAATTTTTGACCGATTACTTTCATATTTGGTATGGGCACGTGTTCTACTTCACTTATGACACCAATTGATTTTGATTGCCATGGCATCAGAATTGGCCAAATAATGCGCAACAAAGGGGAGAAGCGGGCTTTTGGGGGCAACACCCACGCGGACGCAGCCGACCGGACTGTAGTTAAGAATGTGCCACGTTGCAAGATAAAGCGAAAATCTTTCACAAAGGGAAAGAGCACAAAGAACCAGCTTTCAGTATTTTCATTATTTCACTGCCAATTAGTCAAGAGGGTCCAGTTTAAGATGCTCACAATGCATTCATTTCCATTTCTCTTCCCAGAGGGGAAAAACACAGCACATCAAGAAAATGAAAAACAAGTGTAAATGAATGAGAAAAGCATTTGAAGAGCAAGATATGCCCCTTACATGCCCTCTCCCCTCATGTATTCACCAGTCCCAATTACCCCAATTATTTTCTAATGCTGAAAGAGTGCAAAAGTGCATGTCAGCACGTCAAAGTCAGCACCATCAAACAGGCGCCATGTTGAGTTATTGTCTTTAGAGAGGGGAGAAAATGACTCGAAGAGAAGTTATTAGAAGCAGCTCGTCTCACGGTCTCAGCGCGAGACACAGTGACCTATATGAGAGTCGCGCGGGGAAACGAGGGCCTTGGTGCTGACAGATCCCCAGGCAGCCAGTGCCAGACAGTAATGACAGGAGCACGCAGAGAGGAGGATGAGGCCAGGCAAATAAAACCCCTCACTGATACAGTCACCATTAAAAATTCAGGGATAGTGTCGCGCTAGACTGCCAAATTATTCCACCAGTCAGAAAGGGATTCCGTTATTTGGCAGGTACTGCTGTAATACACAAAATATTATTCTTCTGTAATTGCAAATCATTAGCATGGGGTGATGTAGCTCATGTTGCGATGTACTTCCCCCCTCGACACAAGCCAGAGAACTGCAGGACTCAACCTCACTGAAAGCATGGCCCAATTTCAGTATTTCAGTATTTTTGAACAATTTTTCGACAATTGCTTTCATTATTTAAGTAGGAGACATTATCATGACAAATCTGTGCACCCTTCACTACAATGTATTCAAACCTATTAAAAATTATTCCAAAACAACACATACTTAGCCTTTTCTGCTCTACATTGGCATTTCCTGGTGAGTACCGGCCCTGCCCTCTCTCTAGTGCACACTGGGTACATGAATGATTACTGCACTGCCTGGGGGGAGAGAACAGGTTGCTGTTGTTGTTATTACCTGAACAGGAGTCATGCCAAGCTCATGTCCGGCTCGGCCCTGTGCAATCTTGGAAAGGTCATTCACCAGCCTTTCAAATATATTAGCAGCATTCAAGTCACAGTCATAATTCACATAAATATCAACCACACTCTGGGCATCTGCAGAAATGAGAGCAGACACACACAAGAGTGAGTCAGAATAAAGGTTAACAAGTGCATGAGAGCATTTTAACAGGTCAGGAACAGGGGTGGCATTTACCTGCACATATTCTGGTTAGGGTCTGAATCACCATCCATTTATGGTCAAAGGAACTAGTAGAGGTCTCCAGAATATACAGAAATATTTCTTTGAAAAACACCTGAGGGAAAGAAAATGAAGGAGTTGCATGAGCTAAACAATGAGGTCACTGAAACTGACAATCACAACCAGCAATTACGTACATGGCTCAACCTTGGTAATAAGAGGATTAATTTTACCAGAACACTGCAGTCACAGCTTGATGCAAATATACTTCAAACTGACAACTAAGCTATGAAATCATATTAGAGGGAAGATTATCTGATGGGAGAAATTTGATTTCCTATTAGAACATGTATGGATCAATTAAGCTACTTCATCCTCGCTCACACAAGAACAAACAAACACGCACACACGCACGCACACGCACACACACTCACGCACACGCACACACGCGCACACACGCACGCACACGCGCACACACACTCACGCACACGCACACGCACACACACACACACACACACACACACACACACACACACACAAACACACACACCAATGACACCGGAAATGTATCAGAAACCACAGTCAATAAGTGAAAATGACACCAAGCGCACTGAGGCAGAACCGAGTCGTGCCAACTAAGTAATAAAACAATTTTTTTGCACTTTCCCCATGTTTTCCTGGCAGGTTCCGCATCAGGCTCTGAAAATGAGCAAATGTTTTAACACTTTTGCCACCTGGAAATTGACAAAAAAGCATTTTCCACTGAAATGAGAAAACTGCAACACCTCGATTTGCATCTTGAGATGAGTCTTGAAGTTGGACAGCAGGGTGAGGAATATGGAGAGGGAGAGCTCGAAGACCTCGGGCACAGAGGAGACCCCGTTCTTGGACAGCGCCACACACAGGTACTGCTTGATGGCGTTAATGAACATCTCATTGGTTTTGAAGATGGGCCCTGCGTTCTGCAGGATGGACAGCAGCAGCTGGAGGGAGAGAACCTTGGAGCGGAGCTCATGGGACCTGAGACACAGGACAGAGAAGAGGAGCGGGTCAGAACACAGTGCGACAGTTTATAAGGACTAAAGTCAAAGGCCCAAATGGGAGATTTTAGGAAAGAAACTCAAAGTTAGTGGTGAATCATCATTCATGTCAGACTCATGTCATGACCAATAATGCCATATTGATAACATTATTTTGAATTATGCAAGCAAATTGCTCAGTCATAGTGCCTTCCCAGCATCTACACTGACATAAAACCTAACACAGATTGTGGGCTTTGCGGAGAGGTCAGCAGAATTTACTTCATATGAGGCTGAACCCATGACTCTCAATATGCCAATATTATAGATAACCAGGTTGTGAGCCAATACTGTACGCCGCCATCTGGAGCCTGGGAAGAAAGCCAGACTCTCTGAACTGACAGGTCTGGCCTTCTCTGCAAGCCGTCAGTGAAGAGCTGACACCGCTGCCCCATTCTGGGAGTGAGACCTGCTTCACTCACAGGTTGTTTTTGGAATCAATTCTGTAGTCGGTAGCCGAGTGATTTTACACACCAATTTACACACAAACACAAAAAAAAACAAAAACAAAAAAAAACCAAAAACACTGCAACACAACAAGGTCGATAGACGTTTTGGGAAAACAAGACGACATGGTCATCACAATCCCCCGCCAGGATCAAGGGCCATAAGGGCCATTAATCAATGTACAAAGTTTTAATAATTTGCCGACAATACTTCTGAGAAAACTTGTCTCCATTAGATGCAAAGCACTAAGTAAAACGTTTCGATCCGAGGGCTATAACTCTGTTAATTAAAAAGCTGCAACATCTATTTTCGAACTCAGCCTAGATCTTGACTAGTTGAGCAGGCAAGCAAAATTATACTCAAGTATCTCTAACAATTTTCCAAAAAACTTTTCTCCATCGAAAGTGTGATGGAAGAATGGACGGATGGACGGATGGAAGGAAGGAAGGCTGGCTGGACTGAACCCAATCCTATATCCCTCGCACCACTTTGTGAAAAAAGACACCAACATTAATTTTAACTTCTGTTCTGTGGATGTTAAAAATAGAACTAATGCCCTGTAATGTAGCTGCTGGCCATCTGCGAAGCAGCAGTCAAAGCAGAAATCGCCATTTCACAGCATTAATGTGCTTCAGAGACCATTTCATGACAATTTTTAAAAAGCGATGACTCCACTTGGAGAACTCGTACTTGCAGCCCAACGTTGGCTAATAAATCATTTTGGTTCGGGAAATTCTTAGGCCAGAATAAGCCCCTCTCCCTGAGGTCAACATAACAATCATGACACTGCACACACCACTGCCGATATCAATCTCACGGGCAAACAAGCCCAGTCCCACTGACGCGCAGATCAATACTGTCACGGCACAGGCTTCCTACGAGGCTTCTGTTGGCAGTTGTACGAGACGGGTTTCTTCCTTTCTGCGGCAAAATGTTAAGAGTGTGTGTGTGTGTGTGTATGTGTGTGTGTGTGTGTGTGTGTGTGTGTGTGTGTGTGTGCGCGCTGTAACTCCCGTCTTTCAGGCTGGAGCAGCCGCTGACAGAGAAACCGAGACAGCCCTTTGGGTGAGCTGTAACAAGGACTCCAGAGAATCCTGCTGGAACATCTGACTGGACTGTGGAGAACTTTGCCAACCTGCAGAACATTTCGTCAATTAAATTACTCTCACACACCGTACTTGGAAACTCTATCTCTCAGTCTTTGCTATCAGATTTCAAAACCAGATTAATCTCAGCAATAGGCTTGGGGAAAAGTAGAATACCACAGTGCAATCTTTTACTTATATTTTTAACTCCAGAATTCAGAATTGGATTAGGGAAAGGCACAGGAGAAAGAATACATTTTTTGGAAAATCTACTGCCTTTGCGCAGATATAGACGCTGGAATCAGTAAATTCCGAAATTTAATTCCCAAATTATTTTGTAATTGAATTTCTAAATGTTTAACTTCACTGGAATAATTTTTCAGTCTCTATGACATAAATACTGAGTTATAAAGCCAAAATAGGCTCATGCAGAACAGGAAAAATGGAAAAATATTTGTATTCTGTGCAAAGGGGTTAAAACCGACGAAAGCATTGGCAATCAGAGAAGCACTTTTTTGGTCCATTCTTTTCTTATCAGAAACTGAAAGAGTAAGAAAAGTGAGTTGGTGCACTACAGTTGAGGGCATTGTGCACCATAATTCATTGGACAGTGAGACATTTTTATTTTGATTATGTGCTCCAACGCTGAGTTAATTTGAGGGCATTTTCTTCCATATAAGATGACACTGTTTTTCAAAGGTAATATTGGACAGTTTGCATGAAATGACTGCTTTAAATCATTCACAGACATCACCTGATGTTGAAAGTCCTTCCTAATGAGGCTCTTCCAGGCCTGTAATGCAGTCTTTCTCAGTTCCTGCTTGATTAGGGTTCTATTTGTTTACAGTATCCTCTTCAGTATGTAAAATGCACGCTCCATTAGATTCAGATCTGGCAATTGACTTGGATAACAACCAAAAATAGGACCAAGGGGCCTGTAGCTTACCAGCAAGCAGTCTTATAGTGATGGAGTTCAACATTTGAATCAATGAACATCAATGTCAAGGTCACTAAAAGTTCACAAACATTTAAAAGACCTCTGCTATATCAACACAAAACAGTTTTGTGTCATGTGTCTGATACAGTTTTGGTGAAACAAGTCACAGAAAATTTAATATGTCAATTGAGAACTTTAAAGGTCACACAAGATCAAGTTTAGGTCAGCAAATGGACTTCATATATGACTTTCTAAATGTCTCTGTGCAAACCCTGGCTCAATCTGTGACCATTTTTTGGTGGTACAAGTCATTGTACTTCCAATCTCGAGTTTGACACTCTGGTCACTAACAGTCAATTTGAATGTCACCAAAAGAAATTTCATATGTGACTTCATAGACGTCAGTAGCACAAACTTAGGGTCAATCGGTGACCATTTTCATGATACAAGTCATTGAATTTTCACCAGGGCCCATGTGACCTTTGAAGGTCAATACGAAGGTGACCAAATGAAAATTCATATATGACTTCCTATATGTCTCTAATACAAACCTAAGTTCCATCTGTGACCGTTTTGGCAACACAAGTCATAGTAATTGTATTATGTCAAGTTTGATCTTCAAAAGGTCATCAACAGTCAAGTTGAATGTCACCGAATGAAAGTTCATATGTGACTTCCTAGATGTCAGTAACATAAACCTAGGCTCCATCTGTGACCTTTTACATAGAAGTCATCGAATTTTCACTTGGTCAAGTTTGACCTTTGAAGGTCAATATGAAGGTCACCAAATGAAAGTTCACATATGACTTCTGATACGTCTCCAATACAAACCTACACTCTATTTGTAATGATTTTGCTGATATGAGTCATTGAAATTTCACTGTATAGTTTGGTCGTTGAAGGTAACTGAAGGTCAAGTTCAAGGTCACCCAATGAAACTTCATACATGACTTCCTATATACCCACAATACAAACCTACGCTCTATCTGTAATAGTTTTGGTAGTAGGGGTCATTGAGATTTCACCATGTGAAGTTTGACCTTTGAAGGTCACCGAAGGTCAAGTTCAAGGCCACCAAATAAAAGTTCATATATGACTTCTTTGAAGAGTTCAGCACAAATATACTCAGTCCATATGAAAACGCACCACTCACGAAATCTGTAATAGCTCCACGGATTGATGTGAAGTATATATGTATGATGCATTTGAGATAATGAATGATTTAAGTAGACATGTAAACATCATTCAATTTCATTCACGATAATGTTAATGCGCGAGAGAGGTTAAACTGGTGTAGGGGTCAAACAGGAAAGTCAATAACGGGTGTGACCGCCATTTGCATTGACGCATGCAGTGCATCGTCGTCCCATGGAGTTGATCAGTCTCTGGATAGTGTTCTGAGGGATAGCATTCCACTCCTGAACAAGGGTAACCTCAAGCTCTCGGATGTTGTCCATCTGGCGTCGACGTGAAAGATGTTGCCCAATTTCATCCCATAAGTGCTCCATAGGAGAGAGGTTGGGTGACAGAGCTGGCCACTGAAGCATGAGGATGTTCTGCTGTGCAAGGTACTGCATGGACACCCTTGCAGTGTGCGCCCTAGAGTTGTCCTGTTGGAACGTGTGGACATCGTGGTGTTGGTTGAAGAACGGCACAACATGGTTCTGCAGCACCTGGTCCCGGTAGTAGACGCCGTTCACCCTTCCTCTGCAGATATGGAGAGGGGTTCTGTTACGGTAGCTTATTCCACCCCACACCATAACGGTGCCACCACCCCAATGGTCCGTTTGAACGACACAATCGGCGTTATAACGTTCAGCAGGTCTCCGCCAAACACGTATACGGCCATCTGGGTTCCTTAAGTGAAATCGTGACTCGTCAGAAAAGATGACACCGTGCCATTGTCGTAGTCGCCAATTCTCGTGCCTGTTTGCCCACTGTAGACGCTGGTTTCGGTGACGATCCGTCAATATGGGGCCGAAATAAGGACGTCGTGCACGCAGGCCTGCAGCTCGCAGACGGTTCCGTACGGTGTTGGGGTGAATGAATCCACGTCGACCTTGGACATGAGCAGCCGTTCTTGTCGCTGGTAGTGTTCTGTCTCGGACATGATCCCGTACGATCTGACGGTCCTGACGTGCCGTTGTCACACGTTGTTGACCCGGTCGAGGACGGTTCCGAGTGTTCCCCTTTTGCAGAAACCTTTGATGGAGTCTTGCGATCGTTGTGTGCGCGCGCGGTGTAGTCGTCTGGCAATTTCCCTGGTGCTGGCGCCAATTTGAAGCATGCCTATGGCACGTTCCCGTTTAGGGGCTGTAAGTCGCAGCATAGTGTCGAGGTTTCACAAGTGTCAGTGAAGAAGTGATATTTTATTCGGATTCACATGCTTTTAAAGGCAATGTGTGCACAAATTCAGAGTGAAATTCATTTTTCCCGTGGTGTGAGTGCAAAAAATTGCCTAGCGTTACAGTTAACTTAAAATTCTCGCATTTCTTGCACCTGGCATGTCGGGTGACGTCACTGTAGTGTTGTTGTTGTATAAAAATTATATTGAAGTTCATTTGAACTTAAATATTGACTTTTTTCAAGTGGTGCGTTTTCATTTGTACTCAGTATATCTTCCCAATCTTCAATATTCTCAAGCCTAGAAGCCTTTGAAAATAGTAACATTTTGCTTGACCACAAGTTTGACCTTTCAATGTCATCCGAGGACAACTTTAACGCATCCAAAATATAGGTCATATATGACTTCCTATATGTTGATAATACAAACTTAATCTCTGTCTGCAACTATTCAGTTTCCACAGGCAATTTTGCCCATTCTCCATAAGACCCAATGTTAAAATACAGCATCCCCACTAGACTCACTTCTGATGATTCAATCAAGATGGCACTCGCACTGTACATAAAGTGCATCAAGGTGAGTTGATTGCCAGATTTAGGAAAAAAATTAAGTTTTTGAGAAATAATTTTTTTAAATTTCAAGTCCTAGCTTTTAACATGGTTACCATTTTCCCTGACCTTGAGTTTGACCTTTCAAAGTCATCTACGGTCAAATTTAAAGATTGCCAGAATATAGGTCATATATGACTTCCTATATGTCGTTAATACAAACTTAATCTCTATCTGCAACCATTAGGCCTCCACTGGCCATCTCCCATATTCATAAAGTACAGCGCCCCCAATAGACCCACTTCAATTAAAATGGCGCTCGCACTGTACATTGACGGTACAAAGATAAGTTGATTGCCTGATTTACAACCCCAATTCCGAGATAATTGGGACAAAGAGTAAATTGTGTATAGAATCAAAATGCAATGACTTTCAAATCACACCAGCCAGCCAGCCAGTATTTTATTCACAATAGAACAGAGATAACATAGCAAATGTTGAAACTGATAAATTCTACAATTTTATCCACAAAATATGCTCATTTCAAATTTAATGGCGGCTACAGGTCTCAAAAAAGTTGGGACAGGGGCCGGTTTATTACCATGGTGTAGCATCCCCTGTTCATTTTAACATAAAGTGGAGGCGTCTGGGCATTGAGGAGACAATCTTCTTGAGTTTAGCCCTTGGAATTTGACCCCACTCTTTTTTTAAATACGGGCTTTCAGCTGCTGGAGGGTTTTGGATCTCCTTTGACGGACTTTTTGTTTAATTATGCGCTAAATGTTTTTGATCTATGAAAGATCAGAACTGCAGGCAGGCCAGATCAGCACACGGATTATTCTACTACGAAACCATGCTGTTGTAAATAGCTGCAGTATGTGGTTTTGTATTGTCTTGCTGAAATACACAAGGCCTTCCCTGGAATAGATGTCATCTGGAGGGGAGCATATGTTGCTCTAAAACCTTTATATGCATTTCAGCATTCATGCAAGTGTCCCACATCATATATAGTAATGAATGCCCATACCATCAGTGATGCTGGCTTTTGAACTGAACGCTGATAACAGGAGGGGTGGTCTTTCTCCTCTTCAGCCCGGTGGACACGACACCCATGATTTCCTACAAGAATGTCAAATTTGGACTTGTCTGACCACAGGACACTTTGCTATAGTCCATTTTAAATGAGCCCTGGCCCACAGAACACGGAGCGCTTCTGAATCATGCACAACAATGGCTTCCTTTTTGTTTTAGGTGGCATCTGTGGATGGCACGGCGGACTGTGTTTCCTGATAGTGGTTTCTTGAAGTATTTCTGGGCCCATTAAGTAATGTCAATGACAGAATCATGCCGGTGAGTGATAAAGTGGCGTCTGAGGGCCCGAAGATCACGGGCATCCAGTAAAGGTCTTCAGCCTTATCTCTTATGCACAGAGATTTTTCCGGTTTCTCTGAATCTTTTGATGTTGTTATGCACTTTCGATGATGAGACCTTCAAAGCCTTCGCAATTTGAAGTTGAGGAACATTGTTTTTAAAGTATTCAACAATTTTTTTATGCAAGCCTTTGCAAGTTGGAGAGCCTCTGGCCATCTTTACTCCTGAGAGACTCAGCCTCTCTAAGACATCCTTTTTATAGCCAATCATGTTAGACACCTGATGCCAGTTGAATTAATTACTAACTAAATGTTCTTTCAGCTGATTCTCTTATATATTAATTGCATTTTCAGCCCTTTTTTGCCTGTGTCCCAACTTTTCTGAGACCAGTTGCAGCCATAAAATGTGAAATAAGCTCATTTTGTGGATAAAAATGTAAAATGTCTCAGTTACAACATTTGAAATGTTATCCATGTTCTACTGTAAATAACATATTGGTTCACGTGGTCTCAGTTATTGCATTTTTATTTTTATTCACAATTTTCACTTTGCCCCAACTATTTTGGAATTGGGGTTGTAGAAAAAAAATTTATCACTCAGTTTTTCTGAAATTATTTTTTAAAATTTCTCAGTCCTATCTTTAACACTGGGGCCAAAATTTCAAGGGCCCATAAAATGGACAAAAATGATTCAATCCGAAATAAACTTCCAGAGATATGGTCTAGTAGTACGTCGTGGCAAATTTACAGGAAAATTCATCAGGCTAAAAAAAAAAAAAAGATAAAAAAATGTTCCATACGACGGACACCACACAACAATAGTTTATCGGCCCATAGGGCTGGTAAGCTATAAATAACAAAAAATGCGTCACTGCACAATTAATTATAGTGTGCACCGTGTTCTGTATGATACATTTAGATTTAGAATATTTCAGAGCAGCCCATTATTTGAAAGAATGCTGCGTGAATGAAGAATATAAGTAAACAAAACCTCATTCTTAAAATCTCACATTAATTAAATTTTTTTTTTTTTTTCCGGCATGATTGTAAATCATTTCATGACAATTTCATCACGGCACAACATGTATCATGACCGAAAGGGTCACGGGAGAAGCGAAATCGCTTATCAGAGTCCCGCCCCCAAGCACTGACCAGCATATTAAAACCAATAAGAAACCCTTGGAAAATTTATTTCAGGTGGAAGCAATATAACCACTGATTTTACAGCACTTGGAAGTGAGAAGTGTGCCCTCACTTTGGATCTGGGGGTCCATCCGTAAGCGGCTTCATAGAGAGCTTGCACAGCGATCGGAAAACCAGAAAGGCATCCTTCTGTAAAATGTGGGAAAATTTTGCACTGGGAGAGGGGCCAGTCGTCACTCCAGATTCCTGCAAGAAATACCAATAAAAATAAAGACAGTGACAGAACACTAATTAGAACTACTTAGCATTTTGCACATGCCGACTGCTGGACTTCATAATAAAAATTGAATAAGTCCGTATTTTGCACCTCTGAGCTTGTGTTACAATTTATTTTCTTTTAAAAATATTCAAATGGTTTAGTCTTATTTTTATTGCCGAATAGGTGAAACATGTCAGGAGTGTACTCTAATGCACAGAGAAAATACAAAATCAGAACTGTCATGGAAAGGAGCACTGTGACACCGGGTACACTTCATTTCATGCATCATGGCGCTTTCCCTGACAAAGCAGCAGCCTCACTGATGTACACTGCTCTGCATTTCACATCAAAAGCCATACGTTGGCACATTCTATACTGTTCCAGTCATGTAAATATTCCAATCCTTTCTCCACACTTGCGAAAGGACCAAATAGAAACAGCCTCATGAGTTTCTCTGGCTACATAACCGCACACAAGCAGGCAGTGACTCTGAGGACAGGCCAGGGGCCAAAGCGGACTCCCAGCAGCGCACCTGAGTGTCGTTTGAGGAGACGGACAGCCGGTCGTCGGGGAGGGACGGGGTGAAGCTGGCGGAGATGGGCGTCCCCGGGATGCCGTTTGCGTGGACGTTCTCGCTGTCGCTGCCCAGGCCGCCTTCCTCCTCCAGAGATGTGGGCGTGTCCTCTGTGCTCTCTGTCCCCCCGATACTCTCCCTCGAGTCTGAGAGTACAGGGGCAGAGGCCAGCCATTATACACACACTCACCCGCTCACACTCTCACACATGTACACGCACACAGACACGCACACACATGCGCACATGAATGCACACACACACAGTTTTAAGACATCTCAATTTTTCCAGTTTTTTTAATAGAAAATTATGCAGTTTAATGTCTCATTTTACTCTGAAATGAAAGCATAGACATGACAGAACAAATTGACAATCGAAGTTAAAAAAGAAATCATGGAGTCAATTTATGAACCAAAATTTATTCTAAGCTTTTGACTCAAAGTAGCCACCTTTGGCAGATATAACAGCTGAACACACTGTTGGCATTCTTTCTACAATGGAAATCAAATATTCTTCAGAAAGTTCTTCCCAACTCTGTTGCAGAAGTTCCCATAAATGAGTGGCACTTGTAGGTTGGTTTGCTTTCACTCTTCTGTCCAGTTCATCCCAAACCATCTTGATGGGGTTTAAGTCTGGAGACTGTGCTGCCACTCCATGTTTTCAAGCTTACCATCTTGTTCTTTTTTCCTAAGGTAGTTCTGGCAGAGCTTGGACTTATGTTTTGGGTCATTATCATGTTGTAGGTTGAACACCTGACCAACCAGGAGCATACCAGAGGGCACTGCATGGTGCTGCAGAATGCTGTGGTAGCTGTTTTGGTTCAGGGTGCCTTTCAATATATAGGTCACTGACCCTGGATCCAGCAAAACAGCCCCAGACAATCATGCTTTCTCCTCCATATTGGACAGTTGATGCCACACACAAGAGGAACCATCCTTTCACCTACTCGACAATGTACAAAAAACCTGGGTACCCTTAACTTTTCTTTAAAACGTCTGACAGTTCATCACTTACCCTTGTACCATTCAAAGCTATTCATTGGACTGGAACTGCATAATTTTCAATAAAAAACTGGAAAAATTGGGGCATTCTAAAACATTTGACCAGTAGTGTATACACACATACACACAAGCCAGGCTTACACACGAGTGAGACATCCGAATCAGACTTTATTAAACTCAGCCTGAATCAAAAGTTTTCGTGGCTTTGACAACATGAAGATGCATAAAGGTGGGATCACAAAGGGCTTTAGATGGATTGGATAAAAGTTACTGCACACCTTCAACCTACATTTACCTTCAAGCACACAAAGAGCTTTGTATTTGTCTCAGTGCTCCTTTCTCTAGGTAACAATACCCCGCTATTCCAATCACTGCACTTGAGTGATATTCATCAACTACCAGGTCCATTTCATTAAGGCATGAAGAGCTTATGACAGTCCCCACTGCTGCATCTTAACCAATAGAAGCAATAATCATTATGCAACCAAAAGTGCCTAATGTTAAAAATTAGCGCACAATGTTTGTTACACTCCGTTACCATGAGGAGTATAGAGGGCCTCGGCACTAGAAGACATAGTAACAAAAAGGCAATGGGCCACAATACACTATCTGACCTTTTACTAGTAAAGCAGTCTTTGCAAAGAGCAGAGGTGCTGGGGTACTGGGTGAAGCTCGCATGGCATCGATTTCTGTGTTCAGACATCAGGCTGGGAATACAGCCAGTTAAAGTGAACCTGCTCTCAACTGCCTGATGACGAAGGAAGAAGCCTGATCTGACCTGCTGGTGCTTCTGTCCGAAGGAAAGGTAAAAAATGCCAGTGCACTGGCAGGACAGGATGCCACGAACACAATGCATCAGCTGTCTGCTGTCCATCTGAGGGGCTTAACAGTAGGCCATTTCAACATAAAAGCAACAGAGATTCCGTGGTTTAAGGCGCCGGTAGATTGAAAAGAGTTTCAAAAGTATATGACAGGAAAAGGAAATGAATAAACAACCTGAAGGAGCAATCTGTTTTCATTTAAATGCTGACCAAACAATCTGGGACAGACTAGCTGCAGTTCGGCAAAAAAGGCTATTGCGACCACATATTACCAAAAATTAAATCACAATAAAGACATAAATGGGGTGAATGCAATGTCACAGTATAGCCCCTGAAAAGGGGTTTCATCTTTGACAAATCAAAACCATAATTGCAAAAACACTAACAAAGGTAATCCTGATTCAAATGAATGCCAATTAGAAGCATTAGCGTAATCAAAAGCAGTACAACGAGCAGCAGTTCAATAAGTCCCTAGAGGAAGATGGAAATATCAACCTCTTCCAAAGGAGCCAAAAATTTGGAGCCCGAATTGCAGGACCAGTGGTTACAAAAACGGCTAATTATTTAAGACCAGGGGAAATATGTCACAAATAATGGCATTAGCTTTTACACTTCTCAGCAGATCTGAAGAGTTTATCTTTAGGTTTTTGAGTTTAGTTTTGGAGATAGCTGAGTGGCGTACTCAATCCATAACGCGCAGCCAACTTTAAAGTATGGTAATGGTGGTTCTGTGCATTGTGCCATTTCATGAGACTCATTGGGTCCACTGATTGCAGTCCATTAATGGGTAATGTGCAAATAATATGAAACCATTTCACAAGTACCCAATGGTGTAAACACAGTTTTCCTCATGATGCTCCCATATTCCAAAATGGGGATCCCCTGTACACGTCAATTAAAACATTGAAGAACACAAGAATGGAGCCAAACGCCTTCCACTTGCCCTCCTGCACAATGACCTGATTAAAACATAACCGAACCTTTATGGGAAGTTCTGAAGTACAAATTAGATATCCACCTCCTTCATCCCTCAAAGAACTTCAGATCGTCTTTCTTGAAAAGTGAGTCATTGCCCAGTTATTAAACAAAAAGAGCAAATACAAGGTAACCGTGACACAAGAATTCTGCAGAAAACGGTTGGTTTAGTTCTTCCCAGCTCTGAATTGGCATTGTAATATGACCCATATATCAGAAAAGGCACCTTTTTGAATTTAGAACTGCCATTGAATATACGGTTTCTGAAAAAACCCTTATATTTAATCAGAACTATTTCATATTATCTACATATAATCACCACCCAAGTTAAAGGAAACTGCACAATCAGCTATGAAGCCCATCCCCCAATCAGCAAGCAGAAGCAAGAGAAACAGGAAGACAAAAACAACA
The DNA here is from genome assembly GCA_029721435.1 of Gymnothorax reevesii. NCBI lineage: Eukaryota > Metazoa > Chordata > Actinopteri > Anguilliformes > Muraenidae > Gymnothorax > Gymnothorax reevesii. Next base: position 80,323,399 of record CM056575.1, read on the forward strand.
AGAGTACAGTAAGGGTAAATGGCCAGTGATAAATTACCTCCCACTACCGTATTGACCACTTCCTGCAGGATGCTCTGCACTATCTCCTGGGCCTTCTCCTCATAATTCGCCACTTCTTCCTCCTCCACATCATTCTCCTGCTTTGATAAGCCTGAAAAAAGCATGCAAGGAAGTCAAACTCGGGAACAGACCAGAAAATCACACAAACAACAGTGTTTCTCTGGCTTTTCAGCACACTAAGGGTCATCTTCTATTACAGCCTGCTGAATGAGCATCAGTACAGAGGTTTTTACATCAATTCAGACATTTAACAGAAATTCAATTAAATCAGTCAAAGGGCTAGAATGTGTATAGGATCCACCTTCGTCATCAATCAAATAAACGACAATGCAAGGCATCCCAGCCTTCACAGGTCATATAAGCACCTTTAGAAAAAGATATAATAAGATATCATCTTTCCAGAACCTTTACACTAAATTATAGTCACGTCAGACTGAACAGCAAGAGAAGGAGAAACACTGTGAGTCTGCGTGTGTGTGATGACACGTGTTGGATTGCATGTGCGTGCGCGTGCGTATGTATATGTGTTGGCATATTTGTGTAGAGACTACACATCTTTGGCAAAGAGGAGTTTGTGCGACTTCATCCAAGTAACACGGCTCCAGAATGCAGTTCAACTTCTCCATTGCTATCCATCTTACAGCAGCCCCATCATCTATCCGCCTCAAGTCCCAGGGAAAGCAATTATAAGAGTGATGCTCCATGCTCACCTCCGAAACATATTTACAGCCAGCACTGGCGGAGAGAGATAAGCCCATCAGCAGTCTTACACACAAAATCAACTATATTCTTAAAATAGTTTCCCTACAAAATGTCAGAACTCTAAAATGGCTTTTAATACAATCAGTAAATCAGTACCACAGAGGCAACAATATGTGTGAGAGAAAAAATGAAACTAGGGAGACAGAGGTAGAAAGAGAGAGTAATGGGTCCAGTCAAGTCAAGTTTTTTTATAAGCAAATTTAAAACAACAACTGTTGATGGAAGCCCTGTATAATCCTGTAAAAAAGTATTTGCTCATTTCCTGATTTATACTATTTTGTTAATTTGTCTTACTTAAATGTTTCAGATCATCACTTTCATTTTAATACTAGACAATGATAAACAACGGAAACACAAATTGCAATTTTTACATTGCATCATTTATTGAAGGAAAAAGCGCGATCCAAATCTACCTGCATCTAAATGAAAAAAGTAATTGCCCCCTGAGTACCTATATCAACCTATTAAACTAATTTAATTGATAATTGGGCTCAGTTTTACAAGAAACACGCAGGCAGGATTACTGTCAGCCCCGTTGAAACTAAACACCACTAAAATAAAAGCATCTGGCAAAGTGAAGTGGCCAAAAAGCAGCACATGATGCCGCAATCTAAAACATAACGCGTTGCTGAATACCCCTCGGCCCCGACACGATTTCCTGCCTCAACGTCACAGCGTTAAGGTTAAAGGTCAAAACCAGCAAAAAAAAAAAAAACTGATGTTGCTCATCTATGTGTCACACTGAGTTACCATACCAAATTTGGTGAAGCTACGATCACTATTTGCTGAGTACTGACCCATATAAGATTTCCTGCCTTAAGGTCACAGCGCAAAGGTCAAAGGTGAAATCCAGCAAAATACATGACATTGCACATGTGTGTGTGACAGTGAGTTACCATACCAAATTTGGTGAAGCTGCGAGAATTAGTTGCTGAGTACTGACTTGGACAAGATTTCCAGGGTCAAGGTCACAGAGCTAAGGTCAAATCCAGCAAAAAACCTGATAGTGCACATCTATGGTTCATAGTGAGTTACCATACCAAATTTGGTGAAGCTGTGATCATTAGTTGCTGAGTACTGGTCCGGAAAATGTCACCCGGACAAGATTTCCAGGGTCAAGGTCACAGAGCTAAGGTCAAAGGTCAAATCCAGCAAAAAAACCTGACGTTGCACATCGATGGGTCATAGTGAGTTAGCATACAAAATTTGGTGAAGCTGCGATCATTAGTTGCCGAGTACTGGCCCGGACAAAATCATGGACGGACGACGGACGGACACGCAGGTGACGACAATACCCCTCCAGCCAGAGTCGGCCAAGGGGTAAAAAGCTGGAACAGTGGTGAGCCTTCCAAGGAGTGGCTGACTAAGCAATATTCCTCCAAGAGCACATTGATGGCTCATCCAGGAAGTCACAAAACAACCCAGACTAAAGAACTCCAGGCCTCAGTTGCATCAGTTAAGGTCTGTATTCACAATTTCACAATAGAAAAGAGACTGGGAAAAATGGGATCCATGGGAGAGCTGTGAGGCAAAAACCACTGCTGAATAAGACGACCACAAAGAATGGACTCATATTTCCCAAAAACATTTTGAGGAACCCCAAGATGTTTGGAATAATTTTCTGACGACTGATGAGTCAAAAGTGCAACAACTTGGATAAAATGGGCCCCATTACATATGGTTTAAAGCTAACTCAGCAATGTGTGTAATGGAGAGGTATATATCAAGGCAGGCTGTGGGTCATAGAGCGGTGCATATGGAGGCAGACTGGTTATAATAGAGAGGTGTATATGGAGGCAGGCTGTGTGTAATGGAGAGGTGTATATGGTGGCAGACTGCATGTAATGGAGAGGTGTATATGGAGGCAGACTACGTGTAATGGAGAGGTGTATATGGAGGCAGACTGCGTGTAATGGAGAGGTGTATATGGAGGCAGACTGCATGTAATGGAGAGGTGTATATGGTGGCAGACTGTGTGTAATGGAGAGGTGTATATGGAGGCAGACTGCGTGTAATGGAGAGGTGTATATGGAGGCAGACTGTGTGTAATGGAGAGGTGTATATGGAGGCAGACTGCGTGTAATGGAGAGGGGTATATGGAGGCAGACTGTGTGTAATGGAGAGGGGTATATGGAGGCAGACTGTGTGTAATGGAGAGGTGTATATGGAGGCAAACTGTGTGTAATGGAGAGGTGTATATGGAGGCAGACTGTATGCAATAGAGAGGTGTATATCGAGGCAGACTGCATGTAATGGAGAGGTGTATATCGAGGCAGACTGCATGTAATGGAGAGGTGTATATGGAGGCAGACTGTGTAATGGAGAGGGGTATATGGAGGCAGACTGTGTGTAATGGAGAGGGGTATATGGAGGCAGGCTGTGTGTAATGGAGAGGTGTATATGGAGGCAGACTGTGTGTAATGGAGAGGTGTATATGGAGGCAGACTGCATGTAATGGAGAGGTGTATATGGTGGCAGACTGTGTGTAATGGAGAGGTGTATATGGTGGCAGACTGTGTGTAATGGAGAGGTGTATATGGAGGCAGACTGTATGCAATAGAGAGGTGTATATCGAGGCAGACTGCATGTAATGGAGAGGTGTATATGGAGGCAGACTGTGTGTAATGGAGAGGGGTATATGGAGGCAGACTGTGTGTAATGGAGAGGTGTATATAGAGGCAGGCTGTGTGTAATGGAGAGGTGTATACGGAGGCAGACTGTGTGTAATGGAGAGGTGTATATGGAGGCAGGCTGTGTGTAATGGAGAGATGTATATGGAGGCAGACTGTGTGTAATGGAGAGGTGTATATGGAGGCAGACTGTGTGTAATGGAGAGGTGTATATGGAGGCAGACAGACTTACTCTCTGCTGCAGCAGTAGCCTGATCGGCCTCTGTTTGCTCATTCTCCACGCTGCAGAAGATCGAGCCGTTTTCGGGCTCGGGGTCCTCTGCGGCCGAGCTCTTCTCTGACTTGCTGCTGAGGTGATGGGGGCCTCCTTCACCCCCTTGAGGTAGCTGCCTGGCCTGTGGGTCCTTCTGCTGCAGGAGTTGGGGTGATTCGGGCTCATGCTGGCTCAGAGGGGACTGCTGGAGGTGCTGCTGTCTGTGGCGCTCTTTCTCCATCTGCCGGGCCTCCTGGAGCTGAGAACAGACACACACCACCAGGCTAATTTACTGACAGCTCAAATACATGAACACTCACTGCCATGCTTGTTTACATATGGCAAGCATGCACATGCGCACAAACAGACATGCACGTACATACATACATACAAACATGCACACACTCAAGTGCACACGCTCAGAGAAAGCACACATGAACATGCGCATACACAGGCGCACACACACCCACACCCTGGGTTTCCGTTATCCTGCAATGGCCGGACTTTGACTGGTAAAATCTGCTGAAGTCCGGTCATTTTTAACCCCTCCAGTCAAAACAACCGATGAAAATATTCCCTTTAAGCATAATTTGAATTTTATTACAACAGTCAATTTCCATGTCATTTTATTACAAAAAAAAAAAAAAAACCACCTGAATCTTATTTTTTATGAATGTGAAGGCCAGGCCTATATGTGGAGCAAAACTTTTTGTTCACGTGGAACTAAACTCGTTGCATTTGTTTCATTTACTTCGACACCGCAAACTAGCTGTCAGCAGGCTAACTTAGGCAGCAAGCTAGTTTACCGACTTCAGTAGTTGTTAAATTTTATATTTGGCAGATTTAGTTAAATGCCAGCTTGTGAAATGCTCACAGCTCAACGCTTGCTATGTAGCCAAAAAATGGCTCTTCACTGCTTTTATTCACTTAGTTAGCTTGCTAGCTAGGCTAACGAACTAGCTAGCTAGCTATTTTGCAAGCTAAGCTAGTGATATTTATTGAATAACCATAGTACCTAGCTTGCGAAATGACAGTGATTGATGGTACCATTTACTGTTTCTATCGGCCCAGCTATGTGCACAAGATGTAATAAGCTCACTAGCTGGCTAGCTCGGAGGTTGGCTAGCGTAGTTTAATGCTAGCTAGCTAAATGGCGAAATAACTATTCATTATGATCCTTCTATTTTTAGGTATGTAGCTAGCTAATAGCAGCCCGCTATGTGAGAATGGGTGCACGGACATATAGGGCACTGATGGGCTACCGTCGCGGTACGTTATGAATATTGGCTGAAACTGAGGTACCTCATTGGCTTGGAACAAATCACGGGGTACTCGCCCACTTGTGCAGTGGATATGTAGTTCGGAGACGTGGACTACAAACTGGACTACAAGTGCAAAAGCATATAATTTTTGGCAATAAACTACAAATTTGAATTTGATGTGATCGTTTGAATCTGTCTACCCTATAGGCTAATCTCGGAGCGATGCGGCTCTTAGAATTATATGAGTTTGAGCAATGCCAGAAATTGTCCAAACTTCATTATAAATTCCCATAGGGATTTTACTTCCGACACCAGAAGGTAAGTAGCGGTGATGTCATCACTTTAATACTCTTTACGTCTTTGGATACAGTCGGTAACAAAGGGAACGCCCATAAAAGTAAAGCTGCGGGGGAAAACAAACCGGTCTCTGCCATTAGCCACACTGCCGAGGAGTTGCTGTGTGCCGTTCTGCGCCGCAAATAAACAAAACAAAAAAAGTTACCAATTTAAGTTTTACTTTTTACCAAATAATAAAATGGAACCACAAAGGAGGACAAAATGACTTCAAGCCAAGAAGAGAGGATGAGTTCGGCAGATTATGGGGGACCCCACAACAGGACGTGTAATGTTATGTCTGCAGGCCACTGAGTCGGATCATTCGCCCAGTCTTTTAAAACGTATGGACAATGATCCAACCGCAGCATATTTAATTTTTTAATATATCGATCCTTGTCAGCAGGCAATAGCGAGTCAAAGTATATCGTGTCAACTTCTTTGCGTTAGCCAGACAAGTTTAAATTCCACGTTTTTACAGTACAGCGGACAGGGGGAAGGATTGTTTCCCCCCTCGGCTCTAACCAGGGACCTGTACCATAACGCTGGATTAACATACCCGGAGTTTCTCTTAGTTATCTGGCTGCACTTAACCAGACTTCCGCAGTCCTGATAAGCGGTACCACAAAGCCAGTTATCAACTCGGTAACTGAACCCAGGGTTTTCCACTCTACGATGTGCGCGTTCACATAAGCGGGACAAATGACCAATTGCAAACATGGACAAACCGAATAGAAGCTGCGTACTTGTCAAATGCGGAGCAAGTGCTCTAAATAAAAATATGAAGAAAATAAACATATCATCCTAGCAAAAATATACACCGTTGCAGCTGCCGAATACAAAAACGATAGTGTGCAAAAAATCACTGACCGTGTAAATGTGTAAGTCAATTATAATATAAATAAAAAATAAAATAAATATATATAAATAACTCCCGTATTCATGATTGTATCTGGGCTATTGCTGCATAAGTTATTTCATTTTACTTCTGCTGCAGTAAATCATGACAACAGGCGTTTTGCAGGCTAGTGAGCGCACCTCTCTCCTTTTCTGCTTTACAGGATATGTTTGATCCAACACGAAGCCTATTGGGTATAAGGATGCGCGTCTTATCATTTATAATGTCACTGCCCCATCAGTAAAATTACAGTTCCGTATTTCATAAAATTGACGTGATGGGAGGATGTATTCTTACGGAGTGTATGGATTTTTTTTCCCAGCTGCAACCCGGTGGTGTCAAAAGAGCCGGAAAACAAATAATGAATCACTACAAAAACATAATTCAAAGAGGTCAGTAGGCTTACTTTTACAAGTGCAACAAGTACAAGGCTTTAGTGCTTTTGCCCGTGGGAAAATAGAGTATTGTGATACACTGAAGATGTGAAACTATATGCGCATGACTCCGCTACGGTCAAAACCCTCAGATGAGAACTTATCCACCTTATTCCCATGTCCCATGATCCCTTGTGCAAATTCTGGGCATAACTTCCGCTGCATCCTGTCACTGAACCGTTTACCATGGTAGCAGCTCACGCAAATCCTCTTTTTTTTAAGCGATTGTAAAATAATATATGAGGGAACATCACCTTTTAGCCCTCAGAAAGTTACAGTACCGCTGATTTCTACTATCGAAGAGTGGGAGAATGACCTGAAGCAGTGGCCAAACTAACGCATTTGGCTACATTAGCGACTCCGTTGCCACAGACTGCGAAGCTATAAACACTCTACAAAGCTCCGAAGTGTATGCAGTACTACAGCAACAAGGTCAGTCACATTTTGTTAAAGGAGATAATATACAACCTTATGTACCTTAAAAAAGATATACAAGTACTTTCTGAGAATATTTATGAAGGAAACACTATATTTCAGCGGTAAATATTGCTCTACATATGAAATGTAATTGATTGTTCCACAGAGTAAAGTAAGCCATCCGACAGTACGAGTCAAATTAGCTCTACTCCAGCCCACTACATTATACGGTATTAAGTTGCTAGCTAAATTCAGTACTATAACATATAAAACACAGTAAATCCATTTTTCCCATACTTTTAATTTTAGTGAAATGTGGTTTGGAGTGCAAGACTATTGTTTGGAATAGAGTAGGCCATTTTCAAATTGTAGTAGACTATTGCTACTTCCTAATCTCAAACTGTACAGGTTGAAACGTTAGTTACACTGACTGGCATTACGGGACGAATACAACAATTTTCTCCCCTCCCTACACGTGAAATCATACCTTGTGCTCTCCTGGCGCTGCAGTCAAAATGCTTCTGAGGACCCAGCGTCTCCTCTGCGGCAGTCTGTCTGAGCCTAGCCATAAAGTAGGAATCGTTGTTTGTCGATATAATGAAATGAGCACCTAATGTTTTCGGGGGTCTTTTCAAATTCAGGTTTTCAGCCAAATTCTGGCTTCCTCTTCTGTAGGTAGGCGATGGAAACCGTTTCGCTGAAAACAAGGACAATCCCCTATGTTCTGGGTGCGTGTTCAAAACTCTGTTCATCAAACCATAAATTTAGCTTCCCCTGGTTGTTAGTTCAGCCTCGAACAGCACAATAGGCGCCGAACACAGATCTATATATAAGAACTGGATAGCTGATGACGTCATAATATTGAAGTAACCGTGCCGCCATATTGGTATGCCCAACTATAAACTCTCAGAACATTACTCACATTGAACACGTTGCAGCCAATGATATAATAAATTGAGAAGATATCTTTTCACAGACACGAAAGAGGCAGTATTTTATGTTTCCTCCTCAGATCGACCTGACTGTACAAAAAATTCCTCAAGGACCACAGATTTAACTACAGTAGACAGCAGTTGTACCTGCCTTTAACATCTTCTATGGACAATATCAGCATTTGACAGTGCGACCAATGAGTGCGTTCCATAGGAAATCTATACGGATTTTTCTACATCTCGCCTGAGTGGCGCAGTGGTACGCTTACGCTATAAGTTGACATGCCTTGATATCATTCTAATATAGCCTGCATATTGTTTTAAGCTCAATAAATTCAGATAATATTTGACCGGAATTTCAAACGTGCCCGATAAATTGAGAACCTGCCAGTCACGTTGTCCGGTGCCAATTTTTTCAAGTGGAAACCCTGCCCACGCCTGCAGTCTATTAACTTCAACTCTCACATACACCCCTGTGAAATCATGCACACACTCCGGTGAAATCATTCGCAAGTAGTAATAAAAACATACAGACTCATAACGAAGACTATGCACATATATAAGATACAAGTAAAACTGTATAAATGCTAGCAAAACCATACACACAGACCTAAAACCATGCACACACACACCTGAAACCATGCACAAACACAATTAAAATCATGCACACATACAGAAAACTTATTAAAAAGCATCACAGTACAATGCATGACTTCAACTTGTTTATGCATGAAGATTTTCCAGTTGTGCAAATAAAGACTTTTCAGTTGTGTGTGAAAGCTTTTCAGTGTCAACTGAAGGAGTATATTCTCCCTCTGCTAGTTTTTCTTTGTGATGTTTACATTTATTGAAGGACGGAATGCAGTGGCAATTGTTGCCAACTGAGCGATTAAGTGAAGATTCGAACACTTTCAGTGACCTTAAAGAGACCCTGCAAAACTAGTGAATTTTCTGGGCAGACATAAGCAGTTTCCTTGGACTACTCACAGACACAACCCAAAGGTTCCATAGCCATCCTTTCTGAAGCTTGCTTGGGACTTAAGTGGATCCCTTTCATTCAATTAACTCTGTACAATACATATGGTATGGGATATCACATCCCTGCGTTTCCTGACCTAGAACACCTCTCTTCCTGCCTTAAGACAGATGAATTGGCGTGACATATGTGAGGCCCCACCTTCAGGTATACACATCTGTCATTAAGGTCATCCTTCAGTTCTTATGCCATTAACCTCGCCAAAAATACCTCTGCTGAGTTGGGCTAGCTTGCTACAGCTAGTTAACTCTGTTTCATCAGTGGTCTATTCCAAGTTCCACGTTAGCTTAAAGAAAAAGAAAACCCCCAGAATTTTAGTGCATGTACAGAATCTACATATTAATATAGATAACCTTGCCAAAGCTCAACCTTGCTCATCCAACCAAACTGGTGTTTTTTGCCAATTAAAAAAAAAAATCAGCGTTCCGCCATAGTCATGACAGCGGGTTCACATTTTATATTAACCGGAAGTGATGTAGCGGCCACCTAGCATATTGCACACAGTAATAAAGTACGATATGGCGCACAAAACACAAATGAAACCTTAGCATGTGCCTGAATATTCTGAGGAGCAGCTACAAATGTGAAACCAACTTCTCAAGCGCGGAAGATTCCCATTATGCGTTACGGCTCTCTTGTTCTGATAAACGCAACGGCGAAGGAATCTCTCCATTTGAACAAAGAAATTCAATGCTTGCTCGAAATATAGGCGGACGAAAACATAAAATTACAACTGGATCCTACATACAAAAACTCAGATTTATGGAATAATTTGTGAGTAGTTACATTTGCGTGGTTCTCTCAGAATAATAGATCAGTGCCATGACAAACTAAAGAAACTGCGGCTGTGATATTTCAAAGTATGGGACACGGTATGAATGTCAGGCAGCTCAAGTTATGAGAAAGATAAATTTTCATGGAATGAGGCAGTGGACAGCATAATCAGCCAAAAATGCAAGGGGGAAAGAATTCCATATTCAGCCTCCACCAATATCGAATAAAATCAGTACTTTTTTGGCTCTCCTTATATATCATATCATATTTATCATATCATACTTATCATATTTAGGTACCCAGAGACAGGTAATTAAAAACATCAAGCATCCGGTTTAATTTCTCGTGCTGCTGTACGTGGTAATCCATGTTACTGACGAAACACCGGGTAACTAGGGCACATGCAGCATATGCATTCACAATATTAATATTTTAAACCCCCTTCTCAATAATAAAACCCCCCAAAATCTATTGGCACCTCCTTTGCTGGCAAGTAAAAAGCCAAAAAAAGTCTCCGTTTCCTCTTCTTCCTGTACATTTCCCCAAATAAAATCACCCATGTGCATACTGCAACGCGCTGTATCAATCAATGATGGGTGGCCGCTACATCATGCTTGTGCAGGTTCACATGAGAAGTTGTTCGTGATGAGGAATAAATGGGGCCCTGCATGAATTGATTAAATCTTTGCCTTATAATGCGATAATTTTTTTACAATGACATTAAACATTGGTTTTGGCTCAGATCTGTATTTTTATTGCTAAACATTCACTGGACTGACGCTTTGTTTCAGGATTTCCTTTTCCTTTCATAGCCCCTCTTGGTGCAAGTGACCATTGCTTCTGTTAGCAAGTGCCCATGGAGCACCAATTTTCAGTCAAGTTTTCCAAAAGCTTTGTGTTTTGGAATGAGTCACCCTGCCTAACCAGTCAAAGAAGAGGTCTTCTGTTCATCCCTGTCCTCAGGAATCCTACTTCTCCACGCACAACGAGGACCAGCGCGAGGCATGTCCCTTGTGTTTGGGATTGACCATGTTAAGAGAGCGTTGACTGATCCTGCAGCATGTCTGTCCAGTCCCTAGCTACAACGCTCAACCATAGAAAGGCAGATCATGTTTCTGGAGAAAACTTATGGAAAGAACTGCCGTCGCATGGCGTGATCCCTGCCTCTGTAGAAGGGACCCAGTTTCCTTCGAGTCCAACAGCGAGAAGCTTTTGGCTGAAGTCCCAGCTGGTACCACGGCTGAGTACAGTGAAAGGTTTGAAGAGTTTGAGCCTAAGCCCTCCGAGAGCACAATATTTTAGAATTCAGATATTACTGAGTTAGTGAGTGTTGAAATAAGGTTGTGAGCTTGGAAGTGGGAACTGCTAGCTTTCATTGCAGGGTGAATGTTCTGACCGTTTACTCAGCCGTTAATTTAATGAGTATGTGTGCTGGCTTGGGGGACTTGGATAAAAATCTAAACTTCATTATGGAGAAAAGGCATGATGTGTGTTTGGAGAGGTTACTGGTGACCACTGATGTTCAACTGCACTGATATTGATAAATTCATGCTCAACTCAACCAAAAAAATCATTAGTTCAAATTGAATTTCATGCCTCAAAAGTTTGTGTTAAATATATGATTATTTTATGTTTTGACAGTGCACCATTTTGAGGGATCTCAGACTTTGGGGAGCCACCTGGATAGCAGTCTAATTTGGCTCATAGTAAGTGGGTAATCTAGAATGTAATTCTCAAGATGAATTAGACTTGTGGTCAAGGAGTTTATGATCCCAGAAATGCATAGTTTTAAGCCCCAGCATATTTAAATTCTTTTTTTTTTTTTGCAATGTCAATGTTGAATTTTCATGGAGATGTTTTGTGTTTGCAGCCCCTTTTTTCAACCAAAGTCATAAAAATAAACTGAAATATGATGGGAGTCTAAATGCTTCAAGTGTCTAGAGTCAGCTGAGCCATACCTTTCCTGTTTGTGAACCTGCAATCTTGAATTATAAAGCCTTAAATAAGGTAACACGTAAATAGCCAGATTTGGTTTCTGTGCAAAGGGGTAAATGAACCCCAGCAGGTAAGCCATGACAAGTATATAATCACCCAGAGCACATCACCTGGCAGACAATTGGCCCACTGTTGGTCATTTAGAAACTGAAAGGGTTAGGTGAGCAGACGGCAAGAGAGTGAATGTCGGCGAGTTTTCCCAGGAAGCTGCTGAATGCTCAGAATACTACTAACACATGTTGACTCTTTTTAAAAGTGCATTTGCTGAAGCAAAGGTCTCAAACTGCTCTGCAGGGTTTTGCTTCAACCAAGTAGAAGCTCACCTCATACAACTAATCATCTGTGCAAAGTAAAATCAGTTGATTACATTAGTTGTATTTGGTTCACTTCAGCTCGGTTGGAATTAAGACACCTGCAGCCCCTTGGCCCTTTTATGGACCTGTTTGGGAACCCTGTGCTAAAGCTTTTGGAAGCTCTAGTAAGTTGATGAGTTGGCAACAATGAATGCAGAATTCCACTAGACACCAAAAGGAAAAGGAAATAAACTTGCAGGATAGAAAATATCTGCATAGATTTACGCTGAAAAGCGATGATACACACAACTGAAAAGCTCATACAGTGCCTAACAAATTTATTCGACGATCAGTCATAAAAAAAAAGAGAACACACAAATATTTAAGAAATTTGTCAAAAACTTGCTTAAAACAAAAAATTGTTGTCATTTCTTTAGGAAAATAAACTGAAAACACTAAATAGTCCTTATTCGCACACAAAAACCAAAAAAACTATTTTGGATGGCGTTCTTTGGCCTTGATAACAGCTTGCTTTCTTGGACTCAACCACTAAAACTAAATTTTATGTTCATGAATGCAAGAAAATAACTGTTATTTGGCATCTTAATGAAAAAATAATAATGTGCGTAACTACTGTATTTTGTCTGCGTTTTTGTAAAACTGTAAATTTGAAAATTTATGGATAACAACAATAATTATATTTTAGCATTAAAAGTATAAATTCAGTTAAAGAGCTTACGCATACTGGTGGATTAACTATTACAGAAACATCAAAATTATTTTGGTAATTACCAACACTGTTGATTTAGGGCAGCTGTGGCATAAACCTTACATTCGGTGGTGGTCTAATAAATTTGTTAAGCACTGCGCATGCGCATGTGAAATACCTCTGAAATACACGTGAAAGTCCCACACTCATTATACAACAATATTTTGTCATACAATTTCAACAGTAGTACAAGCATGCAAGCCTGGTTTTACTAGTATGAGTACAGACACTAGTATATGTGCATGGCTTGTGGATAGTTTTACTGGAACATCTGCATAGTTTAACTGCTGCATGGGTTTGGCTTCACTTGTATGATTGCAAGATTAGGGCCTGAGTGTGCAAGTTTGACTAGTGCTATGTATGCATTTCAGTTGTGTTAGTGGAAGATTTCAGGGGTAAAATCCATGATTTCACCAGTGGGTGTGAAAGTTAAAGTTTGAATAATGTCTCTCATGATTCCTATTGCACACAAATGCATTCACACACACGTAAACACAACCATACACACACGCAAACATGCTGACCACGGAGTTGTCTAAAACAGTCACTAGCAGCTCAGCACCCAAACTCAAAATGTAAAGTTGAAATGCATTGGATCCAGGATTCGCAGCAAGACGCGAAATCACTACTGTTGTTTGAGCTAGACATGAGAAATACTTTTGGTTTCAAGAGGACCATGATAAGATCACAAAAGAGGATTGGGGTCAGGCTCAGTTTCACGAGAATATACCTCCTGGAATGCACACTTCAGTCAGAAATGTAATTTCATAACAAAAAATGCATTTCAGCAGGGCACTGATTAATTGCCATCCCATTAACCCAGAGTAGTTTCTCAGTTAGAATCACAGTAATTAGTTGATGGATCAGAGGTCATGCTGTAGGTCTTTTGTCAGGAAAACCTGCTTTACAAGGTTGTATCTTTGTATTGATTTGTCCTTCCAGATGTATGGGAAATGTTAGAAAATGTAATAGGTTTTTTCTTTCCACTTCTGCCCAGCGAAAAAAGATTTGTGTGCTAAATCACCCGCAACAAAGTACTGCAATCAAACTTTCTGTGTGACCACATTGCCCTGGGTGCCTGGAACACACCTATAATCCCATATATAAGACCTTCATCTGTTGTGCTTTCTATATACCGTTCTGGCAATTGACATAGAAATTAGTTTGAACTGGAGTGTTTGGAAACAAATGAAAACATGTTCCTTTTTCCCCAAAAATGATAAAAAGTGCCAACATGCTTCCAGTGGCGACGGGCACAACCATTCTCTGAAGAGAGTGGTCCACATTACAAATAAATGGATCATGGAGAAAACTAGATTTTTGTGTGCTTGCAGAGTTGAAATTCCTTTCCTGAAAAAACTAGTTTGAAAATCGAAGATGGAAATATAATCTTAAGGCTATAACATAAATAGTCTGAGAGGAGGACTGAAATACAAAAACAATTTGAAGTGAAAGATACTTTCACCTAAAACCATCATTAAATAATTACTCATATGCAGTTTCCATTTTTCTGCTAAGTTGTACAAAGCTTCAAACAACAAATTCCACTGACCAAGAAAAATAAAATAAAAAAATGGCCCTGTGAAGCGAGCGTTACCCCTCTGCCCCTGGATTATTTTGAATCAAAATAAACTCACGAAGGTCTTTGCAAGTTATCCACTACTACTAGCTGTCCATTGTGTCCAATGATGACCTCCTTCGTATTTGAGCTCTCCAGAATGTTCTATGCTGAGCAAGACATTCCCAGCTTCCTATTGGAATACCCTTGCTCTTCAGGTTCCTTTTGACTGTGTCTTTAAAACGCAGTTTTGGTCTGCCAATACCCCGTTTTCCCTCGTTGAGCTGAGAAAAGAGAATCTGCTTAGGTAGGCGGGTGTTGTCAAGCCTGCTGAGGTGGCCGGCCCATCGTAGGTTGCGTTGGGTCAGCATTGCATACAAAACATGCTGAGCATGTTTGCTTTCTCTAGGATGGCATTGTTGGAGATAAAGTGCCACCATTTGATGCCTAGAATCTGCCTTAAGTGACGCATCATAAAGGCATTTAGGTTGTGAGCTTAGTTCATGTAGACAGTCCGGGACTCTGACCCATTTAGAAGTACAGAGAGGATTTGCCTGATATATGGCACATTTAATCTTTAATGTCAGATTCTTATTGAACCAGATCCTCTCCTTTAGTCGACCAAAAGACTGCGAGGCTTTTGATTTGCGTAGCTGTAGCTCAACATATAGTTTACTGTTGTTGGCGACAGTGGATCCAAGGTATTTGAATGATTTGACTGTGGTTAGATTCAAGTCATCTATTTGCACGTTTTGACAGTTGCCAACAGTGCCTGGGGATGGCTGGAACATCATTTCAGTCTTCTTGATGTTTATTTGCAGACCGTAGGTCTTTGCTGCGGTGGCAAAGGGAGTGACAGCATCCTGGATATCTTGGTGGGAGTGAGCAACAAAGGCGATGTCATCAGCAAACATGAGTTCACGGACAAGAAGGGGTTTAGTCTTGCTTGCTGATTTAAACTGATTTATATTGAATAAATCTGCTCTCGGCCTTGTTTGCAACATGGCACCTTTGTCACAATTAGCAAATGTACTGTTAAGAACTCAGGATAGGAAGAGGGAAAATAGTCTGGCGCTAAGACACAGCCTTGCTTCACTCCATTCAATACATCAAAGGGTTGAGAGAGTTTGCCTTTGAGGCTCACCGACGTCTTCAAGTCTTTGTGCTGGGAGGCGATAAGATCGGTGAATAATTCCGGACAACCAATTTTGCGCAGTATCTTCCATAGTGTTTCTCTGTGCACCCAGTCAAAACCTTCGTAAAGTCTACAAACATCATGTAGAGGGGTCTATCCTGTACAATGCACTTTTCTTGAATCTGTTTCAATGCAAAACAGTTCCCCTTCCAGGTCGGAATCCGCATTGAGCTTCAGGTAGGATTGCTTTGGCAAGGGTGACGAGTCGGTTAAGGAGAACTCTAGCAAACACTTTCTCTGGAATGGAGAGAGGCGATATGCCCCGATAACTGCAGCATAAATGTCCGTCGCCCTTTTTGAAAAGGGTGATGATCTCAGTGTCTTTCCAGTTCTGAGGGAATGTCTTGGTTTCCCATGCTGTTAAGATGATCTTGTGAAGTATTTCTAGTATCTTAGCTCCACCAAACTGGATGATCTTGGGGTGGACACCATCTGTACCAGGGGCCTTGCCACTGCTGATCTTGCCCACAGCTAGTGAGACTTCTTCGAGGGTTGGGAAGTCATCCATCCATTGCTGGACAGGAGCCTGTGGAAACAGTACCGTTATGTTTGGGTTAATATCTGCGTTAACATTCAGGAGTTTGGAGATCCTGCTGTCGCTGAGGAGCGTTGAGTTGTCGCTGGCAAGGAGTTGTTCTGGGTGATTGACTCGGGGTCTCCATACATTTGAAATCAGCCGGTTGCGGGAGTTTTGTTGCTTTGTTGGACCACCATTGATTTTTCAACTAGCTGCATCTATTCTGTAGGAAATTGGAATGCTTTCTTAATATTGTCTTAGCAGATCTGGTGTTTTTGTTCATTACTTAATCCCTGGAATGGTTTTGTGCTTCGACGAGCCTGCTAAGTTCCTGGTCGTTCTCATCGAACCAATCCTCGTACTTATGCTTGGCAATTCCAAGTTTCTCTTTAGCTGTATCAAATACCAGTTTCTTGAATGTGCTCCACCATTTACCATCGGAGCCAGAAAAGGGTAGGTTTAGTCCCTCGTTGAGTGCAGTCACCAAATCGGTCCTTACGATTTCTAGCTTGAGTTTAGTGATGTCTAATTTCTTAGTTGGACGCCTGCCTTTAGCAAATTTTCTCCACTCCTTCAATCTGGTGATCGACTTGATCATAATATGATCAGTGCTGCAGTTGGCACCTCGCCTCGCTCTGGTGTCCAGGAAGTCCTCAATGTCACATTGGCCGGTGGTGATATAATCAATCAAATGCCAATGAGGGGAACGTGGATGCATCCAAGAGTGCTTGTGCGCAGCTTTGTGCTTGAAGAATGTGTTGGTGATGGCGAGCTGAAACTCAGTGACAAAAGAAGCTTGCCATTAGAGTTCAGTTTACCAGTGCCAAATTTTCCAAGGACTTTAGGCCATATGTTATTACAATCCTAGCATTAAAATCACCGAGTATTGGAATTGGGAAAGGTCCTAAACACCTTGTGCAGCTGACTGTAGTAGGTGTTGATAGTTTCCTGGCTGTTTGTCATCGTTGGTGCATATGTGGAAATCAGTGTGCAATAACGGTTACCTGCCAGTGATAATCTAAGCTTTATTATCCTGTCATTCACAGGTTTTGGATCTTTTTGGAACTTTTGGATGAGTTCATTGGCTATTGCAAGAGCAACACCAGGCTCATGTCTACTACCAGATGGCTTTGCACTCCAGTATATCGTATAGCCACTTTCTTCGCGGATGCTGCCTTACTCTGGAAAAAGGACTTTGCTCAGCGCTGCTATGTCAATGTCATATTTTGATAATTCACGAGAGATAATGGCTGATAGTCTCTCAGGCAAGTTATCCTCCGGAATACAAAATGCAAGATGGCAGCTGTGGCAGCCATAAAGGACATCCGAGTGCCGTGAAATTCAATAGGCTTATGTAAGTACACAAGACCAAGCAAGAGAGCAAAAATGGCACAGATTACGGGCATTTGGAAGTAATTGTGCAGAATACTAAATTCAAGATGGCAGCTGTGGGGGCCATGCTAAACATCCAAGCGCCGTGAAAATTGATAGGGTTCTGTAGGTACACAAGTCCAATCCACATAGCAAAAAAATGGCTTTGATTGACAAAGGCGTTTTTGAGTTATCGTGCAAAATGGGAATTCAAGATGGCAACTGTGGCAGCCATGTTCGATTTCGGATCGCGACCAAAATTGATAGGCTTGTGTAGTAACTGTACCCAGATCTTCTCACAAAAAAAATTTGTGATGACCGGGCAATGGCGTTTTTTAGATATCGCACAGAATGGAAATTAAATATGGCGGCTGTGGCAGCTATATTTGATTTTGGATTGCGCTCGAAATCAATGGACTTGTGTGATAACTGTACTCCGATGTCCTCACCAAAAGAAGTGATAATCAGTGATGGTGTTTTTCAGTTATCGCACAGAATTGAAATTAAAGATGGTGGCTGTGGAACCCAAATTTCCTTTCGGATCGCGGCTGAAATTGATAGGCTTGTGTAGTAACTGTACCCAGATGTTCTCACCAAAAATCGTAATGATCAGTGATGGCATTTTTCAGTTATCGCAGGAATTGGAAATTCAAGATGGCGGCTGTGGCAGCCATATTTCATTTCGAAATTGAGAGGCTTGCGCAGTAACTGTACCCCGATGTCCCCATCAAAATTCGTGATGATCGATGATGGCGTTGTTCAGGTATCGCACAGAATCATATATGGGCGGACAGATGAACGAACAGACGGACGCCATGCGTGATGACTATAGAGTACCTAAGTGATGACGTCACAGCTACTTAGTTTCTGGTGTCGGACGTAAAATCGCTATGGGAATTTATAATGGGGTTTGGACACTTTCTGGCATTGCTTAAACTCATATTAATTTTATTCGCCTATGGGGTATACAGATACAAATGATCACATCCAATTTGTTGTTTATTGCCAAAATTTAAATGTTTTTGCACTTGTAGTCCAGTTTGTAGTCCACTTCAGCGAACTACAAATCCATTGCATAAGCAGACGAGTACCCCGTAATTTGCTCTCAGTCAGTGGGGTACCTCAGTTTCAGCAAACGTTCTCAATGTACCACGATGGTAGACGATCAGTGCCTTAAATTGCCATCGTCTAACTCAGTGCATCCCTTTCCACATAGCTGGCCACCATTAGCTAGCTATATGCCTAGAAATGAATGGATCACAATTAGTTATTTCGCCATTCAGCTAGGTAGCACTTAGCTATGCTAGCGAACCACCTAGATAGCCAGCTAGTGAGCTTATAAGATATTAGCTTATCTTGTGCACATATCTGAATCGATAGAAACAGTAAATGGTTAGTTTAATGTCACTTACTGTAATTTAGCAAGCTAGCCAGCATTAAAATTTGCCGAATATAAATGGCTAAGCTAGTGAAATAGCTAGTTCGCTAGCCTAGATGGTGAGCTAGTTACGTCAATAAAAATAGTGAATAGCCATAATTTGGCTACTTTGCTGGCATTAAGCTGGGAACATTTCGTGAACTGGAATTTACATATTGCCACCTAATATGACGTTAATCAGCTACCGAAGTCAGTAAACTAGCTTGCTAGCCAAGGTAGCCAGCTAACAGTCAGTTTACTTGCTCGGCTAGCCCCAATTGGTGAATATTATTTGCCAATAGTGAATTGTGAATATTTCTGCACTAAACTAGCGTTAGATGAGCAAGCAGGCCTGAATTAGTCACGGCTGAGGGGTCCAAAAAATAAATAAAATAAATGAATAAAAAACAAGTCCACATGGTCTGCAACATCCCCCGCCAATCGTGCACTTCTCATTTTCGAACTCAATCAAGACCTTTATGGTCTGAAGCTACACACCAAATTTGGTTACTGTATCTGTAGTAGCTTCTGAGTAAAGCTGTCCCCTTTATCTCGGACGGACGGACGGACGAACGGACGCACACACGGACGGACGGACGGACGGAGGTCAAACCTTTATCCCCCTCCCACTTCGTGTTGGCGGGGGATAATAATAATAATGGAGGTCACCACCTACCCATTCCTGTAAAAAGCTCAGCCAGAGGACACTCCACCAGTCATGTCACAGTGACACTGACTGGCTATAGTGTAATCAAAATTTGTACAGGTTAAAGTATCTTTTAGGTTTCTGCATGGGCTAGTTCTCCCTCTACCCTTCCGTTTTGTTTGTTTAGCAATGGGAGATAATTCATGATCCCCTTTTTTCCCTCATTGTTAGTTTCTTTCCTGCAAAGTATGCATGAATAAAATAGGAGTAAACTTTCACATTCATTATATTGAGTGAATTAACACAGAAATTACCTTTACTAACAGCATATTGCTCCTTTTATAGATCTGGGATTTGGGAAGTTCACCATTGATTTGATCATTACGCATTGTTAGCATGTTTAGTGAACTAATGCTATTGCTAATGTGGTTCCCCTGATTGGCATCAATGTTAGATGACTAAATATAGTGCTGTAAAAACGTTTTTGCCCCCTCCCTAATTTCTCAAGTTTTTTGTGCATATGTCACACTTAAAAATGAATAATAATGATAATAATGCATCAGTTTTATATAGCACTTTTCTAGGCAGTCAAAGACACTTCACAATGGATACATTATTCATTCACTCACACATTCACGCTCTGATGGTGGTAAAAGTATGTTTTTGTAGCCACAGCTGCCCTGGGGCAGGCTGACGGATGCATGGCTGCCAGTGTGCGCCTACGGCCCCTCCGACCACCACCAAACATTCACACACAGCCATACAGGAGTGTTCCTATATTGCATGTTTTTGTGGGTGGGGGAAACTGAAGTTCCTGAAGGAAACCAATGCGAACACAGGGAGAACATGCAAACTCCACACAAAAAGGCCCCCAGGCCGATTCAAACCCACGACTTTTTTGCTGTGAGGCAATAGTGCTAACCACTGTGCCACCAAATCTTTTCCTTCCAACCTGTCAGATAGTTGTTGGGAGTGAAAGATTGACCCGAATTTTAACCATTTTGGTTACCATGGCAACGAGAATTCAAGATGGCCACCCTTCTGTAAAAAAAAACTTTCCAAGTATTCAAAGAAAAGGGATTCAAAGAAAATAAGTACCCATAAAATTGGTTTGTTATGGCCATTTCATGATATGTTGAAGGTATTCACTCACATAAGACAAAAAAATGTTCATGCTATTTGATATTCGCCTTCCAAATGTTGCTTCTTTTCCACCGCAATCAGTCCGCCGACGTCACACACGGGCTGTGTACTCTGAAAGTACCCAGATGTTCCATAGTTATAATGCAGATAACACTGTTATCTGCTAGTTATCGCAAACGCTGGATTGCAGTTGTTGTCATCGAGGGTGGCACAACCAGTTAGGTTTAGGGGGAAATTACATTTTCTACATAGGGCCTGGTAGGTTTGGATAGCTTTTCTCCTCAATAAATGAAATCATCATTTAAAAACTGCAGTTTGTATTTACTCAAGTTACCTTTGTCTAAAATGAAAATTTTTTGATGATCTGAAACATGAAAGTGTGACAAATATGCAAAAAAACAAAAAACAAAAAAAAGTGTATTTAGCTGTTGGGTGTCAGAACACTCACTGGAGAGCAGACAACTCGACTTTTTTTTAAATTTTATTTGAAGACCAAAATGAAAAAATGATCAGATTTTCACATTTTCACGCTGTAAAGAAATGATTAATTAAAAATTGAAAACAATCTCAGAAACAAAGCACTGAAAAAATATGCAAAAATATAAAATATATAAAATATTATAATATAGGTTTTCCCAGTTGATTTCATAATTTTGTCATTCAAGTTCATATTCCGAGCATTCAATTTCACGCATTTCACACTCGCAGCACTGAATCAGCTTTCAAATTCCCAATCTGGTCATTCAAATTCACTATCCAAGCAATCAATTGTTCATTAGCGTCATTCAAATTCAAAATAGGAGTATGCATTTCAGCAATGAGCATTCAAATTCATTTCAAGCCGGGGGCAGAACCTCGTTGGTCATTCATATTCCTGAAAAGGCAACCATTTACCAAATAAGTACATTTAATTTAACCCCTTTCTGCAGATGTAGACGTTTGCATCTATAGAACTGCAAATTTAAGCACGTAGTTACAATACTTGACCACGAGATGGCACCCCCGGATCAGCTATTGAATATTCACAAGCAGACAGAGCTGAAACACGATTTAGAGAATGGAGAACTTCCCTCCAATCCCTGTTTTTCAGGAGTTGTATGAATTAAACTCCTCAGCTAAGCCTGATGTGCAAACTGGTCAATATCCTTGCCCATAGTATTGATCCAGTAGTTTCAAAAATTTATCATTTGCGACAGAAAAAAAACTTAGTACTCTGTAGCAACCACTTTAGCAACAGTGAGCCAACAGTGTTCCAATTAGTGGTAAAAAAGACCTTTTGTGAAGCAAAAAATCTGACATTGTATTGATTCTCTCACATTCTACTGTCAATTACAGTCGTCACACACAAAATACGCGTAGTTCCCTCCCATGGATTAACGCGTATATTCCTCCATTGACAAATTCAGCGCTCCCTTCTATCCACCCAAGTACTGGTGTCGATAGCCAGTCACTCAATTATACACTCAGATTCATCTGCGTAACTCTTCAGTTATAGTTCTCGCCCTCGTGAAGCTTCCCGGTAACAATGTAATGATAGACTCGTTTCTTATCCAATTCCCGAGTGTTTAAACTCTCCTCAATAACTGAAATACATAGATTGGACAATAATAATAGGATATAAAGCTAAGCGTAAAAGTAAGGTCGGTTGTATTCTTCGAATGTTGGCCACGGTTGCGCAGCTGAAAATGATGCGATAAAGAAACAAAGATACCCAAAACCGGCCTGAAGTCTTCAGTTTCATTTTCGAGATAAATGTTGTTTGTACGCGGTCAATGGGAATTATTCCGAATGAAACAGTACTGAAGGGTTCCTTCTACCCGATACATTTGTCTCTGGAGGAGGGCATCAATGAAGAAAACAGGTCATACTTCTATTCTGTTTGCATTTAGCTCAATATGGCTTTTTGCTGTAGAATTTATTCCGCGTTTTAAGATATCGAATGCCGAGGTTTTTGTTTCTCCAAATGCATGCAGCCCACGCACGTCGGTAGACCCCTCGGTACGTTCATTGCACCATTCTGTTGAATCTATGCAGGCATATGTCATTTGATTTTTCCTGAAAGTACAATTTTGTTCTGTAAAAATAAGGTATAATTCAGAATTCAGATATTACTGAGTTTTTACCCTTATGAGGTGTAAGGTTGTGAGCTCGGATGTGAGAGCGGTTAGCTTTTCATTGCAGGGTGAATGTTCTGGCTGTTTAATCAGCCGTTTATTTAATGCTTGGGGGACTTTGAAGAAAAATTGACAAGATTGTAAACTTTCTTATGGAGAAAAGGCATGTTTTGTTGTTTGGAGAGGTTACTGGTGATCGCTGATGTTCAACTGCATTGATATTGAGAAATTCATGCTAAACTGATGACTTTGGGGAGCCACCTGGATAGCGGTCTAATTCGGCTCATAGCGAGCTGGTAATCTAGAATGTAATGTTCAAGATGAATTGTACTTGTGGTCAAGAAGTCTATGATCCCAGAAATGTATAGTTCTAAGCCCCAGCAGTTTTTCAATTGTCAGTATTATTATTTTTTTTGCAATTTCGAAGTCGAATTTATGAAGATTTTTTGTTTGCAGCCTCTTTTCTCTACCAAAATCATAAAAATAAATACGATGGGAGTCTAAATGCTTGAAGTGTCTAGACTCAATTGAGCCAAAGTTTTTCTGTCTGTGAAGCTGCTACCTTGAATTATAAAGCCTTAAATAAGGTAACACCTAAATAGCCAGATTTGGCATCTGCGCAAAGGGGTTAAATGAATCATTGCATTTAGTGAGTTTGGTCTATGTGTGGCCTTTTTTTCATTTAGTTTTGAATAAATTGGCTTCATCATCAATACAGCTGCTTTGGATAGGGCATATTATCTGTTCATTCTCAAGTGTAACCTCATTCGGGTACAATGGCAGCTCAAAGTGTACGCTACAGGTGCATTACAAACAAGGATTGGGGAAGGTTGATCGACGCCTTCGAGAACAAAAATCTTGACTACGTTGCTTTGGCAGACACCCTTGGAATAAATCAAGCAACGGCCCGGTCGATAGTTCGATAGTTCGTATCTTCGTAGGAGGGTTTCAAGCTGGAGAAGTCTTTGAACATGTTGAGCAGTGTATACTTGATGTTATATTTCTTGTTTTAGTTCAATATCTTAAAGAATTATGCAATAAATCTTTTCATTAAAAGTCATAAGACGAACATTTGTTGTTGATTGGTATCTTATTTACTTTTCACCCTTGAGATTGTGATATCATGTTGTTTATCAGCTGGTCTTCGGATTGACGCATTGTGTGGATGTTGTCTTTGTTATGTGTTGTGTTATCAAGGAGTGAAAGTTAGAAAATGACTTTGTGTCCTTTGGATGTACTGCTGACTTGGCCTTATCATTTAAAATTTCTTGAAATGAAACAATGAGAATACATGAACATATACAAGGACATGATATCACAGTGATATCACGGAGATACAATAACCGAACAATATAGAAGCTTAAAAAAAACAAAAAAACAAAACACATATATATACACATAGAAGACTATGGAATTGGAAATACGAATTTTCCATGTGTGTGCTGAGAGGAGGGTGTGCCGGTGGGTTCTGTATGTGTGTTCGTTTTATGAGAAACGTTCGCCGCCTTCACCCCCCAACAATCCCCTTCTTCAAAAATCTATCCTGTCTTCTCCACTAAATTGAGTGCACGAAGTAGGAAATTGATCACCTGAAAATGAAATTGAACGCCCCAAACAGGCTCATTGTGGTTATCGCGCCAATTTGAATGCACAAGTAGGAAATGCAATGCTCGCATTGGAAATTGAACGCACATGCGTGAATATGATTTGCCGTAAACGAAATAGAGTCCGCATAAATGAAATTGATCGCTCGGATTCTGAATTTGAATGCCGAATAGTTTTGCGTTTGTGCGCTGTGTGAATTTGAATGCAAATTCATGAATTGGAATGAGAAAAGTAGGAAATTGACAGGGAAAACCTATAATATATAATATTATAAATTATTAAAAATATTATAATAATACAAGAAATAAAAAAGAATGTAAAATTTGGACTCTGATCATTTTTCCTTTGAGGTCTTCATTTACCTATTTATTTGCTTTTTTTTTTACTTCTTGCTGTAAAAGAGCTAAAGCACTCTTGACTCATTAAGGGGAAAATGACAATTTCGCGACTGTTTCGATCCAGATGTTTAAGTATCACATCACCCCTTAAGCCACATTTGGACAGATATCCGTACATACCATGAGAAGATAAATATATCAGAAACAACTGAATAAAAAGAGGGGAAACAACTGAGCACATGAAAGTAAACAACCAATCGGTTCATGATTGGTGAAGCTGTGGACACATGGTCATGACCAGCAGCTAATTAGGCAAACAAATGATAGAGTGAAACTAGTTTTGCGTCATATTTATGTTATTGTGACTGTGGTTGGGAGAAAACCAGCATACAACAGGGGTGCTCAAAGACTGTATTTGGGAACCACTACATTATACATCGACAGTTTACTAGCAATGTTGAGACCGGGCGTAACTCAAATGTTACAATTCCCTTCCACAAAAGGTTAATAAGCAGATAGATTTTATTGAAAAGTAACATCATGCACATCATCAGCATTTTCACATAAATTCTAAAATGTTGTTCTGTTTTTAAAGGGGTCACGTTATGCCCATTTCCCAGTTTAATATATTCATTTTTGTGCCATGTTTACTAACACAAGCATGTTTTTATGCTCACCTACTCACAGCTGTACAGGCTGTGCATGTGGCACCCCAGACTCTCACAGCTTGAAACAGACAGTTTTGGTTTTCATCTCTCCAAGGTTCCCAGCCTTATAGCTCGCACAGTCGTTATTGGCCAAATGTGGTTCAGGAAGCATTTGTCAGTAATATCAAGGAAACCCACTAAAAGGCTGTGGTAATACTAGAGGGGAATACTGATAAAAAAAATAAATAAATAAAAAAAAAGAGTTTAACCACGGATTCGTCCTTTGAAAGTCCATGAAAAGGGAATTTGCCTTCACATTGAAGAAAACGGCACCTTCTCCACACAGGGCTATATGCCTCGCCTCACCCTACCTAGCTTTGTTCGGTGGTGCGCCAAACTCTCCACTGGTCGGGAATGAAGCAAATGTGTAACCTCATGACATGGAAATGTTATGAAAGAAAAGGCGGGACTACAAGGCTTTCGAGGCAGTTCAGAAACTGTGTTTTCAGTTAGAGAAAATTTCTTCTTTTGGTGATGACTTTCTGTTTTGTAACTCTGCAACGTTTTAGAGACACAAAAAAAAAAAACAATTTAGCACACTAAAGGAAAGAGAAAAACCGAAAACTGCATATAACCCCTATAAAGGTTCAGCCCATGATGAGACGTGGGTTTGTTAGTGTTGAAAAGTCGCCGATTGCGGCAGTATAATATCCGACTTTGCTTTGAGCTTTGGCAGATTTGGGTATCCAAGACCCATGCATGTAAATTTGGACGCAAATTGCGTTGTTTGTTAATTATGATAATGATCCCCAAGAGTTAATCGTCATCAAGGCATGAACATAATTCAGAAGTACTGATCCACAGAGATCACAGAAATTTTTTTGTCTCTGAAATTAATGATTTTATCCTGCAATAAACTGACAAAGTCAGAAATTACAAACACTGATGGAAAAAGTATGTGCTTAATTCATACTTTTCCCATATGACTAAAAAGCTCCGCTTTCAGCACCCATTAATTACTCCAGTGTACTTCCAGCACACAGTGCTACTTTCGCTCTAATTAATCATGCTAATCAGCAGAGACCACACCTATCATATTAAGTGCAGCTGCAAATCATTGTGCAGTTTAAAGAATCTAATGTACAACTAAGCAACAAGACAAGTACATCAGACTACCTAGTTTGAGAAATGGAGGCACAACAGCAGATGTTTCAGGAAGAATAAACATTTCTTGATAAATGCAAACTTTTGAATTATCGGGTAAAAATGCATTTATGGTGAATCAAAATGAGAAAATCCTTTCAATAAAACAGGTCTCAGCCAAATGGACACATGATATGATAAAAAAAATTACAGCTCAATCCTTTCATTATTATTTATTTATTTTTTTTTTTAATTGTAATCTCAAATCCCACCCAAATCTAGATCGTCCAATCAGCAAACTATGCACAAAGTATGCCGATACTCATGCCGCCTTCTTGGGGAGAGTGTAGACAATTCGCACCTGCCCGTCAGCAGCAGCCTCTCTACACTCACAGCATGAAACCTAAAAAGCTCTGAACAAGGGTGGAGAAAACCCAAACATGTGCCAGCTCAGAATTTTCCTGATGAGCACTGGATGGCCAGCAGGAGGCGCGTGAGCAATGAGCAATGCTGACCCTAACTGACTGTCCCTCCCATCTCCCTAAGCAAGGTGTGGTCATTTACAGTTTTCGCGGCTCTCAAAAGGATGAAGACCACAGGAACGGCTGGGATTTGATTCGACACAACAGTGATTGCTCCTTTACTCCTATGCGGAATCTTTACTGAGAGAGCAAAGCCTGCAGCCTAAATAGTTTTCCATAAATTACACAGCAGAACAAAAGATGCACCTTTTATCAACTTCTTACTTGAGCCAATTAAGCTAATTTTCTCCTATTCAGGGTGAATTTGTCCATCAACCTGGTTTGTTTCTGACAAACATTCAGAGGGCGCATTTTTACAGGAAATTCCACTTTTTCAGTCCATTCAACCGGGTATTCAGATATCAAACAGTAAAGTTAATATAACTAAAAAGCTGTGCCACAAAATGATCAAAGCATAAAATAAATGAAAGGACATAGGCCAAGGATCAAAATGAAGAATAAATTACTAGTTCTGCGATTGAGAACGACAGGTCAATCAGAGCGCACATTCTGCTTATATTAAAACATCACTATTTTTTTCCACTCTCCTTCCCCATCCATCTTTGTTGTATCTTTTTGAATTAATTTCTTACATGTATACATCACTATAACTGAATTAAGGATTAAAAATATGTATTTCACTTCGTTGAAATTTTACGTACCAACTCAATTCATCTTATTTCACCCTTTTTCAGTGAGAATCTCATACATGGAATCGCCTCCATTATTATATTGCTGTTCAGCATATCGACATCTTAACTTTTGATACCTACATACCTCTGTTAATAATATCATTTTTCCAAGCAGGCAGTTACCATTATTTTCACTTATTACTCCAGTTATTCTTCTTAAAATCGCTGTCCATGGAATTAATGCTACTTGTATTTCTATTTAATTTGTTACAGTATCATTCTTCTTCATTATTTTTTTATTATTGTTATTCATGTTTTATTATCGGTTATTTCATTATTATTACATTACTTTTGTTTAAACTTTACTCTGTACTATTCCGCACAGAAAGGTGGATGGGGAGATGGGTTTTGGGAACGTCATGCTCCTAACATTGTCACCCTGTTGTGTTTAAACTACCCAAAATTATAAAAACATTACTTATGAAAGATTAAAAAAATAAAAAGCTTCTGCCATTTCTCATCCCCTGTGGAATTACACAGAGTGCATCTGGATTCAGGGAGCTGGGAGAAGAGATACACTGTGGTCAAATCACTGCGCTGAAAATTACCAGACTGACAACGAATATATTCATTAAATATTAAAAGAAAAAATATTCATTTTTCTGAGATTCTGGGGGACTCCACAGAACAATATAAAGCATAGCTGGGAAGATAATGTCAAAGAGATGATCAGACTGACATTCATGGCATAAATATTCATCTGCGATTTCCACAGCTCCATTGGTTTTTATGAGGACCGTTAGCCTAGCGTGGGCGGTGGGAGAAGGGCAGGAAAGGCCTGTTTGAATTAGTATGGATCTCACACGCCTCTCTCTCGCGCTCCCAGCTTTAGCTCCCATCACCAGCAGTTCCAAATCTCATAATGAACAGGAGACGGGCGTGCAGCGCAATTATCTCACGCCAGCTTGGCGTGACACGTACAGCACACTCAGGGGGTGGGACAGTGTACCCTCCTCTGGGGACACAGAGTTAGACCGGCTAATTAAAAGAAGGCAAAGGTCGTTTCCCAGACGCGTCGCTATCGGATAAGCTGTCTGGAACAAGTACACTCACACCTTCACTCCCTAACAATAAAGATTTTAAGTCTCATCTCAAGCCATGAGCACTTCTCCTTCAGCTCTGTCTGGTCAAATGTTGCTTTCTTCCATCCATCTTCAAAGGCTTCAGTCTTTGAGATGGAACAACAGCATTATGTTTTTAAGGGTTTAAATCATCCATACGTCAATATATCAGTCTGTGAGCTGAACGGCAGATTCAACACTTGCAAAGCAACCCTTAGCTGGGCGCATCATCGGAGTTCAAATAAATGTGTGAATAGAATTTTGCCCACAGTCTAGAAGTCTCATAAGAGCCACACAGCTCAGACTCGCCAGTCTGGCCTTCCTGCTCTCTTGATCTATTTTCCTTTGTCTAAAAACAGAGAGATGATGTTCACAGCTTATTTGGCTGGCTTTTTCTCTTCCTGACACAAACATGACTCAAGCAAATTAAAAAAAATGTGTAAGTTAGCAAACCACTGTTTCACTCCAGGGAAGAAGACTGCAGGCAAATGAACAAAAGCCACACCAAGCACAGAAAAAAAACAAGGCACATCGTCTCAAATACGGCCATAGGAATAATTCAAGCCAAGGCGGATACAACCAGAGAGAGTTCAGATCAGGCACGTCAAGGCTGTCTTGTGTGCTTTACCTGACGTTCTCGCTTTCTGGAGGCCAAAGACCATATTATCTTGTGATTTGTAAGCTATATTGCAGGGGAGGGGGAGGGGATGGGGGTGGGGTGGGGGGAGAAACGTCAATAGCGGTAATAAATAAATAAAAAAAATAAATTAACAAAAGGCACATTAGAAAAAGCTCCATTCATTTCCTTTGGAGCGGAGCAGAGAAAGACTCACAGCCTGGTTCTCCATTCGGGCGAAGATGACGTTTAGCATCTGTGTGAGCGTGGCCTTTGCCGTGGTCTGGTTGATGAGGTTTTTGCTGGCCAGGTAGATGTTGTAGCAGGTCCTGACTGCCTGCAGCACTGTCCCTTCATGAATTTCTATGTGCTGCGAAGTCACGGCTGTCAGCAGAGCCTGAGGACGAAATGGCCTGTTAGCCCATAACCACAACCAGACACAGGAAAAAGACAGCAGGGACACCTAACAAACCACCCCCCCCCCCCTGACCCGGCAAACAAACAAGGAACATTTAGCATCACCACCTACAGTCACTGTCTTTTAAGGTGCACAAAAGCGCGCTCACACCATAGCACGCTTAAAAAAAAAAAAAAAAATCGAGGTGAGGTAAAAAGCGTGCACCTCACAGAAACAAAGCTTGAAAAAAACACGCGCCTCATGGAAACTAGGCTGGTTCCGTCTCCAATCTCCATCGTTACACTCCGCTGGTGGACATTCCATATGATGCAGAACGGTAGCGCCAACACTACATTGTAGAAAAGGTGGGAACAAGCCGTAGATAGTGGGAAACCAAAAGCGATAAATACCCGTTCTGTGATTGGGCAACCTGTATCAAGTGACCCTTTTTGAACCAATCGCCAATGTTTGATTTTTGCCTTCGGAGAAGCTGTAGATGGCGAACATAGCCACTAGACATGCCATTAAGAAAACTTTTGCAAAATGGGACATTCCCAGGTGAATCACAGCTTTCGAGAATGCTTGTCTACAGCAGATATGTGCATAAATTAACGATTCTCCTTCCCAGAAATTAATTTACTGAGGAAACACGTATTGTTACTTGGCTGAAGCGTCAGTAATACTATGGAGGAGGTATAGACAGTGATGTTTGTTTTGGCTTCCAAAGTTGGCCAGGTTACGATACAGATTACGCGTGCATGGTTTGTTAATGTGGCCAAATAGCAACTACCCTTTCTGATAGTGATTCAGTGATTGTATTGAGCCATGGCAGGTTAAGCAGCTATTGAGGAAAGCCTCTGTAATGCAACTGACAATTTCATAATTCTGACGATTTTGTTTTCAATGCATTCCTTCATTAATTCAAGATAAAAACATTTTAATAGAAAAGTTATTTTTTTGGTAAATCTGCACTTTATTTCTGTATTCTCAGGATAGACTCCTGTTTGGCCCATACAATTGCATTAAGAGGTTTCAGCTAATATTGGAGAATAGGTGCAGGATGCTTCGCAAAATCTCAGCATAGTTTGCCTTTTACACAAAATAAGTTCAAATTTTTTATGCATCATAATGGGCAGTGGAACTAAGAATGAATCTATTATGGAGTAACACGCCCATCATAGCAACGAGACGTCCAATCGTTTCATTCTTCTGGTTGCCCCAGCCTTGGAATGGGCTACGAGGGCCACGAGGGCCACAAAAAAAAGCTTGCCTTGAATTCCTTGGCGAGCTTTTGGCCACTCACCTGGACATTTTAAAAGACAGTAACTGCACCTATGTATTTAATGATGAATTCCATCATTTCTTGTGTCACATAAATGTGAAAAATCTTGATACAAGTCCCCTAAGTAAAATGCTCACATCCCTAGGTGCTGCCTAACAACACTGAGCAGCTGCATGCACATCAGTTGCAGAACAGCATGAACAGAGCATTGTGGAAATGTTGGCTCCTTCCAGAACATTCCAGACTATACTGTGTGTCAAAACACCTTCTGAAAGACACAGAAGTTACATTTTACAATAACAGTACAATAATTAACATTAGTTTATTAACTATCAGTTCATTAGCAGGTAACTAATGCATTAGATAGCTAAATAAGCATTATGCAAACAAAATTGACCATATTAATTTTCTGTGTTTCCCTAAGTGTGAAGTTCAAAACATCCCTTAAGCATCCCTTATGCAGCACTTCAAACTGTTAAACCATAATGTATAAATTAATACTTTAGTTGATGTGAACATCATTTGTAAATGATTACCAGATGTATTAGTAAAATGTGAATTAGCTGTTAAAAAATGCTTATTGCTGCATTAACTAATTTTAATTATTGTATTAAGTGTTACCAACACAAGGCTGAGGAGCAGCAGAGGCCGATCTGGGGAAAATCTACAACCCCAGTTCCAAAATAGTTGGTACGAAGTATAAATCGTGAATAAAATTAAAATGCAATGACTTTCAGATCACGAGCCAATATAGAACACAGATAAAATTTCAAATGTTGAAACGGAGACATTTTACATCTTTATCCGCAAAATGAGCTTATTTCAAATTTTCTGGCTACAATAGGTCTCAAAAAAGTTGGGCTGAAAAAGCAGCAAATATGTAAGAGAATCAGCTGAAAGAACATTTAGCAAGTAATTAAGTTAACTGGCATCAGGTTTGTAACATGATTGGCTATAAAAGGGATGTCTTAGAGAGACTGAGTCTCTCAGAAGAAAAGATGGCCAGAGGCTCTCCAACCTGTGAAGGCTTGTGTAAAAAAAATTGTGGAATACTTTAAAAACTATGTTACTCAACGTCAAATTGCAAAGGCCTCATCGTCGTTGAAGGTCTCATCGTCGACAGTGTATAACATCATCAAAAGATTCAAAGAAACTAGAAAAATCTCTATGCGGAAGGGACAAGGCCGAAGACCTTCACGAGATGCCCGTGATCTTCAGGCCCTCAGACGCCACTGCATCACTCATTACATTCAAATGAATATAATGCGATATGTATAAATTGTAATCTTGGAACTGTTGAAGATGAGTATCATGTATTATTTGTTTTTGAGCGCTATTCACATCTCAGAACTAAGTATTTGGGTGGTGTACATCATAGAAGTTTGTCTGCTCTCCTTAGCACTCGTAATAGTGAAGTAATTACATCTGTTACCCTTTTCATAAAACATGTATTTTCATTTAAATAAGCATGTGCAAAACCTCTGTCACGTGGCATGTCGTATTGTGCATATTCAATTGTACACTGGCCGAACTATTGAATAAACTGAACTGAACTGAGCATCACTCACCGGCATGATTCTGACATTGACATTACTAAATGGGCCCAGGAATACCTCAAGAAACCACTGTCTGCAAACACAGTCCGCCATGCCATCCACAGATGCCACCTAAATCTCTATCACGCAAAAAGGAAGCCATTGTTGAGCATGATCCAGAAGCGCCGCCGTGTTCTATGAGCCAAGGCTCATCTAAAATGGACTGTTGTAAAGTGGCAAAGTGTCCTGTGGTCAGACGAGTCCAAATTTGACATTCTTGTTGGAAATGTAATGTAATGTAATGTAAATCATGGGCGTCGTGTCCCGCGGGCTAAAGAGGAGAAAGACCACCCCTCCTATTATCAGTGTTCACTTCAAAAGCCAGCATCTCTGATGGTATGGGGATGCATTAGTGCATATGGTGGGGGACACTTGCATGTTTTAAAAAGCACCATGAATGCTGAAAAGTATATAAAGGTTTTAGAGCAACACATGCTCCCCTCCAGACGACATCTATTCCAGGGAAGGCCTTGTGTATTTCAGCAGGACAAAGCAAAATCACATAATGCAGCTATTACAACAGTATGGCAGTAGTAGAGTTCTCAACAGTAGTAGAAGAGTTCGTGTGCTGAACTGGCCTGCCTGCAGTCCTGATCTTTCACCGATTGAGAACATTTGGCGCATAATTTAAAAGTTTGTCAAAGGAGACCCAAAACACACTAGCAGCTGGAAGCCAGTATTAAACATGAGTGGGATCAAATTCCAAAGGGTAAACTCAAAAAACTTGTCTCCTCAATGCCCAGACGCCTCCACTTTGTGTTAAAAAAAGAGGGGATACTACACCATGGTAAACAGGCCCCTGCCATCAAATTTGAAATGAGCTCATTTTGTGGATAAAATTGTCAAATTTCTCAGTTTCAACATTTGCAGTGTTATCTCTGTTCTATTGTGAATAAAATATTGGCTGGTGTGATTTGAAAGTCATTGCATTTTGATTTTATTCACAATTTACACTTTGTCCCAACTATTTCGGAATTGCGGTTGTATGAACATTTCAGGACTAATCATGTGCAGAGTGGGATCGTGTAAATCCTGGTATCGAGATGCCTCTCCACAAGGAGCGAACCTTTGCTCCCAAACTCAAACCCATGAAGCGACGCCCGACTCGCCTTAATAATCTGCAGCTGCACGCCCTCGTCCGTCTGCGGGCCCTGGAAGCAGCCGCATATGGTCTCTATGATCCTGTCGATGAGCTTCTTCCCCGGCGCGGTGCTGTCCGGAGTGCTGCCCGTCAGGTGGCCGTATGCGATGAGTTTCTGCAGGGCCGAACAGAATCCCCGTCAGGCGACACGTCCAGGCAAGTCCACAGAGACACACGATTAAGTGGGATCCAGTGAATCACAACTGATCTCGTGATGGACCTGACAAATATCAGACCTGACCGTATGACTGTATTTATTCATACAATTGTGAAGCATGAGAAAACCTTGACTCCAATAATTGGAGTATCCTGGCCAACAGACAGAGGACTAAGGTCTAAAAAAGGTAGTTTCATGCTGCCAACTGGCCAGTCAATTTTCGTATCACCTGTAATAGAGCAATATTATGCATACAGCCATTTTTTTGTCACATTCACCAAACTCTCAGCAGTTGCAGGCCGTGATACGCGCATATGGCATCCCCAACACACTTCTCCACTACTGATTAAATATGCACTTGCTTTTGAAGCTTGAAGCAGCCAGTGGCATACAGAATTAATAACATCAATACCTCCTGATATGGCTCATCTCTAGGGAAGCATGAGCCAAAGCGCTAAAGAAACCATTTAGAAACACTGCTATGGTTTAAAACAAAACTCACTACAGGCATACAGTGTGTGTTTAATAAGTTATGCACGCATAATTCTAAAGAATAGGCAAACTCTCTTTCACCCATATATACACAGACCTGCATACATTTAGAAATATGAATATATAGTGATAAAGTGTTCATTGTACTGCACCACTGTAACCCGCAGTCTGAACGCACTGCAGTGGAGCTGAATGTCGCAACACAGGTATCTCAAAATCAATTTATTGTGTCTGAGTCCAGAGTTTCTCAGATAATTAAAATATTTTCCATTTTGTGACAGCTGCTGGTGCGCTACAGTCAGTCAATGAGCATGAGGTTGTCAGTAGGAACTCTGCACATTGACTTCACGGTCTCTTGTCCAAATTAAATCATGGCACCTTTTGCTTATTGGAATTTTCCTCTGCCGTAACCACTTTCAGATTATTTTGCAAGGCCCTAGGCTTTCATAATCACAAAGCCTATTTCCAAGATTGCATCAACATTACCATTCTGCAAGGCTTCTACCGTAAGCGGCCGGTGATGTTTGTTCTGAACAATTAGCCGCTATTAAATGTGAGAACATTTTGTTTCTAAAATTTGGTGGACATGAAAGTTAGTTTGTGGCCCATTAATTTAAATTTCCCACGCACAGTGTACTTACTTTTGCTCAAATACTGACCTGTAAACAGTCTAAAGAGGTGCTGACGATGCGAGGACATTTGGACTGACATGCCAACTCAAATGGTAGGAAGTACTTATCCGCCTCTATGAAGTTTGTCTTCGACTTGACGGGTGGCAAAGTGCTGGAGCCGGCTTTGTTGTCTCCAGGGGGTGGGCTGCAGAAAGAGGAACGACAGAAAAGAGAAGAGGAGGAAAAAACAGAGAGACAGTTGATGTTCCCGTCCCGGTGAGACGCACTCATCACTTAGGCCTCATGCTGGGCTCCTGAAACGGGACTACACCGCTAACGTGCTAAACGCACGCAGGAGCTTTTCAGCATCTCAGATGTGGTGCTACTCGCGTGTGAAACTAACTACAGCTTGGTGTTTTCACCTGGCCCCAGGCTGCTACGGCTCAACTGACTCAAATCACGGTGAGACCTGAAATGACCCAGGCCTGACAAAGAGGAGGAAGAAAGCGAGCACATTAGCAGGCTATCGGTTTAGCTAAACATGAAATGGTCGCGTGTTCCCCTAATATGGAGGGAGGGAGGGAGGGAAAGAGAGAGGGAGAGGGAGAGGGAGAGAGCGCCTGGGTGCTGTGCAGTAGGGAGGGGGACAGCGAGCGCCCCTGCCGTTGCAGTGCAGAGCCTCTCCTCTCCTCTCCTCCAGCCCCAGCCGCCCAGCACACAGGCCCACTGACTGTGGACCAGCCCCCTCTGAGCCTGCTTTAATTACACTGAAGGTGGAGGGGATTATCCTGCTCATATTTTATAATTGACATAAATGGGAGCTTAGCCAGCAGTGCAAGGGATAAGACTACAGCTCTCGCCAAAAATGTTTTTCTCGACGTTTACAAAGCACTTATGTTTACTGATATAGTGGCTCTGTGCGCAAGCACACACACACACACATAAACTATCACAAAGAATATGTAATTTTCCATTTCAAATAACAAGGCAGACCCATTACTATATGCATTCACAATGAAGAGCAAGAAAGGAGAGATGGCAGAGAAGAGAGAGGAAGGGGTGGAGAGGGGGAGATGGGCTGTGTGTATGTAATGATGAGAGAGCGAAAGAGAGAAAGACTGCATGCTTGACAGGCAGAGAGAAGCCAGCGGCAGCAGAGCTCTCACACTCCTCCACCCCTGGGCCCTGAGTGAAGGCCCAGGCAGACGGAGCGCTGTCCCGGTTGCCATGCGCACGGTACATTGCATTCCGCTCCCCCAGTTACTGCGCAGCAGGCAGCCCGCAGCCGCCAAACACCTCTCTGACAGGCCCGGCACTCCAGGAGAGAACACATCAGTGTGACCATCAGAGCCAGTGAGACGAACAAACACTGATGATGGGCAGGAGCGCTGGGACACGGTACACCTACAGTATGAGTGTGTGTGTTAATACTGGGACACAGCACACCTACAGTATGAGTGTGTGTGTTAATACTGGGACACAGCACACCTACAGTATGAGTGTGTGTGTTAATACTGGGACACAGCACACCTACAGTATGAGTGTGTGTGTTAATACTGGGACACAGCACACCTACAGTATGAGTGTGTGTGTTAATACTGGGACACAGTACACCTACAGTATGAGTGTGTGTGTTAATACTGGGACACAGCACACCTACAGTATGAGTGTGTGTGTTAATACTGGGACACAGCACACCTACAGTATGAGTGTGTGTGTTAATACTGGGACACAGCACACGTACAGTATGAGTGTGTGTGTTAATACTGGGACACAGCACACGTACAGTATGAGTGTGTGTGTTAATACTGGGACACAGCACACCTACAGTATGAGTGTGTGTGTTAATACTGGGACACAGTACACCTACAGTATGAGTGTGTGTGTTAATACTGGGACACAGCACACGTACAGTATGAGTGTGTGTGTTAATACTGGGACACAGCACACGTACAGTATGAGTGTGTGTGTTAATACTGGGACACAGCACACGTACAGTATGAGTGTGTGTGTTAATACTGGGACACAGCACACCTACAGTATGAGTGTGTGTGTTAATACTGGGACACAGCACACGTACACAGTATGAGTGTGTGTGTTAATACTGGGACACAGCACACGTACAGTATGAGTGTGTGTGTTAATACTGGGACACAGCACACCTACAGTATGAGTGTGTGTGTTAATACTGGGACACAGCACACCTACAGTATGAGTGTGTGTGTTAATACTGGGACACAGTACACCTACAGTATGAGTTTGTGTGTTAATACTGGGACACAGCACACCTACAGTATGAGTGTGTGTGTGTTAATACTGGGACACAGCACACGTACAGTATGAGTGTGTGTGTTAATACTGGGACACAGTAGACCTACAGTATGAGTGTGTGTGTTAATACTGGCACACAACACACAGGCTCACGTAAAGTATGAGTGTGTGTGCTTATATAGAGAAATACACAGCGCATGAGAGAGGTGTGTGCGCTAAGGGGGGGGGGGGGGCGCATGCGAGGGAAGAGAAATTTTACCTAAAGAACAGAGAGAGAGAGAGAGAGAGAGAGAGAGCGAGAGAGGGCAAGGGACAGGAAAGCTGGCCGTCTCTGGTGCGTGCGGATGAATGCAGTGCATGTACTGGGTTCAGAGATAACACAATGCGTGGGACACAATATCAGCATACCTCAGTTTTTCCGTCTCTTCTTTTATTTCCTCTGAAAAAGAAAAAAAGAAAACAACCAGTACAGCAGCAGAAAAACCACATGATAAACAAACCTTCACATAATACTTGTGGGACTAAAAATGGGAGGCACACGCGGCTGTAAGAACACACCGCGCACAGGCTTCTTCTCCATCCTACAGCAGCACCCAGCACTTCCACTGTTCTACTGAACGATTCTCCCCTGCCTGGAGTTGCACTGGCTGGAGGAACAGACAGCCACATGACATGAAAGGATCCTCCTCCTCTCCTGCCTCAGTGTCCCCGCAGCAGTGTGTGACAGTGTGATGGCCCCTGTGACTCCGCAGCAGTGTGTGACGGCCCCTGTGACTCCGCAGCAGTGTGTGACAGTGTGACGGCCCGTGTGACTCCGCGGCAGTGTGTGACAGTGTGACGGCCCCTGTGACTCCGCAGCAGTGTGTGACAGTGTGACGGCCCCTGTGACTCCGCAGCAGTGTGTGACAGTGTGACGGCCCCTGTGACTCCGCGGCAGTGTGTGACAGTGTGACGGCCCCTGTGACTCCGCAGCAGTGTGTGACAGTGTGACGGCCCCTGTGACTCCGCAGCAGTGTGTGACAGTGTGACGGCCCCTGTGACTCCGCGGCAATGTGTGACAGTGTGACGGCCCCTGTGACTCCGCGGCAGTGTGTGACAGTGTGACGGCCCCTGTGACTCCGCAGCAGTGTGTGACAGTGTGACGGCCCCTGTGACTCCGCAGCAGTGTGTGACAGTGTGATGGCCCCTGTGACTCCGCAGCAGTGTGTGACAGTGTGACGGCCCCTGTGACTCCGCAGCAGCGTGTGACAGTGTGACGGCCCCTGTGACTCCGCAGCAGTGTGTGACAGTGTGACGGCCCCTGTGACTCCGCAGCAGTGTGTGACAGTGTGACAGCCCCTGTGACTCCGCAGCAGTGTGTCAGTGTGACGGCCCCTGTGACTCCGCAGCAGTGTGTGACAGTGTGATAGCCCCTGTGACTCCGCAGCAGTGTGTCAGTGTGACGGCCCCTGTGACTCCGCAGCAGTGTGTGACAGTGTGACAGCCCCTGTGACTCCGCAGCAGTGTGTGACAGTGTGACAGCCCCTGTGACTCCGCAGCAGTGTGTGACAGTCCCTGTGACTCCGCAGCAGTGTGTGACGGTGCGACGGCCCCTGTGACTCCGGATGCTCCCAGCACTCACCAAACAATCTCATTTTCAATCAGTACAAATCTGTGGCTGGCAAACCCAGCGCACAGCACTTATTTCACAGATGCATCGCCCCGTTAGAGCCTTCATCTGCCAGCGGCTGACTCGCGGGGGAGTAATGGCCGTGCCTGCCTGTTTTCCCTCAAAACTAACTCGTCTCCAGAGCCGATTCAGTCATAAAGATGAAACAGAGAGCAGAGGTTGTCTGATTATTTTGATCTTTGCTGAACATTCTTATCCACGTCAGTCTGACATTTTCAAATAACAATGTTTGAATAAGATTTTTTAAATATATATATATATCCAGGATCCAGGTACAAGCAGGCAGCAGTTTTCAGTAATTATTTGTGAATCGCAACCAGAACCGGGCCAACCTTCCATCCAGAAGTTTCAAGTGCAAAGTACTTAGTTCAGCAAGATTTATTTTACCTACAGCGTTGAAGCCCATCATAAACAAGCACATAACGGCCCCATAAAGCCATGTGTTTGGGGTTTCAGGTCCCCGCTACTGCAGTTTCAGTAATAACTCAACTACCTCCCTGCTTTCTTCCATACTCAATAGTGAGAAAACACAGACTGGATTCAATAAAAATACATTATTTCAGCACAGCCTCAGCCATACACAAATGAGAAGCATGCTTCTGAAAATAAGAAATTGAAAATAACAGTCTGCACCTCTGAGTGCCACAAGTTGGGTAGTTGTGAATTCCAAAGCAGTGAATGACACTTGATAACTCCATATCAGAATCAAAAACCCTTGAAAGATGACTGAGAAGTAATCGAACCAAAGCTACCTGATCTTGGCTGCTTCCTGCAGGGCATAAATCTCAGGGAGACGCACTTGGCTCACGGACACACTGGTGATTATGAGTGAGCATTTGCGCAGAGAACGGTTTCACGAAGTGAGATCACAAATATGTGACGGGAATGTTCTTCACTAAATACACTACAGATAACAACCACTGCAGGCAGCTAAATGGAATATAGCTCTGTGACTCAAAAAACGAAAACATGCTTCAAAAGGCTAACATTGCATCATAACAGACTGACCCTCCAAGTGAATACACACAGCGTTCAGCAAATATGCTCAGTATGCTCAGCCTGTCAAAACCCCCCTACAGCCCCCACATCCATCCAAAGTTCTCCTTAGTCTGGAATGGCTAATCCTGCAGGGCTACAGCCATGCTTAGCTCGAATCTGCACTTCAAACACTGGAGAGCACACACAAGCATGGACTCTACACTGAAGCATGCGAGTTCACCAACTGCTGTTTACCACCACAGACCATGACTGAAGTTTAGTTGCATATGGGTCACATAGGCAAAAAAGCAAGAGTAACGATTGAGGGGCACTACAGACGAATGAAACATTGACCCTGGATGGCAAACTGCTCCCTAAAGCTTAGGTAATGCAACTGCAAATTATGTACTGTTCTGCAGAGCAAATGGGCACAGCTGGTCCTAGAATAAAATCTGACCCAATGCAGTGGGACCAATCAACTCAGGAGAGCCCAGGCAGACATGCTCTCTTCTGAGAAATGGGTCACCCACCCATCGCTCCCCACCACATCTGAAAGATGAGGACAAATATAATCAAGTCAAGAGAAGAGCTTCCATGCATAACTGGGCACAAGGAATTAAGGATCCCTCATCATCCAGCACCGCTGAGCAAAGACCAGTTGTCCTCCTAGGTGACAAGAATGCTAGCATCCCTGAATGATGCTAGGCTTCCTCATGCCTCACGCAGTTGGGCCGACGGTCACAGTCGTCGTGGTCTGGTGAAAATACCTCACTGTAGGGCACTTCCATACAGCGAACAGCATTGCATGTCAGCCATCCAG
The DNA here is from genome assembly GCA_029721435.1 of Gymnothorax reevesii. Lineage (NCBI taxonomy): Eukaryota > Metazoa > Chordata > Actinopteri > Anguilliformes > Muraenidae > Gymnothorax > Gymnothorax reevesii. The sequence goes on from CM056575.1 coordinate 80,364,244, forward strand.
CAGCCAGGGAATTACTCTCCACATTTGTCCTCGAGCAATCCTGATGAAATACTCGACTTGCATTTCAGAAATTCAGCAAAATCCTAGTGCCAATAACAAGCACATTCTGTGTAACTATCATGAACTATAAATAGCTACAAACACCCAAGAATGACAGCAACGCTGGTACCGTTTTCAGTACAGCAGTCCTCTATATGGCGTTCGTAGGGTACTCAGACCACACTCATCTTTGAAGTCGGCTTTCCATTTTATCCCAATTAAACACCAGTAATGTTTCCTGACTGCATTCTAAAAGGCTAAATAATTATCCACAAGCAGACATACCCACATATGAATAAAGATCTGCAAAAATAGGCTAAATAATTTTCATAGTAGTTTTGTAATAGTTTTTTGTAGTTTTGCCATAGTTTGTCCTGATGACGTACACACACACGAACACACACACACACAAACACAAACATACATATCAACTAAAAAGAATACCAGCATTGCTACCGTGGCTGGTAATAAAGTTGGTGTATATTGCTTCCTTTGTAGCCGATTAAACAAATCTCGACAAAAGCTTTTGAACAGGAGAATGGTTTAAAAATGCCACACTAATGATCCCTCGCAGATCAATCCAGGAAAACAAATTTTAATTAGTGATGCTGTAAGATCCTTCAAGCTGATTGGATTGTTGAAGATGATTTCAAGGGTATTTCTCCCTGTAGCTTATCACTTTCATTTGCAGGTTCAAGTTGCCCTTGAAAACATACCACGACAATCATAACATTACTTCAACATTAAAATTGCAAGCAGCCACACAATTTCACTCAAAGCAAATTAGATAGGGATGGCGCTACAACCCCATTAATAATCAGGAATTAATGCCCCGTTTCCATTTTGCACAGTGATTGGGAACAACACAGTTTCCGATCAGGACAGGGCAGAATGGTTCATAGTACACTGAACAAAATCGAAAACTTGACACACATACGAGAGAATAGTCTGAAGATAACGTGAGCTTTCGGGGATAGTTAATAAGGCGATATGTTTTTTGAAGGACTAGCAAACAATAAAAAGAGCAAAATGAATGAGATAAATGTTTATGTTTTTAATCGGTACAGCTTCTAAAAAAAAAAATACACCCTCTTTATGAAGTTCACAAAAATGTTTTTGGATGCAGTACGTGCCATCAGTAACGGTTATGGCCTCCATCAGCTCTAACGACAACTGTGCTACGTCTCCTAATCGACTGTAGAACCCTGGTAAACGCTCTGACAGGAAGGCACCGCAATATAGCGATCAGAGCTTGACCGAGGGCATCAAGGGTCTGGGGTTGAATCCTCTGTTGGCGCACCGTACTTTCAAGTTCATCCCAGGTCTCTTCGACTGGATTCAGGTCAGGCGAACGGGATCGCCATTCCATGACGTCTACATCAGCGTTATGTAAAAAGTCGCTTCAATTTGGCGTTATGATGGGTAGCGTTATTGTGTTGAAAAGGTGAGACCTGGTCCATCCAGTTGCAGGAAAGGTGAAAAAAGGCCAGGATTTACGTCTTCGTCTTGATATCGTACTGCAGTGAGGTTTCCATTGATGATGACCAGTGGGGATCTGGCATCGTGGGTGAAAGCTCCCCACGCCATCACACCGCCTCCTCCACACCGGTCGATCCCTTATGCAGCATGGAGTGTTGCGCCTCCACTCCTGCGCCATACTCTGGCCCTTCCATCCGCAAATCTTAGTGTGTAACGTGATTCGTCACTGAAAACAACAGCATTCCATTGGGTCTCTGAGGCCATCTAAGATGTCTCCGTGCCAAACGCAGATGTTGCTGATGGTGAAATGGTGTCAGAATTGGTCCAATGTAAGGACACCTAGCTCTCATTCCAGCTCTTTGCAGGCGGTTTCGGATAGTCTGAGTGCTCACCCTGCCTCTAAACAGTTCTCTGCTGTCACAAATCAATTCCTGAGATGACGTGCATGGATTTACCTGTCCTCTTGACGTGATGTCACACGTTGCGCTACAGGCCTGGTACGATCTGCTGTTGTTCCAGTTTGTTGCACATGAGTTCTGAAGTTGCGAATAGTCTGTCGACTGCATCCTAATGCACGCACAACTGCTGTGACAGTTGGTCCAGCATCTAGCTCCCCCCATGGAGCGTCGCGGCCCTGACTTGACAATCTTGGCATTGTGAATTAAAACACTTCTGATGCAAATGAATGTGTTTTCCTGTGAAGACGGAACTCTGTAAATGCATTTATACCCGTTGAGTGCACATGCAGCAATCCCGTGATGTTTGGCACGTGCATCTTGAGTTTTTTTACACAAATTCCATTTTTCAGTTTATTAATTTATGCACTTCACTTTCGTGACCAGAAACATGTTTCTTGAAGTTCGGCACACTATATAAAACCATTTGGATACATGGTCATATTTCCAATATCTCACTCAATCCAAATTTGTGTGTCAAGTTTTCAATTTTGTTCAGAATACTTCAGAAAGTTGTGTTTTGACGTTTGCTTGCATCCACAGGTGCACTGCAACACGATGCTCTTGTCTTCTCCCCCGCCCCCCCCCCATCTAACCTACTGTAATAGTTTGCCATTTTTTGGGCATTTGCATCTTACCCAAGTGGCTGAAGTTGAACCAGGATGAAACATTTTCCGGAAATTCACAGAAAGACATCTGTACATGACAAGAAACTCAGAATGTGACAACAGCATGGGGCTTTTCTTAAGAATGTTTGCTGATACTATTAAATAGTAAACAATGTTAACTCTGATTTACCCGACACGTAAAATATGTCCCTGCCAAACATAGTGGATGACCTTCGACTCCAAACCCCCCCACATGTAGGGGGCATACCTGTGACTTGACCCAAGGATCATTTCAACCAAGTTTCATGAAAATTGAAATAACAATAACCAATAACACTAATCACATAATGTATAGTCTGTGGCAAACAGGGAGACTGGCTATAAAGTTAATGCACATCATTACCACAGCAGGCAACATAAAGCAGTTGGAACATATATGTGACATCAATTTGATGTTTAATTAATTTCACTAGGGGATCTGGAAATTTAAGAAAACCAAAGAAAACAGAGCACTGGTCACCACTTACTCGACAGTGGCTTAAAGTTATGTTTACAGCTCAGTCATTTCCTGGCAGGACACTTACAACACCTAAGTCATATCCGGCAACATTTTAAAAATTTACTAGTGATAATTCTGGTCTAATGCTGTAATCTGAGGACTAAATTTTTAATGTCAACATTGCTGCTGGAGTCTGTGCATCATCATTGCAAAACACATTTATAGGCATATTTCATTTCCACTGCCAAAAAAAAGTCATTGAAAAACCCAAAACCACACCACAATCAAATACTTAAAATCAAAACCCCATCAAATCAATTCTTACATACTTGGTACTTTAAACTGAACATAACTTGTGTCATGACACCTTCTCATAGCCTCAAATATCCAAAAACGTTCCTTGAAATGTAGTAGTGCAAACTACACACAAAAAGATGAGAAATGAGTGTAAACATTGCCTGAGTTCAGACAGCCTCTGCATTACCTGACCCTACAAAGGCTTTACATACTGCACTCATCCAGTTTACATTATAAGTCTACAATATACAGACATGGAAAATGTCAGTGCTGATATGACTAAGGATGTAGTCACTGCTGAAGATGTCCAGACCCCAGTGACTGGTCCTCACATGCTGCCAAGCAGAGCACAATGAGCCAACAGAGGGAAACTGCAAGCTGCTTAAACCAGAGCGAGCTGTAAGCCATACAACACACACTGAAAAAAATGTTTTGTTGAATGAAAATAATTTTTTAAGGTAAGTGGTTGCACAAAATATTTTTATCTGAAGCTAGATATTTTTATTATGTTGACTATTTGAAATTACTTATATTTTTTAAGTGGAGTCAAATAACACACCTATTTCTATTAAAATATGCTTAATTAATATATGGAACATTTATTAGGGGTCAAAATCACTTTTTTCAGTGCAGAGAACCGGGGGGTACAGCACCACAGCATGCTGTAAGCCATAAAACACAGAGACAGCTGTAGAGTACACTATCCACATTATAGTGTATGCTGTACAACTAGGCCTGGGTGATAAAACAATACTAATAATAATCGCGACAACCTCTTCGATAATAAAATAATGTGTTGAATAAAAGGACTTAAGTTATTTCAGCTGACTTCCTCAGCGTTGTCACAATGTCACACTTGCAAATCAAATAAGTTCAGCTGCCCAAAGAAACTCCCAGACTCACACAGAGCCTATAATATCACAGAAAAGTGGACTTAAAAGGTGACATTCCAGCAGGCAATCAGTCAGCAGCTCTAATGGTTGTTCACACTGAACGCGCCTAGGCAACCTTCAAAACACAGATGGCACGGCTGATGGCAAAATGGGAGCAGAGGCAGGAATTACTGATAAAAAGGCGACTTGAGTGTTCCAGCTTTTCACCTTCTGACCAACAACAGAGCGCAGTTGTGTGCAAACTATTGCAAGTAGGACAAAATGTTCCAAAGTTAGGAGACATGACAAATCTGCTTTTCCACCTGAGCCGCAATCACCCTATTGAAAATCAGGCACGTCTCGGCCGAGACAAACAATGGTCGAATCGTCCCAGACAACTAAATATTGGACAAGGCAAAACATTTTCAGTTCCCCAGCACAGGAAACACATAAAAGACAGCCATTGTGTGGGCTGATGACGAGCCATTACAAACACTTCCAAACAATTTCCAGCGAGAACTGAAAATAGATCATTATTATGCAGGCCAACCTATACCTCAAAGCAAAGTCACTCTGCTCTGATACTCAAATGATGCAACCGAGGCTTGTCCGTGGGCAAGTTGAAAGAGAACTGCAAAGACAGACACGGGAACGACTTCTATTATTTCTGAATTCAGGATAAATCAGCAGATTGACACTGCAACTTCGGGCTACATTTCCATTTAAACTGGCAGAAGCCCAAGCCGATAATGATATTGAAACAGTAATGTTGCTATTCAGTAAACAGCTTCTGACATCCTTGCGATGACCATGATTCTTTTAAATAAAAAAATCTAAAAATTGATGCACTGCAGGGCTTCTGGTAGACCTTTAACTCCATCCGTATTTTTCAGGGTAGAATTTTTCCCAGGGATGAAGATATTCAAAGCCCAATTTTATGAAGGGTGAACCATTAAGACCATGGGTGAAGGAGCTGGACATTGGCTACAGTTACAGTTTTTGTGAAAATAATTAGGAATCCTGCACCACGTACCGTGGGGGAAATAACTATTTGACCCCTTGCTGATTTAGCAGGTTTGCCCACGAACAAAGAGTGCAACGGTCTATAATTTTAATGATAGGTTTATTTTAACAGTGAGTGACAGAATATCACCAAAAAAGTGGAATAAGACATTGTATGCATTTTAGGAATTTATCTGCATATTTTTGGTCAAAAATAAGTATTTGACCCCCTGGACAAACAGCATGTTCATATTTTGTAGAAAAGCCATTATTGGCCAGCACAGATGTCAAACAATTTTTATAGTTGTTGACAAGATTTGTGCACATTTTGGCAGGGATGTTGGCCCACTCCTCCCAGCACAGTCTCCAAATCATTCAGGTCCCGCTGTCGCCTTGCAACCCCAATTTTAATCTCCCTCCAAAGATTTTCAATAGGATTCACGTCTGGAAACTGGCTAAGCCACTCCAGACCCTTGATGTACTTCTTCTTCAGCCACTCTTTTGTTGCTTTGGCGGTGTGCTTGGGGTAGTTGTCGTGCTGAAACACCCATCCTCGACCCATGTTCAGCTCTCTCACTGAGGGAAGGAGCTGTTGGTCCAGAATTCCACAGTATATGGCCCCGTCCATCCTCCCCTCAATGCAATGGAGTTGTGCCGTCCCCTTGGCTGAAAAGCACCACTGTGCTTGACGGTGGGGATGGTGTTCTTTGGGTTGTACTCTGTTCTTTGCCCTCCAAACACAGCGAGTTGAGTTGAGCCCAAAAAGTTCTATTTTGGTCTCATCTGACCACATCACCTTCTTCCAGGCCTCTTCTCAGTCATCCAGGTGGTCAATGGCGAACTTCAGGCGGGCCTGTACATGTGCCTTCTTGAGCAGGGGGACCTTGCATGCGCTGCAGGATTTCAATCCATGACCGCGTTGTGTGATACCAAATGTTTCTTTTGTAACTGTGGTCCCAGCTGCCTTCAGTTCATTAACCAGTTCCCCCCTTGTGATTCCTCACCGTTCGCATGATCGGGGACATCTCACGAGGCGAGACATTGCATGGAGGCCCAGACCAAGGGAGGTTGACGGCAGTGTGGTACTTCTTCCATTTCCTGATAACTGCACCGACAGTTGATCTTTTCTCTCAAAGTTGCTTTCCGATTCTCTTGTAGCCCATCCCAGCCTTGTGTAGGTCAATAATCTTGTCCCTGATGTCCTTAGACAGCTCTTTGGTCTTGCCCATGGTGGAGATGTTGGAATCTGGTTGTTTGGGAGTGGACAGGTGTCTTTTACACAGGTAATGAGGTGAGGCAGGTGTATTTGATGTAAGTAATTAGTTGGGATTGGGGGTGCGTCTTAAAGAAAGACTAACTGGCTTGTGGGACCCAGAATACTTGCTGTTTGGTAGGGGGTCAAATACTTATTTTTCCTCATCAGATGGTTATCAATTTTTATAAATTCATGTGATGTGATTTTCTGGAATTTTCTTTGTGATTCTGTCTCTCACTGTTAGAATGTATAAACGATTTAAATTATAGGTCGTTGCATTCTTTGTAAGTGGGCAAACCTGCAAAATCAGCGAGGGGTCAAATACTTATTATACTTATACAATACCACTGTACCACAAGAACTGTGATTGACTTGAAGTGTAAAACAGTTTCAACACTACAATATAATCAGTTGTCAAATCAGCTGTCCCTTCAAGACCGGCATCAGGCCAAATTAGTGACAGCGGTAGCATAAAGAAAATAGAAGGGGGTGCAAATCAGCCTAATCCCTCAAGATCTGATTGCCCAAGTTGGACATAAGGATTGAAAATTAAATCCATAATAAAAACTTTCATTCATTTATTTATTCATTCATACAGCAGAGTGAAGCGTTTCTGACGGTCAGGGCTTCAGATTCCGCACCCTACATTAAGACTGGGATCTGCCACTTTTGAGCTGTATTGGACGAAAGCAAAGATTAGGGGAGATTCTGAATGTTTTGCTCCCATCTAGTGTGTCTGGGAAGAATGGCAGTCGATAACTGCTTGAAGCGCACACCCCTTCACCGGACTGCCGCTGGGATATTGCTAGATGATTGTGCCTCTGCCAGTTGGTACTAGGTATTCACCGTCATTTGTCGTGTTGTTCATTTGTTTGTCAGTTAGCGGACAGTGTTGGAGTAGTTACTCTAAAAAAGTAATATGTTACACATTACTAGTTACTTATTTAAAAAGTAATCCCTTACTTTACTTAATTACTCACTGCTGAAAGTAAATAGTTACACTACTTTTGGATTACTCAGCACCATCTGAAATTCTCCATAACTTAATTAATTAACCATATGTTAAAACCTGGCATACGCCCAGATCAGCACAAATCTTTATTCTAATAAGGAGGACACGCACGCACGCGCACACACAAAGATCTCTCTTTCATGCTCTTTAATACAGTAAAGCAAACTGCGAAATTGTAAAAAAATCAGCCCAAACAGCAATTCACTGAAAACTGAGCCACGCACAGGGCTACAGTACTGGCATAAACACGCATGAAAAAGGAAGTTTGATTTATTTTTCTGTCCTCGGTCTCAACCACCAATATACTCAAACAGAAGAAGAAGAAAACATTTCTAGCCTCCCGTCCAGCCAAATGTTGAATTTAAAATAATGCAAGTAACTAAATTATTTATTTATTAGTAATTGTAATGCGATTACTTAAGTTATCAAAGTAATGCGTTACATTACTTTGTTACTGATAAATGTAATCAGATTACAGTAATTACTTACTTTGTAATGCGTTACCCCAACACTGTTAGCAGAATATATCAAAACATTAGTGATAGATATCAAATTTCATTTTGTGTATTGACAGAACACCGTTTTAAAGAGAAAGTGGTTACATTTTGGAGAAAATCCGACTCATATTCCCGATGCAGGATCCAAATGAATTCCTGAGCGTGTGAGGACGGCACTGTCATCATCCCCTCAGTGCAGATATAGATACTGGAGTCCACAAAATACTGAAATTTATTTGCCAAATAATTCCGTAATTGAATTTCCAAATGAGACAAGCATCTTGGCTCCATTGAAATGACACAAATCCATACACCCTTAAATAGGGTCTTGCGCAACAGGCAAGGATTGGATTTATTTGGCATCTGCAAAAAGGGGTTAAACACACATGTTCAATGATAATACAAAGGCAAAGGCAATGTGTCCTCCAAGTGCCTTTGAGTTACTTATGGGCTTCACTTCATAGACCTCACAGGCTCTGTCGTTGGTGATAGACATAAGCATGTGCAAACAATTAATAATGCACATCCCGTCAGGACGTTTTCTAGCAAGAAGCAGTCTTGACTTATTCCACAGTATCTTGCATTCATAACTACCTCTCAGTTGCTTAGAAAGCTTTGTGCTGCAAAAAAACTGCGAGGAAAATATTTTGGCACCCTCTATTGAGATGTTCAGCAATAGGGCTGAACGCGAACATTAGGCATTGATTTTGGCAAAAAGAAAGAGCATAAAGAAGTTATTGCAACAATATTTAGTCAGTGTTGGTCATTTGTGTCCAGCGGTCACTTGCCAGGCGTAGCTGGAATAATTCTGTTCATACTATTTTTTGTCTAAGAATTCACATGTGGAAATCAACTGCCAGCCAAACTTTTGAAGCATATTTTACCCGAGCTCCCGGGTTAATGGTACCTCAGGCTCTGAAATGATGCCCTCCTAGATAAGTTTCTTCATGAATAATTAGCTACAAGCTGCAACTGTACATCAATAATTTTGCTTAGCAGGTCCCCGTAACTGTAATATCACCAGCTCTGCGCATAAAAAAGAAAACTAGCGTGTGTGTTTACTTGCAAAAACAAACATCCCCACCCCCACAGAAACCCCAAAATACCCAAATGCAGGAGCTTAGAAGCTGATCAATACACCTAAAACTTCGGTGAGGAAATATTGAGCGGTTTGTGCATTATGGTCCGGAAGCACAGTGGGAATGCCAAAGCCATCAGGAACTGAGCCAAAAACAATAAGGAAACATGAAAACTGGAGCAAAAGCTGTGGGCTGCACAGCACAGAACACTGCAAGCGACATTACCCAGAGCATGATGTGCACAGTACAACACAGAGAACGCCCAGACTTACATTATACTCACCTCAAACCAACCTGCCATGTAAAGCTCAGAATTATGACCACAATTGAACAAACTAAGACATTAAAACATGGGAACGCAAGAATGCAAACAAGAAATAGCCTGGCATAGACTGTCCAGGAATTTAAATGAATTCTTGATTAAATATGGCTGGTTCCAGCACATCTAAACATTTACAACTGATTTCAATCAGTCCATTTCTAGATGTGTTGACACCTCAGGACCTTTACATCACATATTTACATTGATGCACAGCAATTGCCATGACTCAACATGATCACTGCCAAGGCAGGATTTTAACATTTTAAACACCACAGTCTCTGGTGCTGAATTTCACCCAAAGCTCACTCTATATAGGCCACTACCTATTGCTCGAGTTTGCCACGTTTCTTGAGAAAATATTAGCCTACGTCAAAATATTCGATTTTCACAATTCCAGCATATTATGCATTTTCTTCCCCCATGCAATTGGTGGCTGATTTATAAGCCCTTTCGACCGCTTCAAACCAAGATAGCGATGTTGGCAATTTGTCATCCGTTTATGACATTATTAAAAGGAGAGCAATTTGGGCTGCTACAAGGATTAGAAGCAAACATCTTACACAAGCCCTTTGAACAGATTCCAGATAAGCATTGATACAATGCCACCTAGTAATCCTCCTCACACTCAAAAATACTGATGGATTCCAGTACTGTCGCTGCATTCCTTTAAAATCAGAGCAACGCTATGATGAATGGAAAATACTTTGCTTTGGAGGTACAACGCAGAGAAAACTGAAGGCTACACAACAATGAGCCTGATGTAGGCTGTTGGCTATAGAACCCGCAGTAGCATGCTGCAGACCATACAACACACAGAAAACTGTAGGCTAGACCTCCCAAAGCGTGTTGAGCGCCATGTGACATCAAAAACAAAAAACTGAGCTGTACTACCCAGAGCATGCAGTCAGCCTACACTATAAACCGCTCAATCCAGCTCAGAGCACAATCAAATCAAACGATCTTCAACTGAACAATAAATGTTTAAACATTAAATCATGGGAACACAGAATTCAAACAAGGAATAGCCTGGCACGGATTTTCCAGAAATTTCAATCAGTTCGTGATGCAATAGGGTTGGTGCCATACAAATCATAACATTTAACAAACTGATTTCAACCCATCCACTGATAAAAGTGATCACACCAGCAGGACCATAACATCACTAAATTACATTTATGCACGGTAATGTTCATAACTCAACATGATTGTTGCATGATTTTACAATCTTAAACACACTGTCTCTGGTACCGCATTTCGATCCGAGCTCCCTCTATATAGGGCTCTATCCATTGCTTGAGTTTGACAGATTTATATTGGAAAAAACAATTGGTCTACAGTACAGGCCAAAAGTATGGACACACCTTCTCATTCAATGCGTTTCCTTTATTTTCATGACTATTAACATTGTAGTTTCTCACTGAAAGCATCAAAACTATGAATGAACATATGTGGAATTACATACTTAACAAAAAAGTGTGAAATATCTGTAACTGAAAACATGTCTTATTATTCTAGTTTCTTCAAAGTAGCCACCCTTTGCTCTGACTACTGCTTTGCACACTCTTGGCATTCTCTTGATGAGATTCAAGAGGTAGTCACCTGAAATGGTTTTCACTTCACAGGAGTGCCTCGTCAGGGTTAATCAGTGGAATGGGGTTGGGACCATCAGTTGTGTTGTGCAGAAGTCAGGTTGATACACAGCCGACAGTCCTATTGGACAACTGTTAGATACATACATAATTCCAAATGTGTTCATTTAGTTTTGATGCCTTCAGTGAGAATCTACAATGTAAATCGTCATGAAAATAAAGAAAACGCATTGAATGAGAAGCTGTCTCCAAACTTCTGGCCTGTACTGTACGTCCATGTTTGAGTATGTATTTTTCTTCCCTCAAGCGACTGGAGGCTGACTTCTCCCTACTCGTGACTGCTTCAAACCAAGGTAGCTATGTTTGCAATTTGTCATCGGTTTATGAAAACATTATTAAAAGGAGAGAAACGTGGGCTGCTACCTGAATTCAAAGCAGACATCTTACACAAGCCCTTTGAACAGATTCCAGTTTCAGCCTTGATGCGATGCCACAAGAGACGGTGATGAATTCTAGGTGCTGTCACTGCATTCGTTCAGAGTCAGAACAACCCTAGCTCTTCCGAAGAGGAAATCAAACAGAAATAACAGCCCCGCACATGCAAGACGGCCAAACCTGCACACATCATCGAACGCAGGCGAACACACGGTAAACAAAGCCACTTTCACTACTGTCAACATCTATTCAGCGCTCATTGCCAGCAGAAGTAAGTAGATCAATCATTCTGAACAGCCTGCCAGAGTTTCAAAGACATGCTCTAATAACATCTGAACCCCCCAAAAACCACTCAGCTGGTAAAAGTGAGAAACAGTAAATGCCTTATGGATGGGGTGGAGAACTCAAATACACTTCACACAAAGCAGGAGAAGCTGCATTTCTCTCTCATCACTCCTGTCTCCTTCGATTCAGAGCACGGACTGAATCACATCAAACAAACTACCACCTCTAACAGATTTGAATATGGAAAACAGGACCAGGCTACTTTCATGCAGGTTCTGCAGAAAACCCTCGCTTTGAAATTCAATGCAGTGGAGCTGGAAAAAAATATGGACAGGCGCGGTATCCTCTGCCATTAGAGAGTAAACACACACTTTTCCCCACACACTGAAATAAAACTTCAAAAACTAGACTCGAGAAAAACGTGTGCAGACTGAGCATTTTTGAGTCTACACAAGTCAAAAAATGCTATGAAAAATGATTTGATTGGCTGTGCAGGAACCCCACCAATAGGCATGATCAATGTGCAATTTTCAGGTATTGAAATCTGGCCTGTACATCTATAAAAGCAAATGTTCAGCCCCTTGTAAAATTAGGTACTGCTCTCCCTCACCAAAAACAGTGGGGCAGAACGGAGTTAAACCATAAAGGATGGGTTATGCACTTCTGAACTCTGGGTCTTTTGTACAGTGTAGATTGATCATGATGAGTAGAAGCCGTAATCTCAGCAACTGCTTCAGAATAGTGTTTGATACCCTTTGCTGCTGCCTCAGTCTTGAGAGGAATAGGAGCACTCTGGGGCAATTTCTCTCGCCTTCAAAACGGTCGTGCGTTCATGTAGATAATGTGTAAAATAAAACTGGATTCAAACTCAACACTAAGGCAATGAGGGAGACTACAGTCCTCGGTAATCACAGACCTCTGCAAACTGGCCATCTTGGCCACCTGAGTACTGTCAGACCAATGACCAAAGCAAATGCAGCATCAATTTAAATTATAAGGAAAAAAAGAATAAAAAAAAAATTACATGAAAAGCAAGTTATAAAATCTGAAACCTACAAACCTAGTAAAAAACAGGCACTCTGTCAGTTCTTCAGAAATCAACGATTAGGGGCAATAAATACATTCCTGCTTGTGCGAACAGAAAAACAGATGATTAAACATTCAGTCACTCAAACAAAAAAAAGTCAATAGGCTTTTCATGAAGATTTCTACCAATTAATTCAGCAGGCAGTGTCTAGAGAAATTGCTCCCTCAGCCAGGGAACAGAAAGAAAACCGAATGCAGGCGTATTTAACTACAATTGAGGCACTGATCTAAATTCCTGGCTACTTAAGAAAAGAGCCTGAGGGAGTGTGTGTGTAACTTTCTAATCCAAGGTCCTGCAGAGCTTGGAAAATGACAGTGGCCATGGAAAGCCACAAACTCAATATTCAGGATAAAAATATACAGGATCGATTATGCACCTTTTACACTTAGAAATTCCTGTATCGACATCATATGTATGAAAAACAATCTAAACAATTAAAGTCCATCCACATGTCTGAAGCCAAATTGCAAATGAAAGAAATTAATTTAATAGATAAATCATTTACATTTGCTATGTAAAGATACATTAGAGTGATAGCATCATGAGCGGAGAATGTCATCACACACCCTCTGTGCGTGGATTCACCCAAGCTTCTGTTCTTAGTTTTGGCAGCCAGGCCAGCCGTGTGCACATGTTAGAGCATGAAAGCCCCTCCCTCTGAAACTGCTGGCCCTCCTTAAACTTATAAAGAGCCCAAGAGTTCAAGAGTGACCTCCCATAGAGAATTAAAAAAAGGTGTGCAATGCACGGAATACCCCTCAGCCCGATGTCAAAGTTTTTGGAGACGCCCGCCCGACGCCCGACCACCCGCCCAACCGCACAAAGGATAGCAATACCCCGTCAGCCTTGAGGGCGGAGGGGTAAAATGTGAGATGGCAGAGTGCAGTTCAAAGCATTCAGCTGACAGCAACTTTCCGGAATTCACTCCACCACCAAAGAAACCATGTACTTTAGCTTAAAAGATGTCTGACAAGAAATGTACTGTATTCATGGCCATTTGCAAACAGCCCCCCAAACATTCAATTAAAAAATCATTACATTTTAGCAATCAAAAGCATATTTTAAATGATGTTTAGGTAGCTAGCATCGGAGCTGTGTGTTTGTTGTGTGTCATGGGTTTTATAAAAATCCTAGACTTTAGTAAAGGACGTGCGAATTTGGACTACGTGCCTGAAAAAGTAAGTAGGAGAGCTAAAAGGCAAGAACTCCAGTGACACTTGGCAGCACTACCCATCTTCAACGCTGTGAGAGAAGAACACACAAAGGAGACGAATGGGCTGTCTAACTTTAAAGTTGAAGGGTAACCGGTATTTCATAAATTGGACACATTTTTTCAATTTTTCAACTGACTACTAAGGACAACACATTTTGGCGCAGAATGGATGGAGACCGCAGCAGGCAGCCACGAAAGCCAAAGCCTCTGCGAATCAACAAACACTTACAAGTTCCTCTGGTGAAGTGAAAGTACCTACGCTGAAGTTGGACCTGAGAAAGTTCCTCTAAACTGAGTTCTATGAACTACGATCTTTTGCAGTTCCTGCAGTGTGAATACGCTGAATAGGGGGGTTGTTATAAAGTTCTTAAAAGTATGAAAAGGTTCCTCCTGTCCAAAAACGTCTGTTGACAAAGTTTATACCATATCAATAACTCAGCTGTTCAACGGCCAGTTCTGCCACCCAGCTGTTAGCCACTGCACACACCCCGGCCGCAACCCCAGATCCCAACCCCCCAACCCCCAATCCCACACGTTGCTCTAAAAACCAAACAAAGTAGTTTCACCCACCCCTATTTGATAAATTGACTGCATTTGCATTGAGAGGCAGCCAGCATCCACCCAGGCTGTTTTACAGAATTACTCTGCGCTCTCAGGCAAACAGGCAAACACAAAGTACACAGCACTAGAGTATAGAAGCTTATGGCCAATGCGTAGACTCACATCACTGACCCAGATTACATTAAGAAACAGGATGGCTCTTCCTTGGTTTAACGGCACTGCGTAGTTCTGGAGAAGATGGGCGAGCAATTTAGGTGATGTTTCAATTTTGAGGCAAAGCCTAGGAATAGCAGGCATCACAATGCTTAAACACAAAAAAGAAATACACTCAATACAATCTGAAATGTCAGCCAACTCAATACATCAGCCTGTGCACAATAACAAGACAATATGTTGCCCAGGTCGTGCTGAAAATCCACTCCGTCAGAAAACAAAATGGACAGAATATGTAGTATGTGAGAGGGGTGAGGAGAGAACATCAAGGCCTTCAACATCATAAATATCAGCAGCACCATTTACTCGTAGGAAAATGCCGAATGAAAAATTTATTTTTATAGGTTTAGTAGCACTGTTTACCAAACACCAGAGATGCTTACAAATGATGGGGGTGAGGAGAAAAGAACTCATGTTCCCCAGGCTCAATTATGCATACAAGAACTTAAAACACTACAGACAAAGTAAATGTATTTTTCATACTTTGTGAGTATTCCTTTTGGAATTTCAATCTCAAAGGTTGCAACAGGAGAGCTCCCTGCCGAGGCTTGTGCTCATCTAGGCCAGAGAAACAGCCCAGCGTCACGGCAGCCTCAGCTCCTCACACGGGCATCAGCCTCAGCACGGTCTCTGAGGACACGAGCGAATCATCGACTGATGCGGCTGCTCCACCTGCTCCGTGACCGAGCTGAACTGCCTCTGCCTCAGGGCAGCTCTTATAATCTACTCCTGAAAGGGGTTACGCCCACATCAAGCCTAAACATCGTTCACAGCAGGTAAATATAGGCCATCAACGCTCACTCATTTGCCTTTTCTGTCAGCACTTCAGGTTTGCTAATTCCATTCCCCAGAGAAGAGCTGGTGGGTTTTTTTTTTTAACTGCTGTTCTTCCTGTTTTAAGTGAAGGGCTAATTACAGCAGAGATAGATTCTGCTCTCACGTGACGCATCACTCCTGGAAGCCACCACAGGGGACGCCTCTCATGCAGCTCTTAACCAAGGCTAACTACATCATTCGCAATTTCCATGGGTGCAGCGCAGACTCAAGTCCTGCACCTTCTCTCAGCATGCAGATGTACTGAGGGACACTCATGAACTGCAGGATTTACAATCAGTTCCTCTACGCATCTTCATGCCCTGCACACCCCACCAGTGTGATCACAAATTCTCCGCCCAGCATCCTAACATAAGTGTGCAAATTGGCAAAAAAAAAAAAAAAAAAAGAAAGACCTAAATTAACTTCAAAATTACCAGCAAAGAGAGAATTTATTTTCAACTCTATCAACATTATTGTTTAGCCAAGCCTTCTGAGTTTAGAGACGCTGCGATCTAAATGAAGCGAGACTTAAGCAGGCGTACTGATGGAAATTTAAGCCGTGGAAAATGGAAAAGAAAGCCATCCCTATCCCAGCAGGCTCAGCCAGCAGTAAAACACAGCAGGTGTAAACAACACCTGACAGCTTTTACACGTCTGCAGCTCAGCTTAAAGCTGCAGTGCTTTCCACTAAAGAGCTGTTGAGAAGCGCTTTAAATGTGTAACCAAATCGGCAAAAGGAATAGAAAACACCAGGGGCGGGAACGAAGAGACTGGTTCACCGGGACAAATTAAACTTTTTAATCAACCAAAATTAATTCAACTTAGCCAATAATGCAGTCAGGCTGTGAGCAAGGGACTCGCCTTCAAAAGCGTTTTGCATCAATTAGACTGC
Source organism: Gymnothorax reevesii (assembly GCA_029721435.1). NCBI lineage: Eukaryota > Metazoa > Chordata > Actinopteri > Anguilliformes > Muraenidae > Gymnothorax > Gymnothorax reevesii. Next base: position 80,380,751 of record CM056575.1, read on the forward strand.
AAGCAGCTGCCTCGTGAATAATAATGTTATTTGGCGCAAACGTTTCTCGAGGGTTGTCGCGGGGAGGGTGAAAACCGAAATCTCGAAGGGACTTCTGCAACATGCCATGATGGAACCACCGGATGAGGACCAGAAAAAGCCTGCAGCTAGTGAAAGTCCCCTGAACCAGTCCCCTGTAGCCGTCTCATCTGCGTCTGTGCGGTGGCCTGACAAAAATATGCCATGAGCAGGTGTGTCATTTATCTCAGCGCTGGTGGAGACCACACAGGCAGGTTTGTTTGTGTTTGTGGACTGAGATGCAGCTTCCTTCCCCTCAAGGGGGGGGAGGGGGCGCTCTTTCTGCTTGCCACGCGGAGTCCACCGGCCAGCTTCGCCTGGGCGTCTCAGCCCAGAACAAAAGCCCGCTCGCTCATTTCCCCGAGGCTCCAAAGACACGCACGCGCACACACAGCCTGGTCTGTCTCTCTTCCATGCGGTCACCTGAGAGCCTCGCTCCAGAACACCAGCCCGTCTCCCACTGCTACATTAACATTTCAAAGCCAGGCAGAGCAGTCGGCATCTCTGCCTTGGCACAGATCCAGAAACGGACTCTGAGAACTTAATTGCAGCATTAATTCACAACTGCACTTCCCTCTCGAAACCACTGATTGTACAATCCTCCCCCTTCCCCCTCCATGCCAGGACTGCGGATCGCACTTACTTCAACATCACAATTACCACATCGCAAGTAACAAAAAATGTTCAAATCTTGCCAAGAAAGACGACACGAGAATCATTTTACAGTCTAAAATATGCTGTACTCCTCTTCGCAGATAATGTTCCAACAATATAACCTTCAGAAACATTTCAGCTGACAAGCCACATAATAATGAACATTTCAAACCCATATGTTGGGTGCAAAGAATGTATCAGTTTTAACCTGCTATAACCCCATAAATGTAATTTGCACATTTTCTTCCATCCAGAATGACAAGCTCTCCTAGAATATGAATAGAAGAATGAGACAAAAAATGAACTAGGTCGTACGTCAGAAATAGGTGTATACAAAAGGGTGGAGTTGTTACAATCCAATATTTTTTTCAGCATTCACTTTTGATTTTTCTCGGGTTGTGGTGAGTACATCTGAATAAATCTAGTACCAATTTGTTCCTTATTTTCTTGGCTTTAATTTGATACCCTCCATTCACCATCTGAGGCAAGAGCTGCAGAACTAGGGCACATAAACTAAACGGAAGTCAGGGGTGGAGCGGAGGCGGTGGAGGAGGCGGTGGAGGGGGTAATAACACAATGTATTGCAGACAGCTTGAAACCTAGGTTTGGTTCATGGATTAGCCCCTAGGTGTCTCTGGTGACAGGAAATGATCCAGTAGAAACAAAAGGAAGCCATTTTTAATCAAGGTCAAACCATGTGCTTTGGCCTGGAAGAGCATGCTGGATGATATCAGCCCAATCTAAGCTGTACTTCAGTGTATCATTTGACGAATTAACTCCTCAACATCAAGTAAATGAGATGAAGAGATTGAAAAAGTAAATAAGTCAGAAGTCAAGTCTAAATCAATGGCCAGGTTCATCAGAGGAGTGCACTGAGTGGATGGATCATGTGGTTGGCCAAAGTTCTGAGTCTCCAGCCTCTGGTTCTGATGGAAGTAAGCATCCCAGCTGTAACAACTTTACTGAAAGGTCAACTCGCCCAACCAAAAATGTTCTGCACACAAGCTTGGAGTGCTGGTACTGACAATTTTCCTAGTATCCTTTCAGGTTCAAGATGTCTGAGAAAAAAATTTAACTGTGACAGGTGTGGAAAGACATTTGATAGGGCAGACCATTTTTGAGTCACTCAGTGACTACTTCTTATTCCACGTGACTTCCGAGGGTGTGGTCACCCTTTCAGAGGATCTTACTTTTGATGGCCATCACTATTCATCTGGGACTCTCATTCTAAGAGGAGTTTACTATGAACATGTTAAGTCAACCAGGAAGGGATTAGAGTACAACAGGGGGAAAAGCTCAACTGCAATTCCGGCTGGATGCGTAATGTATGTAGGTCTTGACTTGACTGAAAAAGACGGTCATTTCCTCCTTTAACATGAGGACCATGAGGATATCATGCGTGTTATTGCTTCCTAAAGAACATTTGAATCATCTCAGGGCAGAGCTGTGACCAAGTCATCATGTTCAAGTCAAATCAAGTCACTGGTCGTTAGTTCAAACTCAAAGCAGACGAGGGAGAGCAATGAGGAGTGAAACGGGGTAGGGGAACAAATTAGACAATGAGCTGACTATTTAACAAGCAGAGTGGGGAAAGCTGAGAGCCATGAGCTGCATTTCATGTCGACATTGACCCCTTTCTGATCCTAAATGTATCTCAGCTTTTAACTGTCTCAGCTTTCCCCACTCTGCTTGTTCATCAGTTAGCTCATTGTCTAATTTGTTCCCCTGCCCCCTTTCACTCCTCACTGCTCTCCCTCGTTAGCTTTGAGTTTGAGCTAATGATCAGTGACTTGATTTGACTTGGACATGATGACTCGGTCACAACTCTGTCTCAGGGACACTGGACTGACCTGGCAACATACTAAACTGAGTCTACTGAGGGTTATTAGAGACCTTAAATGTCCCATTGATTGATTTAGCTATTTCCACCTGTAAAAAGGGTTGAAATTTTTGTTGATTTTCAATGCTTGGGGCATGGACCTTCAAGTAAGCAATTTGGAAATTTGATGGTTTTATGATGAAGAGGAATCTTTCTTCTTCCTTTTGCAAAAAACCAGACAGAGTGATGTTCAGTATTAAGTGAGCTATGACCTCTTATTATCTTGCACCCTATTTTGAGAAAACGAACAAAACGTTTTCAAATTCTAATGCATTTTCCTATTAAGCTGAAGTGTTTGGTCCCTCATAACTCTGGTTCTAAACTGCTTATTGGTGTTTTGATTGTATTTCCTGAAAGTACTTTTGCATTCTAATAAAATATCAAAAAATCAAAAATTTGTCATTTTTGACCATGTAACGCAAATTAGCACCTATTTGTGACATATGACCACTAGTGGACTGACTATGGTCATGAATCCTCCACATTTTGGCGAGATGATGTGTAGTTTAATTAATAATGGGGTCAATAGCAATTCAAACACCTGAATGAGCTGAAAGAATAAAAATGTGAAATTCCGAGCAAAAATGAGGCAAAGCAATATAAATGTTGAGATAAGCTGAAACAGAAAATCGCGCAGCACTTCCACCCAGCCACATACTCTCCTGACACAAAACCGATGGGCAACAGAAAGGGACCAGCTCTGAGACCAATTCTCTCGCCACAAGAATAAAACATTCTGAAGATCCAGAGCAATTTCTTTTTTCAAATTTACTGTGTGCAAGATAAAGATTGATATTTATTGAATACATAAACTGTAAAATAACTGCTTCTCAATGAAAAGTGAATGTTTTATCTATATAGAAGTTGGAGGTTCCAATACATTTTCCACTTTAAATTTACTTCCGTCTGGCAATCCACCAGATCATTGTTACCCCACACATCAATCATGGTGTCTAAATGATCAGAGCCAAATCTTTAAGCAGTGAGAAGCATCTGTTGTAGCTTTCTAGAAACAAAAAAGGGCTGAATCTTTAATATTCTATGGTTCATATATCTATGTAATTTTATACTTTGATGTTTTTTTTTTCTTCTCCTAACTCAAAGACTCTTGACAGGTGGCTCAGGGCTGTGTCATCGGTGGCATCACTGAGTCATGGCACGCTGGACTCTTGTCACATAAATAAATACGATCAATGAATGCTGGTATTATATTTACTTTGAAAGTAAAAAAAGTGCGGAGTGAATCTGACCCTGCCCCAAAATGTCCAGTCAGTCCATTTCAGAAACAATCCAGCTCGCTACATGAAAACAACAAAATTATACATTCAAACCAACAGCAATAAATGCAAAATAAACAACTAGACAGTCCGGTCGGCTGCGACCGCACGCGTGTAGCCCCCGAAAGCCCCCTTCTCCCCTTTGTTGCGCATTATTCGGCCAATACTGTTCCCATAGCAACCAAAATAGATAGGTGTCATGAGGGAAGTATATCACATGTCCATATCAAATATGAAAGTAATCGATCAAAAATTACAGCCTGTATAGCCTCCACAAAGAAGTGTCTACGGACGCAGACGCGGCAGCGGCGGCGGCAGAGACAACAAGTAAGGATCCATAGTAGCCGCCCGCCTTTGTCCAGGGGCTACAATAATACAGAAAAGTAAGTCAAATCCCAAAAAGAAATCCGGTAAAATCCTGATGACAACCCCAGACAGAAACACAAAAGCACAGCTGTGTTACTCCAAACCATGAGCCCAGCTCTGTGTCCACCCAGGACAGATAGATATAGCTGTAGATGCACAGCTCAAGAGAAGCCCAGGAAACACCACACACCTCAGGCATAAGAGGCCCTGCTCATCAGTGAAGATGTGCCTGATGCCTCCTGCCCAGAATAGCACGCCGTTACTCCGCAAGCAGGAACTAAGTGCTTCACTTGAGTTTTCCACACCCTTCCCATTAAATAAGAGTGTTTCCTCTGGCAAGTACAGACACAAAAACATTCTGCAGTTAAAGTCAGAGAGGCAGCTGGCACTGGAACGGAGAAAGCTCATCAGTGAGGAAAAACACCGCATTCAGTCACATCCTCTGAAAATAAAGGATACCAGAGTAGCCAAGTTCCCATAAGGAGTGCCATTTGGAGGCATTGGATCATAATAAACCCCAAACATTTCTTGGCACCTTCCTGAGGCATATCACTGCTAGCAAGCCCTCATCAAGTTAAAGCCTGATACTGCCCAGAATCTGAATCAGACTGGCGCCGTCAGCAAAATAAACACTGATATGAGCTTGAGGTAGAAAACTGAGATTGGAGCTGCCTTTCCAACAGAGGATTGGTACTAAAGACAAGTAAGAGACAGTACATAAACTAGACAGTGCAGTCGTCCGTGACCGTATGCATGTACCCCCCCCCCCCCAACCCCAACCCCAACCCTACACCAAATATCAAAAGCATAGATTGAAATTTTTGGCCTGTAGAGCATCCAGAAGAAAATCTCACGGGAGGCAGCGGCGGCGATGGTGGTGGCAGAGACGATGACCATGAATCCGTAGCAGCCGTGGGCTACAATTACTTAATGTTGCACCTATCAAAGCCAAATAATTTAATTTTGAGTTGAAAAGAGGCCAATAGTTCCCTGAGACTGAACAGGGGAATACAGAGGTGAAAAAGAATGGGGATTAGCTGATAGAGGAGAGTATCCTGGTGGCGCTATGAGGAGTCGGCTGCATGGCTGGAAACACTCACAGACGCAGGCCTGCTCTCACAGCAGCTCGCGCCGTCATGGTGAGGCTGAAAGTAATCTGGCTCTTGACATTTCCATTGTAGCGGGACAGAGCCAGGGCCACGCCGCCGTAATTACATTCCGCCCAAAGCAGGAAATCCTGCCCCGGGTTGCCACGACTACACGATACGCGGCTCTCCAGCTTATTTGGAGTTTTATCGCCGCATTACCATGACAATATGAAGTGGTGAGATTTTATTATCCAACGCAGACAAAAATCTTCCCTGAAAACAAGATTACAAATCCAGAGTCTCTGGCAGTGCAGTAATTAAGCCATCATGTAAGTGTCTGCACTTAATATTTTGTCATTTGAAACAAACTGTAAACAGAACGCAGGGCTGGGCCCTCCCACCCCAGATTCCAGCATCAGGGCTGTAATCCTCCACCAATGTTAACCCAATGGCAAAATGTTGGGTAAATTACAGAGTAAAGATTTACAGCTACCAAGAGCAGGGGGAACAAGAGACGAATGGTAAATAAAGCAACCCATTCTCTCCTAGCAGCCTCCTCAATTATTGCTACCTTCCTCTAGCTCAGGAGCTGCAAATAGGAACCTACAGCGGGTAAAGAATGGGGCTCCGATGCCTCCTTCTGCAAAGGTGAGCTTTCATCAGCTCTGGTTCAGACGCATGCAGATGGCAGCTCCTAATGAACATAATCACAGCTTCACCGTGCGCCGCTGAAGGGTCCTCAGAGCAGACGGGTTTCTCCATGGTGTCCCATCAACATTGCAGGTGAGGCATAATTAATTCATCACCGACGCAGGGAATGAATGGAACAGAGCCACACGGCCCTGGTGCATTATTTACGCTCGAGGTGAAACTAAATATCCAGCACAGTGCCGGAGGTAAAACACTGGCTTTAGTTTCTTTCTTCCACAACAACCAAACCTCAAACCGCAGCTTCAAGTATTTGTAGTGCAGGTTATGTCACATACACGACAGAGGCAGTGGCAGTTTGCCCCAAGCAAAGAAGCCCATCAAGCCCCACAGCACAGAATTTTAAAATGATGATTTTATTTTTTTTTTTTTGGAATTTTCTCTTTTTATTAGATAGTTATACAGCAAAGAGGACAGGAAAGTCGGGGCGAAGAAAGGGGAAAGACATGCAGCAAATGACTCCAGCCGAAATCGAACCCGGGTCCCCACGGGAAGGACACAGCCTTTATGGTGCACGCACTCAGACTGACGTGCCCCGGGGGCGCCACACAGCAAAGTTTTTTTGTTGTCATAGCAAAATGTGCCAATATCAGAGGCTGTTAGGAGCCCCTTGATCCCAAACATTGGCCCGATTTGTCTGTCCTGATGGTGCAGCTCAGCAAAGAGGGCGTCCCACATAATCGTTATTGTCGTAATTGTAATGTGCAGCCGTGCGGTGTGTGCATGTCCACGTAAATTTGGGAGAGCCCAACTGCATGATTACGCATGTAATTGCCTCATTTTCCCATAACTGTGTGCATCTGCAGCCCAAATCAATGCAGGACCTCTACACCGTTTGCTCAGACTAGGCACTGAATCTCTGAAGCTGTTCTGTGCTGATAATCCCAGCGCTTCACCTCCCACAGAAGATACGGCCATCAAATCAGTCCGTCACATTTCAGCGAGACTCCTTACCTCAACACCACACTACAGAGGCAGAGATAAGAGCTCTGTGCTCAAGACCTTGAGCCCTGCAAAGCACTTCAACAGCCAGCCATTATGCCATGAATTTGATTTCGCATTAGTATTTCTATGAGTCCCTTTGTTTGTTTGTGTTGTGTGAGTGTGTGCCCGTGCGCGCAAGTTTGTGTGTAGCACATAATCAAATATTTACTCAGCCACCATTTCGAGCTGCAGCAGCAGTTATGGAGGGTTCATATCAATTTTCATTACAACCCAGAAAAAAAAAAACCAGGGGAAAACAGAGCCGCAGCGCTGAATCTTCCCCGCTGTGGTCCAGAAACCCACTGAGTACTGAAGACATGAGCTCCACTCAAGACATAAACAACACTAGCATGCAGTAACTTGGGTTCTCCAGGAAGAAAAAACTGATGTGAAAGGCTCACCAGTTTAATTTAAGAGCTGCTCCTTCTCAGCCTTCCAGTATAATTTTTTCCTGTCCAAGACTGGCAAAAAAGTATTTATAAAGAATATTAGATGATATTTATAGCACACTGGTGGATTTGCATTATGCAGGGATTCATATACAAACAACAGCCCAATGTTACTCATGCTGTTGGCCATAATGTCAAGTCATGTATTGTAAAGTGACATCTGACAAACTGGGCAGATGAAACCATTGCTGAGAATAAACAAACCTCTCACTACAAAAAGCAATACTGTTGAACGCGAATGACAGTCGCTTACAGTTTTCCTACACTTCCTCTCAGCACATATTGCCGTTCGCCGTCTCTCAGGCCAAATTGCATCTTATTTGCATCTTTTCAAAACATTCAGCACCGAACTGCCCCCAGACATTTAACGTTAGTCATGTCTCGCTGCCGACTGGTGTAGCCACCTCTCCTTCCTGTCTTACCTCTTTCAATCTGCAGCATCTCTGATCAGTCACACCAACCCTCTCCTCCCCCCCCCCCCCCCCTCCGCCGGTCGCCCGCTTACTCATCCCCTCTGTCGGCTCCCCGCTGCTGCGCAAATTCACTTCAGAGGCCCCTCGTTCCAGCTCTCGACTCTGACACAACCACCAATCTGCTATTCCCACTGACACATTATCCAGGGTCGTGTGTACTAAAGATAATCGTGCGCTGCTGAGCATCTCAATCTCTCATGACTGAGGTCATTGATTTGAAGGAGCCATTAAAAAAAAAAATGATGAAGCGATGTAGTGTAACAGCCTGTTTTAGAAGTAGTCAGCATTTACAGCATTTATTCCTGTTGGCCAACAACTACTGTGAGGAAAAACCCAACCTGCTGGCCACTCAACAGGCATCTCACAAGCAAAAGCAAAACAAACAAAAACAGTACATGACAGTTTATATTGTCCGATAATTCACCCCTAATATAGTAGGTAGTTTGTTCACCATGAGCGCCATGGGCAAGTGCTGCACAGCAAGCCCCAGTATGGTTCACTGCATATCAACTACTTTGTACCTTTGCTAAAGAAACAGGAGTTTGATCCAGACAGATCCTGGACTGCATAGAAAACAGGCCACTGATTAGAGAAGCATTGTGGGGTGTCTTAGTAGCACAGCACCCTTTGTGAGTGGATTCTGTGGGCCATTAAGCAGAGGAAGATCATGAGAGAAACATGAGGTTTACCAGGCCAATGGTCACTTATCAACTGTAGCCATCTCCCAACCCTGTACAGGACAGAGATGTAGCAGGATTTTATGCACATGCTACCATATCCTGCCAGCCAGGCTCCACCCACCAGGTACATACCATTCAGCTGCAGAGTTCATCTCCAGTCACAAAGCAGCCAATCATATTATTCTGTGCGCTTACAGTCCATGGTCAGTACGACACCATGTGCCAATACCGCGTTAGTGTTGTTCTGGGATTAGCAGAATAATGCTCATCCAGTAGTAACCTGGTCCTTCAATGAATAGATGCTCTGCTATGATGAAAAAAAAAAAAAAAAAAAAAAAAACCACACACACAAAAGGGTTTACAACCGCGCAGCAAATGCAGCTAGCAGGGACCTTTGGTAAGCAGTGTGAATACAAAAAATCTCAAAAGGAGCAATTCAATGGTGAAAGTTATGCGAAATTTATGATAAAATTTGCGAGGGAAAAACTGTTTTTGATGGCATGCATTTATGAAAGTCTCTGCTCATCTGAACGAAAAGCCTACTAACATTAGCCAGTAATATAAACAAAGAAATGCATGACATTTACAAGGAGAGCATAGAGATAACAGCTGCTATTCAGCGCTGGACTATAACGCTATTCCTGGACAAGCATTATTTGGTTGATCTTTGAACAACACTTACAGAAATATATCAGATTGATATATTTATCAATATATCAGAAAGGATGCTAATATTCTATGGCTGGGAATCCTGTTTGGACTTCTCTGGATGAACATCTTCACACCAAGTGACTTCAGACAGGATTCAGCTTTCATCACCAAACCAGAGCGAGCATTACCAGGCAACAGTTTTCCCGCTTGGACCAATTTAAAACTGAACACAGCATTTGGTTTGCCAAAGACTTCTATGTAATTAAAACGAAAGCTTGAAGAACAGTAATGTTCACCTTGATTTTTAATGTAAAGGTACCATTGAGCAATCAATGGATTGAAACTATTAATTGCCAAACAATGGTTAAATGATTCACTTTGCCATTTCCCCCCATATTCCCGCTCCCAATTTTATACACTGACCTACATTTTCAGAATTTTACCAAATACAAAAAAAAACTCCTGGAGCAAACAGAGGCGGTGCCTGAGGTTTGAGAAACTCCAGCAGTCAACATATTGATCACAGCCAGACGAGCAGCAAGAATGTCCATTACCTCAGCACTCATGCAGATCTCCCATTCCTCCATAGCTATCCAAACCTACCTGGCCCTATGTGAAAAAGTAATTCCCGCCCTTTTTTTAAATGATGAATTTACTGTGATTAACCACATTTTTTCAGTTCAATTTTACTAGCCACACGCAGGCTTGATTACTGCCAGACCTGCTGAATCAAGAAATCACTTCAATTGAACCTGTTTGACAAAGTGGAATAGGCTAAAAAAAAAGCAATATATCTTGCCGCAAACTAGAAATTCAAGAACAGATGAGAAACAAAGAAATTGTCATCCATCAGTCTGGAAAGGGTTGCAAAGCCATTTTTAAGAATCATGGTGAGAACAATTATCAACAAAATGGAGAAAACTTGGAACAGTGGTGAACCTTCCCAGGAGTGGCTAGCCTACCAAAATGACTCCAAGAGCGCATCGACGACTCATCCAGGAGGTCACAAAAGAACCCAGAACAACATCTGAAGAACTGCAGGCCTCACTTGCCTCAGTTAAAGTCAGTGTTCATGATTCAACAATAAGAAAGAGACTGGGGAAAATTGGCATCCATGGGAGAGTTCCAAGGTGAAAGCCACTGCTGGCCAAAAAGAACGCAAAGCCTTGTCTCACATTTGCCAAAATACATCTTGATTATCCCCAAGACTTTTGGGAAAATATTCTGCGGACTGAAAAGATACAAGTTGAACTTTTTGGAAGGTGTGCGTTCCGTTACATCAGGCATAAAACTAACACAGCATTTCATAAGAAGAACATCACGCCAAAAGTGAAACATGACGGTGGTAGTGCAATAGTTTTGGGCTGCTTTGCTGCTGCAGGACCTGTACGACTTGTCATAATTGATGGAACTATGAATTCTGCTCTCTACTGGAAAATCCTGAAGGAGAATGTCCAACCATCAGTTTGTGACCTCAAGCTCAAGCGCACTTGGGTTATGCAGCAGGACAATGATTAGAAACACACTAGCAAGTCCAGCTCTGAATGGCTCAAAAAAAAAAAACTAAATGAAGATTTTGGAGTGGCCTAGTCGAAGTCCGGACTTAAATCCGCTTGAGATGCAGTGGCATGACCTTAAATAGGCTATTCATGCTCAAAACCCTCCAATGTGGCTGAATTAAAACAATTCAAAAGAAGCGTGGGCAAACATTTTTCCATGGCAATGTAAAATACCAATTGCTAGTTATCGCAAACATTCGATTACAGTCGCTGTCACCGAGGGCGGCACAACCAGCTATTATGATTTGGGGGGCAATTACTTTTTCACATAGGGCCATGCAGGTTTGGATAGCTTTTTCCCCTTAATCAATGAAATCATCGTTTAAAAACTGCATTTTGTATTTAGTTGAGTTGTCTTTGTCTAATATTAAAATTTGTTTGATGATCTGAAACACTTAAGTGTGACAGATATGCAAACAAATAAGAAATCAGGAAGAGGGTAAATAGTTTTTCAAGGCACTGTACGTAAGTATAAGGCTGGGCAAAGTGAGTTTTCAAAATGGACAAAAATACGACGTATCTGTACTTTTTATCACTGAACGCTGCACAAGCAAATCTTTTGTTAAGGGAGCAAAATTGTAGTAGCTAAATTGAGTAGCTAAAACAAGGGTGTCACATTTTAGATTGTTAGGAACAGCCCTTCCACTGCTTATATCAGCCAAACAAAAGAGACCGTGAAGGTGTTAACTTACTCTATAACATCATATCAGGGTTATTCCGAGCCCTCAGACAAAACATCATTTCAAATATATAAAAAGTACGTCCCCGATATCTTCTATTTTTGCATACATAATTGAATGTTTCAGATCAAACAAATTTTAAAAGTGGACAAAGACGTCGCGGGTTCGAGCCTTAGTCATACCAACCGGCAGTGGTCGGCAGCTTTTTCAGAGTAGCGCACAATTGGCCATCACGCTATAGGGTTTCAAATTGGGAAGGGACTGCCGGGAAAGGGAAATAAATAAATAAATAGGTTTGTTCGTTGCTCAAGCGCCTCCTGTTGGCCAGACGGGCGCTCGTCAGGAAGATTCTAAGCCTGTTCATGTCCGGGTTTCCTCCGCTCCGTTCTGAACTTGCGAAGAGTCAACCAATGAGTGTATAAGAAGCAGTGGCTGACAGGCAGGTGCTTCGGAGGAGAGCCGTGAACTGTCTTCGCTATCCTGAGTTGGCAGCAAGGGGTCGCTTACGAGCAAACTTTGTACATAGTTCACCAATTGGGCATTCCAGATTCAGATGGGATTGGATATGTCAAATTTATTTAAAAAAAAATAAATTTTTTTTTAAAAAGCAGACAAAGAAAATCTAAGAAAAACACAAATTTTAAATGATGATTTTATTTATTGAAGGCAAAAAGCTATCTGACCCAATTTGGCCCTATGTGAGAAAGAAAATGCCCACTTAGATATTAAATCAAACAATTAACCCAATTGCATTGATAATTCGTTTCAGCATTACTTGGCACACACAGGCATAATTGGACCAGCGCTGTTGAATATACACCACTTAAGTGAGCTGTGTCATGATTACTGTGCATGGTCAGAACTTTGAAAGGTACTCAGCCGAAAAATAATTCAAATAAAGTGAATCCGCTCGACTCAAAGTCAAAATCTGATTCCACCGTTGCTAAACCGTCATCGTTTTATACTCTATTTATATACAGTACTTCAGTTACTCAAGTATTATGCTTTTTACATTAAGGAGTTTTCCATAGAAATTTGAGGATTCAAGTAGCCATTTTGGCACTTTAGCCGAAGGATATGGGCAAAGTAAACTGGATTGCCAACTGTCAATTAACATCATAGAAGAAGAAACCATAGAAGCAGAGACTTCTTCTATGATGTTCATTGGCAGTTGGCAAACCAGTTTACGTGGTTAATGTGAGATATAGATTATCACAGTTGCATGAAATGCATGGCAATGGAAATCATGTTCATGCTGTGCTGTTCTATGGCAATTTAAATTTCAAAATGCAGCAATCAAACATGCTGTCTCCATAAACAGCATTCATTCAACTTCGAGAGTAAACGCACCCATCATTTGATTGCTAATCAAGCAAGTAAACTGGAACAGCTTACTTTTCTTAGAGTAGCCTAACTGGTTAATAGGAGACGATTCTGTAGTCCTTTATGTGGCTCTGTGCATCATGTCGCCGAAAAAAAGTGATGTCAGGGAAGTTTTTTTCCGGAAGCATTTCACATGCCCTTTGATGTTTGGCGCTTCTGTTCAACCTGCGTCGGGTTCAATGAAGGAAAAGAGAAAGCTCGGATGTTCGCCCCATGGCAGCAGGTAGTGGTACTACGCCTTAAAAAAGAATCGATTCAGAATCATCCCAGCCCGAATACATACCTTTGCTCCATATGTCATCTTTTCCTCTGAAAAAAAAATTAGCAAACAGGAAGTTGTCATGTTTATGGGCGTGGTCTCTTAACCAGCACATAAACCATATTTAGTAGTTCAACTTTCTTCAACTGCCTTCATGTTTGTGCTGTGGCTACAGCTAGATATACTTTATAGACTGTTAGCAGCCAATGGTCTTAGCACACAGAACTGGTTCTCTCTTTGCATGCTCATGCTACAGGCAACGCAAGCGAGTTACTATTCTGAAGCTGTTAATATGCTTTTTTTTCTGGAGACATAATCGTTTATATTTACGTGAAACACCCATCATCTGTATATCATACACTGACCTGACATTGTGTTGCAAGCAAAGAGCATCGGTTGCTGCGTTTGCAGGAAGTGCACGATGTAACGTGCAGAACTGACCTCCTTTAATTTCCAATCACATGCTAGGATTTGGCAAGAAAAGCAGTAGCGCCACCAGCAGTTAAGTTTGGAATTTCAATCCCTCAAATTCCCTGATCACAATGCATATACTTAACATTAAAAAAAACTTTCATTCTGACTCCCGATCAGTGTGGATGCAAACACTGAGGACAAAAGGTTGTGCATTTTCTTGCATTAAATGGTTAAATTGGGCTGTCGTCAAAGGCTTAATTTGAAAATGCAGGGCCTAGATTTTACAAGAAATAAAGGGAAGCTCTTCAAACCATTCTTTAATAATATCATCATGAATGTACACACTCAGATTTAATCTCCTGGAATGATTCGGCTCGAGCTCCAATTATGCCCTCATCTTGAAAGGAGAAGCTCTCAAAGCCTCTCACATCAGTCAAGAATCTGTCTGAGATTCTGAAAATAATCAACTCATGGGTTTGTCACTTTTCACAGATTCTCTGAGAATTTTAAGAATGTGAACTATGCTGCCAGCAGAGAGATTAAGTTCTCTCAAAGAGGGCCACGGTTAAGATCATGGAGAAGCACTCCCCAACCATATTTCCTACCTTGCCTGCCTGGTCAGACCACTTCTTTCCATCAACTAATAATTCAGTGAAAAAATTGGATAGTAAACGCTGCAAATATAAAACACTCAGGTGACAGTGAACTTATTTAATTGATCAATAAACCTGCTTGTAAAATGAAAGGTCAAAAACGTACTCGGCTTCTAAGCGTACAGGTGGTCGCAGTCATAAGCAGTGCACTTGGCCCTGTTAATTAGAGCCGAGGAAAAAATTAAATAGACTGGATTTCTCAAAAACAAAAACAGCTGTTGAAGGTTTTAATTCAGCACTGTTATTTCTAAATATAGACTACATGTCAAACAATACCAAAATAAACACACCTGTTCCACAAATAGTTGTGGAAAACCACAACAGTTTGGTAAGTAAAACAAAAACAAAAAAATTCTGGCACACACAAATTGGTTTGTCTACATGTGACCCTCCAAGTACAAACCAAATTTCTTTTTTTTTTTTCTTTTTTTTGAAATTTACTTTCAGTTTTTGGTCCACAGATTCTAGGCTTACTAAAGGCTACTATATCACCAATAAATTAGCAACATTCAAAGGCAGTGGTTGTAATGCAAAAATAAGTACAGGTCCTATATTCATGGTTAACTTTAGCAAGATGCATATTGAAGGGACATATTGGATTTTATAATTAGTTCAATCCCACACTGATAGGTAATAGGCTTGAGGAACAACATTTCTAAAACACAGCATTACTGCTCCATCAAGGGGCTCAAATTAGCAGTTACTCACATCGCAGCTTGTTCGCACAAGATGTGCCAACACACGCACCATTGTAATTTCCACTGAAGGGTGACTAACAGCTTAATGCTCAATATCTGGCAGTTAAGGAACCACAAGCATGTCACACAATAACAAGCATCAGTGCTTGACTGAAGGGGTGCCGAGTCCAGGCTAAGCAGACCACTGCAACTTGATTCCCAGCAGACAATTTTCCCATAACATGATGAACAACTACAAAGGACTACAGACCAGTCGTAGAAACAGTAAAAATGTGTTTCACATGCAAACAGGAGAAAGCACTGTTTGGAAAAGAAGACAAAAATAGAAGTCAAAATCAGAAAAGCAAGCAGTTGGTGAAATACTACATGAAATGCAACAGATGCAGAATGCCTGATTACTAGACGGTGGAATAAAGGTGTAAAGGACAACTGACAGTTTCGATTTAAGATCGTAGATTTTCAGACATTTGTGGATGACTGTGCACTCATTGGGATTTCACATCATGGATCATGTGGCCTCTGCCTGACTTTGGCAGGATTTCTTTCCACTCTGAAAGAAAACACCGCTAATTTGCTATCTGAAATTGATCTTGGTTAAGGACACAGTACCTGAAACAGATCTTGATACAAACTCACGAGACTAGACTTTGACCAGAAATAATTAAGTTACCTGCAAGGAGCAATGCATCACAGGCTTTATAACAATAAATTTAATCTGCTTTCAAAGTCACACAATAAAAACAGTGAATAAACACATGAATTATAATCGTTTCATCAGCCGGAATTACAGGTGTAATGTGAAATCAGATGGCCAATTATTGAGGTAACTTTCATTGAATTGCTGAACATCAAAAAAAAAAACCACCAGATCTTTAGGTAGATGAGAAAAGAAATATTCTGTTTTAGTGCTAGCTGTGTTTAAAGGAGCCGTTTCATATGGCATAACAGCGAAACTGTAAATATGAGAGTCAGAAATACAATAGAAACGGCAAACACAATAGTCTAACAACCATTTGATATGGCCATTATCTAAAGCAGAAATATACAGCTTATTTAAGCCAGCTTTATCAAACGTGTCTTCAAACGACGAGTTCTAACTAATAATCAGTGGAGCTACCACGGCTAGTGTGTCAAAATAAATTGATTTGTGTATCTTTCTTAGCTAGTTTCGAATGTTTTCTGAAATTTTTAATTTGGTCCATATGCAACACTGCAATACCACTGTATACCACCCTTTTTTTTACAAGTTGTAAAAGTTACCGCTACTTCAGGATTTTTCCCCATAAACGCCGATTAAAATGTACATTTATACCATCATAAAAAGTTCAACTGATAAAAATACAAAGCGAATACTGAAAAGTGCAGAGATGAAGGCCCTAAGTGTGTTTGCGAAAGCACTTTTCATGTCGCTTGTCACATCTCTCTTATGCTGCATTCGATGACACTCGTAAACACGAGCCGTGTCGTGAATTTGGTCGAAGGTACGAAGAAGGGTCATTCGGACAGTGAGGTCAAAAGAACGGTATTCACCAGTCGTGTCTCGAAAACGCGTTACTGAATGCAGCATCTGACCAGGGCTGCGTCCGAAAAGTGTTTTTTTTTTTTAAAAAAAAACGTCCTATCCACCAATTCCTGACCACTTGTCTTTCACCTTTGTGGAAAACGGCATGAGGTAAAGCAAAGGTGTAAAAGGGAATTCCTAACGCCTTAAGGAAGACAGCCGCGCTAATTAGGCAATGGGATCATGAGTCCCCCGCCCGTCAATTACGTTTCTTTATGTGATTGGCCTGATGAATGGTCGCCGCCGTATATACTGCTGTTGACTTGGGATAGCATTACCTCCTTTCTTTTCTAAAAGGATGGTTCTGTGCAGCCTATGCGAAAGGAGGTAAATTAGGAGGCAGTTGCTACGGGTACGGCAGTTTTTCAATGAATTTCAATGTGGAGAGGTACGGCAGTCCCCATTTCAAGACCTGTCCTAACCTAACCCTTCCCCTATCCCTAACACCAACTCCTTCCCCTAACAACAATCCCGACTCTTAATCCTAATCCCTTGGAATCGACTGCCGTACCACTAAAACTGCCGTGTCTGAAGACACTGAGAAATTAGGAAGCACGCAGACACCTTTCCTTCACATTTGTAGAACTCGAATGCTCTTATCATGGCTGCCCCCTAATTATTTCCGGATCACTTTCTAGGAGTTAGAAGAGTTCCTAAGCCAAAAAGGAAAAAAAAAAAGACTTCGGACGCAGACAAAGGGTGGTTGTACAAAAGGACCGTCCTAAACCGCACTGATAGCCAAGAGTGTGCACCTGCACACCCCTATTAATAAAGGCGCACCGCCAGCGAGCTAGCAACCTCGGATTCAGCACTGTCATCGCTACTCGTTCTCCATGACAGGAACAACAACAAGCGAGAACA
Organism: Gymnothorax reevesii; assembly: GCA_029721435.1. Classification (NCBI taxonomy): domain Eukaryota; kingdom Metazoa; phylum Chordata; class Actinopteri; order Anguilliformes; family Muraenidae; genus Gymnothorax; species Gymnothorax reevesii. Next base: position 80,398,085 of record CM056575.1, read on the forward strand.
CAGAATATTCGTCTGCAAACTCCCAATGGTTCATCGGCACATTCAGTTGATTGCAAATTATTATCTCATTCCTACTCATTTTCAATTTCCCCTCATCAACGTGCCCGTCTCTCCTTACCGAACCAGGGCAACGCAACAAAAGAATTGGGAGCCGACACATTGTTTCGTTCCACTCCTTCCCGATTGCATGACTAGCCAGAGTGCGTTACGGCTTTAGAGACCAAAGGAGCGTTAATCCGAAATGCAAGTCAGAGTTAATTAGCTAACATACAGTGCTCATCGCAAACTACTAGACTGCAATGTAACCAGGTAATAAAAGAAGTGAGTTGGCCAGCTCAACTGATTTGTTTCTGACACGTTCTAATACTAACTTGCTTGGTAGCCATCATCAACTTCCAGTGCCCTGATAGATAGCCTCCCTTTGCTCTCCAGCTATTCATTTTCAAAATGGCACAATTCACCAACGTTTTAACGAATTAACATTTAATAAATCCTTTCCACTGCCAACCGCTACGTGTACATATTGACTGAAAACCATTTAGCTACAATAGTGATGACGGCTTACTATATTAACCTAATAGAGGGAATACGGTTGTGGCTAATTGGATTGCTGATCAAAACAGCTGATCGTGCCATTGCTGGCCCCACACCTTGCCGGTAACATGATGTTCCTGGCAACGGCTTTCCAGTAACGACACCACTTTGCTTGTAATAACAGCTAGCGACTAGCTTATCTTGCAACTACATAAATGAACCAGACTCATAAGCTTCCCAGCTTTAGCTTACCAGTGTGACGTGTACCTTAGCTATCACAGTGTGAACATTGCGATATTGACAGCAGGATGAAAACCTACCTAATGCCACCTCGCAGGCTTTGCGCAGCTGGGAATGGTGAGCCTTTTTCACCTCCTTGTCCGCCAAGATCTTCTCCAGCGCTCGGGTTAGAAACATGTTTTTCGTTTTTTTCCCCTCATACATGACGCGCTGGAACTGTGGCGAGGAGTGCCTGTCCCAAGGGCAGAATTGGCTCCTGATTCTGTCGCTCTTTTAAAAAGCACTAACGATGTGGACGCAGCATACAAACATAAATAAATACGGAAGGTGAGCGAATGTATACGGAAATCCTTCAGTTTTCCATTAGCAACCTGCCTGCGCCATGTTGAAAGGAAACGACGTCACGCACGTCAAAACGGCCGCAGTGAGGCAGGGTGAGTCAGGCAGTAGTTCAGAGAGGGGTAGGGTAAGAGGTAGAGAAGAAAAAATACGAGCGAGACAGATTGGCAAGTTATTTTATGCATGAGGCATATATCCATTTGCATCGCAGCCGTTTTGCATTAGTTTTGCGAAAGACGTTGCCAGCTCCGAAAACCACTCACTCACTTATCATAATTATTTGATACTTGACCATGTTTTCTAAGTAGGTGTATTAGTAAAACAAGAACTACTGCGTATTATCTGCAGTAGGTGGTGCCCTGCTTCATCTGCAGTGTAGCTGCATACTTCAGCGCAGGAAAGTCCGTGAACAGTGTTGGCGCTGTCGGCTTATCTCTGATTGGTCAGCAGATCTTGCTGGGAGGGCTTCAGTCTTTTATTTTGATTTTACACTAGTTTTATCCGTGAATCGTGATGTCATATTCCCATTTGCTTCAATAAGCTGAGGACAACCCCCACCCTATCCCTTTCAACCCCAGAAGATAAAAATTTGCATTTAGTAGCCGTGTAACCTAGACAGTTGGAAACCTCTTCAATATACACTGCCCGGCCAAAAAAAAAGTCACCGTTTGGAAATTAATGAACAAATTCTAGAATTGGATCATTATTGCGGTTACTAATATGTTTCAGCTGGCAATCATCATTTTTCCCTTGACAGATGAAGCGCATCGCTACTCATTGATCAAAAAATCATGTCGGAAGACACATCCCTGGCTGGTGGAAAAGATGGTACAGTATTTCAGAACAGGCAACTTATTGGCCTGTATTTAGCAAAGAAACTCATGAATGCAAAAACAAGTATGAGGAATCATTTTCACAAACATATTTGCCACCACAAAGTCCTGATCTTAGACACAGTAAAAGTTATTGGGATGTGCTCAAGAAAGACCACCGAGTGGCTCAACCATTATGTCGAGAAGACAAGATCTCGGCCAAAAATTATGGCATGTATGATCGAAAATAAATGTTCTGGCATTGCATATAGTTGTCAAAACAATGAAAAAATGAATTTGCACTGTAATCAAAGCTACAGGGGTTCCAACTAAATATTTGAGTGTGCGACTTTTTTTTGGCCGGGCAGTGTAGTTCAGAACTACCAGAGGGAGGCTCTTCACATTGAAGGAATTCAAAGTTATTCTAAAGATCATGTACAAAGCTTAGAAAGAGATCCTAGTGCTTTCAGTATTGGAAGTAACATATGAGGTCAAAAACGGCTCATTTAGGCACTAATTGGGGTGGGGTGAGGGATGTGCGGACACCGTTACATAATATGAGTAACTTGGCCGCGTGAATTTTAAAGATTTCCATGTGTAATGGTGTAAGAGAGGATGAGGAGAGAAAAAAGTGACCTCATTGCCCGAAGTAAGTGTGTGGTAAATTTCTTGATGGTCCCCATCTCATTGCTTTACACCTGTGGACCCTCCAGTCATCGATTTTTTGGATTTTGCTGTCAGTGAGCAAGTACCTGACCAATATCTGAGTGGATCGCAAATTGATATAAGAAATTGATTGCTTCTTATTCTAAGATTCTCATGCTGATGTGCTTCTTTGGCTGATAAATTCTGTTGAGGAGATGAATGGTGACAAGTTTGTAACTACAGTTATCAGTGTTGGAGTAAAAAATGGGTACCGAGATGTAATTGCCTAATATTTTGGAGCAAAAGGCAATGTAAGATCAGCAATGCAGCAGGAACTCTGATCTACGTCATTAGTACATAATTTCATTAATGATGATTAATACGTCCCTGACTACCAGTGTGGTGCCTCAGTTGGATGCGATGCAAGCTGTTTAACTGCTTTGCTACCTCAGTTATTTTTGGGATTTTCCTCTATTCCTCCGACAAAGCTTGAGCAAAAATGATAGTTTTAACTTCTTAAACCAGGCATGTTCAACAGGGCTGAAGTCTGATGAGGAGAACATCTGTGACATAATTATGCCATTCTTGTTTTCTGTGAAGTGTGATATCTGCTGCAGACTCAAAGCTGAAACAATGGGATCTTGTTTCACAAAGCAGTGTGAGCCGTGGTCTCCCAGGTAATATTATCTGCAATAGTGTAATTTGCATAGGGTGCGTGGGTTCTGCGAACCCATGGGCCCCCTCAGGAGGATGGCCAGGGGGGGAAAAAAGGTCGGTTGAGTTCAGCGATTGAGACAAATGAAAGCAGGGCTATTAATTGAGGAAAAAAAAAACATAGAATCAATTTTTGGAACACAATTTTAGGGAAACGTTAGTTTTATCAAACTGTCTTCAGAAAGAATCCATCGATTTGAACACCACGCTTGAGCTTATTGACTGCTGCGCAAGTGATCTGTAAAGCTTACTGTGAGGAGGGCTTTGCAAATATCGAGGCTTGTGCACCACAAAAATCAGGGCAGGGAACTCTCAGGCTTTCTGCGTGAGATTTAGTGCTTCCCTCACGTTTCCGTGCTGAGGTCAGCAATTATTCAATCAATGCAATGCCTGGGTTTCACGATCGTTCAAATTATTTAAATGACATAAGACCATTTGAAATATTTTTATGCAATTCCATTGCTTCCAACCCGAGTGAAGAAAAGCGTGAGAAGTCAAGAAAAATAAATGATTTCCATATAAAAAGTGGCGAAATCCACCGTAACTTAATCAATAAAATGCGACATCTGCTGATTTTCAGGAGGGCAGAGTGAGAAAGAGAAAGCGTTTCCCCCACCAAAAAACTGCAGACGAGCCTATATAGGCCTACTATACGACAGTAGAACATGTTTTAAAGTGGACTCATTCTATTATATCCTGGACGTTTTTGACCAACAGTTTGTGACACGTTTCACAGACCTTCGCAACATGGCAAGTCATTTTCAAGTCCTCAAAGAAAGGAACTTTAAAAAAAAAAAAAAAAATCCAAATTCAGTGGAGAAGATAAATGATCTGGCTCAGTTCACCGAAGGAGGAGAGTTTCATACAGGCCATATTTTGTATTTCCTCGTCGCCAAAGACACGCACTGAAATTTTCCTAGCAACTCAACTTTATATCGGATACAAGCAGAGCGTACTTTCAGTCGTCTTAATTAAAACATATCTGCGGTCTTCAATGAGTGAGAATCGTCTCTCAAATTTGGCAATGCTTTTAATCGAGAGAGAAATGACAGAGGGTGGACTTTAGCAATGTAACTGATAGCCTACATTTGCGAAGATGAAAAAAATAAGTTCATTTAGTCTACACATTCAAACAATAGGCCTACTTTTGTTTTTTTTTTAATGCGTTTTTCATCTGTTCAAACCTTTTTTGAGTAGCCGACATTGGATGATTAGGCCTATAAGCCTTTACCATGACATGTTGCCTCTGAACGAATTGAGTGAAAATAAAAAAAAAAATAAATAAAAGGCAGTAAATTGGAAACGGATTCCAGAAACTTTATTTCCAACATTTTAACATCATGCAGCTGCACTCTATATAGGCCTATTATCGTTGGCAAAAACGTTTGCCTAAATGAATACATTTATTTGTGCTGCTGGCTAAATGTTTCAGTTGGTATAAATTTATTATTTTACTGAATACATTAATAGAAAGGTATACTTTGAGTGACAGACATACAGGCCAATCAGGGGCCCCTTTGGGGTGAAAAAAACCCATGGGAATAAAAGTGAGTCTACGCCCCTGATTATCTGTGTTTGAAAACTGACAAACCTACCTAATTACCTCCGCCAAGGAGGTTATGTTTTTGGTGGCGTTTGTTTGTTGGTTTGTTTGTGTACAACATAACTCAAAAAGTAATGGACAGATTTTGATTAAATTTTCAGAGAAGACGGGTATTAAGTCAAGGAACAGGTGATTAAGTTTGGGCATATCTAGGCCAAAGTACTGCTGAGATATACGCCAAAGTTCAAGATTTCAAGTCTTTCCAATGGCCCGGAGTTCCAATCGCCGTGCTTCTGGGTTTTGCGGTCCCCTGGCGGAGGTCTGCACTCTCTGAGTGCTTTTCTAGTTATTTAATTAAAATTGGTGTTTAAAAACCCTCAAATACAGCTCTGAACTGTCCTGTTAACTAAGATGTAGAAACATAACTACCATTGCCCATCACAGCACAAACATTCCATTTATACAGTCCAAGTATGAAAAAAGTCTCCAGGGAGCAATTATTATGTCGGAAAGGTTCCTGACAGCTAGATTCCAATAGCTGATGGTGCAGTACTGCGCAAGAACAATGTGCAAGCAGCATGGAGGTACTGTTCCAGAGAGTTATTTGACTGGCTGGTAGCATAGCGCTCTGGTCGGTGGTTGCGGTGAAGGTGATCAGTGAGTTAGGGGTGGAGAAGATGATGGTACAAACACCCATTTGTCTGGTGCAGAGGATAAAGCACCTCAAATTCATGTGGTGTATGAAATCCCTCAGGGATGGACAGAAGACAAAACCTGTCTGGCTCTGGGTTTGTCAGTGGCTTCCTTCTGGCTCTGGGTCTGGAGGTGTGCCACCGATTGGCTCTGGGTCTGGAGGCAGGATAGCGTCTGGCTCTGTGTATGAAGGCAGGTCACTGTCTAGCTCTTTGTCAGGAGGTGGACCACTGCTTTCCTCTGGGTTGAGTGTGGGCCATCGACACGGCTCTGGGTCTGGAGGCAGGTTGTTTTCTGGCTCTGGGTCAGCAGAAGGGCCGCTGCCTAACTCTGAGTCTGGAGGTTGGTAGCTGACAGGCTTGTCAGGTTTGGGAAGAGGATGGCACCCATCAGGTCAGGGAAGAGGAAACCGTATTTCAGGTTCTGGAGAAGGATAGCGCCTGTCAGGTTCGGGCTATTGACTAGTTCATCAGGTTTGGGAAGAGGACTGTGCCCATCAGGTTCAGGGGAAGGATGGTGCCCCTCTGGTTCAAGAACCGGACAGCACCCTTCTGGTTCAGCAAGGGGATGATACTTATCAGGGGCAGTTGTCAAGTTTAGGAAAAAGAGAGCCTCCATCAGGTCTCTATAGGGCACAGCATCTGTCAGGGTCAGGAACAGGACATTGCCCATAAGATTTGGAAAAAGTACAATATCCTCTGGATTCAAGAAAAGGACGGCGCCCATAGACCTGAGGAAAAGCTAGACCGCGAGTCGAATGGCTGGGGCTCAGCCCGCCATGGCAAACTGCTGTGGACTTCCAGTCAGGGCAGAAGCATGCAGCAACAAAAGTAAACCATTGTAATAATGTCAACCTTTTCTTTGCCAGGGAGAAAGATAGAGGCATAATTCACTGAGTCTGGTTTTTAAGTCAAGCACTCCTGCTCACCTGAGCATTTGTGCCACAGAAAAATGAGAACATAGTTTAGTGGTTTGCGCTAGTGGCTGACTAACATTAATTAAGTTGCGTGCGTACATACACTTGAACTTAACGACAGCTTAACTACGTAGCGGGATAGCGAAAGCCATAGACATAAAAAAACTGAAGGAGTAGCCAATATACCGACCTACTAGTACCACATTGTTTTTGTGCTGCACTATAAAAAGGGTTGTAAACACATCTAGAAAATAGGAGTAGGTAATAATCACTGGTAATAAATACTATAGCTATGTAGATTTATCGTTGACATTGTCTGATCGACTGTTGTAATTGGCAGCAGTAGCTAGTACCCAAATAATTAATCTTGGCTATTGACAGCATTGGTTTGTTATTGTTACTAGTCTAACTTTTATTTAGGCAGTAAGCCTAATAATGTAGGTCACTATGACGATGAGGTGAGCGAATGTGCTGTATATGTAGACTAATGTTTTACTAAGACAAGTCAAGACACTGGTGACTGACTATCTTAGTGAGTCAGAGTCAATGACAGTGGTCAAACAACAGATCAAACATCACAGATGAAAAGTTTTTACACGGCTTATGTACCTGTGAAAAGGTATATCACTATCCTTTGATAGCTGGTTTGCACAACTAACTGGACAACAGGAACTAACCATAATCTTCAAATAGTCCCGATACTACAATGGATAAATGACCTAACAACAAACTAAATTGTCTACTTTTGCCCTGATCGGAAGTAAAAGATTATGCACCCCGGGAATCAGGCTGACTCACAGTCTAGCTTTTCTTAATGTCTATGATGGCGCCAGTCAGGTTTAGGATGAGGATGGTGCCACTCCAGGCTTCAGAAGTGAACAGCACACCTCTGGTTTGGAAAGAGGACTGTGCGCTTCTGGTGTTATGGTTACGCCTCATGTGTGCTGTTTTGTCTTTGTGCTTTTTTATTTGTGCTTGTGTTTTACTCTCGCTTTATTTTTCAGCTTTCTTCCACGCTGTCTGATGATTGATTCTCTCTTTCTCAAACTCCTGTGATGTCGTGTCACAGCCTTCAGCATGCCTGCGTCTCGTTATCCGATCACATTTCCTCTTTCGGTTTCAGCTGTGGTATTTCATTCATTGCTTCCACCCAAGTACCCCTGACTGCAGGCCGCGGAATGGGGTAGGAACAAAGAGGCGGGGATGGACATCCAATAGGCGTGGTCTATGGCAATGACAAGAACAGCACCATCTGCTGGACGACTGCAAGACATACTCATCTGTACCCTATGGAAATCGTTTATGTATTTAAGTAAATGCCTAAACATGTTAAAATACAATAAAAAATTTACTTAATAAATATTTTATCCCTTATGTATGTAATATTTTAATCTAATCGCCCTGAAGGGTTTTCCGCAATAATGACCAACTCACTGTACATTATAACTCTTGCAGAGGACAGAACACAAATTGCTTTACAATGACAAACTATGACACCAAAGTAGCGCAGTTAATATAAGACACAAGAGACAGCGGGTCACGAAAGGAAAACAGTAAAAAGGCATGAAAGCGCAAAGAGGACATGCAATGGCCCCAGAAGGACAGGGCCATGACCCCGGCCCAGTGCTGGGCCCCGAGAGTTTGGGCGGGTGAGGGCTTAGTCAGAAGTACCAGGGAGGTCCCCTGGGAATGACTGGGGAGCAGGCCCAGCCCCCTGGAGCCACGTGAGGCGGAAGGGGAAGGTGATGGCCAAAAGTAATCAGACGGGGCAGATTTGGGCCCTGCTGCGGCCGCATCCCAGTCGAGCCAGGGGCTTGAAGAAAGGGCTCCTTCCCAGCTTCACCCTGCCACAAACCCTGTCCTGATAGCCGGCCGCAGGGCGAAGATCTAGGTAATAATCCAACGAGGCGTGGCCGCCTTCCACGGCCCCCCCCGGGCCTCTGCCACGCTACAACCCTCCTCAAGGGGCCACGTTCCGTCCAGCCCGTCCGCCCGGAAGCCTCCGGCCAGGTAGCGACTTGGGCCCGCCCGCCCCGGGGAGGCTGGGGGCCAGAACACGTTTGTACCTGTCGTGGCCAACTACCAGCACGCCATGGGTCCAGCCGGGGGTCCCCAGAAACGGCTCCCCCCCACCTCTGCCCCCTTCAAACCCAGTCTTGATAGCGTGCTGGAGTACGAAATTATTTGCCAAAAAGTCTCCCCAGCCCGCCCCACGGCCCAGCGAACCCCGGGGCGCGCCTTTCTCTGCCAGGTGACTCCCCCCAAAAGGCTCCAGGGCAGCCGGGAAAGGGGTGAACTGGTGTCAACCTCTTCAGCTGGGTGGTCATAATGTTCTGGAGAAAGGAATCCGATTTTAAAAATGGAAATTCCGAAATTTGACTAAGTCGGGTGGCGGGAGACCAGTTTGTCATTTTTCTGAAATACGAGTCCCGGGCTGCGTCTGAATAGAAAAAAAATGACATCCTATCCACTAAAACCTAACCACTTCTTTGCCCTTTGTGGAAAAAGTCATAAGATAAAGGAGAGGTGTAAAGGGGAATTCCAAACGGCTTAGGAAGACAACTGCGCTAACTAGAGAATCTGAATGCACTGACACAAGGCAAGGTAATCATCAGTCCCCTGCCCATATATGTTTCTTTATGCAATTGGCTAGATGAATGGTCGTCGCTTTAACACAGAAAAGTTGTGTCAACTGAAAAAGTTCAGAATGGAATTTTATTTTAATCAAATTTAATAAGTTTGTTACCATGAAAACTGTACATTATTGGTGAAGAATATGAAATCTTGTGGCAACAATATCTCAGAAACTATACCGTATTTTCCAGTAATTCTTCCTTTGTTTTGAAGCTAATATCACCAGCTATACAATGACATACTCATTCTAGGTATTTTCATGGGAAATTATTTTGAAAAATTATTTGGTCGTAGAATTTTAGAAATGGGTGGCATAGCCTGCCTGGCAGATAGATCATAAATACACCATGTGTCTACCTACCCAAAAATGGCTAAATCATTGTATAGAACATGACAAAATGATGCTATGGTGAAAATTTCAGAGCAATACCTTGAAAAATGTGGATTTTATGCCCCCCACAAACCTGATAAACTATGAAATTTTCCGATGCGAGAAAATCACATTCTTGTCGCAAAGCGACTGCACTGGAGGCGTTCATATGACAATAATCCACTTCAGATTTTTTGGTCGTTCCCAAAAAGAATAATGCAAATTTAGTTGCAGAGCAAGAAAGTAGATTGAACATCTGTAGGGAGAGAACTGGTTTGGGTATACTGACAATGTTCTTTTTCTTTACAGCACGTGTCAAACTGGTGCCATGGAGGGCCAAGAGGCTGCAGGTTTTCTTCTAAAAGTTTTTTTGGTCTTAAAATCACCTTTTATGAATGTTTTGAAAGATTTTAACAAAATGGAAAAAACAATTTTTTTTCCCAAGTCTGAACCTAGTCTTGACCCCTTAAGTATTGCTGCTGCGCAGAATTGTGGCATAGCGTTATCTCCTTTCTTTTCGAATAGGATGGTTCTGTGTACCCTGTGCTAAAGGAGGTAAATTAGAAAGCACTTAGACACCTTTCCTTAACATTTAAAGAATTTAAATCCCCTTGAATGACTGCCACGTAATTATTTCCGGATCATTTTTTAGGAGTCAGGAATTTCCTTAGGCAAAAAAGACTATTCGGCTGCAGCCCCGCTCTTTAGAAATTTTGGATAAACCTGGACCGTTTGACAACAAAGTTTAGGGGTATTACCGCCGCCAAATGGTAGGGAATGTGCAGTGTCCGGTCATCGGGAGGTGGGGTCGGACATCAGAGGGGTGGGGACTGATGTCCTGCACTCCGCAGCGAGGGCTCACTCCTTCCACCTGCACTTAATTCCGGGTCTCGCCAAACTCTGAGTGAATGCGTTTTCTGATGGGATAATTCCTAACCCGTACTTATTTTTAGGGCGATTGTATATATTTTGTCATGTAGTATTAACCTAATTAACTCATTAGCGATTGTGTGTGTTTCTGGCTTTTGTAATTCCTTCCTCAGCTTTACCTGATTAACTACGTTTAAAAGCTGTTTCCTTTGCTTCTCTCAAGGTGCTTTTTACTTGTCACGTTTAGATTACCTCAATCTAAACTGTCTAGCTTGATTTATTGTCTTAGAGTCTTGTCTCGAGTCATTGTTGTTAACCCGCTTCTCGTGTAATTGTTTTATTAATCCCATGTGTTTCGTTCTGAGTCCCCGCCTCCTTTCGTGGCTATTTCAGTGGGAAAGAGAGAAGAGACCGTCAGACGGAACTTTGCTAGACTCAGCTCTGCATGGTGAAATCTCACCTCCTTGTGCCTTCCGAGTATTTCCTTCGGATGATTCCTGAGTCTTGTATTTTGCTGTGCCCACGTCTTGTCTGCCCCTTGTCTAAGTTTCCTAGTGTGTTCGTCAGTCTAGTTAGATCCAGTTTTTGTTTCTCTAGTTTAGCCACTCTTGGAGTGCATATTTCTGTTTCCCCCTGCCTTGGGCAGTGTACCGTAGTTTCTCCCATTTGTTCAGTGCATGAGCACAGTGTTTTATTTCTGGCCTGGGTTCCCATTTTCTTCTTTATTGTTTGGTCTTCTAATAAACACTTTGGATCCTGCATCTGGTGTCCCCGTGACCTCTTAACATCTGGTTTCAGAAGGGGACAGCACCCCCCTGGTTTGAGAAGGGCACGGCGCCTCTCTGGTTCTGCAAGGGGATGGTGCCCATTAGGTCCAGAAAGAAGACCACGCCTGTCACATTCGAGAGGAGGATGCCACTTGTCTGGTTCAGGAAGAGGACGGCGTCCCTCAGGTATGGGCAGCTGGGCTTGGAGCTGAAGGTTAGCAGACTGGTGTCTTGCAGACAAGGAGGTGAGAGATGTCATCAAGCCCACAGTAGTTCAGAATAGTTTCCCCACTGAGACCCGGAATATACCTTTTTCAGAACAGCCTCTTTAATATAACTACAGGATGTTTTGTTGCAGAAGTCGCTGAGGACTTGAATGTTTTCCATCACCACTAACAATTTGACTGCTGGGTCCACCGTCTCCATTTTTGGCCAAATTGTTCTGTCAAGGACAGCTGAGTGAAAGCAATGAATAGCGGGACCCAGAGGTTCAGCAAACCCATATTTTCATTCATGAGGTCAACAGTCCATCGCACGGTGCATGGCAAGCAGAGTAATACAGGCGAGGCAGATTTTGGTCCAGTGACAGGCCAGGGTAGGGCAGTGGCAGCTGGGATCTGAAGCAGAGTAGTCAATGACCTATGGTGGAGTTAAAGTTAAGGAGTCAGAATGAGACGGAGCAGGGATGGCAATAATGGGAAACAACGGACACTGAGGAGGTAGGCTGAAGACATGGGGTAAGATTCACATGAACACAAAGAGCTGGAGGCAGACACAAACAGTCAGGAAATAGGAAAAAAAGAAGATGCCAGAAAGCATGAACAGGCGCAAGGCAAGAGTAAGACAATCTAGCACTGAACAGAGAAATTAGGGAACAGATACACATCGAGGCAGTAAGTAGAAAACAAAATAGGGACAGGAAATGGCATGAGCAATGCACAGGAAGATAATGAGGCAAGAAATTAATAGAAACTCATCGCCAAAATTGCGTGCAGAACAACAATGAAAGCTAAAGCCACTGGGAGACAGATAGAACAGAGGCAGAGGATATAACAGGGAGGACCAGCAAATGTGTGTGAGGACAAGGAAAAACAAGCCTATCATGAGATTTTTAAATCAATTCTTTAATGCCCAAATATCATTGGTTACCCAACTTGCAAACATGCTTTATTTCAGCGATTTTATTTTATAAAGGATCTTTGAGACAAAGTAAGTGACAGTGAAAAAATACATACAATCTGAGAACAATGATATATATTTAAATAAAATCTGCTTGCTTCAAGAAGAGACCATACTTTTTTTACTCCATAGGCCTCTAAGGCAAATGAATTGCTTCCGTTTTGTTGAATCTCATATATAATGATTGAATTATCTGAAAATTTAATATAATAAAGCAGGTACACTTTATTGTATCACCATATTGCTCATTTAATATTTTTTCTCTTGAAATTATTGGCACATATATAAACACAGCCTCAGTTGTAAACAAATTAGCTAAAATAAAAAGGGAAGCCAACAATCTGTCAGAGATATTCAAGTTTTTTTTTGAAAATCAAGTCCGAACAACTGTACAATGTTGCTGAATTGATACTCACTGAGTTTTACATGCTGATTGGAAAAATATTGTTGAAAAAATGACAGGAAATTATTTAAGGAAGTTCAACTGGGGCAGTGTGATTTTGGAGAAATAGCAGCAGCTGCCTGAATGTCTTTCTTTTTGGTAGTGTTTGGATTTGAATGGCCCTAAAGGTTAGCCCTCAGGCCAGGATGAGCTCTTTGATTTGAAATAGACCCTTCACAGAACCATATTTTCGGTCATTTTCAATCATTCTGAGTGTAAAACCTCCGAGTTGTAACGAAAACAATGATATCCTGTTTTCTCCAATGCTTGGGAGTCATTGTTTATACATTCCAGGAGGCCATTCAAGGATCTATTTCCAGGAGGCATTATCAAAGTGCCTACAGACACCTTCAACACTGTCAATGAAAACTAATAATTTCTGAGTTTGATGTTGTCTATTAGGAAATTTTGTATCTCTGGCTCCAACCTAGATGCAGTTCATAAATGGACTCCCAAAACAGACTGTGTCTTTAACAAGTCTTCACAGGGGGCCTGCTGATTCTATCACAATCCTAAAAGATCGGTAATTGCCGAGCTTGATGCTAAAATCAAGCTTGTTTGTCACACAGCAGGGAAGCAGTCATATGCTGATACCTTGGGCTGCGTGGAAAACACCATTAGTAACTGCAATGATGCATTTCCTTCACAACTCAATACTGTCCAAGAGTGAGAGAGGACTTCAGTCATCACAACAGCCTTGATCCAAAGCTGGAAATGATAATGATTTTTTTCCCCTTGAAACAATGACAACTTCACTTCAGCATCCTAAAGAAGAAAACATACAGTTCATTCATCCCCAGGCAGCTGGGTTTTGGCCATTTTGTACCAAATCAATTACATTTTGTTGCGTTCAAGGGCACCTTATTGTGATGCAAACCTGATAAAGTTGAACATTCTCATAAGTAATTCTGGTCTGTATTTACCCTAACAATTGTAACACTTTGTGAAAAATGAGTATTTGCTGGCAATAAAAGTCTGCAGAACATCATTAATGTAACAAAAGGCAGTAGGTTGGTAAATGGTCGGAAACCAATCAAACAACTGCCATCTCTCTGAGGAAAACAAAATGATGGACTTTGTGCACAGTTGGTGCATTACATTACGGAAAGGTATGTGTTTGTTCCATGTGATGTATTATGAACATGGAGAAAGTCAGAAAATTTCATATTTAGCTTCACTGGAAGCTTCTGCACTTCAGGTTTACTGTTGCTGCCATAAGAACCCACTTAAAGCTGCAGTCGATAAGTCTTATAAAAGTAACTTTTTGTCATTTTTGCTAATACTGTCACTGTGTACAGATAGTATTACATGAAGCTGGTACTCTGTAATTAAAAAATGCTCCTTTAAACTCATTTACTGCTCCTACTGCAATTTAAAAGAATTGTTCGGACCGACCAAAAAGAACCAATTACAGCCAGGATGATGTCTGACAGCCGTCAAACAGTGCACATGCAGGCGCTGCGGACAGCCTCCTCCCCCTTCCTTCTCTGTTCACGCCAGTGCTCAGTCAAGCACACATCTCCAAGAGAGGGTTCTGAAACTAATGGCGCAACAACAGCCATCATCGAGGGGGAAAAAATACAGATACCTCCGTTACCAACAACAGCACACAGGGCTAAGACAAGTAAGAAGAGGAGGCCAGAAGAAAAAAAAAAAGCACAAAAGGAAGAATTAGAGAAAGCCCGAGATAAAAAGAGTGAACATCGAAGTGGGTTTTCAGAGGTGGAGGGAACTCCATGATCTGGAAGGATTAAAAACCAACGCAGAGTTGGCGACTTTTCTGCTTGACAGGTAAAACCCTGCTTTATTTGTTGGTTCATTTTTGCTCCGCAATGCTCTTCAAATAAGCGAGTTGGCATCACTCACATGCAAAGCTGTTCCTTACCCCAGCCCTAACCGGCATCAATTCATTTTCGCTCTACAAATAAGCAAGTGAATGTTGCTTACAAGCACAATCGCTGTTCGAATAGCCAGTGTCTGGTAATTGGTATAGTACTCTATTGTGCATGTGATGTTGCAGTCGAGCTAACGTTAGCTTGTTTCCAATGCTAGGGCTAACGTTACTGGCGTCATTTTATTAGAAAGTAGCAGAAAATATCTTTATGAAGTGACCTGGCAGTCTTATCGGTTGTGTTGTTGTCTTCATAAATATGTCTAACGTTTTTGTGCTCTCACAGCTGAATGCTGTCAGACATGGTTTACTGGCCATTCAGCAGGATTCACGACAGTTTCTGTAATCAAAAAAACAGGTAACTTACTGAAATAAGCGTGTGCTGGGTTTTCACTGAATACATACTGCTGTAGATTACTTTTCATGTCGATATGATTTATTTCTGCTCGTTTGTTGGCCAGCAGTGTTGACTGTTTACAACAGTAATGCCTAGCCTCAGCAACTTGGCCGTTTTCATAATGTTCAGTAATGTCTCTCCACAGTTGCATGCACAACAGCTCGCGTGCCTTCACATACACGGCAGCCTTCTGGGGGAGGGTCTTAGGGCAGCAGTGCAGTGGAGAGGGACAAGGAGGAATCTGAAAGTTGCATTTTTTCCAGTTTTTATGCCGAGTCCTCTCTCTCCTCAAAGTAACCAACTTTGAGACAGCAGACACTCCCAAAATATATATACATATTTTTTTTTTAATTGTTTTTGACATTTTCGTAAAATAACCTTCAGTAAGTTCATAGAGTGTGTATTTGATAGGACTGTCAAAAATATGGACATCTGGTGTTTTTTGTCAATTTCTCAAAAATGTTGATTTTGACCTGCCAAGCATTGCTTCAAACACCATTTCTCCTCTTTCTCTCATGTTCTCATTGTGAAACTTGGAATATAAGTTCACCAGATGCATGATCAGGCATTTTGAAGAAATCTTTTGTGTAACTCTGGATTCTGTGGTAATTAGCTACCCAATAAAAAAAAAAAAAAAAAACTGAAATTCCGATATTTTTTCACAGAAATCAGAACATTCACTATATATTCATAAATGATCTGAGAAAATTTGAGATTAAAGTAATAAAAAGTTTTAGAGATATCCTGCCTGAGGTACTTGATCAAGTTCCACATTGTATTAGCCATCTCGGGACCTAATTTGCATAATTTATGTTAATGAGCCATCACTTTAATTCTGTATTTAGTAGTGGTTCATCTGATGTTGGTACTAAATTGTTATGAATTGAAGAGAAATAAATGTATTGGGAGTATATACCTACCTTAAAGCGATACTTACCTTTCTGGCCTGTCGCACAGCACTTTGAACATGACCAACTCCGCCTCCCTCCAAAGTCCCACCCTCTTCCCCCTGCCAGAGCTCTGATGCTGCCCGCCTCCCCTGACACGAGGAAGTGAGCAGGGCCAGTGTCAATGGAGTCAGGTTCAGAGACACCGGTAAGTGAAAACTAACCAACTGTCATGGATCTGTGTTTTTGAGTTCATGCTTTATGCTCTGGTTATGTCTTTTCTTTATTCTTTTTGATTATTGTATTCTCCAGTTTTCAGTTTATTCTATTTTCAGTTTCATTGCACTTATCTCCCCTGTCTTGTGATCTAGTTTGCTCAGTCTGTGTGCTTACCTGCTTCGGGTGATTTCAATGGTTTCTGGAGTTTCATATTATTACTTCAATACTCGTTTACTTCCTTCGCCATGCTTTCCAAGACTACTAATAATACTAACATTTATATTTTGTATAATAGTCTACTAACCCAACTAATCCATATATATATATTACTAACTTACCAAGGAGCACTTTGGTTAATTTGTAAAACTGCACTTCTGCTAATTATTACTAACTCAGTCTCAGCAATTGCTCTGTTCTAGTCGCCGCCCCTTGCTTTGCTTTCCCTGTCTCGCCCTACGTTTCTGCGAGATGTCTCACACGTGCTTAATTGCTTTCCTGCACTCATTGTCGGTGCACTTAGAACTCCCTGACCGGAGCTGTTTAACTGTCATAGGATGTCTGTGTGAATCCCGTCTGTGTCTTGGCTTTTGCCAATTGTTGTGGTTTAGGACTTCCCCATGTTTACCTACCTTTGTAATTAGTTCTCATCCAATTCACCTGTTCCCTGCATAGCATGTGACTTCCCTTCTGTCTATTTAGAGTCCTCACTGCTGTTCTGACTTTGTCAGAACTTTGATCAATATTCCTTTGTGCAGAGTCTCGTGTATGCCAATTGATTATTGTTTCTCTTCGACTGTTTCATCCGACCTTGATTTTTGCCAAAGCCCTTTTTGTCTTGTTTTGTGTTTCTGGATTTTTGACCCATTTCTGTATGACCACGTCTTCTGTGTTTGGATGCCCTGTGTATGACTCCCTGCTTTGGATTTCGACAACGATTTTTTTGCCTACTGTCTATGTACCGTTGAACCTCTGCTTTTCCAGTTCAGACCCCGGCCTGTCTAGTCGACTTTGGTTTTGGATTTCATTTTGTGGCTTGACAATTCTTGTGTCCAATACTGGGCTTGACCCGGCCATCAATAAAGGCATACGATTTTTGGATTTCCTTCTCTCGCTTGTGTTAAATTGCCCTCCTTACGTTTAGTTACCTTTTTAGTCTGACGAACTACCATATTAGTTATTATTGTAATTATAGCATTTCTGCCAGAGAGGAGCACGACTCACAAGCGGTGACAGCCCCGGTAGGCAACTGGAGGGGATGTGGCGACGGACGACAGACAGGAAGCTTGGCGAATCATTTTATTCAAACCAAATAAAATTATTGGTCAGACTCTTATCAGAAATATATGAGAAGTGAATATTGATGAGTTTCAACACCTAGTGGATTTCTTTTACATTTAAGTGTGCCATACGCATATTAGCTGCATTTTAAAATTACAAAAGAAAAGTGTAAAAATGCCAGAAAGGTAAGAATTTCTTTAATAGAGGTTTAATCCAATTTTTAACTGTTAAGAATGAAATTTTTACAATAATAAAACTACAATTACAATATTGGAACAGCTATTGGCCAAGCTTCAAAGGAAAATGTTAGTGTACTCAAACTGGCGAGAGTAGAGAGGCTTCCTCCATATTGTGTCAAAAAAAGACAAGTACAGGCTTTCACTTGAAAGAAAATATGCTTCTGATAAAAGTACTCTAAAGGTCTTCACAAGTCAGCCTCGGGAAAAGCTGCAGGTCAGATTTGGTTTGTTTGAGTCTGGAGGTTTCCCTCATGGTGAAAAACTGGCTCACGCTAAAGAAAGAGAAATTCCCATTTCACAAGTGCACAAGTTAGTTTACTGTTGTACATTTTGATGGGTAATTAAAGCCTATCCTTATTGGGATGAAGGTCATACACAAGAACCAGATGAAATAGTAAAAATGTATAAAACTTTAATTCCATCACAAATACACAGTCATTATCCATACTAATCAGAGTTGTACTTCTAAAAACATATTAGAAAATAAATACCTGATAGAAAACAATGTGCATTCATACGACTGAAAAAAAAGCTTATTGCCTTTGGAGATATACTGGAAACATACATTTTAAAATTTCTATGAACTTAAAATATGCCCTCTGCACTCATGAAATGCCCAATGTTATGTAAACATTTTGCCATTGTCATAAAGTCTGGATACTGTGACTACCATTTCCACACCAATGAAAGGAGGGGAGGGCAAAGGTGTGTGATGAGTGCTTCATTCATAAGTCGTACCCCAAGACAAGTAAATTGCTGCATTGATGGGATCTTTGAAGGTTATACTGCTCACAATTAACTTTAACTTTTTCACTCTGCTTTTTTGTTATTTCAACACATTTTAAGTTACTAATTCGACTTAAAAATTTAGCTTTAGGTAATTCAGTTGGCCACTGAAGTCAGCTCCTGCTGCAAGAACTGACAGCTCGTGACTGTGATGATAAGCCAGCAACAGTCCATTCCCATAACATGGCAGTCTACTTAAAGAAACTGCCTCTATATATTGACTGCTCGCTCCTGTAAGCAAGTTACAGCACACTGCCAGTTTAAACCTGATTCTCTTGTATGCCTTCTGCTGCTGCCTATCAAAATCTACTCCACCGCCCCAATGCCTTATGTGTTTATATTGGACCATCCTTTATGGGATGGATTGTGATGCAGTGGATAGCAGTGTCACCTCACAACAAGAACATCCTGGGTCTGAATAGACCTTTCTGTGAGGAGTTTGCATGTCCTCCCCAGGTCAGCATGTCTTGCTCTGGACCACTGGCTTCCTCTTAATGAAGACATGCTGACAATCGAATATTTATATTTTAAAACAAAACATCAGCTGCTGGATTTGTGCAGTGTGAGCCCCACGAGAGGCCTTTTACTGCTGATGTCCCTGCCTTATTCGCGCATTCTTGCGATAATGAGAGGGTTTGCAGGACAGAATATTCATGACAGAGTATTTGCATTGACTTTTTGCTGATACATTTTTGTCAACTTATGAACTTAAAACATGAGTCAATAATACAGCGGTGCCATTATTTTTCTGTTGACATTACTGTAGCATCTTAATGCTCAGCAATTCCTCTCTAACAGAGAAGCTAAGGCACTCTCCACAAGTGTCTGTTCAGAGGCTTGTCTTTTGGTTACATATTGCTTTTGGCTCCATCGGAATTGAACAGCATGTGAAGGAAACGGTATAAGGAGTGTTAAACTCTCGTAGCGGGACAAGGAGATTCGGGTGCTCAGAGTAGGCTGTCTTCCTGAGATTGAGGGATTGGGAATTCAGAGCAGGGTTTTATTACTGGCGGAGAGGGGTAGAGTAGTCTAAGCAAGGTTTATTCTTGCTCAGAGTACTCCCTCCTGTTGCAGAGACAGAAGGGAGAGACTTCACTCGCAATAGGCAAGTGTTGGAGATACAAGGATGGAGTAGCCTAAGGTGGGTGTGTTGCTGAGATGGGAGGGGTGAGCAGTCAGAGCAAAACCTTTGTTAAACGTGGATGTAAAGTGTAAGCTATTAAGATCGAGATGACAGTCTGGGGCAGAGGGAAATCAGTGCAATTCTGCACTCTGCATTAGAGGGCTCAGAGTGCTCTCACAGTAATCCACATTATTCAGGTCTGACCCTTGCCTGTCAAACTGTTTTCTACAGGGATCATTACAATCTCCTCCCAAAATGACCTGTTTTAACAAAGGAAAATGCAGAATGAAGGAAAAAATGAGCATGCCATTTCTTTTTTGCCTATAAGGCAAGCAAGATTCAATATAATCTGGCAGGATTTTATCTACAAAATGCTACTCAGACACAGAAGGCTCGTTATTCAAAGTGTGATAGCTATACATTCCCAGAAAATCACAAGGCTGACAGTAAAAGAATGAAATAGTCAAATAAAACAAAACTTGGATCGCATTGCTTTGTTTCACAGATAATAGGAGGGCTGTATATGTTGTACATGTAATCTCAAACATTGTTACAGGCTTAAACCAGGGTATGAGTCCTGAATCATATTCTCAATAATCAAAATATTAAAACACTGATAACAGGTTTGGAAAGCTGATATATTTGAGCTTATGGTTTAATCTGGTAAGGAGGTTTTGCAGGGTATAGGCAAATTTGCCCACTGCCCACTTTGAACCATCTTCTGCTTATTTGTGCCTACTTGTGTAACTGTCCAGAAAATAGATTTGAAATGTGAAATTTGCAACAGGAAGTGAACTGTGACCCATGTAGTGATTTCCAGATTTTTGTGGGACAAGGACTCCAAAAGTCCAAATTTAAACCCATAAATGATTGTTCTGAAAAACCAGGTGATTTTTAATGGCTATATAACATGACGGACATTTTGATACCAAACATAATTATATGTGTGAAAAACTGAAGAAGTTTCAGACAATTTTCCACTAAAAAATGCATCTATCTTGACCAAAATTGATGCAAAACATAAAGTTCATCTTGAAAAACAACCAGGTTCCTATGAAAACAAAACTAAGATATTTTCATTAAAGTTGACTCATTTAGTTGGCTAAATAACATGAGAATGTTGTTCAATTGCGAGACCGGTAACATGGATCTGGATTTAGAAAATTGGAACCATCCCTCATTTTGTTATGTTACAGCCTTATTCCAAAATGGATTAAATTCATTTTTTCCATAAAATTCTACACACAATACCCCATAATGACAATATGAAAAGTTTTTAGGAGATTTTTGCAAATTTACTAAAAATAAATAACTAAGAAATCATATGTACATAAGTATTCACAGCCTTTGCCATTAAGCTCAAAATTGAGGCTTAGGTGCATCCTGTTTCCACTGATCAACCTTGAGATGTTCCAATAGCTTAATTGTGGTCCACCTGTGGTAAATTCAGTTGATTAGACATGACTTGGAAAGGCACGCACCTGTCTATATAAGGTCCCACAGTTGATAGTGCATGTCAGAGCACAAACCAAGCATGAACTCAAAGGAATTGTCTGTAGACCTCTGAGACAAGATTGTCTTGCGTCACAAATCTAGGGAAGGGTACTGAAAAAAGGCAGAAGTTCAGAACCACCAGGACTCTTCCAAGAGCTGGCCACTCGTCTAAACTTAGCTATCAGGGGAGAAGGGCCTTAGTCAGGGAGATGACCAAGAACCCGATGGTCAGTCTGTCAGAGCTCCAGCTTTCCTCTGGAGAGGAGAACCTTCCTGAAGGACAACCATCTCTGCAGCAATCCACCAATCAGGCCTGTATGGGAGTGGCCAGACGGAAGCCACTCCTTACCAAAAGGCACGTGGCAGCCCGCAGGAGTTTGCCAAAAGGCACCTGAAGGACCCTCAGACCATGAGAAACAAAATTGTCTGGTCTGATGAGACAAAGATCGAACTCTTTGGTGTGAGTGCCAGGCGTCATGTTTGGAGGAAACCAGGCACAGCTCATCACCTGGCCAATACCATCCCTACAGCAAAATATGGTGGTGGCAGCATTATGCTGTGGGGATGTTTCCCAGTAGCAGGAACTGGGAGACTAGTCAGGATTGAGGGAAAGATGAATGCAGCGATGTACAGAGACATCCTGGATGAACCTGCTCCAGAGCGCTCTTGACCTCAGACTGGGACAACGGTTCATTTTTTTTTTTTTTTTTTTTTTTTAGCAGAACAACAACCCTGAACACACAGCCAAGATATCAAAATAGTGGCTTCAGGACAACTCTGAATGTTCTTGAGTAGCCCAGCCAGAGCCCAGACTTGAATCCAATTGAACATCTCTGGATTTGAAAATGGCTGAGCACCGACACTCCCCATCCAATCTGAGAGCTTGAGAGGTGCTGCAGAGGGAAACGGGCAAGAGGAATTAAATCTGCCCAAAGATGGGTGTGCCAAGCGTGTGGCATCATATTCAAAAAGACTTGAGGCTGTAATTGCTGCCAAAGGTGCATTAACAAAGTATTGAGCAAAGGCTGTGAATACTTATGTACTTGTGATTTCTTAGTTAATAAATTTGCAAAAATCTCACTTTTTTCACATTGTCATTATGTGGTATTGTGTGTAGACTTTTTTGGGAAAAAAATGAATTTAATCCATTTTGGAATAAGGCTGTAACATAACAAAATAAGGGATGGTTCCAATTTTCGCAATCCGGATCCATGTTACGGGTCTCTCAATGTACTGACACTTGCAAATTATTTAGCCAACTATATGAGGCAACTTTTGTGAAAATATCATAGGTTTGTTTTCATATGAACCTGGTTATTTTTTTTTTTTTCAAGATGAACTTTTCGTTTTGCATCAATTTTGGTCAAGACAGATGCATTTATTTTTATTTTTTTTTGGTGGAAAATTGTCTTGAACATCAGTTTTTCACATACTTATGTTTGGCATCTAAATGTCCGTCATGTTGTGTAGCCATTAAAAATCACCCGGTTTTTTCAGAATAATCATTTTTGGGTTTTAATATGGACTTTTGGTGGCCTTGTCCCAGAAATCTTGAAATCACCAAATGGGTCACAGTTCACTTCCTGTATGCAAATTTCACATTTCAAATCTATTTTCTGGACAGTTCCACAAGTAGGCACAAATAAGCAGAAGATGGTTCAAAGTGGGCTGTGGGCAAATTTGCCTAAACCCTGCAAAACCTCCTTTGGGACACTTTTTGGTAGATTGCTAAAAAAACCAGGTAAAATTTTGATGATTACCTTTAGTGTCCCACAAAGAACCTATATATAAACATATAGGTTTTTCAAATAGGGCCACATATAGGTTTCAAATATATGCAACATAAAATTGGCCATTTTCATATATTATAGGTACATATATGTACCTATAATTGCATATATGCAATATATGCGCATATATAGTATGTTCATATAGATTCTTTACATGTGGGGTTAGTTTTAGAACTTGTGATGGATCTTTGCAATATTCAAAGAGTTTCTTTGCAAAATGCAAAATGGCCATCTGAAGTATTTCTAAGAAAATGCAAAGTTTTGTCATGGGAAAAGTAAACATAGAAGAGCTTTATGTGTTAATATCTTGCTGAACAAGTTAAAACTACACCAGGATGCAATTAAATCTATGAATAATGAATTTTGTAAAAAATGAACTTTGTTGCAATTGTTTGGCAAAACGCAAATATCCACAGAAGTGCAATTTGAAGTCTAATGCCTGCCAGTCAATATCGCAAAGTAGTAGGTGAAGTCCCGAGTCATCTTTGCGAATCTGCCGTTCACTGCCACCAAAAACTCAGCCAGTGGGGAGAAAACTATGTCCACTGATGGGGAAACGCATAGCTAAATCAGGGAACCTGTTTTCTGCTGAGCTTGCAGCATAGAAATGACATTCATGTTTTTGTTTTGCCCAAAACAAGAACCACTAAACACTTGGAGCCTGTTGGCAATGCAAAATTCTCCATCGCTGATTGGCCGTGTGGATAAAGCAGAAAAACTGGCTTGGGATTTATGGCGCTTTGGAATGAAAGCTGATTTGGAATGAAAGTATGCTAAACAAAGGGATATATAGCGTGTTGCTAAAGGCTGAACTTGGGCTGATAACCGGCCCGCTGATGATGCTCTTCTTTTTCCTAGTGTTTCCAAGCAAAACACTTTAGAAATATTGGACCATCAAACACATCAAGAAATCCTCCCTCAATCTGATAGTCGGGGTTCCACAGGCTCAAAAATGGGTTGAACCTGACATGGTCTGCCATACTTTTAGTTGGTGTTTTTTCTGTTTACTTGGACAATAAAAGTCCCAACCTGTCCCACAGCAAGTCAGGACCTCGATTTAATATCTCCTCTGAAAGACAGCATCTCCCCCGTCACTGCACGGGGGATTATTTCACCAGAGGGAAGATTGCACCCTACTGGCCCACCAACACCTCTTCCAGCAGCAATTTGTTTTCCAAGTTGGTCTCCCATCCAAGTACTAACCAAGCCCACACCTGCTTAGAATGGTGGTATGGCTGCCGTCTCCTCTGGTGGTGAGGGTGAAGGTCTGTCCCCAAGACAGTATCTGCAGTGTGCATCCCTCCTGACTATCCCACCTCACAGGGACCTGCACCTTGTTAATTAAGTTATGTTAAATTATTTTGTTCTGTTAAAGTTGTAATTGATGTCATCTGATGCAATAAAATTATAAAAATAATTTTGCTGTGTTACATTTCCTGTGTTGTCCAATTCCATTGGGAGAACAGGGTTATGTTAAAAATAAAGATGCCTTGGCCATGGTGTTTAATAATGAGAACATTAACAATCATGTTAAATCTCCAGTATGTCTTC
Source organism: Gymnothorax reevesii (assembly GCA_029721435.1). Classification (NCBI taxonomy): domain Eukaryota; kingdom Metazoa; phylum Chordata; class Actinopteri; order Anguilliformes; family Muraenidae; genus Gymnothorax; species Gymnothorax reevesii. Next base: position 80,422,438 of record CM056575.1, read on the forward strand.
AGGAATTTTGATAGTGACCCAAAATTCTATAGACCTTCTGAGCCTGTTGATCACCAACTAATAGTGAAATTATCACAGAACCAATGATTTTCGAGAGATTTTTATAATTCTTTCTGTGGAATGAGTCTACTGTTTGGTGAAAAGAATGGCATACTGACTGATGTCATAACTTGGGGCCATAGTTGATTGCTAACGCCTACATTTTTTTGCATTAAATTGATCACAAATCATGTACAAATGAGTTTTAAGAGTTCTTTTTTCTGTGGATATTGTCACCATATGTGTTCTGTGTATCTGGAATGCATTTATTGGCAGCCTGCCCAACCCACTGAAGAAATGAAGAAAATTTTCATTTTTCACATTTTTCTGTCAAAAAATGAAGGGTCTTTACACTGAAATGGCCACATTTTTTTGCAATGTTTCCGGCAGAGCAGACCTTTCAGTTATTGGATCTTAGTGTCCAAGTAAACAGAAAAATCTCAAACAAAAAGTATGGCAGACCATGTCAGGTTCAACCCATTTTATTGAGCTTTTGAGCCTGTGGATCCCCGACTAAGATGACATAGTAAAATGTTCATGTAAAATGGGACAGTCATGAATGGTTAAAAAGTACACCAAACAATTCAGCTTAATTGCAGTACAATTGAAGACCGCAATGGAAAAATGATCAGTCACGTTTTCACGTTGTGGAGAAATGATGAATTAAAAATTCTAAACGATCTTAGAAAAAAAGCACTGAAAAAATGTGCCAAATATATAAAATATTATAATAATATACGACATTATATATTACAAATATAATAACAAATATATAAAAAAATAAAAAAGCAAAATTTTTACCAAAATTTTTACCGTTTTTCCTTTGCGGTCTTCAGCTGTATTTCATGTGTATCTGTTTTGTAAATGCTTAAATCTATATATGAGTTCAGCCATAACCTTAATATGTGCCTCTTACTCAGCTGCCTCAGGTAAACAGGGTCTCCCACAGGATAATCTGTACCACTTATTTCACACTTCAATCATCTCTCTAATGTTGACATTGGCATTGGCCATGCACTAATAATAATCAAAATAAGTTCTGTCCTCAGACCCGTTTCCAGCATCTTTTATAATCATTTATCGCACCCTTAACTCTTTCCTTTCTCCACTGATTACACTCTCCTGCGATTCTTCTGCCAAGCTTTCCCTGTCCGTCTGCTGCCTGCTTCCTTGGTGGCGTATGATCGATAACAGATATCAAAAACATTAGTGTTCTCTTTCAAAAACCTCCCTCCCCCGAGGTTGTGTCTGTGTATGTGTGTGAGCGAGTGTGTGAGTGAGGGAGCGAGACATGTCTGTGTATGTGTGTGAGCGAGCGTGTGAGGGAGGGGACGAGACATGTCTGTGTTTGTGTGTGAGCGAGCGTGTGAGGGAGGGAGCGAGACATGTCTGTGTATGTGTGTGAGCGAGCGTGTGAGGGAGGGAGCGAGACATGTCTGTGTATGTGTGTGAGCGAGCGTGTGAGGGAGGGAGCGAGACATGTGTGTGTATGTGTGTGAGTGAGCGTGTGAGGGAGGGAGCGAGACATGTCTGTGAACGTGTGTCAGCGAGTGTGTGAGTGAGGGAGCGAGACATGTCTGTGTATGTGTGTGAGCGAGCGTGTGAGGGAGGGGACGAGACATGTCTGTGTTTGTGTGTGAGCGAGCGTGTGAGGGAGGGAGCGAGACATGTCTGTGTATGTGTGTGAGCGAGCGTGTGAGGGAGGGAGCGAGACATGTCTGTGTATGTGTGTGAGCGAGCGTGTGAGGGAGGAAGCGAGACATGTGTGTGTATGTGTGTGAGTGAGCGTGTGAGGGAGGGAGCGAGACATGTCTGTGAACGTGTGTCAGCGAGTGTGTGAGTGAGGGAGCGAGACATGTCTGTGTATGTGTGTGAGCGAGCGTGTGAGGGAGGGGACGAGACATGTCTGTGTTTGTGTGTGAGCGAGCGTGTGAGGGAGGGAGCGAGACATGTCTGTGTATGTGTGTGAGCGAGCGTGTGAGGGAGGGAGCGAGACATGTCTGTGTATGTGTGTGAGCGAGCGTGTGAGGGGGGGAGGGAGACATGTGTGTGTATGTGTGTGAGCGAGCGTGTGAGGGAGGGGGCGAGACATGTGTGTGTATGTGTGTGAGCGAGCGTGTGAGGGAGGGGGCGAGACATGTCTGTGTATGTGTGTGAGGGAGCGTGTGAGGGAGGGAGCGAGACGTGTCTGTGTATGTGTGTGAGCGAGCGTGTGAGGGAGGGGGCGAGACATGTCTGTGTATGTGTGTGAGCGAGCGTGTGAGGGAGGGGGCGGGACATGTCTGTGTATGTGTGTGAGGGAGCGTGTGAGGGAGGGAGCGAGACATGTGTGTGTATGTGTGTGAGGGAGCGTGTGAGGGAGGGAGCGAGACATGTCTGTGTATGTGTGTGAGCGAGCGTGTGAGGGAGGGAGCGAGACATGTCTGTGTATGTGTGTGAGCGAGCGTGTGAGTGAGGGGGCGAGACATGTCTGTGTATGTGTGTGAGCGAGCGTGTGAGGGAGGGGGCGAGACATGTCTGTGTATGTGTGTGAGGGAGCGTGTGAGGGAGGGAGCGAGACATGTGTGTGTATGTGTGTGAGCGAGCGTGTGAGGGAGGGAGCGAGACATGTCTGTGTATGTGTGTGAGCGAGCGTGTGAGGGAGGGAGCGAGACATGTCTGTGTATGTGTGTGAGGGAGCGTGTGAGGGAGGGAGCGAGACATGTCTGTGTATGTGTATGACTGAGCGTGTGAGGGAGGGAGTGAGACATGTCTGAGTATGTGTGTGAGTGAGCATGTGAGGGAGGGAGCGAGACATGTCTGTGTTTGTGTGTGAGGGAGCGTGTGTGGGAGGGAGCGAGACATGTCTGTGTATGTGTGTGAGGGAGCGTGTGAGGGATGGAGCGAGACGTGTCTGTGTATGGGGGTGAGCGAGCGGGGGAGGGAGGGAGTGAGACGTGTCTGTGTATGTGTGTGAGCGAGCGTGTGAGGGAGGGAGCGAGACATGTCTGTGTATGTGTGTGAGCGAGCGTGTGAGGGAGGGAGCGAGACATGTCTGTGTATGTGTGTGAGGGAGCGTGTGAGGGAGGGAGTGAGACATGTCTGTGTATGTGTGTGAGGGAGCGTGTGAGGGAGGGAGCGAGACATGTCTGTGTATGTGTGTGAGAGAGCGTGTGAGGGAGGGAGCGAGACATGTGTGTGTATGTGTGTGAGCGAGCGTGTGAGGGAGGGAGCGAGACATGTCTGTGTATGTGTGTGAGGGAGCGTGTGAGGGAGGGAGTGAGACATGTCTGTGTATGTGTGTGAGCGAGCGTGTGAGTGAGGGAGCGAGACATGTCTGTGTATGTGTGTGAGGGAGCGTGTGAGGGAGGGAGCGAGACATGTGTGTGTATGTGTGTGAGCGAGCATGTGAGGGAGGGAGCGAGACATGTCTGTGTATGTGTGTGAGCGAGCATGTGAGGGAGGGAGCGAGACATGTGTGTGTATGTGTGTGAGCGAGCATGTGAGGGAGGGAGCGAGACATGTCTGTGTATGTGTGTGAGGGAGCGTGTGAGGGAGGGAGCGAGACATGTCTGTGTATGTGTGGGAGGGAGCGTGGGAGGGAGGGGGGGAGACATGTCTGTGTATGTGTGTGAGCGAGCGTGTGAGGGAGGGGACGAGACATGTCTGTGTATGTGTGTGAGCGAGCGTGTGAGGGAGGGAGTGAGACATGTGTGTGTATGTGTGTGAGCGAGCGTGTGAGGGAGGGAGCGAGACGTGTCTGTGTATGTGTGTGAGCAAGCGTGTGAGGGAGGGAGCGAGACGTGTCTGTGTATGTGTGTGAGCGAGCGTGTGAGGGAGGGAGCGAGACGTGTCTGTGTATGTGTGTGAGCGAGCGTGTGAGGGAGGGGGCGAGACATGTCTGTGTATGTGTGTGAGCGAGTGTGTGGGGGTGGGAGTGAGACATGTCTGTGTATGTGTGTGAGGGAGCGTGTGAGGGAGGGAGCGAGACATGTCTGTGTATGTGTGTGAGGGAGCGTGTGAGGGAGGGAGCGAGACGTGTCTGTGTATGTGTGTGAGCGAGTGTGTGAGGGTGGGAGTGAGACATGTCTGTGTATGTGTGTGAGCGAGCGTGTGAGGGAGGGAGCGAGACATGTCTGTGTATGTGTGTGAGCGAGCGTGTGACGGAGGGAGCGAGACATGTCTGTGTATGTGTGTGAGCGAGCGTGTGAGGGAGGGGGCGAGACATGTGTGTGTATGTGTGTGAGCGAGCGTGTGAGGGAGGGGGCGAGACATGTGTGTGTATGTGTGTGAGCGAGCGTGTGAGGGAGGGGGCGAGACATGTCTCTGTATGTGTGTGAGGGAGCGTGTGAGGGAGGGAGCGAGACGTGTCTGTATATGTGTGGGAGCGAGCGTGTGAGTGAGGGGGCGAGACATGTCTGTGTATGTGTGTCAGCGCGCGTGTGAGGGAGGGGGCGAGACATGTCTGTGTATGTGTGTGAGGGAGCGTGTGAGGGAGGGAGCGAGACATGTGTGTGTATGTGTGTGAGGGAGCGTGTGAGGGAGGGAGCGAGACATGTCTGTGTATGTGTGTGAGCGAGCGTGTGAGGGAGGGAGTGAGACATGTCTGTGTATGTGTGTGAGGGAGCGTGTGAGGGAGGGAGCGAGACATGTCTGTGTATGTGTGTGAGCGAGCGTGTGAGGGAGGGGGCGAGACATGTCTGTGTATGTGTGTGAGGGAGCGTGTGAGGGAGGGAGCGAGACATGTGTGTGTATGTGTGTGAGCGAGCGGGTGAGTGAGGGAGGGAGACGTGTCTGTGTATGTGTGTGAGCGAGCGTGTGAGGGAGGGAGTGAGACATGTCTGAGTATGTGTGTGAGTGAGCATGTGAGGGAGGGAGCGAGACATGTCTGTGTATGTGTGTGAGCGAGCGTGTGAGGGAGGGAGTGAGACGTGTCTGTGTATGTGTGTGAGGGAGCGTGTGAGGGAGGGAGCGAGAGGTGTCTTTGTATGTGTGTGAGCGAGGGTGTGAGGGAGGGGGCGAGACATGTCTGTGTATGTGTGTGAGGGAGCGTGTGAGGGAGGGAGCGAGACATGTGTGAGTATGTGTGTGAGGGAGCGTGTGAGGGAGGGAGTGAGACATGGCTGTGTATGTGTGTGAGCGAGCGTGTGAGGGAGGGAGTGAGACGTGTCTGTGTATGTGTGTGAGGGAGCGTGTGAGGGAGGGAGCGAGACGTGTCTGTGTATGTGTGTGAGCGAGCGTGTGAGGGAGGGAGTGAGACGTGTCTGTGTATGTGTGTGAGCGAGCGTGTGAGGGAGGGAGCGAGACATGTCTGTGTATGTGTGTGAGCGAGCGTGTGAGGGTGGGAGTGAGACATGTCTGTGTATGTGTGTGAGCGAGCGTGTAAGGGAGGCAGCGAGACATGTCTGTGTATGTGTGTGAGCGAGTGTGTGAGGGTGGGAGTGAGACGTCTGTGTATGTGTGTGAGCGAGCGTGTGAGGGTGGGAGTGAGACATGTCTGTGTATGTGTGTGAGCGAGCGTGTGAGGGAAGGAGCGAGACATGTCTGTGTATGTGTGTGAGCGAGCGTGTGACGGAGGGAGCGAGACATGTCTGTGTATGGGTGTGAGCGAGCGTGTGAGGGAGGGAGCGAGATGTGTTTGTGTACGTGTGGGGGCGACCGTGTGAGGGAGGGAGCGGGCCATGTCAGTGTATGTGTGTGAGCGAGCGTGTGAGGGAGGGGGCGAGACATGTCTGTGTATGTGTGTGAGCGAGCGTGTGAGGGAGGCAGCGAGACATGTCTGTGCATGTGTGTGAGCGAGCGTGTGAGGGAGGGAGCGAGACATGTCTGTGTATGTGTGTGAGCGAGCGTGTGAGGGAGGGAGCGAGACATGTCTGTGTATGTGTGTGAGGGAGCGTGTGAGGGAGGGAGCGAGACATGTCTGTGTATGTGTGTGAGCGAGCGTGTGAGGGAGGGAGCGAGACATGTCTGTGTATGTGTGTGAGCGAGTGTGTGAGGGTGGGAGTGAGACATGTCTGTGTATGTGTGTGAGCGGGGGTGTGAGGGACGGAGCGAGACATGTCTGTGTATGTGTGTGAGCGAGCGTGTGAGGGAGGGAGCGAGACATGTCTGTGTATGTGTGTGAGCGAGCGTGTGAGGGAGGGAGCGAGACATGACTGTGTATGTGTGTGAGCGAGCGTGTGAGGGAGGGAGCGAGACATGTCTGTGTATGTGGGTGAGCGAGCGTGGGAGGGAGGGGGCGGGACATGTGGGTGGATGGGTGGGAGGGAGGGTGTGAGGGAAGGAGCGAGACATGTCTGTGTATGTGTGTGAGCGAGCGTGTGAGGGAGGGAGTGAGACATGTCTGTGTATGTGTGTGAGCGAGCGTGTGAGGGAGGGAGTGAGACATGTCTGTGTATGTGTGTGAGCGAGCGTGTGAGGGAGGGAGCGAGACGTGTGTGTATGTGTGTGAGCGAGCGTGTGAGGGAGGGAGCGAGACATGTCTGTGTATGTGTGTGAGCGAGCATGTGAGGGAGGGGGCGAGACATGTCTGTGTATGTGTGTGAGCGAGCGTGTGAGGGAGGGAGCGAGACGTGTCTGTGTATGTGTGTGAGCGAGCGTGTGAGGGAGGGAGCGAGACGTGTCTGTGTATGTGTGTGAGCGAGCGTGTGAGGGAGGGAGCGAGACATGTCTGTGTATGTGTGTGAGCGAGCGTGTGAGGGAGGGAGCGAGACATGTCTGTGTATGTGTGTGAGGGAGCGTGTGAGGGAGGGGGCGAGACATGTCTGTGTATGTGTGTGAGCGAGCGTGTGAGGGAGGGAGCGAGACATGTGTGTGTATGTGTGTGAGCGAGCGTGTGAGGGAGGGGGCGAGACGTGTCTGTGTATGTGTGTGAGCGAGCGTGTGAGGGAGGGAGCGAGACATGTCTGTGTATGTGTGTGAGCGAGCGTGTGAGGGAGGGAGCGAGACATGTCTGTGTATGTGTGTGAGCGAGCGTGTGAGGGAGGGAGCGAGACGTGTCTGTGTATGTGTGTGAGCGAGCGTGTGAGGGAGGGAGCGAGACGTGTCTGTGTATGTGTGTGAGCGAGCGTGTGAGGGAGGGAGTGAGACATGTCTGTGTATGTGTGTGAGCGAGCGTGTGAGGGAGGGAGCGAGACATGTGTGTGTATGTGTGTGAGCGAGCGTGTGAGGGAGGGAGCGAGACATGTCTGTGTATGTGTGTGAGGGAGCGTGTGAGGGAGGGAGCGAGACATGTCTGTGTATGTGTGTGAGTGAGGGTGTGAGGGAGGGAGCGAGAGATGTCTGTGTATGTGTGTAGGCGAGCGTGTGAGGGAGGGAGCGAGACGTGTCTGTGTATGTGTGTGAGCGAGCGTGTGAGGGAGGGAGTGAGACATGTCTGTGTATGTGTGTGAGCGAGCGTGTGACGGAGGGAGCGAGACATGTCTGTGTATGTGTGTGAGCGAGCGTGTGAGGGAGGGAGCGAGACATGTGTGTGTATGTGTGTGAGCGAGCGTGTGAGGGAGGGGGCGAGACGTGTCTGTGTATGTGTGTGAGCGAGCGTGTGAGGGAGGGAGCGAGACATGTCTGTGTATGTGTGTGAGCGAGCGTGTGAGGGAGGGAGCGAGACATGTCTGTGTATGTGTGTGAGCGAGCGTGTGAGGGAGGGAGCGAGACGTGTCTGTGTATGTGTGTGAGCGAGCGTGTGAGTGAGGGAGCGAGACGTGTCTGTGTATGTGTGTGAGCGAGCGTGTGAGGGAGGGAGCGAGACATGTCTGTGTATGTGTGTGAGCGAGCGTGTGAGGGAGGGAGCGAGACGTGTCTGTGTATGTGTGTGAGCGAGCGTGTGAGGGAGGGAGCGAGACATGTCTGTGTATGTGTGTGAGCGAGCGTGTGAGGGAGGGAGCGAGACATGTCTGTGTATGTGTGTGAGGGAGCGTGTGAGGGAGGGAGCGAGACATGTCTGTGTATGTGTGTGAGCGAGCGTGTGAGGGAGGGAGCGAGACGTGTCTGTGTATGTGTGTGAGCGAGCGTGTGAGGGAGGGAGCGAGACATGTCTGTGTATGTGTGTGAGCGAGCGTGTGAGGGAGGGAGCGAGACATGTCTGTGTATGTGTGTGAGCGAGCGTGTGAGGGAGGGAGCGACACGTCTGTGTATGTGTGTGAGCGAGCGTGTGAGGGAGGGAGCGAGACATGTCTGTGTATGTGTGTGAGCGAGCGTGTGAGGGAGGGAGCGAGACGTGTGTGGATGTGTGTGAGCGAGCGTGGGGGGGGGGGAGGGGGACATGGCTGGGTATGTGTGTGAGCGAGGGGGTGGGGGAGGGAGCGAGACGTGTCTGTGTATGTGTGTGAGCGAGCGTGTGAGGGAGGGGGCGAGACATGTCTGTGTATGTGTGTGAGCGAGCGTGTGAGGGAGGGAGCGAGACATGTCTGTGTATGTGTGTGAGCGAGCGTGTGAGGGTGGGAGTGAGACATGTCTGTGTATGTGTGTGAGCGAGCGTGTGAGGGAGGCAGCGAGACATGTCTGTGTATGTGTGTGAGCGAGCGTGTGAGTGAGGGAGCGAGACATGTCTGTGTATGTGTGTGAGCGAGCGTGTGAGTGAGGGAGCGAGACGTGTCTGTGTTTGTGTGTGAGCGAGGGTGTGAGGGAGGGAGCGAGACGTGTCTGTGTATGTGTGTGAGCGAGCGGGTGAGGGAGGGAGCGAGACATGTCTGTGTATGTGTGTGAGCGAGCGTGTGAGGGAGGGAGCAAGACGTGTGTGTGTATGTGTGTGAGCGAGCGTGTGAGGGAGGGAGCGAGACATGTCTGTGTATGTGTGTGAGCGAGCGTGTGAGGGAGGGAGCGAGACATGTCTGTGTATGTGTGTGAGCGAGCGTGTGAGGGAGGGAGCGAGACATGTCTGTGTATGTGTGTGAGCGAGCGTGTGAGGGAGGGGACGAGACATGTCTGTGTATGTGTGTGAGCGAGCGTGTGAGGGAGGGAGCGAGACATGTCTGTGTATGTGTGTGAGCGAGCGTGTGAGGGAGGGAGCGAGACATGTCTGTGTATGTGTGTGAGCGAGTGTGTGAGGGTGGGAGTGAGACGTCTGTGTATGAGTGTGAGCGAGCGTGTGAGGGTGGGAGTGAGACATGTCTGGGTATGTGTGTGAGCGAGCGTGTGAGGGAAGGAGCGAGACATGTCTGTGTATGTGTGTGAGCGAGCGTGTGACGGAGGGAGCGAGACATGTCTGTGTATGGGTGTGAGCGAGCGTGTGAGGGAGGGAGCGAGACGTGTCTGTGTATGTGTGTGAGCGAGCGTGTGAGGGAGGGAGCGAGACATGTCTGTGTATGTGTGTGAGCGAGCGTGTGAGGGGGGGGGCGAGACATGTCTGTGTATGTGTGTGAGCGAGGGTGTGAGGGAGGCAGCGAGACATGTCTGTGTATGTGTGTGAGCGAGCGTGTGAGGGAGGGAGCGAGACATGTCTGTGTATGAGTGTGAGCGAGCGTGTGAGGGAGGGAGCGAGACATGTCTGTGTATGTGTGTGAGGGAGCGTGTGAGGGAGGGTGCGAGACATCTGTGCTTATGTGTGTGAGCGAGCGTGTGATGGAGGAGGCGAGATATGTCTGGGTATGTGTGTGAGCGAGTGTGTGAGGGTGGGAGTGAGACATGTCTGTGTATGTGTGTGAGCGAGCGTGTGAGGGAGGGAGCGAGACATGTCTGTGTATGTGTGTGAGCGAGCGTGTGAGGGAGGGAGCGAGACATGTCTGTGTATGTGTGTGAGCGAGCGTGTGAGGGAGGGAGCGAGACATGTCTGTGTATGTGTGTGAGCGAGCGTGTGAGGGAGGGAGCGAGACATGTCTGTGTATGTGTGTGAGCGAGCGTGTGAGGGAGGGAGCGAGACATGTGTGTGTATGTGTGTGAGGGAGCGTGTGAGGGAGGGAGCGAGACATGTCTGTGTATGTGTGTGAGCGAGCGTGTGAGGGAGGGAGCGAGACATGTCTGTGTATGTGTGTGAGCGAGCGTGTGAGGGAGGGAGCGAGACGTGTCTGTGTATGTGTGTGAGCGAGCGTGTGAGGGAGGGAGTGAGACATGTCTGTGTATGTGTGTGAGCGAGCGTGTGAGGGAGGGAGCGAGACGTGTGTGTATGTGTGTGAGCGAGCGTGTGAGGGAGGGAGCGAGACATGTCTGTGCATGTGTGTGAGCGAGCATGTGAGGGAGGGGGCGAGACATGTCTGTGTATGGGGGTGTGCGAGCGTGTGAGGGAGGGAGCGAGACGTGTCTGTGTATGTGTGTGAGCGAGCGTGTGAGGGAGGGAGCGAGACGTGTCTGTGTATGTGTGTGAGCGAGCGTGTGAGGGAGGGAGCGAGACATGTCTGTGTATGTGTGTGAGCGAGCGTGTGAGGGAGGGAGCGAGACATGTCTGTGTATGTGTGTGAGAGAGCGTGTGAGGGAGGGGGCGAGACATGTCTGTGTATGTGTGTGAGCGAGCGTGTGAGGGAGGGAGCGAGACATGTGTGTGTATGTGTGTGAGCGAGCGTGTGAGGGAGGGGGGGAGACGTGTCTGTGTATGTGTGTGAGCGAGCGTGTGAGGGAGGGAGCGAGACATGTCTGTGTATGTGTGTGAGCGAGCGTGTGAGGGAGGGAGCGAGACATGTCTGTGTATGTGTGTGAGCGAGCGTGTGAGGGAGGGAGCGAGACGTGTCTGTGTATGTGTGTGAGCGAGCGTGTGAGGGAGGGAGCGAGACGTGTCTGTGTATGTGTGTGAGCGAGCGTGTGAGGGAGGGAGCGAGACATGTCTGTGTATGTGTGTGAGCGAGCATGTGAGGGAGGGAGCGAGACATGTGTGTGTATGTGTGTGAGGGAGCGTGTGAGGGAGGGAGGGAGACATGTCTGTGTATGTGTGTGAGGGAGCGTGTGAGGGAGGGAGCGAGACATGTCTGTGTATGTGTGTGAGCGAGCGTGTGAGTGAGGGAGCGAGACATGTCTGTGTATGTGTGTGAGCGAGCGTGTGAGGGAGGGGGCGAGACGTGTCTGTGTATGTGTGTGAGCGAGCGTGTGAGGGAGGGAGTGAGACATGTCTGTGTATGTGTGTGAGCGAGCGTGTCACGGAGGGGGCGAGACATGTCTGTGTATGTGTGTGAGCGAGCGTGTGAGGGAGCGAGCGAGACATGTGTGTGTATGTGTGTGAGGGAGCGTGTGAGGGAGGGGGCGAGACGTGTCTGTGTATGTGTGTGAGCGAGCGTGTGAGGGAGGGAGCGAGACATGTCTGTGTATGTGTGTGAGCGAGCGTGTGAGGGAGGGAGTGAGACGTGTCTGTGTATGTGTGTGAGCGAGCGTGTGAGGGAGGGAGCGAGACGCGGCTGTGTATGTGTGTGAGCGAGCGTGTGAGTGAGGGAGCGAGACATGTCTGTGTATGTGTGTGAGCGAGCGTGTGAGGGAGGGAGCGAGACATGTCTGTGTATGTGTGTGAGCGAGCGTGTGAGGGAGGGAGCGAGACGTGTCTGTGTATGTGTGGGAGGGAGCGTGTGAGGGGGGGAGCGAGACATGTCTGTGTATGTGTGTGAGCGAGCGTGTGAGGGAGGGAGCGAGACATGTCTGTGTATGTGTGTGAGGGAGCGTGTGAGGGAGAGAGCGAGACATGTCTGTGTATGTGTGTGAGCGAGCGTGTGAGGGAGGGAGCGAGACGTGTCTGTGTATGTGTGTGAGCGAGCGTGTGAGGGAGGGAGCGAGACATGTCTGTGTATGTGTGTGAGCGAGCGTGTGAGGGAGGGAGCGAGACATGTCTGTGTATGTGTGTGAGCGAGCGTGTGAGGGAGGGAGCGAGACGTCTGTGTATGTGTGTGAGCGAGCGTGTGAGGGAGGGAGCGAGACATGTCTGTGTATGTGTGTGAGCGAGCGTGTGAGGGAGGGAGCGAGACGTGTGTGTATGTGTGTGAGCGAGCGTGTGAGGGAGGGAGCGAGACATGTCTGTGTATGTGTGTGAGGGAGCGTGTGAGGGAGGGAGCGAGACATGTCTGTGTATGTGTGTGAGCGAGCGTGTGAGGGAGGGAGCGAGACATGTCTGTGTATGTGTGTGAGCGAGCGTGTGAGGGAGGGAGCGAGACATGTCTGTGTATGTGTGTGAGCGAGCGTGTGAGGGAGGGAGTGAGACATGTCTGTGTATGTGTGTGAGCGAGCGTGTGAGGGAGGGAGCGAGACATGTCTGTGTATGTGTGTGAGGGAGCGTGTGAGTGAGGGAGCGAGACATGTCTGTGTATGTGTGTGAGCGAGCGTGTGAGTGAGGGAGCGAGACGTGTCTGTGTATGTGTGTGAGCGAGCGTGTGAGGGAGGGAGCGAGACGTGTCTGTGTATGTGTGTGAGCGAGCGTGTGAGGGAGGGAGCGAGACATGTCTGTGTATGTGTGTGAGCGAGCGTGTGAGGGAGGGAGCAAGACGTGTGTGTGTATGTGTGTGAGCGAGCGTGTGAGGGAGGGAGCGAGACATGTCTGTGGATGTGTGTGAGCGAGCGTGTGAGGGAGGGAGCGAGACATGTCTGGGTATGTGTGGGAGCGAGCGTGTGAGGGAGGGAGCGAGACATGTCTGTGTATGTGTGTGAGCGAGCGTGTGAGGGAGGGGACGAGACTTGTCTGTGTGTGTGTGGGAGGGGGGGTGTGAGGGAGGGAGCGAGACATGTCTGTGTATGTGTGTGAGCGAGCGTGTGGGGGAGGGGACGAGACATGTCTGTGTATGTGTGTGAGCGAGCGTGTGAGGGAGGGAGCGAGACATGTCTGTGTATGTGTGTGAGCGAGCGTGTGAGGGAGGGAGCGAGACATGTCTGTGTATGTGTGTGAGTGAGCGTGTGAGGGAGGGAGCGAGACGTGTCTGTGTATGTGTGTGAGCGAGCGTGTGAGGGAGGGAGTGAGACATGTGTGTGTATGTGTGTGAGCGAGCGTGTGAGGGAGGGAGCGAGACATGTCTGTGTATGTGTGTGAGCGAGCGTGTGAGGGAGGGAGCGAGACATGTCTGTGTATGTGTGTGAGCGAGCGTGTGAGGGAGGGGACGAGACATGTCTGTGTATGTGTGTGAGCGAGCGTGTGAGGGAGGGAGCGAGACGTGTCTGTGTATGTGTGTGAGCGAGCGTGTGAGGGAGGGAGCGAGACGTGTCTGTGTATGTGTGTGAGCGAGGGTGTGAGGGAGGGAGCGAGACGTGTCTGTGTATGTGTGTGAGCGAGCGTGTGAGGGAGGGAGCGAGACGTGTCTGTGTATGTGTGTGAGCGAGCGTGTGAGGGAGGGGGCGAGACATGTCTGTGTATGTGTGTGAGCGAGCGTGTGAGGGAGGGAGCGAGACATGTCTGTGTATGTGTGTGAGCGAGCGTGTGAGGGAGGGAGCGAGACGTGTCTGTGTATGTGTGTGAGCGAGCGTGTGAGGGAGGGAGCGAGACATGTCTGTGTATGTGTGTGAGGGAGCGTGTGAGGAATGGAGCGAGACATGTCTGTGTATGTGTGTGAGGGAGCGTGTGAGGAATGGAGCGAGACATGTGTGTGTATGTGTGTGAGGGAGCGTGTGAGGAATGGAGCGAGACATGCAACACATGCTTTGTGTGCGCAGACACGTATGTAATAATCATGGCTAATTCTGGACTACTGTGGCGAGCATCATTGCACTGCATGGTTTTTACTCGACAAAAACACAGAAAAAAGTATGTAATATGAATGGCAGGGTGGCGCATAAAAGCAAATTTCTCATGATTTTGCAACACCTGGAAGTGTAGAAATGTGGAGGTTTCACTGTAACAAAATGTTCCATTTTAGCTTAATTTTGTCCCAATTTACCAAGTAATTCCAGCTAAAATGGGAAAGTCACTTCAAACTCTTTCTCTTAAAAACTAATGCTGTGAAAATAATTTGATTATAAGTAAAAGTCAAACAGATGATAAAATGCAACATCCTAAAGCCATTTTTGCTGTGAGATCCTTTTTGTTTCAGCTGCAGTACTCTTAGTACCAAAGACAGAAAATCAACATGCCACACAGCTTATCTTTCAATGTCAGTGTCCAGTTTTTAAAAAAATCTTTGCTCTGCCCATCCAAGTTATCTCCACCTAATAGCCTTGATTGTTTCATGCGAAGGACATTTGCAGCAACAGTGCCATAACATGTTTGTTGATTAATCGCTATTTGAAGAGCCCAAGATATAAAACCTTATTTGTCCTATTTTACCCAATGTCCCAAATCACCTGAGTTCACGTTGTTTTTCAAGTGCATGTATTTTCTTCCGGTAGTCTGCCTTGTCGTGAAGTATCTCTCGGGTACAGAGATGGTAATTGCATACAATGTGCTGAGAAAGGTCAGAATTCAAATTTATTCTCCTAATAAATTCTTACCTAACAAATTTTAAGTAAGAGCTTTGATTTTATTTATCTATATGAATTGACGGTTTCTTACTTTTAAAATACTCTGTGATGGCAATGAGCTCTCCTATAAAAAAAAAACTGCTAGAACAAACTAAGCTCAACTGTTATTTGGTCTAGGTTTGCACAGTAATCTGCAAGTCAGTACCTGGCATGTTCTCTCACCACCAATATAGAAATATAAACATGTATGCATTTACCAAATCATGTACGCAATACATACAAATATACAATATGTATGCATATACTTATGCATTCCAAAACTTAGGCCAGCCACAGAGGAAATGGCCTGAGTTCAAATAAGTCAGTTAATTCTGACAAATATGCCTTTGGGTTAATTTAGCAGACGTATACACAAAAGTACTGCTCATGCACGCCGCTCCATATTTCTCAGCTTTTAAGCTGCGACTGGCATCAGGAGCGATACAGTGGGTGCACAGGTTCGTACTGTGTGCTGTGGAGAGAGTGAAACCTGCACTTCACCCCAAACACTTTTTCAGCAAGCCTGAGGCGATGGTCTTCACTGCCCTCATGGTCTCTGTGCACGTGGGGTTAATGAGGGTCTCAGGCAGCAAGAATCCAAAGTAGCCGGTGTCGCGCAGCTCGAAGGCGAAGGCGTAGGGGATACCGTTCTTGTAGGCCCAGTCCATGGAGCTCCCAGAGCTCACATCTGCGAGGGAGAGAGAGAAATACTGGGACCTGCTGCAGTCTCTGACAGCAACCTGCCTGACTCGCCCTGAGGCATGACTCATTCAAAATGAGTTTATGGAACAGCCTCATCTTTGAAGATGGAGGCTGGTACGTGTGAGGAGAGATGAATTATAAGACAAAGCATAAAAGAGTGCTGCTGAACACCAGTGGTTGAAAGGTGGTTCATACAGCAAACTTACAGAGAGTGGTAGAGGCAGGTCCGTATCGGTATCTCACGCCATAAGCGGAGTACAGTGCCATAACTGCATTCTGAGCAGCTGATTCCTGAAAGGACAAGAGGGTGCCATATCATTCAGGTGAGCCCAACCAAGGGTTGCCAAATGCTAAGGTCTTGACCAGAATTTCTTTTTAGCCTCAATTATTCGCCAGTTTTCAGTATTTGATTTCAGCTGGAAAGAGTAATGTTCTGTCCAAATAATTAGGGAAACTGCATTATTGATGCAGTTTGTAATAAATCAGCATTTGCTTCACCCCAACCCCATGATCCGCCACTAGATCCAACTTGTTATGTCCTGACAAAATGAAAATTTTGCAACCCTTGCTTAACCAGTGCGCCGACTATCATGACTTGTGGCGCTTTTCCACTGTATGGCACTGACTCTACTCTCGACTCTACTCAGTTTTTGGTACCGGGTATTGGTCTTCCACGTGAAATACTTCCTACTCATTTGTAGGTAGGATCGATCATGAGAAGTGCTGCACATCAGCTTCAACGCAACATAAAACACAATATCACCTCGCCCAACACCAACAGAACCAGTGGAGGATATTGGTGCTTCTGGCTCTTAGTAATGAGGTTAGCAAGATGTTTATCAGGCTGTTTTTCCATTTTGGCCAGTTTTAGCAGCGTAAGCAATCATATTCTGCATTTCTGGCTGGTGCCTAACTTGCTTGCATTTGGCAACTATTCTCTTTATTCTTTAGGTAATGATAATAAAATCATCTTGCCTGAAAGTCAGACCAGAAAACATTTATTTTGTGTTAAATTAGCTAATAAGAAACCTAGCAATCTTGTTGGTTTGGCTACGTTTTTAACTACTTGAGTCACATTTTAATGTTCACACTTTAGTTTGCGTAGCTGTGAAAATCATCCCAATCCACCATAATGTGGATTATAGTGAATTATGTGGCGTGTCCGCTTGTCCTGTAATTCCCTCTGACCAGTCAGAGGTCAGCAGTGCACTTATCACATGTTTTGGTATCGGCTCGGCTCACTCGGAACCTCGGCTGAGGTGCAACTAAAGAAAGGCACAATGGAAATCCATAAAAAAATCGACCTATAGTTGAGTCGAGTAAAGCCGCGCCATGCAGCGGAGAAGCACCATAAGTGTCACAATTGTACAGTTCTTAGTATCTAGATGCTTTTCTTGTTTTCTGTTAACAACAAGAAAAAAAACTAATTCCCATAGCTCAACTCTTCAGTTTTATTGTAAACTGGTCAGAGCACAGGCTGTCACTCACCACGCAGCTGAAGTTGGGAATAGTTGCGTACTTATAAGAGTAGGGGTAGAGGAGCATTTGGGCGTAGGCGTGGATGGAGATGTAAGCCCTGACGCGCTTCCGGTGTTTGCGCAAGAACTTGGCCACAGCCCTCACTTCAGGCTCGGACTCCGGATAAGGCCCACAGTACGTGTCATCACAGGGGTGGGAAGAGGCGCCTTCGTCTGCAAGCACATAGCAGAAGGAAACCAGACTGTGATGACTTTTTTGGTGCAGTGAACTTGCAGCATGTCTAACTGCATACAGTCATTCTAGTGCCCATTCAATTCACTGTAAGCAAACACTTTTGCATTCAGAATTCATTCTAAACCTGCTGCCATCATGCGCTGGAGCCAAGAGAGATTCTGTTTACACAACCTCAGAGACTCTCAACCAGATTCCCACAACTTGAATTTTGTTCCCATCTTCTCTCAATGCAAACATTAGACTTTCTCACCTCCATCGCTAAATGTAAAATGGCTGAACTTTAACTAATTTCCCCATAGACTCCCCCCTCCCGTTCCCCATAATTCTGCAAATGATGACCCCAGAGGAGGCTCAGGAGAGGGTCCATTGATATACATACAGTATAAGCATCATATGTAGTCATGATGGGGAAAAGTTAGAGGTTGAAGCAAAACTGAAATAACACAATAGTGCTATTGAAGTTAAAAGCTGACATGCACTTCGGTGTCATATGTCGTCATCATGGGTAAAAGAGTTAAATTATAGATGTGCTGCTTTCAACGATAAAATGGAGAAGCACACAGAATATATTGTAAATTTTAGTTGCAGTTAGTAACTTGTTAGTCTAAAACAAAGAAAAAAATTCAGAGGAAGCTAATGATTATTTGTCTATGCTAATCAGCAGGGAACGCAGTGCAGTCTCTGAATGATACAATGGTAATCAGGGAGGATTAATTACCTAAAGATACAAGCATGGGGTAGATTTCTCCTTCCTGCAAATATCCTCTCATTGGAATGTATTGAGAGGAGTCAGGTCACCCATGAGAGGAGTACCACGATAAATTTTCAGCACTGCTCCGAATCCTATTCTTTATCGCTGATCCTCATTTGCTTTCTAATGATCAGGGGCTCTCCAGCAACTGTAAAGCTTTTTCTGACGGCGTTAGCTAATTACAGCAATGTTTTCCTCCACAGTTCGCCCAACTGTATGTGATGTCAAATATGCACAACAACCTCTGTATTTAGCTCCCACACAGATGTCACGGAAAGGTAATTTTACAATTGCATGTTCAGATGAAATGAGGAATATTCCTCTTGCAGTGTGCAGGCCACCCAACAACGAAAGCAATGAACCAAGCAAATAAATTACGAGAGAGGCTTTCAGACACAGTGGTTCTGATAATACTGAAACAGGAAGGTTATAGTTGGAGATAGAGAAGCTGAAATATAGAGAAGCTGAAATCTTCAAAGGTTGCATAGGAGCCTGGTGCATTTAAATAAATAACTGAGTAAAAATATCCATATAAAGATAAAAACAATCAGCTATTCCCTCAATGAGACCATGTGACAAAAAATTGCAAATGAAATTGTAAATGTAATAAAACTATAGATTGTTCACCCCAATCATAAACGCAAGCAGAGGACGGCCACAGATTGTTTGGGACTCAAAAATAACAGTCACAGTTTACTCACTTGGGTGTTAACCACATACCAACTGTACATATTATCATGAAACAAAATGCAGAGAAAGTCAAGCAGAGCTGCTCCCTACTTTGCATAAATACCAATCTGTTTATGCAGAAGATTACACTGAGGAACAGATTCTCTCCTGACAACATCAGCCGGAGCCTCCTTTCAGTCGCATCAGAAGGAAGGCAGCATCACTGCCAATATTTAATCCTCAGCTCAGGCTAATTAAGCAGACACATTACCATGGGACTCAGCTCCAAAGGCCCATAAGGGAGGAGATACAAAACTCTCCGCTCCTGGTACCTTCCTATGGGTGCTGCGTATCGCTCCACCGTACATCATGTTTGCTCTTCTCAGGCAATTAACTTTAGTTTACAAATATACAATATAGACAAAAGTGCTTCAGTGACAACTTATTGACATACAAAGAAAACCTACATTTTTCAAATTCTAAATATCCGACAATTTAATTGTACTTTGGAATTAATTGGTCAGTATGGCCTGATATGACACTCAGCCTGGATTTGAGAGTGTTGCAATCCATTTTAAAATCTGGATTTTGAAGCACATTATCTCTTCACCTCTCCCTTACTTAAGGCTCCATTGAAACTAATAGGAGTAGTGAAGGGGGAGGGGGTCACATAAAGAAAAGGCAAAAAAATTCCAATTTTTTTACAAAACTGTAAAAATAGCCTGTAATGATAGCTGGAAGTCTGTCCTAGCAGCCCATCCTGACCAATTTATTCCCAATTCAATTCAAATGTCTGATATTTCCATTCTTTAAGTGTACTGTTTGTCAATGAGATTTCAGTAAAGAGTCTATACTCATTTGGCTAGTTAGTGTATTATTTATTTTCCAGCCTTTATTAGCACTAAGATACCTATATTCCACCACCAGAAGGAAACCAGCAGTCCAATCTAATCCGCAGGACTTCCATCACACCTGCCTCTTTCCCTCTTACTGCTTCTCACAGATTATAACGCTCAGCCTTAATGCATCTGAGCAGCGGAAAACAGGAACAAAGGATTGGGCGAGTTCCTCTCGGGGCCCGGAGCAGCTGAAGGTTTAAAGCTTACCGCACCACTTCACTTTCCAGTTCCTGTTGGCATCCACCCCTCTGCACTGATACTTGGCATTTTTAGAGCGTGTTTTCCTCCAGAAACGGTCCTGATGCAATGCAGTGAAGTAAATCAAGACAGAAATGTGAACTTCTAAAGATATTTAAAAAAATGTCCATATTACAGTTATTATGGTAGCAGGTCTGAGGAGTGCAGTGTTACCGCTGTCCAGCTGAAATGGTAGCCATCGACATTGAAGACAGGCATGATGTAGAAATGGAGCTGATTCATCAGTCTTCTCATTAAGGAGTCGTACTTATACGAGTGCAGTGCCTGCAATTAAGATAACTGCAGTCATGGCAATATAAGTGGTTAACATTAAAAGTCTCCTTAGGCTAAAGCCTCATTATGTCTGTGTTGAACATCTGCAAGTACGTCTAAGGATATGCATTTCTAACAATGATGAAAAATGCATTTAAACGTGTAACAGGGGATGAAACTAATTATGTGAATGAAGTGTTAGTGCTTCTAGAATTTGGGTTGAACTAAGCAAACATTTCTCCAGCTTAAAATGCAAGACTCCCGGTCTTTTGACAGTGCGGCACCTGTTGTTTTTTTAATGAGAATGGCAGGTGAATAATGCGCATCGTGAGTCTCACACTCATGGTACTCGCTTGCATCAGTCGTATTGGCTGGCTCATTAAAACGAGATGAATAACCCCACAGGCTCATCCTGGCCTGGCTGATCCAACTGTCGCACCACTCCACTGACGTGCTACTGAGCCATACTCAATATCACCCAACGCAGTGAGGAAAAAAATATCCCCTGAGCTTATACCTGAAGATGCTTGCAAAACTTCCCGTTCCTGGGCCAAACATAGCAAAACAAACAATAAAACAGGAACACTTCTTTCAGAACACAGTTCTGTTCCTGGCCCAAGGGGATTATGACATATTTAAGACTATGAGGACTAATTTTCATTCAAGAAAAATACAAATGAAGCTTCACAGTACATGGTGCTGGTGAATAGGATTAGTGAAAGTAGATTTGGCTGAAGCAGCACTGCATGACCTCTAAAGAGGTTAAGACATTTTTGCAAACTTTATAGTGCCCTGCCACGTTGTGGTCAGTCAGTGCATTACACAGATTTGACAGCGGCCATGAGCTGTGCTGCATACATCCCACTGAAGAATTCTTTCAATATCAGCAGGGCGCAGACACACAAATTAAAGTCCTGGCTAAAAGGCATTAATTGATTGACATTTCAAGGAATTTTAAGGGGATTAGATGCAACCTGGTTTAGTCACAGAGGATGGCTGATGTGAGTCATAATGTCCGGGAGTTCAGCTGTGGGGCTTGTCTTCAGAATATCTTCTGTCACCCCTTGGTCATAGTCAGGGCTGGATTAACACAATGGTATGTCCCAGTGTGACCAGTCATGAAATGCCCTCCCCTGGCAAAAAAAGGTACTAACATGGCTTATACAAGGCAGCAATGTACCACTCTTCTCTTTGATAATACTAGCTTTTCATTTATTAACAACTTTACTGGCATACAGCAATAATGACAGCTAAAGCACCAGCTGAACAAGCCTTCAAAAGAAGATTGCCAATGGTGATAATAATAACCGTGCCTTCAAGGGCAGTGTGACAATCCTGCTGCCTTCAGGGACAGTGCCCAAAATCTTAATTATGAGTACTTTCCATCCAGTCACTAAAATGGCACTTAACTTAGCTATTGAAATTTTTGGCAACAAAGGCCACACATTTACATTTACTAAATACTAAGAACTTAAATTCTATGGCAGAGGGTTTTAAAAAGGGAAAGGTTTTGCGCAGTGAACTCAATATTGTCAGCTTCTGCGATCATGCTAATGTTCTCCGTCCCCGAGTTCAGCTGTTGCCGTCAGCCCACCTGCGACAGGCTCCCATTAACGTCAGCTAACGTTATGCGCTGCTGCATGTGCCTAATTAGCATTAGCCTGTAACGTACATTGCTCAGTTTTGTAACGTAAGCACTTGCTGCTAGCGCTGGAGGAACGGAATTTACGGGCGGAACAGTTGCCTCTCTACCGACAGCTTCTTTGCCACGCGTAATGTTAAAAAAGCAAGATATTTCTGGTACATTCGGTAGCGTGGATATCTTTCCTACTTTTTCATTATGCCCCCGGAATTGAAGATTCGGGGGCATATAGTTTTTCACCTGTCCGTCTGTCTGAGCAATACTTTAACCTGCCGTCAGGAGCATCAGTGTTCCGCGAACACAGCTTGTTCCTTCTCTTTTCTGATTACCACGAGCCCTTGGTTGCTTCCCTCGCCGCTCAGTGTGTTGTAGCACATGATGTCAGAATGAAGGCACATCGTTGTGATCAACAACGGATTAGAGATCAATGCCCATTCAGTTTCTAAGTGGCGGGATTCTAACTCAGCTTGCAACACTGATCTGGGACAAGTTTGGCCTTTCTGTGACTTTGGCAGGGCGGTTCCAAATTGTACTTTTTTTTGTATTCTTTTTTTTAATATTCTCTTTTCATATCAACGGTTAAGTTTGAATTTGTTCATAATATGCATACGCATCTCTTCCGATTAAAATAAAAAAATAAAAAACTGAGGATCCGTGAATCGTGTGATGCCCCTCCAGCATGATGCCCCTGTGTATGCACACCAGTCATTATATGGATAATCCGGCCTTGGTCATAGTTCCCCGGAGATCAGCTTTAGCAGGTGTCTGGCAAAGCCTTGAGAATTCCATGCATCCTTTATGAACATTGTTGGGTCACAGCTGGGTCTCTGCCATCCTCTAACAGCCCAGCTGTATTGGGCAGTGGGCAACAGTCAAGGTCTCAGGGCCGTCACCGGGTGGCCGCCCGAGAAAGATTAAAAATGATACCCATTTAATAGCAATATGTTGTGCCATCCTCAACAAAGGCAATCACTCCAGGAACATGATGAGCAATGGGATTCCAGTGTTCATGATGTTTATCCCTGTCTAGGGTGGCCTTAACTGGGTACAAGGACAGGGGCACAAGAAATAAAAGCCTAGGAAAAGACGCACTTCTTTCACAAACCACTGGCAGAAGGCTGGTCCAATCCACTCCCGGGCGTGGACCCCACAGTCAATCCACACAGCCTTCTTGTAGAACCGCGTTCTCTTTCCTAGCTGACAAGAGGAGAGAGCAGTTTCAGCAGTTTTGAGGTGCAGTTTCAAGCCTGTGCCAGCAGGGGGGGGCCTCTCACCCCAGTCATACCTGAAGGATGTAGAGAGGCCTTCCCTCAGAAGACCTGCCAATGGAGAACATGTCCACCAGGTGTGGGTGGGTCCTGTTCATTTCAAACATCCAGCTCTGGATCTAGCAATAAAGGAAAGGATGCACAGTGGGCCAAATTATATTTTTCAATGGTAAATCTTTTTGGGCCACAACTGTAAAATATAAAATATCTCAATTAGCAGTATTTGCTGTAACCTTTAGATATTGCTTACTCCTCGAAGATTAGACTCCCAGTTATTACTGTATTGAACTTGCTTTGCTTAGAAGCTATTATTACCTTATTTGCTGCTCCATTTCTTCAAGGTGACTCTGTACTATGCTATATCTGTACTTTCTCTCCCATGTATACAGTACTGGTGACTAAAACACAATACAGATGAAATGGAGGGACATTTTCATTGCGCTGATATATTCAACATGGCAGGCGGGGACATCTGCATTTTCTTAACCTTCCTATTTTTTCAGCATTCTTGTGGCATGCTTACACAAGAAAAGAGTCTGTTACAATGACTAGAACTGGACTCGCGAGAGCCCAAACCTCCGCTAGCATAGCAGGATTTGAACTTTGGCCTATATCTCAGCTGTACTTTGGCTTGGATATGCCAAAATTGAATGACTTGTTCCTTTTGTGCTACTCTAACATCCTGCAAAGTTTGGTTAAAATATATCAGGGCATTTTTGAGATGTCCTGCTAAAAGCCAGACAAACAAACAAACAAATAAATAAATAAACAAACAGAAGCAAACACATAACCTCCTGGTGGAGGTAATAAGCCTAAAATCCAAATTGTTTCTCAGTCAGAGCCACATGATCACTAGAGGGCGCCAGTAGGTACAGTTGGTCCCCGTAGGTGCAAGCCCTACAGAGCAGCATGACAGAGGCATGCCTGAACCTCTCAGGAGGTGCTGTGTAAACAGAGACTCAGCCAGGAGGAAAGAGTGGTGAAGGCTGTGTGCCTGAGGGAAGATTATCAGGGCCCTGATGCCAGATCTGGCACGAGCCATCCAACCCCAACCCTCTCAGGGAATCTGAGTTTTAATTATAAGTTCTGCAAAACCCTAGAACCTTCCAGAATGAGTTTTTTTTTTTTTTTTGGGGGGGGGGGGGGCAGTTTCTTGACAGATTTGTGATATTAAATGTAGATACCAGCAAATACACCAATGGAAGATGCTGGAAAGGCTTGAGACGGCGTCCTTGAGCAAGCAAGCAGTGCAAAACTGGCCATACTATGAAAACAGGCTTTTCACGAAAACGTCTCAGTGATTTTCACTGAGCAACTCAAGTGTTTTCAAGCTCTGTGTTTAAATTGAGTTGTCAGAAAATCTCTGCATTTGCCAGACAGGTAGACGA
This sequence comes from Gymnothorax reevesii, assembly GCA_029721435.1. NCBI lineage: Eukaryota > Metazoa > Chordata > Actinopteri > Anguilliformes > Muraenidae > Gymnothorax > Gymnothorax reevesii. Next base: position 80,446,323 of record CM056575.1, read on the forward strand.
TGGGAAATTATCTCACCTCTTCCAAAGAATGGTACACTTCATAGTCATATTGAAAGTCTGACCGCCGCTTCCTGGAAGATCTATGCGCCGTTTGCTTTTCAATTTCGTTCTGGAGATTGGAAATAAGAACCCTGGCAAAGACAATAAAAGGGGTCAGAATGCTTAGCGTACAAACCCTGCAAAATACAAAATAGCATGCAAACTAGCAATAGACAAGCAGTGAGTTTATTTCTTCAATTGTAAACTAATGAAAAGTGAAACTCTGTGCATGCAATCTGATCCCCAGTTTCAGATTACAGGTGATGGAGAGATGTACTGTAGGTGAAAATGCAACTTTGAGACCCAGTTTGTGTGAATTATTTAGGTCTTTATTCTGAACACCATGCTCCTATTACAAGAAATGACTTGAAACAGCAAAGCAAATCCTAGGATAAGAAACATGACAGACATCAAATGTCACATAAGAATTTTTTTTTCTTTTTTGAGTTGAGCATCCAGCCATGTATCTCCAGCCACCAGGCTTATTGGTGAGGGTACAAATACTTTAGACCACCCACAGGAAGGTCCATATTCTAACCATAAAGGAACCATTACTACTGGGGTTAAAGTATTACTTTGAAGGAGCTGTTTTTCTATAAAATGACACAGACGAAGACAAAAATGAAAGGGATTCCAGACAGATCGCAGGCCCCCACCAATGCACAGTATATACTCAACTGGATTCCACTTCAAAGATCCCTGGCGCTAAATGACATACATAAATAGTGAAATATGAAGCAAAGCTATGGATTCAAAGATGAGGAGGGAAAATGGCCTGAGGGTGCAGATTGCAAACTGAAGAGTGCCTGCTGCTATGGCGTCTTCGGTAAACCCCATTATTTGTCTGTTCGTTTGGGATGAGTGACAGGAAGTGTGAGATGAAAGTGCCATTTTTCTAAAAGGGGAGGCAGTATCCGGCGTGTGCAAATGATACCTCAGCGCGGGATGACAGGCAGCCGTCACCTGCGACAGCCACTGCAAAACAGATGTTTAGGCCCCAGTCTGCGTGAGATAAGCAGCTGAGATGAGATGGCTTTTCACCGCCGAGGAAAGAGGGAAGGCTTACTTGTGCCGGATGTGTGACCGCTGAAGGATGGCCCGCAGGCCTCGCGTATAGTTCCGCCTCACGTGCACGTCCACCGCAGCGCTCGCCTGGATCAGGGCTGCGCTGTTGGGCCGCCAAAGATCAACCTGCAGGGGAAGAACCGGGCCAGTGAGCCATGGGCACCGCTCCCTCTAACAAAAATAGTCACTCTAGACCAAGGCATGACTGTTTACCAAGATTCCTATGTTACTAGGGAGAGGCACATCTTAGAGAGTCCCTGCCTCCTACACAGCATAACCTCAACAATGGTAAATGCTAATTATGCTGAGGTAGGGGATTAGCCAAACCAACCGATTCAGGGGTGGGGGATGCAGTCCCTTAATTCTTGCTATCAATAAACACAAATGAAGATCCCCAGCATGTGTGTGCTCCTCAAAGGCACAGCCATCTTTTTATTCGCTTTCTTAGAAAACAACATTCCTCGGGGCAACCTTTCTAGGTTGTAGGCCAAGTATCATCCCATTTACTGTGTGAACTTCTGAATATTTTCAAAGGATTTGCATAGTAAAATGAATATCAAAACCACTGTCGAAAATAAAATTCTGAATGTTAGTCTGGGTTAAACTCATTTCGCTCCATTTTTTTCTGATGCATTTTTTTTCAGTGATGTGCAGTTAAAGCAAAAAGAGGGACAATATTCTAAGATCCACTGGGTTTCCTTCCATTTTGTCAATCAGTATTTCCTGTGGCTGTACTGTTTGGTTGTTTTCTGAGACATCTCTAATAACTCTGGATGAATTCAAAACAGAATTTAATAGCTATCGACTAAAATTTGTTAATTACAGTGGATAATGCCCGAGAATCAAAATTATGAGGCTATATTATTTGCACGGAGACCAGCTTTTGGCATACCGACACCAATTCGCAAGCAAAAAAAAGACAACACAGAAATATCTTTACAGTAAAAGCACATGATGCAGGCAAAAACCAGGAGAAAATCAGGGCCACCAGCCCAATGTCCCTCATGGCGAACCAGTAGTTTTGCTGTACGCATTATGCATCTGCCAACATAGACATATCCAATGAATGAAATCTATTTTTGGTGGTCAGGCACAGTAATTTGACCTGGCATGATTCATAAACAGCATTACATAGCCAATAAAAAGCTCCCTCAAGGAAGATACCCAAAGCAGTTAATATGCATTTCTACATTTTTGCTCGAGACAAATAAGCACTGGTTATCCTTAGAGCTCTCTACACAGCCTCACTGAGGGCTCAAGATCGGCTCTGGATTCTTTATAGCAACAGATGAAAAGACATTTTGATTCTGGGGTTTGTTTCCCAAAATCAAGATTCTGATTGGTCGTGAGGCCTGATGACTATGGACTGCCGCTCTGATTTAGGGCAGTCGTCAGCTAGTGCAGTGGCTGCCGCTGAGGAAAGAACAGCAGAGGGAATTCAGCGCTAATGTCCCAAAAAACCATAATGGATTTACAGTACATGTAACACTCCCTCAAAAACATGCACCACACACCCTCAAGTTTAACCGCAGGTTTCCAGCGACAACAGTTCCCTTTATGCGCCTGCCAAGAGATTATGCTGCAGGGTTTGGATGAAAACACCAGCCTATTAGGGAACAAGATTAATAGATATCAATGACCGCATTCTGTAAACTGTAATTATTAGTGGTGCTTCGCTTTTGCGATCTGAATTTAATGCAGATGAATAGCAATATTCGTTACCAGATGACACAACCCCAACTTGGAATAAGTTGGGACATTATAGGAAAATGCACATAAAAACAAAAAACAGTGATTTATTAATTATTTTAACTTGTATTTAATTACAGAGAGTATGAAGATTGTTTTCTCTGGTTAACTTCATTTTATTAGTGAAAGCTCTCAGGCCTGAAATGCATTGCAAAAAAGTTGGAATGGGGTCAATTTAGGACCATTAATGAAATAAATGTTCAATAATGATATGATTTGAAACAGCTGATGTTGGTATGTGATTGTAAACATGATTTTGGTACAAAAGCAGCATCTAGGAAAGGTCTAGTTCTTCAGGTATAAAGATAGGCTGAGGATCACCAATTTGCTCACAAATGCATGAGAAAATCATCTAAAGGTTTAAGAACAATGTTACGCAAAAAAAGACAGAGAGGGATTTGGTTATTTCACCCTATAAAGCGAGTAACATAATACAATTAATCATAAGGGATTTCTGTGTATAAAGGGCAAGGGTGCTAGTTCATAAGGCACTGCATCAAAACCATCATTTATCGGCTAGAGATATAACTACATGGACTCAGGATTACTTTGGCAAACCTTCGTCAAGTAGAATGATCCCTTATTACCTCCACAAATGTGAGTTAAAACTTTACTGTCCAAAAAAGAGGCCCCACAAGCACTGTTAACTTATCTGAGCTCAGCGGCGTCTGCAATGGACCATCACATTGTGAAAGCATGTATTGTGGCCAGACGGATCAATATTTCAAAGTCTTTTTTGGAAGGAATGGACACAGTGTGCTGCACAGCAAAGAAAAGCACCACACAGACTTTTGACAGCAACAAGACCAAAAGCCGTGCTGTGTCATGATATAGGGTTGTGTTAGTACACTTGGCAACGGTAACTTTGTTTCTGAAGGCACCATAAATGCTGAATTGAGATTTTGGAGCAACATATGCTGCCTTCAAGATGACATCTTTTCCAGGACGCCCATGCACATTTCATCAAGAAAACACAAACCTGCATTTTCCACATTTTACAAAGGCAACGATGCGTAAGAAGTGGGTGCTAGAGCCAGCTGGCCTGCCTGCAGTTCTGTCCCATAGTAGAAATTGTATGGTACATTTCACTAGCGTACGCACCATCGTTTCCATTTTGCCTGGAAATACCCCTTGAAATTTCAACCATGGATTTAAAACGACTCTGTGTTTTTTCTTGGCCCATACTGACCCATATGAATTGGTGATTTCAGGATTCGTTGGCAGAATGTACGATCGACTGGCAATAAAAAAATACTCTTTGCATGCAAACCTGAAATATTCCAATGTAAAAGAGGATGCCAGGTTTCCCTTCCTGTCACACAAGATTGTTATAGGCCTATAACAGTCGCAAACGCGGCCAGGTGGATGTGAAACAGCCTACGGCCAAGTGATTGTTTTAATTTTTTAATTTAAATTTGATTTATTACTCAGTACCCTCAGCCATCCGTCGGCCTATTTATTTAGGCCTAGATTATTGTAAACCCTCCATGAGATCGTCTTGGATAGTTTCAGAAGTGTAAACCTGGAGGAATCATTTCCCTATGTTTACGGGGTGAAGATAAGTTAGTTCATTTTCCCTAATTCTCAAACACAATGATGTCATATGTTATTCAATTATTAATATGTGTGACTAATTTCAGCTGCATTACAGCGTTATGTATGCAATCGCATATTACGTTACTCTTCAGCTGATATGGCCATCTTGCTAGCTATCTAACACTATTTAGGAGAATTTTTGTAAATTATTATCATATTGAAGCGATTAAGCGAATGTTCAGTTTGGATGCACAAAAGCAGCATAAAAAATAACAGAAGTTCATGCCCTTTGCAGCTAGCTAAGTTGGTAAAGTTAAGGCAAAACCAAATCATACCGAGTTAATATGACGATAGTTAAAAAAGATTTTTGATAGTTAATGTTAACTAGCTAGATGGCTAGATAATCTAACTGGGGACATTCTAAAATGCTTAACGTGAAAAAATTGTGGATTAAAGTAACAAACAGCAACCAAAAATCACCAAATTCTACTTGGACATTTCTTGCCAGGTGCACTCTCTTCAACCAAAAAAATTAAAACTTAAGTCCTTTTTCTTGTAATGTGCTTAAATGGAGGGGGAAACGCTTAACATGTATAATGTCAGCTTTCCTGAAACTTTGGTTCTAATTTTCTGAATAAAGACAGTGCTGATGACAAGAAATTTTTGTGATTATTAGTCGCTGTTTATTAGTCGCTTAATGGAGCCTTAAGATTTCTCCTAATAATGAGCGTCAATGGAGGGGAAAACGCTTTATGTGAAATAACATTCTTTTTCTTTAGATTTCAGTTTTGAGGTTTAGGTGGGAAGAAGTGATCCTAAGGAGAAATGTCTGAGAAATCTTTGGTGATTATTGGTCCCTGTTTTGGTACAATAAGCCGGCGTTTCCCAAACCTCTCTTGGCGGACCCCTTGTCCTGCCTGCTTTAGATCTCACCCTGCCCCAGCACAGGTGATTCAAATGATATGCTTATTATCAAGCAGCTTCCAAGGTTAATAATAACCTGATGATTTGAATCACCTGTGCTGAAGGAGGGAGAGATCTAAAGCATGCAGGACAAGGGGTATGCCAGGAGAGGTTTGTGAAACACTGCATTAAGCCACGTTAAGCTTTTTTCACGCTCAGCGTTTTAGAATGTCTCATCTAATTGTCTCCTAAATACAAGCTAGAGCTGGTTGTCTCCTCAAAAGAATTCTCACTCAGGTAGGGGTCTATTCTCCCATTAGCGCGGAAGTCATTTTTTACGCGCTTCGAGTTAAGCGCTTTTGAGTTACGCGTATTCTCCCCTACTCGCTTCGATCACGCCCACAGCGCTTAACTTCAGAATGTGAAAGAGGTGTGACTGATCCAAAAGAGAGGCAGACTCTGTACAAAGCTCGTTGATTATGGCTATCAGGAAAACATGGAAAAAGAATTTTCTGATTAACCATGAAAACGCATTTGTGGTCCATGGAAAACGCAATCCAGACTTTAAATTTGAATATCGTCGGCCTGCTGATAAAACCTCGTATCTCCAAACTGATAAGAAACGAAAACTCGTATGTCCACTATTCTTACATGCAAAATTAAACATTTTTATTTTAAACTATATTTATCCATTTATATTATGATAATTAGGCCTATTATTATTATTTTATTTTCCTTTTTTTATTTTCCTGTGAAGTTTGTCATTGTGAAGATACGAGGTTTTATATGCCGCTGTAATAGTAGGCCGTACCAATTACAAGAGGTAAATCAGACATCTCTTTATTTATCCCCGCCGCGCGATTAGCGCGAAGCGGGGGATATAGCATTGGGCTCCGTCCGTACGGACACATAAAATTGCGGCGGCGGGGGATATGTTAGTGACAAACACTTGTTATTTCTTACTCTAGCCACCATGGCATTAAAGCTATGCATACAAACAAATTGCCGCGATAATGAAATAATAAATAAAGAATTTAGCGCTTCACAATCAGCGCAATCAGATCATTGAAAATGTGCCCCTCCTACACCAGCCTGTTTGTTCCGTGTGTGATGGGGAGGACACTAGGACCCTGTTAATGGCGTAAGGTGTTCTACCGTAGGTTTATAGGTCAGTGCGTCAACTGGGACGCATGATTAAGAATACACCTGTGCGCTCCTTTTCCCTTTGTTTGGCCGGCGTCCCGGTTAGTTTCAGAACAAGAATGGTATGTCTTGTATTTAAAATAATTCTTGTATTAAATTGTTTTTGAGTGCCACATGCTGTCATTATCTGATCTAAAGGGGGAAAAGTGCTGCTGTTTGCCTTAAGAATTGTGATATTTGTGCTGTTAGAATGTGCGTGTATGGGTGGTCTTTTTGATCACCATATGAATGTCAGTAATTAACTGCACTTTTTGGTATGCATTTTGATAAACACTTGCAATAATTATTACTTGCTGCAGTTATGCTGTGCAGACCACGCGGCTTGTCTGATGTGAAGTGCATGAAATTCACCTGGTAAAAAGGTACGAACTACGCAATTTTCCCTTTTAGGCGGCTGTTATGATAACTTCAGCGACATAGTATACGTTTTTCTCCTCCGCTTTCAATTGTTTCTATTTACAGGACTGTGCAACTACGGCGTGAGGCCACTGTTTTTCCCACCTGCGTTTTATAATAGGCCATTGTTGTTCTGCTGATTGAATTGGGTGTGTACGAGTGTATGCTCTTGGAGCTCAAGGATAGTTTTTTTATTTTATTTTTTTTTTGTGCGAACGCTGCTTGCTGGGGTTGAGCGGTACTGAATCTTCTAGTCTCTTTAAATTCTGCGCTAATGCTGCTTGCTTGAATTCGAGGAATGCAGATAACTCTAGTCTTTTTAAATTCCTCTGTGGTAGTGTTAATGCTGTTTAACTTGAACTTAAGCAGCAGTGATCAATATCGTAGTTTCTTTAAATTCTCCTACGGGGCTAACATGGTTTATCCTATATCTATTAACTAGTGTTGGCTATTTCTTTAAATTGCTCGGGTGTCCGTGTTTAGAGGCGGTAGTTGCCTGGGGTAACTAATTCAGGTGCTGACTTTGAAACCTTGTAATATTAAGCGTGTGTTTCAATGGATATGAATGTTATCAGCTGACGTTAATTATTGGCATCTTGAATACGGTGGAGTAGGCCGGTTCACATCCGCTGTAAATACCCTTGGTGTACTATCTGGCCTGGGGACTTTTGTAGTGTGTGTAACTTCTGGGATTGTTTTTTTTTTTTTTCTCGCTCTGCTCCCTTCTTGGACTGGGTGTCAGCCAAGCTGGTATAATATCTAGTTGGATAGGCTGTTCTCTGCCCTGTCTTAAAGGCCCCCTTCTGACGTGGTGAATAGGTTAATCTCTCTTCAAGCAACCTTTGCGTTGCCGTTGTAGTACTGTGTTATCGGCGATCCAAGTTGTTTGGGGTATCGACCGATTGTGATGTGTAGCAGTACTTGATTGAATCACGTGTGTCGTGTTGCGTTTCGAGTGTCTTGAATTTGTTTGTGCCTTGTTTTCTATTGTCATTAGGGTCCTTATGGCCTTGGTAGGTGTGGCTGCTAATTAGTAGATTGGCTGACACTATTCAAGGAGGGTTCAAAGTCTTTTGAAATTTGATTTATTTTTTTGGGGGTTGTTTGTTTTATTTTTTTTTTTCTTTTGGTTTACTTTGAGTGGACTGAATTTGGACGTGTCCCCATAGCAGTAATACACCCTGGGTATACGCAAGGTTACAATTGTTAAAGGAATTTATTGTCCTAGACTGAGTCATTGGTGAGCCTATCAAACAAGTGCGTGGCAATTTTATTACGGCGGTGTTATTTAATTCCTACTATTGAATTTGTAATAGATTTTTATCCTTTGCCATTATTGATTGTATACAATAAAATTGTGGAAATCTTTGTGCTTAACCTCTATGTTCATTCATTTGAACACCCTGCTCGCGGGGAGTTTGGGTATCATCATTAATTGGGTCTCCCACCCTTCTAATTGGGAGTGGCGTAATCGGGTGTGAAAGTTTTGGAGGCAAAGTGCCTCCTATTGGCTACACGTGGAAGACAGGGAAGAAGACAAAGGGAACATTCTAGTCACACAAAGACAATCAAAGACAGTTTATATGATCTCATTTAGACATTGCGCACTTGAAAACTACTCCGATGTCAGGTTTGCAACTAAAGGACATGGAAACGCTTTAACAAGGATTCTTACCCCGCACGCGGTCATCTCCCCGCCCCGAAACCGCCTCAGTAATGACGGAATTCCATATCCATCGCCTATCATCCTATTTGATTTGAGCGACACATTCACTTGAACTTGTGCCTAATACTTTATTATAATCAATTATCCCATTTACTGATCATGATTCTTCCCATGTCGGCTATTCTTTAAAGGCTAAAATTGATTAACAAATGGATAGTGCTTTGGTATATGCCAGGGTAGGGCTCAATCTAGAGTAGCCTATTTAATAATATCTTTATTCACACATTAAATTACACAGTATTACCAATGGTAAAAAATTACTAGGACTCGAGTTAATTCAGATATCCTCAATTAGAAAATCAATCCCCTCACTCGTGAGAATATCACAACTTTTTAGATTATCACGAACATACAGGGCAGTCGCATTTGTTAATAGAACATGGAAAACAATGATGGCGACGTCGAGCCAAAGCCGAAAACCAAATTTCACAGATGTTGGTGTTGTATGGCAAGCAAGCAATGAAGGCTGATCCGAGGAATTAAGCTGCGAATCGTTCTGGATGTGGCTTCGGTGGGGAGATGTAAGCGCAGTATCCCCGATTTAAAGCATAAATAGAGAGATCTGCGGGGCGCTGTAAAAGCCAGGTTCTCTGCACACCGGAGAAGTGTACACGCAACAGGTGGTGGGCAACCATCATCCCCTGTGCATTTTACTGCACAGGAGGAGGGGATGACATCCACTCTTTCTGCAATGGAAGTGCATGGAGAAGAACTTGAAGCGCCAACGAACTGCATCAGACACCTTGACACAGACGCCTGTGATGTGAATGACATCACCAGCCACTTTCTGGAACGACCAGATGCCAGGAGCGACAGCGCAGTTCTGACGTTGATGACCACGGGTATGTTTTGTGGATAATTACTGCGGCTGGATAGCTGTTCATCCAGAAGTCGGCATAGATAGATGATTGCCTCATGCACGGTCCAGGCGAAAGCGCTGGATGCACTCGATGTTTGTTTGTCCCAGGATGTCCAAACAAAGCCGATATATGCGTGTTCGTCTTCGAGCTCGGTGCGCTCCTCTTACTCTTTCCCAATCACGCAAGAGTGCAAGCAAATGCAGGACTGACATTTTGGCTTTAGATTTTGAGGGCATGGTAGAATGATGGTCTTATGTATACTCGTATTAATTAATTAATAGTTTTGCGTTTAATTTAACTGATTGGAGAAGAGGCTGATGCGGAATATCATGTGATGATTTTGTTTGATAAATTATCATGGCTTTGTGAAATGTAGTTTAGAAATAAGGAAGAACAATCGAATATTAAATGTCTCAACCTTTACCATGTTAAATAAAATAAAAGTAATGTTAAAATTCGGCCTATAACCAACATCAAACGCAATATTCAATTTCGCCTAATGTTGGCGCTTGACCTTAATACAGCCCTCAAAAGCGCTTAACAGAAAAAGCGCGTAAGCCAGGGGGAGAATACGCGTAAGTTTATTTGCATGAGAAACGCCCGGAAACGCCCCGATTTTGGCCTTGCTCCGCCCCAAGCGCGTAACTGCCTTCAAGGCGCGTAATGCACAGACTTAAGTCGAGGGGAGAATACGCGTAGGCTGAAAAGCGCGTAGCTACGCGCTTTTTTCGACTTAAGCGCATGGGAGAATAGACCCCGTAGTGCGTTGAAGCATCTTTATGGGAGGGTGATGGGGGAGGAGGCTCAGGGAAAGTATTTCTATAGAGTATTTCTGTTTCCTGCTGCCTTTGGCAGTGTACCTTAGTTTCCCCAATCGTTCAGTGCATGTGCACGGTGTTTTGTTTCTGGCCTGTTTGCCAACTTTCTCCAAGTGTTTTAATAAACACATTGGATCCTGCATCTGGTGTCCACCTGACCTCTCCTTAACACTACTTCCATTTAGGTATTCACAAATTATTCAGGATGAAGCGATGACTGCTTAATACTGGCAAACTCTCTCATTCCTGCAGTCTTCTAGGTGATCCATCTGGAGGGGTAGCTGTTAGAGGACCATTAGAGACATGGCACATTTGCTTAAAACAGTGTGAATTTCTGTTCAATTGAAAATTGGAAACACGAATTAGCAGGTTAGCTTATGTACTTGCATGGTCACCAAGTAGAATTGACTGCAAAACTCAGTCAGTCAGGCATGCCCTCGAAAATGAGGATATATTCTCTGCATTCCTTCAATTGTTTTCCTTTCGAGCTATCTGGGCTCTCTAGATCTGGGGGTCACAAAGTCTCCAAAACAACCATTAGGCGCTATCGGCATGCCAACAAGCTGTTTGGGAGGCATGCACGTAAAAAATCGTTTCTCACTCTCAATCATAAACGCAAACGTCTGGAGTTCACTAAGTGGTACTGGGACTTCAACTGGGACCATGTGCTTTGGTCAGATGAGACCAAGATAGAGCTTTTTGGCAACGAACAATCTAAGTGAGTCTGGCGGAACACAAAAGATGAGTATGCAGAAAAGCACCTCATGCCCACTGTGAAGTATGGGGGAGGATCGGTGATGCTGTGGGCCTGTCTCTCTTCCAGAGGCCCTGGGAACCTTGTTAGGGTGCATGGCATCATGAACGCTTTGAAATACCAGGACATTTTAAATCAAAATCTGGTAGCCTCTGCCCGAAAACTGAAGATGGGTCGTCACTGGGTCTTTCAGCACGATAATGACCCTAAACATGTGGCCAAATTTACACAGAAATGGTTCACCAGACACAGAATCAAGCTCCTCTCATGGCCATCTCAGTCCCCAGACCTCAACCCCATTGAAAACCTGTGGAGTGAGCTGAAGAGGAGAGTGCAGAGGAGAGGACCCAGGTTGCTGGATGATTTAGAGAGATTGTGCAAAGAGGAATGGTCGAAAATACCTCTTTCTATATTCTCCCATCTTGTGAAACATTATAGGAGAAGATTGGGTGCTGTTTTTTTTGGCAAAAGGGGGTTGTACAAAGTATTAACATCAGGGGTGCTAATAATTGTGGCACATATGATTTGACGTAAAAGAATTAATTCTTAACGTGGGATTTTTTTCCCACTGTATAAATGCACTTGAATTAAAGGTTGGATTTTCCTCTTTTTTTCATTGTGGTCCTATATTATTTAGAAAAAAAATGACTATTAGAAGCTAAGGAACACATCTTAACCAGGGGTGCAAGTAATTATGGAGGGTGCTGTATGTCATAGCTCTTAAGAAAGATCAAGGGATGGTTCTGATAACTAAGGCCCTCCAAGAGGTTGACGATTGCTGGCCTGACCAGCATCCCATCTTTCCTCTCTGCGAATTCACCTGAGGCCAAAACCCTTAGTGCATTCAAACCCACCCCGGAAGAGACTCAATATCGCTGCACTAAAAGATCCAGATATCTCTGCTCAATTCCGCTCTTCTCTGTCTCAACGACTTCAGGACACCAGCCATAACCCCTCAGAGCCCGTGACCTCATGGTGAGCCATCAAGACTTTCATCAACTCAGCTGCCAGGGAGATCATTGGCTATGTGAAACGCCGCCATCTAGACTGGTTCGAAGAGAACCTCAAAATCCATGATATTATTGACTAAAAATGGAGGGCTGGTCTAGCATGGGAAAGCCAACCAGGATCCAAAAACAAGGAAGAAAACCATCACAGGATCAAATCTACGGCTCAGCATACCATCCAGAAGCTTCAGAATGACTGGTGGAACAAGAAAGCCCAGGAGATCCAAGGCTATGCTGACTGACATGAGACAAGAAATTTTGTTCAAGCCGCCTGCACAATCTATGGACCCTTCCATTCCACTTTGCATCCGCTAAGCTCCGCAGTTAGCCACGTTCTCCTGAAAGCAAAACAAAGACATGTTTGAAGAAATGAGTGTAAATGTGCATATGCAAATAATAAATAAGATTTTTGCAATAATTACATACACTCTTAGTTTCTGGTAAGTCTTGAATCAATTTTTGTTTCTTTTGTTGCTCAGTACAAATAGAATGTTTGGGGTGCTTCAGATGTTTGGATAAGTCAGGTCAGAGTCCGGCATGAATTGACACGTTACTGGAACTATCTCAATCTATTTTTAATTCCACCCGATCCAGGAATACGACACCAGTAACCCGGCTGTACCATTTTTGTAATTAAAAGCACAACTCTGCATTTCATTTGAAATGTGCTTCTAATAATGTACAGTTTGGTTGACAAATGAAGCAACCTTAAAAGGCCAAACTTTATCAGCAGTAAAGCAACAGATGGAATTGTGGCCACCATCCATGATTGATCCAAATTTCTTCCATACATTTGACTTGGCCTTCAAAAATGAGATTTCAACAATCTGTATTCACCAAATTTGTTTTTCTTCTCATGTCATCCTGGTTCATCGATTTGTTTCCCAGCCTCACTGTCTTCAACTGGAAGCGAGTTCATTTCACTCTTGCTGGAAATTATTTAAGGGGTTACAGTAGCGTCATCAAAATAACATTATTTTCTTTTCTTTCTCGCAAGCTGTTTTTATTTCCTAACTCATTTTAATTTCTCTCAGCTGTTGCCCATTCCGTGCATAATCATTTTTAACCCACAATTCTAAATGAGAACTTTTTAAAAAGTTTTATTTCTTGGTTACAGCCCCAGGATTTTATGTGCAGCCCCAGGATTTACAATATATGATAACTTTTTTCACCAGAATATGATAAATTATTTTGAACAATATTTGAGAAATCTATTTCTTGTTAACATTTTGGAGATTACATTGACCAGGTTTTTATATTCAGCAGTGGTTTGCTAGCGCGCCTACTGTTTGGAAAATCTGCCCTAACAATAGCAATTCGCCAAGGCTTTTGAAAGAAATAAGATATAACACTGATTGGTTTACTTGGGCCTTGCCTTTTGATGGGCTCAATTGTTCTCACGCCCCATAACACCCTTAAATTCCAAATGAGGGGCGCATTTCCGATATGTGCGCCAAATATGTGCGAAGCATATAAAGATCAAGAGTGATTCCTGTCTAAAACTACGTGCACAAACGGAAATTTGAAAGTTTGACGAGGGTACGGAGTTCATCAGCAAATGCGTTATTTCATCATCTAAACAAAAGTTTGGCGCACAAAGTAGGTCTGAGCTACGAACAATTAGACACTGAAACAATTGGGCCTGACAAAGCTGGTGACCATGGCGACTGTTCAGGGTTTATTTATTTTATTTTTCTTCGATTCTTTTACAACTGCTATTCCAGAATAGAGGCAAATTATTAGCCAGGTTTACTTCACTTCAGTTGGAAGTAACCAAGGGACTGACTGTAAGCGAGTGCTGCTGTATGGCAGGTGCTGGAGAAATTTCCCATTCTGTGTTAGAACGTTTGTTTAAAGTTATCTTACTAAGGTATTTGTTATTCCATTTCCCAACTTTGTGATAATAGAGGACACAAAATGCAATCAAATTTCTTTTTTTTTTGTATTTATTCAAATCAAGAGTCAGTACAGTGGCTTGTTGCATCTTCACACAATAGACAATAGTCACTGAGTGGCTGAACATGCTGTCGTTCACAGGGAGCAATGGTCCCCGCGAAATAGGAGAGCAATTAGCTCTCCTAGCACAGTGTAGGAGGGTAACAAATTGAGGTCCTGCAAATTTAAAAAGAAAAGACCTGTTTATTTCATTTTACACCCAAACACCGGTGTAGTGGTCAGGGGACGTGGGGCAACGGTGTTCCCCCAGTCTTGTTGGCGAGATTTTTTTTTATTTGCCTAATAAATATTTTTAAAAAAACATTGCCTCTGTTATCATTTTCGCCATTGTAGAGCTTCAAATAAAGTAATAATACATGCAATGCAATTCACAAATATTATTAATAAAATTCTTATTGTGTCACGGCGGGCGTGGTCACGGCGGCCGCGCGCGCCGACGGCAATTAGCGGGAGTTGGCAAGTAAGGATCGACCGATACATCGGCCGGCCGATATATTAGGCCGATATTTGCATTTTTTACTTGAATCAGCATCGGCCGATTCGCGCATGAGTTCGCCGATATATTTTTCCGCGCACGATTTACAGACAGGCATCCAGGGGCAGCTCTGTGTTGCCGGAAGACCCTGCAGCACATGCAGACGCATTACCCCTCCCCCGCTGGAAGAGTAGTGAACACAGTGGCTGCTTCAGAACAAGGTGTTTTAAAATTTCAATTAGCCTTTCACTGTAAACTTTATATATTAAATATTAAATATTGCCACCCACTTTGAAATAGGAAACATAAATGCATGTAGCACACATGCTTGCAAACATAGTTAAGTTTGTGGGTCAGAAAAACAGGAATGCTGCTGAATGCTTCGTCTTTAAAAGTGCTTACCATTGTATTTAGGGAGCTGTTGATGTAGTTGTAGGCTAATACACTCAACAAAAATATAAACGCAACACTTTTGTTTTTGCTCCCATTTGTCATGAGATGGACTCAAAGATCTAAAATTCATTCCAGATACACAATATTACCATTTCTCTCAAACATTGTTCACAAGTCTGTCTAAATGTGTGATAGTGAGCACTTTTGCTTTGCTGAGACAATCCATCCCACCCCACAGGTGTGCCACATCAAGATGCTCATCAGACACCATGATTAGTGCACAGGTGTACTTTAGACTGTCCGCAATAAAAGGCCACCCTGAAATGTGCAGTTTTGTCTCACAGCAAAATGCCACAGATGGCGCAAGCATTGAGGGAGCGTGCAATTGGCATGCTGACAGCAGGAATGTCAACCAGATCTGTTGCTCGGGCATTGAATGTTCATTTCTCCACCATAAGCCGTCTCCAAAGGCGTTTCAGAGAATATGGCAGTACATCCAACCGGCCTCACAACCGCAGAACACGTGTAACCACACCAGCCCAGGACCTCCACATCCAGCAGGTTCACCTCCAAGATCGTCTGAGACCAGCTACTCAGACAGCTGCTGAAACAATTGGTTTGCATAACCAAAGAATTTCTGCACAAACTGTCAGAAACAGTTTCAGGGACGCTCAACTGCATGCTGATCGTCCTCATCGGCGTCTTAACCTGACTCCAGATCGTCGCCGTAACAGACTTGAGTGGGCAAATGCTCACATTCGATGGCGTCTGGCACGTTGGAGAGGTGTTCTCTTCACGGATGAATCTCGGTTTACATTGTTCAGGGCAGATGGCAGACAGCGTGTGTGGCGTCGTGTGGGTGAGCGCTTTGCTGATGTCAATGTTGTGGATCGAGTGGCCCATGGTGGTGGTGGGGTTATGGTATGGGCAGGCATCTGTTATGGACGAAGAACACAGGTGCATTTTATTGATGGCATTTTGAATGCACAGAGATACCGTGATGAGATCCTGAGGCCCATTGTTGTGCCATACATCCATGAACATCACCTCATGTTTCAGCAAGATAATGCACGGCCCCATGTTGCAAGGATCTGTACACATGTCTTGGAAGCTGAAAATGTCCCAGTTCTTGCATGGCCAGCATACTCACCGGACATGTCACCCATTGAGCATGTTTGGGATGTGCTTGACTGGCGTATACGACAGCGCGTACCAGTTCCCACTAATAGCCAGCAACTTCGCACAGCCATTAAAAGGAGTGGACCAACATTCCACAGGCCACAATTGACAATCTGATAAACTCTATGCGAAGAAGATGTGTTGCACTGCATGAGGCAAATGGTGGTCACACCAGATACTGACTGGTTCTGAGTCCCCAGACCCCCAATAAAGCAAAAACTGCACATTTCAGGATGGCATTTTATTGTGGACAGTCTAAGGTACACCTGTGCACTAATCATGGTGTCTGATGAGCATCTCGATGTGGCACACCTGTGAGGTGGGATGGATTGTCTCAGCAAAGCAAAAGTGCTCACTATCACACATTTAGACAGATTTGTGAACAATGTTTGAGAGAAATGGTAATATTGTGTATCTGGAATGAATTTTAGATCTTTGAGTCCATCTCATGACAAATGGGAGCAAAAACAAAAGTGTTGCGTTTATATTTTTGTTGAGTGTATGTACAGATATAACGAACTCCGGGTTTAGGGTTAAGTAATGTCATTGTTGTCAATTCAGTTCCATGGTGTTTGTAGGTGTTTAATTCAGCGAACATCGGGGTGAGGTTAAATGCGTTTCGTGTCGTGTGTGCATGTGCAGGGCTCGAAATTGCGACCAAAATTAACACTGTGCGACCTTTGAATTAAAATAGTCGCACCTGTGCGACCGCTTTTTCTCACCAATTAATCGCCTCTTTTCGGGTACCTTTGGTAGTCAGAAGGCACACCAACCGCTGCTGCAGCTTAAATAGAGATGGGCGTATGTCTCGGAGCAGTGCATGAATCTACTGGACATACCGCAGCCAAGCGCACCCAGTGTGTTCCCTCGAGCTGACAGGGACCATTCTGACCAGTCAGAGGGGAGGTTGACGTCCTAAACCTCAGTACTGATTCTAGAATGGTTAATATTAGCCGGCAAACACTGCGCGTCTCACTGGGGAGGAGCCGCCATCACATCGATGGCTGGTTGAAACTTTTCAATAAATGTTTGTCTAACTTGAGACCTGCGATATTTGTTATCATTGTGTCATTTTTTTAATGTAAATTGAAGGAGCAAAAGCGGTATCGGCCACAAATATTGGCCTGAGAAAATCGGCAGTCCATAATCTGTCATCGGCTAAGGGTGATGGAAAAAAATCGGTATCGGTCGATCCCTATTAGCAAGTATATTGCTTTAGTTACATTGCAGTTTTGACCTTTATGACAATGGCTGGCAACAAAACTTTATTTGACGACTTCTGCAAAAAAAGGGAGACCGTCATCCAAGAAGAAAAAGAAGCAGAGGCCGTTACCAGTTCACAGCCGGAGGAGCCGACACAGAATCAGGAGCCTTCAGGAGAGGATGTTATTGCTACTACTTGCAGTGCTTGCGGCAGTAGCAATGTTGCTAGGTCACCTTTCCCGGAGGTATGGACTGAGGAAATGTGGACTCGAAAACAAACCACCTTCCCCTGGATTGATTTTAGGGATGGAAAACTTGGCTGCAAAATCTGTTCTTCTGTCGCAGATTTATCGGTTTTCCCAACCCATGGAGCACGGATGGCTAACGAGTGGCAGAACTACAGAGTGACATACAACGTTAAGGGCAAAAGCACCATGTTGATGTCCCTTCGAAAAAAAATCTTAAACACAACGAGTCCAATGGCCACAAAACTGCTCAACGGATTCGAGAGATGGAAAAAAAGGAAACACTAGAAAAAGTTTGTGACAGCATGAATGCTTCATACCTGAAAGCTGCATCTGCAGTATTCCGTTCTGCTTACTACTTGGCCCAGAACAACAGGCCGTTTTTAGACAACTACAGGTTGCTAGAGCTGCAGAAAGAGAATGGAGTGCACATTGGCACCGGGTTGCACTCATGGTACAGTGCAACACAAATTACTGACCACATAGGCTCTGAGAAGCCAATAAAAATTTGTTAACAAATCCAGGATATAGAAGGCAAACTTTCTATTCTTATAGATGAGTCGACGAGTCTAGGGTGCAAAACAACACTGATTGTTTTCATGAAATGGAAACGACAAGACCTGCGACCCACAGTTCATGTTTTTGGATTTAATTGAACTCCCAGACCAGAGAGCAGAAACAATTACCCAACACCTGCTAAAATGCCTTGGAGCACATGGCTTCCACGACACTTACTTGAAAAAACATTTTGTTGGTTTTGCAAGCGATGGTGCTAGTGTCATGTTGGGATGCTAATCGGGTGTGGCCAAGCAGCTTTGTGACCTGTATCAGTACATCATCACTTATTGCCTAAACCATTGCTTGGCGCTGGCTGTGGGTGACAGTGTCTGATGTGAGCGGTGTGAATTATTTTCAGGCGTTTATGGACAAGTTGTACACTGTGTACAGCTGATCACCCCTAAAGCAATGAGAACTGGCCGAGTGTGCTGCCGAGTTGCACCAACAGGAAGGAAAGATAAGCCCTGTGTTGAGCACCACGTGGGTTTGCCAGTTCGTATCACACAGTATCTGCTGTTTGGAATAACTTGGAGACTCACTGTGCGCACTTTCACTATGCAACGACTGATGAGAAGCGATCAGCATACGACAAAAAACTGAATGGCGGTCTGTAAAAGCGACTGACTTCAAAGCAGTACCTTTTGGATTTGGCGCTTATGTACGATGCACTGAGCGAGTTGGCTCTGTTATCTGAATGTTTGCAGAAGCACACGTCAGTCGGCAACGCCGACAAGCTGATCCTCCACAGCATTCATTTCATCAATGGACTAGGGGAGTGACCTGGGACTAAGGTCCTTGCAACCGAAGAGGCAATATCACAAGGCAGACTGAGCACAGTTGTGCTCACAGACAACTCCAAGATTGTCACCATCAATCGTCAACAATTTCTCCGGAGTCTAAGCAACAACCTGAGCAATAGGATGTTCGCTACTCCGTCACTCCGTGGAGCAGCCTCACAGGCCCCGTCACAGTCGAACTCTGACTATGCTCAGTTACTCACGCAACTGAAAGTTCTACTTCACAGCCCAATATTGCAAGGATCCAGACCCACTGTGGCGTTTTCTATGACAGCGATAGGACAACAGTGGTGAGTAACAGTTTTTTTAATATTTCAGGATTTGAAGCCTGTGTGAGGGGCAGTGCCTATATGAGAAAGGAGAGAAGCAGCACGGTCTGCTAATTGTGTGAGTGTGTGTGTGTGTGTGTGTGGCAAGTAGCGCCGTCTGCTAATTGTGTGAGTGTGTGTGCGTGTGAGGCAAACAGCACCATCTGCTAATTGTGTGAGTGTGTGGGGCAAGCAGCGCCGTCTGCTATTTGCAATGCCATACGTCTATACTTCAAGCATTCATGCAAGGAGAGCCGTCTAATTGCAACGATATATGGCTCAAGCATTCGCAACTTGGGTTTATCCGGGTGACCTGATTAAAATAACATGCTTTTTTTTAATAATTTTTTTTTTGGAGAGTCCCCCCAGTGATAAAATCCCCACTACACCACTGCACCCAAACACACCTATGATTGAGTAAGAGATTAAATATGACGTCTTTGAATGATGCACCGAACTTTGCGCCCGGATAAGGGAGCTAATCAACATACTGAACACATTCAAATTTGAACAGGCGTTCAAAAATGAACAAGTCTCAGTTTGTGTTCAGCTAAAAAACGAAAGGTAGTGTTCCAAAATAAATGAGCATGCGTTCATTTCGGCATCCAAAAACGAACGCAGCTACCCTCTCTCGCATTCCCTCTCCACTACGCAAAATTTACACCAACATGTGTAAATATTTCCTTCTTATGAGAAAAAAATTCCCCGTCTCCCATCCTGCAGTACTTAGAACTATATTGTAAGGTACATGCTTATTAAACGACAGTTTTAACGTCAACTAAAAAATCCTACCAAATCTCCAGTTTCGAGATTATATCTTTACCGATCGTCAATCTTCTGCTATACACTTACACTTTTTGTTGAGTTTGATAAGATTCTTTAACACATTCCACACTCAAGACTGGAGATAAATTGTTATTCAATGGTACCGGAGTACGTTCAATCAGCCAAAGCATTCAAATGTTGCTGTGTGAATACTTTACTGGAATGAATATCGCTTCCGTGGTGTCAGTATGCCACATAAAAAAGCATTTTAGAATTCCGAATCATGATGTGACCGCTAGGCAATTTGTATGCAAAAGATTGTAAATAAATTAAATGCATTAAAATTATAGTTTACGCATTGTTTCACATCATCTGCGTGACAGCCCAAGTTCAATTCTACTATTTTGTGAGTATAAGAACTAGGATAACTTAGTCCTGCTCATATCAAATTGCAAAATTGTCCGCGATATTAATCCTTTTTTTAAACCTGTGAACACGCAAGTGAAAAAAAAAGCCACGCTTTACAGCCTGCTACGTACACAATGAGTTCTGCAATGATATTCAGATTTTGTTCCATTGATTGTCGCAGATTTTATAGGCTACCATTTGTCATTTTATATATTGTTCTAATTTATTGTACAGTATTTTTTTCAGATTGAAGTCACAACACATGAAACCGCCATTCTAGGCGAGCTGTCAACGACAAGTCCAGATCTAGACAAGCAGATGAGCAAGTAAAACCTCTGCATGTGCACAGTATTATAAAATCGGCATGTCTGAATGTTAGTAAATATTTATCCCCCCCTTCCCCGTTTATGAATATAACCCTTATTATAAGGGTGTTATCAGTTTCATTAATGAATGAGGTTGATTGCAAGATAAACGACTAAGTAGCCTTGTGATGCCTTGGGGATTACCTGGTTCAGGGACACAAGATCACAGAGTGAGACCTGAATTCATGCGACACGCTGGAATACCGGTAACAAGACTTTACGATGATGTGCACAAAGTTTAATATGTTTTTTTTAGATAACCGGAACATGTTGTTCAGAGAACAGGAGTAGGTCGCATAATAATCCAATTCCTGAAGCGTCACCTAAATTGGCAAATGATCTTTAGCGGGCGGATTATACCTGGAATATATGAAAAAAACTAACAATGACAATGAGAACTATTTCACTTTGAGGAACTTCGAATTTAAAATAGGCCTGTACAAACGTTTACATAAACCGTCACCATATTCAGTCATCACTCACAAAAGAATATCCGTGCCCATAATCTAAAAGCTCACTTAACACACGTTAGCGCAAAATCGCAGAAATCAGCATGGTCTACACAAAAGATAAGATAGTTTCTTAAAAAACAAAAGGAGTCAGCAGTGCTGGGAAGACCTGGGATCAAATTACCTCACTGAATGACTTTTTCTATTTTTTTTATTTCAGAAAGATGCCTCGAAATTACAAACGAATAATGAAACATGGCAATGCCATTAGAGAATGACTCAAAGGTTCCTTACATTATTTCCTCCGTCCAGTTTAATAGGAACAAGCTCCCAAGCCTAATCAGGGTCCAGGATTGGGACTGTGTTCTTGTCAACCCTCTGTTCCTCTGTCTAGTTTGCTTGTAACAAGCTCCAAATCTTTCTACGTTCATCAGGATCGGAACCAAGTTCTCCTAAAGCTACTCGGTCCACCTGTCGGGCAGTTAAGCTCTGGGGAAGTGTGCTCTCCATCTGTCCATCCTGGAAACCACTGGCTAGTGATTGGCAGCCCTGCTTTGCCTACTACATCTGTGCTGAACGGTGTTCTAACCCATGGGGTTCTATCCCCATCATTGCTATAATCCGGAACATAACACCATCTCAACATTTTCTGATTTGGAGTAGGATGTGTATCTCTGGTGATTATGCAGGCCATGGAAGTAATGCGTTTTTGTACATTAGCCTTGGAAACAAATGTTACAAAATATCTGCCCCGCCATAAATACCAGCTTTGAAAACATGCACAACATACTATTTGTGTTGAGACTTGTTAAAAAATGCAGTCATTTTTAGAGCTGTAGTTCTGGGGTTATTAGCAGCTATATAATGTCCACCCCTCCCCATCAGAGAGCTTTGACTTTCAGCTGCAGACATTCTTTTCTGTGGCTGTCCTTTTGGTGTTTAACTTATGTTGTCATAATTTTTGATACAGCTCCCTTTACCGTGTACATGTTTAATAACAGTTTTTTGTTGACCAATGCCCCACCAATTTGGCGTGGAAAATTTGGCCACAGACCATTTGGGTACCAACTTAGTGAGCTAAAGATAAGGATACTAAGTGTTTTAGTTACCTCTAATACCTCTAATTTATACTCAAATTAAAAGAAATCCCTTGAGTAGATGCTTTTGTGAGTGTTTTCATACCATCTGTTTCAGCTCAAAATACAATGATGATTCACCTCAAATTTTCTACGGCACCACCATCGTCACTCATTCCTTAGGAACTGAATTAGGTTTACATTGCTATCATTCAAGAAAACAGACAGATTCTTTCTGTTCCAGTTTCATTATAACTAATTGTAGCACCTGAGACTAAACTCCATTTTCTACCTGCAGTCTTAGTAGTATATTAGCCACACAGCACTGGAAATGCTGATGCCTACTGGAAGAAGCAAAGCCCATTTTAATCTATTAAAGCACTGTGACGCACACATGGGATTCAAAAGCTAAGCGCTAATATTACACTTGCAGGCAGTAATGACACTTTAAATCTCAAACTTAAATCTGTAATTCACATTAAAAAAAGCGCCATACTAAAAAAAAACATTTCACGGAGGCTGAAAAAAAAAAAAA
Organism: Gymnothorax reevesii; assembly: GCA_029721435.1. Lineage (NCBI taxonomy): Eukaryota > Metazoa > Chordata > Actinopteri > Anguilliformes > Muraenidae > Gymnothorax > Gymnothorax reevesii. Next base: position 80,469,091 of record CM056575.1, read on the forward strand.
ATTCCTGTGTTTCCAGTAATGCCAAGAATTTGGGGTAGAGTCAGTGGAAACTTGAGATGAATTATTATCACCACGAGAACCTGTGCACCAGCAATTACAAATGTAGTCCAACATTTTTACATGACATTTTGCTGTTTTTCAAACTGAAAAAAATTTGTATTTGGGGGGAGAATTTTGCCCGAAGCTACATTCATAAACCACAGGGTGGATTGTTTTCAAACTTGACATTCATTATCATCATAAATGAGAACCTGCGCACCCTCCATTTTCGTGGAGATTTTTTGACAATTAAAATTCAGTATCGGTGGGTATCATTTGAAGGCACAGTATGTAGTTATGGCTACTTCAATCAAATACCAATGCTGAATGTGAGGGGTATTTCTTTGTCTCATCTGGAACAGGCACATCTGTAGTTTAGGCCTGTAGTCAGTCCTTACACCGATCCTTTCTAAAATCCTGGCTGAGGAACCATCCTGAACACAATAAAAATTATCACGCTGGATCTGTTTTTACATTCTATTGTCTGTGCCTTTTTTAAAGCATAATTGTATGATAGTGGAATTACCTTGGGTTTTGCACACTGTAAAAGCCCATTCAGGGAAAAATATAAAAGGTATATATAATATATATATATATATATATATATAAGGTTGCATTTTTCGGGAGAGAATTTTACTGTCGCCTCAAAAACATAGGAAAGTGTAAATCATATTGTAAAACGTGAAGTGTAGACAGCAATATTAATGGTGCCAACTGATTCAAAACTGATGATCAATTCAACAATCAAGCATTGCGCCAAAGGCTGTAGTAGGCCTCTGAAACAACAGAAGTGATTTCACTTATTGAATGTCATCTAACATTATCCGAGCAAACGTAACACTATGTGCATAACACTAAAAGTAGAAGTGAATCCATCTTGGTTTATAGCTCGCATACAACATTAACTATGCAGAATAACTTAAAGCTAAAAACAAAATCTGGAACACAAAAAAAATTTGTGTCGCCTCATTTACACTATTGTAGACACTTCTTTTTTGAATGAGGGAACAGATCAATTGAGGAAAAAGTAGCTTTGCGACACCCTTTTATTTGAAAGTGCTCGCTGGCAAGAGTAAATGCTTGCTAGTTACAGTATGCCAACTTTTTTGTGAAAAACAGCTGACAATGATGGGGACAAACCATGGAGGAGGATTAATTGCGTGCAGACTATCAAAGTGAGAGTAGCTGTCATCAAGCTGTCACTGAGGCTTACAGTGACAGTGGGCAGTTCATTGGATGGCGAAATACATTTCATGATTCGCTCTTGGAACAATCGCCATCATCTTTGCAACAGACTGAGAGTATTCTTCATTAATCTTCCTCTGTTCCAGCAGTTTTGCAACGATGTCTGCTCTAATCTACTGCCCGATTACCCATACCCCTCCTTTGGTCCAGCGTTTCCCTTGCCCTGTTGTCTAATTAATCCTGTTTATTTTCGTTTCTTGTTCCCGTCACTTGTTGCTGGATTGTTCTGTCTGTTAGACCTTCCTTAGCAGTGGGCTACATGACCTTGTGGTCTCCTCTGTTATTGGCAAAAAGAAAAGTGAAACATTTAAAAATTATTCTTGAGCCTTACATTAGAGACACCCAATTCCTACTCTTCATCAGTCTCCCAAGCAGGGGCTGATTCCCTTGGAAAAAGTTTCTGTGAATGTGCTGTCCTGCAGGCACAGCAGTTAGTATTGACAACCTAGCCTCTAACCCCTGGACAGTTCTCCAGCACGGCTTGAAAACCCCGTCAATGACTGAATTCAGATCACCAGACAAGAATTGCTTGCGCCCCCTTCTATGAGATTGATACTGTGTTCACTTTCAGTTGCCCGCGGTTCCTTCTTGTGCAAGTCATAACAATCTTTTTGTTATCACCGTCTTGGTGAGCAATATCATACCATCTACTGTCAAGTATAAAAAAATGCATTTATTTCAGTTTTGTCAGAAGCGGAGATAAAATGTGTCCCTGCTGCAAATCACAGAGACTGCACGTTTTTTGTCTTATTTCAATGACCTTGTGCATTTTGTGCAACTAAAGTACAAAAGAACTTCAAATTCAGATGCTGCACGAGGAGGAAAAGGGTCAAATTGATATTCATTCATTTTACAGTGAACAGTCATCTAAAAACTTCAGGGTTGGTGCTTTTTATGGAGGGTTGTTTGGATTACTGGAAACCTGAATTATTTTTGTTAAGCCTGATACAAAATACCAGTAATGGATATGGCTCGCACTTTTTTGCCATCAAAAAAGAACAGAAAATTAATTGCCAACTATTTCTTTTTTCAAAACTAGCATTTTTGTGCATGCTTTAGTTTAAATATAGGTTGAATATTCTTAAGAGTTAGGCGACTACCATGATGCTCTACAGCAATATTTTTCTGAGGCAATGCATACTAGTACACCCAATTTGTTTAAGAATTTTAAAGCAGAAGTGAGGGCAACGATTATTCTGATTTCACCATATCAAATTGTATGCTGTAGCTGGGCAGGCTGAGTAACAGATTGGGCCGTGTAGTTAATGCAGCATGAGCTTGGGCCATGTGGGAATGTAGGTCTGCTCTGGCAGAATCACTTCCCTCCATTCCGATACGGCAGGGTTAGTTTAAGTGAGCCAGAGTTCCTCCACTTGCCGTTGAGCTAGTTTTTCCAAGCACTGCAGTGGGTGTCTGCGGGCTTCCCTTTGCCATCACAGAAATATTCACTTCCAGTCTTGCATGTGCTACATACCCTGTGATGAGGAAAAACAGCCGTTGGCTCACAAGTTTTAGGAGTGCGAGCCTCGGCAGCCTCAGTGCCCAGTGTACACACAGCAATTCTCAGATAGGGAAAACTGCCAATTCTAAACTTGGAAACTGAAAAGTGAAAGACAGTAAATATATTCAGTGGCAATTGAAGTGGCAACTGTGTTCCCTGAAAGCATTCAGTAATGTCCGTGGATCTGAAAACACAGCAAGCAGCTCTAGAGAGACATGGAGTTGTGCAGGTGTTGGAATACCCAAAGTTTACATTCATGTGCTTCAGCACCTATCACAGTGGGACACCCCTTTGTGTGTGTAGTCCCCGGCCCTCAAGTGCTTGCCTTTCACAAGAACGTGGAACTTTTTTCTCCAAGGTCGATTCCCCACATAAGACTGTCCCACTTCTGCACTCATAACCAAGTTAACACTTGATCTGTGCAAATTTCAGTCTGTGAATTACCATTTTCATAGCAACAGTTCAGCCTGAATGCTTTCAGAAACCTGTAGGTGGCTGGCTCTGTGTAGACTATAAGAGGGTAAAAAAGCACAGTCTGCAGTGAAGTTGTCTTATTAGCATGCTGCACCTCGTCCCCCTCATCAAGTGCAAAGCAAACATTTCCAGGCTGCTCACCGACTTTATCCTGACTTAAGAAAATAAACGGCATATTGGAGCGATCATCTGAGGGAAAGCCGCTGACCCGTGGACGGGTCAGACTCCAGACCTGCTGTTTATCGCCTTCCGACTCCCAACGGAGGGCTGAACGGACCTGGAGAGCAGCTGGCACGTATCTCCTTCTCACAGTGGCACATACACAAGGCTGACGCCCTGCTATATTAGAACATTGCCATGAAACAGGTTTAACAGTTTGTTGAGGGTCGGGGGTGTTTCTTCATAAAGCTCTTCATAGAGTGAAGCTCTGTAGGAACTCCAAAAGCCCTTATAACATGCTTTATATTGAGTCTTCCTGTCCTCTATTGTTTAAAAAAATAGGGTTGACCCCATGAAGTCAGCTGGTCGATTGTTTGGTTGATGCGCTGAAGGTCATACAGTATAGTTCATATCCATAGAATAATCCATTCGGAATGTGGTTTTTTTTTCAAATTTGGCATCTCTAATCCCCCCTGAATCTGGAATTCCGAATTTGAGAACTATGTACAAGGCTTGCTCATATGCAACCCCAGGTTGCCAACTCGGGAGAGAGGGACACTTCGCGGCTCTCCTCTGAAGTACACGCCTGTCAACTACTGCATCTTTACACTCATAGGTCGAAATGTCACAAGTTCAGAGTGAGGGCGGAGGACGTGCACCCGGCTGGCAAATAGGAGGTGATGAAGCAACGAACAAAGCTACATTTCTAATATCCCAACCTGGCAGACCCTTCCCAATTTGTTCCCTGCAGTGCATAGCCAATTGTGCGCTGCTCTGCTGGTTGGTACGACCGGGGATGGAGCCCGCGTCATGGTGGTCACTACTTCTCTGCAATGCGGTGCCAATCTGTCCATCTGCAACTTCGGGTTTAGCACAAACTTGGAGCTGAAGCTTACCAGTATCTCAGAAAAAGAGAGAGATAACTGACGCTCTTGTCACCGAAGCCAGATTAATTGGCCTAAACTAAACAGAAATTCAGAGCCAACTAACCAAATAAAACTTGTATTTTTTGCCTGTTTCATTCATCAGCAGGATTGCTATTACACCTCATAAAACTTCACATCGCAGAACATTCACTAGCCATATATGGCAATTTTAGCACAATTTAATTGTTTATCATAGAATGGCACTTTAAAATGGCAAGTTGCTTAGTATGGTACATTTTTACGATAGAGAGTCATTAATGTTCACTCAGCATTGCATAAAGGTTGCAATTTGAGGCATTGAGTGTGAATTTGCTTTATCCTATTTATGTGTTTAGTAATTTCGTTGGTTACTCATTTTGTTATTATTAATATCAACTAAACAGCGGCGGACCTAAAACTGGGAATTGGGGGCAGGGGGGAGGGGGCGCAGACACATCCCTTTATGAAAACAGTTAGTCCTGGCTAGTTCTCAATTATTTTCCTTTATTGACACGTGAAGACATATGCGATCTAACAGCGATCATTTATATGACTGATCATCTAGTCATGGCAGCATTATCCTTCTATGCATGCTACCGCATATTAGATTACTCTTCCAATTATAACACCAGCCATCTCCCTAACCTGCTCACGCTAGTTAAGGGAAATGTTTGTAATCACTGTTATACATAAGCGATGTGATTCGGTTTTTGCCCTAACTTCACAAGCTAGCTAGCTGACAGCGATTGCTTGAGGTAACCATGAAGCAAGTTCGCCACTGGCCTCTCCTGAAACATACACAATGAACCCAAGATGCAGACTATGAAGGGTCGGACAAACAGCCAGCAGTCAGGCTGCTGCTGTTCCTGGTTTATTCGCGATTCCGAAGCCACATGGGTGAAGTTTTGATGACTCTGACCGGCTGAAAATGATGTTCCTCAGAATTTCAATATTGTCCCATGTATTGCAAGATAAGTCTTTGAAAATGAATTGTCAAATGCCGTTATCATTATTATTTCCAAGTGATTAGAAAACAGCATTTTCATTTTTATGCTGACCCTTAAAGAGCGTGATGACATGTATATGCAAATTAAATAGACTGGGAGGGCTGTTTGGCTTATTGTATTTGAATATTGTCCACAGTAGAACAGGTTGAGTCTTTGCAAATTAAATGCTGAATGCCATTTTCAATATCATTTTCAAGTAGTCAGAAAATAGCATTTACATTTTCTTGTTGTTCCTAAAAGTGTTATGATTCTGCTCTGCCAGTTGTCTGTTTTTGTTATTTTTCATTGTTATGCATCTTTTATTTATTAGTCTGTTTCCCAGTTTCTGTTTTGCCATTTGTTTATTTTTGTTCTGTACACCAGTGTCTACCGCTGTCTTGTGATCAGTGTGGTAAGTTCTGTCTCCACAGTCTGTATGCCCACACAGTTTCAGGTGATTTCAGTGGTTTCTGGTGTTTCAACTAATTACTTCAATTCTCCTTTACTTCCTTCGCTCTGCTTTCTCTGATTACTAATAATAACACTACAGTTGCAATCAAAATTATTCATCCCCCATTGCAAATTGGGTTTAACAGCAAAATTTACAAACCTTCAGCTGTTTGTGATAAACAGATTTAATAAGAACATTTTAAATAGCCCAACACAACTAATATTACAAGTGGTTTCTCCAAATTTAAAAGAAAATGCAATTTTTAATGACTACTGGTGGCTCAGAATTTCTCACCCCCCATAATAGAATCCCTAATAAGAGCAAATTTAAAAATCAGGTGTTGTCTCAACCACACCTACTGCAGCTAATCAAGAGCTTAGTAGATTCAGGTTTGCTTGAGATAGAAAACATCAAATACTTGCACTCGCTTTGTTGACAGTGACATTTGATTGCATATTAGAAATATGGCTGTCAAAATAATTGTCCAAAAAGCTAATAGAGGAGATCATTGCCTGCCACAAACAAGGTGAAAGATACAAAAAGGTAGCACAGGCACTACATTTTTGTAGAGATACAGTTGGAAGCGTAGTTTGCAAGTTCAGAGTTGAACTCAGAGTTGAACAGCTGCAGTACCAGGATGTGGTAGAAAGAAGAAGTGATCAATGGCTGTCACCAGCTTCCTGTGGAGACGGGTGGTCAAAAACCCTCGAGTGACTGCAGCAAGACTTGGAGGAAAGAGGCACTGAGGTTTCCGTTAGCACAGTAGCGTGCAATAAGCCATGAGAATCTGCTCTATAGTCTGGCTGTAGTGACAGCTAAAGTGCATTGTTAGGTATGATCGCACAGCTGAGTGATGGCGAAAATAACTGATGCAAAGTCTGCGAATGTTTCTTATTGATTGTAATCCTTGCGCAGTCACATCAATTATATCAACATAGCCAATAGGCAATTGCTTTCTCATTCGCATTGCTTTATTATCACGCATCATGCATTGGTGGTGGTTGTTCAGTTAATAAATTGTTTGATAGTTAATCAGGCAAACTTGATCATAAACAGTTTAAGAACAATTATGCGGGAAAGGGTGATGTACTGAAGACCTTCTTGACATCTGACAGCACTCCACTATAGTTTGCATTTCATAACGTAAGGAGAAACTATTCAGGGCTACACAGATGGCCAAAGCAGTTCCTATTACAGTAAATAAAGAGGTAATAAATCAGGAGAAGCCGATCACTTGGTCTTTAATAGTATTTTCGTTTTCATGAATGCGTCATTAAAACTGTAATTTTAGAGCTTAAATAAATGATCCGTTTATCAACCAAAAATCAACGAAACAGCCTTGACCACTTTTACACAGACAGCCATTGCACCAGGTAATTTGACACTTGACATTTGGAAAACCAGAGACATCTTCGCAACAGTCTGACTTTTTTGGCTTTTTTTTTCTTTTTTAACCAGAACGATTTTAAAAGGGGGCACAAATATTTTTTGGGGGGTTTAAGAACAACTAAAATCGCTAGTTGAACTTGAAGAATCGTAAGAGTCTTCCATTGATGAAATACACTGCAATACATGCATGATCCCTGAGATGACGTCACTTCCTGTGAAGCCAACAAATCATTTTCGTTTTCGCGAACTCTCAGGAAATCAACTTTTTCAAGATGATTATGCTCAATCTGCTGTTTGAATCAAGTTGATATTTAGGGTTAACCTTTTTCAATAATTAAACAAACCATAATTGGAAGAAAAATAATTGACTCAAATTAAAGCCAGTTATACCTTTAACCGGAGCTGTTTATTTGTCATAGGTTGTCTATGGCTGTTTTCGGAACCGCCTACTACATACTACCAATGGATCCAGTATGCAGTATATACGACATACCGCATACTGAATTCCACAGCAGTATGACAGAATCTATTTAATTTGCAGTATGCAAGGTCGGGGAGTTGCTGGAGGTCAACCGCCATGGAAGAAGAAAGCTGGCGGAAGTAAACGGACATGGCAAATAACAAAGCACCACATAGTTGCTATATTAAAAAAAAGTTATAAACGTTGGTTTTTATTATTTTTCCATCAATAATTTCGCAGGATGTGTAATGCCTGTCTGATGTTTGAAAGAAACCAGATTTAGCTGCACTGAATCACCTCACAATCACCTCTTAAGTTAAATGTAAAGTGTGTTGGAGCTTGTTTCATTGTTGTAATTCAATTGTTTTTTAGATGCTTATCCACGCTCCAATCCAAACTGGTTACTTTATAGACTTGCCGATTGGTTTTTGTTTGGCAGTTGCTACGGGTACGGCAGTTTTCAATGTGGAGAGGTACGGCAATCCCCATTTCAAGCCCTGCCCTAACTCTAACCCTAACCCCAACCCCTAAGCCTTCCCCAAACCATAATCCCAAATCTTTATCCTAATTCTTTAAAATCGACTGCCGTACCAATAAAAACTGCCGTGTCTCTAGATACTTCCTTTTTGTTTTTGCGTGGCATGAGCTGATTTACTCATATGGTTAACATTTATTCGATGGCAATATATGCAACATAAATAATGTCAAAAATGATCACATTTCATCTGCGCGTCATTCACTCACCCTTCAAAGCTTAATGACTTAAACCTGTCACTGTTTACTTTTCTGGATCAGCAGTCGCTCAGATGAATTGGTAGAAGGACAGTCAAATGTACCGTTGCCATTCTGACCCACTGTTACCGAACTCTGCCGGTCCTAAGACCCAAATTTTTGGATTGTGTTGTGCCACGGTACTTCTGTGATCTCTGGCTTGAACTCGGACTGAATAAAGGATTTCCACTTTCACTCCTGCCTGCTTCCGGTTCCTGGGCTGTATCATTACAGAGAGAGCCTGGTGGCTTGTAAATGCAATAGGCTGGGGGTGCTGTTTTGCTCATTGCATTTGAATATTGTCCACTGTATTGCAGGGCACGACTTTAGAAAATTAAATGTCAAACAGATTTCCATTATCATTTGAATACAGTTATATATTTCCCATACGAGTGTGTGAAATTGAAAGTGATAATTGGATTAAACCTTGTGTTCTGTTCAGGTGAAATTTTTACGAAAAGAAAAATGATACAAGGAAAATTTTTTAAAATCTGAAATTCTGTGTCTTAGGCTCATTTTCAGAACATAAAAGAAAAGAACAGTGAGTTTACATGCTACAATGCCCACACATTTATATCCTTCAGATGATGTTCGGGTCAGATTGACCTGGATACACACAGACACAGACGCACTCATCTCGTTCTCTGTCTCTCTCTCTCTCGCTCTCTCTCACACACACACACACACACACACACACACCCACACACACACACACACACACACACACACACACACACGCACATGCACACACATACATACAGAGGCTCCAAAAATCTAGCAGGTCTTGATGCCCGGTCATCACACCTGATGACCAGTGACTACATGTGGAAGCTTCTTATGTTAGCAGCTGAGCGGGGAGGCTCTCTCATTGGGGATGAGAGATGGTCAAGTATGACCTCTGGCTAACACTCATCTCAGCCACTGATCCCTCCATCCCTTTGTACACATAGGTATAGAGAGAGAGAGAGAGAGAGAGAGAGAGGGAGACTTACACACACACACACCTGCAAGCTGTGACAATCCTAACACCATGAGGCTGTCTGCACCTATTTTACTGCTCTCTTTACCTTCTGTACTATAGGAACCTACACAATATTTCAACATCTAAAGTTTTCTCACACTGTACCCCTCACGCCTGCGCAATGGGGGAGGGAAAAAACAGAAAAATAATGCATAATAATTTATACAGGGAAGCCAGAGGAAGGAGCCCCTGAAAAAATCTAGGGCACATGGGTAGCACTGGATATGACACAGAGCCTCAGTGGCCACAACACCATCTTTGATCATTTCTTTACCTCCTTCAACCTGGGACAGAAACTTCTCAAAAGAATGCTGACAATGATTGGAACTCCCACCTCAGCTTCTAACAGTAAAGAACAGGCCAGTCCATTCCTCCAACTTTCTGTTTATGGCCAACACTGCCCTGGTATCCTACATACCCAAAAAGGACAAAAATATGGTGCTCATGAGCACTGTACATAGGGATGGAAGGATCAGTGACCAGGAGGACCATAAGCCCGAGGTCATACTTGATTATAACACCACAAAAGGAGGGGTCGACAACTGTTGGCCTGGTACAGCTGTCAAAGAAGAACTTCATGGTGGCCACTTGTGATCTTGTACTCTATTCTGAATGTGTCAGCCTATACTGCGTTTGCAATCTGGATGCCAATCAACCCAGACTGGAACAAAGGAAGCTTCAAAGAAGACAGCGAGGCAAGGCACTAGTGACACAGCACATACAGAGAAGACAATATCAGTTCAAATAATACTTTTGTAATAATAATAATAATAATAATAAAAAAAAATAATTATAATAATAATAATTCATTGAAACAATGTTTCAATTCATTTTTTTCATAAATAAGCTTTATTTATGCCACCTTCAGTTATGCCAGTGTTTATTATGGTGGATTTTAAACGATTAATAAATTCACTCTCACAAAAATGCCTGATACGTCCATTGTTAAATGTAATAAATCAGACATTAAAAGCAAATATTCATGATATATGTTATCTATATTTTTTGGAATTGAGATAAAGACAATAAATGTTAAGTATTTTTATAAACATTTTTATTTCTGTATTAGTTTTAAAATCCCAAAAATTGTCCCAGCCAGATTGACCCGAACAGTACATGAGGTACGTGAAAATGAACCTAACACAAGGGTTAATGCATTTTCAATTTTATATTGTCTCAAATAACGCATTAGTGGAAAATTATAATGCAATACTGGCATTACATTTTCATTTTAATACTGTTCCCAATGGGCTTCCATAGTTTTGGATAGCAGAGATTATGTACTTTATCTGGCAATGTAGATTTACCATATGTTCAATTTTTCTTCAAGCACAAATTAGAAACACAACAAATTAACCCATAAACAGTTAATAGCTTTAATGTGAACAAAACTTTCTAAACCAATCCCATGATTTGCTTAATGCTATTTCCATGTTGCCTCAATTTGAGAGACACTATCGAAGGGCAGCTTTTTCGACCTCTTGATTGTTATAGCTGACAATAAAACAATATTTTTGCAATAGAGATTTGAAATCCCGATGTGACCAACTGGGTTTTTTAAAAATGCAGTAGAATGTGCAGTGGTTTGGTCAAATAAAAGCATCAGCCTATTGTGTGGTCATACTTCAACCTTTCAAGTGCAATGGCAGAATCTGGAAGCGCAGCATAAATAGGAGGCTCTATATGGAGTTTAAAAATTTTGACAAATCGAACAAACAGAAAAAATGGACGGCTGTTCGTTGACCAAGATTTGTTTTAGTTGGGGGCAGCCCTAAAACCCAGTATGTTTGAATTTGGGAAGCGTACCTTTAATTTTCTTATTATTGCTCGCAGAAATTGAGAAACTGAGAATGCAACAAATAATGCAACATATTTGCCAGCTGGCAGCAAATGATGTAACGTTTTCACAATTTTAGTTGTCTTTTAGACAATTTAAAATAGCAAACCCATGCAAAATGTCACCCTTGCTTTCCCGATCCTGGTGTCTCTATAGGTAATCTTCCCTGTTCCCGCAGACCATGTGAGTTTTGTGGTCCGCCCCTTTAAATTGATTTATGTGTCTCGTCAGTTCCCACGCCCTCTCCATGCTCTGTTGTAAAATTCGACCCTTCTGTGTGATTGTTTGTCTCCTATAAGTTTCTGTGGCGTTTCTCTCAGTGCTGGATTCTGATGGTTCACGTCTCTCGTAACCTTCCTCTCAGTTAAACCTTCAAGTATTGAGCAAAGTGCTCTCCTTCTTCCGTGTGTTTGGCATTTACTAAAGAAAACATATATTACTCTTCTGAGTTTATTTAATGGGAAAAACCTCCCAACGCTTCATCGTTCCCCAGGACTGGTACCACATTCCTTTCGAACCTTCCATGCCTGTTTGCAAGTAGTCCAGCACCAGTGAGTACAATTCTCCACCTGGCTACTGTACCTAGACAGTTTCTAGCCAAGGCGCACACACGCCCTCCAACCTACTTCTGGGCCAGTCCAAGCGAAGGCATCCAGAAAATCAGAAAATTCCTGTATCACCCCCTCAGAAATTTCTCAAAAAATTCATATAGGTACCTCTGGTGGACTTATGAAATAATATCAAGTCTTAGACTAATACCCCTAATAGTTTTGCTGTATTTTTCAATGCTACAGATCAGAAAGTTTAGGGAATTCAAGCAAGAAATTTTTTTGCGACCAGTCCTGATACCTCTCATAGGTAATCCACTTTAATCTTGTTTATGTCTTGGGGAATGAGAAGAATTTTTTTTTTTTAAATTTTGCTTGTTTTTCATTTTACGGAAAAAATAGCAATTTTGAAGTCCATGGTTCAACATGTGCGCAACTGACCACATCCTTCAAATCTTTACCATAGATTGCTATAGTTGTCAACTTCATCTGACAAAAAAATTGGGATGGTGTTCAGCCTAGTTTTTTCACTGCAATTTTTTTAATGATGTTACCTATTTCGAGCAGATATTGATGAAAATTCAGCATCTTGTAGCATCAATTGCCAAATTCAGCACATTTGCCACATCTAGGCTCTTCGAAACTGCTAAATACATACAAAAATAACTTCAATACAATTTTTCAAGCAAAATCATTGTGCTGAAGTTTAACAATGGATTACATGTACGACTACTACATTGGAATAGTTCATCACTATACATTGGAATGGTTCACGTGGTTTTTGTTAGAGACCATAAGAATGCTGCTTTTAATCTCATTATGTAATTTTTGCTAACTATCAAATTTACATTCACCGCCAGGAACTTATGTAATGTGAGTGTAGGCCACTGGATGGCAGTGTTTGCCTTTTTTTTTGTTCAGCTCAGACTGGGGTTATGTTTAGACATGTCCTGGGCATGTCTGGGGAAAGTCCCCAAAAATTAAAATAAAAGGAAGAGGTCTAAATGTGGGTGGGGTCTGCAAAAGAGTATATAAGGAGTAGAATTGAGACAGTAAAGTAGTAGGAGAAATTGCAAGAAGAAGGATACATGTGACCAGACCTGTCATTTCTGTTCAGGACCTGTGAAGTTTCTTTTGTGGATTTTTCTCACCCAGGACATCACCAAGTCACCCCACAAAAAGGGACTGTAAATATTTTTTTTCTTGTTATTAATCAGTCTTGGTCTTTAGGTTAGTTAGTTGTTAGTTATTGTCTGTTAATTAAATTTGTTTAAGTTTTCAATTGTGTCTGTCATCCCTTGCTGTTGCTGTTGTGTTGTAAATATAATAACAAATTGGGGCCATAACACTTAGAGGACTAAAAATCACACATTATGCAAATCTGTAATGGAATCAGGATAAACGTAAACAATTGCGACACCAAAACATGGAAATTACACTTACGTGAAATCTGTTTGGTATGAATATTTCCTGGATCTGCACATGTACGCTGTTCACTCATGAACCTAGTTAAAAACATCTTCTCATGATGAAAACAAATTTGTTCTATTTCCTCATGCATAACTCCAGATCTTCAGGCGAGCAATTCTTGATCCTCATTGCTTAAGGTATCCACTCTGAAGAAGCCAGTTTTTCTTGCCTTAAGTGTATTGTGACATTTATCACCCAATTTGGTGCCTAAGTCACACTGTGGTTTGGTGCCTAAGTCACACTTCTTACCCTCCATGGTTTGAGTGATTATGGTAATCTGATCATTGGAGCTCTTTTATACTGGTCATCATGACACAATACCAAAACGAGTTCAGACGAATTATGGATTAAGTCAACACACTTCACTTAACCTCAGATTGCAGATTTAATGATGATGTAAGGTGAAACAAGTTTGTGCTTCTCTCAAAATTTCATTATTTGTTCAAGTTTTAACATGATGAAATGAATATTACTTAAGATTCATACTTTCAACAAATCTACAGCATTTTATAATGTACGATGGTGCGTTTAAATGGCCAATATGGTGTGTCTATTGAAAAATTCACACAAAATAAACTAGGCTGAACACCATCCCAATTTTTTTGTCAGATGAAGTTGACAGCTATAGCAATCTATGGTAAAGATTTGAAGGATGTGGTCAATTGCGGACATGGTGAACCATGGACTTCAATATTGCTATTTTTTCCGTAAAATGAAAAACAAGCAAAATAGAAAAAAATATCTTCTCATTCCTGCCAAGATACAAACAAGATTAAAGTGGATTACCCATGAGAGGTATCAGGAATGGTCGCAAAAAAATATCAAGCTTGAATTCCCTAAACTTTCTGACCTGTAGTATTTAAAAAGAACAGCAATTTTTGCGATTTTTGGATTTGGAGCCCTATTGTGGAGCAACAAAGGTGTATAAACCTAATCCGACCAAAAATTCTGATTCTAGGAAAAAAGTTGGCCTGGGAAACCAAAAATCTGATCTGTAGGTTAAATAATAGAGGAGCAGTGGAAGCCCAAAGTTGGACGAAACACATTTTTGTCAAAATTAAAAAAAAAAAAAAACTGAGGGGTAATCTGGGAGGGTCTTGATGCTTAGATATGGACTAACCCTTCTCTAACCACCTCTACAGGTAGACTACACCTTTCACGACTTGACGTTGGCCTTTGTCCTTATTCTTTTGCCTTATTGCTACTGATAAATGTGATCAAGTAGGTTGAACTCAGATCTGCGTTTGGTTCCCTGTCTTGATCCTTGTCTTAATCGTAACACCCTGCTGGATGAGTGAGAGATTGAATTCTACTCACACTTTACTATGGACTTCATAATAATGGCCTTTTGTTATGACCCATAGTGGAGAAAAGTATTTTTGACAAGATGTGATTGACTTCCGCTTTTACTTTTTTCTGCCCTATTTAAAAAAATTACATCATGCTGGCACTTTAATAAACATGACTACATCCGCGGCTGGAGGTGAATGGTGACTTCACGGGACAGGCCACCCATGGGCCCTTCACTGGCTCAAACATTAAGTGATGTTTTATACATGCCAAGGGGGAGAAAGGGGAAAATGCTAATCAAAATGTACTGTTAAAATAATGTGGGCCAAGGCTCCCTTTATTTATGATTTTTCAATGGACGCCCTGCATTGCAACAAGGTGTTAGCCAGCTAAATTGTATAACTTTTCTGTCTGAACAAACCACATTTTACTGGTACATTAAACTGCTCCCCGCTTATAAAACAAGCCATAATGCCGGGACAATCCCTACAGTGCAGCGTGTATGAAACTTTACCATGATAATAGTGTTTACTTTATGGAGAGAAAAAAAAACCCAAATTTCTAATGCTAATTCATTATTCATTATTATTAATTATTATTGTATTATTGAGGCTCTACATCTGAGAAAGGGGTGCAAGTTGCTTTGAATCTAGTCACTGCTCTGAAAAATTATGCTCCCATCTGAAGTCCCACGCTGATGCTGCTGAATGCTAAATGTATTGCTGGGTAAACTAAACTGAGAAACTGTAATATGTACCATTTCTATAGGGTGAATATGAGGGCTTCAGTAGGAATGGCGCCAAAGAGAGATTGTCCAAACAACAGTGAAAAGGGCCGTATTGGTCAGAAGCCCTCACTGCTGCCATCCCCAGTGCCTATACTCCACTCTCAATGCACCGCTCAGTCGCTGAGCAGTACTCCCATCTCACCCTTCCCTCTGTTTCTAAAGTTGCAAGCCCTCCCTCCAGACTGCTGCCTGTGTACAAAATATGAGCCCAATTTCAGCTCAACTCCTTGTTGGCACAGGGGGGATATGAATTGCTTTCCCACCGCCTTTTGGTATTGTAGGTATTATTTAGGCTGTTCTGCTGTGAGTTCAAAGAAAACATGTCTGTGTGTGGTGATAGTGTTCCTGGGGGAGTTTTCTCCCAGATACCAAAAATTGCATGTAATTACTTTCAAATGTGCCAAGGACTGGGCTAAAAAATAAGGCGATTCACAGCATCAAGCAGTCCTTTCTTTTCCATCATTCTCAGCAGTGACATTCCCTCCACAGCCCACTGCGGGAGACTCCCCGCTATCTATTTTATACTGCTCTGGGGACACTTTTTTTTTTAGACCCACGTGTGATTCTATCTTCTATATTCAGACAAAGCTCTAGACTGCAGAAGGCACCCAGCAAAAAAAAGAGGTCTTTCACTGTGGTACCGTGGGATTGTGAAGTTTGCATGAGCTCAGAAGGAACTCACATTTCCATTGTGCGACATATCGGGCACCGATAGGCCGCACTAGGACAATACTGATACAAGCGCTCTCATTCTTTGACCGCTCAGGATGCATTCAGAAATGTCTCTCATCACCTGAGCTGCCACCAGCCGCCGGGTGTGCACGGAAAGCTGGGGTTATCTGGCATGATTGGAATTCAGCATGCAAACTTCAGCGAGAGAGAGAGCTAAACTTCCCTGTCTGGACTGTGACAAGGCCATCAGCGACTCAGCAGATGTCTTTGATTAAAACAGAATGAAAATAAGTAATTAATCAAAGAGGAACGCAGCCAGAATTTTATTTTTTGGAACCACTGATTTGTACTCTCACTGCATCATACATTTTTATACACAGCAAAAGTCTGGCTGACTTGGCTGCCTGCCCCTCAGTTTATGAAATATTTTGACTTTGTAAAAAAAGATTTCAAACCAGGAGATTCACCGACAGAATTGAGTCAGAGGTGGGGATATAGATTCTACTGAGGCAATACTAAGATTCTGCATTGAATCATTTCATTTCAAGGCTCCCAAGCAGAGACTAAAATAAGCCAAAAATACAGGGTTTGATAAACAATATTGGTGTTTCAGATACTGAAAAGGGAACATATTCTGCCTTCAATTTCAAAAATCTGGCAGGAGAACAATTTTTGAACTTCATTTTCAACACTCTAATCCCCTCAATGATGTAACTCAAAATTTACCTTTAAGTACAAACCCCAATTCCAATGAATTTCGGTCGTTGTGTAAAACGAAAATAAAAACAGAATGCAATGATTTGCAAATCTCATAAACCCACATTTTATTCACAAAAGAACATAGACAACATATCTGATGTTGAAAGTGAGATATTTTACCATTTCATGAAAATTATTTGCTCATTTTAAATTTGATGGCAGTAAGACATCTCAAAAAAGTTGAGACAGGGGCAATAAAAGGCTGAAAAAGTAAAAGGTACTGATAAAAAAAAACAGCTGGCGTAGCATTTTACACCTAATTAGGTTATTGGGTAACAGACCAGTAACATGACTGGGTATAAAAAGAGCATTTTAGGAAGGCAGAGTCTCTCAGATGTAAAGATGGGCAGAGGCTCACCAATTTGCGAAAAACTGAGTCTAAAAATTGTGGGACAATTTCAGAAAAATGTTCCTTAATGGAAAATTGTGAATATTTTGAAATCCCACCATCTACAGTACATAATATCATCAAAGGAGTCAGAGAATCTGGTCAAATCTCAGTACGCAAGCGACAAGGCCGAGGGTAAATATTGGATGCTCGTGATCTTCAGGCTCTCAGGCAGCACTGCATTAAAAACAGGTATTATTCTGCACTGGAATTCACTGCAAGGGCTCAGGAACACTTCCCGAAATCATTATTGGTGAACAGATTTTGCTGTGCAACCCACAAATGCAAATTAAAGCTGTATCATGCAAAGAAGAAGCCATGCGTGGACACGATTCAGAAACACCGATGTCTTCTGTGAGCCAAAGCTCATTTAAAATGGACAGAGGCAAAATGGAAAACTGTTCTGAGGTCAGATGCATCAAAATTTGAAATTTTTTTGGAAATCATGGGCACCATGTCGTGCGGACTAAAGAGGAGAGGGACCGTCCAGCTTGTTATCAGCGCACAGTTCAAAAGCCTACATCTCTGATGGTACGGGGTTGCATTAGTGCCTATGGCATGGACAGCTTACACATCTGGATAAGCATTATCAATGCTGAAAAGTATACAGAGGTTTTTCAACAATGTCAATTTTACACAATGGGAAACATGACCCTGTCCCAACCTTTTGAGATGTGTTTCTGCCATGAAATTCAAAATGGGCTGATATTTGTCATGAAATAGTAAAACGACTGACTTTCATCATCAGATATGTTGTCTATGTTCTATTGTGAATAAAATGTGAGTTTATGAGATTAGCAAATCATTGCATTGCTTTTATTCATATTTTACACAACATACTAACGTCATTGGAATTGGGGTTTGTGGGAACAGCTATATAAGTAACTTGTCCCTTAGCAAGAAAAGGTTTCGACAAACTGCTCTGTAAATAAATGAAACCATTTAAAGAGACATTTTTATTCAAGAATTCAAGCGTGATCCGTGCGAAGACGTAGAAAAGCCAGACTCACCGTAAAATTTGCAAATAGCGTCCTGAGCACCTCAACTTCTCCATCATTACCTGGAGTCACTCTGATAACTTGATCTCTGCAATAACAAGAAAATCATGCGTGTATAGAACTGAAAGGGGCAGCAGTCACATTTCTGCTTCACAAACCAAGAATTGTACTCCCAGACTTCACATACATATAATGTAACTGAGATTGTTTTAGTGAGAAGAATTTAGGAAGCTAATCATTGTAAGCTTATTCAGCTGTTCATCAGCCAAAGTGGAGGTTTTGGCACCAGTTTTAACAGTGACTCTTGGCTTCAGTATGAGTAATAGAGTATTAGACACACTGTCACAGTAAGCCCACAGAGGAAGGCGAGCACTGTGTACACCTCAGCAGCACGACCTTTTGGGCTGACACTGCCAGACATTATGATGGAACCCATCATATTTTAAAAAACATCAATGTGAATTAACATTCGCTCCTCCACTCAGGAAAATGACCTGCTGCTCTCGCCGTAGCACAGCTGGGAGAGCGGATGGTGTGATTCTTAGTTGTTCAGCAGAACGGATCATGGACATCTCTGCAGATCTCATTAGGCAAGGAAAAGCCCTCCACGTCTCAATCATGGGAACCACAGGAAATATGATCAGTTATATTTCATGCTTGTGCAATGCTGCAGTGAAATGAACAATAGACGGTGAAATTTTCAAGTTCTAAACTCATTTATTGGTTGCTGGCCAGACTATTAATGAGGAAAGAAATTAAGCCTTCACTGTGGTTGTTATATATACATTGCCGTTTTCATTTTCTTACTTTAAAAAACAAGCATTGTTTCTGTGGTTGCTTGCATATACAGGCATTATTTATTCATGTGGAAGAAGCCCTCACACAGCAGGGCCTGGAGTGAGTATAGCACAACTGGGTACAATTCCATCAAAGCGCAGTAACATAAATCCCCAAAGTGGCATTATATTCCAGCAATAGCAGATGGAATGAATAGGATGAATAGGAACACATGATGGAAACAAACACAATCCAATCAGGGATGATTGTGTGCTGAATGGTAACCATTCTTTTTATTTATGCAACTTCATTGCAAATTCAATCCACAGTAATGTTGGATGTCAGCAGCAATATAAATATGAAGTTGTATCTGAAACCAGATTCCTCTTACGGGAGCTCCCAAGGACGGCATAAAACACAATCTTGGCATGCTCAGCTTCAGCAATAGTTGCCTGAGTAGTTGCTATGGTTTCTACGCAGACAAATGGAAGACTTAAATGTTTTTATGTGTCTTTTGGGTCATGCTGCTCAAGGCTAACTCAGTGGACTTCTCAGCAGGAGCCACTTAAAAACCCTGAGAGTGGTCAGTAAACTGCAGCTGTTTAATTAAAGGCATAACTAATTTTTTAACGTGGTGTTCTCTTTGCACCCTCTCTGACCGCATTCCAAACAATCAAAATTCAGGCTGCCCATTGGGAGCTGTTTTATCAGCAACCTTGTCTCACACCCTGATACAGTAGTGTGCAATGATGATTATACACTTAACAAAATGATGATAAATCAGAAACCAAGTAATATTCAAGTATTTAGTTAATGTAATTATTGGAGCATGTTGATGAAAATCAGTAAACAGATAACAATGTAGTAAAAACTAAAATAATAATGTCTTTTTGAGAGAAAGAGTCAATATCTAGTGTGGCCACCCTTTGCTTTGATCATAGCATTTAATCTTTAAGGCATAGCTTTCACATATTTTTTGATATCCTCATTCGCTAAACCATTCCATATGGTTTGAAGTTCATTCCAAAGAGATTCTTTTGAAGTTAAAACAGATTTTCTCAATGGAAGTAAGGTCGAGACTTTGAGCAGGCTAAGTCACTACTTTAATGTCACCAGATGTTTCTTTCCAACTGAGATCATTCTTGCAAAACCTAAAAGTGTGTGTATCTTGTTAAAAACGAAATCTCCGACTAATCAGTCTTTTTCCAGATAGCAATGCATGCCTCTCAAGGATACGGCAATGCTTCTTTTGATCCATGATTCCGTCAATTTTTATGGGATCACTGGCTTCTTTCGAGGAGACTGAACCCCATACCATAATATTACCACCTCCATGTTTTACTGAAGGGATTAAATGATAATTTTTGAAACATTCTCCAACTCTACAGTGCACATAAGTTCTGCGTTTGGGTGAAAAAAATTTGAATTTTGATTCATCGGTCCAAAAGACTTGTTCCCAGTACACTATTGTCCAATCCTTGAATTTCTTGGCAAACGCAATTCTTTTTTTGACATTGCCAGCTCTTGGCAGCAACACGACCAATCAGACCATTTTCACACAGGCCTCTGGAAATTGTAGATCTTGGTACTTTTACCTCTTCACTTCCGGTGCTATTAATATCATCACAGAATTAGCATGCTGAGCTGCCGGATAGCTCACTCGGTGAAGGATCGCGTCGTGAAGCAGAAGTGACTATCACGGGGCGGGTTCAGTCCCTGCCTTGTACCAGCCGGGAGTGGTCAGCAGCTCTTTTCAGAGTAGCGCACAACTGGCTAATGTGCTACAGGGGTGCAAATTGGGAAGGGTCTGCCAGGATAGGGAATCGTAAATAATAAGTTCTCAGACACCTACTGTCGGCCAGACAGCCGCTCGTCAGGGAGATTCGAAGCTCATTCATGTTCCAGTATCCTCCGCCCTTGTTGTGAGCTTGCAAAGTTTCAAACAATGAGTGTATAAGAAGTGGTGGCGACGGGCGCATGCTTCGGAGGAGAGCTGCGAGCTGTCAATAGGGGGCTGCACATGCGAAAAGCCTTGTACATAGTTCCCCAATTGGACATTCCAGATTTGGAGTGGGATTGGAGATGCCAAATTTATTTTAAATTAAAGAAAAAGAATTGTCATGCTGTCAACTGCTGATTTTTTTTTACTTGTCCTACATAAATAATGAACATCACAGACACTTAACTTCCATTTGCACCTCTACAGCCATTAGTATTCAGGGAACCGGTCTCATTGAAACACGTGATGGTGTTTCTTGCAGTGCCATGGCAGCATTTTATGTCTTCAGCATCATGTAAGGCCACAATGCAGTTACGAACAATCTTACATCCCGAACGCACTGCCCACGCCATTTCCCTTCCCCGCAGGCGCTTGGCTGGTTGCATAGGGAGCGTTTTTCTCGTGCTCTCTCCGTGCCGGTCAAACATCGACTCTGCTCGTCTATACTCATCAGTAATCAGTTTTCCCTATCCAGCTTGACAGCGGCGCTCACGGCTCACGTGAAAAATAGAACAAATGCCGATCTGAAGCGCTACAGTGCGCGAGCCTGCGCAGGCACGCTGCTCCTCAATGCGGGATGTGCGACCAGTCAGATAGGTTAACATGGGCGCCGATTGGAAACTGCCTCCGCTCCAGGGCGCTAGACCTAGGCCCCGGGACTGGGGGCTGGTTGTTACGTATTATAAATATAGCATTTTTTCAAATCGCAACATTGTCGTGCAGCATATCCACATTTCGCGAAGAAACTCGGCCAAAAGCTCATGTAGACCATTTTTACCTAAACCGAACACAATTCAACCACCAAGCAAGTAAATAAGCATGCAGCAAAACATAAGATAAAATCATATCAGCGGTGAATCACCAGAATTTCTCCTGAATTAGTGTTATGCCTAAAAACGATACCTCAAATGAAAGAGGAAAGTCCACAGAATCCAACGATATGACCCCTGTCATTTTAAACCGACACCACACTCAAAAAACAGCAGGCATACACTTTACAGTCTTACCTTTGATATTCTAAAAAATTCTTACCTTTCATATATTGTACTAAAAAACTGCTCGAGGGTAAATCTGTGCTTGCTATTGTTAGCCCAATGTGTTCGTGTTATAACGAAACTAGATCTACCAGTATCCTAGCATGTTCTTTCCCAGGGCGTTGCTTCAAAGATCTCAGCTCCTTAGCATTCAGCTTGCTTGCAATGTATTTTCCTCTCTGCGATCGGCTTGTGATGCTGCCTGTAAGATTACGCCGGTAGGCATTTGATTCTATGAGTCCTGATGTTTCCAATGAACTCTAAACCACCGTAATCGCGGAAACCTAGCCTGAGCTACAGCCTTGCGTTCCCAGTACATCAAACTGAGTCCATGGGCCATTTGCACTTTCTTGAATAGCACGACAATATAAACGCATAACTAGTTTGTTTGAGGTATTGTCCGAATAATTATTCGCTAAATATTGAACATTCATTTTAAAAGTTGTTTTCTGACAGAATCTTTGCTCTATTCTGCACAAATACTGAGACTACAACAGTACAGTACGTATTTTCTTTTTTTCTTCGTGGGCGTAGCTTAATGGTTAAATTGCTGCGCTGCAAGTGAGAGTCTGAAGGTTCGATTCCTGGTCACTGTAAATTTTTTTGGTTTACGTCTACAAGAAATCGCTGGGGTTTTTGTTATTCTTACTTTTCTTGAACATTTTTTTCACATTGCCTTTGTATTTATAATTTTATTTATTTGATTTGTTTTTTTTGAATAAATCTGCTCCAGTGGAGTCAAACTTTATTTTCATTGTAAGTATTTGAATGGGAAATTGTATAGGCAACAAAACTGGCAGAAATAATAATACATTTTTTTTTTAATTCTAAAAATTTTAAAAATGCTGTATTTGGATGGAATGGATGCCTGTAGTCATATATAAGTGAAATTAAATGAGTTTTACAGTTTGGTATCTGAGAAATCTGAAATGGAACACAAGGTACCTAAATTGCCAAAATGGAGAAGGCACCTAGACATTACTCTCTCATTTTGCTCTGATTTACCTGATCAGAATACACTTGGGCACAGATAATAATGACATTCTGTGCTGTAATCTTTTAGAGGTTTTAGACTGCAACTCAACAAATTTACAAGGGTAGAAGTAAAACTTTTTTAGGTGCAAAATGAGATCTTTCATTTATACTGTGTTCCATCACCATTTACTCTGACTCAGTGACATATATAGTGATTTCTACACCAGGGCAGAACTCCCAAATGGTTTTACCTGTATTATGATACCAAGATTATTCAAATGGACCAAGCAGCCACAGAGATATACTCATTTCATTTTGGGCTTGCCATTTTCGAAAAAGAGGCTCAGGGCTTAAGGGGTTAACACTCTGACACTGTTCAAAGTTCATATCACCTTATATACTGGGATAACTGACCATAAGATGATATTTTGCAGAATAATGTTTCAAACCAGTTTAAACAAATTTTTTAGCACCAATAATCATAGAATGAGCCTTGAAACAGGCATTCAGGCTATGCAAGAGTCAAAAAAAAAAAAATATTGTGACACCTTCCAATCGCTATTTAAAAAATTTATGTTTTCAATGTTTTGTTTATTACCCGTGTTTTTATCTCAGTATACAGTACTTGTGGGACTTTTTTGTTCCCATTGCCTACAATAGTATTTTAATTCACATTTTCACCAAAAAAATTATAGAAAAGTACTATATTAGGACCCCTTTCAGACAAAAATGGTGGTCTAGAATCATCACCGCACACTAATGTGGGTTTTCACAAAGTGTCCTGTACTGTATGTACACTATTCACACTAATTGTAACTGCTCTTGTGTATGAGAGCAGAAGAGAAATCCCCTAACATAAATACCAATCCTGCCTGTGGGCAGACTGCCGCTAGCATGATTCAGCTCAAGAAACAAGGCAGAGCTGACACATAATACCATGATTACTGTTGACAGGGTTGGGATTGGGTAATTGGAACCCTGCAATGCTAAACACTCCTTTTACTATTGCCAACTCCCATGCCCCTGCAGAGGGAATATAACAGCTGCTTATGATGTCGCTATTGGCTAATTCCACATCTGGGAACTAAATTCCCATAAATGTGAATGGGGTGTTTTATGTGCTTTTGGTAACTGCTTTCACAGTATGTTTAAGTGTTCTGAACTGGGGAGCAAGTAAAAGGAGAAATGCAGGCCTCATGAAAGTCCCACACCTCTGAGAACCTTTTCATGGCAAATAGCCATTGTACATCAAAGAAGTTACTATAACCAAGTAAACTGGGCTAAAAACTGGCTGGAAGGGAAGATTTCACCAGTCCCTGCAACCAAAAAAAAAAAAAAAAAAACAGCAGCCAAACTTACAGGAGGAAATCTGCCTCCTTTGAAGAGGTCCATGACCAGGGCTCTCTCTCTCTCCATCTCTCTCCCTCTTTTCTCTCATTCACTCTCTCACTCATTTGTGTGAGTGCATGGGACACCTTGATTACTCCGAGCACACACTAGTGCAATTTCACTCACATTTAGCAACTCTCTCCTGCTCTGAACACATTTCATTATGACAACAAAGTTTAGGAGGGATTAAAATTTGCTTCATTATTGCGCACTTTAAAAAGATCCCTGCCACACTTACAAGATTGATTATCCTCACTAAAGTTACACTAGAAAATGACATATACTTACAACAAGCAGCTCAAGCACAAGGGAGTGGTCCTTATACGGGCTTGGTTTCTGTAATATGATCACGGGGTCAACTGGTACAAACATTTTGATGTCTCATTACAGGATTACAGCATTGTTCAAGGAGTTTCAAATTGCACAAGCAAATCAGCCTGAAATGTTCCCAGTAATACATACATACCGTGAGAATTACAAGCATTTCTTAATATATTATGGACTACAGCTGTCACTCATGCCAAATTTTTAAACAACCTTCACACCAAACTAAAAGTCCTTTCCCTGAATAATGACAAAAAAAAAATTGGATGAGCTTACACACAAGAGAGGCACAATAAAAATCTTTCAAAGGCAAGAGCTGCTCTTAGAACTTAGCATGACATCTGCTAACCACCCTTTAACTGGTTTGGCTGAAAAACTTTATGATCTGCCCTTCATGTGCCAGCATTCCACATGGATGCTTGGTCTAATCTTGAAATCATACGACTTGTCACACCAACATGGACCTGTAAGGCTATATTTTGGTATTTATTCCATTCCGTGTTCACTATTACAGTACATTAGATGTGTGACCAAGTGGTTTGGCCCCATTTAAAAGGTATTCAGTCAACTTCAAACTGCAGAGGGCCTCTAAAATCACCATCATGGGCAGCCTGCCACCGATTGGATCCGCGATCAATTCATGTTTGATATCTGAGTCGATGAATATGATGAGAAGGTGAACCATTAAAAGACAGTCAACATGGGTGAATGCGAGAATAATTTATGTATAATATGATTAATTCCAGGCTCATCCGCCCACAGCCAAGAATTCTGGCAAAAAGTTCAACCCAGTATCCTTAAAATGCATTGAGGATAATGTTTGTTTTGTTAGGACAGGCGGATCACTTGGAAAACCTTGTTGCAAACTATGTTGCCAAATTCTTTAAAAGGTGGTTTCTGGGATATGGTGATAGACAAACCACAATGGGCTTTAGGAGACTGAAAGGTCAATGCTATATGAAAACACCTAGCCATACTACTTTTGTAAATAACACTGCAATTATACGGTAACATACTCTTATTACTTTTTGTAACATGGTGCACATCAAGGACCAAAATTTCAGCCAAATACAGTGCCCTCCATAATTATTGGCACCCCTGGTAAAGATGTTTTCTTTAGCTTCTAATAAATTAAGTTTTTTTTCAAAATAATATAGGACCACAATGAAAAAAAGAGGAAAATCCAACCTTTAATTCAAGTGCATTTATTCAGAGGGAAAAAAAATCCCACAATAAGAAATAATTATTTTACATTGAATCATGTGTGGCACAATTATTAGCACCCCTGATGTTAATACTTTGTAAAACCCCCCTTTGCCAACAAAACAGCACCTAATCTTCTACTATAATGTTTCACAAGATGGCAGAATACAGAAAGAGGGATCTTCGACCATTCCTCTTTGCAAAATCTCTCTAAATCATCCAGCGACCTGGGTACTCTCCTCTAAACTCTCCTGTTCAGCTCACTACATAGGTTATCAATGGGGTTGAGGTCTGGGGACTGAGATGGCCATGGGAGGAGCTTGATTCTGTGTCTGGTGAACCATTTCTGTGTAGATTTGGCCACATGTTTAGGGTCATTATCTTGCTGAAAGACCCAGTGACGACCCATCTTCAACTTTCGGGCAGAGGCCACCAGATTTTGATTTAAAATGCCCTGGTATTTCAAAGCGTTCATGATGCCATGCACCCTAACAAGGTTCCCAGGGCCTCTGGAAGAGAAACAGGCCCACAGCATCACCGATCCTCTCCCATACTTCACAGTGGGCATGAGGTGCTTTTCTGCATACTAATCTTTTGTGTTCCGCCAGACCCACTTAGTGTTTGTTGCCAAAAAGCTCTATCTTGGTCTCATCTGACCAAAGCACGCTGTCCCAGTTGAAGTCCCAGTACCGCTAAGTGAACTCCAGAGGTTTGTGTTTATCATTGTGAGTGAAAAAAGGTTTTTTCCGTGCATGCCTCCCAAACAGCTTGCTGGCATGTAGATAGCGCCTGATGGTTGTTTGAGACTTTGTGACCCCAACATGCTACCATTTGTTGCAATTGTTTAACAGTGAGCTTTGGAGAACTTTTTATTTCTCTTACCATCCTCCTCACTGTGCGTGGTGGCAAAATAACCTTGCGTCCTCGTCCAGGCTTGTTTACAACTGTTCCAGTTGTTTTAAACTTCTTAATGATTCCTCTGACAGTAGATATGGGCAGGTGCAGGCGAGTGGCTGTTTTCTTGTAGCCATTGCCTGACTTGTGAAGGTCGACACACATCTGCCTTACTTGAATGGTGTGTTCTTTTGTCTTTCCCATGTTGAAGAATGGATAAAAGAAATGGCCGCTGTGTCACGTCATATTAATACCCCAGGGAAACAGGAAGTGATAATTTACTAATTAAATGTTCCTAGATACTCTGATCAACTTTGTAAACTACTGTAGAAATGACAGACATACTTCAATTACATTTAATTCCTAGGAATTGTTAGGGGTGCCAATAATTGTGGAACAGGTGATTTTATAAAAAATAATTATTTCCTAGTCAGGGTTTTTTTTTCCCTTAAAATAAATTCACTTGAGTTGAAGGTTACATTTTTCTGCAGTTTTCAGTGTGAGAGTAGGCTTCTGCAATAAAAATTGAATTTATTTTAAGGCTTTACAAACAACTTAACCAGGGGTGCCAATAATTATTTAGGGCGCTGTAAATAATTCGAAACACTGCAAAGGGTAAAGTCTGACACTGCAATCAGGAATTAACCATGGAGAGCCTTCTTTATCTGAGCAGCATCTCGCACAAAGCCAAAACATTTCTCTCATTGGGGTAATACAGATGGGCCTCTCAACAAAAGTGCAACACTGTTCTTGAAATGATTTTTATAATTAACAGAGCCTTACCAAGTCTCAACTGAAAGAAATTTGTTTCATAGATTACAGAGAGCAATGTTCAGTGCAATGTCCTAAATTGTGGGACTCCATTGCAAAACAACTCACTATGAATGTGCAATCAATAAATTACATCTGGAGTTAAATTGGAATGATCAGTTACTACCATGCATTTATGAGCTTAACTAACTTCAATCAGCCAGCAATGTAAAAACAACTTACAAAGTTCTATTCATGAGCCAAAGCGCAGATGTTTTGCGGCAGAAATAGTACTCCAGTAAGAGAAAGAAAAAAATCTACACTGCTGTACTTCAGTGGTAGACGTAGAATACACCTGGCTGAGTGAATTTGGTTTTGTATTAGAGGAACAGGCTTTGATACTGCAAAGAGATCTGGTTGGGATTTCATTTCATGACCTAAAAAAGGGCAAAGCCATCTGATCACTGTAACGTCTGAGAGGAATAGCACTCACCTTGATCATTGAGTTACAGCGATAATTTCAATGAAATTTCATCTTTAATACTGTGATATTATGCTGAAATAGAGAAAAGCTGGCGAGGGATGACTGAATAACAGCTATGAAATTGATACCGGACATAAGGCTTTGGCGAAAAGGAATTGATAGGTGTCATTTGCGCAATATTTCATAGAGTCTTTTTTCCATAGTCTTACAGTGTGCACAAATTTTTGTACAGCTGTAACTCTACCTCCAATATTCAGGTTATATTTACCTATTAATGCTAAGAAGAATATAAAATATTATGGCAAATGTTTTTCTGTGGCATATATACAGTACTGTTTGAAGTGAAACTTCCTTGGGTCGTACTTGATTCCAGGATTTTTGAAGCGGGGTGGCACAGAAGATAATAATAATAATAATAATAATAATTATAATGATAATAATCACTCAGGGGGGCAGGGGGGAGGGGGATTTCTTATCAGAATGCAGCATTGAAAATCTGCTCAAAAATATTATATATATATTTATATATATATATATATATATATAGGATTATCATTTATCTTTAATAAAGTGGATCCAAATACAGTTTCTGTCGTGTGCCACTTGTTTTAAAAATTATTCCAGTGCAAAATAAAACAAAATCAATTCTATGGGATCCGAATTTTGGAAATTCTATTGCACACATATATCCATGGTACTTATTTTAGGACAAAAGTAAACAGCTGTTTCACATTGCAGTGTGACTGTCTGTAAATCCAGTACTGTCAATATCCATTTTTGTCAAATTCCCTATGCCAGCCCAAGCAATTTGGAAGTGAGAGAAATAAATATACTCAGCAACAAAAGTTTCTGTGACACCATTTATGTGTATGTTATAAATGACACGCAAAGATCTCAATGCAATCAATATGTTTATTTAACAGGAGAAACACTGACTTTTCAGTGCCAACGTCACTCAAAACGAAAAATGTCATTTTCATGCGTCCTGAAGCACTTGTCTGACGTCTAATCAATTGTGACCTTCACACTTCAATACCGGGTGTGACTTCCTCGTGCCATGATGCAAGCAACGCATCTCCGGCGCATGGACCGAATCAGATGTGCCAGAAATTGCTGTGGGATGTCATTCCAAATCTGACGTAGACGTTGTCGCAATTCCTGGAGTGTAGCTGGCGGGTTATCCAACCGCCGCAAACGTCGATCCATCTCGTCCCAAAGATGCTCGATTGGGGACATGTCTGGGGATCTGGCTGGCCATGGCAGGACATTGACATGTTGTTGCATCAGATACTGCTGTACAATCCTTGCAACGTGTGGTCTGGCGTTATCATGTTGCAGCGTTATTCCGGGACCATGTTGCATCAAAAACGGTACCACCAATGGCCGTAGCACTTCATCGCGATATCTTTGACTTGTCAGATTTCCATCAATAACAAGCAAATCTGTTCTGTTTCTAGCCGTGATCCCTCCCCAAATCATGACACTACCACCTCCAAAACGATCAAATTCCTGAACACAGTTGTTGGCATAACGTTCTCCACGTCGACGGTATACACGTAAACGACCATCACATCGGTTAAGCATGAATCTTGATTCATCAGTGAAGAGTACAAGATCCCACTGACGTTGGATCCACCGTCGATGTTGTTGTGCCCACTGTAGACGCAGTCGTCGGTGTTGTACTGTGAGTATTGGACGTCTTGCTGGCCGACGTGAGACAATGCCAAAATGACGGAGACGGCGACGGATTGTCTGTGCAGACAGTCGCCTCAAACCAGGTATCGTTCTTGCAGTTATGGTTGCAGGTTGGAATCGATTTCGGAGATGGGTTGTTCGAATCCAGTTGTCCGGTCTGGGAGTGGTTACTCGTGGACGGCCGCTGCGAGGACGGTCTCTGACATGTCTTGTCTGCTGATGACGCTGCCATAAGTTCCAAATGGTGTTTCGGTGGACATTCAGGCGATGAGCAACTTCCCTCTGCGAGGTTCCGGATTCAATCATCCTAATGGCCCTCCACCGATCATTTTCAGACAGTCTTGGCATTTAGAGGGTAGAGTTCCTGATCCGAAATGGCTGTGTTTTCGATAAGTGATGCTTCCGTCGTTCATCAGGCACAATGTGAACATTCCAAAAATTCTCCTCTTTTATTGCCATCCACAAGCATGATTTACGCACATTTTCACGTGCAAAGTCATTTTCTCGCATTTTCATGATTTCCATTTCAATGTTGTGTTTACGTGTACTGTTTCAGTCTGATATCACCATGTATGACAATTTCATAATTGCGTTATGAAAAATAATTAACAATATTGGTGTCACAGAAACTTTTGTTGCTGAGTATATTATGATAACAGCATACACCATACTACGTCTTAAAATTGTCTTGAATGTCTATTCAACTGATAGCTACATTCTTAACATTCTCAGACTCCTAAAACTTCAGTGTTTGTTTAACCACATTATCTGGGAGAAATTGATCGTGATCGTGATTTTTGGTAAAGTACTTGCCGCATTTCAAGTTGACCACAGCGTAGTAGCGACCAGCGTTAATTTGTGACTAACGTTTGACTTTGAAGCGACGCTTCTTCAATATTTCAAAATATAGAACTGTGTTTATATACCACGCAGAGAGACGCGGTGATTATGGACCACTCATGCACAGCATGTATTCCAATGCCAAAATGCAGCGCTTCTAGCCTTCTACTGTGCAAAGCCATACCGATTTATTCAGTTTGGCTACATTAACAGCATGAGGCATGACTTCACATGGAACAGTTTTTCCCCATGCTGTAAGACAATGATATTTCCGCAAAAGTGATATGTACCTCTGGTAATATCAAAAATATGCCATGCGTTGGGCCTTGGGAAAAGTACCATATTTATGTGGTTAAGGAAATTCTGGAAATAATGCCAAATCACAGTTAAAATTTTTGAGCAAATGTTTGGGCTGTGAGGAAAACTCCGCTTCCATGGTGGAAAGCAAGTACCTTCGATCGGCAGCCCTCTGGTTTAATGGTGTCAAGCATTTACCAAATGGAAAGGCCATGATTGGAAGAACAGGCAGCCAAGAAACTGTGCTCTCATCCAATGGAAATCAAAATCGTCAGATCGACAGCACTATAGCCAAATGGAATGGGGGGTGGGGGGGGCACCAGGGGGCCCAGTCATATTTCAGGGGGGATTGGTGCCCCCCTGTGCCCCCCGTCCAGAACCACCCCTGCTTTTCATCAAGATATTTTTTTTTTACAGTGGTAGAAAGGTATAAAAACTTTACTGAGGCCATCAATCCAGCTTCCCTGATGCAATATTTGGTTAAGACAAAATTTAACACAATTAGCAACATCTTGATTTTGTTTAGAGAAAAATGATCCCAACCACATCTACCCATACCAAAATAATATAGCAGACGTCTACATGGACAACCTGTTTACTTTTCTAAGTAAAACTTATCCACATGATGATCTGGGATGATTACTTACATATTCATCATATCATGGGAGCGATAAAGATGAGGACTGGAACACAGAAATATATGAAAAGCACAACTTATATTTAGAGCACTGGTTCTGCATTCTCCTCTAGTCTGGTATTGAGTCCTCATCATGATTATTCCATCTCTGAGCAAACTCACTGAGCGTCACACTCTTGGTAAAAGGGGTAGAAGGTTTATGCATTCAGTCGAATTATCTCTGTCTCCCTGCTCAGGAAAAAAAGTGCTTCGGTGCAGTGGACATGCAGATGAGGAATGCAGAAAGTTCCATTAAATTTAATGATCATTAAAACTTGAGAGAGAATAATAATTATGGTAACACAGATGCTGCCAGGACCCCCACAGTGCACTGGTTCCTCCGTGAAAACTTAAAAGCTGAACAGATGTGTGTTTTCTTCAGCTATATCCAGTCTACAAGTCTGTTTTGATCTAAGTATTCCCACAGCTTCCTTTTCTGGCATCCAAATACAAATGGAATCATTCAGACTGTGCAGGTGGGATGCAAGTTCATTCAACTGAACAAATCACACAAGTCACAATCCTGCGTCTGGTGGGTCCAACTGGTTGTGACTTGCTTTCTTCAAACTTTGTTTCACCGTTTCCACTGACAGAAAACAAATCAGGAATTACAATTGCGCTTCTTACTTATAATTATAAATGCTAACAGAATCAGCCAAAGTTAGAAATACTAAACTTTATCCCCCCCCCCCATTTTTTTTGCTAATGTCAGACTAAAGGATGCCATTAGTGGTTTTAGAAGCAGTTTCTGCATTCATCCAGTGAGCAACATTTCTGGGAGAGCTTTGAGTCAAATGGCTGAAACAAAGACTAGCTCTCTGGGCCTGTGGGAGGAGCAGGGAAGCATTTTCGTGTGATTCTTCGGCGAACTCGGTTCGTGGTGACATCAGCAGGGAGGTGCTGAATGTTGCACTGGATTACCCTGCATTAAGTGGCCAATCAGTGGTATGAGGGAACCTCAACTAATCAGAGGCGAAATCTTTACAAAATGGTCTCACTCATCTTTTGAGCCAGTGTGTCATGGTCCTGCCTTTTTATAGCAGACTAACTCACCAGTAACTACAAACAATTCTGACACATTTGCCTTGGTTTGCCAGACACTAATGCGATATGCACATGATTTAGACCATCTAGTGAAGACATCTTTGCAAGCGCCTATGTAAACAGCAAGGGTATGTTGAAACGTTTCTTTGAAATGGACTTTAGTGTATTCCACATATTCAATGTCTTGACTTGGTTAAAGCAGCCAGGTGTGTCGCACGGCGTAAATACGGGACTGAACTCAGTACTTCTAACTAAAAGGTTTGGTGATTTAGATATAACTCATGATTAATACGTTGTACATCCATAATAAACCAGTTTCAAATCATACTCATTTTTAGCAAAAGGATTACCGCGCTTTACTTTGGGCGATTCCCTCTGACGATATGCTGGAGAAATCAAAGAAACGATTGAGAAATCATTCACTGGCAGTCTCCAAGAGAAAAGCTATACGATTTTTTTGGAATGTCTCTCATTAAAATGGCAAATGTATCTTTTTTTGTTAGTTAAGTAACCCTCAGTGTTTTTAACCAGTCAGAAATAAAACAGCAAAGAGACAGGCTCTTTTACCCGCAGATGCCGACACATCATTAACACCTCGGTTTACATCCTCGCTGTCTGTCACTCTGTGCATCTCTCTTCCTTTGTCTTCCTCAATCCACTCTGATTTTTTCCCTCTGCAATGCAGGAAGTCACACCCCCTTCAACAAAGTGGGATGTCATCATGCATGGGTGGGGTGAGAGGGGACAAAAGGCCCTGCACTGAACTGCAGGGCCTGTTTGGCCCCAGACCCCCAATATAGCTTCCTCCTGTAGGTGACCCCGACAGCACAACACATCTGTGTGAAACGTCACTGGGGCCCTGAACTGTGACGACAGCCCCTTTTCAAATGTCCCAGGTGGTTCTTGGTGAGGATTCCAATGACAAGGCTGTGAATCAAGTGACCTTAAATCCCCTCGGAAAGGCTCATGCTTGTTGATTCTTGTCAGCTTTTTTTTTCCTGAAGATTTGTCTGCATTCAGCTGTGTGATTCATAGTCAGGGAGAATGACCTATAATCTGAAACTCAGTGACCTGAACTTTGATCCTTTTCTGAAATTGGAGACTGGATTTTGACCAGCCAGCACCCAATGTAATCATGAAATGAGAGAAATAGAAAAATACTGCTTTTCTCGTCATGCTTTTTCTGCCAATGAAAGTTGACTGGACACGTAATGTACCATTTTTAGGCTGTTAAACATGATGCAGTGATACAAAAAACCTGCGAAATGCCTAAATAAGGCACACCATAAACTGCACAAAAAGCCAACGGTTTAAGTGAGCTCTTTAATAATACAACCCCAATTCCAATACAATTTGTCATTTCATGAAAAATATTTGCTCATTTTGAATTTGATGGCAGCAACACATCTCAAAAAAGTTGGGATAGGGTATAGTGTTAGCCATAATAGAATCTCAGGGCGTCTCACCCCAACGACCATCTTGGCCAATCTGGCCAAGATGAAACCACCTACAGCAGGGGTTCATCCCATCAAACCAGCTTGTTGCAAACAAAATAATCTGGAGATGTCTCCCCCCACCCCCATAGATGTTCACAGACAGCAAGATTTGATGTAAATATACTCAGCAACAAAAGTTTCTGTGACACCAATATTGTTAATTATTTTTCATAACGCAATTATGAAATTGTCATACATGGTGATATCAGACTGAAACAGTACACGTAAACACAACATTGAAATGGAAATCATGAAAATGCGAGAAAATGACTTTGCACGTGAAAATGTGCGTAAATCATGCTTGTGGATGGCAATAAAAGAGGAGAATTTTTGGAATGTTCACATTGTGCCTGATGAACGCCGGAAGCATCACTTATCGAAAACACAGCCATTTCGGATCAGGAACTCTACCCTCTAAATGCCAAGACTGTCTAAAAATGATCGGTGGAGGGCCATTGGGATGATTGAATCCGGAACCTCGCAGAGGGAAGTTGCTCATCGCCTGAATGTCCACCGAAACACCATTTGGAACTTATGGCAGCGTCATCAGCAGACAAGACGTCAGAGACCGTCCTTGCACCGGCCGTCCACGAGTAACCACTCCCAGACAGGACAACTGGATTCGAACAACCCATCTCCGAAATCGATTCCAACCTGCAACCATAACTGCAAGAACGATACCTGGTTTGAGGCGACTGTCTGCACAGACAATCCTTCGCCGTCTCCGTCATTTTGGCATTGTCCCACGTCGGCCAGCAAGACATCCAATACTCACAGTACAACACCGACGACTGCGTCTACAGTGGGCACAACAACATCGACGGTGGATCCAACGTCAGTGGGATCTTGTACTCTTCACTGATGAATCAAGATTCATGCTTAACTGATGTGATGGTCGTTTACGTGTATACCGTCGACGTGGAGAACGTTATGCCAACAACTGTGTTCAGGAATTTGATCGTTTTGGAGGTGGTAGCGTCATGATTTGGGGAGGGATCACGGCTAGAAACAGAACAGATTTGCTTGTTATTGATGGAAATCTGACAGGTCAAAGATATCGCGATGAAGTGCTACGGCCATTGGTGGTACCGTTTTTGATGCAACATGGTCCCGGAATAACGCTGCAACATGATAACGCCAGACCACACGTTGCAAGGATTGTACAGCAGTATCTGATGCAACAACATGTCAATGTCCTGCCATGGCCAGCCAGATCCCCAGACATGTCCCCAATCGAGCATCTTTGGGATGAGATGGATTGACGTTTGCGGCGGTTGGATAACCCGCCAGCTACACTCCAGGAATTGCGACAACGTCTACGTCAGATTTGGAATGACATCCCACAGCAATTTCTGGCACATCTGATTCGGTCCATGTGCCGGAGATGCGTTGCTTGCATCATGGCACGAGGAAGTCACACCCGGTATTGAAGTGTGAAGGTCACAATTGGTTAGACGTCAGACAAGTGCTTCATGACGCATGAAAATGACATTTTTCGTTTTGAGTGACGTTGGCACTGAAAAGTCAGTGTTTCTCCTGTTAAATAAACATATTGATTGCATTGAGATCTTTGCGTGTCATTTATAACATACAAATAAATGGTGTCACAGAAACTTTTGTTGCTGAGTATATCTTAAACGGTTCCCGAGTTTCAGCCCAGAAACAGTGGGAATACCGATGCGAAAGCAGATGGGAAACCGTACAAAAAAAAAATGTCTCCCCCAAAGAGAGACATAATAACTGATGGGTATTTCTTGCCATTGACACAGAAGATAAAGTCAAAGACACCACTTTTAATTAATACAACAAACTCATCTTACATATACAGCTGTACTTGCATCCAAACATGAGTGCATTAGTATATTTTGTTCACTTAAGGGAACTGTAAATATAAGAAAATCAGGGCATTATTGAAACATCAAACCTAAGTGAATCTACGTGATCAAGAGACAAGCCGTTTTGACGTGGCAGAACTGTTAGCTTTTACACGTAGTTCATATCAGCAGCAGTAGATGGAACATCATCTCGCCTAAAGATTGTCATTTCAAATTAATTATTAATGGGATTATTCACCCAATTCTACCACTTGCATGAAACATGTCTCCATTAGAATTGTATTTCATGTCCTGTGGGCTCCGATTTCAAGAGAGAACCAATAAGGAAATGATATGGGCTTTGCTCCACAAGTGGATCAGCTGGGGATGAAATCTGGCGACTATTGAACTTCTAAGAGCGGAGAGCCGGCGACATGATTCTAAAATAAGCAGATCCACGATTGCCGAAATATACGTACATGCGTTTCTTTCAGGCTACATTTACTCAATTGCCCGATTTCTGATAAACAAGTTTCAATTGCCGACACTCACACACCGGTATGAATAAAAACTACTTGAAAGGGGCTTCGAAAGAGGTATTGAATCTAACAAATCAGTACAAGGCAGAGCGTTTTGAAACACATAACAGGGAACAAAATGCTCTTGGACATCTACACTATCAATATAAGTGCTGATCAACCTCAAAAACAACTCTTGTACAAGTGGACAAAGGCCAGTTGCGCACACATGCTACGAGACTTGGCCATGGCGCCAATGTGTGGGGCACAGATGAGATAGAAGTGCGCGGATTGGTCATATGTCATTGAGTTTATATTTGAGCCCAATTTCGCGCATGGCCTGCCACACTTCAGTTCACTCAAGAATTAAAGTCAAGTCGACTCCGCAGATTTTCTGGACAACCATTGTTAACTGTACAAATGCTCGCCCAATTCACATATAGACAATTTAATGCTGGAAACGGCCGGACCCGTCTCAAATCAGACTTACCCGTCTCAGCGCCTCAGGTAAACATCTCAAAGACGGAGAGACGGGCGGCTGGCTAACACTATGGGATGGGGTAATTTTCACCATTGTTTAGAATCCCCTCTTCTTTTAAAAAACAGTCTGTAAACGTTAGGGGAGTGAGGAGATCACTTGCTGAAGTTTTGGGTGAGGAATGTTGTTCCACTCTTGTCAGATGTAGATTCTAGCTGTTCAACAGTCCTGGGTCTTCTTTGCTGGATTTTTTGTTTTACGGTCCTGGTCTGGACTGCAGGTATGCCAGTTCATTCAGATGCTTCTATTGCGAAGCCATGCTGTTGTGATGGATGCAGTATGTGGTTTGGCATTGTCTTGCTGAAATATGCAAGGCCTTCCCTGGAAGAGATGTTGTAGTAAAACCTATATATATAGGTTTATATATAGGAAAGTATATATACTTTCCAGCATTGATAATGCCTTTCCAGATTTGTAAGTTTCCCATGTCATAGGCACTAATACAACCAGATACCATCAGAGATGCAGGCTTTTGACCGGTGTGCCGATAACAACCTGGATGGTCCCTCTCCTCTTTAGACCGCACGACATGGCATTCGTGGTTTCCAAAAAGAATTTCACATTTTCACTAGAAAAGCACTCAGAGAGCGCAGACCTCCGCCAGGGGACAGCAAAACCCAGAAGCACGGTGATTGGAACTCCGGCCCATTGGAAAGACTTGAAATCTTGAACTTTGGCGTGTATCTCAGCTGTACTTTGGCAGTACTTAGCAGTACTTAGATATGCCAAAATTTAATCACCTGCTCCTTGACTTAATACCCGCCTTCTCTGAAAATTTCATCGAAATCTGTCCATTACTATTTGAGTTTTGTTGTACACAAACAAACCAACAAACAAACGCCACCAAAAACATAACCTCCTCGGCGGAGGTAATTAATCTGACCACAGAACAGTTCTCCATTCTGCTTCAGTCCGTTTTGAATGAACTTTGGCCCAGAGAAGACAGCGGTGTTTCTGGATCACGTTCATTTATGGCTTTTTCTTTGTATGCTACAGCTTTAGCTTGCATTTGTAGATTCCACAGCGAACTGTGTTCACAGACAGGGGTTTCTGGAAGTGTTCCTGAGTCCATGGAGTGTATTCCAGTGCAGAATCATGCCTGTTTTCAATGCAG
Source organism: Gymnothorax reevesii (assembly GCA_029721435.1). Taxonomy (NCBI): domain Eukaryota; kingdom Metazoa; phylum Chordata; class Actinopteri; order Anguilliformes; family Muraenidae; genus Gymnothorax; species Gymnothorax reevesii. Next base: position 80,507,102 of record CM056575.1, read on the forward strand.
CGCCGTCTGAGGGCCCAAAGATCAGGAGCATCCAATACTGACCTTCGGACTTGCCCCTTGCTCACAAAGATTTCTCCAGATTCTCTGAATCCTTTCATGATATTATGGACTGTAGATTGAAAGTCATTGCAATTTTACATTGAGGAACATTTTGAGATGCAGTTTTTTGCAGATGGGTGAATCTCTGTCCATCTTTATTTCTGAGAGACTCTGCTGCACTAAAATACTGTTTTTATACCCAGTCATGTTACTGACCTGTTTCCAATTAACCTCATTTGTTTCAAAATACTCCTCCAGCTGTTTTTTATTAGTACCACTTGCTTTTTCAGCCTTTTGTTGACCCTCTCCCAACTTTTTTGAGATGTGTTGCTGCCGAGAAATTCAGAGAGAGCAAATATTTTTCATGAAATGGTAAAATGTCTCACTTTCAACATCTGATATGTTGTCTATGTTCTATTGTGACTAAAATGTGGGTTTACGAGGTTTGCAAATCATTGCATTCTGTTTTTATTTACAATATACACAGCATCCCAACGTTTTTGAAATCGGGGGTGTGCGTACACATATGTAGGGCACACATAATGGATGTGCTTAGCCTCTTCTCTTTAATCTCAGGGGATATCAGAGCCTGGACTTTTGTTAAACAGCAGTAAATTGTGGAATAGGTCATATTGTTGAATAGACGCTTCACTTTAACCATTTCTAGAACATATGTTAACTATTTCATGACAAATCCTTTTTTCTTGTGTACTCTGGTCTGAAATACTTAAGAATACAGCTTAGCTTGACATCTTCATTGAGATTCCTATTCCTAAAGTAGTGTGGGCAGCCTTGTATACAAAATGCTTAATTGTTGTCAGTATCATGTTTGAATCGTTTTCAAAATAAATCCAAATTTTTAGGGCTGCATTTTTTTAAAAGCAGTATTTTGCATGATGAGGCCTTCTGTAAATGTGTCCCCAGGCCTTTTCTAGAAAAATCTTTAGGTGTGCAAACATTTGCGTGCGTTAACTTAATTTTTCAGCCAAAGGTGCGCATTTTTTTATGCAGCTCAAATGCTATTTTAGGCGCGCAAACCGCGCCCTGCATGAAAAGTTAAGGTGATATTAATGTTGTACATAGTTAATCTAAACTAATAAAAGCAATATATTATGGCGATCTTTAAAATATGTAAATCTACCATGTGCAACAGCACCTTTCTTTTCCTACATTATTTCCTTCTTACATAGGCACGCAAATGTGCATTTCAATTGTGTCCTCAGATCCGCCCAAACTAAAGTTAAGATAAGCGATATAGGCATTAGTTGCTGACTTCGATATAGTCTTGGAACATAAAGTTTAAGAAAAACAACTAACGTGTCTTTGTCCCCCACCACAAAATGTGAAATCGTGTCAAAATGAGCAATCTCTCGGAGTGACCTTGAGAGTGACACGAAGGTCACCAAAATCGACTGGCGCCCGGGTATCACCCTAATACATGTTGACATGAAATTTGAAGAAAATCCGTGAATTCGTTCTTGAGATATCTCGCTGACAAGGATTCGGGACATACGGACGGACGGAGAGAACAGACGGACGGTCATGAATACTATGTCCTGCTGCTTCCCGCGTTCCGCGCGGCGGTGGACAAAAAACCCCGGAGTTTAGCAAAATTTCCTGCAAGTCGCAGATGATTTAAAAAAAATGGAATGAATTTGTAAGCAACATTTCGCTTGTACCCAGCTCAACTACGAATGGGGCTACCACTTGAGAACAGTAAATCAGCTTACTCAGTATTCTCTCTGCACATAAACCTGTTAAATGTGCTTTATAGGTGAATACTAATATTAAGTTGTATGTGTTAGTCAGACTAATTAAATTGAAACTGCATGAAGAGGTGCATCTCCACTGCATTGTGAGCAGTAATATTACAACTAGCAGGTTTAACGCAAGCACAGCCTGATAATATCTCTGAGAAAGGAAGCGCAATATCTGATGTCTCCAAAGCCAGTCTGAGGAGCCTAAACCGTACGAAAACAAACCCAAAAAACTTCTTTTTTAGCTTATTTCACTGCTTAGCGGAATGTATTACACCATAACAAACTTCAAGTCGCGGATTATTGACCAGCCTTGTATGAAAGTAAAAAAAAAAAAACACGGTTTTTACTGAACGTTTCCATTCACTCAGCATTGCATTTCGCAAGTTGCGATTTGAGCCATTATGTGAATTTGCTTTATCCAATTTAATTATTCAGCAATTTCTAAGATTAGTCATTTAGTTATTAGTAATACATACTACGACTGTTCGACTCAAAGTGAACTTCTACTGGTTGATTTACTATAACTTTACTGGTTTCAATGAATGAGGAAAATCAAGGTAGGCCATCCCTTCCAGTAGTCTGCTAGTATGGTCTGTAATGTAGCTGTTCTCCGCAATCTCAAAATAAAAACCCAACAAAATCACTCGTAAACAATTAAAAGCAGAAATGAAAACAAAATAATTCGTTATTTAATGTCATTTCCATTTTGTGTCCATTTGCGAGACATTGGAGTCCATGAGAATTTTCGAGTTCATGATTGTTACAGCTAACAATAAAAAGATACTGGGACTTAAATTCTCATTAGCAGAAATAAGATGAACCAGGTTTATTCAATAAAACAACCAACTAAGTTTTATGGTGGGGTCAAATACAGGCATCAGTCTGTTGTGCTGTCATCCTTGCAAAAGCAGAATCACAAAGGGTAGCGAAAATAGGGGGCTCCAAAGAGTTTTCTCATTTCGAACGATTGGTAAAAAAAAAGGCCGACTGTTAGTTAACCAAGACTTGTTTTAGTAGGGGACAGCCCTAGAAATGTATTAATTGAATCACGGCAAAAACTGCAGTCGAGATGTGAATGGAGCTAATCTAGTTTGCGTTTCCCAAAATCACTGAGCAAACTTCCATGGTTGGAACCATTGACTTTGAATGGACGAACTATGTTAATTGTCAACGTAAGCAACTATGCTTCTGGGAAACGAACCAGGGCTCCATTTATTAGCAGGAATGACCGATTGATCGCACCAAGTTTCACCACCAAAACAACCAAAATTCAGCAATGAAAACTTTCCTCCGATAGATAGAGGAAGCTTACGGATTTCTTAAAATATATATAAGTGGTTGGTGCAACGCGCAGTTCCATTGGTTGAAGTCTCGCGAGTCCACACAGTTTCTCATGGACCTTAGCACGTTATGCAAACGAGTTTGGAAATGCTGTCAAGATGGCGCTGCAGTTTGGATAGACAGGCGCACAGAAATTGAACGTTTTTTGATTGATAGCCGCACATGCAATTTTAGGTGCGCAAAGGCGCGTGCGCACAATTGCGCCTTTCATAAAAAGGCCGGTGTCCCGCGATAAAGTTTCAACTCCTTCATCAGACACAGTAGGTTTTCAAATGTGCCAGTTCTTACTATTTGAAAGCACTTCATGGTGGCTGAACACAGAAAATAGGTACTCAATTGGCTGGGCTGTTATTAGATGCTTGGGCTGACACCTCTCCCATTGAATCCCTGACACCCACATGTTACATCCATTTCAGAATTGTGCATCAAAGTAATGCAGCTCTGTTGTATTTTTTTCAGAAATCTGAAAACATTGCCCAAAGTGAGACATGAACCTTGCATCAAGTACAAAATGCTCCAACATCTTTTATATGTGACCAATAATTAAAGAGGCATTTTACAACGTGTGGCACAAAATCCTAGTTAGCCATCTACTAAAAAGTCTGTTCTATATTTAGAGAGGACAAAATAAATACATTATAACAGTAATTTCATTCCAGTCAGACACCCCAAAATACAAATCAACATGTAATTTCTAAAAATCTTCTATTATACAAAGACAGAATAGGCAAATTTTACGCGAAATTGCTCTGAAAGCACTATTTCATGTGGCCAAGTATACAGACTACATTTGATTTGACAAAGATTGAAGTAATAGTGAATAATGAATTGACTTTAACTTCACAACTGCCACATCAGTTTCAAGTAAGCATAAGCATTTGTACCCCCCTCAAAATTCAAAATGCCCTGGAAAATCAGGAATGATCATGAAATGGAACAATATGAGCTTTAGACTAGTCTGAATGCTTGAATACCTCAGTGATCCTAGTAAACCACAGACTTTGTTCTGTCACAACACTGCTACTTTCTTTTCAGTCTTTCTTCAAAGCTCCTCTCATACCAGCAGATGCTCTTTGTTGGCTAATGATGCCCACAAACTGTCACTCGCCATAAAGCTTCCAAAAGGATAGCAGGAAGCATTTAAGTTGTTCACTGAAACCACTAGAAATAGGCAGTCGGAGTTCATTCAATTAGATATAAAATAATGTACCGATGCCAGATCACTGACGCCTCAGAAGACAAGGGTATTTTTAGAAGTGTGGTTTCACAAGAAGGACGTGATGGTCTGTGTAACATAAAAAGACATTTCATAGATATACTGGAGCTGCTTCAGTTTGGCTCCTCTGTGATATCTACATCAGAGAAGCGCATTAAGCAGCACTATTTCTGTAACTTTCCAGAATAATAAAGCGAATGAACAGTGATCCTTGTCTGGTTAAGTGAGAGGGTGCTTTTTTCTGTTTTCAGACTCTTGGTTTTACGTAATAAAGGCTGTGACACAAGAGGCAGCTGGAGTTTGAGTGGGGTGCTATAGCTGGGACAGGCCTGGAGCTGGGGACCAGCTTTCCATCAGTGGCTGCCTCTCAATGCCTCCACAGACACCCCAAGAGACTCCCGGGCACTGTGCATTCCACATAAGTGCTACAGTTTGGGTGTCTGCTTACAAACTAGCAGTCAATATGAGGTTTAGTAGGTTTAACGGGTGGTCTCAGAGCATTAAACAGCTGAAGAAGCTTTAAACAAATTAAAATGTTCTAATGCATTATTTCAAAATTTGATGCGACCATTTTTTTTTTTTGCCTATTCAGAAGCATCACCCGATGATGTGCAGCGGTGAGGCAGGTGTCCCATCTGCCTAAGCCACCATAAACAATACCCAGAGTCACACTTCTCTGACTGCACACTGACACGTTACTTCCACCCAGCTAAAAGAAATAAATAAAAAAGTAGCAAGTATCTTAACAAATAACTAAAAAAAAACTCACTTTCCGATCTGTCCACTAAAAGCATATCCTAATAACAATCCATGAGAAGTGCGCTCAGATGTGCATGAGCACAGCCTACGCTGGCAAGATGAATTTCAAATAGTGTTTTTACCCAGTTCGTGAGTTTTGCGTCTTGCTCAAATTTATTTTGTTAGCTGTGGTTCGGAGGAGCTAATTTCAATGCAAATTCTGACCAAACACTTCTCTTTCATCATTGGGCTCTCAAAACGTTGTTTTTTTTTTTTATTTGCCATAGATACATTGAATGAACGACGGAAACGAACCAAAATTACATTAACGTAGCTGGCAGGGGGCTGCGCCCCAGCAACGGAAACGATAAATACTGAAAAAAAGTGACAGAGATAATTAAAAGAATATCGCACTCTCAGCAAAATCCACTCATGCCAGGAAACAAAGGATACTCATCAAATTCATGAAAATGAGAGCTCGGTAAAATAGGATTTTCCTCCGGTAAGTGTAGTTAACAATGCTTTTCAAACAAACATTTCAGAGAGTCCATAAAGTGAGCATCACTTACCCCGCATAGCGATTATTGTAAAGGTAGGCTCCGACTGGACATGGCAAGTTACTACAGATCATTACGCATCCCAGAATAAATGTAACGACTTCTGTGTTTGCATTAGCCAATTCCATACTTGTATTTATTTCCCTGAGAACATAAATAAATATTCGGTGGAACAAAGTTAAAGTTCGCACAAAGGAGCGTGATTAATAAAGATAAAAAAGAAGAGGTCGACTGTCAATAGTTTTGAAAACCCATGAGGTCCGCTTGTGGTCGCAACTTTAGTGCTCAGATGTATCACATCCGTTAACAGCAGCGCAGTAGAGAGGTAGATAAGGTTTGTGAAAATCGTATCTTTGGCATCCGGGATTTACTTGCCACTTTCAGAGTCAAGTGGGACCTCAGGAAATTCTAGTTCTCTTCAAATAAGGAGGGCTGACGCCACGTGACCTCGTGTCAGGGGACGTTAGTGACTGGAGATTAGTTCTGCTGAGGGAGGAGTGGTCGTCAGTTGATACAAACGCGCTAGTGCAAAACTAATTATCGAACTCTTGAAATGAAAGTAGGCTTGGCTTAACATTGCAGGGGCTCTGTCTAAGTCGCCTCTTTCCTCTTAACTACATTTAGGTGCCAAGCAGTGAAGCTGCAGAGGCACCCTCAGTATTTCCCAATCGCCATCATCATCATCATCATCATTCTTTTTAGGCAGCAGTGTCAATAGTAGCTCCTAGAATTGCACGGTGAAAAGTTTTGAAATTTGGCGCTGACTGGGGACATGCTCATGGTTCTTACAAAGTTTTATCTCTATCTCAAGGGTTTTAGCGCCACCAACGGGTTGAGGCTGGAGGTGCATTTATGCATGCAACTTTTGAACCATATGCACAATTTTCAAAAATGAGAATTGTTGGATTCCTTGGATCAACACAAGTTCAACATCAATTTCTGCAATATTGGATTTTCAACCATGTTGGATTTTTTAACAAAGTTTTAAAGTGCTTCACAGGCCATACATTTTGTCCAATTTTTACTAACGGCACACATGATCTTCAATTTAAGCTTCACAAAGTTATTGATGTAACATTTGGATTTTTGTAGGTGTTCGCTCATCAAATAATTGAAAATCGGCAGTGAGCGAGCCAAACAATTTGCGTGACAGAATTCGAAGGGGTGCTGCAATTAGCAAAATTCTCTTAATACCTGTTGATGTGTTTGCCTTAAAAAATAGTTCTTGCGTCTGGTAATGTTGTGCATGGTGCAAAGGCTGGAACATGGAAGCTTGTCATGTCAAACTAACTGATGTTGCAGCCATATAGCAGTTTATTAAGAGGTTTTTAATAGACCACAATTTTTTCCCCCCTATTTTCTCCAGATTTACTGCAGATAATCTTGAGAACAAACACTACAAAAAGGTATTTATAAGGATTTTTGATCAAGGAAAATATTCATTAACCACAGCCAGTTGACCTGCGCCAAGGGACCAAGACTGCAGCTGACTCTGCCCTTCAGTCCCGTGCCTTGGCTGCAGCCAGTGACTGGAACCTGTATTATTGACCATCTTCTGGAACGGGCTGTGTCCAGAGCTCATGGCAGAGATGGCCTGCAGGGACCTAGATCTGTCCCTGCCATCGTAAAACGATGTGGCCATCATCCTGGACCAGCTCCTGGAGAGGCGGCGGGCTCAGCCCAGAGGCCCCACCCAGCTATCCAAGGAGGGGGCGGAGCCAATGAAGCTGGGCTTTCCAGAACATTGGAGCGTCGCTCCTGGAGGAGTGCCGGCCGCTGCACCCACTGTCAGTCAGGAGAAGAAACAATGCTACCCAAGGTAAAGGTGTCACCCACTGCCATCACTGGCCAGCACTGTAAGATCCCAGCCAGGGTGGCCTTGAACCCTGTGACTCTTAATACAGAGGCTCCGATTGACTCTGGTGCAGCGGGCAACTTTATCTCCAGCCAGTTGGTGCGATGACTTCAGGCCCCAGCTTTCCGGCTCCCCACCCCCCTCGCCGTGGCAACTGTCCATGGGAAACATCTGCAGCAGCAGCATCATCCAACAGACAGTGCCAGTCTTCCTCTCAATACAAGAGAGCCATCAGGAGGAGATCCCACTGCTGCGTTTAAATAATTCAAGCCACCCACTCATCCTCGGCCTTCCATGGCTTCTACTGCATAATCCTACCATCTCCTGGCAACCCAGATGTTTCCACTTCCGGTCACCCACCTGTCAGCCGCACTATGGCCTCCTCACCATTGCCTCCTTGACCGTCAAAAGCCCTTACTAAGGAGACCAGCCCGAGATCCCTGAAGAGTACTGGGACTTGCAGGTGGCGTTTAGCAAGATCAAAGCAACCCAGTTACCTCCTTGTCATCCATGGGATTATGCCATTGAGCTCCTGTCCGGCCCTTCACCCCCCAGGAGCCATGTTTACCCCTATCGGTGGCAGAAACTCAAGGATTGGAGCAGTATGTACAAGAAGCTCTACAGCAGGGCCTCATTCGCCCTTCCACTTCACCTGCGTCTGCCAGCTTCTTTTTTTGTGCAGAAGAAGGATGGAAGTTTATGCCCCTGCATAGGTTATAGAGGCTTTAATGACATCACTGTGAAATACCGATATCCACTCCCCCTGGTCCCCAGCTCTGTGAAGCAGCTGCGAGGTGTTAAGATCTTCATGAAGCTCGACCTCTGCAGTGCCTACAACCTCATCTGTCACAGGGAAGGAGAGAAGTGGGAGACGGCTTTTAGCAACACCCCTGGGTACTACGAGTACTGCATCATGCCGCATGGCCTTGTCAACACCCCCTCTGAGTTAAAGTCCTTCATCAATGATGCGCAACGAGTGATGCTGGAAGATTCATCATCACCTACCTCGACATCCTCATCTACTCAACAACGTATGAAATACATGTGGAACACGTGACGAGAGTACTCAAACACCTGTTACAACAGCCTTACATCAAATCTGAAAAGTGCGTCTTCCATCAGTCCACCATCCCCTTCCTTGGCTACATGATTGGACCAGAGGGAGTGGCTATGGAAGACAAGATGATGAAGGCAGTAGCAGTGTAGCCAACCCGACAGACTATAAAGGAGCTCCGGTGCTTCATGGGGCTCGGCAACTTTTATCACGCTTCATTAAGAACTTCAACATGATGGCCCCCCCTTGACGTGTTTCTTCAAGGGAAAACCCGAAAACCTGGGATGGAATCTGGAAGCTCAGCAGGCCTTTGACACACTCAAAAGTATGTTCATCACTGCTCCTATACTCAAGTGACCAGACCCAGAGCCATTCATAGTGGAAGTTGACGCCTCTAATGCAGGGGTAGGAGCAATCCTGCCCCAGAGGCATGGAGTCCCAGAAAAGCTTTATCCCTGTGCGTATATCTCACACAAGATTAGACCCACAGAGGCTAACTATGATATGGGAGCTGCTGGCCTGGAGCTGTTTGCCATAAAGTTAGTGATGGAAGAGTAGATGCATTGGTTGGAAGGGGCCCGTCATCCATTCCTCGTGCTGACTGACCACAGGAATTTGGAATCTCTGTAAAAGGCACAACGGCCAAATCCACGTCAGGTCAGGTTGGTAATTTTTTTTTTACTCATTTCAATTTTTCAACAACCGATTGCCCTGGCTCCAAGAACATCAAAGCAGATGCGCTATCCCGAAGATATGAGGTGGAGAAAGATCCAGAGATAGACAAGCCGATCCTACCCTCCCTCTGCATCTTCGCCCTGATCAAGTGGCAGTTGGACCGGGAAATAGTGAAAGACACTAGGAGAAGTTGTCCTGCCACCTCGGAGCCAGCAAGTAAGACATTCGTCCCTGCTGCTCTTTGACAGAGTTATTCTGTGGGCGCACACTTCCCTGTCTGCAGGGCAACCTGGCGCCAAAAGAATGACACACATCATCAATATGAAATTCTGGTGGCCCTACCTGACCTCTGATGTGGAAGCCGCAATTTGCGCAATATCCAAAATACTGCGCCAGTTGCCAGCCGGAAAACTCAACTCATTACCAGTCCCACATGACTACATCCGTGGTCGCACATTGCCATGGATTTTATGACTGATCTCCCTTGATCAGAAGGTTACACATGTATACTGGTAATTGCAGACAGATTCTCCAAGTTGAGCAAGTTTGTGCCTTTCACCACATTGCCCTCTGCCCTCCAAGTGGACCATGGACTGCAGTTCACCTACCGAGTGTGAAAGGCTTTCTTCAGGAAGCTGGGAGCCTCAGTAAGCCTCACCTCGGGATACCACCCAGAGACAAATGGGCAGGTGGAGTGAGCCATTCAGAATTTTGGGAGGTTCCTCCAATTCTACAGTCATCATCGCCAATGGGATTGCTCTAAGTACCTGCCCTGAGCAGAGTATGCCCAGAACTCCCTTAAGAACGCGTCCACTGGACTAACCCCATTCCAGTGTGAGCTTGAACAGGAACTTCCCCTGTGCCTTTCGGACCAAAGCCAGACAGACGTCCCGGCAGTGGACGCTTAGTTCTAGGCTCTTGGCTGAGTTCCACCAGGCCCATCTGGACCAGCCCACTCCGTGCCCCAGAGGGCGCCCTCCCGGCCAAAGATCAGGCATGCTGGGACTCGTGTCTCCGGGGTGGGGTACTGTAAGGTCATGCCTTCAGCCTTCAGATTCACCGTCTATTGAGACCCGGACCGAATTTTTCAGTCCAGCAATCAATACATGCATCTGCTGTTCATTTCCATTTGTATGGTAGTGTTGAGCTACTTAAGACCGAGCTTTGCACTTAGTCTTTGCGAAGTCTAGTTAGCCACATGTCTGTGTAGTAGCTCTAGTCTTGTATAAACTTATTCTCTGTGTATCGCATGTATATATTCTAACTCTTAAATGTTTGTATTACTAACTGTGATTCTGGAACCTCCTTTCCTTTTAATTTTATATTTGCTTCGTATGTGCCTTAATTGCTGTGTATAATGCATAATACAAAACCCAAAACCAGTGAAGTTGGCACGTTATGTAAATCGTAGATAAAAACAGAATACAATGATTCGCAAATCCTTTTCAACTTACATTCAATTGAATACACTGCAAAGACAAGATGTTTAATGTTCAAACTAAGAAACTTTTTTTGTTTTTGCAAATAATCATTAACTTAGAATTTAAAGGCAGCAACACAGTGCAAAAAAGTTGGCACAGGGGCCTTTTTACCATTGTGTTACATTGCCTTTCCTTCTAACGACACTCAGTAAACATTTGGGAACTGAGGAGACCAATTTTTGAAGCTTTTCAGGTGGAACTCTTTCCCGTTCTTGCTTGATGTACAGCTTAAGATGTTCAACAGTCCGGGGTCTCCATTGTCATATTTTACGCTTCATAATGCGCCACACATTTTCAATGGGAGACAGGTCTGGACTACAGGCAGGCCAGTCTAGTACCCGCACTCTTTTACTACGGAGCCATGCTGTTGTAACACGTGCAAAATGTGGCTTGGCATTGTCTTGCTGAAATAAGCAGGGGCGTCCATGAAAAAGACGTTACTTGGATGGCAACATATGTTGCTCCAAAACCTGTATGTACCTTTCAGTATTAATGGTGCCTTCACATATGTGTAAGTTGCCCATGCCTTGGGCACTAATACACCCCCATACCATCACAGATGCTGGCTTTTGAACTTTGCGCCTATAACAGTCCGGATGGTTCTTTTCCTCTTTGGTCCGGAGGACACGACGTCCACAGTTTCCAAAAACAATTTGAAATGTGGACTCGTCAGACCACAGAACACTTTTCCACTTTGCATCAGTCCATCTTAGATGAGCTTGGGCCCAGTGAAGCAGGCGGCGTTTCTGGGTGCTGTTGATAAATGGCTTTCGCTTTGCATTGTAGAGTTTTAACTTGCACTTGCAGATATAGCGACGAACTGTAGTTACTGACAGTGGTTTTCTGAAGTGTTCCTGAGCCAATGTGTTGATGTCCTTTACACACTGATGTCGGTTTTTGATGCAGTACCGCCTGAGGGATTGAAGGTCACGGGCATTCAATGTTGATTTTCGGCCTTGTCGCTTACGTGCAGTGATTTCTACAGATTCTCTGAACCTTTTGACGATATTACGGACTGTAGATGATGAAATCCCTAAATTTCTTGCAATAGCTCGTTGAGGAATGTTGTTTTTAAACTGTTCGACAATCAGCTCACGCATTTGTTCACTAAGTGGTGACCCTCGCCTCATCCTTGTTTGTGAATGACAGCATTTCAGGGAAGCTGCTTTTATACCCAATCATGGCACCCACCTGTTCCCAATTAGTCTGTTCACCTGTGGGTTGTTCCAATAAGTGTTTGATGAGCATTCCTCAACTCTCTTAGTCTTTTTTGCCACTTGTGCCAGCTTTTTTGAAACATGTTGCAGGCATCAAATTCCAAATGAGCTAATATTTGCAAAAAATTACAAATTTTACCTGTTCGAACATTAAGTAACTTGTCTTCGCAGTGTATTCAATTGAATATAGGTTGAAAAGGATTTGCATATCGTTGTATTCTTTTTTTATTTACGATTTACACAACGTGCCAACTTCACTGGTTTTGGGTTTTGTAAATACAACCAAGTCTATCCTTGCATCGGAGTCCAGCCCTCAACTTCCTGTCCTCCATTCACATCACCAGTCTGCGAGGCACAACCCTTACACAAAGACTCTTGGGCTGGGCGACACCCCGCATTTGTACTGTTGAAGTTTTTCATTTGTTTAGGCAATGCCTCCTTTTGCTTGATAATTTATACGACATTGACTTAATAATACATGAAGGCAAACTACCAGACCTTTGATATATTGACTGAGTAATTGCATAGAAGCAGCGCATTTTTCAGATTTTCTCCAAATGTCAACACAGCACCACCCATTTTACACCCAATTACGGTAAAATTATTCCTGAAACAGACAGTGCAGTTCAGCAGGTCTGCTTCCAGCTCAGTGCATCCGTGCTTGTTTTCAGTGCTGAGTGCAACTCAGAAAAACAAGCTATAAGTTTAGAAATGTCTCCCTCCATGCACTCAGTTTAAAAAGGTGGAACACTGTTTTTATCAGCTCAGAGGCTACAGGAAAATTGTTGCAGCGCAAAAATCGACCTTTCACAAGACAACTGGAATGTTTTGCTTTATGAAGTAATTTTTCACATACAACTCTGCTCCGGAATATGAGCATGTGTATATGCATGTGTGTGCATGCACGCATGTATGTCCTCGTGGTATGTCCAGGGCACATGGTAAGTCCCCAAAATGACTGCATTCTTTCCATAGGTCAAAATTCATAGTTTTACCAAATGGATGCGTCACAAGAAAGGGTATAAGGTCCACAAAATCAACAGGCAAACTACTCTGGACTCCAGAATGTTCAGAGCAAATTTTGGACATTGGGTGACCAATATCAATGACAACACTCCTCTACGCACCAGAAACGATCACAAAGGGTGAAACATGATTCTGATCAAAACTGTTTGCGTTATTGCATTTGCAAATTTTAAATTTGACTAAGTTATGGCACCTCAGGAAACATTATAGAGTCACCACAATCAATAACTTCTTCCTCTTTGCACTGGGAGAGCTGAAAGCAGATTTGACATGCTTCCCATTAAAACTATTTGACTAATTGCAATTTTTTTCAGTGAATAAATTGTGTGATTATTAATCAAGCGATCCTAAACAGGAGCAGCTTGAAAGGAGTTTTGTGCTTAAGAGTCAAAGGCTCACAGCACATCATTTGAAAATCTGATTAGGGGACATTAGGCCTTAGGAAGATAACTCTAAAAAGTTTCAAAGCCTAGTCAGGATCAAGGATTGGGACTGAGTTCAAGTTAACCCAGCTCAAGTCAGTTCCATGAGTACAGATATTCAGAATAAGCTCCTAAGCCAAAGCAGTGTTCAGGATTGAGACCGCATTCTTGTTGACCCTTCCAAGTCTGTTCCTCTGTCCTGTTTGTCAGGGACAAGCTCCCAATCCTTCAACGGTCATCAGGATTGGAGTTCCCCTCAAGCAACTGTATCTTCTGGTGGGACAGTTTCGTACCGACAAAGCGTGCACTCCACCTGGCTGTTATCTTGGTAGCCGCTGGCGATTGACACCTCAGCTTCACCCACATCATCTGTACTAGGGCGCTTTTCCCAAAAGCATAGTTGCTAACTAAGTTAGCAACTTACGTTATTTGTCCATTCTCAGTCAATGGGCCAAACTATGTAAGTTAACATCTGTGATTTTGGGAAATGCACCCCTAAACTCTGCAGTCCTATTCCAGGGGTCTGTCCCCACCTCTTCATCAGGAGTTGTGTCTCCTAATTACAATATAAGCTGTCAAACTACCTGATGGATCATACGCTATCTTTGCACGTGATTCCTGGTCTGGTCATTTTAAACATGATATTTTGTGTGATTCCCTTAAAAACTGTCAGGTTACAGCAATTTTTAAAAATGAATAGGTTGGCCTGGTGGTGGTGTTATAGCAAAGGTCATAGGGTGACTAACATCAATAACAAGCCGTCTCTCTGTCCCAGAGACAACCACAAGAAGTGTGACAACATTCTGATCAAATATTTTGAGTCATTGCATTTGGAAATATAAAGTTTGACCTAGTGGTGGTGATACCTGAATGTTTTTAGGGTCATACAGAACAAAAGGGTTTGTGCTTTATGCACCAGGAATGGACACAAATTTGTGCTACTTCCAGAAAAAATGATTTGAGCTAACATGCCAACACAAAGGAGCTGAGGTACCAGAAACTGCAATGGTGGCCAAGCCACAAACATTGTATTTCCATGCACTTTGTTTGGCATGAGTTTGCACAATGATCAGTTACTCCAGTCCCTAACTGCCTAACCAGAACTAAAGTAATCCTACGGCTAATCTTCAAAGGTTCGCTGGGCTCAGGGCAGCTTTTAAACACTGAGCTCCTGAACTCTCAGTCCACTAATGAAGACTGAGGGAACGAATAGTGTACCCCCTATGGAAACAAGTTTCCGCCCAGAATCACCTTCAAAAATAAAGGAAAAATAACAAAGCAAAATAACAAAGAAGTGTCCTGATGGGAGTACGCTGACAAACCAGAGCAAACCTAACTGCATTCAAAAAGGAGCAAGGCGAGAGGGGTAGTCAGTACAGAAACCGAGGTCAAACACCAGGAATTCACCAAACAACCAGACCAAAACGCAAGGGCTAGAATTCGAGTCGAAATGGGACAGGCCAAGAGTCAGCCTGATGCGAGACCAGTTAGACACCAGGAGCAGGATGGAGGAATAAGGAGTTTATTAAAAAATAAAGAAAAACAGGCACGAGGGCCAACAAAAAACTTGGCCCAAAGGGTTGCAAAAATTCAAACTAAGGACAGCTTCACAGAGCTAAAAACTTAAAGATCAAAAATGACAAAAAACAAAAGCCACTGGAAACTCCAGGCAGATAAATGTAAACAGAAAAGAATAAATACTACTATGTACAAGAGAGACCAAAACTGACCATGAAAAACGCTGACAAAACTTGGACATGAAACTTGGAAAGAACTAGAGAACATGAACATGTACATGACCATGAACTAGTAATGAGACTTGAGACTCTGTCGGCTAGCCAACTTCCACCGCCTCCAGATAAAGGTAGAGAAATCAGGACACATGAGGGGCAACACCTGGAGATGAAACAATGGGCAAGGCAAGATCATTAGACATGGACAAAGATTGGTTGACATGACTTGAATGAGCGTGCTTAGCTTAAGTACCAATTAAGTATGCAGTTTGAAAGCAGCATGAATGTTTAGAACAGAAAAGCACAGCAAGATCTTGAAATAGCAAAGCAGGAATCATGACAATAAACTCCCTGTCTCAATTATTAGGATTAGTAATGTGCCTGTCTAAGAATTACACCTCCCAGTAAATGTTAGCAAATGTTAGTAACTTAAAAACAGTTAATTGTCAATTAATCTTAGACAGCCCCGAATCCAGCACAGCACAGAAGGAAGGGGAAATACCAAAGCCAACCAGAGCTCTGAAATGTGCAACAACGAAGGCACGGGGCGGAACGCAGACAAGCGGTGGAGTGGCTGGGCAGACCTGGCAAAAAACACGGAAAAGTAAAAACATGAACAATAAACATGAATAATGAAATGCGAGATCCTGATACAAGAAACTGTTAAAACTGTGACATGAACTATGAACTATGAAATCCTGGTACATGAAACTGTTAAAACCATAAACTAAACTGAACCCCGGAACACAACACAGCCACCATCCAAGCGAACCAAATAAAGGGCACGGAGAGAATCGTAAATCCAAAGGCAAACCGAAGCAACAATGAAGGCAGCAAAATACTCGAAGTACGTGAACGCTAGGCACAAAAGCAGAAGAGCCAGTCTCCAACGGGCACTTGCAAGCAGTGGCCTGAAAAAGCACTGCCCCCTCTGGAAGTGGGAACATTCAATTAAGAGCAAGGCGAAATAAATACGACAGAGCTCCTAACAGATATGATTACCACTGCAAAATCATCCATACAGGTGATTCCTTTTAATTTCAGTGCTATTAAGCTGCATGTTATTACTTCAGAGAGGTCTAATCAGAACCATCTTTCTTAATTACTTTCCAATGGGAGATGAAAATACCAACTCTATTCCTAATGAGTTATATAGTTGGTTCTGGAATATGTTGACTACAATAGAAGTGAAAGGTCAATGAGGGAAAAGTATCATAATTATGACAATGTATGCCTAACACAAAAAACAGCTAAGCACTTAACTTTGGCTGCAAGTCAAAGCACTCTGACTAGGGACAAATAAAAATTTTGTCAAAAGATTGCATATGACGGTCAGACCAAAGATCTAAAAATGTAAGAATCAAATCCATCCTTTTGTAAGCCCGTCTTGTAAAAAAACTATGAGCTACATTAAGCTGGTGTTTATAGCCATGTTTCTGATGCACCAAACACATTGCATGGCATAACAAACATAACTTGGACCCTTAAGTAATGCAGAAAAAACTAATAATCATTCACTCTTTTTAATACATCTGGAAGGGTATATTTTTGGAGAAAGCCAAGGGAAATGCTCACTTTGCAAAGTGTGGTGTTCGCTGATGATGAGGGTTCTGTAATGGTATGGCCACCCATTTCATGGCACTCGTTGGAAACGTGTAATGGGCAAAAAATATGAAATCATTTAATAAAACTAGATGAAAGCGGTAGTGCAAATAATTTTCCCACTATTTTTGAACATTTTAACGTCTTTTTACACAGAGCAAAAAAAAAATAAAAGAAAGGTTTCAAGAACACAGGATGAAGTCAAATGCCTTCCAAGGCCTTCAAAGTTATTAGATCTAAACATACTTTAACTTTTTTATGTTCTGACGTACAGAACGTGAAGTGTATTTCCACTTTCATCTTCCTTCAAAGAACTGGCATATATAATACAGATATACAGTATTTGAGAAAAGAAAATTAATTGCCCTCATCTCTGTTGTAAGACATCTATCTGGCTGGCTCAATGGTCCACGAGACCGTTGAGCTAACTCTAACTCAGCCCTTTGTGTTCAGATTAATCACTGAGTTTGCAAGTTTCTGTGTACACAGTAGAAAATTGGCAAGTTTTTTTATTGAAACAAGACAACAAATTTCATTACCTCCGCCAGGAGGTATTGTGATCCCTTGCATGTGTGTGTGTATGTGTTTTTCAGCAGGATTACTCAAAACCTATTCAACAGATTACCACAAACTTCTATGGGAAGTTGAACTATATGAATGAGAAGACGTGATTAAATTTTCATCTGGATGCAGATTCGGATTCTGCAGCTGCTTGCAAGTGCAAGTGGATCAAAACCTGCTAGTATGCACACTCTATGTACCCTCTAGTGTTATGTTTTTTTTTTTTTTTGTAACTTCTGCTGTAGGTACACCATTAATGTCCTCAAAATAGCTATGAGGCAAACGGATTGATATAGAGGCTGTCAGCAGCAATAATCTCAGAATAGCATATGCAACCAAGCGTCCATGATTGTGCAACAAGGCTTTTGGTGCAGGAGTGTTTGTACGCAATAATCAGCTCACCATTCTAACAAGGCATTGAGACGAGGGAGAAAGGCAGCATGGACGGAGTATGTACACTGGGCCAGCCGTTTTGGGTAGGGCTTCAGGACGAAGACAACTAGAGACTTCAATTTTTTTCCCCAGAGGAATAGGACCAAAAGAGAAATCCCTTCTGAATAAAAATATTTTGAATCTCATACATTGTCTTGGCTGTCCAGTGAAACCCCATTCCCCAAACAGGAGCAAGTTCAGTTTGTTTCTTGACAAACCTGACTCCCCTACCCTTCCAAAAATAAAGGCAGAGGTTT
Source organism: Gymnothorax reevesii (assembly GCA_029721435.1). NCBI lineage: Eukaryota > Metazoa > Chordata > Actinopteri > Anguilliformes > Muraenidae > Gymnothorax > Gymnothorax reevesii. The sequence continues at coordinate 80,525,068 of CM056575.1, forward strand.
TACCTGTTATTTCCATACCTTCTTCTTGCCACCTAGTCTGTCACTGAATATTTTTGTATATGAATAGATATGCAAGATGGAGCAGGCACCAGGCAAGGTCTGGGTGCAATGACCTTCAGATGACACCACTGACTTGATCATTATCAGCATTAAGTTTCTGTTTTCCCCGGGAAAGTGAGGCAGTACTTCATATCACATTAACTCCAAAAGCCAGTCTTCATATGCTGCGCTCCATTGTGCAAGGGCGTTGGTTTAATGTGAGTGGGTAAATTTTTTGCAATACTGAGTGCAAATACTGCCTTTTCCATATACAGAGATTATCCTGTGTTTCTTTGTTCTTTTTGTTCTTTTATGCCTGTTTTTTATGCCTATCTTTTATATTTCTTGTGTATCTGTTCTTTGTAGTGTATTTTATATGGACTGATTCAAGTTTGATCTATAATGCTTATCGAGGTGCCTCCATAATATCATACAAAGATGACATATTCATGAACTTGCTTTTCTATTTAATTTCAAAATACTTTTGATTTGATTTTTGAATACAAGTTTCATTATTGTTTATGCCATGAACATTTATTATGAAGCTGAAAAGGAGCTGTGTCAAGATTACTGCGCATGCAGAATTTACATCCTAAGAAAGTGAATCTGCTTGACTGCAAGTCGTAATCTGTCTGTTTTGCATTGTACATATATTTCAGTCACTCCGGCATAATGCTTTTTATATTATGGAGCATTCTATGGAAATTCAAGGATTCAAAGCGCTGTTTTAAGCTTTAGCTAAGGGATATGAAGAATGTACGCTGGTTGTCATCGCCAATAATAGAAGAAGAAAAAACCTTAAAAATTTTGATTTGCAGTTGAGCAGATTTGCTTCATTGAAAGTTGTGACCATGCACAGTAATCGTGACATAGCTCATTTAACAATATCGAACTATTGAAATACTCCTCCCAATTTATAGTGTTATGATTCTGCCTTTTCGTGTGTTGTCCCGTGCTTATTTGTGCTTGTGCTTACTTTCGTTTCTTATTTTCCAGATCTCAGTTCAGCCGTCTGACAATCCGCTCCCAATCTGTCTCCAGTGATGTCGTGTGACTGCCTTCAGCATGCCTGCGTCTCGTCGTCCAATCACGTTTCCTCTTTCGGTTTCGGCTTTGGTATTTCATTCATTGCTTCCAGCTATGTTTAATTCTGGGTCTCGCGAAACTGAGTGAATGCGCTCTCTGATAGGATATTACTAACCCGTACTAACCAGCACTTATTTAAGGGTGATTGTAAATAATTTGTCACGTAGAATTAGCCTTGATTAACTCATTTAGCGAGCGTGTGCGTTTCTGGCTTTTGTATTTCAATCTGAGCTGTATCTGATTAACTACATTTAAAACTATGCTTCCCTTTCTTTTCTTGTGGTGCTTTTTCCTTGTCACGTTTAGATTACCTTAATCTAAACCGTCTAAGTTTGATTGATGGTCTCCGCGTCTTGTCCCCAGTCTTTATTGTCAAACCCGGTCCTCGTGTAATTGTTTATTAATCCCATGTGTTTCTGTTTCAGTCTGTGATTGCATTTCGAGTCCCCACCTCCGCTCATGATCATAAATGTGGGAGCTTTGGACGCGATTGTCAGACGGATCCTCCGTATTGTACTACATGGTGAAGTCTCAGCTCCTCGTGGCTTCTGAGTGTCTCCCGTGTATGGTTCCCGAGTCTTTCTGTTTGCTGCGCTTTAGTCTTGTCTGCCCCGTGTATAAGTCTCCCAGTGTATCCGTCAGTTTAGTTAGGTTCAGTTTTTGTTTTCTCTTGGAGAGAGTATTTCTGTTTCCCCCTGCCTTTGGCAGTGTACCTCAGTTCTCCCATTTGTTCAGTGCTTGTGCAGGGTGTTTTGTTTCTGGCATGTCTGCCATTTCTCCCTTAGTGTTTTGTGTTTTAATAAACACTTCTGGATCCTGCACCTGGTGTTCCTCTGACCTCTTCTTACATATAGGTTACTTTATTAAATGATGGTATGTCGTATTATTAGCGAATGATACAATCATTATACAGTAGTTTATCCCATAAATTATTAAAAATCACTGAGATACAAGTTTGGTATCATACATGAGTAATACAGCTTTCTAGCATCGTCAGATTCCGCTCATTGACAAGCATCAACTAATATGTTCACAAAGGTAACTAATTCTGCTTATAACCATTCACCATCACTGGCGTTAGCTTATAGTGGATAGTTTATTCAAGTTAATGGGATGAATAATTTGTTAGCTAGCATGTTAACTCATTTGGCAAGTAATAAAATAGACATCTAACTGCTGATGTTGATGCTTGAATTTATTAAATTAATGGTGAAAAGCACTAGCATGCTCACAAACGCATTATTCATCCCATTCACTTGACTGCTGACCAGAAGGTAATATTAATGTGTTTTTTCTTTTTTCCAAATAATAAAACACTGACATTTCGCCCCTTGAGAATCAGCTGGTTTTATCTCCACTTTTCCTCATTTTGAGAAAATGGAGTTTGAAAATGTCAACTGTCTTATCTCTTATGTTGAGAGAGTTATCAAAATGTATTTTGTGTGGAATATTGACATGTTCAAAATCTCCATAGGCTGAGAGATATAAGCAGTCAATAATGGACATGAACCTTCTGATTCCGAGGAACGTAAGTTGCCCTTGGTCAACAAGTTCTATGTCCAGCATAGGGCCTGGTGCCTTTATTGGTTTTTCGTATGATTGAAATCAGGAAGTTCTATGTCCATCAGAGTTGTTTCTTAAAAAGTTATGAACAAACTAAGAACGTTTTAGTCAATGAATGGTTACCTGTATTTTATACTGATTTCACAAAAAATGCACTGGGACACCATAAACGACGTTCATAAGACTGAGGATTAATGAGTATTGAAAATGCTTCATACACTCATAGATAAAAGTATTGCATCAAATTAACAGATTGATGAATGAGCCACATTCTCATTTGAACCTGTGACACCGGACAGCATTGCCCACTGACCAGAATCAATAGCAATTAGAAAAATTAAGTATATATACGAAATGCAAAATTTGGCATCAAAATGCTTCATACACCCACATATAAAATAACTACATGTATATCAAATACACAAGTTTATAAATGAGCCACCTTTCTCATTTAGACCGGACAGCCTTGCCCCTCAAAAAATGCCAAATTTGAACATGAACAACTTTGAACAAACGTTAAACAAAACTATTTTCATGATAGCCCTATTCGGACCAATCATAGCCTTCGCTATTAAAGCTCTATAAGGTTTCGAGGACAAGCAACTTTACTAGATTAAATTCATAGGACAAGTTGCAGGTTTTACATAGATACAATAATAAATCATTATCATTATTATTATTAAATAATAATAATTATGTATGGAGAAAATTAGGTGGAGGTGGGGGGGTTGGGTATGCCCCCCGATAAAATTTGATTTTCTGTGAAAATAGGGAAGGCCGATGTTCTGTAAAATCAACTACAATATTAGGGTAGGCTTAGCTAGGGCCTAAATGGTGAGTGGGGTGGGGGTTTGGGTGGGGCCGGCGAGTGGGTGGGGGAGGGGGTAGGGGGGTCTCCCCTGATATCCCTGGGTTGCCCCGATGTCGCTGACAAATTGTCTATTAAGCGCACTTTACATTAGCACACTAGGCCTAGAGTTGATCGTTTGAGAATTAAGTAGTTCTATGTCCATGTGTATTGACGAATGTGACTTTTCCACACCAGATCTAACACGACAAAATTAGGATTTACAGCGTTGTTGGTGAACAACTTACCCATCAAAATACTCCATTAGTCTTTCAGAAGGGATCAAAATCTAACGTTTTTTCTGAGGAGTTCTCATTTTGTGCTTTACATGTGCTCCTTGGCCATTTTGAGCGAATGTCACATGATCCAGGTATGGACCCTGATTGGTTCCTTGGACATAGAACCACCTGATTTGAAACGAGCCCCACTCAGGATATAGAACTAAATGTTTCTGTGTGTTAATATGGTGTAGACTTCTAAATGATTTTAGAATGTCCTGGTATGCTTAACTCTATTTCTGCGATAAGTGGTCATAGAGCCAGCTGATTCTCTAGGGACGATTTATAACTAGGATCTCAAATTCTTGAGCCTGAGATATCAAATTTATGTAATTTGAATGGTCATTTTCATTTATTTCCCACAGAAGGCTTGGAATAAATGAAAATGACAACTCTCGTGGCATAAATTTCATATCTTAGGCCCATTCATTAGATGCTCAATTTATTAGCCAGGTATAGCTCACAAGCTAGCTAGCCAACTCACGGTCTCACTTAAGTTAATTTTTGATTCCAGGCACACAATTAACAGCAGTACAAATCTGACTAGTAAATGCCTAGCTTGATTTGAGTGTAGCACAATCATCCCACATTCTTGCACATACGTTCAATGAGTTGTAACACAAGAATTTTTTTGAGGAGCCATGATTTGTTTTCAGATCTTACTAATTTAATTGCTTTGCGCAAAAAACTTACATTTTTCATTATTTAATGCATTCTTGTATCCTAAATCTTCAATTCATTGTCCATTTGAACTTCAGACAAAAACAGGTGCTTGCTCCATACTCACATCCTGTTGTCAACTATCTTGCGTAGGCAAAAAACTCTAGCTGGAAACAAAACCAGGTGCATGTAAAATAAAGTCCCTTGCCAAAGAACAGGAGCAACGATAGGATAATTAGCCAGCAAGCCAGATTGCATCTTGGCTAGTTAAGGTAACACCGTCTAATTTTCCTCAAGTTTTCTACTGCAGCACTTCACAGACGGAGACATACTTGAGGCAGTATTACCAAAGATTTAGCTGAATCTTTGGTAATCCTCTTGTCTCATCTTCCTCTCTTGTTTTCTATCTCCCACTTTGTGTTTGTTGTTTGAATCAATTTGCAAATTTGCAATTTGCAATGCATTTTTTGGGAATCAATTTGATTGGTCATCATATTTCCAATAAATCTCCACTAAAAGAAAGCAAGCGGAAGGATATTTTCCATAGTATAAACTGAAAATATGCGGCTAATATGCCATCAATTTCAATAAAAAAAATTCTATTTTTTGACATAGATCCCTAAATAGGAACATGATTATTAAACATTAAAAATTGAAAGCATAGGAGTGCCATTTCCCACAACAGAGACTTTTGTTTTTACTGTTGCTGTTTGGCGCGGTGATGGGAAACAGCAGTTAGGCCCTGTTTTATTTGTGTTTTATTTAATGAATTTCCTTTTTTGGCCTGAGGGTCAACAAAAAACTTCACTCAGGGAACTGAATATTTGGACAGAAATGACTATATCAGGGAACATAAGGGGGTACAAAGGCCTACGAAAAACTACACTCAAAGAGCTGATAAAAGTGGAGGGAATAACGAAGCTGATAATAAAATGGCAAGGACAAAACACAGAGACTATGGCAGAAAACAAGAACTTGTTAAGCACTGACCAACACATGGGTGAAATGGAACTGTGGCGAAACAAGGATCTGTCTGCCAGCAGGGTAACAAGGAACTGTCATGGCCCAATTTGTTGTAACATATATGACAGCAAGGGATGACAGACAAAATTTTAAAACTTAAACAGGTTTAATCAAACAAACACTTTTAACTAATTTACTATCTACTCTACTGACCAAGATTGATAAATACAAGAACAAAAATATTTACAGTCCCTTTGGTGGGGTTGCTTGGTGATGTCCTGGGTGAGGAAAATACTCCAACACAGGCAAAAATCCACTACAAAAAACTTCACAGGTCTTGAACAGAGTGACAGGGCTGGTCAAATGTATCCTTCTCTTTGCAATTTCTCCTACTACTTTACTCTCTCAGTTTTCCTCATTATATACTCTTTTGCAGACCCCTCCCACCTTTTAGACATTTTTTTTTTAATTCTCTAGGACTTTCTGTCTCAGACAAGCCCAGGACATGCCCAAACCTAGCTCCAGTCTGGTCTTAACAAAAAAAAGGTCAATACTCCCATCTAGTGGCTTCTTTTCACATTACAGAACACCTGGGCAAAATAAGAGGGGCATGGCACAGAAGCCATGAGACATGGGACAAGCAGTAAGACTTAACGAGCCCATTAAGAGAATGGGCGTGTTCAGCTTAAGTACCAATGTAAGATGTGTAATGAGAATAGAGGCCACTAGATGGCAGTATTTACCTTCTTTTTGTTAAGCCCAGATTGGAGTTATGTTTAGACATGTCCTGGGCATGTCTGGGGAAAGTCCCCGAAAATAAAAAAAGAGGTCTAAATGTGGGTGGGGTCTGCAAAAGAGTATATAAGGAGTAGAATTGAGACAGTAAAGTAGTAGGAGAAATTGCAAGGAGAAGGACACATGTGACCAGACCTGTCATTTCTGTTCAAGACCTGTGAAGTTTCTTTCGCGGATTTTTGCCTGTGTTTGAGCCTCTTTCCTCACCCAGCACATCACCAGGAAACCCACCAAAGGGACTGTAAATATTTCTGTTTTTTGTATTCAATCTTGGTCAGTAGATTAGTTAGTTGTTAGTTGTTGTTTTTTTTGTTAAAAATTAAATGTGTTTACGTTTTAAATTGTGTCTGTCATCCCTTGCTGTTGTGTTGTAAATTGTAATAACAAATTGGGGCCATAACAGATGCAGCAGAGAAGGAAGGGTGAGACTGTTTACAGAAATGTAAACGAGGTCTAGAAAATAGCAAATGTGGGAAATCATGCCAATCGATACCTTTTCTAAATTAGTAATGATTAGTGTGTGCCTGTCGAAAGTAACACCTCTCATGTGAGTAAATGCTAGTAAGGTCTGAGTTTAGAGGGAAACGTGGACAGTGAGGAGCAGCTAAAAGTGGACCAACAGCTTATGGACTACTTTGGTGTGTATTAGGACCTGCTGGTTCTTGTGCATAGCTGTGGTGTGTTGTTAGCGTGGACAAACGAACAGCTTCCGCACTGGTATATGACGGAGGGGCGAACGCTCCAAGCTATACGGCCTTTTCGGATATTGCCCGTGTTAAAGGCTTCCTTATTGCTTTGGAATGACCAGATTTTCCTCGCGGAAAATGGGCGCATTATGGATAGCGTGCAAGAGCTAGATAGAGCTCCAGTTATGTCAAGAACATAATACAGGTTTTACTGACTGTAAGTTCTGCCTGCATGAACCGTTGCTTATGTGGACCTAGCGAATCAATCACTTTTACAGGAAAGAATTAAATACTCAATTGATGGCAATGCAGAGAAATCGTTTGTTATACCGAACACGTTATAGCCTGTGCTCTTCCCTACTGCTTTCACCGGTAGTATCAGAGAGCTTTCCCAGACATTGGAGATGTATCAGGCTGACCCCGATCATGGATAAGTAAAGCGATCGTTTCATAAGCACCCCAAAACGTACCCCAAGCTCTGCAAAATCTACGTCAGGTCTAACTTCAGCCCAACTCAGCAGACACATACAGCACGTCTTCGTTTAGCTTAAACTGAAGTGGCTACAATCAGGCAACATTATGATGAAACTGTCACATTGATGCCTACCGAAGTAACACAAGCATGCCGATCATAATTGCTGCAAATAAGTTATCCAGAAGCATTTCTAATTTGCAGAGCTCGCAAACTAACATGCAGCAGCTGATAAGTGGTCATGACTTTGAATGTAATCTGTAATCCGAAAAATTTGTTTCACGTCCGGTGTGAAAGCTGCTTAACGCGCCCAAAACGCCTGTATTCGCGTCTTTGCATTGACTTTGAATGTGGCTGATCTGTCGCACAAAAAAAATTTGTTTCGCGTTCGGTGTGAAAGCTGCTTAACGTGACCATAACGCCTGTATTCGCGTCTTTGCATTGACTTTGAATGTAGGGCCATTCCACCGAATCGGTGCCCTTTGCATGTTGTAATTTTTCAAAAATAAACTTCATTTTTCAAATTTTTTCAGCATTGTAGGCCTATCTCATAACATACATGTTTAACTATTCAAAATATGTAATGGTCAATCTCAGGTACATTTATTTTTAATTTTACAAGGTTGTGAAATGGAAGATGGTAGCATTTTTTCAGTCCTGTTACCGATACTATTATAGCTATTAATATATCATTTAAAAGTCATTCCAAGTATTTGATTCATTTTTCACTCAATAAAGTGGGTATGTATAAGAAATAATTTGATACATGTTCAAAATATGTATATAACTACGGTAAAAAAGTCAGAAGTATACAGGCAAAATGCATTTCTTTTAAAAATACAAAGCCATTTTTTATTTTTAATGGGGACCTTAACCTCAATTTGATCAAAAATCTATTATGTGATCTATCCAACAAGTGCTCAAATAATGGACAAAGAAAATTTGGGGGGAAAAAGTTTCATCTTTATTTTTTCAATTAAAACAATTAGGTAACAGGAATGAGAACCGAGTAACAGGATTGAGTGTCTCTGAACAGAACAGAATGGAGAACAGGTGTGTGTGTGCATGACAGTATGTGAGTATGTGTCCTTGTGTAAGTGTGTGTGTGTGTGCACAGAATGTGAGAGTGTGTAATTGCATGTGCGTGTATGCATTTATGAATATGTGTATAGACTCTATACACATACTCATACATACACACACACATACCATACTATTATAGAGTGCATGTGCATGAGAGTGTGGGTGTGTGTAGTTTTCTTGTGTGTATGGATGTGTATATGGTATGTATTTGAGTGCAAAAGTAAAAGAGCGGGACAGAAGAGACAGAGAGAGGTGTGAGTTTCCCCGGCAGCATGTGTGTCTCGCTCCTCAGGTACAGTATGGGCTCTGCATCTTTCTCTGAAAAAGGTAAAAAGAAGAAAGACAACGTATATAACAGATATAAGTAGAGCATATTGAGTTCAACAGGCATTTCTGCATAGAATTGCATGATTACAACATGTATTTTTATAGAATTGCAATGAATTAATGAGGAAAAATCTAACTTGCTTTTTTAAGAATCAGATTTTAGTTTAGCCCAAACATCTTTTTTGATTTCCATGTAATGGCTTGTGACCTGCCTCGCTGGTGGGATTATGCACAAGATATCTTGGAAGAGGTACCACAAGGTATCCTCAGGGGCTGGCCAGTAGAATCTGTTGGGTCCCTGACAATAATATGTTCACATTGTAAAACACCATAGTAATTCCAACTGTAATAATTAAAATCAAAGAATTCATGTTGTCATATAAACAATTAAATACAAACTGCTCTTCCCGCCCCTCTCTCTCTTACCCCACCCCTCCCTGGATCTCTCTTCCCCTACCTACCTCCCCTTCCTTTCCTTACTTCTCCTCTCCTGTCCCTCCTCTCCCTACCCCCCCCTCTCTAACCCCTCCGTACTCAGCCCCACCTCTCTCTCCCTCAACCCTACTCCCCTTCAATTTGTCACTTTCAATGAAAATTCTCACTCCTTTTACTCTTATTCAGTCTTGTTACCCTTTCTATGGGTAACAGGACTGAGGGTAACAGGACTGAGTTTTTAGCACAGAATTAGCTATGTTGCTAAAGCTAACACATGGAAAACCATGCTAGTAGCATGAGGCCCCGAAGCACCTTTAAGTGATTAACCAAAACTCAAAAAATAAAAATAAAATCATAAGAGCATACAAAATAATTTAGGTAACAGGACTGCATGTTATGATTTACGATGCCAGTCATATTTACAATATGATCAAAAATAAACAAAAGAGATTGAGAGAACTTACTTTTGGTCTTCCCAGTTCCTTCACGGGACTGAAATGATGCAATATCCTGTTGATCCTGTCATATGTGGAATGTTCCAAAATCTTTAGGGTGGTTAATGTATCAGGGTAACAGGACTGAGAAAAAACCTGGGGACACCACTAAAATTGTGTTTTTTAACTAATGTTTTATGATTTTTTCAGTAGAAAACGTATTTTATGTTTAAATTACAAATTGGGCCACAAAAAAATGCAAAAATAAATACTTTTATAAAGGATTCTGGTGACTATATTTAATAGTTAAGTTTAGTGTTAGAGAGTGGGGACAGGCGAAAATCCCATTTGTTCAGTATTCTACATAGCTTTTATAAAATTTTTAGACCGTGCATCTTCAAATTGCAACCAGGACAATAAAAAGGACACTTTGATTGATAATATAATGTATTAAACAGATACTTTTCATGCATATTCATGAATATTTCTGAATGTAATGTCTTGGGGACAGAAAAGGCACCGATTCGGTGGAATGGCCCTGTAGCTAATCTGTCGCGTGAAAAATTCGTTTCACGTCTGGTATGAATGCTGCTTACCTTGCCCATAATGACTGTATTTGCGTCTTTGCATTGACATTGAATGTAGCTAATCTGTCGCGTGAAAAATTAATTTCACATCCGGTGTGAAAGCTGCTTAACGCGCCCATAACGACTGTATTTGTGTCTTTGCATTGACATTGAATGTAGCTAATCTGTCGCGCAAAAAATTTGTTTCGCATCCGGTGTGACAGCTGCTTAACATGCCCATAACGCCTGTATTCGCTTCTTTGCATTTGATTTGATTTGATTTGATTTTATTACGAATCCCCATTAGCTGGTGCCATAGCACCCAGCTATTCTTCCTGGGGTCCACATAAAAGAAACATACAAAATTGTACAATTGCAGATGCCAATATGTTTACATGATTACACTCAACACACAATGACAATTTAGATACAATAAATAAAATTACACTTTAGAAAAGAAAAATATAAAATAGATACAGAATGCAAAAAGAATAAACAAACAGCAAAACTTTACAGTGTTAAGTAGACTTTAAGATTCTTTTTAAAAGTTAATATATTGTAAATGCAGCAGAGGTTTTGAGGCAGGCTATTCCACAGAGTTATTGATTTATAAATAAAAGATCTCCTTAAAGAATTGGTCCATGGAATTGGTAATATGAGCTGTCCATTACTGGAACCTCTAGAGTCGTAATTATGCACCGTGTTCTTAAAAACTATCTGTTTATTGATAAACTCTGGGGTTTTTGTGCTCATGACCGACTTGAACAGCACAAAAGCATTACACATCACTCTCTTGTCAACAGTAAGCCAGGAGAGGCAGGCATGCATACGGCTCACATTAGACCTCAGTGAGCAGCCCAGGACCAACCGTGCTGCCCTGTTCTGGACCACCTGGAGCTTCCTGAGGTCACCACTGGCAGCAGATGACCACACCATAGAGCAATAGTCAAGATGACATAAAACTTAACTCTGAACTATCTGACGTAAGAGGGGACGGGCAACAAAAGAAGCACATTTTCTAGAAATACCAATTGCTCTTCCCATTTTTAAAATAATATAATTAATGTAGTGAGACCAAGACAGAGTGCAATCCAGCATCACTCCAAGGAGGTTAGTACTTTCAACCTGTTTAACTTCCAAATTTCTCAACTTTAAATCAAGCTTAGGGCATGTAGATAGCCTGTGCCTTGTTCCCAGCACAATAAATTTAGTCTTGGGAATATTAAGCACAAGTCCATTACAGATTACTCAGTCATGTACAACTTTTAGTTCTCTGCTCAAGACATCATTTAGTACATAACAGCATTTTGCAGCATAATATAATGTCGAATCATCTGCGAAAAGAACCGTTTTGGCACATTTGGTAGCCCAGGACAGGTCATTAGTAAATACTGAGAAGAGCAATGGACCTAGGTAACTTCCCTGCGGCAGGCCACACTCAAGACCTCTGCTTCTGGACAGACAGCCATTTAGAAACACCTTCTGTGACCTGGAGGACAAGTAACTTTATATCCATTTTAAATCCACTTTATTTCTCTTTTTTCATCTGATATCTTGTCAAACATCTCACACAATCCATTCATATACATAGCATCTGCACTGGGAGGCCTGTAGAAACAGCATACTAGAATTGGTTTGGAATAAGGCAAGCGGACTTGCACACAGTTAGCTTCAATGTCTACTCTCATCAGATCATAACGAATTTTGGCAGGTAAATCATTCTGAACATAAATGGCCACTCTACCTCCGAACCTATTTCTATCTTTTCTAAAAACTGAGAACCCCTCAATACCTACAATTGCATCAGAGAAGGAATCATCAAGGTGGGTCTCCGAAATAGCAATGATGTTAATACAGGTTCTCTGACAATACGCTCTATATCCTGATACTTATAACGCAGACTGCATACATTCACGTGTGCTAAAACTAGGCCCTTGTGAAGGCCCAGTTTAATGCAGGGCATATCAGTATTGGATGTAGTCATAGCAATTTAAAGTAAAAAATAAGTGTAAAAACACACAACGTACTCAAACTAAAACAGCCAGGGGGTCACCTTTGAGTCTCGATACAATTGTCCATTTACGTACAGCTTATCAACTGACAGTGCCACTCTGTGATTCAGGGCCCTGTTTTCTCTCGTGATAGGAAACAGTTTTCTCCTCCTCTCATTTATCTCCACAGGAAAGTGGTCATTTAACCAAAGAGAGGTCCCCTTCAGTTCCTTACCACAGCTCTTCACCAGTTCTTTATGCTTGCAGTGCTCAAAGCGAGCAATTAATGGTCTGTTTTTTCCTTCCACAGGTCTGCCCAGTCTGTGGACCCTAGAGAAGGTTTTGTCCCTAATTACCTCAGGGGCCAGTTTGAGGTTGTTGGACATAAAGTCTCTTACAGTTTGTTCAGGCTCAGCTTTATCCTCACTGATGCCAGAGAAAATCAAGTTATCTCTCATCTCTCTGCACTGCATATCCAGTAAGGTCTCTTTCATACGCTTCCTCTCCAAAGTGAGAGAAAGAGCAGATTTCTGTACTTCTTCCACCACACCTTTAAGGAAGGCATTTTCTTGTCTCAAGTCCTCTATCTGCTTTTGACTAAACTCCAAGCTGGTTTTCAACTCACGGATGTCATGTTGTAGGGAGTCAAGCATATCCAACTTGCTTAGTCGAGTGTTGATCGATTCAAGCACTGCAGCATCCACCTCCATGACTGGACTCGGCTCACCCACACTTTCCAACCAAGACTGGCAGGATCGGAGTTGTTGTTTCTTGGGCAGTGGTTTCTCAGTAGCCTTTTCAGTGACCACCTTGTCACTGTTTTTGTTAGACGTCCCAGCAGATTGGCTTGAGCTGTACAGGCCGCAGGTAGGCCCAAGGCTTGAGCAGCCTCAGCCTCAGTTAGGCCTAAACTGAAATCCACCAAATATCTCCACTTGCAACCATCAATCCCCAATGATCTGTCACCTTAAAACACTTTTCCACTATAAACAATGGAATAAGGTGTATATTGACTTAAAATTTTTCAAGGATCTGAATATATCATTAAAAATTAGCAACAACAGCATGAGAGCAAGCTCAAGGCTTCCTTAGCCCAGAGAATGACAGGAAGTGACTTTGAATGTAGCTAATCTGTTGCGCGAAAAATTAGTTTCGCGTCCGGTGTGAAAGCGGATTGACGTGCCCATAACGTGTATTCGCGTCTTTGCATTGACTTTGAATGTAGGCTAATCTGTCCAGCGAAAAATTTTTTTCGTGTCCGATGTGAAAGCAGCTTTATGGATAGTAGCCGACAGCTAGAGAGAGCTCAGTTATGTTATGAACATAATACAGGTTTTGCAGACCATAAGTACCGTGGTCTGATGAGTCCACATTTCAAATTGTTTTTGGAAATCATGGACGTCATGTCCTCCGGGCCAAAAGGGAAAAGGACCATCCAGATTGTTATCCACCTAAAGTTCAAAAGCAAGCATCTGTGATGATATGGGGTGGTTTTAGTACCCATGGGATGGGAACTTGCACATCTGTGAAGGCACCATTAATGCTGAAAGGTACATACAGGTTTTGGAGCAATATATAGTGCCATCCAAGGGACGTCTTTTTCAGGGACATCCCTACTTATTTCAGCAAGACAATGCCAAGCCACTAGTGATGCGCGGGTCGAGGTTTTTTGACACCCGCACCAACCCGACCCGACGTGACAGCTAACCCGCCCGCCCGCCCCGCTAAAACTCGCCCTGATTTTCAACCCGAACCCAACCCGACACGACACAAAAAGGAGGCAAGAGAAAAAGAATACAGTGGGTCTGTGTGACATGATTTGTAAAGGAAAAAAACTATTCCTCTGTTACGCTATGCATTTGAGTGGAGCACTACATACATTTGGCTGTAATTCTTAATACAAAGTTTAGGCGCTGTCTATTAATTGAGCCTTACCGTGATTTCTGATCTTTGCTACCAAACGAAATGCCATCAGGCAAAATATTGCAAACAGGCTGTTTTATTGGAGCAAAATTAACATGACAGTAACGCACTGGCGCTATCGCCTGCTCTTCCATACAGTGTTGCGATACCCTGTCTACGAGGACAATTTTTTTCCTCATATATTTATTTCAAGATTGTTTTGGGGGGGCTTTTAGGCGATTTTTTCATCACAGCTTATAATGTAGGCCTAGGCGTATTTTTTCCCAAACTACGCAAAAACAAAATCGCGTCAACAGTGCCAGGGTTTAAGCGATTACAGCGCGCTTCCAGCACACGGCCATCCGAACTGACGGTTCGCTCGCTTGTTGCGCTAGTTGTTGGGACGCAGAGAACTGCTTTGGCCACCATGGAGTTTTACACGATTATTCTTTGTCTCATGGTATGGTAATTAATGAGAGCAAGACTGAGTTTATGACCATACATGCTCCAGTAATGATAAGTTACCTATTCGTTTGGGTGATATGTGTATAGAATGGTGTTACAGTAATGTATATCTAAGAAGTGTCTTTACTGCCGATGGCAGCACACGCTCTGTTGTCAGAGAAGACGTAGCTGATGAACGGACGCACCTCAACAAGCTGATTTTGTTTTTGAATAAGAATCGTGATATGCCTTTCAGTCTAAAGTGGCGAAAAAATGTTTTGTCTATGTGTTATTTGGACCCAATGGTCAATAAAATTACTAATACTATTTAATATTTCGATGCTGACTGCAGAATGATTTATAAGATGAACTATCATTCAACCTTTAGATCCTTAGTCTAACCGTGGAGCCGCGCACCAGTGAGTGCGTGTACATAGAGAGTTGAGAGGAAGAGGGAGAGGTACAATTGGCATTCTATCGCACTTAAGGTAGCGTTACATCGTTTGACAAGAGCATATTATCTAGGCTGTATGTCTTGAGCCCTCAAGTGGCCGATAACCTATTATACTTTTTATTCGCAATTTCGTGGGAAATCGACGTCGCCACAGTTTGGCCCAACCCGCCCGCACCCGCTAAATGTTATTAAAATATTGACCCGCCCGACCTGCGGGTTCCGGGCCAACCCGCGCATCACTACAAGCCACAGTCTGCATGTGATACAACTGTGGCTTCATAGTAAAACAGTGTGGGTAGTAGAATGGCCTGCCTGTGGTGCAGACCTGTCTCCCATTGAAAATGTGTGGCGCATTGTTGAGTGCAAAATACCACTACGAAGACCCAGACAGTTGAGCAATAAAGCTTCAACAATATTAGTGTCCTCAGTTCCCAAACGCTTAATGAGTGATGTTAAAAGGAAAGGTTATGTAACACAGTGGTAAACATACCTCCACTTTAATCATACTACTTTATAAAAAACACATCCCAGTAAATTACATGCATTGCAGGACTGAACTAAGACTGAAATCGCTCCTGTGTTGATGGCTGTGCCATATGGCCCATTGAGAATGAGGAGATTAGACTTCAGGCAGAAAATTACCCCTGTCTCATGAAGTATGCGCTTCCTACAGAAAGACTCCACAGCTCCTCCGGTGAACAGCACGGTAAAATTCAGTTTGCCGGAATGAGGAGCCAGAGATTGTAGCAATAACTTTATTTAGGGGTGCTTTACTTTTTCACTTCCTCACATACTCAGAAACAGTACTTTTCCTCCCTCTTGCTGGGTCCTTTTTCTTCCTGGCAATTCACTCAAAACTTTATTTACTGCAAGGAACTGTCTGCCCATCAAATCTCAGACAGCAGCTGATTAAAATTAAGCCTGCGATATATTTCAGCTTACACTAGCCCTTCTCTTGTTTGATATGACAGGTACTGTGGTATGCACAATGAAAGCTGATTTTATTCAATAACCTGTCAGAAACACTGTTGGTACATGACAGAGACTCCACATTAGGCTAGATTCATGTACATTAGGCCAGATTAGGTCAATTATTCTTGATCAAATGGTGAAAGCAATGAATTGGCCAAAATGCTACATTTCAATTGAGGAAAATGAATATGTGATTAAAAAGTAATTTAGGAAAAGAATCCCCACCAGAACATGGGTATGTTACTTCAGAAGGTCAGAAATTGCCATATTTTGCCTGGGGGTTTAAACGTGCCTTATGCTGATGTCACTCACCTCTCTGCTGCCCACCATATCACCAAAAACCTCAACTCAGGTCATGCTTTTTATGAGTGTCTGACAGGTCTGTTGGTATCACTCCAATCTGCCTTTCACTTGGATCTGTTGCCACTTACTAAAAGGACTGCGTGAGGGTAGTTCCACAGCTTTGTTTGCCAGATGTGAATGGACTTTTTTTGGAAGTGTAAAAAAATGCATTATGAAATGCATGTGGGTCTATATCAAGCCGTCTGCAAGTCATTCTATGGTGAATTTATCCATTTCCCCCACAGTCTCCTCGGTGCTGTCACTTTCTGAAATGTTGGCTGTGTCAGCAGCAGTTCCAAAAGCAGTTGATACAAAACGTAGAAATGGAAGAGATTTTTTATTTTTAGTTTATTTTTTTCATTCTTGCCATTGCTGTGAGCAAAACCACCCCATGAACACAACAATTAATATACCATTTGCCCCTTATGGCTGCATATTATGCTGTAGCTCAACTGGCTCATATGCAATGATCAGTCACTGCAATAATGTTGTGGAATGGCTGATAGAAGGTTACAGCTCTGTGAGCTAAATCTGACTCTGTCAAACCAGTCAACATTTCAAAGCATTAAAATCAGCCTGAATCCAAAAAAAAAAAAAAAAAAGGGGGTTCTTCTGTGTAGCCTGAGGCCACCCAGGATTTTAGCCCATATTAATAGATCTTGCACTGGGCTTGAACACCCCAGAAAATCCTGAGTATGAGTATTTACTGTGGATTCCTTTCAGTTGGAGCCCATGAAATTATGCTATCCTTCCACAATGGGCTCCGTAGAATGGTAATGTGGGGTAAATTTGAGACTGGGAAGAGAGCTCAAAACCACACAACAGTGTCCTCTAGTGGTGATAAGGGGGCTCTGTAACGCTCGTCTGGACTACTGAATGTTTCTTTGCTGTTAGCAGAGAAGAGCTCCGGTGTGATGCAGGTTAGAAATATTAAAAGGAAACCTGAATTAATTAGTGAAGATTTTTAAACTTTTTTTTTTTTAATTTAACTTTCATTTAACCAGGCAAGACAGATTAAGAAATTTCTTATTTACAACTGCGGCAATTATGGAATGAACTTCCCATGTGATGCTTATGCATTAGAATGATACACACACAAAACCAGAAAATCAACTCTTCCTTAGGTGACGAAGAATGTCAAAACAGGAAGTGATCAGACTTTATTGGCCAGAAAAGTCTGCTGAAAACAAAATAGAGCACGTCAAATGACCAGGCAACTTCATCCGGATCCTCCTCATCGACCTTGGTGGTTTTCAAGAGCAGGCTTGACCTACAGCTAGATACCATTGAGTCATTTAGTATCTGAAGGGATATATTCACAATAGCATAAAGAAGCTGGCGAGCGTAGTTGGGCTGAAAGGCCTGTTCTTGCCATTCATGTTATGTTATGTTATGTTATGTTATGTCAACCGAATACTGAAGAGATTTTACACTGACATGTCAGATAAAGTTCTACACTACCATATTATCCCATTCAGATGAGAGGTGTTCCATCACTCCAGTAGTTTTCCAGAGACCTACAGACTTAACGCCAAGGCACCAATAAGGTGTTTTTACAGCTCATAGAACCTCAAAACCTGAACTGTAATCCAAACCTATACCCAGACGGATAGTTTTTCCTGTAATTTGTTACTCTCATTGAAATGTCATCCATTCATTATTTAAACTGTCTCTTCCTCGTCTGGCTTATAGGGGAGCTGAAGCCTTCCCCATCCGGCTCTGGGCAAAAACAGGAACACACCGCGACAAACCATCACAGGACGCACTCACCATTCACTCACACACTCATACCTAATGGCAATTTAGAGTTTCCAAACAGCATAGCATGCATGCTTTAGGCCTGTGGGAGGAAAGTGGACTACCCAAAGAACCCATGTGCACACCCATGTGCACACATGGAGCACATACAAACTCCACACAGTGAGACTCCTGGCCAGTTTCTGATCCACTTCCTTCTTGCTGTGAGACAGCAGTGAGGTGACAGTGCTACCTACAGTACGTGCCAACAAACAAGAGAATTATCGCATAATCTCAAAAACAACAAATGTATGAGGTAAGATTCACAACAGCCTGTATCAATCCTACAAGCGTACCAATACATATAATTACAATTATAAATATAAGTCTGTTTATTTCCAATTGTTCAGTTCTACCCAAGGTACTGGAAAGGCTTATTAGCTCTCAAACAAAAGATTTTTTATTTAAAAATGGCATTCTAAATGATATGGAGTCTTGGTTTAGGAAAATAACACAGTACAGTCACTGTCACAATGAAGTTCTTAAATGACATCATAACTGCCATCAACTCTAAAGAATACTGTGTTGCACTTTTTTTAGATTTATCTAAGGCTTTTTCTACTGTTGACCATTTAATTTTCTTACAGAGACTCACTAACATGGGTTTTTTTTTTCAAAAACTGTTAAATGGTTTGAAAATTATGAGTGTTGGAACACAGTGTGTCCAAGATAATGGTTTATCTTCAACTTTTTTAAATATAAAATGGTGTCCTACAAGGATTTATATTGGGTCCCACTTCATTTATTATTTATATCAATAATCTACGTAAAAATGTTACTGATGCAAAGTTCCTTTCTTTTGCTGACAATACAATTATTTATACTACTTCATCTTCTTTAGTGGGTGCAATTAATGACCTACAAGGTGCTTTTAACGTTGCCCAGCAAAATTTACACTATTAAGAATTGTTACCCTTTACCCATGATGGACTCAGCATTCTCCAACCTCCAGGGCTGCCACTATTTAACCAAGTTTGACCTGTGCAACAAATGCCACCTGGTGTGTATGTGGCAAGGAGATGCATATAAGAAAGCATTTTACACTCCCTCTACAAATGCCTGGTGATGTTAATTGGACTTGCTAATGCCCCCGCTGTGCTCCAGAACCTTATAAATTAGGTCTTCTGACACATGGTCTCCTAGTTTGTCTATGTTTACTTAGACAGTATACTATCTTTTTTCCTTATACTCTGGAGAATCCTGCTCATTTTGTCTGCCTGGACATTGAAAGGCTGTTGGAGAACCTGCTCTACATTAAACCAGAAAAAATGCAAGTTCCATCGCACGACTATCCCCTTCTTGGGCTTCGTGGTGATGCAAGGTATTCTGTGATTGGATTGCCAGAAAGTACAGACTGTGCTGAATTGGCTAGACCCTAAAGACCAAATAGTGCTGCAGAGGTTCCTTAGGTTTGCCAGTTTCGACCGGCGGATCATTCAAGGGTGCTGTAATGTTGCTGCTCCTCTGACAGTGTTAACATCTACCAAAGTTCCCTTTGCCTGAACCTTCCAGGCGACCTCCACCTTCTATCATCTTAAGAGGCTGCTCAGCACTGCTCCTGTCCTCGAGCTCGAGATCCCCAGCACCAGTTTGTTGTTGAAGTCGATGCTTTCAATATGCATGCTGGAGCTGTCCTCTCTCACTAAGTTGACTATGGCAAATTACATCTTTGTGCTTACTTCTCTAGTTGGCTGTCTGCTGCTGAGAGGAAATATTCCATTAGCAATCAGGAGCTATTGCCAGTCCACCTTGTTTTTGAAAAGTGGAGGCACTGGTTGGCGGGGTTCAGGCTCAGCTTCTTCATTTGGATCAACTATCACGATCTAGTGTCCTGGGGCCACGCCTCTCAGCCGGCATTCCACCCTGGAATTCCTTGCACTCTCGCTCTTGTTTGTTGATGCTTTTTATAGTCAACCATCTACTGGAATACCCCTCTAAATCAAGTAATCAACGACCCTGCAGTCTATTACAGCCATTGGAGGTTCCCAACTGGCCATAAGCTTGCATAGCTATGGATTTTGTCACAAGTTTGCTTTTCTCTGATGGATTCACGGTCATCCTCACCATCGTTGACTGATTCTCTAAAGTAGCTATCTACATACCATTGGCTAAGCTACCCACAGCTGAGGAGACTGTCAAGCTCCTGCTGCATCACATGATCTGTCGTCATGGCGTGCCTCAGGAGGTGGTCTCCGACCGTGGTTCTCAATTTGCAAGCTGCTTCTGGAAGGCTTTCTGTGCCCTGGTGGGTGCCACTCCTCGTCTCACCGCAGGGTTCCTCCTCAAAACCAGTGGCCATGTGAAGAGGCTGAACTAGATGCTGGACAGAACTCTTTGCTGCCTGACAGAAGGTAACTCAACTATTTCAAAAAAGCAAGATAAGAAGGCCTCTAGCAGGCAAACCAAGGCTGGCTAGATGAGCCAATCTTCCGGAATGACCATATTGGTAGTTAACAAATAAGCAGCTTTATCATATGAGCCAGCTCACTCCAGTTTATTCTGGAAATATCCAGGAATCCAGCCGACTTGGGCATCCACACTGACCTTCAAGTAAACCCTAAGTTTGGGAGGATCAGATATGGTCTTAGAGTATCCCTGGTGGCGAAAATTGAATTTACACCATGATGTAATGGCAAGCTTGTAACTAAGGGTGGAGTGTTGCTATATGACAATGAACTAATCAGAAAGTAATAATGTTGGATAAGGTGGGAAGAGTCACATTTAATCCCACCTAGAGGGACGTGCCAAAAGGGTAATAAATATGAGGGTTCGGACGGACAGTGGTCAGTCCGTGTTGGGTGATTGAAGAAGAATGAATGCAATGAGGTTTGCGCAGACCAGCCTGGGTTTTGTACTTCATTTTGAGCGACTTACAATAAACTCGATTGCACCAAACTCTGGAGAATGTGTCCATTCCTTGAAGGTAGATTTACAAGGGTTAGGAGAACAGTTGGTACACAAGTGTTTTCACCCACACTTTCTTTTGCTTTGCGTATCAGAGAACAATTCTTGTGTTGTGGGAAGACGATGTGAGACCAGCACTTTCTTCTTGTAAATTTTTGCAAGAAGAATTGTGGAGCATGCACAGAGCACATAGTCCAGGTCGGTTCAATTGAAGTGTATACATGGAGAAATAATGTGACTACTTACTGCATTGTCTGGGTGTGTTAGTCTGACTATGAGAAATTGAATTTTGTTATGGTTCTGCCTCATGTGTGCTGTCTTGTCATTGTGCTTATTCCTTTTATGTTTGTGCTTCTGCTTTTTCTCTTGTGCCTTACTCTTGCTTTATTTTTCAGCTATCATTTTTTCCGTCTGAGGATTGATTCACTTTTGCCCAAACTCCTGTCATGTTGTTTGACAGCTTTCAGCATGCCTGCATCTCGTTGTCCAATCACGTTTCCTCATTTGTAATCGGCTGTGGTATTTCATTCATTCACTGTTTCCACCTGAGCTTAATTCTGGGTCTCGCTAAACTCTGAGTGAATGCATTCTCTGATAGGATCATGACTAACCTGTACTAACCAGCACTTATTTGAGGATGATTGTATATATTTTGTCACAGTATTAACCTTAATTAACTCATTAGCGTGTGCGAGCATTTCTAGCATTTCCTGAGCTTTCCCTGATTAACTATCTTTAAAGCTATGCTTTCCTTCGCTTCTCTCGTGGTGCTTTTATACTTGTCATGTTTAGATTACATTAATCTAAACCATCTAGCTTGATTGATTGTCTCAGCGTCTTGTCACAAGTAATTATTGTTAACCCGGGTCACGTGAATTTGTTTATTAATATTTATATATTAAATATTTATTGTTTATTAATATTCATTTCTGCTTCCTTCTGAGATTGCCTTCCGAGTCCCTGCCTCCTCTTGTGTGTATAGCTGTGGGTAGGAGAGAGGAAATCCTCAGACGGAACTTTTTTGGCTTTGCGCTACATTATGAAATCTCAGATTCTGTGTCTTCCCGAGTATTTCCTTTGTGCGATTCCCAAGTCTTGTGTTTTGCTGCGCCCACCTCTTGTCTTCCCTTTGTCTAGGTGTCCCAGTGTTTCCATCAGTCTTGTTAGCTCAAGTTTTTGTTTTCTAGTTTAACCACTCATTGAGCACATACATCTGTTTCCCCCTGCCTTCGGCAGTGTTCCTTAGTTTCTCCCATTCGTTCAGTGCATGTGCACGGTGTTTTCTGCTTTAGTGTTTTGTGTGATTACAATAAACTCTTTGGTTCCTACACCCCGACCTCCTCCTAACAAATTTAGCACAATTCCAGTCAGACTAACATGTTTACATGCATTTTAAAAGTGCAGTTATAGTTGGACTAATCCAATAATTCATTTACATTTTTTTAACGTCATATAGACGCACTTAGTGTGAGCCGGGCCACTTCAGCATGTGGTCAGGCTAATGGGATCTCAATACAAGCAACATCCGATCTCAGAGCATTCAGACTTTACAGTTTATGCATTCATGCATGATCGGATGAGAAGAGTTGCATTGAAAGATAAGTGGAACAATGTCCTATTTGTACAGTCAATCACACTGCAGTTCTATCCCACTTTCAATGAGCTTTTTTTTTGCATTCAAACTAAATGCTCCCGTTGGCACTTAGTTCCTTTTTTGCCACTCAGTGGGTGGAACCACAGCTACTTCCGCATATTGTGACATCACATGCATACTCTTATGCTCTGTTCGATTTCAGTTGGAAGTCAGAGTTGGGAACGATGTCAAACCCAAGCTGACTGTGTCCTGTTTAGTAAGTTTGATAGCTTACTTGGGGTTTGGTTTCCTCTGGCCAGGATAGCCATAGTTAGTTATTGTTTGCAATACTGGCTGATAACATGGCCTTACAGCAAGAAGGTCATGGGTTCGAATCCGGCCTGGAGTCTTTCTGTGTGGTGTTTGCATGTTCTTTGCATGTTTCCCCCACCCATAAAAAAATGCATTGTAGGAATGCTCCTACCAGTACCCCTGACCTGACACCGCTTTTAGAACTGGAGTTGGTCCCCAGGCGCTGATCTGTGTGGCTGCCCACTGCTCCTAACTATAGGATGGGTCAAATGCAGAGAACGAATTATCCCACGGGGTTCAATTAAATATGTCTTATCTTAACAATACATTATGCAGTACTTTGCATGTACAAACACCGCAGTAAGAAGTCTCACTGGTAAAAATTGTACAGTACTGCATACAACTGATTTGATGACAGACAATAAACAGTAATAAAGAGTATATTACTGCAGCTTTGACTTTGTTGATACTGGGAGCAGCCATCTTAAACTTGGAACTCAGGGTAGGAGATGATCCTCTGACTTTTCAAGTTGGAAATTTGACCCCAGGGGGCATTCCAGTTGAGATTTCCGAAGAACTCGGAAATTCTGACTTCCTCGTAAAATTGGAATGCAGTATTAACCCTGCTAACACACTTACATCACCAAGACATCATGGCAACGTAACCGGACGACCTTAGATTCGTTGCAACGTAACTTCTTACGTTGTGAAAACCGGAAAAGTGAAATTCCTGGATTCGTCATGGCGATATAACTTCATAACGTTGTCAGTTCGTCTTCTGCACGTTGTGCCAACGTAATTTATCAAAGGTCGCCAGTTGGTAACCTAGTAGTATACTGCAGTGTTTCCCAACCCTGTTCCTGGAGTACCCCTGCCCTGCATATTTCAGATGTCTCCTTGATTTACCACACCTGATCCAGCTGATCAGCTGATTAGTGGAGTACCTAATGACCTGATTTGGGTGTGTTTAAATAAATTAAAAAAAGAAAATCAACTTGGCTTACATTGGCACATGCTTAACCCTGCTCAACTGAGAGCATAAACATTTTGAGTCTGTTTAAAAACAATGAATTTAATTTACCAAATTCCTCAGTCCAGGAATACCCATTTTGGGTGGCTCACGATGTTGCATGCATAATGTGCGAAGCAAAACTGTAAAACCCCCTGCTAAATCCCGCATTTCAATTGATGACAATTAATACATGAATATAAATTTTATAGGAACTGTATACATTAGGTCTATTTTTAATCAGTATTTAATATTTTCATTTACAATAATAGTACTCTAATGAATTACTGGACAGAAACATGCATTTTGCGCCACAGGGAACCTGATTAGTTGGGTTGCATATTGTAGTGTATTATAATAAAAGTTCAGAATGAGCAATCACAGATTTAAATTGAATTCACCAGTTTCAGAGAGGACGCCCAATCAGTTCATGAAACTTGAGGCAAAGACTAAGTCATAAAAACCAAAAAAAGGAAGGGATCAGCGGCCTTATTAATAAAAAATTGTGTGGATTTCATAACTAAATAATACGTACGCGCAAAAAAATTGTGAAGGTTGCTGGAATTGGACGCCAGGAGCAGTGGCCGGAAAGGCAACACTCACAGCGTGTTGAGAGACTAAAAACGGATAAAAATAACAAGACGCGCTACCAACGGACCTGACGTCACCCGTGGTTGAAAACCGGCGAGCTTGATGAAAGACAAAAGAAAAGGGAAATAAACCAAAGATTCCCTTGCTCACTAACACTCTTACTGTTATGCAATGAAGTTCCTGACAAAAATCTCTCTAGAGACCTTACCGTCTAAAGCGCCAAAGAAGGACTGACACTCTAGCAACGGGAGCGAGGCAAAATAGGAGCTTAAATAGAGTCCGGGCCACGCCCCCAATCAATGCCAGCTGGCCCAGGAATCCGATGGGGAGCAAACGAGATCGTCCCAAACGAGAGCAACAAACAGCTCTCAAAGCTCCCAACCATGACAAAAATAAAAATGACACTTAAATAAAAATGTGGAAAATACCCTAATTTGTAAACCTGTTAGCCAGCAATGGCATAGCTAGCGCACTATGTAGCTTAATTCATTGGCGCGCTAGCTATACTATTGCTGGCTAGCTAGCCAACTAGCTAGCTAGCGAGTAAGACTGGAAGCAAACTGTAGCCTTATTTTGTCAGCGTAATCATGACGCAAATTGACGGGCAGTAAGGGACGAAAGTCACGTGGGGGGACCACAATTACAGAATAGCAACGCATTAATGGTACGGAAAAAAATATTGCATCCTGCTCTCATAAACGAGATTTCACCAACCTGGGTACACTTCGATAGACTGCCCCAAGACAGGGTACATTTCGATATATCGAATTATACCCAGAGTACATTTCGTTACTAAACATGACGACAACGACCCCATCAGCGCCAGTGCTCATATTCCCTGTTTAGATTATCATTCTGGTTCTCCACGCCATGCATTGAACATTGTCTCCCCAGTCTGGTCACATGTGTTGAGACAGTTTTGTTCCCCAGTACTGCGTGCCACATTTTCTTGTGATTTCATGGTTTCTGGGTTTTCAATTATTCCTTCCAATCTCGTTTGCTTGTTTTGCCTTGCTGTTCTGTCTTCACAAATAAATACTCACAGTTTATTATTTTGGATAAATTACTAACATTAACTTACATTGTTTATAGCACTAACTTACTAAGTAACGAGCACGAGGGATTGTAAAGCTGCATATTACTAATTGACTAATAAGCTGTCAGCACTCGCTCTGCTCTTATCTCCGCCCCTTGCCTTCACTCACTTTACTTTGCAGCAATTTGGCGGATTCTCTGCACCTCGTTAAACACTGTTCTGCCTCTCACTCTCTGTGCACGTTAATACTCCCTAACCAAAGCTGTTTGTTTGTCATAGGCTGTCTGTGTAATCCCTGTCCACTTTTTGGCTTTTGCCAATTTCATGTGGTTAGGAACTTCTTCTTGTTCATTCCTTTGTTAAATAGTCTGATCCAGCTCACCTGTTCCCTATTATAGCATGTGACTTCCCGTATGTATATTTAAGCTGTCAGATCAAAGCCAGCTTTTGTCAGAATGTTTTCTCTTGTCTGCTCGCGCTACTCTGTTCATGCTCTGTATGCACAGCATTATACTTCTGAGTGGAACGTCCCGGATTTTGATTCTGCCTCTGCCTATGATAATACTTTGCCTGTGTACTGAACCTGCTTTGCCTGACTTCGAGATTTGTGATTGCTGCCCTGGTAACGATCCGTTTCTGGCCCTTTGGATTGTGTTTTTGGATTCTGGATTTTGTACCATAATACCTTGCCTGTGTACCAAACCTACTTTGTCTGACCTTGAAACTTGTGATTGCTGCCCTGGTAACAAACCGCTTCTGACTCTCTGGATTGTGTTTTTTGACTCTGAACTTTGTACCGTTGCCTACAATCCTGCTGGGGTTTTCACCCCTAAGTTCAAGAAAACCAATTTTCCAAAAACGCATTTTTTCTGCGGGGCAAAAAAAATTTTGTCCAACTGATTTTTACTCCTCTCCACCATAGAAACAAAGGGGGAAAAACACATTTTTGCCTTCTCATGTTTTTATTAGTATTTAGTATTTATACTCTACAAGAACAGTATGTACAAAAAATATACATTTAAAATTTTCTAAACATAAATAAATAAACTTAGAGATCATACTTTACCTAAAAAAACCTTACAGGTGTTTTGTTTCTTTGCGTATTGACACTAGCAGTAAGTGAATGTTGTCTAATGCTGCCGAACTCCTGATGTCCATTGCAGTGGACATTGAACTTTGAAAAATTCCTATAAATTAATGATATGAGATATATTCAAGATTACTTGAAATACTATCACTTGCAACACTTATAGTTATGCTGAGAGCAAATTTCTTTGGCTAGCTTGAACATAAATTCATATTTTTGACTAAAAATGGGCACTTACTCCTCCCTCTCTCCAGTCGCTGAGCCATGCCTGTCTTGTGCGACGTCTGTCACTCTCTCTGGGCATGCGCAAAGACATGACTTAAATGTAATTGGATAATCAGGATCCAATCAGTTACCGGCACTGCTGACATCATTTAATCACATCATTTTTACTGGTTTAGAGCCAGAAATAGGTCGTGTCCATTGCAATGGACACAGGGTCTGAAGGGACATCGCATTCAGGGTTTAAGAGCTGACAGTGTCAAACAGCAATGGTAAAACCTTTGCCACTGAGAGGCTGGCAGAGTATCAAAAGTTATAAAACCTAATTAAAACTGACTGTTAAATTCTCACCCCTAGCTGTTGCAGAACAAATTATCTGTGTTGCCCACTTTCCCTAACCGCTCCCTCAAAATCTTTGTCTTGTGATTTTCCGCATCCACGTTTATTAAACATCTGCCTTCTGCCTCCCCATGGTCACCTAAGTCGTGGCATACAGTAGCTCTTTCAGGAAAGATGACCTTAATCATAACTTGTATGGTTGCAAATTTCTGAATGTGCAGTTTGAGCTTGTTTGGAAATTGAGAGAAAAATAGAAAAAGTTCATCCTTTTCTGTGAGCAATAACACAATTTCAAATCAGTTAGGACTTTAAGTCTCCTGTCTGAGCCCAGCTTTATCAGGATCAGAAAAGCCATGGCAAGCAAGGTCATGCGTGCTGCAATTCTGGAATCACCGCAGTGGATGTTCATTCAGCTTGTTTACTCCGTAGCAAATTGCAGACATGACACAAAACAATTTTTGTTCATTAGCTTAACATTCAGGCTTCATGAAACACACAGCAAAGAAATTAGATTTTAATAAAATGGCATAATTTTTGATCAACAAGAAGAGGAAATATATGTGGCATCATTATAATTTGAGAAAAGAATTATGGAATCATCAAAAATTCTGAATTAATACTTTGTTGCTCCACCCCGGGCTTTTCTTATGGCCTGAATTCTTGGATGATGTTTCAGGTGATAGAACATTCTCCAGACTGCTTCACGCTCATCACATGTGCTCAGTGTGACTCTGCTCTCATCTGTGAAGAGAACGGGGTGCTAATGCCGAACCTACCAATTTTAGTGTTCTCTAGCGAATGCCAATCAAGCCGCTTGGTGCTGGGCTGTGAGTTCAGGTCCCACTTGACGACATCGGGCCCTCATGCCACCCTCAGTCTGTTTCTGACAGTTTGGTCAGAAACATGCGCACAAGTAGCCTGCTGGAGGTCATTTTGTAGGGCTCTGGCAGTGCTCGTCTATTCCTTCTTGCACAAAGGAGCAGAAACAGTCCTGCTACTGGGTTGATGCCCTTCTACAGCCCCGTCCAGCTTTCCTTGTGAAAGGGCTGGTGTCCTGGCATCTCATTCCATGCTCGAGACTGCGCTGGGAGACACAACAAACCTTCTAGCAACTGCACATACGGAAGTGCTGTCCTGGAAAAGCTGGACTACCTGTGCAATCAGACTGGGCTGCAGGTGCTACCTCTTGCTACCAGCTGTGACAACGACAGAACACAAAAAACAGAGAAGAATCTGTCTGGTCCTTATTTGCTATGGAGTAAAATATACTCAGCAACAAAAGTTTCTGTGACACCAATATTGTTAATTATTTTTCATAACGCAATTATGAAATTGTCATACATGGTGATATCAGACTGAAACAGTACACGTAAACACAACATTGAAATGGAAATCATGAAAATGCGAGAAAATGACTTTGCACGTGAAAATGTGCGTAAATCATGCTTGTGGATGGCAATAAAAGAGGAGAATTTTTGGAATGTTCACATTGTGCCTGATGAACGACGGAAGCATCACTTATCGAAAACACAGCCATTTCGGATCAGGAACTCTACCCTCTAAATGCCAAGACTGTCAGAAAATGATCGGTGGAGGGCCATTGGGATGATTGAATCCGGAACCTCGCAGAGGGAAGTTGCTCATCGCCTGAATGTCCACCGAAACACCATTTGGAACTTATGGCAGCGTCATCAGCAGACAAGACATGTCAGAGACCGTCCTCGCAGCGGCCGTCCACGAATAACCACTCCCAGACAGGACAACTGCATTCGAACAACCCATCTCCGAAATCGATTCCAACCTGCAACCATAACTGCAAGAACGATACCTGGTTTGAGGCGACTGTCTGCACAGACAATCCGTCGCCGTCTCCGTCATTTTGGCATTGTCCCACGTCGGCCAGCAAGACGTCCAATACTCACAGTACAACACCGACGACTGCGTCTACAGTGGGCACAACAACATCGACGGTGGATCCAACGTCAGTGGGATCTTGTACTCTTCACTGATGAATCAAGATTCATGCTTAACCGATGTGATGGTCGTTTACGTGTATACCATCGACGTGGAGAACGTTATGCCAACAACTGTGTTCAGGAATTTGATCGTTTTGGAGGTGGTAGTGTCATGATTTGGGGAGGGATCACGGCTAGAAACAGAACAGATTTGCTTGTTATTGATGGAAATCTGACAGGTCAAAGATATCGCGATGAAGTGCTACGGCCATTGGTGGTACCGTTTTTGATGCAACATGGTCCCGGAATAACGCTGCAACATGATAACGCCAGACCACATGTTGCAAGGATTGTACAGCAGTATCTGATGCAACAACATGTCAATGTCCTGCCATGGCCAGCCAGATCCCCAGACATGTCCCCAATCGAGCATCTTTGGGACGAGATGGATCGACGTTTGCGGCGGTTGGATAACCCGCCAGCTACACTCCAGGAATTGCGACAATGTCTACGTCAGATTTGGAATGACATCCCACAGCAATTTCTGGCACATCTGATTCGGTCCATGCGCCAGAGATGCGTTGCTTGCATCATGGCACGAGGAAGTCACACCCGGTATTGAAGTGTGAAGGTCACAATTGGTTAGACGTCAGACAAGTGCTTCATGACGCATGAAAATGACATTTTTCGTTTTCAGTGACGTTGGCACTGAAAAGTCAGTGTTTCTCCTGTTAAATAAACATATTGATTGCATTGAGATCTTTGCGTGTCATTTATAACATACACATAAATGGTGTCACAGAAACTTTTGTTGCTGAGTATAGCTGAATGTACATCATCTGTGAGGGTTTTCCATAATTTTTACCCGGGTTTCCTCAAATCAAGTTAACTTCAAAACAGGTTTCAGATTGGTGTTTTTTTCTAATTATTTAAATAAATTGCTTAGAACTTGTAATTGTTTGTCATCTCTCTCAAGTTCTCAAAATGTAATGTAAGAGGGCTTAAAATGAGTTTGGAAAATAATAACAGTTCATTTTAATTATTAACATTATCCTGGGGTGCTGAGATGAAATTTAGGGGTGGTTGAGCATCCCTATAAAAAGTCTAAAATCACTATTTCTTCATTCAGTTTAGTTTTTTTTACACATTTACTAGTCGTCGTCCTCCTCTTCTTTCACTGAGCGCGCTGTGCATTGTGTCTTCTGCAAGGAACAACGCAAACACAGCAAAAGAGGCGAGTGTATGAAATAATTTTACTTTTTCCTCAATTTTTCTAAGCAGTGAAGTCTGAGTCTGCAGTTTGGGGTGCAGCTTCAGGCTTCTTCAAAGCCCCCTCTGGTGACCTTGTGACATCACTTTCAAAACTTCTCTTCTAAACATTAACCCCGAGAGAGGGTTAAGGGTTTATCTACCAACTAGGAGCCTGGATAGCGCTTCACCTGCCTGTATACAATAACATGCTCACATTGAATACTCCCATTTTACCAGTTAAAACAATGATTCAACCCTGACCTCAAAGCCCCTTACCTGTTAGGTCTGTTTCAGGTCACATCTGATCCAATTGATAATTAGGCCCTAGAAAGATTTGTGTTACCTTTGTCATATAAAATTAAGGACTTCTGTGTACATAATCATCACAGCACTATAAGTGTTGGACAAAACGAATACAAACACTGAACCAGGTTCTCAGTTGCCTCCTTTCTAAACATCGCTGTGGAGAATTTCACTGATCAGGCTCCTCACATCTTTCTCTGATAGCCCTTGCTTGCATCTCAAGACAGTCTGAGCAATGCATGGGACAGATATCTCAACAATAGTTGTATTTAAAATAAATAAAGATAAAGCTATGCAACAAAGCCATGTACCAAAAGTGAAACAAAATAACGTATATATTTAACTAGCCAATGTTACTTGTTTTGCCAGGGAAATTCTATCCAAAAGGTCTTAATGAGTCAAGCCCCTTGTGTCCTCAGTGTCATCAATGAGTTTCAATAAAATTAGTGTCTCAACTTCATTTCAGCTGACTAATTATATTGGCTTTCGCAGATGATGTATAGTGCCTAATTCACATCGTTTACCGTAAACTTCTAAATATAAAAGGCACAGCAAACTAGCCATAACTGTGACATGAAATAACACTATAACGTTACCCCCATAAGGACAACACTCAAACATTAGCTACATCTGACAACAACTAAAATTATAGTGTGGTGTTACTCAGTGTTGTTGTTTGTACGACAGATAGCGCAATTTATATTAGTCTAACAGTTGAGCATGTATGGCTAACGCTAGCTTTCTTATTTAATTTATACCAAATGTTCTAAGACTAAATTTTCAAAAACGATCAGTGGTTAGAAAATTGTTAATTCACCATGTGTCACCTGGGTAACAACTTATGGAAGTTTCAATTGTTTGCCAATGTTAGCTACAAGCTAACATTAGGTATCCAAGTTTTTTCCTGCAATATTTACAGCAGGTAATGAAAAAAAAAAATTAGAGGTTTAGAAATTATTAGTTCTTTTAGCTGCTGTACTATTTATATACAACGACATGGTTAATATCAGTGAATATAACGATGATGGAAACTTACCTTTAGCTGACTGATATGTTGAAGGTCCTTAACAGTTAAGAAAAATATACACGTTATGGAATCAATGTCCTCGAGAGTGAACTTCCTGCCGCTGCTGCTCCACGATTGAGAAACGAATCAACCTCAACTTGCCAGTACTCCTAACTTAATTACTAACAGGCGACTTAACCAAATAACCAACAAGCAATGTGTCCAGGACATATTGAAAGGGTCATCAAGTCTGCCAGTATTCGTAACTTAATTACCAACAAGCGACTTGTCCACAACGCATTGAGAAAGTCGTCAAGCAACGTAACTGAATTACCAACTGACAACGTTGTCAGACCGTTTTCACATGGTTGGTCACTAACTTATCAAACGAGCACGAATAGTTACTTCGCCAGTTCGTCCTGTGTTAGCTAGAAAATTAGAGGTGTGTTTTGTCATCTAGAGCCAGAAACATGTTTGTGGTTTGGTTATTGGTTGAGCGTTTTGGCAACTTTGGTTTTGCGTGAATGAGGTCAGAAAATGCATCCAAATTTCAGCGCTTAACCTCACTCTGCACCATGTTTGCAGGCCCGGCACTAGAACAGGGAATTGGGGGAGCACAGACATGCCCCTTTATGACAATTAGGATAGCCCTGGCTAGTTATAAGTTCATTTTCCTTCCTTAATGCGTTTTCCAATTATTGTAATTGGCAACTGAAGACACGGTTTCTCTCCATATGTCATCTAACAGTGATGAAATAATGGGGTAAATTCAGCAGAACTGAGAATCGGGGCGGACAAAACATCTGTTTTAAACAATTATTAGTTATGCGATCAAATTGGTGTATCGAATGAATTTCTGACATTTTAAGCTGTTTTCATTCATTTTCGCACTGAATCACAGAACCTTCAAGTGAACAAAAGTAATGTGTTAGCCAACTAATTTAGCTAGTCAGCCAAAATGGATTGCGTCTACCAACAAATGATGATAATTGCACAAGTTGTACGTGCTTATGTGCCAGCTATTAGCAACATAGCAAACCATTATCAGAAGGCAAAGACTTCATGAAAACACCGTCACGATACAGTCGTAGATTTATTCGGCAAATAACATTTCCATTAGCAGTTATCGCATAAGCCTTTTACCGATCAAGAGAAAATCCGATGAGATCAACCGTATAAACTTGTGTCAATATCTTGAAAGTGATGTTGAATATTACCATTTCCATACGACATTTTTAATTCAATATGACTTAATTCACATAAGAACGTGTGGATGGAAACACGGCTATTAACGCATTTTTAATTCGATATGATTTAATTCGTATAAGAACGTGTGGACGGAAACATGGTAAATCATTCATCTTGACGCGTATTTGCTCAATTTAAATCAACGTTATTCAAAATTACTCGTGGTATTGAGTGAAAAAAGTGGCACTTGGCAGTGAAATAGGCTCTAAAAAGCATGGGGCTCAAGCTATTTGCGCAGGTATGCAATTTTGAATTACGTTGAGTTAATTTCAGCAAATACGCGTCCTGATGAATGTTTGTCGTCCTACCCAATCAGGGAAAAAAAGCAGCACTTCTTAAGTGTGGAGTGCACTCGGAGTGAAACTTTTGTTAACCATGAAAATGGCTGAGAACAGCGGCCTGTCTCATGAAGCTGGATTTCGGCTTGGTCGACGTAACTACTGGATTAACCCTGGGTTTTCCGTAATACGAAGCTGGTTCACTTCCTAGCGGGGTACACTGCCGTGGTAACTTATGCTGAACGCCTAACCTGGCCTGCAGCAGGTTAAGTTCAGGATAAGATCTCAGCGTATATATAAGACTATCTACAAGCCAATCATTGTCTGGGGAAAAATTTCCTGCCTATTTCTTGAGAATACCGTGGAGGAAGCCACACCGATAGTGAGAGGAGCGCTCCGGATAGAGCGCGTGTTCCATGACCGGCAGGACCCGTTAGATTTCTCTGAGGAGGTCCTACAGGAACGGTACCAATTTTCTGCCCAGGGACTGAGGTACATTTACCAGTTGCTGGAGTCATATGTTGGCAGTGTGATCAGGCGCAGCCGGGCGCTTACAGTGCCGTAGACTGGAAGATAATTGGATAAACTTTCTGACCGCTTTGAACTATGTTCTTGTATTTATTTTTAACTTGCTCCCAAGTCCTCTTGGCTTCACAGGGGGTTGCAATGATGAGGTTAAATTGTGAAAGAGAATAAAAGAAAATTAAAACAGGCACATACATTTGAGAGACACACAGTGGCGATTTAATATTACAATCCCAGTAACTTACGCATTGACAGAGTCGGCGATTTTACTACAGTCCTTCATACCAAGAATGCAGATAAAAGAAACTGACCAGTGTATTAGTTAATACTGTACCCATACATATGCCCATCTACCAAACTTTAGCCTTCACTCATTCGCTGTAAAGAACCAAAGGTGCTCTATCTGTTCTCCTTACAAGAAACAAACTGTTGAGCTATCGTTTTTCCTGCAGATACTGCTGCTGTTAAAAAAAAAAAGCAAGAGACTCGAAATCAACGGCAGAATCGGTGAGAATAATGCAGTATTTACATCAGGACAAAATCTGCGTTGACAGGAAAACTGAACCGTTAACCATACTTGCGCTAACATCATACCAAGCTCGCTATCTAACTTTATAGCAACACAGTTTGGCTCTAAGTGTTTGGCCGTCTCAAACAGTCATTTCATTCATGGATAATGACAACATAACACTGAGACAGCGAATAGGTCTTGTGACATGAGCAAAAACACGGCTTTTAAAAAGTTCGCTGCCCACTTAAACAGTGTGAAATTCGTAGGCAATGTAACACTAGAAGCTACAAGCTAGCTGAGGTGGTTCTGCTGTCTCTCACAGAGATATGACAAAGTAGATCTGACAATCTGTGGGGAGTAGCACTACAACATCATTTCCATTCAAAAAACTAACCAAACATTCATCTTGTTGTGGCAATAAGTTGCTGATACCCGGGATTTTCTCCATGACAGAGCGAATGGCCTCCAGTGTATCCATGTCCGTGGCCATTGTGGATTTTCGAGACTACAATTTCAAACTCGGCGCAGCGGCGACATCTTGGCTCTCGGCCAGGCCTTCTGTTCGTTGGTTGGTCCGGCTTATTTTCTGCGGACGGTAAACGAGGCAGAGCTCCGAGTGACCGGACTGAGTACTGAAGAGAAATGAAATTAAGCGGAAGTACGAAGGCTGGCAGAGTCAGGCTATCTCCATGGTGCGCAATTGGTCAAATGGAGTTAACACCGCCCCTTTCATGTGCATGAGCACAGATCTAGATTGGAAACTCCTGTGTTCACTTAATGAGTTGATGACTGGCTTGGTGTGACCGATAATCAAGACCGGGAATGTCTGGTAAAGTGCAGCTGGGTAACTGAGGGAAACCCCAGGTATGTTAAACACTGGTGTATAAAGTACCAGGAATCCATACTCAAGTAAAAGTACAGATAGCTTACTGAGAAAGTTACTTCATTACAAGTATCAAGTCACCAAATAGAAAAGCACTTGTGTAAAAGTCTTACAGTATCTGATTTGACCAGTAATTCAGTATCAAAAGTATTCACCCTTGAAAATTGGCCTGCCTTAAACAACAGCTTACTAAGTAAAAATTTTGTCTTTATATTTAAAGGACAAGTGTGTAATATTTGGCATAGTTTATTGGCAAAATCTGAATATACTACCCATTATTATGTTTATAAGTGTATGATCGCTATAAAATAAAATTTGTTTGGTTTTCGTAGCCTTGTAATTATGCATTGATATATATTTAGGGACATCGCCATCTTGCACTGCCATGATAGTTCTGCAGCCCGAACCATAGATATAACGGACAATCCACTCAGCTAGAGAATGCATTTCGCATGTATCAATCCCAGTCGAGGAAGACGCCATTTTCACAACAGTGTTTTGATCCTCGGAGGCCACCGTATTTTTTCTGACAGGAGGGGGCGTGAGTGTGTGAGTCAGCGCTGCAGTCTAGAATCTGAATGCTGGATGTCACCGTTCCCCCATTTTACACACTGGTCCTTTAACTGGAACAAACAGAACGGCATATTTTTATCCCCCGCCACGCGATTACCGCGAAGCGGGGGATATAGCATTGGGCTCCGTCCGTTCGTACGGACACATAAAATTGAGACGCCGGGGGATATTGCCATGTTAGTTGAAAACACTTGTCTCCCAAGTGACTCACCTTTTGTCAACTCCTGTGGCTTTTTAAATAAATTGGCTGCAATCAAATTAATGCGGGTTCTGTGTGCATCCAATCTCATTTCCTACATCAACCATCAACACACGCTGATAAATACAATAACGCTAATATATTGATTAACTATATAACCAATGATATGATAAAACAATTGAACAACATTTTGTATATTTGGATAGAATTCCGTGCTCAGCCTCAACTAATATCGAATGAGAACAGTATATTTTTGGCTTAACTTGATGTTTTGGTACCCAGAGGAACATTCGGGTGTGTAGACACGTCTAGCATACATCCAGTCAAGAATATTTAAAGTTTAATTTCTAGAGCTGCTATACCTGGTAATAGCATATAACTGTGGCAGCCATGCTTCTGATGACACAACGGGTTGCTAGGGCATAGGCAGCATATGCATTTGCAATATTAAATATTAATATTGAATTCTAAACCCTGTTATCACTGATAAAACCCCCCAAAATATACTGGCGTCACCTTTTAAAATCCTTCTGGCAAATAAAAAGCTGAAAAAGTGGAGGCTTGACACAGAATTCTTTCCCAATGTTTAACTAGACACTCTGATTAGTTTTTAAGGCAAATTTACTAGTCCGCTGTAATTTTTACTAGTATGCGGACTACCGCAAAGTTTGAACCCTGCTTTTTAGAATAGATC
Source organism: Gymnothorax reevesii (assembly GCA_029721435.1). Taxonomy (NCBI): domain Eukaryota; kingdom Metazoa; phylum Chordata; class Actinopteri; order Anguilliformes; family Muraenidae; genus Gymnothorax; species Gymnothorax reevesii. The sequence goes on from CM056575.1 coordinate 80,561,703, forward strand.
ACATCTAAATTCAATAAAAATCATCCCCTCATATCATCAGTACAACTGATGACATTTGCGCCAAACGTGGCCGTTTAAAAGAAAAAAAAGACATTTTAAAAATGTAAAAATAGTAGGTACTAGTGTAATGTTATACTTTGACACTAAATCTTGTCAGATATCTCTCTACATTGTCAGAAATTCACATTAATATACCCTAAACCCTTCAGGATAACATAGGCCTTGGTAGTCAAATATTTAGCTAACCAAAGCAACTGCTGCCACAAATTCAAACCATGTTAAATCAACTTCAGCTATTAAGCTAACATAGCTCCCCTGACCTGTATTTAGCCAATTTCCGAATGTTGTTAGGATGTTAGTTCGGCTCAAAGCAAGGAATGAACATGGATGACTAGCAACTCAATGTCAAACGTTTGAAAATCCCATAAGGTCAATTAGGCGGTAAACTAGCTTACTGCAAAAATTTCACTTTAGGTCACAGAAAACTAAGGGTCAACTAGCTTACATTGCTAAAAGGTATAAAGTTAACTGCATGATTAACAACTGACCTCGATGTGCTTTTTCAGTTTGATGGAGAGTTTTTATATGACAAAATTTCCAAATACTTGGGTACACAGAGCAGACACTGCATCCGGAACAATTAGCCCTTCTGACCCAGACATTGAAACACTCCCTGCAAATAGGGCCACGGGTGTTCAACGTCTGGTGGTGGTGGTGGTGGTGTGTCCGTAGAGGAACATCTGTACTGGAACCTTCACTGTTAGCCATCTCAATAAGACTGATTGTGTAGAATAAAAACTGTGCGTTTGTTCACATTTGCTAACACACCTCAGCAAATGTAAAAAATTGGCATGCAGAACGATTTGATTCGCGAGCCGTCTTTGAAATTATTTTGAATGGGCTCAAAGAGGCAAATGAAACATCTGTGAACATAATTATTCTGCCATCAATAAAAAATATAGGAAAATCTGGTTCCGTGGAAAATGTAACACGGTCAAATCAAAATGTGATGGAGTAAAAAGTATAGCATTTCTGCATAAATGTAGTTAAGTAGAAAGTAAAAGTTTGTGATATTTTTAGTAGTTGGTGAAAGTACAAAGTAGCCAAATAGATACTTAAGTACAGTAATGAAGTACAGTTACCCAAGTACTATACACCACTGATGTTAACCCAGCTCCGCGAGAAAGGCCCCAGGTCAGGACTAATAATTGTTTAAAACGGATGTTTTGTCCACCCTAGTTCCCAGTTCCACTGAATTTACCCCATGATTTAATTGCTGTTAGATTGCATATGGAGAGAAACCGTGTCTTCAGTTACCAATTAGGGTAATTGGAAAACACATCAATAAAGGAAAATAATTGAGAACAAGTAGCCAGGACTATCCTAACATTCATTAAGGGACATGTCTGTGCCCCCCACTTCCCTGTTCTAGCGCTAGGCCTGTATGTTTGTGTACAACACCAGCACCAGCACATTTTAACATATTTCTGGTTATCATTTTGACGTCACACATGTTTCTGGTTCTGGTTGCAAAAACAAAAAAAAAAACATGCCCCTGTGTGTGGTAAAAGCTAAAAAATCATCACCAAAAAAATGTTGCTGTGGATGACTGTAGGTCTTGAGCGGAACTGAATGTCTTATTGCAGAGGGAGACTGCCATCTGTGAGGGAATTGAATTGGAGGGTGATTGATTGTGCACAGGGTCGAACATAACTGCTTCATCCCTAGAGCTGAGAGGGAGGGCGCATGTAGTTTCTCACTGGAGGCCCAGGGCACTTCCTCTCAGTATGTCTTGAATTTCACACCAGGAGCATTCAAGCCCCATTTCTTTAATCTAATTTAATCTTGTTGTATTACACCGCCACCTGCTGGTTTGGTTAGCCAGATATTCAACAAATGACATGCGTCCCCTCATAAATTCAATCACTTGTGATTTTCACAAACACTGCATGGAAGAATATTTGGATTACAGCAATACAACAACCTGTGGACTCATAATATAAATCCAAATTCAGCAGGGACTTTCGGGGAAAAACATTACAAATTATGAGGAGGCTGGCTCAGTCACCCGATGTAAACCCCACAGATCATCCGTGGGATCTTTTAATCATTAAGTCTGAGATGTGCGCTCATCCTCAAAGACACACCTATGGGAAATATTGTACTCCATGTGGAAATCCATCCAGAATGATACTTTAGTAAAGTTAACATCCAAAATGCCTAAATTGGCAAAGACGTGATTAAATCTCACAAATATATTTTGATGATAAATTATGGGGATTATATAACTTTTAATTTTGATTATTTTTTTCTACTAATTGCTACAATTACAAAGACATTAAGACATCCTAAAATTCAATTTGGTGCACGTTTATAATTTATTATTATTTGCTGAACATTTAGAGAATAAAATGCAAGAACTGTTTAAATGACAAGGGAAGGTAAACTTCTGAGTGGAAGTGAAATTGCCTGAGAACAGTTTAATCTCACAGTATGAATATTTGTATCAAAATAGCATCCAAATGTATTATGCATTATACATTATGTAAGCTATATAAAAATGAAATTATGGTAAAAATTCAAATCATACTGTATATTGACGTGAAAAAATGTAAACGCAAAAAAAAAAGAAGAAATGTGTAAAAAGCTGGCTGCCAAGGTCTTATTTAATCTGCAGTTAAGCCCAAGAGATGAAAGTAGACCACAGGAGGGCAGTGTGTGCCAATCATTGTGATGTTAAAACTGTCCCTCCGATTAACCTCTTGTTTCAACCTGGGGTCTGTGTCACAAGGCTTTTGTGGTCTTTATTCAATCAGTATTCATTTATTGCCCTGAAACAAGGTTTGTGCCTTCCTTTCACCAATCAATTTTCACCAGTGACTTCACAGAACATCCTGCGCAGAAACAAACCAAAACTTGCTAACACTGGGGCTCTCCAGGACAACATTTTTGATACTCCTGCCTCAAACAAACATTTCCTCCAAAATAACAGGAGTAGTTTGAACTGAATTATTTTGGCACCCAAAACCACATTTAAAATTGAGTGGCATTCAAAGAGCGCAGATCTCTGCTAAAGTCAATAGTCTGCTCTTCGATGATACACAAATCTGCAAGCACAACCATTATTTTTCCACAATTGAGTATGCTTTGTCACTACTGAAGTTCACTACCATCTACTGAATTTTCGAATGTTTGGCAGGAATCCCCAAATCTGGCCCTCAAATCTGAGTCCAGTCCTGGTTTTCTCTCCCTCTAGGCAATTTTGTGAAAAAGTGTTGCCACTGATTGGCCAGACTGACATCACTCACGACTCACAGGTACAAGGGAGAGCAGAGGACCGGCAGATCTCTTGAGGATTTGGGGAGCCCTGATATATGGGATTTATTCCGTGAAGGCCAAGTGCTGTACCTTGCAATGTTAACAAAAACAAAAAATGATTTGTGTATCCACCCTGTTATTCAGATCCTCTCGAACATTTAACGGTTTTTTCCTGGCCTCTGCCTCACCCCTCCACCAAGTTTCATGAAGATTTCTCCGCAATCCTGCACACAAACAGCCAAATAAACAAACTGAACCAAAAATATGCTCTCCAAGTCAGAGGTAGTAATTGTAACTGCATTATTCAAACTTCCGTTGCGAGGGACACAATAAAGATTATTGGTTTCAGATCATATATGTAAAGCATTTTGAGCCATTTTGCTTATTTAAAACTCGCCATTCAAATTTAAATTAAAATGAACTCAAATTAAAGCTGAAAGGCCACATTTTGACCGCTTGTCTTTGAGTCCTTTTAGAACTCAAAGCGACAGGAAACACATCCAAAGAAAAGAATAACCTCAGGCGGTAATTTGCAGGACCAAGCAAAATTTGGCCAAAAAATATTTTGAGGCGGTAAGTCAATTTATTGTTTGAATTTTAAAAACAATTTCTAGTTCATGGGGCAAAATTATTAGTATAGTATTCTTTTCCTGGGCAGTTTCATGATCTGTCTTATGGTGGCCAATCTGTTTGTGCTCGTACTTTTTCCTCACAGCCTTTAATACGACATTTGACCAAGACACCAGCATGCAAAATTTTGACTTGATTTGGCTTAATAGTTATCACCATTTGTTTGTTGTAACACATCCTATAAAACTCTTTGCGCAGAGCAGCAGACTGTAGACGCGCGTCTTCTGAACTACTCAACTGTTGCACTCCGATGCAGGATCCCAACAATATAGGGTAGATACAAAATGTATATTGAATATTCTTGAAGAAGTGGTGGCTGAAAAATATTTAGAATATGGATATGTTATGCCCCACTGTTGTCACCCAGGAATCGTATGAATTAAAGTCCTCAACCAAGCCTGATCTGCAAACGGCCAAGCATTTTGCCAGTAGCATCCATCCAGGCATTGTTAAAATTATTTCTTCCAGCAAAAACGTTTGGTTTAGAGCAAAAGCCGCAATAGCCCAAACACAGGCCGATTTGCTTGTGAAAAAAAAAATCACCTTTCTGAAGCAAAAATTCATCATAGTATTGATATTATGTCATTCTACTGTCCTTTATAGCCAAGAGATATTAAATAAACACGGTGCTCTACCATTGATTCATTCAGAGATGCGTCTCTTGCATGATTCAGAGGTCAGTTATTGCCTCAAACAATCTCTCCTGGAAATGCTGACTGATTAGTTGCTGCTGACATTATACTGCATAAACGCATAGCTGTAGTTCAAACCCACATTACATACTCTCACTAATTATCTGTTGATTGAGAATTTTATCCAAAAGAGAACAACATGAACTTTTCTAGGATAGTGGAAAGAAATTAAATGGGTGTCCAGAAAATGTATAAAATTTGTTGCGCAGCAGCGAGTTAGGCCACTTCTTCTCAACTTCACTCTTTTAAATCATGCCAGCGGACTAAAACACGCAATCTGAGAGAGTGATCACGCCATTTTTACGATAGGGAAAAGCTTTATACCCATCTGACATACGTGGATGCCATTTGTGAGCACAAAGGGAACAGGACTGGAGGGTATTTTGTGCCTGACAGGATTGATTCTCTGAAAGAGGAAGCCATATGTTATCATAGAGAGTCTTTCTTCTTGATTGTACTTTAAAAAGTGAAAAGGCCACTGAGCATAGTCTGTATAAAAACATGGACGCAGCACCCGGATCTGAAAAGTGAGGCCAATGCAGAAATCTTTAAAATTTTCATTTTATTTAATAGCCAATAGATGGTGACGTCGGTGTTTGCAGAGAGAAGTTCAATGCTATAGAAGTCAATGGGAAAATGACCCTACTTTCCCACCTGATTTATTATCTAAATAATGATTTTCCACATTACTTTATGGTATCTATCGCAGGTTTCAACTCTCCTTCTACATAACATGAGGTTCACTTTTGTAAATTATGGCTCCAAATAGATTAGAAAAAAGTATAAAGTTAGAATATGCTTTAGGGGCGTGGCTATCCTCTGGTCCTCATCAGATATGGTCAGATGCACCGGTAGTCCCACCCTTTGCTCCTCCGGAGCGGATCTTCCATTCACACTGTCGCCCAATAGGAATCACATCCGGTTTCAAAATGACATAATGTTGCAGTTCAGATTGCCAAAATTGAGGCTTCGTAAATGGTATGCTGAAACCAGTGGGTGACATCACGGTTGTTTCACCGATCTTTCTATACAGTCGATGCCACTGAGGGAAGGTGGTACTACATACTTTGCCTCAGCAAGAAGAAGTTGATCAAGATGTTGCAGAAGTACTGTTCTTGTGATGTCCCTCACTGCTTTGTGGCAGATTAGATTTTTTTACTGGACGGCATGACCAACAGGGGAGTGGAGCATTGCATGACTGAGTATGCAGCTCGCTGCTCCTTGTAAATAGTCCGCAGTTTTCGCTTTCCTTTCTTCTTTTTGCAGGCCTCCTAAAGTTCAAACCCTCATCAATGTCATGGGGGTTGGTAACAGCAGATTTTTCTTGCAGGGTAGACATTCTGACTGTACAGTAAACCATTTTTAATGAGTACATGTGCAAGCTAATAGGACTCTTGAGAAAAATGGTCAGATTTCAATACTTCGTAATATAGAAAGAGCATTTTTTTTGGGTTTGGAGTGATTTTTTTTGAGACCATTTCTTGAACATTGATACACTAATTCTGATTTGAAAATCAGTAACTCATATTGAGCTTCTTGCATTAAAGCAGTTGATTAGTAGTAAAGATATTATTTTATGATTTGGCTGTGCACAATTTGCAGAGCCACATGGAGAACTTGGCAAACCACTTGGCAAGCCATTCAGAGAGCCACTTAGATAGCGATCTTATTTTACTCATAGACAGGTGTTAATTGAAAATCACACTGAGATGTAACACACTTGTGCTCAAGGAGTTTATGATCCCAAAAATGTACTGTTTTACCTCTGAGCCATTTTTCAATCGAAGCACTGATTACTAAAACCCCGCAAGTCAAGTCAAGTCAAGTATGACTTATGGGGTTTTAGTAATAGGTGCTTCAATTCTCAGTATTTTTTCTTCATGTTTAATGTTGAATTTTCATTAAAAAACTAGCATCTGCACCCCTTAGTCTTCGCTAATTTATGAAAATTAATTGAAATAAGATTGTACTGTATTCTACATGCTACACATATCTTGTTATTTTCCCATTCTCTGTGCTGCTTAAATCTTGAATTGTACAGCCTTTTATTGGGGAAGGCATCAATTGCCAGATTTGGCTTCTGCACAATACCATGATTGATCGTACAATGACAGATACGATGTATAATTAGTGTTATTACTTGCAGTCGTACATTTGGCATTGCTTATAATGTAACTTAAACTGTGGAATTGAAGTGCTATTTCTCACAGCCAATGTCACTCTCCCACAGTAGTAGTGAATGGCATGGTTGAAGAATATTAAACACAGCAGTTTGCAACATAAGCTGGGATTCATAAGTTACCTGTTTACTGGATTTTATTTGATTTCACCAGCTCAAAGTTACTTTTTGGTATACAGTATGTGTACTGCTGACTACATTTGCATCACGTGACAAAGTACTGAATACATAACTGCCTAAAGATGTAGATGCAGTTAAAGAGTGTTCCAAGTGAAATGTCCATTTCCAAACTTAACTGACAAAGATCGCAGGAGGAATCTTTCCTTTAATGTTGTGGGACATCTGTGATCCTTGATATCCAAATTCTGCCTCTGCCACAGTTGAAAGAAAAAATGAAATGAAGCTTAGCGGAAGTTCAGTAAGGAAGACTCTCTCTTTCGCGCTCGTCAACCCTGTCCATTTTGGTCATGCATGTTCACTCGCGATTCTCCGCAGACAATATCCGGGGCTGTCAATGAGCAGTCAGCTGACATTGCAGCTGATTGCTTCTATCCAACCAGGGCACACCTCAGTCGCATCGCTAACCAATCATTCTGCCGCCATCTTTTTAAATATGTTCTTTTCTCTGCCCTAGTTCGCCCATGCTGCCGCTTGCTGACCCTCCTCCGCCCCAACGCCACCCTACTCATCAGACCTCCCGTTCCTCCACTCCTGCTTCACCAGTCTTCAGCCACCACCACCACCAGTGTCTGGACTCTTCGGGGGGATTTCCTGTGGCTGCTCCGCGCAGTGCTCCCGATCTTCGAGTCTTCCCAAAGAGTCCAAGCGCCAAAGACTTGATTCGAATATAAGCATGTTAGCCCTTTATCCTCAAAGGATAATAAATACTTCTTGATTTCATTTGAGTCTCTCCTGGTTAAACTGACCTTATACTATATGTAAATGTTTAATTGCTTTTATTATTGCAATGTAAAATTTTTAATTCTGGAATCACGTTTGGTAGTAAGTTGAACAGAGAATACTAGACAGAGCATGGCAACAAGAAGCTTTACAAACATGACGCACATGAAAAGAGAGATTTGTAGACTTTTTGGCAGTGTTTGAAATTGTCAACTTCTTACTGCTCAGTTATTGACCATTGCTGCAGTAGCAAGGAGAACAAAGAATGTGACTACCATGAATTTTACCACTACGTCAAAGACATCAAATGACATATTACAATGGCCAAATTTCACAGTACATAGTCAGAACTTGCATTCCACAATACAATGCAATTAATGATTAGGTGCCATGAGACCCTGGCATCTTAATAACTTAGTGGTCTAAGACTGTGTAGCACTGGCATGGTTATTGTCACATACTGGCTTGTGAATTGTATACTACCATGAATTGGAGCGTGAAGAGTCAAGTTCACACTTTTGTAGTACATGATAAACAAGAATGCAGTTTCAAACTGCCATTTTCCCTTTGTGAACACGCTGCATGCATTTGTTCTTTTTAAAATAAAATACATGCACTAAAGATCTTTTGATAATACGATACATGAAACAATTTAGAAAATGCTTTATTGATGTAGCACTGCTAATTCAGACTGAAGTGAAATATGTCAGTGAAAAATTCTACTATCTGTAATTTCCTAACGTATTACCGTAAGCATTTGTAGAAATTACCTGTTGCCTCAAGAAACTGTGACGCTGTTCCTTGCTGCGTGTGGAAGTGTCACTATAGTTACAGTGTTAATGTAACTGAAAATGAATGGGTTATTTCCATAAGTGCTCAAGTCCATATTCATTAAATTCAGATAACACTACAAATCCATTCTTTGATTGATGAGACGTACGCCACATAACATCATTTTGGCCAAGAAGCACTCAAATACAATATAAAATGAGCAGTGAATTTCCCAAGAAGCAACTTCTAGTGTCCAGTGTAAAACTGGTACAAAATGAACAAAATACAAAAATGAACTCTGAGCTGAGAACAAAATCGTGCTCTAAAAAAATGTATAACCTCGGGACCACGTTTCAGGAAGGCGACAATATGTACATTTGCATTCTGATTGGACAGTCATGAACTTAGGTACTTCTCGCTTAAACATTATGGACTTGGGTATTTCTTGCACTTAAGTTTGGTGAATTTGACCATGGCAACGCACCAATACACAGGACTTGAGTACTTCCTCTGAGAAATCTTTGGTATCAGATGATGCTCGGACCATTGAGTCTTTTAATACTTGAGTCAGCTCAGCTTTTTTTTTTTTGCAAAATGTGACTTAAGTACTTCTTGCACACGGGTCTTCGAATCACAAAGAACAAAGCATGACCAAAGATCTGGCCGGGAACAAAGAAAAGTCATGAGTATATGCACATTGGGGCTGGTCACAAACAAGAAACTCCTGCAAAGTGGAGACAAGTAAATTGATAATTAGGCAGGGGCAACAAAGAGTAGCTCAGGGAGAGCAGAAGGAAGGAACAGATGCCAGAGGGAAAAAGACAAGAACAACAGAAAGACAGAACTCAAACTCTGACACCTGATCTGAATCACCCTGATCTAGAGCATAAATTTGGATACTCACAAAGAAATTATGTTCCTTTTACCTTTATGCAGTGTCGGGACCTGAACTGTAATTTTTTTTTGGGTGGGGGGGGGGGGGGGGACCAGACACCTCCCTTTAAAACAATTATTTGTCCTGACCTGTGCTCAATTTTCTAAATTAACGATACATACTCCTATGTATAGTCCATGGTATCAGGTGTCATTAGTTCTCCCAGTTAAAGTAAGGCGACTATCATTCATTTGGACATGCACTTCGGTACATTTACATCAGCGTTATTGAGAATTGCAAAAAGGTGTTTCAAATACTCTTGCATTTCATTTCAACAATTTAAACGATCCTGAAGGGCGGGTTAGATTGTGCCGAATGTGCCGATAAAGTAGCGCAAAAGTTCCAGAGAAGTTTGTCTTTCGTAAAGCATGGCCTGTTTATAAGTAAATTATTTTTCTTCACTGAACTTAGCCCATTATTTTGTTGCTGTTAGATTGCATGGGGAGGGGAGAAGTGTCTTCAATTGCCAATAGATTATTACTATGACTGGAAAATTTGTCAATAAGGAAAATGTTTTTTAATAATTTATAGTTTTCAAACGTAAACGATTGGATTTTGCATTTTCTTAAAATGTAGGCCTATTTTTGCGACAAGATTGTGTCACATGAACAGAACTGAGCCAAACACGACATCACTGAATACACCGAAGCTGGCGTTTTATGAACAAAACTGAAGATCAAATAGAGCTTTCAGAGCTGGAGAGTGTTTTCCATAGATAACTCCATGGACAGGTGGAAAGCAGACAAAAATTTGATAATAAGGTAAGGTGGAGTCAAAGGGGCTGGTTTGTGATCAGAAGCCGGGACAGCAGGCCGAACGAACCAGGGCTCATTAGGAAGGTGCACACCTTTGAACAGGGCAAAGAGGGTACCAGCCTGTGTGAGTGTTGCAGCTTGCCAGGGCCAAAGATTAGGAAAGGAAAACTACTAATAAATAGACACTTGGTTTTGAGCAAAGATGTACCAATGAACAGGAACTTACACCCAACAACAATTAATGAAACGGAAAAAGGCTCTGAAGATTTGAGAAATGAAATAGGCTAAAGAGTGAAGGAAATTGAATGAGACAATAATTCAATAATGAGAATCAATTTACAAAATCATGCCTCCAGCGCCCTCATTCCACGCTCCACTTAATCAACCGCATCTGGTTCTCATTGTGTCTGTGCCACTGCTATGCCTATACTGTGTAACCGTAAGCCTTGCACTTAGTCAGTGCGAAGCCTCGTAAGCCTGTTGTTAAGTTGTAGTCTGTATCGATTTAGTATCCATTTATTTGTGCGTAAATATAAAGCTCTACTTTTACAGTTACTGTAATATATGTATGTTCAGCGCATTACCACAAGCTTCTTAAAGGAACCTTGCTTCCTGTTTAGTTTGTAATACTTCAGCGCTGCTGTTACTGTGTAAGTTCAGCGCATAATTATGATATATTTAGGAACCTAGATTTCCATTCCGTTTGTATAACACCTTGTCTGCCTTTGCTGCACCACAGACAATGTGGAATAAAACTCTTGTTTCATCTTCGCACCTGAATCCAATTCCACGTTTTTGGGTTTTTCAGTGCAGAGAACAAGTATCACACCAAAACTGAAACGGACAGCTGGGTTGCAGGGAAAACCATTAAGAGAAACACTCAGGACATTACAAATGATCTTCTCCATAAATGCAACCATTGTTAAACTTAGTTACAGTGCAAATGCTTGAGTTGATGATGTGATATTTCAATTTTTATGTCTGAAGCATATTTCAGTCAGGTCCACTTTGTCAAAACCCTGAATTATATTACTTCATATTAATTATATGAATTATATAATTGCTGCAAATTTATTTGCAATATTTGAATTTGTTTAAGGGCCTTGCGTACTATACCACACGTATGCATGAATAGCCAGTAGGCAGGGAGAGCCAAACCTGCCCTTACATGCATAGGCATGAAAGCCATGGGCAGTGAGAGCAGCAGAAAACCCCCCCCCCCAGGGGTACAGAACAGAGCAGCATCAGCGACTGACTCGTCATTGACTTCAGTCAGAGAAACATGTAAAGGAGAAGCTGGGGATGGAGGTGGGTTGCAAAATGAGCAGAGAAAACAGCAGTAGTAGGCAGGCAAAGCATCTTTAAATCAGGCGCCTTGTTTATGATTTGCCAATTGAGTGCCTGTCAGCTGATGTGAGCTTGGCTTGCGATCTGTACCATCACCAATGAAGGCTGGCTAGCGAGCTGGGCGTGACTCCGTGGCCTGACTGAGCTACCGCTGTGCTCAATTTTTTACATCATCGTTAGTATTTTTTTTAACCAGACTGGGACGGCCCAGCCCCCCATCTGCATATGTCCATGGCTGAGTGAGCGAGTGACTAACGGACTGATGAAGTAACAGTATTGGTTGGCTGCCCCAATGTACTTTCCTCACTGGCCGTTGGTCTTTCAAACTAATTTAGTGCGAACAGTTTCAATTAAACCATCAGGGGGTGTTAACAGCAGATCCTTATGATTTCAAAATCAATGAAAATTTAAAATACTGGAATGAATATTATAAATCATACCACAAACTCTCCTTGAAACAAATTGCATACACTCTCAGAAATAGTGATACAGCAGGAGTCCATTTCTATTCCCCAAGGTATTATGTACCCTTTAGGGCTAATTATAGGACCTCAAGGTACCTGTGTGAACCTTTTTAGGGTCTAAAAGGTACTTTAATGTTCCAAAACAAATTAAAACCCACTTCTAAGGTACAACAACTGTACCTTTTGAGAGTACAAGAGAGTACAGTTACAAGCCTTGGTTTGAGAACTTTGAAAATGCACAGGTAGTTCATTAAAAAAGACTATTTATGCAAACAGTACCTTGAGGTAGTTTCCAGTCGCCTCCATCTTGAAAGTCACAATAAGTCAATTGACGAGCACAAACAAATAGATTGCAATCTGTTCCCCTATCCTTCCTATTTGTTCCTGCTTGTCAATCGACTTATCGTGACTTTCAAGATGGAGGCAACTGGAAACTGCCTCAAGGTACTGTTTGCATAAATAGCCTTTTTTTTAATAAACTACTGGTCCATTTTCAAAGTTCCTAGTCCCTCGTTTTAAATGTCAGGGCCCTCGGAATTCTACTGATGAAGTGTGGAGCTACTTTGAGCCTTGTTAATGATGAAAAAAATAGCGATTTCTTTGCATGGTGACGCAATGCCCGACTCACCACCATTTTAAGCCTGTTGAGAGCTTTGGCTAAAAAGCCATTTATTTCTAAATGTTGCGTGCCTACGGAGGTGGGGTATTCGACGAAGGTTAGTACTCATTATCATGTTTCAATACACCCCAATTTCACACCGGAATTCTCCTTTAAACTCGCTCGTCATTCTGCCGAATAGTCCTACTAAACTAGTTAATCGTCTGATTGCTAATCAAGCAAAGGGGAGGTTTCTGCCTCACCAAACTAACCTCAGACTGCACATCACTGGTGTCAACCGAATATCGAATATCACTGACAACTATTAAGAGAGCAAAAAAAAAAAAAAAAACCCTGAAGAATCGAAGAATCATTACATTTGAAATTGGTAAAATGTTACATGGGGTAAAAGTCTGCAGCCAAATGTGAAATTCAGAATCGGTTTGAAATCAAATGATCAATTGATTTTTTGGCATCAAAACCTTTTGTCCCGACTGTGACAAGACAATGTTATACAGAATAACAAGCAATATTCCGCAAAATGACCACATAAAGAGGATTCTGAAAGACCCAAAAGATATAGTGAAAGGTCTGTTAGTCTCCCCTAAAATGTTTTATATTTACCCTTTAAGTCCCTGGTACACCATCACAGAGTCCTGAGTCATAAAGAATCATGCTTGTAAAGCATTTATAATGTTGTTTTCATTCAGCTTTGTGTAAGCAATATTAAATTACATGCTTATTACTTGAAAGTCAGGCTGGCACACTTCTATTGAGCCAAAGCGTTTTTGAAAAACAATGGGCGTCATGGTGACACAATGGGCTGGGCTGTTGCCTCAGACCAAGAAAGAAGTGGGTTCGAATCCAACCCTTGGCCTTACTGCGTGGAGTTTGCATGCTCTCCCTGTGCCTCTGTGAGTTTCCTCTGGGTGGTCTGGTTTCATCCCACAGTCCAAAGACATGCATTTTAGGTTAACAGAAGACTGTAAAATGCCTATAGGTGGGTGAGTGAATGATTTGTGAATGAAGTGTTCTCCCTTCTGTGGATTGGTATGCAGTCTAGGGCGTGTCCCCGCATATTGCCCATGGATGGCTTGGTTAAGCTTCAGCTCTTCCATGAACCTGATGAAGAAGAAGCAGTATAGATAAAAAAAGACTATATGTCACAGCTCACAAATTTGCATTGCAATCAATGATTAAGTACATCAGTTTTACTAATGCTGTGTTAAGAGGGCATCATACAGAATGGCACTCTATGTCACCCCATGTACTGATTTTAGCCAGGCTGGATGACGCAGTTTTTTGTAAAAAAAAAAAAAAAATGCATCCTTTAATTTAATTGAAAATAGATCACAGAAAAATTGTGATACCATGCACTGTAAAACATTATCAGGTATTTTCTAGTTTCAGTCACATCTCAGCATTATGTTCTTGGTAAGGGACTTTAAATACTGGGCTCTTGTTTAAAGAAAATGCTTTGTATAAAAATAATTAACAGCACCGTTTCTGGCCTCTGTATAGTGGTTCAACCTTACTGGGTATATTGTTGGATTTTATTGAGGAAGATAGTTATAAACATTTGAGGAACTCACTCTTATCCCATCTGATATTTGTCAATCATGTCATCACTTGAACCATCTATTATCCACCCCGCTGTTTCCTCATACGCGTTGTGGGGGAGCATCAGTCTATCCCAGCTAACTATGGGCAAAAGTCACAAGCACACTCTCATACCTATAAGCAATTAGCCTGACACACGTCTTTGGACTGTAGAGGGTACTGGAGTACCAAGATGAAACACATGCAAACACAGCGAGAACAGGCAAACTGAACATGGAAAGGCCCCAAGCCAGATTTATACTCCTGACTTCCTTCCTGTGAGGCAGCAGTGCTACGCACTGCACTATATAATTAAAAATAAAAACATGTAAATTACATATTTTCAAAGTAAGATTTTAGATTTGAAAAAGTACCATTCCAAGTAAGAACAGCTGTCATTAGCATTTTCATTCTATTTAAATTTTTTGTCAACTTGATCTCCTTAAACACTTTGACCCGCTTCAGGACAATGCTGAAAGTGCATTCTAAGGAGCTTTAACTCTGTCAAGAGTGGGCTTTTTGGGCCTTTTTGGGGCTTCCTGGGGGCCCGGCCCCCAGTAATTTGTAAGCGACATTGCGTATGACCACCAAATTTGCAGGGGATGATGTACACCTAAATCTAAATCACTACAATCATTTTGGTGTTATTATGACCTACTATGACATCATGTTTTGATTTTTATTCCTCAGAATGCCTTAATTAATTTATCCCATAGTGCACAAGCTCCACTCCAAGAGGCCCTAAAATACACAAAATTACATTTATGTTCCGTGAAAACTGTTTTTCTTTTACTCAAAATGTTTTTCTTAGAAGTTCAGGTCAGAAAGACATGAAAGTAAACTTATAAAGGATTACAGGTTTGCGTAAGGAAAACTTGTTCTGTTTATATCGTCAACTTCTTTGTGTTTAGTATATTGATTTCAATATAAAGCCTAAAGACCACCTTAATAATGGGGAAAAATATGTCTATTTGTTGGTAGTAGAAGCTTTCTTCAAGGGAAAATATAATTAATTCAATGATGTCATCAAAATAAATTGTAAATATAATGGAATAAGTATATGTTTAAAAAGAAAATCTGGAACTACATTGATGAAACCAAAATCAGTGATTTTTTTGTGAGACATACCTGTTAGAAAACCGCTGTCATGGAAACTACGAAGATGGTGGACTTGACTTATTGCTATAAGAAATTATATGACGTGAAAATTGGTGCGGGCATAAAAAGCCCCC
Organism: Gymnothorax reevesii; assembly: GCA_029721435.1. Classification (NCBI taxonomy): domain Eukaryota; kingdom Metazoa; phylum Chordata; class Actinopteri; order Anguilliformes; family Muraenidae; genus Gymnothorax; species Gymnothorax reevesii. Next base: position 80,577,122 of record CM056575.1, read on the forward strand.
CACTCCCCCCAAGGCTAGATAGTGTTAACTTTTTCAGACAGAAATAAAACCTTTTTTTTTACCCTTAGCGGTTGTGGCTAGAATACCCAAATTGACCATTAAATCTTTGGCTCTAATTGATATAGTAAAATAATTACATCAGCATTATGGTGCCACTGCCACAAGTCACAGGTTTAGTTTGCAGACATTGCTTATTCTACTTTTGAACCAGTGGGAGACACTCAGAAGTGATGACACACTTTAATTTTGGCCAAACAAAACCCCTCCCTGGATGACATTATAGACATTATAGCAAATTATATGTTGCCCTGTGGTGTTACTGGGCAGAGACCAGGCTGGCAAAGTCCAGCTTTAATACCAGCTCTAAGCTGTCATACACATACTGGAGTTGTGCCTTAAGGCCACCACACAGTCTTGCCCTTCCAGCATTTCAAACCTCATGTTCCTCATGCTGACCCCATGGTCAGGAGAGATATTTGAGTGGATGAGACAATGATTCATTGTGAGCCTCGTGTTACTGGTCTTGGGTAAAGTGATAAATACTCGAAGATCCTCACTCAATTCCATAAATGTGTATTAGATTTGGTGCGTGGTGCAAAAATCGCACCCCGGCTTATATTTTGCAGAGGATTAGGGATAAAAATATTTTCATTCTCCTGCACATTATGGAAACAAATCTTTGATTGTGTGATTCCAAATAAAACAATTTAAAGGCAGTTCAGTCAGGAAAACTCATGCATTGATAAAAAGAGGTTTATTAATGAAATATGAATAACATTAGATTGGCGGAGGTTCTGCTCAGGAGGTGTGCCCTAACTGGGCACAGCAAAAACATACAAACAACAATAAATAAGCAGGGATCAGAATTTAGAAACCCCCCCGAATGACAGCAGAACCCAAAAGGCGGAGGCAGGGGTGGAGGAGGAGAACGAAAACCAAAAAGCACTAAGCATCGCATATGAAGGCACAGCAAACGCAGCAGCAGAGGGGAGTGCAGTGTTCAAATAGACCTCTATTTTACAACATAGGACGTTGTCAAACTCTGATTGGTTTACGCTCGCTGATGCTGAAGTGGCTGGAGGCAATGCTGTCAGGTGATGTAGGCTTACTTGAGTTTCCTGCCTAAACTAGTTTCAATTATTTATTGATTCGATTTGGGCAGATCTACGATGCAAACACAGCTGGATTGCATTTAAAAAACACATATGAAGACAACAACAGCAAATTTAGAGTTAACAAAGTAATGTTAAATGAGTCATCACACCGAGAGCCTCCTTTTGGCCCCTGTGTATTCTTCCACCAGTGTGTGAACGACTCTTCTGGTCCTCTTAAATGGCCTGGTCTTTCAGCACAGCACAATTAAGGCAATTTTAACGCCAGGCTTGCAGTACTGTTTACCCAGGTGTTCATCTTCCACAAACCCAATTCAAATAATCTTTATTGTTTTTGCTTTTAATGGCTCACAATAGTGATATGATGACTGACCACAAATATTGTGCTTAAGCACAGTTTGAATGGAGCATAATGTGAACGCTATTGTATACAATTAAACAACATTTGATCATCTCTCACCTTAACGTGATAACCGAGCATGCAACATACATGAAAGCATGCAAATTGCACATGCTTGTGTATTTTTTGTGCATTTGTATGTTTTTTTTTCACGGTGGCATACCTTACATGCATGTGCGCTCATATGCATGTACAGATTTATATGTGGGTGTAAACAAGTTATGCATGCTAATGTACTTCTTACATACATAAGCGGCATCCTTAAAAAGTACCTTGTATGTCTCCATGCATCTATCTGTCTATATATTTGGATGTCATGGTTATGTAGCAGGGCCTGGAAAGAAGAAAACTTTAACAGTGAGATCATAATACCCTACGTTCACAGGCAATGTTTGTAAACGAATTAAACATTTATGTTGCCAACACAGGCATGTCCACCTTAAAGGTATGTACGACAACCAGGACCCACTTGTAAATGTGTTACACAGTTGTGTGTTACAGGGCACTGCTATATGCAGTTTTGTTACTTATACTGCTGTAACAAAAATCAAGCAGTGTTTACTATCTGAGGTACACCTACTCTGATAGAAAGAATAATTTTCAGAGTCTATTTGAGTATGGATCCAACCTGAAAAGAGGCTTTTTTAAAAAGGTTGGTTCTCAATATTGCCGTAAATAAAACTGTGAATTAAATCAGAATCTAATGTGACGTTGGACATTTTCCTCCTGTTTTGGAACCAAGCCCAGCCCCCAGTGGCACAGTGAGTAAGGCACTTAGCATGGGAGGTCTTATCTTTTGACTCTTGGTCAGTATTGGGGTTTCTCTCAGACTGGTCCAACCCCAGATGAGTGAGGAAAAACAGAGACAAACCCGGTTCACTGGAGCCTGACCCACAGCTGGACACAGTTTGTTGACTTTGCAGCAGCGAACAGACAGAGGGGAGGCCATGGGGGTTCCGCACTAATCTCTGTAACATTACACTCTCCTGTGTGTGAACAGGCCAAATGGTTTCTGACTTATTTTTGAAGTTACTATTCTGCCCTTCTGCATAACCTCTGCAGCTCATAACCTCAGCAGCATTATGGCTCTTGGTCGCATCTGGTTTGCGAATACATGCCTTTCATGCCAGGGGGAGCCTGGACGTTCATGACATAAAATTACTTTTAAAAAAATCAGAAACTTACTGCAGAATAATCTCTGAGAATTGTTTCCTAGTAAGTGTAGTGGCCTAACTTAGGCGTTGTTTTATATACTCAATACATAACATGGGACTCTCTCTTTACAACGGGAAACTCTTTTCTGTGTGGTATCTGAGATTGAAAAAAACGTAAACAGTTCAGTCACTTATTTGTTGATAACAGTTTGTGCTTTTGACAATTTAAAGCTGTAGTAAAAGTGGACAATATTTTGTGTTTGGGCATGTCTGCTTTTAATTCTCTTAATGTGATTTATAAGTGAGGTGGAAGAGTCAGCTCAAAAAAGAATGCAATAACAATACTTGGAACAATTACAAAAAAAAAACAACAAAAAAAAAAACAAAAAACAAAATTGATTTTCCTTTGTGAGCTTACGCTAAAAAAAGATAACATATTTTTAAAATACAGATAAGATTCAAACACATGCAAAAAAAAAATAACAGCATTTTGCATGTATGAACATTTTGAAGCTCGTCAATTCAATGAAAAAATTAATTTATTGCAAAAAACATTCCGACTTGGCTATTATTTCTCATACCGTTTGATTATATCCCAATTAAAAAAAAAAAAAACCGAAATTGAGGTCTTCTGTTCCAGCCCGTTTATTGTGTGCAAATGTGTTATTGCGAGTTGAATGAAGAAAAAAAGTTAGGCTAATGAAAAGCAAGTTAGTGAAAATTTAAGTTTGAGGACGAAAACGCGATAATGCCACTGAAAGGCCGATTCATCGACAGGCATATAGCGTTAGATTTTAATTACCCCGTGTAATCAGCATTTCCTTCTGTCAGGCATTTTGTGCTGGCACGAATTCCCAGGCATTTGTTTCCTGTCCTTTTTGTGGTGGAAGGAGGTTGGATTTAGGATGAAGGTCGGGAAAGTCACATGGACCCAAGTTTTTGATTGATGTCCAACCACCAGTGGTGCGCAGATTTCACAAGCAATCGAGGCAAGGGAAGCTGGACTCCTTTTAGAACTCAAGAAACTTTTTTTTGGCAGTACCAGCTATTTGCATTTCTGTTCATTTTTCCGAATTTTTAATGCCACTGTGGTGAAGCTCGAATTTTCACTCGACGCAGCCATGTAACTTCTTACTACTTGAAAACTACATGAATCACTTCTTAATCGACAAATATTTAAAGGTCCGAACCTCTGCCGCGGAGAACTTGAAATAATCGCTTTGCGAATATGACAGAGGAGGGAAAATCGGATCATAGAGGAGAAAGCGGGAAGGATTTGGAGAAACAGCTGCGTCTGAGAGTGTGTGTTTTAAATGAGCTTCTGAAGACAGAAAGGGATTATGTTGGAACGCTGGAGTTTTTATCGGTGAGTCAAAATACTGTTAAATTGTCTTCAGATGTAAAGTTTCTTTTTCGTATTGCTATCACTCGGCTGAGAAAAGAACTGCGGAACAAGGCTACTTAATATGCGTGGGACTTGCAGACATGCCACTGCACTCTTGTGGCGCACCTCAGAGCCCGAATCGTGAGTTGCTTGTCAATTCTGGCGAACTTGGGGGGTTGAGTATCTGAGTCTTAGTTTCTTTATGTTTATCGTTGTATTGCAGATTTAAAACGCATTCTTCGTGAAATGGATGGACGCCCGTTTTTGTCTCTCGTCTAGAAAACTAAAATCAGGGCGTTCTTGCTCTCTTGGGGAAAGATCTGCGCTTGGCTACTTTAAACGGTTCTGAAAAATTTTTTTCAGCCCACTTCATAGTAATTATTATTTTTTGGTGCCAGAAGACCCAGGACATATTTGGCTACTGATGGTGGACGAGGAGGAGTCATAAATCTCCTCAGCGAGTAGCTGGTCAGCAGCAGAACTCTGTGATGAATCAAGTGCCACACTTTTATGTCTACCTGGTCGTTTTCAGTGATAAAAGTAGGCCTGCATAAGCAATTTCCTGTAATTACAATCAGAGAGAACATGCACTTCACAGAGACGGTGACAGTGAAACCCACGGCCCATATATTTTTTTTATTAAGGGAGTCATCCTTTGCTGCATAATGTAGCCTATTACTGAGTAGTGCTACGTCATGTCGCCGCATCAGTACAGGTCACCCGGTATTATTCTCACAACATGGGTGGCCATGAGGAACTGAAGATAATTCAGTAAGTATAGCCTATTGAATATTCACCCCCCCCCCCCCCCAAAAAAAAAAACAACAACAACAACAAACCAAAAAACAAAGAATAAATAAAACAAATAAAGAAAGACCACCGTATATATTTAGATCACTGATCTAAAAAAATCGAAATTGAGGTTCTCTGTTCCAGTCAGTTTATTGTGTGCACTCTACGACACTTTCCATTATTTTTGATGATGGGTAGCCTACATACTGAGCCGTGGATGCCGAATGTATCTTTACTATCCGTGTTCTCAGTTTGCATCGCGCACTCTCGGTCACGTTGAGCATGTGTTCTGATATGTGCGCTCAGTTACATAACGGAAATCCAATGACTGAGTCCGACCGTTTCCTCTATAAGCATAGTATTCAATTAGGGTAGCCTATATGAAGGCAACTCCGGGTGGATTAACTAACCCACTTTGAGAGATGTGTTCGGGTCAAGATTTCAATTATTTATATTCGGCTGGACTGGGTCTAAATTTCCAAATGCCGGTCGATCGGAAGGAGGGGAATTTACTGGAAAACTGTAGCAGCGTGCGCAGTGATGCTAAATCAAAACTGCTCTATCTTGCAAACAGGAAAAACCAATATCTTGGCTGCATGAAAGTAAATAAATGGCACAAAATTACACAGTAACCTGTTTAAAGGGACTCGGAGGAAAGTAAGAAAGCAAGAAATGGTTCCCACCAATTTTTGGGGAAATGATTCAAAAAATGAGAAAATGATTTTTATAAATCATTATAGTCTTTAATTTGGTCTCTTGGTCTGTTCTGAGGAAATTTACTGGCTTAGATTATAAAAAATATGAAACAAAATTAGACTGCAGCCTGGGACTAAGCTGCAACTGCAAACAGCATATGCCGCTCTTGGATCAACTGATATTGTCTGACACACCAGCTACTGAATGATGATGATTTATATTTTAGCCTTCAAGTATGTCAAAGTGGTGCAGCAATGCTTTCACTGCAATGTGCTGTCCACTTGTTATGGCAAGTGTGATGAGAAGTTGTGATGAATGCATAGAATGAATACTTATCACGAAGAAGGATATTTCCCAAGACCTTTTGTGCCACAATCATTGGTATCTTTTGAGTCCCATTCTTAGAATCTTTCCACCGGACGGTTTTACTGTTGGCTCTTAAAATGTTCTTGGTCTGATGGTACCAATGTGTATTAGAAATGTGCCATAACCTAGAAGCATGCCCTTTAAGTTGCGTCTTGTCGAGGAGCATTTCTTGTAATCTCTGTGAGAGATTAGTTTTGTGTTGGATTGAACACTCCTGTCTCTGAAGTACCTTAGCAGTCTGTGCTGGCATGTTATCTACCCTATCAGCCATTTCTGCACTTCTGTGTCTGATTTTGAAGATCCCAGCAGTACTTTGAGATAACCCATTCTCAGCAAAAATGGAAGTCACACTGAAGTTCAAACACACACACAAAAAAAAACTTTAATCTTGTTCTCAATAAAGAATCCTGGTTTTATATCTTGCTGTTGATTCTTGATTGTGTTCTTTATACATTCTTATGGGAGTAATGACAAAGTTAAGTTGTAATAATGTTTTTTAGCTAATGAGCAGGGGGAAGCTTTCATTAGGTCTGGGACTTTAGAGTCACTTGTTTATTTGACCAGTGTTGAAATAGTTCATTATTTTTAATTTGGGCAGCCTCAACTGACCCTGCATTGATCTTTGAAGAATGAAATCAGGGAGCCTTCCTTTAACTGAGTAGTAAATGAAGATGCTTTTATTATGGCTTATTTGGAAACTCTTAATGAAACATCAAGCCATCTCTAAAATGGCAGACATCATAAATTTGGCCTGGAAGATGACCTGGAAGTTCTGTTTGACGTAGCCAAATTCCAGTAGTAATTCCCTCCAAAGAGGAGAAAAATTTGAGGCCTTTGTAATCTGAGTTTGTGTATTGGGTCTGGGGTAGTATGCAGACATCCCAATGTTTCTCAGCAGATGGGCAGATCAAAGCTTTTGTCACACTTGCTCCATAGCTGCAGGATTGGTCAATTTCTTATAGTATTCCATCATTAGTAGCATTCTTATTCCCATAGGAGATAGGACAGAAGAGGCTCAGTGTCATGTTATTATTTTTTGACTGTGTGTCCACACATTCTACTCCAAAGAAACATTATGCACTATTCACAGCCTAGCAGACCCCAACTGGATTCTGACCCAACCACCATGAATAGGGCCTGAGAATGCCTAGCAAAGGTGTGTTTGGCATTAGGGTACGGATGGGTGGGTGGCTTGGTGGGCATGTGGGGAATTGTCTCAGCAGACAATGTGGTTCCCTGGTGGGACAGGGCAGGGGTGTTTGTGAGTCCGGGGGTCTGACGTCAGCAGATGGGGCTGGAGCCTGTTCTTATAAACCATACTTCCTCGTGAAGGAATTCCAGAGAGGTTAAGAATGGCAAAGAACAATGGCGCACCAGTTTTCACGCCTGGAATTCTTCTGGTTTGTCACTCACTCGCCAGCTGCTTCTGCCTGTCTCGCTGACCTGATTGGTCAGTCTGCACAGCTGGAATAGTGTACGGTCTGGCATATCCTGCCTGACGTGTTTCTGTATGCCATGTCGAATAAGAGCTTCGGGCTCCAAATGGCCAAGAGGCACCTTCCTTTGCTGAATTACAAATGGCCCTTGATATCTGAATGACTTAGTGAATTGTTTGCTTGAAATAGTGCGGGTTTAAGTTAAGTGTTCCTCTTTATGGGCAAATACTGAAATGTCCAGGGTGCCTCTCGTCTAACCTAAAATAATGTGTTGTGATAGTGGTTGATGGACAGTGCGGTGAGTCATGCAGTGGTAACTGGTAACATAGAGCTCAGTTGGAATACGGGCTGAGTATCTGTCAGTGTGCTGTTGGCATCTCTCCTCATGTCCGGCTGGGCTTCCTTTGGGCTCTCCAGTTTCCTTCACACATCAAAAGTCACGTGAGCGAGGTTAATTGGATGGTTGGAATTGTCCTCAGGGTATGAATGAGCGCGGTAATCCTATGCGGATCCTGCAATGGATTGATGGCCTGTCTGGGGTGTATTCCTGCTTTTTTTTTGCCAGTATCTGCTGGGATAGGTTCCAGCTTCCTCCTGCTATCCTGATCAAGAGTAAGGGGTTCAGGAAATGGATAGTGGGTGTTTGCAGCAAGTCATTCTCTGTCTGAGACAATTGCTTGTCAGAAGCCAAGTAAATGTCGTACTCCTTCAGGAAAGGCCTCTTGTACAAAAGCGGGTGAGTTTATTTTATTGCAACCATGAAATTACAGACTTCATTGAGCCTCGCACCTCCCTCACTGTTTTATTGTTTAAACAGTGCATTAATATCACTCTACTGCCAGAACTGCTTTGCGCTGAGATTGATGATACAGTGCTGAACACCTGCTAAACAGTTTATGTTACTGAGATTCAAAAGGAACCATTACGTTATCTTGCACATTGCATTGAATCTGCGCACTGGCCAAATGTTGTGGGATGGGGCAGTCCATTGGCTTCTCAAACCTTTCATTTGCTACGAGCAAAGAAAAAAATAGAACATGTCTAGCTCATGTCTATATGTCTGTATAATTAATTCCCTGGAGCTCTGCTATATTTGACTGATCCCCCTGAGACATTGGTTTGCCCAACCCCATCGGTACAGTGGACCACCCACACAATGTAATATTTTTGAGACCTTGATAATCCCACTCCTGATACATGGTTAATGTTCAGCAAATGGTAGCTTGGTGAACGCAATCCATTTTCCTCTCAGGCTATTGCCGTTTGATGTTTTTGCCTTCTCTCAATGGGCTCCCTCAGAGACCCTCTTCTCGGAAGAAGCAAATTAAATCTGCGGTGTTTTCAGTCAGACTGAGCTCAATGAAGGGACTCATAATTTACTATGTTAAGGCCGCGCTGGTCCTGGAGGAGGGCCCACACCATGGCTAATCCACAAGCCTCTGACACGCCCCCATGTGTGTGAACATGTAATCAAGTGGAGTCCTGCTGCAATGTTCTGCGTCCGCATGTGGGAAGCCAGGACAGGCTGTCTGTGGGGGGGCCGCCATGGTTTCTCCCACATTAGGGCAGATGTGGAAGTGTCGGCTGTGAGGCCATGCGGTGCGTCACTCAGGAGGAACACTGTGGCGTAAGGAGGATGGACAGGGCAGTGACCTCTGACCTTCTCACAGCCTACAGTCCCCATCCTTTTCCTGCCAGTAAATCTTTATGTCTGCAGGTCCCAGTGACCTTGGAAACTGAAATTGAGGAAGTCAAGGTCTGGTTTATGACTTTAGTCCTCTCAGGAAAGCCCCAATAAAATATTCAAACTGAACCATCTTAATAAAAAATGCGCAAATAAGGTGCAAACAGTACGTTTTATTTGCCGCTGAATCAGGCATGTGTGCTTTCTGAGGGGAGTTCATAATGACTTCGTCTTTTACGTAGAGTTCCTCTTTGTTTGAGAGAATTAAGATTTTTGATGAAAGGCAGCTGATGGGTCATCCTTTGTGGCAATACAAGAGCTGGACAAAGAGACAGGGGCAGAAATAACTGCCTGCAGAAACTGGAGCGGGTTCCTCACAGGTCGTGTTTCTGGGGCGCGTGCTCAGGGATGTGATTAGGAACTCCTCAGTAATTAAAGTGAGGTATTGCTCCAGAACTCTACCTCTCTCACCCCAGCTCTCCTGGGACCTGCGAATCCCACGGAAGGGGCTCTCACAGACCCTCAGGCCTGCAGGTCACACTGGCTGCAGAAGTTCCGTCTATTATTCTCTATACACTGTTAACCTGATGCATTCTTTCCTCTGCAGTGGGGAACATAATTAAGATTCGGATCTCTGTAATTGTTTTATTATGAGTCCCATGTAAAAAGAAATTCAAATTTATTGTACCCTACTTTTTCCCCATCATATCTTGCATACAACTTTTTCCCCTCTGTTGCTGATAGGTTAAACAGCATCCACAAGGTTAAAAACAAACTTCTCCAGGGTTCAGAGGTCAGCTGTTGGAGATGAGTTGCTATTCCTCTTTGAGTTCCATTCAGTTTAAATTCCAGGTGGAAACCAACTCACTTTTCACATTGAGCACTGAGAAGATTGAAGATGGTGGGGTTAAAGCGTCTCCCTTCTGCCCTAATTACACAAAGACGGATGCAGTCTCTCACAGTGCCTCTGCCCTCCCAGGATAAGTCAAATTCACTCCGTCTTGTTTGTTTTGTTGTTGTGGGGGAGTTGAACGAGGCTACGGCTCCATATCCTAATGATGCCCTGCTGGGTGACTGGTGATGGATTATGAGTCTGGTCAGTCATATGGAATCACTCAGGCCTTTACCATCCAAAAATAACCGAGCGTCTGTCTGAAATCAGTCGCCCCATCTCTGGTACGGTTGTCTGGTATTTAAACTTTTGTTACCTGATATTTAAGAGACCATGTGCAAGGAACAAGATCCCAAAACTGAAAGGAATGAAATGAGATTAAGTGCCCTGCAATCATAAGGAAACCATTGGGCACTTGTTGGTCTGACCTTCATTTCAGGTATATTTAATTCATGACCATGAAATTACTTTTGATCCAAGCCAGATGTTAGAATTCTCCAGTAAAAACGAAAATTTAGAAGTGTCATTCCTGGCAGAATATGGAAACAAAAGCCCATGTCGCGGTAATCCCTACTTCTATCTTTTAATTAAAGAAGGTGAGGTGCTCTCACTCGGATTATTCTGCAAAATCTGTAGTAGTTGAGTTTCTCAACTGACTGTGCTGTAAGTGTCTGAAAGGGTCCGCAGGCTGTGAGTTCCACTGCTTTTGTCTTTGGTGTCCATTTGTGCACAGGGCTTCCTTCCTTCCTGGCACTCCCCGGCCTTACATTGTGCGCTGTGTTTCCTGTGGAGTCTGTGGAGCCCCCCTTCACCTCCCCTCCACTCCCCTCCACCCCTCCTCCTCTCTCTCCTGCTCCTTGTCAGGAGTCAGTAACACAGCACCATCAGAGATACCCCTGTCACCCTGGCCTGTGCCCAGAAACTACTACCAGTGACTGACTGTCCATTATGCACATTATATTTTAAGCTAAAATCATTCCTTTATTGTGGATATAAAATATGTGAAATTTATTGTCATAAATTATTAAAATTTCCACATCTTAATAGCAAGGGCCAAGCAATGCTCTGAAACTGGACTTCCTGTATTGCTAAGTTTCATGCTCCTGAATGCTCTTTCACGCTCTTGTTTCAGGGGAAGGTTTTTTATTCATGGGAGCCATTTTATTCTTAAGGCAGATGTCTTGTAGGGTCTGCTCAGTCAAGAGGGGACATGTCATAATGTATTAAAAGTGGGAAGAATGAACGATGATACTTGTGTGAAATGCAGTTTAGATAATACACACTGAGGGGGTCCAGACTTTCCAGTTCACTCTGGAAGAGGGTGCCCTTTCATTCAGTGGCTCCCAGCTGGCCTGTCATGCGGGCTCTACGTGTGACAAGTGTCTGAGTCGTAGACTGCTAGCGGACGCTTGCTAGGCTCCCAGGCCACATGGACTGGGCACCCACACAACGGCCTAGTGTTTGAGCTGGCACGGCAACAGGCGGCCTTTGGAATAACCCCCCTTCCATCTGTTGAGATGCGCTTGTGTCACTTAACAAAAGCAGGGGACCGTCTCTTTATGGACGTCTCCCGAACCCCAGAACTCCTCCCTTCTTCACTCCCCTGTCCAATCCCCTCATATTTAGATTTGTGTTAGCCTAATCAATCTTGCTTAAACAGAAGTTTTCTTTGCCATTAGTTGACCACAAAATGCATTGTTGGTGGTGTAGCGGATGAAAATTGTGATTTACTTTAGAGATCACTTCTCAAAGGCATTTGAGTGGTTAGACTTTCATTGAATGAGTGCTTCTGAAATGTAGCAAATGGTATACTGGCCTGGAATTAATTTTTCCACTAAAATGCTGTGTACTTTTATTCATATTATAGTTATCTGATTTGTACCCCTCAGCCCTCAAGGCTGACGGGGTATTGCTATCTTTGTGCGGTTGGGCGGGCGGGTGGGCTTCTCTAAAAACTTCGACATCGGTCAGAGGGGTATTCCGTGCATTGCACGCCTATTTTTTTTTTTTAGTCTAGTCCACAAAAAATGACTGGTGTTATAGTTGAATAAATGTCCTTCAATGATAAAATAACCAGTCATGAGCATGCTATACACTCTTGCCACATTTCTCTGAAATTTCCAATTAATTTTTTACACTTATTAAGCTTTAATTGTGCTTAGACATTAAAGTGTGAAATTGTAGTTTGTGGAGACATTTAACTCTGGTATACGTCGATTTCCAATGTTAGACAATAATTTGAAAAATTGGTCAGTGGACTTTATTTATCAAATTAAAATACAAGTAAAAAAAAACTAAAAATTTACCAGAAGGTAACAAATATAAGATCCATGAGCATTAAGCCTATACTCTCCCTGAATAATTTAGTGAATAGAACCTGCATATGTTCTCCATTCTTCCAAGTGCAACTCCAAAATATTTAAGATGATACTCTACTGGCTGAAATGCTGTCATAGGTTCATCAAACCTGAATAAAGCATCATCTGTATTACCTTTCAAATATTTGAGGCAAATATTTGCAAATGTGAACAAAATCCCACCTTTTTAGTGAGCCAGATTGAAAAGTGATGTTAACACAGCAGTTGTAACCTCATAAATGGGTCCTATATATTGTATGGGTCCATGAAATGCAGCTGCTGTATTCAAACCTGTGGAACTTCAGCCCTATGTTAAATTCTCGTAAAGATTCCAAGGTTTCTAATGATCCAAAAATATGTCTTGCTGAATTATGGGGAAATACGCATAAAATGATGTACTACATCTAGATATTTCCTGTTTACTGTAATGCAATAAAAATATGGCATCCTGGATTCGAATATTTCTCTCAATACAAGTGTAATGTAGCTTCAATGAAGCACTGCAACCAGCAGATACAAGATATGTACATGACATTGTCCTACATTGTGAAAAATACTTTTTCTGACCTTGAACCTACTAAGAGAAAACTGAGGTGAAAAGCTGGAGTTTAAGGGGTTAAGGGCAGTGGCTAGCAAACAAAGACTAATGATAACTGCGTCTTATCAATGAATTTGTTAAGCAGCTGACAAGCATTAATAACTTCCGAGGCAATATCTTATTGGTACAGCTATCTTAATTGGCTAAGCTAAGTAGTAACATCAGCAGCTTCCTCAGGTCATAATATTAATATTGTAATATTGTAGCTAAACAACATGGTAACTGGTTATCTTGTTTAATAACCACAGTTGACAGTGGCCTGGACTGATGTGCAAGTCAGTTACATTACATTACATTAAATTACATTTGATCCAAATTGCTTTTATCCAAAGCAACTTACAGCTAGTGAATACAGTTAGGTCACTGACAGAGTAGCCCAACAGACAAGCAACAATTCATATCGAGCATTAGTCACTTGAAGTAATGAACATGTAGAGCACAGACTATACAGAAGGCATTAGCACGATAAGAGATAAAAGAAAAAAAAAAAAACAAAGCAAATGGAAATATTAGAGCAGGAAGTTTTTTTAAATAAATAAAGCAGGAGAGGGGGGTAGGTTTAGGTCAGATACTGTCTACAGATACAGTTGTGACTTCATTGCAATTTAATAAAATCCTATGAGCTGCTGGGTTGGGTCACATTCCATTGTGGAGCAGTAGTGAAGACCACAGCACGGGTTTGATCCCAGGTCGTTCCAGCCGGCAATGGTCAGCAGCTTTTTCAGAGCAGCGCACAATTGGCTTTTGCTCTGCAGGGAAAACACAAGGGGAAGGGACTGCCAGGATGGGCTACTAAAAATAGTTGCCTTGTTCGCTGCTCAAGCGCCTCCTGTTGGCCAGCCGGGCGCTCCTCAGGAATATTCTAAGCTTGCTCATGTTCGGGTATCCTCTGCCCTCATTCTGAACTTGCGAAGTTTCGACCTATGAGTGTAAAGAAGCAGTGGCTGGCGCGCATGTGCTTCGGAGGAGAGCCGCAAACTGTCTTTGCTCTCCTGAGTTGGCAACATGGGGTTGCACATGGGCAAGCTTTGTACATAGATCTCGAATTAGGCATTCTGGATTTGGATGGGAATGGAGATGCCAAATTAAAAAACAAATATACAATATATATACAGTGCCCTCCATAATTATTGGCTCCCCTGGGTAAGATGTGTTAAAAGCCTTAAAATAAATTCCATTTTTATTGCAGAAACATACTCTCAGACTGAAAATTGTGGAAAAATGTAACCTTCAACTCAGGTGAATTTGAAGGGGAAAAAAATCCCTGACTAAGAAATTATTATTTTCAATAAAATCACATGTTCCACAATTATTGGCACCCTTAAGAATTCCGAGGAAGTAAATGTAATTGAAATATTTCTGTCATTTCTACAGTAGTTTACAAAGTTGATCAGAGTATCTAGGAACATTTAATTAGTAATTCATCACTTCCTGTTTCCCTGGGGTATAAATATGACGTGACAGAGGCCATTTCTCTCATCCACTCTTCAACATGGGAAAGACAAAGGAACACACCATTCAAGTAAGGCAGATGTGTCTCAACCTTCACAAGTCAGGCAATGGCTACAAGAAAATAGCCACTCGCCTGCACCTGCCCATATCTACTGTCAGAGGAATGATTAAGAAGTTTAACACAACTGAAACAGTGGTAAACAAGCCTGGATGTTACAGCCACCCTGCACAGTGAGGAGGATGGTGAGAGAAATAAAAAGTTCTCCAAAGCTCACTGTTAAAGAATTGCAACAAATGGTTGCATCTTGGGGTCACAAAGTCTCCAAAACAACCATCAGACGCTATCTACATGCCAACAAGCTGTTTGGGAGGCATGCACAGAAAAAATCTTTTCTCACTCACAATCATAAACGCAAACGTCTGGAGTTCACTAAGCGGTGCTGGGACTTCAACTGGGACCGTGTGCTTTGGTCAGATGAGACCAAGATAGAGCTTTTTGCCTACAAACACTAAGTGGGTCTGGCGGAACACAAAAGATGAGTATGCAGAAAAGCACCTCATGCCCACTGTGAAGTATGGGGGAGGATCGGTGATGCTGTGGGCCTCTTTCTCTTCCAGAGGCCCTGGGAACCTTGTTAAGGTGCATGGCATCATGAACGCTTTGAAATACCAGGATATTTTAAATCAAAATCTGGTGGTTGCTGCCCAAAAGCTGAAGATGGGTCGTCACTGGGTCTTTCAGCAAGATAATGGCCCTAATCATGTGGCCAAAACTACACAGAAGTGGTTCACCAGACATAGAATCAAGCTCCTCCCATGGTCATGTCAGTCCCCAAACCTCAACCCCATCGAAAACCTGTGGAGTGAGCTGAAGAGGAGAGTGGAGACGAGAGGACCCAGGTCGCTGGATGATTTAGAGAGATTGTGCAAAGAGGAATGGTCGAAGATCCCTCTTTCTGTATTCTCCCATCTTGTGCAACATTATAGGAGAGGATTAGGTGCTGTTTTGTTGGCAAAAGGGGGTTGTACAAAGTACAAGTCAGGGGTGCTAATAATTGTGGCCCACATGATTTGATGTAAAAGAATTATTTCTTAATGTGAACTTTTTTTTTCCCACTGAATAAATGCACTTGAATTAAAAGTTGGATTTTCCTCTTTTTTTCATTGCAGTCCTATATTATTTAGAAAAAAAAACTGAATTTATCAGACGCTAAAGAACACAGCTTAACCAGGGGTGCCAATAATTATGGAGGGTGCTGTATATCCTATGACAGTTTTAGTGAGCTGTCTAACACTGACACACTCCTTCACCAAACTGAATCCTCATTGGCAAATTCAATGCGTTCAGCACAATTTATTGATATCATAATATTTGGTATCCCAGCCAGATAATGCTGTCCTTTTGCAAGCTATTTCATGTGCAACAGAGTTTTCAGTGTCTGTTGATAAAAATAACTGATTTCATCTTGGAAAATCTACAAGCTAGGTAAAATGTAAATCCTCATAGGTTAGTGTTGAAGTTATGAGCACAATCTGTGAGGTAAAAAAGAACATAAGCACTAATGTTAACCAGAAATAACATCCAACTGCAAGTTAAGCTACAAACTAGGTCAAAATCTAGATGGAAATTGGAAACTTATGAAACAGGTTCATTTACATTGTAGATGGTGTAGTTATATGGCAATTGTGTCAGGAATTTTTGCTGCCCTACACGTGACCGGTCTTTACTCAACCCAGCTGACATGAACATTGTCGCGATTGTAAAAACCTCTACCTGTAAGCAGACATGGCAGAATTTCTCTCTCCTACTAATAAACTTTCTTCTTCTTCTTCCTCTTCTTCTTATTATTCTTCTTCTATGAAGTTTTACAGCAGATGACATGTCAATTGGTGTATTACTGCCTTCAAGATTGTTTATGGATTTGTTATGCTGAATGTGCGATGCTCTCTTGTTTTTACCCCTTACCTATATTTTATATAAAGCATCTATTTGACATCTGGCTCCAGATAAACCCTTTCCCGAAATTTCTCTTATTTCATCTTTCATCACATCAGTAATTCCCAAAATCTCCCTCACTGTATGCGCTACCATTCTTGTCTTGGATGACTTTGTTTCAATTTCACCTGCCCAATATATGACTATTGTGATGAAAGCTTGACACCATCTTCTCTCCCTCTGTTCTTTGCCATTTCTACTTTGCTCTTTTCTAACCTTCTTCACAGCGCTCTGTTCGTTCCTCATTGTTCCACTTTCCTCCTTCACTCTCTGTACAAGCCCCGCACAGGACATTTTATTCTGTGCCTGTACCCTCTACTTCACTTCTAACGTTCTTCTTCCACATTGTATACACCCTGCACTGTGATTGCCTCCACGTAGTCAGAAGAACAGCCTCCTGCTCTTTCAATATCCTGCAGTACCTCCTTTGAGCACGCTTCTTTACATCTTCTACATCGATTTTTTTTTGTCTATACTGCTGCCACATGATTGTAATCTTGACCCAAAGAGTGCTGTCATGGTGATCTTTTAAATGGCCACACCCTGTAGCTTACATGCTCAAACATTACCCTATCTGGTCAGTCTCTTTCAAATTCTAGCAACAACAACATACTATCTTTTTCATTGCCTTACCAGTGATTTTTTAAGACAGCCTCCACCTCCAAAATGATCCAGTTTTCATGGAATGCTGAAAGCTTCTGTTTACCCCCTTAACAGTAGCTTGGTTACTCATCAGAAAACGGGTCACCCTTGAGAGATCAAACTCTTTAATACTTAAGCCTTCGTCTCCCTGTGGCCTTGTCGTACATCCTGTTATCATATATCCTCACTGCTTTTTCATTTACACTTTCTTGTTCAGTATTGCTCAGTATTCTTACTCTTGTAATAAGCTTGGTATCCAAGTTTAATGTTATTCATGTGGTCAAAGTAGATAATGTAGAATAAAATATCTAACGTAATCCGACTGTGCGAGCTTGCTTGCAAGTTAAATGTTTTGAGTTGTGGTCACGGTGTTTTACCTTGGAATAACACAGCACAATCTGGCTGGGCTAACTTGCGTAGCCGAAGAGCTGGCTTACTGGCCGTTAGAGAAAGTAGTCGGAGTGCTGAAATGCATTGGTCATTCATATCTATCCATGTCCTAATAACAGCTTTTTAACTTTTCACACAACAGTGTGCCTTGGCTTCCTCTCTGTGTGCCTTTCAATTTTTTACATACAACTTTCAAAAAAGAGAACAAACTTAAGAGATTTTTCTCCTCATTAAAAATGTTCAGTTCATTTTTGTAAATGGCTGCTTAGACTCTGGGTTTACTTCATCATGTCGCAGCTTAATGTAGAATATACAAAATACAAAAATTCCAAATAATAGAACATGAGAAATCATGCCAATGCATGGACGTGCAAATGTGCTCATTAAGTGCTAATCTGCAATGTAAAAACTGGAGCTGGTCCACATGCTCTGGTAACAATGCGCTCCGCTGTACAGTAACAATATCTCCTGCAGTAGAGAGCAATCTTTCTGCGGAGACACTGGTCCCTGGAATACACATGTATCTCTTGGCTAATTTGGAAGTCAGAGGTAACATCACCTGAGTCTAACTCCACCAGCTGAGAGGCTCCTCAGAGAGAGGAAGTGACGGAGCATTACGGCACCTGGTCATTTTCTCCTCAGCTCTGGCATAGGCAGACATGGGCTGCTGCTGGACTCCAGCATCAGTAAATGTCTGCCCCAGCAGATTCTCTTACAGAGAGGAGGATGATGATGATGATGATGATGACACCTTCGTTTTGGGAGCAGGGCTCTGGCGTTTGTCCTCCTTAGTGGTCCGGGTGTCACTCTCACTGTCCTCTCCCCTCACTGTGTTGTGCTCCTCCTCTACTCT
Organism: Gymnothorax reevesii; assembly: GCA_029721435.1. Taxonomy (NCBI): domain Eukaryota; kingdom Metazoa; phylum Chordata; class Actinopteri; order Anguilliformes; family Muraenidae; genus Gymnothorax; species Gymnothorax reevesii. Next base: position 80,595,326 of record CM056575.1, read on the forward strand.
CACTTCTTGCTGTACGTGAACACAATGAGAAACCGGTAGACTAGAGCATTACATTCAAAATCACTATCAATATCTTCAAACCACATTTGAATAAAAATATTAACAAAATGTACCTTTCCTGTGCAGAGTGGCATTTTATATATATTTACGTGAAACTTAGAATTACCTCTAGGGACGCCACGTCAGCAATCGCTCTTCTAAACGTCTCCTGTCCAGGGGCGTCTCTAGACTTAATACTGTACTGAGGCACAAACAATACGAGGGCGCGATGCGCGCGCGCAAACATTTTTTAGCACTTATTTATCATAAAAAAGCATTAATAGTGCTTCAAATTATACATTCATGTCATATTATCTTGTTGTCTCATAACCAAAGTACTCGATGAGCCCGATTCTCTGTTCCCATGTTTTAACGTGAAATATCTCATATACGCTCATCGAACATCGATAGCAATCTCCAGAAACCGAGTTGACAGTGCTAGGCTAACCATTTTGAATCAACGTTATGCCTATAATGAGCCAGTTAGCGATAAGGCAGCAGCTAATGTCTGCACTAGGCTACTTCAATTTACAGCCAGAGCTAGCTGGCAGGACGGCAGCTGAAAGTTTAAGTAAAGTTGTGACGTTTAAATTCCTATGAAAATGGCGACACAGGGGAGAAAAACAATAAGGACAGGCAGTTGCCCAGCACTAACCTGAAGACAGGTGGAAGGAACGACGAGGGGGGCAGTCAGCACTGACAGACACTGTTGTGTGTGTGACCTTGTGTTCCGAAGTTCTGAAGTGAGCACTAGCCCAATCACAGCCAAAGCCACATGGATAATAAGTAGCCACATGCCATTGTGTGCTATACGGAGTGAAGTGAATAAAGAAGCAATGAGTTACAGTTATCATATATCAAGTAGTTGTGTGCCTATGCACTTTCTGTTACTGTAGATTCTCTTATTGTAGATTATGTGGACATGCAGACTTAAAACGTGATTTTTTTTTTTCATCCCCTGGGGAAAATTATACTGGGGCACTGCAGACCAATACTGGGGCACGTGCACCAGTAAAATATTTCTGGAACTGCCGATGCTCCAGTCTCTCCTTTCTAAAAAGGAAAGGTAAGCTCTTAAAATGTGGGTTAAGGGCAGAGGCTTTGAGAGTGTTTCTCTCATGATTGCTGATGATGATCTTAGGTAAGATCGATGACAATGTACGACTACATGTGGGGAAATTCAGGAGTCATTGTATTAGCAGCACGTGAATGGGCGTTCAGCAGAGAATAGAAGAATGTATCCCATTAATGATGAAAAGTTATTGTGATACACCCCATGAGATACAGATTTGGTATCACAGCTTTCTCGCGTTGCGATTGGTCTGTTCATTGATTCTGTTCATTGGCTAACATGGTAATGTTATGGGCAAGTCCATGAGAATGTGGACACAGGACAGGAAAATTCAAATTGATTTGACTGCATTTTTTATTTGTTTAAGGCAAAACTAGGATATCAGAGGCTCAAACTAATGCTGCTTTCTTGGTTTCATTTGTATATTCCAAGTACCAAACATTTTTACATTTAGGTTTTGAGGCACAAAATTTGCTGTAATTGGGAGAGAGCCCTGTCCATCAGTAATTGTGATATATCTCCAAACTCAATACATTTAGATAGTTTAAGGCAAGCCCTTTCTAGATATAAAGTCCATTTGTCATGGTTTAGTCCCGCCGGATGCAACCTGCAAAGTTCAGTATATACAATTAAAAAGAATAATGAAAGTGATTATGTTAATGGTTTTTGACCTGTATTATGTTGAAAACAAAATAATCACACATTTTAACGTCACCTGACACCTGAGACGAAGTCTAGTGACCTATTCTAATCGCCTTTTGTCCGTCTTTGTCCATCATGCATTGTGCGTCCATAAACAACTTACATTTTCGACTTCTTCTCAGAAACTGCTGATGAGATTACAAAACAATTTCGCAGGAACCTTCCTTGGTCAAATATGCACCAAAATTATGAATTATATTGTGCCCACCCCCAGGTGCTCTGAGGGGCGGGGCTAAAAGTGGTCAAATTGGCAGAAATTTAAAAAATCTTCTTCTCCACACCCAGATATGCTGGAAACCAATACTCTTCATAGATATTAGGCTCTTGAGGTGCTTGATCAAAATTGTTCACTTCATGACCCTCGACCTCCATGTTTGCCCCTGGGGAGGGGAGGAAATTTACTGTACTTTATATTGGAAAACGATACTTTTGGGCATATTTTGTTCATTTTCTACTGGAAATCATTCTAACTTGATTGCCATTATAACCATTAGATGACAGGTTTGATACAGTGACATTTTTAACCTGTTTTTCCCCAGGGGCTGAGGGGTGGGTCCCAAATGGGGTCCTATTGTCAAAAATGTCAATAATCTTCTCTAGACCAAGATAGGCTGGAAACCAATACTCTTCATAGAAGGAAGGGTCTTAAGCTGCTTTATCAAAATTATGAATAGTTTTTACGCTTGTTGCTTGTGAAATTATGGACGGTCCTTTCCTTCTTCGGTCCAGAGCATGTGACATCCATTTTTCCAAAAATATTTATTTGTCTGTCCACGATACGCATTTTCACTGAAGCCTTTGATTCCAGAGATGGCTCTTCTGGACACTGTCAACATTTGACCTCCTTTTTACAAAGTAGTTTTAATAGGCATTTATGGATGTAACTAAGTTCTGTTTTAGTGGACAAAACAATCCTGAGCCCATGTGGTTATATCACTCAAAGATAAATGACAGTTCTTGGCGGTGGTGCCGTCTGAGTGATCAGAGATCACTGGTATTCAGCTAAGACTTGTGTCTTTGCCTTTTACGCCCAGAATGTAAGTATGTATGTATGTATTTATTTATTTATTTATCTACAAAACGTTTCAGTGACGTTTCTTGTATTGTCCTGCTGTGCTTTGCACTTACCTTGTACTGTCTGAGATGTAGATGTTCCTTGCCTGTTGTCTGTCCAATGTCAAACAGTGACATTCAGTTTTCCCATTGGAGATTAATTAAGTATTTCATGATCATCATCTCCTATCGATTTTGGTTGCCATGGCGACGGGATTAGTCGAATAATATGCAAATTAGTGGCAAAACATAGAGATTTTCTTGTGGACGTGATACAGGCTGCAATTTTTGACCGATTACTTTCATACTTGGTGTGTACAGGTATTATACTTCATTATTACACTTATCGATTTTTGTTGCCATGGCCACAATATTGGCCGAATAATCCGCACATTATTGACAAAACATAGAGATTTCCTTGTGGACGCAGTACAGGCTGCAATTTTGGACAGATTGCTTTCATATTTGGTTTGGACATGTGATATACTTCACTTACAACATCGATTTCGGTTGCCATGGCGATAATATTGGCGAATAATGTGCAAAAAAGGGGGAGAAATGGGCTTTCGGAGGCTAGACCCATGCGGTCACGGCCAACCGGACTGTCTAGTTTCAAATTAAGAACACACTTTGCTCTAGAGTAACCCATGCTCTGTTGGGTTGGCATCTAGTCTGGTCTCCTGTGAGGCTAAAAGCTTTCTCTGCAGAGGCTTGAAAGGCTGGCATAGGAAAAAGATCTAAAGGAAAAGGTTTTAAAGTGGCTATTCAACCCAAAATCAAAAATACAGATTCTTTCTATCACCTGTTGGGCTCTTTATCCATCTAGAATGTTTTGCTGTGAGTTGCCCAGATTTGGAGATATGAGCTGTAGAGATGTCTGCCTTCTTTTGAATATAATTGAACTAAATTGAATTTGTCTTGCGGCTCTCAAAGCGCCAAAAATACATTTGAAAAAATTTGAAGTAATGCCTTTTTCCAGAAATCGCGACCTGGTTACTCAAGACAGTCCACAGACCATGCTGTGAGCGGTTTAATATGGGAAGTTTTTTTTTTTTTTTGCTCATTTGGTCCAACGGACCGAATGAAGCTTATTGGATCACGCGGCGGTGTTAGCGTCTGCGTAAACTTTAATCTTCTTCTACCAAACCACTGAAGAGATCAATGTGAAATTTGGTGGGGAGGTATAAATCAATGTACAGATTAAATTTTGTTCGAGGCATCAAAACTTGACATCAAACTTGGCCGCCATTCGGCCATATTTAAAATTGCATGCTATCCTGCTGGAGAGAGGTTGAAAGCAGCTAGAATTCTGAAAGTTTGCGCACACACACACACACACACACACACACGCACACACGCACACACACACACACACACACACGCACACTTTTGAGGACATAAAAATTTGCTACTATACTACACCCTTGAGAAACACACTTAAGCCCAATAGCCATCTGGTTAACTCTTCAGAGTATAATGCTGGGTAAAATGATCTGGTGTCTGAGGCTTGATATTTCAGTAAAGCTGCATTATGTGAAGAGCACTGAGCTGCAAAAAAAATGACTTGATGATGAAACATCAAATCATGATACTGAATTTTGCTTGAAATTTTGTTTTTTTTCCTACAGCAATTACGACAGGTGTCTTTATTTTCCCAGTGTTGCACCCATGCATTAAAAATACCGACACTTGTGAGCTTGCAATAACATTAAAGCCTGAAATAGAAGTGAGTTACAGTGCCCATGGCACTATTTTTTTCTAATGAACTTTCTACAAAACATTCTACTTTCTACCTAATTACACTCGCTAAATGCGGCCAAAATCGTCAAAATCTACCAACTCCCAACTAAACAATCTAGATTGATGCAGGGAATTATGGGTGATATAAGAATGAGTGCTGTCCTTCCACATGCATGCCGTCCATCTGTCCATTCATCCGTCCGAGTGTCAGTCCGTCACGCTTATTTTCTGGGCCAGAACTCAGAACCTTTCAGTATCTCTCAAATAAATTTAATACATGGATACATCTTATTGTGTAGATGTGCTTTCTCATACTTACCTCTGTCCTCCCGTCCGTCTGTCTGACCCCCCACCACCTTTCGTTTCTAGGCACATATCGGCCATCCCGTTATTTTTCAGGCCAGAACTCTTCAACCATTCCATACTTCTCTGTGAAATGTAAATATGGATACGTTTTATTCCGTCGATGTACCTTTTCATGTCTATCCATCCTCCTCTTCATCTCTGTGTTTTGTTTCCAGGCCAGATATCAGCCATTCCATTTTTTTTTGGGCTAAAACTCCTAAACCGTTGAATATTTCTTGATGAAGTTTAATATATGATTTAATATCAATGCATCTTATTGTATACATGTGTGTTTTTAATACTTCCGTCCATCCTCATGTCCGTCTGTTTGTCCCTTCATCACTGGCTTTATCATGTCATGTCCTCTATTTAAGATATGAGAAGCTTCTCACTGCATCAGTCAGGGTTAAATTACTTGTTGGCAGCTGACATATTAATCACTGCAGTAATTATCCAGTGGAAGGATCTCACCAATTTGCTTTGTTAAATCAAGGTGGTGACTTTTTTTTTTTGGGTGGTCAGTGTATATGGACCACACATGGCATCTGGTCAATAAAATGGCATGAAACAATAACTTCAACCCTCAAAGTCAAAAGAAAAATGTTTTAACGTGAATTAGAAATGCTGTACACTGGAAAAAGTTAAACCACAAAATCACAGCAGACATTTATGTTAATATTGAAACCACTCACAGATAAAGCAAATAATGGTGCTTATTCTGTAACAAATGCGCATGCCAAAATTTGCATAGACTTTGATGGTAAGGGAGCAGTCGGTTCTTGTGCTCGATATGTTAGATGTGGGAAATCAGACCTGAGCAACTTTGACATGGGCAGAATAGTTATGGTCAGTTAGGGTGAGATCATCCCCATTTAGCTTTGGGAGTCTTGGATTACGCTGCAGGAGTTGTGTGGAGACATTTTATGGTCATGTTTCACTGTCTTTTGGACTCGAGTGAACTCCAATGAACACCTTGCCATAGACTGCAGTTGGTTTGGGAGGCGGCTGCTACAGAGGTGTGCTTGCACCTGTGTCGCATGGACAATCTTCTCTCGTGTTTCAGCAGATAATGACAGAACTGTGATTTTTGGGTGAACTGTCTCTTTAAAGCCCTTAAAAGAGCAGTTTTCTGCTGAGATGCACGAGCTTTATTTGCACTTAGTGGCCCCCCCTAGTCATTCGAGGTCTTCTGTGTCAGTGAGGATCAAGAAAGAGAGGGAAACAATTTAACCGCATTTTCTTTAGTGCTCTCCCTCTCTCTCTCTCTCTCTCTCTCTCTCACTCTCCCTTCCACACAAACTTACATGCACTATAGTGTAATTTTGTTTCTGTAAAGTATGTATTCTCTGTTTTGTGAGATATTAAAGAAGTTTGAAAGAGTTAGCATTTTTCTTTGCAGTGATCAACTTTTTAAAAAATTCAACATTGCAGCTTGTAATGGTTTTATAATAGAATTCCTTAATTGTTAGTTTAACTCTGGTTGGTGGTGCTTTTCCCTGTGATCATCGCTGCTCACATCGCTGCTCTTATTGTATAAGAGCTTATCTTCAGACAGTGTGGGAGATACTGTGAAGCTTCGTTCGTTCCACCGCTTCTGTCTCCACTGCATCAACTGTCGCTGCATTTGGAGAAGTTTCTTGTGATCAAACTGTTAACTGTCATCTCTCAACATTGTCAGGCAATTTTTTTTGATAGTTGACACTGGCATGAGTTGTGGTGAGGTCTCGACCTCCATAAATTTGGGTCAAAAATTAATCATTTACAAAAAGATTAATTAGTTAATTTAGGGTCTAAATGGCACAAACCCATACAAAATGGCCCTTATCTCACTTACGATCACATTTAGGCCTGTTTGTATTTGTGACTGATAGGAAGTTATACTGTATGTTGCCCATCAGCTCATGACCTTGGATTTGACCATTGTCCTTGGATTCTGGGTCAAATTGGAAAACGCCTTATTTAGCGTATTATTACATTCAGACTGTAGGTCTGTACTAGGGACTGATAATATGTCTTACTTTGCACATCAGGGTGATTCCACATCAGTTCACCACCTTGCATTTGACCTCTGACCTTGGCTTAATGGTCAAATGGAATAATGCCCTTTATCCTGCATATTATTGCATTTAGGGCTCAAGTTGGTTTTAGGGAGTGATAGAAAGTCATGTTTTTCACATCAGTTTGTGACTTTAGAGGTGACCTTCTACCTTGGGCTTATATACATTTTTGGAGCAAAAACTCTCAACAACCAGGTTGTTTGTTGGTCAAAGAATGGGTCTTTTAGCTGATATGTTTTGTATTCAGGGGGAATGTTGTTTATCTAGAGAGGCCATTGAGAGAGAACATCTGCTTTCTCTCATGGGTGGACCTGTTGCCTTTGCTCTCCCTGAGGGGGGTTTGACATGACATAACCTCATCTTGTTGTGTTATTCATGAGAAAGGATATGGGGCATTGCTTGCTGAACCCAAATAGCAGGGTGAGGATTCAGTTCAGATTTGATTCTATTTACCTTATTCTGGAAGATTATGTTTGGCCACCTGTGTAGATTAACATCCTTGTACTACAGGGTCAGTGCAGAACCAGCTGGACCGCCCTTGCTCCTGATTCCCTGACAGTAAGTACAGGGCTGTTTGAATGTTGTGACCATTGACACAAAAATGACCTGAATTATTTTACAGCATGTTGCCATTGTTGTGGCTATCCTTGTGCGGTATCACTTCACACTGAACAACTTTCTTTATCAATGCCCAGTTGAACTTCACTGTGAATGAGAACAAAGTTCAAGTGAAAAACTAGGTTCAGAAATGATGACTCCTCTGTCATATGCTTCAGAAAAGTTATTGGACTAAAATAAGAGCAACTTTGCATTTTCCGTGGATTTTTCAATTACCACCAGTTTGGAATGTCTAACCACAGCTGTAGGCTAAACATCCTCCACCGCTCCAGCAGCTGTTTTCTCTCTGGTGTCTGCATGGAGAGGAAGGACTGCACAGCGGATGGAGCTGATGCTGATCACAAGCTCCTTAAACGAGAGCGGTTAAGTGTTCAGGCTTTTGTCACTTGAAATCCTCCCATGCGTTGTGGCACTGATCCGCCATGTTCTTGTCTGTGAGCATCTCAAATGTTGACAACGCGCGCTCTGTTTCTATCCAGGGTGTCTCCACAGGATGTGTCACTCGGGGTCGGCCATTTATTTTTTCCCCCTGTTGATTCTGAGGAAAATAGGTCTGGGCTCATGAGCGAGATATGGGTGATTCTTCAAAATTCTGTTATTGGAGACTTGCCTGCAGTGTCTCAGGGGCTGTGGGAGTCAGACAAGGGATCTTGTGTCTTGGACAAAACTGATGATCCCCACTGCACTGTTATCCCTTTTAGTTCACTGAGACTATTTCCTACTGTTCGTAAAATACCCAGAACTTCCTTGCTATTTCTGAAAAGAGAACTGGGAACCCTCAGCTCTCATTTAAATTTAACATGTCCTTTGGCCTCTCCTCCTTCTTCTGTTCAGCTTTTTTCCCCTTACAGACTTACCGCAAGAAAGGCCTCTTTTCCAGAGGTGGTTCAGACGAATGCAGCCGGCTGCAAGTGTGGCTGCTGGTAATGGGCTTGCTCTGTGTTCTAAGTTCACATGCAAGCCTTCTCCTGAGGGAACTGGTGTGACTTTGTGGCCTTTTCGTTTGACTTCCGTCAAGTTACGAGGTGGGGCGGGTGGGAATTCTCTAATGCAGTTAGGGGGGAGTTGTTCAGAGTGCAAAAAAGCACTGAGGTCGGTTAGCTGGCACATGTTGGCCTCATCTGGACCACACCATATGAAATGAGCCGATACTGTTACCAGGGAGGAATCTGCTCGAGACCTTGGCATTGCTGGGCTAGCGAGAAGCTTGGTTTATTCACACATGCAAAGATGGCATTGATCCTAGCATACAAAGTTGAATTGCCTCACGGCAGCTTTTCATCGAAATTCACACCATCCTTTCAGATCTAAGGAGGCGACCAAGCAGTTGTTTTTTATTGACTGTTCAATTTTTCCTGGAAGATTTGCACAAACAAATTTTATTTTACAAGATTGTCACGGCTCTAGAATAGTGTGATATTCAGAATGCTAAGGCAACAGCAATGCAGCCGCATTGATTCGGTGTGAATCTTAATGTTTTATTGAGTATTTTTCAGACTTAAAGCAAATAAAGGAGCTGACCCTTGGCAGCCTGACAATCGATTCAATGGCCACCATCTTGAAAAAACCACTACAGACTTTCAGTTTGAGAATAATCTCCTATTCCCTATAGAAAGATAGAGAGAGTGACTGGAGACCACACTGCTTGCTGTTAAACAGATTGTAGTTCTGGTGCAGTTGTATCTTGGCTTTTCCAATAAATGCTCCTTAAAGAGACGGCACTGAAAAGTAAGCTGCAATAAAATTTTCTCGGTTCAAAGGAGGCTCATGTGGTGGAGACATTGAGAATCACCCGTTTTGCCCCAGTGCCTTTAGTGACATGTGTAATACGGACATGAGGAGAGCTTAATTAGGATTAGCCCAATCAGCAACTTTGCTAACTTTGCTAACTACCAGTTTTAATGGAATCGTTTCATAAAGCTGCAGCGTACTGTGATGGATTTCATTATCTTCCCCCAGACTTGTGTCGGGCATTCATTTCACACGAAGATGCTTTGAAACGGGCAGGAATGATATAGCAGACAGAAGAAGGCATTCAAAGAGGTCTTGCTGTTTGTTCTTAATTAAACCAGAGAAAAAAAATGCATGATGGAATCTGCCGCTTGTCTTTCCATCTGCAGATGAGTTTCCCAGGTCCCAGAAGAGCATGGTAGCTTCTCTGCTGTATTTATAGCCAGTGTTTCCTGTACATATTCCCACTGAATGTGCGCTGTTGTTGAGGCTTGAAAAAGGCTGGGATGGGTCATCATTGTGTCATTAGTTCAAGAAAAAGACAGCAGGCTTACATTTCCCATTTGCAGATCTGTTTCTTTCTGCTCTGCTTCAGTCAGATTTCAACAGGGAGATAAAGCTTTTGTTTCTCCTTCTATTATCCTTTCTCATTTGCAGTTTTGCAGAACAACTTTGCTGAAATACTTGCTTTGCTATTGCTTTGGAATTGAAATAATGCTGATGAATAAGTCTTCCCTGACTGAAAGTCAAGACAATGGCTGGAAGTTAAAGATCGTCTGAGGATCTGTGAGTTGCACGTTCGACTTTCTTGAGTGAATATGATTTAATCTACAGGAGGAGGGAATTTTAATGCCTACTTCTCAGCCCTTTGCAACCAGGCTGTTAAAGCTGCTGCTGTTGAGTTTGAAATGTGGTCTGACATCACTGCATTTAATGTTGACAGAAGACTCAGAAGGGCTGGCAGTCTCATCCCTCCCATGCACTCTCGCTGGCAGCTTCAGCTGATCTTGGTGTGTACCAGGGCTTTTCAATGGAAAGACACTTAACCGAAAGCCTGCCCGCGACCACTCAGTTCCCTGCTCACCTCCTGAGAGAGAAGCTACTCCAGCACAGGGATTCATTAGCCATAACAGCCAGCATGTGACTTGTCCAGCACCTCCAAAGTGTATCCAAAATCTGTGTTGTTGAAGCGCTTCACTACACAAGGTGTTGGTAGTTAAAAAAAAAAAAACAACCATGATTCCTATCCAAAAGCCAATCTGTTTCTTGGTGTCATTGATTTCACCCCCTCTGCATTTAATTTAGCCAGAGCCTTTGCTGAGGAGAAGTGGGGCCTCTTATTCCCGGAACAGGTCATGTTGCCCTGCAGGCTTTTACAGGCCACTGCTTTACTCTGCACCACAGAGCCCCAGAGAATGTGCTGATCCCAAGAGCGCTGCCTCTGTCTCCAGGCCTGCGCCCCAAAGGCCTTTCTCTTTTGTGCATTTATTACTGAGTGTGTTTGCCTGCATAGAGGAGGAGAAGAATTTGAGGGAAGGAGATGGAGAGAAGAGGGATGGAGAAGGCGGGATAGTTGTCAAAGACCCAAGTAACGACAACAAACAAACTCATGCGCACTCTACTTCACTGTATTCATCTTTGTTTACACTTGCACTGGGCCAGCCCTGATGTTCTGCTTCTCCTGATCTCGATAAAAGCAAAAATATTTTTGTGGGCCACTGAATCCTAACAGCATGCAGTCAACCTACGACCAACTGCAAATAATAGGGGTCATAAAACACAAAACTCACTGTGGGTGAGGTTTTTTCTCCTCTGTCAGGATTAATGAACTGCTGCAGTGATCAGACTGGTCGCATTCATCATGGTTATAGTGATGGTGTGGATGTTTCATTACTGAGTTTGGCTTCATAGGTAGTGAACATCTAATGCAGCTGCTCACGCAAATCCTCATTACATGGCACAGATATTTGAAAGTCATGTTGCTGTATAATCAGTTTATGATGTTTCACTGACTTTTGTGGCCAGCATTGATAGCACATTATTGGTAAAATACTTTTCCCTCCTTCATATTACCATGTTGAAATATCTAAAACTGTTGTGATTTATGCAACAAACACGACTGTATTTTTAGCACATGCTTAGCATTATAAACCCAAGGTTGATCTTCCATGGCAAACTTTTCTTGAGGCTGCGCCAAAAACATTATCAGGAAATTGGTGCATATGCAGTATATTTCAGAATCAGTGAACCACCATTGCATATTCTTCAGGGATTCCTTGTTAGGTAATTAACTGTGCTGGTAATTAGCCAGGCAGCATTGCATGTTCATTACCATGTTGTGCCACTGAACTGAAATATGTAGATTGAAAGATTCCATCAGACGTAGGTGATTGGGATAGGGGAGGGTCAGGGTTGTTGGGTTTTATTGGACTTATATTCATATGAATGTGCTATGATGTTGTCAGTAAAAATATTCACCAGGTGCAACAGTGTCGGTTGGTTTGCTCATGACATAATGTGGCTCTGGAGATGCTTATTTTTGCAGGAACTACCACAAAAGTACAAGTAGCTGTGAGAACTTTTTCAGGTGTTTGTATGCCTGTTTGTCGTTGACAGATTTTGTCATTGCCCCAGCGTTACAGCTGTGCAAGGTGCTGTCACAAAATTTTATTAGTGCGTAGTTGAGAGCAAAATGAAGACGGCGTTTCAAGGTGGGCGTGTTCTGAGCTACGGCACCGGAAGCAGGGAGATAGGAGTTGTGGCTGTTATGATCTCATCACAAGATGGTCTCTACTTTGCTCTGAAACCATTTTTAATATGTGTTTGCTGTGTGGTGGTATATGACTGTTTTTTTATAGTCTTTGCCTCATGATTCCACTGAAGTTAAGGAAAATATTTCTTATTTTAACTCTTTCAGGGGTAGTTTTACCACATCGATCGCTGACCTTTTTCTGCCATTCATGTACAGACTACTTAAGTAAAAGCCCTGCACATGTATTTCTTAATGTGCCAGTTAACGGGTTCATACTAGAGTGTGTTTAATTGTTAAATAATTATCTCTTATGAGCAGAAGCAAAGGCCTATTTTGATACATGCATAGTGTTCTCAAAAATCTAACTCAAACCTGAAAAAACAGATGTGCGGTTTATCTGTGTACTTAACTCAAATTTCAACAGCTTGGGAGCAGTTACATTTTATGTTTATTGCAAAAAGTATGCGGCAAACCTTTTGTTTTGGCAGATATATCCTCTCCACAGCTCCCTGGACAGGATCTGTCCTATCTGAATAAATGATGTGTGTATGATTATGTAAACTGCATGCATACAGAGTGCATTTGAACCGTACGTTAATCTGTCACCCACTTCCTATTCCACGGTAACTAAAGGAATATGGAGCCATTTCGTGCCTGGCCCCAATGTATTTTGCTGGCTGGAAGTGTGCAGTCGCAGGAAGCGGCTGTTGTACAAGTGTGACGAGGCCTGAGAACCCTGCACAATGCTGATTTGTTTCCCGGAAAAGGGATAGATAGAGATTAAGCGGAAGGAGTAGCCGCCCAATCTAACAGTGGGTCTGTGCAGGATTGATTTGGAGTCTAGTGTTGCATAACTGCTCAGCCCAAATGTCATGACTCTCCCCATGAGAACAAGCCCAGCTAGTGAGGTCTTTCAGTCACTTCTCTAGACATGGAAACCTCCCCAAAAAAAATTACAGTGCCTGTTCCATGTGACTGCTCTGCCAAAATATCACTCTTGAACACTCTTATTCGTGTTGCTCAGACAGATGTCTCGTAATTTGAGAACCTGTTAAAAATTGTCGCTGACCTCTTACGGGGGTTAAATTAAGGGAATAGTCTGTTGTTATTTGAGTTTCATTCATAAAGGTGTCACTCAGAGATAAATAAAAATCTAGATTCAGTGAGACGCCTGGGGCTGACAAAGTGGAAGGATGGCAGTCTTAGTGTAGTCTGGAGTCATTAATCACCTTGTTAGAGTATATTGCTTATATAATGAAGTTCATGACTTTGTGAAATTTTCTTTAGCTTTGTCTTGGTATGGGACCAAATAGCTGATTAAAACAGTTTCAAACTTATTGATATATTTACATCTCTCCTCCAAATTTCAGGGGCTCAGTTGATTGTTTGGAACAGGACCCCTTGCTTGAGCATTACCGTTTTTCTAGCCAGTGAACATGTAACATATACACAAATGAAAGCCCCCTGCAGGTGACTGAGGATTATGCACTGAGCTGGCATGTTCATCCAAATGAAACAAAGGTTGGCAGACAGTGTTGTGTGGATTTATGGATTTATTGAAGTTTACTTTAGCTTTAATGAACACTGGGAAAATGAAACTGTTTAAGAATGTTAAGGTCATTTCTTTGCCGTTATTTAGTTTGCTTTTTAATGTGCAAGTGGTAAAATGGCCCTTCTGAAGTCTCTTTCAAAAGGCTTCTGCAGTTTTTGTTATGTGTTTGGTTAATTTTCTGAGAATATTTACTCTTATGCTCTCTTTGTGAATTAAATTTTATGAATTGGTTTGGTGGCAGCGTATTGATGACCAGATGAAGGTCCCAGTTGAATCGAAACATTGTCCCTATTTGATAAAAGTTTTTGTGGCATTGAGTAAGAGTACAGGCGTCATTTCTGTTTCCATAGACACCTTTCACTGATAGCCTTGCACCTATAAGTGATGTGCGTATAATTTTTTTCTCATGACGTGAACTGGTCAGGTATCAAAATTTATTTAAGCAATCATTGAATTATTAATTGAAAGTAACTTGGATTGCATCCCCTATTTTGCAGATTAATAGCCATAACTGTCATTGTTGGGGAGCTAAAATGTGAGGGTTAAGTCCAGTAGAAATACAGCGAAAACTCAAGCATGTCTCAGAAGAAATTTGTTTTAGCGGGACTGGAAGAGTTGGAGAGATAGATCATACTGAACAGCTTTTCTCTCACAGAGATGGGGCTGAAACTTAATATCAAGTTCAAAACAGACAGCCCAGGGTCTGCTTTGGTAATTTGAAAATCTCTTGTGCTGATTTTAAATAATACATCATCTTGAACAAAAAACATGCATCTTCACTGGAATTAACCAAGTTCATTGGCTCAGAAACTAGGCACGTTTGTCTGAAGGGAGAGAAAAACTCCTCACATAACTGAATTTAAGAAATGGGGTCATTGTGAACATCTGCTAACACAATTTTTGTACAGTCTCTTGGATGAAGATAAACAGTATCAGGGTGTAGAGTGATTCTCAGAGCACCTGTGATCTGCACTCATGATGCGGACACAAGCTGTGGAGCTGAGGGCCTGGCCTGGGTCCAGGGCTGGTAAAAAGCATTAGACTAGTCAGAGTCTGGGCTTTACCAAAGTAGAGAGGGCTCTGTGTTCCTCTGTCTATTATCAAATATTGGTGGGATTTACAGTATCACCATGGCATGCCATCTGGAACCTGAGTTTGTAAGTCGTCTGCCTCGGTGTTTGTGAGCTGCACACGTGTAGCCATTTGAATACAAGAAAGCAATGCCTCTACTTATGAATTTTTCATGAGACTTTGTCCCCTAATGACCATTAGAAACATTTTTTTGCTGTAATGTAGTGTTAGCGTTAGCTTATTACGTCCAGTACTGTAAACTTATGACTGGGAGGTCCTTCCTGCTGTATCTCATCTTTTCTATGTTTTTGAATGTTATTCATGAGCTTTGTGGAAGTATGCACGAAAAAAGTGCATAATGTTTTAGTTTTGCTCCAAACAAGTTTTTTGCTGAGATGGAAACAAGTGCAGGGATGCGGGAGGGACAGGAGAGTCCGCTACATAGACTGTATAAAAACTACTGACCGAGTCACTGTGACATCAGCCGTTGCAATTTTGATCCAGAGTCTGCGCAGTACTGCCGCGGTGTCCAAATCATCCACCATTCATTCGAGATTCAGTGATGTAACCCGCTCCTGGTTCCTCTACGAATATTTCTCTGTCATCCGAGTCGTAGGGTAGCTCTCCAAACCAGCACACGAGGCAAATTTGACAATCGGATGAGGAAAAAACACACAATGTGTATACATTTCCTTGTGGGAAAAAATTATAAACTTTGCATTTTTGCGTTAAAGTTGCCATTGTGTCTGTCATTCTGCCTGCCGCCACCCCAGTCTGTCATTGATTTGGTTTACTGTCACATCCATGCAACACATCCGGGGCCTGTGATGTGGCTGGGGTGAAGGACTCTCTGTGATCTCCTTATGGCCCACAGCAGGCCAGCGATAAAGCTTGCTTCTGATTGTCCCTGACTTGCCAGACATAGCAGTTTCCTGCCAAAGAAGACACATCCATTTCAGAGCAGAAGAATGCCCCGGTCTTCTCTGAGACACAGAGAGGGACGAGTGACATGTGTTCCTTATCTCTGTGCCACTCGCGGCTCCCGCCATGGGCCTCCGCAGACCGCATCAGAGTGGCCACAGGCAGGCCCAAGGTTTAAAAGCAGGAAACCAGGAAACCTTGAGACAATATCCCCTCAGCTGCACCCTGCTGTGGTTCGCCCATGGGCCTGATTGCTGCCCTTTGCACTGAAAACCTGCTGGCGCCAAGTAGGGCAGATTTATGGATGCAAAACTCAGTGTGCTGATCAGCCTAAGTCTCAGCTAGAACACATTCTCACTGCATGTCCTGTGGTGGCTTAATGATTTCAGAAGTGCGTTACATAGCAGGTTAGAGTGAAGGATTTTCCTTTCAACATGAAGTGATCATTCTTTGGGTCAGTCCTCCGAGACTCAGTGAAGCAGGTTTATTTAATCAGTCATTTTTACTGTCTTTATATATAATTACAATTTAAGGTGTAAGTGTCAAAGGTATTTAATTTGAATGCGCACAGACTCGTATTCAATTAGCATTTGTCCTTGACTTTAACTGTTAAGTACATCTAGCATTTTCATCAAAGAATAGTTTTGCTAGATTAAATGTCATTGAGGAGAAAATTTTTAACCCGTTTAAACTGGGACAGCATGTGCGCATTTTAACCTCTAAAACCGGGGAGGCTGTTACGCATTTCTACCCTTTAGGCCGGGAAAGCAGATACGTCATTTTGTTGTTTTCATTGCTTTTCCGACCATTTCCAGGCTCATAGCTGTTCTTTTACTGGCACTTTATACTAGAGGGCAGATGCCATAGTAACACTTCAAGACACTTTATATGTTTATTTTTATTTTATTTGAATGGACACTTCATCATGCCTGCTGCCCACTAGCGGAGTTATGGGGGGGGGGGGGGGGGGGGGGAGTTGAAGACACGTCCCTTTTAGTCCTGGCTTGATCTCAATCATTTTCCTTTATTGGCGTCTTTTCCAATTATCGTAATTGGCAACCGAAGACACGGTTTCTCACCGTATGCGATCTAACAGGGATTAAATCATGGGCTAAATTCAGTGCAGAAAAATAATTTACTTATTAATTGGCCAGTGCTTCGCGTGATTGAACTGGTTCGTGTTCCAGTGAAACGTACACTTTCACTCTTGGTATTTTGTGGGTTAATTTAAAAAAAAAAAATGTGGCACTTTGCAGTTAAATAGCCTAGGTTATGACAAGCATGCGGCTCAAGCCATTTGCGTGAGAGTCAACAGGTAGGCAATGCAATTTTGAATAACGTAGATTAAAATACAGCAAATACGCGTCCAGAGGAATGATTGTGGTCTTACATAATCCGGGAGAACAAGCAACACCTGTTAAGTGTGGAGTGCTCTCGGAGTGAACCTTTAGTTTATCATGAAGATGACTGAGAACAGGTCAGGATTTATAATTGTTTTAAATGGCTATTTTGTGCAACCCAGTTCTCTGTGCTGCCACTGTGCTGAATTTAGCCCGCGATTTAATCCCTGTTAGATCGCATGTGGAGAGAAACCGTGTCTTCAGTTGCCAATTACAATAATTGGAAAAGACGTGAATTAAGGAAAATGATTGAGATCTAGCCAGGACTAAAAGGGACGTGTCTTCGCCCCCCCTGTAGCTCCGCCACTGCTGCCACCTGTTCCAGAGAAAGAAAAAATGTTTGTTATCCTCTAGTGCAGAGCTTATACTTTTATTTATTAGGCCTCTTTATTCCATTTGAGTTGTGCATGTTATGTAGATAGAGATTCGTTATTTATTTTATTGGTTTTATTATATTTTATAGTTTATAGTTTGTTCAGTGTTTTAAATATTGTGATGACGATTTGCACAAATAAAAAACATGATTGTTATGAAAGCCACATATGCTCTCAAATACTTTTTGAATTTTGTTTCTATCTGCTACAGAGGCTGAGATATCAGCTTTTTACTAGATGTTGACACATGGGTGCTGTTTTCCAAAAAACCTCAGGTTTTAGGGGTTCTTTTCAAAATCGCCCATAGGTTTTCATCAGCATTTTTTGAATAGGCCTCAGGCCTAAATGAGTTAAAGTCACTGGCATAGTGCATCATGTACAAACGTAAATAATGCTACTGAATTAAGCCTTTCTGTGAGAAATTAAGAAAGCTGGGCAATTCAAAGCACAGTTAAATTGTCTTTAAACTGTGCTTCGATGACATGTATTTGCTTACTGCCGAGGGAATGCTGGGGGAAGAGAATCCACAATCCTCTTCCCAGCAGAGAGGCCCGCGTTCCTTAGAATTAGAATCGCAAATCAGATTCTTTTGGATGCTTGGCAGATACGCATATTGATTATGGTGTAATTTGGCCATCCAAAAAGGAGACTTCGTGACCAAATTTCAAATATTCAATCAGTTGTCCACACCCTGGGCTGTGCGCACCACAATGACATGCAGACATCTGAGATGCACGCACCACAACTCTGCGCTGACTAGCCAATTTGGTAAAAATGGAAATATCAGCGTTATTAGTCCCTGCCTATGCCAATAGTTAAAGTCCACTTGCAGATTCATAATGGTTGATTTGATGCTGACCCACTGAAAAAAAATGCATTCAGACTGAAGGAGGAAAGGATGGATAGTTTTCCACATTGTATGGTAGGATCCTTTCCTTGTTTGTCTTTTGGAGTCCTACTTGGAATATGTTGCAATGCAATGCAAATGAATTTAATTAGATAGATAAGCCCTCATAGGACTTGCTCATGCCCCTTTAATCATGCTCCTCTCTTACTTTGTAATTAGCAAAGCA
This sequence comes from Gymnothorax reevesii, assembly GCA_029721435.1. NCBI lineage: Eukaryota > Metazoa > Chordata > Actinopteri > Anguilliformes > Muraenidae > Gymnothorax > Gymnothorax reevesii. Next base: position 80,613,826 of record CM056575.1, read on the forward strand.
GTGGAAAGAGTCTTTAAGTTAAACTGCCCTCCAGTGCAGTTCCGTGTCTGTTTCTACTCTCAAGCAGATGCAATGGTGTGTTTACCAACCGTGTTCATCAGAGACAGGAAGCGTTTCATTACCAGTAAAGTTTCTCTTTGAGTATTTGCAGGTAGTTTGTCAGTCACTGATGTCTTACTAGCTTACAAGTAATCTCTGTACCCGTGATCTCTCTAACGCTGGGCATACACTGAACAATATTGGCCCCTTTTTGACCCATTTTCCGAGATGCACGACTCGTTTTTAAGTTTTTAAGGCCGACTTCCAGCTACATCATGTGAAGTTTGTCATTCAGTGTACAGGGGAGACTGAGGGCTGTTATGCTGCTCCTGACACACAATCTGATGATCGGACGAATTTCTGACATGTTTAAAATTTTGGTCGGCTCTCGGGAGTCACTCGCACAGCTGAAGCAGCTCTGCGAGTCGATTCACCAATATCAGAGCGTTTTTTTCTCACTGTGCCTGCGTGAAGTAGCGCATCATCAAGTGGATAAAGCACGACTTCCAAGCACTAAAAAGTTTCATGGGACTTTGGTGCAAATTTGTGTTTTAGTTTAATATGTGTTGCCTAAATAGGCTGCACGCAGCAAATGTTGCAGATTTGAGATAAATGGATTTAAAACTGCTTGCTCTCATGGTCTTCTTCTGTACCCTGTTGCACCAGTTGTGCATAAGTTCTCTCTTAAGTTAGTGTGCAAAATCCACACTAAACGCTATGCTGAAACAACAACCCCAATTCCGAAATAGCTGGGATGAAGTGTAAATTGTGAATAAAATCAAAATGCAATGACTTTCAGGTCACATGAGCTAATATGTTATTTACAATGGAACATAAATAACATTTGAAATGTTGAAACTGAGACATTTTACATATTTATCCACAAAATGAGCTCCTTTCAAATTTTATGGCTGCAACAAGGTCTCAAAAAAGTTGGGCTGAAAAAGCAATTAATATAGAAGGGAATCAGCTGAAAGAACATTTAGCAAGTAAATAAGTTAACTGGCATCAGGTTTGTAACATGATTGGCTATAAAAGGGATGTTTTAGAGAGGCTGAGTCTCTCAGAAGTAAAGATGGCCAGAGGCTCTCCAACCTGTGAAGGCTTGCGTAAAAAAATTGTGGAATACTTTAAAAACAATGTTCCTCAATGTCAAATTGCAAAGGCTTTGAGGGTCTCATCGGGCCCTCAGACACAACTGCATCACTCACCGGCATGATTCTGTCATTGACATTACTAAATGGGCCCAGGAATACTTCAAGAAACCACTGTCTGTTAACACAGTCTGCCGTGCACAGATGCCATCCAAAACTCTATCGTGCAAAAAGGAAGCCATTGTTGAGCATGATCCAGAAGCGCCGCCGTGTTCTGTGGGCCAATGCACATTTAAAATGGACTGTAGCAAAGTGGCAAAGTGTCCTGTGGTCAAACGAGTCCAAAGTTGACATTCTAGTTGGAAACGATGGGCGTTGTATCCTCCGGGCTAAAGAGGAGAAAGACCATCCCTCCTGTTATCAGTGTTCAGTTCAAAAGCCAGCATCTCTGATGGTATGGGAATGCATTAGTGCATATGGTGTGGGACACTTGCATGTTTTAAAAAGCACCATGGATGCTGAAAGGTATACAAAGGTTTTAGAGCAACATATGCTCCCCTCCAGACGACATCAATTCCCAGGAAAGCCTTGTGTATTTCAGCAGGAAAATGTAAAACCACATACTGCAGCTATTACAACAGTATGGCTTCGTAGTAGAAGAGTCTGTGTGCTGAACTGGCCTGCCTGTAGTCCTGATCTTTCACCGATTGAGAATATTTGGCACATAATTAAACAAAATGTCCTTCAAAGGAGACCCAAAACTCTCCTGCCGCCTGTGAGAGTGGGATCAAATTCCAATGGCTAAACTCAAGAAACTTGTCTCCTCAATGCCCAGATGCCTCCACTCCGTGTTAAAAAGAATAGGGGATGCTACACCAGGGTAAACAGGCCGCTGTCCCAACTATTTTGAGACCTGTAGCAGCCAAATTTTAAGTGAGCTCATTTTTTGCTCATTTTTGCACTCTTGATGCGGCGTGTAGCCTATTACGGTGCTGTCAGATGCTTTCGGTGCTGTCAGGCTACATAAACAAAAAGCAGTGTCTCCATGTCCGACAGTCCACAGTTTATTAAAGATGTCTTTAAATGTACTAGGCTCAGTTCTTCAAGGTGAGTGCCAAGTATTTCACCAACGGCCAAGTACATCGGGGAAACCGGCTATCTGGTAGAACCTCTGACGGGTCATGTTTTGTTGCTCAGGCTTAGATGGAAACTTAACATTGTTGTTAAAGCGCTGAAAAAATGATAGTGCGACTGCTCTTATTGTTCTAAATACAGTAGATTTATGCACTTGAATTGAATCACCTACTAAGTTCTGAAATGATCCTGTTGCAAAATATCTTAGTGCCAGACACACTTGTAGGGAGGGACTAAGGGCCCCGTCTCTCTCTGTGTCGTGCTGTAAGTCCGCTGCCTGCTAGTCAGTAATTCTATGCATCTCCGCTCGTGGGAAGCGAAAGCGAGAGTATAAATCAAAGTCATCGTAGTTGTCCAAAGGGTGTAATCTGTCTTGGCGGATGCGTGGCCGACGCAATACTGCGGGTATAATCCGCTCCCCCTCATCCTCCAAATTATCCCACCTTTCAATACGATGCCCCATGCAAACCATAATTTTACAGAGGACTTTACACCAACTAAGGGTTAGGTGTAAGATTTAAGTTGTAACTTATGCCTACGTTTAGACTTCATCAGCTGGTGCAACCCATAAAATGTTAGTAGCACGTAAACTGTGACCTAAGTTAGAAGTTACGCTCAGACTAGGCTACATTTGAACTTAGACCCAGCTGGTGCAACCCAGTGCTGGTCTTTTTCTTTGTCGCCTCCGTACCTCCAAAAGAAACTTTATTGACAAATGTCAATAGCCAGAACAGTTCACCGGGACCCATATGTGTCTATACCGGGACTGACTAGACGTGCAGTGTGAGCACTCAGATTGTGGCAGACAGTTGGACTGTACAGGGTGAGCACCTCGATCATGAGTATTGGCTTCACAATGCAGATGATTTACTTGCACAGTGTGAGGTGGAATTAACAACACGATTTTTAAACTCAGACAGTGTATGCTCGCCTTAAGACCAATCAATAGAATGCAATGCTGTTCTCAGTGGAGACTGATGTGATGTAGTGGTGACCTCACACTCCAGGTGCTGCCTTAATTCGAGAGAATTGATTTGGCCATAAGACTCATGCTGCCTTCATAGTAACCAGTCGCCCAGCTCACTTTTAGAAATATTTTTATACAGATAGGGCTTGGTGAATCACTGCCACCATCATACCGCTCAGTGAGATGGGCATGCTTCTCCCTCTGTCGGCCATGACACCCCTGCCTCTTTTAAACTCGACTGTGATGGCCAGGCATTTGGAGCGATAGAATGGACTGAGCCTAAATGCATGTAAATGTGCTTTATCATTTACCTATTAGCATTTGAACTCCATGTGACTCTCAAGCAGGTTACCTCCCTGTGACACATGATATGAGAAATTTGTTTTCTTTCCTGGCAGTTAACCTCTTAAACTCCAGGGTCCTGAGACTCACCGCAGCAAAATACCTACAACGCTGCACTAATTAAGTAGCAATATAGTCATATTACACAGCAAATGAAACAGGAGAGCCTCTGCTACAAGCACATATAAATCATTTTTACATACACCAAGCACAACTCAAACGCCAAGCATATTAATGTTCAAATATCAAAATCCGAGTAGCGTCAGAAAATCAACCCTCTCTCCACATTTCCATGTCTCCCTCTCTGATACTTCATGCTACACAAACAGAGATGTACTCTATTCATTATGGGTATGTCATTTTCAAACAGAACCCTAAAAAAGAGGCTGGGGCTTAAGAGGTTAAAAGCTGTCCATCTGAAGTTGGGCAGTGTGAATGCCCGCACCCCTTCACCTTCACCGTGCAATTGAGCTGTAATGCAATTGCGTTAATACTTTGAAAGAATGTTTACATTTTTTCCAATGACTTTTTTGATTGGGTTCATCATTTTCGGTCCAGAGATTGGGTATCACTGCTAGTAGTGCTCTTTTGTTATTTCCTGGCAGCCGTAATATGGAAACACTGTCTGGCTGGCTGAGGGTGATAATACTGCGAAGGTAAAACTCGGACTTGACCTCCTCTTGGTGTTAAGCCTGTCTAAACTCTGCTTCTGGTCTTTGGATTCAGGCTGCTGTGTTTTGAAGTTAATATGTTTTGAAATTAATACCTGACTCTCCCTTATTTTTATCACCTGAAATATCAAGCTCCCACTTCTGGTGAAGCTGTTTCCAAATTTCCATTCCTGAGAATTCATTTCAGTCTAATTAAAATTCTGACCCACCTTTTCACCGTTTCAAATCCTTTAACTCTCCAATCACTACATCTGACTCAAGTTTTTGTGGAAACTTCATTATGTTACCAGAGCTTCTCATTATTTGCAATTAATAATTGATGAGAAGTATTAAGGACATTAGGAGAAATTGTACTCTTAAGTGGTGCTGTTTTACTGGAGATATCTTACTCCATGTGCCAAATCAATGCCTATGGGTATTTAAAAAGGTGTAGTTTTTAAATCACCATTAAACGATCAGGACTGTATTTCCCACTGTCACTTCATTAAATATGGATCAGTGATCTCACCCCTCGCCTACATTATGCTTTTGAACTAGAAATTTTAGTCTCCTCTCTCACCAGTTTTAATTGCATTTTTTAATGTTTACTGAGAATGATATTCTTGTATAAACAAAGCATGGCCTTTATAACACCTCCAGTCGCAGTATTGATGTTAGAGGCGGAGTGGAATAATTTGCTGCGTATGGAGCTTGAGAATCTTCTATATTTGATACTTAATCTTGCCTATTGGCTCAGTCACTCACAAAGGAATTTGGCCTAGTCGGCGAATAACTTCACATTAGACTTTCATTTTGTTTCTGAGAGAGAAGTTTTTGCTGGAGATAAATGACAGGAAAGTGAATTCAAATGTATAATGTATCAACAAAAATGTGCAGTGTGGGGTTGAGGATGAGTAGTGATAAATTTAGAGAATATGAAGTGCAATTTTCTCTGGTTTTTTTTATTTTTTTTATTTTATTCTTATGAATGTCTGATGTGATTTTAGATCCTGCTTTGGACTGGAAATTTTTGCATTTCCTTAGCCAGGTGACAGTGACCTCAGTCGTCCTCCTGTTCTAGCATATGACCTAACCTGACCGGCTGGTCTGACCGTGCTGCAAAATGCTGTGTTCTGAGGATACAGAGGGCCCTGACCTCTATCGATTTTCCCCACCCAAATAGATTACAGCCATCTCCCCCCTGTCCTTGGTAATTACCGTGTCTGGAAAGGTTGCTGACTGTATTGGCATCACCTATGACCTCTCGTGCTTTTCCACACTGCAAAAAATGATAAGATAAAAATACCAGGTAAGATGATTTTACTTATTTTAAGACTTAAAACACTTATTTCTATCACCATTTTTCTTAGTAAGACAAAAAAAAAATTCTTGTTTTGAGGTAATTTTTACAAGCTTGTCCATGGGGTAAGTAAATTACACTTGTCAAGTCAAATAGTAACTTGTTTTCAGAAAAAAAAACTTAAAACAAGTTACTATTTGACTTGACAAGTGAAATTTACTTACCCTATTGACAAGCTACTAAAAATTGCCTCAAAGCAAGACATTTGTTTTGTCTTACTAAGAAAAATGGTCAACGAAATAAGTGATTTAAGTCTTAAAATAAGTAAATTCATCTTACCTAGTATTTTTATCTTATCATTTTTGCAGTGCAATCGGGAGAGCAGATTCCACATGTGGTTGGGTATCAGGTGCTGCATACAACGTTACAGCTGATCATTTTCTCTGGAAAAGTGTCAGATTTTTTCAGATTGGGCATTGTATTTTACCAGTCTCAAGTAGTGCCTCAGGCTGTTGCCCACTTTGTGTGACAGCCTGTCACTGGAGAGAGAACCATTTTCCCCTTTAGATTTGGGCAGTTTGAAAATAAAATAAGTGGTTTTAAACAAGAAATATTCCCTTCTGCTTGTTCCCCTGCAGGTGTTCCTTCATCGTCTCAATCAGTATGCAGCCACAAAAATTGATAAGAATATTACAGAAGAGACTGTCAAGGTGAGTTTTTCAAACACCTTTTGGAATGGGAAAAATGCAGTGAAGTACGTGTGTTTTAGCTCAGACTCTTGCGCATGTCCATTCTGTTTGAAAACTAATGGAATCGAAAACCGGAAATTTCAGCCAAAACCAAATAAAGCCAGCTGGCTTATTTTGGGAGGGTCCTTTCAACTGAAAATAGCTGACTTTTGAATGTAAAAAATGTCCAGATACAGGAAACCTCTGTAAACATCAGCTATTTATAAATGATTGTGGCTGGAGGAGGGTGACAAAAAGGACACGTCTGCGGAATGTGAATGTTCCCCTCCATAAGTTTGCTTTGCTTACGTGCCGTTGAAGATAAACGTGGCTTTGAGAAGTCCATTTTCATAGGCCCACAGACTTTTATACATGCCTATGTTTGGGTGTTCGGGCACCTGCTGTGTCTCTGTGACTCTGAGGTCGCCTGTTAGGGTCAAGAGGGAGACAGTACACCAGAGCATATTTCTCTAAACCTGCCTTGCCATGGCAGCCCTAATTATTCCCAATGCGAACGTAATGCCAATGTCATTCAAAGTCCTACGTAAGGCACGTGTGCTTGCATTCCGCGCATGTGAGATACATATGATGATATATTTACAAAATCTTTTCCTTAATGATTCGTCTCTGCATGAAAAAGCATTATCAACTTCTGTAGACAATAGAGGGCAGATTGTAAATTTTTTTCCCCCAGGCTTGTTACTCAGTGGCCATTCTCTCACTATTTTACTGGCACCAGATCTGAGACTTCCAGCTCTTAACCGTTTTTGTTATGTTACCAAAGCCAACCTCATTTTCTCTCTCTCAGGTCCTGGTCCTCACCCCACATTATTTCACCTCATACTGACACCACAAGCTGTTTGCATAGATGTTCAGAAAATAAAGCAAAATTGAATACAAGAAAGATCAAATCACCACGCAAAGACAACCTTGACCAGTCAGCCAGATACGAATCCAGAACAACTCTGAAAAACTCGATTTTTCATGGGTTCAGAGGCTGTGTAACTCTCACCTAACTGCTCCACAGGTGCTGTTTTCCAACATTGAGGAGATCCTGTCTGTGCACAGAGACTTCCTGTCCATGGTGGAGGCGCTACTCCAGCCCGACCCCCATGCTCACCATGAAATCGGCCGCTGCTTCCTGCACTTTGTGAGTCTTTGCTCTCGGCTGCACTGACAGCAGGCCCCAGTCTATAATCCCTCGTGCCCTGTGTGATTTACAAGACTCTTGTTAATTTGAAGCTGGATTATCCATATACACCACTGTTAGGCTGTATGCACATGCTGTATTTAACATGCCTCCTCTGACTGGGCTTTACCGTTTGCCTGTGGCCAGTGGGATCATTCTGTATATCTGTGCGAGTAGATAAAAGTCTATCTTTTCCATGTGCTGCATAGCAAGGATGTGCAACAAGCCACAGCCTCTGCTGGATTTCGGTTTTGCACTGCATTTAATGGCTCAGTTAAAGCAGTTGATTTTAGACTTAACCCCCTGAATATGATATGAGTAGGATTTAGATTTCTGGGTAAAAATGAACTCTCGCTGAACTTTTGGAGGTTCAGGACCAGGGTTACAGTCTACCGCTCTGAAGTAAAAGTTCTGGATCTCTATTTGCCCCTTGTAAGATTCACATTACTTTTCTAATTTGCTCAAATCGCAAACACTGTGAATCAGTCACATCCATTAGCCAAATGGTCAGGATCCACTCATTAGTACAATACCCTTGGTAATTTCTGACAACGACTTGTCGCACCTACCTGGCATAGCCATCAATTATAGTGTAGCGGCCGGAAGTGAGCAATCCAAGAACTGTTTCATCCAAAGAAACTGTAATCAGCATTGTTTAAGAAATTAATGCAATTAACATGTCTGGCCAACTTCAAAGTTTTACTCATGTGTCAGAAATCTACTTTGGAGAGGCTTGGGGTTCACTGAGACTCCGCTGAACCCAGAGTACATTACATGTATTTCTGACCACTGCCATTTTTACTGGGAATAAACACCATTTTTCATTTAAAGATTGGAGTTGGTGCTTTGTTTTTTTCTTACACTCTATTGGAGGGATTTCAGTGCATCAGCTGACTATTTTATATTTATTCTTGGACATATGGCTCTGAGGTGTGCTGCAAGCGGTTGGCAAGGCAGCATGTGACTCTTAACCGTTCAGTCATAATTTTGACCTTAATTTCTTTTGCATGATTCTGTTTCCCCTAAATGATCATTTTTGAAAATGACTCCTATGTTCTTTTGATCCTGAAACTCAGAAAAAAATAATTCCTGTGCATTTTTAATGACTTTGTATGGCCTTTAAATAAATGTCCTCTTACAGGCCCTTTCAGCTCTGCGTCAGGACATTAAATGCACTTTAAGGCTTTTAGCTACCATAATAAGCTGATGTACTGAGCAAACCTAAAATCAGACCAAACATTGCATGTTTGGTATTAGTCGGCAAGTATCATTATATGGGTCTGTATTACTGGGTATAGAACTTCCATAAATTCAATTGAACGACCAGAATGTCGGCTAATTGACTGTTGGTCAGTTAGTGAATGATTGCAGCAGTGTGCTTATTTATGAATGAGAAGTAAGTTTTTTAGCTTACCAGCCCGATGGGTCAATAAGCCATTATCGTGGTGTGGCGTCCATTGTCCGAAACATTTATAATCCTTTTTTTGGCCGGATGAATTTTTGTGTAAATTTGCCATAACATACTACTAGACCATATCTCCAGACGTTTCTATCGGATTTTTGATTGAATCGTTTTTTTCCGTTTTATGGGCACTTGAAATTTTGGCCCCAGTGTTAAAGGGGACCTATTATGCTGAACCTTCTTTTAATACCTATTAGTAATGTTATAATGTTGGAAGTCCATACTCAACTTCTGAAAAGTCTCTGAACATAAGATACAATGGTTCTGCCGTAATCCAAGAATGTGATTTCGTGAACGTGATTTCCTCTCTGAACAGCTCGTCCCGAGATCTTCACGAGATCTGGACAAAACTTGAAGTTAGGTTGTACCGTCCAATCAACACAGACCTAGCCAGAGCCAATCATGGCGCTGGACCTGCCCACACCGGAAACTATTCTAGCAGGCACTAACAACGGTAGATCATACTATGCCTTAGTAGCGTCTACACAGCGTTCTCCCCAGGATGCAAGGAGTGCTAGTCAGAAAATTTCTGCCGTGCCGGTTCCATTTTGTTGGGGGGGGGGTGCTGCTGCAGAGATGCGTTATGCATTTTATTTCGTTCAGCAGGGGGCATGGCAGTAATATTGCGCCCTCAACTGCGCATCTTGCAGTACTGTACTTCTGAATTTCTCCTTTTTTTTTAACCATGTGGCAAAGCCCTCTGAGGTTAAGTGAGAGTAGCCACAAATTATTTCACGGAACGGTTAGAAAAAAAATTTAAATAAGAAGTTGACGCACTAGTCAAATCTATGGCTGGAGAGCGCTGTGGTTTTATTATCTTGGGTTTACAGTATGATATAGCCTACTTACTAACATCTCGGGTAGAAAGTAAAAGTGCTAAGACCTCGATCACGGTCATTATGAGGGCCACTGTGACTTGCGTTAACATGAATTGAGATAATGGTGTTCAAAAGCTATGAGGAAAAGAAATTATTTCTTCATTGACGTTACGCAGAGGAAAAATGATTTGTATATTTTTTAATCGCATTGAATACACATCTTTTATCAAAGTGAAAATATGCTTTGGTTACTTTTTCAGGTGAGCTGTTTATGATGAATAATTTCACAGAACAGGTAGCATAAGTCAATTCCAATGGTTAAAGACTTTCATTCATCTCGAACAAATATAAACAGTTACGTTGGCGATTTACCTTTTTGAAGTCAAGGAGCTTCATAACGGTCCATTTAAATTTAAAATGGGAATTTAATTTCATTTTTCCAAAGAAATGCGTTTGCGAATGGGTGGGAGGACATGTCTTGCGATATGCCCTGGCAGTGAACACTATTGGCGCTTCCTTTTGAAGTCGTTCTGGGAAATAAAAAGCAGATAGAGGTTGGCCACAGAATTCTTTCCATGTTGACAATATTTTATTAGACACTCAGACTAGTTCAAAGATAAGTTTACAAGTCCACCTGAATTTTTACTTTTGTGAGCACTAGTGGACTACCGCAAATCTCGAGCCCTGTCATTATCTTTTTAGTGAAACACTGAATCTCACATTAAAAATCTGTCAGTTGAGCCCTGATTCTTCTGTTGGCCATCTCTCCGCTACCCTCTGCACGTCAGCTGCACTCAAGTCAAAGCGATAATCGGAGTGGCTATTCGCACAGCCGCTGTGCTAATAGTGGGTCAAGTTATTGTATTTGCACAGCTGTGCCAATGCACAGTACAGAGCAGCTGTGACAATAAGGATGGGCCGTAACATTATTCGCGCAGCGGCTGTGCGAATCAAGGTGCGAATTGCCGCGTCCAAGCGTAATGCATGTACAATAAGCGGATTGCTATGACCACCACCGCAGACGAATCCCGCGAATCGGCTAAGTCAGGGAGCGGGTCGAAAATTCTCTATTCAGAAAGTTCTCTATTCTGACAGTAACATAAGGCGGGGAGTGGAAATATTTAGGGTTATTTATGTTTTGTTTCTTGCGGTTTTATTGGCCACTGGATGAATTTGTTTTAACTAATCTTTTTTTTTTTTTTTTATAAATTTGGCATCTCCAATCCCACCCGAATCTGGAATGCCCAATTAGTGAACTATGGACAAAGCTTGCTCATATGCGACCCCTTGCTGCCAACTCAGGATAGTGAAGACAGTTCACGACTCTCCTCCGAAGCACGTGTCCGTCAGCCACTGATTCTTATACACTCATTGGTCAAATCTTCGTAAGTTACGAACGAGGGCGGAGGATACCCGGACGTGAACAAACCCAGAGTCTTCCTGACGAGCGCCCGTCTGGCCAACAGGAGGCGCTGGAGCAACGAACAAAGCTGTCGCTGAACACCCAAATCCGGCAGTCCCTTCCCAATTTGAAACCCTGTAGCGCGATAGCCAATTGTGCACTACTCCGAAAAGGCTGCCGACCCCTGCCAGTGGGTACGCCGAGGCTCGAACCCGCGACGTGGTGATCACCTCCGCACTGCAGAGCAGTGCCTTAACCGTGTGAGCCACCCGGCAGCTCGTTTTAACTAATCTTTGAAAAAATAGTGCCCTGCGGAAAAAGCACTTTTTGGGCTGAGTGGTGGTCGGTGGATTCCCAGTGCTGGTCGGTGCATTCCAAGTGCCGGTCGGCGCTGACCACCGCCGACCAGCATTGGCAGAACCCTGCACAAACAACTGCAGATCATACTGTGCCTTAGTAGCATCTACACATTTGGAAATACAAAAGAAGAACCGCGGATCATTTGAGGTGCAATTTTGTCACCATCTCTCCCAAAGCTACTTGTCCGTTTATTTTTGGACGAGAAGAAAAGCACCTATATATCTTCCAAAAGATGATGCCACCAGAAATCAGTGGGAAGCTTTTTCGTTTTCTGGCGGCAAACAGCCGCAGCCAAAGGGATTTTAGCTGTTTGTGCTCAGCATTTCACCAAAGACAGCTTTGTCAATCAAGGATAATTCGACACAGGATAAGCGTTTCTGCTGCATCTCAAACCTGAAGAAGTTGCATCGATCAAGTGCTCAGAGCCACAAGCTGTAAGTAACGATAAAATAGCAATTAATGGAAGTGAAGCTAACATGCTACGGGTGGCTAGCAGGACTGCTAACGATAGTTAGCACTAACTACTGGCCTCAAACGCAGGCTTTCTAAAATATCTGAAGATAAAGCCAGGATCGGTCGCAACTGTCAGTGAGTCTCAAACGCGGAAGCTGTAAGTTGCTTTTACGACATAAGCCTACCTAACGTGATGGCCTGTTGATTGTGGCTGTAGCACAGCGGCTTATGTAGCCAAGTTACTGTTGGTAATGTTTGTATCCTAAATATGCAAGAGTAATATCAGGAGAAATTCAACAGAAGGTGTGTGAACAAAAATCTCATTTGAACCTTTGTTTACTTACTTGTAATTTGGATGCTTGGTACAACTGTCCATGGTAACGGGACCTTATTGTATTGCAGGGTAACATTTGTCTCTGTGATTGTTATGACCGCTCGGTTACCGGCTACTGCATGTTAGTTCATGTCCTGTGCTACTTTAAAATGCTCCTGGTTCACTTATATGCAGTAATTTTGATCGGTATGCTTGTATTACTTAGGTAAGCATCAATGTGGCAGTTTCATCATAACGTTGCCTGATTGTAGCCACTACAATCTAAAGCTGAAGCTAACCGGAAAGATGTTGTGTGTCTGCAAAGTTGGGGTGAAAAGGCTTCAGTTAGACCAGATGTAGGTTTTGCAGAGCTTAGGATACGTGTTTGGGTTTGTTTACAGCTGCTGGTGATCACTTCACTTATCCATGATCGGGATCAGCCGGGTACTTCACCAATATCTAGGCTAGCTCTCTGATACTACCGCAGTGAAAGCAATTCGCGAAACGCACAAGCTCTAATGTGTCTGGTATAACTAACGATTTCTCTAAACTGCCGTGGCATAATTTCATCCCCCTTTAGAAATTGTTCTGACTAAATTGCTCTCTAGCTGTCACATACTATCTATAAAGCTGCTTTCACGATGGACATGAAACAAATTTTTTGCGCAACAGATTACATTCAAAGTCAATGCAAAAAGGCGCAAATACACGCGTTATAGGCACGTTAAGCCGCTTTCACACCGGACGCGAAACAAATTTTTCGCGGGACAGATTACATTCAAAGTCAATGCAAAGACGCGAACACATGCTTTATGGGCGCATTAAGACGCTTTCACGTCGAACGCGAAACTAATTTTTCGCCCAACCGATTACATTCAAAGTCAATGGTAAGACAATGCATTGACTTTGAATGTAACCTCTCGTGCGAAAAATTTGTTTTCCGTCCGGTGTGAAACGCTGGTCATTCCGATGCAATAAGTATTACCCACATTACCACGAGCAATTCCCGAAAAGGCCATATAGCCATCATATGCCAGCGCAGAAGCTGTTGGTTACTCCACGCTAATGACACACCACAGCTATGCACACAAACCAGCAGGTCCTTATAATACACACCTAAGCAGTCCATAAGTTGTTGCTCCACTTTTTGCTGCTCCTCACAGTCCGTGTTTCCCTCTAAACTCAGACCCACCGGATTTCTGCGGTCTCCTGTCTACACTTGGGTATGTCGACCCTTTCTACAAATGAGTCTACGTGGGGATGGATTCTAGCTTTCCCTCAATCCTTGCTATAGAGTGGAAATACCAGTGTACTCACCGTAGAATCCATAGGTAGATAGCGAATTCGAGCTTGACCTGCCAGACTTTCGTACTGTGTCCTCTGCTTTCGCCGCTATGTTTATTAGAACAAGTTCATTTCATTACATTTATACACATGTACTGCGTTTGATTGCAGAATTTCTTAGCTCAGGTGGCAGATGCGTCTCACGTTTCACATAAGGGAGGCAGACCCGGAAAACTGTGTTCTGAGTCCTGCCCAGCTCCGCTGTTCACAGAGCTGGCCAATCAAAAGAAAGTGGCCGCACAGGGAGGGGGGGCCATACTGGAAGAGCTGCCCAAACGAGGCATTTCAGGCAGAGACTGCAATGGACTACAAATGGGGTTTTTTTGAGGATGGAAGTATGAGATAAATAAGGACCCTTTTTTGGACTTTGAACGATCAGGAGTTATCTAGGGGAGTCCAAGATCAAAATATAAACCTGGAAATGTAGCATAATGAGTCCCCATTAAAGATAGGACTGAGAAATTTTTTTTTTTTAATTTTCTCAAAAACTGCAAGATAAACTTGCAATCAACTTTCCTTGATACTGGCAATGTACAGTGCGAGTGCTATTTGACCTTTAATGACCAAACTTTATAATGAAATTTCAATGACTTATATCAGCAAAATATCAGCAAAAATTTCTATTGGAGACGTATAGGAAGTCATATATGAATTTTCATTTGGTGACCTTCATATTGACCTTCGAAGGTCAACCTTGACTATCACTGAAATGGTCGCAGATAAAGCCTAAGTTTGTATCACAGACTGAAAGGAAATCACACATGAACTTTCATTTGGTGACATTCAACTTAACTGTTGGTGACCTTTGAAGGTCAAACTTGACATAATACAATTACTTGCATTGCTAAAACGGTCTCCGATGGAGCCTAGGTTTGTATGAGAGACTTATAGGAATTTTATACAGAAAATGAAGTCCATTTGCTGACCTCAACTTGACCTTCTGTAACCGTCAAAGTTCACACTTGACATATTGAATTTTCAATGACATGACATGTATCACCATAACTGTTTCAGACCTTAGGATTGTACAAAGTATTACAGGAGGTCATATAAATGTATGTGAACCTTTATTTAGTAACCTTGACATTGACATTTAGTAACCTTGACATTCAATGATTCGAAGGTCAAGTTTCATATGAAATGTTCATAACTTGATGCATCTATATAAGATTGCTTGCCGGTAAGCTACAGGACCCTTGTTCCCATTTTTTTCTGGACCTTTAAGAGTACAGAAAGGTCGTAGAATGGACCTGATAAGATGTGCTGTTCCGGCTCCAAAGGAACAGGGTCGACCTGATGGTCTGTCTGTCTGTGCCTGTCTCTCCCTATCTCCCCCCCCCCCCCCCTCTCTCTTTCAATCTGCAGAGAGACAGATTTCAGCTCTACGATGAGTACTGTGGAAACCATGAAAAAGCTCAAAAGCTACTACTGGAGCTGAACAAGATCAGGACCGTGAGGACGTGTTTGCTGGTGGGGAAGTCTTTTCCAACTGCCTATATTAACCCTTATCTTTGAGAACAGAGTGTATTCTTTTGGCTTGTAAAACTTGCCACTTGTACAAGGTTGTAATATGAAGACCACAAAGGAAAAACAATCAGAGACCAATTTTTGGATTTTTGTATATTATGTTTATTATACAAGGGTTTTTCTAAACAGGGTAACGGGGCGCTGCACCCCCTTACAATTCCCCAGCACCCCCTTGATACCCGTTAATTCTGAGTAATTGAACAATCGCCACCTGTTCATAATGTATGCCTTCTCAAAAAAAAAAAAAAAAACGGACAATACTGGAAGACACGGAATATGTGCAATAACAGTGACACCCCCCCCCCTCGCTCAGCAAACTGAACATCAAGCCCTTTTGCTCTTTAGTAAGTTAGTATTATATACAATGTTAGTCTAGGTTAGTAGTTTTACAACAAACTGTTATATTGGTAAGTAAAATAGAAAAGCAAGGCAAAGGAAGTAAACGAGATTGGAAGGAATGTTTGGAAACCCAGAAACCATTAAATCACCCGAAAGAGTGGCACGCAATACTGGGGCTGTGAGCAATCACAAGACATGGGACCAGACAGGGGGAGACAAGGTGCAATGCATGGCAAAAGCAAAAACATGGACCGGCATGAAACTGCGAAGATGGAATATGAAAACTAACAGTCAAATGCAAAACACAAAACATGGTCAAGGCATCTAAATCCCAGTATAGGAATACAAAGCATGGTCAGACAAGGTGGAAGTCAAAATCCAGACATGACAGAATCATAACAAACATGGCAAACATGGCAGAATCATAACAGTGTGCTGTTGCACTCAGGGCTGCTGTGGAGGATGAAGATTGCGTGTCCCATTGTCGCAACTCCAGCCTGTATTAGTCTCCGCCAGCACCCATTCTCCACTGGTGACATAAATGATTTTTCCCTGGCAGCGCTGGCAAGGATCTTTGTCCTTCAGGTCCTTTGCCATTTCGTAATATAAAGTCAGAAGGATATCAAAATGCTCTCACTTTCCCCTGACCTACCCAGAATACTTTAATTAGCAGCCAGAATTAAGAACCTGGTGCAGATCACAGCTCAAGCCACAGAGACACTTGTATTGAAGATAAATTGCTGAAATTGGCACTTCAACAGGCGGGAAACTCAGAATATGTTCAGACTGAAGAATGGTCTGGACATGGTCCAAAGTCTGCCGGGAGCAACAGGTACACTGGATGTCAGGCTTTGGCATATAGGAGGGGAAACTGGTCCAAGGTCAGTACTGGGAAATCAGGCTGAAGGTATGTGGCACGCTGGACCGTGCACAGTCTCGTACGCAGATTCCAAAGTGACTGGAAAGAGGGCCTCTCACCAGGACTGTTGATACTGGAAATACGAATATTCCAAATAAATCGGTTACTAATGTCTTAGTAACCTCCTCTGGAAGTGACTGATGACTAAAGTCAGTGGAGATCTTTTTTAGTCGTGGTGTGGCGTTCGTCGTCCGGTGTCCAGCGTCCGTCGTGGGGAACATTTTTAATCTTTTTTTGGCTTGATGAATTTTCGTGTAAATTTGCAGTGACATACTACTAGACCATATCTCCAGAGGTTTTTCTCGGATTTTTGATTGAATCATTTTTGTCCGTTTTATGGGCCCTTGAAATTTTGGCTCCAATGTTAAAGATAGGACTGAGAAATTTGAAAAAATAATTTCTCAGAAACTGCGCGATCATTTTTTTTCTAAATCAGGCAATCAACTTACCTTGGTACCGTCAGCGTACTGTGCGAGAAGCATTTTGATTGAATCAACAGAAGAGGGTCTATTGGGGGAGCTGTAATTTATGAATAAGCAAGATGACCTGTGGAGGCCAAATGGTTGCAGATTGAGATTAAGTTTGTGTTACTGACATATAAGAAGTAATATATGACCTATATTTTGGCTGTGTTAAAGTTGACCTCAGATGACCTTGAAAGGTCAAACTTGAGGTCAAGCAAAATGTCATAATTATCAGAGGTTTCTTGGCCTTTCAGTGACTTCTATCACTGAAAAGGTAACAGATGGAGCCTAGGTTTGTGTTACTGATATAGGAAGTCACATATGAACTTTCATTTTGTGACATTCAACTTGACTGTCAGGAACCTTTGAGGGTCAAACTCCACAGTGAAATTACAATGACTTGTACTACCAAAGCTGCTACAGAGCTTAGGATTGTATTTCAGAAGGTCTTATAAATCTATATGAACTTTTATTTAGTCTCCCTGACATTGATTTTCATTGATTCAAATGTCACACTTTATATGAAATTTTCATAACTTGTATCATCGTTGTAGGACTGCTTGCCGGTAAGCTACTGGACCCTTGGTCCTATTTTTGTACTTGGTACACAAAAATGATGTTCTTTTTAGTGAACCTAACTGATTGGTCAGTATCAGCAGTTCACTGCTGATACAATATCACATGCAGAGTAAAGGTGTGCCTGAATTCAGATAAAGAACTGGTTATGAGCCTCTAGCTGCAAAACCAGTGTTAGCTCCAAAATGGCAGTTGAACCCAAGAGGTTTCAATCCTCTTATAGCTCTTTAGTGTGTGAAATGGACGGCAGAATCACAGGGATTGGACATTCTTCTATCCTGCTCATTGTGACTCCCTGATGTTTGTGTTTGCTTTCAGAACTGTATGCTGCTTGGTGGTAGGAAAAACACAGAAGTACCCCTTGAAGGCTATCTGGTTGCCCCCATTCAAAGGATCTGCAAGTATCCACTTCTCCTGAGAGTACGCACACTTCTGTATTTAATATCCCGTTATGACTGTCCTCGTCCTTTGACCCTTTGAGTATCTCTTCCAGGTTGTCACCTATTCCGAGTGGTGGCCACTTGGATCCTTTTAAAAATTATTTCTGCTTAGCAATGCGGAGTTCAGTGAGATAAGCCTTATATAAAAGTGTTTTACGACTCAGTTTTGTTGCTATACAAATGCTATAATCATACATGTGACCAAATGTTAAATTATGTTGTGTTCTCGGCCAAAATAACTATTAAAGCTGTAAGAGCTCAAAATAGCCACTCAGATGAGACAATGAAGTGACCAAACATTTACTTGGAACACGTATGTCTTAAACAATCCTGGGACTGAAAGATGGCCACCTACTGTCAGTCAGTGCCTGGATGCCGCATATTTTGAGATATAAAAGCCAGGCTGGCATAAATGTTATGAAACAGGGGAGCAAAATTAGTCACAGAGAGTGGAAATATTTGACAAGTGATAGTTACATGTTGATCATTGGCTAAGCAATCCTGACATCTTGTTCCCAAGATTTTAACTGGCTGCTGACTGAAAGAAAACATGCGTATAGATTTTCTGCAGGCGCTGCGTCCCCCCAAGACTGGAATTTTATCACCTCTGTATTTGCTTGTAATCAAAGCAGCCCTCTCTTTAATGATGTTATATTATCATTGCTTTTTTGTTTTTGTCCAGACGATTTAAATAAAGATTTTAAGACGTGCATGCTGTCTTACAATCTAGATGCATTTGTTGTAAGTGGGCTGTGATGCACAAAGCTTCATTTGATTGATTTACATGTTTAAATTATTAATTATTAATGAACTACAGGACTTATCTGCAACCTCACCTGCATGTGGTTATAATACCTACATTTGAACATTTTCTGTCATTTATTCAGAAGTAATTGAATAACCATTATCTCGAAACAGCTAGTACAGAAATGTGTAGTTTTAGAAACATCAAAGGAAAGTATGCCTAATGTTTCATTGATAGCGCAAGAAAATAATTAAGTTGGTTTACTTCCAAGCCCTGATTACCATCTCTGTCATCAGAGCATGACACACGATTTTTGCCCGAGGGAAATATTTCGAGTCATTTACACGAAAAAACATACCTGATACTGTATATTTAATGTAACAATAAAAGTTTGTGTTGTTGTGAACAAAATCTGAAGTGAGTGGGGACTGAAAGTACATCGCGCGGCACACATTTGAATAGACAATGGCAGCATTTGTGTTCGCACAATACATGTGTGGGATAATGGCTGATTTTCTCTTCAAGGGGCTTTGATTGGCTAATTATTTCCAGGCAATTACCCGACAGCTATTGATTCTCTGATTGTGTGAGCAGGAGCTGGTGAAGCGAACTCCGAAGAAGCACAGCGACTACTCTCAGGTGTTGGAGTCTCTCCAGCTCATGAAGGCCGTTTGCTCAAACATCAATGAAACCAAGAGGCAGATGGAGAAGCTGGAGGTGCTGGAGGAGTGGCAGTCACATATTGAGGGATGGGAGGTATGTGGGGAATGGCCACCGGCGAACTCTGCCCTGGGAATGACCCCAATTTCAACATTGTGCAAATGTTATTCATTCGGGTGGCTGACAACGAGTAAATGTTTTGAGCTTTTGATGCAGGACATGTATTTAACACGCAAATTTGGTGCGGAGTCTTTTTTGTGGAGTTTTATGGAAAATCCTGGCCGCTTGAGGTTCTACTTCATTGCATTTGTCTAACCAGTAGTGTAATGAATCATGTGGAGCCAGTCTTCTCCAACATTACTGATGCAGTGTGATCACTGATGCCAAGGTCTGAACTGTTGGCACCACAGATTTTACAAAACCTTATTGTGCTACATAACACATACCCCTTAGTCATGGTAGCCAGTTTCAATGCTGTGTCAATGAAATAAAATACAATTTAAACAAAACCTATAAAATGAATGTGTCTGTTTTTACGGAATGGTTGTAGTGAAGTTTTTCATTTGGAGTGGTGAGGGCTGATTGGATGGTTCACCAGAGTGGACTGTATAAATGAGTGAAAGCCTAGCTGGCACTTTGAGGATCCTCAGCTCTCTGTGAACCACCTGCCTGCTGCTGGAGGATATGACAGCAGGGATGAAAATGATAAGGCAGAAAAACAAACTTTATATCGCACCTAAGTGCTGGATATAGAGGGTGTTTTTTTTTGCTATCAGCCAGTCAAATGCAACCATTTGCATCATGTCGGTCTGTCATTCTAACAGAAGTGTGGAATGAATTGGTTGTTTGATGAATTTTTGGCTTTCGAGTGATGGCACAATGGAAGTGAGTGGAAATACTGATCCAGGATCTGTCACTTAAATGTTGCAGACTTTTTCTGAGCGAAGCCCATTCATGTTTTTGGTTGCAGAAAATTTGAAAACCAATTATTTTTGCTCATGATAAATTGCAAAAAAAAAATTTCAATGCTACAGAATCAGGAAGCATCAGTTGAGCTGCGTAAGAACAAAATATTCCATAATAACGCTCTAAAAAACTGGTCTATTTATGAATACTTACACTCAAACTCTTTCTCTCTTTTTGAAAGTTCCTGCCCTGTTGTAGAGGAAAAGGAAGAGATGTACAAAATTAGGTGCAATTACAGCAGACGTATGCTTTTAAATTTCCCTTCTCCGCAAAAAAAAACAAACAGTATTGCATTGCTTTAAATCACGGGGTACTTTGTGTTCTGGGAGTGTGTGTGTTTTGAAAGCACTTGAGTACAGCATGGCCCGCTGGAAGTAAGAAGCATGCCTATTTAGTGCTTTAGTCCATTAGTCAATGGCCAACAGCTCTGGCCAGATTGCGACTTTATATCACCATCTCAGAGTTAGGCTCTGAGGATGGGTGGGACAGATTAACACTGGCACAGAGTTAGGCTCTGAGGATGGGTGGGACAAATTAACACTGGCACAGAGTTAGGCTCTGAGGATGGGTGGGACAGATTAACACTGGCACAGAGTTAGGCTCTGAGGATGGGTGGGACAGATTAACACTGGCACAGAGTTAGGCTCTGAGGATGGGTGGGACAGATTAACACTGGCACAGAGTTTGGCTCTGAGGATGGGTGGGACAGATTAACACTGGCACAGAGTTAGGCTCTGAGGATGGGTGGGATAGATTAACACTGGCACAGAGTTAGGCTCTGAGGTTGGGTGGGACAGATTAACACTGGCACAGAGTTAGGCTCTGAGGATGGGTGGGACAGATTAACACTAGCACAACATGGCTCGGCGAAAGGTTCTGTTTGTTTTCTTACTTTTACCATGAGAATTAGCTCATTTTGGAAGGAAGCGAGCTCTTAAAATGAGTTTGTGGCAGATATTTTCTACTGAGAAAAAACAAGCCTGAAAAGGTCTGTATGTGGGTGTGGAGGGAGATGGGGACTAGTGCCATTTTTCCTGATGTAATCTCCAGTTTTTCATGATTACTAAATGATCTGGACGGCCTTTACCGATGTTTGACCCTGAGCGAACAGTTGGGTGACCACTAGTGGGAGATGACTCTCTGTTGTCCTTCTCTGACATAAGCTTCAGTACTATTGCCACCAAATTTTTGAAAATACTAACATTTGGATGTCAATGCCATAGGTAATTTGCTAAAATTCAAATGTATTTATTTAGTGTGAATAAAAATACAATACAAAATAAAATACAAGTATAAAAAACCACACATCATACAAAAATTTCACTGCAAACATTCAAAAAACCATTTGTGGCGTGATAATGTGTATCATACCTGTTCTTGAATGTATTAACATCTGGCGAGAGAGCTATATGAGAAGGCAAACTATTCCAGAGACAAACTGCCCCATTGCTGAAGCTACATTAAGTCTTGACCTATTTACTTCAACAGTCAAACTGTGACCCCTCAGACCACAGTACCTTCTCCTGGTGAAGAATACATTTGGGTCAATATGTTCAAAACATGCATTATTTTCTACATTTCTATTAAATCACCTCTAACTAGCCTATTTTCGCCTATGTACACAATCCTTATTTGTTTAATCTTTCTTCATATGACAAGTTTTCAGTATAGATGTAGTTCAGTAGCCAGCTGTAGCAATGTCACTTCAGATGCCACTCACTGATGCCAGGAAGCTGTTCTTATCTTTGTTCAGTCAAAACTAAAATCTGTTCTTTTCAACTTTTTTTCATCCTCATATTCATATCATTGTAGATATTCCACTGATAATTTACTGGAACCTGGGATCTGCTGATTGAACTTGAATTGCATTGATATTTCTTGAAATTGTCCTTGCGACAGTATTGACCGCTTGACTTTTCTGTATTTGGAATGCACTGCAGATCCTGTCTGCAGCAAAAGTAGAAACAGAAACAAAAGTGCAGTGTTTTCAATATAGCTCTATCTGGACTTAGTCATTTCTCCAAAGTGTTGCTCTTGGCTGTGAGTTTACATGGAGAGCTCACGCCTGCACCGTTAATGTTTGATTTCTCTATAATCGCTATGGGCAGTGCTTGGTTTCTCCCTGGTAGAATATGCTGTTGATCTCGGGGGTTACGAGTTTGGTCTGCTCACCGCAGTGTCTGTCTCAGTGGTAATTAAGGGAACATCTGGCTGCGCGGGAGGGTACTGGAGAATATGTCCACGCTGGATTGAGGGGGTCTCTTGGCGTGTGAGTTTTCTGCCAGAAGGAAGCAGTTAAGCACATTTTTTAGCCTCTCTAGCACTGGAGGTTATTTTTAGATTGGATTGGGCGGTCAAAAGCAGCACATAAATTTCCAGCCAAGACATGGTAAGAAAGAAAACTCACTTTCGGTTGCTTGCGACGGGGGACCTCGGTGCGTTTCCCATGCCCGAGCAGAAATAGTCTGCGAGTAATGCCTAGCTGTATAAAACATGCAGGGAGCTCTCTTCCTCAGGAACTGGCAGTATTTTTACTGGCCCTAGTGAGAGGAGGCATTTGCCCATCTTTTATCACCACACGCCCTTTTCTTATGTTAGACTTTTAATATTGTCTGGGCGGCTGCACAAAACCATATGAGAGAAGTTGCATCTGCACGTTATCAGATCTGGCTCAAAAAGGGTTCAAATTCAGTTTTTAAGGCACACCAAGAGGTCGTATCGGAATTTTACTATGAACGAAATGCTTTTACAGGATGCTTTGTATATATTGTTTTGTTCCTCCTCTTAGGGTTCAAACATCACAGACACCTGCACAGAAATGCTTATGCATGGGATTCTGCTGAAAATCTCGGCTGGGAATATCCAAGAGCGCATCTTCTTCCTGTTCGATAATCTCCTGGTGTACTGTAAGAAGAAAACCAGGTCTGTGCTCTGCCTGCTTTCTCTTGTTTGGCTTTAAGTATCATGCGCCAAAGAGCCCAATTCAGTGTTCATTTCCACGGCATACAGTATCACATCTGTAAAGCTTTCAGTGCTTTGAATGTTCCTTAGGCTCTGATTGGCTCGAGAAGTAGAGAGGTTTGCTAAAGTGAGAATCATCCTTTTCTTCATGGTCATATGTACAGACAGGAAAGTCTTCAAATAACCCTACTGCTGAAATTAAATTTTTATCCCATCATTTAAGTCAATATTTAGTTTTAGTTCATGCTTTATGATTATGTAGCTATTAGCAGACATATTTGGTTAAAAGCTATATCTCTGGATGTCTGACTTAAGTCCTCATTATTTGTTTCAGGCGTCTAAAAAACAGCAAAGCCGCCACAGAAGGTCCCCGGTATTTGTTTCGAGGTCGGATAAACACAGAGGTCATGGAGGTAGAGAATGTGGATGACGGTACAGGTACTCTTCTTTAAGATGTCCTCCCCTGGTATCGCTTCCCTGGTTTCTGCTTCTCTTCATGGACCTACTGCTCCTCCGCCAAGGTCCTTTAGATTACAGACTGAACTCAGCGGTGCATGTATGGCGTTGCAGTACAGAGCCAAAAACTGACTGTAGGAATGCAATCACTCGGCCCTAATTTTCTGGTTCTGAGTGTTTGACGTTGCCTATAGGAAATGGGCCTCTTTTGATTACCTACCATGCTCTGAACTTATTTGACTTTTTATGCCCCCTCCCATAAGGGGTGGGAGTATATAGTGTACACCAAAGAATTTCAGCTGTCCTTCCGTTCGTCCGCACCAGTTTGTCAAACTGATTCCTCAAAAACTGCTCATCAGATTGATTTCAAATTTCAGTCATGCATTCTGCACTTCACGGAGAAATGCCTTGCCAAGTTTCATGAAAATGTGATGATTTTTTCAAAGATTTGCTTCCGTTTTCCATATTTTGAACTTCGGGAATTTATCACTGCAAATGTCCCACCGATTTCTCAAAAAAGTGCTAAACAGATTGTTTTCAACTTTCAGTCATGCATTCTAAACTTCCAGTTTTTATGAAAATATGCCATAATCTCTTCAGTGCACAAGGGTCGGGTGTATTAGTGGGCTGTGCTTGCTTTTTTCACTTGTTTTTGTATTTTGCATTCATTTATTGGTTTTTGCTCTCACTGGGACCGTGAAGGTTTATAATACATACATCAGCTTACTTTTCACAAACTGTTATGGAAGATGAGTCATTAAAAAGTCTGATAGTATTTTCAGCCTGTTTAATAGCAATCAGCCTGGCAATATTCTGAAAGGTTTTTGATGTTGATGCTTTGGGAAGTATAAGCTGGGTCATTTGAGTTTTTATGTATTTTACCCTTTCTCTTTGGATGCATTGGGTGTAATGCCTGCACTGATTAATTTAAACACAAAATAGGCTTTATAAAAATACGCCATAGCTCAATTTAATATTCTAATGTGATCGGTAAAACGTCTGAAGTAGTTCCACACATATTAATCTTTTGAAACTTAGTAACTTTAGCTGCAACTTTGTATTCAGAAGTTGTAGTCGTCGTAAGCGAAGGCTAAAAATAGATACAGACAACATGTTTGAGTTTTCCAAAATAACTATTAACATCTTTGGCCTGTATGATGATTATGAAAAGTGGAAGACAACACAAAGCAATAATGTCTGTCCGAGTGGAACTATGACGCTGTGGAATAAGTGACTCTTGTATATCAACAAAACAATATGGAACTAATGACACACTCTTGCTCATAGCGGCAGTGTATCTGGCTGTATCAAAGCAATGTAACTTAAGATTAGCCTAAGGAAATAATTTGTGTACAAATGCAGTTTTTGACAGTGCTAAAATTGTATCTGTAGATAAAAATAAATGTGTGGTAATCATGGTTTAAGCACAAAATACAATAATAATATGCTGATAAAGATAAAATATAATTGCACATCCACCTTACTCTGCCCAGCACAACACACGCCCACGCAGTATTGAGGAAAGGTTTTAGGTACTTTTAAAACAATTCTGTGAGGTGAAGATGCGTAGATCTCAAAGTGATGAAATTATAGGTTTCTAACTGCACTCTGAAGAGCTATGAACTGTTGAAAAAAATCAAATCGGCTTTGAATGGCA
The DNA here is from genome assembly GCA_029721435.1 of Gymnothorax reevesii. Classification (NCBI taxonomy): domain Eukaryota; kingdom Metazoa; phylum Chordata; class Actinopteri; order Anguilliformes; family Muraenidae; genus Gymnothorax; species Gymnothorax reevesii. Next base: position 80,639,131 of record CM056575.1, read on the forward strand.
GAAGTTGAACCAGATGCAGACCACAGAGTAAGCCTCTATAGGCAGTTTTAATGGAACAGATTAGGCCACATATGGCACTCAATGACTTGAGAACTGAAAATGAACTTGAGCAGAACAATGGTCCGACATCTGGAATGGGTGAACAGGAACACTGGAGGTGAAGCAGGGCGTAGTAGGGGAGACTGGTGGGAGGTCAGTACCGGGAAGGCATGCCATAGGTTACTGGGCCCACTGGACTGTGTACACTCTTGAACTGAGATACTGGAGGGACAGCTAGGAGCAGCACTCATGGAGCCGCTAACATGGGGAGAAAATCTCTAGAAAATTCATTTTTGTTTCTTTTAATCTTTCAATATGAAAGAGGTAATGTTGGGTTTTACGAAATGAACCAATGGCGAAAACCAGTAAAATACAAAAAGGAGGCTTTATTTCTGAAGGGGGAAACCCCCCAACAGAGCTGGCAACAGTACAATGTCCGCAATCCAAAATCAAATTCCAATGGGCGTAATCCAGAGTCATACACAGGGCACCAATCACAAAATCGTTGTCGGACAAAAGAGGTTGAAAAAACAAGAATGCGGTTCAGTACAGGGAATCGGCAAAACTCTGTGTCTAGGGCACTCCAGTCAGAAAGATAAATCACAATGAATCAAGGCGAGGAAAACGTGGCACAGGAAACAAGGGAGAACGATCTGACGAAGGAAGTGAAACAAACAGACCTCTTAAATACATATCTGGGTGAACACATGATCAGGAAAGGCAGGTGCAATCAATGGAACCACAATCAGGGATTGACACATGAGGAATAAAATAATAACATGAATTTGGCCGTAGCCAAAGCGCAGACAGGTTTTACAAGACAAACCTATGGACAGACAAACAGCTCCAGTCACGGAGTGCTAAAAGTGCATAGTTTAGAGAAAGGAAAGCACAAAGTAAATGTGGAGATCCTCGGAAAATAGCAGCAGAGATAATTAGGGAAAGGCAAGGAGGCGGAGACTAGAATTGGGCGACTGCTGAGATCGTTAATCAATTAGTATGTGCAGCTATACAATTCCGAGTGCTTGTTAGTAAGTTAGTAAAATATACAGGGTTAGTGTGGGTTAGTAATTAGCGAAAACAATAAACTGTTAGTATGTGTTAGTAAGATAGTAAAGTAAGAGGAAGGAAGAACACAAGATAATGAAAGAAGGTTGAAACCCAGAAACCAATAAATCACCCGAATGAGTGGCATGACAAGGGACCATGAGCAAAGATACACACATGACAAGACAGGGGAGACAAAGTGCAAAGCATAGAAATAAAACATGGCAAAGACTATGAAACATGGCAAAGACTTTGAAACATGGCAAGGGACTAGGAATAAATCTGAACATGAAAAATAATAAAACAAGGAAATCTAAAATTGCCAAAACACAATACAAGATCAAAGAATGGTCAGACATAAGCAGTGGTCGAGGAATACGTGGGTCAATCCAAACATGGCACAAGGCCAGGCACAAAACTTAAGCATGGCATGGGGCAGAAACATGGGACAAGGCATGGAACAGGCAGAAAAGCAGAATCATAACAGGTAAGGATTGAGAGTTTAGACATAGCGAGGCACAAAGCGCAACAAAAGGTATGAAGTACGATGAAAGGTAATAATCTCACAAAGAGGGAGGTGCGCAAAACCGGGAACAGAACAAAGAAGGAGGGAAATGGAACAAAACAGTAATAAGATAACTAGGAACAAATGATAAATAGAGGCTGAAACTGACACAGACTGCTGGATTGTGGGGAAAGCATCATTAGGAATGGGACATGATAAAAATCAATATTTCTGGAGATATCTTTTGCCTGAAAATCAGAACCCTTGGTAAATTGGAATGAAAGAGGTGAAAATGAAATGATTTTAAATGAAAGCTATGCACAAAAATGAAATATTTCATTGAAATAAAATTAGTGAAAGAAATAAATTCTCATCAAGAAACAAATATTTTTCTCAGAAACATGATTTCTTTGATTTTAGAATCCCCCTCTATTAATACTCCATGGAGACTAACTTCATGCTGATAAAAACATTGATTCTTCTACAGTGTGTAATTGTTATCAGCTTCAGAGAAGGAACCAGGCGCAGATCCTAAGAAAGCCACTTAGTACTTTTGATAAAAATGTGAATGGCTCGAACAGGAACATAAACTCGAAAGAATGCTGAGGAGAAGAGTGATCTTCAGACAGTCTGAGTCAGGCGAGGGGCAAACAGGCAATCCAGGGGTACAAGGCACGCAGGATTGTGCCGAATCTCAAGCTCCGAAGTTTGAGGAATCTGTGAATAGCCATGGCTGTGAGTCCAAGTACCAGGAGAACAAACTCTAATAAATAGTTACTGGTTTCAAGATTCTCTGTTTTAACACTGATGACGGAAGATGTGTGAGAACTTGACTAGAACTGGCTTAAAGCACAATTAAGAGAACAATACAATCCAGGAAAGGGAAAATGCATCAGAGGAGCTTGAATAGACTCTACGTCAATTCATAATGATGGGACAGGGTGCCTGCAAGGATGCAGAGACACACGGAGGGAGGGGTGGGAAATAAGACAATAATTAATCAATTAAAGGTGGTGAATTATGTGTACTGCACACGCTCACACTATTGAAAACTGTCCAACCTGACAGAAATCAAACAGAGAGGCAATGTGGCTGCACCATTGTACAATCTGTTCTCTTGCAGATAGATCCTGCATTAAGGAGATTTATATTCGGTAATATATATCAAATGCAAACTTTATGTTCTGTGACAAAGTAAAATTGGAGTCGTTTGTCAGCAGAAGGGGCCGAAAAAACTCTGTTTTTGAAGATTGCAATGGCCTCTCCTTCATAAAACCAAAATCACATCAGTTTTTGAGAAAAGTTAGGGGAGTCGTGGGCTGAAACAGGTACTTTACAATCAAAGCTCAGATTCTGCAGATTGTGAAACAGCACAGTGTTGGGTCTCCTTTGTTATATAAGCAGGGTACTGTTCATCTTCACATACGTTCATTCACAAATGTTATTGTAAAGGATATCCCTCTGGGATATCATTATATGAAGAACGATGCTTCCTCTGTTTTTTCATTTTACTAGAAGTGCTGCTACTGAGGGATCTCGGAGTTTCTCTTAACTTGACAGGTTGCGTGTCTATTTATTTTTGTCATAGCTGCTATGTGGAATATCAGCACGTTCTGATTCATACACAATGAAAATACATTTGTGGCAAGATGTCATGAGAATTCTAGGCACAGTCTACATTGGACCGGCAAACCAATGATTATCAGTTATGTTTGTGGAAGTTATAATTTTATACCCTTAAATATGTTAATATATTTTTGTAGAAATGTTTTCAATCTGCAGATTTTAGACAGTCCTGTGGGTAACTGAGACATTTCTTTGGTCGCATGTGGGTGTCCTGTACAGACCGCACGGCGTTCGCAACCGCAGCCTGCATTATTTCAAGCAAAAATATGCCACATTTCATCCAATTGAATCAAAGGGCAGAGGGTCAGGAAGGGCGAGTCACTTAATTATGGGCTGAATGTGCTTTAACTTCCTCTTATCTTGTTTTGCTTAGGCATGGTATTTATTACTGCATATTCCTTGCCAGTTACATGTCATTTCACCAATAATTTGGTTCATATTATGCACAACCACTGCTGTTGTCATCTGTGCACTTGATGCATCTATAACGGATGGCATTCATAAGTTTTTTGACTATGAAGGATATCAGTAAGTTTGTGTGGAAGAAAGAAATTTGGACCCACATTTGCATTTGACAATGACAAAAGCGTAATGAATTGCTGCGTGCTGAAAGTAAATGCACTAGCAAAAAAATTGTGGTCATTTGGATACCAAGCTGTCAGTCAAGCCCCATATTGTAGAAATAGTCTCATGGCATTTAATGTTCTGTGTTCAGTTCAATAAACTTGTTTCAGTACTATTGTAAACTTGATCACCAAGTTCTCATGAGGTGTTTTTAATGATGTTTGGGGCAAATTGCCTATATAGATTGCAAATGACTCTATACCCTGCCACCCTATATTTCTAGTAATGATTTTATTCCAAAACAGATAACAGAAACACTCATCAGCAGGGAATGTATCAATTTAAAACTAATTGCTGGATGTCTGCTCTCCAATCTGAAGGGACTGTGAATACAATAATTATACATAATCAATACATAATTAATCTTATGGCCAATTTACTACCAAGATTCATGACGAGACACGTTGAGACTTGCAGCGACTTGCGATTCATCGGTCTGCAAGACTTAAACTAGCCAGTGTACACCAATGCAACGACAACCTCAATTCCTAAATTGTTGGGACGAAGTGTAAATTGTGTATAAAATCAAAATGCAATGACTTTCAGATCACGAACCAATATTTTATTTACAATAGAACATAGTTTCAATATCTGAAATGTTATCTAAGACATTTTACATTTTTATCCACAAAATGAGCTCATTTCAAATTTTCTGGCTGCAACAGGTCTCAAAAAAGTTGGGACACAGGCAAAAAAGGGCTGAAAAGGTAATTAATATATAAGAGAATCAGCTGAAAGAACATTTAGCAAGTAAATAAGTTAACTGACATCAGGTGTGTAACATGATTGGCTATAAAAGGTGTCTTCGAGAGGCTGAGTCTCTCAGAAGTAAAGATGGCCAGAGGCTCTCCAACCTGTGAAGGCTTGCGTAAAAAAATTGTGGAAATCTTTAAAAACAATGTTCCTCCATGTCAAATTGCAAAGGCTTTGAAGGTCTCATCATCGACAGTGCATAACATCATCAAAAGAGAAAGTGGAAAAATCACTGTGCATAAGGGACAAGGCCGAAGACCTTCACTGGAAGCTTGTGATCTTCAGGCCCTCAGACGCCTCTGCATCACTCACTGGCATGATTCTGTCACTGACATTACTAAATGGACCCAGGAATACTTCACGGAACCACTGACTGTAAACACAGCCTGCCTTGCCATCCACAGATGCCACCTAAAACTCTATCATGCAAAAAGGAAGCCATTGTTGAGCATGATCCAGAAGCGCCGCTGTGTTCTGTGGGCCAAGGCTTATTTAAAATGGACTATGGCAAAGTGGCAAAGTGTTTTGTGGTCAGACGAGTCCAAATTTGACATTCATGTTGGAAATCATGGGCGTTGTGTCCTCCGGGCTAAAGAGGAGAAAGACCACCCCTCCTGTTATCAGCGTTCAGTTTAAGAGCCAGCATCTTTGATGGTGTGGGGTTGCATTAGTGAATATGGTGTGGGGCACTTGTTTTAAAAAACACCATGAATGCTGAAAGGTACATAAAGGTTTTAGAGCAGGGGTCCCCAATCTTTCCCAGGAAGGGCCTGTGTGGGTGCAGGCTTTCATTGCAACCAAGCAGCTACACACCTGGTGCTACTAATCAAGGTTATTAGCAAAGAGTCCAGGGGTTAATTAGTATCAGGTGTGTAATTGTTTGGTTGCAATGAAAGCCTGCACCCACACCGGCCCTTTCTGGGAAAGATTGGGGACCCCCGTTTAAGAGCAACATATGCTCCCCTCCAGACGACATCTATTCCAGGGAAAGCCTTGTGTATTTCAGCAGGACAATGCAAAACCACATACTGCAGCTATTACAACAAAATGGCTTCGTAGTAGAAGAGTCCGTGTGTTGAACTGGCCTGCCTGCAGTCCTGATCTTTCACCAATTGTGTTAGAAACTGGTGATTTGTATGTTTGTTTTTAGTATGTTTTATTAGTTTTAGTTGCTATTTATTTATATTTATTCTTTTAGAGTATGTATGTTTCTGTAAGATTGCGCTGTCTTTGGTCTTGAGTGTTTTCCTCTCGTTTCTGTCTCGTGGCGTCTTGCCTTTTTCATCACAATCTCTTCCCTGTAATTTCAGTGAGGTATTTCCACTTCTCTCTTGCTGTTCTCATTGACTATCTGCACCTGAGAATAGTTTAGCGAGGCACAGGTGTTTAGTTAGATTAGAGTTAGAACTCCACCTGTTTCCCCTTTCTCTCCTATCACAGTCCTTGCTTTTCTAGCTCCACCTCTCTCTACAGCTGTCCTGTGTTTAGCTGGGATTCCACTTAATTAGTTTGTGTTTAAAAGACCCACTTTTGCCCCAGCTTCTTGTCGACTCGTTTCTTCCCATAGCTCGCTTTGGTTAAGTCTCGTCTCTGCGCTTTTCTGGTTTTGATTGCTGCTCGTTTCTTGTGTGTCTCCCGTAAGTCTCGTTGTTGATTATTTGTATTACGTTGTGTGATTGTAGTGTAATGTAGCGATCAGGAACCAGTCCCGAGAACCAGGCAATGCACTAGAGCTTTTTTTATTAATAAAGGGGGAGGACCCCCGCAGGGCAGAAGGCAAAAGTACAGAGTCCACACTCCAAAAATCAAAAACCAGTTGGGCAAAAAAATAGAATCAAAAACCAATGCAGCAATCACAATAATCATAGTCGGGCAGAAATGGGTCTGGTTCACAGGAATAGTACTATCAAAGAAGCAAAGCCAGAATCCACAGGACGTAATCCGAATCGTTACCAGGGCAGAAAACGGAGATCTCGTAGTCTGGCAGAAAATGGTCAAAACACACAGATGCAACAATAATCCAAGAGAAAAAGATCTGACACTGGAAGTGCTTGAACAGACATCTTAAATACACATCCGGGGTTAGCACACGACCAGGGAGAAACAGGTGCAATCAATGATACAATAATCAGGAGTGACACATGAGGAATAAACTAATTATATTAATCTGGTCAAAGCCAAAATGCAGACAGGGATCACAAGACAAACCTATGTACAAAACAACAGCTCTGGTTAAGGAGTACTAAAGTGCATAGTTTAAAGAAAAGGAAAGCATAAAGTGTAAGTGGAGATCCACAGAAGCTGCAGCAGAGATAATTAGGGATAGGCAAGGAGGCGGAGACTAGAATTGGGCGACTGCTGAGAGATCATTAGTCAATTAGTATGTGCAGCTATACAATCCCGAGTGCATTTAGTAAGTTAGTAAAAATATACAATGTTAATATGTATTAGTAATTATCGAAAACAACAAACTGTTAGTATGGATTAGTAGATAGTAAAAGAGAGAGGAAGGAAGCACACGAGATAATGAAGGAAGATTGAAACCCAGAAACCAATAAATCACCCGAATGAGTGGCAGGCAAGACTAGGGACCGTGGGCAAAGACCTACACAAGACAAGACAGGGTAGACGAAGAGCAATGCATGGAAAGGAAAACATGGCAAGATAACTAATGATCTAAACATGAAAAATAATAAAACAAGGAAATCCAAACTACCAAAATACAATGCATAATCCTAAGAACGGTCAGTCAGAGCAATGGTCACTAAACACAGAAATTCATAAACATGGCAAAGCCAGGCACAGAACTTAAACAAGACATGAGCATAATCCAGAATCACAACATGCTGGTTGATTGATTAGTACTTCGTTCTCCCTTATTCCCATTTTGTACCATTCTGTTTAGTCTCTCCTGTGTTCTCCCTTATCCCATCCAACTCCCCTTTTCCTTCCCCTTCCATTCCCTCAGCTCAGCCCCTTTTGTTACTGTCTTTGTGCGGATTGATTCCCTGGCTTCCGAATTATTTTTTCCAATTTTAGAAAAAATTGTAAAATTTCTCATTTTCAACATTTGGTTTGTTATCTCTGTTCTATTGTGAATAAGATACTGGCTGGTGTGATTTGAAAGTCATTGCGTCTTGATTTTACTCACAATTTACACTTTGTCCTAACTATTTTGGAACTGGGGTTGTAGACAAGACAGTTTATCGTTTCCATGGCAACAAGTGTCTCGAACTGCCAGCTTTTTAGTTTGTTAGTGGTTGGATAATGTGTAGCGTCTTAAAATATGAATGAGGGTAGTGGCTGCATATATTTTAAGACTAGAGTACAGACTAGACTGTTTCTCAAACAAAGTGAGGCTCTCTCCTCTGTCCGTTTCGTTCAGCTGACTGTTTGTGGCTGACTTCACTAAGAGCTGACTGGCTGTTGAAACAGGTGACATACGTCGCATTCTGAAACCAATTACTGGCAGCTTGACAAGCCGAGTCACAGGCAACGCGATGAACTGGTTTTAGTTGAGCTGGAACAATCAGTTTACACTGCTGCAACTTTTCCCTTCAATGATCTATAGCCACTTTGTATCTTTGAGAATCTTTGGTGTAAATTTACCCTCATGTTATAGCCCTTCATTGCATTAGCATGTTGGGAAATGAGTGATGTAGTTGATTAAATTTTCAAAAGCTGCCTGTGTTCACTTCTTAAAGGCCCAAATCTATGGCTCAGATTCAGCCTCACACCTTTAGAGAGGAGAGAGCGTAGAGCTCATAGGAATGAGCTGGAAGTAGCACCTTCTCAGTAGGATCAATATGAACAGTTTATGGCTGCAATGACAGAGGATAGTGAGTGGCAAGGAGGACTGAAGTGCGTTTGTGCCCTCAGACTGCTTTCAAGCAAAACATCACTAAGCTACGTAATTAATCTGCCTACATCTCTACATTGCAGTGAATAGGGGGGCAAGGTTAAGTAAAATTATGGTCGTTAAAGGATTATCAGGCTGATTTGATTGCCGATTAATGCAGTGCCCCTTTGTTGCGTTGCTATTTTAAGGCCTCTTTGCTTTTTCTCCCCGCAGCCTTGTAACAGCAGCAATCACAGTGATTGTCATAGTAGGGTTCTTGAGTTTCATGACATCACGCAGTGGCACTTGCTTGTGCTGGATTTTTAGTTTCTCCTCACGCTGCTTAGTTTACAGGAAATGGCGTGTGCCTGCCTGGGTGCCTGAGACTCTTTGATTAACACTTTACAGTTATTCAAATTTCAGAGGCACAGAAATCAACCACGGTGCCACATTAAGAAACAGAGCAGAACAAAAAAAAACAAAAAGGGAAGCAAATCTGCAAAATAACTTTTAATGACTTTTTATTAAATAATTAATAACCATTTTTGTGTTCCAGCGGATTACCACAGCAGTGGTAACATTGTGAACAATGGCTGGAAGATACACAACACGGCAAAGAATAAGTGGTTCGTCTGTATGGCAAAAACACCCGAGGAGAAGCAGGAGTGGCTTGAAGCCATTTTGAAGGAGCGAGAGAGGAGGAAAAGTAAGTAGCAGAATGGTTGCTGCGTGTGGGATGAAGTGATGAGTAATCGCTTCACACCCATTCTCATTTACCATATTACCAGCAATTAACAGACAGGTGAAATGTACAGTAACAGGTAATCATCTTGTCGGTGCGAAGTCATTATTCCTGTAACTCTTTTGCCCTGTTAAGCACCCAATACAATATCTAAGTCACATTAGACAGAGCTGCTGCTAGAGCAGATTCCAGTTAGATTCTGCTTTCATGGGGTCAAAAATGAAAGATCTATCCATCCATTCTCTATTACTCTTCAATCTCTCTTGGGTTGAGGAGGAGCTGGAGCCTATCCCAGCTCACTATGGGCAAAAACAGTTCGCATATACATTGCAATGCACTTTCCAGCAAGCAAGCCACCTCTCGTAAATGCCTGGCTAGGGCTGTACCAAGGGCCCCCAATGGGCTGGCTTTGTGGGTCTGTGAGAATTTGCTCATTGGAAAAACATTGGCCCCCAAGTGATGGCCCTACATAGGCTGCCTTCATTCAATCCAAAGTAAGTATGGGCTTCTTACTTTTGACCTGCAACACGCCACCACTAGTCCTGTAAGGTCCCAGTTAGGCTTGCTAAATGCCCATTAATGCTGCTTGCACTGGGCCTCGAGCATTTGCTCATTGGGAAAATGTCGGCCCCTAAGTGTTGGCCCCACACAGGCTGCCCAAACTCAACCCATGCAGGCTACCCACTGTTGACCTACAAGAGGCCTCCACTGGTCCTGCAAGGGGCTAGACAACCACCTATGAACATCACCAATTTTGCAATGAACTATGGGCAAGTCCCTCAGGAAAGTCTGCACATATGCAAACTCACACAAAGGGCGCATAATGGCATCAGGAAGTCCGCATCAGAGCCTTCATGCACTTGGCGATTTTGCATTGGACAGTCCCAAGTCTCCCTCGCTGCTATGGAGGGAACTTCATGAGCAGGGAGGGTCTGACACTAATATAGACTTTGGGATGACTTTGCCCTTTATCCAGTGGAAAGCGGTGGCGGTGTTCACCATGACTATTGAGAGACGTGTTGTATATGGTGGTTCCTTAATGATACATCTTTCCCCCAAAATATTTCAGAGAGGATATTGTAATTTAATAAATATTTATATCAGAGATATTTCATCTGCATTGACGAAGATGCGGGTGTTTGTTCAATGATATTCCACATTGTGAAAAGGAACAATCATTGATTAAAAAAAATAAAAACTACTCACTCCACATCATCTTGAGTATACAGCTGCATTTCTGTTCCAAAATATGATGTAACCTCTACTTTTCGTAATGTGCACAAGAAATAGTCAATCAAATGTCTGTTTGAAGTTAGGCAATATATCGCTGGTCTTTTAGAAATAGCCGCATGGAACTTGAATAATATGTGTATCCTGGACACAAAATAAGTGCCACACAGGAAAGGAGTGTGGTTCCTAAGCCTGCATCAATGTAGACTCGCCGCGAAGGGTTTTATAACACACTTCCACTTCGCTTTTCGCTTCGCCACTTTGGAATGGCACTCAATGCGGCGGACCCTCCACAAAAACGCGCAAACGGAGGTGGTGACGAAAAAGTAACTCCGACTTTTAACTTCTGCGTTTGCTTTTTGCACATGTTGCACTATCGAACCTTCACTTCATGCTTGTTTGATTAGCTACAATAAAGACGAGCGATGAGCATCCTCAATTGAATAACATTGCTTGAAATCCAATTCCGTGTGTTACCTAATGAAAACTGGAGAGAGCTGATAATATTGAGTATTTTCGGAGTTGACGCAATTCTGGCAAAGACAATGTGAAGTGAATGTCATTTCTTAGGACTGTTTCTGACATTTTGTAACTTTTAAGGCTGATGCAATCTTCTGTTCAAGATCAGAGATGTGCAACAATACCTGTCACTCATTAGTACGTATTAATGTGAAGGGACAAAAAATACCCTGGTCCTCAAAGAGGAATAAAGTATGAGAAAATGTAATGTGACTGTCATGTAAATGTCATAATATGCATTTAAAAATGAACCGTTTAAGAAACAAAACTATACCAAGTTCTGTTGTAACCAACCCGAATGTAACTTATTGGCATCCCACATCCTAATTGCTTTTCGGCGTGTTGCTTGTCTGGGCTGCCCGCATGAGGCCTGTATGTACCACATTCCAGAATTTTACTGTGGGCTCAATATGGGATAGACGTCACAGGGGCTGTGTGGGTTTATGCGGGTTTGCCCTGGAAACACTGCTAACATTTAGCTGTCAGTCAGCCACATGCTGGAATAATTTTATGGGTCCAGAGTGGGTTTGCCCACACAGGGCTAGGTTTTGTTGGTTGCGTTAGCCCATACTGCTCAAAGTCAGCCCACAGAGGGCCAGCAGTGGCTTGCCTGCGGGGTCACTTCATTCACTCGCACATTCGCACCTACAGGCAATACAGTGTCCATTTGGCCTGACATGCAAGTGTTTTGGAGGAAACTGGAGTTGCTAAAGGAAATTCACATGAACACAAGAACATGCAAACTCCACCCAGAAAGGCCTACGGCCAGATTCAAACTCGCAACCCTCTTGCTGTGAGGCTACAGAGTTACCCACTGGCCACCGTGTCACGACCCTCATGTGAATCCCTTTTGTGTCTCCTCCCATTCAGCAGCTTGCAAGTGTTTCAGATATCTTGTCTGTTTTGATTGGTTTAAGTCCATGTGCTTTCCCCACCTGCTGTTATGCATTTGTGTTTTCCAATTTCCTCACGTGTATTTTTAGGTATATGTAGTCCTTACTTTGAGAATGGAAGTCAGTGGATTGTTGCTTGCAAAATGTATGTAAAATTTTGATAAAAACAGAATTACTTGATTTGTAAATTCTTTTATACTGATGTTTAGTTGAAACCGGCAGAGTGCAGGGGTCAAACACTTCAAATCTGATTTTGCTTGAGATTTGCATCATAAGTAGTGAATGCTTTCATCGTGTTTGTTGAGGATGGAATTAACCATTGCTGATGTTATACATTTGAGTTATTGGGAATAGTTGCCGCACTGCGATCTTCTCCCTGAGAGGCAGGTATGCCGTTGTTTCACACTACACTGTACATTCTTTCTTGGGAAAACAAGTTTGGCTTATTGGCTTAGTTTTGGTCCCCAGTGGAAAAGTTCTTGGAGCAACAAATCCAAATCCACCTGGTGAGATAATACATTATACTCGAAACCATTTACACAAGTGATGAAAGGTATGCTGTTTAAGTAAATTACAATTTACTAATTCTTGTGCACTCGTATAGAGGTGGACGGGGTGATCTCAAAGCAGGTAGTGATGATATCATGCAGGAAGACTGAGACTGTCCTCTTGCTTGTGTTTCTCAGCCCTCAGACTGGGGATGGAACAGGATACCTGGGTCATGGTATCAGAAAAAGGAGAGAAACTCTACAATATGATGTGTCAGCAGGGACATCTCATCAAGGACAGGAAACGCAAGCTCACCACCTTCCCCAAGTGTTTTCTTGGAAGGTAGGTAACTGGGATAGACATTTGACCCTTGCTTGTCAAATTTAGTCTGTGATATTACTGTGAGGCAAGAAAGCTCACAGTTACCTTTTATATTTGATAAATATTTAGTCCCTTCTCTATTCTGTTTGTCCGCTGTACTCCTGTAATGTAAAGGACTGAATTTTTTATGCTATGTACATGTTGCTAAACCTCTCGAGGTGAATAGAATATACTTGGTTACCTCTTGCTAATGGGGTGTAGCTTGGAGGGCTAGTTTTGGAAGACAACTGGAGACATGTTCACATTCACAGAGAAAATCTTGGAGGGTGGGCTATTGAAAATGCCCTCCTTCTCTGCCTCTGCAGTGAACAAGTCTCTGGCTATTGCTGTGCTACATCACTCTTGCCTGCAAGTTAACATCCCACATCCATCCCAAATCACCATTTGTATACTTAAAGGACAGGGAAATGGACAGCCAAAATAAACAATTAGTTGCCCATTTTGACCAAAAAAAGCCCTTACAAGAAAGATATCCGCCTTTGTAAGTCGGCAGCTGGAAGAAATTACCTTATTTGCGACAGTTTTAAGGAACCCCATTTTAAAAGAATCATAAAGAATCAGGTACGATGGTCAGGGTGAAAATATGGTGGTATCCCAAAGCAGCGCATCGTATCTATCGCTTTCTATGTCTGTGTTTCACATGGAAATGACCATGAAGTGCCAAAAAGGCAAAGCCACGAAGGAAAAACTCTCTGAGAAGTTCACCGGCAACAGAGAAACAAAATGATAGGCTGTGCAGTCGTCGGGTGTAGCAACTTTTATGGTTTGGGACGACAGTGTGGTTGTTCTTTCATTTCCCCCTGAAAACCTGGTCTTACATAACAGATGGCCATCCAACCTTAGAAAGGAAGGGTTTCACTCCCAAAAGCAGTTCCTGCTTGTGTATGGTGCACATTTCAGAAACTGGTGTCGAGGAGGATCTCTGTGCTTAACATACTGAGCAACAAAAGAAATGCAAGTTCATACAAGGCTGACCTGAAACTACGTAAAATTATTATTAAAATCTTTATTATTATTTGCACATGCACATTTACTCTGATTTTTTCAAACATTTCTTTGTTTTGCGGTCACTTCGACTAAGTGACCATGCGACTGCATTGACTAACTTGCTCACTTGTTTTTTGGTTGTTTGGTTGCTCAGTATACATCAGTGCGCCTGAAAGCCACAGGAGAAGGGTTTGCATCTCTGATGTCACGCAACTCTGCCTAGCAAACTCTATTGTAGCCTGTTGGTGGTATTATGAGAGCCCTGCATAATCTCCCCCAGTTCAGTTTTAAATGACCAAATGTCTTAAACTATTTTATAGGGGTTCATAATACAATAATCTATCAACCTAGGCCTATATATTAAATGCATTTCCTTGTCCTTTAAGGCTGACTTTGTGCTCAGCAACCTTGTGATAGTTTTACTTATTTATTCAGAACAGGTTGGCCTAAAGGACATTGCCACACATGTCTTGTGTTGTGGGGGTATTTATAGTGGCACTCACATAATTTTAATCAGGGTGGTTTTTGTAACATCTTTAACCCATTCCTCTTTAAATTTATGCGTTCCAAAGAAGAAAAATCCCTCTTGCTATCCCAGCAGAGTGATGTGGATTATATGGCTGCTGTTTTATTCATTGGAAAATGACATCCATAAGGATTCAGCCGTGACTCTTGTTAAAGATGTCTATTAAAGCAGCTTTCACTGAATGCTGCCATTAATCATACAGATATCCCCTTATGATCATGGATACTCTTTTCCTGAATTTCTAATTCATTTGTGCCCTCCTGGAAGATATTAAGATGCCTGTTATTGTAAAGTCATTCTCTCATTGCTTTTTATGGAAGCTGACATTACTATAGTGTCAAGCTGGAAAAGTAGCACTGGGATAATATACACATGCTTACGTCATGTAATATGTTTTTCTGCTTGATTGTGAGTTTTTGTGTTTCAAATGGAAATAGGTTGCGATTACTGCTTGCCATATATAGTTCTGTAGTATTTCTCTTTCCTCAAATGCACAAATAAATTGACATATTAAATGCTAGTTGGCTAGCCTGAAAATCCCAATCAATAGTTTGCCAGAAAGCAGGACTGTGGTAAAGTTGGTCATTTTGGATTAGAACGGGCTACACCTAACTAAATGGTGATTTCATGAAATCCTGTAGTTTTTCTGGATGATGTCAAAGGTCTATGAGTTTTTGCTCTTCTTTGCTTGACTTCAAACTTCTCTTTTGTAATTGCATTGTTCATTTTACTTGTTAGTGGTTTTAAAGTTTAATTTAAAATTTACTGTCTTCTGTGGTCGTTGGCTGTTGTACTTCATGCAGTGTGCCGTCTGACCTCCTCCAGAGCCTTGTGCTTTGGTGAAATAAAGCACTGGTGTTTCATATTATAACACTAGTTTTGCTTTATTTCCACATGACCGCATGTCTCTAAAGCTCTTTAACCCATACTTAAAACATCTGGTGATTCTATTTTTAGTTTTGCTCCTCTTTTAAGCCTGTTTCCAATGACTTGAAGGAGCCTTGTAAAGCTGTTCCTCATCAATCATGTCTCTTAGTGATGCTAAATAATGTAAGATGGTCTTTATGAAATTATTTTTAGACATACAGGACTTGTGTCTTGTGCTCTCAAATAGAAGTATTGCAAGAAAGCCCAAAGGTAGACTAGCAGTGAGAGACTTTTTTACATTTTACATAGAAAGGTTTTAAATTCTCAAATAATGTAAATCTACTGTAATGCAAGATAGTCCTCATGAGTTTTGTTTTCCCAGGGTATTAGTTAGTACTTTTCTATTACAACTATAAATCGGCAGGTAAATAACGTAGGCAAAAGATTTGTGTGGGATGCTTTCTTTGTTATATCTGACTATGTCACCTTCCTGTTTCTGGGTTTTACAGAGGAAGGTCCTATGAGCCCAATGATGTAAAGAAAAAAACCAGACTGCGCAAAGCCCCCCTTATTATGGCAAGTTGGCTTTAATGTCCAGTGATGGCAAAACAAAGCATTTAGTGCTTTAACCATTTCGGATGCATATGATTTATGCGTCAAAATGCTTAGTTCCTGTTGCACTGCTGGCCGTGAAAACCGCGTAGACTGTGGAGAAATGTGTCTTTTAATTCTCTCTAAAACTAGTTTTACTGATATAAAATAAATATTTGTGTTTTTAACTATCATTTTACCTGGTTTTGATCATATTGATTATATCCTGAAAGCTTTCACTCGTAAGTATGTCCATATTTTAAAAAGTGCCCAGTAGTAACCTTGTTTATTTATTAATTAGATTATTTATTTCTGAACACGGGTGTTTACTATTTTTACTATGCATTTTGCCATGACCGGAAGCTGGCGCCTATATAACCATGGCGGAATGCACAAAGAACAGAAAGCGTGTGGTCTAGTTTTTTCTCTACGTTATTGTATAAGCCTCACTTCCTGTTCGAGAGTTTTGGGTTGTATTTTACATATCAGATCTATGCTGTGCATTTGTACTCCTGGCAGTAGTATATACCATTTGGTGTGAGTGGTATTGCTTACATTTGGATTGCCCTTTCTCATCATCATCTAGCCAAGATATTTGAATCGTATGCAATGAAGATCCATTCATTAAACTTCCAGACTTTTTCCAGAAAAACTATTAAAAATTATTAACATCCTCTTTCAAGTATGTTGAGAACATGTCGAAAAATTACGTGAAAAGAAACATTCCTCAACTGCTGCTGTCTAAGTCATTGGAATTTGTATCATTGATATAATAGGATAGAGTTCAGTCAGTGAATACTTTTCTGCCCAGACAAGGATTAATCTGTGCATGCTCATGCTTGCTTACTTTTGAAGTTTTAAAACGGTGTTGCATATCGAGGGCCGACTGCAATAAACAGTTATTTCCAATATATAACATCTGTACATAACTTTTTATTGCAGTCAGCCCTCAATATGTTAGTCACAAAGCTCAGTGCTTAGGTCCTCTATGTTGTGTGCATGTATTGTAAGAATTTTGGAACAACTTACTATGTCATGACTCTGCTTACCTTCAAGCATCTTCTCCTTCAGAGTAAGAGCGTGAGCTAAGCATTTCTAGACTTGGACTGGAATGAGCGTATGTTGCTCATTGCCTGCCTGTGGCAGCTAAGCTGGTCACATTCCATGGACACTCGGTCATTTAAATGATAAATGATTTGATATCAGCTGTGCATAATAAACCAAAATTTACAGCCCCATTTATTGATTTAGCAAAAGCTTTTGATACAGTAGACCACTTAATTTTATTAAAAAAGTTGTCCTCCATTGGTGATGATTGTGATGCCTGCTTTTGGTTCCAGGACTTCCTCTCTAATTGAACACAAGCTATTATGCTTGGGGATGCGACGTCTCAATTTTTAAAAGTGCCAAAAGGAGTACCCCAAGGATCCATATTTGGACCAGTTTTATTCACAATCTATATGAATAGTATTGCTTGTAATATTGCAGATTGCGAGGTTTATTTTTATGCAGATGACACTGTGTTGTACTCCTCTACACCAACATATACCCCGGCCTATCTACCTGCATTGTGCTTTTAATCTTATTCAACATGCTCTAGCAGATCTCAAACTTGTTTTAAATACTGATAAAACTAAGTTCCTAGTTGGATGAGATTCATTACGTCTCTAACTTAATTTGACTTCTTTTATATCAGACAAGAAAGCGTAGTTCTGCATTCATACCTTGACATGTTTCGAGGGGAACTCCCATCTTCCTCAGGAGTGTCACATGATGGTATTGTGACGTGTCTTATCAGCTGTTTTTATTGAGGCGTGACCATCCTGCCAAGTTTGACAGGACGGTCACGCCTCCTGCTGTCAGTTCGCCTCTTCAGAACCGCATTCTACGTGTGAGACAGCGTGTACGCCCCCTCGTCCCTGTTCATCGTCCTTTGGGCTCGCTTCCGGATTTCTATCGCCTCCATGATCCTGCGTGTCGATTTTCCTCAGTGCGGATAACTTTGGCCTTTTCCCGGCTCATAATGTGGTTTTCCCTCTTACAATGGTCCGTAATGGCTGATTTTAGGCTTTCTTGTAGTGCCTTGTCTTTTATTGATCTCGTCTATCTCATCTCCGTTTCTTTTTCGCACTTTGTTTTGTGTTCTTTTTTTCGTGTGCTGAAGCATCTCCCTGTTTCTGCAATATAAGTTTTGTCGCAAGAGTGACAGGGTATTTCATATATGGTATTACATTTATTGTCCTTTTGGATTTTGTCTTTTGGATGCGCTAATAGCTGTCTCAACGTGGTGTGTGGTCTGACCGGTGTGTTGATGTAGTATTTTTTCATGACTCTTTGTATGTGTTCAGTGATACCCCCAGATGTACGGTAATGTGACTGCACCTCTGTTGTCTGTGCTGTTAGTGCGTTTCTTTTTGCGGCCCAGTGTGTTGTCTTTGTTTTTATTTTTAACCTGCTGCATTCCCTTTTCTCTGGCTCATTTCGGATATTGACAGTTATTTAGTGCCTCTTGTATGTGTTTTTCCTCCTGCCTTATGTCTTCTTGGACAGTGACTATGTTGGCGCCTTCGTATAGGGTTCTCACCACTGATCATTTATGTGTAGTGAGGTGTTCTGATGTCCATAATAGATATTGATCTGTATGCGTAGGTTTCCTGTGGATTTTTATCTTTATGTCCCCATTTTCTGTGTGATGTATTTTTATGTCTAAGAATGCTATGGATTTCTCGGATTCTTCTTTGTGTGTGAATTTTATCTTTCCGGTACTGTCCATGATGTTTAAGTGATCCGTGAGCTCCTGTGTGTGTCCC
Organism: Gymnothorax reevesii; assembly: GCA_029721435.1. Lineage (NCBI taxonomy): Eukaryota > Metazoa > Chordata > Actinopteri > Anguilliformes > Muraenidae > Gymnothorax > Gymnothorax reevesii. The sequence goes on from CM056575.1 coordinate 80,657,598, forward strand.
GCCTTTACCTTTTCTATAATGTCATCTACATACCTCTTCCCCAATGTTAATCGGCATTGTTTAGGTGCTGTTGAAATGGCCCTATCCTCCAGGTTTTCCATGAAAAAGCCACACATAATGGCTGATAGTGGGTTTCCCATGGCAAAGCCTTCTTTTTGTCAGTAAATTTTGTACCGGAATTGAAAGTAGGTGGATGTGGCTACGAACCGGAGTAGTTGTGATATGTCTTGAATGGTCAGATTGGTTCGTTTTTTGAGTGTTTTGTCTGTTTCAAGGCGGTCCTGTACCATCTTTAAAGCAGCCTCTACTGGTGTTTTAGTGAATAGTGATATGACATCATGTGATATTAATATGTCATCGATTTCTACTTTCAGGTTTTTCAGTTCTTTAGCCAATTGTTTTGAATTTTTGATGTGCTGATCTGATCAGCTCTATGATCTTTGCTATTTTATCTCTGTTCTACAGGTATTGGGAATAAAATACTGGCTGGTATGATTTGAAAGTCATTGCCTTTTGATTTTATTCACAATTTACACTTTGTCCCAATTATCTTGGATTTGGGGATGTGAAAGGGCTTTAGTGGAGTATTCAAAGCCCTCAAAAACTGTTTGCTCCGGCCAAAATCTTTTGCCTATTTCGTCAGAAATATAATATACTCAGAGGCAATGAAAATGCAACACTCGTTTGGATTCAAATAATTTTGTGACTCAAATTTATCTTCTTTACAATTCACATATATTGGGTGGGTTGACTTTGATGAATTAAATGTTTTTAAATGTTAATTAAATGGGCTGATTTGGACAATAATAAGCAGATGCATTAAACATAACGAGCATAAGTTGAAAATGAGAAATCACAAAAAGACTGAACGGAACACATATTTAAAAATGAACTCAAAAGAACAGTCAGTATCGGGTGTGACCCCGACGAACATCCACACTGGCAGTACGACGTCTCCTTGTGGACCTGACGAAGCATCTTAGGTTGTCTTTGGGAAGTTGTCGCCACTCTGTCTGTAGTACATTCTGGAGTTGCTGCCTGGTTTGAGGTCTGGGTACTCTTGATGAAAGCTACACTACACCCAAAACGTACTGATGCTGGACGTCCTACTCCAAAAACGGTGAGCCACTTGCCGGGCACTTACTCCCGCCTCTAGCATACCCAGAGCCCTGTTCCATTGTTCAGTCGACAGACGTGGCATTATGACACTTAAAAATGTTTTTTTGGGTGGCTTTTATCATGCTTTTATATAGGGAAGACAACCCCTCCTTCATTTCAACCACTGTACTTGCACAACTCCTAATCCCATATGTTGTACGCAATATGGATTCATGAGAGTCCAACTCACACTGTTGAATTACATGATGATCACATTATGACCCCAATGGTCACTTAAGAACTCAGATTGGACTACTCAGGTCCTGAGCAAAAATAATCCAAAATTTAGAGTGTTGCGTTTTCATTGCCTTTGAGTATATAAGGCATTGCACACAACATTTCTAGTATTTTTTAATGAAAGGCTGTTTAACAGGAGCAATTACTGATCCAGAGCAGGAATCTAATGCGGAGGCAGCGCACGATCCAACAGTAGGGTTTATTAATAGTACTACAGTGGACAATGGGACAGAGCCCTGAGGAGAATAGAACATTTCAGTTCAGATGTATAAGGCGAGTCTGTGTGGCTGTGGCCTGTTCTTGGACAGTGGCCCTCCGGGACGGCTGCCAGATAGAGTACACACAGCCTGAGGGCAGATTAACACAAACACGCTCCCAATCCTGAAGACCACGAGAAAGGCTTGGGAGCTGGTTCCTATTAACTGAACAAGGGAGAGCACTACTATATTTATCTACCATTAAAGGTTGTGGATTTGTTTCAAAAGATGAAAAGTTTTGCTAGCAAATATTGATTGGTGGTGCATATAGCATGTGGTAAATCCAAAGAGTTGCAAACTCAAAGCAGGGGATGTACATACCTCAGGTCATGTGAGGAGGGGTAACCATGAATAAGACACAGGGAGTAAAATGGAGGCATGCAAAAGGCAAACCAATGAAAAAGAGACCGTATAGACACTATAGCCAGTATGGACACAATAACTGACACTCAAGCTGCTGCACGGGAGGAGACACAGAGGCTTTCACAGAGGGGTGTAACAAATTACCTCCCAAATAATGGAAGGAATAATTAGTAGATAAGCTTTCGGCAGATATATATCTGTAAAGCTTTGTGTATTTATGCGTGAGTTTTTTTTCTGATGGCTCCTGGTAAAATAGCCCCAAACTGTTTGATGGTGAGCAGCAGTAGTGAGATGTTCGGTGAGACTGAAGTCTGTGTTTGTCTGACCCTCTTTTTCAGCCAATCCTTTGCGTCAGTAGATTTAGCTGTGTGAGTCTGTACTACTGTTCAAACACGAGTCTGGGGTCTAAACACAAGACTCCTGTGGAGTGAAACAGATTTTCCCCATGGATTTGCCTGTATGTTTTGACTCCTTTCCTTTAACTGGTGAGGAATACCCCCTGTCCCTCCTGCTGAAGTGTAACTCAGCCGCCTCCGCGCTCTTACTCATTTTTCCACTCCTGAATGAATTTCAATCAAGTTGACTTTGTAAAATGGTAAAATGTGAAGCAGTAAAAGGCTTGTTCAAACTTTCAAGAAGCCACTTCTCAAATTCATTGAACCATTTCTCAACATGGTAGACTTGTTAATCATTTTGAGGTTTGAGAAGCTGCGGACAGTTGGGAGTAATGAAGCTGAAAGTGTGTAGTGCAGCGCTGAGCACGTGAGGTTGTGTTTCTTCTGTTTTTGTGCCATGTATGTGCACTGACATTGTATAACATAAATGGTTGTGCGGTTTAATATCTGACTGATATTTTTGTCTTCTAAAAGATTATTCAGCTGGGAACAGCTTGGATGTGTCACCTTTTTTTACGTTTTTTTTTTTTATTTTTATTTTGTGACCTCCATTTGTCAGAGGTCATGAGAGCTTGGAATTCAAAACATTCTCAGTTTTTCATCCCTGACTGAGGGGTAAAGGCTAACAAATCGACATAATTATGTGGGTCTCGCCCGCCTCCTTAGTTTTCCTTGCACCCTCGGCACTGCTGCCTCAGAGAGTGCAGACAGGAGGCATTTGGGGGCTGTGCAAAGGGGAAGCTCGGTGTGGCGGATGCTGGGGTGGTCATCAAGGAAGGTTTCTCTGAGGTGTCGACATCGGCAGAGCATAATAAAGTCTTCTGCTGTCGGACGGGTCCCTCGCCAGTGGTCTTGTTCCCATTTTGTGCCGCTAGACAGTGGGTTAAAGATCACAGAATTGCTGCAGTGGAGTGGTGTTTGTTTGTTATTCTTTCTTGGGAGCGGAGGCACAGAGGGTGGGTTTGGGCATGAAATTAGAAGCACTGAAGAAGTGAAAAGTTTAGGCAGTATGGGCTGGGAACAAGAGTGTAGGTGGTGCAGCTGCGTCGTTTTTTTATATGATGTTTTGCTTCCTGCTTGTTTCAAGTGTTGGGTGGTAAACTTACGTACTGGAACTGAAGTTCTCACAACTAAAAGCGAAGCAGCTTAGGTCTTTGTAAATAAAGCTCCAATCGGACAGCGAGCTTATACATTGTAAAAAAAAAAACTTTGCAAACCATTAATTATTGAGGAGGCTTTAATTTTTTTACGACTGTACTGTATATTACAGTATGTGTTAAAAAAATTTCCTCTGGGAAACTGTTTCAGGAGAATTAGCCTATTGTAAAAAGCACAAACCGCATTGTTACTTCATGCTTTTGGCATTTATTGTTGAAATAGGTAGCAAAGTTTGACATTTTTGCTTATCAAAAAGCTGGACTTTAGTCTGAATACAATCATGAAAAAAAAACAGAAAAAGTTGTCTTTGAAGCTTGAGGTGCATCAGGTTTTCTGTTCCTCTCTCTTCTGCAGTGAATTTGTTTCTTGGCTCATGGAAATCGGAGAAACTGACAACCCAGAGGAAGGTGTTCACTTGGGTCAGGCTCTGGTAGAAAACGGCATCATCCACCATGGTCAGTCCCCTTATCTTCTTCATCATGTCTGTAAAGACAAGGGTAAATTAATCGATTTACAAAATCCCCAGGCCCTACTGCATGTAAAGCGCACATTAAAGAAATATTGTTTGCTGTGATTTTGCCGTGTCTGTTTGATGCTGTGGTTCACGCGTGACACGAACGCTTACGAACGGGGTTCACTTACTGCAAGATTTCTCATCAGGACTGGTCCCATACATTTTAGATGTCGCGTGATTATTTGAAAGGAGTAGAAAATAGTTTCATCTGGGACTAGTTGCCACTTGGTCAGGTCTTGTCTTGGAACAATGAACTTCCATGAGTTTTCAATAGTGAGACTCGGTTAAGACTAGACTGAGCAAATATTTTTCACAATCATAAAAATTTACCTGCGACAGAAAGATTTCAGCTACACTTGTGTGGTGTGCTCTTGGCATAAATCTTGCTTATGCATTAAAGATCAGAGTTATGTAGCAGTTCAATCCAGTTTTTTGCAACAATTCCCAAATATTTGTTTCAAGTCCCAGCATTTTAAAATACTAGGAATAAGGAAAGCAGATTTGAGTTTATGTTTTGCAGTGCCATTACTGTACAATTGATGCTTACAAGGCAATACATTTTCCTTTTATTTTTTATAAGGGTTTAATTTAATATTGCTTTGATTACTCTGACTTGCCGGGAATCATTATTGTGTCGTTTGCTTGTTGATTTAGCGGAGATTCTGCGTAAATGATTTTTACTCAAAAGGAGCTGGATATGAGCCGAGTTCTGTGTAAAATAACATTTTGCTTTATTGCTTCCTAAGTGCAAAGAATGAATTTGAGGCTCCAAGCTGTATCTGAGAAAAATAACTTTCACCATGAGAGTAAATTCACAAGAAAAAAATGCCCACTTAAGGATTACTTTTGCATAAAGAATTGCGTATGGAGTTGTAAGAGTGGGAAAACAAACTGGATCTTGTTATTGAAAAAATTCATTAGACTTCCCGTGGCAGAAGAACTGTTGAGTGACGGTATTATCAGCTACCACTGCTTTTAACTGAGCCACTGTGTGGGAATGTGTGTTTGGGCCAAACAGACAGTGACATTTTTGTGGTTTTCTCTAGTGTATAATTGGGCCTTTCCCTCCTCCATCCCCTCTTATCCTGAGGTGTGTTTTATTTTATTGATACTCACACCTCCTCAAGCTTTGGTAATTCATCAGCGTTTATCTCTCAGTTACAGACAAGCACCAGTTTAAGCCGGAGCCAGTGCTGTACAGGTTCCGTTACGATGATGGCACCTACCACCCTAGAAGCGACATGCAAGATGTCATCTCCAAGGTGCTTAGCATTGGCTCTTATTGAGAGGCTCTTTTTATTTTCAGATTTGTTTAAATGCACACCTGGTAGAAACTGTCCTTATATTGAACCTTTTAGAAAAATATTAATAAATACAATGATCAATAGTTTATTTTTCTGACCATAAAGAAAAGCTTGTGTATTTTATTAGCATTGTCTTCCCTCCAGGGTGTGAGGCTGTTCTGTCGACTCCATTGTTTATTCACACCTGTGATCAGGTAAGGGAGAGTTTTTCATTTCTGTCATATGAAATGTACAAACGAGTAGACAATTTGCGCATCTATTTCTAACGACAGGTGCGTCGGACTAGGATAAACAGTTCAAAGGAAAACAAAGGAGTCCCGCACACTGTCTAACTTGCAAATAGCTATTTTCCTTTGAACTGTCTTATGAAATGTGCCTTTTTCTCCACATTGTCAATAATGGTTGTGGACATGTTGTGTTTGAGCTTGTTGGTGCTTCTATTGACAAGACTGGTGCCATTGTTTCTGATTGAAAAATCAGTTGGGCATGGAGTTTTACCTCTCTACAAATGGCTAAGGTTTATTGAGTGAATATCAAGAAATGGCCCTTATGCAAACTGGTTCTGTGCCGTATGTGAAGTGCGGTTGGAGTGTTTGTTGTACTTGAGCAGTTTAAGCTCTCAGCTTATTGTATTCCATCGACAAACCCTCTCAGACCTTTCCTGGACAGCCAGCTCACGGGGTATAGGGCTTGGTGTGGGGGGTCATATGGACTGCCCTGTCATATGGAGCATTGGAGTTGGCATTTACCAGTGTATTGGTGCAGACAAACAAACCCTATAGAAGACCTTGTGCTGTGGACTGCGGCTGAACAGGGGCGTTCTCAGGCTGCCTGTTACTCTCTTGGGCACCACAGCAGCTCAGTCCACAGGCCCGGGAGTCATGAAGCAGCTCTTTTGTTTCTGGCTCCTAATGTGTTGCTTGGGTTTTCAGTGGGCTGAGAACACTGGTGCTCTGTTGTTTAACACTGTGGCTCTGGGACGACTGCAATACAGCAACAAGTGCTTCTGAAGTGGAAATACAAAACAGGTGCATTTCAGTGAAGTTGGCAACACATTTTGCCAGACTAAATTAAAGTACTCCCATCAAGCAAAGTATAAACTGTTTAATTCTTGGGAGAGGTAGTTGATTGTATGCCTCAGTGAAGTGCATTTCTTGCGACAGGTTTCTATTAATGCCATAGTTTTTGTCAAAATTATGCTTCACTGAAAATGAGCTGCGACAACGGACCATTTTTTTACATTGGCTCGCAGCAAAGTTGCTTGGGGCAGTTTTCTCGCCGAAACATGGTTGGTTGTGAGATTTGGAGACTCAGATTGCAGGGTCAAGGAGCAATCACTGCGCCGCTCTCTTGCAGCTGACAGTCTGCAGTTAACTTTAAACACAACTCCTGTCTGTGCAACAGCCTCTACCACAGCGCTCGCATCCTGCAGTCATGGCAGGAGGGGGGGGGGGTCTGTGAGCCAGTGAGGCTGTCATTGTGCCTGGCACTGTTGGGACCAAAGCACCGCCCCCTGTGTGTGTGTGCGTGTGTGTGTGTGTGTGTGTGTGTGCGTGCATGTGCGTGTGTGTGTGTGTGTGTGTGTGAGTGTGTGAAAGTGCCCCCACGTTCCCCTGTAGCTGCTTACTGGGCCTTTGATTGCTGCACAATACGGTCTGGGCTTGAGGAATGACATTTTGCTAATTGAAGCTGCCGACTCCAGTCTAATTGGGTGGAATTTCCTGGTAGCAGGGGAGAGAATGCTGTATGGGGGGGGGGGGGGGGGGGGTTAATGCCCTCACCTTCCCCATGAGAAAACCCATGAAGCCCACTGCTCATAGCTTACCTTCCCAAAGAGATGAAGAAAAAAGCCCCGTTACATAAGATGGTGAACTCCAGCCATTAGGAACTGCTTTATAGCATAAATATGCCAGAAACTTCCATGTGAGTGAGCGAGGAAAGGGCAGCTGAGAAAAAGACACCGAGAGGGGAAGGAGGGGGGAGAGAGTGATGGAAAAGAAAGAAAGAGAGAGAGAGAGAGAGACATCTGGGGGAAACGGTCTGCTGTAATGTGTGATTTTGTGGGCTAACAGAAAGCCGTGGCTCTGGTCTGACCTCGGGTCACCTGCGCCTCTCGCTGTGCGGTGGTTCTGCCCGGCAGATGGCTGGCTGGTGGGCTTCTCCTCACCCCTCATTTCTCACTCTCTGACAGCCTCTGCGGTGCAGCCACAAGCGCTCTGCGATGGGCAGTAATAACAGCCTCTGCTCCTCCGCCTCGCCGGTCTGCCTGCGAGGAGCTGCGGCGCACTTCGCCTGGCGCTCGGAGTCCTCGAGGAAATGCCTCGCCTGTTCGCCCGTCCCTTCACAAAGCCGATAATGGATAGACAATCTGATGCAGAGTGGAGGGAAACTTAACTTGAGTTTAGAGACCTCAGCCTGTCATAATCTGATCCCATACATACCCGTTTTGCGTGTGCCCGTTCGTTTAGTTTTGAAACTGGTTTCATAAACCTCATTGCTGCTGGCTTGTAGAAAGGATGTACATTTCTGGCATTAAATGAAAATGAGAAAGAAAAATGAGCTGTTCCCGATGGACAGGCCTGAGGCATTTGGCTGATTGAAGGGAGTATAGTTGTAGGTGCTCAGGACAGCGCAGGCTAACCGCAGGCGGGCGAGAGGGAACGAGAGTGCGGAGCGTGTTCTGAACAAAGGGCGTTAGAGGGAGGGCTGAGGCAGCCATTCCCTTGTTCCCTGGCCGGACCGCCTGTCCCACAGGAGACCCCTCCTTCATGGGAAAATGACTGTGCTCCATTTCATAGTAAATTCCTGGGCTCTGGCATAAGCCATGGGGAGGCCGGGTGAACACAGCACAGGGCCACTGAGACTGGCTGGTAAAAACAGATGAAGGCTGGGGTCACTTTCTCAGAGCAGGTCTGTCCACATGTTCTGTCTCTGCTCCTGGAAAAACTCAACTCAACCCATTTATCATTGAAATGCTCTGCTCCGTGATTGATTCTAATTTTAGTTTGCTAGACACAGTTGAAGCAGTGTCTTCCTGCATGTAGCAGATCTAAAGATTCATGTTTGCCATTTTTACGATATCTTAGAGGAGGGTTTGTTAGTCAAACTGTATTTTTTTTTAAATGTGGAAATGTTTTACAATCCACACTAGAGGCTGTTTATCCTAAGGTAATGAGGTTTTGGCCATTCAGCAATATAAACATAACCATACTAAGCAGTTTCGTTCTAAAATATGGATTCACGCAGTTGTAATAACTCTGGGGAAATTAATCAAAGGTAACATACTGTACTCCTCTATTTTCATCAGAGTAATTTATGCCATTCTTGACAGAAAAGGCCTTTTAAGACTGAGGCTCCATTGGGTGCATCATGTTGCTAAGATAATGGTCTGGGGTCAGAGGTCATCCCTCTGCATCTCCAGCTGAAGTTTACTGTGGGTGAAGCTCTTTATATGCTCAGGTAATTTCTGTTCTGTTTCATTCTCAGGGATAAAGACTACCACCTCAGAACTTACAAGTCTGTAGTGATGGCCAACAAGTTGATAGACTGGCTCATTGCACAGGTAAGGCTTCACACAGCCATTCTTTGTTTAAGAATGTAGTTTTTGTTATATTTACTGGTTCTTAAAGTATGTGCATATTGTAAACACATTTCATACTCAGGAAGCAGGAAATCATGAAGGAAAGTAAGACGGGAAATGGTTGTTTTCTAAACTGCCCGCCCACTTCTGATATGTAATGTTAGTGGAGGATAAAGAAATGAAAGGATAGACTGCTAGCCAACCGTTATTTCAGTTTCAGCAAAGAAGCATTGTGGGGGAGAATTTTTATACTTTAATTAGACTTCAGATTTTTATTGCATTTGACATGAAGCTTGAGGCTTACCCGTAATAGTTGCGTGATGCGAGTTGCCAGTGGAGAAAATAGACAGGGGCTTGTTGTAATGCATCAAACATCACACCCTCTGATGTTGTGGTGTGGGCCACTGAGTTGTATAATTGCCCGAACCGCATTGTTCTGCCAGGTTGGAGTGGTGTTGCTTATGGATTGTTGAACTGTGTCCTGATCTCAAGCTCAGACTCATTCGACTGGTAGACCGAGCAGGACTGCGGCACTGTGGCCTGAGGCTGCTTTTCTCCTAACAGCCAATTGGTGTTTCTTTTTTTTTTTTTTCAGGGGGACTGCAGGACAAGAGATGAGGCCCTGATCTTGGGCGTTGAGCTGTGTGACAATGGATTCATGCACCACGGTACAGTTATTTTCACTGACTGCTTTTAATTGATACTCTCTGTGCCACAGCGGGTGCTACACTCGGCTTGCAAGATCTGTTGCTCAGCGCTTCTGTTTTCCATGGCTTGCGTTTTTAGGCGCTGTAATTATCACATGGATGCAAATTAATAATGATTATAAAGTGTTGGCTGGCAAATCCTGTAATGGGAACTGTAATAACGACAAACATTTCAATAGTAAGTGCTGGAAAAAAATGGGCTTTCTCATTCTGGTAATTTTGTTTTATGAGCATATTGCGAGCATGTAATCAAGTTGCAGCTGCATGGTTTGCATCAGACCAGAAACTGGCAAATGAATGGATGTTTGTCGGTCCAAGCGAGAATGGTCAGTTGTCATGGTTACCGGGCTGTTTGTGGAGTCCCAGCCTCTCTAAAGGGGCCTGGACGACTGCTGCCAGAGTTCGCATCATACATGTCTGAGCCACACCACAGATCTCATTATACAGGAAACCAGCTCCAGAGTTGCCCTCTGTTTAGTTTGGTCCACAGCAAATCCATGAGAAAGCATGAAGCATGATGACCATAATGACTACATTTCATTTTCAGTACTCAAAATGTAACTTTGGTAGCCGTACTGATAATTTATTCTCAGTTGTGTGGTTACTGGAGTTATATCCGATCTCTCAATGTAAAATGAAGACTCATTTTAGAAACTAGTTCTTGGGTGGGGGTGGGAGGTAGTACTTCAAAGTGAAGGGGCTTGGTTCCTGTCTTTGTTACCATGGAGACTAAATCCTGCCCAGGTCCTTTTTGCAGTTCCTGCTTTACATGCAAATGACAGGTCTCCCACGGTGGTGAGACCCCTCTTAATGTCTGGTGGTCTGAACATGGCAAAAACACCCTTTCTGTCACTCTCACTTTAATCTTCCTCCGAGGCATTCCTGCATTTCATTTCCCACGTCTGTAAAGCCCAAGTTTGTCATTCAAGTGGCCATATCATATTCTGTCACTGTTAAAAGCCCCAAATTTTAATCTAAAAGGGGAATCACTGATTTTGTGAAACCTGTTCAAACAGACCTTGAGAGTTCCACAGGCACCGATGGGAACAAAACCATTTAAATCGGCGGTCGTTGGAAAGTGCAGAGCGCTCCGCTCCACACGTACGCCCTGAATTGAAAAGTATCCTTCAGGCGGGATTAATTACGGCTAAACCCTCTGTTCGCAGTGCTGGAGAAGAGCGAATTCAAGGACGAGCCTCTATTGTTCCGCTTCTTTGCTGACGAGGAGATGGAAGGATCAAACACCAAGCACAAGCCTATGAAGCACGATCTTAAGATCGTGGAGAATGTCATCGCTAAGACTTTGCTGGTGAGAGACGGCACGGGCCGGGCCCTAACACTGCTGCAGTCAGTGCGCCCTTATACTGTCCTCATACTGCATTTACTACACACGGCGCATATGAATTCTGCACCATGATAGCGGCTCCCATGGAGTTGCAGCCATCACACACAGAAATATTGTGGTTGAAGTAGAAATGAATGAGAATTTGTTCTTGCGGCCATTTGGCAGCTTAGAGTTGATACCGCAGTGTGATGCTTTGACGGCCATGAGTTTATTCTCTACTGCAATGAGTCATGTTCCATTAAACCCTGTTCCTTCATTCTTTGGAAAAGTGTAGCACTGTGTTTTGCGCTCAGTCGCTGTCTCTGCCGCCCCACAGATACGACCCAGTGAGGGCGGCTATGGCTTCACTCTGGAAGACCGCAACAGAGTCCCCATCATCAAGTCTGTGGAGAAGGGGTCGTACGCGGAGGTAAACACACCCTCCCGCGCGCGTGTTTAATGTGTTAAAGAGAGTCAGGCGCTCGGCCGTCTGCGAGCGCCAGCTGTGGCTGGCCTTGCGGAGTGTAAACAGGCGAGCGAGTGGAGCCTCGCTGCTCGGCTGTGTTTACCCCGCTCTCCGAGTGTCTCTGTTTGCTGTCACGCCACAGACGGGGAGTCTGTGTTTGTAAAGGGCATCATCGCGTATCCGTGTTCACAACATCTGAAGCGCGTTCGGGCCGAGGCACGCGACCGGGGAGCTGCTGGCCCGGGCCTCGGATTCGGCAGCTGTCCCTCCTGCGGAGGAGATGTGGCTGAATGTGCAGGGACTGTACTCCTGAAACATCTGCTCTGAACTCTTATAAATGGATGCTAAGATGCTAAACTTCGAGGCACAAATCATGAACATTGCATTCTGAAAAATACTGTCCTGAAAATTCCTTGCTCATATGACTGAATTTTAAGAATTCGGGTGACCAACTCGCCTGACCATAATTCCCACAGTAAGATGTATAAACAAAATTGGTACAGCGCCCTCTAGGCTTTCTTATTATTCCCTGTGAGCATTTGCCTGACCAAGCAGAGAAAAGCTGGGAGTAGCTATAGTGACCTAAAATAACAAACATTGTCTCTCTCCAAATATTTTTGGACCTAACTGCATATAGATACCATTATGGCTGACTATACTCATTACGCTTCAGTTTATATTTGTTCACTCTTAAGGTTCGACTGCTGGTCAGGCTGTGGCTCCAGAAGTGTGCGGACTCTGTACTGCAGTAATGTTGTGCTTCACCGTGTCACTGGGCTCTCTGCAGATGGCTGGTTTGGAGGCGGGCAGGAAACTGTTTGCCATCAACGGGGACCTGCTCTTCCTTCGGCCCTTCCAGGAAGTGGAGTGTTTCCTCAAACAGTGCTTTAACAGTGGGGGGCCGCTTAGGGTCCTGGTCAGCACTAAGCCCAGAGAGTGAGTCTGAGGGCGTGTGTGTGTGTGTGTGTGTGTGTGTGTGTGCGTGCATGTGTGTACTGTATCTATGTCTGTGAGCGCATTGTATGCTATTGTATGTGTGTGAGGAAAGCTGAGGTTGTGTGTCAGTGTATGTGTGAGTGAGTGAGTGTATGAATGGGTGTGTGTGAGTGTGCATGTCTGTGCTAGAGTGTGTTTTTATATGTGTGTGTGGGAGGTTGAGCATGTGTGTGTGTGTGTATGTGTGTGTGTTCATGTGTACATTTGTGCTGTTGTATACGTTTGTGTGTGTCTGTGTGTACTCTTTTGGGTGCAAACATTGCGAAACAGAACATCCCATTCTTTTTTTAAATGTGTTGTAGCATATTTCAAGTGTTGAGTGGATGCTGGAATTCCTCTGCTTACTTTATAACCGCACTGATCGTTCTCAGCGAGGATGCTGAAAATAAACAGCGCGTCTCTGCTTTTGCCCAGAGGGATCAAACCCTCACAGTGAGAATTATTCCCCTGTAAAGATGCCATACAGGAACTATTGGTTGTTCTCAGCTTGAACCTTGTTGCTGATTGTCAGTTGGGATATAACAGAAATCTATGTGTCTGTCACTGTCTGTATGATACAGTATCTCTGTTTCACACCTTCTATTCTCTCTCCAGGACAGTGAAGATTCCTGACTCAGCGGATGGTCTGGGCTTCCAGATCAGAGGGTTCGGCCCATCTGTGGTCCATGCTGTCGGCAGAGGTGAGGACCTTGAGTAGGTCCGCTCTGGCAGCAAACATCTCCTTCTCTCCTCGAGCCTGCTTATACCGTCTCCGGGTTACAGGCCTCTTTGTCCCCGGAATTTTCGTCTCTGGACATATTTTTCTCCCCTGGACTCTTCGTTCACATGGATTTTTCGTCCTCGAGGACTTTTTGTCCCCTGGAATTTTTTTCCTCGAGAACTATTATAAGGGTTAGGGTTAGAGTTAGTAATAGACTTATAATGCAGGAAGAGGGAAAAGCATTATTGGGAATGAACCATCCGGGAACGAAGAGTCTGGGGACGAAAATTTAACGGGGACGAAGAGTCCAGGGATGAAAATTACCGTGTCCTCTCTTCATAAGGTGAGTGTGGTACAGCCAAACTCCAGCTGTGCCTGTAGGGCAGGTGTTAGCACAGGCCCCTGGACATGGTCGTGTGTCTCTGCGTCTCTGTTAGTCAGGCTGTCATACAGAAAGCAGGATACACTATGTAGGCAGTGCTGGGGTTGTTATATTTGAAGACCCCTGCTTACAAATGGATTCGTTTTTTGAAAGTAATGTATTTTCCAATCTAGACGGAAGGGTAAGGTGTTTTTGTCCCCTCAGACATGTGTATCCTCTAATAGAGTGATGCAGGGGTGCCTTTGAAGTGTCGCGTGTTTGCGTGTCCTGCCTCGGGAGTGTGGGGGCGGCTGGGGTAGAGGTTTGAGTTTATTGGGTAGCAGCAGAAGAAGTCGTACACTCTGTGGGGGTCGGAGGGTCCGCATGAGCGTGTCGGCATGCGAGGCTCGCTCTTTCATCTCCCAGTCAGTTGAAGGCACTTCATCATTTCCAGTATTGACTGACCCCTGTTGTGCCGTTTCATTTCTTGGAATTGGATTAATGTCTCTCCATGTTCCAGGTTCTCCACTTTTATTTATGTGCCGCGTTATGGCTTCATACCTGTCCTTGACTGTGTTTTGCTTGCCATATGCGCCTACAGTGACCATCGCTGGGAATCAGTGGCTTATTTGATGTAGTGTTTTCCTTTTCTGAGAGCGTAAACTCTATCTCATACAAGCTTTTTCGGTGTCGGAGGAATAAATTCCGTTGGGCGTTCTGTGATGGAAAACGTAGCGGCTGCTTTCAGAGTCGATTTATTGTGTAGCAGGTTTTGTTGGCAGTTTTCTCCATGAATTATGAAAGGGTGTGCTGCATTAAGGCTTAACTTCATTCAGGCTGCGAAATGCGACTAAGCCTCATGAAGAACTGAAAGTAGGCAGGCACACAGTGTCGGTTTTCTTTCTCAGAATTATTCAACTGTGTATATTCTGTGTGTATTAAATGGTATTGAAAACATCCTGGGTGTTATTTAGACTAAGGCCACTTCCTCCTGATAGCTGGCAACTTTGCAAAGCTCCTTGGTTTGAATCCCATTCCTGGTATGAGCAAAACGCCACTGATACGCCTGACAAACAACTTCCAGAGTCGCCGTGTTGTTTGTTTTTACGAGGAACGGACTGCAAAAAAAATTCCCTGCACTGCCTCATTTAGTCTTATCTGTGGTAATAATTCACATTTCACTAGACTGTCTTTGAGAAAACGTGAGCAGAATAAATGTGTTTACATGGTTGTAGTTCTTGATTTATTGTGTATGTTTGTCCCCTCTGTTGAAAGGAACGACTCTTTTAATAGTCGTCCAACGGAGGTGAGCCGGTTTCAGGGCAAAGCAAACAGTGACATCATTCCGTTCTGATTGCCGCAGGCACAGTAGCAGCCATTGCAGGCCTGCACCCGGGGCAGTGCATTATCAAGGTCAACGGGATCAACGTCAGCAAGGAGAGCCATGCCAGCGTCATCGCCCATGTGACAGCGTGTCGCAAATACCGCCGGCCCACACAGGTAAGGCCCACAGCGCTGTGAGTATGGTCTCGTGGGATTACAAATGCTGATTTAAGAGATTGGACTTTGGGGGTGTGGGGTTGTAGACTTTATCAGTCAGTCTCATGGTGGCTGGTGGGTGTTCAGCACACTTCACCCGTGAAAGCGAAATTGGTTGGTGAGGAGGTGGAGGGCGAGTTTGTTTCACTGCGGGCAGTGCAGTGGTGTTTGATGGGAGGCATGGGGTCTGTATACTTTGCCAATGGCATTGCAGTGGTGGTGAATGGGGGGGTAGGGGGTCAGTATACCTCGCCAGTTTCAGTTTGATGGTCGATTATGGGGTGAGGGGTCAGAGTGTTTCACCAGGGGCAGTGTAACGGCAGCTGGTTGTGGGTGAGTGTGCCCTGAAGATAGCGGTGTAATGAAGAGGAGGGGTCAGGCTGTTTCTCTCAGGGCAGTGTAGTGGCAGCTCTCGCTCCAGGAGCTGGTCCCAGGCTGGGCTGTTATGGCAGACTCCATAGCACAGAGCTGGAGCTCTGCTTCTCATCAGGGCCTGTGCGGGGAGCCACACCCTGCCGCTGGTGGGCCTGCGGTCCATCGCGGTTTCGTGAGATCCGGGGCTTGGCTGGTACAGCGCAGGCAAGAAGGGGTGGGGAGACTTTTGAGGCCCTGAGAGGGCGATGCGTAGCTCGTGTGGAGTGGAACATGTGCAGGGTAGGCATGGGGTCTTGTTTTGGAGCCGAGGCCCATTTCCTTGTGTTAAACTGCCAGTCCTCCCAGCATGCTCTAGATTTCTGACTCAGCCTGCGCACTCTGTCTGATGCAATATGGCTACATCCATTTAAATGGGGGCGATTTGAAATATGAAGCCGGTTAATTAAAACGCTCGGTTTCATTTTCTCCGTGTACAAAAGCGCAAATTAATCTGCTATGCCTCATTGAGTGCAGCTCATCTTCACGGTAAAGACAGCTCTCCGCTGATTCTTTATTCACCCTCATTCAATTTCAGCAAGACTCCATAAAGTGGGTGTATAACAACAGTGAGAGCGCTCAGGAGGACCACCAGAAAGTCAGCCGGAAGGCTTCGGCAGAGGAGAACGGGGACGTCTTCGAGTGCAAAGTGGAAGGTACAGCTGGGACAGGGGGTGTCTCTCCGTCTCCCCAGTACTGCAAATCAGCACCTGAGGGGACTGGTCAGGAAGAGGGCTGATTGCTTCCTGTCTGTAAGAGGTTTTCTACCTCCGCCAACAAAGTTGGGGTGGAGGTTATGTTTTCGCCCCCGTGGGTTTGTTTGTTTGTCTGTCTGTCTGTTTTTGAATAACATAACTCAAAAAGTGATGCACGGATTTGTCTGAAATTTTGAGGGTGCATTGCTATTACATCAAAAAAGGAGCCCATTGATTTTCATCGTGATCAGTGAATCAATATGGCTGCTACAACAGCCATCTTGAAATCGTATGACACGCAATAGCTCAACTTTGCTCCCACTCATGAAGATTTGGATTGTGCTGCCTTGGCAGAGGTTTGCACTCTCTGAGTGCCTCTAGGTTTTTACTGTTTTTACACGAGGAGCACAGTGATTTTCTGCACTCATTAACCGTTATGATAGTTTTTTTTCTTTTCATTTTTGCAATTTATGGACTGCCAAAAATGGAAATATTTATTTAGTGTTTCTGTGAATTTACTTTTTATGGTTTTATTGGGTGATAAAATTATCAGTGCTATGGAGCAGGTTAACCTAATGGAGCTGGTGAACTTAAATTGAAATTCAACAGGGGACACAGTCTGACAAGAGCTCACATCACCATTCATCTTGAAGTTCACTAACGCCCTGCATATGCAACCCCTCTATTAAATTTGCATGGAGCTGAATTTGTATTGTGCTACTTATATTAGACTTGCCGTTGTTGTTTTAACTCATAAACAGTAATACGTTTAATGGTGAATTAAGTGACTCAGATGTGTTGAGGGGTTCTAAGGGAAGCGCAGGCACACATACTTGCGTTCTTTGGTCTGTCACAGAGGTTATGGATAAGTTTAACACCATCGCCATCATAGACGGGAAGAAGGATCACGTGAGCCTGACTGTAGACAACGTGCACCTGGAGTACGGTGTGGTGTATGAGTATGACAGCACAGCTGGGATTAAGTGCCATGTCCTGGAGAAGATGGTGGAGCCCAAGGGCTTCTTCACTCTGACTGCTAAGGTAATGCTTCCCTACACTCTGGGCTACTCGTGTGGGAGAGAAGAAGACCGATATACATTAACTATATTAATGCTTCCAGAATGTTCATGTGCGGCCAGTCAGGCCGTCATCAGGCTAAACCAGCTGGTGTGGTAGCAAATTGATCCAAAGCAGTTATGATGTCATTCAGTATTCGTTGTTACAGATTAAACATTTCCAGAGAGGTAGCAAGTAATCAAAGACTTGCTGTTGAAAGGGGGATGGTGAGGGACTTTCCACATTTCAATTTGACTGTAGGTTCTGAAGACGTCGCAGAATATTCTGTGAAGACAAAATATCATTAGTCATAACTGTGTTTACCACTTTCACTGGAAAAATCTGGATGAAAGACAATTTTGTCATCTGTTACCTCTATCCTAAAGAAGGCACTTGTTTCCTGCTGTTTATTGTGAAGGTCATGTGGAATAGTTCAGTGGAAAATTAAATGCTGGCATGGCTTCATTTGAAAATAAATGATTTAGCGGAGTAGAGGATCTAGTGGGTCTGTTCCCGATGAGCACCAATGAACCAGAAGGCAAGGGCGTAGGTTTAGTGTGAGAATTGGTTGGGACAGGTTTGTGATGCGAGCATGCGTAGCTCGTGAGATGGAAAATTTTTGTAAATCTGAGTGTAGATACTGCCTTTACTGTACACAGAGATTATCTGAATGTGTGTTTCTGCATTTTTTTAAATTATGCTTTACAAGGTGCCTCCAAAATTTTCATACAAAGATGTCATTTACATTAACTTGTCACAACCTTAACTGGCAGCTGCAAACCATCTCAGCGCGCTCATGAAACCCGCTCAGATCTAGTAACCTGGGCATTGATACCCAGTGAGTGCATATGCAACTACATTTGCAAGCCAGCTCGCAATCCTTTCTATTAATCATCTTAATATGCGGTAACGCAATTGCAGCCGCGATGAACACCTCAAAATACAAACTATGAATTTGACCGAACTTTAATCGGACTGGATCATGTTAGATTTACGATTACGTGTTTCTTTCATTTCCCCCACTGAGCCAAAGTTGGTTCGGACATGTGACTTTCAAAAGGTTATATTTGCTGAACATCATGAGGCAAACTTTAATGCTTTCCCTATAATTCCACAGAACAAGTCATAATTTTGACCTCAACTGAAGCCCTGATACACCTGTATCCTCAACAGCTTGCTCTGTTTCTCAAGCTTGCTGCTGTGATTCCTGCATATAAAATAATGGATTAATAATGGCACCTTTGCAGGATTTCTCCGCTGAAATTCACCTCATAATTTGACATATCCACCTGGCTTATATTTACTACTGCTAGAAACCCGATTACTAACCAACATGTGACAGAAACCAGGTTTAGTTCGCGAGTTGAAACTAGTGAACATCTTTAATTAACATTCGTTGACATTATTTTCCGGTAAAAACTAATTTAAGGTAGCTAGCAAGTTTTGACTTTAAGTAACTATCTGTTTCTGACTTGTTAGATCACTATTTCAACCAGCATTACACTCGGCATTCAGTTTGGCGAAATATTAGCAGCATGACTTAACATGGAGCGACTTTTTTTTCCTCACGCTCTCAGACAATGAAATTTCCACAAAAGTGATACGTACCTAAGGTAATATCAATACGTGTCATGAGTTGGGCCATGGGAAAAGTGCTATAGTTAAGCGATGAAGAAAAATCTGGAACAAATGCCAAATTACGGTTCTCTTCTACGGGTAAGCCATTGCAAACACATGTAATCAAAGCTGGCGATCCAGTTGCGCATCTTAAGCTCCGCTTTGGATAAAAATTAATATTCATAACCTGAATAGCATGGTCCGTTTACTCTTGACTTTTAGCCTTCAGATAGCCCCACCCTTTCAACCGATCAAATGCTAGAAGGCATAAATAGATTGTCATACAGACGAATCCTCCACAATAGGGTCTTATATGGCTTATCTGGAAAGATGATAAGAACAAAGTTGTAAAACATTGGTAGGGACAATCTGGCTTCCCAAAATATTGGTAGGGACATGTCACAACCTTCTACATACAAACCTACACCCTTGCCAGAAGGAACAAAAGAGTGAGTCTGAAAATCTGACTTATTTTCTTCATCCACAAATGGAGAGAATTTCTAAGCTTATAAAGACGACACTGTAAAGACTCCTTAAACACTCACATTCAATGATTATTCTTGCGTAGCCACAAGGTCGAGCTGAAAAAAGTTTCTATGCCCACTAAGACGGCACCGTCCAGACTCGCTGAACACTCACGTTCAATAATAATTCCTCTCTCAATAAATTGCAACATTGCGGAGGTAATGCACTCTCTGAGTGTTTTTTAGTTTTAGCATGTGTTTTGTTTCATTTTGTTTAATTCAGTGCAGATGAATAAACAATATTAATTATTTGACCATTTTTTTCCGCATTTTCAACTGTTGGCAACAATAAGTCTAGCCTTAAAATGTCTACTTGTGTGAATCATTACATTTGGGCACTAATGTATGCATATGTGCAGCTGTTATGTTTTGATAATTTCATGCCTAAAAGTTCTGGCATGTTGTTCTGTGTGGCTGGTCCTGCCTCGCATCATTCCTTTGTGTTCTTGAGTCCCGTCCAGGCTCCTGTCTAAACACCAGCTCAGCTCAGTTCACTCAGCAGAGTGTCTGCTGAGAGCTCAGTCAGCACAGGTGATGTGGATTCACCACATGCTGAAAAGCCCAATGTCCTGTATAATAAATCACTCAGATTAAAAAACACATTGAGACGCTCCCAGGGCTGCTCTCAGACACGTGTAAAGTGGAGGGTGTAGGTCTGGTTGCTCGTGTTTCTGCCTTGTAAGTGCAATTTACTTGGTTTGAATGTGATACCTCAAATGTAATTCTGTCAGATATTTAAAATGTTTTTCCAAAAGTTGCCTAAAAGACAATCTGTTCATCATGTTTTGTTCATTTTATTTGCATTTGGTATGTATTCATCCCAATTCTATACTAATGGATAGTAGCTTATTTCTCTTGTTCTCCTCAGAGGACTGAAATGACTGTAAAATTTGCTCAATTGCTCAAATCCTCAGGTTTGCTCTTTGAATGCCGCGCCCTCTCTTTCCTCCAGGTCTTGGAAGCGCTGGCGAGAAACGATGACCAGCTAGTGCAGACGTGTGCCAGATTGAGCTCCAGCAGTGATGTAATCCCTGAGGAGCTGCAGGCCAAATTTACCGCCATGTGCGGAGAGAGGCTTGAGCATATCAACCGCCGCATCACCAACTACAGGAAGGTGTGCTTGAGTGTTCTATCAGAGCACATGCCCTGCTTTCTTATTTTGACCGATTTAACATGAGGCGTTCTACTGCATGTGAGGATGGTTATTCCTGTTATTATTTTTGCAGTCAGGACATCAGGACATTTTGCATCAGATTTAACCATTTATTACAGGACAACCTGCATTTGAATTTGGCTTGAGTGATGCTCTGGACCAATCTGAGTAATCTGAGCATGACAGTCTCTGAGGTCACAAATCCCCTGGCAGAGCCTGAGATTCTTTTGAATGTCATTAATGTTATGGAACGAGATATGAGCAAATGCTGCTAGTGATGAACAATGATAATTATAAAGGAGAAGGGGAGGTGGCTGGAGATGAGAAGCAGATTTATTAGTAACCCAAGTAGGAGCGGTGTAGAGGGCACGGAGCCTGAGAAATGAATGGACACTGCCTTGGTTATAAAAGCTTGCCAGTTGTGTTGGAGGAGCTAAAGTTAGGAACGATTGGACAGAAACAGGCTTGTGACCAGCTTGACCCCTGTGCCTGACTGAACTAACACTAAAGCAGTGGCGGGCGGCGGGCGGAAAACTGAGGGGGGGAACATCCCTTGAAACGGATGAGATTAGTGACCTGATTTCAATCATTGTTTTCGGTCAGCATTTAATTTTCCTTATAATGAAAAGTTTAGGCGAGTGAATAGTAAATTCTATAAAATGTTTAATTCATATGCCTTAATATTCAACTCTTCTCGGAAAAACCACTGTGAATTTTTCGCGTTAAATTTTGTCACATCCTAAGCAAGTCGTCAAACCTGTGTGTAACTATTGTTTAATTGAAAAAGATTGAAATGCGCTCTTTTTTGCGTTCAACTGGTGTGTTTGATTTCTCGTCTTAACGAAGACAATTAGCTACACCTGAGAGGGGACAGTTCAAGTGTCTTTTACTTGGGAAACTGACTGAAAACAGATCAAGGCTAATCAGCAGTTTAAAGATATGCTTTATCGCCCTCCTTGTCCACCGCCCGCCACTGCACTAAAGCTCAATTTTTTTTAAAATATGTCATATTATTTCAGGATAAGTGTTTTTAAATTATAGTTACAGCACTGAGTTCTAATTATGATTGCCTCATGGGACGCACCACAGGGTATATTCAGTTAAACTGTCATCTCCATCAATTTCATAAATATGCATTTTAGTATCATTTCACAGACTTATACCCATTCTGCCTTAAAATAGCTACGATGTCATTCTCAGGGCACACTCTAACCACAACTACAAGGGAAGCAGTTCTGCTGAATGTTTTTGTGAGTTTTCCTCTGCTGACTTTATTCGTCAATGAAAAGAACAGTGTTTCTGGAAAACAAATGCAACCTTTTTATTTATTTATGTTTTGTTCATGCTTTGACTCAACTTCCGACATAGTGTTGTATTAATTATGAAACTCTTCAATGGATAAGAATAGCCCTGAACGTCCAGTGCTGTTGTGTAATTTCCTTCCTGTTCCATTCGGGGTGTGGGGATCATGGAAGTGCCTGGAGGGCTCGGCCCTGTTGTACCTCTGGGACAGTTTGGAATGTGGTTTTCTAAGAAAAGTTATCCAGGGAACCAGCTGTAAACTGTGTACCCAATTCAGTTCCACTGACAGCCCCACTGGGGGAATGCTGGAGTATATGAGGACCATGTGAACGCCATGTGTTACGCTATCCAAATTCATACGATTGGCACTTCTGACTTTAAAACATATGCATATATTTTCTTTGGGTGATTACAGTCTTGTGCTTTTTGTGAGCTTTTTGACTGTTTCGTTATGCTCAGTGAAAGAAAATATTTTTGTTCCTTAAGTGCCTCCTCAAATGGGTATTTGACTTAAGCTTTGAGAAAATTATCCATTTGCTCTGCATGGTACCTATTTCTGTAGAATTATTTCCGAGGCCTTGAAGCCTCAGATAACTGTTAATGAGTCCTGAGGGACTCATCTGGCATGTGTCCAGTAAAACCATCTAATCACATTTTACTATTGTACAAAGAAGTAACTATGCTGTATTATTACAAAATTTCCAAGGAGCCTGGTTTGATATTGGAAACATATGCCTTGAAAAATCTGCACACTTTTATATTCTAAGTACTGTGAAATCGACCTTGTAAATTTAGTGTTGGTGGGACATTTAAACTGAGGTACATAGTACAGAGCAGCTTTGTTACGGTTTTTTTCTGTTATATACATACTGTATATACATCTCAGAAAACACACCAAGTCTGCATCAGTGGGGTTAGTTTGATGTTGATTGCTTTCTGCCAGCTGTGCAAGGCATTGAATCACCAGCGTTGTGATAACACCATAGCAGAATGGGGCATTTACACGATTTGCCTGAGTAGTTTTCCTGGAGGGCTGATAACCAATACGTATCATTCTGTCACCAAGGAGGGCACTTTTTGTCGTGGTGTGGCGTTCGTCGTCTGTCGTCCACTGTCCGTCGTCTATTGTACGGAAGATTTTTTCAATCTTTTTTTTTTGGCTTCATGAATTTTTGTGTAAATTTGCCGTAACATATTACTAGACCATATCTCCAGACCTTTTTTTTTTTTTCTCACATTTTTGATTCAATTATTTTTGTCCATTTTATGGGCCCTTGAAATTTTGGCCCCAGTGTTAAAGATAGGACTGAGAAATTTAAAAACATGTATATTTCTCAAAAACTGTGAGATAAATGTTTTTCTAAATCAGGCAATCAACTTTCCTTGGTACCACCAATGAGAGCCATTTTGATTGAACTGAAGGAAGCTCACAGATGGAGCCTAGGTTTGATTAGAGACTTAAAGAAAGTCATATATGAAGTCCATTTGCAGACCTTAACTTGACCTTCTGTGACCTTTAAAGTTCACAATTGACATATTGAATTTTCAATGGCATGTCTCACCAAAACTGCTTCAGAGCTCAGGATTGTACAAAGTATCACAGAAGGTCTTCTAAATGTATGTGAACTTTTATTTAGTAACCTTGACATTGACCTTCAATGATTTGAAGGTCAAATTTCACGTGATATTTTCATAACTTGTATCGTGACTATAGGATTGATTGCTGGTAAGCAACAGGACCCTTGGTCCTATTTTCTTGTTTTGTCATTACTAATTTTATTCAGAAAAGAAATGAACCGTGACACTGATCCATAAAATATCCACGAATGATTTTTTTTTTTCAAGTGTCAGAATGAAAGAGGAACTGTAGTAAATTAGGTGCAAATTTTTGCTGCCGTTTTGACACTTTTTTTTTTGTCTTGAACTTATCATGAGGAATGTAGGAAACATATGGAAGTAAATTCCTATCTTTATTAAAGAGCATGATCTTTCGACTTGAGAGCAGACATATCGATTTCATGAGTAGATTTTTTCCCCCAAAGTAGCAAAGTTTTCCCCCAAAATTCTGCCCTCACCCTCATACAGCCCCTGCGTGTCCTTAGATCTGCTGCTGCTTGGACCAATTTTTTGCATGTGAATTTCAGCCGTTTGTCTTCAAACTCAAAACAGCCTCTGTGTGCTTGGAACATTTCTACTTGTGATAGATTTCTCTGAGAAATCACCAACCACTAGAATGCAAGGTTTTGTGCTGTCCTGTGACATTGTCCCTGTCTTGTTGCAGGCTGGTCCATTTTGCAGTTTACTCAGTTCTTAGGTTCATATGTCCCTCCCCTCCTGGGCTACTTTTGTACTTCCATTGCTTTCTTCATGACTTTGGAATAAAATGGCAGTTTATATATTTATACACCAGTGCCCATACTTTTCTCTTGCCATTATAGCTACATATGTATAATAGTAGCCATATAACACTGTGGCCTCCAGTCTGTGTGCCACACTGTGATTCTGTGGATGAATCGCAGGGGTTTACTGCGCCAGGAGAAGAGAAAGACAATCCTGTTGCTAGCATTGTGCTGCTACAGTAAAAATACATGCGAAATCCACTGCGCAATGATTTTCGTTTTCATCAAACTGAAGTTCCGAGCCTCCGATTTGGCCTACCGACTTGATAGTTGACCGTTCCTTGATTGCCTAATTGTTCCTTGCTAACAGGCCTGCAACAAGGCAGGGAAAATTTCATTAGTCAACACGAAACCTGGCATTCTAGTGGCTGGCGATTTTTTTGACAGGAATGTATCAAAAAAAATTTAAAGTGCACGCGGAAATGTTCCAAGCACACAGAGGCAGTTTTGAGCATGAGGAAAAAAGGCTGAAGTCTGCAGGCAAAAAATCAGCCCAAGCAGCCGCAAATCCAAGCAGAAGCAGGGGCTATTTGAGTACGAGAGCCGTATTTCGGGGAAAAACTTCAGAAATTCTATGCACGAAATCAATATGTCTGCTATCAAGTCGAAATACAACGCTCTTAAATGAAGATAGGAATTTACCTCCACAGAAACACAGCCGTAGTCTCACCTGCTGCTTGTCCACAGTTCTCTCGAGTGCTGAAGAACAGGGCCTGGCCCACATTCAAACAGGCCAAGACGAAGGTGTCCCCGCTACACAGCAGTGACTTCTGCCCCACCAACTGTCACATCAATGTAATGGAGGTGTCATACCCCAAAACCACCACCTCTCTGGGCAGTGCCTTCGGAGTTCAGCTTGACAGCAGAAAGAACACTCTGGAGAAAGCCAGCAGAAACTCTGAGCAGGGTAAGAGTTCGACAAGTGGTAACCAGCTCTGTCCCCTGAGATTTACTCTCTTCTGGAAGTAATTTTTCGATCATTATCTGGTACCCCTGATAAGACAAACATAGTTACTGATTCCGCAAACAAAATCAGTGGAAAGTAAATTCTGTAAATAACACCTCAACTAGGTACACTGAGCCATTGAATGAGGTGTGCACTGCTTGGGCTGGAGGGAAAACCTACAGAACGGTATCAATCTCCAGGATTTATACCGCTACTGACAGGATATATTCTATAATGCATGGGACCAAGAACTGACTTATTGATTTACCATGAAGGCACCTTCAGTGCATATTACAAGACCGATTTAGCGCGGTAATGAATGCCACTTTGAAGGGAATTATTGATATGCCATTTATGCAATGGAGTAAGTATTGTAATGACAGTTTGGTGATGCTGTGCTAAAGAGTTGAGAGGTTAATCTCTCCTTGAAAAAGAATGTGTGGTTTTCACATTAGCAGGCTCATTCCGCACTGTAATCCGTACTGGTGAATTCGAGCTCACCAGAGAAGTGATAGACCAGTCAGTATAGAAGACTTGGATTTGCTTGTAAATCCCAGACCCGGTCATATCCTCACACTACCCCTACTGTTCGTGTGCATATTGCATCTTCAGCACGCATAGCACTTCTGAAGACGTGTTCAGCAAACACTCCAAACAGATGCGAGATACGTGAGGCAGCCATCATACGCATGCAAACACATACTTAAATGCAAGTATGTTCGGCTTGGATGCGGATGTGCCCTGGAGTTGAAGCATCCACATATCATTGAAGATCCTGACACACTCAAGGGGCCATCCCAGGTCTAACATGAATTTTTTTCTTTTTTTTTTAATTGTTCTATTTTTCCTTTTAAGGTTCATTAAGTTGTGTACTTTAAGAAAATTGAAACATTTTTGTCAATCAGTTTTGTTAAAAATGACTTTTGAAGCTCTCCCACCTCAAATAATGTTAAAATTCTGCTGAAATCTGGTGACTTGTGGCGCTGACAACTTTTTTATTTTTTCACCAAATTGCCTCAAATTTTGACTGTAGACCTGTTAGTTATTTCTACATGCAATCACTCTGCTTTCTCTGATAGGGGCAAAGGTATCAATTTCATGGGAGTGCATGTGTCATCCAACTGACCCATTTGAGGAATTTTTTTTGAAAAAGCACTTGAAAAAAGTAAATACACAATATATCAAAAGAGATCCTCATGGGATTGCATAGATATGACATAACTAAAAGAAAAAAATAATGGAGTGATTTGGTTGGGTGGTAAGGGTGTAAGCCTTGCTGCAATACGGACCGTGATTTTGCTTATTAATGTCAATTCCATGGTAAAAATGTAAATAAAAATGAATGGACTGGTACATTTTTGTGTTGAACTACTAAGCTGTAGTGTTATTATACCCATATCTGTGCTGGAACAAGGTGAATTAAATGAATCTGGGAAGGCCCCTTCCCCAAAAAGGAAAATTGTGAGGGATGTAATGCCGGAAAAAAAAAGAAGACTTTTCTGGTTAATGTGCGAAAGTTTGTGGCTGTTGAACTATGCTTAGGAACTTTGGTTGGCAATTATTGCGTGTGAAAACTGTCATAACTGGCTCTGTTGCATTCAGACTTTGAGCTCTCTATGGCTTGCACACAGTCAGGCACATTACTTTGCTATGTTGTCAGTAATGGGTCCGTGGCGTGGGACTGTGTGTGTTTTTCAGGCAAGCTAAACCCCATGGTGTATGTTCAGCACACAATCACCAGTATGGCTGCCCCATCAGGACACAGTCTGGGCCGCACTGAGGGCCACGGGCTGCGCTTCCTTCTGCGTGAGGATGACCTGATCACTTTGGACGCCTACCAGAAGCTCCTCAGCAAACTCACCACCGTCGTCAAGGAGATGGAGTGCTATGCTGCTCAGATCCACGAGTGAGTCAAGATTACAACTGTCACCACAGTATTGAATACAGACTAGGACTGGAAACAATTGCATCAGGGCATAGCTGCACTGTTGTTGTGCCATTGCTTGCTTCTTTGTTTAATCCAGTTGTTGGAAAGGTCTTCACGCCAAGATGTTGTTTTTCCACAGATATTTTACATTAGGGAAACTGTTTGCCTGTGGGTAAAAAATGGTTGTCTCATAATGCACACAATAACAGTGACGAGGGAAAGGTCTAAATGCGCCCTGAATGGACGCATCAGCTTGGAGTGCTAACTGAAATTACACTGATTGAGATGTTCTGTTGAGCTTATTTGGACACTTCCTTAACTATAGACTCTCATTCCTCATTGCAGTAATGGCTCGGAGGACGCCCTGTGTTAAAGTATTACCGTAATATCTTGTTTAATCAGTATCCAGAGAACGGGATTGCTTTGTAATTATTAGCTGTAATGAAATTGCTAGATGAATCTTATTAAAATCATTTTTGTCCTTGTCCTCTGGATCCCACTTTGAATCTGGCTGTAAATTTATTATAAAATGCCTGTATCCTTGGAGGTACAGGTGAAGAATTCATCATTTATTGTACGGCATTGGTAGTCTCGATAGTTTTAATATTGATTATTTCTGAAGTGGAGTTTCTTTGTGGTGAAAAGTTACGAGCCTCTATCCTTCGCTGCTACAGCTGAATTACATAAAGTGCTTTTTTGTATTTGAGTAATGATTTAGAAGACCTCTACACAAATTCATTGTTGCAACTGAATGCCTTAACATTTTAGTGCTCATACAGGCTGCATGACAAACATGAATTGGTGACAGCAGCAGAGGAAGTATTCTGACTGAATACTCTTGACAGTTTTTAATTTGCAAGATAAAGAGTATTTGGTTTGGGAATGAAAATTAAATTTTGACTAAAACATGGAAAAAACATTGTCCTTGAGTTTTGAGTCAGTGTCAGAATTCCATTAATTTCTGAGGGATTTTTCATCTGCACAGAACTTGAAAATTGGGCCGACCCAATATAGGCACGCTGGTGAGAGGCTGGTGGTGCTGCGGTCGTTAGACTGCGGCGAATGTGAGCCTCCCTTTAGGCTTCAGCCTTTCCTCGATGCGCAAATCCTGCAATGAGAGTCGCATGTTGCGGGAGATGTTGTGTATGTCCCCATACCTGCTACTGCTGACGTGTTGGCAGGCAGAATTAAAGATGGCCACGTAAAGTGTGGTAATGCGCCCACTTAGCAGCCTTGTCAATGACGTGTTATTTGATTAAAATTTTCCAGTCATCACCAAAAGCGATAGGTACCCTTTTCCTCTCTCCATTGTCCTGCAAAAATTGTAGTCTGTCGAGTGAGAACAATAAATCGTGGACGGATCGAAGGATGGACAGGTGCAATCACAATTTAGAAAAGAAAAGAATACAATGTCTATACAACTACAAGTGCATTACAACAAAATTTGGTGGCCAACACACCATAAAAGTAAGAGACACACTTAATAACCAAGTGAGAAAGTAAGCAGTAGAAAGCTCTTAAGTATACAATAGAAAGTACAATAAATATACATTTAGTACAAATGGTACATATGTGAAGTACGTAAAGTACACATTGTGCAAATGGTACGTAAGAGCAATAACATTGGCTCAGGTTGGCGCAATAGGTATGCAGTGCAAAGTTTACGCATATGAGGTAGTTGCTGCTGATTTATTACTGTGAACAGTCTATCGGGACACAGACTCATTTAATGCATTTATGGCTTTTTGGTATGAAACTGTTCCTGAGTCTAGAGGTGCATGCGTGGAAGGCTCTATACCATTTGCCAGAAGGAAGGAGTTGAAACAGTTGATGGCGTGGATGTGTGGTGTCCATCCTGTCCATCCAGATATTGGTTCCTTTCCTGGGACAGTGTGTGCTGTAGACATCCTCCAGAGCTGGGAGCTGCGTCTCGTTGATTTCCTGCGCTCTGAGATGCGGTTTGTCAGGATGCTCTCAGTAGCACTCGTTGGGGGAGGTCGGCTTTTTTTAGCTTTCTCAGGGGGAGCCGTTGTTGTTTTGCCTTCCTCAGCAGTTCAGTGATGTTGGTGGTGCATGACAGGTCCTCAGAGATGTTCGTCCCCGAGAACCTGAAGTCTGATACCAGCTCCGCATTAATCCCGTTGATAGAGACCGGAGCATGCTCGCGCTGCGATCTCCTGAAGTCCATGATAAGCGCCTTGGTCTTCGCTGTGTCAAGGTTGTTCTCTGAGCACCGTCTCACCAGATTTTGCACCTCTGCTCTATAGTCTGGTTTATCATTGTTGGATATCAGCCCAATCACTATTGTGTCATCTGCAAATTTTATGATGGTGTTGGTGTAGAATTCAGGCACGCAGTGGAGAGCACTGGAGTATATAATGGGGCTCAGTACACAAACCTGCAGTGCGGCAGTGTTCAGGGATATAGCGGACGAGAGATGGGGGGCCCAGCCAAACCACCTGAAGGCGCCAGGCTCAGGACTCAGTTACACACTGATGTGCTGGGGCCTCGCTGGTGCAGTTTGTGTACATGAGCTGGTTGGGAATAACTGGGTTGAGGGCTGTGCTATAATCAGCAAATAGCATCCCCGCCTACATGCCCTGTCCCTACAGGTGAGGTGGGGCTGTGTGGGGAGCTGGGGTGACTCTGTGGATCTAGCGGCTATGTGGGCGAATTGATGTGAGTCCAGGGAGGTGGGGATTTTGGCCTTTCTGTGGGGGAGGACTGTCGTCATTTATAGTCCTGAAGTTCATTTTCTTCAGCATTGACGCTATGATGGCTGAATTAAGGCATGTAGGGAGCATTTCCAGAGTTAGGGAAAGATTGAAGACAGAGAATGGGTGGAGTGGGCATATAAAAATGTATGGGTTGATTGTATTATCTGTTAAATTTGTAGCATTTGTGAGGCCTTGTGGAAAAGGATCTTGTTTTTGCATGCGGCCAGCTTTAGTTGATAGTTTTTCCTCAGCTTTTTAATGCAGATTTGGGCAGTGGCACATTTTCTGAGTGTGGACTATTGGCTCATCAAAAACACAGTATGAGCTTCAGTTCTGGGAGTTCGTAGAAGGTATTGCATATGAATATAAGCACATGGAAAGCTGAGTGTCTCTCTCAGCCAAATATTTTTCTGAAGCTTATTCAAGAGGATTCAGTTAAAAATGTGACTTATCCTTGGCATGAACACTGATTTAATGATACACCCATGATCACTGCAAATTCACATGGACAGCTATGTATCCTCATGCCACTGAAATTATATTGCGCGTGTGATAAATTTGCGGCCTCTCGGTGGGTTTTCTCAGCGGAGTCATAATTCATTAAATATGACGATGGATGTGAGTTTGTCTTCCACTCCAGCTTGTTTACCATGAGAGCGACTCAAGGATCCTGCGTCCCATCAGCACATACTGTACACTGAGCGGTGTCAACAGACGCTTCACTTCAATTTAAAGTATTTTCTTTCAAATTCCTCTCAAACAAATCGTGCCATTCGGTGATTTGAACGAAAATATTTACTGGTAAACTTGTGAAGGGCGCAGATGCTTGTTTTTCCATCAATCTGCATTCTTGCCTTTTCATATTTTCTCTAGATATTGTGAAAAATCTGAATGCTGTTTTTAAGTGTAATTTTGTTCTAAATTCTCAGTTGCGGGAGACATTTGCTCTCAGTGAATTATGCGGATTATTTGACATTATTTTTATCCTTTATTTGGCTTTTGACTTGCCTCCTCGGTGTAAGCTCCTTTAGCATGTCAGAAGAAATGGTAATACTTCAGTTGCATTTTGTAATTTTGATGCGTTGTTATTCTGGGGTCTGATGGAATTAACTGGATGAATAGGAGACCAAAGAAGGATACTTGAGCAACCTTGTCTTGACGTTGTAGTCACGGGTTCCCTTGCTCCAGTGCCTGTGTGATTATTCCAGCTCCTGCACTTGCGTTGTTTTACTGCCCTGTTGGTGCGATGCTGCCGCAGGAGTCATTTTCTCAGAGTGCATTGTTTTAGCAGAAAAAGGCAGAGTGCGAGATCTGTTCTGCGCAGGGTGTCCTAATCGGTGGCTGGAGAGAATGAAATGGAGGCGGGCCTGTCATTCAAGGCGCTGTTCGCATTTTATTTTGAGCCTCTGAAGAGATTTATAACCAAGAGGGTCAAGTTCCTTTGTGAGACATGCAGTAAAACTCAGTTTGTTTACTGCAGCAGTTCAAGTGTGTGCAGAAGGGTAAATGAAATTGACACATTTCAGCGGTGAATATGCCTCCTGTGAAATATGAGCCGAGAGCAGACCCCGCAAACACGGTGACTCTTTAAATATGAGTATGGTCTCTAGCTCTCGCAAAAATGGACTTACATTTAGCAATATTTTGTTATATTTGTTTACTAATCTACAACCTCAATTCTAAAAGAATTGGCACTATGTGTAAAATGTAAACAAAACAGCAAGCTGTACTTTCCAAATTCCTTTTATCCTGAATTCAGTGCAAAGCGCAAAGATTAAATATTTTAATATGTTAATAATTTAATTGTTTTTTGAAAATAACAGTCATTTTAAAGTGTCATTTCTGGATCGTTTTCTAATGAAGTTGGGAAAGGTGCTTGTTTAAAAAACTGAGGATCAATTGTCAGTTTCAAAAGTGGAATTTGTTCCCATTCTTTTCTTCAGTTGATCGACAGATTGGGTCTCTATCAACTTACTTCATAATCTTACCCACATTTTCAGATGAGAGACCAGTCTGGGCTGTACCCACAATTTGTGACTACAAAGCCATGCTTTTGCAATATGTGCAAAGCATAACTTGCCGTTGTCCGTCTAGAACAAACTGAGGCATTTCTGAAAAAGATGATGTCTGGAAGGCAGTATATGTTGTTCCTGAATGCGTGTGGACCTCTCCGTGTCAATTTCAAATTGGCAGATGTGCAAGTTGCTCATGCCAATGCCCTGATACAGACCTAGAGCATGTCTGATTCTGGCTTTTGATCATGTTGCTGATAACTGTCAGACCACAGCTCTCCATTTCACTTCGCTTCTGGATAGTGTTTATATTTGGCTTCGTCTTTGTGTAGAAGAAACTTAACTGGCGTTTGATGATGTGGGAACCAACTGTTTTCTCCGAAACTGGTGATCTGAGGTATTTATGAGCCCATGTGGTTGTGTCCATTCTGTGTTGTGTTGGCACAGGTGACAAGTTAAAAGCAACTTTTTTGGAGGGCGGGGATATGTAAGCTTGAGGGGTGTGTCCAGAGTTGGAGGTGGGAGTAGCCTAGCCTGACTTTATTGGTTGGGAATGGCAAAGGTTCTTCTAACTGTTGGAGAAGGGGTACGGCAATCTCAGAAAGTTCCCACCCAGTGATATCACAGCCTGAGAAAAGTTCCAGCTGGCATCAGATTTTGTGGATGGGATTTTTGCTAGTGGAAGAATCACAGCCCACTTTGATGACACATTGTGATCTTAGCTGAATTTTTGCGGTGCAGTATCCATGGCTCAAGATACTGGATACGACTGTGCGCACCGTCTAAAAGGTGGAAAAGTTGAGATTTGATTACCATGTACATTGTGACATAAATGCTGTGCCATTTAAGGGCTTGTCAGATGAGTCAGATAAATCCAATATTGGTATTTGGCCTCGTCATTTGCACAGTGAGATTGCTGCGGATTCTCAGACTTTTTTCACAATTTTATGAAATTATGTGCAGTAATGCAGTAAGAAACATTGCTGTCGGACAATTTGATTATCTCTTTATTCATTCATTCCTCATTTCTTCTTATTTTCTTCATGCATCTTTGGACAAAGTGGCAGACCATGAAAAAATCTTGCTAGTAAACAGCCGTGCCATTTGCCCTATCATTACCGCTCATTTTATACCCCATCATATTTGAATCACCTGTTACCAGTTCACATGTCATCCTGCGGAATATTCCAAACAGGGGTTATTTTGAAGTTCTGCAGCTTTTAAAATCTTTCCATTCCCCTGTCCCAATAGTTTTGGAGTGTGTTGTAGGCATAAAAGTCAGAATTCACAAATATTTAAAAACGTCTGTACGGTTTATAAGGTGAAACTTAAATTTTTTTTCAGGCAAATGTTTGTGGAAGAGAATTTAGAAAAACACTTCTATTTTATTTGCATTTTACATACTGTCTCCATTCTTCCAGAATTGAGGTTATTCAGTAAACCCCCATTTCTAAAAGTTGGCACGTCATTGAAAATTCACCTAAGATCCAAAAGGACTGATTTGACACGACAATTCACCCTCTGCTATTTTGAAGTGGTACAACACATAATCTGATGTTCTAATTTCTTTTTAAAAATACAGTATGATGACTGCGACAGAGTCCAAAAAAGTTGGTGCTGTCAACGGTTTATAACTGTTCAAGATCAACGTGTTTTTTACTCACACACAGTATGAGCTTGGCCATTGAAGCAACTAGATGGTTTAATCTGGCAAGCGGAATTATGCAAGTGCTGCAGAATTGTATGGGGCCTTCATTGCACTTTATAGTAATGTGCCGTATATTTCCAATCCGGGACTGATCAGTTCTGCGGACTGGTAAGTCTAGCACCCGAACTCTATTAACACAAACTTTTAAACAGAAAATGTTGCTTGACATTGTCTTGCTGGAAAATGCAGGGATATCCTCGGAATAGATGATTTCAGTCAGCATATTTGCTCCAAAATGTGCAGATAATTTTCTGCATTAATGGTGCCCTTGTGAATGTGAAAGTCACTGGTATCATGTTCACTGACACACCACCATACTCTGACAGCCGCTGGCTTTGGGAACTGACACTGATAATGGCTGGGGTTGTCCTTGTCATCTTTTACCCCGAGAAATTTGCCGCTGATTTTTCCTAATACTACTTAAATGGTGACTGGTCAGACCACAAGACATGTTTTTGCCGTAGAACTGCCTGTCTTAGATCACACCGTGCCTAGAGAAGTTGGAAGTTTCTTTACACAGAGTTGATGTGTATGGCTTCGACTTTTCATATTAAAGCTTTAACTTTTATCTTTGGATGCAGCGGCAAATGGTGTAGTCAGACAATGGTTTATTGAAGTATTTCTGAGCCCGTGATATGGCATCCATCTTAAGATGGTTCTCAAGGCCAGGTCATCTGATGAATCAGAGATCTTGCGCAATCAGCAGTAGTTTGCAGTTTTTTTTTTTTTTTTTTTCAAACATTAAGGTTGGACTGGATTATTTCCATCTTTTAATTATGCTATGCTGTGGAGGGCAACATGCCCAACATGCTACCAATTTGTTTTTGGCCAACATTGTTCTCAGAGTGATGACTTATAAGCTCATGCATCTGTTGGTAAATTGGTGAGTCTCAGCTTATGTTTGCTTTTGAGGGATGAGGTCTTTTTTTGAGGGTCCTTTAATGCTTATAATACGATTGTCTCACGTATTTAACATTACCTGTTCCACATCATCCTATTTTTGCAACTTGTGGCATTATTATGAGTCCTAATTTGCCTCTGTGGCATTTTTTTTGGAGTCTGTTGCAGTTATCTGATTTGAAGTTAGCGTACGTTTTCAAAAAGCGATTGAATTCACTAGTTGGCGTCAAATACGATGTTTCATGGTGTTTTCAATATAGTAGAGGGTGAATGAACTTTTCATATCACTGCTTTTTGAATTCATGTTCATTCTGCCAAATTTCAAAATGGGAGTCACAGTAAGTACATGAAGGAATTGCACTGCAAAAAGTGAAAGATAAAAATACTAGGTGAGATGAATCACTTATTTTTAGAATCACAATTTTTCTTAGTAAGACGAAAAATTTGTCCTGATTTGAGGTAACTTTGACTAGCTTGCCAATGCAATAAGAAATTTTCACTTGTCAAGCAAATAGTCACTTAAAATAAGTTACTCTTTGCTTGACAAGTGAAAGTTTTTAATTCTCTCCATTGGCCAGCTAGTGAAAATGATCTCAAATCAGGACAAATGTTTTGTCTTTCCAAAAAAAATTGATAGAAATAAGTGTTTTAAGTCTTAAAATGTGTAAATTCATCTCACCTGTAGTATTTTTATCCTTCACTTTTTGCAGTGTGTGGTCTGGATAGCAAATATACTGGAATATGGTGCTTTCTCTCCAGCTACTGGAATGAAAGAAACCAGCGCTGTGAAAAAGTATTTGCCCCCTTCCTGATTTTTTTTTTGTATTTTTTCGTATTTGTCACACTTAATTGTTATAAATCATCAAGCTAAATTTTCAGTTTTTTTTTTCCAAAATCATTGACATCCTATCGGCCTGGTAAGGCTGACAAAGCCATGTCTATGGCCCTTGGACTTCGGGAAACCACATTGAGAGCCATTATCTTCTAATGGAGAAAACTTTGAAAAGTGATGAACCTTCCCAGAGGTGGCCAGCCAACCAAAGAGTGCATCAACGACTCATCCAGGTGGACACCTCTGAGAACTCAGAGTCACTGGCCTCAGTTAAGGTCAGTGTTTATGAATCCACAATGAGAAAGAGACTGAGCATAAATGGCATCCTTGGTTGAGCTGCAGGCAAAAGCCACTGGTGACCAAAAAGAACACAAACTCCCATCTCACATTTGGCTAAAAACATTTTGATGACCCACAAGACATTTGGGAAAATACCCTGAGGACTGATGAGTCTAAAGGGGAACTTCTTGGATTATGTGGGTCCTATTATATCTGGCTTAAAGCTAACAGTATTCCACAATGAGAACATCATACTACAGTCAAACACGATGGTAGTAGTGTGATGGTCTGGGGCTGCTTTGCTGCTTCAAGACCTTAGCGACTTGTCATAAATACTGTAATGGAACCCTGAATTTTGCTCTCTCCCAGAAAATCCTGAAGAACGTCCCGCCATTGGTTTGTGACCTTAAGCTTAAGTGCTCTTGGCTTACACAGCCGGATAGTTATCTAAGCACAAAAGCAAGTCCACATCTGAGTGACTCAAACGGAAAAAAAAACAAGGTCTTTAAGTTGCCTAGTCAAAGCTCTGACTTGAATCCACTTGAGATGCAGTGGGAAGTCCTTGAAAAGGCTGTTCATGCTCAAAAATCCTCCAATGTGTCTGAATTAAAACAAATTTGTGGGTAGGGTAGGCCAGCAGCAAGTAAAAAAACTCATTTCTCGTTTTTTGCAGATAGTTGATTTCAGTTATTGCTGCCAAGGGCGGCGCAAACAGTGAATACTTCTCAGCTGCACTGTCGATGTCGAGCTGCAGATACTGTGATCATCCCGGTCTCTGCCAGTTCAGTGTGAGCTCATCCTGCCTTGAATTGTGCATAGGTATATCACCTAAATGCAATATATCTATTTTACTCACTCTGAGTAAATCAACTTTTTCTATGTTGGCCCCTGTTACATTTTATTGAAAAACACAAACAATGACCATGAAAAAATACGCCTCATAGTATGAATTTCTGAAAATGGATTTTTGTGCCACGTGTAAGAAGCAAGCTCAGGGCTATCACTCTCTGGCATTATCTCACTTTTTGTAATTTTGGCACTTATTTCATTTTGGAAACAAACTCTTCATATGGTATATAGATGCCACCCCCTCCCCAAATGGGAGGTCAGCTCTATTTATTCATTTATTTTTATTATGTTTTCATTATTTATTCATTTGTTTGCATATTTTTAATCAAGGAATAAACAGGGAAAATGATGACAAAATTAACCCAATCTATAAGGGTTTGCCCGCTGGATGCCAAACGGCTGACTATAAAATCAGGAGAAGACTCAGGTGCGAGGCTGGGGAGCGATGATTATGTGATAATGAAAGAGGGAAACACAAAACAAAAAGGAAACAAGTTTCCTTCTAAATATAAAACAAATACAAAGATAAACAATGGAAAACCTCAGTAAAACTGAAGAAAGGCAGAGTGACCGCTAAAACTCTCTGACCAGCAGTGGGAAACAAAGAAACACAGTTTAAGGCAGAGCCCAGCCTTAAATGCTGCCTACTGTACCTGCAGCGTGTTACTAAAGAGCTGCAGGTGCCGGTAATAATGATGTGAAGCGGAAGATGAGGAGGAGGGAGGGGGCTGGAGCCACAGCCTCACACAGTCAAGAGGGGGGACATGTAAAACACTGATGAACAGATAAATAAACTAAGGACAAACAAATGGACGGACAGGCGAACATATAAATAAACAATACGAATAAGAAAAGAAAAAACAAGAAAATATTCAAGGCAGAAAAGAGGAAATTGGAATATTGGAGATTATCCCACCTCAGACAAGAATACTTGGATGGCATTGGTCAAAAGCAGTCACATGGAAAACCCATATATTCCCATATTAGGTCTCCATAATATTATTTCCCTTCGCGTCTTCGAAGCAGCTGAAATGGCATGCATGTGAATAAAAGGTCTTTGGTGGGATAAATTGGTTACACAGTTTGTTAGAGGGCCAATACAGAAATATATGGGGATCAGTAAATGACATGTAATATGGCATTTACTGACCCCATATATTTCTGTATTGGCCCTCTAACAAACTGTGTAACTTATAATATTGACCTTACACACCCATAAAAGCTGGGTATACATTCTAATGAAGCAGCAGTGAGGCAAAAAGGGCAAATTAGCTCTAGTACATAAAAAGCTGGAATGTGTTACTGTTAGAAATGTAAGGATTCAAATAATTCTCCTTCCCGGTCAAGGCCAGGTGATGAATTTCACCAGTTGACAATGTACGGTGTTCTTCACTTTGTGTGGTGCATTAACATTTCAATGACAGGCACGTTGCATTTAATTGTCAGTATTGCTTCTATTCAAGGCTTAGAAAAATTAACTACAGATGGATAAGTAAAATTGTTGATCAGATGTGGGGTACAGTACATCCTGGAGTCACTGCTGACATTTATAATGTTGACTTCAGCATGATGGGTGGGGTTTGGGGAAATAATTTCTTGAAAATGGTGCTCCTAGTTCTGTAAATAAATGCTCATTTGGTAACGTAAGCTTGGAAAATGTTTTTTTTTTTTCCCCCTCAGACTTTTCTCCCTGACCTTCCCACAACTTCTCACCGTTTCTACCATTTGTAATGTTTTTTGCTCGGAACATAATTTTATCTCTATCTGAATGCAAAATTGCAGCAGTTTTCAGTTTTATATTTTTGCTGCATAATTATTCTGAAAAATGCCGGTGCATGTACTGTTTGTTTTCAGTTTGGTTAAGGTGAGGCTGTCATTAATCCGTTACATAAAAACCAGAAGTTTTGTCTGTGTATTGTTGTTCCTGTGGAAGTAATTCAGCTGTTTCCCTTAAGTCATAGTACTCATTACTATTCTCTGTTAGTATTCCTCGATACTCAGTGCTGAGTGGACTGTAAGGCTGTACTTACTACCTGATTCTGACTCAACAATCCAAGAACTTTGTCCATTCTCCATGGTGATGGCAGGCCACTCTCTATTGAAGATTCTTTGTTTGAATCTCCAAGGGAACCTCAAAGAGAATGCATTTTAGGCTTGTTCTCAACCGAATACGGGGGCGATGGATGCACGGGAGAGTGACTGGATGTGTGAAATTAATGAAAAGAGCCTGTATACTACATTGTGACAGTATGTTTGAGCTGTGAAGGCATAATTTACTGTGTATCTCAAATGTATTC
The DNA here is from genome assembly GCA_029721435.1 of Gymnothorax reevesii. Lineage (NCBI taxonomy): Eukaryota > Metazoa > Chordata > Actinopteri > Anguilliformes > Muraenidae > Gymnothorax > Gymnothorax reevesii. Next base: position 80,696,281 of record CM056575.1, read on the forward strand.
TCTCTTTGATTTGAAATGCTTATTCGAGCATACAGTGCTTACTTGTTTCTCTCTTTGCGCCATGGAAAAAGTCACTCATGCTCAATTAAAATTTGATTTGGAAATTCAAATTGACATGGCATGCTGGCATGTGCGTGTATGAAAAAATTGCTGGCAAAGTGCAAGTATTGCATTTTTGAAAATATGGCTTTAAGTGTCGCCATGTGTTTATAAAATTGTGAAAATAACTAGAGCACAAGCTCTCCTCAGAGTTGCCCTCCACTAACACAAAGCCCCTCGGTACATTAGGAAAGGCACATATTTTTTCCTCTGTTCTTGGCTGTTGACACAGCTGGTTTTGCGTGTTTGAATTAATGTTATCAGGACCTCTAACCTTTGAAGTTGTTTTCCGGAAGCCAGATGCAAGCAGGTTTAGTTTTTCTGACCCACACCACTTTGCACATCTTGATAAAATTATCTTCTTGTATACAGTCAGCATACTTTTTTTGTGGAATGTAAACATTGAAGTGCTTATTTGAAGGCCGTGTTTGAAAAGAAATGCAATCTCATATTTGTCATGCTTCATTTATAAATTCTTACAGCGGTGATGGTAATGATGGTAATGGTAATATACTGTGTTCCGGCGGTGTCTGTTGTGATTAGTAACGTACACACTCCCTCCACGCTTTCAGTCTGCTGTCGTCCATCACTCTCCCTCCTGCGTCTGACGCTAAGACCACAGAGAGCTACATCTCCACTGATAACGAGAGCGAGAGGGGGGAGCGTAACGGCAAGAAGGTCTGCTTCAATGTGGCTGGAGATGAGCAGGAGGACTCAGGTCATGACACCATCAGCAACAGAGACTCTTACAGGTATCACACCATTTCATTACCTCCCAAACGTAATTCACTCAATCACAACCCACTGCAGAAGCTTACAGAGTCATGCAGGCATTATCATCATCTTACATCATGCAACAGTTTTGTTCAGGAACTGTAGCTCTCAAATTCAGTCCTAGGGGACTCCTGTTTATGCTGGTCTTCGTTCCAACTGCAATAGCAATCCCATTGTTTTTACACGATGTTCGTTATCCTGAACTAGTAATCTGGTACTGTGGGATTCCTTACACTCTTAATATCACATGGTGTCAGAAATAGCTACGTGTGCAAAGAAAAATATATCTTCTGTGGGCATGTTGTACTTACTGAATTTGAATATCGAAATGAACATTTCAATATGCATATAATTGCATGAGAAGAGAGACATTATCTGTGAATGAAATTAAATACTGAGATTAATCAGGAAGTTAATCATTGGTGTGCACACCTGGCCACTCGTTCTAACTATCTGAAAGATACTGAAGAAATCAATGACAAAACAAATGGTAAAGAGTCCTACATGCGTTACATTGAAGTTTAAGAAAAAAATAACAAATGGTTGTATATTCAGCATTTAACTGTTCTGTCATTAAGTTGGCCTGTTAAATTCATTCGTTGCCTATTCTTATCTAATTGTTTGCCTGTGGCGCAATAAGCGCAATATAAAATTGGAAATCTTTGTAGTGTTCGAAACCTATGTTGACATAATGTGAATGAGGAAGGAAACTGTCACGTCTTCACTGTCTCCTTAAGTGTTTTTTCTCAAAGTCCAGACATCTGTTTAAGCGTCACTTTATTTATGGATTAACTATTTATCCATTCTACTTTCCTCCGTTTGTGTTGCTGCTCATGCCAGAGCATTCCTCTCTCCTCTGTTGATTGTGGGCATTGTGTAGTGTTCCTGTGTTTCACCTCCCCTTCACTGGATCGTTACCCTTTGTTGTCCTTCAGGTCTAGATCAGTCCATTCTCTCTAGCTTTCCATCTTCAGTATAAAAAAAGATTGTATCTGTATCTGTGTTTGGGAGTGTGTACAGTCCAGCGTGCTCCGTACCTATGGCCTAACTTCCAACTACTGACCTCAGACCAGTCTGCCATGCTTCGCCTCGCCTGACCTGCAGTGTACCTGCTGGTCCTGCCTGACTCAGGACTGCTCTCTGACCATTCTTCTGCCTGAGCCGCTTCTGAGTTATTCTTCTTCAGTTAATTAAAGCGCCAATTGCGGCTGTTCGGTTTTCATTAGAAGTGCCTTTTGAGGTTTGAACTGCGCTTGGTTCTTGTTTCTGCTGCTCATGACTGGAATCATTTCCTTTAAACATCACAGGCACCAATTTAATTAAAATGAACAGTTAATTACAAATTCTGGAATTGTAATTGTGGCTGGAATGAAAACCAACATACACTGGGATCCCTCAAGTCTAAGTCTGAGAAACACTGCTGAATCTCCTCGGCTCATGGCAGGCGGTTAAACTAACTAACGTATGTTAGTGTGTGATAAGTTACAGAATTCAGACTTTTTTTTTTTCATCAAACCAAAACTGAGCCCTGTAAATGACCACAATTTATAATGTAATATGAGTTGGTGTAAATAGAAGCCACTGCACTGCAAGGATACTTTTAACTATAGTGCGGTGTAGTCCACATGAATGCCTTATGCAGCTCTGCCCGCTTCACCCACCTCTGTTTTGTGACTTCATTTTTCCTTCGACAAAAAGCAGGTTCAGGCAAAAATAAACACATCATCCTTACTGGCTAGCTTGCTAACGAAAATTTACTGAAAGCAAAATGATAAGACAGCCTCTTCCCCCACATGCTATACTCCTCATAATGTTTTGTTTCGATTAATCAATGTTAAACTAAAAAAGCTAGCAGCGGAAAATAGCAGACTCAGCCTGTCCTTGTTTACTGCCGCTGCACCACTCTGAGCTGAGTCGCGTGCTGAACCTGAAGTTCGTTTACAAATTAGCCAGCTGCCTGACTTCTCTCATTCTGTGGTGGATTAGGTCAACACTACTAAACACTTGGTTGATGATTTACCATAATTCAAAATTTTTGCCACAATGGCATTGCACTGACATGCTTTGTTGCCTTTTAATTATTTTTGTAGTTAGTTAATTATTTTGACTGTATTTCTGCCTTTATCATACTTTTATAAATAATTTTAGTTGCTTCACACTTAATTGATATTTCTTCTTATTCCATTTATGGTGATTATTGACATCTGTTGTGAGTCCTACAGTCCATTCTGCATCTTGTTTGTTTCTTTTTTCTTTCCTGTCTTTTAGTCTCTATTAAGCATTTCAGCGTGTTAGTTACTGCATGAAATGTGATTTACTGTTGAATGAAAATTTAAGAAAAGAAATGCTCAGACGGTCTGGGATTATAACAGGCAGTTGGTTTGCTTTTTGCTCGCAGTGACTGTAACAGCAACAGGAACTCCATCGCCTCCTTCACCAGCATTTGTAGCAGCCACTGCAGCTCCTATGTTCACAGTGACGAGATGGACTCAGGTACTTACACTGCATTCTAAATCTCTGTTTATCACTGCAGTGTCCTTTTTTTTTGTTTGATTCCAGCTCATGCACTTTTTGGAGCTCAGTCAATAGAGCAGCTCATGGTAAATGAGCAGTCTTGAAATGTTAGTTGTGTAAAGGGGTCTGGAATACACCTGAGGCTGTGTTATAGTGTTTCAGGGGAAGATTTCCTTCTAATCTGTGCATTTTCCTGCCAGTCTTTGCAATGTACCGTCATCAATCATTAGCTTAATGAACTGAGTGTCGTCGTTACGATGACTGCTTCACTGCTTTCCCAGTTAATGAAGCTCATGTTTATTCAGGGATTGCATTTGTTTTCTCCCTTCCTGCTTTTTTTTTTTTCTCGCAGGAGATGAAATGCCAGTGAGCATATGGATTTCTCATGATAAGCAAAAGAAATTGCATGGTTTCCTGGAACATCTTTTTAGTCAGGTATGGATCACTGTTTTGTGAAATTACATGCAATTTGATTTTAGGCGCTCTTCAGTATGATTGGTGTATTTTAGGAGCTCAGTCTTGAAGCGGTGTTGTCCACCATGGTCCTTGTAGGTTCTTGACCTTCTGATCGCTGACTAAGTGCCAGCAGCTGTTCTGGCTGGACATCATTGCTCAGGATAAATTTAAAAGTCCGTCATCTGTGCAAATGGACCCAGTCAACAACATTTTAAATTACAGTACTTTAAAGCGGTGACAGTGCTGGGATGGTGAGTGTTAAAGTTTGTTTCCGTAAACAGCGGAGTATGACGTAGACCGTACTGATACAGGAGTGAGAGATTGATGATGCTGGAACTCTGACCTTTGTTCTCTTGAGACGAATTTTACTGTAAGGACTACCCACACGGGGAAAAAAAATCTTGGACAATGTCGCCTTTTCCCATTTTGACACCTTGGGAAACCGTGTTTTGGTTCCAGAACACAATGCGCTGCTCCTCTCCCGCCCCTCGCCGCCCCCACCTCTGGCTGTCCTACATACAGGAGCCACACATTTCTTTGAGGCTTTCAAAGGGGGATGTCTCTTGGCAGAGAGCTTAAAAACAGCTTGGATAGTTTCGGATGTTTTTCCAGTGCAGATTTTTATGGTGGCCTCAGTCTGCTGGCTTTGTTTACTGGCTGCAGATGAAATATGCCTGGGGGAGCGGGGACTGCGTGGGGGTCTGGTTTCAAGAGTCTCGGCCTGACCTGTGAGCGGGGGCGGGGCTGGGGGTGTCATGGGGGGGGGGGGGGGGGGTACTATGGGAACCTGCAGGTCCTTCTGTCCTGAGTTCCCTGTGGACACAGGAGCTGGTTTAATGCCACTTATTTCCTGTTTTCTTTTTTCAGGGGAATGGCCCATTTTTTCCCTTCCCTGCTGAAAAAGACACATGTATATTTAAAAAGGTGTTGATTCTATATTTAGGGCAGCTTCTTAAATGAGGATCCTGTGGACCTGCACTGTTGTAAGCAAGTTCTTTATGGTTCTTCAGGTGGAGTCTATCACCAGTCTACTCAAAGGCCCTGTCGTATCTCGAGCATTCGAACAGACAAAGTGCTTCTCACCAGGGCGGGGCCTACAAGGTAAAGTCCCGTCATTGTCTCCTCTGACTTAATAATGGGATGCCTCCTTAATACCTTTGCTGAAGATTCTAGCTAATGTCAGCAGATCATGACTGGTTCAATGCAGATTTAAAGCAGGTTAAGGGGCATCTAAAGTCGATTCCCATTGTTTTTGTTTTTCGACCAATCAGCGAGCCGTACCTGCGCAAACGAACCGAAATAGAAGGATTATCTACGCATGTACACAAAACATTGGTTTACATGAATTAAATTGGTCATGTGACAATGTAAGATGTCAACGAAAGCAAGTGATTTGTTTGCAAACATTGGACGTTCAACGTCCCGTCTGATAATGGAATTTAGCTGCCATTTAAGGCTGTATAACCTGATGGAGTAAGCTAGTGGAGTGAGCTGGTGGCTTCACTGGTGCAGTAGCTCACAATTGGCCTTGGCTAGCTAGCTGGTGACCTGATTCTGTACTACTTAAAGCCATTTAGGCGTATTGAAAACAGATGTTAAACCCAGATGACCAAACTGCTTTAAGCCTGAATTGTTGACGGGGGCCATGTGTCCCTGTGATGTTTGTAGAAAAAAATAGAAATGAAGTTGAAGGGTTGAAGTCCATTCCGTCTTCTCTGAGAAACGAGATTTTAAGAATTTGACAACTTGTGGGGATCATGTCACTAATATAAACGAAATTAAATATCAAAAAAGACGTCTTAAAACATATTAGATCTTCTTGCCTCTAGCTTGATTCTTGGCGCAGATATTTTAAACGCTAGTCTGCGGACATGAGTACTTTAAGAGGAAAATGCCTCAAAATAACAAAAATTGAACTCAATTTAAAAAAATTAACAGCATTATTACTTCCCAGTACTAAAACAGAGTATCTTTTTGAAAACAAAACGCACCACCTTCTTATGAAAATGAACAGAAAATACAGTCATACCTGAATACTTTAGTCATGGATGTCAAAAAGCTTCTTGAACAAAATGAAAGGACGATGTATACAGTGAAATGGATGGTAAATGCAGCGGAACAAAGATCAAAATAAAAACCAATGTCCATAAATTACGAATGGGCAGTACCATCATCCAAACAGGTTTGAAGACTTCATTCGTCATCGATAGGGATGTGGGGTGGTAATTAGAAAGTTCAGCCAAAGAATATGCAGCTAAAAAGATTAGCTTTTGCCAGACTTTTTTTGCTTGTTTTTTGCCCATTTTTCTTGCTGCCTGGGTCTTTTTTTTTTTTGGCTCTTTTGGGTTGAGTTCACACACACACATCCTGGCCTGTAGACTGAGCCATTTTGGTTAGGCAAGAAAGCTGCAGTGGCTGCTATTGGTCAACCAATTTTTAAGTGGTGCTTTGATTTGCTGACTGGACTTATGCACTTTTAGAAGTTTTAGACTGGGCTTGGTCACCGCTTGAAGTAGCTTCTTTCCAATTCACTGCTCATTTTATATTGTACTTGAGTGCTTCATGGCCCAAATTAGCTTAAGTGGCGTATTTCTCATTAATGAAAGAATAGATGTGTTATCGGATTTGTAATGAATATGAACTTGAGCACCTATGGAAAATAACCGCATTTATTTGCTTTTTAAAAGTGAATTATTGCTAAAAGAGCCATATCTCACAAATCTCTCACCTTGTTCCTCTGTCATCTAACAGTGGTCAGCAGTTATGAGTAGGACTACCATTAAAATCTACTGTTAGAGGATGACTGTGCTGAATTACAGTTGAATATTTTGATTACTCACTGTTGTCTTCTCTGTATTTTGTGTTCAAATGAGCATTGAGATTTACAGGTGCTGTCCTGCGCTAAAGGTCAGAGCTTTGACGCTGAATGGGGCAAATGCATTTATGATAATTGAGAAATGATGGAGAAAACCATTATTAAAGGGCTAGCAGACACATTCGGGCGGCAGCTTGTTATAAACCAGCATGACTGCAGGTCATTACTCTGTGCACTTAGGCAAGATAACGGGATTGAATCATCCTAAAGAGAAAAGGCCATGCAAACACTTTCTCATCTTTATACATTTTTAAAGCTAAAATCATTACATTTGCAATATTTATCATTCAGTTAAAAACGTGTTACCTAACCTGCTGTCATACTTCATTGTTCTTCTGTATTCTTCTCGATAATATATTACTTTGCCCATGTTGTAGTCACAAATTTTCACCCTTTTCATTCTCAGGGAATATTTTTTTTCATTGGGTGTGCAATGGATTTGATTATTACAGAACCACAGAATTCAGATGACATTTGACCGTCAGACCTGGTATTCATCCAGAAATAGCTAAGACAGGAAGTCATCAATTGTGGCAACAAACATTTCGGCAGGCCTTGGCCTGAGCTTCCTCCTGAGCGGAGTTGAGGTGGTGCCCCCACTTCCTTGATAGTCGAACACAGTGCTGCTGTGCTCCCTTCCTCTCTCATCAGGCCCGTCTTCGTCCTGCCGACCCCTGAAAGTCTGCTCTGAAATGCAGTGTCAGACACATGTATGTGTATGGGATTCTCCTGAAGGTCAGTTCTGGACTCTAAAGCAGTCGTCCCTCCAACTCCCAATGCTTTCCCTCCATCCCATAGTTTTATTTTGCAGTGGAGTCGTGCATTTCTTCATCTTCAGGAGCACGTTTTTACATGGATCCCATCATAAAGTGTAGTCTGACGTTGGGAAAATGAATGTCGTTATACACTGCCTGTCCAAAACGAAAAGGCGCTCTCTATAATAATTTGTTTGACCTCCTTTAGCTTTGATCACGGTGCACATTTGTCATGGTATTGTGTTGACAATGTTTCACCACGTTACATTTATTTCTGACCAGATTTGCATTCATTTTTGGCTGAGATACTGTATTAGCCATGGCTGAGTCAAACTTCTTTGTCAAGCCTTCTGCAGCACAAAAGTCTTTCAGCTGATTAAGGTCCAGATTGTGAGGTGGCCAGTTCATGTGTGAAAATGATTCCTCATGCTTGATGAACCACTCTTTCACAGTTTGAGCCCGATGGATCTTGGCATTGTCATTCTGGTACATGCCTGTGCGGTCAGGGGTTCAAAAGTCAATGAATGAGTTACTGGTCATTTAGTATGCGCAGGTAGTCTGCTGAATTCATTTTATCGATGCATCATCGATGAACAGTGCTGGGTCTCGACCTGACCAACTGAACCAACCCCAGATCATAACACTGCCTCCAGAGGCTCGTACAGTGGGCAGTAAGCATGACATGGGCTTTCTATCTCACCTTTATGTGCCCATCTGTCTGGAATGGAGTAAATCTGGATTCACTTGACCACATGACCTTTATCCATTGTTCCACAGCCAATCTTTATGCTCCCATGCAAATTGAACTTGTTTCCCCCCCCCCCCAATTAACCTCACTAATAAGTGGCTTGTTTGTGGCCACACAGGTGTTCAATCGCAAATCTCTGAGTTCTATTCGCATCAGGCGTGTGGAAATGCACTTACCTTCATAATTTAACACAGCCTTTACTGTTGATTTGTTTATGATGAGACTTCACTGAGCAATTTAGTGATCTCTGATCAGGATCAGTCACGATTTTTCTCCAACCCTTTTCTTCTGCGAAGTTGATACTTCACCTTCACCTCCCAAGTTTTAACAAATTGTTGAGCAGTTCATGACCCAATTCATTTTATTTCAGCAATCTCCTCAGATTTATTATTTGCTTTGTGCTGGCCAATAATTTGCCCCTCTTGAAACTCAATAACATGTATTCAGCAACTATGAGATATGTCTTTGGACATGTTTGTTTAAGAGATGAGAAGTTATACACTGAGTCAGTCAGGGTTAACATATTCATCACTGCAATAATGATTCAATCATAGGCTCTTGAGTATTTGCTTGTTTCAATCCAAATGGCAACTTTTTTTCTGATGGGCAGTGTATTATGACCACCTGAATGACTGCGGAGGCTAGAATGCTGATTAATTTGATTTGAGCAGGAAAGCTAGCAGAAAATGCCTTCACACCTTATGCTGCTCTGCCGAGTGCGAAGCTGAGCGTTTGTTCAAAAACATAAATGCATAATATGTGCCACCTTTAACTGCCCTTTTCACTCCAATGACAGTGTCATGAATAAGATAGGACGCACTTGGTGTTTAGTGATTACATTAGGCACTGCCCCCTCATGATAGAATTAGGGGCAATGTTCCTTTCAAATTAGAATGAAAGGTTATGGATTGCGTGTCCTTGGTATTGTTTGGGAGAAAGTTCTGTATTACGACCTCAGTGTTGCAGTCAAGGTTTTGATAAGAGCGTGGTCTTTGTGGGATTGGCTCAGTCTGAGAGTGCCCTTGGCAATATCGTGTAGGGTGTAAGTAATTTGTTCTAAGTATTGACTGGCTCGGGTTCAGCTGTGTCCTCATCATACCGTCACAACTGGGTCAGGCAGTATTCTGTTGCAGTGTGATTGGCATCTTCTCTCGCTGAGTTTTGTCATCTCATGCCGAAAACAGGATTTTATGAAATTGCTTGTCATTTTTAGAGATGGAATTAGCCTATTATCACTCGTGCGAAGATCAAGCAATCCACTGCAAGTCCTGGTCATTTACTGCTGACTTCATTAAACCCATCCCCCCACACTTGGTAGCATTGCTTTTATTGAACTGCTTGAAACAGCCCGAGAGCATTGATCTGCGGCGCTCAAGTGGTCTGCAGGGCACCACAGGTATCAGGCAGGGCTTTAAATGCTGATTGGTGGGCTCTCTTGGGGAAGGTGAGCCCAATGAAAGCCCTGTCTCTGACACCTACTTCATAATCTTTATCTTAAGTGCTCCCTTGGTCTCGATCAACTATACATGCTGCTATAATTGATAGACTCTGAAGCTCTTCCTCCTCCCAGCTGTGTCTGTCATATGATTGATCAGGTGTTGGAGTTCTTAAATGGAAGCCTTTACAAAGCAGAATTGTTTTTTTATTTAATTACAGCTGGACCCTGCTGAGGTCGGGTGTGTGACCCCAGCAGCAATAATGCTTTCAGGCTAAAATCCTCTGCTTAGGAACACAGTGACTTCGTAGAGTGACAGTACAGCACAGCTACTCTCAGTTTGGCTGCAGAAGAAAATAAGGGCAGTGGTTCCCAGTCATGGTCCTGGGGCCTCGCTGTGTCTGCTGGTAATGTTTCAGCCACAACTGCAAACCCAGAATTTTAGTGAGTCGCTAATTTTTCTTAATTACACCCTATTCACGATTATAGAGATTATTTACCTGTTCAAGCCACATTATATCAGAAATACTGTGCCTTCAAGAATTATTGGCACCCTTCAGTAAAAATATGCAAAACGAGATGTGAAAAATGTGTAATTATTGTAGATTCTTTTGCCAGCTGAACCATCCTCCTTTTGTTGCATTGGGCCAATGTACATCCATCCTTCTCCAGGCTAATCCGTAGCATCTGTTTCATGTTAAGCTATTTCATTCTTGCCCTGACAGTGGAAATGGATCATTTCAGTTGCGTAGAGATTTGTTATTTCCACTCTCTGATTTGCACTGCTCTACTTTTTGTCACACATTGTCGCTTATGTTCTCTGTTTTTTTGCCACAGTAATGAATGAGTAAGGAACCTCATATTTATACCCTAGTGAAACAGGAATTCATAATCAAACCGTTGAACTAAAAGATCTAAAATATGACTGGAAATATACTTCTATGAATTTTAATCACAGGATTTTCCAGAGTTGCCAGTTTAGTACACAGGTTTTTGGGGGAAAAGACCGAGAGGATAAACGGCAAAGACATTTTTTTCATAGCCTGTTTTGCTCAATTTCACTAAGGGTACCAATAAATCTAGAGGACACTCTAGCTCTGCGTGCCCTGAGTAGCTCAATATTCAAATTGCACTCTGTCACAGATGATTTTTTTAATACATTGTAAAAGGGAGAAATTGTAATTTTAATCGTAATCTTGAAATTGAAGAATTAATTGGTTTCAAGTTGTTGACCTAACAATTTATTTGATAATTAATCATTGAAAAACAAAGCAAATGATAATGAGTAAACCTGTTTAGTGATATTTCTATATTTGGCTTCAGGAAAAGAAGAAAAAAACGCTTGGTAAGAACCTGTTTAGTTTCTTACTGATTTGCCACAGTTATGATTTTGATCAGTTAAATTTCCTCTGTTAGGTGCAACGCCAATTAGCCATGAAAAGCTCTTGAAAATTTTGTACTTTGTGACATAACAAGGGGAAGTAACCATCCAAAATAATAAAGAAAGCTTCTTCAACAAAATGAATGGAAGATTGGTTGGCTGAAGTTGGTCAGTCTTTCTTGCCTCTGGGCAGTAACTTCCCTCTGTGATGTAAGAGGCAATGGATTTTGAAATGTTTTGTCATGGCTAATTGGCACCTTGAGCTCATGGTGACATGATAACAGATCTTTGAAACATATTTCTACTTTGGCTTGGCTTGCTTACTTGGAATATCACAAAATAAACACAATATTAGTGATTGTTGGAATTTTAAATGAAATGTATAGCCATTTTCAAGTCTTTTGAAGGCAATCGCACCTTTTTACCTCTAACATTGAAATGAATTACATATATGACATAAATTAAGATCTATGTCTACACGTGAAAAAAACAATAACCTGGGAGTTACAGTGCTGTCATCTTGTGGCCGTCCTGAAATTGGCTTATAATAAATAAGCCGCAAAGAATTTGTCTTATTTTGGATTTATTCACCATGGGGAACAATTTACAGACATTAAAGTAATGTAACATGAAAATTAAGTTTAATGGACAGAAATAGCCCTTACAGTTTGTTTTTTGATCAACCGGAAATTGCTTATTTAATCCATTTTTGAGAATTTCCTTGCATAAAATAAAATGCGTTTAATAAGACTTAAAAGCTGTCTCAGTGTGTTCAGCAATCTTTAATCTATGATCTGAAGACAGAAAAAAGATGGCTTACCATGGAAATGCTTTTAACTAGATAACTACATTTCTATGCAAATTCCATAAAAATACCTCAAATTTTACACAATTATTACAATTCTCTCAAGCAAGGAAGCTAATTGTACATCCAGCTCATTATAACTTTAAACAACTTGCAATCATCAACAAAACAGGCCTTGTGCAGCAGCTACAATCGACCAGCTGAAAAGCTGCAAAGCCAAAATGCGCCTAATTTCTTTAGTCTTAGGAAAGGGGTGATCTGATTGAGGTCTTTAAATACCTTTAAGGGATTAACAAAGTGAATTATGTAGGATTCCTTTGGCCAAGTTTTGCTAGTAGAAATCAGGGTCACAAATGGAAGTTGACCAAGGGTAAATTTAGCACTGATATTAAGAAATATTTTTTCAGCCAAAGAGTAATTTTCGATGTGGCATAGCTTGCCTAACCATATTGTTGAGGCAGAAACCTTGGGAATTTTCAAGAGCAGGCTTGACTTCAAGCTAGATACCATTGAGTCATTGAGTATCTGAAGTGATATATTCAGAATAGTAAAAAGAAACTGGCGAGCCTAGTTGGGCTGAACGGCCTGTTCTCGCCTCTCATGTTATGTTATGTTATAAATAAATAACACGATTGCCTTTAAAAGTCCCCTATTATGTTACCAGGTGCACAGCTAATTAGTTATTACAAGCCATTTAAAAATCCTTTCCCTCTTGACATCACGTGGCAAAGTAACCAACCAGTGGCAAGAAAAACTGATCACCTTCAGCCAAGCTGTCAATCAGATTTCATTATTCTGGGTGGTCACTCCCCCTTATGATTTCAGGTAGGGGAGACTTTGAACTGGCTCATAATGGCTAATTAGCTGTGCACCTGGTGGCATAATAGGGTACCTTTATGAGGGTGAAATGTTTCTCTAGCCTTAGCAGCCACTAAAAAAGTAAGAAAGTAGCAGCTTGTTAATTCTGGAATAAATTTAGGAATCAATGCCCTAGGGGAAAACCTGGACTGTCACCCTCTTTTGGTAGAGAAGATATGTGAAATAACCATGCACTGTACAACGCAGAAAAGGTTTTGATGACCGCTATCTCAGAGATGCCGAGGCTTACGTCTTAGGCGTGAGCTTCGCCTCTTAGGGGCATTCACATTTCTGTGCCGTAGTCAGCAATTATTCAATCAAAAGCACACTGAAGATTCACTCGCGGAATTTAAGTCATTGTGCATTAACTTAATCAGTTTCTCGTTCATTACGGTGGATTTCCCCACTAATGACATGGAAATAGATAATGACTCGGGAATTCTCAGGCTTGTCTTTACTGAGGGATTAAAAGCAATGGAATTGCATAAAAACGTTTCAAATGGTCTTATTTCATTAAAACAATTTAAACGATCATGAAACACATGCATTGTTTCCAATCCCTGAGTAAAGAGAAGCACAGGAAGTCCGGAGTCATAATCGCTTTCCATGTTACTTGAGATGAGGTGCACCTTTACGCAAGTGAAACGGAAACTTCAATGCACAAGGATTTTAATTCCGCATGAGAATCTCATTAAACATTCAATGAATAATTACGGACTATGGTGAATAAGCCTAAAAATACGTAAGACCTACGCCGAATGCGTGAGACTTGGCATTTCTGCTATCTCTTGACCGTGTGGAGTTTTCGTCGTGTGACCTTCGTGGGGAATTGCTGAATATGAGTAGTTAGTGTGAGCAATATGTCATGCATTGGAGAAGCAGACTGCAGCGCAGTGCGGTGCTAGCCGTGACAGATGGTGTTTTTGTTGGCCAGAGTTCCACCAGGAAATGGAGCCCAGGGTCAACTGCACCAAGAAGCTGCGGCTTCACGTCAAGCAGGACCCGTGGAACCTGCCCAGCAGCGTCCAGGCCCTCACGCAGACCATCGCCAAGTTTGTTGAAGGTCAGTTCTGCGCTGTTGCTCTTTTTTTGCTTGCTGCTGGATTGGCAGATGCCTGCTGCTCCTTGTAAAAAGACGGGGATGAATAATTCAAGAAATTACTTTACATGCTAAATTCAATCCTGGAAGAGAAGTGCCTGTGAAACTGTGGGACGCCTGCTGGTTTGATGTCTGCCATCCCAAAGGCTCTTATCTGTATTAAAGGTCTTTTTCTCTGGTGCTAAATGTCTGAGAAAATGGACGAATTTCCTGTTCATCAAATCACAGTCCTGGAGGTCCGAGGACTGCTGATTTTCCACTCGCCCTTTTCTCAGAAGTCAGGAGTGAAGCAGTCTGGCCAATCAGTATTTACAATTTTTTTGTTAATTGCCAGGGAGGAAACAAGACCAGTGCTGGATTTGGATTTAAGGCCCAGATTTGAGGATCCCTGATTTTTAAGCTTCTGTAACTGATTTGGTCCTTTTTACTGGCCGAAGTAAGCAGTCCCCGCCCCCCGTCCTCAAGCCGCACGTGAACGTGCATCGGTGTCCGACGGAGGCAAAGTTGGAAAGCAGCGCCCACGGCAGCGACTCAGTTACAACATACGAACAATTTTAACAAACACTCTAAGTGATTGTCGTGGGAAAGCCACCCTGAAAACATGGACCAACGACACATTACATCCATACAGAAACTTCAGCATGAATGGCTTTTTGACAGTATTAGTTAAAGCTAGTTTGTGTCCTATTGCCACACCAACAGGTAATGGCACAATGGCGTTCCTGAATATTTGCAAGATTGTTGATACAATCATCTATACAAAATCACTTTTCTGCCAGCCCTTTTAAAGTATATTTATATTTTTGTCACATAAATACTTGCCATTGCTGTTATAGTTGGATAATAGCCTCATCTTTGTCAACAAAAAACTATTGCTCCCAAGTTTTGCTGCCATGCTGCTAGTCAAGTTGTGGTCAGCTACAAACGACGACTGCGCATTTATTAACTAGCATTAGCAGGATTAAAAACCCACCAACAGGACTACCCGAGACAAATAAAACTTCATAACTACTACAGAGTGAAACCTATCTTAGCTGTCCAGTAGCCGTAAGGCTAGTTGCACATCGCTTAGATTTGTTCAGCTTTCTCCACCTCCCGAAAGCGGCACTGATGTATACATGGCTCTTGGCCATCTCCCGTTTTTAGCTTACTGGCCCTATGGGTCACTTACAGCAGCCTTAAGGTATAAAATTGATTAAAGACATGCAATGGATTGCTGCCCTTCTAACTAGGCATCTGTGCAATCTTAATCATGCTTCATGATGACTTTCATTTAGCGGTTATTTTTCTTTTGTTAAATCATGCTGATGTGCAAATGAAATGGCTCTCTTTGAAAACTGGAGTGTTTCATCATCCAATGTGTAAATTGCAAAATTGTTTTTGGAGTTTTAAAAGTCAGAAGGTTAGCTTCTTTGGGTGCTGTCACAGACATTGTTTGAACATTGTAATTATTTTTCATGTTTTTTTTTCCCCCCAAGATGTTACTTTGACCAAGCTGAGAGCTGCTTTGATGTCTCAATTTCATAATTTTCAAATAATTTTCAGGAAATGTCATTTGCTCAGCATGTGTATAGTTGATGTTTTTGGAATTAATACTGTCAGAATCGCCTTTGGAAATGCTTTTAACTGCCATTTTTGGTTCAGTTCCTTGGAGAGTCAGTGCTGCTGTGCTCTTGGGAAAAATATGTAACGAGGATTTCAGCTGTGCATGCCGAGTCATTAAATTCATTATATGTAAAAGGATGAAAAAAAACTGGTAAAGTTGCATTGCCAAATAAAGCACATAATCACTGGTATGTAAAACGATAAGATATATATTTTTTTTTAATAAAAAAAATGTACTGCGCCCTCCATAATTATTGGCACCACTGGTTAAGATGTGTTAAAAGCCTTAAAATAAATTACATTTTTATTGCTGAAGCATACTCTCACACTGAAAATTGGAGAAAAATGTAACCTTCAACTCAAGTGAATTTTAAGGGGAAAAAAATCCCTGACTAAGAAATAATTATTTTTCATAAAATCACCTGTTCTGCAATTATTGGCACCCCTAACAATTCATAGGAAATAAATGTAATTGAAGTATTTCTGTCATTTCTACAGTAGTTTACAAAGTCGATCAGAGTATCCAGGAACATTTAATTAGTAATTCATCACTTCCTGTTACCTGGGGTATAAATATGACGTGACACAGAGGCCATTTCTCTTATCCGCTCTTCAACATGGGAAAGACAAAGGAACACACCATTCAAGTAAGGCAGATGTGTGTTGACCTTCAGAAGTCAGGCAATGGCTACAAGAAAATAGCCACTCACCTGCACCTGCCCATATCTACTGTCAGGAATCATTAAGAAGTTTAAAATAACTAGAACAGTGGTAAACAAGCCTGGACGCGGACGCAAGGTTATTTTGCCACCACGCAGTGAGGAGGATGGTTAGAGAAATAAAAAGTTCTCTAAAGCTCACTGTTAAAGAATTGCAACAAATGGTAGCATCTTGGGGTCACAAAGTCTCCAAAACAACCATCGGGCGCTATCTACATGCCAACAAGCTGTTTGGGAGGCATGTATGGAAAAAACCTTTTCTCACTCACAATCATAAACGCAAATGTCTGGAGTTTGCTAAGCGGTACTGGGACTTCAACTGGGTCCGTCTGCTTTGATCAGATGAGACCAAGAGAGAGCTTTTTGGCAACAAACACTCTAAGTAGGTCTGGCGAACACAAAAGATGAGTATGCAGAAAAGCACCTCATCCCCACTGTGAAGTATGGGGGAGGATCGGTGATGCTGTGGGCCTGTCTCTCTTCCAGAGGCCCTGGGAACCTTGTTAGGGTGCATGGCATCATGAACGCTTTGAAATACCAGGGCATTTTAAATCAAAATCTGGTGGCCTCTGCCCGAAAGCTGAAGATGGGTCGTCACTGGGTCTTTCAGCAAGATAATGACCCTAAACATGTGGCCAAATCTACACAGATATGGTTCACCAGACACAGAATCAAGATTCTGCCATGGCCATCTCAGTCCCCAGACCTCAACCCCATTGAAAACCTGTGGAGTGAGCTGAAGAGGAGAGTGCAGAGGAGAGGACCCAGGTCGCTGGATGATTTAGAGAGATTGTGCAAAGAGGAATCGTCAAAGATCGCTCTTTCTGTATTCTTCCATCTCGTGAAACATTATAGGAGAAGATTAGGTGCTGTTTTGTTGGCAAAACGGGGTTGTACAATGTAATAACATCAGGGGTGCTAATAATTGTGGCACACATGATTTGATGTAAAATAATTATTTCTCAATGTGGGATTTTTTCCCCCACTGAATAAATGCACTTGAATTAAAGGTTGAATTTTCCTCTTTTTTTGATTGTGGTGCTATGTTATTTAGAAAAAAATTGAATTTATTAGAAGCTAAAGAACACATCTTAACCAGGGGTGCCAATAATTATGGAGGGTGCTGTATTTTTGAATTTTTGCACCATGCAAACAGTGTGTAAATGTTGGGCATAAGACAGCCAGAAAAAGCCACCATGAGAAGTTCGGCTGGAAGAAATTGCCTACATCACCTGGCTGGTTGCTCTTTTGTATTAATGATAAAATGGTGAAAGGTCACATCAGTCAGGTTTGGATTGCCAGTTTTGTTGTAACACCCAAAGGTCATAGATTGTGGCATTGCCCCGCGTTAAACACAGATATCCAGCAAAAGATAGGTACCAATTCAAAAACTGGTATCTCTAAAAACACTCTTTATCATCAATGCAACTTTTAATACTTATACTGTGACTCTATACACTCGAAAGACATGTCCAGCCTCATGACGTCACACACCGGTTTGGGCTTAATATTTCCCTTTATTTGATTGATCAATTATTTTCGAAGGCGGCAATGACAGATTCTGAAGTTTCCAGGACTATGGGATGTTTGGATGCAGATTACATGGTGTTAAAAAAGGCTTATCATTTTGGATACCAGACATTAGGCCCATTTCCACTGAAGAAGTTCCTGGTAGTATTTGGGGGGCAGGAACTACTCCAGGAACGCCCTCTCCCTTAGCCCTCTCAACTGCTCTGTCTCCACCGAGGGGGTTGTGTGACGTCCTTTTAAAAATGCGACCTCTCGTCGTTTGCTGAGCTTTAAAAATGCCGGCTATTTCGTCGCTTTCTGTTGATGTCACATCCTGCCAGTCAGTGCTGAGTAAACCCCAAGCCCCACCCAGGAGTTTTTCGGGGCCGTTCAGAGTACCTACTTCAGGGCAGGGACTTTTTTAGCCCCTGTAAAAGTTCTGGAACTCTGTCCTTCGGGGGTGGTTCCAGCGGTGGAGACACGCAACAATGGCCCCGGTCCTGTAAAATTACCCTGAAGTTCCTGCGGTGGAAACGGGCTTATTATGTACTTCATTTTTCAATGTAAGTTTACCATAGGTTTTCTTATTCTTTATGGATGGAAGTTGCTCTTGGGAGTACAGTTATTCACTCTGAATGGGAGTGTCTGCTAAATGCTGAAAATATTGTATAATAATCAAACTTATGTTGCTTAGGACACTTTTGATTGTCCTTTTTTTTTTGGCACAGTATGGTCATGCTCCAGAAATCTGAGACTGAAGCTGATGGTACAGATATGGCATGTGGTTTTATCATAAAGCAGTTCATTTGTAGCATTATGCTGTGAGTAATATGCATCCCATGTGTTAGAAAGGAGATGACAGCACTGATCTTTCAGCTTTGTTGTAGATATTACATCCTGAAGAATGAATACTGTGCTTATCTATTCTCCAGCTCTTGCTACACAGATCTACTGTATTGATTTCCCTTCTTTTGCATACCATGACATACAGCTCTTGCCGTTTGTTCTGTTTGTTGATCTTTGCATAGAGAATGATGCCGAGAGGATTCTAGATTCTGGACCTTGCGGAGCAATGCTTTGAAGATATTGTGGCATGTTAATGTAGAGTAGACTAAGAACTGAGAATATAGGGACATGAGGCTGGTCATGAAAGCCTACAGCTGTACTGTTTTCATTGAGCAAATTTCATTGTTTTTTACCGTTTTTAGAGGTGAAGACACGACTGCTGTTGGTTCTGCTTCAGTACACCGGTGAGTATTTTCTTTGTCCCGCTTCGAACCTTTATTTGAAGAGGAGGTTTCTCTGAGATTGATTTCTTCCCAAAGGCAGACCGCAATCCACGCAGTGCACACTCCTTGCGAATATTGTGAAAGCCACATCCTTAAGCTTTCTCAAAGTCTTTTAAAGATGCAGTGTGCCTCAACAAAGGAGTAGAAATGAAGAACCTTGTTGATTCTGCTGCCTCCACTGTGCTCAATATTCTCTTATGTCAAATCTCAAAATAAGCAACAAGGACCACAATAAGGGTATAACTTGTAGATATCAGAAAAAAACTAACAAAATGTTTTATTCATCTGTCCAGTTTCTAAAACTTCATTGGTTTTTGAATAGCGATTATGTACAGAATGGTAAGCAGTGGCGACGTCACCCTTCACTGCTCGATTACCCTCAAGCTGGTCTCGTTCACGTTTGGCTGATTAACAATCAAACAATTTATCGACTTCACTACCTAGACCAATACATGACCTATAATAAGAAATGATAATAAAAAGTGAATGCCTATTGTCTACATTTATATAATTGATATGGCATTGTAAGGTTGGCAATATCAATGTAAAAATCTAAAACTTTTGCGGGCTTTGCAACATTTATTTTCGCAATCCTTACAATTATCACCCAGCTGAGCATTGTGCATAACAGAGCAGATTCTCGTGGCTTAGTGCTTATTGAGCTTCGCAAACTAATTTACACAAAATTTTGCTGTTTTACGAGCTACAGTAGCTCAGAAATTATGAAGACATATTAATATTTTACATCGTCATTCATGTGCGGAAGAAAACCTCTCATAAAATTGTGGTGCAATGTATAACAATGCTATTGAAAAAAAATTAAACTGTCGACAGTTGTACCAATTAGTCTGACAAACTGTTGCTGATTGGAAAAAGTAAACTGCGAGAGTTTTAGGTTATTTAGCATTGAAAGGTGCGGTTTCCGAAGGCCTTTGTTACTGCCGATGGACCGCTACTGAGGTTGTGTATTTTAAAACTACTAGGGGTCAGTGACATGACCCAGGAGGTTTAAAAGGCCTGCAGAAAGCTCTTTTATTAATCTGTGATAACTCTCAACCTTCTCTGCTATGCTTAGCATGATAGCAAATGATTTGCTCAATAACTAAAACTAGTTGGTAAAATGACTGGCTAATTCATTTTTTGACAGCAGTCTTTTTATTTCCGAGCAAGTTCTGTGGCATTTTTCCTTCCTCCTTAAGTAGTGACAGAAAATGTTAAAATGAGTGAAATGGCAAAGATTTGAGAGAAGTTTGCTATGCTTACTGCAAATGGAGCCTTTTCACACAAATGTGTGAAGCTCTGATATGATGCGTCAGAGCTATTCTGATACGCTTTACAAGATGATTGTCTATGGCATGCTTACAAAATCATGATTTAATTGCTGGATCAGATTATTGCTGACCTGAAATTTCTTTGTCATTATCATTTCTTGGCTATGCATTGGTGTTGATTAATCTCTGGACACTTTAGTCATATTTCTGTTCATGTTTTTATGTTAGCGGTTTTAACTCATCTTGAAGGTACATTCAGGGTTTTTTTTTGACATTTTGTGCACTCTGACTCAATTTTACCAATCATCTCATAAATAGCTTGTCTGATGGTTGGTAGTGACATCCGTGCCCCTTCTCAGCCCTGGAGGCTCAGAAAAAAATTTGTTTCTTCTCTCCTGCTGTGAACCAATTAGTGAAGGGCTCAGCCAGAGAGCGGGTCTCCATACTTAACAATCACGCTCTGCGTCAAGTGTATGCTTTCGTAAATACTGGAACTTATCACTGACTGCAATGAGTGCGAAAAATTCAAAACCACTTACTCAAAGCCAAAGCCAAAGCCAAAAATCTTGAACAGCCAAAGCTCATACACTAAAAAAGTGATCACTGGTTGAAATTTATGCAAAGGGAGAATTGTTTTTTATCTGACCTAATAAAATTGAGTTCCTGTGCTTTATATTAGTTGAAAAAAATAATAATCAGTTGAGGAAACTTGGAACAAGTAGATATAACAAAATTACAGAATATTTTCACTTTTCAGTTTTTAGACTGCAGAAGAAAATAAATTTTTGTGGAAAGAATTGGAGAAAGTGGTGTTCATCAAGCTTACTTGCCTCTGTTAACTGCCACTGTTCTCTTTGGCTGGGCTATAGTTTGCTAGAGGTAGCTCACAGTCAGTCCAATAATAGTTAACATATTGGCTGATTTTACCTTACATGTAACACTTGGGTAATAAAATGGATTGTTTGTTGTTAAGTCGGACAGAACAGAACCGCAGTGTTGGGTGTCTGCTTTCAGAACAGTTTTACTGCCATCATTGAAAAAAATTCAGCTTGCATTTGAAAAACTGGGGATGTTCACTAAGAATCTTAAGTCTGAGTGTAACTCCTATCAGAGTGATTTAGGAGAAACTCCTGGACATGGAAGTGTTACTCATAACTTTAGGACTAATTTCATTCCTGTCAAAAATTAATTCATAAAGACTTTTAGTGCTAAAAGTAGCTCCAATGCTTCACAGTCGCTAAGTGTAGACAAGAAGGCTCGTAAGTCGTGAAGAGCAATTCAGAAACTTCTAATGCCTCCCCCTGAGGACCAGCTGATATTGAGCTTATAACACGGTATCGCCAGATGTGCAAGGATGTAATGATTTTGGTTGTGATGCATTCTCATCACCAACAAATAGAAGCAATGTAATGAGTTATAACTCTGTACATCAAAGCTTGGACCACTTCGCTATTTGGCTACTGGCAAAATGCAACAATGTAGCGCAAATGAACCTGGCACACCTTTAACATTTGTGAGTTGGATCACTCACTAAACTGTCATTGCACACTCCAGACCCCACATTATAACGCAGTTCGTCAAATTTTGTTTAGAAAATCACAGACTTCAACAAAACAAAGCTGATTTCATGACCATTGCTGGACTATTGGGTACTATTGGCCATGAGCAAAAGGCTTTGGTGCTGGGCCTCCACTGAGAAATTGTTTAAATAATAAAAATAGATAAATAAGCAATACTGGACACGTAGCCTACTTTTGTTTGTGATTGTTGTGTAAAATGCAAATCGAAATAATTTTCATATTTAAGGTTTGTTCATGGAAGTCATGAAACACATTTGCCTCTTGTATTCTGCAATCCCTGCCCTTGCCTTTGACTTCATGGAATGGGCTTCTGCCGTTTCTCACGCTCATCACTGAATTGTATAAGCAGCGGAAAGGAGGCATTGAAGGGGCAATGTATGTCATTGCAAGTGATATTTTTGCTTGCAATGTAATGCCTGATCAAAATTTCCCCTTTATTATCATTTTCCTCTCATTGACGTGGTTTGACATGTGGTAAGAAATGTTGTTCCTGTGTCCAGTTAGCTTTTTTTTTTTTTTACATTTGTTTGCAAAACAATGATCTTTCTTTTTTGAAAGAAGCCAAAAACTTTGATAAGAGTCTTTACTAAAATGGGAAACACCATTTGCATGAAAACGACTGTAGGAATTTTCTTATGAGGTATGAATGGGTTTGTCAGGCGGTTGTCAGCAACTCACTCAGATTGGCCCCATCAATCGATCACTGTGCGCCGAGTGGATAAGTGCGTTCATGAAACACGACATCATCCTTATGCCTAGATCCCGCCGGGCGCGAATCTGCAGCATAACGTGAGTGACGCTATTTTGCTCCGTCTTCCGGGCGACTTCATGTTCCGCTGAGCGCAAAACGTCAACACAGCGTCCTGCCAGCTGATACCAACGACCTGCTCAGATTTTTCGTATTTTGTCATTTTTACCTGGATATTTGTGAAACGAAATGCTTTCTGTTGTTTTTCTGCTTTAATTGCATTTAATGTCATCTCCCACTTTGTTGTATAAGCTACAACAGTCCAGCCGTGAACGCCATAGATTTTTAAAAAAATGTGCTGGTGTTTTAGTTAAAACAATATCACAGACAAGTAGTTGAAAAGTAAGTTATAAACGAATTTTATATCAAAGATTTGTGGCAAGTTTCTTTTAGTTAAAAGCATATTCCCCTAGATAGGTACTTCCTGCCTGGCACGATCCGGTGTGCGATTCTCATCAGCACAAATACAAACGTAGCTGGATCCAATAACTGTATATGGTTTAACTATGGGAAACGTATCCCTGCTATATTCAGATCAGCGCGACTGCGGCTCGCCAGCGCCAGAAATAGACTCGGCGCATATTCTCGGCAGAGCAGCGCGGACAGTCGCTTCTGGGACGCTGCCGAGACGTGCAGTGGCGTGGCTGGTGGAATCACAAATATTGTCTAGAATGGCCGTGATCAACTCCGGCAACCGTGTCGCGGCATTAAGTTTGCCCAAGGTCGTAGTAAGAGTTGCTCTTGAGGTTTCAAGGGTTAAATTGGTTTAGTTTGTATCTGCATCTGATAGGTAGACCTATATTGTGTAGATCCTTTAGTATTGCACTGAAAATTGTGTTGTTGTTCTTTCAGCATGTAATTCAAAAAAATTTAAGAAATAGTATCCTTCAGATTGACAGCTCTTTCCTGAACATAATCCACTGATCACCATTGTTACCCTGCCTTGCCTCAGGGGTAGGGCGAAGATATTGTAATTCATTTGGTTTATTTATTTATTTATTACCAAGATTACAAGAAAACCACTACTTCAATTTAAGCCAGATGTGACGAAAGGTTGGGCAATGACTCCAAATAGATTGCCCATTACATTTTGTGAAAAGGGCATAATTTTAAAGATCAATAAGAGTCAAAGTTCAGCAGGGTCAGGGTCATTGATCTGAACGGCCTTGTTTACTCTGTATCTCAAAAATGACTGTATTTAGCCACTTGGTTACTATTTAACACATATAAGAACTCACATATGGTGAGTAAAATGACATCATGTCTTTTCACCTTGAATGACCTTGTAGGTCAAACCCTAGAGCCCGTGTACCCAAAACGTGGATCAAGTCATTGAACAGCTAAAATATGTGCGAGGGGTGGGGTTTGCCGTGCTTGGTACCGCTTGTGCTAACTGATTTTTCAATGTTTAATTTCAAATAGGATGTAGTTAATTCTATTTCTGTGGATGTATCCAAACAGTTGCTCAAGCCGTAATGTTACTAGTGTTGTCATTGAAGAATGGGGGCTGAGTAATGCTATAAAATGCTGTACTTTCATTTTTGAAAGTCTGCCAAGGACATTATGAATGGTTGTTCTGCGTATAAATCAAAGCTTTGTGCATGCTAATGAATGTGAGATGGCACAAACTGTTCTCCTGTTATTCAACAGCATGCAGATTGCACTATGCAGATGTAATTCATTATGTGCTGTTTTTTTAAAGGTATGAAGAATGTGGTTTCATTCCTTCACTCTCTTCGTGCGCCTTATGCCCACAGACTCGGAGATCCAGCTGAGGAGAGACATGGTGTTCAGTCAGAGCCTGGTAGCTGCTGTGTGTGGCTTCTCTGAGCACCTGCTGGCCGTCCTCAACCAGTCGCACGGAGCTGGGAAGGAAGGCGAGACGGACACCCAGGAGGCGGCGCGTCGCTGGCTGGAGCAGATCTCCAGCGCTGGCCTGCTCCTCCACTTCCAGTCCCTGCTTTCCCCAAACCTGGTGAGCGCCCCAGTAACGTCACACACCCCGCTCCTACACCCGCAGAGCGCTGCGGACACCCCTCTGGGGGAGTGGTCGCGTCGCTAGAGCTCTGAGTAATGTGGATGAGCGCGTACATTTTCACTTAGAACTGTTGTTATTACTTCAGTCCTTGATCGTCGTTTGGGAGCCTTACAAGTTTTATGCTTAGCAATTATCCAATGACCTTAGTATTTCTGCTTTTTGGTATGGGACTCTGGTTTGTTTACACCCACCCCGTCTCATTCCTCCATCCCATTGGTCCTGCTTTGGTCATCTGACTGTTGCAATAGCAGGGAAGTCGCAAGGAATAACTCGCTCTGGGCACTCCCAGAAGCAGTTTATATACAGGATATCCTGTGAATTAGTTTGGTTTTGGCTTATTGTGGCCCCCGCAAAGCGTAGGGGGCCACTATGTTTTTGGTGCCGGTCCGCGTCCGCCGCCGGTGACCTTGCTCGTTACCGCGATAACTTGAAAACTTTTCGCTCCATCAACACCAAATCTTACTAACAGGTTTAGGGACATCTTGACACAAACTGATTAGATTTTGGGTTTCATCGCTCGCCAATTGCCATTTCCAGGGCCCCCTCAATGGTAGCACCTGCGCGGGGGCCACATACGCGGTCGCCCTCGACCGACTGTTTCTAGTTTACCTTATGCTTTTGCTTGATTGCTCTGAAAAAAGAATTAGACAACACATAATATCCCATCCAGAATTACTGATAGCAAGCTTGTAAACTGTGCACTGCTGCAGAGTTCATTATAATGTGGAACAGACGTGTCATTGTTGCGGTCAGCACATGCTTTGTTCCACACCCTAATGAGGGGGCAGTGTCTGTCTTTCCTGAGAGTAATCTTCACATAATAAAACCCTGCCGGGGCCACTGCTTCAGACAATTAGAGGGGCCAGGCTCCACCACTGGACTCTCTGTCTGGACACTTCCTCTTTAAAGTTAATGCCTTGCCCTACCGAATTCTCTCTTTTTATTTCTTATTGTCTCATTTGGTCTGAGGCTGTCTAGTTCTTTAATAATAGAGGCCGTACGCTCTCTGTGCCATTCTTCTCTGAGTAATTGGATTTGTTCGCAGGCTAACACTGGATATCTACTCTACTGTAAAGTTTTATAAATGCGCGCAGATTTAGCTTAGCCAGGCAAGGGCAGGGCTTAAGGAGGATTAGCCTGCTGTTAAAAATGTCTTTGTTACTGGACTCGTCTGTGTAATACCATTACACTGGGGTCAAACCTGGTGATGTCGCCGTTTAAATTACGTTCTCAGACTCATTAATTATGCATTTTCCTCTCTATTTGAGTCTGAATAGGAAATAAGTTTATTCTAAAAGGTTAAATCACTTCATTTCTTTATCTTAATGCTGATTAAAAACGCCTAGGGGGTTCAATTCCGGCTCGGGTCATCTCCCTCATGTCCTCCCCATTCTTCTCCCCAACCCTCCTGTCCATCTCCACTGCACAACCATCTGATAAAGAAAAAATTCCCCCAAAAAAAAATCTGAAAAAAAGAAGCATGTGTCTTTATTTAATTCCTGTGTTGTGAGGTGTGTAGACTAATGCATATTGTATAGGTATACATCTGTATTACCTTACTACCAGTCATTTTCCTGGTGTATGAGGACTTTGACATGTTGAGAGTTGTATGAAGGATCTGAGTTGAGAACTGGCAGAATCTTTGCATCATCTGAGGCCTCAATTCCTTAAGCCCACTTTAATGAACCTGCCCACACAAGTCCCGAAGAGTCATTTTTATTTGGAGATTGCAGTCCGCTGCTTTCACATTTATCCTCTCTTTCTATATTTTTCCTCCAAAAGCCCAGGTCCTCTGTCCTGGGTTTGCGCTATTTATTTGATGAATTTAAAGTATTACCGATGAGAAGTAGGACCCTGTGCTGGGCTGTGAGGAGAGGCTGAACAGAGATGCTCGATTCTCTTTCCTGACATTAGCGTTCTCCCAGAATGGAGAGGGCTGGGGTTGGAGTGTGCTGGAGGGGGAGGGCCAGTGATTGTTGACGGATTGGGCTTTTGTGCTTGTGGCTTCAGACGGACGAACAGGCCATGCTGGAAGACACACAGGTGGCGCTCATAGACCTGGAGAAGGTGACCTTCTACTTCCGGCAGTTTGATGGAGAGCCACTGGTTGCAAGTATGTTCACTTACTATCAAATGTACCAATCTATCCTGGAACTCTTATTGAAAATGGCCTCCATGTCATGCTCTTCCCTTTGATATCCTCAGTATTAATGTGTGCTGAAATAAAAAGAAAATATCAAAACTAGAGGCACTCTGAGTGCAAACCTCCGCCAAGGCAACACAGTCGAAATCTTGCTCATAAGGAATTTAAGGATAGGTTCTGTCCCTGATGCGAGGCCAATCAATGTACAAAATTTGAGTGATATCACTGGGAGCGAAGTTCAATTATCGCGTTTCGCAGGAGTTCAAGATTGCTGACATGGCGGCCATATTATTCGACCAATCGGGGTCAAAATCAATGGGGTCCTTCCCTGATGTAGCAGCAACCCACCCACAAAATTTCAGAGATCCCCATTTGTTACTTTTTGAGTTATCTTGTGCACAAACAGACAGACAGACAAACCAACGCCAGCAAAAGCATAGCCTTCTTAGTGGAGGTAATTATGGAGTTTGCTGCGACATGTAAGTGATGTAGCAGAGCCACCTGATAAATATTGCTTCCCTCTTTTTTCCATGCTGTTCCACAGATATGCCCATCTCATACCAGGTGGAGGGAACCCGTCAGGCCCTGAAGGTCTGCTTCCACCTGGAGAGCTTCTACTTCGATCTGCTGCCTCCCAGGCTGAGAAATGGAGGGGGCTTCAAAATTTACCCCGTGCTCTTCACACAGGGTGAGAGACCGGTCCCGACTTAAACACGACAGCCGTTCAGTCATAAACTTTCAACGACCATCCTTATTTGAGCCCGTATGGGAATCGCACAGCCAGACACATCTGCAGTGTCACTAAAGATGGAATATACCACAGAAATAAATGCTGGCACTAAGGACAGTTTCCCAGGGACCGATTTAGCGGAGAGTACACACTGCATTTGTGTATTGATGTTCCACACCAGCGGAAGCCGGGATTTTGTTGTCATTTGAGTGGATAAAAATGTCAGAGAGGTGCTTTTATGGAGGATTGAGCTGCTGCGTTTGGAGTGCACATTCATTCATTATTCATGCTCCGAGTCATCTGCCTCTGTATATCGCAAATATTTTTTATTCTTAATGAAACACTCAGCAAGTTGGGTAACACAATACAGCATTTGCAGCATTTTGCATATGGAAACAAGCAATCAAGTCTATTACTTTGCTCATTTTTTTAATGGTTCATGGTATCGGTCACATGATATTCAGGCTACAAAAACATTATAATTATCACCAACTGTGGCCTCTGGGGGCGTATCGTGCACAACCGCTATTTGTTAGCGTAGCCGTGGGCCGAAACTCAGGGTTTATTCCAGAACTATTCCCCATCTTATTGTTCATCTGACATTTTCTTCACCTGTGTTGTAGTGGGGTGGGAGGATACTGCGACTGGTGTATACTGAAGGTAGGTGCTATATCCCCGAAAGGGACTAATATCAACTTGTGCTTCTTTGCAGCCCTTGAGAGCATGGAAGGCTACTATTACCGGGACAATGTGTCTGTGGAGGAGTTCCAGGCACAGATTAATGCTGCTTCTTTGGAGAAGGTGAAGCAGTACTACAAGAGGCTGAGGTAGGTGTTACCCAGAAACTGTTGCAGCGCAGCGTGAACTGCTGATGGGGGGCGGAATGCATCCAGCTCTTTCTGCTAAGATAATTCATGGCACTTCGTACCATTCATGTGAGAGTGCTGCTATCAAATCTTCTGGAGGGGGGGTGGAAACCAATGAAAGGATTCTCAGCAGGACGTCTCATACATCTGTTGGGCGAATGAACCTGTGTTTAATAAAAGTGCAGTATTGCAGAATGGTGAAATTGGGCCTTCCCCACCCCAAGGCTCGCATACCTCTCTCCATCTCGTCTCGCCCCATTGCAGCCAAGATCATCTACGTATCTCTGTTGTTGATGGATGACTCATTGCCAAATGGGATGGAAACTGCATAATAGTCTTCTTTCGAAAGTACAGCTTTGGGAACTGGCGTCTATTTTGAGGCGTCTTTGAACATCACTGTCTCTGTTCAGTGCCAGCCGGGATTGGGCTATTTACTTTTTACTTTAGCTGAATTTAAGGTACATTTGCATTGAAAGAAGAATTTTCCTCACTCATGGATGGAAAAAACTCGTAAAAATGCTTCAAAGAGCCCCATCTTCATTCAAATCGCTCATTCAAGGTCAGCCGTTTGCCCTATGATATTTGATGATCAGAAGATAATGTGAACCTTCTTTTTGCCTATAGGCTGTGCTCTCATACTTTACACATGTTGTGAGCATGTGTAAGGCTGTTTGTACCAGCTGCTTGCACAGAATATATTTCAAATGTTCCACAGAATTGCATTCTCAATATTATCATTCAATAGTCCGCGAAATTGACGGCGAATATCTTCTGAGAAGTTCGAACAAATGCAAAGTGCATTTTGATGTACAACTGGTTGTGAGTGAAGGGCTTTGCTGTAATGAAATAAGAATTAGTCTGGAGCAAAGATGCAAGATCTGTTTATTGCTTTGAAATCCCCCCCTTATTGAGCAATATCATGCTCTTCCTCGTGTTCAATACCGTTGGCATTGACTGTCAGATGTCAAGCTACTTTATACATTCAAAATGATGAAGGCAAGATGGCGTTTTGTGGAACCCAAAATTAAACCTAAAATGCATATTCAGATATTTTGCACTGAATCCTGGCTAATGTGAAATTCAGTGATGTCGAGGTATTACCAGAGCAGCTGCAAATAGGCTTGCATGTTTACTGCATATGCATACAAATCACCATGAAGATTAATATCTGGAGTGGATATTGCATAGACAGTTAGCTGCAATATGCTGAGTTGAGCAATGGCAATTGCCTTTTACTAATTACATCTGCCTTAGAATAAAATGATTTATGATGAAGAGAATTACTGAACTAAAAAAAAAAAAAAAACGGGGTGCTAAGCTTAATGAAGGTCAGACAATATGGCAGAAATGTT
The DNA here is from genome assembly GCA_029721435.1 of Gymnothorax reevesii. Lineage (NCBI taxonomy): Eukaryota > Metazoa > Chordata > Actinopteri > Anguilliformes > Muraenidae > Gymnothorax > Gymnothorax reevesii. The sequence goes on from CM056575.1 coordinate 80,725,930, forward strand.
GGTGTTTTTGTATTAATGTATTAAGGTGCAGCAATGTAATCTGACTATAAGCTGAGCATCTTGATATCTTCAGTCTTTTCCATGCCTTACAAATGTTATAAGCGGCAATATTGGCCTGAAAATACGCTTGATATCATTTCTGTTGAAGACCTTTCTGATTAAAATTATCATCTGATATTGATAAGGAATCAGGTAGACACTAGATGCGGGGAGATGGGAATGATGATTTTATTAAACAAAATAAAACAGGCACGAGGGCCAATGAAAAACTTGGCCCAAAGGGTTGCAAAAGACAAACTTAGGTAAGCTACACAGAGCAAAGAACTAAGGAGCTAAAAAGGCAAGAACAAAAAACCACTGGAAACTCCAGGGAGATAACAGCAAGAACAGAAATAATCAACGATACTAAGGCTATATACAAAAACGAGAACAAGGCTTGGGAACATGAACGTGAGCGTGAACTAGAGAACAAAACTTGCACATGGAACGAGACTTGTAAACAAGAACTTGAACATGGAGCGAGACACTGTCTGCCAGCCAACTTCCACCGCATCCAGATAAAGGCTTAGAAATCATGACACATGAAGGGCAACACCTGGAGAAGGAGAAACAAGAGGCAGGGCAAGATCATGACACATGGACCAAGATTGGATAACAAGGCTTGCTCATTAAGGGGTCTATTCTCCCATTAGCGCGTAAGTCTTTTTTTTACGCGCTTCGAGTTAAGCGCTTTTGAGTTACGCGTATTCTCCCCTACTCGCTTCGATCACGCCCACAGTGCTTAACTTCAGAATGTAGCGGCCTTAAGAAAGAGGTGTGACTGATCCAAAAGAGAGGCAGACTCTGTACAAAGCTCATTGATTATGGCTATCAGGAAAACATGGAAAAAGGATTTTCTGATTAACAATGAAAACGCATTTGTGATCCATGGAAAACGCAAACCAGACTTTAAATTTGAATATCGTCGGCCTGCTGATAAAACCTCGTATCTCCAAACTGATAAGAAACGAAAACTCGTATGTCCACTATTATTACATGCAAAATTAAACATTTTTATTTTAAACTATATTTATCCATTTGTATTATAATAATTATTATTATTATTATTTTATTTTATATTTATTTTTTATTTTCCTGTGAAGTTTGTCATTGTGAAGATACGAGGTTTTTGTATGCCGCTGTAATAGGAGGCCGTACCAAGTTCAAGACGTAATTCAGACATCTCTTCATTTATCCCCCGCCGCGAAGCGGGGGATATAGCATTGGGCTCCGTCCGTACGGACACATAAAATTGCAGCGGCGGGGGATGTGTTAGTGACAAACACTTGTTATTTCTTACTCTAGCCACCATGGCATTAAAGCTATGCATACAAACAAATTGCCGCGATAATGAAATAATAAATAAAGAATTTAGCGCTTCTCAATCAGCGCAATCAGATCATTGAAAATGTGCCCCTCCTACACCAGCCTGTTTGTTCCGTGGAAGACGGGGAAGAAGACAAAGGGAACATTCTAGTCACACAAAGACAATCAAAGACAGTTTATATGATCTCATTTAGAAATTGCGCACTTGAAAACTACTCCGATGTCAGGTTTGCGACTAAAGGACATGGAAACGCTTTAACAAGGATTCTTACCCCGCACGCGGTCATCTCCCCGCCCCGAAACCGCCTCAGTAATGACGGAATTCCATATCCATAGCCTTTCATGCTATTTGATTTGAGCAACACATTCACTTGAACTTGACACTAATACTTTATTATAATCAATAATCCCATTTACTGATAACGATTCTTTCCATGTCAGCTATTCTTTAAAGGCTATAATTGATTAAAAAATGGATAGTGTTCTGGTATTTGCCAGGGTAGGGCTCAATCTAGAGTAGCCTATTTAATAATATCTTTATTCACACATGAAATTACACAGTCTTACCAATGGTAAAAAATTACTAGGACTCGAGTTAGTTAATACAGATATCCTCAATTAGAAAATCAATCCCCTCACTCGTGAGAATATCACAAATTTTTAGATTATCACGAACAAATAGGGCAGTCGCATTAGTTAATAGAACATGGAAGACAATGATGGCGACGTCGAGCCAAAGCCGAAAACCAAATTTCACAGATGTTGGTGTTGTATGGCAAGCAAGCAATGAAGGCTGATCCGAGGAATTAAGCTGCGAATCGTTCTGGATGTGGCGTCGGTGGGGAGATGTAAGCGCAGTATCCCCGATATAATGCATAAATGGAGAGATCTGCGGGGCGCTGTAAAAGCCAGGTTCTCTGGAGAACTGTACACGCAACAGTGGGCAACCATCATCCCCTGTGCATTTCACTGCACAGGAGGAGGGGATGTCATCCACTCTTTCTGCAGTGGAAGTGCATGGAGAAGAACTTGAAGCGCCAACGAACCGCGTCAGACACCTTGACACAGATGCCTCTGATGTGAATGACATCACCAGCCACTCTCTGTAACGACCCAGATGCCAGGAGCGACTGCGCAGTTCTGACGTTGATGACCACGGGTATGTCTTGTGGATAATTGCTGCGGCTGTATAGTTGTTTATCCAGTAGTCGGCAAAGATAGATGATTGCCTCATGCACGGTCCAGACGAAAGCGCTGGATGCACTCGATGTTTGTTTGTCCCAGGATGTCCAAACGAAGCCGATATATGCGTGTTCGTCTTCGAGCTCGGCGCGCTCCTCTACTCTTTCCCAATCACGCAAGAGTGCAAGCAAATGCAGGACTGGCATTGTGGCTTTAGATTTTGAGGGCATGGTAGAATGATGGTCTTATGTATACTCGTATTAATTAATGGTTTTGCGTTTGTAATTTAACTGATTGGAGAAGAGGCTGATGCGTAATATCATGTGATGATTTCGTTTGATAACGAAATTTGCTTTGTGAAATGTAGTTTAGAAATAAGGAAGAACAATCGAATATTAAATGTCTCAACCTTTACCATGTTAAATAAAATAAAAGTAATGTTAAAATTCGGCCTATAACCGACATCAAACGCAATATTCAATTTCGCCTAATGTTGGCGCTTGACCTTAATACAGCCCTCAAAAGCGCTTAACAGAAAAAGCGCGTAAGCCAGGGGGAGAATACGCGTAAGTGTTATTTGCATGAGAAACGCCCGGAAACGCCCCGATTTTGGCCTTGCTCCGCCCCAAGCGCGTAACTCCCTTCAAGGCGCGTAATGCACAGACTTAAGTCGAGGGGAGAATACGCGTAGGCTGAAAAGCGCGTAGCTACGCGCTTTTTTCGACTTAAGCGCATGGGAGAATAGACCCCTAAGAGAATGAGCGTGCTCAGCTTAAGTACCAATTAAGTATGCAGTTTGGAAGCAAGCATGAATGTTAAGTACAGAAAAGCACAGCAAGACTTGAAATAGTAAAGCAGGAATCATGACAATAAACTCCCTGTCTAAATTAGTAGTATAAGTAATGTGCCTATCTAAGAATTACACCACCCAGTGAGTGTTAGTAAATGTTAGTAACTTAAAAACAGTTAATTGTCAATTAAGCTTAGAGAGCCCCGAATCAGCACAGCATGGAAGGAAGGGGAAATATCAAAGCCAACCAGAGCTCTGAAATGTGCAACAACGAAGGCACGAGGTGGAACGCAGACAAGCGGTGGAGTGGCTGGGCAGACCTGGCAAAAACAAAAACATGGAAAAGTAAAAAACATGGACAAAAACTATGAACTATGAAATGTTTAATCCTAATACAAGAAACTGTTAAAACTATGACTGTGAACATGAACTATGAACTATGAAATCTTGAACATGAAACTGTTAAAACCATAAATGCTGTACTGTTCTGGCCAAAGGCCAGAACCCCGGAACACAACAGATATGCTGTTTTGTGTATATATTTTACATCCATTCTCTGGAGCCAGATTTGAAGGTGGACACAATTTTTGTCGCAGCCAGACACTTCTTGTTGATTAGATAGATGTTTTATAATAGGAAAAAAATAACCCTTTTATTGTGAATAATTCTAACTGTATTGGTATTTTGTTGCAGTCTGATTCAATTATATTGACTTTGTCTTTGCCGGCTAGAGAAAAAGGGTGTGTGCTGTAAGGCTGGTAATCGTCAACAGTCCAATTAATTTACCGGAATATGACAAATAAATCAGTTCTGATGGGACCACTTTTTCAATAAAGAGATGATTTATCGAAGGCATACGTGCACACATGGGGTTTGGCGACATGGTTATGTTCTGAGAGAAGTGAAGGCGGGGAGCTGCAACTAACGGCTTCCCCGCAGAACAGAGCCTATAGCAAAAAATGACATCAAAAGGAAGAGACATTGTTATAAATTGGAAACTTAGTCATCAGAAAACAGGATTAAGAAATGCTCTCCTTAATGGGTGGAGCTGGGTTGTGAAGGAGCTGTTATATTAACTGGTCAAGCAATCATGTGACAGTGAAGTCAGGTGACAGTCACGTGCACTCAGGCGACACTCAAGCAGGTTGAAGCAGCTGCTCTATGTGCACTTGGGAGCTTGACTCAGTGACCTATCAGAACTTACATCAAAGCTCTATTTCACTAGTTTCATTCCCACAGAAGTGGGCCCATAATTTTGTAAGATCTGCCGCCTCCCATTTCCTCCTCTGAAGGATCATGATGGTTGCCATGCCTTGTGCTTCACAGAGGTCTCCAGCTGAAAGAGAACATGCCTGTGTGTTTCTCCGTGTCTGGCAGACAGAGAGGCACTGAATCTGGATGCTTCAGTCTTCTCCCTCAGTGTTGTTGACTAAATGTTTTGGTTTAATGTGGACAGCTTGGACTTGCGGAGCGTTAATTAAATTGACAGATGGGCTTGTGCCTGCAAAACAGCTGTACTGGTGGCCCACAAACAGTGTGTGCTGGGGAAACCAGCACAGATCTCAGTGACAGAGCCGTCGCACCTCACTTAGCATAACGCAGCAGCAAGGCGAGAGCAGCTTTTTCAGCCTTACAGGGCTCACCATTTTCAATGACTAAACTGTACATGACACTTGGGGTAATTAAGGAATAGATAGTATCTATCACTGTGTTAAGACTGGTCTCGTTAACTCTCTGAGTTTCTGCCTCGATGACCTGACCTGCCCAGCTATTCTCTTTACTGCTTGCTTCACCAAAACCCTGAGCCTACAAATGTTTTCATCATCAAATAGAGAAAAGTGCACTGCAATTCTCCTACTTGAGTTTGCACATATTTACTGAAGTTTCTTCGTTAAATAAATGAATGAATACTTATTCAAGACCTTCAATCCTACTGTCAGGTATAATACTGAATCTTTCATTAGTTATCTTAGAAATTCATTATTTATGATCAGCGCTCCTTGATTGCGTGTTACGCTTCAATTAACCAAAGGAATTTGTGTGACACATCTAATCCTGTGTTACATCCAGAATTAAAAGCATACTTCATCTGCTTTGTTTATGTCGCCTACAGTTTAAATGTGAAATGGTGCTTAGTGGAATTGTGTGGCTTTTTATTGTATTTATTCAGCATTACTAATGATATAATAATGATTAAATGGTATGGTTCATGTATATTTTTCACCACCCTGCTGTTGTTTACTGAACTGGAGAAAATGTTCGACCAGCACCACATGATATGAGTTTCCACATTAATCCGAACTAAGCACATTGGGGTCTATTCTCCCATTAGCGCGTAAGTCTTTTTTTACGCGCTTCGAGTTAAGCGCTTTTGAGTTACGCGTATTCTCCCCTACTCGCTTCGATCACGCCCACAGCGCTTAACTTCAGAATGTAGCGGCCTTAAGAAAGAGGTGTGACTGATCCAAAAGAGAGGCAGACTCTGTACAAAGCTCATTGATTATGGCGATCAGGAAAACATGGAAAAAGGATTTTCTGATTAACCATGAAAACGCATTTGTGATCCATGGAAAATGCAATCCAGACTTTAAATTTGAATATCGTCGGCCTGCCGATAAAACCTCGTATCTCCAAACTGATAAGAAACGAAAACTCGTATGTCCACTATTCTTACATGCAAAATTAAACATTTTTATTTTAAACTATATTTATCCATTTATATAATTATTATTATTATTATTATTATTTTATTTTACGTTTATTTTTTATTTTCCTGTGAAGTTTGTCATTGTGAAGATACGAGGTTTTATATGCCGCTGTAATAGTAGGCGGTACCAATTACAAGACGTAATTCAGACATCTCTTTATTTATCAGACACAAGCGGGGGATATAGCACTGGGCGCCGTCCGTACGGACACATAAAATTGCGACGGCGGGGGAAATGTTAGTGACAAACACTTGTTATTTCTTACTCTAGCCACCATGGCATTAAAGCTATGCATACAAACAAATTGCCGCGATAATGAAATAATAAATAAAGAATTTAGCGCTTCTCAATCAGCGCAGTCAGATCATTGAAAATGTGCCCCTCCTACACCAGCCTGTTTGTTCCGTGGAAGACAGGGAAGAAGACAAAGGGAACATTCTAGTCACACAAAGACAATCAAAGACAGTTTATATGATCTCATTTAGAAATTGCGCACTTGAAAACTACTCCGATGTCAGGTTTGCGACTAAAGGACATGGAAACGCTTTAACAAGGATTCTTACCCCGCACGCGGTCATCTCCCCGCCCCGAAACCGCCTCAGTAATGACGGAATTCCATATCCATAGCCTGTCATCCTATTTGATTTGAGCGACACATTCACTTGAACTTGTGCCTAATACTTTATTATAATCAATTATCCCATTTACTGATAATGATTCTTCCCATGTCGGCTATTCTTTAAAGGCTAAAATTGATTAAAAATGGATAGTGCTTTGGTATTTGCCAGGGTAGGGCTCAATCTAGAGTAGCCTATTTAATAATATCTTTATTCACACATTAAATTACACAGTATTACCAATGGTAAAAAATTACTAGGACTCGTGTTAGTTTATACAGATATTCTCAATTAGAAAATCAATCCCCTCACTCGTGAGAATATGTCAACTTTTTAGATTATCACAAACATACAGGGCAGTCGCATTTGTTAATAGAACGTGGAAGACAATGATGGCGACGTCGAGCCAAACCCGAAAACCAAATTTCACAGATGTTGGTGTTGTATGGCAAGCAAGCAATGAAGGCTGATCCGAGGAATTAACCTGCGAATTGTTCTGGATGTGGCGTCGGTGGGGAGATGTAAGCGCAGTATCCCCGATTTAAAGCATAAATGGAGAGATCTGCGGGGCGCTGTAAAAGCCAGGTTCTCTGCACACCGGAGAAGTGTAGGCTACACGTAACAGGTGGTGGGCAACCATCATCCCCTGTGCATTTCACTGCACAGGAGAAGGGGATGACATCCACTCTTTCTGCAATGGAAGTGCATGGAGAAGAACTTGAAGCGCCAACGAACTGCGTCAGACACCTTGACACAGACGCCTGTGATGTGAATGACATCACCAGCCACCCTCTGGAACGACCCAGATGCCAGGAGCGACAGCGCAGTTCTGACGTTGATGACCACGGGTATGTTTTGTGGATAATTGCTGCGGCTGGATAACTGTTCATCCAGTAGTCGGCAAAGATAGATGATTGCCTCATGCACGGTCCAGACGAAAGCGCTGGATGCACTCGATGTTTGTTTGTCCCAGGAAGTCCAAACGAAGCCGATATGTGCGTGTTCGTCTTCGAGCTTGGGCGCTCCTCTACTCTTTCCCAATCACGCAAGAGTGCCAGGAAATGCAGGACTGGCATTTTGGCTTTAGATTTTGAGGGCATGGTAGAATGATGGTCTTTATGTATACTCGTATTAATTAATTGTTTTGCGTTTGTAATTTAACTGATTGGAGAAGAGGCTGATGCGGAATATCATATGATGATTTTGTTTGATAAATTATCATGGCTTTGAGAAATGTAGTTTAGAAATAAGGAAGAACAATCGAATATTAAATGTCTCAACCTTTACCATGTTAAATAAAATAAAAGTAATGCTAAAATTCGGCTGACATCAAACGCAATATTCAATTTCACCTTATGTTGGTGCTTGACCTTAATACAGCCCTCAAAAGCGCTTAACAGAAAAAGCGCGTAAGCCAGGGGGAGAATACGCGTAAGTGTTATTTGCATGAGAAACGCCCGGAAACGCCCCGATTTTGGCCTTGCTCCGCCCCAAGCGCGTAACTGCCTTCAAGGCGCGTAATGCACAGACTTAAGTCGAGGGGAGAATACGCGTAGGCTGAAAAGAGCGTAGCTACGCGCTTTTTTCGACTTAAGCGCATGGGAGAATAGACCCCATTGTTACTGAATACTGTAAATACCAGGCAGTAAGACAAGGCCTCAGCTACAGCAAGCCATGATTATTGAAGTTTGGAGTGAAAGCCTTTAAAATATTGAAAATCAATGCAGTCCTAGCTGGATATTAGGCGGGTGGGTTTGAATGTTTGCCGTTTTCACTCAAAACTGACCCAGAAGAAGGCAGTGTTTATGAGCACAGTGATGCTGTCTTCAGTCATCCATTAGATACGTGTCGCATCTAAGATTTCAAGTCCAGCTGATTTAATGTGACAGTATTTCAGCGCTTACTGTATGTGTCCATATATCACCGGTTTTTATGTAAGACTCAGGATTCTGTATCCGATGCTTTAGTGGCGTCATGTGACTCTGCGCAGCTGGACGCGGCTTCACTGTTTCCTCCTCCATCGTATTATCTTTGGAGGCCAGCCTCACTTGTTGCGTTTCGCACACATATTTTGGTCTCAGAGTGTATTCTTGCTGATAGCACACGCCACATAATACTGGAGAGAGCGTATCAACTGCACTATCTCTGAGATGCTGGAGGTTAGCCAGACGAGACACGCTTCAACCGTTAAATGCTCAGCAGTTAGGGCCCATAAATCAGGCCCCCAACCTTGCATGTGGAAATGTGCTCAAGCAGATTTGTGTTGACGGGGCCAAACAGAAAACGGGCCGAACCGTCCCCCTGTGAAATAAACCTGGGCAACTCGGAACATGAGTTTTACTAGCTCACATCTTAGAGCAGGGGTGGATGATTCTGGTCCTAGAGAGCCGGTGTGTGGCCATGATTTTTGTTTCAGCTAATTACCCTGGCTAAGTGAGCTGATGAGAAACAATACTAGGTCACTCAGGGATTCCGGTATCTTGCAGTTATATGTTTCATTTTAAGTCACAAGAACTCTCTTTTCCTGTCCTTAATGCCCATTTGAATGAATTGAGCTTCCAGTAAATGTTGCCAAAATGTCAGACAATGTAAATTCTTTGGCTAATTAAGTTACTGCAGCCTGAAGTTCACAACCCCTAAACCTTATGCTTTGATGTCAAAGATTACGAAAAAACGAAAACTCTCCCAAGAATATCAGTGCTCTGAAGAAGAGTGGTATGGTTGAAATATTAAATTATTCTCATTGTAAAATGAACTCATTTTTTGTTTGCAAATGATGCAGTGAGTTTGCAAATCATTTGTGTTCTGAACTATTTTCCCTGTAACTTGGCATATCACAGAAGTTTCTGATACTGTTACTTTAAAAGTTTCCCCTGCCAGTGGTTTAATAGATTTTGGAGCCACAAACACCACTGTTGTTAGCTGTGTAATGTCTGAGCCCTGACAGTGTAAAGCCTGCCTGCAGCCTTTATTAGCACTGCCCTTATTTACCACTGCAGTATTATTTTTCATTTTATAGGTACTGGGGTTGTATCATTGGGAACCCAAACATCCAAGAACTGTAAATCCAGACACAGGAACTCACAGTTCAGCTGGAGATTTCCCATTGCAGACAACTGAGTTTTTGCTCTGCTGAGAATGCCTGTCCAGATTTTAATCTGTCAGGCACACTGGCGCAATTCAATTCTTCCAAAAAGCACAAATGGATCTGCAAATTACAAGCACATGCCAAGTCCAGTCTTCTCCTGTGCATACACTACGCTCATGCAGTCAAGGAGCTGAATGCCTTTGGGCCTGGGCTTCATTCAAATGGTCATTTTATTGATTTCTGAAAACTATGCTTTGAGAGACCAATACAAATCTGCTACTTGCCTGGGAATTGCTTAGACGGCATTTTATATAAATAAATATGTACCGCTTATAGTTGGCGGGAATACATTGCTGTAAAATGAGAAACTACTTGCGGACGTAGACAAATGTGGGCCTTGCGGAAAGCGCGGCGAGTCAGCTGCTTGATTTAATAGCAGCCTGAATGAACTGAAGTGTTTACGTGTTCAGCGCTTTGATTTAGTGTTTTACTGTGCTGTTATTATAGTGCATGGTCATGAATGGAGTCATTAGGCTGCCATAGAGCACCTGGGAGAAGTAAGGATGCACAGTGCGTGCACTGGGACTCCTGCATCTCCTGTTTCACTCAGACACAAGGCGCCAAATCGCTGGATCCTGTTCTCTGATTGTTCGCTCTCAGGGGAATGCGTGGCCTCAGTGAACTCGCTGAACCAATGCTAACACGCACCCTGCCACGAGGGTAGCAGATTGGCAAGGCGACGGACGCAAAATGACCTTGGAATATGCACTTCAAAAATTGAAGCACTGATTACTAAAACCCCACAAGTCAAGTCAAGTCAAGTGTGACTTACGGGGTTTTAGTAATAGGTGCTTCAATTAAATATACTGCCCAAAAAAATAAAGGGAACTCTTGGAGTTATATTGTGTTGTTTAAGTGTTCCCTTTATTTTTTTGAGCAGTTTAGTTCCACAAAACTATTATAAGTAATTCAATTCTTAGATTTTTTTTTTTTTTTGAGCGGTTGAATTTTTCAAATTTATTTGAAGTTACTCAGTTGTGTGGAACTGTGTAACATTCTTCAGTGTAAGCTCTTGTCGGAGAAATGTTGAGAGGAAGAGATGGTGGGAAGACTTGAAGCTGGAGTAACATTATTGCATGTCTCCGAGTTCCCCTTGTATAATAAACAAAGTCAAATGTATTTTCATTGGGATAATGGGGCAATAGAATCTATTTATTTCCTGTGGCTTACCAGCTCTCTATTGCGATGGGAACCTCGCCAGTTGGCCGTGTCTGTTATCTTTATTTTATGTCTTCATGCATTATTTATCTTACACTTCAGTTACAAGGCACGCACCAGTTCCACTTGTTTCTTAATTGTTTTGGCAATACTGCTTTCGAAGCAGTTTGGCTCAAAGGCTTTCACACTGCCGCTTTTCCGAACGCCAAACTCTCGGGTCAAAATGGTATGATCCAGCGTCAGTGAGCAGATCAGAAGAGCTGTGGCCGGACGTCCCTCACAGGGGACAGATGTGCATTAAACCCTGTTGTCAGGTCTGGTTTATCTGGCTGGCCAGGCATTGAAAGACCTGACTGCTTCTGCCTGCCAGGCTGCTGGAGCCCTCATCAGTCTTTCTGTTTAATTGCGCTGGGAATCACAATAGTTAAGTAATGCTTGGCACGCATGTTTGGGGCAGTAATTCATCTGTCTCTTAAAGCTCGGCCGAGAGAGAAACTCTTCTCTTGTTTCCCTGTATCAGCAGGACTTCAAAGCATGGGAACTGCTGCCAAGTACAATGCTCTCCCACATCCGCCGCACAATATATTCAGATCCTCCATTTGGTGACAATACGCTGCTCAGTTTCGGTTCTGCGCTGGGGCAATTTTATGTTGGGGTGGGACCTGGGGGCCACTTTACTTTCAGGCCTGGTTTTGTAGTGGCCTTAAGATGGCAGCCACTTCAGAAGAAAGGAGTAGTTCACTTTCTGGAGCATTTTTTTCTTAATAGCTTTGGCTTTTGCGGTATGGTTTTGATTGACCCAGATTAAGTTTGGGTGCAGTGTATAGCGCGTCTGACTGATATGGGGGTTTGGAGGTTTACAGCGTTAGTAAATCAGAGTTTTAACTGAACAAATATTATGTCCATCGTCCAAAAAAGCAGAAAAGTATTTATTGCATGAGGCAGCAAGGAAACAAGATCCACAAAAATGTTAATCTAAGCACTGTTTATAGCATTAAATTTGGTGCAAAATGAGTTTTGACCTCTGATTGGTTGCAGAAAATTGTCTGATTGGTTTCAAGCAGTTGTGCCATGTTTGGCTCTGTGGATTGGATTATTCAGTGGTCATGGGATCTCGCCCTCTTCCCCCCTGTGGAGGAGTGGAAAATCCCCAAAGGTGGAACTGCCAGCGGTCATTAACATACACATATGAGGTGGCCTAATACACAAATCTGTCTGTCTCTCCACTGAAGCACAAATGTATCTGTCTTCCCACACAGTCTAACCAGGCCTTGTTCATATGGAGATGGTGATTTTCGAAAAAGGTCTTTTTTTTTGGTCGTTTCTGAAAAATCTCCTGTCCACACGGCTTTGTTTCTAAAAATATCTGTGTCCACACAGAGACGCCCTAAAACGACCCAAAATACTGTAGTGAATATTCCAAGCCTGCACGTGGCGCTGCACGGCGCTGTAGCATTTCTACAAAAAAAAAAGAAGAAACAAAAACGGAGAACGCAAATGCTCGCCGCCTTCTTCTCCGTTTTTGGCCTATTTTCGTAGAAATGCTACAATGCCATATAGCGATACACACAGTCCTGGGACAACCCATGTTTGTTGTCCAGACGAAAACGCTGGGGTGGCATTTTCAGATATTCTCACTCTGGAACCCGTTCTCAAAAAATACAGTTTTCGGGCTGCGTTTTCGCTGTCTCTGTGTGGACGCAAGGCCAAAGCGATAAAATATTAATGTGAATTCAAAAAAATCGTTCTCGTGTGGACGGGCCCTAGAGTGAGAAAATACAGGCCGACTTTATGTAAGTGCAGAGTAGCTTGTTTGTTGCCATTATCCCACCTAAGGCTTCACCTCTGCATATTATAGGGTCTTCCTTCAAAAATAATGTGTAATCCTATCTTCAGATGATTTCCTATGGTGCATATTACCCTCCTCAAGGATAGTGTGCTGCAACGTCTTATATCAACATTATTACCCAGGTGCTGGGGAGCGAACAGGTTATACAGCTTGAAAATGGAGAGGGAAATAATTAAGTTAGGGCATGTTGTTAAAATTGATTCATTTTTGTAATTTAGCTAAATTACTTCGCATTCAGATACTACCCCTGGAAGCGTAATGGTGCTTTATAAACTGCTGCGGAATCAGTTTTACTATATTTTATTGCTGAGGACCATATATATTCTTCCAGTGATTATCACAACATTAATACGGTCTTCTGCTCTCTTGGAAAATGGCCCTACTGACGTCCTCTGAGCCTCGTGGATATTGTACCTCTGTTGTCCTGAGACTGATGCTCATGTAGTTTATAATGGAATGAATGCCCCTATACCAGCTAATATAAACTGGCTGTTTGCCTGAAACTTTTTTGTCTTTGAAACGTTCTTCTCTGCAAGTAGAGCCTGTTTGTGCCAGTTGAAAATGCACAATAAAACTGATGCAGTATCAACAAACGCAGAGAGCGAATTACTCCTTTCACAAAGATGAGGAAAATCTTGGGTATAGTGTAGAGTCCACTTGGTCTGACTGGGGCTGGGCATCTGCTGCAGATCGATAGCTTTTTACCACCAGTGCGCTGACTTGCCATTTAAATCTATTAGTGGTGAAACGGTCTGGGATGATTAATGGAGGTGGGTAAACTAGGGAGTTGGTACTTGGCTGGTCAGGTTGCGCTTAGGTAATCAATTTGGATCCGGCTTTAATGACGACAAGAATTGATCAACAATTTGTATCATCAGCCACTCAGGAAGCTGTCAGGCTCGGCCACCAGCATTGTAAATAGCTGTCTGACCGTTCACACTGGTGACTGAGACTGCTGTGGGTTTATGATATCCGAGAGGAGAATGTCTTGAATTGTAAAGCGTAATGATAGCTTTAAAAAGAAGAAGCATTGCGAGATGGAAGGCTGTTTTCCCTCAGAATAAGCGCCAAGCTCGTCTAGCTTGATGACAAGCAGAGCAAACACAGCTACCTCAGATGTGGTGACATCATTTAAGAACTGGGCTGTGATGATGGCGTTTCTCTTCTCATTTCGTTTCTTGTGGGTTCGTGCTTTAGGGACGTGCGGAGTGTGAGCCTATTTTGTGTGTGTAGTGGCTCATTGGGGGCTCCTAAACTGTGCATGGCTGAGATGCAGCTCATAGAGAACCTAGTGAATCTTAAGAAACAAATGGCTCATGAAGCTCCGTTCTCATCTGTTTACATCAGGTATCATTTTTTTTTGGCCTCACTACACATCTTCACTTTTCTTTTCCAGCCTTGCGAATCATGTTAAAGCAGTTTAGCGGCAGTTAGCTGGGTGAATCTCCCCTCTGGCTGTTGGAGAGAGATATTTGGAAGATGGTTCGACTAATCTGGTCTTGAACCTCAGGGTTAATTATGCAAACTTTGTGGCCAATTACTTAGTCGCTCCAATTTGCCTAATGGATTTGATTATGTGTTTACACAAGTGTCAAAGCATGCATTATATAACAGCCTACTAAACCTTTCACTCCCAATGAGCCTCTGGACAAAAGCCCTGCTTGTTTTTTTGAGAAATGCTGGTTTATGCTTTTTTTTCTCCGTGACCTGATTTTGATTTTCATGGCCTATCTGTTGACCGTCGTTCACAGTTATGGGAAGTGTAAGTAATAATTGCAGTATGTCTTATAATTTTAGAATTATGCTATGGATTTTGCTCAGCATGTAATGCTCTTTCATTGAACACCAGGAAGACATTGGCAGTCGTAAATTGTGTAGCATGTCAGCTGCCTCTTGCTGTTGGTAGACATCTGTTCTTTTATCCTGTTAGGTACCACATGGCTTACTAACTGTAAGTCTGAGAGAGGGGCAGCGCGGCTGGGGCTCATCAGGATTCAGCTTTAATGTGCTTTGAGCCTGCAGTACACATCAGCAGTGTCGCATGCATTTGGTCAAGTGTGAGCATTGTCACCATCCAAATGCAATAACAATCAGGCTAATTTACGATGAATCCGAGATCAAACAAAATTAATCTCCTTGCGATTACAATGTGTGCCTGCCTGTAGTTGTGAGAGTGAACGGCAAGTCTCTGATTTCATATTTAAGAGACCCTTGCCATTGCATCATGTTAATGGGTAAATTGCTGGCTTTTAAAAGATCCAGTCACATATCATTTGTACTTTAAAGTGGCTCTTACTGAAATGGTTATTGCTTTGTTATTATCAGGGAGTGGGGAATTAGCCAGACTGCGTGTTGTGTTTCCACAGACGCGCTGGTTTATTTAGACTCGCCGGAGCGGCTGCCAATGCGTACTTCTCTTACCGTGACAGAGGCGCCAGCCGTTAATGATCCCCCACCGTAAGAAAAGTCTTGGAGCGTCCTCTGTTATGTTAAGATGAGCCAGAGTTAATGAAATGCCTCTTTCTTACAGTGCTGCAGTGGCTGTGCTGAGGGCAGCTCATCCCTGGCCTGCATCCAGTGTCTCCATTAGTGCTCCTGAGAATTGATGAAGGGGCGCAGAAATGATTGTCCCATTAGTTATTATGGGGAGTGCATTAGGCCTCAGGTGGCTGCCCAGGAACCTCTCTCTTTGAGGCTGCCTGGCTGTCACATCCCAGCATCAAAGAAGAAAGAAGAGAGAGAGAAAGGGACGCAACAAATTCTGAGATTTACTCCGTTTCTGGCATTATTATCTAATTAAATGGGGGGAAAAGTGCAAAGTTTCTCGCTCTGGACTGTTCTGGAATCCCAGACTGTAGGCTCCTCTGAGGTGCCCTTCATTTTGAATCCAGGAGCTGGTATCTTAAGCTTGTGAAGAGACTTCTAGAGCCTTGTTTCTCTTGCCTCCTTTTTGTTCTCTGTTTTCGGGGTGGGTGCATCTGGAGTTCAGGAGTGATGTGGAGCTTGTGGGTGGGAGGGCAGGTAAGAGTAGCCTTGCAATGGAGGGAAAGACAAACCCGATGAGACTTGTGTTTCTTTTTTAACAGCTGACAGGTGTGTGATTGGGTAATGTTTGTATGTGATGGATGCAGCTAAAAGCAGTTTTGTGGATTCGCCACTTCTGAGAGGTGGTATGTAAATTTGTTTTCCTTTTTTACTCTCTGCAGTTAAATGGTCCCTGTCCAATCACTGCGGTTTGATGAAAGCTGAGAGAAAAGGTTTATCTGATCGGTCTTGGATTTGGCTTTAATGTCCAAGGTTGAGTCACATGACCTTCTTGAAGACCCAAGTTTATGCAACGTTTGGGTGTCACATGACCTTAATAAATATTGTCCCCATGACTGCATGTTATGTGACCCTTTTAACCCATTAAAAACAGATGAGGTGTAGACATTACATCTCCCTTAAGGATGGATACAACTTCCACATTGCATTTGATAATATAAACATTTTTCAAAGGAAGTGAACATTTGGAGATATGTTGAAATGTGTTTAAAATACAGTAGACAACCTGAATTGCATTGCGAGACACCAAGTGTAAATTATTTTTCTGACCGTTAGTATTTTTATGATTTTATATACAAAAGTAAATGACACCTGCTTGGATGGTTATAAATGTAGGACAAACGTTTTGAAAGGTTTGATATTGAGTATACAAAAGCTTTGTTGTCATTGACAGTGGGGATTTTAATGAAGTGGATGATGACCATCTTGACAGTGATCCGTGGTTGAAAGAGATATTTGAGAAGGATGATTTTCAGAATTCTTCGAAGCACATTAGTCCCCATGCTTTTCTGTAGAACATCTACATAATCTGTTTTGCACACTGCATTTTATGTCATGTCTTTATGTGGTGCAAAAAGAGAAATTAATTTTATTTAGTATGAGTTGTCAACTATGGTTGTTTTTCATGAAGCCTTCAGGATTTAGGGAGTCATTACAGCCTCAGTCTGTAATAGGGTAAAGGACTGTTGGGGTTGGTGTCTGTGCGTATCCACCGCTGCTCACATCATAGTTATTGTTTAAGGGCTTGTGTTTAATCAGACTCTGGAATTGATTGTAATGTCAATTTGCGCACGAACAACAAAGAGCTATGGAGGAATTAGTCAAACAGGAATTGTCAGTGAGGTTTACAGGGCCCATTTCAAGGCTTCTTGCAGGCTGTCTGACATTGTTTCTTCTGGTTTTTTTGTTTTACTCTTTGCCCAAGGCACATGAAAAGGCTGCTCTGAGTGTGACCACATAATCCCATTACTAGCGTACATAATTCCACTAAAGGATTTGATTCAAATAGTGTAAAAGTCAGAAAGCTCCCGCGCTCACTGCTGAACCCGTTTTCATCTGATTTGTGTTCACTCTTCTCTTCAGACGCCACGGTGAAGTAGCTGCAAAGTGGTTTTCCAAATAACAGTTTTTAGTCTTAAGGTATTGACTTCATCTAAAGTACCACATGAACAATTTATAGAAAATTTATTGTACCTGAATTTGCCACTTTATTAAAAACTTAAAATCTTATTTTAGAAGAAGGGAAACATTATTGCTAACATAAATCCTTTTGGCAGATACAATTCATAGAAGATTGTTTACAATAGAGTACTGTGTTGCGTCATTTCTTGTTGTAGTAGAAAAAAACATAAAAAATAGTGCATATTTTATTTTGTAGATAACTGTATTTTTCACTGTGTTGTTGTTGTGGTATGAAATTTAGAACACGTCTGAGAACGTTTACATAAAAATAATGTTACCAAATTTGGTTACACTTTACTTGAAGGTATCGTCATAAGAGTGACATAACACTGTCATAACTGTTACAAATTTCATGTAACAGTTATGACAGTGTCATGTCACTCTAATGACGAAGTTGTCAAAATCAAAACAACCCAAACAATGTCAAATTGTCATCTCAAAAACCGAATGACACTTAATAACAACGTTTATGACATTGGCATAATGTTTATGACACGTTCATGTCACTCTTATGACGATACCCTCAGGTACAGTGTTACCCCAAATTTATATGTTTCACAGTTTTACAATTGACTAATGCAGCAATCATAGAATGAATTGTACGGGCTTCTGCTGCGTCAGTTGATATGCTGTGTTCCAAGCGCCCTGAGGACGAGAGGTAGCAGTCACGTAGGAGAACACATGAGTGGAAATCCCTTTTCCAAACTTCAGCCACTGCGTTGAACAGGAGACTTGAAATGACGAATCTAATAGATGTGCAGAGCAGCCCGATGCTGATTTACTGTGTTTTTCCCTCTGACGCTGCACAGAGCAGCACTTAACACAGCTGCCCCTTAACTGTCTTCTCAGCACCTTAGTGGAAAGTGTGTGAATTTGAACAGATCGAAGGGGGAGTTTGTCTTCCATTTGCCCAGTAATTAACAGTAGTGTTCAGATTGTTTTGCTGCCGACCTCAAGGCAGTTTATACGGTTGCAGACGGTTTATTATAGGAATTTAGGTGCAAAACAGATTGTTCAATTGGTACATAATTGCTTTTCCATCTATTGCATCTTGCGAATAATCAGCTTGAACTAATTACATGGACTGTTAACTCAGTCTGGGCCCATAAACTCTTCATTGTAATTTGCCTGTCAATTGGGAGGTTAGAGGATAATGTGATGGCAGGAAAAAATTATTGAAAAAACACTTCCTAACTGTAAGCTGAGCTGCAAACATTGATGATCACTAGCTGAATGCATATGCTCATGAATATTCTTTAAGTAAGTTGCACAAAGTGCTATGCATTGTGTGTATGTTGTGTTCTGTCCTGTGCGCCTACGTCAAGCTTGTTTGTGTGTATATTTTACTTGTGTGTGTGTGTTTCTTTCATTGTGTATATCTTTGCTTGTATGTACAGAAGGGAAAATAAGTATTGAATGCATCAACACTTCTCTCAGTAAATATACGGCTTGAAATTTTCACCAGATGTCAGTAACAACCCAAGTAATCCACACATACAAAGAAAGCAAATCAAATAAGTCCATAAATTAAGTTATGAGTCATAAAGTGGAAAGACACAGGGGAAAAAGTATTGATCACGCTTATTGAAATTTATTTAATACTTAGTAGAACAGCCTCAGTTGGTAATAACAGCTTCAAGACGCCTCCTGTATGGAGAAACTAGTCGCATACATTGCTCAGGTGTGATTTTGGCCCATTCTTCTACACTGTCTTAGAATCTTGAAGGTTCCGGGGGCCTCTTCTATGAACTCCGATCTTCAATTCTTTTCAGAGATTTTCATTTGAATTCAAGTCAGGTGATTGACTGGGCCATTCTAGTAGCTTTATTTTCTTTCTCTGAAACCAGTTGAGAGTTTCCTTGGCTGTGTGTTTGGGATCATTGTCTTGCTGAAATGTCCACCCTCGCTTCATCTTCAGCATCCGAAAAGATGTGCAGCAGATTCTTATCAAGAATGTCTTGGTACATATTTCCATTCATTTATTCTTCAGTTATATGAAGTTTGCCAGTCCCACATGCTGAAAAACAGCCCCACACCGTGATGTTCCCACCTCTAAACTTTACTGTTCGTATGGTGTTTTGGGTGTGATGTGCAGTGCTGTTTGTCCTCCAAACATGATGAGTGTTATATCAATTTTTGTCTCATCTGACCAGATAATTTTCCCCTAGTATTTTATGGGCTTGTCCAAATGTTACGCAGCAAACTTTAAACGAGCTTCAACATGCCTTTTTTTCAGCAGTGGAGTCTTGGTTGTGTGCAATACTTATTGTTTTATTTGAAACAACTGTTTCTGCTAATTCCAGGTCTTTCTGAAGCTCTCTGCAAGTGGTCCTTGGCTCTTGCACCACCCTTCTGATTCTACTTTTGACTCCTCTGTCAGAAATCTTACCAAGTGCATCTGGTCTAGGCAGGTTTATGGTGCAATGATGCTTCTTCCACTTCCAGATTATGGCCCCAACGGTGTTCACTGGAACATTCAGAAGTTAAGAAATATGTCTGTAACCAATGCCATCCGTACGTTTTGCTACAGTGAGGTTGCATAGGTCTTCTCAGAGCTCTTTGCTTTTACCCATCATGAGATGCTTCTTTTGTGACACCTTAGTAATGAGAAACCTTTTTATAGGCCATCAATTAGGACAAAACCAGCTGGTATTAATTTGGACTACTTGACTTGTTACAGACATCTGGTGAAAATTTCACATCAATAGACGATTAAAAATACATTTACTGAGAAAAATGTTGATGCATTCAAAAATTATTTCCCTCGCTGTACGTATACTTCCAGGAGTGTGTGTATGTACCATGAGCATGATAATTCATCAGACAGTAAAACATGATTTAATTTTAGTTCTGTACTCAAGCACTTAGAGTTTGAAAGGATGCAATAGCAATGGGATTGAAGTGCAGACTGTCAGCTGTAATTTAATTTTCAGTTCACTTATAATGTCGAATAAAGCAATCATTCGGTCACATGTCCTTTGGGTGCACTGACTGCTAGAAGACTGTGATGCCTGGGCATCACTATGTGCTGACTATCTTTCCTGGAGATGCTCTGCCAGACTTGAATTGCAGCCATGTTCAGGCTCTGATTTGGGGACTTTACGTTCAGTTAGATTCAGATCTGGCGATAGGCTCAGCCAATACAGCCAAACTAAAAAAATAAGTTAGAATCAAATGAATTTTGCTGCTCACTGTATGTGTGTATTTCTGCATTTGCTTCAAGCAGCAGTAGCTGTGCCTCTCACTCCAGCTCCCATGTTCTCGATTCAGGATGTGTGTGCAGTACACACTCCTCCAGTCTCTCAAGCAGAGCATTTCACATCTACGAGCTGCTCTTTGAGAATTCTTTTTTATAATGTGTCAAGCAGAACTATCACCATTACAATGAATAACTCCATAGCCATGTCATAACATAGCATACAGGTCGACAGCGACAGGCTGACGGACCCCTGTTGTCACTATGGCAGTGATCCCTGCTGTGGTGTCCTTGGCCATATTATTGGTGTGCCTATGTACAGTTTCCATTTGTGGGAGTTCTGTAAATCACAGCCACTGATTCAGTTGGTGTGCAATACTTTAAATGTGCCCTGTGTAAGAATTGAGGTCAAAATATTAAAAAAAATGAGCTAGCCACAATAAAAGAATGAGAAGAAATAAGGGCAATGATGTCATAAAAAAGATGACAAGTTATAGTGCTGCAGAGATATCAACCTGAATTAGCACGCTAAATCACTAGTTGCGCACCGTCCTGTGTCATAATACCAGTTTCTGCCATGGGTGGTGGTATGCGGGCAACGTAACAGCCAGCCAAACTGCAGTGCACGAATAAATCGCACGGCTTGAGGGCATACGTGAACCTGATGTCAATCGTGTGGAAGGTACAT
The DNA here is from genome assembly GCA_029721435.1 of Gymnothorax reevesii. Taxonomy (NCBI): domain Eukaryota; kingdom Metazoa; phylum Chordata; class Actinopteri; order Anguilliformes; family Muraenidae; genus Gymnothorax; species Gymnothorax reevesii. Next base: position 80,747,137 of record CM056575.1, read on the forward strand.
TAGCTAAGAAGCTTGGAATGGCTTCGATGATAATGAACCCTAAATGAATGGAAAACTTTGCATAATGTAATGAAACATGACAGAATGTTTAGTTGTGACTAATGATACTTGATTGCTTGAAGAGCTTGCTAATGAAGACTGCATACTGTCAAATTTTCATCAGGCGGGCGGCATACGTGACGCTCTAAAATGATCTTGTCCCTAGTTTTACTTGTACATGTGCAGCTAAGATAACCTAATAATTTTGAACTCTGCTATAACTGTACTGACGATGTACGGTAAAGTGATGGTCAACTAACAGCGACGATCAACTGGCCAACTGATTTTGGGATCAGAGACTGGTCATGGTAAAGTCTGGCATTAGATAGATTTATTCACGCAAATGTTGGTTCAACATTAGTGCTTAACATTAGCTAAAGTTAAGTCGACGCTAGCTTGCTCAACAGCAGCAAATATTATCTAGCTAATGAATTTATCTCGAATGAACAATGACATATAATTTGGACATATTTATTGGATCGGGTGATGGGGAGTAGCTTGAAGATGTCTTCGTACAGAATCACCTGAAATCAACAGACGTTCGTTCATGTGTTAGTATCTCAGAGTTTTAGAGTCAGAGTGGCCTTGACTGGGTTGTTGATAGTTGGCTATGGGGTCGTTGGGAAGATGGGGGCGAATCATTGGCAGTAGGCTAAATGGGAGGAGAGACTGTGCCATTTCTCGATTGTTACGCTATGATAGACCAACTCACTTTCTGCAGGTATACTGCCCCCTTTTTCTTTGGAGTGTTAAGAGTATGAATTTAATTTTGGCTGTCCATTACGGGGGGCATTTAATTTTAATCTTTTTCAAAAAAGTTTTCTGCATGGTAGAATTATTTATGCTTGAAGTCAAAAGATAAGTTATTTACCAGCAGTGAAGTGTTCAGTGGATACTGATGTGGTAGCATGCTAATTCTGTCTTGAGAATGGTATTTTTCAAGTGGTATTTGATAAGTCTCAAGTTTCCCTCATGTTGCTGTTTAAACTGTGTTAAAGACCTGAATGACCCTTTAACAACCCTTATTTCTGAATGTGGCTGGTGACTGAGATTTTGGACAAGCTTAAATAAAAGAAACCATGGATTAACTGGGCAGAGTGAAACTGTTGCCTGACCTCTATTCCGAGGTCAGGCAAAGTGGCAGCGGTTTACCAGTTCCTGGCCTAAACTGCAGTGCCTGTCCTTGCTGGTCAGCCAGCAGTACTCCCCTCTTTCCAGGAGAGGGCGTTTTTACCATAGTTTGCATTCGTGTCAGGCGATTGAGGTGTACCAAATCCAATTACGTTAAGATCTATCTGGAGGTCTCCTAAACAAGATAAGGAATGCTTAGTCTTACTTTCTGCTCAGCTTTCCTTGCTGGCAAATGTGATTTTTCCCTCAAAACACGGTTTTTGATTCTCAAACATTTGAATGGAAGTGAGAGGGGATGTGGGGTGTAATCCTTGATCTGTCTGTTGTCCTGCTGCTGTAACCGTGAGTTAAACTGGGTTTTATCCTAATTTTTCTCCTGTTCTCTGTTCCACAGGGGCTTTTATCTGGACAAATCCAATCTGCCCCCCAGCTCTGCTCCGAAAGCTGCCTTAATAGACAAGGTAAACAAAGAAATCTGCCCTTATCTGAAAATGGTCTCAATAAGTTTCTGTAAGAACCAAAATGGTGTGCTACAGCTATTAGTTTTCCTCTGTGGGGATTTAGATTAGAGATCAGTGGCACAATGAAAGATTTTTTGTAATAGCTGTTGCTGCTGCCTTTGGCAGCCCCTGCTGAACATTGACTGCATCCTGACCTCCCCTTTCCTCTTCAGCCAATGTGGTTGCTGAACACGGTACTTTAATTTGAGGTGACTGGACCGCTTTGCAGCAATTATAGATGTGCTGTAATCATCAACTCTCGAGCCTTGGCGAATCCCTTGGAATCCTTCTTCCTCCTGTAGAGCTCATGCACTTGCCGATTGCTTTCTCTTTGAATAAGTTCATTACTGTAGAGTGGTAGATGTACTGTAATGGTCATTGCTGGCTCTGAGATGACTCCTCCTGACCTTTGACCTCTGAATCTACCCATCTCCTGCACAGCTAATGCAGCTGTTGAATGCCTAATTGTGCTGCAGTAGAGTGATAGATGCACTGCAATGGTCATTGCTGGTTATGTTGTGACACCCCCTGACCTTTGACCTCTGTCCCCCGGTCTCTCGCTCAGCTGATGCGGCCGCTGAACGCTCTGGAGGAGCTGTACCGGCTGATGGAGTGCTTCATCAGCTCCCGGCGCACCGCCGCCTGCCAGTTCACCGCGTGCGGGGCCTCGGGGGTGGGGCTGCTGGCGGTGGCCTCGGAGCTGTGCAGTCGCCTGGGGGCCTGTCACATGGTCATGTGTAACAGCGGAGTGCACCGGTGAGACTCACACATCCCCCTGTGTCCTGACTGTCTCCCAGCAGCACTCCCTGTAATCCCTCTCTGTCCCTGCCGCTCTCGCTGACTAATGTTTGTCTTTACCTGAGACTCTCGGTCTCTCACTTTTATTTCCTCCTTCATTAGGTACTACTGGGTCTCATTACATTTGATCTGCCTTTTGCTTCCTCATTGTGTTCCTTTTGTTTTGGTCCCCCTTTTACAACCTGTTTCTCATTCTGACTGAATGTTTCACTCTGTAGTTTAGGCCTCTTCTCTTTTAATTTTCACTCTCTCTCCCTGTGTCTGGTGATATCTCCTGAACTCTTTTTCTTTTGTTGAACTTCTGTCTCTTTCTTTCTGTCTTGAAGTCTATCACCCTCACTGGTCTATTTCAGAATTTTTAATTTTACAGTTCTCTGTTTGGCATGTTTTCAGACTTATTAGAATCTGTGAATGTACCATCTGTGCTCATTAATATGCGTCTGTGTGCACCTAATATGCTTCACCATAAGGGCTGTCATATTTAGATTAGAAACTCAAATTTCCTCAGAATGGGATTTTAAAAAAAGCATTAGCATTTACAGTTGTACATTCTTAACAAATGCTGACAAGTCCATTTGTTTTGTGTTTGCTAAATTGTTGCCTTTCTCCCGATAGCCCAGTCTTCTTTTTTCCATTGTTGCCTAGTCACTCAGGTTTTGAATTTTATAGTATGCCATGATAGCTGACTAATGTCTTGCAGTAGAGACCATGATGTAGTTAAGGCAAACACCACCATCCGCTGATTTAGAAGAAAGCCGCAGGCTAAGTCGGGTTCTCTGGCATAGCGCAACTCGAACAATAATTTCTGACCATCTCTGACATATCTGTTGAACAGTGCGTGTTTTTTTCCTCTACGGGAAACTTTTGTAAATTGAAAACGTGAAGTGCTTGCCTCTAGCCAGATGAATCAGCTTGTATTCTTGCCAGCTAATTTGCAGCAGGATGATAGGACTGCAGGCTGCCAAATAGAACTGTCCTCCATAACTTTTCTTCAATTGGTAACCTCTTTCGCTTTCAGTGGCTGTAAAAAAAAGAATTGGAACTTTGTGGTAAATACAGTGAACAATATTTTTTACAGGACTTATAATTGCCTAATGGAAGCAGTTGTTACAAATAAATAATTTGCGAATTAAAAGAGTCAAACCCTGTTTCTCGTTTTATCATATTTGTTTGTGTGAAAAATATAAAGGAAAATATGTTCTTACTTGTATCTGTGCCCTCCTCCCAGACATGACATACAAAACTAAAAGTGCCTATAGTTATCCGCCAGATGCCAGTAGTACTAAATGATCCTGCTCTGAGTTCTCAACTTTCACAACAAATCTTTTCATACACACAATCACATCTTTGTTATTTCTTTCAAATTCAGTTCAGGCTGTTTGAGATTTGGTCAGTTGACAGCCCTATTAGCCGTACAGCATTTATTATGAATGTACTTCTGTGCTTGAGGGGAGGTGACGTCAGTGCTGAAGTGTGGAAGGTTCTTTACAGTAGCGGACAGTCCAATTAATTTTCCCTGTTCTCTTTACACTTCGTTTAAGTGGACATACTTCACACTGGCCAGGGACACAATTCATCATCCTCCTCGGGGTGAAAATTTGAAAGGGGCTAAATGAGGGGCCAGTTTGTTACTTGTGGTCCTGGGATGCGGTTGAAAGGACTGCCTCCCGCCCGTGTCTTATTGACATTTTGATTAAGCACCAAAGACAGGGCAGCCCGGACCCTAATAGAAAGCCCATAGCATCCGTATGAGTCGGGGCGTTTTAATAAAATGCCGCATTTTGGCAGGACAATTCATTGACCACAAGTCACGATGAGGGCTAGCCGATGTGTGGCCTGACAAATCAAATTCCACAACCTGCCATTTTTTAGGATTAAAGCCGACACATTCGATCCCAAGGATTGGACTGCATGTAGGGAATCGCTTGTGTTTTTTTTATTGGAACGGCCTTATTAACGGGGTCACCTGGTGTTTCTCAAGCATTATAATAATGTGTAATATTATCATATGGTTTCATAAATGCCTGCATCTAACACCTCCAATCTCTCTGCTCCTTGTTCGAATTACTTGATAATATTGTAAACCTCATAGTGCATTTGTTTTTCATTTTTGTTCTTTTTGGTGCTATGCAACCAATTACTATCAATGGCTTAAAATGCGTATAATCGCTTCATGGGACATGTATGTAAATATGGACGATTTAAAAACAACTGAGAGTAAAGTGAAAAGGCATAGCAGTCCCTGAAAATGAAAGATGTGAATATCAGCCACTATATGAGTATTAAAGCCATTATTAAGCTGAAAATGCTTTATCAGTGAAATGCCAACACCACTATCGACCAGACGTCTTGGCCCTGATTGGTGTGCATGAATAACAGTTGGAGGATGACATTTAAATCACCACTAATACAGAGTATGCTGTGTGCCTGTTTTACCTGGGTGCGTGCCAGCCGTTCTAATAAAACCCCTCAGAAAAAAAGCAAAGGAGTGAGCACATCAGCTCACAGTAAAACTCAGCATTCAGTCGCAACCAAGCCTTTCTCCTGACTGTTTTTCAAGGCTGTGTCAAATGTTCATATTACATTGGCGTGAGTGTTTGTGTGGGTATATCACATGAAAGACCTGTACTGCTACCACTACTGCATGTTTTGAAATTTGTTTGTATACAATTAATAACATTTCATACTCTCTTTGTTGTTTTCTGTGTAATGGGAGCTTAGAAACTGATTTAGCTTTGTAGTGTTCTCTGATTAGCACAAATTTGGGCTATCATTAGTGTGTCTTATTGCTGATCAAAGCAGCAGCATGTGCTGTAGTGTTCATTAAAATACTCTCCACACCCCCAGACAGGATATTAAAGAACATTATGATATGACACATAAAATACATAAATCTCTGTACTTGAACCCCAACGACTCTAAAGGATAATGGAGTAATTAATATTGCGAGGCGCTGGGTTCAGTGGTCAGACAGTGTCTGTCATATTTGTATGTTCACCCACAAACTCAGCTGGCTGATTTGGCCAATTAGTTCTACCTCTCAGCGGAAGGATTGTGCTGATTATTAAATCGGGGTAATCAGGCAGCTCACATTTGGGACCATGCTAACTCTCAGAAGCTGGATTTTACACTCTCCGGTATTGAGAGCATTTTTCTGTTACGGTGGGTCCTAAGACATTACACGTTCTGATTGGATGCGCATGGTTTGTGATGATCGTACTGATGATGCTGTTGTTCTGGAATGAGTTGAAAGGGTTTCTCAGCAGGCTGGAGTCACAGTTTCTCCATGATGATTTCCCCTCGGGCGCATAAAGACTGTGAGGTTTCTGGTTCTCTCAGGTTTTCCTGCTGATGCGTTGCCTTTGAGAGATGTTTACAGAGACGATTATTGCTTAGTTTATTTCAGTATGCATACAGACTGAAGGCAGTAAACCCGACGTGATTTCTCAGATGTTCTATATTGTGATTTAAGGAGACTCTGATGCAGGAAGTGGGGAGTTAGACGCTCAACTCTTTACCTGTCCTCCGATGCCTGTTCAGCATCTGTTTTGGCTGAGATCTGAAGAACGTTTGCCGAAGCTTTACAAATCAAGGTATAGGGCGGCACTGATCAAACGCAGCCAATCAAAAAAAAAAAAAAAAAAGCGGCAATAAAGCGTGTGCAGTGCAGACTAGCTCTCACCCAGGGGGATGAGTTTCATTGGAAAGCTGTTTCATTGGAGTTTTTTTTTTTTCTTGACTGGGTGTTTTTTCAAGCCTTTTTTTTTTTACCTGAAGAACACTGTTGCGGGCCGCTAACGCTGACACGAGGCAACATCAACACTGAAACCTGAGACTAACTTCAGCCTGCTCTGCTGTGGCAGTTTCTCTGCACCTGCACACAGCAGTGTGAAAATGGGTCGGCTCTGATCGCTAAATGAGTTCAGCTGCAAGGCGGTACGGCGAATAATTAATGAGTTCTTGTGGCTGGTGGTTGTGGAAATGCATCAGCCTTGAGTGGGACAGTTTAATCAGACATGAAAGGGTTGGGATCAATAAAGCTTTGTAACTTGTTACTGCAGAAAGGTCAGTCGGCACCCTGGGTGTCCCACTATAAGAGCGTGTGCAGTTAGCTCGCTGAACACGCATGATGGGAGTGTCTGAAGCTGAGGAATCCGTACAGCTGACATCGCACTGACCGAGCAGCGGCCAAACATCTCTATCGCCTCCTGACATTGCCGAGCTCGGTGACCTGCTGTGCTGTGTATTAATGAAGAACAGGCCTGCTGATAAATTTCTTGCTCTCTCTCTTTGTACTTTCGTAGTCCTGCTGAATGTTTTTTAATCATTTCCCAACCTCAGTTTCCTTCTCAGGAATCCGAATGGTGACTGTTTAGCCATCATGTTTTCAATCTGCTGTGTTTAGTGATTTTTTTTTTAATGTGGAATATGATGACTGCAAGCAAGGCCATTTAACATTTGTCATTCATCATACTGAAGGTGGTGTTGACAGTGCATTTCAATTTCCTCTATGTATTGTAAAGAACTTTGCTAAAAAGAGTATCTTCAGGATAAGCCTGCTTTTATGTTTCTGAATAGGTTTATTACAAGAGTAGGACAAAGTATTGGTAGCAGCCGATATGTAGCTGCAGCCCTGGGTTGGAGTGACAGAGCCTTTGCAGGCAGGTGATTCCTGTACCTTTGAATGCTAATTGGCAGCATGTGCCTGCTGAAGGGAGATTTAATCAGCAGCAGTAATTGGTGGGTAGGTGTCCAGAGCAGGACTGGAGTTTCACAGGGGTGCATTGGTCGCAGAAGTGGCTCCGTTTTTTGTTGGTGGGGTGGAGGATGGAGTCAAAAATTATGAAATGGCAACAAACACAAAACAAAAAGTGGCAGGACTGAAAAGAACTAGCTGGGGGTGAATTTTTTCTGAGAGGGTCAGATGGACATTTGGTGATTATGGAGAACCACGGAGGTAATGCTCTTGAAATGGTGGCGAAATTGAATCAATCCATATATGAACCTATCTCAGCTTCACAAGGTGGAGTTTATGGCTTTTTTCCAGTGATTTGACCACCCCCTGTGTATGAATGATATTTTAGTCTATGCAGTGTTACAGATAGCTCTAATCCCTCTTGGAATGAAAGTTAAAAGAACATCAGAGAAGTCATAAACCTTGATGAACCTGCCGGAGCCTATATGATGAGCTCAGAAAAGCACCAGACCAGCAGCTTCTTTGAAGAGATGCCTGAAGAGACCAGGTCATCTGAGGCAGAGAGGCTTTCAGTAATGGAAAGTTAAATTAAATTGGCCATCTTTTAATGTATGTTTAGCCCAGTGCATCAGTTTGACCAGCTTCTAGGCGGATTATCAGCAGCGAGTGAGTTTGGTGGGGAACATGCAGTAGGTGCATGTGAAACAGGGAATTATTAAAGTAGTAATTTTAATTTTTTTTTATTTAGTATAAATAAAAAATAAAAATTTAGTATAAATAGTCAGCATTCTGCATTAATTCTGAATGATTGTTTTTTCATTGGATTAGATATACTCATCACCGTGAGTTAATGGTTGAATTTTGCTGCCGTGCCATGCAGACAAAATTTGATCTTGCACAGTTTTTAGGGACAAGGTTGACTTCTGATGACACTAAGCCCTATCCCTGCCGGTCAATATGTCTGCCGAGAGAGTGGTGAAGAAATGGACTGGTGTCCTGTCAGTGGTCATGCTCCACCTGTCAGTCCCTCTCGTCTCGTCAGACTGGCTGTGCAGCTTGTATCTGTGTGGCTCTGGTGTCCTGGTTCAGCCTGAGGGCTTCTGACAGCCCTGTTTTGTTGTAAAGAGACCCATAAAAGATTGGAAACGTTGGCTGCGTGCCGTCCTTGTTGATGAGGCGCCCTTTGGGTTTACAGATGAAATGTTAATAGAATCGGAATCCCAGACGTGTTCAGTCAAAGTTTGGGAGAAGGCTCTTCGCCGCCGGCAGTGCTGTCGGCCGGGGGGGAAAGAGAGGCGAATTGACGGATTCTGACGCGGGACAGACAAGGGTTCTTCTCCGGGGGAGTCTGATGTATATTGCTGCTCTTGGGACTTGGCGGGTTGACAAACGATGTAGCTGGCGCATGCGTTTCGGCACGGCGGAGACCATTTCCACTGAACAAACACGGCTTGCGGGAAAGATTGATCACCCCAGAGCTGCGGAGATGGTTGCAATTAGCGTTTAGTGTTATCCACGAGGAATCATGCTCTAGGAAGCAGGGCCGCCAGCACATTTGGATTGCCTTCAGGTTTCGGATTTCACTCGGTGATTGATTAAGAGTGACTGGCATCTTGAGCTCGGGCGATGTGGCCTTGCTTGACATCCATGTTGCTGTGTTCCTCCGCAGCTGCACCCTCAGTGTGACCCTGGAGCAGGCCATCCTCCTGGCCCGAAGCCACGGCCTGCCCCCCCGCTGCGTCATGCAGGCCACAGACGTCATGAGGAAGCAGGTACAGCGCGCCCCTCTTTTTCCCACAATCCACTGCAGCAGCTGATCCTCTCAGCTCTAAAATTACACGCTCGCACACAATGCGTAGAATTGCAACATCTTCCCACTGCGACACATAATACTGTTCCTCCTACATATTCTTCTGTACCGCAAACAATCTTTTGATGGACTAATACATCTTACACACCTACGCCCTCATACCTCCATCTACTCTTGCATGTAATATACTGCAGTATGGATTGCATATTTACACAGATGAGCCTAAACCAAGGGTGTCCAATGTTATCCATAAAGGGCCAGTGAGGTTGCTGGTTTTTGTCACAACCCAACACTAATACACCTGCTTCTAATTATCAAGGTCTCCATTGAACCTCATGATCACTTAATTAGTGGAATCAGGTGCAGTAGCCCTGGGCTGTAACAAAGACCTGCACCCACACTGGCCCTTTATGGATAAGATTGGACACCCCTGGCCGAAACATTATGAATATTGACCGTTAAAGTGAGTAATGTTGATCGTCCCATAACAATCGCATGTGTTGTTTGAGTCATGTATACATTGGGTCAGGGATACATTGGATGGTTAGCAGACAGTTAGTGTTGATGCAGGAGAGATGGGCGTCTGTAAAGAACTTCGACAAAGGCCAAATCGTAATGGGTCGGAGAATTTTCAAAATGGGAAGGGTTGTGGGGCACGGGCGGTCAGCAGTGCTGAGTATCTATTGGCAGTGGTCAGAGGAGGGACAAGGCAAGGACTGGCAAGAGGGTGTTGGGTGGCCAAAGCTTGTGTGGCTCATCACAGAGAAGTGTGACGGTGGTTATGAGAGGAATATGCCACAGTTCATTGTGCATCCCTCATCTCCTGCGTTCGTGGCTGTGTAACCGCAAACCAGGCAGAGTGTTCCCACCAACCCCCTGTCTGTTATGGGCATGCAAGCTTCAAAACTGGACCTCAGAGTGATGGAAGAAAGTTACTCATTCTGATGAGTCACGTTTTCTTTTACATAATGTGGAGGCCGGGAACCAAGTCCAATTCATGACTGTTTCACCTCGCAACTGACAGAACTGAAAGGATCTGCTGCTAATGTCTTGGTGCCAGATAACACAGGGCACCATGGGATATCCAGCAGAGCCCATGCATTGGCAGGTCAGGGTTGTGTTTGCTGCAGGCTGTGGACCAGCAGCCTAATGGACCAATAATGTTTTGGCTCATTGGTGGCTGACCCTCTCCACATCATTTACTTCCTCACGTACCAATATACAGTTTTTTGGCTGAATACAGAAAGCTGTTCATATTTTATTATGAATTAATGAACGAATGATTGAAGTTTCATGATTGTGTCATTCCTCACAGTGCCCCATCCCACATGGGACTGTAAGACACTATGACACAATAAATGTGATGCACAGGTTGAGAGCCTGTGTTCTCAACAGAGCCCTCATCTACACCAACCTATAGTGACTAAAGTGGCACTAAGTCATGCATAACATTAACACATTTTACACAATGTAACAAGGATTTCCTTAAATTCTGTGCATTAAAAAAAAAAAAATTTATTTATTTTCAATGAGCCGTCAATATCAGTTACTGCAAAAAAAAGGTCATTCTCGAGATGGAAGAAGTCTGTCTGAAGTCACTCTTGACGTCTACAATGCAAAACAAGATGTACTTCATCCTCAACAAAGTTCAAAACAGACAGCTGACAAAACCTTCAAGCTGTTCCGAAACAGAATGTCCTGTTTCAGTATAAAGTATTGGCAATATTATTTGATCTATTGCCCTTGTTTAGTTTTTCTCTTGAAGAGAAAAATAGTCGAAGAATAATAGCCTTCGCAGTCTCTGTGGAATTGACCGATTTTCCATGGAAAATTGCTTTTTAACTTCAAACAATAATTTAACTTGAACAGTTGAGGGCATTCACATTCCTCATCAGTTTATTTGCCATAATAGGCTGGCTGTTGGGTCATCTATCTCTGTGCTGTTCCACTCAATTAATAACAGGAGAAAAATATGCATTACATTTAGTGTCTTTTTTCATGATGTTTGATGTGTGCTGTGGTGATGGAGCCATTTTATGTTTTTCTTCAAGGATATTTGTGGGTGCTCCTCTGCACTATATTAATCCCCTTGAGCCACTCCTCTCTGATTATGCAATTTGGAGTGGTGTTATTAAACCAACCTTCCCCTCCAGTGGTGTCGGGCCATTATTTTCTCATGTAATATTTCCCCCGTAAATTGAGCCGCGTCTTTCGCTGCGAGAACATGAAAGTGGTCAGAGTCTCATCTTTTATTTCCATAAAGTACTGAAAAGCCCTTTCATATTTTTTCAATATGTCTGAAGGACAGGGATACTGAGAGAGTTCAGGCAGACGGGCTTTGCAACATCCCTTCAGAAGAGTGCAGGAGTATCACTCAATGCTTGACCTTCGGAGGAACCTGCTTTGGCTTCAGACGGGATATTTTCAGTGCTGTCAAGTCACTGGGACATCTTGAAAGTCCTTGGAATTGGAAGAAAAATGCCATTTGTGTGGTTTTAGTTTGTCTGGGAGACAGCTCAGGAAATTCTATAAATACATTTTAAGTGATTGTTTTAGGCTAGGTTGCACTGTTAGATTTGTATTACTTTGCTTCTTTGCCTGTTTTTCTGGTTTCAAAAGTGCACGACTGACAATATTGTGTTTGTTCTTCACTTGCCAGCTAAGGTTTGGTTTCATCACCATTCAGCGCAACATTTCTCCAATTTGTCCATTTCTTAAGTATGAGCTCTAATGTTATGATCCACACCAGGAACCAGATGCAGAGTCAGAGTACAATCTGCTGAAGGGGTTTATTGATTGACAGTCATGACAGAGGGGCAGAGCCCAGAGTAGAATGAACACCGTTCAGTTCAGATATGGGCTTGAGTGAGGAGCGTCCCGCGGCCGAAGCCAGATGGAAATCGCCCTCGCCAGATCATGACTATCAGATGGCAGGTTTGAAGAGTTTAACAGGAACACAGTACCAATCCTAGTGACTGCTGTAGGCTTGAGAGGTGTTCCTAATAAAGTGGGCAGAGGAACTAACTGGAGTGGCAGGTTAATAGGAAAATAGGCTTGGAACTTAATTCAGCTATTACTAAGACTAAGAAGAACTATCGTTAAAGGTAACGGCAATTTCTGAAGACAATAAACTCTTAAACTAGACTGACTGGTTGCTTTAGGAGAGTGTTTCCCAACCCTGTTCCTGGAGGGCCCCTACCCTGCATATGTCACATGTATCCCTGTCTCAACACACCTGAATAGGCTGATCAGCTCACTAGAAGCGCTGATGAGCTGAACTGGGTGTGTCACATCAGGGAGGAGACGCTTCAAATGTGCAGCGTAGGGGGTACTCTGGGAGCAGGGTTGGGAAACATTGCTTTTCGGCTTATAACAAGGACAATCCAGCAACTCTACAAGACCCAAAGTAGGGTTCCATTCACAATGGGAGCAGACGGGAGTGGGGCACACGATTCATAACACCTGGAGGGGGAGGGACTGAAGATGCTGAACCAATGAAAAGGAGACAATTCCTCTAAAACACTGGCAGGTTGCTAGAGAAGGAACAATGGAAATTCACTGGACGGTTGTGACAATAATTACTACTTTTATAATCAGTATATTTTTCTCCATTACTGTGCTTCTTGAATTAAATGCAAATTTGTATCAGGTCTCAATTTGTTACTGATCTCCTAGAATGGTAAAATATGCATTAGGAATCAGCAGAATAGATCCATCTCACCAACTTCAGCCTAGAGGGTTTTGGCCTGATTTAGTGCTGTACCTACTTTGGCTAAATTCTGGATATAATAGAAACAAATTATGGAGTTCCAATCTGTTTACTTAAGTAAATATTTTCCCTGCGTATTAAAGGGACTGAAACGGTGGGAGACTCAGATTATCCTATTTGGATGGCTTTACGGCTTGATTTTATTCAACCACCTATCAATGGGAAGGCACTTAAATGCCCTGTGCCTTCTTTGAAGATAGTTTTCAGTAAATTTAATTGAAATATGGCATTCGTTTCAAAGAGGGCTGCATGGAAAAAAGTATAAGCAGATTAGGCATTCATTTTACTGGGCTGCTCAGAGAACTTGCTCCTGAATTCTTTCGTTCTTTTAGCCCTGGCTCAGATAACTTCTCATATACGTAGATATGAATTGATTAAGCTGGCTCAACTTTGCTGGCTGGTTATTAATTCTGAAAATGGTTTATATCTCTGGAGACAATCGGGGGGCCTATTCATCATTGCTTCAGATTGACACTAGGTGGTGATTGTGTCTGTTGCTGAGAGATTTGTGTGATGTCAGTTTTCACCCTTACATTCACTGACACTTTTTCAATAATGCAGAATAAATGAGTTGCTGGAGAGTCTATTAGGTCATCTGGCTCACTCCAGTGCTTTAGGGCCATGGAATCTCTTCAGCTCTGTAGTGTGATTTGCAGTGACAGATATTTCCCACTAGAGGCTCCATTCAGCCCTGGGGCTTGTGGGGAAAAAAGGTGGTAATTACCAACCGTGACAGCGTGGGCAGCTATTGTTTTCATCACGTGAGTCTGTGTGTGTGTCATTAAATGTGGTCCTGAAGATACTCAATGTAGCGGGAACTACCTCATGAGCAGTTTTGAGTACTTTGTCGGGTATTTATATGTCGGTCTGTCTGGCAGAGGACAGATTTTGCCAACTGGATAGCATCACAACCATACAAGGTACAGTTGCAAAACCTTGTGGGTGTGTAGCTGGCGTTATATTGACGGCTGAGTTTGAGGGTGGATGTGGTTTGAGAGGGGGCGTCGGAGGCAGGGAGTTGGAGCAGCAGCTGGTGTGAGCCTGTTGTAAGATGGTCTCCAGTTAAAGGCAATTCAAAAAGCCATAGGTGTTGTGATGGGCCTTCCTGTGGCACTAACACATTGGCAAAGGGCAAGTCCATGAGAATGTGGACACAGGACAAGAAAATTCAAATTGATTTTATTGCTTTTTTGATTTGTTCAGGGCAAAACTAGGATATCAGGGGCTCAAACTGATGCTGCTTTCTTGGTTTCATTTGTATGTTCCAAGTATCAAACGTTTTTAGATTCATGTTATTTTCAGCATCTTGGAAGCACAAACTTTGCTGTAATTGGTAGAGAGCCTTGTTCATCATTAATTATCATATATCTCCAAACTCAACACATTTAGATACAAGGCAAGCCCTTTCTAGATATGAAGTCCATTTTCATTGATCCTTAATCATTTTGGGCATATGGGGCCACAAACTTAGCAACACTGAATGTAACGTGAGTGACCGTAATGAGAGTGTTGGTTATCGATCATACGATTTTCAGTTTGGTATCAGTTCTATCTTTTAAGAAATATTGAATTGAATTGAATTGAATTGAATTAATTGAAGTGATGTTTTTGTATGTCCTTTTTGCATAACATGAGTTACCAAGCTAATTGGTGCCTCCGATTCCCACATTTCAAGGGACAGCACTTTTCATTCCCACTGGTGTATGTATATATAGGTGGGATCTACCTATGGACAGAAAAACACTTGTCACAGATGACTGACAATGACATGACAGCTTATTGAAAATTGATATTAGCCTTAAAACGTATCATGAGTTACCGTGGAATTGCCCTGAAGTATAAATTTCTTGAATTGTCTCTCTGCTGTAAAGGCATTTGTCAGCTCGACCTCGATCTGTTTCTTGCCTCGAAATGAGAAGTGGATTCTATATCTGTTTGTGTTGGTATGGGGCATGAGATAGCTGTCCTTAACTCAGGGGCATTTCAGGACGCTCAGGGCCAGTATTGCTTTCTGAGATGGGCAGGTCTGATGGTAATCCCATAATTACTGATGTTATCCCATGTAAGGGACAGCCAATGAGACATGCTGCGCAGCACCCTTTGGCAGCCATTGTGCCTAATGTCTTCACTGGTGTTGGGAAACTGAACTGGCCGTCTGTAAAGACCTTTCTACCTCTACTGAGTACTGGGGTAAAATGTGTCATGAGGTTTTGTCAGTTTTTTGTCCTCCAGCTAAGGTCTTCTCAACTGTGAGATTATTATTATTTTTTTTTAAAAGTAATTATTATCATTATTATTTTTTGCTTGGAGCATTTCTTCAGCCTTACCCAAAGCATCTGAAACCTCAGTTAAAGTCGTGGTTACCACAGAAACCCACCATTAGTGTTGATAGAGTAAAAATGCACGATATATAAAGCTGGAAGACTCAGATTCTCCTCTGGCCCTGCAGTATGAGACTCACAGCTGCAGATTTCAGCTACGCCTGCATATCTCGGAAAAGTCCGGTGCTGAGACAGCCCTACGTGTCACCAGAGCCCCACCCCCCCGTCACTCTCTGCGCTTAAAACAGCCAGCAGCACCGAGCACTCTGCTTGCCCAAACTGCTGCCGACAGCATAAATTATTTATAGTCTTTATAACCTCTGCTGTTTAAAAAAAAACATATGGGATTCATGCCTTTGTCAGCCTTTGCTGTTTAGCAGGTGGCCCTTCATCTGTTCTGCCGCGTTGATAGAGGATATTTGCATGTTTAAAGAAAACTGGCCATTTGTCTGTATAGCATAGTCTGTACAGAATCACTCCCCTGGAAATGATATAGTCAGATGAGATTTGATTAGTGCACATTGTTAGGATTTGGCAAACTCAAACTGTAAAATGTGTACGTTCCTCAGCTGAGCATTTTATAGTGCTGAACAATTCCCTTTTAAGCACCTGTAGCAAGGCCAGGGTCCAATGATTAGCAGAGGGAATATAGGGCTCTGCTGATTAATCACAGGAAACCTCATAGTAAACAGCCCATCTCATCTGTTGGGCTGTAGCAGTTGGACAGTAAGTGGCTTGACTCATTTGAAAACTAATTGGATTTGTAGTATCACTTGTGGGCTTATGCGTACATATTTAAGTGGCGACATCTGAGCAAAGACCATAAATAGAAAAGCGTTTGATGGGTATTTATTTTTATACTGCTCCGCTGGCACTGTGATCAGGAGCGCGAGCTGATAATGTGTGGCAGAAAAAACAATGTTTATGGCTAAAGAAAACAATGGTATTTATTGCCTGAACACTCAGCTGATTTTTCCATCATACCGATAACTTTAATGCACATACAGTGTGGTGTGAACCTGTTTAACTTCTCTTTGTACAGAAATCCATGGTTAACTTTCATTTTAATGCGTTTAGATATGCGTTTTGCTTAAACACCATGCTGGCATAGATGAGATTCCAGGCTTTTTACATTTACCGCTCCCAGAATGAAAAATTGAATGAGTTTGATTGACTGTTTCTGGTCTAGTTGTTGAAGGTTTTTTTTGTCTCGTCCATCTCAGAAAATCATCCCATGAATAACACATGGTCACAAGTGATGTATTGTTATTTTTGTTTACTAAGGGGGCATCACTCAAGTATTTCATGGTTGGGAATAACAGGTTTAATCAAGAATGTTTCTTGCGACCTTGTATTATTCATGGGACAAAATTATAAATCTCGATTCTCCAGTCTTTGGACCTGTTAAATACAGACTCATGCTAATTCCTATACTGTAGATGTACCCAAGCCACAGCTATGTTAGTCACAATTCATGACCTTTTTTTAAGTCCAAGTCAAGTCATAAGTTATACTCCAAGTCCAAAGCAAGTCCCAATTTGACATTGCTCATCTCATGTCATGTAAGAAGTCCCCAGTCTCAGTTATGGAGTAATTGAATCACAGTGGCTTCATTACAGTACAATTCAATGCATGAGTGCAACTCGAGAGCAAAATATATGTATTAAAATATACACTAATATGGTGGTACAAAATGCCCAATACTGCTGATCAGGGCTGTGTGATCGTTTTTGTGTGTTATAAGACTGACTTTTGCCATTGGGCATAAAGGCTACTTTGTGCCTTATCTTTTTTTTCTTTTTGAACTATGCCTTAGTCTTCAGCCATAACGCTTTTTGAACCCTACTTTCATACATGGTCGGTCTTCAATAAACCCAGTAAAATGTTCGGAAAAAATTGGGAAAAAATCACTGGCAAGTTTGCACAGCTACTATCACCTTTCAACACATGATGTCTCTCAACCCATTTCTGTTTTTTCTGCCTGAGTAACAATCAAGCTACATATTTGTTGACTTATCAGGATCAATATGTGTCTACGATGATTAAGAGGTGACAGTGAGAAGCAGATGGGCCTATCTAGGCTCCTGTTTGAGACTGTAAGAGTAATCTGAATATTTGAATAATACATAATCTGAATGATTTGAATAAAATCTATGGTTTCTTGCATTTTTTAACAGACTATGAATAATGAAAGTGTGATTTATTTTAAGATGGCATTTGACTTAATTCAAAGCCAGCTTTGAAGAAAACTTGCATTTTTTTCACGGAGGACATATTTTCATTGTATTGAACATGAATCAGCCAATCATGCACTGATCCTCGCAGACACATTGCATGAGATTTGCACTTTTTCAGGGGCATTTAAAGATCAAGATGCAACAAACAGTAATGCTACCTACGAAATATCCATTGGCCAGTACATTTTGTCTTAATAATTAAGCTAATGAAGTATTTGATAGATAATTAAGTGAAGTAAATGGGAACAGGTTGGTAATCATTGGGGAAAAGGTCAGGACTCAACCGACCTAAGATTTTGTGCAAATTTCAACACTGTTGTGGGGGGAACAGCGATTTCCCGCAGATGTATTTCATATTGCTTCTGATGTTCGGTTTAGTCAGATATGAGGACATGGTTCAAGGAAGCATAGGTACAGGATAGCTCATTTGCCCAGTGGTAGCGGCTAGGCTTATTATGCTTAAAATACTGCAATTCACACCACACAGTCATGCCTCTGATGGGGAGGTGTTACTTTTCATTTTCCAATAATCAACCTCTTAGTTTCATTTTTTTGACAGGGGGCATTGGTTTTTTCAGTCAGTTTCTGCATATTTTTCGTGAATCTGTGATGTGAGGGGATTTTCAATCCCTTCACTTTTATCAGCCCCTCCTCAAGTCTTTGCACTGATTCACAGGGAAGTCGGTAATAAAGGGCGACATTCAACTCCAACCTGAAGTTTTTTTTCAGAGTTTCAAGATGCACTGACTGCTCGAAGGCTGTAACACACAGACCTCAGTAGGTGCTGGGAATATTCCCTGCTGACACACAGACCTCAGTAGGTGCTGGGAATATTCCCTGCTGATCCCCTGCTTGGCCCTTACTGCAGCCATCTTCAGGCCTTGTTTGGGGGACGTTTCGCATTTAGTCTCCGTCTCATGTAAACTTAACTTTCACGTGGCTTCATATCTGGCGATGGACTCTGCCAATATAACTGAAAAAAAAAATGTATCACTGTCCAATGAATTATGGTGCTCACTGGAAGTCTTAAATCCCTTAAAGCAACAAGGAATGTTCTGTAAAATATATGTCTTTTCACAGGGGGCGAGAGTTCAAAATTCGGCAAAGAACCTGGGCGTGAGAGACCGCACCCCATCCTCTGTCCCAAGGTAATTACGATGACTTCTTCCCTCGTTTTGAACCTTGTTACAGCTGGCAAATCTGCGTCAAAAAAAGCTTTCATTTAGTTACTAAACTTTATTTATTTGACTTTATTTTAAATGTACTGACGTGACTGCACACGGATGGGTGCTCTCCATCCTGCTGATCCATCCTGCTGATCCTCTGTCTTTCCTTGATTGCTGTATTGTATAGGGGTGGCCCAGTCATGGGAAACATTGCAATTAATATCAGTTTTGTAAAGTTCGCAACTTACTGTTCTTGGTTAAAGGTCCCCTATTATACCTCTGGACGCACAGCTAATTAGCCATTATGAGCAAGTCTCCCCTACCTGACATCACAAGGGGGAGTGACCACTCAGGATAATGAAATCCGATTGACTGCTTGGCTGAAGGTGGTCAGTTCTCCCTGCCTCTGGTTGGTTACCTCCCCATGTGATGTCAAGAGGGAAAAGATTTTGAAATGGCTTGTAATAACTTATTAGCTGTGCACCTGGTGACATAATAGGGGACCTTTCAGTCCGGACATGACTTGATTCAATTCTGTCGTGATTTTTAGAGCTGCTGTTCTGTGGTTATTTTCAACTTTTCTGTCACATTTCCATTTGTCCCTCTCAGAGAGCTTTGATTTGTAACCAGAATATTTTTGTTATAGGTGCTTTTTGGTGTTTGGTGTATATTTTCATAATTTTTTACATGGATCTTCTTGCCTCCTTAAATTATTTTGCCGTTTTTGCGGCCGACCTGGCTGCAATTTGGGCACTAACTATACCCATGACCATAAAAAACTGGAACACCTGGAAATGTATCAAAGTTTTTAACATTTAATGTCATCTGGAACAATTAGTACATCCACAGCTTTGTGTTGAGCAGATTGAAATCCGCCAAGTGGCAATGAGCAATATTTAATGATGCATAAAGAAAACAAAAACAGAAATATCAACACTCACAGGCTGTTGTGTGCTTCTTTTTTTATATTCATAAGTATACTTGGCCCCTTTTGGACTTGTCTCTTTTAAACAGACACACTCTGCAGTTAGCATTCAGATTAATGAGAATGACCCGCATTGAAGCTTTTACGGTTGTGGTTTTGAGCCTTAAAGTTCAAGCCCCTTTTTGGGGGTTCTTCCGATATTTTTATAGTTTGTCCTCCCCTGAATGTGCTGTCTGAAATAGTAAATGACTTCTAGAAGTTTCTTGCTTCCCTGAGGACAGAGGGATGGCGGGAGCGGGAGGTGATCTGGGAAAGAACTTAATGACTGAGGGAGAGGTGAATTATACAGAAAAAAATCACTATCTCTGCTTTTGCGGTTTGCAGACAACTCAAGAAAGAGAGAGGACTCAGACTCCAGCTAATGTGAAAGCCTGATAGAGGCTGCCACGGACCAGATTAAAAGCCTACCCTCCCGAATGATTCGGCATGAGATACTGCACGTCACAACCACTGCAGTTTGAAATATAGGATTCCCCATGACAGCCGACCGGCTTTCAGCCTTTTAGCGAAATTGACAAATGCAATTAAGTGGAGGATCATTAGTTGAGATCCCGCCGCAGGATACAGGACTGTTTCATGCCCTGTTCGGAGTCTGAGTGAGTGACTGGTTTTGAAAATCAGCGGCAGGGGGCTGGGGCTCTGGGGTTTGTATTCAAGGGACTATGATGTGAGCCTATGGCTACTGATCATTTTGGCAGTTTTTTTGCTGTTGAAGAACCAAGCAACAGTTTAGTGTGGAAATGCAGACTTCCCCCGGAGACCACACAAATATTGAGAGACGGAAAATACTTTCAGAAATGTTTATAGTTTCAGAAATGTAATGGTATGAGGAATTGAATATAATACATTGCCGGGAAAGTGACAGTATTTTCAGCATTTACTCGTCTTTGCGACAGCTTTATGTCAGGCGCCCTAAAGCTTGATTGCATTAGCCATTTAAACTACGTGAACATATTTCGGGTGATCAGCTTAGTCTTTAGCCTTGTTTTCACCAAGCAGTCTGGCTTAGTTTAGTCCAGTTTGGTTCATTACACTATAGGATGTGTATTGTCATGTTTTCATTCCCAAAATTTGGGGATGGTGCCAAAAGCACCAATCCAATCCATCCTGATTAGTGTTATCCTTTCGTTGCGGTACCTAGCGCACCAATCTGATTATAAAATGTGGACCCTGAAACACTGCAGTCAGCTGATTGGTCAAGAGAGAATTGAGAGCTGTATGGAGCGGTGAGAAATCGAAGCTTTCTGGCGTGTTTCTCAGTTCATGGCTAACAGCAGCTTCAGTAGCACGTTTCAGCAATGTTGGACTGAATGTAAAACCATAACAATGATCCAGGATCACGGCATTTTGCCGTAAATGGAAAAAGCTGACTAAAGTCTGACTACTTCAAACCAAGCATATTTACATTACTGTGTAATATCTTTTAATCTCGCCTACATTTGAGAGTATTGTCTGCGGTGGAAGCGTGAACCAGATGTTGGGCCTACGTACCTCCATGCAGGTTACATATAGGTTCTAATGGGTACTACACGAAAAGTATTTGGTAGAAACGCAGCTACTGTATTGACTCCCATTGCCTTACACAGCAGCAGGCTTTAATCTAATCCTATCCTGCTGCCTGTGGTCCGGTGAGGTTCTGATTAGTGTTGTTACATCTTGTCTCCATCACCAGGTTGTATAAGCTGTGCCAGCCGCCACCCCCCGATGGTGATCCGTGAGGCCACGTCCTGAAGTGAACCAGAGGGGTTCTGATCCAGCTCTGAACCTGCGTTAAAATGAAGGAAAACGCAAATATCACTGCCACCATGGAAAAGACCTATAAAAAAAGCATCTCTAGCCCACCATAGGATCTCACTCTTTTGTTCATTTGTGACTCCTGCTTAATGGGTGCACTCGTTGTGTAAATAGTGAATTTCTGTGTCATTGGCCTTTTTTTTTTAGCATGATAAAGCATGGTTTCAGGTATCGACCTGCTACATTACATCTCATATTAATTTTAATGAGCACAGAGTAAAAACATGCTTGAGGCCATTTCTAAGGTTGATTCAAAAAATGGAGAATGTTCTCTTTCCCCTTGAGACTCATTTGACCAGAGAATTGTGTATTACTATCTTGGTCTGAAAATTGCCTTTTCGTCTATTGGTATTGATATGACATTGAGAATTTGCCATTTCTAAAGCTGGCATGTTCCACAAATACCTTGGAGCAGCCTAATAGTCTTTTCTGTTACATGAATGGTATAGTGGTTCACATGTAGAATGATCAGGTGTTACTGGCGCCCCCTGTTGGTGAATCAAAACACATTCATCTTCCGACATTCCTTGTTTGTCTTAGTAGTGGAATCTTTTTTGTTGTGTTCTGAGCGTCCTCAGGTTTTTACTCAGTTGATCAGTAAGATTGGACTGACATTCAAGTGGATCAAAGTTTGGCCATTATGAAAATAGACAGGTCAATGGGGTTGATGACACAGAGGCACAAAATTGAAGACTACATTCAGAGGTGCGTGGTTTACAGTACAAAATGTCATCAGGTTGTGAGCGCTTGTTTGTTGGTTCATTTTTTTGTATTCCTGATGAAGTATCACTGCGGGCTTGATGCCCTCGATTCTGAACCGCCATGCTCAGTGCCTCTCTAAGAGAAATGTGTTCAGAAGGTTGCCTTTTAGTACTTAAGGTTATTGAACATCACACCTATTTACTTCACCCTAAGTAAGCCTATTGAATTTGCTTGTCTCATTCTCAGGACCTAAAGGTTTTGTTATATTTAAAAGGCGCTAAATAGTCATATCCGTTGCTTCGTAGTTATTACTATCACTATGCAAATAGAAAAAAGAAATTCTAAGTGAGATTGAGTCAGTAACATGTTATATGCCTCCCTGAATCTCTAGTTATGTACTGTACACTTCAATAATATACAATAAGTTTTTATAATATTGCATAATGAATAATGAAGATGCCTTTGACATAGCAGCTCCTAATTTGTGTTAAACTGTCAACACATTAATTCAGAGACTTGTAAAAAAGTGACTGTATAAACCTGTTAGCAGTGGTTGAGTGAAAATTACAGTAATTTATTTTATTTTATAAAACTGACCTTTCATAGTCTTCAGTATCCTCAGTATACATTATACATCATGTTAAACCAGTGTTTTTTTCCCTCTCAGTGTTGCTTTTTAATTCCATGTCATAGTTATTAATTTCAATTAAACACATAAACGTGTGCTGTGACTTCTCTCTATTTTGTGTGTGATTTGTACCTGCTGTAAAGGTGTACTGCTAGGTGCAGCTGTCCTTGGAAGCATTTTTATTCGGGGAACGTGCATTCACGGTAGCCTTAGTTGATTAAATTTGCAGAAAATGTAAAAGGCTCTGTGCACATGCATTACCTTGATATAACATGAAGGCCTTTAATAGCATGTATGCCTCAGACAACCATGAAAAGCCGCGCACATACAGTGCAGCACTAACAACCATGATGTAAGCAAGTAACAGGAAATAATAGGGGCTAACAGCTGCAAATTTAATGGCAGGAGTGAATTACCGTGTCATTTTGGTAAGAATATTCTCTGAATCATAAAAAAATAAATAAAACGCCCATTTATAATAAACTTAATGATACTTGGGGGGGGGGGGGTAGGCACAATGAGTCTCTCTGTCACCTCACAGCAAGAAATGTGTGTGAATGAGTCCATCCTCCAGCCTTTATGTGTGAATGTTGAATGTTCCCTCAGGGTTTGAGTGGGTTCCCTCTGGGTACACAGGTTTCCTCCCACAGTCCAAAGACATGCAAGTCAGGCCAATTGGAGACTTTAAATTGGCAGAAGGTATGAGTGTGTGAGTGAATGGTGTGTGTGCCCTATGTTGGATTGGCGAGCTGTGCAGGGTGTGTCCTGCCTTTCGCCCATCCTCAGCTGGGATAAGCTCCTGCCCCCCCTGTGACCCCCGTGAGGAAGAGGCCGTGTAGATAATGGATGGAGGTGGACATTGGCGGTTGAAGGCTTTGCTCATTCCTGCAAGAAAGCCTTATTCTTGAGACAAACCATGTTTAAGCAACGCTGTCAGCGCAGTGTCTCGCGTACGACATTATCTCTCAGCGCTTATTGGGGTTTGCAGTCATTGTGTTAAGCGGAGTGCATTTTGATATGGCAGTGTTCCTGCTCGAAGAAAAAATAGTCCTGTGCATTCATTTGCAGATGACTTTTGACCAACAGCAGACTGACGCCTGGAAAATGCCAGTGTGGCATTTAATTTATAGTATCGCATCAATGCCTCTGTCATCAGTGACTCCAATTCAAGAAGTGAGGATTAAAAATAGTAAAACCATTAAAACAAACTCGCAGGTTTCCATTTAGGTACCAGTAACACTTTATGAAGTTTGCAATATCAACTCAGCTGGCATTTTTCCTGCAGCCGATTCAGTGTTTTTTGTCTGCGCTCATGTTCTTCTGTACAGTCATCCTCTCTTCTTTGGTCTGTCGGACTTCCTGAACACCTCCCTGTCTGCTGCAGAACAATGGAGCCTCTAGACCTGATAAATGCTCATCTGATCTCAAAGCACAGTAATCGATACAGCGCAGCCTTAGGAGGTCATTCAGCTGCCAAACTACTTAAATCTTACCGGTCAAATAAATAGGCAAATACTTATTGATGCTGTTGGTTCAAATGAATACAGAATGGTGCTGTTATTGATACTGACAGGTGCTGCTGTGCCTCATTTCTTTCACCATGTTGTTCAAGTTGTGCCAGCAGCTGCCTGCGGAGGATGACCTGTGAGGCCCATGTCCTAGATTGAAAACAAATAAAATAATGATTCACTTAAATAATTTAATGATAACCGCACCATGATTGGTCCTGCATGGATCATGGATGTGCAGAAATATCCAAGTGGTTTGAAAAATTGCCACCTCTGTTCCAGAATTGGGACAATGCATAAGATGTGAAATAAATAAATAAAAATGCAAGCAGTAATTCTCAAATTGCTTTTAACCAGTTTTCAGTTGAAAAAGTACGAAGACAAAATAATGTTTTAATTCATCAACAATATTGTTAAAGAAATAGTAGCTGTTTGGAAATGTAATGTCGGCAACACTTTCCAATGAAGTTATGACAGGTGCGTGTTCGCCTCTAGTACCGTCACATCCGCTTTTAGTAACTCTCCGTAGTCATTTTGGAACTGAAGGTGCTAAAGGATGGAGTTTTTCACATGGAATTTGTTCCCATTCTTGCCTGATATAGAACAACAGCTAATATTGTTAACATTCAAAGGTGTCCATTGTTATGTTTTGTGCTTCATAATGTGCCACATTTTCAATGAGAGGCAGGTCTTGGTTGTAGACCGTACCCGCACTGTGACTTTGAAACCACGCTGTTATAGTATGTGGTGAGTGTAGCTTGGCATAATCCTTCTGGAAAAAGATTGGGGGACCCGGAAAACGATGACGTCTGGAAAGCACAAATCCTCCAAAATTATCAGTTACCCTTCTGCATCAATTTTACCTCCACAGATGCGCAAGTTTCCCGTGCTGAGTGCACTAATGCAGCCCTAGACATGACACATGCTGGCTTTTAGCATGTCACAGATTAAAGTCAGGATGATCCTTCTACTCTTTGGCCCTGAAAACCCTATTTCCATTATTTCCGGAAACAATTGTTCTTTTTTAGGCAGCCATGCGTCAATGGGCAAAAACTGGGTTTTCTGTGGGGCCCGTGTACAAGTATGCATTGCTCACATAGACGGCATCAAATGATACTTGCGCTCACCCTCAATCGTCTCGGACCCCTCATCTCATGATCAGTTTTGGTTTCTGTCCGGGATCTGTCACGTACAGACTGTAACCAAATGTGATGCTCTTGAGCTGCCATCGTCACTCGTGGCTGCCCTAAGCGGGGTCGGTCAGTGACAGTGCCTGTGTTCCATTCTCGGTTAGACAGCCGACTGTTGAACGGTGACAGTAAAAATGACGCACCACCTCTCGGCAGCTGAGATCTGCCCGTAACTCTCCAAAGGCTCTTTTTCTCTCTCCTGTGTCACAAGCCGTTGCATTTTCTTGATGCAGTAGCATTATTTGTTTTTTTTTTTGTTGGGTTTATGTAGGCTGTTGACCACACCAAAAAGAACAAGTCAAATGTCACTGTACACATCACAAACAGCTCAATCTTTGTTATCACTGAAGTGCTTGGCGCGTGCATGTGGTGCGCGTCAGGATTACAATACCACACGCTTTTCTTTATTTTCTCTCTTGCCTCACTGGAAAAGTAATAAAAATCAATTGATTCTCCAATTTGCCACAAATACAGTACATACCTCACCTGTGCGTTTTTAATGGTGTTGAGTATATGAGCTTGACCTGTGAGAGGACCTAATAACCAGGTGTTGGTTTGATACGGACGATATAACAATTTTCGTACAGCTTTGTTCCACTGTAGACAACACGATTTAAAGCCCTGAGACTGAAAGTCCTACCACTAAAAACCATAAAAAGAACAACAATATGAGTGAAACAGATCAATAATATTGGGAGTGTAAAGCTTCCCATACTTACGGCATTAATGCTTATTTACGGCAGCATTAAACATCCCCTTTTGACACTAATCATGGTCATCACACAAGTCAGGAGTTACAATATTACCCAGATGCCTGACAAGATCAACCCATTTAATAACTCCTTCACACTAGACCCAAACTTTATGCACATTCGTTTCTTAATATTAAAACGAATACTATATTGTTGAGCAAACTCATTACAAATTACCAACATTTTATTTAGGGCTCTTATGCTAGGACTCTAGGATTCAAAAGATGGACTCATCAAACAACAGCATTCCTTTCCACTTCGCTGTCAGTCCATTTTCGATTATCTTGAGCTCAGAGCAGTCGGCAGTGCTTCTGGATGGCGTTGATATTTTGCTTCCTCTTGGTGCAGTAGATCCTTAACTTGCATTTAATAATTACAGTATGAGCTGTGTCCGCTGGCGCAGTGCTTTCTGATGTATTAACAAGCCTGTGTGGTGAAGCATGTCAGTTCTTAAGGGCACTTCGTGGAATTTTCTGGAAAAACTTTACTGTTAATGACACTGATGGCTATTTTGTGAACTTCAGTGAGCATCCTGGGCATCGAGAGTGATGTGACATACACTACTAGTCAAAGGTTTTTGCACACACTAAGATCTTGTCAAGTCTTTATCTTACATGTTTGTCAACAACTAAGAAATCACTGGAACCAAATACTTAGAAATAATAAAAATTTTACAAATAATAAATTTACAAGAAAAATACACAAGGAATCCAGCACAGGTGATTGAAATGATCAGCTTGATATCAACCCCCTGAAGCTGCTTGATAATGAGTAGATCATTTGAATTGCCTGTGCTGGAGCAGGGAGAGATCTAAAACATGCAGGACAAGGGGTACGCCAGGAGAGGCTTGAGAAGTACTGGATTAGACCACCGTTACTGATCTGCTTAAATATTGACAAAATGACTGATCCTGGTTTTTCTTAAATCATTTTGTTTTATACATGGTTTATACTTTGGGCTTCAGTTTTCCTACCTTGCTGTTATACAATAATATGAGACTGTTACACAAGAGCAAAATATAAAAAAGAGCCATCAGGAGATGACATATCCCCCCGGCCCCGCATATGAAATGAAAAGAATGAAAATTCCACCTGGAAACAAACCATACCCCCCAAAACTTTAAGTTCAAAATGTTTCCATGAAAACCAGAAAAAAATACAAAATTCAGATTAGAAAAAAGGCACCTCTTCAGGTCACGATTAATGAGCACACCGAGTTTGGTATAAAAAATGTAACAGTTTTCAAGTTATGCTCCGGAAACGAAATGTTCGCAGACGGACGGACGGACGGATGGACGGACACCCGCACCCATGACTCTATCCCCTGCATTATATGCTGGGGGGATAAAAACTGTTACAATTACAGAAAATATTGGGGTGTGCAAAAACCTTTGACTAGTAGTGTACACATGGCAGCGTAACTGACTGACATCATGTTGATAGATGTCATAGCAGTGTGAAGTTACACCGTGATAAATTGACAAATGTAACTTTTTAAATGGAATTTATAAAGCGTTATGTCGTTAGCTTGCATATATAGGCTAATGATGTTGAACTGATCTACTCTTGTTACATGAGACATTGGCTACATTTATATGATACGCTGGTGCTACCAAGGTAGCCATCTTTATCAATGCCTGTCTGTCTTTTACCAAGAGGCATAGCAATGCCAGCACAGCTACACTTGCTGGAAGATAACACGAATGGTTAGTGAATAGATAGAATATTACAAAAAAGTTGTCTTTTTTGACGACAAAGAACAAATAACATTATTGTACTCAATGGGTCTGGGACTATGATAATGTAATCTTAAACAAAATTCTGTTACGAACAGATTATAGGAGAAAGATGAGTAATATTAGTGTTGCAATATGCCACAAAAAATGCAGGTAGCAGGTTTTAAAGAACAGACATTTTTTGCAATTATTCTGAATCACAGTCTATGTATTTGTCATTTCATTTAATGTTGTAGTCCACTTGTGTTGTTTCCTTACAGCTTTTCAATGATAATTTTTTACACTGCCCGGCCAAAAAAAAGTTGCACACTCAAATATTTAGTTGGAACCCCTGTAGCTTTGATTACAGTGCAAATTCATTTTGTCATTGTTTGGACAACTATATGCAATGCCAGAACATTTATTTTCGATCATACATGCCATAATTTTTGGCCGAGATTTTGTCTTCTCGACATAATGGTTGAACCACGCGGTGGTCTTTCTTGAGCACATCCCAATAACTTTTAATGTGTTTAAGGTTAGGACTTTGTGGTGGCAAATTTGTTTGTGAAAATGATTCCTCATACTTGTTTTTGCATTCATGAGTTTCTTTGCTAAATGCAGGCCAATAAGTTGCCTGTTCTGAAATACTGTAACATCTTTTCCACCAGCAAGGGATGTGTCTTCCGACATGATTTTTTGAGAAATGAGTAGTGATGCGCTTCATCAGTCAGGGTAAAAATAATTATTGCCATCTGAAACATATTAGTAACCGCAATAATGATCCAATTATAGAATTTGTTCATTAATTTCCAAACGGTGACTTTTTTTTTGGCCGGGCAGTGTATTTTACTGTTAATGTCAATCAGCATGTCTGCATACCTCAAAACCAAACAATGGTCACTCCATGAAATATAGTGTGTGCGTGTGTGTGCGCGCGTGCGTGCGCGTGTGCGTACGTACGTGCGTGTGTGCGAGTGTATGTTCTTGCACATGCTACAAAGTGAGAGCCAGAAAAAGTTTTTTTTCCTACGGATTGAGGACATTATTGGGAAATAAGGACATTTTCAACTGTTCTCCCAACTACAAAGGTAATTGCGACTTACTAAGGTTAGGGGTAAGGTTAGAATTAGGGATAGGTTAAGGTTAGAGTAAGGGTTTGGGTTAGGCATACATTGCTTATTCTTTGAGGTTAGGGAAAGGCTGTAGAAACACACGAAGAATGAGTGGAAGTCATTGTAATGTCAGGGACAGAAGTACAAGGATGCATGTGTGTGTGTGTGTGTGTGTGTGTGTGTGTGTGTGTGTATGCCCATGTATATGAAAACTACTGCAGCGAAGACAACGCCACATGTCCAGGTCTGCAGACAAATCCCAGATGGTAAGCAAACAGTTGGTTCTCGTATTCAAGGTGTTGGATGTGGGGGAAATGGTAGCTAAACGACTACAACAAGGGCCGTATCGTTATGGCCGGAAAAATGGGTTGCAGCATCACTGAAGAGGCAAGACTTGTGGGCTGCCCCCTATCTGCAGATGTGAGTACCAACTGACAAAGGTTCAAGGATGGACAAACCATGAACCGATGACAGGGTTTTGGATGCCCAAGGCTCATCAATGCATGAGGGCTATGAAGGCTATCATGTCTGGTTAGCAGCATAAGAAAAGCTCACACACACACCTTAAGTTTTGATCATGACACACATTTGTCCAGACAATATTTTGACAATCTTATGCAATGTTATGAGATTTTTGTTCAACCAGAGTTGCATCAATTTTTGGCCGAGATTTCGATTGATGATGGCAGAGAGTCAGACCACTCCATGAAGCTTGTCCACCACATCCCAAAGTCTTTCAGCTGGTGAAGGTCAAGAGTCTCTGGTGCCTGATTCATGTGAGAAAATGATCCCTTATGTTTGCCAAACTACTCTTTCACAATTCAAGGCCAATGAATCTGGAGACTATCATCCTGGAGTATGCCTATATTGTAAGTGATGAAAAAATCCATTGATAGTATAACCTGCTCATTCAGTACTTTTCAGTAGTCTGCTGACTCCATTTCTTTGTTTCATAATGTTGTTGGGCCTAAACCTGACAAATTGAAGCATCCCCAGATCATAACACTGCCTCCAGAGGCTTGTATAGTGGGCACAGGTGCATTGCTTCATAGGCTTTCTCTCCTACCCTGACGCACCAATCGGTGGAATGGGGTAAAACTGGACTCAGCAGACCACACAACCTTTTTCCATTAATACATGGTCCAATCTTTATGGCAAACTTAAGTTGATTTTTTTCCCCAATTAGCCTCACTTCATATATGTATATATATGAAGAGTTTGTTTCCAAAATACAGTAAGTGACAAAATGACAAAAATTAAAGGTCCTATATTATGCTAAATTCATTTACTATGGTTTTGTGATCGTAATACCTGTCCCCTAGCCTGTCTCTACATCCCCAGACATGATAAAATTCTGAAAAATGCTCCTCCCAGGTTGGTGACACTGTTTTTGACACTCCTCTAGGCCAATGAGCTCTGCCATCTGAAATTACCTTACCGCCATTTTGTTCCTTCATAGCATGGATATGGCAAAGCCGATGACAATTGGGGGTGTTGCTGGCTGCAATAACGAGCATCATAGTCTATTTTAACCACTTGCATCAGAGCCTCTGAACAATCAATTGATAGATTTTATTTTTGGTAGAAATGTACTCAGAAACATTCCTAAAGTGTTGTATATGTGCGCTCATCATTTCACTAATGAGAGCTTTCTTAACCTGGATCAGGACAAAGCAGGCTTTGCAATACATCTGAGAATAAAGCCTGGATCGATAACAACTGCCCGTGACTCAACGACAGATGTGGAAGCTGTAAGTGAGATACATAGCTCATTGCTGAAACCAATGGCTGACGTCACAGTTGCTGCGTCCATCTTTTTATACAGTCTATGTCCATGACTGGGGTCAACCAGCTACTGAGTCGAATATAGAACAGATTCTCCAGGCTAACTGCCTAATGGGCCTCACGAACTAAGCAAATCTGCACTGTTTCATGAGCTAAAAGAGCGCAGAAATTATAAAGACATATTTTACATCGTCATTTTTGTATGGTAGAAAATGCCTTATAACATTGAAGTGCAATGCATAACAATGTTATCAAAAATAAATTATAATGTTGCCGGTCCTACCAATTTGTCTGAGCAACTGTTGCTTATCGAGAAAAGTAAACTACGAGAAGTTTGGGTTAAGGAGCATTGAAGGGGGAGGTTTCTGAAGGCCCTTGTTGCTGCCGAGTGCCGACGGACCGCCACTGCCATGAACGGTTGCTAACGTGGAGCTAGCGAATTGATAACTTCTACCAGAAAGAATTCCGAATCCAATCTCCACTTATTTCAGCTTTTTATTGGCTAGAACAATTTTTAAAAAAGGATGGAATTCCGCAAAGGCAATGCAGAGAAATAGTTTGTTGTTATGAACGCTCAGTTAGTATTGCATGTTAGTTTGCGTGCTGTGCTACTTAAAAATGCTCCTAGTTTACTTATATGTGGTAATTCTGATTTGGTATGCTTGTGTTACTTTGGTTAGCATTAAGGTGGTAGTTTATCATATCATTACCTGACAGTAGCCGCTACAGTTAAAGCTAACTGGAGAGGTGTTGTATGTGCCTGCAAAGTTGTGCTGATGAGGCTGCAGTTAGACCAGAAGTAGGCTTTGCAAAGTTTAGCTTACACGTTTGGGTTTGTTTACTGCTACTGTGAAACGATCGTTTTACTTATCCATGACCGAGGTCAGCCAGGTGCTTTCTTGTTGTGTGGGCTAGCTCTCTGATGGTACCAGAGTGAAAACAACCACGAAACACACTATAACGTGTCTGACTGAACAAAGAATTACTCTGCATTGCTGTTGCGGAATTTCATCCTTTTTTAAAAATTCTTCTGGCTCATAAAAAGCCGAAAAGAGGTCAGATATAAAATTCTTTCCGGTAGAAGATATCGATTTGCCAGGTCCATATAAGCAACACTTACACAGTTTGTGTGGTTTTGCTACAAGCTCATTCAGTAGCTTGGTGTTGGAACTGTATTTCATTTTGCTTGAAATGGTCATCAGGAGCTTTTAGCAAAGTTTCTTCAGGAGAAGGGGGTATATAACATGACTACATAACGATACAGCTACAACCACACGCATGCAATGCGAGACAGCATGAGCAAAACTCTAAAATTTCAACTTAACACTCTCTGACATCCTGCTAAATGTTGCTGCTACACTTCAATGGCTTCCTCCTCTCGTTCATGGTCGGAATCGGGATCAAACATGTACAGTCTTACAGCAATAGATGCCGCAGAGAGCTATCCTGAAATACACGCAATGTTGATTTCCTGGTTATTCGAGTGTGCACCCTCTCCTGGAATTGAAGCGGCCAGGCAGCCAATCACAGCAGTGTCTTATTAACATAGCCTCCCTGCCCACTGAAAACAGCTCATATTTCAGGCCGGCACAGACAGGGTAAGTGATGAGGTCTCTCAAGGTCTAGAAGTGCGTGTTTTTTTTTGTTGCTGAATTCTTAACATTATTTTAAAGACCAAAAAGACATGTTTTAAACAAATAAATAAAGCATAATATGGGACCTTTAAGGTAATACCATAAAGCGATACCACTGTGCTTCTTACACATGTTGCAAAAATCTGTTTATAGAAATTCATGCTATGTCTTTTTTTGTGGTCAAAGTTTGTTTTCCGTAAAATGCAATAGGCGCCAACATCGAAAAAGCTGATTAACTCAAAATGAGTAAAAAGATATATTTCATTTTGGAAACAAACTCTTCATATATTCAGTTGCAATCAAAATTATTCAACCCCCATTGCAAATTGGGTTTAATAGCAAAATTTACAAACTTTCTGCTATTTATGATAAACAGATAAAACAATAACATTGTAAATAGCTCAACACAACTAATATTACAAGAGGTTTCTCCAAATTCCAAATTCAAGACAAAATGCCATTTTTAATGACTACTGCAGTCTCAAAATTATTCACCCCCTCAATCATGGCCAGATTCAGGTGGTGCAGAGTTGGGCTACGCCCCCCCAGATTTTTGCTGCGCACCCCCAGCTCCACCGGACTTACTGACATATACTTCAGCCCATTGACTGCATGCTTCAGCTAAGATCCAAAGGTCTCTCAAGCATTTCACAGTATTTTTTTAATGGATTCTCTTGATGCGTCTGATTGGCTGGTTGACTACTGGCAAAGAATAGGAATGGGAAACGTTGCCAGTGAATTGTTTGATGTAAATGAGGCTGCGAGTCAGACGCTCTGCACCCCACTCTCTGTGTGGTAAAAAAGAATTGGAAAGGATGGGAAAATAGAATTCTAGGACCCCAAACAAAGTTTTTTGCCGCTACACAACAGTATAAGTCAATAATTAGGGGCCAGACAGTGCACTGAAATCCAATATTTTATTTGATTTTTTTAACAGTTGACTTTTTATTTATTTAAAAAAATTAATTAAATTATTTTATTTTTTTATTTTTCAACAACACACTACTTGAAACAGAAGCATATAAGGCATTCCAGCAAGGAGAGACTCAGCTGAGCTCTCTTTCTTATTCCTGGTGTGTTTTGCCCATGTGCCGCACGCATTCTTCTTCTCTGCTTTTGTCTCAGGGAGGTACACAGTCTTCACTGCAGAGGTATTAAGATCAGGACAGATGCTCCCCTGTGAGGGGGGCAGCCTCATCTCCTCTTGGGGTCCTGATTCTCTGCTGCTGTCCAGAGCAGCTGCACACTTCTGTTCCCATCCAGACCATTATACTTAATGTCCTGGCCTGTGCTATTAATGTTCAGTCCACTTTGTGGTTGAACCTTTTGGGGCTGGTTAGGCCTTGGGGGTTTAACTGGGGTCCATTTGGGCTTTCCCGGGGCCCATTTGGGCTGGGACTGCTGCCTGCTTTTCTCCACTGATCTGTTTGATAGTATGCTGGGGTCTCCAAGTCCTGATTCTATTGGCACAGGTGCTGCGGGCTGAGCTGACTCGGCTGCCATGTTGTCCTATAAATAGATTAACGAGTTTCAGTGCAACAGATCATTCCCATATTTGTAACTAGACAGTCCGGTCAGTGGCGACTCCATGGATGCAGCCCCCAAAAGCCAGCTTCTCCCCTTTTTTGCACATTATTCGGCCAATACTGTCGCTATGGCAACCGAAATCGATAGGCATTATCACATCTCCATAGCAAATATGAAAATAATCGGTCAAAAATTGCAGCCTGTACTGCGTCCAAAAGGAAATCTCTATGTTTTGCCACTAATTTGCGTATTATTCGGGCAATACCGTGGCCATTGCAAAAACAATTGATAGGTGTTATAAATGAAGTGTAACACATGTTCATATCAAATATGAAATTAATCGGTCAAAAAATTCGGCCTGTACTGCATCGACAAGGACATCTCTATGTTCTGCCACCAATTTGCATATTATTCGGGCAATACTGTTGCCACGGCAACTAAAAACACTAGGTGTCATTAATGAGGTAAACACACGTCCATACCAAATATGAAAAAAATTGGTCAAAAAGTACAGCCTGTAGAGCGTCCACGAGAAAATGTCTACAGACGCAGCGGCGGAGACGACACACGTGAATCCATAGTAGCCTCCCGACTACGACTGGGGTCTACAATAATGACTGAAAATGATAATCAGTAACAAGCTTGCTTTTTTTGCGGATCTGTGGAGAAAATTTAAAGGATAGTGATTGATCTGTCAGACCACAGATCAGCATTGGGCCCAGATTTCCATTTAATTACACTGTTTTTTAAAGATAAATCAGTCTGTTTTGGACTTGACCTACTGAACCAAATACTCATGAGAAATAGAGCTATTCCTCTACATTAAAAAAAAAAGTTTCTACAGGTTAACAACTTACCTCCATTTTCTCCTTGAGTACATAAAATGCGTGAGACATGGCAGCTAGCTTCCGCTCAAACTCTGTTCTTTGCTGTATTTAGATGGAAAAACGGAACATATAAGAGAGAACAAGAGCACGCAGAGAGCACACACCTCAGCCAAGGCCCAACAGCCCTGTCCAATAAACCACTTCTGAAGGAGGTCAGGGACTGATTCTGCCCACATTGACAACAAGTGTAGGTGCAAATGCATCTCCAATCTGCATGCAACAACTCTGTCGGCAGAAACAACAACAGTAAATCCTGGTAGATAAGTCGCATTGGTATATAAGACGCAGAACATTTTGTGGAGTGTCCCATCTGTAAATAAAGGGTTTCATTTCAAAGACTGTAATAGTAGCTATTCATTTCTAAAAATGCTTAAGAGCCATTGTTGTGGACCCTATTTGTTATGACCAATCAGACAACAAGGGATGACAGACAAAATTTTTAAAAAAACTTAAACAGATTTAATTAAATAAACAAAAATTGACCAAGATTGATATAAACAAAAATGAGATATTTACAGTCCCTTTAGTGGGGTTTCTTTGCGATGATCTGGGACAGGAAAATGCTCCTCAACAGGCAAAAATCCACAAAAAGCTTCACAGGCCTTGAAAAGAGTGACAGGTCTGGTCAAATGTATCCTTCCACAATTTCTCCTACTACTTTACGCTCTCAATTTCTCTCTTATATACTCTTTTGCAGCCCCCTCCCACCTTCCAGACTTTTTTCAATTCTCTGGGACTTCCCCTCTCAGACATGCCCAGGACCAGAGCCATGTAGAGAGAGAGTCGCGTCAACAGAGGTCCAGAATTCTCGATCGTCACGTGGTTCATGGAGACGGAAAATAGTTCCCGGAAGTCGCTGGCGGGCAATTTAAATGCTTCTGTCAAATAGGCTGCAGAGAGACATACCTGCAATTCTCGGTAATGACTAGTCAATAAATAGCGTTATTTCTGCCTTTTTTGCATATTTTAGCCTTGAATGAATGTCGGCGTCTCAGTTAAGTGACCCCAACGTTAAACAACCGCGAAAAAGCTACATTAAACGGCAGAATTTTGAACATTTGAACTCAATACAGGCAGTATTCGAGCAGTTTTAGTGCCTTCAAATTATTTAAGATGACTAAAATGAGATTAAGTCAGTATAAAGAGCGTGTTCCAGTTCTCTATTGCTTTGAATTCTTGGTTTTTGCTTTTGACAACAGTGCTTGTTTAATCCCAGCCTAATGTTTATTATGCAGAGGGAGGGGAAGGAATGTTTCAAAATTGTTTAATTTTCTACCATTTCTTCATTTGCTTGGGGTTTTAATCATCCCATGGATATTAAGGATCTAAGTTACCAATTCAGTAATTAACTAATGTAATCTTCATGACTTTCAGAAAGGACAGAGGACTGACAGGTGACTATCAATGAGTATCAACTGACAGCACAATTAGTCCCTGCATTATTTAAAACAGCGTAATGTTCAGTGTAGCATCTTAGAAAATCCACTGGTCATAATTATAATTTAACTGCTCACAATTTTATGCACATCTGCACTTATCACTAAACACCAATACATAAGTTCAGAACAACTTTTTCATTGACTTTTTGCATGCAGAAGGTATACATTTATCTAGGCTTGCATGTATAGTAACATTTTCAGGAAGGGCACATTAAACACTATATATCCAGACAGAACAAGACACATTAACATACAAACGTATACTGTTATACACACACATTTTCTGCACATCTTTTTATTTTGCTCTTATGTACTAGTTACTTCATGAAACAGAAATCTTGAATAAAATTAGAAACATGAATAGCATGTGAGGCAGTTTGTCTGTGCCCGCTCCTCCATGATGTCCTTGTATATAATCTCGACCATGGTTTGCTGTGCTGCGTGGGGATGCTCCAATCGCTGGGGGGTTGAGTACAAATGTACAGTTTGTAGGCTCAATTCAACAGAAGAAATCTAACAATCATTCAAAATTACAACAACAAAAATGTGAGGTGATCATATTCAAACACTGCACATGCATTTTTTAACAACCAAAGACCACACGATTTGGAAACTTATTGTTCACTTTATTAAAATTAAGGAACGGCTTGCACAGCTTAGGGAGTTAAGACTCAGGGTGCAGGGTGTGTGTCGTCTGTCTCATTGCAGGAAGTTCTCTGGCTCTTATTGAATCGTATTCAGTTCTTCTGCTGAAGGAGAGAGGGGGGGAAAAGACAGGAGAAAGGGTTAGACACACCTATATGGGCTTGGGTGGGAAATGGTGCAGAGATGAGGCTGGTCTTTGTTTCCCAACTTAGCTTATGGAACTTAAGTAGTTGTGATCAGCTTTTGCGGCTGATGTTTAAGAAAGTATGGTAAGTGGCATCAGTAACATGTAACAGGAATTATTATGAAGTTGGATCATGTTCTTTGCAGTCTTTCAGACAGGTAATACAGTACAGCTCAATATTCATACTATTCAGTATGATTCCCCACTTAGTCTTCTATGATTAATTTTCCAAATAGTTTGGCCAATTTGGCCAATACTTTCTGTTTTCAGTTTTCTATTTGGACCTCCAGCTTCCCTCTCCCTTAACCATCAATATAGTATTGATATAGCGGCGACATAGTATTGACAAGCAATTGTCAATTGAATCTCAAATCCTAAAAACTACAACTATAGATAACGTTTCAGTTAATTGAATAGCAGTAAAAAATTAGCTCTAACAATCAATATTAATAGCGATGTTTCAGCAACCGATTTCTTTCTGCTTTAACATTGTGTAACGTCAACTTCATTATAATAGCTAACGTTAGCTACCTTGAACTCAAAGAGAACTTTACTTCACCACCTCCACTACTATAGCCAGTCTGAAATTTACGTTAATTCTCTAACATTTCACTACTCCAACCACTCTGCAAAAAATCGCTTTAAGAAGAATCACTTTTTCTCTAATATCGCGTCGTTGGATGAAATGGATTTTTCTCTAATATCGCGTCGTTGGATGAAAGTTTTCCATTATGCTGCTGCTCATGGTTGGTGCAAGTAACTGTGTTGCTAATTGCACCTAGCTAGTATCCTAGCCTAATTTTCTGCCCTTAAACGTTCAATATATCTTGAATTTTACAAGGGATAATCCAAGAAAATACTTTACTGTACGTGTTAATTTAATTCAGATGTGCTGACAATACACAGTCTAATTCTTAAATCGTCTTACCTTTGGAAAGATCATCACGAACGGTCCATTCCGCCTCATCTCAGCTGCTGGACGAGTGTTCGTCGCTAACTTCCGGGAACTATTTTGAGATCCACGACCCGCCATGACTGTAAAAAAATTGGTACGTTGGAGTGAATGGAGTTGACGCGACTCTCTCTCTACATGGCTCTGCCCAGGACATGCCCAAAACCTAGCTCCAGACTGGGCTTAACAAAAAAAAAGTCAATACTGCCATCTAGTGGCTTTTCTTTTTTCTCCATTAAACCATATTCTGAGAGAATCGCACTTTTGAGATACCTAGTGTAGTTGACATCTCAGAATTGCATGAAATTTGGCAGAATGGTGCCCATATACCAGTAACAGAAAATCTTGGAGTTTGAGCTCACAAGTTTTATCGTTATGGCTACAGTGCCACCTAGAAGTAGAAATGCCAGGTACCAAATTGAACATTTTTGAGGAAAAATACTCATTTTTGAAGGAATATTGTGGATAACTGCTTCAATGTGCCAAAAAAGTTATGATTGTATTTGATACTGGGATACCCAAATTTTAAAAATGTGAAGGTGCCACCCGGTGATCATGTTGGTTATATGTGTGATAAAAATCCCTCAAAATAAATAAAAGCAGTTCCATGAAAAATTTCATTTTTTAGAATAAAAACATTTATTTATTTACTGAACTATATTCCGTAATTTAAATATTTATATTTAAATTAATTTATATTCTAATATATTTATTGCTCCACTTACGCACTTCAAGATATATTGAGTTTCCATATTTATTTACTTCATGGGCATATTTATTTATTTATTTAATATAGTCCCAAATGGTGTTCCATAGACTTATACCAGGAGCGCAGGAATCAAATGAAAGTTCAAAATGACTGCGTTAGCTAAACCCATTCAGCAAAATAATATGACGCAGTGTTTCCGGCTTGAAAGCAAACCGAGAGAGACGGTTGATTATCCAACTGGGCTAACCTACTGCATTGTAATGAACAGATTAGATCCACAATCTATCCATTCACATTTTGTATCTGCTGCAGTGATAGAGTGGGACAAAAGTTACGCATTGTAACTGGTCCAAAAGAGCAAAACAGGGATGCGAGGGTTCCTGTCTGATTTGCGTATTGTGACAGTCCCTGGGATGGGAGAGCCTGAACATCTGTTTGCTAGATGATGCGGTCAACACGAAATGTCACAGTGTGTTAATCACACTTAAAGGCTAGTTTATGCTCAACACAGTCGCGAGTGAGCGAGGTTTGCGTGCCACAAATGACGTAATCGCGCACCTGACGACAGCCGCGCACGCCGGTGCTTCGCGAGGTCGCCCACCTCCAGGATTTTGAAACTTTTCACAAGCCGCGCTAGTGTCGCCCAGAGTGGTCTTCCAGTTCAAAATGGATCATTGTTGTTTCTTCTTACTTCTACTCATAGACTATTTAAAAAGATGAACAAAGCTACCGTGATGTCCCCCATTGGTTTCAGCATACCATAAGAAAGCCTTGATTTTGGCAATTTGACTTGCGCCATGTTGTCATTTTGAAACTGGATGTGATTTCTATTGGACGAGAGAGTGTATTGAAGATCCAGACAGGACCGTGGCTCAGGATCTGACCGTATCGAGGACCAGAGGATAGCCACGCCCCTAAAGCATATTATGGCTTTCTTTATTCTAGTCTATATGGGACCATAATTTACTAAAATGAACATCATGATATATCGAAGGAGACTTGAAACTTGCTATTGCTACCATAAAATAATGTGAAAAACATTATATAAATGAAAAATCAGGTGGGAAAGTCGGATAATTTTCTCATAGACTTTTATAGCATTGACCTTCTTTCTGCAACCACCGACGTCGCCATCTGCTGGCCATTAAATAGAATGCCATTTTACGGTACTTCCGCATGGGCTTCATTTTTCAGGCCAGGGTGCTGCGTCCATCTTTTTATACAGTCTATGCTTCTACTTCTGTTTTTGCCTGCTTCTACTACTTCCTTTAGTATTTTTTTTACCTCCCCCTGTCTTTGCGGCGAATAGTGCAACGGAGAATAAGCAAAGTATAAATGCCTCCGCGCTCTGTTGAGGTGCGCGCGCAATCTGCGAACGGAGCCAGGCGAAGGTATAACTGAGGCTTAACACAGAGAGTACTTGGTAACAGATTCAGCGCGTAGACAGAAGCATACAACAGAACATGGGAATGTACTTGAACAGCGATGACAGCCATTATGCCGGTTTTTTCTGCTTTCAGTTTCGTGGACTGAAAGTAGGTTGGCAGCCTTAACTCAAATACGGA
This sequence comes from Gymnothorax reevesii, assembly GCA_029721435.1. Taxonomy (NCBI): domain Eukaryota; kingdom Metazoa; phylum Chordata; class Actinopteri; order Anguilliformes; family Muraenidae; genus Gymnothorax; species Gymnothorax reevesii. Next base: position 80,787,320 of record CM056575.1, read on the forward strand.
GCTGATGTATGCATAGAGCCCATTAAACATGGCATCGTCTGAATTTATTAATGACATGGATCATTTGAAAAAAGCCGTAGGAATCTTCAAGGTGTGCAAGAGCCCGACAATTGAAGGCAGAGCAAGAGCTTGTTACTAACAGTTTACTGAATGGCAGAGATGCTCTAGCGTGCTGCCTACTGGCTTCAGGAAAAGCCTCTTTTTCAAAGTCTTTGCAGCATTTTGTTCTTAAAGATCATTTGCAAATTCTACAAAATTCATCCACTCAACTCTCAATGCTTACAGGTTTTCTTCCTTTGCGTTTGAAAAACTTTGTTGGTGTATTTTGAGCTTCTGTGAACATAACAGCTGCACGTGTACACAAAATTTGCAGTGTTTTGACAGTGTCTTGCTTGAGTGAGCAGTAGCTGAATTCCGCTAAGTCCTGATTGGCTGATTCCATTTTGACGATAACTCATTCGGAACGGGGGGCAGAACTCAAATCTTCAGAGGATCATTGCAGGCCCTCTTTTTTGCCTCTCGCCCCGATCCAGCCGAGGGTCTGTTCGGTCCAAAGACTTTTAGACAATTCATTTTTCGTTTTGATGAAGGTAATAAAAAAAGGGAGAATTTAACAGCCGAATTGTTCCTTGCACTTTTTGTGCAGAAAACTGAGAAATGAAATAAACGGAAACGGTATATAGCGGTTGTTCAGGAACAGTCCGTAATTATGATTGACTCCGAGATAACACAAGGTTAATAAGACCGTAACGAACCATGTAAATGCTTGACTGGAAGTTTCTGGTGACCGACGGCAGTCTAGTAAAGTTTAATAAACTGGATGCAAGTTGTTAACAGTGGTTGTTCGTAATGTTCGCCAGAGCTCAGGAGGGTAGCTACCTAGCCATGGGCGTAGTTTTGATTTCAAAGGTGGGGGGGGGCACATTTCTGGTGCAAATTCTCTAAAGGCCTTTAGTTCTGAAGTAGAACAAAACAACCATGTTTTTTGATTGTAAAATAAATTTAATGCAAAATACAAGAGAGAGTAATGAAATTGATAAAAATATTAGCGTACCCCATAAGGTGGAAAACAGCGCAGTAAAACCTCCCTGGATCAAGGTGGCTGCGGGGTTATGGGAGTGACTACTTCATCTCACATAATTTTTCAACCATTGCTGAAATTTAGTAACAATTTGCAATAACAGTACTCTGATAGCTGCCATCGAAGCAAAATGAATATCAAAGTATGTATTTACGTAGAACCTGAGCTCAGCGGCTTTTAAAGCCACATCAGTGATTTGGAACTGTTTGTTATTCGCTTTGTGTATGGTGATACCAAAAGTAGGACACCAGGAGAGGCGAGGGCTGCAAAGTAGAGGGCCCAGAAAAAGAGGAGCACCATCTGACTTTTGCCTGACTCAGACAGTCTCCATCAGCACCTGTATTGTGCAAACTATCTTGCATATCTGTTCAAGCATTACCAGCTGCAACGATTGGCCACGGATGGCATCTGGTAAATGGACTGTGTCTACCTGTCTGGTCAACACAGCCCCCACTTCCCCTGTCCATGCCACTACCGCAAAAGCCGAACACAGAGGTCAACAGCGATGACAGCAGCAACAATGAGGACAGTGATTCTGACAGTGCTAGTTCATACAGTGACTCATACAGCGATAGTGACTCGTGTAGTGATAGTGAAGACTTTCTTCAAAGGTTGTAATAATCCACAGTATCATGTTCAAAAACATTTAAGTGGATTTAATCTTCCACAGGTGAGTACTCGAAAAATGAGCCAGAGATATTAAATTTCATGTATTTTAAGATGGCAGCCAGCATCCATCTTGAAATAAGATGCCTGAATGATCTCTTATATAACTTTAGAGTTGTAAATCCATTGCATTTATCAGACAGGAATAGTAAGAAATGACACCTCGTTTGTTTTCCTAGCTCATTGGGGTGCCAGAGATTCCAATTTCATTGTATTTCAAGATGGTGGCCGTCAGCCATCTTGGATTTTTTCATTATAGGGTTATTTCAGAAGACAGCTATTGGTCTAAATGGATAGCTTGACCCCCAAAACATATGTTTTGACACCAGTATAAGCAGCCTAGGTGAATTAGTTGTCAAGAAATAAGGCAATTTATGTATCGGCGGCCAATTTGGTGGCCATCTTGGATTTCACTGCAATCGACTTATTTTACAAGGAAACCAATGGCAGCATTGGATAGCTTGACCCCAAAAACCTATCTCTAGACACCAAAATCAACCCACTAGCTGAATTAGTTACAGAGTTATAAGTGCCGACTCCCTTTTTGGCGGCCATTTTGAATTTAGGCCAGTGGAAAAGTTAGCCGTCATATTTGAAAGGTACATAGGAGCTAATTTTTCATCTAAATGGTTCAGAGTGTCAAATCAATCGAGAAAAAAAGGTAGGGAAAGAATGGTCACGTGACCCCCAAAAATGACTCTACTATGCTCTGTTCAGCTAACAAGAAGCTGTTAGAGGTTGTGTGGGCAGGGCGTGATCGTGTTGAAAGCAACCAATCAAAAGAAGGCTAGTGCCTCCCCCTACCAGTGTGCACGCTCTATGCCCTCCCAAGAAGCTTATCGCCTGCAGTGTTGGCTTTAACTTGTTTTCAGCCAATCGGAGTTGTCAAAACATCCTATCTATCTTGTTTGGGAATCACACATTTGAGCTTTGGTGCAGGTTAAACGTTAAGCAATGAGTGGTTCTCAAACTTGGTCCTGGTGCCCCCCTGTGTGTGCTGGTTTTTGTTCCATCCATAATTGCAATCTTAGGATTTTAAAAAGCTGTTGATTTGTCTTAATTAGGCGCATTTACATTCACAGCAGTTCTTCATCCTCTTCATCCACATTTGACAGATCTATACATGCCATGAAGAATAAAATTTCATATCCAAATTGAGATATATGAAAAACTAGTAAAATAACTGCTGAGGGAAACAATTTAACCATTCATTTAATCAGTGGTTCTCAAACTCGGTCCTGGCACCCCACTCTGTATGCTGGCTTTGGTTCCGACCACAGTTGCAGTCTTAGGATTTAAACAAGCTGTTGATTTGCCTTAATTGGGTGCATTCATGTTTAGAGCAGTTATTTGTCCTCTGAAGCCACATTTGACAAATCTGCACATACCATGAAGAATTCAAATTTCATACGCACAATGAGATATGTCAGAAACCAGTATGAATAACTGCAGAGGGAAAAAATTTGACCAAACCCTTCAATGTAAACAAGCAATAGGTTCGTCATTGGTGAAACTGTCAACACATGGTTGCGAAAACCAACAATTTATTTGGCAAGCATTAAAGTCACACCTGTTTCATTTCATGTTAATTTTAAGAAGTTCAGGAAAATTATTTTGAAGGAATTCGAAACACCTGTGTTCAGCAACCCAATTTGGAGCTTACTGATTTTCTCAAGTCTAATTTGATCTGTTTTGGAATTTTTTGTACCTGCAAATCCTCACAATATGGAAAATTAAGCATAACATGTTTGAGGGTTTTTATTCTTCATGGCACAGTGGGCACCCAAATGCCCATAAAAATGCAGCTAAAGGTAGTAAATAACTGCGCTAAACATGGAATGCAGCTAATTAAGACAAATCAACACCTTGTTAAAATTCTAAGATTGTAGTTGTGGTTGTAACAAAAACCAGCATACACAGAGGGGCGCCAGGAACGAGTTTGAGAACCACTGCATTTTATCAACGTAAACAATTGGTTAATCAACAAACAATAGGTTCTCGTCACTGAAGCTGTTGACTCATGGTTACAAACACAAATTATTTACTGGCAAACAAGAGTCGCACTAGTTTTGTGTCATGTTTATTCAGTTCAAGCAAATTCGGTTTTGCGAGAACTCAAAACACTACTATGAGCAACCTAATTTGAAGCCTACTGATTTTATCAGTCCAATTTGATCTGTTTAATAATGTCTTAACCAGAAAATCCTCACTTTATAGAAAATACGCACAATGGGGTCTATTCTCCCAACAGCATCTAAGTCCTTTTTTACGCAATTCGAGTTAAGCGCTTTTGAGTTACGCATATTCTCCCCTACTCGCTTCAATCACGCCCACAGCGCTTAACTTCAGAATGTAGGCGGCCTTATGAAAGAGGTGTGACTGATCCAAAAGAGAGGCAGACTCAGTTCAAAGCTCATTGATTATGGCTAACAGGAAAACATGGAACAAGGATTTTCTGATTAACCATGAAAATGCAGTTGTGGTCCATGGAAAATGCAAACCAGACTTTAAATTTGAATATTGTGGGCCTGCTGATAAAACCTCATATCTCCAAACTAATAAGAAACAAAAACTCATATGTCCACTATTCTTACATGCAAAATTAAACATCTTTTATTTTATTCATATTTTAAATTATATTTATCAATTTATATATATTCTTTATTTTATATTTATTTATTTTCCTGTGAACTTTATAATTTTGAAGATACAAGGTTTTATCAGCAGGCCCACGATATGCGGCTGTAATAGTAGGCCTATGTATGTCTGTGCCAATTACGAGAAGTAATGCAGACATCTCTTTTTTATTTCTTACTCTAGCCACCATAGCATTAAAGCTATGCAAACAAACTACTTGCCGCGATAATGAAACGCAACAGGTGGTGGGCAAGCATCATCCCCGGTGCATTTCACTGCTCTGGAGGAGGAGGTGGCACCCACTCTTTCTGCAGTGGAAGTGCATGGAGAATAACTTGGAGTGGATACGGATGAAGGAGGGTTACATAAAATGGTCGTATTTATTTGCTTATACTCAAAGTATCACTGTGATAGATACTGGAAACAAGCTTAATATGGTTTCAAATATTTATTGTATTTTTTGGCATTTCAAGCAGTTGCGCAGTACATAGGCATCATGGGCCGAGCCAGGGAATTTGGCGCAGATGCTTACTATGCGCGTATCATGATCGCACACAACCTGAACATTAATGCTGTGCCGACGTCTTCGGTCTCTGTACATATTCTTATTAGTGGAAGGGGTTCTGATTGCAACGTGAGTACAATCAATGGCTCCCCAACACTGGGGAACCTAGCGACCGGTAGAACCCCCCCTTAACTCTCCGTCTTTCAGCTGGTGTTACGGGAAACTTTAAAGTGGCTGATATGGCGCAGCATAAAGTCAACAAACTGTGTCAGACACCTTGACACAGACGCCTGTGATGTGTGCATGACATCACCAGCCACTCTCTGGAACGGCCTAGATGCCAGGACCGACAGCGCAGTTGTGACCTTGATTGCCACCGGTATGTTTGTAATGCCTTTGTAATCGAACTGATTGGAGAACAGGCTGTTTCGTAATATCATATGATGATTTCGTTTGATAATTTATTATGGTTATGAGAAATGTAGTTTAGAAATAAGGATGAACAATCGAATATTGAATGTCTCAACCTTTACCATGTTAAATAAAATAAAATTAATGTTAAAATTCGGCCTATAACCGACATCACACGCAATATTACATTTCACCTTATGTTGGCGCTTGAACTTAATACAGCCTTCAAAAGCGCGTAAGCCAGGGGGAGAATACGCATAAGTGTTTTTTGCCTGAGAAATGCCCGGAAACGCCCCGATTTTGGCCTGCTCCGCCCCAAGAGCGTAACTGCCTTCGGTGCGCGTAATGCACAGACTTAAGTCGAGGGGAGAATACGCGTAGGCTGCCTTTTCAAAAAGTGCAGGGGACATGTCCCCAATGTCCCCCCTAAACTACGCCCCTGTACCTAGCTAACCTGCTAAAATTAACGTAATGTAAGTCAAAGAATGAACCTCCAAGTGGCCTCCATGTGATGTATGTGTTGTGTAACATGAACGGCTGAGGGGAATTGAATGTGTCAAACAACTATTGAAACCCATCCATAGACCCATGATAAATGTAGCTGGTCCACATTCTCAGGAAAAAAAGAGCTCCAGAGACTGTAAACTTACCTTTGTTTGCTCTTGGATCAGAAAATCAATTTTCTTGGACATGGCATCTAGTTGCTGCTTACATTCTGCATGTTCCTTTAATTAGAAGAAAAACACATAATGCTGCTATGTGGAGCAATTCATTGGCATCATCAAGGCCACAGATTTTGTTTTGCTTCATTATTTTGTCAGATTGTAATTTCGCATAATTAGTCGGGGCCACGTTTCCCAAAAGCGCAGTTGCTCAGTCAGCAACTTACATAGGGTGTCCATTCACAGTCAGTGGGCCCAACTATTAAGTGAGCATCTGTGATTTCAGGAAACGCACCCCAGTGTAGGATTGGAGAAACTGAAGTGTTGACGCATGGATAGTGAGCTATTCATCCCAGATTTTTAGATGAAGGTTCTACAGGAAAACTTACCACCGTTTTCTCCATAGCAAGTACAGCAACTATCTCTGCCACAGACACACACACACACACACAAAATCCAGTTGGGCAAAAAACAGAGACGAAAACCAGGGCAGCAATCACAGTACTCATGGTCGGGCAAAAATGGGTTTGGTTCACAGGCATGTCAGAGAAGCAAAGCCAAAATCCAGTGGGCGTAATCCAAACCGTAACTAGGGCAGCAATCACAGAATTCGTAGTCGGGCAGAAATGGGTCAAAAACACAGATGCAACAATAATTCAAAAACACAAAGCCAAAAATCGAAAACAGAGACGGTCCAGTCAGAAGAGAATCACTGAGAGTACAAGGTGAGAAAAAGCATGGTACAAGCAAACTGAGAGAAATGTTCTGACAAGGGAATGCAGTTAAAAGACAATATACACTCACGGGAAGTCACATGCTTAACACAACACAGGTGCAGGAAGTTACACTGATCACAAAGGAAGCAAACATGAGGGAGAACCTAATCACATGAAATAGGCCAAAGCCAAAACGCGGACAGGGATCACAAGACAATCCTATACACAGAACAAACAGATCCGGTTCGGGATTTCTACATGCACAGAGTGAGTGGCAGAACAGTGATTAAATAGGTGCAGAGAATCTGCTAGAAGCACAGCAAAGTAAATTGAGTGCAGACAAGAGGCGAAGACTAGAACAGGGCGAGTGCTGAGAGATCGTAAGTCAATTAGTAGAGTGCAGCTATACAATCCCTACTGCTCGTTAGTAAGTTAGTGTTATATACAATGTTAGTTAAGGTTAGTAACTTTATCAAAAACAACAAACTGTTAGTATGGGTTAGTAATCTAGAAAAGCAAGATGAAGGAAGTAAACGAGATTGGAAGGAATGTTTGAAATCCCAGAAACCATTAAATCACCCAAAAGTGTGGCACGCAGGACTGGGGCTGTGAGCAAACACATGACAGAAGACCAGACAGGGGGAAACAAAGTGCAATGCATGGTAAAAACAAAAACATGGACCAGAATAAAACTGCAGGAATGGAATATGGCAAAAATACTGCACAAAACATGGAAAAACTAAACTAGACAATACATGAACTCTAAGTAACCAAATCACAATACATAATCCAAGGCATAGTCAGACATAGCAAAGATCCAAATACAAACATGGCAAACAGATCAGGGACGTAGCAAAGCAGATCAGAGACATGGCAGGCGGGCAGAATCATAACAGGAACTGAATTAGCTGGATCCTTGAGTACATCATGCGTGTATTCTATTTCTCAACGACTGCACTCATAAGCCCTCGTCTGCCCGTATAAAAAAGATTTAAACCACCGAATAGGTGAATAGGTAGATTCAAAAGCATCGAATTTTGCCTGTGGCAGGGTTATGTGTGCAAACTGCAATAGTGCACTCTAAAACGCGTGACCAGTATTCACTGCCTGTCCGAAAAAATTAATAAATAAATACTGTAAATAATCACATTTTGGATTTAACTCCCTCAAGCCCAGCATCCCCCTGGTGGTAACACTGGCCTTACGAAAGTTCAAATGACCGTCTGCAGTCTCTGACCCTTGAACGCATAACTGCTTTCAAGCTAACCCTGTTTAAGATCGCTTTACCAATAATCACACAGTTTATTTCCTGAATAATGAAGACCAATATATAAGCCTGGATTATTAAGAAAGTATTAAGGAGCAAGAGCACTCAGAAAGCACAAACCTTCGCCAAGGCCCAGCAGTCCCCCCAGCTGCTTAACCCCTTCCGGATCTACCCCAAAATCTAATGGGATCTAAGTTAGACCAATTCCCACCTACTTTTTTCGTGTAAATCTGTCCATCAGTGTTTCCGTAATGTTGCTAACTAACAAACTAAGTAACAGATTCCAATGATTACATAACCTCCTTGGTGGAGGTAATGACAGATCACTGAAGGGTAACATTGACAAAAGCAGACTCAATAGTGAAATTATATGGATGGGAAAAAGAAACCAAAATAACAATTACAAATAATTAACGCAGTGCTTTCCCTGAATTCCATTCCGTTTTTGATTTTTTTTTTTATTTTTTTAATTTTAAGATTGCACTTAATCGTTGTGTTTTCAGTGTTTGGAAGAATATGTTGCATCTGCAGGGAAGCTTTCAGTATTTGCACACTGGTGGGAGGCGATAATGATAAATTTTTTTAATTACCAATACTTTTTTACGTATGTCAAGAGGATAAATTGCTGCTCAGTCTAAATTCAAATCAAGACAAATTGACAGCCTGTTAAGATGCTATGATTGCAATCATGGGTGGAACAAAAACCAGCAAACACAGGGAGGCCCCAGGACTGAGTTTGGGAACCACTGGTCTAATTATACAAGACAGAGAAACGAGAAAGTTGGAGTCTCATTATGGGCATTTTCTGGCCCAAACCACCAAATTCTAAATAATTTCAGCATTGATAAACCACCACATAGGGTTCATGATTCCACCAGAGAAACCTGTGATATCAATTTTCTTTATGAAAAAAACAAGATATTTTAAAGATTTTTTAGTTTTTGGGAGGGGCCACCCATTCTGGGGCGCCACTCAGTGTCAGCAGTGATTTTAATCATGTACTTATCAATGCACATCGTAACTGATATATTTTCCTAATGAATAAAAAAAGAATTTTTTGAAATTGGTTTCGTACTGCCGAGAGAGAAAGATATTTGTTCAAAAAATATGTTCTGAAATGGAGATTTCCAACGGCTACGTGTCTAAATGATGGGACGTTTGACAAAGTTCCTGGCCATGACACACCAAGAGAATTTGTTGAAATTTGCCCTAACATATGGCCAACATTCAATGAACAAACCAGGATGTGTCGACACCGGTAACATGTTCATCCAAACACTTTTATCAAACTACCGTTGTAAACCCTATAATGGGGTGTGGTGATACGAAATGGATTGTATGAGTGGGGCTCTCCATTAATTCTTCTAGTTTAAGTGTCTTCAGTAAAATAGTTATTAACTTTGACCCTTATGATGTTGATGATTAAAATTATTGCCTATACTTAGACCTTCAAACTGAAGGAGCCTCAAGTCCATATTCATATTCAAGTCAATATTCCTCAAGTTATAGTCGCAGATTTTCACCCCTGAAAATTTGAAGGACTTAGCTGAAATACTTTTCTCGGTATAGCCATGTGAAAGTGGATCTTCAGAAATCATTGTTCAAAAAGGCTGGTAAAGGAGCGTAACTTAGCGTAACAATAATTATTATAATCCTGACTGATTCAGGGCATAACTTTTCATTTCTTAAACAACCTTTTCGGAAGATGTATACCGTGGTCATGAAATAGATGTTACGGTGCTTCAAGGGGACAAATTATGGGCTGCATCAAACAACGAAAACCACCAAGGAGATGTTTAAATTACCAGAGTTGGGTCATGATCTGTCTAACAATTTATGAAACCCTGGAAGGATAGTAGTGAACTATTACCTTGGCAGATGAAATGAGTTGGAAAAAAATCATGACTGATCCTGATTAAATATCACTAAAATTCTCGGTGAAGACTCATCATAAAACATCAACAGTAGAACTCATGGCTATCATGAATTATGAAGGTAAGAGCATTTCCACTTGCACAATGCCACAAGCACTTGGAGGATTGGGGCTAAACTGCTGCGTGGCCACAAGAAGGCCACTTGTTATTGAGGCTAATTTGAAAGAGAACAAGGTTCAATTTGCAAGGGAGCATGAGGATTGGACTGAAGTGTGATGGAAAAAAAAACAACGCAATGTGGTCTAAAGAATCGATATATACCATATTTCAGGAATATACCATATTCCAGAGTGATGGGCAGGTCTGGGTTAGAAAGGAAACCCATAAAGTGATGAATCCGTCATGTATGGTGTCCACTGTATAGGCCTCTGGAGGCAGTGTAATGATCTGGGATTACTCCAACTGCTCAGGTCAAGGCTCAGCACTGTCCGGCAGCATGGCCGAATCCAGGGGTGTGCAGAGTTGGGCTACACCCCCGCCCTAACCCTAACCCTAACCCTAACCCCCCCCCCCACTATTTATTTTTGCCACGCCCTCCCAGCCCCTCCTGACTTACTGATATGCATTTCAGCCCATGCATGCTTCAGGCAAAATCTAAAGACCGTTCAAGCATTTAACTACATTTTTTCGGACTGGCTAGTTGACTGCTTGCAACATAGTCTATAGCTCCCCCCCACACAGTCACTGATAAATCTGATATCAACCCAGGGAGTCTTACCACTCTTCTCGTATTGAGTGACTATCAGGTGTGTTGGACAGCGATCTCATCAACTTTTCATTGCACAATTAGTTTCTTTCTTTTTTTTTTTTTAATTAATTTGGCATCTCCAATCCCACCCGAATCTGGAATGCCCAAGTGGTGAACTATGTACAAAGCTTGCTCGTATGCAACCCCTTGCTGCCAACTCAGGATAGTGAGACAGTTCACGGCTCTCCTCCGAAGCACGTGCCTGTCTGCCACTGATTCTTATTCACTAATTGGTTGAATCTTCGCAAATTCAGAACTAGGGCGGAGGATACCCGGACATGAACTGACCCGGAGTCTTCCTGACGAGCGCCCGTCTGGCCAACAGGAGGCGCTGGAGCAACGAACAAAGCTGTTATGTATACCCAAATCCGGCAGTCCCTTCCCAATTTGAAAGCTAATTGTGCGCTACTCTGAAAAAGCTGCCGACCCCTGCCGGTGGGTACGCCGGGGCTCGAACTCGCAACGTGATGATCACCTCTGCACTGCAGAGCAGTGCCTTAACCGTGTGAGCCACCTGGCAGCTCACACAATTAGTTTCTGACAATAAATACTGATATACCATACCTTAATTTCAGTTTCAACCTTTATTTATTCTCTTTCCATATGTCATTGTGGATGCAGTCTTTCAGTCAACATACATTGGTAAGCTAGTCGGCATTCAGATAGCTTTGTTACCCACAACCACTTTTTTTTCCTTTGAGTTTGAGTTAAGTCAAAGGAAATAAGAAAACATTGCCTTGATTTTTGACCACCAAAGCATCTACCAGCTCAGACATGTCAAGTGCAAGACCTGCTCAAGATCAGGCAGAAACGCGCGAGCGTTAGCTCTTCTTCCTCTCGCGGTGTGGAGATCTCTGGCGATAGCTAAAGTCGGCGAACATGGTCTGAATGACAGCGCTCTGACGCAGCCACTGGAGACTTACCCTATGCGAATGTTCAGCCGAAGTCCTCAGGCATTCAACCCAAGTTGGTACCGCTTTCGACTATGGATAGAGAACTCAGTAAAGCTAGATGCATATTTCTGTTTCCCTGTCAAATGTTTGAGGCTACAAATGACAAAGACCTATTGTTTTACCTATTGGAAAATGGTATTAGAGTCTGAAACTTAATGGAAAAATTACCATAGTGCCAAGCTATAGTTATCCTATAGTACAAAACGGATGGCATTTTCACCACCACGGTGTAATAATATTGAAGTGATACAATAGTTATGTATTTAAAAGCTGTTGTAGTACTACAGTTACAATGTGATGGTTATAGTATTACTTCAGTTAAAGTATGCAAACTATATTAATACTGTAGTTATACTGTGCGTACTATAGTAATATGATGCAGTAAATATAAGATATTTTAATAAGGGATAGGGGATTCAATAAACATGCCACTAGCCATTGCCATGTACAAGTGGGATACTCATGGGCAGAAATGAGAAAGAGACAGGCAACTGGAGAAAGTATTGTTCACCTGCAAGGCCCAAACCAGACTGGTCTTCTGCTACTCTATTGTTTACTTGTGATTCATGCTCGTGGTCAGTAGCTACTCTTGTTTACTCAAAGTCCTTCATTGCAGCTTGAAATGCTTTCTTGATTGTGTAAGTTGCTTTGGATAATAACTTCTGCTACATGACTAAATGAAACATTTTGTATAAGAAATGTCATAGCATTTTTTTTGTTTGTTTTTTGCTTGAGTGTATCAGCATGTGGACAAGATGGTTTGAGGGGTCTTTGGGGCTCTGTATACCCAACACAAGAAACTATTTCACCGCTGTGCACCAGTACACCCCCCAGAAACTTCCACTGCACCCCCAGTCCAAGCAGGCTGCATCTGGCCCTGCCCCCAATAGAATAGTTTGAACAGTAGGTCGCAAACTAAATGTTGAATGTCTCCAAGACACACACCACAACTGATCCAAAAGCACAGGCTCCAATATGGTCAAAACCATATGAATAACCCACAGAGGTTTGGGCGTATTGTTTTGTGGAGTGATGAAACAAAACTGGAATATTTTGGCTTATGAATCAGTGAATGTTTGCAGGAGAAAAAAAAGCATATGCTGAAAAGTACACCCTGCCTACAATGAAGAATTGTGGGGGCTTTTTGATGCTCTGCGGCTGCCTATCTTCCTCTGACACTGGAAATCGGCAAAGTGTGGAGGGCAGGATGAATTCAGTCAAGTACCAGGATATCCAAGGAGAAAATGCCATGCCATCTGACGCTTGGGCATCACTTGACCTTCCAAAAGATCAATGATCCTAAGCATACCTCAAAATCCACCAAGGCTTGATTTCCGAAGAAGTCTGGGAAGATTCTAGACTGCCCATCACAGTCGCCTCACTTGAACCCCATAAAAAAATCTCTGGTAGGATTTGAAGAACACAGTGGCAGCATGCAAACCCCAGAATATTAGTGAACTGGAGGCCATTGTCCATGAGGAATGGGCTAAGATTCCTTGGGAATGCTGCCAAAAGCTGACATCTGCCTCTGCATCACATTTCCAGCAGGTCATAGCGGCAAAAGGCTGCACTACTAAGTATAAAAGATGCTTATCATGAAGGGATTGAATAATTTTGAGCCTGCAGTAGTCATTAAAAGTGGAATTTTGTGTCGAATTTGGTGAAACCACTTTTAATATTTTTTGTGTTGAGCCATTCAAATGGTTCTTGTTTGATTTGTTCATTGCAAACAGCTGAAAGTTTGTAAATTTTTCCAGTTAACCTAATTTGCACCGGGGGTTGAATAATTTTGATTGAAACTGTGTGTGTCTGTGTGTGTGTGTGTGTGTGTGTGTATACACACAAACATATGCACATATGGTAGTGCAGTAGTACTAAGCAAAAGTTTTAGGTGCCTTTGATTTATATTCTTATTTGAATTTGGTCTATAATTGTCATTTTTTGTTTTCCACATTAGGGTTGCTGAGAATAGCTTGCAGTTTTGAGATACCAAATATTAATTTTAAAATAATTTTACAAATAATGATTGCATTTCATTGAAGATTGCTGACATAGACTATTTTGCCTTGACAGAGCCCTGATCTCTACATCATCATGGTCATCTGGGGTAACCTGAAGAGACAGACGTTAGGGGATCAGTCAGCAGAAGGACTGAGGCCAATGCTCCTATATGCTGGGAATGAGAACAAAGCCAATCATGTTTAGAAACTAAGGAACTGAAGGGCAGTGCACCAAATTTTTAGGTAAAGGGTAGTCACACCAAACATTGATTTGCCTCAGGTTTTAATATTCATGCTGCATTATGATACATTCTTCAATATTAACAAACCTCTTATTTCATGATTTTGGAGGCCTCTTTGCATTTCTGAATAGTGTTAAATGTGCCTCAAACTTTTGCACAGCACTATATCTGCTGAATGTCACATCCCTCGTGTCCTCCTAACTCTCTCTTCCCCTTTTCAAACCGGTGTGTCTCCCTGAGGTTCTGTCTCCTTCAGTGATTTTCTGTCTTACGTGCTTCCGCAGGCCCAACTGTGATCCATTGTGTGCCCTGTTCCCTTGGTGTGTCTGCGGTGTATGTATAAGCCTCAGTTCTATCCAGCGGGTTTGCTGGATTGTCATGCTCTGGCCCTCTAATGCGTACCAGTCACTTAATCTTCTAGTACTGAGCAAAGCTTTTCTTTTGTTCACTTTTCTTATTAATAGGAAGAAGCTTCCAAACTTTATTATCCATCTCCAAGATTGGGACCACTCTCTTGTTAGCCACCTGTTCTAGTTTGCACCTCTTGGCTAATTTATTAAGAAACCCTTCATTGATCTCCAGGATTGGGACTACATTCCTGCCAAGCTCATAGGTCTTGCTGTCAAGCAATCCAGCTTCGGAGAGGGAATTCACCACCTGTCCTCTGCCCCGGGACAGCCACTGGCCAGGTACTGACACGCCCCCGACCCTCTCCTGTTTACAACAACTATCCTGGACTGCCCCTCTTACCATTCTTAGCTTCAGTATTCAGCCTCATCAATCAATACCCCATTCATTTCCCATCTAGATTATTACAATATTTACTTCGCAAAAATGTTTCAATGAACACAAACTTTTTATTGTTCTATTTAACTGTCAAAAAAAATCCACATATGAAAAATAGTATCACAAATGTATTTCTGATTCGCACATAAATATTTTCACGGAGAGAGACATTCATTTGTTAATCCCATTAATTAATTATGTGTAAGCCTATTTACATTACGTTACCCTGACCCCTTAGATGTAGACCCTAATTTTACCCCGGCGGCAGACGGTCACATTCGTGTGTGGTCAGATGGGCTTTCATGGCTAAAACTACTGTTCTTTTGTGTGCTGGACTTTGTGCATGACACGACTACCATTGGCGGATTTAGGGATTAATTTATGCAGGCTTCGAAGACAGCCTTTTTTGCACAGAACACACAGGGCTTGAAGCTCAAAAAATTGCCATGCCGGAAAAATGAAATTAGCAAATGAATGAAATCCAAAAAAAAAAAAAAAAAGAGTTGCGTCCAAATGCGCTTTGTGATGGTCAGAGTCGAGGAAGATCTTTTTTTAATTGTTGTGTAATCCATTCACACAAAGCAATTAATAGGGCTACACTTGAAAATGAGGGCTCGGCGGATACATGTACCCATTATTGGCTTTTAGCAAAATGGTGGACTTCGAACCACCAAGCTGGCGAATGACCTTGCCTTTCATGACTGCTAATTTTACACCCAGTCAAAGCTGAATCACTTGCAGCTCATTCACCTGTTAATCTGTGGAATGTTCCAAACGGGCTTTTTCTGAGGATTCCATGACTATTACAGTTACCATTCTCCTGTCCCAATTGTTTTGGAGCATGTCGCAGGTATTACATTCAGAATATTTACATTCTCAGATGATTACGAAATCAATACAGTTAAACTTAAGATATTTTTTCTTGTGCTGTTTTGAACTAAATGTGGATAAAATAAAATTAATTACAAATCACTTAATTCTATTTTTATTTTAATTTTATATACTGTCAAATTCACATGGACGTGAGGTTGTAGTTAAGTGTATGCCTTGGTGATCAGCTCACTGTTGCCGAGCTATTCCAAGGTGTGTTCCAGCATTTTGGCCATTTCAGGTGGGATGGGCTTCAGCTCCCCAGCGACCCTGGTGAGGAAGAAGAGGCTTAAATAATGTACTGATATATGCCCCATTTTAAGGATATTTAGACCTTTGGATCATTCGTATTCTCGGAACACTTTTATTTTGTTTTGTTGTCAAGAAGTTAGACGCGATATCTCCATGCTCGTCAACACATCACAATGTCATTTGTTTCAAGCAGATTCAGCCAGCGGACGAATCTCGATCTGGTGTGCATTGCAAGAAGTTGGAGAGAGCTCGTCCCTGCATACTTTCACCTCCCCAAAGAAGCATGAGGGGAATATTTGTTTGTTTTGGTTCCAGAAATGCTATTAGGCCATCTTCAGACTGTGATTTCCAATGGCATTAAACAAATTCTGTAAATCTATGAAGACTGGCCCATGTCTCCCCGCAGTTTCGCGCATGTCAACCGTCAAAGCTTTTATGTCCTTCACACCGTGAAACCAACGATTTTGGTGAAGGCGTGAGAAAGCCTGCCTCCTACTGGAGAATGTTGGAACAACGAATAACCAGAGCGTAGAAGTGGACTTCGTTGGGGAGGAATGTTTGCGTTTAGAAATGGGATTTTACAAGTCCCAGACCGATTCCACGGAAAGCGCATGTTTGTCGTGGTTGCACTAGAAGAGTGTTCCCAGCAAACATGAGACGTATAATTTTCTGAACAGGGTACAACGACTTTACCCGTCAGAAAATTCTTTTGACATATGCCAAACTTCACGACCACAGCAGTCCTTTCTGAGCTCCTCAAGTTTTCACTGCAAGCCGTAATTTTCTCGAATTGTTGTGTCAGCTCGTTTCCGAAAGACTGCATTAGCCGCAACTAGAAGAAAGTCTTACATGCCCCTCCAAACTTTTCTTCATCAAAGGAACATTAACATGGGCATGATAATGTCAACAACTGTGTGATCTCGATAGCAACAGAACAACATTACCTTGAAAGCACACCATTTACGTGAGTCACCGCCTATAAAGGGACGTTAATGGAGTACAAGTAAACAATGAAGGAACCTTTGCTGTCTGTAGATGACCCACATTAGCCAATAAGCAGCAGCTCTGTTCACACACTTAAATAACCATCTTTACTATTGGTTTCATAAGCGAAGCCGTCGCTAGGGAGCCGCATCGTTAAAGCGATAGGGAAGAGCTATTTTTTCGTCGTAACTTAAACATATAGGAGCTGCCCTGGCTGTTCATGACTTGACACAATGTGCACTACGGTTAAACAAACTTGCAACTTATGACACTAAGATATTGGCGATTTCTAGTAGTTGGTTGACTTCGTAGGTGCAGAAGCCTTACCAACAAGGACTTTATGTTTATGTTCAAGCACATGCTTGAAACTGCACTGCACATTTAGACTAATGAAAGAAAGACTTTGATTTTCTTCATGGCGTCTCATCAGCAGTCGAGAATTCAATCATATTTGGAGAAAAACAAAATCGGACCTCTTTTTGAGGTAAGTGTTCATACGGGCTTTTTCTAAAATTCCTGCTTGCAAATAAAATAAGCATGCCAGCCTAGTTGCCTTCGCTTAATTGGATTTTACAAAGGAAATATTTGACATCCCTCACTGTCTGCACGATTTTCAGGGCACTATCGCACTTTCTGTAGTTTCAGGCAGGATGTAAGGGATCGTCAGAAAGAAAGGACTCGGTGTGGAAATTATTCGGCATTATTATTTCGCAGATAACGAAGACTTGTTTTCCACGGGAGCCCACAGCTGAATATATCCACTATGCATGTAAACGATGCGCTATGCATTATTATAGCGACTAGAGCTTGTGTTTCGGCGGACTGGTTAGTCCTGCAGTACGAAGTGTTGAACCACTTAACAATAAGTTCTTTTCTGACAATGTAGGGTCGGTGATCCTTGGACCTTGTACCAATTAACCATGCTTGCTGAACCGATTCTGAGACCGTCGCAGCTTATGTGGACCTTCTGCGAAATCCAGTTGTTAGTCATCGCTCCTGTCAGATATTATGTCTGATGTGGTAAAATTAAAACCGAGATTCGTAACAACTATTTTGGGGCTGAAGAAAAAGTCCAATGTCTTTTGACGCGTAATTGCGCCGGCGGTTGTTGCTATAGTGAGTCTAACATTAAATGCGCATGTGAGATGGATTCATTGAATTGATTAAGGTCTCAGTAGCCTGCAGATATTGCACGTCTAGCCCCACTTTAGCTGTGTTTGCAGTCTGTTACGTTGATTTGACGATAAAAGCATATTCACGGATAAAATTATTAAACTGTGTTTAGACTTTTCGTTAGAAGTGTCTTCATTCGTCTCTTGATTTTGATTTAACAATGGCAGTAACACATTGTAGCTATTTTACGCAGGACCGACGTATACAAAAGTGCATGCTGCTGTTTTTGCCGCTGGACCGAGGCTCTTTGCATGGGAAGCAGACTGGCTCTCCGTAAGATTACAAATCATATGGTACCTCGCTTATGTATAACCGCTAATACGAATCAACTGGCTACGGCTTTAAAGGGAAGACTGGTTGATGGATATTTGCTTATCCACTTATTACTGTTTTTGCTCTCTCTTTCAAGAAAATATATTTGAAAAACAGGACATTTTTCAGTCTCAATTTATCTTAAACGGTTGAATATCATACTTTAGATTACCTTTAGAATACAAGGGTATGCACAAAATCGCGTGTATGTTGGTAATCTTACCATCGACGCGTCTCAAGATGAATTTACGGGACTGCCGAGTAACCTTAAGGTTTCGAAAATTCAATTATTTATTTCTTGAGGGAGGGCAATTGACTTGTATTAAAATGTAGCCTACTTAATATTTACATCTCCTTTCCACTCGGTTTCAATTACGATAGGTTTATTTTATTGGAATTTATCGAAATTGTCATCCCGCCGAAAGGACGTTTTAAACTCAAAGAACTGTCTGTCATTCCACAAAGAGACAAACTCGGGTTCTCTTAAAGCGGGCGGATGGTCGCGAAGTCCTGTTGCCGAGCCAGTAAGCCGTAGCCATCGTAGACATGGGTGCACTGGCTTCTTAGATTTTATTTTTAAATCTTTGTTTTATTCTTCAGTGGTTTAGACTTGAGTGGGTCCCAGATTACCTTGGAATGGAAGGGTGTTCTGAAGATGTGAGGTTATAATGGGTTGAATCATTGCCATATTGTGTTGTCTTTAGGCGATGTAACTTTGCCAAGTAGGCTTTTTGCATTATCTTATATTTTGAATAACATGATATTTAATTCGCGATACAAACCTTACCTGGTTTCCTCTTTCAGCACCATACGATCGTTTCACAATTCAGCGAACCATTACTCAACTTTTACTGATTAAACTGAAAAGTCCAAAACATCGTTCAACGAATGCAAGCCTTTTTCTACAGTTTATTTCGTTGTACGCATGATTCCATCCTTCCTGTGGTTTTTGGGTGAGCTGGAGGTTCACGGCTCATGTTATAATTGTTGGCTTCCAAAGCTGCGTAAATGTAGGCCACATATGATCTGCCTGTTATTTCAATATTTTATTAGTTTGCGTTTGGCATGAAAGCTTTTGGGAATGTATTTAATAAGTGGGCCAAATAGCCCCTATTTCAAACCCGTTGGAAATGTGCCAGCACCGCCACATGCTGTTTTCTTTCCCAGGCGGATTTGCTTAATCCCTCAATTGCACAAACGTGCAAACATTGCCATGCGTGTGTATTTTTAGTAGAGACCAAGAGGCTCAGTGACCGCTGATGCTTCATTTTTGTCTTTGCATCCAGACACGACTTCATACAAAATTGTAATATTAAAACTGCAGTACAAATGATATAACTGGGTCATCCCGCCCAGTACCATGGACAGCGCCACAGAGTTCTGGTTATGCCCCCTTTCCACAGTGGCTACGAATCCTCACGAATGGGAAATTTAACCTATTCGTGGTTGAATCGTAACCAGTTAGGTCAGACGACTCCTTACCTAATTGGGGAGAACAAGCAGCACCTGTTAAGTGCGTAGTGCTCTTGGAGTAAACCCTCCGTTAATTATGAAAATGACTTAGAACAGGTTAGGACTAATAATTGTTTTAAGCGGAAATTTTGTGCAACCCAATTCTCTATTCTTGTTCCGCAACTATCCTGAATTTAGCCCATGATTTGATCCCTGTTAGATCGCATATGGAGAGAAACCATGTCTTCGGTTGCCACTTACGGTAATTGGAAAACGCGTCAAGAAAGGAAAATGATTGAGAACTAGGCTACTAATTGCAGTCAAAAAGGGACCTGTCTCAGCACCCCCGCTGGCTACGCCACTGCTTTGCCATTCTCATCGATGCATGAGTATAGCCGAGCTGTGATTGGCTGATGTACGTAATGGTACCAACCGACCTGCAGAAAAAAAAAAAAGTCGCGGCCGGCGGCTGATAATTAGGGAGTGAATCGCTGCCCAAAATAGGCGCACAGTACATGAAGTGAGAATGTAAGTCGCAAAACATAAATCTTGGTCGCAAATAGCGCTGCATAGCGCTGCTATGTGTAAACCCAGCTGTCAATTTGCAAAATTCCATGGATCCTCATGAATCTGAAAATTTGTCAATTCGTGGGGTTCGTGGTCGTAGGGGAAACAAGGCATTAGTCTGACACTTTAAGAACCAGCTGTGCTCTCTGACCTTCGCAGTCTGCAGGACAAGAGTATTTAATTTGGAACCGCTGGGAAACGTGAGCATGGCAGTATCTTCCTTAAATGAATTTTTTTTCAAAATCACCATCCGAGTGCTATTTTTTCACTCAAGTGTCATTTTGCATTTTTTGAAAGTCTGTGTTCGCAAAACATGTAATTATTCTTACAAAAAAGCTCAAATAGATTGACCTTGTCCATTTTTTTAATGCTACTGCATTGCTCGACACAGAGTCTGAATATGCTCGTAATCATATGCTGTTTTGTTTTGCAATGTTTTTTATGTGCATTATGTTCTGTCATCGGGAGCAGATGAAAACTGCCTTACTGTGGTCTTTTGTTCTCACTCTCTTTTTTTTTTTTTCCTGCATCTGACACCCGGAATTCTGCACCCACTGACTTCAGTTAGAGAATTATCACCTCAAGCTGAGCCGCATTTCATATCTGCAACAACCAAGGCCTTGTGAATGGACGTTATCCCCTCTGGGCATCTGTCAGACTCACGGTTCATGCAGCTGAATTAGTTTTCACCTAACAATCTGCCCTCCTGGCTTTTAAATCTGTTTCTTCAGGGAACAGCAGCCCGTTCTAGTGCAGGTTTAACAGCAGCCCGCTCCAGTGCAGGTTTAACTGCAGCCCGCTCCAATGCAGGTTTAACTGCAGCACATTCTAGTGCAGGTTTAACAGCAGCCCGCTCCAGTGCAGGTTTAACTGCAGCCCATTCTAGTGCAGGTTTAACTGCAGCCCATTCTAGTGCAGGTTTAACTGCAGCCTGCTCCAGTGCAGGTTTAACTGCAGCCCATTCTAGTGCAGGTTTAACTGCAGCCCGCTGCAAGGCAGGTTTAACTGCAGCCCGCTCCAGTGCAGGTTTAACTGCAGCCCGCTCCAGTGCAGGTTTAACTGCAGCCCGTTCCAGTGCAGGTTTAACTGCAGCCCGCTCCAATGCAGGTTTAACTGCAGCCCGCTCTAGTGCAGGTTTAACTGCACCCCGCTCTAGTGCAGGTTTAACTGCAGCCCGATCCAGTGCAGGTTTAACTGCAGCCCGATCCAATGCAGGTTTAACTGCAGCCCGCTCTAGTGCAGGTTTAACTGCAGCCAGCTCTAGTGCAGGTTTAACTGCAGCCCGCTCTAGTGCAGGTTTAACTGAAGCCCGCTCCAGTGCAGGTTTAACTGCCGCCTGCTTCAGTTCAGGTTTTACTGCCGCCCGCTCTAGGGCAGGTTTAACTGCCGCCTGCTCCAGTGCAGGTTTAATTGCCGCCCGCTCCAGTGCAGGTTTAACTGCAGCCCATTCTAGTGCAGGTTTAACTGCAGCCCATTCTAGTGCAGGTTTAACTGCAGCCTGCTCCAGTGCAGGTTTAACTGCAGCCCATTCTAGTGCAGGTTTAACTGCAGCCCGCTGCAAGGCAGGTTTAACTGCAGCCCGCTCCAGTGCAGGTTTAACTGCAGCCCGCTCCAGTGCAGGTTTAACTGCAGCCCGTTCCAGTGCAGGTTTAACTGCAGCCCGCTCCAATGCAGGTTTAACTGCAGCCCATTCTAGTGCAGGTTTAACAGCAGCCCGCTCCAGTGCAGGTTTAACTGCAGCCCATTCTAGTGCAGGTTTAACTGCAGCCCATTCTAGTGCAGGTTTAACTGCAGCCTGCTCCAGTGCAGGTTTAACTGCAGCCCATTCTAGTGCAGGTTTAACTGCAGCCCGCTGCAAGGCAGGTTTAACTGCAGCCCGCTCCAGTGCAGGTTTAACTGCAGCCCGCTCCAGTGCAGGTTTAACTGCAGCCCGTTCCAGTGCAGGTTTAACTGCAGCCCGCTCCAATGCAGGTTTAACTGCAGCCCATTCTAGTGCAGGTTTAACTGCAGCCCGCTCTAGTGCAGGTTTAACTGCAGCCCGATCCAGTGCAGGTTTAACTGCAGCCCGATCCAATGCAGGTTTAACTGCAGCCCGCTCTAGTGCAGGTTTAACTGCAGCCAGCTCTAGTGCAGGTTTAACTGCAGCCCGCTCTAGTGCAGGTTTAACTGCAGCCCGCTCCAGTGCAGGTTTAACTGCCGCCTGCTTCAGTTCAGGTTTTACTGCCGCCCGCTCTAGGGCAGGTTTAACTGCCGCCTGCTCCAGTGCAGGTTTAATTGCCGCCCGCTCCAGTGCAGGTTTAACTGCAGCCCGCTCCAGTGCAGGTTTAACTGCCGCCCGCTCCAGTGCAGGTTTAACTGCAGCCTGCTCTAGTGCAGGTTTAACTGCAGCCCGCTCCAGTGCAGGTTTAACTGCAGCCCATTCTAGTGCAGGTTTAACTGCAGCCCATTCTAGTGCAGGTTTAACTGCAGCCCGCTCCAGTGCAGGTTTAACTGCAGCCCGCTCCAGTGCAGGTTTAACTGCAGCCCGCTCCAGTGAAGGTTTAACTGCAGCCCGCTCCAGTGCAGGTTTAACTGCAGCTAGTTCCAGTGCAGGTTTAACTGCAGCCCGCTCCAATGCAGGTTTAACTGCAGCCCATTCTACTGCAGGTTTAACTGCAGCCCGCTCTAGTGCAGGTTTAACTGCAGCCCGATCCAGTGCAGGTTTAACTGCAGCCAGCTCTAGTGCAGGTTTAACTGCAGCCCGCTCTAGTGCAGGTTTAACTGCAGCCCGCTCCAGTGCAGGTTTAACTGCCGCCTGCTCCAGTTCAGGTTTAACTGCCGCCTGCTCCAGTGCAGGTTTAATTGCCACCCGCTCCAGTGCAGGTTTAACTGCAGCCCGCTCCAGTGCAGGTTTCACTGCAGCCTGCTCTAGTGCAGGTTTAACTGCAGCCCGCTCTAGTGCAGGTTTAACTGCAGCCCGCTCTAGTGCAGGTTTAACTGCAGCCCGCTCTAGTGCAGGTTAAACTGCAGCCCGCTCTAGTGCAGGTTAAACTGCAGCCCGCTCCAGTGCAGGTTTAACTGCAGCCCGCTCTAGTGCAGGTTTAACTGCAGCTCGCTCTAGTGCAGGTTTAACTGCAGCCCGCTCCAGTGCAGGTTTAACTGCCGCCCGCTCTAGTGCAGATTAAACTGCAGCCCGCTCCAGTGCAGGTTTAACTGCAGCCCGCTCTAGTGCAGGTTTATTCATACTGCCATCCTCTGCTGCCTGTTGCGCTCAGAGGTTGGTTTGGTGTATTAAATTGCTGCACCAGGGACAGACCTCACACTTATTGGATTTCTGCTGTTCTTTCCTGTTTTAATGCAAAGGTTAAACAGGCTTTGCCGAGACCTTTACATCTTTTTATAAGATTTTTTTTTTTTTTTGTGAAAAGAGAGAACTTTTATTTGAGGGTAGGTGCGATTGGATGTGAATGCTGACCTGCTCCTTAAATTTTTCACTGTAAACACACTAAAAAAATCTGCAGGACACATGACCACCTGCACATGTCCAATATGATTTATTTTTGTCAGAAAATGAACCCCTAAAACGATTCCGTTGCCATGACACTCTGCAGTTATGTAAATGGCACGCACGGCCTGGATCAAATGAGCACAGTGTCAGTGGAATGCACTATACGCTGTGGAGATGAGCATCTAACTTGCGACCCATGGATGAACCCACTCCATGTTTGCACCTCCCTCAGCTGCAGCTGGGAGCCGGTCTTCAAACCTCCAGGAAGGCTTGCATGCTAAATGTACTGGAAATTAAGATTAGTCCTCTTCGAATTATTATTTATATCAATGGACTCAAGCGAAGACCTCTTGATTTAATCCTAGTCTTTGAATTGGATGAGAAGTGTTGTCAAGGACATGAATGACCCTGTCAGCAACAGCTTCAGAGACCCTGTGCCTAATTAGGGTAAACATGCTGTATAGTACAGGTTTAACTGCAGCCCATTCTAGTGCAGGTTTCACTGCAGCCCATTCTAGTGCAGGTTTCACTGCAGCCCGCTCCAGTGCAGGTTTAACTGCAGCCCGCTCCAGTGCAGGTTTAACTGCAGCCCGTTCCAGTGCAGGTTTATCTGCAGCCTGCTCCAATGCAGGTTTAACTGCAGCCCATTCTAGTGCAGGTTTAACTGCAGCCCGCTCTAGTGCAGGTTTAACTGCAGCCCGCTCTAGTGCAGGTTTAACTGCAGCCCGATCCAGTGCAGGTTTTACTGCAGCCCGATCCAATGCAGGTTTAACTGCAGCCCGCTCTAGTGCAGGTTTAACTGCAGCCAGCTCTAGTGCAGGTTTAACTGCAGCCCGCTCTAGTGCAGGTTTAACTGCAGCCCGCTCCAGTGCAGGTTTAACTGCCGCCTGCTCCAGTTCAGGTTTAACTGCCGCCCGCTCCAGGGCAGGTTTAATTGCCGCCTGCTCCAGTGCAGGTTTAATTGCCGCCCGCTCCAGTGCAGGTTTAACTGCAGCCTGCTCCAGTGCAGGTTTAACTGCCGCCCGATCCAGTGCAGGTTTAACTGCAGCCCGATCCAATGCAGGTTTAACTGCAGCCCGCTCTAGTGCAGGTTTAACTGCAGCCAGCTCTAGTGCAGGTTTAACTGCAGCCCACTCTAGTGCAGGTTTAACTGCAGCCCGCTCCAGTGCAGGTTTAACTGCCGCCTGCTCCAGTTCAGGTTTAACTGCCGCCCGCTCCAGTGCAGGTTTAACTGCCGCCTGCTCCAGTGCAGGTTTAATTGCCGCCCGCTCCAGTGCAGGTTTAACTGCAGCCCGCTCCAATGCAGGTTTAACTGCCGCCCGTTCCAGTACAGGTTTAACTGCAGCCTGCTCTAGTACAGGTTAAACTGCAGCCCGCTCTAGTGCAGGTTTAACTGCAGCCCGCTCCAGTGCAGGTTTAACTGCAGCCCGCTCTAGTGCAGGTTTAACTGCAGCCCGCTCTAGTGCAGGTTTAACTGCAGCCCGCTCCAGTGCAGGTTTAACTGCCGCCCGCTCTAGTGCAGATTAAACTGCAGCCCGCTCTAGTGCAGGTTTATTCATACTGCCATCCTCTGCTGCCTGTTGCGCTCAGAGGTTGGTTTGGTGTATTAAATTGCTGCACCAGGGACAGACCTCACACTTATTGGATTTCTGCTGTTCTTTCCTGTTTTAATGCAAAGGTTAAACAGGCTTTGCCGAGACCTTTACATCTTTTTATAAGATTTTTTTTTTTTTTTGTGAAAAGAGAGAACTTTTATTTGAGGGTAGGTGCGATTGGATGTGAATGCTGACCTGCTCCTTAAATTTTTCACTGTAAACACACTAAAAAAATCTGCAGGACACATGACCACCTGCACATGTCCAATATGATTTATTTTTGTCAGAAAATGAACCCCTAAAACGATTCCGTTGCCATGACACTCTGCAGTTATGTAAATGGCAGGCACGGCCTGGATCAAATGAGCACAGTGTCAGTGGAATGCACTATACGCTGTGGAGATGAGCATCTAACTTGCGACCCATGGATGAACCCACTCCATGTTTGCACCTCCCTCAGCTGCAGCTGGGAGCCGGTCTTCAAACCTCCAGGAAGGCTTGCATGCTAAATGTACTGGAAATTAAGATTAGTCCTCTTCTAATTATTGTTTATATCAATGGACTCAAGCGAAGACCTCTTGATTTAATCCTAGTCTTTGAATTGGATGAGAAGTGTTCTCAAGGACATGACTGACCCTGTCAGCAACAGCTTCAGAGACCCTGTGCCTAATTAGGGTAAACATGCTGTATAGTACAGCCATATGAATCAGAGCATTGGATTTGTGGTCTTGAGAAATCATTTACTTGTATCTCCGGATGATGAGTCGGGGACACCAGGGATCAGTTATCATTATGCTGCATTGCTGCCATCGCATCCGCTGCCACATCCACTGAGATTTTTTGTGAGCGCTCTACAGGTCACAGTTCTGGATTGATTCATTTCATATTTGGCTTGGACCTTGCGTGTAGTAGGGTCATGATGCTTTTGGATTTTGGGAGTGATTGCTTCAGGGAGTCCCGGGATAACACGTCAACCTGCAGGGGACCGGCTGTCTAATTCGTGTTTATTTTCAAATGTCTCCACTGGCTACTGAATGAGCCTCTGATTGAAATGTTGCCTTTGGCCCATGCCAGATTAATATCACAGACACTTGCAGCCCTCTGCACATGGGCCAGTTTCTCAACTGTATTCCATGTTGTGGAAAAACAGGCTATTGCCAAGCACACCACTGAGGCTCTTCTATTCGGGTTGTTTTCATAAGAAACTGTGCTGAGCACAATCAGAGAGTCATGTCAGGATCAGTTTGTTGCTTTCAGAGATCGAGTGATTGTACTCCTCATCACTCATTGGCCATCAGTGAAGAGAACCGCTACTATTTCACCAGAGGAGTCTGTCATCACATCGAGATGTTTCATCAGTGAATGGGTATACCACTGAAGCAACATTCATCATACAGTATCTTGGTGTTGTTTGTTGAGCTGGACAATAAATTTATCACAATAATTTTAAGGGCAATTCAAACAAGTCGACATGGTCAACAACATCCCCCGCCAATCGTGTGCTTCTTGTTTTCAAACTCCATCAAGGCCTTCATGGTCTGAAGCTACACACCAAATTTGGTTTATGTATCTGTAGTAGTTTCTGAGTAAAGCTGTCCCCTTTTGGTCGGAAGGACGGACGGACGGAGGTATAACCTATATCCCCCTCCCACTTCATGTTGGTGGGGGATAATAACTGCCGCCATGGGGTGAGTAGGTAAGCTTACTGCTTTTTTCTCTGACTCATTATACCTGATGTGGTCTCGAACAAACGGCAGTCAAACATTAGAGGCCATTTGAAGAAGAAAATTGTGTTTTGAAGTCAGCTAATTACTAGCGAGGTTGGACAGCTTCCATAACTTAGGTATAGTTAGCCTAGTACCCTAAATTTTTTCCCACGTACTTTTCCTAGCTAAGAATCAGGCAATTTATTTATTTTAATTTTTTTTTAATCTAACCTCTATTTTACCAGGAATAAATCCCTTTGAGATACAAAATCTCTGTTCCAAGTGAGTCCTGGCCAAGACAGCAGCATAAAAAATTCACACAGAAAACAGCAACAGACAATGACAAGCAAAAAACTGTCAGAATAATACATCAACAGTTCTTAGCAGCGAAACATGTGCACGTGCTGGTTAAGTAAGACTTCATTCTTAATTAATTTAAAAACATGTAAACTTATGCAATGAACCAGTTTAAGACTTAGCCAACTGACTAATCAAAACCAATGTGTCACCAATAACGATTAAGAAGTGATTATGAGATGCAGACAGACCTAACTAAGCTAAGTAATAAAGTGAAATGAGTAACTGAGCAAATCAAATGTTTGGTTGCTAATTGAGCAAAGTTAATCGGAATGGATTAAGAGCAATTCTTGGTTAAGAGATGGTGGTTCTGCAGACCCTTATGTTGCTCTGTTCAGGACATCGCTGATAAGTACTGAAGTGAAAGAAGTTCTTTTCCCGAAGCATTTCTGTCTGTCTGTCTGCCCTATGGCAGCAGTTGTTATAGCGCTTAAAATGATCACAATAAATTTATCCGCGAGCCCTAGTGGTTTGTTAGATACAGTTTAAGGCGTCTTCTACATCTTTCCATCCTTAGAGATTGAAGTCATGGGACAGGTGACATGAATCACGAGACCCCGCATATCGTGAAGGGTCTTTTCTTAATAAGCTATGCTGGGATATCTGACCATGATGTTTTTTCCATGTTATAGAAAGTGATAGGCTGACATTTCTCTTGCCGTTCGGTCAATCAATCGTCCCTGGGGTAGGCACTGCAAAATGATATGAAAACACGCTGGTTCCATAGCCGTGAGGAAGATTCTTGCACATGGTCACCTCTGCATGTCCTCATATGCTGTGAAAGTGGTGAAACAGTGATTTTATTACCTCCGCCGAGGAAGTTGGGACAGAGTTTATGTTTTCGCTCCTATTTGTTTGTCCTTCTGTCTGTCTGTTTGTGAACAACATAACTCAAAAAGTAAAGCACAGATTTGTCTGAAATTTCTGGGTGCATTGCTATTACATCAAGGAGGGACCCTATTGATTTTCACCGCAATCAGTGAAAAAATATGGCTGCAACAGCAGCCATCTTGAAATCGTATGACACGAGATAACTCAACTTTGCTCCCACTCATGAAGATTTGGATTGTGCTGCCATGGCGGAGGTTTGCACTCCCCGAGTGCCTCTAGTTCTTCATATTTTTATGAATATACCATCCCAGTTGAGAAGTGGGGTCTGGGAGTAGATAGAAAAGGATGGCAGCTGATTGCTGGTAATGAGAGACCTGGTTTCTCTCTTTTTTTTTTTTCAATCAATTATAATGTTGCTCTTAAGAGGGGCTGAGGTTTGATGCTTATAAATTGATATTTGGTGCTGTATTAAAGACCTTGTTGGTAAGAAGCTGGTGGTAGATACGGTCTAACAGGATAATGGCATTTATTTTCAAAAGCTATTCACCTTTTCAGTGGATGTATTCAGACTTTGGGTGCGCCATGCTCAAAAACATGATGTTACTGTTCTTGGTATTACTCTGCACACACACACATTCACACAAATCTGTGATTGTTGTCCCTCTCAGAAATTAATCATAAAAATGAATCCTCTGTCACAGACTCTCAGCCGGTAACTTTTTGCAAGGGGCCCGGATTGTGCACTTTTCTCAACTTATTTTCTTGGGTGTCCAAAAGGGAGGTTTGTGGACTTCTCAGGAAAAAGCCCCAAAAAAAAAAAAATCCATAATTGCTTGGTCATTCTCTCTCCTCTGAAGAACAGACTGTTTTGAGTGACCATCCCTTGTATTGTAATACAGCCAGCCTACAAATGACCCAAATTAGTCAATATTACAAGGTATAGAGAGCTGGGGTGGACGAACTGGGCTGTGAGTGGGAGCAAGGCATACAGACAGAGTTGTTGGGCTTCAGTTAAATCAACGTTATTCAAAATTACTCTCGGTATTGAGTGAAAAAAGTGGCACTTGGCAGGGAAATAGGCTATATAAAGCATGCAGCTCAAGCTATTTGATGTTGATTTAAATTCAGCAAATAAGCGTCTAGAGGCATGATTGTCATCCTACCTAATCGGAGAGAACAAGTAGCACCTGTTAAGTGCGGAGCACTCTCGGAGTGAACCTTTTGTTAATCATGAAAATGACTGAGAACAGGTCAGGACTAATAATTGTTTAAAACGGATGTTTTGTCCACCCCAGTTCTCAGTTCTACTGAATTTACCCCATGATTTCATCCCTATTAGATCGCATATGGAGAGAAACCGTGTCTTCAGTTGCCAATTACAATAATTGGAAGACGCGTCAATAAAGAAAAATAATTGAGAACTAGCCAGGACTATCCTAACTGTCATAAAGGGACGTGTCTGTGACACCCCAATTCCCATTTCTAGCTCCGCCACTGACTGCATTCTGACAGCATTCTAAATATTCCTACTGTGTTCCAACTACATTCAAGCTGCATTCGAGACCTAACCTACACCCAGAATGTGCAAGAATCACTTGAGGCGGGTTCGAAGTGCATTCTAAGTATTCAAACGGCATTCTTTCAAAGCTGTAAGAATTTTGGTCAGTTTGAAATTCCCGCCCAAATGTTACGCGAATTCTTCATTCTGGCCGGTTCTGCTTGATTCTTGCTGATTTTGAATAAGTGTGAAGGGGGCTTTAGCGTTAGTTCAGGCAGGCACAAGAAGTCAGGTCTAGTCATTAGCCCCTTTCTGTCCAATCAATCATGACTTTAGCATCTCCGCTCAATCTGCAAACTTTTATTACTGAATTATTATTTAGCGTTATTACTATTTCTATTTTTTTTTAGCTTTCATTCATTTCTCCAGCTCAGTGCCCTCTACACCGCTCCTACTCTAGTTCACTAAAGTCATCTCCCCCCACCTTCCCAGCCTCTTTCTTCATGAATAACATTGTCTGTCCGAAGCGGCATCTCTGCATATCTTTTTCATTGATTTAATTGTAAACAACCTCAGGCTCTGCTGGGGGATTCATGATCTCAGGGTGTGTCTGTGTCATGCTTGCTCAGATTGTTCCCAAGCATCACTCCAGCAGAGTCTACGACAAACTCAAAAGCATGGTGTTCTGTAATAAATGGTTAAATCTGACCCAAATGTCCTGCCGGAAATGGCTTTAAGAAGGTATTAGCTTCATTAATTCTGATTTAATTTATTGTAAAATTGAAATGACTAATTCAGGTGTATGAGCTCAGGAAGATCCCAAAATGTATACATTTTGTCTCAGATTCATAATGTAACCCATCATTTAGTCAAAAGAAAAAGAGGACACTGCAGAGCAGAGTTTATCACGTTATTCTTTGTCAATCCAGTCCTTTTTTCCTACCTATGAGGCATATGTAGGATAAACATCTTTCATGAAGCTACCTGATGGCAGCATAAAACTGATTTTTAGAATTACCAGTGCCCCAAACAAATTTAATATCCCCAGACAAACAATAACATATGGGTGAAAACATCCAGGCCCTTTTTTTTGTCCAAATGGTATAGGAAGGTTTTTTTAACTGATAAATATCAGAGAGTGAAGGGTCGTTATTGGTTTTCATAACTTTATTGAAAAAACTGAAATGAGTGATAATGATAATGCATTTATAGCTTTTCTTTTGTGACAGCAGGGTGCAATAACTTTGATGGGTTGGCACAGTGGAATGTGCTGTATTTAGATTTTGATGATGGTCCAATCAGTTTTTTGCAACCATATGGACCATCAGACAATATTTTTTGGCAATCACATAAGGACAAGTCTTGGGTGCCATTATGCAGAATCATTCAAGTGTTATACCCACCTCCAGATGGTAAGGGCTACTGCCTCATTCCACTGTCCTTCACTTCCCAATTAATACAAGAAAAAAATTATGAGAAAGATCATTTTAATCAACCGTCTTAAATAAACATAGGTGAAAATGATTGCTATGCCTTTAGCATGTAAATTTGGATTTGTGAAAAAATATATATTTTTTTTAAGGCAGGTGCAGAACTAGGCGCAGACGATAATTCAGTCCATGGGTTTTATTAATGGCATAATCCAGGTCGGTATAACAGGCAGTGAGAATACAGTACGGGAGGGCGAATCTAGAATCATAAACAAAGTTCTGTCCAAAAGTCAAGACCAGCAAGTAGGCACTCCAAAGCCAAATCACAGAGAGGAGTCATAATTAAAAAAGCCAAACAGCGGTCGTACCAACCGGCAGTGGTCGGCAGCTTTTTCAGAGTAGCTCACAATTGGCCATCGCACTACAGGGTTTCAAATTGGGAAGGGACTGTCGGGAAAGGGAAATAAATAAACAGCTTTGTTTGTTGCTCAAGCGCCTCCTGCTGGCCAGACGGGTGCTCATCAGGAAGATTCTAAGT
This sequence comes from Gymnothorax reevesii, assembly GCA_029721435.1. NCBI lineage: Eukaryota > Metazoa > Chordata > Actinopteri > Anguilliformes > Muraenidae > Gymnothorax > Gymnothorax reevesii. The sequence goes on from CM056575.1 coordinate 80,818,980, forward strand.
CTGTTCATGTCCTGGTATCCTCCGCCCTCATTCTGAACTTGCAAAGATTCAACCAATGAGTGTTAAAGAAGCAGTGGCTGATGAGCACGTGCTTTGGAGGAGAGCCGTGAACTGTCTTCACTCTCCTGAGTTGGCAGCAAGGGGTCGCAAATGAGCAAGACTTGTACATAGTTCCCCAATTGGGCATTCCAGATTCGGGTGGGATTGGAGATGCCAAATTTATTTTTTTTAAAAAGTCAAGCAGAAATAATACACGAGTAATCAAACAAATACTAGGGACAGGACTGAATTACAAAGCTGAGAGCAAACCAAACTGTATACATAACAGTGTTTTCCCCAAAGCGTTTAAGCATATCGGTACCGATACGTTTCTTTTATCGCCGATATGCATCAAGTTTTTCCGAGACGCTTTTATGAATGCCGAGACGCTTGAAAAAAATTATGCACGAGAACAATTTCCCCCAGGATTTTCCCCCGATAAAAGTCCCATGTGGTGCCGTGAGTCAATTGCGTGCTGTTCCGTGTCTCGTGGACAATCACTCATCACAGTAGCCGCGGCCCACGCGGGTGTTTGTTTATCTATCACACCCGCCGTGTTTACACAGGTATCGGTACGATAACAATGAAAGAACAAATCTGGTTGTTGTTTTTCTGTGTTTGAGGGATCCGCATGTGTAATGTATTCATGTATGGACGGTAAGTGTACATGATGCATATTGTGTATTAATTAATATGATGTGTACATGATACTAGTCTGGTAATAGTATAGTACTAGTAGTGTATGTGGATGTCCTGTGACGCTACACGTTAGTGCGGCATCTGTGATCCCGCCTTTTGCGACAGTGCGCGCATGCAGCAGACACGTGTTTACTTAGTTCCATGAACTGTCTGTATCGCGGTCAGTAATTAGCATCGTCATCGAAGCGTGGCGACAATAACAAACACGCACGACACTGCACGTGTACTAATTATAATGTCAGCGAGAAAAATAACAGCCTTTATTGGGAAAAAACGGACCCTGGATGCTGAGTTAATACCCTCTGGCGCAATCACAGCAAAATGCAGTCGTCCTAGTACAAGTACCGGTAGTACAAGTGACCGTTGAGGGCCCACCTGTCAGGGAAATGTGGCTGGAGGCTGCGGCAGACAAATGGGCAGCCCAAAAGAACAGGAGGCTGAAGATTTAATTTCTCAGATTGTTACCACATTGTTTTTGAATTCATGTAACATAGTGTTTCCCATTATTCCTTTTGTCAAGTATTGGAGAATAAACTAGTCCTCCCACTTCTACTTGGGTTGTTGTGGCTCTTTTGAGTCACCTGAGTTGTACCTGTTTTTTGTTCCATTTGTGCAGAAAATTCCAACATTTTGGTAAAAGTGCTATGTTTTCACCAGAATTTTGTGATCAAAATATACCGTCAGGTGTTCCCAGAATGCGCCATTTTAGCTCTAGAAATACAAAATCTTTCCGGGGGGGCATTCCCCTGGACCCCCCTAGTTTGCGCGCGCCCCTATGTCAACTTCATATTTCAAAACAAAGTTTAAACCCTTCTTTTTATTTCTGGGGAAAACACTGCATAAGCACAAGAAATCAAGAGATGCATGTAGGTGACACAGTGAAACTGGCTGACGAACTCATGAGGATCTACACAGAACTGGGGAAATATAAAGGGAAACTTCAAAGCTAATTACCTTGGTAACAGGTGGGTTGAGCTGAGGAATGTGAAGGCTAAAAATGAGGGAACAGTCAAAAATTCATAGAGCAACAACATGCCGAAATCTTTGAGGTCAAAGATCATTGTCTCAATAATTGGTGACCTTAACCATGAGGCGAGAGTCCTTGTTTTTAGTTGGCCTGAACTATAGATGTCAGAGCTAACAATAAGAGCTAATTTGGAATGAATTGTGGCCAGTTGTTTTTGCTAGAAATAGCAAACTAACAGACAGACAGACAAACAAACAAACTGAACCGATCAATAGACATGTAATGAACTAGGGGGGCGATGCAGGTGCGGGAGTGAAATCAGAAGACACGTGAGAAATGACAGATGACCGGGAATGACGAGACTAATGCATGAAACCCTTAAGCAATGTGACATGAAAAATAATGAATTCAAAATAAAAAATCCATCATACACAAAGTTAGCCAGAATCAGACACTGAAAATTTTATTAGATTAACCTCATGCAAGAAGGGTGTCTGTCACATTCAGATTTTACAGGAGAGGCAAAAAAAACTGCTCCAGGTAAATCTCTACCATATGGATTAAAATTTCCATGGTGAATGAGTGGGCAATTAGATGATACTGAAGCCTGAAAAGGATTGATTCTTAATCATTAGCCAATGACGAGATAATCCAGATTATGTCACTTGCGCTCTTTTAGCATGAGTCAGGATGATGAGTTCAGTATCTGAAACATACATCCGAAAAGGGTGTATCTGCAACACACTGCTCGACTGAAGATGCATATTGTTTGTAAAAAGGGAGTAACTACCATTAATGCCCATTTAGTGTAGGGATTGTTACTAATGCCTTTCCAGCAAATTGGAAACATTGGTGGCCACCTCTGAATGGCTTAAAAAAACCAAACTGAAGGTTTTGGAGCGGCCTAAGTAAAGTCCGGACTTAAATCCGAGTGTGTAATGCTATGGCATGACCTTAAACAGGCCGTTCATGCTCAAAAACCCTCCAATGTGGCTGAATGAAAACATTCTGCAAGGAAGAGTGGGCCGCAATTCCTCCACAGCGATGTGAAAGACTCGTTGCCAGTTATCGCAAACGCTTGATTGCGGTTGCTGTCGCTGCGGGTGGCACAACCGGTTGTTAAGTTCAGGGGGGAATTACTTTTTCACACCAGGCCAGGTAACTTTGGATAGCTTTTTCCCCTTGATAAATTAAATCATCTTGTAAAAACTGCATTTTTTATTTACTCGGGTTGTCTATGTCTAATATAAAAATTTATTTGCTGATCTGAAACATTTAGGTGTGACAAATATGCAAAAAAGTAAGAAATCAGGAAGGGGGTAAATACTTTTTTATGGCACTGTATATCTTTGTCTTGCTAACTGGACCCTCAGAGTCATCTCCACTCTGTGGTAAATACAATTAGCTCCAAAGTTACTGGCACCCCTGACTGGCAATGCATGAACAATACAAAAGAATATATAAAAAACATACCAAAAGAGAAATAGAATATTCCAATGTGAGACATACTTGATTTTACTAGTGTTTCAATGGAAACAACCAAAATCATCGCAACCATTTATTGCAAACAAAATCAAGGTTCTATGATAATTGCCACCCTTCATTTAGTACTCACTGCAACCACCTCTGGCAAGGATAACAGCATTGAGTCTTTCCCTGTAATTTTTGACAAGGTTAAGGCACAACTGCCCTCTTCAACTCCGCCCACAGTTTTTCAATTGGATTGAGTTCTGGCGACTGAGATGGCCATTGTGTTGATTTTGATTTTGAGTGTTGATTTTTTTATTTTATTTTTTTTTCTGGAACCATTTCTGTATGGATCTTGAGGTATGCTTTGGGTCATTGTCTTGTAGGAAAGTCTACCTACGGCCATGTACCAGCCTTCTGGCAGAGGCATCCAGATTGTCAGCCAAAATTTTCGGACACTCATTGGAACTCATTATGCCATTAATTTTAACCAGTGCTGGTGGACCTTTGAGTATAAAATATGATTGATGCACCATCATACAAACCCCAATTCCACTGAAGTTGGGACGTTGTGTAAAATGTGCATAAAAACAGAATACAACTTGGCTTATGCCGTCGGAGGCGACGGCTTGGGGTATACCCCCGAAGGCCCCCAATCCTCCAGTTCCCCAATTCTTGAATAGACCCAATACAATATAAAGCCCCTCAGGTCATGACCTTTCATTTGAACTTAATTTCAGGTCAATCCAACAAATGGTTCTGAAGATATGGCCAAAATGGTAATTTTCCATTGCAAAGCGCCACCTGGTGACAAAATATTGAACCATGCAGGTATGATGTCATCATGTGACACGTTGTGAGGTCATGACCTTGCAGTTGCACATAGTTTCATGTCAATTGGACAAATAGTTCCAAAGATATAGCAAAAATGGTGAATTTTATGTGACAAAGCTCCACCTTGTGTCAAAATTTTGAACCAAACAGGTACAATGTCATCGTGGGACACATCCTCAGGTCATGACCTTTCATTTGCACTTGATTTGAGGTCAATCGGACAAATATCTCGAGAGATATGATAAAAACAGTGATTTTTTTTTTTTTCAGTTTTGACCCCTGGTGGCCAATATAGAAATTGTAAATTGTCCAAAATCGAATCAGTTCTTCCTCTTTATGATCCTTACTTATTTGTAAAACTTGAAATTTCTAATTGAAATATTACTGAAGTTATCGTGTTAACACGTAAATCAGTTTTTGGCCCCTGGTGGCCAATCTAGAAATAGTAAATTGTCTAAAATCAAATCAGTTCTTCCTCTTTATGATACTTACTTATATGTAAAACTTGAAATTTCTAATTGAAATATTACTGAAGTTATCGCGTTAACACGTAGGGCGGCGGCGGCAGCAGTGGCGGTCGGACCAAAAACATAATATCCCCGGAACGCCATTCGGCGTTTGGGGATATAATGATTTGCAAGTCTCATAAACCCGTATTTAATTCACAATAGAACATTGACAATAGTTTACTATTTCATGAAAAATATTAGTTCATTTTTAATTTGATTGCAGCAACATACTTCAAAGAAGTTGGGACAGGGCCATGTTTACCAGTCTTTAGCATCCCCTCTTGTTTTAACAGCAGTCTGTAAATGTCTGGGAAGTTAGGAGACCGATTGCTGGAGTTTTTGAAGAGGAATGTTGTCCCACTCTTGTCTGATGAAGGATTCTAGCTGCTCAACAGTCCTGGGTCTTCTTTCCCAGATTTTTCATTTTATGATGCGCTAAATGTTTTCTATTGGTGACAGGCCTGGACTGCAGGCAGGCCAGTTCAGCACCCAAACTCTTCTACTACAAACCCATGCTGTTGTGATGTATGCAGTATGTGGTTTACCATTGTCTTACTGCAATATGCAAGGCTTGCTTTGAAAGAGACATTGTCTGGATGGGAGCATATGTTGTTGTAAAACCTCTATATACTTTTCAGCATTGATAGTGCCTTTCCAGATGTGTAAGCTACCCACACCATAGGCACTGATGCAACCCCATACCATCAGAGGTGCAAGCTATTGACTCCGCTCTGATAACAAGCTGGATGGTCTTTCTCCTCTTTAGTCTGCATGACCCAGCGTCCAAGGTGTCCAGAAAGAATTTCAAATTTTGATTCATCTGACTGCAGAACACTTTTCCATTTTGCCTCAGTCCATTTTAAATGATGTTTGGCCCAGAGATGATGGCGGCATTTGTGAATGTTGTTCACATAGGCCTATGGCTTCTTCTTTGTATGATACTGCTTTTAACTTGAATTTGTAGATTTCACAGCCACGTGTTTACAGACAATGATTTCGGGAAGTGTTCCTGAGCCTATGCAGTGAATTCCAGTGCAGAATCATGCCTGTTTTCAGTGCAGTGCTGCCTGACGGCCCGAAGGTCACGAGCATCCAATATTGACCTTCGGCCTTGTCCCTTGTGCAAAGACATTTCTCCAGATTCTCTGAATCTTTTAGGATATTATATACTGTAGGTCATGGGATATTCAAAGTCAATTTTAAATCGAGGAACATTTTTCTGAAATTGTTCCCCAAATTTTAGATGCAGTTTTTTTTTTTTTTTTCGCAGATTGGTGAATCTCTGCCTTCCTTCTGAGAGACTCTGCCATTCCAAAATGCTCTTATTAGACCCAGTCATGTTACTAACCTGTGGCCAATTAACCTAATCAGTTGCAAAATGCTTCTCCAGTTATAAGTACCACTTACTTTTCCAGCCTTTTGTTGCCCCTGCCCCAACTTTTTTGAGATGTGTTGCTGCCATCAATTTTAAAATGAGCTAATATTTTTCATGAAATAGTAAAATATCTCACTTTCAACATCTGATATGTTGTCTATGTCCTATTGTGAAAACTATAGGTTTATGAGATAAATAAATGGGTTTATGAGATTCTCTGTGTATGCATCTCTGTTTCAACGTCAAACATGCTGATACGGTGTCTGACTGAAACATGCAATTTTTGTCTCATCTGACCAAAGCACTTTGTTCTAGTCATAATTTAAATGACGTTTGGCAAACTCTAGGTGCTAACTTCTGTGTCCTCTGGTCAGAAAAGGCTTTGTTCTGGCAACCCTTCCAAAGAGCCTATAGTTGTTGAGGTGGAGCCTGATGCTCTTTTACACCTGGTGACACTGAGATGCCACCAAGGCTTGCAATTCCTTCACAGCGATTTTTTGGGGATTTTGTTGTTTCTCTCACCATCCTCCTCAGTATCCTAGAGGGCAAAATGCAGTTTTTTCTTCTACCTTTGAGGTTTTCAACAGTTCCATATCTTTGGAATTTTTAAATAATTGCCCTGACAGTGCTCAGTGTCATATTAAATCGTTTGTGAATCTTCCTGCAGCCATTATTAGATTTATGAGGGTCTATGACAACTGTCTCTTTTGAACTGACAGTTGTTTTGTTTTCTTCATGCTGCTGGATGACAAAGGGATATTGCATATATTTTCCCTCATTTTTATACCCTAGTGAAACAGGAAGTTCCTTAACATTTAGATGAAACTTCAATAAATGGATTTTAATACCTGGTTAAATTTTGGTAGATGTTATTTACAATAATCTTTAAGGGCCATTAACTTTGAAATATTGACTTGGAGGAAATTGATTTTTAATTAAATCACTAAATGATTTTGGTTGGTTCTATTGGAAAATTAATATCATACTATATTTTTTGCATGTTGTCACTTTCTTTATAAATTTATACCAAATGGAGTTTCTTAATAAATATATATACTTTTTAGAATTATTTTGAATAAATTTTTGTGCTCTGCCTGGCAGGGGTGCCAGTAATTTTTGAGTGCAGTGTAGGTTTATTTATTTACCCAGCTACCAACTGAGCAAACATTGAAACTCTCCTTGTGCTGTGTACACACATGAACCAAAACTGCCTAATATGCTGATGGTCTTCTGCATGTTGTGAAAATGACATGCATAGAAAGGCCCAGAGCATCACGCGCTGCTCACCTGCCTGTCTTCTGCTCACTGTTCTTCTTGGTGCCATCTGTTCCCAAAGTAACTATTATGCACATATTTGGCTGATATATTTGATGTACAAGAAAATTGGACTCAATGGACCCAGCAACCTACTTGCATTGCTCCAAGGTCCCGTCCAGGGTGCAGTGTGTGATGGAATGCGAGTTGTGACACAGTCCTCCCATTACCATTATTAAAATGTTTTGTTACTCGTGTCACAGTCGCCCTTCTGTTGGTTTGGACGATAGCCTTTGTTGCCATCATGCGACATTGAGTCTTTGGTGCCCAACAGCCTGTTGCTGGTTTGCGGTTTGTGCCTCCTAGGACCACTGTCAGAAGGTACTCACCACTGCTGACCGAGAGCACCCCAGTAGCCTCGCTGCTTCTATTTGTCTTCGGGCTGTAATAATTTAGCCCTTATCGAAGATGCTTAGGCCTAATTTCTCCCGCATTCTAGCCTACTTGTTGACTGTAAGAACCAGCTGTTACCATCTTTGATTGAAAGCCTTTGTGGAATGATTCACATGAACCTGCATGTGGGTTAATCAAATCCAGTTGTTTCATTCAAACCTGTAGTACTTATAGGCTTATTTTAAATTCCAGAGATCCCAATATATCGAAATATTTCAAAATATGTCTCGCTGAATTACGGGAAAATGTTGTGTATAAAATGATGCTCAAGATCTTGATATTTTCTGTATGATCTAGTGCTATGTCCAGAAAAACATGGTGTACTTGGTCTGAATATTTCTGTCAGAGGAAGTGTGATGTAGCTTCAGTGAAGTACTGTAAATAGCAGGTACAGAATATGTTTTTGACAATTTCCCACAGTAAGGACAAAAAAAAACAAAAAAAACGTGTATCTTACTCTGAACCTACTAAAGGGGAAATTCAAGCAAGAATCAGAGTCTTCGGTTAAAAAAATGTTATTTGACTATTTGTGGCTTTCCAATTATCTTGAATGAGTTTGCCTATTCTTTTCTGACCTCTCATAAACAAAGTGCTGTCAGCCATAGAACTCCCTCCTGCTGACATTTTTGTTTATCACATCCTTCTCTGTAAGCTGTGTAGTATGCAAAAATCACAGGAGGGGAACTGCCTCTGAGATTAAGATAGCATAGTTTCTTGTATCAATAGCAATACTGCTGCCAGAGTTTCTTAAGGCGCTTTCACTCCAGGATAGTCTGGGGGACTCTGTTCAATTGGGCAGGGAATGCCAAAAAAATTCTCACCTTCAATTGGTTTGGTTCACTTTGACACTTTTGAAAGCAGACCAAACCGTCTGGATAACGTCATGAAGTTACAACAGATGCTTGTTTGAGGCGGTATTGCTCGAAATGAGCACTTTCTACGAGAAAAAAATCATAAGGAAGAAAGCCCGGCTCATCAATTGGCCAGGACCTATCTTCGGTTCATTTTCTCTCTTAGGTTTGCTGGATAGTCCGATTGCCTTTCCTACTGTAAGCGAACCGCACCAGGGTTCACTTGCAAGTGAACCGAGGCCCACGATTTCAGGCGGACCAGAGTTGCTTGGTCCGCGCCAGAGTTTGGAAGAGTTTTCACACCTGCCCAAACGAAGCGACTATCCGAAGAAAAAACTCTGATCCATTTAAAGCGGACCAAACAGCGCTGGTGTGAAAGCGCCCTTAGATCAAACATCTTTCCAGTTTTAATTTTTGGATAAACAAAAATATAAAACTTGTGTAAGTTTACCATGGGTGCAAGATTTATATACATTTGCAGACACAGGATTTACTTTTTTGAGGAGCAAGTGAACAAGGAAACTGAGTACTGATGCAAAGCCTATCCTTCAATTGTGAGAGAGATAAAAACTGCTTATGTTTGTGAGCAAATTTATGGAGCAGCAGTTATTAGCATGGCTTACTTTGAACAATATTTAACCCCTTTGTGCAGAGGCCAAATATGGCTATTCATGCAATACCCCATTTAAGGCTTCATAATTCATTTGAGCTTCATTGGTAGGGGGCAAATGGCTTAAATGAAACAAGACATTTGCAGCATTTAGAATTTCATCGTATCTCAATTTCTTTTCATAATTTTAGTGCAGAGTAAGGGCCACAAACAAAAAATCTTCATGAAAATTCAGCAGTGAAATTATTTTTTAAAAATACAGAGAATTGAAAAATGGCTGGGAGTCAAAGCAATGCGTTTCTGGGATTATAAACTCCTTGACCACAATTGTAATTCATCTGAGAGTCATTTTCAAAATTATCTACTTTTTATGAGCCAAATAAGGTTGCTCTCGAAATGGCTTCCCAAGCTGTCAGAATTGAGATACCTTTGGCCTATTATAGCTGTAGTGGTTAGAACAAAGGTCAACAATTTTTTTTTCTGTCGTAAGCGATCATTTTTATTAACTGCTAAATAGATACTAGAATATTAGGCAGTTTTCACATCAGGCTTGGCTGAGGAGTTTAATTCATACAATTTCTGGAAAACAGGGATGGGACTTACAGTAACACCTCCATATCGTAAATCGGAAACAGCCACCTCTTCCTTATGAATATTCAATTACTGTTTTGGGTGCATCACCTTTTGATAGAATAGTGTAATTGCCTTCATAAATAGAGCAGATCCATGTCCACAGGCATCTACAACTGTGGGAATGTGTTGAAAAGAAGCACACAACTGAGTCATTTTTGACTCTCATATTCATCTAAGAGTCAAAAGACCATTACGGCATATTGTGTCCTTTAATTTAATTGCATATTGTCTATTGGAGGGTGACAGCTTCAGTACTCACGTAATTCATGAGTTATATACAAGGGTAGATAAGTTAAGCTTGCATCTTTCATACATGTGGGTCAAAACTAAAGGCATCTGTCTTGGTTCCACTTAAAGGGGGAACTCCAGTCAATTTCAACACGTATCTTTGTTGTTTGTGGTGAAGGAGTACTGTCAATAGCGAGACAAACGAAGAAATTTGGTTTTGCCTACACCGAGTTATGCTCCTGCTAAAGTTCGTACCTAAGCGACTCCAATGGGGCAGGCTTTTAACGTGCTTTTAGCGTCTTAACACGATCGTGATGTCATTTCAAGTCCATAGCCATGTTCACCTAACCCTTCCAAGTGACCACAATGAATTTGACTACAGTAGCTGAACTAGAAATGTATAAAATTGTGCTAATTTACTCAGTGCACGTATCTCTGTTTACTTCCTGTTTTCCGATGAAGTCCACATTAGTCGATTGTCGAACTCGAAAAATCCATTATTCCAAAATGTAATTTTTCCACCAAAAAACATGCTTACGAACCGCTGTGGTTATGTCCATTGCGATGACTGTGTAGCAACATAGCTACAGTGCAGCCTAACATCACATGCTTGAATGCTTGATTAATTGTTCTGAGAACTTCATATAGTTATGAGCGTGTTCACAATGCTGGGCATAGAAGTGTAACATCAGCAACAAAAAAAAACATTTCTTAAAAACAAGTGGAACATGTATTTATTTTTAAGTATGGACCCATGGGGTGTAGACAATATAGTTTGTTTAACCATCCTTATTCACTGAAGAGCATCCTGGTCGCTCTTTTCCATGAAAAGCCCCAAAAACGGAATTTTATGCCAAAATAATGATCCCTGTCCCACAGAATTGTCTTTGTTCACAAATGATCAAAAGACATATTTCCAAATAGGTATGGAACTAGGCTAAACTCCTGCGCAGTTTCATTGCTGCCAGTTGTTACATGATGCAGCAGTGAGGGAAAGAATGTGTTTCGTTTGATTTTTTTTAAAGAGGTCAATTATTTCACTTGCTGTAGAAATAAAATCAGAGGAGAGAAGAATAAAACAAACTGTATTTGTAACATGTCTTTTCTAGTGCTCCAGCCTCATGCAAGATGTTTTGCTGGGAGATGTATAGGTTTTCCAGGAAATATGCCGAAACATCTGTGACGGACGGACACTGAGGGACAGTGCACATGTAACGGACAGACACTGTGGGACATTAACATACAGACCATCAATAATTCTCAGTGAAATGAAGGACCACACATTTTACAATAACAAGTCTCTTCTCTGCTTCATATTCTTCCTTCATTTCTGGTGTCATGTTTCTGTATGGGACGGGTAATTTTCTTCTTTGGTTCACATCAGTCCCTTCAGCCTGCTTTTTCTCTTTCCTGGAAGTCTTTCCTCTTTTTCTTTCTTTTCTCCGACGATAACGACTTTGGTGTGGCGTTTCCTTTTTGCGAGATACTTGCTTTCTCTTCTTATCTTTGTCTCTAATTTCTCTGAGCTTTTGAGGGTCTAATTTCTATTTTTCTCTGTGTTTTCTCTGTCTTTCTGCCGAAGTCATCTTGCCTGCACTGGGAGTGGGGTCCATAATTCACAGTGCACAAGTTACTGACATAGAGGCGCAAACATACATGTAATACAGGACTGAACAGAAACCAAAATCTGGATGGCTGCAATGGTGGCCATCTTGATTATAGGAGCACACCGTGAATCTATATGAAGCATCCTCTAACCACCTTCAACATTCCCTGAATGAAATGGTCCAGGGACAATGTGCTCACCGGAAGGTCATTACTAGTAGTTGGAAGTCCAATTCAAAGGCTGTCTTGAATTGCAGGATATGTCGGAAATTGTCAAAGTGCATTTTAGTATTTGGCCCCCTGGTGACCAGAAAAGAAATCAAATCAGACTGAATTTTGGTATGGTAAGAGGTTTTGCATAGATATACTTTTGTACCAAGTATCCTGTGGTTAATGTGGAATTGATAAAAATGGGTTACATGTACTTTATGTACATCAATGTACACACATACACAAAAATGACATTCACACTCTTAGTTTTTGTCTGATCTTTACCAAACTTTTATCATAGGTTCTTCTTGTGGGGATACACAACATATCAAACATTTTTTTTTTATTTGACCTACTTTTCTGGATAAATGAGGTCATAAAGTTCAATTTTCGGGTTTCTTACCCCTGTGACCTTGAATAGCAGGTCAAATCAGACAGGTGTACTACATGTGATGTAACCTCACTAGATACACTTACAATTTAAGTTTGGTGGCTGTACCTGATGTGGTTACCTCCGACATGACATTTGGTCATTTTTAAACACTCCCCCCTGGCTGCCATATTTGGAGTCCGATTGGGTCGAAATTTGATGTACACATACTAGGTGCCTTGATTTATCATGACTCCAAATTACAGCGTCCTACACTAAATAACAACGAAATGTTCCACTTGACGCTAAAATTTTGAACTTTGACCTCTGTGACCTTCAAATGAAGGTCAAATGCAAAACCCAGAAGATATGTAATGTAGTCTCATAGGGGTACCTACAGTCAAAATTTGGTAATCCTAGCTATCATGGTTACCTTGGAAATGACCAACGTGTGTTTTACAAAAAGCCCCCTGGTGGCCGGAAAAATCAAATTAGTAAAATTGGAAATATGAAAAAAAAAAACCCTGACCCGTTTTGGACAAGGTACCCACCCATAAAGTTTCAGAGAAATCGGTCCAGCCATTAAGATTAGTGCCCATGACAACGACGTACGGACGACGGACAGAGTTACAGTTAATGAGTGAAACCAAATTCAAGATGGCGGCCATCGTGATTATCAGAGCTTGACACAAATCTATATGGAGCATCTTCTAACCACCCCAACAAACCCTGAAAACATGGTAAGAATGGACAAGGGCATTTTTTAGTTATCAAAAGCTGAATTTGACAAACAGTATTCTGATGGACAGTACCTGAACAGACTGATGGACAGACCCCAGTACGCACAATTACCTACTTTAAAGGAAATTAGGGAAACTCATGGTGGCTTACCTTCCCAAAGCATAAGAGTACCTCTGTACAGTTCAAAATTTCCAGACCAAATGAAGATCCTGAAGCTCCACTGTCTAATTATAAACTGTTGTTTACAACTTGCACCCACTGACACTGATTGCTCTTACCTGTCTGCACTAATTGAACCTGCACTTCAGGCACTTGGTGCTTTTCTGCATGACCGATTGGAAAAACTCCATGAAAGTCTATGGTCTGATTTGCGAGAAGTCTGGAAGTCCCAGAAATTGCGGGGTAGTTCACGGATGCATGCAAATTTGCGGGAGCTTCGTGAATACAACGCAAGCTGTTGCGGAAACTTTGCGGATGTGTAATTTGTGAATATAGACCCTGTTCATATGCAGCTTCATTCTGAAGTGTTCTGCTGGACCCTCAATTCAAGCTGAAACATTGTAATCAGTAGTTCGGCCAATTTCATCTTTACCAGACTGTTTACTTTGAAATGACCTTGAGGCTAAGCTGCTGATTGCACATGTGACGGACGGACACTGTGGGACCAACTGGTCATTTTCATCTCTGAGACCTTAAATATCCCAAAGGTAAACAATGTGATAAGTAAATCTATTCTGATTTTAATCTGAAGAAAAATGTAACCTTCATTTATTCATTTAGTCTTGATTCGTCAATGAATCAAGAAAAATACCTCCCAGAACCATAAAGAACATTGAGGGATTTGTTTTCATACAAAGTAATTCGTGTAGGTTTCTCAATTATCAGTAGCGAACACTGTGACATTGCAAAAATAATGTTGATACCCCTCACTCTTCCATACAAACCATGTTCAGTATACCACAGGAAAATGTCCCACAACACGTTTGTCCGTCACATGCGTGACGGACGGACATATTGTGGGACGGAAATTGTTAACTGGTTGTGGTGACTTGGCCAGTTGGAATTTTTTCATGGGTGCCATTATAGAGTTGACTTGTGGTTGGGTCTTTGCTCCATTAATGTCAGCATTTTATTATCCTCATTCTGTGAGGAGCAACATGCAGCGTTACGGATGGACACTGTGGGACGGAAAAAAAATACCCAAAATTAAAGTCCTACAAGAACAAATCCGAAAATTCCAATGACAAGTTGTTATTATTTTCACCTTCTTTGATCAACCAATAGGCGTTTTGGCTTATTTCAGCAGTTTAAACATGCATTTTTTATTTACTAAATGCAAGGTGACCTGAGTGTAGGGCAAATTTATCTATTTTTTGCATTATGTTCCATTGAAGAAAACGGTCTGGACAAGCAGTATTTGCTTCAGAAGTACCACATGTCATACACTATCAGAAACTAAAAGCAATAAGGAAACTGGAAATATGATGTTTCTTAATGTTTTATAAATATACACCTTGTTTCTGTCCTGCTGAATTTACACCATATCAAAGATGTTACATTTATTTGGCAAAAAAATTGTATTTTTTGGACAATAAATGCTGCCTATGGGACCATTAAACATACCAAGGAACTGAATTTGTCTTTACAAATTCTTAGAAGTAGCGCCAAAATAATAAGGCCCTTAACTCTCTTGAAATGTAGATTTTGCCCATTTCTGATGCCTGAATTGAAGGTCATTGGTTTTGATGCCCAGCATTGTGAACACGCTCTTATAGGAATTGGTATATGAACTTCATTTTGCAAATGTAGTTCAATATACTCACTTTAATAATAATTTGAATATGAAAATTCACTGGGAGGAATACTTTGTGAAGTGATGTAAGTCTAGTTATCTCATTTTGTACTCATGCTGACGATACCCAGATGTAAAGCCTGAATTTTTGATCTGTGCTTAACCGATTTCTGTAAGTTGGTGAATTTAAAATTGTGTATGGGACCATCACTTAGTTGCACTGCTCTACAACTTGGCGTGGCAGTAAATGGCTCTTGCTCTTTACGACAATCTGGCTTTATCCATGGCCATTTGAACTTATCATAATTGTGATCCTCTTGAGCTGTGGGTCCCTGCCCATTTTGGCAGCCCTATCAGACTCCACATTGCTTCCATCCTGCAGTGTCAGGGTCTGTCCAAATGGCAAAACCGCACTTACAAAGTTTTACTGGGAGTATTACCCTCCCTTTGAACTCATACAGTATAAATATTTGCTGAGTAAAATTATTTGTGAGATGAAATTTCCAATTAAAATGAAATTTTTATCCCCCGCCGCACGTTTAGCGCGAAGCGGGGGATATAGTATTCAGCTCCGTCTGTACGTACATACGTCCATCCCGAACATTGTGAGCGCGATATCTCAAGAAGGAGTCAACCTATTTCAATTCTTTTTGGTACCAACCTTCCTACTGGGAATACGCAGACACCAGTTGGTCTTGGTGACCTAACGGCGGGGGACATAGTCACTTTAGTGACAAACTCTTGTTCATTTCATTTCAAAGATTCAATGTATCCTAGTGCTCAATATCTATCTCGAGACATTTTATTCATTCTGGACTATAGTAAATTTGATTAAAGCTGAAAGGATGTTGAAGTCTGTGAGGTCAGGTTTTAAGCAAAGCTGCTTGTGCTTTATTAGAAGGTCAGGGTTAATATTATGTATTTATTCACAAACGTGATAAAATTTGTTTCTCGAGGCAGATTGTTAATGGTCCAGACCAGAAATCAAGTGCGGAGTCAGACATACAATCCAACTATTTGTCACAGGAAAAAGTATTGTAGACGACAACAATATAGTTGGCCTTGTGACTTAGGCCTACACAAAGAATTTGTAAAGCATAGCTCCAACAGGAGACTGACCGTATCAGAAAGTTCAGGCTAAGAGCATGCATCCTGAAAGCCTGTGATGACTGACTATAGATGTCGAATGATCCACGAGTAAGCAATGCATGACATAAACAACAAAAATTCTACTATATAGCATTCTAATTTCTGCTTTAAACACCTTAAGTTAAGTCATTCAGCTGCTATTTTGATTGTGAAGCCACCTTTATATTAGTATACATTTTGGTATTGAAATCTAACCATCCAATGGAAACAGACGACTCAGGAAACTCATCAGTAATAGGGTAATATACAGGGGAAAAGCAAGGAACGGAAATAGGTTTAAAATTTGTTTTTGTTTTTTTTCTACTGTTACTCGGCTGGAACAGCTTTTCTGTTTACTATGCATGCATCCATTTGTATTTCCCAGAAGCACAGCTGAATGCTGCAGTTCCAGGGAGAAGAAAGCACCGCCTGCTTACATGATTAATCAAGATTAATATAGAATAACTCGTGTAATCCTGTTGCATTCAAAGAGAGGGTATGGATTTCGCTCTTAGCCATGTTGTTTCTCTTTCCATCTTCATTTCACGGGACATCAGCAGATTCTTTGTCTGACAGATGTGCACAACCATTTGCTGTGTACATTAGTTATATGACACCTTATCATAATTACTGGCTGCTGGGTTGGCTCACTGGGTAGAAGTGCCACTTGGCGCGCAAGGTTGGCCACTCTCCCTCTGATTTAATCCAACAACACCAGTCCCCTCTGGGGCCAGCAGCCTCGCCAGAACAGGGGCTCATTTCTGTGCTAATGGCAGAGTCACAACTTATACTTCTCTGTTGGCACTGCCCTGGAAGACCTCACCTGTGGTGTCCAAGTATCAGTTATTTATTGTTACCTTAACCACTAAAACCATTTAGTTTTTAGTGAGTACCGTATAAAGTGCCTGTAAAAAATTCAAAATTTATGTGTGCTGTATTGCTCTTTAGAGCAGGTGACGAAACACGAGGGCTTAGGCAGGGATCTTGGAAACAGCCTGCTGACCAGCTCGGTATTCATTTATGGACCTGCAATGTCAAGTAAGCTGTCAATGATTCTCAAATTTAGAAAATGAATATTGCCTGCTGAAGTGGTTCAGACCCTGGTCAGAGTGTTCACGCATTGTGACAGATATGAGTCCCGTTTTAATGAGCTCTGTTCTTGCATTTCTGAACATCTTAATTACTTCAAATGCATAGTTTATAAAACATAGTTACTAACTGTGACACATTCTTCAACCATGTGTTATTTTTGGATTTAATTAAAGAAGTCCTTCAGGCCAGCGCTTAAAATGATCTGTTCCTCCTTCTGCAAAATTCTTATGCTTCAAGTAAATTTCTTGCCTACTTTTCAAAAAACAGGATACCGGAAGATTTGAAATACATTAGAAGCCATTTTTGCAAGAATAAACAGATGAGCAAAAAATTCTTTACATTTTCCAACTGGAGAATCAAAATCAGGTTTGGGACTTACTGGACATGAAGGTCACAAGGAAGTAATATAAAAGTGCAGAACATCTGTGGGAACTTCTGCAGTCCTGCTGGACCACCATATCATTGCCATAATGTAAACAAAACAAATATGAGTATGCTTGACTATTATTATACTAATTTTTATTATTTTGATGAAATGGGCATTCAGATTTTTTTAAATTTCAATATCCGCTATTACAAAACGGTGAATGTGCCCAAACCTGAAAATGGATGCGTCAGACCACAATTTATCCTGTGAACCTGAGTTGAACCACAGAAGTGTATCAGACTTCATTCTGTAGCTCACTGGAGTGGTATCATCTCGTCACATTGTGTCAGGCTGTTGTTACAACCCTCATGTAAATGCCCTCATGTAAATGCCCTCATGTAAATGCCACACCTCTTCTTATTCAGCCACTTGCCTGTCTGTACTGTATGTCTCCTCTGATTGGTTTAAATCTAATGCGTTTGCTCCTCCTCAGCTGTGTCTCATTTTATGACACACCTCTAATGAGCATGTGACTGATACTTAAACCCACTGCTTTCTGTTGCAAGTTGCTGGATTATAATTTACCTTTTGTGCTCAGAACCAGTCAGTATTCCTTGTAGAAACTCTTTGTTTTTATTAAGTGTTATGTGTAGTTAAATGACAGCTATTTCCAGAAGCTTTCCTCTTTACTCAGTTGACTCAAACAAGCTTCTAAGCCTACTCGGAGTCCAGGTTTGGGATTGTGTTCAAGTTAACCCTGCTCAAGTCAGTTAGTTTATCCAGTTTAATTGGTACAAGCTCCCAATCCTTCTACGGTATTCAGGATTGTAACCAAATTCCCCTCAAGCCACTTCATCCTTCTGTGGGACAGTTTGGCGTTGGCAAAGTGTGTACTCCACCTAGCTGCTATCCTGGAAGCCTCAGGCTTGTGATTGACAGCTCAGCTTCAATCACAACATCTATACTGAACTGTGCTATCATTACCCCGCATTCAATCCCCACCTCTTCCTCTGGCTTTCCATCCCCAAATTACTGTGTAAGCTGTCAATAAAACTGCCTATTGGATTGTACACCGCCTCCGCATTGATTACTGGTCTGGAAAATAACAACTGTCCAGTTATCCCCAAGAGTAGAGTATCACACTGTTCTCTTCAAGTTATAGTGCAGATGTTAAACCATAGCAGTGAACCAGACTGCTCCTTACAGCTTACATTACAGGCCCTAATAAACAATATTACGCCAGACTGTGCACAGACTGGCATGAGCATAAATGTAAGCGCAGTTCATTGTTAACATTTACACTTTTCCGTTTTCCTCGCTTTCGTGTGCAGTTTTAATCTGTGGATAAATGTCGCTGCTTTCTGTTTGACAGATCATGTAATATGGGTATTGTTAAATTAAGTCCAAAGTAAAGTCACCGATCATACAATATCTTCTCTGTATAATGGGATACTTTATCGTCTCACCTCTCTGGTTTCTGCTTTGTTTTTCTTTGTTGGGAAATAGTACTGAAAAGAGAGAGGAATCAATCCACAGCCGTTGTTCAGTGCCGATGCGTTTGGTCCCCAGTGGAGTTAGAAATGTAAAAATGTAGTTCAGTTACGATACTGCTGCACGTTTGAAAATACAGTCTGAATAAATTTCTCTGAGTTAGGTGTGCAGATAGAAATCATGCATCAGTGTTAATAAATTATTCATAAGCCTAAGATGCCTGTAAGTCTGTTATTATAAAGCACAATTCAAATGCTATTGAAATTTGTGGATTGCACTGCGAGTTAATGTATGGGAACATTTTTATTGCGGTAAATTGGGTAGGATGAGGCAAAGATTAAAAACCTTTTGTCTTTACTCTTGTTCAGGTCAAATTTGTGTAATGTCGTCTCAGATATGTTCTGATTAAAAGATTCTGCAGTGCACTACCAAAATAAGCTGAGCAGTTAAGACAAATGACTTCAAAGGACAGGTGACTTGTATACCAGCAAATTGTCCCTAGTGTAGTCTGGATAATTTTGTGTAATGTCTATGTTAAGATTTTCAGCAGATGCTGTTATCCAGCAAAACTTGGCTGGACGAGATTGATTTTATGTGGTACTGTTAGATATTTAAATCAATCACCTTGCTCAAGGGTACAAAAGCAGTACTCTGCCCAGTCCTGGTTTTACAAGCTCAGTTTCCTCACCATTACGGTGCTGAAGACTGCTGCCAAATGACTTGAGAGGAAGGGTCTGCTATGATGGCTGGCTGGCATCTGGTTAATTATTTCTGCCTGCGAGTAAGTGGTCTCAGACCCTGCCAAACTATTGGCTGCTTCAAACAGGGCGTCAACCAGGAGCAGAAAATCGCTCGATGAGGCCCGAGAGGCAGCAGCGCTTGACCATTAATTACCGTCTTAACAACCTGCCATCAGCCTGCAGATATGGGCTGAGGCTGACTCTCTGTAATTCATCCCGTTATTAATTCACTGCGAGGGGAGCTCATGTGATACAGCCCCCCCCATATGAATGTGAGCAATGGGCCAACGGGACGCTCCAGAGATGGAGGAGAGGAGGAGGGAGGAGGGAAGAAGCAGACTGCCTCACAAAGCCATTGAGAGGGCAAGGCACACAGCCCACTGCTCCGTAGCTCCAGGGGTCTCCGCTCCTGCTCTCTCGCCTTGCATATTCAAGGTCTGGATCTCTTCCAAACTCTAGTTGGGCTCCCCGCTTAGCCTCAGACAAAACTGGCAGCACTAACTTATTTATTTCCGCGTGCCGCTGCTAAAATTCTACAGCACTCAGGGACGGGCAAAGCACAAGGTGAAACTCGGCTCTGTGCAGCATAAAGAATCATCAGGTCTTGTGTTGCCCTCAGGGGTTCTGTAAGGATGTTGTCAAGCTGACAGTCAAGCCATCGTACCTTCTCAGCTACAGCTGCAGAACTGAAAGGAAAGACTCGTTTTGTACAACGAAATGCCATGTTCAAACATTGTCGATTTACATAATGCTTTGTGTCTGCCTAATCCAGATACAAAGATGCTTGCTTATTTGGAGGCTGTGTATAGTGGCAAAAATGCTTGGTTGAAAGCTTTTTGATTGGAGCCTGAAGTACCAGCACAGTGATAATAAGATCCAAAGAGGGGATTGACTGTTGCATAGTCTGATCACATTTAAGTTGCTTCGTATAAAATCGTCAGCTAAGTAATGCTAATGTTCCTTAATTTCAAGTGAATGGCATGTATAATTTCAAACGAGTAGCATGTATTTAATCCAAGCATCTGAATGATGTTTAATGAGATTGATCCATGCAGTCAGTGGCGATAAAGGGTGTAATTTGCTTTCAGCTGCGTGTGGCCTGTCCCTGACCAAGCAGTTTAGTTCCGGCCAGTGTCGTTTCCCGAGAGTGTGAAATCTGTGTGAGGGACGCAGTGTCTACTCTCATTAACACAGAGATTACTCATACAGACACCCAGGCTTAAGACAGCAGCCGCACAGACGCTATTTATATCAGACAGCAAGAAGAAGTGGGCCTGCTGCCCTCCATCCGTGACTCTGTGATGGACACCAATCATCAACAAAATGAATGGGCTCAGACAGGATTCCTTCTGACAGATGTTGGCCCAGAACATGAGGTCGATGAAGCCAGCTCTGCACTGTATGAAGTATATGACTGTAATCATTGCGTACACACAGAATATAATTTTAAAGCCACAACAATTCTTCAAATAATACCAGTCATAGAGGATTCTACACTGCAAAATGAACTGATCTGTGTTTACATATTATGAAGATTGTTGTATATGTTTGATAAATTATTAGTCATTATTTCCGCTGCCAGGTTATGTTGTTTGTTTTGTTTATCATCAGTATTACAGAAAAAAACTGCTGGCTTGATTTTGATGAAACATAGTGTAAGAGTGTAATAAGGGCTGATAAACAAACTCTTTAGCATTGAGAGAAACAACATTTGGCTTTGGTAGAGCAAATGCCCCTCATCTTAAAATCAGTGGCGGCTCGAGAATTGGCAACAGGGGAAGCCCAAACAATCCCTTAATGTTAATGATTGTTCATCACCTGTTTTCAATAATTCATTTAAACAGTGGAGGGTCGTTGGCCGTAACAAAGTTAAGCCAAAACCTCGCCCTTCAAAGCTTAACGACTTAAACCTTTCGCAGTTTACTTTTCTTGATCAGAAGTTGCTCATACGAATTGTTAGAAGAACAGTCAGTTGAGTCAAATTTATTTTCGATAGCATTGTTATACATTGCACCACGAAATTGAGGGGTTTTCTTTCACACATAAATTGTGACATAAATTACCATAGGCCTACGCTATAAATTCCACGCTCAAGAAGCTCATGAAACGGCATAGATGCGCAAATTGATTCGTGAGGCTCATTAAGCAATAAGCTGTGCAACATCGCATTCTTTTCTTCTATATTAAGATTGTAGAAAATGGACTGTCGTGGCTTCTTGTGAAAGAAGCCTCGCTAACTAATTTATAAAGACGTATTGATAATTTGCGTCGTCATTTGCTATCGAAAATAAATTTGATTGTCCTTCAACCAATTTGTATGAGCAACTGGTGATAAAGAAAAGTGAACTACGAAATGTTGAAGTCATTAAGCTTTGAAGGGCGAGGTTCTGGCTTCCCTATGTTACGGCCGACGAGCTGCCGCTGCTTAAAATCCAGCTGATGGCTGTTAAGCTTAATATTGCGAACATGTAGCCAATTGTTGAGATTCAGTTTTGCGCCTCATAGAAGTGTGGACAGTTGGTCTTAGCGGAGGTCTGGACTCTCCGAGTACCGCTGTAGTTTTTGAGTTATGATTTAAGAGAATGTCCACTGACGGACTCCATGATGCTTGTATGTTGTTCACAATGGAAATTTTCCCTGTAAATATTCAATATATACACACACACACACACACACACACACACACACACACAATGTTGGTGAGAAGTTCCATAAGGATGGTGGAGCTTGCTATATTGTATTTTTCAGTGACCTCACCCTTTACTGCATGACTGCTCTCAAACTGTTCCCATTGAAGTCGATTATTCAGCCAATAAATTGTTTGATTGTTAATCAAGACCAATGCATGACCTGTAAGGATTAAGAAATGATCATAACAAAGCCGTTTGGCTATATTTATACAACCTTGTTTCCGGAAAAGTTGGGAAGTTGTGTAAAATGTAAATAAAAACAGACTGCAACTAGATGATGTGCACTCTATAGAGATGCTAACCCATGCCTCTTGTTGACCTTGACCTTTGACCTTTCAACCTCAAAATGCAAATTTGGACAGGGTACCCTAGGATCATCTACCCCACAAAGTTGTTTGGTCACCCTAACTTCAGTGGTGGCCGAGCTGTCACGCGGACAGACACGCACGCACACACACACACACACACAGACAGACGGTCTCTTCTTTTAACAAGACCCTGTAAATGTTTTAGAACTGAGGGGACCAATCACGGTAGTTTTGAAAGCAAAATGTTCTCTCATTCTTGCTTGATTTTAGATTCTTAACACTTTTGCCGACTCTTTTGTCACATCTGTGCGCAAAATTTTTCAATGGGCGATTTTATTTTTTTTGGTACGACCACAAGAGAGTTTTCCACTTCGTCTCTGGTCATCATCAATGGGTTTTGGCCCAAAGGGGGTGGCAGTGTTTCTGGTTCATGTTTATTTATGTTTTTGTCTTTACATACTAAAGTTTTATCTTGCATGTGTGGATGCAGTAACACATTGTGCTCACTAAGAACGGTTTCAGAAGTGTTCCTGAGCTCATGCATTGATTTGCACTACAGAATCCTGTTTGTTTTTAATGCAGTGCCACCTGAAGACCTGAAGATCACAGCCTTGTCCTTGCATACCATGTCCGTCCGTCGTCCGTTAACTTTTCGTTCCATGGGATAACTGCAGAATCCCTCGACAGATTGATGCCATTTCTTAATGGCGTATTGGGAGTGGCTAGAGGAAGGTTCCTTTCGAAAACCAGCGTTGTGCGATATCTAATACGGCCGCTACAGCAGCCATCTTAATATGCCCTTGATTAACATACAGGCGGGGGCATATGCCACGCTCTGCGTTGCTCTTGTTTTCATACCAATTAATGTCACTGACCTGCTACCAATTAATCTAATTAGCTGGGAGATATTCCACCAGGTGAATGTGTGTGTATATATATATATATATATATATTTATTTATTTATTTATTTATTTATTTATTTATTTATTTATTCATTCATTCATTTATTTATTTAGCATTATAGAACATCTCCAATCTTTTGTTGCCCCATGCCCAAAGTTTTTTCATGCCCAAAAATTTTTCGGGCATCATATTCAAAATAAGCAAGTAGTTTTCTAAAATCAATACATTTCTCAGTTTCAACATTTGACATATTGTCTTTGAACCATTTTTGATTAAACACAGGGTTTAAATGATGCGCAAATGACGTCTGAATGGCAGAATATGGTGCTCCAAAACTTGTACTGTACGTATATGTATTTCTCGGCATTAATAGCGTCTTCACAGATCTGTAAGTTACCCATGCCATGTGCACTAATGCACCCCCATACTATTATGGACTCTGGCTTTTGAACTGTTTGCTAATAATGAGAAGGATGGTCCCTCTGCTCTTCAGCCTGGGAGACTAATCGTCCATGATTTCCAAAAAGAATTGCATGATCTGATCAGTCAGACCACAGGAGAGTTTTTTTACTTCACCTCCGTCCATCTTAGATGTGCTTTGGCTCAGAGAAGGCAGCAGCGTTTCTGAATTTTGTTTAAATATGGTTTGTGTACATGGCAAAGTTTTTTGTGTCATTCCATGCAAAATCTGCAAAAAGTGATAACCTGCAAGGTCAACAGATTTTGTTCAAATTACAATCATAGACTGGTCTTGGGCTAGAATGAAGGTAGGTAAAACCGTTTGGTGAATAATTACTCTGTTCAGGAGTAAGGGGAAATTAACCCTTCCAATATATTTTCCGAAGCAAATTTTGATGAAATTGACTGACTTTACCAATTTTTGACACAATACTTGATGATAAAGACTTTGCCTATAAACTGCAGCAGACATACTAGTCTTTCTTAAAAAATCTAAGATGTTGCATACTGTTAGGAATTATGGGTATATTAACCCCTTAAAAAGGTTAACCCCTCGAAATCATAAAATAATTTCATATTTACATGCCAATATCCCAACTGCCAGATGGAGTTGGGTGACGGTTTTCCCAGAGGAGCATGTCCAAGTGTCATTTTATCATTCAAAAAAATGTAATTTCTTGCCGCTCATTTCGGTTATGAGACGGAGCACTTTGATTGACCCCATGTCCTTATACTTGTCCACAAGCCATGATACCATATTTTGTAGCTGGATATGGCCACAGATGAGTTAAAAATGCCTGCTAGCCCAAAAAGAGCCAATTTGAGGTCATCCTCTTGCTAAACAGCCCCGCCACTGCCTCACAACCTCCTCTCAACTGGCTTCACTGCAGCAGCCGTGTTGGACTGCCCCTGTTATTGACACTTGACATACATTCCAAACAGTTAGTTAGACACAGCCTTTATGGTATGCGCACTTAGACCGATGAGCCTCTGGGGCACCCCACAGCTGTTGTTTCTTACAGCTCATTGTCGGTTTCTTCCCCAGTCCCAAACTGTACAACACTGACCTGGTCAAATAGTGAAATGCTACTATCTGTATCTCTCTCTTCATTTCTGTTCCCTTGATAAATGGCAAATAATAGCAAGCTGCAAGATATCGTTAACACATGTTGTGATAATATTTGCGGTTCCCTTTTTATTTCTGTGCTATTATTAGCTAGTTGGCACGTGAACACACAGTGCACAGAGCGTATTTGAAATGGGTCGAAATTGAGTGTTAAAATTGCCATCACTGCAGATGACGTAATCGACATAGCTAATGTGAACTATTAAACTACACAATGAGTATGGAGAAGTCATGTCTCCTGGCTTAGCAAGGATTGCAGTTACGGTCTTAAAAATTTGATCCGTGGCTAGAATGGGTGTTGTAGCAAGGGTTATCTAACATTCAAATTATTGGTAATGGCTGCACTATTCTTCCAAACTGAACTCAATTTGTTCCTATCAACGTGTCTCCTTCATTGACTGTGGCAAAACAAGATAAGGCAGGTCAAAGCCTGTAAATATTATTGCGATACTAATTTCTCCCATTATGTGGCACTAGCATTGCTCACCTATTCACGTTTGTATGAGATCCAAAGTGAATTGAGTCGATAGCTTGCTAAAAACACAAGGCGTTAACTGCTAACCCTTCAAGACACAGTTATGAAGCACACGTCTTCACTAAACCAACCATGCTTGAAAACTGATTTGGCCTACCATAACCTCGAGCTGACGGTTAGCTGTTAGCCTAGCAGCTAACTGGCTAGTGTCATGATAGCAGAGTGATTGTCTGGGTGACTCTTCTAGCCGTCATGGAAGCAGAGTGATTGATGGCCTGCAAGCAGGCTCTCTTGTTTGCAATGGGAGGCGCGAGTTGAGAGGCCTTGCAATGCTCTGTCGAAGGGTCAATTTACCTTATGTGTACCTGGGTTCTGGAAGTGAGAGACCAGATTAATGGTATGAAAATGTGCAATATGCAGTGATATCTACTATACTGAAGTAGCAAGGAAATCTTGTCCCTTTTAACTTTAAGGTGTGCTTAAGCACATGGGGTACCAGGCACATACCAACTCATTGATTCTCTGATCAGACCATTGATTGACTGACTGACCGCACAACTTAGCAGTATTTCAGTTACAGTATATGAAGACCGCTTCCCATTTTGTCAGCAGCAGTTCAAAAATATAAATGTGAGGCATTACAACTTTATTATGCTTTAATGGAAAAAGTCGTGTTCCTCTTTTGCTTACGAAGACAAAATTATGTTGAAAGTTTGAGCTTTTCAACTTTTCCCTTAATTTAAAAAATTCAATTAAGTTATTCCTTTCAATTTACATGCATATGATTGCAGATTATATGCAGATTTAGAATGAATTTGAATACAATTTGAGGTCTGCTAAGACCTTTTCCCACCATGTATATACATGTATCATGATCACCTAACAGGATTACTAACATGGCGTTCCTTTTCAGCGAAGACCCTGAGATACTCGACAACAACGAGCCATCTGTTGGGTTCAGCAAAGCAATTCAAATTGATCAGGATCAAGTACAATGGAAAACTTCACTCTGTTAAAGCACTGCATTGCAGAGCAGAGGGGTCTGAGTTCGAGCCCTGGACAGAGTAGCACACAAGTGGCCATTGTGCTTGAGGGATGCAAATTGAAGTTTACTGGGAAGGGTTATATAACATGGTTGCTTTGTTTGTTGCCTTCCAGATTCAGGTGGGGTTGAAGATGCTGAAAAGAAATGTAGAAAGTTCTACAAGAGCTGTTCTATGGAACTGTTTCCTATAGAAATTTCCTAGAGAACTTTTTTCTATAGGACTCGAGGTACTAAAGTTCTATAGAATTCTATTGAACTGTCCTATAGGATTCCTACAGCACATTTTTTGCAGGGAAGTTTGTTATGGCATCCACAAATGTAAGTTAAAACTCAGCCGTTTATTGATAGTAATACAGCAACAATGGGACGGAACCCAGATGAGGAAAGCTCATGTCAGCTCAGATGTTGTGATGAGCAATACAGAGTAGACGTTGCCTGCTTAGATTCAGAGCTTGTTCCTGATAAACTGGACAGAGGAAAGGCCATGGAGAGTATTAACAAAAGAGCGATCTTGTGCCTGAAGACCTTGAAAAAGGCAGAGACGCGTGTTCTTATTAACTAAATGAGTAAGCTAACGTCCGTAAATTACAATTATTAAAGGTTATATTTCACTTTCAAAAGACAAGGAGTTGTATATGTAAATACAGACTGGTTCTAAGCACATATCGCAGATTTCAAACCAGCAACTTGCAACTCTGTGAAGGGGATATATTTACACATCACAGATACACGGGGTGAGAACTATGAAGCGAGACACAGTGTCTTACACGCTTTCTTGCACATACGGAAGCATGCAAGACACAAACCAATCAAAGGAGACATTATTTCTAATAGACTTGCAAGTTGCTGAATGTAAGGAGGCGCAGAAGGTATTAACATGAGGGTTCAGACACGATCTAGGAAGGCTCCCGCCTTTTCTGGGCCCGAGCTCATTTAAGAAGGACTGAGGCAAATGAACCAGAAACACCCACGTTTGAACACCCTCGACCTGAGGGTGCACACACACGGACAGACGACAAACTGATGACAATGCCCTTCGGCCTGAAGTCGGGCCGAGGGTAAAAACAGTCCTGTGTTCTGACCAATCAGAATGTGAAATTGCTTTTGGAATTCATTGATGCCACATTCCCCAGGCCATCCAGCTTGTCATCAAGAACAGTTCAAAAGCCAGCATCCATGATAGCGTCAGGTTACGTTCCTGCTTATTGCTTGGGTAACTTGCAAATCTGTGAAGACACCATTAATTCTGAATCATATATACAGGTTTTGGTGCTACATTTACTGCCATCCAGACATCTTTTTCTGTAAGGCCTTGGTTATTTCAGCAAAGTAATACCAAACCCCCTATTCTGCAAATATCACAAGAATATGGTTCCATTGTGAAATAGTCTAGGTGCTGAATTGGCATGGCTGCAGTTCAGGCTTATCACCCACTGAAATGATTTGGTGCATTATGAAACAAAACATATGAAATAGGAGGGCATGAAGTGTAGAGCAGCTAAAAAGCAAGAATAGGAAAACATCCTGCTTTCAATACTGCATCAGTTGGTCTCCTTAGCTCCAAAATCTTTTAAGTGTTCTTAAAAGCAGAGGTGATGCAGCACAATGGTAAACATGTCCCCGTTACAGTTAGTTATAAGCTTCAAACTTCAAATGAACAGATATTTTTCAAAAAAACAATAACATTTTTGGTTTTAACATCAACTATTTTCAATTGCATGTAGGGTTTCAATGATTGCATTTTATTTTAATTTGCATTTTACACTGCAGCTCAACTTTTTGGGAAATTGGTTTGTACAGTGGAAACCATCTTTGGTCCAGGAGATCTACCACCCTGTAGCTTTTCACTCGACTTCTAACACAGTAGGCTACACCTTATTTTGCAGCTAGAGACCTCTAATGTGCTCCTAATGAGTGGTGTTGGGTACACCAAAGGAGGGTTGCGAAGAAAACCTTCAGATAGATCTCCAGAAAAGTGCTTGGTTACTCACCAGCAGTAAATCTCAGGCATCACAAATATAGTCAAGTCCATAAATATATGTACATTGCCAAAGTTATTGTTATTTAAGCTGCTAACTAAGATGCCTACTTATTGGATATGCAGTCATATCAATTCAAATTAAGCGGTGACGTTCAGGTTTAATTTAAGTGTATTTAAATGAAATTCAATGCAGGAAGTGTCGCTCTTTTTATAGGAGGTCTTCCCTTTTTTTGGGACCAAGGTTATCTTTATGGATTATTTTCAAATCCATAACAGTGGTTTACGGAGCCAATTTGATAAATTGTGTCTCTATTCAAATACTAATCAATGACCTGACTGTGGTCATCCGTTTTGCCTACCAGAGTTTCTTCCTGCTCATTCCTGATTGACCCAGTGTATTTCTCTCTGTCAGTGATGCTCTACTTGAGAGACGCAGTTCTTCTGTGATCACTCCTGCAGCTCTGAGTGGCTTATAGCTGGGACTTCAGTCACTGCTGTGTGGGCTTGTGTGTGAGTTGAATGAAACTGTTTCAGTTTTCATGAATGGTATGGTAATGGATTATATGGTGATATTCTGAGGGGAATACTTTGCTGTTTAAAACTAGGTTGAGAAAATGTTCAAATTGGGTGGAATATAATACCTGCCCTAACTAAAGCAGAATCAGGTTTAGCCCAGAATATGCCAGAGAGGTGATGTATTTCCCCTTGTAAACAACAAATAAATCACACCATTACCATAATTAGTGAAACTTACAGCTATTATGCCTGGTGCCATCTCAGACAATGCTGTACTCTGAGGCCATAAGTTTTATAATTGCTCTGCGTGCATCAATATTCTGGGTCAGAGGGATTTACAATTTGTGAGGTTTTTATGAACAATTATTTTTTAGAGCACCCTGATGATGTATGTTGAACACAGAATGTACTTTCACGCGTACTTCACAAGAATTTCTGGGTAGCAGTGATACGTCACACCAAGGAATTTTGTTGTCCCGTGGGTTAAGAAAGAGGGCCTCTAGTTTCAATTGTTCCCAGTGACCCATGCTTCTCCTGTTCAGCTCCTCTGGTCTCGAGGGACAGACTAAGCAGAAACTATTCCTCCCGAGGCATCTTAATGGGCTCCCTTACCCTTGCAGTTGTGTTCCTGGCATGCGGTCCAGTCTGGATGTGGTATTTTGGCCTGACGAGCACATCTCCCTCAGCAATGACAGAATTAGAATTCTCGTCCTTTGTATGAACACTGAGCCTGTCAGTGCCTCACATTGCTTCTGTCAGCTCAGGCAAGGGAATCTGCCTGTTTTGCCCAGGCAGCACAATGGTTTCCAAGTCAGTTCCGTCCAGACTGAGGAGTCAGCTGGAGTTCATTCCAAAAGTTTCACTGGTTGGTGGATAACACCTTTATGCGTGGGTCAGCACCTGTGGTACGACCAATCATGAGGGGCTTTCTTGGATCAAGTTAATGCATATCTTTAGAATATCTAAAGGCCTCACTTATTCTGTAATGTCTCTTGGTAACTAGAAGCAGACTGTCTGAGATCCACTCGATGGTTTTCATTGTTTTCAGTGTGACCTTTTTGTGACAGTTGAACGGGTGGGTGGGGGCAAGTAGGCTGGAAGCCATCATTATGGTTTCTCAAAAACCCGGGTCACAGACAGTGAAAGGAAAGAAAAAAAAAAACTTTGAATAATGAATCTTTTGTGTGCGTGAAAGTGAATGTCTCCACTGCGCTGTCATTGGAAACAGAGCTGTCTTTGACAGCCGGGATACTGCAGATTACATGTTACTTAAGTAAAAAGAAGATTAACTGTTCGCTTGGGAAATGACATGAATCATTGTGTGCAAGACAACATTTTTCAATTAATTTGAATGTGAAATTCATAAATAGTGAGGAATTTTGTGCATTTCCGTGGTGTAAAAAAAGGATGTGGCAGCATTGCAATCTTTTCATTAAATATTCCACCGCATACATCAAAGCCTGCTGCAGTGTAATTACGGCAAGACTGAGAACGCTTTATATCCTGTCAGAATACATTTGAATAATACGTCTTTGAAATTGGCGGATCATAAAAAGGTGTTTTTACTCGCAGTAATTTGCAAGACTCTGATAAAACAAAGAATTTGTCATATATTCGTGGATTAAAAACACATGTAGAATCGCGTACAATTCTAATTGCTAGAGCAGGAAAATATTCAAGGTTTTTTCATTATATTTTAATGGAACTGATTCAGCAGTTCAAGTAAACAACCTTGAGTTCTTGTTCTGCCCATTGGCACATGTCCAGCAGGCACAGTTAGTTTACCTGCTCCACATGTGCCCAGCACCACTCTAACTGCCCTCTGTTTTACTCTAATAGGAAATGATGACCAAACTGATAACTGAGACCCCAGATCATCCTGTTCCTTTTCTCATCAATCACCTGCAGACCAAAGAGGGGAGTCCCAGCCGGCTGCAGAGATCTCTGCTGGGCTCTGCAGCTCTCTGGGCCCAGACCGGCTTATCAGGTGAGTCCTAATGCACTTCTGTGGCACTGCAGTTTGACACACACACTCACACACACACACACGCAGACTCACGCACAGAAAAACACACACACACACAGAAAAGCACGTGCACACAACACACACACTCACGCACACACACACACATACACACACACACCCACACAGAAAAGCACGCGCACACAAACACACACACGCACACAGAAGCACAGAAAAGCATATGTTCACAAACACAGACACACAGACTCACGCACACATAAAACACACACACACACATACGTACTCGCGCTTTCACTCGTGCACGTGCACGAACACACACACACACACTCTCAAACACACACACATGCACAGAAAAAGACGTACATGGAAAGACACACACGCACGCACACACAAACACGCAGAAAAACATGTGCGCACGCACGCACACACAAACAGACACACACTCCCTCTCTCACATGCACACATACTTAGAGAGGGATGTGCTTTATTTGCCATATTTGTGAGGATATTATGTTGACTTATGTTGACTTGCATAGAACCCATAGAACCTTTTCAGAACCCCAGCTAAAACCAAGTTTTGCTTCACTCTAACTTTAAACTTAACCTAACCCTAACTGTAACCATTACCCTAACTTAGCCGAAATCTGCCGTTATCCTCCATGGTAATTATTCAAAGTGTTCTCTCAACACCAAATGTCATCACAACATCTATGGTTTCTCTAGTGTTGGTTCTCACTAGTATGGCTATGCATGCAGAAATTAGCTCATTTTGAAAACCCGTACGTTGGTAAGTGTGCACATACTGAAATCACACCTAGAAAAATGTGCACTCAGTGAAAATGCACTCGCAGTCAAATGAGTGCACACACTACACACGCGTCTATTTGAAGACCACAATGGAAAAATGATCTGAGTTACATTTTCAAGTTGTGGGGAAATGATGAATTAAAAATTCAAAATGATCTTAGAAACAAAGCTCTGAAAAAATATGCAAAAAATATAATAACAACACCAATAATAATAATAATAATAATTATTATTATTATTATTATTATATTGGTATTTATTTTTCTAAATTATAATAAATATTATAATGATAGAAAATATATAAAATATGCAAAAATGCAAAATTTGGACATTTTTCTTTTGTGGTGTTCATTTGCATATGCTCACAGTTAGACGTCCTATCATATGATGCAAATTGTAAATACATGTCTGTGAGTTTGAGTGGGTAATTTTTTTATACTGCAGGTTCAATATTTCCTTGTCTGCTTTCTAATAACACTGAGCAGAACCCCTCTTATGATTAATGCTCATCATAAGCAGTGCTGTTGTGCATCCTAGCAGTCCGTAACAGAGTCAAACAACGATACCAGTGCACTGTACCATCAGATTGAAGATTCTTTGGTGTGAGCTGCAAGGATAATACATTTAAAAGGCGTAACTGCTTACTCGTCCTGCTTTGCATTAAGCATTCAGCCAGAGAGCCAATGTTGAACCCTGTATTTCACACCATCTGTTTCTGCAGAAAACAAAGCGACAAGGCGCGATTTCAGGAGCTACGAGAAGCCGTGGCAGATGCGCCCCAAAAAGCCAAAAAAATCCAAGAGCGATCTTGCGGTATCCAATATATCCCCCCCGTCACCTGAATCAAAGTCACGTGAGTAATTGCTGCGGGGCTGCATGTGCTACAAACAGGGGCTGACCTCTGAGCTCTAGAGGAGGGAGGAGTGAGGGAGGGAGGCGCATGATGTTTTGTGTGATGCTCCGTAATTTGCTCTTTATTCCACAGCTCATCTGTAATTAAATGTAAATTCATTGCACCATACAGGTGGTGTGAAGGCCACGGTTAAATGATTCAGTTTAGTTCCCCGTTGCGTTGTAATTACATTTTTACAATTTTTCCTTAATTATTTTTGCACATTTTCTGAACTGTACCCACTTTTCTCAAAACCGAGGAACAAGCGGCAAAATATTCAAAACACTGGCAGAGCGCTATGTTCTCGTATGTCTTCTCCCTGTGGAATTTTAGTTTCAAATGTTTAGTTTGAAACTAAGCATTTAGTTTTTGCGCCATCAGGAGAATTGGCATTTCTAAGAACTAATTGCAGGCTGACATGCTCATTGGAACACACTGCTGTGACCATTTTATTTGCAAATTTATTTGTCTCATTCAGAAACACTTTTTGCACTTAATACAACTAATTCTAATACAGGCAGATGCTATTTTTAATGGCAGTTTTACCGTGTGAATTGAGATTTTATTGAGATTGTAATTTTTAACGAATTGTGCCTAGTTATTTTGTAAAGATGAAGTTTACTGTTGAGAGGATAAGCAGGAAATGTCTTTTTTTGTGTTTTTTTTTAAATGCTATGGGGCCAGTTTCTTTTTCAGAGGATAATTGCTTTATGTCTCAGTATATGGTGCCCTTCGCTCCCACAATGGATAAATAATAAATAGGTACGAA
This sequence comes from Gymnothorax reevesii, assembly GCA_029721435.1. Classification (NCBI taxonomy): domain Eukaryota; kingdom Metazoa; phylum Chordata; class Actinopteri; order Anguilliformes; family Muraenidae; genus Gymnothorax; species Gymnothorax reevesii. The sequence continues at coordinate 80,852,391 of CM056575.1, forward strand.
TCGAGTCTCACTATAATTCCGCGGTCCCTACTGAATTTTGAAATAACGGGGACCCAGTGAAGGCTAATTTAAGGGATGTGCATGATGCTGTAAAGTGTTCAGCCCTGCGCTCTGTCACTGTCAGCTCTTCTGGCTCCTGCTCGGCCGTCTTAACAGTCTGATTTAGAGCAGTATGGATTTGGAGAGGAGTGAGTTTCACTGAATTGAGTTAGGTGAGTGTGGAGTGTGGAGTTTGGAGTTTGGTTTATCTTTTTGAAATGGAGGATATTAAAGTTCAGTTGGGGTTATGAGGGAAATGCAGTTTTCCTCTGAAACATGCAGACTCCATGGATTATTAAAACAGTCTCAGACTCCATGGATTATTAAAACAGTCTCAGTTTCCCACTTTAAATACCGTCTGTGCCTCTGATCCAGAGTGCCTATTTAGGCCTATAGGCATCCCAGGGCAACATAAGTTAAAAAGGGTTATAAATTTTGAAATATTTTCCCAGGTCTATGTATAGTCGTTGCAAAACTTTTCTTGCAAGGGAAGCAATAATAATAGTAATAATAATAATGAAGTTGTTATTGTTATTCAAATCTTCTGGAAAGAAAACCATCGATTCCTTTAAATTGTTCACTCTTACAGGACAGCACATCAATAATCTGATACATCTGTGGAACATGAAGGCCTGTACCTCATTTAGAGTATTCAGACAGCATTATCATGTCTTCAGTTCTCTTTCAGATATGCCCCTGTAGGTAGATTTGAGGTCAGCACCAGGAGTCCTGACGACTGGTCACCCCAGGCCAGAATGGCCTCCAGTGGGCCTGTCTGTGCAGTCCCTCAGACTGAGCTGTGCGTTATCGCAGTCTCATTGCAGGCTATTCTTTCGGCTCGCCTGGAATTGCTTGTCCTCCAATGCACTTGGCTCAGTGACACAATGCTAAAATATTCACTTCAATTTCTTTCTGTCACAGTGCCAGCCAGACTCGGGCCAGGGAAAAAAGCAAGCCGGCAGACTGCCGCAACACTGTCATCAGATTCTGTCCTCCCTGTTAGTTTGAGTGCTATTGCTTACCCAGTCGGTGCTTGCTCTCAGGATAGTGGAAGATGTTGTATGCAGTATGTGCAATACAATGAGTAGTTTCTCAAATATATCTACAGTATATTTAGAACGCTTGGTTGAAACGAGGAGGAAAATTATTGTTCTGTCACTCAAATTATTTCATGTCATATGTATTTTACATGTCACGCTTGGACTTGAACAAAGTTTTGTCAGAATGCATTGCAATTCCAATTGCATTGCATGTTTGGGATTTGAATACCTACCAGCTTGGTAAACTAGAATGACAGTTTGGTGATATTGAATTGTTGAAAACACAGCAACGTTTAACATAGGGATTTGATTGGGTTGCACTTACTTAATGCCTTCTGTGTTTCCTAAGAAATATATATATATAAACATGACTATCTTAGTACTCTCACATGCGCAGGAACACAATGTGCAAAAGCTATGGGATATAGCAAGCAAAACAGATATGCTGTCTAATGGCAAATCTTAATAATGAATAAACAACCAATAAGCTTAAATAATTGCGAAAATTCCTTAGCACTATATTGAACGGCACCTACTGAAGTTCAAAGTGAATTAGCTACCATATTGTTTGCTCCCAAACTTGCTTCATGGTGACTACAATCATTAGCATCATGAATATTGACTTTTTTAATCTGCTTTTGAGTATAACACAGTTTGCATATATAGTTCAATTACGATGCATGTCAAGATAAAATGGGGCTGAAGCCCAATATAACTACTTGTAGGGTGAATACCAGCTGCGGTCAAATTTATTGAACAACTTTCTTTCTCATTAAATGTACATATGGTATTTTTAACGCTTCTTCACAAATGCAGTATGACACATTGCCAACATTTTCCCCAGAGGTACATTCTGAACTGTAGGCTACTTCCATTAAAGTGCACATTCACAACAGAGTTGGAAAGTAATAAGCAGCACACAGATGAATATCCCTGTTTTTCACCTGGCTGACAATTTTATGAATTGCTGCAACATCTCCTACCTTCTAAAGAATTAGTACCTTATTCTTGTGCTTTGTAGCCTACCTGTACTTTACACAAGTCTCAAACATGGGAAATGCTATTAGCATACAAATGCTATATATGGACATTGCAACACTAAATAGATTCACCAATTTATTTATCTACTTCATCACTATCTCACTATCAGGATAAACTCACATGAAAATGAGAGACTAAGGAGGCGATAAATTAATAAAAAGATGATATGACTTTACTGTTCAGACTGACAGATTTTGAGGACTGTGAGTGGGGAGCTCAGATGAAAGGTTAATTGGCTCGGCAATGTGGCTGTTTTCAGTGCCACGGTCAATAGAGCACCCGCCCTGGGACTGGAGAACCCGACCAGAGAGCCGGGACTTTGACGAGCTCAACCACATCCTCCAGGAGAGCAAGAAACTGGGCAAGGCCTTGGAGAACCTGTCCCGAAGTAAGTACATGCCTACACACACACACACACACACACACACACACACACACACATGCGCATGCACCCTTGTACTTTCATCCTAATGAGGACATTACATTGGCTCCCATTCATTCTTTGTGTGTCTCTACAGCCTTTTACTAACCTAAACCATGACTAACACGCACCCAACAGAAATCCTATCCCAAACCATAACTGGTCCCCAGTTATAACCTTAAGTTTAACCTTTACTTCCACCACCCAGGATCTTCAATGATGTGCCATCAGAAGTAAAAAAGCCTTTCTGTAACTTTGCCTTAAAAGGATGACTCCAAACCAGTTCTGATTTACTTCTAATTTGGAGAGAGAAGGCGATCAGTGTTTGAGCTGGGGTGTTGCATACAGGTAGCAGCAATGTGATAATAATCAATTCATTGAATTGCAGACAGTCTCCGTTAAGTCATCCTCAGAGTGTTGAATAATCCCTCAATGCCCTGAAGAAAGCGAAAGCGTAAACAACTGTTTTTTTTTTTTTTTTCAAATTAATTATTTTTGAATCACGGCTTTGAGTGTGTGACTGCTCTTCCTAACATTTAATTAACAACCAAACATTAATTTGCTTATTTGCAAAGTGTAATCAGGAGGATGATTAGTGAGGTTGTTTTTAGTTGGCATTATTATCCCCTGCCACAAAGCGGAAGGGGATATAGGAATGAGTGTTGCCCTTGCGTGAGTCAGTCAGTCCGTCTGTATGTCTGTACGTCTGTCTGTCACAGTCTTTTCCGAGCGAGAACTCCATAACAGTTCAATATTTCTGATCAAAATTTTATGTATGGATACGTCTGATTGTGTAGCAGCATGTTTTTCAAACCAAAACCAGAAATATAGCTGTGACATGAGAAGGATGATCAGGAACTGCGTGTGAAAACAGACCAAAAATGACTAGTGGACGTGTGATTCACCCTGTGTTATCTACTGCCGGCCAACATGGCGCAGAGTGATGTTCAGCATTTAAATATGGGTACATTTCCTTTCCGCATTCTTGAATTGGTGTTGAACCCAACTCAACCTTTGATTGTTGTTTGTTTGAAACAATGACGCCATTCACGCAGAACTGAAGTCGCTAAAATGCTTAACCAATGACCAAAGCACGAAGATGTTGTGGTTTTGGTCACGAAAACACGCCCCAGATGTGCCATTTCATACTTTCGTCCGTCCTCCTGTCCGTCAGTCCATCCCTCCATTGCGTTTCGTTTCTTTTCACGGCCCAGAACTCCTAAACTTTTAAATATTCTACGACAAAATTTAATTTGCAGATGCATCTTGTAGTGCAGATGTGCCTTATCATACTTTTGTCTGTCCTCCTGTCCGTCTGTCAGTCCCTAAACCACGTTTTGTTTGTGGGCCAGATACCAGCCATCCCATGGCGGGGGAGCTGAGTATTTCATGCTCATTGTTCATTATGTCACAAAGTTATCCGGCATTTTCCTGTTGTTGATGACATTAAAGATCAATGTTTTTCAAAGATTTTGAATTTTTTTAGGTCTTAAAATGTTACAGTATTACAGCAAAAAAATGTAGAATATGATATAATAAACTGCTCTGCTGAAAAGAGATGGAATTCAGAGCAAGTTTTGGATGAATTATGTTACAAACTGGCCAGAGGGGAAGCCAATCACAAGATCGACAATCAGCCACTAAAGTTTGTCTATAATGAGGAGGATGAGGAGCAATTGAAGAAGGCTCGGAAAACTCACTTCACCCAATCATTTGCTCACTAAAAATTTGGCTCCCTGGAAGAGAAGGCTGGGTGGAGAACTAGAATTTTCTGTCAACCATTAGAGTAACCGCTTTGCCTAAGTCTTAAGAGTAAGATGATCCAGCCTCAACGTTGACATAAACGGCAACCCATATACCCAGGACAATCAGAGTAGCTACAGCTGATCACTCTAAAGGAATAATGAGACAATCAATTAATAGGAACAAGCCACTAGACTGCTAGAACAGGGGAAGAACCAATAAGCAGACACGCGGGTTGTGACAAATTAATTATTTGTTTTATTGCCATCCTGATAATATCACATGTATTACATGTACATGTCAATGTAACCTATTGGTGATCTCTTGCTCGTTTCTTAATTAAAAATTTCTTATGTCTCGGTCTTGATTATTCAGTAAATAAATTATTTGATTGTTGATCTGTCGATCATAAATGAGAACCGGTTGAGAGCAATTATGCTGGAAACGGGCAAGAGGCTTAATGTGGCCTTATATGGTGTTTGTGGAGATATGCACAGATTGCCCCGGTTATACCCCTGCCACTCCAGAGTTGCATTCTCACGGAGTTCGTGTGGCGCTCACAAAAATTGTAGAACGCCGGGGTGAGCGCAGTGGGATCACCTAGAGCGCAGCGGCATCTCTTTGGCATCTCCACTAAATGCCGCGGGGTCTCCTAGAATGCCGTGGCTCTGCGTTCAAATTTGAACTCTGTAGGATCGTTGTAGCAGCTCAGTGAGATCTCCTACGGTGCCACGGGAGCGTCATGGGCACGCCCCAAGGCTGCATATGAACGCCACGCAAACACAACTAAAGCTGCTTTAACACCGGACGCGAAACAAATTTTTCGCACGACAGATTTAAAACATTCAAAGTCAATGCAAAGATGCGAATTCACGCAAAACGCGTGTGTTCACGTCTTTGCATTGAGTTTAAGCGTAATCTGTCGTGCGAAAAATTGGTTTCGCATCCAGTGTGAAAGCGGCTTAATAGTTGAAAAGGAAAGGAGTGTGTACAAGTGAGTATCAAAAAGTTCTAATTACCACCGAGACTTTAAACTTTATTTTGCTTTCTTGTCTTTAAGACTTCTCTACAGTCACCATCCAGAGTTACACATTTCCCCCACCGTTTCTTGACCTTGCGCAGACCGCCTGAATAGAAGACCCCTGATTTCATGGAAAACCAACCCTCCACCTCTTGAATGACCACATGGAAATTCCTTTTCTATCTCACAACAGTGTCATAAGATGGGCTATCATCACCATAAACAGATTGCATCTCATCTTCAATCTGTCGGGCAGTGCAACCCTTCAAGAGCAAAAACCCTTCAAGAGCAAAATTACACTGCGCGCCTCAATCTTCTCCATACTTTGGGTTACTCGTGTTAAGGATCATCTAGCACAAGATTGAATAAAGTGAAGTAGATAGTTCTTGGTTCATGAACTAGATACGGATCACTGATGTTACAATCAAAATTTCATCCTGATTGCTCAATAACTTCTTGGGGATAATTAGAACTTTTTGATACCCGCTCAGATGTCACAGCTTTTATACCATTAGAGAAAAGGTGGTATGGATGCTTTGGGGATGCAGTGAAGCACGCAGTGGGTGTGCAGTGAAAATGCCTTGCTCGCAGAGGACACGTAACAAGAATTCCATGACAACGCCATCGATACCAAGCGAGAACGCTATGGGAATGCATCAGCACGCCACGGGAACTCCGCACGAATGCCTCAATCGCCATGAGAACGCCCGGACATCTCCAGCTTGTGAAAATTTCAAAAAATTAGCTAAACGATTTTCTCCGCGATCCCACGGAGTTCTGATCAGTTTCATATCGCAGTGACCACTCTGTGGGAACTCTGTTTGGTGTGACTGGGGTATTACTGAGCGCGCTCAGGTTTAAGAGGTTAAACAATTAGAGACAATTTACCTTTGTAGTTGCAAGGACTGGCAAAAATATTCTCACATCCTAAAAATATCCCAGCTGCTTTGTCTAAAAATTAATGTAAGAACTTCTACACATGCACATCACCCCCCTGCCTACACACACACACACACACACAGATATATATATATATATATATATATATACGTATATATGCACAGACACCAGACACTCAACTTATTGTAGAAAGCCAATTAATCTTTCAGTCACTTTCCTTGACACAGACATCTGTCTTAGAACTTGAGCGTTGCAATCTCAGTCCCAGTGGATTCATGAGACAAATTGAAAATCCACTATTAATATATTTATTGCTCTGAATGTGGCCACAATTCAGAATCTACGTTGATATTAACATTTAAATACTGTCATATTCATTGTAATAAACAGAATATTCTTTTTAATATTCTCTATACATGATCAATGTGCAATATTCATTAAGTATACAGCATTTAGTTGCACTGAGGTGGGAATAATTGAAGCTATAATTAAATGCTGTACTGATGCCCAAAGCATGCCTTTATTGCATTATCTGTTGTTTTTCTCTGTATGCAGAAGTAAATTGGTGTTACACAGAATTTCTCTCGCTCTCCCTCTCTCTCTCCCCCTCTCTCTCTGACTCTCTCAACCTCCTTATTCACCTCAGGCATTGCAGGCACTGATGAGCTTGACCAGGTAAATGCATTTTTTTTTGTGCTGAATGTAGTGTAAATGATTAGGGTAACAACCTGCATACTGTGTAGAGCGGCCCTCCTGTTTCCAGCTGGTGTTTGCTGAAGAGGTCTTGAAGCCCTAATGAGTGTAATGCACATACTGAGCTGTGCTGTATTGTTTCAGCAGTCAAAGCACGAGATTTCAGAGTTAAGTGATCATACATTTTGTACAGTTCATCTGTGAAAATGAATGAAAGCAATGGATTTTTCAGTGATATACCACTCTTTATAGTAGAATGTATTATGTATTTATGAGTAAAAAAAAAACACATCAGAGAGATGCTCCATATCAGTTTTTCATATTTCCGCTCATTTGTGTGTGTGAAGCTGCCACATGCAGGCAATGTCATTTGTGTCACGATGAATAAGCATGATAATTTGTTCATTAAGCTGATGAACTGAAATGGGATCAGCGCTGTTTTCACGATGAGTCCGCATAATTTGTCAGCAGAGAATGAGTCCATTTTTGCCCATCAAGAGCACCAGCGTAAGCAGTGACTGCCATGTTTGACCGAGCTTTCTTCAAACCTGTATTGTCTGTATCGTCACGGTTGGGAAGGGCGGTTAAAATTAGGTCCGTGTTCTATGTGCTACACATGTTGCATCGCATTTCGTGGGCAAGGACGTTTAATCTACCTGGATCTCAGTCTGGGACAGCTGCCAGCCTGTCTTCAGGAAGGGAGGGGATGTAATGAATTGCAAGCAATTTACCATCAAATCCATTTGGTTCTGAATTCAATTCCCTCTCCCTGGATGCTGCGCCTCAGTAGCATATCCCTGCTCCTTCCTTATGAATGTATAACATGCTCGGAGACGGGGGCTCGGCCCTGAGCAGGATGCCACAGCACCGCATCTCCTCTCGGCAGCTGCTCGCCTATGCCTCTGCTGCCGGACAAATCGCTTACGCTCATTTCACTCGTTTTGTTTCTAACTCTGTGTTTATTTATGCCAAATTTCTGACCACATTCTGGCCCAGAATCAATGCACAATATTTCTTTTACTTTTGAGAACATGATTTAATTCACATTGTTCCTTGTCTTTGACGGCGCGTTTGGCATGCTCAGCAAACACGAGGATTAACTTGGCAGACTGCGCGCGCATAAAACTTTAGTTTAATTGTGTGTTAGCAGTTGATTGTCGTCAAGTTTAGAAGTTCAGCATATGAAGCTCGAGGCTTTCTATCCAACTCATAATCGCGAGAGATTAAAGGCAAAAGTTGAAAAGACATCTTGTAATATTCTGTGCAATCAGCAGGAGTTTAAATCGGTAGCTTTTGCTGTGGAATCCTTGCAGCCGCACTTGATGCACGCTAGAAATGCATTTAAGATATCAACTTTTTTTCTTATTCATCTGCTCAGCTGTGATATCATGCCCTGATTCACTTGGTTTGCCGGGAGATTCCTGGCTAATGAAAAGTCCCTCCGCAGAAGGCTTTGTGCTGGATGTAGGCTTTGTGGCTGACTTTCCTTACACATCACTTGTGCTTCACCCACTCCTTTATATGACATAAGCTATAGCACAATCCCGCAATCGAGGAATTTTGCACAGATGCCTGCTGAGATGGATCCAGTTCAACCCCTTATGGAGACCGCCCCCCCCCCAAAGTGAAATGAAATTAATTGAGCAATAGACCTCCATTAATTCAGTGCTCTACTTATTCATGTGAAAGACATATGAAGCGCCTGGTTTTGTTTGAAGTGAGTTTTTTTTTTTTTACACCATTTTATTTCGTATTAATTGCCATTCGGTGCTCAAGTGGCATTCAAGCATTACACGTCATATGTCCACTGAACCTTAACTATCAGAATAGTTACTATCAGAATAGTATGCTACTGTCGGTACTGCGAAACGCTGTGATGTGATGGTTGCTGACATGACCTTATCATGAATGAAAGCTCATTGCATATTATCAAATAGACTTTTTTAATACCAACTTGAAGTAGAAATAAGAAGAAAATGGGGAGGGAATACTGATGGGTAAATGTTAGGATGCTGCAGGAGTGCCTGGAGGCCGTGTGTCGCTCGGGAGGCTGTGATTGTGATGGTAGTTTGAGCGGCAGGTTTGGCTGTTCTGTCTAACTGTCAGCACAAGCCTGAGGGACTGAGCCAGGCATGTGACTGACAGACAGGCTCCACTTCCACAGGACCCCAGAGCGTACAACTCATCCCTGATGCGGCCGCGGGTGATCGGGGAGTGGGTGGGCCGTGCTGAGGACGACCCTGATCCACTGGCAGCCGAGATGCTCCAGCCGCCGGTCCCCCGGGCCAAGGCTGAGGTGTGGGAGAGCGAGGAAAACAGCCCAGCTGGGAGGTGAGCTGTGTTTTTGTGCTGAGAGACAGAGAGACAGAGAGAGAGAGAAAGAAAGAGAGAGAGAAGGTCATAGAGAGTGACTGAGAGTCAGAAAGAGAGAGAGAGAGAGAGAGAAATGGAGATATTATGTGAGTGAGTAATCAAGTCACACCATTGGTTGCCCTGCCAAGGGTACTTTCCTCCCTGGCCTTTTGTCATTGCCATTAATTTTTCACAAAGACCATACATGTTCGAGCCATATACTAGGTTTTGACCAGGTCTTGTTTTGTATTTAAGTGAGTATTTGTGCAAGCTTGCATGTATGTTTCCCATTGGAAAAGCAGTGTTTGTGGAGAGGTGTATTTGACATGACACTGTAGCTGTGGTGTAGCAGGGCACACAGAGAATAACACTCATAGGTTGTGGGGACCCTGTTACTCCACCCGTGAGCATAGATCTTGACCTACATTGCTTCAGCGCATCTCCATTGGAGTAGAAGTGTAAAAATGCTATGGATTTTGAAAAAGTCTGAGTGAGTGGGGACAGGTTGCCTGCAGGTTTGTTTCCTCAGTGAGTGTGAATTCATCTTATCAAGTGCTTGCGTAAAGTCAATGCAACTCAGTAGCAGTGATGGTTTGTTAATAAAAACTGAACGGCATATAATTTAGAATCCTGTAGTATTCAGTAGTTTTGGCACTCTGTATCTCTGTAATTGTGCTATATAGTCATCGTTTTTTACTAGATTTTTCTGTTTTATCTTCTGTAAATAACCTAAATGGCAAGGGGAAAATAAGTTAATAGCAGGTATTGTATACTGCCAGGAATTAACAAAGCAATACACAATGACGTGCTGGTCAATATACAGAAATAATTACGCACTTAAGTGGTGTCATGCAGCCTAAGGCATCATGGAGTTGTTTATTACGCTTCTACTACAGCTACCTTTGCTCAACTGAAGACTTCATGTCCATTCAAAAACTGCATTTATATGTGGACTATTGTAAGGATTTACCACACGCAAGAACCAGTAAAATGCAAAAAGGAGGCTTTATCTCAGAAGCCCCCAACAGAGCGGGCGACAGTACAAAGTCCACAATCCAAAATCAGAATCCAATGGGTGAAATCCAGAATCGTAAACAGGGCACCAATCACAAAAATCACAGTCAGACAAAAAAGGTTCAAAACACAAGAAGGCGGCGAAGTATAGGGAGTAGGCAAAAATAGAATGTCAAGAGACGGTCCAGTCAGAAAGATAATCACAATGGGTACAGGGCGAAATGAACGTGGCACAGGTAAACATGAGAGAGCGATCTGACAAAGCAGTGCTGTGAAGAGACATCTAATATACAATTCAGGGAGGTCACATGATAACAGAACACAGGTGGAAGCAGTGAGACTGATTACAAGGGAGCAACACATTAGGGAGAATCTGATCACATGAAATTGGAGGAAGCCAAAAATGCGGACATGGATCACGGGACAAACCTATAGACAATGACACAGCTCTGGTCAAGGAGTTCCACCGTGCACAGATACTAAGAGAAAGGAAAGCAAAAGATGTGGAGATTCCAGTGAAATGCAGCAGCGGAGATAAGGGAGAGACAAGAGGGGGAGACTAGAACAGGGCGAGTGCTGAGAGCTTGTTAATCAATTAGTAAGTGCAGCTATACAGTCCCGAGTGCTCGTTAGTAAGTTAGTCTTACATACAATGTTAGTCTTAGTTAGTAAATTAGCAAAAACAACAAACTGTTAGTATGTGTTAGTAATATAGAAAAAGCAAGGGGAAGGAAGTAAACGAGATGAGGAAGGAAGATTGAAACCAGGGACCATTAAATCACCTGAAGGAGTGGCACGCATTACTGGGGCTGTTAGCAAAGACAAGACCAAGGACCAGACAGGGGGAGACAAAGTGCAATGCATGGAAAAATCAAAACATGGACTGGAATAAAACTATGGCTACAAGTAAAACATGGAAAATCAAAACTAAGACAATACATGAATGAAAAGCAACCAAATACAATACACATCTCCAAAGAATGGTCAGGCAAGGCAAAGATCAAAATACACATGAGGCAGTCAGAACAAACATGGCAAGGCAGGACAGAATCACAACAACTATTTGCTTTTGCCAATATTTGCTAATGTTTATCAAAACGGGTGAAATTTCTGTTGCAGCATGTATGCAAGAATGCAGTTGTTTGTTCTATTTTGTTGTACTGCGAACAAAAGTTGTGTTTACTAAGTTCACATCATCATAGTTCAACTTGGAGAGATTGTCAGATTATGCTTTCTCCAATTTGTCATAATTATAGTTCTTGCCCAAGATTCTAATAGTTAAATAGGAAAACTCAGAAATGTTGTTTTTAGCTCGCTGGGACGAATGTCCGGAGAGCTATTGTCGTACCCCCGGCGTCCGCGTCCGTCCCTGTCCGCGTCTGCGTCCGTTCGCGTGCAGAAAAACTTTAACCTTGCCCCGGCGAGCTATGTCGTCTTTCTGACAACTCTTGTTGCTTATTTCAGCAGTCTCTTCTGATAGAATTCAAATGTTGTGAATTAATACAGTGTAAAAAGGCGAACAGATTTGGAAGTACTTTGTAGCTGTGCAGTTGTTGGTTTGTCAGTGTGCAGTTATTGAAAATTAATTCATGCCCTTAGAACGTTCTTCAATCATTCATAATTGACTAATCAAATAACCCATTGTATTAAAAAAAAAAAAAACACTGGATAGTGTACAAAATTTTTGAACTTGTAAAAAAGCCATGCCTAGCTGAATAGTCAAGCAAATTACATACATTTTGGAACAAGCAAATTAATCACAAAGTCCTTTGGGACTTATCGGTCAGAGAGGTCAAGGAAAAGTAACTCATAAGTAGGGTAGATCTATGAGAGTATGCCATACTGGTGTGAACTCTCAGAGCAATAAGACAGACATTTTACGAAAAAATGAGAAGTGCATGTTCTGAAATTATTTTCAAATGGTGATAATTTTGATTAATTTCCAATTGAGGTCATTGTTGGATGGATACATGGTATTTTCTAAATCTCCAGTCACTTGAAACATGTTAGGGAGTGGAACTTTATGACTGGTACTGAATATTTTGTTTTCAGATGGAAGTGAATATGATGATATAAATGATTTAGTGCCTCCTCTGTCTGTTTTGATATTACCAGTTGTGATCCCTGGAGACAGGGAGATTCTCATAGCTTCCTTCCATGTCTGCTATCACGGAATTAGCACTTAACCGTAGTGCCAAGGCACTGCTATTAAAAGGAAAGAAATGGAACACTGAAGGTAGATCCCCTCACACCTACTGTTCATTTATTCCTATTGAATAAATGCATAATTTTAGCCTGTGTCGCCACTATTATTTGGAAGGTTTGAAGAGAGGAAACATTGCTGCGTCAGTTAAATGCTTTATTTGCAGTTGTTTTGCTGTTCTGGCCGTTCACACAGTCTTGCTCCCATAATAACTCTCACTTCAAGGCAGTCTGCATTCTAATCATAGTACATGTACCTGCTCAGAGTAACCTATTGGAGTAGCTTTTTCACTCTGATAATATCATGACTGATCACAGATGAGAAAAAACGCTTGATGTAAAAATAGAGTATGCTTAGTCACTTCTGAAAGTGGCAACAAACACTGTTATTTTACTGATCAGAGACAGAATTACATTTGCGTAAGCAGCCAGGCAGTGGAAGGGTGGATGTTAGGACAGGTGCTCAGCTTACTTGCCTTGTGTTCGCCCATTTGCATAAATGAGGCATTTTCATTGCATCAGAGAAGACGATTGGTCATGGAAAATAATATTTCTGGAGCTGCTTGGAACTTGGTACTGCCAGATATTGTAAACTTGATCCTTAGGAAATTTTTAACTGGCATTTATTTGCTTTGATTTGGATTTTGTTGTGCGAATTTAATTTTGTGGTCAGATAAATTGATTAGAGAACAAATTTGGAAGAATGTCATCTCGAATTGAGCTCTTGCCCCATTTGACGCGGCACGATGCTCTGAAAAACATAACCATGGGGTGTTAATAGTAGACGTTTGTACTTGTATATTGGGTGTAATTGAATCTATTTTTCTTATGTGTAATGGGAATGGGCTATGGTGTTTATCCAGTTTTCCATCAGCTAGAATACCTTGTTTTCTATAAGCTTGGCTGGATGCACATTGATAATCGGATTTAGCGAGGCGTGCTCTTATTAAATTTGCATCATGTTTTTGGCAAATCTCCCGATGAAATCAAAAATAATGAAATCCGCCTCCAGTTGAATTTCATTTGGAATTGATATAATGCAATGTTTTCACCATCGCATAAATGTGAGCTTCATCAAGAAAATGCATGTCCTGTTAATGCACTCAGGGTTTGGGAAGGCCACGCGCCATGCGCAAATGGCGCATAGAATCAAAATATAGCGCATTATAAAGCCACTGTGCGGGCCATGAATGCGCCCGTGTGCCAGTTAAATAGTAATATTTTTTTTCTATTATACAGTTCCAAAATTATTTGGGAAAAAAACTCCACCCATCGCAGCTGGTCAATTGCATTCTGATGATCGATCGATCAATTCTAATTCCAGGCCCTCTCAGGGTCCATCACCATTGTGAGGCTGAGTCCCTCACTCTAAACCCTGCATGTGTTTACTCTGAATAAATTATACTAGGTAGTTAAGGTAATATTGATGTTGTGCACAATTCATCTAAATAAGATTTTATTGTAGGTAGGCCAATCAGTTTTTTTTCCCCATAAATATGTTAAACTAACCTGTAACACCTCCCTCATACCTGCATTATACCCTTCTTAAATATGCTCGCAAATGTGCGTTTCAGTTGCTTATGGTTTGCAACAGTTAAGATTTGTGATATTGGCTTGGCATAGGCCTACCTGCTCATTTCGATAAAGCCTTGAAACAATGTTAAATAAAAAATCTGGAGCTTGCCAGCATTTTGTTGCAGACCGTCGAAAAAAACTAGAATGAATTTGCAAGCAAAGTTTCGCCCACTTCAACAACGGACATCGTACAGGCTGCATTTGAGAACAGTAAATCAGCGAACCTACTGAATATTCTTTCCGCGCATTAACATATTTTCTGTGCTTCATCGGTGAACATTAAGATGGAGTTGTTATGTGTTATCTCAAGTAATCTGAGTTATTTTTAGGCTAATTAATTTGGAACTGTAGCCTATTTATTAGTGCATCGCCACTGCATCGCAAGCAGTCCAAACGCAACATAAAGTTAACCACCGTAGTAAAAATTGCCACTACCTTAATGCGAACTTGGGGTTGAAGCCCGCCGGTATCTACCTCCGTAAGAGACTGGTTACAGATGCTCGTCACTGAAGCCTCTCTGACTAGCCAAATGCATTAGAGAATTTTAGAGCCAATTAACAAAATACTACTTGCCTCTTTTGCATGAAGGCCATAATTTATTTGTATAATGCAATTTCACCAATTAAAACTTCAAGTCGCGGAACATTCTCCAGGCATGTATGGGATTTTTGCACAATTTAATGGTTTATAATGTGACGACGCTTTAAAACGGTAAGTGGCCGGGTAGGGTACGTTTTTACGTTGGAGAGCCATTTTTGTGCACTCAGGATTGCTATTAACTTGCGATTTTTGAGATCATGTGCAAATATGCTTTATTCTATTTGTCTCTTTAGTAATTCCTGTTTTTATTAAAATATAAAATCTACAATTGCCTACCACCTGGCGTCCTCGGAATCAGCAGATTGATCTAGTGCAATAACTTAAGTAGGCTATATGTAATGAATACTTGCCCAATATTACTTTGATTTTGTGAATATTATTTGAGTTGAAGGCTGTAAGAGTACACCAGAGTAGGTCAAAATTTCAAGCTTTCAAACTCGCATCATTTTTTTCCCAGCATTTTTGATCCCTCATAACTTCATGTGTATTAGAGATGGCTAAATGAAATTTTCAGAACTGAAAGGCACATCAGAGCACAATTAAAAACTGCACTGAAATCGATTATATGCCCATTCTAGGTGTCACAGTGTTAAGCCAAAATCAGTATTTTTTTTTCAACGAGATTTGTTCTGTAACCAACTTCAAGCTTCAATATCATGAGAACAGTGGAAGTTTCAATGGCAACGCTGCACCAATTTAATAACTATAATATTGTGTAGTAAAAACAAGTATTGGAACCATGGATTTATCATGTGTTTTCACGTAATTCACTGGGGTAAACTTGAAAAAATGCATGTTAGGAAAACTTCACGGGGTTGTATCACTATGTGGATGATGACCAAATCAAGTTATGGCATATGAAAGGTCTCATTTTGATCCACATTTTGATATCAGGCTCATACTCAAGCCATTATTCCTTCAGTGTCAATAAATTTTCACACTCGGCAACGTAGAGCTGCAGCCAGTGCCACTACAAGATGGCAGTGAACTGTGTGGGTAAAGTCAGAAATCATCAACTTTGAACTACTCACTTGTGTATACTTACTAGCAGACTAATGCTAAAGCCAGTAGTTTTACTGAACGATCGAAATTGCAATGGCCGATTTCCCTCTTGTGTATTTGAGTGCATGATCTTGACTTTTGTATTAATCTGTGAGATTTCCTTCTGGTTATTGTCTGTTAAGTCAGTGTCTATCAGAAAGGGGTGATAAAACAACGGTGATTGGGCCTATGACCCACTGATGAAAGCACTTGTATTTCATTCTTTACCAGGTAAAGCGATCAGTGTGTCTGTGGCGACATTCCCGCACTATATTCAAATACAGGCGCACATCTAGTGACGCTTTTTACGTCAGTAAGCAATGTTTGGTCTGCCAGAAGGTAGGAGACTTGGAGGAACTTGTCCCTTACACTATATGTCAGTTTTACAGATGGAATTAAGGGACGACCATTAAAAA
Source organism: Gymnothorax reevesii (assembly GCA_029721435.1). Classification (NCBI taxonomy): domain Eukaryota; kingdom Metazoa; phylum Chordata; class Actinopteri; order Anguilliformes; family Muraenidae; genus Gymnothorax; species Gymnothorax reevesii. Next base: position 80,868,489 of record CM056575.1, read on the forward strand.
TGCAGCCTTCCAAGAAGCGGAAAGTACCGCTCCTGGATCCCTTCTGACGTCTACCCAATGGCAAAATGGCAAATACCATACTGTGTAGCTATACTATGCACAGTAGAACTAACATTAGCTGAGTCTCTGTTGAGGCTACTACTGAAACTAAAATTATAACGTAATTTTAGGAAGCAAATGGGGGAAAAAGCTACGTTAACCGCCTCAACAAATTATTCTTATTTTAAAAAATGTTATAATGTTATCTGTTAACCAACTACCGTTTTCAATATTTAGACAAGACTCTCAACTTTCACATATTCGGCTTGAGTAACATTTTCTTAAAATGCCTACAAAGGACTTACTCACGGTAAATTGAAATCTGTTCTTGTTTATAACTTCCCTGATGGGCCCGAAGGCGGGCCGTTGGAGTGTTAAAGGGTTAAATGACATTCACATTCCCGTGTAGTCAGAAATTATTCCATCGGACCGTTTGTAGAGATTCTCGGGTGGAATTGAAGTCCTTGTGCGTGAATTTCGCCACTAGTGACATGAGAACAATTATGATTCTGGAATTCTCATGCTTTTCTTCACTCAGGGGTTGGAAGCAGTGGAATTGCATAAAATGTTTCAAATGGTCTTATTTCATTTATACAATTTTAACAATTGTGAAACACACGCACTCCGTTGATTGAATAAATACTGACTATAGCAGGGGAACGTGAATGAAGCACAAATTCTCACGGCGAATGCGTGAGAGTAGGCAGCACTTTTAAGGGTATCGATTTATCATAATAGCCTGGAATGAGGATGGAATACTGGAATGAGATGATGCTAATGGATGACTAACGTCACATAATTTTTACTTTTACTGAGGTCAATTTCTGTGTCAAAGAGCATCTTTCCAGTCTGCACGAGAGTCGAGGAGGCGTGGAACTGGTAAGCGCTGTCAATTTAGCGACGTCATACAGGAGACACCGTTGGGTCTCAACAAGAGTGAAGGGAAATGAGATCCAGAAGCGCACCTGCAATTACAGCTTAATGCCAAAGATGTCAATATAAACAAACCAATTCAAATCTTACGGATTACCGCTTTAAATATCAATTCTTTTGGTTCTAGGTAATATTGTAATGCTGAACATTAAAAGCAAATGTACGCATCAGTATGTTTTAATGTTTAACACACAAAGCAAAATTTATGAATATGTACATGTATACGCAGTATACATTTTGGTTAAAGGTCTATTATGGTTAAAATGATAGGTGCATTGAATTTTGGGAATGGCCCATACATTTTTAAAATGGCCCATTGACTTTCCATGGCACGGGACATTGGCCCAGGAACCTTGCTGTCCTTCCCAACCCCTGTACACTACCGGTATTTAAATTTTACAGCGGGTCAGTGAGACTTTTTGACTGGAAAACCGATTCAAACCTTGGGCTTTATCTTCATGACGGCACAAGAGGAAACGCATGCGTCTGTAACTTGAATGACAATTTATCCATTATAAATTGTGTATTTTTCCCCTGTAAGTCCAATGTGGTATTTTCATGTTCTGCCATAAATGCATGGGCGATATTGAGGGTTGAGGCTGTGCATTAGTGGGTGTGTCAGTAGCTAAAGATGGAGCTCTGCAGTTTTTGTGTCAAAGACTCTGATGTGTTTTGATTCACCCAGACCACCTTTTAATACAAACACTGTTGCTTATTTGTAGTTTTGTGGGAATGAATCAAAGCCGGCAGAGCTGTTCGCTCCGATATCATAAACCTCCGCCGAGGAGGTTTATGTTTTCGGTGCCGTTGGGTTGTTGGTTTGTTTGTTTGTGTACAAGATAACTCAAAAATTAATAGCCGGATTTTGATGAAATTTTCAGGGTAGGCGGGTATTAAGTCAAGGAAGAGGTGATTGAATTTTGGCATATCTAGGCCAAAGTACTGCTGAGATATACTCCAAAGTTCAAGATTTCAAGTCTTTCCAATGGGCCGGAGTTCCAATCGCCGTGCTTTTGGCTTTGCTGCTCTCTGGCGGTGGAAGTTCTGCGCTCTCTGAGTGCTCTTCTAGTTTATAATGTTTTCTTTCCCTTCTTAATTTTCACTTTCATTATGTAGGCTATGAAACACTGATGGAGTCTAATGGGAAAGGTAGGCCAAAGGGATAGTTTTACGCACGTGGATGTTTTCTTTGTGTGAGGGGAATGAAAATAATTAACTTCAGTCTAACCTTGGTTTTAATACCATGAGTGCTGTTGTACATACGCTGTAAATAGCCCACAGAAAATGCAGTGACGCTAGTTTTCTCTTTGCCTCTCACTGAACCGCTTACTGACTACGTTGGAGTGTGGCTCTCAGAGGACTGGGTCAGATAGCAGTAAGGCAAGCGAGGTGCTCCTTCTTCTCCTGATGAAACTGCCAGTTCACAAGGGCATCAACGGATTGGTTTTAAAGGGAATATCAGCGGCTGATCAGATTGGTCTTAATAGAACCAAACCCCCAACACACCCACAGGTTATTAATTTACTAAGTCCAACCCTTTTTCCAGCTGCACCTCAGTTGTGCTATCATTTCCTGTCACAAAATGACCAGAATGGAGTCAGATGCCCAGTTTTGATCTGCAATACCGTTGGCATTTGCCTTTAGATTGTCAGATTAGATTGTTAAATTAGGTCCCCTTTTTTCATGAACATATCTTTACACAGAAAACTATGAATACATGCAGTGTAATTGGCAAAGATGTTTTTTTAAATGTATAGATCTGAGTCATAAAGCTGATGACTTGAAAAAGTTGTACTCTCAGCGCCAGAGTTCTTTTTATCTAATTTTCCTTGATGACATCACATATTTTCATTTTGGATTTAAAATGAGAAAAACTAAATACAACACAAAAACATACATTATACATATATAAAACACATATAACATACTGTATGTATACAGTGTGCGTGTATATATGTATGTATATATATATATATATATATATATATATATATACACTGAGTCAAAAAAGAAACTTCACACTAAAATTTGTAAATATTTTCTTGAAACTTTTAATAAAAGATTTTTTTATTATCACTTGGGGTAAATGCGTTGTCAAAGACATCATGACACACATCAACTCCGACGTGCACAGGTACGTAGCACGTGCGAGCGTACTTTAAGCTAAAACCATGTTTTCTCGTATTCCTAGTCACGTGACCATATGAGCAACTGAGCTCACGTTAGCAGTGACATTCAGAAAAACAAGTTTTTACAGTTAATTATTCGTTGATTTTCAGTGCCATGGCTGTCAAACATTCAGCGCGAACGTGCCACTGACATGCTGAATACGGAAATGTCCGTCACTGACGTTGCAAGGGTTATGGGATGCAGTCGACGGACTATCCATGATCTTTAGACACGTCTCTAACAAACTGGCACCACAGCTGACCGACCTCGTTCTGGTAGCCCACGTGTGACGTCAAAAGCAGAAGACTGACAAATTGTCTTACGTCATTTGCATAATCGATTTGTCACTGCAAGGTCCACTAGGAATGAATTGTTTAGAGGTCGTGTGACTGCCCAAACCACACGTAAACACCTGCGCACTGCTCTTATTCAAGTTGTAACTTACCATTTTTACTCTTGGACATTTCCGTAGCATTTCCAGTGGAACTGGATACATTATGGACATTATTTTTATGATACACCATCTTTAATGAGTACAGAATTACATAAATAAAATCATTATTTAAAACCTCATTTATTGTATGTTCAACTTATCGACCTCGAAAACGAGTGTGTGTGTATATATATATATATATATATATATATATATAAATATGTAGAAAACCCCAATTTTTGTAAAATGTATTTTTGATTTAGCACTTTTTCATGCATTTGCCCATTCGCTTACATTGTCAGCTTACCTACTTTGCTCACATTTAGAAGGACGTTACTAGTATTCAGTTGGATAAATATGCTTTCTGTTTCTCTGTGTATCTTTCCCAGAAATCATGGCATATTGAGAAAGTATACAACTTTAATCTGCATTAATTTGTTCATTATTTCTGTGTGTGGGTTGTTGGAGGTAAAATAATACCTTCCCTTGAACGTAATTAGATTCTTTAATTGTATGCATGCACTTAGTAATGCAGCCAAGACTCAACGGTGCCTCCTTTCTCCTCACTGAAGTTGTCAAGCTGATATTAATTGCAGGTGTCTCTGGGACTCATGTTTGTTCATAAGGCCCATGCTTTCCATTGATGATGTGGCTAATGAGTGCAGATCAGATATTAAATCATTAATCATTTTCTGTGCCCTGCTGACATGAGCGCTTGAATTCCGTGAGGCTATTCTTTCGCCGGATTATTGTGAGATAACTGAGCCTACACTGCGGCCCCCTCACAATGCTGAGCTCCACTGCTGCACCTTATGGAACCTTAACATCTTAAAAACTTGGTAATGGGAAGCATAATCTCAGGCCTTCGGGTAATGTCTGCATTGGGCATATTGCTGTTCTATGCGCTTTCTCTCCTTACTTCGATAATACTCTTGCCCAAGTTTCATTGATAAAAGTGCTGTTCTCCCTGCAATCTGTACATAGCTGTCTGTCAGTCTGTCTTTCTTACTGGCCACTGTGCTTGTTTAAAGATTGATGATTTACTATATGAATTTAACAGAAGGTAGCACAGTGTTATGTACACCACTCCCCGTTCAATCAAGGAAAGATCCTATTCAGGTTTACACAGAAGTGTATAATGTGTCATCCAGTATATATGACTTTAATTATGATTATTTTTACTGTGTGCCATTTTTTAAGCTTAACTGCCATAAGTAGAGGCGATTGCAGTTTAGTTTTTACTTCCGTTTCTGGCAAATTCCACATGCTTTAATTGAGTTGTATCGCAGAATACACTGAAGTGGGTCCTCACATAGCTTTGACTGAGAAGGCGTAGATCCGGCTGGATACCAGTGTGAGCTCCTACTCGGGTTTGTCCCAGCGGTTGGCTTAGATGAAAACTGCCAATGTTTTTGTTTACCACTTGAATGCGAGGGAAGAAATAAAGAGCAGGCTGAAAAAACACTGAGAAAACAACGACTGATGTCATCAGTAATCCCTCTGCCAACACTCCACTGGGCCGTGTGCTTCTGCCTTTATTTTGTGCCTCTGCTTATCTGTCTTACAAAATGCATAATCATTCGATCATCAGTTCTTACATTTTCAAGGAGGCGCAAAGAGCATTCGCCCGAGGACGTGCAATTCGCTAAATAAGAGATTCACATTACATGCATTGTTTTTGAGCTACCATGAGAATATTTTACGCCATTTCGAAAGATGCTCAAGCTAGCATGAAATATTTTTGGTAAAGTACATGGTATTTGTTTGATATCAGTCATTGTGGCCGTCTGTTAACCGCTGCGAGCCAGCAAGTGCCTGCATGGTTATGACACAAATAATCTAATCAGCTCTAAGTGCTTACAATCCATTGGTTCTGCGCCCGGGTCATTTGTTGTGGACAGCATTGCAGTAGGGCTCATCTCAGTGCCTGCACACCAGTCCACATGTAGAATGGGCTGCCAGCCACGGCATTGGCTCTGACTTTTAATGAGCCCTCTGTCCTGCAGGCCCTTCACTCCTCCAGTAATATAAAGATATTTTCTTTCCTCCAGCCCTCATGCGCCTCATACTGGGCCGTTCGCCGCGGGTCGCGCTCCTGTCACAATATTAATCCTGCAAATGGCTCTCTCAGGGCTACCTAATGGACTGCAGGTATGTGTATGTGGACGGGCCTGTGAAGAAATGATCCTGCCCCAGCTGTGAGAACCCAAAAGCCTTGTTGTGACAGATGTGTCTGGTGTTAAGTTTGCTACAGGGAGCGCTCGGACGACATTAGCTGCTGAGGTGCAAGATTACTCGGCATACAAATCATAGCCAACTTTGAAAAATTTGATTCAAGCGAATGGGTAATGTCCTTTCTTCAGCATTGAAAAAATTTAAGATAGTGCTCTAATCTTAGGATGTTGACATCTGGTAGCAAAATGTAAGTTATTTGTATCGTGCATTCAGACTGAGAAATTTTATTACCTCATTAAAATGCTTTTAAACAATCTGATAATATCTTTGACTATGTTGCACTGTGTGTCTTATCACGTGGATAGTCAGGCTGATCTCAGGCCCTAGGCATCATTGAGTAATGGTTAGGTAGATGCCCATGGCACCAGAAAACGGAAAAGGAGACCTTTTGCGTCAGTTTTGAATGCTGTAGTTAATACAAAATTGACGATGGTAGTATTTGATGACAATGGTTAACATGAGGTAAATATGTGCCTGCCAGGGCTTGACCCCGGCATGTCTTGCGTATGGATTGCTTGTTCTAACCAGTGAGCCATTGCACTCCTTGACGCTTTTGCGATCTAAGTTCTTCCTATTCCTACCCTAACTGTCACCCAGAAAATAGCTGTCCCCCTAACGCCAACCGCAATCCTCAACGAAAGCAACACCACGTAGTTTTGGTGCCTGAACTTCACCTTAATTTTAATCCTAACCCAAATTATAAATATAACCAAATAGTTTCTGTGCATAAACCTAACCCCAGCCGTAATTTTAACCCCAAGCCTGCCAAGTACTTTTAGTTCCTAAACCTTACCAAGTTGCTTTGGTGCCCAAACGTAACCATGATTCAATGCTGTGAAGTAAGGATGCCAGAAAGCTCTATTTTTGTTGTATGTCGATGTTTGGGCGAGAGCACAACTGTATGATGAATCAGGATGGCACCTTGTTGGGATACTGAAAATTGGACTGTGCACTGAATGCAGATTTGGCTAAAGGGCTTGTCCTTCATTATTTTGGAGTTTGGGGTTAAATAAATTTGACTCTTGTCTATTAATCCTGTAAGCAGAAGTTTATGAGAGGGACAGAAGCTTAGTGGGTATGTGGGTATACCAGCCTCTCGCTTCTCTGTGATAGGCAGTTGTTTTTAACTTGGCATTGTGTGTGTAACTTTGTTCTGGGGCTGCGACTGTTGCTGACTAGATCCTCAGAGACCTTGCCAGCAAGCGTCTGTGACGATGAGCCGAAAATCTTTAGGATGTTTTTTTTTCTTTTTTAAATTTGGAATCTCCAATCCCCCCCATATTCAGAATGTCCAATTAGTGGCCTATGCAGAAGCATGCTCGTATGCGACTCATGCCAACTTCTCAGGGGAGCATAGACAGTTTTCGGCTCTCCTCGGAAAAAGGTACTTGTCTTTTGGTAGCTTGTAACCTCGAATGCTCAGAATGAGGCAGATGAAATCCTGGTATGTGCTTACACAGAATTTTACTGACCAGTGCCCGGCTGGCCAGGAGGGGGTGCTTGAGCAACAAACAATACTGACCTCAATCGGCTACATCCCTCCCGTATCCTTCGGCAGCGCAAAGCCAATTATGTTCTGCTCTTAGGACCCCACTTACTGATACTGCAGCCAGCACTGGCAAGGCTTACGGTGGTCACCACCACCCCAATGCACCACTCTTACCAAGTGAGCCAACCCAGCAGGAACTTCTTTAAGGAAGTTCTTTTCAGTGCTTTAAAAAAATAAGAAAGATATATATGTATATGTATATGATATTTTATATGATATTTTATAGGACAACGTTATTCTGAAACATAAGTTTCATCATGATGGATTACAGTGGACAGTAAAAGGGTACGAATGAATCTGTCACTGCTTGATAAGAAATTGTGTTCTAATATATGAAATCAATAACGCAAATTATATGGAAAAGTCATGAAAATAGTGGTCAGTAACATCTTACCCTGCAGGAGGATGGCCAATTGCTGAACGATGGTCAAGAGTAAGGATGGATTCAGATGATGGTTCTCATAATTCCATTCTCATTAACAGTCATTGCTGCATACTAAATTGTGGACACCAAAGGCAGGATGGCAGAAATCAACTGACTCACAGCAGTACACAGGAAAACTTTTGTTTCCAATAAAATGTGAGCAGAGTCATTCCATAGGACTTGAAAAATCAATAAATTAATGCATATAATCAAATAATAAAAATCAAAATTTGTCATTGGTAACTGGTGATTTTCTGGACATGACAGGATTTTGGGATTTGATTTAATATTTTTCAAATTTAATGGAAATTAGCGGTCAAGAAGTTGGTTCATCGGCGTCAGGAAGGTCAGTTCTTCTGTGGAGTAGCAGAACATATGAGCAGTGCCACTCACTATAGACCTGCCTGCCATGGTAACAGTCATTAGCACAGCAGACACATAGGGCAATGACCATAACCCCATAATTTCAGTCTGATATGTTCTGACCAGAAAAGTTATAAAACAAAGTTGAATTTATTCACTGGAATGTGAGTCAATAACTTATGGGCAAATGCACATGATACCAATTCATTTTAATTTTCCACATCCTTTTTGATGAAAACTTACTTTTTGTTGGTGTCCTTATTTGAGCCAAAAATCATTTTCATTGATTTAAAAAAAAACCTACCGGGGTTCAAGTGCTAGTTTTATCCTCACTATATCTCTTATATGTGCTGAACAAAATGAACATAAATTAAATGCATCAATCCTTATCTACTGATAATAAAACAATGAACAACTATCCTTGAAATCTCTCCAGTATTGCAAAAATACCCACACGCGCGCAAACACACACACACATGCACACACAAACTAAATAAATTTTATACATATATATCTCCTGTTACTGTTAAACAAATAAAGCTCTGCACCCGTCTGCAGTATACTGTATATTTCTTCTGTTAGTGCTGCTGACTGTGACAGTGTATTGCCTGTATTAGCCAGGGGCTCGAGTCCTTTCTTGGCGAGGCCCTCGGTGATGGCCATGCAGGGGAAATGGATTGATTCCCCCATGAAATGTGCTGGTAGATATGAAGAGTTTGGTTCCAAAATGCAATAAGTGCCAAAATTACAAAAATTGAGATAATACCATAAAGCAATAGCCCTGTGATTCTTACACATGGTGCAAATTTTATACTATAGAGTGTATTTTTTTCATGGCCAAAGTTTGTGTTACTCAATAAAATTCAATAGGCGCCAACACAAAAAAATGGGTAAAATGGATATATTGCATTTTGGAAACAAACTCTTCATATACACAGTCCATCTCCCCGTGGTTTTAATTTCAACTCACCAGCACCACATCACCACAGCACTCCACCTCCTGCGCTTAGCTCAGATCAATTTTTTTTTTTCTTCAGTTGGTATTATTTGATTGGGGTGGCTGTTTGTTATGGTGATCCAGGATTGGTGGACGTGAGGAGTGGAGATCACCTGGAGGCATAATTTACCAATCTCCCAGCACTGTGTCACTGTGCAGTTGTCATGCTTTCATGTAATCTGGAGCCCAGCGGCACACTGCGCTCACAGCCAGGAGAGAAGATTCCAGAGGAATTAAAAACACATCCTGCTCCAAGTTTCCCTCTTGTGAAAACATGCAAATATTTCTTTTTTGATCCTGTGCCTTAACATCCCAATGAGAGCTTGCTACAATGTGGAAGGTTATGGCTATTTAAATATACCAAATGGGAATTAATTATGCTGTAAGATACTGCAGCTAAGAGTGCCTCATCTGGTTTTATTAAGACAAAAACATTTATTTTCACTACTAGCATTGCAACGAAGTTCAGTAAACTATATTTTGGATAGTAATTACAGTCTTGATGAAATGATTTGATGTTTTTTATAGTGTTTCCTGTGAAAAAAAAATCTCACACATGGCACAATATTTGGGAATTTCTCTCTGAAGCTGCTGTACCTTAATCTCATGACTAACAAGAGACAAGCACTTCCCCATTACCACTGCCTCCCTCACATATGCATACTGTTATGGTCTAGAGCAGGAAGTAAATGAGGAGTCAGAGTACAATCCAATAGTAGAGTTTATTGACTGTACAGTAATGTCAGAAGGATAGAGCCCAGATCAGAATGACATTGTTCAGTTCAGATGGTAAAGGCCTGAGTACATGTCCATACCTGGCTAGTAGCGTTCGGGGACAGCTGTCAGATGGAGTGCTCACTACGTCTGAGTAGAACTGTCAGATGGCAGGACCGTGGAGTTTAGCTGGAACGTGGTCCAAATCCTGATAGCCATTGAAGGCTTGGGAGGTGTTCCCTATGAACTGGGCAGAGGAACAGACTGAGATTTGATTAGTAGGATTGCAATCCCGATCCTGGAGACTGAGAGTAAGGCTTGGGAGCTTGTTCCTGCTAATAGAACTAGGAATAGAACTTCCATATTTAACTATCATTAATTTCTATCATTACAAATAATTTCTGTAGACTGTAAACATTTAATAGGAAATACTGACTCATTGCTAAAGGGCAAATGGCATGTGACAATCCAGTAACTTGCTCTCACAAAATAAGGAACATATAGATAGATAGATTTCCCTTGCTGTCCACAGGGACCTATTAAAAATGCTGCTAAACTAGCTAGTTTGCTATACCTTTCTACAGTAGCGTCCCTGCAAACAATACACGACGCCATATTCAGAGTAAAGACTGTTTCTCATTCAATTTTCTAATCTCTATGGGTTGCATTCATTTGTAGCAGGACCTAGAAACTTATGCTCATGTAATGTTATCATTGTGTGTCTTCTTGATGGTCGCACTGCAGCTCCGTACCATGCCCGAAAGTGAATTAACATCCTTTTGTACCAAATAACTAAATAAAACAAAAATTATTGGAGTAAATGAACTACTGAACATGCTGAGGACTACCTAAAATGACCAAGACCAGTTTTGGGAAAAAAAAACATATTTGTCGCATGCTTAAATATTTTATTGAGGCCCACGTCCCATCCACTAACATGGAGGGAGCGGACTTATAACCTGTACTGCAACCAGCCACTAGATGGCGATTAAGATGTTTTGGCTTCACTTTTGGGGAGCTTTTAGGTTGCCAATCTTTATATACAGTCAATGGCTCTGACACATACACGCAGACGCACACCCACACAGAGAGAGTGGATTTTCACTTTCTTAGTTAAGAGAGTAATTTTCATGTGAATTGATGGTATCTTCTGTGTGCATGTGCAGTACTTGAACTAATCTTCCTTTTACTGATGAGTAATGCAGTGATTTTAACTGCTTGGTGAATTATGTTATTATATGATTCAGTTGTATCACAAATGAGGCTGAAATTAAATATCAGTGAGGTATCACATAGGGATGTGCCTACAGGTAATTATCACTGCCCGTCATGCTCATGCGTACCGTTCATCGCCTGCCACATGGTAAATTTTCTACAATAATGAGAAGTCAGGGAACAATTCAGCTCACTTGCGCTGATTTGCAAATTTATTCAGCTTTCATAGAAAAGTGATTGTTTAAAAAGCGTTTGGCGTCTCAGACAATCCTCAAAGGTATATAAGCATCTCATAGGTGGTGTTGAGTCAAGAGTGACCTTATTTTTTGCAAGTTGCTTCTTTTACAAGTTGCTTCTTTCTGTCAAATGCTTATGTAAAGACAAATGCTTGAATCATTTGTCTTGTCTTATCAAACATAATCACACTGGATAAATACTCGGATTACTGAGTGTTTGATCATCTGCCATATGAAAGGCTAATATAATTCAGAAAACATGTTGACTCTATTCTTAATGTATTCATAATTGCTCATTGGGGGCATGTGATATGCATGTTAGTCATGGAGCTTGTGGCTGAACTGAGTCCAGTAGGATTCTGTGTAAGAAGCTGAATAGCTGTCTCTGATGCAATTCACTGCCCCTTATTTGTATTTACAAACCTGCATGTTCATTTTTTAGCAGAACCTGATGTATTGGATTGGTTATTTAGCCTTGTTTCTGGGCAAAAAAAAAAAATGCATAAACAAACCTAATTATAAATAAACTACATCCAAATGAATAAATAAAACCAAATCAAAGAATTGGTGTGATCCAATTTCCACCTCAATATTTCCTCTGTGATTCGTGTTGCTAGTTCAAAATGCTTTTGTATGCATTTTCTTTATAGGATGTGTTAGTTAAAGTTTCCCTTTCTGGCTGCAAACAGAGATTAGGCATTGATATGTAAATGCTGACTGGCCGTGTGAGCTTGCTGACAAAGTAATATTGCGGAGTGTTCGAGAAAATTGACTGTACTGCTGTCATAGTGAAAAAATAGTGAGCTCATTTTTCCATATTGATCCCATCATTCGCGCAATAATGTTCCTCTTGACATTTTCAGAAACTTTTACACTTAATTTCGACTTTAAAATTATTAGTATTTACTGTAAGGTAACGATCTCATTAAACTCCCGTCATATTAATGCCTGCATATTAAAACTAAATCAGAGTTTAAATGGAACAAAGTGAAGAATATCTCAAAAGGTATTGATCTGGAAGTATTAAATGCGCCCTTATCCCTGATTTGTGAGAATCTGGGCTCGGGGGACTGAGTATTGCTGGCTGTTTATGTAACATTTTCACAAGAGCCCCAGAGGTGTGCATTTGAGTGGAAAAGATATTGCAGTGCCCCTCTGTGGTACACTATCAACAATTCCCTACTCCCCTCAGTCATTTATTTGTTTTTATTTATTCCCGCCGTACACTCTTGTAATGCTTCCCACGTAGCACAAGCGTTTTTTCATGCTACTCCCTATTAGTGCCAAATATTTACATCAAGTGGAGCTTCATAGGAAACTTTTTGACAGGAAGAGCATGATTCCGAACACTTGCGGAGACCATAGCAGATAATTAAGACATCCATCTGGTGCAATGCTGGTGTACCTTCTCCTGATAGCTGCCATCACTCAGACACAAAGCATTTCTTTGTGTCGATTGTAATTTGGTCCCTGTTCACGCCTTGTGGTGATGTGCCGGTTCTTTAATGGAGCAGCTGGTCACCATCGCTGACCTGAGAGGCAGCGTGTGGGTGAGGAATGGGGTGGCACCCATGAGGGTGTCACCTGTGAGGGTGAGCTGCTTGCTGTAACACCAAAGTAATCCTCATTTTACTCTCCTATGGGACACTGCTCTTTCACATCCTCCATTGTGAGACAGGGTGCTGTGGGGGTTTTCTTCCTTCTATCGCTTCAGGTGCTTATAGCAGAAGTGCTGTGAGAGGCAAAAATACATCCTTCTCAACATGTATTTTAGTCTATTTTTAACCTTTAAAATTTATTTTAGAGGCTTAGTAGCTTTGTAAGACTGAAGTATGGCCAATGAGGTAAGACAGTGAGGCTCATCACATTAAATGCCATTGAAGTATCTCACTTATAAAGCAAGCGGTTACTGAAAACAAGTATATATTTTCTACCCAAGAGAAAAAAAATAAGGCTTAAAGTATAAGAAAAACAGAGGAGAGGCGGACGTGTTTTTTTTTAAATGGTCTGGTAGCAGCACTGAATTCTTCAAAGAAGGTCATGATAGACCTTAGTCTGAACTCTCTTTCCCCTCCTCTTCCTCCCACAGCCTGAAGATGGAGCCGAAGAGCAAGGGCTTGAAGCAGCAGCAGCAGCACCATAAAAAGCTTCTGGCGGCCATGTTGTCCCAGGATTCCTTTGATTCTACGCCCAGCTCTGCCCCCTCGGTCACTGAGGATGAAATCGATGATGAGGATGATGCCATGGAGCTGCTTGGTAACTAAAACAGCCCGTTTCGCACCTCCTGTTACTGGAGTCTCTCTGTTATGAGATGCTGCCCATCTAAAGTTAAGGGGCAATGACACACTTTTGATTGTTTAAGAAGGGTGTTTAGATCAAACACTTCAGGCAGTCTTCATATAATTTGCACCCAAGTAACAAACACACAGATGAGCCAAAACATTATGACCAATCCAGTGTCGTAAAATCCAGGGGTCAAAAAGTAAGAATGAGCTGATCACTCATATTGGCTCTATCTCCTGTCCGAAGTAAATCCAGGTGGTTGAAATAAAGTTCTGGGGAGGATTTTTACTTTCTGAACCTGGACTTTACACCCCCGGACCAGTCACAGGTTAAGCAGATAATATTTGTGATTTTATTACATCAGCATGTATCAAGGTCTGCCAACAAACTTGAGTCTGTAAACACACACTCTGTTCATGTAGCGGATGTGTTAGATGTGGGGAAAATGAGACCTGAGCCACTTTGGCATGATCATAATGACTGGCCAGATCGTCATGATCAGTCAATCAGTCATTTATCAAAACACAAAAAAAAGCCAAATGTTGCTTTTTCACCAAAATTTCTTACATGTCCGAGACTACCACCCTTCCCGGGCGCAACTTGCTGGTGCTTAGGTCTTTTGCATGTGTATAACACCATTGAACGATAGCAATCTTATCATCGACATCAACGCTTTTCAAATCTTTCCTCACTTCTCCTCATGTTTTAGAGCTCTGCATGCTCCAGCATAGGTGAGTCAAATGATCAGCTCATTACCCGTGAAGATGCTTGATATTGAGCGAATCATAAGAATCCGTGCTAGCAAGAAAAGATCTAAACATTGCAGGAGAGGTTATACTCCAGGAGAGGTTTGAGAGGCATTGATCTACATCATCTGTGATTGTTGACAGCAACGCCAAAAATTATCCTAGAAATTATCTCAATCATCTGAATTTTGCCATGGAAGGCCCTTCTCGAAAAACTTCAAGAAAATTACCGTTACCCTGCTGAAAGCATCTTAATATGGCTTTTACGCTCGGTATTGTACAGCCAAATAACCGTAACCTCGCACGCTAAAGTGGCTTTCCGCAGCTCCACGAGACCAGAGGCGTCTCGACCACCAAACTATGCCATAAAGCATTGGAAATTGGGCGTGACATCAAGGCGTTTTCTTTTTTTTTCATATTGACGATTGCTTGAATTGGGTCAGAGCATCTCCAAAGTTCATGGCTTGTGAGGCCCTCCCAATTGGCTGTGGTGAATACCTACTGGCAGTGCTCCAGATTTTAATCATGGTTGTGGGTAGAATGTGTCACAACACGCGGTGTATTGCTCGCTCCTGTATATACTAGCACATAGTTGCTGCAAACGAGTCTGAGTGCATATTCTAGCCCTTGTGCGCAATGAGCATGAGCTTCAGAACTGAATTTGGAGCAATGGAAGGTCATCTTGTTTGATGAGGCCTGATTTCTTTTACACCTTGTTCATTGGCCTTGCGTGTGTGCCATGTACCTGGGGAAGAGATGATATCAGGACACGAAGTGGGATAATGACAAGCTGGTGGAAGAGAGCACGATACCCTTGGAAATGTTCTGTTGGTAAACCTTTTTTTTTTTTTTTTTTTTAAATAAATTTGGCATCTCCAATCCCACCCGAATCTGGAATGCCCTATTGGTGAACTATGTACAAGGCTTGCTCGTTTGCGACCCCCTGTTGCCAATTCCGGAGAGTGAAGACAGTTCACGGCTCTCCTCCGAAGCACGCGCCTGTCAGCCACCGCTTCTTATACACTCATTTGGTTGAATCTTTGCAAGTTCAGAACGAGGGCGGAGGAAACCCGGACATGACCAGGCTTAGAGTCTTCCTGACGAGGAGGCGCTTGAGCAACAGACAAAGCTATTTATTTTACTTTCCCGACAGTCCCTTCTCAATTTGAAACCCTGTAGCGCTATAGCCAATTGTGGGCTACTTTGAGAAAAACTGCTGACCACTGCCGGCTGGTACGACCAGGGCTCAAACCTGCGACATAATAGTTACTTATGCACTGCAACACAGTGCCTTAACCGAGCAAGCTATCCGGCAGCTCAGTAAACCCTGTTTGTCGGGAAGTTCTTGCATAACACTTTCCTCCCCATACACTCGGCAGAGCTTAGTAGACCTGGATTGTTTGATGATTAGCATGGACACTAACAGTGATTAGCTTTGATTACTCCGGCTCAGAGTGGAATGATTGGGTGCTCCTGGTTTAGCTTGCTGTGCAGTCCAGCTCAGAGCAAAAGCCCCTTTATGTAAAGGTCAGCGTTCAGCCTTTCATCAGAGCTAATTGTCTCATCGAGCTTGTGCTTCCAGTGGCAGCTTTGTTTCACACCACATTGGTCTAATGGCAGATGATAATTGCAGCTAATCTCTGGGGACCAGACAGAGCCTCTGTTACAAAGGATGACGAGGGAAATTTTCATTATTGAGTCCATTTACTTACTGTATCAACTTGAGCAGCATTAGTGATTTAAGAGTCTGGGTCATCTGATTTTACAGCTTCAATTTTGACTCCTGGACTTTCTGACTAATGATGTTATTTTTTTTTTTTTGCCCACAAATCCACCATTTTATTTTCTACTTATTTGGAATTGAAAATTGTTCCAGTAGCTTTTCTGCTGCAGTGTGTGCATCTCTCTGATGAGTTATTGGCTTCTTTACCCCCTGCAGGGCACACTGTGCTACAGACAGCTAATTCAAACTGGAGGGTAGATGTACTCATGATCCTTTTCTAAATGCGATCACAATCCTAGCGTGCATGGAACAGAAGGGGGGGAACCTGAACATTTGTGTGTGTAAACAAACAGATTTGGGATGCCTGGATGACCAATTTAAGGTGTTTTGAGCACCAAACAATGCTAACCAAAATAACTGTATTGCCTACATAGGTCTGAGCAGTGTGAAGCCAGCTATGTGTTACTGTGAGATGGCTGGCTATAGTTGGCATTAGCATGGCCAACTATAGCTTGAGATGATGAGGGTTACCTTTGCACTGCACATTGTGCCTTTACTGTGGTAGCTAACTAGGCAACCTCAACTACCTAGAATTGCACATGCGGAAAGATGATGCATTATCTTTATCACTGTATTAAACAAAGTTCCGCCTCGCAGATTGGCTTTGCCAATTTTTATGTTTATAAAAAATAGGTAGGGTCACCTCAGCTCGCTGAACCAATGCAGAAATTCAATTACTTTATTTGCATAATAGCACATGGTGAACAATGAGCAGCGGCATCAACTACATATGAAATAACTTGTGCAGAAAGTTCCTAATCGGACTTGGGGAAAATTATACCAATTTATATGCGAGCAAAATGAGCAAATTTGGCTGTAGTGCAGTCTGTGGCATCATCTAAATGAGTCGTGGTACCTTAAAAAAAAAAAAAAAAACTAACTAAAATATGTCACTGGGTCTGTTTACTTGGGTTTTCATTAATATGCCATTCTCCTCAGGAATCCTCTCTCCATGCGCTAATACTGCCATCTGATTACAATTCATTAGTAGATTAGCTATTGAAATATTGCAGTGACAGGCCTCACCCTTGCTGATACGAGGGTACATGCTTACAGCAGAGAGCATATTTTCTCTGTGTGAAGGGGACAGTATGAGCTTGGCAGTTTCCTGGGCTTGGCTGATTGAGTGCCCTTCCCTTGAATTTACTCCTGCAGGGCTGCCAAAGCGCCCCACAGGTAACGAGTGCTTTATGAAAGCGTTGGCTTGGTCTGAAACACAATGTCTCAGAGTGGCTCGTACACCCCACAGAGCCAGCTCTGCATGGTGGATGGGCAGCACTGCTGGCTCTTGGTGCACAAGTCAGGGAGGGGGGAGTGTTTTGTCTGGGGGAGTCCTGATTGTGACTTTGGGGTGTCACTCCATACTACTCTCCCACATTTTAGGGAAAATGGTGATCATTTTCCCCAAGTCACTGTTAGCACATTTGGTAATGCAGCTTCACTACAGGGCTTTGTTGCATCCACCTCCCTGTTTTCCTTTTCTCTTCCACTAAGTCTGTAATCTGACTTTCTTCCTTTGTGAAGACAATGTGAGCCCCTGATGCTGGGAAATCTACCCACAGTAAAGTGCCTGGAGCATTGGCATTAGCAGAGCACTGCTGTGATAGGACTAGGAAGGCCATGCAGTGTGAGTTCAGGAGAGCATCTAGTGTGAGTGCACATTATATGTGTGAGTTCAGGAGTGCATCTAGTGTGAGTGCCCATTATATGTGTGAGTTAAGGAGTGCATCTAGTGTGAGTGCACCTAATATGTGCGAGTTCAGGAGTGCATCCAGTGTGAGTGCACATTATATGTGTGAGTTCAGGAGTGCATCTAGTGTGAGTGCCCATTATATTTGTGAGTTCAGGAGTGCATCTAGTGTGAGTGCACCTAATATGTGTGAGTTCAGGAGTGCATCCAGTGTGAGTGCACATTATATGTGTGAGTTCAGGAGTGCATCTCGTGTGAGTGCACCTTATATGTTTGAGTTCAGGAGTGCATCTAGTGTGAGTGCACATTATATGTGTGAGTGTAGGAGTGTATCTAGTGTGAGTGCACCTAATATGTGCGAATTCAGGAGTGCATCTAGTGTGAGTGCACTTTATATGTTTGAGTTCAGGAGTGCATCTAGTGTGAGTGCACCTAATATGTGCGAGTTCAGGAGTGCATCTAGTGTGAGTGCACCTTATATGTGTGAGTTCAGGAGTGCATCTAGTGTGAGTGCACCTTATATGTTTGAGTTCAGGAGTGCATCTAGTGTGAGTGCACATTATATTTGTGAGTGTAGGAGTGTATCTAGTGTGAGTGCACCTAATATGTGCGAGTTCAGGAGTGCATCTAGTGTGAGTGCACCTTATATGCATGAGTTCAGGAGTGCATCTTGTGTGAGTGCACCTTATATGTTTCAGTGTAGGAGTGCATCTAGTGTGAGTTCACCTTATATGTGTGACTTCAGGAGTGCATCTAGTGTGAGTGCACCTTATATGTGTGAGTGTAGGAGTGCATCTAGTGTGAGTGCACCTTATTAGTGTTAGTATATGAGTGAAAGGTGCAGTGGTGTGGGAGAGCCATGTGGTTGTCTAATTGTCACAGGGACTGCCGCTAACCTGATCACAAAGCTGTGGATCTGAGGTAGGGAACCCTGCTTTTGCAAAGCCGTAGCCCTTCATGTTTTAGATGTCTCTGCTCTGACTCACCTGATTCAAATGATTATAGCTTGTCAAGGGTTTGATTACTCAAAGAGGCAGTCATTTGAATCAGATGTGTTAGAGAAGCAAGATATCAGAAACTCACCGGGCTATGGCTCTCCCCTGCTGTAGATGATCAGCCCGCTGCTCTGCTTCATAACTGCAGGGAGGGACGCACTGTAGACACAACTGTATCTTATCCACTGGAGCATAACATTGCTTCTAAACATCTCATTTGATCCTCCTGCGAACTTGTTGATGGCTTGTCACTCCCTGCTGGTCATCCATTATCTCTCCGTGTAATTTGGAGCTCCTGATAAATATTCATCTAATTTTTTTAATTAGACCCCCCTGTCTACAGTATACCCTTTCCGAGGCTTGCTGCAGTTTTGGAGTGGGAGACGATCTGGAAGAGACTGGAGTTGTATGCAGTGGATGGTTTCTTCAGTAGTTTTTACACTTCATTTGTGATTCTGTCATGGTGTTTGGAAAGTTTTTTTGTTTTTTTATCCCCCACATTTTTAGTTTAGGTTAAGGCCACTATAGGAAACCTCTGGAAGACCCTAATTTTCTTTTAACCCTAGTCACACTAGAGGCGGAATGAGCCGGAATGCCGTCAGAATGAAAATTCTTTGTATATTCCTGGATATTCAAAATGCATTATAAAAATTCTGACTGCATTCTGAGTGCATTCCAAATATTCGGGCCCATTCTTGTGGCTGGCCCGAACGTTTTGCTCATGCTCAAAACTTTGGAGGTGCATTCAAAATGGAGAAATATCGAATGGCATTTGAAGTGCATTCTAACTGCGCTCTGACTGCATTTGAATATTCTTACCCCATTCCAACAGCATTCAAAACATTCTTATTACATTGGAGGGAGAATTGAAACGGAAAGCCACGTCAAATCCTGCCAGAATGTCCTGAATGCATCTCGATTGCTGCTGGAATCTATTTCGATATTAAAACAATTCAACGGGAAACTGAAAATCCCATCCCTTAAAAATAACGATTGGTCATGACCTGTTTTCAATCATTCATTTAAATTACCATTACAGAAACTCCGAAAACTCAACATTATCAGGTGTGGCTAGTTTTCATTAATAACGCATATACGCATTCGGCGTCACCTGCGTTATGACTCCCGACTTCTTACGCTTTTCTTTACTGGGGGGTTTGAAGCAATGCATGTGTTTCAAGATTGTTTAAACTGTTTAAATGAAATAAGATCATTGGAAGAAAGATGTTTCAAATGATCTTTTTTCATTTATACAATTTTTTTTTGAAAATTTTATTTATAGAAATTTTCCTATTTTACAAAAAGACAGACAACAAACACAAAAGGAAGAAGGACAGGACAAAAAGAAGGAAAAATAAAACAACAAAGAGACTGCTGTACAAAGTTCCAAACTCCAAGTAGCTCGAGGGGAGACTGTATTTTTCCTGAAGTTGCCTAAAGAAGGCGAAGTGGCCTCCCATGTAAAGATCAGATCCTGTAAACAGGCCCTTCGTAGACCAATCCCGAAATACGGCATCTGTCAGAGCGAGTTTGAAGCAGGGGTTTTTACAAATAGGGGCACAGACCAAGAGATCAGGGAGGCCCAGCTTCCTCTTCATTTGTTTCATTATCCTGATGGAGTTACGCAACGCAAAATTATTAGAGTTTTGGATGGAATTTTAGGATTAGAGAATAGAATGGCAAACAGGGCGGCTCCAGTGAGCATTTTAAGGTCAACTGACTCAATGGCCGGCCGTGTGGGGTGGAGGGTGACTCCTTCAGTGACATCGGCCGGGAGGTTATTCCAGAAAGTCCAGGCTCTAGCTTGACATGTCCAGTAATCATGTTTGAAGAATGGGAGACCGAAGCCACCCAGCTCTGTTGGCTTCTTTAGGTGTGACTTTGATATGCGGGGAGTCTTTTTAGCCCAAATGAAAGATGTTAAGAATCTAATGTTTTAAGAAAAGGAGGAGGTGAGAAAATTTGGAATATTTTGAAATAGATACATAAATTTGGGAAGAACTATCATTTTAATAATATTAACTCTGCCAGTCACGGGGAGGGGGAGAAGTCTCCATTTATCTATTAAACTTTTATTAATTTGATTTAGAAAGTTCAATTTGTACAAGTATTTTGGACTTCAAAGAATAGTGACTCCCAAGTAAACAATATGATCCGTGACAACTTTAAATGGCAAATTATCTAAAAAGTCAGCATCTAAGCCATTGCTAAGAGGCATGAACATGCTTTTGCCCCAGTTAATAGTAGATCTGGAAAGCCTACCAAAGTCTTTAATAAGAGTGAGACAGAGATGTCCTCGCGTTTACCAAGGCCAAAATCGCACTGTCAGCGTATAGCCCAATTTTGCATTCTGATGTCCCACACACAATACCAGCGATATGAGGATTGGCTCTAATAGCAATGACTAGTGGCTCAAAGACCAGAGCTAAGAGCATTGGGGACAAGCAGCAGCCCGGGTGTGTGCCACGATATAGAGAAAGTGGGGTAGATCTATCATAGTTAGTTAACACAGAGGATTTGGGGGAGGCATAAAGCATTCTAATCATAGTCATAAATCTGTCACCAAAACCGAATTTTTCGAGGGCCACAAACATATAGCACCATTTTATCTGGTCAAAGGTCTGTTGGGCATTCAGGGAAATGACTGTGGCGTGAGGAGGATTTGACGCATACAGTATATTGAACAGACGACGAGTATTAGAAAATGAATATCTTTCAGGTTCATTTAAACAATTTAAACGATAATGAATCCATGAGAGTTGACAGGTATGCATTAAAAATGAAAACACGGGACACTAGTGTTACATTCTAAGTACATTCCGAGTACATTCTGAGCATTCGAGCTGCATTCTGTTTGAATTCTTGGACGTTTCAACCAGAAAGCGGTCTGACTTGCGTGAAATAAGAAAATTCCTCATTCCGGCTGGTTTTGCTTGATTCCTGCTGATTTTGAATAAGCGTGACGGGGGCATTAGTATCAAATATGATATTCTTTAGATTTTTTTTTTTAAATTAATTTCTTTTTTATTTATTTTACTTCGGGGGGGTAGAACTACTTTAGAACATCTTATTTTGGGCCAAAGAGACTTTAGTGTCCGCCTTGTCTTTGTTGCAGGGTGAAATTGGACGGTGACGACTTACGAAAAGCAGCGGTGATGTAGTGGTGCAGTAGTCAGCCATCGTGTTTCCCTTTAAATGAACTGCAGATAGAGCAGGTTTTCAGTTTTTGTCCATGACAGAAAGTGGGTTCAGAAATGTACTTTGCGGCCTGATGGTTTGGGTGAGTCCTGTAATAGGCTGGCTGGGTCTGCGGTACAAGAAAAGGCCTGACAGGTTTTCTTGATAAATTCCTTTCACTGTCTTTGAGTGTCTACAGTAGGCTTACTGCTCGACTGTCACCCCAGCAGTTCCCCGCCTGCAGCTGAAGCACATAACAGCAGCCTGAGCTTTCTGTCCTCAGCCCTGCCAGGATGTAACTGGGCACCTCACAGTGTTTGCACAGCAGCTGGGGGACAGTGTGGTGTGGAGGTACATGTGCACTAGGGTGTATTTTGTAGGAAACCAATGTATCAAGGTCTGCATGCCAGCAGTGTTTAAAAGCGCTATTCTTATTGGACAGTATTACCAGGGGACGTCATGTGATTCGGAAATTGCCCTTTTACTTCTGTGTTTCCTGTGATACACTCATATAGAATAAGTGAAGTCTGTATTTTGCTTGAATTTACTGACATTATCTTCTGGATATGATGTCAAGGGTCATGAAGAGAGTGGTCCTCATAGCAGTTTGCTGGTACTTCTGAACTAATTATTATATAATGATACGTTAGCATAGTGTCTCTGTTATGATGTCGGAAAGCAACCAGATGCAGAGTCAGAGTACAATCTAGTAGCAGGGTTTATTGGCCGGACTACGTTAATGACAAGCTGGTACAGGTTTGGGTAAGGGGGCGTGTCCACGCCTGACTAGTGGCGTCCCAGGGTAAAGGCCAGATGGTAAACCACCTCATCGGAGCAGAACTCTTAGATGGCTGGTTTGGAGAGTTTAGCAGGTAAGCAGTCCCAATCCTGATGACCGCAGAAAACCTGGGAGGTGTTCCTAACAAAGTGGGCAAGAGGAATAAACTGAAGAGGCAGGTTAACAGGAATGCGGTCCCAATCCTAAAGATGGGGAAATGGGCTTGGGAGCTTGTTGCTATTAATAAGACTATTAATAGGTAGATTACTCCTGTATGTTAGTATCATTGCAGAATACGATAATCTCTGAAGATAAACTCTTAGACTAGGACTGGCTGCTCAGGGGCAGATTGTAAGCAACAATCCAACAACTCTGCAGACTCAAAGTAAAGCCACCCTGACACTTGCATGAGTTACTCAGGAAATGTTCATTAACGATTCATTAGTTTTTGGTCGTTCCTCATTTGTTCCTCTCTCGTTCCCAAGTGACGACTCACATTTTTGTGAGCTATAATGTGAAGCGTTGCGTTTACTATTAACTGGCCACCACATAATTGCCGTGCCTGTTGGGAGATTGAAAAGGGTTCCTTTACCCCTGCTGTCACACATCATCGACTTCATTATCTTCTGAGATGTTACTTTTCTGCTGGATTTTCTCTTGCGCTTTCTGCAAATGGGTCTCAGTGCTGAGTAATGAGACTTGGCCCCCAAAAAGCTGGCAAAACTTTAATTTACAATTGCCAGTGCAGCCTGTACACCTCCTGATAGGGGAAGAGACAGAAAAAAGGTGCAGACGAAACTAAACAAAAAAATTTGCAAAAAAGGAAATATGACTCCAAATCACTGAGATGCTGATTGGCAGAACAATAATATCACATGACCTCTGTATTTGGCTAAATATAGCTGGCAATTTGCGGTGGAATTTTCACTTGACAAATTACAAACACGGCGGATTCACAATGGATCAACAACTCAAATGGAGGAACTCCACAACGAATGAACTCCGCTATTATTACAAATTGCTAGAGGTCCCCTGGTAATAATGGTCTTATGTGACTAGGGCTAAAGACTTTGAAAGGCACATACTGCATTTGCAGCAGGACTGTTTCATACCACTTGGGTGGTTTGGCAGCAGTTGATGATGCAAAAATGCTCTTCTCATGATGGATGTCATCGATAGGTTGATCAACTATAAATCCAACATGCCTAAAACTGCTTTCACGCCGGACGCAAAATGAATTTTTTGTACGTGTCTTCGCATTGACTTGGAATGTAATCTGTTGTGCAAAAAGTATGTTTCGCGTCCGGCGTGAAAGCAGCTTAAGGTGTGCTGTCATGGCTGTTGTTTGGCATGGGGCTGGGCTGGCCATGTCTCTGAGTTGGCACTGCGATTGAGGAAGTAATGCACTGGCATCGTTGCAGTTTCCTGCAGGTTACGGAGGTCTTTGGATAGGAGTTCATCACTCTTATGGAGCCCTCTGATTCGGGATGTAGAGGGGCGTTAACACAGGGCTCATGAGATCACATGGCTGTCGTCTGCCAAGCCCTAGGAGTCCTGTGAGTGATGCACATTATGACTGAGCTGAGGAGGAAGCACAGCCGTGTGCTTGTTCAGGCATATTGCCGACTGTGAGCTGTGGGCTTAACGCCTCTCCTGCCACAGGTATCGGCTTTACCGGACAGAGTCAGTCCTGAGTCAGTCACTTTTCCTGTCGTGAAAACATTAGTGTTTATTCCGGCCCACTTGGCATAAGGGTGCATAAAGATTTATGTGTAATTTCGAAAATGAGTTCACATTGCACGTTTCATTAACTGTTCTCCTAATGTGGCTGTAATGAATTGTGTCGTGTCAATTGGGATGGAACCCTGATACTGAATAACGGGACAACTTTTGGCTGCCCTCTGCTGGGGGAGAAGGGGAACAGCGATTCCTATGGATCGTACTGACTTTGGCATAAAATTCTACCGTTCTGAGTTATGTGGCAGTTCGTCGTCTGTAAGGACAGGAATAGGAATTTGATAGGAATTCTGGATCCCAAGAAAGTTTTTACTCAGTATGACATTTCAATTTCATTGAAATAAAAATGAATTTTTTATATTGCCCTAAATGTTGATTTTTATGCATAATTGGTAGGCTATACTCTGACTTATCAAGTGTGCTGTCTTCCCAGCTAGTTTTATTAAGATTTGATAAGTTTTCTGGATATCCACTGCCACTCATTCTCACACTGGACTTTGAGAGACTGGAAAATTTACTCTTGGAGGACTCAACTGTTTTCTTTAGACTATGATGATACAGTTCCTCACAAACATCCAGAGACTTTTCTGTGGGCAGTTTAACTGAGAGCTGCACTGCTGGCTAGGTAGAATAGTGCCTGTAATAAGATGGTGTAGGGGACTGACTCCTGAGGGCCAGAGGCTATTTAGGAACCACCGGTGACCCATTAATTAATGCCCATTAATCTTGTCTCTGTCCCAAACCCCTGGTCACAGGCAGAAGATAGTTGGGGTAGCATGAGTTCGCTGAGTTGTACATGTGCAGTGGGTTACTACACAGCATCAGAGAAAGATGGCTGACTGAGTCACTGGTCCACATGAGATGGAGTGCTTTGTTGCCTGAGCAGCACATAAACCACAATGACATAAGGCCTGGCTGGGGTGATACAAAGCTATGAACCGAAGCTGGGAAACAAACTCAGGCATCGCATGCCAGAGATGACAAATGACCAGCGCGGACCAGCATGCCAGCAGAAGACTGTGACAGCGAGAGCCTATCACCATTTTACAGTCCACTCCATCTAGCTGAAGTAACAGGACAGCCCACACCAGATGCATTTTAAGAAACTGTTTGCTGCTGTGTTGGTGTCCGATTTGCATATAAATCTAGGTGTATCATTCAGCTCTTTTGGCTATACCCACTGCTTAGCAGTTGCACCCTTTGTGTGAGGGAGATAGTGGGTGACTTGCTCACAGGCTTGCGGGCTTAAATGGAATATAGGCTGCCATTGCACGCAGGAGGGGATTAGTGCATTTGCCTTCCAGGTTGAGCTTTGCGTGTGTGTTTCAGGCAGGGACAGAATTGAGGCGAGAACAAGCATAACATCCCTGTGTGTTTCAGGGTTGTGCCTTGATTGCGTGTGCATAAAGGTATGTGGGGTGTATGCATGTGCGTGGGTATGTATGCATGTGATAGTCTCAGCAGGTCTCTACGTGTGCATACACCAATGAGCCAAAACATTACAACTGCTCACAGATGAAGCAAATGGCATTGGCAGTCTTTTAATTATGGGGAAATGTATCAGAGCACACAGTGCACTGACCAGTGCCGTAAGTATAGGCAGTGCAGTCGCACTGGTGCCCAGAGAGTAAGGGGCCCCACAATGGAACCGAAGCCTTCATAATAATGTGTAGACAAAAACTATCCTTCTATTAGTTAGCTAATATGTTGCTGTGGCATGCTGAAGAATGACCTCCCCTTTCCTTATTTAAACTCTTATGAAGCCAGATTCTTCTATGGCTTTTTTTGGAAACAATATTGCTTAGCATTTTATCACAAGTTACATGCTTATTCTACACACATTTGAGAAAAAATTGATGAAGTTTTATTTTCTTTGATATTCTTTTTACATACAGATAGGCTAATGCGTCCAAGTGATTGCTGGGTGATGTGTTGTCCAATATCAAGTCTGTATTTGATTTGATCGTGTGACGAGGTCTGATAGTTCAAATGCAAAATCTGAAGATGGGACTGACTCAGGAGCAGTCATTCCATTCAAACATAAAAGCAGCAATCAAAAGAGAAAAGAAAGAACAGGAGACGAGTGGAGCAAAGCTTCAAAACTAAGTTTGTTTAGCGTTCTGACAAGCGGTTGCCGGACCATGGATGACCCCTCCCCCTTAAAGCTGCTTTCACACCAGATACGAACAAATTTTTCACGTGTATTCACGTCTTTGCATTGACTTTGAATGTAATCTGTCGCGTGAAAAATTTGTTTCGCATCCAGTGTGAAAGCGGCTTAAGCAGTAATGCAGCCAGCAGGTAACAGATCAATCTAGATGTAGGTTAAGCGAACGGTTGACCTAATGAATGATAATTCATGAATGAAAGATAATTATCATGAATAACGATTTTGCTATTGTGTAAATTTCAAGACAATATTATTGAGTTGAATGCTAAGTACATTGCCGAGGATTTTGCGCAATGCAAAGCTTTTTGAATGCTGTTCAAATAGGTGAGAAAGCCTACCAGTGACTTTTTATTTTAGTCCAGAGTTGACATTTATGTATAGGATGTATGGAGAAATAAGGTTATTTGTGTGTGATAAATTTATAATTTTATGGAGTTTATGCAGACAGTGTTTAGCTTGCCAATGTTGGGGACATGACATTGATTTAAATATATTTAAAGGAGAACTCCGGTGTGAAATTGATTTGGGGTGTACTGAAACATAATAACGAGTACTAACTATTGTCGAATACCCCACCTCCGCACGCACGCATTTCGTAATTGTACCAATGAAGTGTCACACTGGGTTTAAAGTGCTTGAAAGTCTGAAAAAAAAAGATATTGAAACAAGACCTGTGTCATTTTCTAGGTCTTAGTGAGCAGATAAAGAAAATGCAAAAATAAAAAAAATCTGTTTGGAATTTTTGGAGAAAATCCATTTTTTATGTGGCAGTCATCTTGATTTGCAAAATCCTAAGAAAGTGGTTGATAATAGCAAGCCATCATGTTTTTTTCGATTGTTTGACTTATTAGATAATCATACCACAGGGTCAGATTGGTGAAAATACAAAATGGTTACCATGGTAACCAAATTTACTGTCAAAAATATGAAAATATTAAATCCCTGAATATAACCCATCATGTTGCTCAAAATGTTGGTCAGTTTTAGTCCAATAGTCCAAAACTCTCCTTTTGTGTGGTAGGAACAATTGGCAGCGGATTATATCATGTATAATAGCTCTTTTCATTCATTACCTCAGCTGGAGTGGAAGTAATGCCCATGTCGTTTTCACCATTATTCCTACTTGGGAGTTAATGCAGCTTTAAGGTTGCATAACCTTACATTCATAAAAGCAAGAGCATGTGGAAGATAGGCCTTTCCATGACTGACGTCCTACCATTATGGATCACAGCGAAGCTCTCTCAAGAGTTTGTTTGCTTTGCTTTTGTAAAGGGAGTTTCTCCATTGGGGGTGAAGTTCACCTCATCAAAACCATTCAAGATAACATAATATCTCAGTATGATGTACATGACCACCGTTTACCCACATCACTTTGTGACACTTGTAAAACAAAGGTTTATAAGATGAGGCAAGGTAATCTTGACCAAAAATTCAACTGTTTGTACCAATTGGGAAAGGTAATTGAAGGCCAGCGTTGGATCAGCCCCAGAGTTCAGTCATGTGACTGTTTGATTTGCCAAGTGGCGAAAACCAATGGATTCAAGGTCAAGCAGATACAAGGTGGCCTCAAAAGGGGGCATCCAAAAGACTCTGAAGAGCAGGACACCTCTTTTAGGCTGTGTGGACTCTGTTTTTGCAGAATATACAGAGGCTGTGGACACAGTGGATGGGAAGACCATGTTGCCGACTTCTGCGAGGCCTATGCAAAACTTTGCATCTCGATCACACCCAAATTCCACATCCTCAGAGACCATTTGTGTGACTTCTGTAAGTGCCATGGGTGTGGATTGGCTAGATATTCTGAGCCTGCTTTCGAAGCAGTTCACGCTGACTTCTCAACATTCTGGGAGAGGCATCAGATAAAGGATAGCAGCAACAAACTATTTGGTTTGCACTTAAAGCAAGCCGTCAAAGAGTACAATAGCGCACGTCTAAGCATTACATTTACCTAGATAGAACATTTTTGCCACATGAGGGTTAAAGAAAGGAGATGGACTACAATTACTATTTTTCACATTCTTTTGATCGACAACCCTGCAGAGGAGACTTTCAGAAATAAATCACCAAAGCGCAGAAGTTTTTAACCCTTTAACGTCAATTTGAAAATTTCAAGTTGGGTGCCGATGAAAAAGTGGATTTTCTCCAAAAATTCCCTTCAGATTTTTTTTTTTTTTTTTTTTTTGCATTTTCTTTATCCGCTTACTAAGACCTACAAAATGACACAGGTCTTGTTTCAGTATCTTTTTTTCAGACTTTCAACCACTTTCAACCCAGTGTGGTGTGGAGCTACTTTGAGCCTTGTTAATGATAAAAATAGGGATTTCTTGGCATGGCAACGCAATGCCCCATTCACTACCATTGTAAGCCTGTTGGGAGCTTCAGCTAATAAGCCATGTATTTCGAAATGCTGCATGTGTACGGAGGTGGGGTATTCAACAAAAGTTTGTACTCGTTACCTTGTTTCAATACACCCCAAATCAATTTCACACTAGAGTTCTCCTTTAACTATTGTGAAATATTTCTGCTTTTGTCCGTTATTTTGTGCATTTTCAAGTTACTATCATGTCCTGCTTTTATTTCACAGCAGAATGCACTTAGGGTATTTTCACAAAAATGCCCTTTGTTAAAGTCAGTTCTTCATCAAAGCGTCCTTGAACAAATCACTCGAAATACTGTAAAAAATTATTCAAAGCACTTCATAGTATGCATTAGGGCCCGTCATATTGGCTTGCACTGGGGCCTGCCGTAACGAATTTACGCTACCTGCACTGACACACTAGATAATGGAAGTGGACCTTAGAGCCACGAAAGAAGGTTACCTGGTCCGATGGGTCGCATTTTCTTACACATAATTTTTATTGAACATCCAGGATTTACCTGAAAGAGATTGCACCTGGATGCACTGTAGTGAGAAGACAAGCTGATGGAGGGAGTGTGATACTTTGGGAAATGTTCTGCTGGGAAACCCTCGGTCTGGGCACATATTTGGACGTCAAGCATGCAGAGGTGTTTCAGCAGCATACAGAGGACTAACAGCATAATAGGCTGGTGGATTTAAATGTTTTTCCATATTGGTATACATTTTCATCTGTGTATGCGCATGCATGCATAGTATCAGCGAGTTTGTGCACTCCGTGTGTGCACATTTATACCTCTGAACATCACGCGCACACCTGGAGACGGAAATTCATTGCTCTTCTTGCACAATGGTCTGAACCTGCTCCAGCACTCACCATCTGTGAGGGAAATGCTCTGACTGCGCAGTCCTAAATCCCACCCTCAACCAACAGAGCCAGCCAGGTGGAACAGTCGGGCCCACAGTCAGCTACCTACCCCTCCCTCCTCCCCCCGGCTGTACTGCCTGCGTATCTAATGCTACATCAGCAAATTAAGTTAAAGATCATGTGCTCTTAGCAGCAAGGGCCGGTCTGTCTGCTTCTGTCTCTCTGGACCCTTTCCCTGCTGTTATGCAGGTGCTGCATAACGTGTCCACTTTTATTTGTTGAATATACGCATTGATATCACTTTAAAGGATGTGAGTGAGTTCGCAAAGCAGGGAAGTTTGTGTTGGTGATTTGCTGTGGCTTTGAAATGACTCTGATATTCCCCACTGCCTCAGTAATTGCTCTACTGAGAAATTACCTGAGTGAATGTTATTATGATGATGAGGAAAGTTTCTCCCTCTCGCTGCTCCATCATTCACTCTTCATTTATCATGCATTCAGCTCAACCTTTGGGACATTTTAGAGCTCACCTTGGCTGTTTATTTGTAGTAGATAGGGGGACGTTATGGGAACCAGAGTTTCGTGTGTGTGTGTGTGTGTGTGTGTTTGTTTTTGTATCATGCTGGGGACCAAAATATCTCACAATGATAGTAAAGTCTGAGTCACCATTCGCTGTGGGGACCTTTTCTGGGTCCCCATGGGTACAAATCTTAATCCTGGGCTTAGGGCTACGTTTAGATCTAGGGTTGCTATCGGAATTATGGTTTGGTTTAGGTCTAGTTTTAAGGTTAGCGATTAAAATTAAGCTCTACATTAAGGTAAGACCATAAATTTAGGTTAAAGATTTGGCTGTTTTGGGGGGTGTGTGGATTAGGGTTAGCTTTAAGATTGAGTTTAGGTTTGGGGTCAGGGATAGATAGGGTTAGGGTTAGGTTTAGGGGAAAGCTAATAGGATTTAGGAGCAAAAATTATTTTTTTGGTGCTCAGGGGAATAGTAAAACCTGCCTATGTGTGTGTGTGTGTGTGTGTGTGTGTGCGCGTGTGCGTGTTCATGTGCGTGTGTGAGCGAGTGTGTGTCTTAGTATGCGTTAGTTTGTGTTAGTGAGTGTGTGGTGTCACTCAGTGAATTTCACAGTAATCCCCCCTGCTCCATTAATATTCTAAGTCCGTATCAGTGTGTGTGTACAATGTGCAGGTAAAGCTTTAACAAGCATCTGAAGAAACAAATGTTCAGAGAACAGAAAACCAATTCCAGTGCAAAGTGATATTGGACCTCTTTGATGTCAGTTTCATAACACATAGTGGTTCCTGTTTATGTGCTCAGTACACTGCAATCCAATAAATGGGGGTAACTTAACAAGATACTGCAGCTTAATGATGAATGGAATAATAGCTGACTCAATCATATGAGGATTTTTCTCTGAGGACATTTGCATTGCAATAATGACTTGGTTTACTTTTGTACTTCCCACCACTAGAAGGGGGGTCATCTCTTTAACAACCTGATCATATTCTGACATTTGATCTTGAACACCACAGTATGTAAATGAGTAGTATCATTTTCAACAAATTATTATATTATTAGCCTCTAGGGAGCTGCTGACACACAGTTTCAAATATGGAATTGTGAGAGTATTGCTATAGTTTTCATTTTTTTAAAGAGTAATGCAGAAAACTATAAGCGAAGTGTGACCATCCAATCCACCAGAGGGTCACTTGATGCATTTAAATCAGTCCGGTTTATACTTGTGACATCTCAGCTTTACCTCCATGTGGGATGCAGAATTATCTGCCAGCCTTAGAATTTACACATTTTATGGACACAGTATACATTAATACTCTTGTGTTTTTGAATATCATTTCATGTAATCCCAGTTGCATTGATTCAAGAGAATAAGTGACAGAAACAAAAAGTTTGCATAATCATAAACTTGCTGAATACATTAGCATACGATTAAAAATTTAACGATATCCTGGGGACTGCAATCAGTAACTTTCTCATCAAGTTCCAAGCAAGCAGCAATGACAGAAAATGTTCTCTAGACTGCAGTGAACAATGAATGCTAGCACTTTATTCCTGAAATGGTTTGGACGTCCATAGATTCTGCTACAATTTTTTCTGCAGATCAAATTAAAATAAATAAAATAAATTAATATATGTTGTCACATGCATTGGAATTTATGTAGTGAAAAGACTGATTGCATTCTCAAGGAACTGGATAACTTGGTCGCCACAGGGACGGAGTTGTGTATCTCCCCGATCCCCATGGGAGATCAATGCAAATTTTTACAGCTATTATGTTCTCTTGCTATGACATTAATATGCATCCCTGTACGTGTGTGTGTGTGTGTGTGTGTGTGTGTGTATATATATATATATATACATATATATGTAAGGGATAATTAACGAGAAGGTGTGCATTCCACGGTTTTAATGCACGACGCGGAGGCAAATAACCACCCGACGCGAAGCAGAGGGTGGTTGCCTCCGCGAAGTGCATTAAAACCGTGGAATGCTCACCTTCGAGTTAATTATCCCGCTTATACCATGGTCAATTGCCAGCAATATCAAATCACAGCATTCAGAAAACTTGGTAAAAGATTTGCACTTAAAAAAAAACAAACGAGCTGGTAATCTTTAAACAGGCGTCGCGCCTTCTCATAGCCTACTATAGGCCTAGTTAAATTGAACCAGCTATCTTAGTTCATGTTACGTTCATGGAGAAAGAATTTTTATGCACACGCTTATATCCGTTTACCAGCTGATTTGATAAAGGATTCCAGCTGAAATGGAGATTATTCATCAGGCAACATTATGTGCGATTATGCAGACTGTGGCTAACTTGCTACCCACAATTACAATGAACTTACAATGAAGCGAGCTGAAGTCTGCTGGCATAGCACGTAGCTAGCGAACTGTCAGCAGTTGAAGGGGACACGTTCGCCTCCTTTGTAACCGTACACAATTACAATCGTTTAATGAACAAAGCCTGATTACTTCGCTCCTATAATATTTCCGGTCATTATTGCTTGAGTACCTATAGTTAACCGCCCCGCTGGACGCAACTTATGTGACGGCGCTAAATTTACTGGAGATAAATGAGCAGCTAGGTTATCGTTGTACCTAGCCAAATACCAGGTCTAACGTTGCTAGGGTTACAAGTTGGATTGTGGATGAATTTCGAATGGTGAAACGACCTTAGCCGAACTGCCTGTGCGGTTCCACGGTTTTAATGCATACCTGCCAGCCAATCAGAAAAAAGTATTCACTCAAACCATGGTATAAATATATATATATATATATAGACACAGCGCCCTCCGTAATTATTAGTTATTATGGTTAAGATGTGTTCAGAGCCTTAAAATAAATTCAATTTTTATTGCAGAAGCATACTCTCATACTGAAAATTGTAGAAAAATGTAATTTTCAACTCAAGTGAATTTTAAGGGAAAAAAAACCCTGACTAAGAAATAATTATTTTTCACAAAATCACCTGTTCCACAATTATTGGCACCCCTAACAATTCCTAGGAAATAAATGTAATTGAAGTATTTCTGTCATTTCTACAGTAGTTTACAAAGTTGATCAGAGTATCTAGGAACATTTAATTAGTAATTCATCACTTTCTGTTTTCCTGGAGTATAAATATGACGTGACAGAGAGGCCATTTCTCTCATCCACTCTTCAACATGGGAAAGACAAAAGAAAACACCGTTCAAGTAAGGCAGATGTGTGTCAACCTTCACAAGTCAGGCAACGGCTACAAGAAAATAGCCACTCGCCTGCACCTGCCCATATTTATTGTCAGAGGAATCATTAAGAAGTGGTAAACAAGCCTGGACGAGGACGCAAGGTTATTTTGCCACCACGCACAGTGAAGAGGATGGTAAGAGAAATTAAAAGTTCTCCAAAGCTCACTGTTCAAGAATTGCAACAAATGGTAGCATCTTGGGGTCACAAAGTCTCCAAAACAATCATCAGGCACAATCTACATGCCAACTAGCTATTTGGGAGGCATGCACGGGAAAAACCTCTTCTCATTCACAGTCATAGACGCAAATGTCTGTAGTTCGCTAAGCAGTACTGGGACTTCAACTGAGACCTTGTGCTTTGGTCAGATCAGACCAAGATAGAGCTTTTTGGCAACAAACATTCTAAGTGGGTCTGGCGGAACACAAAAGATGAGTATGCAGAAAAGCACCTCATGCCCACTGTGATGTATGGGGGAGGATCAGTGATGCTGTGGGCCTGTTTCTCTTCCAGAAGCCCTATGAACCTTGTTAGGGTGCATGGCATCATGAACGCTTTGAAATACCAGGACATTTTAAATCAAAATCTGGTGGTCTCTGCCCGAAAGCTGAAGATGGGTCGTCACTGGGTCTTTCAGTAAGATAATGTGGCCCTAAACATGTGGCCAAATCTACACAGAAATGGTTCACCAGACACAGAATCAAGCTCCTCCCTTGGCCATCTCAGTCCCCAGACCTCAACCCCATTGAAAACCTGTGGAGTGAGCTGAAGAGGAGACTGCAGAGGAGAGGACTCAGGTCGCTGGATGATTTAGAGAGATTGTTCGAAGAGGAATGGTCGAAGATCCCTCTTTCTGTATTCTGTATAATGTGAAACATTATAGGAGAAGATTAGGTGCTGTTTTGTTGGCTAAAGGGGGTTGTACAAAGTATTAACATCAGGGGTGCTAATAATTGTGGAACACATGATTTGATGTAAAAGAATTGTTTCTTAATATGGGAGTTTTTTCCCTTTGAATAAATGCACTACAATTAAAGGTTGGATTTTCCTCTTTTTCCATTTTGGTCCTATTTTATTTATAAAAAACTGAATTTATTAGAAGCTAAAGAACACAACATAACCAGGGGTGCCAATAATTATGGAGGGCAGTGTGTGTATATATATATATATATATATATATATATGAGTGTGTGTGTGTGTGTGTGTGTGTGTGTGTCTGTAAATGCGGCACAAAATGAGCAGAAAACACAAAATTCCCCTAAAAATTTTTTGACAAAATGGCTGCCAGCGGCCATACTGGATGTCGGAAATTGCCGAGAATTCATCTTAAGCATTGCCGAATAAACATCTTTGACTATGCAAATTTAGAGAAAAATCCTATTGACACTACACCGGGAGTCCCACTGAAATAAAAAATACAGACATGGCTAAACATTATCCTGTTCAAGACCTAACAACCGCTCCAAGAGTAAACATTAGAAAGCCTAAATCTAATTTTCACGATCATGTCAAATAACATTCGCGAATGCTATAGCTGGCCGGCTAACTCATATTCGTAATGCTGAATACGGCCATTAGCTGTGTTGTAAAATGCCTGATGTAGCAAAGTAAAAGGAAATATACACGCAATATGCAGATATAAGATAGATAGTTGTATATCCCAATGTTTAATTGCTCACCTACCTGTCTACCACTTCTGACAACAAGATGCGACGGATAACCCAGTCAGCATTCTGCAAATTTCCACAACACTTCTGTGACCGCGCCTGCTTATGAGACAGGAATTGAGACCAATTACTGGGTCTGTGGACGATGAGGAGTCTTGCTAATGGAGGTATGTCCAAATTTTGTGATTTTGAGATTTTTACCTCCTGTCACACATTTCTATCAGCTAATTTTTGGAGCACAATAATTATATGTCCATGCGCTTCAGTTTTAAACAGAATTCACGTTTTCATTTTGTGGTTTGTCTGACAAAGTCTGCTTATATGAATTAAACATTGATATTTTGATGAATAAACATGAATAGTATTACAGAATTGTCTGCCTTCCATTGCAAACAAACTTAACTTCAATCTATCGCCATTGTGTTATGTCACATCAAGTGCTAGAATTGTTGGGGCACGGAGGTGACGTCCATTTTGGCAATTTTAGCCATGATGTCGCAGTACCACACTTACGAAAACTTACATGTTCAGTATACTTCTGAACCATGCCGTAAGAGAGTGACTGACATAAAAATGATGTAAATGATGTACCTGACTTAATAGAGCATTTGCAAACCTAAAACTCAATTTTTCTCAAAACCTCTAAAATGGACATATAACCATTGTGCTCCAAACCTTTAATATCCAAGTGTCCTCTGGTACAGTGCGACATTACTAGTGTGAAAGCTGACCAGTGGGGGGAGAGGGGAGGGGGGACAATCGTATTTTGGAACGGTACAGAACAATCGTACCTAGTATGAAAGCGCCCTTGGTCACACCTTTTTGGGGCTTCTCAGACCTGAAGGCCGTAGCCGAGCTAGGCTAATAATTTGTAGACTAGTCCTTTATGGACTCATCCTTATATCAGTGTTATAGAATGAGACATTGTAATTCCTCCACGTGGCTACATCATCTAAAAGTTCCCACCCTATAGACAAAGCTTGAAATCTTTGAGGAAAATGTCATTGTTGTGCATTTATAGCCAACTGTATAAACACCAAATTTGCACAAATTGACATTGCTAACCAACTTAACTAGCTAGCGAAGTCATCGAGCAAATGTTTTATGACAGACAGACATTGTGCACTCTGTTCATCAAAGAAGCATTGAAAAACTTACATTTTAAAACAATTACGGGGAATCAGGGGTTTACCATAGCTCTCAGAGGCAACAAGTGGCCTAGTTTTTCACCTGTTGCAGTTTAAAATTCAGATGCACACACATGGCTGTGGGTGAGGAAAGGCTGGAGGGACATACCGCTGCAGACATAAACATTTCGAGAAAGTTAGTTTCATTCTCTGCTTTATGCCAGTGCTCCTTCTATCTGCTCCAGTGACCAACGAACAAGAAATGCAGCCAAACTCAGCAGCTGCATTTATGTTTGAGAAGCGCCAAGTGGTTGGCTATACCGAGTGGCCTGTTATGTTAGTACTTTTTCCTTAAATTTTGAACGACAGAATTTCAATTACAACTTATGTTACTGATCAAAAAGTGGTAGTTACTCGCTAACGAAAGCACTGTTTTTGTCTCATGTAAATATTGACTTGGGTCATTCCTAGCGTCACTGATTGATTCTGTCTTTTTTTGTTTGAAGTATTTTATTTGTCTGTATTATTTTTCATGTTTATTGTTTATTTTAGCAGCTCTGTGTTTTACTCTAGCCTTTTCCGAAACCTTTCACTTGCCACTTGCTTTTGTTTTCACTCATGCACTCACAACCCCCCTTGTTCATTATTAATTAGCTTGCTTGTTTCGTTATTTGTGGCCACACCTCCCAGCACATCCCTTAGGTGTGCATTCCAACATCAGTTTGTTAAGCCAGTATTCCCTGTGCCTTTCTTACGAGCGGTTTATGATTCCTGTGATTTCCCAGCTGAGATTTTGTTTGTTCCTTGATTGCGATTCTGTCCTGCTCCTCGTGTTTGTTTGATTACTGGTGTTGGATTTTTCTTTAATTAGATTTTCGGTTTCCGATTAGTCTCGTGATTTGGCTTTGGCGTACCTGCTTCCTGGTATAACGATTGGGACTGTTCTCTCATTACAATTCAGGATTTGTCCCACTGTGCTGGAATCTCACTGCCTATTTTTGACCTGGATTGGCTGACCAAGATTCTCAATAAAACCTGTGAACTGGATTCTCATCTGTTCCTGAGTTCTGATTCTGCCCTGTGCCATAGAGTATATCAAACCGGAAAAAAATGAACTCAACTTACTGCAGCTGAAAACTATAAAACGGTTTTTTTCTGGCAGTCAGGAACACCACATTTTGAGTGTTTTTTTTTTTTCTAATAATGGCCCTACTGGAATTAATATGACTCATGTAATGGAGCAAGACTACTTGTGGTGCACAGAGTGCATCAGATCGACCACACTTTACTGTAACAGTGTTTAAATAAAGCAACAAATGGAGTCAAACGTGCTGAAAAACAGTTTGGCACCAGTTAGTCGTATTTTGGTTAGTTAATAAAATTACTCATGACGGAGAGGAAAACTCCTTTAATCTGCTTTAAACTCCTTCCCAGGAGCCCTGAGGTATTCAAAAGCTACATTTCACCATCAACTGGAACTACCCGCCAGTTACAGCTCTGAAAAACAAGGGAGACCACATCTAATAGCACTTGATTACATGCTGTGTGTGCGCATTATTGTTCGCTGTAATATTACAGAGTACAAATGGGCTGAATTCCTTTTGTCTGAGCTGAGATAGTTGTGCGTATTTTACTGTGCTTGCTTGTTATATTAAATAAGAAAATTATCTCTATCTACATATGCGCAGAATGCTGCGCCAAGTCAGGACTTTCAGCAGTTTTTTTTCTTTTTTTTTTTAAATCACAGTAACACTGTTTTTAAAAGGAAAATCTCTGTTGCCTGCAGCTGAAGAATTCTGAACCTAAAAGCTGGAAACATTCATTACGTGTTTAAACAAGAGTGTTCCTGTGTTTAGTCAATATTTACAGCACATCTTGCTTCATGATACATTCAGACTCTACTTCCTTCTGATCAGCTGTGCCAATTAAATGAGTGAGTCTGGAATCCACCTGCTCTCTTGCTCGCATGAATGGATGTAAATGGGAAGTGACTTAGAGAAACCATTTAAATTAATTTGCGAAGACCCTGTGCATGAAATACCTTAGACTGGGAAAGTTGTATGTAGCAAATTAAATTAGACACTCTGCTTTGTTTGATTTCATTGGTATATCAAGTGTCCTCAAAGGCGAAATGGGTGTGGAAATTCTCCCAGAATCAAGAAATTCTGACTTCGTTTAACCCTGGCCCTGAAAAGAGTGTGTATGTAGCTTCCTGAATGAGAAATGGGCTAAGCTCAAAATGGGAAAATATTAAGCTTTTAATGCTCTTAACAACAAATCCTTTTTTGGTATATATTTAATATTTAAGAATTAAAAAGATACATTCATGAGACCTTTTCCACCATCTCCTCGTCACTTTTTGCCGCAGTGAACTGTGTGGGGAAAAAGCTGGAAACGGCTTCACTGTGAAGCTCAGCTGCCTCACTGTGAAAAGTAACTTAAGAGTACAGGAGAATATTCCAGTAAGGCCTACTTTCCACAATTGAAAAGTTTTCTTAAAGATGAATGATCAGATGCTATTTTTAAACCCATTTTTCTGTAAAAAGTTGCCTGCGCGTTTATCCACTAGGCCTAAACTTTTGATTAAATCACAGAGTAAAGCTATCCCATGATAGTAATCTTCATCTATTTGTTTCATTCTTGCTAATTTTCTGGCAAATAATTTTTTTAAGACCATTAACAGCTTAGTATTCACCAGTTAT
Organism: Gymnothorax reevesii; assembly: GCA_029721435.1. Classification (NCBI taxonomy): domain Eukaryota; kingdom Metazoa; phylum Chordata; class Actinopteri; order Anguilliformes; family Muraenidae; genus Gymnothorax; species Gymnothorax reevesii. The sequence goes on from CM056575.1 coordinate 80,907,626, forward strand.
GTCTTGGCCCTTTTTATTGCACAGAAATGTACTCTAAGGACCTCTGCCCCCTGTGGAGATGGGGCAAGTGTTGTTTGGCAGTGATGAATATTGGAAAGACCTTCACTTGTCATCATCGTTCCACACCTCCAGCGACAACATTTTATAACCCTTAAACGTCACGCAACCACAACTCAAAACTCTCACAGCTCATAGGTCATTGGAGACCATAAGACAGAACATTTGGCAGCTGTGGTTGAAAATGACTCTTATTTTTATTGCGCTGTATTGTAGAGCCTGGAATCAGAGAGGACACATCACTGATCGTGGTAATGATGATCCCCAGGGAGCTGAGACCTGTATTGTTACTGTAGAATGGTTTGTGCTGGATGTCACTTGCTTCGGTGAACAAGAAACATTAGCTTGGGGCCGAGCGCATTGTCATCTCCCTTTCTCTCGTGATGGAAAAATGATTGATGGAGGCTGGGCCTCTGACATCATCTCACTCTCTGTAATTTAAACAGGGCAGTCTGATGCAAGTTTCGGGGGGTTACTAATGGCAGGATTAGATTCTGTTAGGGGGTTTTTCCAATGTCTTGAAATTGAAACAAAATGTGTAATTTGGGGGAGGAACACTTCGGGGGAGACACTATGGAAATGGCGGTATGGTTTTGGTCTGGCACTGCCTCCTGTCTGAGGAGCAGCAACTTGGGGTCAGTGGAGTGCAACTCTTAATTAATGACTCACGATTCTAAAATTAAAGAAGCAGCGTCCAGAACTGCAGTACCAGTATGGTGTCTAGTCGTTGGGAACCTGGGTTTTGGTGTTGTGGGTCCAGGGCCTTGGTTATGCTGCCGCCTTATTCCACAGTTTTGGACCTGCTGCCAAATGATTAGTCTGGTCAGACCAGAAGGGATTAAAGTTTGATTTAATGTTTTGTTCCCCCTCCATGTGGGGACCACCAATGCTGGCAGACTTCAAGCCCCTCTCTTCCTGACGCCAGCTCAGTCACTCCAGCAAACAAAGACACAACAGTTGCCCTGGCAATGTTGTAAACAAACAGCAGTACTGCACAGTATCATTGGGGTGAATGCATACTGCATAATTCAACTTTAAGAGGCGAGTAATGCCGATGTATATTATCCTTACATGTTCCTGAATTAGCATGCATATTTCCAGTACAAATGTCTGTATTTTTATCCTAATAATAGGAAAATGCTCTCAAAATATGCCCATTGTGACTTCACTGAGAGGCTTATTACTGTGATTTTACTGCACACCACCTAATGCTTACGTCCTTTTCTATATCAGAATTAAATGTAGCCGATATGATCTACAACACTTTATAAGACAACTGAATGCAACTGAATGAAATGTTGAATAATATGTGGCCATCACAAAATATTTAGCAAAGCTGAGGTTAAATTGAACCCTTTTCCGAGCAGTGTCTACAAACTTTTTGCAGTCCATGGTTTTGATGGCTGAACTGTGATCTGATTTGAGTTTCAAGCTGTCAGGAAAAAATAATTATTCCTTCTTGGTTGCTCATGGGTTCTGTGTGAATGGAGATGCTGACAAATAGCTGAAATAAGAAATTAGTTTTTAACTATGAAAAGATTACTGCAAAAATATTTTCCCTCCACTTTGTTCTCATGCTTCCAGTGCTAAACCAAGTCAAAAAAAATTTTCGCTGTGCATGCTGGGAGAATTCAGTGCCCGCTGTATAGCTTTAGGGGAGTTGACCTTTGCTTAATCTCTCCACCCTGATGTATGATATTTCTTCTCACTTATACCAGTGTGTCTAAATGTTTTTTTTTAATCGGAGTGAAAGGTATATGCACTCCCCAATGCTCTTAATGAGCAGCAGATGGCAGTATTGAGCCTTTTAGAGAGTGTGTTACAGCGCAGTAGTCTTCAGTATGCTAACATCTGTATTCTCTAAAAAACATCTGAACTCATGTTTGATGTTTTGGCATGGTGTTTACATACGGACATGCCACAGTCAAACAACTTCTAATTATTGTATGTTTCTCATTCAATACTGTCAAAAACAGCACAGTTTACTGTAAACTAAACTCATTAGTTCTCTCAATTGCTTTTGCTGCAGGTTAGTATGATGAGCTCAGACTGTTTCTAAACATCAGAGAGGCCCCATGCCCATCTACCTCTCCATGGTTTACTGAGCACAGTATGTCCTTCAGAAAGCATGCACTCTAAAGAATGTCATTTGCATGTGATTCAGACATTATTTGATCCATGAATATGAATTTATTCTACGAATTTTACCCTTTTCTATTTCTTTTCTATTCAAGAGCAAATCTGCATCTCATAGTGAGATGTGGTTTGAATGTTCATATTAGACTTTGGGTGGGCAGAGGATGGGTAAAGAAGCAAGACTTAAGATGGAGAAATCATTACCAAATTAAATCTGGAATATGACTTTCATTAGCGTGCCAAGCAGATGCATTTTTTCCCACCTCACTTCAAAGTTTCCCATTTAAGACAAAACCACCATCATTATAGTTGTGTTTTGGCTCCTAATGAAATAAGAAACTGGCGAGACTGTGGGGTCATGGAGCCCTCGTTCAAAAAGAAGGTGAAGCCTCTCAGTCGCTAATAATTATCACACTCCATTCTATACTGAGAGCTGCCAGACGTCTTCACAGTTTTTCTAATAATGATTTTCCTACTTTCATGAGAAGCTTTGATTAACTGGCCTCCACAGAAATCCTAGAAACATGAAAAGTTGTGACTGCAGTTATTCAGCTATTGTAGAACCTTTGTGAGCTGCCTTTTTGGCACATGACTCAGCTTAATTATCATTACATGGGAATATATGAGACATAAAACCTTGGCAGAGAGGTTATCAGCTTTCTCAAGGATGTATTAGACTGCTATACGTTGCTTATTTATGTATTTTTATAGCTGCACATTATTTTCCATTTGAAGAACACAAACATGACTAATTTATACATATTGAGTCATTTGTGCAGACTGAAGCACCAAAACTAGAGAGGGTCTCCGTTCCCTGAAAATGGAGACTTTTGAGTGTGAGGAATGAGTGTGTTCCTGTCCATTACATGATTAGAGGATGGAATTTGTCACACCCAAAGCTTTTGTTAAGGATAAAATGTTTTAAATTCTTTCCATCTTGCTCCTCTCAGCCTTAGACCCGTTTCATTTCTAAGCGAGACTTATCAAATGACAGCGGAGCTGTGCATGACTGCCCCATAGAGGCTGAATGAAGGGCATGTGTGGGGGTGGGGGGTGGAACGGGGTGGGGGGGGGGGGTGGGAGCGGTGTTTTGTCTAGACGTTAGCCACCAAGGGTGACATTCTCTGTTGTTTACAAATCGCTGTTGTTATAGCAATAAGTAACATATGCTTATCTCTAGTCTGATGTGTCTGCGATTTTTGAACTCAATCTCAACATCCTCACGGGCTGTTGCCATGCAGAATGTACAACAGTTATGTGAAACTAAACAAATAAGAGTTTTCCTCTGCGAGCCATGGAGAAATTCATCAGCAATTAAGAGCTAGTTTGAGTGGAACACATATTAACCGAGGCCATCACTTCCACGCTTTGTGTTGTTTAGAGGCCTTGTACAGTTCATTTTAGCATCAGTGCTTCATCATCTTAATTAAGCTTTAATTTTTGTGAATTTGGTAAAAAAGTTGCCTCAATGTTTTAAATAGCGAAACCTTCGCGACAGCAGATTTAAATTCACGTTATTTTATATTGAGCCCGAAGTTTGGTGAGGGGGCAGTAGAGTAGATCATGATGGGAAAACATGAAACAGCTGCCAGGATGTTTTCCAGTCATTCCCAGAAATGAGCAACGGTTTCTACAAATCGTCATCAGACGGGACGGGAAAAGGCCAGGTTTGGCCGGGCAGGCATGGCAGTTGATATGAAGGTTCTGTTGGACAGGTTTTTGAATGATGCATTCGCCGGCTCCAAAAAGCCTCATCGCTCCGCAGTAGGGCCGCAAGCGCTTTTACAGAGGAGGGGAACAAACGGTCTCGGAGTGCATCCGCATAGGAGCTGTGGTGGTCGCTTTATCTGTGCGTGAGCATCGTCCATTTCGAAACACTGAGCATTATGGAATTTTTTTAACAGTATGTAACGAGTTGCGTGGTTACTGATGAATTTTCTCCGTGGCCGCCGCTCAAAGTTGAGAGGGAAAATTGCTTTTGAGGGCACTAGCATTAGCATGGCCAGTGCTCAGCGCCCTTGTCACTCAGATTAAGGGATCTGGGCCTGGAGTTGGTTTTTTTCTCTGTGGCTCAGTGATTGGCTCATTTGTGAAACAAGCAGATTAAAGCCCAGATAAAAGCGAAACATCAGGCAAATCTCTGTGGGAAATCTCATGCAGAAAAGCCGTTTGATACGAGTCAGATTAATGAGGATGAGTTTGTGGGGTCTCTTGGGCTCTCCTTTCGTTCTGGCGGACTGAGGTTTGGAGCCTTAGACTGTTAAGACCTGCCAGTGTTGTCAGGGCATTTTTCAGTTTGAAGGAGTGTCGAGTAACATTGGAAGGTGTGGAAAGGAACGGCTGTAAACCACAATGTAATCATGATTACAGTTGCATACTGCGAGATTTTGAGCTGGAAAAAATAATTTAAACAGGATTAAGTGTTTCTTGGATTTTTTTCTTTACCCATGAGCAGTGTACAAGGATGGTACAGCTAAAAGCAGACTGATAAATCATTTTGGGAGTTACGCTAAAAAATTTTATATGGAAGTTAGAAAACTCAAATTTTACGATGGTTTCTGAGAGGTGGCAGACGTACCGGGGAGCACCACACAACTGTACATTAGACCTGTCATCCCCTCAACTGCTGAGTGACCCCAACAGGAATCTGACACGGGGAAACGTGGCCGTCCCCTAAATAGCCGGACAGTTTGGGGGAAGGGCAGGTCTCTACTTTCCCATGAAGAGTCACAGCCTGCAGTGGCCTCTGGCACTTGCACAGTTCACTTGGATCCCGCCAGCGATGATGAATGAGACATTTAATATCACAACACTTAATGGTATTTCACGACCAGGGCTGTCTCCGCACGCAGGGCCAAATCAGTGCACCACGCTAAACACCCCCTGAAGCAAACAACCTGAGACTGAACACTGAGGAGATTCACTGTTCTCCGCACAGCACTCACATATATTTTCCACAATAATATATTATTGGCTTTTTGCTACTGCATGTAACAATATTATTTTAGTCTTATATCGACGGTTAATCCTCTGCAGCCTTACATTGCAAATTTTCTTGTTACTCCCTGGTTGTAATCTTTGTTATTACAAGCTAATGCCAATGTTTTGGGTTAGATTAACTGTTTATTTTTATATCAGTCGTTTATCCTCTCGTGCGTGGATCTTCAGCAGAAGCTCTGGTGTGAGGGTATCCTGAGTTCAGCTGGAGTTGTGTTTAATGTGGGGGTCTTTCAGTTCAGTCAGTGCAGTTGAATTATTAAAATACGCCTGGTGGGTCGGAAAAGAGCACATTGCACTGCCTGTTGGATGTTGGGGAGAGTTTCTCTGTGTGTTAAAATCTCTCTGTTAATCCGGGTGATTAGTCACGCTTCCTCTTTCAAGTCGATTTACTTTTCACCGCAAGGCAATATCAGGCACGGAAAGTGACAGAGAGGGTTTCGTGTGACGGGGCCTTCAGATGGAAACAGGTGTGTATGAATCTATCTGAGAATCTGAGGTGTGGCACTCAGTCCTGTCTACTGTAGAATCACGCGGTTTATCTCCTGAATTCTGTTCGTGATTTTCCTTTGTCCACCGTGCTTTCCCTGAAAATATCTACAAAGGAATTGTAATTTTACAATTAATCACAAGCTTAGAAACCATTTGTAATAAATAGAAACCTTCGAAAATTTGCCTGAAAAGCATACATCCTGTGAAGAATTTTGTTTGGTGGCCATTTGGGATCATTCTAGATAATTTCAGTGGCTCAAAACACTACATTGTTGAAGATAGTGTATTCTCAGTGCGAGTGGAAGTTGATGTCACTGTAATGTTAAGTATATAACATGGGCAAATGTACATCGGTAGAAACACTTTTATTTAGCAGTATGATGAGATGTTCATTTTATATGTTCTATAAATGTTTTTTCTGTTTTCTTAGAAGGATAAATCAGTAATGAAAAGAGAGGGTTGCTGTGTTTTCTGCTGTGTTGCACAATTCTTTCTGTGCCATAGAGCTCGTCTCTTGGCAATTTTTGTTTGTTTTGACTGTTAAGGAAGAACAACTTTGTCAAAATGAGGGATTTTTCAAGTTGCACTTAATCTCCAATGCTAATTTATAACCAGCTCAGAGAGCGCAGAATACGAACCAGAGAGAAACAAATCATAAGATTGCAAAATTCTTTTTTTACAGATTGGATTGAGCATTCATGCTGCTTTCAGAAATGGCCTCACCGACCATTGCTTCACAGTAAATTTATTTTTTTGATAATATGAATGATTAAGTCCAGAAAGCAAACTCCAGCTGGACTAAGACATTGAATGTGTTAAGCTGCATGTACTTTTGTTCAGAGAGCAGCTGCTCTGTATGGACAAACAGAGTGAAGGGTGTCATCTCTGATCCCTGTGCAGCTCAGCATGGGATTGGAAGCCAAACCAAATTGTGCTCTCTGCAGCTGTTCGCAAGAGAAGCGCAGGGATGGCACTAGTGGCTTAAGGTGGATGTTTATAGATTGTCACGCGATACAGTTGTGAACCCGAGAGGGCACTCCCTGCCCGCGGTCTCTGGGCAGATTATGGGGCCTGCTTGCCCTTACTGTTGTTCTACTTTGGTTTGCGCTGTTACCCCCTCAGTCTGGCTCTTAAAGCTAGTGACTCTCCTTGTGTCTGCTCATTTGTGGAGGATATGGGGGACTGGCAGCAGCACTTGGCTGGCTGTTCGCAGATCCCTCTCATCTAGAACACAGTGTTCTGAGCTGACTTGGAGATGTTGAAGCACACAGAGATGTAACGTCCCGGGGTCAGAAAGTACGAGTTCTGGCATGTCTTTGTTGCACTCTTGAACACTGTCTGCTGGTTCCCCAGTTTCTAAGAGGTCAGCCCCGGTCTGCGTTCAGAACTTTATCAAACCCTGCACTCCTGCTACACCTCTCTGTTCTTTCACCTCCGGTGGCTTTGCCCCCCACCCGTACTCCTGCACTTCCAGGTCACGTCTGCAGTCTCTGCTTCCCAGATGGCGGATTGGCCTCCCCAGTGAGGTCAGAACAGCAGAGACCCTGGTCTCCTTCAAGCATTGTCTAAATACCTGCTTCTTAAGGGTATACCTCTCTCTTGCCCCTACGTTTTGGCAGCTGGGATGTTTTTTTTTTTTTTTTATCTTGGCTTATTTCATTCTGGTAAGATTACTGTATGATTCAAGTTTTGTAGCACTTGGACTGCTACCATCTTCTTGGATTTTCAGCGCTTTTGGTCCTTCTGAAACATGCTGTGTCGTTAGTATTTCTGGGTGGGAGCGTTTGGTAAATGCCTGTAATGTAAAGTAATGTCATACTCCACCTAGCTGATGAATTGAGCAAATTAGCAAACTTGGTGGCAAAAACGAATTACTGGGGAGGTATTTCACTTTCTGAAGCTTGAATGTGCGCTGTAGACGGCACCTGATTATGGGGGCCCTTGCTGTTGCTTTTCAGTAGCGAATTAGCTGTGATTGATGGGCATCCCTGTCTTGCCTCCCGTCCCGCAGAAGATCTGGACGACTTGCGGATGGAGGGCGTCACCAGCTTGGCACCATCTGGCAGCAAGTTCAGCCAGGGGCGCAGCACGTACTGTCCCGAGCCCCAGGCCAAGGTCACACTCAACATCTGCTCAAGGTGTGCAAGGTAAACATTTACTCTCTCTGTCTCCTCCACCCATTCCTCTGTCCATTCTAGCCTTCCCGTAACTCTGGGCTGCCAAGGTTTACACTCAGCCTCGCCAAACACCACCCTCTCACTGCTCAGCAGGCAGCCCAGTCATAAACAGATCCAGCGAGGAAGCCGAATATCATGTTTCATGTCCAATGAAATTTTTACAGCCGGCTTAAGATGTCAACGGATATCGTTGAATAAAACAAAGTACAAAAACATTTGCGATTACAGACTGTGGTCATGGATGACACAGTTTCCTCCTCTAGCCTCTGTCCGTAGGCTGCATATTTTCCCGATAAAGAAATATCTGAAGCGCATTGCAAAATTGCTTGTTTTTTCTAAGACGGACAAACGCTGATATCACACGCTTTATCGACGGCGTCTTCTGGACGTTTCCTGTTTGGTAGCGCACGACATGCTCCTTTGCAGAGATATTTCCGTGTATGGTGTGATAGGCTCATGCACTGCTGAAACATGATGCCAGCATCTGATAAACACCATCTCGCTGGTCAAATGGCAGCAAGCTCTTTGCTCGTTGGGTTCAAACCTTTGTTTTTCTTTTTTAGCGCTTATCTCGTCCTCGGAGAGCGTGCAGATTTTACCTGAGAGCTGGCTGGATGCTGAATATTTTCAGTGTTGTCACAACAATGTTTATCTGCTCAAAACTCTGTGATTTAGTTCGGTCGTTTGCGCGGTTCGCTTCGGAGTTATTTCCCCTCTGTAAACTGAATTCAGTTATTTGCGTTCTGGGTGAAATGGACTAAATAATCTGTATGTTTTTAAATATTTGCATAAAAATACACTGCTTTGAAATTAGTGTAACAGTATGTTTCTGTGCACCTACCTTACATAGTCTTATTTATATGGGCGAATTAGATACCGTTACATAGAGAGGGTAATATCTACCAAGTGCCATGCTGAGAAATCCAGGCCTTGACCAATTGAGGGGATTTTTACAAAGCCAGCGCATTGGTATCAGCTGCCCTATGACCTGTACCACATTGCCCTATCATCATTATACATTCAAAAGGGTCTGGACATGTATAATACGTATGTTGTTATATATTCCGCTTTTCAAGTTTTTTCGTTTTATCCACCTACAGCTATGTAGCTATAGTGCTACCTGTCCATTTAATCAAAATCTAAAAAAATCAAAATCATTAAAATGGCTGCCTCGCAATTCCTACACTCTTCAAAACCAAGGAACAAATTCTCCTTTTCTTGTAATGAAGTCAGGCAGTGCCGTATCGATACTGTGTACGTAAGAAGTCAGCATTGCAATATGTACAACTCGATGAAATAAGTTAGGATGGAGATATCATAGATGTTGAACTGGCTGTATGTGTACATTGCTGCTTTTTCTAGGGGTGAAAAAATAAACCCTTGCTAATAGTGCCCCTCTGATCCTCACTTCCTTAATAATGTTAAGACACAGTGCCTCCGAGGCTGTAGAATGAGAAATATAGGCCTATGCTTAGGACTGCGAGCTTGGTAATGATTATGTCAGCTGGACCTGCTAAACGAATGAGAATCATTCACAGTGTACACGTTATAAGGACGACTGAGCTGGACTGCTAAAGAAATGCCAGTCATTTCAGGTGTCTGGTGTCTCCTTGGGCACGTGTCTGTAGCGTGGACAGCACAGCCCCTGCTTGCCCGAGTACTGGCTGGTTTTAAGCGGGGGGTTCCCTGCAGACCTTGGCGTAGGGGCTCAGGGCACCAGTCTGTGGGTTAGCAGCAGTCAGAGCAGCATTCCTGTCATTCTCACCCCCTCGGGCGCACAGTGGTGCGATCCTTTGTTAGCTGCGTGTGGAAAACGTTGGGTTCAGCCCTCATCACCTGGTACGAAAAGAGCGGGGGCTCCGCCGGTGACAGACACTCAAACAGAGAAGCTCCGTCTCAGGCCTGAAAGCCCTTTTAGCCTCTGTGTTCTGCCAAAGTGCCTCCCCAATGGGCCTGCTGTAAATGTGTGGTTTCCGCAGACCACAACTCCCACACTCCCCCTCCCTTTTTCAACATCCCACCGCAAGATCTGATAGTGCTGGGTAAAACTCAGTTCATCCTGGTCAATCCAGCAGACTTGTAGGAGCAAGTGCTTGATATTTAACTTAATTCAACAGTCTTTGCAAAAAACAGAAACAAAGGCATTCTGGAGGTATTACGGCTTTGTTCCCCAAATCACTGAGAACTGCTTGTTTTTTAGGCTTTTATTTATTTGGGAGTCCGGAACTGTCCTCCTTAGCAAAACCACCGCGTAGGTCACGAATGCCAGCAGTGAAAGTGTAAGTTAGATGCCCTTTCAGCAGCCATGGTAATCGTGAGCATGACAAAGGAAAGAATGAGATTATATCAGTGTATAGCAAAGGAGTTTACATTTGGACGAGGTCGGGTGTTGGCTTAGCATTTTAAACAAAATCTTTCCCAGAGGAGACAAGTGGTCTTTTCCCGACTATACGAATTTAAAACTGCGAGCCGCAGCTGTCTTTAGTAAGGTTCAGCTGTCATTTATAAAACTACCATCGCCTTTCCCTAACCCTGAACCCTAACCTTAACCTAACCCCAAACTTTGGGAGGTAGTGACTGTTGCAGAAGCCACGATGTTCCAACCGGTTGTTTTTGAATGTCCAATGTTGCGATTACAGCAATTAGGGAAACGGTCCCCCTGTGGTATCAGAAATGGTCTTATGGGTTGTGTCAGAGAACAAATGACCTATATGTTCATTTAGGTTGGGGGGTATGTTAGGGAGTCTAGTATGAAGCCAGTCTGGCAAAGCAGAAGTCTTAATTATTCAGTTACATACCCAGGGGAAAAGGAGACCTGGGCCAGAGATGAATTTAAGTTTTGATCTGATGATTTCTAGATCAGGGAAATGCATGAGGTGCAGCCCACCTTGGTGTTGGGGTGTTACAGCGGGATTAAAGACGCTGTCCTTCAGCTCGGCGTGCGGTTTCACTGGCCCCGGCCCTCAGGAAATGGCACGTTCCCTTAATACGCACTCGCCTCCTTTAAGTGCGAAGCGGAGCACCATGTCTTTGCTGCAGCGTGTTTCTCGGCGAGCCGCTGCTGCGGTTTGCCCCGACGCCCCATAGTCTTTACAGACTGGCTGATTCCTTTTGCAGAAGTATGGCCACAACCGCAGGCCCCAGCTTTTAACAGATCCCAGATACAAGCCCACTCTACAATGCCCGAGGGGCCGACAGTATAAATCTTCGGTCTTTTGGGAGCTGGCTCTGTCGAATTAATTTTTTTTCCTGTATGGGGTTTTATGGTGAAAAGCTGAGGGCTCCAGGACACGGCAGGCTTCTTATTCAAACCACTGCAGGTCCTACATGCAGAACACATCATAGGACTTTAAAACACGTTTGGCTTTAATATTGATATTTAATATCACGGAGGTACAAAGGCAAGCTGGGGGAAAGAAGACCTCTGATGGTGATCTACAGCTCTTTCGTTTTTATTGTTAATGGCTTTGAATTAACAAGGAGAAATGATATAATACTCAACATTATTATCAGTCATAAAATATAGTGCTCTGTTCCATTATCGCAAGGGCTAAGTGCCTGGTATAAGCGATCAGTTTGCGCTTCACTGCGTCTAAGAGCAAATTGGCTGACTGAAGAAATGTCAAGAGGTACGGATGGAAGCTGAAATGTAAAAATGTTGGATTATTGCAGTTAATTATAAATTACTAGTGAGCTGAAGTTAATGCTATTAATATAGTTCAGTCAGGAAAACTCACGTTTCGATAAAGTAGAACAATTTATTAATGGGTATTAGCATTACATTGCATTTTGGCGGCAGTTCTGCTCTGGAGGAATGTCCTACTTAGGCACAGCAAACATGCAAACATAGTCATGAACAGAAATCAAAATCCCCACAATGTGAGCAGAACCAAACAGGTGGAGGCTGGGGTGGAGGAGCAAGCAAAAAAAAACCAAACAGTGTGTTGCATAGCATGAAAAGTCATTGCAAACAGCAGCAGAAGTGAGTGAGCTTGACGTCTTTCAAATAGACCGCTGTATGACCTCGTGATATGTATCCTCCAATCGTGTGCCTGCTGATGCTGACATGCTGGTAGCTTACCAGGCTGCTGTCAGCTGATGTAGCTCTTGTAGAGTTTCCTGCCTGAACTAGTTCCACTCATTTGTATACTGTACTTTCATTCTTTCCTGTAATAAGCATTATCATGAAATGTCCTGTCTTATGTCATCAGTTTGTGCCGCAATTTGATGAATCATCATATTTGAATCAATGACTCTTGACTGTTTGCCTTCAAAGTAATTACACATGTACATGTATGAGCTCTGTGCACCAGTCTTTGCAGTATCTCCCCCAAATTCTTATTTCAAAAACAATCGATATAAAGCGCAGTTAGAGTTATGGGGGTGTAGGAACTGATGATAATGAACAACCTGTGATTCTTAGATTTGCATGTCCCCCATGTTTCTGTCTCTGTATACCTAGATACCCTTATAGTAATTTGTGTGTGATGGTGATAAGACGAGAAAACTTGTTCATCTCGATCCCATCATCTTTTCTGAATGGAGACGCAATGTCTCCACACTTGCAGTCAGGCAGAATACGTGGAACATTTTGAGTCAGATCAGATAAAGCTTCATGACGTCGTGTCAAAATCCATTCACTCCCCGTTAGTACATTCATGCATCCAGATTGTACTGTTGTGCACAATAAGCCGACATTTGGGGTCATTGAGTTCAAATCTTATAACTGAGTTTTTGTTTATGTCAAAGTGATGTCAAAATAAGTCTGGTGCTCATGTGAGGTCCCAACCACAGTCAATGTAGAAAGTATTGTTTCAATGTACATGTCATTTCACTGTACTTGTCTCAAAATGAAGAATCTACTGTACGTACTGTTTGGAGACTTAAATGAATTAACATTCATGCAGTGTTGCTGTGGGAGACGTCTTGCACATGATCATTACTCTTTTTCTTCTGTTGTTTAGACTTCAAGGAGACAGTCTGTCAGAATGTAGGGATGAAGAAGTGTCATGTGCCCAAATTCCCGAGCAGGCGGTGCCTGAGATGTCCTGTAAGTTTGCGTGTGTCACCAGTGACTGCACTGGTTGTATAACACAGTAGTGTGTACTGTGACTCATTTACTATATCTCCTCATTTCTTTCTGCTAGCTACTGTCCTTCAGAGGGTTTTTATGCCCCCGTAAACGAAGTTTTGGGGGCATATAGTTTTTCACCCGTCCGTCCGTCTGTCTGTCCGCACTTCGCCATGCATGGCTATAACTTTTGATCAGCTCATGATGGGACTTTGATACTTGGCATATGCATTGCTTGTGAGAAGGCATTTCAGATGGGGTCATGACTTTTGACCTTGTGACCTTGACCTTGCAGCATTTAGTGACAAAAACTTTAACATGGGCCCTAACTTTTTATCAGCTAGTAATAGGCATTTGATACCTGCCATATGTATTCCTTAGGATAAGGCCTTTCTGATGAGGTGAATGACAATGAATGTTGACCTTGTGACCTTGACCTTTAACCTTTGATTAACTCATGATAGGCCTTTAATGGTTAGCATGTGCATGTTATGTACGGGGACATCAGTGTTTCACAAACACATCTTGTTTATGTCTAAGGTTATTTCAGATTTGGTTTTTCTTGCACACATGACTGCAGTTGCATACAATACACAATACACATACATACAATACATGCACCACAATACTGAGTCAGAATTGTACATTTTACTGCTTATTCTACAAAAGCAAAATCACTAAGGATCCATGTCGAGTTTTATGAAAAACAAGCTTGAAATACTCAGATCCGCTGTGCAGGGGATGGCGGATATCTGGCCTGGAAAGAAAAGTCAGATATATCCATATGTTACATGTTTTGGAGAAATATTGCACGGTTAAGGAGGTCTGACCTAAGAAAGAACAGGATGGTGGATACCTGGCCTGGAGAGAAAACATGGTGAAGCGGCAGACAGACAGACAGGGGGACGGACGGACGTATGAGAAAGCACATCCGTATATGAAATCTTGTTGAGAAGTATTGGATGGTTTAGGAGTTCTGGGCCAGAAAAGAATGTGATGGCTGGCATGTGTCCTGGCGGACAGGGGACAGACAGAACACAGGACAGACAGTATGAGAGGGCACCTCTACACAATGAAATGTATCCAGATATTATATTTTTGATGAGAAATATTGAACGGTTTAGGAGTTCAGGCACAGAAAAGACAGGCGATGGTCGGACAGACGGATGGACAGACAATCGGATGAGCAACGCCCACTTCTACATCCTCATCCACTCTGTGGCAGGGAAATTGATGGCCCATCTTAAAGAGTACTGCATGTGCTCATTTTGAGTCCCATCACTCTTGTAAAAGGAAAAAGCTTAGCTGCTGCGTAACTTTACCCTGAAGGTATAAACTGTGTTTGGGTCAACATGATGTATGTGTGTGTGAAGAGCAGCTTGTGGACGTCTTCTGTCTGGAGCAGGTCCATTGCCTGGGGTTGAGGCTGTGATGGAAGAAGAGGAATTTGAGAGCGCTTCTCAAGTGACGGGACCGGTGAGTAATTTTCATGTGCTCACAAAAGATGATAATGTTACCCGATTAATTAAAGTTTCACAGTGTGTTTCATGTCATCTGTATTGTGACTGAGTGACTGATAAAACAACTGCAATCATCCTTGCAAGAGCAACCATTCAAATTTGAGAACACGTTAAAGCGACCGCATCTCATGGACTATCAGGCGTGCGGTTGCAAATAATGATTTTCAGTAGACAACTCACAAACAGTTCATTCTGATTTTTCCTGTTATGGATCAGTTGAAGGCGATGCCGTGTGTGGTGCTGTCACCAATCAGCAAGAAGGTCATGAGTTCAAATGTGACCTGGGCCATTCTGTATGGATGGTGTTTTCCATGTGATTGCGTCTGTCCGTTTTCTGCTGGTATTTTAGATTCCTTCCACTATCTCTTGACGTGCTCATTGGGTTATTTGGATTGTCTAAAAATTGCCGTAAGGTATGAAAGTGAGAGCGAATGATAGATCTGCAAACTGTCCAGGATGTTCTTGCCTGTTGCCCTGGAATAGACTCCAGCCCCCTGTGACCCTGACTGAGAATAAGTTGGTTAGATATTAGATATTAATGGGCAGGTCGATAAAATACAGCTATATGGGGGAGCTCAGATGGTGTTCCAGGAAATTTTAAAGTGCCAGTGTCTTAAAAAGAAATATAAAGTAATAACTTGGGTTTTATTTTAACATTTAACATGTGAAAAATGTGTATATGTAGGCACACGAATGTGACATGAATGAAAATGTATGGTATGAATTCATTTTGATGCTGTTTGAAAGCATTCCAACTCCGTATGGTCTTTTTAAAACCATACTTCAGAAAACTTTTTTTTTTACCAACCGCTAAGTGTGCGTGTGGGCCAGATGGAAAATGGCTGAAAGTGTGTTCTTGTGGCTTTTCTCCATGAAATTGCCATGTTCATGGCCATACCAGTACAAGGCATTCCTCCCGCGCCATGATTTTTTTTGCCTAACCAATATTATTCTGCTTATTCAGACACCCTTTTATATATTACGTAGATCAAAAAGCCTCCTATCCCCCTATTTCTGCTTGTAAGTACACTGAAAAGTTTTCTTTGGCTTTTGCACTTCCTACCCACCTCTATCAAACTGAACAATGAATAAATAAAATCAGTGGCGGATTATTTATATTTATCCAAATCGACTGCCGATCACATACCGATTTCCCAGATCACCTTCTGTCACAGCTTAGAGTTTTGTATGGCAATTTTAAGTGTATAATCTATTGCGTTGACTCTTATTGGAAAGAGAGATATATCTCATTCCTAATGGTCTGCTCAGTTTATCAGTCCTTTGGGTTTTTTCCCTTCAGCTTTTGCCTTGGAAAACAAAATATTGTTTTTATGAATATGTTATTAGTCCAGAATAATTGAGACTATACCATTTACCTTATTATTATTCCCCGAAACTGAGTTTTTGGGGATTATGGATTCGCCTCGGATGCCGTTGTTGCTGCTGCCGTCATAGATCCTTTATGTCAGCGAGATATCTGGAACAGTTTTATGGGAATTAGATGAAACTTCTTACTTTCATTCCTGGTGCTCTATGTTTTGTGTGACCCAATTAATCTTCCTGTTGTTCCGCGACCACCAGGTCCAACATTACGTTTTCAGATGCAATAACTAAATAATAGCTAAAGGAGGTTGTAGGTTTGAATCCGACTCAGGGCCTTTTGTGTGGAGTTTGCATGTTCTAACCTGTGTTTGCGTGGGTTTCCTCTGGATAATCAGGTTTCCTCCACCTGAGAAAACATGCATTCTAGGAAAACTCCTACCAGTACCCCTGACCAAGGAACTGGCTTTAGAACTGGAGTTGAATGCTGCTCTGTGGCTGCCCACTGCTCCTAACTATAGGATGGGTTAATTGCAGAGGACAAATTACCTTGTGGGGTTCAATAAAAAGTATCTTATCTTGTCTCTCAGTCTTTCAAGTGCTTGGCTGGCTTTCGGGATCCTGAACATGATCTTCTCATCCAATGATCCATTGGCAGAGATTGTGCAGCTCAGATACTTGAAATTTTCTACACTCTGTCAATAGTGATGACTGGCTGGGACTTTGATGTGCATGGGCCTGTTTGGACCAGAACCTTCTTTTTCCCTTAATTGACGGTCAGTCTGGTCGGTTCTGCAAAACGGTCAACCGTGACTTACAGGCGGTTCTTATGTGCCATGACGGTGCAGTCATCCACAAATAGAGCTTCAAGAATAAGTTTCTCCAGTGCCTTGGGTTGAGCGGTGAGATGGCAGAGGTACAGGACTGTGGAATAATCCAGTAAGTAATGATCCCAGTGTTACACCACTGTTTGTGCTAATAAGACGACAAAAATATGTGGCCCCCTGTTATACCGCCAACATTGGAACAGGACCAAAAGTTGGCGCTTGGCAGGGGGGGCATATAATGGGGGAGACCTTGGGGTGATCTTGGCACTGGGCATCCCTTTGCAACGATTTTAAGTCCTGACTTACAGTCACTTTCTTTTATTGACCTCTTTTACTCTGGAGTTGTCATCGGAGGGATCCTGGCACTGCTCTCACCTCATCTTTTAAGAAGCGCATTACATCTCCAAACCCGTGCCCATTTAGGTTTTCTAATTACCAACTAAGTGTTCATTTGTTCAGTTGTGAGAGTCAATCCATATTAATTTCTCCTCATCTTGTATTATTGTTCACTGCAACAATTTTCAAGCATTTTCCTATCCACATTACTTGTAGACCTAACATAAAACATCAATGTCTTCTGAAGCTTCTGAATTCCTGCAGCTCACAAAACTTTTTTTTTCTGCTTTCACGTCTGATCGGCTTTATACACCAAAGAAAACCTTTCTAAAAATGCGGTTTTGCAGATTCAGGTTCGCGTGTTAAGGCTGCTCATGTAAAAATAAAACTGTCTATAACCAGTGACATTACCATAATGCAGGTTAACACTCAACCTGTTTCTGAGTAAGAACTGAGTAAAAGATTGAATTAATAAGCAAACGGGCCTCCAATAAGCTGCGCCACCATTAACGATTAAGACAGCTTTGCATCCACGAGGAAGGCTACAATATGAGATTGCATGAATGGTACTTCACTGAAATTTCTATCTTGAAACAGAGTAATGCAGCAAATGCTGCTAAAGTCAGTATTTAGATAAGGTTTTGTTTAATTCGATAACTGCCATCTCAGAAGCTACACTGTGAAGACCTCATGAAAGACTTGGTTACCTTGAACGCTTGACGCATGGCATGCATAACTGATTAAATGATTTTAAATGCATGCTATGTGTTGAACTTTCACGATGCACTGATAATCAATTTACTCAATTATTCAATGACCAACGCTTTGAGTAAGAAGCGTTGGTAATTTAATCAATTAATTATTATTGCTTGGTGCGGTAACCAGTGTGCAACTATGCCTCCCTGCAAATGCAACCTATTCTTTGGAATGCTGAAAACATTAGGATTAAGTGCAATCTTGGAATAAATTAAGTTGCACAGCTGAAAACAATCTTAGAACGGGAAATTGAATTCAGAGAAAGCACTGGGTTTATTGATTATTTTTTTCATATTTGGGTTTTTTTGCATCCATATAATATCAGTATTAAGTGCATTGTAAATGTTGCCCTTCAGTTATCTATCATTTCTTAATACGTTCTTATTAATCACAGGCTCATATATTGGTCTTGATTATTCAGTAAATAAATTGAGTGATTATGATTAATCAAGTGATCTTGAACAGGGACAAGTAGAAAGCAATTCTGCGTATAAGGGTCAGAGGCTCACAGCAAGTCATTTGAATATCCCATAACGCTGGCGTTACCGCTTGGGGGACGTTGGGCTTAATGCAGTTAATACATTTTCTAATTACAAGAATAACCTAGTCGCAATTAAAAACATGGCCTCTTTCTTAATGCGAACTTAGGGTGAGTATATAATAGGCAAAATTCTGTTCAGCAAATAATTCAGTCATAGACTCACCAATGCTTCACTAAAAGGAAACAGCTTTGGCACATCTACGCTAACATTACTTTTTTGCCTGTGTGATCATCATGGCCATGGTAAACTGAAAATAAAAAAAAACAACAGCTAGCCATAAGTACTCTATACCACTCAGTTGTATTCATAACGACGAAAAACTCTCCATCACTGAATTACTCCTCCAGACAAAGACAGCAATCCAGTACATTGAACTCTCCAAGCCTTATATTCAGAATAACTCCTATTGTCCGCGTCACATTTCAAGCTCGTACAAGAAACCCAAGTACTTCTGGGTTGGTTTTGAAAGTCTTTTTTCTACGCATTCACGTCATTCAGCTGCGCACCTTTGAGAGAATACAACTGAACTTGCTGTTACGCAAGGGTTGAAATACTTTTCTGGGGGTCCAATCAATGTCTTTCAATTAGTGTGGAAAGTTTAAACTCTCCGGAATTGGATAAAAAAATGTGTCAATCAATAGATAATTACCAGGAAAGTTTCATGTGGGCATTAATAATAACTGTGCTTTACGGAGATAAGCCTGAGCAAGCATTGAAGTGAATAGATTTTAGCGTGAGATTGTTTGAGGATATAAGTGAGCTCTGAATTCTTCAAGGGAAGAATTTGCATGTACAAGTAATTCAATGGTAGGGAATCACACGTTTTTAATATCCGATGACTATAATTGACAGAAGAATGACATTGTATCAATACCTCATTGAATTTTTGTCTCAGAGAATTGATTTTTTTTTTCATTGTATCCCCCGAACGAGTTCGGAGAATACTATGGATTTGGCCTCGTCACGCGTCCGCAGAGATTTTCTTGTGAACGCTCTACAGCCCACATAAGTGCACCGATTCTTTTCAAATTTTGCAGGGACATGTATTATGGTAAGTTCACAACACCTATTGATTTTGGGTACTCTGGGACCATCTGGGCTCATCTGGGGGGCCTTTGGGGGATACATGTACTCAGTTGCCGAGTGCTCTAGTTTCTTAATTGGGATACCTTCAGCCTATTATAGCTGAAATGGTTTCAATGAAGGACAATGATTTTTTTCTGCTTTTATCCAGAGCAACTTACAGCAGTAATCTGCCTGGCTGCCTGAACAGAATGCTATTTTTGATTTATTATGTTACTGAAAAATAATATGCCGTGGATATTTAGTCATCCGATGGTTTTGTTGTGCTTTTGCGACTTAGCCGAATCTTCGTGTTGACATGCGCACTTGTCACTCCTCCCACTTCTTCATCGAGGTGATAGGCCATGTAGTGTATGACTCTGGAGTGAGAGCCTTGTCTCAAGTGGCCGTTCTCAGATGTTACCTGCTTTGCGCGGAGGAATGGCTCCCATGAGAATAACATTGGCAAACAATGAAATTCTCGTATTTGTAAATTCATTCATTTCTGTTAGCTGTTTTTCACTGACTGCATGACAAAGTCTATTTTTATTCAAATATCAAAGCGCTGTTTTTTCTGAACATATTACCAAGAAATCATTACAAAAAAAATAGCCACAGATAAATTTGAAGCATAGGACCCTTCCTGCCCAAATGTTTTTACAAAGATTTTTTTGCGAGGGAGTGAAATGGATCAGCCACTCTATTGTTCTCAGGCTACACTTCCTCAATAGTAATCTAACAATCAAGCTGTTCTCAGCTGGACTGGGTAGCCCGGTTAGAGAGGTGTGACAGTATCTCCCAAGTCGTGAATTCGATCCTCACTCGAGTTCAAATTTTCTGACCATACATACTCACTGTCGGGATAAATTGTAAAATTATTACTCAATGCCAATTTGGATAGTTCAGGATATGCCTGAGCTATATGATATAGCTTCCCATTATGTTGTGTCTTGTCATTTAATATCTGGGACTTTTTTTGTAACCAGGAGATATCTTCTTGCTGTTCTGAAGTCCTTCTCACCAAACTTATCGATTATTGAGGCCACCGAGTTTAAGCAATGTATATAATAAAATGTCTTTGTGTGTAGCACTCTTATAATTGCATATGACCGAACGTCATGCTGTCGCGATCTTCTTCTCCCGAGCCAAATTGTCCAAAGAGGGTAGTGCGCATGTTAACCAGAAGAGACAGCAATATAGCTAAACCAGAATGGAACCATCGGATGGCTTAATATCCACTCGGTAATACTTCTCTCCAGAACACTCTTTGCCAAGTAGTCGCGCAGAGCGTACGAGAGAGAGCTGCAAGAAGCTGCCAGGGCCATCAGGGATGAAAAAGTCCATTGATGGGTTACTGGTCATTCAGTATATTCAGGTCCTCTGCTGAAATTTTTTTCATTTATTTTTTTGCCATAGAAAGTGCTGAGGCTGGACCTGACCGATTATTGAAGCGCAGCCCCTGATCATAACTGCCTCAAGAGGCTGGTGCAGGCAGCTCTGTGCCTGATGGGTGGATCACTGCATGGGCTTCCTGTCTCACCCTCACAGGCCCTTCACTCTGGACTCATTACACCTCAATACCTTCATTGCACCTCAGTCCAATATTTACGGATCAAAAAAAATAATTCAATTAAAAAATTTGCTAGCTGAAGCATGTTGATCACTGCAAAAATGATTTGATCATATGCTCTTGGGTATTTCTTAATTTAAATTTAAACAATGACTTTTTTTGGGCAGATTGTATATGTGTGTGTGTGTGTGTATATATATATATATATATATATATATATATATATATATATATATATATACAGCTCCCTCCATAACTATTGGCACCCCTGGTCAAGATGCATTCTTCAGCTCCTAATAATTTTTTTTTTCTAAATAATATAGGACCACAATGAAAAAAGAGGAAAATCCAAAGTGCATTTATTCAGTGGGAAAAAAAATCCCACATTAAGAAATAATTCTTTTACATCAAATCATGTGTGCCACAATTATTAGCACCCCTGATGTCAATACTTTGTACAACCCCCTTTTGCCAACAAAACAGCACCTAATCTTCTTCTATAATGTTTCAAAAGATGGGAGAATACAGAAAGAGGGATCTTCGACCATTCCTCTTTGCACAATCTCTCTAAATCATCCAGCGACCTGGGTCCTCTCCTCTGCACTCTCCTCTTCAGCTCACTCCACAGGTTTTCATTAGGGCTGAGGTCTAGGGACTGAGATGGCCATGGGAGGAGCTTGATTCTGTGTCTGGTGAACCATTTCTGTGTAGATTTGGCCACATGTTTAGGGTCATTATCTTGCTGAAAGACCCAGTGACGACCCATCTTCAGCTTTCGGGCAGAGGCCACCAGATTTTGATTTAAAATGTCCTGGTGTTTCAAAGCGTTCATGATGCCATGCACCCTAACAAGGTTCCCATGGCCTCTGGAAGAGAAACAGGCCCACAGCATCACCGATCCTCCCCCATACTTCACAGTGGACATGAGGTGCTTTTCTGCATACTCATCTTTTGTGTTCCGCCAGACCCACTTAGAGTGTTTGTTGCCAGAAAGCTCTATCTTGGTCTCATTTGACCAAAGCACGCGGTCCGAGTTGAAGTACCGCTTAGCTAACTCCAGACGTTTGCGTTAATGATTGTGAGTGAGAAAAGATTTTTTCCGTGCATGCCTCCCAAACAGCTTGTTGGCATGTAGATAGCGCCTGATGGTTGTTTTGGAGACCTTGTGACCCCAAGATGCTACCATTTGTTGCAATTCTTCAACAGTTAGCTTTGGAGAACTTTTTATTTCTCTTACCATCCTCCTCACTGTGCATAGTGGCAAAATAACATTGCGTCCTCGTCCAGGCTTGTTTACCACTGTTCCAGTTATTTTAAACTTCTTAATGATTCCTCTGACAGTAGATATGGGCAGGTGCAGGCGAGTGGCTATTTTCTTGTAGCCATTGCCTGACTTGTGAAGGTAGACACACATCTGCCTTACTTGAATGGTGTGTTCCCAGGGAAACAGAAAGTGATGATTTACTAATTAAATGTTCCTAGATACTTTGATCAACTTTGTAAACTACTGTAGAAATGACAGAAATACTTCAATTACATTTATTTTACTGGGATTTACAGTACAGGGATTTTTTTCCCCTTAAAATTCACTTGAGTTGAAGGTTACATTTTTCTACAATTTTCAGTGTGAGAGTATGCTTCTGCAATAAAAATTTAATTTATTTTAAGGCTTTTAACACATTTTAACCAGGGGTGTCAATAATTATGGAGGGCAAGTTGTTTAGGAAATTATATAATAATATTATTATATATTTATATGGACTGAAACTCTGAATATATGGAATGAAACTTGAATATATGGAATGAAAGTCTGAATATATGGAATGAAATTTTGAATACATGGAATGAAATGTGAGAATATAGAATGGACACTGACGCCACCATCCTGTGTTCTGAGACGATTGGTTATCGCTGTTCCTGCAAAAGTGAGTGCGACATTATAAGTGAGTCAGTACGAAATCTGGTCTCGGCAATATTAAGTAATGAAGATATACACTGAACAAAAACATCAACGCCCTATGTCAAATTTTTGAGTTTTTATTAACAAAAAACTGGAACTAGGATTCGTCTGTGAATAGCACTCTTCTCCAGCATGCCAAGGGCTATCATACATGTGCGTTTGCCCATGCGAGTCGGTTCCGACGCCGGACAGCGGTGAGATCCAGACCACAGTGAGGATGCCGAGCGTGCAAGTAGGCTTCTCGCAGGCGGTTACAGACTGTCTGTGGTGTGATGTGTCTGTTGTGCAGACCAACGGTCTCATTTGCTGTGCGTGTCGCTGATCTGAGCTGATCCCGCAGGTGGACGAGCCGGATGTAGCGATCTTGTGCTGGTGTGGTCACACGTGGCTGACGTGGATGAGGTCGATTTGCAGTACTGCCTGTCTGTCGGAAACAAACTCTCAAACGGCCTATTATCCGATAGTTAACATTCAGCTGCACAGCGACCGCTCTGTTGGACATCCTTGCATCCAGCATGCCAATGACACGTTCCCACATGACCTGAGACATCTGAGGCATGATGACTTTTGACAAAATTTGACATTTTGGGGTGGCCTTTTATTGTTCCCAGCAAAAGGAGTGTTTGGAAAATGCTCATTCTGTCTGATCACCATCTGGAGATGCCACACCCACGTACTGAGTGAAATCCCTTCATCACTGAGCAAATGCTCACTGACAGAGAAATGGATTAATAAATGGCACACAAATCAAGAGAAATATCCCTGTTGTACATGTAAAAGTCAGCATATGCTCACTTAGTTGTTTACTCCATATGGCATCAATATTTGACATGGGGCGTTTATATTTTTGTTTAGTGTAATTAGCACGTTGGCGAATGCATGTATGGGCCATAACACCCAAAACAGAATCCAATATTGTTCTACTGATGAAGAAATGTATTCACTCTTTCATAATGCAGGGAGTGTCACAGGCCACAGTGCCGGACGTCAGGGAATTCAGGCTAACGTTAATCTTGGAGAAACATGCCTTCACCCTCGCAGGTGCACTGCGGTCAAGCTATCACCAGTTCGAAAAAAGACGGTCGAACTATCCCCGCAATAAAATTTATGCGCAAATACAGCGGATAGCGCAGTAGTAAAGTCATGTGATGCAACTGCTGTCAAGAACCATCTTGTGGAAAGAAATAGTAAGGTTTAAAATGATTTTTATTTATATCTTTTTTCACTAAATAGTTGGCACTTTGTACAAATTGAAACATCAGATTTTGGTGAAGTGCAATAACTCCAGATCACAAACAATTACATCTCACGTTGCCAGTGTTCTACTATGGGCAAAAAAAGCGGATATTATTCTGAATTAATGTAGGAATTGCCGTCAAAATTGGTGTTGTAGAGGTGGACAAAAAAGGAGAAAATTAAAGTGGGGACCATTATACTTGACTCATAATACCATAATGCAACAGTACTACCCAAAAATCACTTCACAGAGTGAAACATTAAGGTGTTTTGCCATGAAAATTAATGCCAAGCAACTGTTATATTATACTTTATTTTTTAAATGAAATGTCTCACCTTTTTGGAACATGCCTACAAGTAAAAGATTGAGTACTTCGCTCACCACTGTTTAAAAGGCACAGTTAATGGAAGATTCCATTAGTCTGTTCCCACTGATTATTACAAAATAACAGTATTTGATTTTGTGATTTTGTTTTTAACTTTAGACAACAATGTATTATTTGTTTGACATCAAAGATATGTCCACAAACACAATTACATAGCAGAGGAAAGGCTCTATCTTACAGCTTGTGCAAAGCCACGCAAAGCATGACACAAGAGTCTTCGCTCGTGTATGACCAGCGCAAATGTCATTTGTCAATCCAGTGCATAGATGGGAAAGATAGCAAATTGCACCAAAATTGGTGCCCATGAACATGTTGGTCCTAAAATGAGGTGTGGTCAGGCAAATTGTTGAGGTGGCATAAAGCATACGTGCCATTATCAACTAAAACCTGGTCTTAAATCAATCCTCAGTTTTCAGCTATTATTTTAAGGGCCCATTACTCGTAGAGTAGCTGCACTATGCCATAAAGTTCCGCAAGATGAGTTTGGCTTGCATAAATTTACATAAACGTATGGTAGTCGAAGCCATAGTGCTCCACAAGTGACAGTAAAGATCCACAAGTTGATAAGACAGTGGATCTGCAGTCATGTGAATAAACAGGAACCTGCACATTCCACGATGGAGGATTTCTTTCAATCATGCTATAAAACTTGTCTATAATGTTGAATTATTTAGCTTGAGGCGAGTTTATTTAAATATTGATGTTTCTCATAGATATTTGAACATTTTGACAGCAGATTACGGCATGCTGAATTCCATATATTCAGAGATTAATTCCATATATTCAGACTTTCAATCAATATATTTAAGTTTCATTCCATATATTCAGACTTTCATTCAATATATTCATACTTTTTATTATCAGGAACCTTGTTTCCTATTTTGTTTTGTATTGCTTCTTGTGTGCTTTCCTGCTGTGCAGTAGGCATAATAATTGCAACCAAGTCCATCCTTGCACCTGATTCCAGTCCTCAACTTCCTGTCCTCTGTGCACATCACCAGTGTGCGAAGCACCACTCCCACAGTATCTCACGTTGCTTTTCTGCATCTCAAAATAAAAAGATCTTTGCAGCATTTTATTTATTTATTTATTTGTCCTTGGCTGTTACCATCCCCATATGCTAGCTCTCAGATAGGGTACTGAGTGGAAACTTTTGGATCAATGATTGCTGTTCTATGAAGACTTACATATAGTAAAACAGTTGCTCAGCTCGCAATTACTTTAAACTATGTTTACTCACTCGAAAAGTTCCTCTGTTGGTTTTGACATTTCTTTGCCAGAGCATATTAATCTGAGCCTGCTACTTCTAAGTAAAAACAAACCAGTTAAATCTCACAGGGTGAACAAACGGCTATGAGTACATAAATGACATTGGTGAAATAAGATATAAAACATAATTTCTATTCAACATAAATTTCAATCTGCCAACTTCAATTGAATAAGTTTTGGGTGACAGCTGCTGCAATGTTTAATGTGGGACAAAAGACAGTTATGTTGGGACTTGACCTAACCCATAACCTCATATGATTGTCTTCAATAGCCAGTTTATTTTGACCACTGCATTTTTGGTATTCCCAGACTTCATATTAGTGGCTTTGCTTCATCATGATTAATTTTTTGCCTGATTGCAAATGGCTGGTAAAGACATTGACATATAAATACATGAATAACATACAGAGATGTCTTGTATTACATACTGGCTCTTAATTCCTAGCAGTTATGATTTCTAAACAAACCATTCAGCAGTTATGGAAATGCATCGTTCAAGAACAAGCCCTGAAAAAAAAGGCAAAAAAACAAATTTCCACAATTATGCCACCATGTACAATGATTGACGAGACTGTTATGAAGCAGCAACCAAGCTAAAACCTATTATTAGCTATCACCAAGTTAACGCTTTTTTTATTTTTTTAAGAATTTTAGAAACTTTTGTCTCAGTAAGCCAGAAAGAATGCCTGCATTAAGAAGCCTTGGCAGAATAACTGTTATTTGGTTCATCCGGTTCATCGGAGTAACTAATAATTCAAGTGTGTTTGTTTCATTGTAGTCTGTGTGGTGTTTAGGTGTGAGTATTTAAGCGAGTACACTGAAGGCTGACCTTTTTTGATTACTTTGTGTGCTGAAGTCTTTTTCCCTTATTTTCCCTTCGAGTAACGTTAGTGGTACTCAGTTGAATCCTTACTCTGCACATCCTCAGAAGTGAACTGAGGACAGTGAGTAGTGCAGGAAAATTGCACAGGGAGCCTCTTCCTAGCAAGCAAGTGTATCTAATGCATTAAGCAGACACTTATGCCAACTCAGCCTTTCTGAGCTGGTTATTTAAAAATGTATGCAAAGTGAGCGCTGAACCTAGGAATTGAATCGGCTAACTCTGGCTTATATAGTAAGCACATGTTCCCGACCAGCTCACTGCACTGCCCTGCGTCAGACAGAGCCATGTCGAACATATGCATCGTAGAACAAAAGGTTGTAAGACGTGGCTCGTCCAGCTGTCCCAAATACATGCAGTACACGTGGAAATTAGTTATAATGCTGATGTGAGCAAAATATGGCTGCCATTCAGATGATGGTACAATAAATCAGGAGAATATTGAAAACTCAGACATTCAACAACAAAAATCACATGGCCTGGCCTGGCCTCCCACCAGCCCCATAAATCCCCTTCCTGTCCTCCATCCCATATACGGAAAACAAACGGCTAATGTCCTTTAAACTGCTTCGACAGCTCGTCTTGAGGGTTTGTGGAAATGCGGTCAGTGGCAGTTTCTTCCTTGTTAAAGTGTTGGTCTGGCCCTCCTCCGCCAAGCTGCCTGTTGTGGCTGCAGGAGCGTGCGACATTTACATTAGGCTTGTGGCATGTTATCAGCCAGTAAACTGCAGGTCGCTCACTGCCAGCAAACGTTTGGCATCCAATCCGTCTAATAATTTGCACTCCATACCCGCTAGAGATCGTTCTGCATTTTGTATCTTTCCATGCCCTTTCACCCCTGGCCCAGGGCTTCATCTCTCCACTCCATGATTATAATATAAGCGTGTTGCCACGTCCTTGATCAGTGTCGTGCTGGAAACTGCTCTTCACTTGTCTTAAGCCCCCACTGAAAGTGCACACTGAGAGGTACATGGTGAGTGTTAGGGCTGGGCTCATCTGCTGTGGTGCTCAGCTCCTCTCCTCTGCGTGCCAGAGTCTGGACCTGATCAGTGTTCATGCCGGATACATGGAGTACTCAGTGCATCACTGCCAGCTTTGTTCTCTACCTCATATTTCCTCAAATCTGCCTCAGCCCTATGATCTGGTGAATATGAGGGCTGTCTCTCTATCAGTCAGGGTCCTGATGAGTCTGTACCCGGGGCCATCACAGAGGATTCACCTTGATACCATATGTTTGTGGGTTTGCGTTTGAGCCTTTTTGTAAGTTGGAAATCACCATAAATATCTGGGTATTTGCCAATATAAAGCCCCGAGGGGACTTTAGTAACCTTTTTTGGCTTAAAATACATGTTCTTTTATGTTATGTTACTTTATAAATATTCAGTTGAACAAAAGTCCCAACCTTGAGCAGAAGGCATACCATAGCACAGTATTCTTCAGTGGATTTCAAGTTCTTAGAGTTATTTTTTTTTTTGTTTACGGAGATTGTCGGAAACGAGAAACGATCATTATTCACCTTTTCTTTGAAATCAGCTTTTATACAGCTGTAGGTCATGGACAGTTCTGACAAAATCATTCTTTGAAATCCTTATTAATTGCATTCATATCTGCACATTGTCATCTTCATAGTTTGTCAGTGTTTAATAATACAAAATTCTAGTTGTTAACTAGTAGTTTTGGTGTGTTGTTATTCTGGTTTCCATGGTTTTCAGTCTTCAACACTATGTGTCATTTACAAAATTATTTGTCCAATAGAGCTTTACCTAATCACTGTGGATAATTTATTTAAAACATCTGATGTAGTAATACCAAATAAATCAGACATGATTGACTGTAGTCTGTTTGGAAATACTTATTACATAACTCCCGGCTCTGCCAAGAAATACGCGCTGGCTGGTTTCATCATACATACTTGTGTGTTGCCATATTTCTTGGTCTGATATTTTTCTTGTTTTGGGTGAATTAACTTCTCTGAAGACTGTTTTCCCAATAAATCGTGGTGATCTCCATAAAGTACCCCTACCATGAGATATTATAAATTTGATTGATTTTAGCTTTCTTGGCCAATCTTTCTGTCTATGAAAGTTAGCTAAATGTCCCATGTATTACAAGGTTTTGTTGAAATTGTAAGCTCCATGCAGCTTTGCTCCCCTTGAGACCTACTCAAACTGACTTAACATCAGGCGGTTTTATTTCTAAAGTATAAGTCCTTCGGAGACATATGATTTAAGTTATCCCAGTTTAGTCTGTAGTCTAAGTAAACTCTGCATGATTGAACTACTGTAGGCTGGTGCCAGCTTATATTCTGCTGACTGTTTCTCTCTGTTTTCACAGCACACTCTGATCCCCTGTATTGAAAGCCTAATGTGTGATTTGCAGACTTGGCTTCACTTTACATGCTGACTTACTGGTTTGTTTTCTAAATTCAGTTGTAATTGAATAGCGACCACTCTTGGACTCTTCCTTTTTTTTTCCTTAAAGGACCGGTGTCACAATTATTGCACATGCTCAGAACATACATCCTCAGAAAGTGAATCTGCTTGACTGCACGTCAGAATCTGATTCCATCTTTGCGTATCCATCTTCATTTTGCATTGTATTTTTATATTTTAGCTACTCGGGTATTATGCTTTTTATATTAAGGAGTTTTCGGTGGAAATTCAGCTGAAGTATGCAATGTCAACTAGTTTTACATCGCCAATAATCATAGAAGATGAAGATTTTTTTTTTTCTATGATTATAATCAATGGCAAACTAGCTCTCATTCTTTGCATCCTTCAGCTGAAGTATGAAAATAGAAAATTCCATAGAAAGTTCCTTAATATAAAAAGCATATTGTCTGTGTAACTAAAGTAAAATTCAAAAAGAAGATGCATTGGCAAGGATGGAATCAGATTCTGACTTGCAGTCAAGCAGATTCACTTTCTGAGGATGCAAGTTCTGAGCATGTGCTGTAATCGTGACACAACTCCTTTAAGCCTGGACTAAGCTAAAAATGACTCCCACAATCCTGCGGTTTTTATGGGAAAAAAAAGAAAACCCACTGGGCTCTACCTTACACCTGGTACACAGCAGCGGCAGATGCAAGTGTCTCTGCTATTCTATGACTGGCGAAGTTATAGTTTTCCTGTCCAGCACTCTGGTTGCACAAATAGCAAGTATACTATAAGCATGTTGGTCTTAAAATGAGGTGTGGTCAGGCGCATCGTTGGCACTGTGCTATCTTGAGGCAGCTTAAAGCAAGTGCTCAATAGACTAAAACAATTTTAGACTAAAACAATTTTCAGTTCTTAATTGTTATTTTAAGGGCGCATAATTAAGCTATTATTATGCACCTTTGTTGGCGAGTCTGTTTATTACACGCGCAGGCATGAGCAGCAGCGCACATATGCAAATGATTGAAATAAAAAAAGAAATAGAAAAGTTTATTATTGTGTGAATCAAGATATTTAAAAAATTGATGTCATAGCGGCAAGTAAGATCGATTACACGCCACTGCACCTGCGTGCCTTATCACGATTGAAAGTGTAAGATTATGCATGTCGGTATTCTCAAAATACTCAGGATAAATCCATGACTCCTTTATATTGGCGAGTGCTTTCATTCCTGCAGTCTTCAAGGGGATCCCTCTGGAGGGGTTGCTGTTAATGGACCATTAAAGACATGGCATATCCTCCTTAAAACTGCATGAATTTTCATTCAATGAAAAATAGGTACTGTAATAATCTGAGCAACAATAGAAATGCAAGTAAGCAAGTCAGTTAATGTAATCGCATGGTCCCCCAGTCTTAAGTGATCACAAAACAAAGTTTGAAGAAATGAGTACTTAGACAATTAAACATATAAACTGAAACATTTGAAAAGTTTGGGTTTTTTTTAGAGATCATGTCACACACGGCGTGGTTACAATGAAAGAACTTCAGCACAGCACACAATTATATGCTGGTCAAATGTGAGATGTGTAAAACAGTGTTTGTATACATTCTACTGAAAAGCATGGTGACTATGCGATTCTAGGAAAGTCTTACAAATCATCCTCCTCAAATGTATTTTTTCATACTTTAGGACAATATTGCATACATACTCTGTATCTGCAGGTTGCAGCTCTTCACTGAAGCTACTTCACGCTTATATTGAGATAACTCTTTAAATCCAAGCTACTGCATTTTTATGGGTGAAGCATTACGTCAAATTGACAGTATTGAGATCTTGTACATCATTTAATACACTTTTCCCCGTAATTCAGCAGGACATTTTCGGGATCCTTGAGAATCTTGAGATCTCCACTAGGACTTAAATTAAGCCTGAAGTTTCACAGATTTGAATACAGCTGTGTGTTTTCCGGACCCATGTATGGGTGTGTTGGTTTTATGGGGTTAAAGGGAGATGTAAGGTATGTGTTGCCTCAGTACTTTATGGTTTAGACAGCTTTCCTCTTCTGCTCTCTTCATCAGCTGTTCATGTGTGTCATTGCTCCACCTCACTGAAATTCTGAATTGATGGTTTTGAAGCAAAAAAAAAAAAAAGAAAAGTTATTTTGTGGTAGCTTATATGCTTCGGTCATTCCTTCAGTTTGGGAATTGGTCAGTGGTGCTGATATTGACCCATTTGGGTTACCTGGGGCTTCAGTTTTAAAGAATGGCTGTAAATACTTGAAAAATTGAGAACACTTATCGCCACTCATTCTGTTCGCCATGTGAGAATTATTTGTGCACTGAGCACAATTAGTAGCTGGAAGTACTTTTGGTGCTCGAGTTGGAAAAAAATGAGATGACGCTGCATTAGTTGTGCTGATTTAAAGTAATCAATTGATCTCTTTTCACATGTAGGTTGAATGTGTTTGGAAAACAGAGGCCCTTGTCAATTTTCTATTTTATCAGTATTGGTCTTGTTTTCTTGCTGCCTTTCTATTTATAATTGTATATTATTTGAGTCTATGTATTATTTGCATCTGAAGTGATGTTATTTCATTAATTACTGTCGGCAGGTTTGTATCGGAAGGCTGAGCAGAAAGCTGGTTATCTCACAAACGTTTTAACTGGAGCATTTGTCTGATATTCTCTGCTAAGGAGTTACACAGTGTCACAGAGCACACAATGCAAACACTGCATTCCTCACTGCGCAGCTCATTTCAGGAGCCATAATTATGGAGTGGGCACAGTGGAACTGCTTCAAAATGTCGTAACTCCTCAGTGTAAAAAGGTAACTCCTGGTGTGAACTCCAAGGTCCTTATGAGTATGTTTCATCCCATTGGTCTCCAGCCGCTTATGGAGCGACTTTAAACAACCTCAATTTCATTTGTGTCTTTGATAAACAGTCTGCACTCAAGGAAAGGACTTCAGTACATTAATACCCTCGTGCCAATTTCAGTTCCATAAAGTTGAATTCTTCATTCAAGTTCATATTTTTTTAAAGGCAGATTAATTCACAGCCAGTACCTTCAAGAAATTCTCATACTGGTCGCAATAAGGCTTGGCACTGATTTCTCTATGATGCACGCATAGCTACAGTATTTGCCAGTGGGGAGATTATGTATATAAATACATAATCTTAAATTCCAGATCAAGTTATGAAAGATCACCTCCAGGAAAAGTTGATACTTTTCTGGAACACCTGACAACTGGCCTTATTAACTGTATGACTTATCCATACACCTAGGCTTAGGGGCAGTAGTGATTGTCTGAGCTCAGATGTATTATGTTAGAGATATAACATCACGTGTAATATATGCGCTGTAATTGGTTGGCATGTCAGTCCTTGCAAACATAATCCTCTAAATGATGGCAGGTATCAGAAATACACGGCCTTATATGGCAGTCGCTGAGGATTGCAGCTTCAAGGTATCACCATCTCCCTGTTTCTAGGCTTTGTCCTCAAGTGGTCCTTGATGAACATTTACATTAATTGCCGTCCTGGCAGCCTCAAACCTGCTCCAGTATTCACTTCTTCATTGCGTTCAGTTGTAATGGTGGCGATAGGTGCACTAATCCAGTTCGCATGTCAGGGCTGCTGGAATGTTTTTTTCACCACGAAAGCGCGAAGTCAAACATGCAATGTGATCATAGGGCTCTGAATGAAGTAATGCTCCTCTTTGTACTCTGACTAACTCATGAAACCTAAATCCCTGATGGTGAATTTGTTCATGAAATATAATAGCTGTGAAGCTGCTGACAGTCCCAGAGCGAGTTATGATCGCAGCTCTCACAAATAAATTTACTGTCATTTTAAAGTGTCTTTTTATACCGCTACTGACATTTTGTTTAGCAATGATGAGCAGAAACAAAGTAAATGTCTCATTTCTGTTGTACCCTCTATCATCACTCACTCTGCTTTGTAATGTACTCCGTAATGACATTTCAAAACTTGTAATTGCCTCACTATGAAAAATTACTGCTCCAGAATTAGCAGTAGTTTTCTTTGAACTTATATGTGCAATTTAGAGGGTATTGAAAATTTGCCCCTTTTTTTCCTCACCAGCGTCAACCAGTCTGGGACTCGGATCTGAAGTCTGCCAGAGGCGGCAGCTCCCTGGGCCAGAAAGGAGTCCTCTTGAAAGACCCCCTCTTCTCCAAAGAACTGGAAACTATGGGGAAACATCTCGCTGGTATGCACACATGCAGCGGTTTTACAGAACAACCATGAAAAGCGCACAAAACTTAACTGCTGGTCTATCGACAATGACGCATCTCAAGGGAGCTTGTAGCCAAAGAATGAGTTCAGGTCTTGGGAGTTTGATAGTCGAATTAAAATCTGATCCTCAAATTTAGGCTTTGGAAAAACAATTGTGCAGGACATATTGTACTGATTTAAACAAGTTAAGCACCTCAAAGCCATTGAAGTTTGTGACTCGTACTGTGAGCGCTGACAGATTTTTGTCTGAAAATCAAACAGTGTGGTTACTGCGTGCTCTATGGGTTATGCTGTTTGCCCCCTGGAAAGAGTGCTGTCAGACTTTGAGGCTGAGTATTAGGTAGAAAATGAGTAACAGGGTGTGCAAACACAATTGCAGGGTGCAAGGTTGCTGGTTCAGCTGCCTTTAGCCAGATAAAAAATGATCATTTTATTTGCTCCTTACGAGGAAAGAGCAGAAATTCTACTCGTCATAAACATAGGTAGAAGTAGTTGTCCATCCATCCATTCTCTATACCCGCTTATTCCTCACGAAGTTCACAAGGGAGCTGGAGCATATCCCAGCCGACTATGTGCGAAGCCAAGTCCCCACCCTGAACAGCTCGCCAATCCATTGCAGGGTGCACAGACCATTCACACACAATTCACTCTTAGAAGTATTTGTTAGCATTAGCAACACAATTTTCCTTTTCCAGTTCCTTGGTAGGGGGTACTGGTAGGAATATTCCTATGATGCATGTTTTTGTTGGGGGGGGGGGGTACTAAACACTGGGAGACTCGTACCCATGCAAACTCCACTACAAGCAAAGGCCCAGGCCGGATTCAAACTGACGACCTTCTTGGTGTGAGGCAGTAGTGCTAACCACTGTGCCATTGTGCTGCCCAAATACTCATTAGAGAGACTAGGTATGTACAAATGTATATGTATCAGTTTGTATATGTGTTTTTTTAATGAGTTTATAATTTTTCCAAGCAGGAAAATAGCAAGTAATGCGTTTAACTGCATTTTCTACTCTATGTACATCGTCTTGAAACAAAAACATAATATATCCATCTCTTCCATCTTTAATGTACTGCAGTTAGGTTGTGCTAACCAGTCAAGACCACTGTAAATAACTCAATAGCACCTGTGAAGATTTTCCAGGTAAATCTTGTAGGGCCTCAGGAAAGGAAAACCCTCAATAGGTATTCTGTTATACGAAAGTGTGATCAACTGATCGAGCCTTTCCAGAGAAAGTTGGCTCCTCAGTTTACTCTTGATACGATATTGAATAGTGAAGCTTCTCCAATCTTCTGCAATGAATGGAATAACAACTAAAGCCAGCATCATCAGCTTGTGCATCTCTTGATATATGCGATGATTTGCATTGTTGGCACCGCCAAAAAGAGCCAGGAAGAGTTCTTCAGCCCTGTGTGTGTGGAACACATCACCATAGGTAATGAGTTCCAAATTACCAAAGGTAATTGAAGGCCACCGTTGGATCAGCCCCAGAGTTCAGTCTTGTGACTGTTTGATTTGCCAAGTGGCGAAAGCCAATGGATTCAAGGTCAAGCAGATACAAGGTGGCCTCAAAAGGGGGCGTCCAAAAGACTCTGAAGAGCAGGACACCTCTTTTAGGCTGTGTGGACTCTGTTTTAGCAGAATATACAGAGGCTGTGGACACAGTGGATGGGAAGACCATGTTGCCGACTTCTGCAAGGCCTATGCAAGACTTGGCATCTCGATCACACCCAAATTCCACATCAGAGACCATTTGTGTGACTTCTGTAAGTCCCATGGTTGTGGATTGGCTAGATATTCTGAGCAAGCTTACGCAGCAGTTCACACTGACTTCTCAACATTCTGGAAGAGGCATCAGATAAAGGATAGCAGCAACAAACTTTTTTGTTTGCACTTAAAGCAAGCCGTCAAAGAGTAAAATAGCGTACGTCTAAGCATTACATTTAGCTGGATTGAACATTTTTGCCATTTGAGGGTTAAAGAAAGGAGATGGACTACAATTACTATTTTTCACATTCTTTTGATCGACAACCCTTTAAACCTTTAACGTCAATTTGAAAATTTCAAGGTTGGTGCCGATGAAAAAGTGGATTTTCTCCAAAAATTCTGGATTTTTTTTTTTGCATTTTCTTTATCTGCTCACTAAGACCTACAAAATGACATAGGTCTTGTTTCAGCATCTTTTTTTCAGACCTTCAAGCGCTTTAAACCCAGAGTGCATGCAGGTTTAAGTTCTGACTGCGCCAGCGGTCCATGGGTGCTTCTACGAGATACCGAAGCGCCGTTGCCAATCTGTGCCAGTAGCTTGCAGTGGTAGACCTGCCCTCTTTTGTAAATTTCTCTCGGTTATTCCCGGCACATTTCCAAGTTTGTAACTGACGAGACAAGCTGAATTCGCTACGAGCTGATTGTTTTTTGAGACGGATTACATCCTTTAAGTTCTAAAACCAGCCTCTTGCGATTTGACATGCTAAATCTCTGGCGACGCCACCAGCCGGCTTGAGTCGAGCAGCGACGGGCCAGTTCACACCGCTGCAACTCCTCCCTGTGACGTTCTAAAACGATCTTGTCTCGTCGCGAATCTTTGATCTGAACTGGGTTTAAGAGTTATTAATTGACCTAATCTTTGGAATTTAGGCCCACCCACAATTGGTCTGGCCCACCTAAAACTGAAATCCTGGTTCCAGTTTTTTTGTTGATAAAAACTAAAATATTTGACATGGGGTGTTTATATTTTTGTTCTTATTTCTTTAAAAAAATTCTACAACTGATATTACTTGGATAACTGCATTTTTACTGAGAGATATATCATAAAATCATAAAAAATGAATTCTAGCCTTTTATTTTACTTAGTTCCTGAGTCACAGGTCATAAAATGTCTCCTTTTTGCGCATTTTGTGTTTTCGGCTGATTTTGGGGTTTTACCATACAAAAGTGGATCAAGATACACAGAATCTAAGGCAATGTTCAGATTCTAGGGGATGGATATGGTTAGTGTACCCAATTACAGCCTTGAATAAGCAATCCATTTGGAGGAATAAGTTGCCAAAGTTGGCTGAAAAAGGGTTCGCTAAAAAACTTTAAATATTATTCAAATTTCACAGGGCTGTAACTTGAAATCTATTTGAGATGCTGACCTAATATTTGCCTTTTTTTTAATTTTATGTCAATATTTACTCAAGAATTTTGTCAAAGAATTTTGAGGAGGTGATTAAAAACCCCCTGGATGATTTGACGTCGAATGACCCTTTGACAGCTTCACCTAGGCAAAGCCATCTGATCTCAAATACCTTAAACTGTAGGTACATGTACGTAGGGCCATCATGCCCTTCCACGACATTTTCCTCATTGGGTTCATCCTCATTCAAAATGGACAGAAGCTGGGCCATATCTTTGAATTTCTGGAGGCAATTTGGACTGTTGTTTAAATGTTGGTATATTTGAGATATTATAAGTTGTATAGCTCTTTCAAGGGGTATATGGTGTGATGTACCCTGCCTCTGAATCTATGTTCCCCAAGGCGAAGCCACGCGGAACATGGAATCAGAGGCAGCGTACATCACGCCATATACCCCCTTGAAAGAGCTATACAACGTTTTTATCTTACCGTTTTTATCTTACGGTGGCAACCTATGTATTGTTCTTAAATCCATGTGAAAGTGACTCAGCGTCTCAGCCAAGCGAACGCTGTCGAAGCATTTAAAGTCCACATCTTCTCCTTTTTCTGTTAGGTATTCACGCAACATAGACGAAGATAAGGTATTTGACTTTTTTTTATTTTGGGGATCACTTTTGCGCGTTTCTCAAGAATGTCGTCGTCTGTGTGACCAGCGAAACGTTTCGATGCCATTTTGACAGCTGTCAAAAGCAGACGAAACGCGGTAAACAATTCAGATTTACGTTCCGTTACATCGGCAAACAAGCGGTTGAATCAAATTCAAGGAATTCAAAATCATACTCTCACGGGGTATATGATCATATACCCCGTGAGACTCACGGGGTACATGGAAAAGAATTAAACGTCTGTCAGCCAATCAAAATAAAGGATTTTAACGTTAGGTAAGATAATAGGTTTTGTAGCACTTGTACATTCTTGATATCTTTTGTAGCATTGCTGATAGCAAGATGAAGCCGATGGCATACACAGTGTAATGCAATGCAGAATGGATTTTCCTCCTTGTGCAATCCTGCCACTCCATTCCTGTGGCTCAGCTTGACATTGGCACCATCAACACCAAGCCCAAAGATTTTCCTGACTGGCCGGTGGAACAACAAAAATACCTCTTTCAAAGTGCCATACATAGTTTCAGCTTTTCCATCAGGGATCTTGGCAATTTTAAGGTATGTTGTTATTCATTTGGTCTTAGCAAATATAGCGCACTATGAACACTACATGCTTTTCTGCAGTGTGATCAGTTGACTCATTGAGTCCAACTCCAATGTATGGTGACTTTTTCAATTCACCCGTTATCTTTTCAACTAATACTTCATTCAAGCAGCTGGTTGAATGACCATGGAGATTCCTTGGTAGAATTTCTACCACACCGTAACTCTTTGATGTCGTGGCAGTCCTGTGGTCTTTGCAGGTTCAGCAAAGACTTGTGCTTACTGTTTGCAACCTCCTCTGTTGCCAGCCAATACACATTACGCAGCACTGCCAAGTATGATGCCGTCTCCTGATTATCCATATGTGCCTTATCCTGTTGCAGTGATGGCTTACTGCCAACGTACGCTGAGGCAACCCGCATGTGTCCTTCTTAAACCATGAGAATTAACAGTGATTTTCTTCTGAAATTTTCAGTGCCAGTTGTAGCCCAAACTCCTTCAAGTTTAGCTGTGCTGCAGTAATGGCAATGCATCATATTCTCTGTCTGACAGTAAACAAGCCAATCTTTGAAAAGTGGGTCTAGCCAGCCCTTACCAAACTTGACTCGCTGCTTTCACCTTGCATTACCTGTCATACGTAGATACTGCCTTAAGAGTCATACATGGTTTTGGCTCATGCAGTCACAGATTTGGTAGCCTCTGTTCCAGTGATCTCCTCTTCTGGTGGCTGTTCAGGTTTTGAAGACTCATCAGGTGTCTCAAGTCCCTCAGTTGATGGTCCAGGAGCAGCAGTTGATACAGAAGCCCCATCCCCATCATCATCATCACCTGAAGTCCTCTGAAATGTTGAACTGGACAAAATGTCACAATAAAGATTAATGATACATACTAAATTTAAGCTTAGTTTGTGAATACTGATCGCCAAAACTGAATTTCTGTGTCCAGCGGCCTGCCACAGAAAAAAAAAGAAAAAAATCCACGCTACCAAACAAAAATTTGGGCGGCGTTTCTCCCATCCCTGCCAGGGTGTGGCATGCATCTCACTCGCATTTCCCTAATCACAGTGGAACAGTGGTAATACCAACCAGCCACAGGCTACATGCTGTCCTCTATCTATCCCGGTCCAAAATAGAAATTTATAACAATATTTACAGTTTGGATGTTGCAGTGCTCCCTTGCACTGTATGGTAGGGATGGGCACGAGGAATCGATTCCTCGTCAATACTCGTGGGGTTCATAAGGGCACTTGATTTTTTTCTTTTTTTGACAAGTAAGTCTATATAGCCAGCATTTAAAAATATCTCCACATGCATGCATTGCACTACAATTTTTGGCTTCATATTATAAAGATACATGAATAACATCAAAAATGAAATATTTTGATGCAAGTGATCTAGATTGACTGAGTTGCCTTGATTATCTCTTTTGATTGGCTCAGAGGCCGAGCGCCAATTTAAGCTTCAGTCCGCTTGAAGTAGCTGGAGGATCAGACAGTACTGTTTCACTATAGCTTCTAAAGCTATGGGAAGATAAGTATAGAAGTACGTCATAAGAAACAAAGGCAACCAGGTAGTGTAAATTATGCCAATCAAAGTTTAAGAACCACTGCTCTTTCCCCCGGCCCACGATAATTGGGTCACTTCAAGGCTGGACTGGTAATCTGGCGTACCGTGCAATGCCCGGTAGGCCGACGCATATTTTGGACCCATGCAATCATATTTTATAAAACTGTAATAATATTGATAATTTTGAAAGACCATACCAGCCTTTAAAACACGGAAAGCAGCCCATTGGTTCATTTTCAAGACTGACACAGGGCGGGGCCAATGAAATCTCAGAGCCCTCCCTCCTCAGTGAAAAAAAAAAAACACAATGGCGTACAGCCCGTCGGTAGCCAGTGAGTAAACAGCAAGATGATTTCAGTTTATTCGAAGTGAAATATCATTCAAAGAAACACAATATTTTGCACATGTAGTCTGTTTTTCTCCATAGGGTTTGTTACTATCAGAGATATAAATATCTCATATATACTATTTCATATATGTTTTATGATGTATGAATTACCGAAAACCTGTATTCTTGCAGTTAAAAAAAAATATGCGAAGGCTTAAGCCATGTAAAGTTCATTGAATGTTGTTGTCTCATCCTAAAAGTTTAAAAAGACAGGCTTGCTGGGAGATTAGTTTGACCAATGGCCTTGCTTGTCCCCAGTTGCGTCCGACTACGAGATCTGACAAAAATGTCAGAAAGCAATCGAGGCGGAAAAGCTTCGAGAATAAAGTAAACATGTATTGGATCCGCAGGCTTTCAAACGCTAAAAAAATTGACCAGCTGTTTGGCCACGATGATCCTCATGTAGCAAGCAGTTTTCATTTGGAGGGGGACACGGAAAGCAGTAAGACTGATGTTAAATTAATAGGCAAGTATGCAAGTTAGTCAGTTAAAATTTGCTTGAGTTTACAAAGGCCACCACTGATTGACCTGCTGTTAATAACCTACTATTTGATGCATATTGATTCGTTGTTTTACGGTGGCGAATAGTATTTGTCCTGGAATACAGCAAGGAAGACTTTAAAATCCTCCTATTTAAAACCCTGTCTTGACGTTCAGAATCACCTGCCAGTAAACTTGCAGCCAGCGAGTACTGCGGTTCTGAAGCTAGTGAGCTATTCTATGCCCTGTTGTTGAGTCTATAAGATATGTAACATTATTTAAAAAGGTTATGTATCAATCAATCCAAATTGAGCAATTGTCTTATTGAATAATTATAAATGGCCTCAAAGTCACATTTCCTCTTCACATTCATTCATGTAAACATATTATTATTATTATTGTTATTATTATTAATAATAATAATAATAATAATAATAATGACAACTTTTTGTCATGAAGCTGCAGTGATTAACACTGCCACCACACAGCAAGAAGGTTGTGGGTTCGATTTCGGCCTGGGGCCTTTCTGTGCGGAGTTCCAGGGCATGTTGGTTGCGACTGAGCTTAATTTTGTCTTTTGGTTACTGAAAAAAGAATGCGTATGGCGGGCCGTCATGTCACGATCAGGTTGGGCCACCATGGCCGAAAATGCCAAGGCCGTTTTTTGTCCCAGTACAGCCCTGGGTCACTTGAAATGTCCGAAAAACTAGAGTGACATGGTTTTCCTTTCAGAAAATATAGATTAGCTGCAGCCACGGATGACAGTGATCACTAGCATGTCAGGCCACTGTGATCTCGTCTGAAAGGAGAATATCTCTACATTTATTATAATAAACCTTGTAATATCTTGGACCATTTAGCAGTATGTGTATGTTGCTGCGCTGAACATCAATCGATTGCTCCCGGGGTTGCTCCGACTGGCACCGTGAAAGTAACGAATTCTGCCACATTCAGAACACCTCAGCTTTCTACAAGGAAAAAATAAATAAATGTAGCCCGGTGTGTTCCGATTGCTCTGCAAGTATGCAGATTAGCCAGTTTGGTGGGCATTCGGTGCTGGAGCAATCAATACTTGACTGGCAAATTGGCAGCCATCGCATGCTGGCTGCAACAATAAACCAGGCGTTGCAATATCAGTTGGAAATAAAATCGTTAATTGTGCCAGTTTTAGCAACGCAATCTCTTGCCATGTCGTGCACGGTTTTCAAATAATTCCTTAAGCCCTCATCCTGAAAACAGGCAGTGTTTTTCTGAAACGGGCCGTGTAAATCACGGCTGCACGGCTTGCTACCTAACACCATGCTTTGAGGCCTGAGTTACGAGTGAATCTGGAGCACAGTCCTCTTGAAAAGAGTGATTCACTGCACCAAGGCCTCCGAATAGACCGAAGGCTACGCTTCTGTTATTAGGAAGCATTAGGTTTAAGATGTGTTTCTCAGAGCTTTGCAGTTTCTTCTTTTATTTTAGCTTATTCCTTGCACACCACAGAGTGAATTTCACAATTACAAGGTTCAGAGAAGGTGCCTGCTTTAGGAGATTGTGCAGTCTCAGCAGAGCAGCTGTACTGTACGTGTAACCCTGACCCACTTTCACATGGTCGCCTTCCTAGGTTCACTCTTATTGTGGAGAAAAGGCTATCTGTAGCTTATAAAAAGCAAATTTTGCCTGAGCACTTTTGGATCAATTGCAACTCCTACATTTCCAACACCCTCAGTGCGCTTGGAAGTCCCTCCAGTCCTCAGATGGCATTGATTTTTGCTGATTTTACGCACATTTATATTCAAACAGAGTTCCCTGCATGGAAGGGTATTTAGCCCATTGAACAGCATAATTTCCCCCCTTTCATGCCTTTATTAGTTGCTAATGTTTTCCATGCCAAAAGCCAAAGCTTTTGCTTTCATCTCATTTTTTACTCCCAGCAAGTACTTGACTAAGACTTTAAGCTCTTTTTTTATTATAATTTTGGTAAATATGTTACTCCTTGCTGAACAATTTGCTGATAAATGACTCGTGAAAGCACTCAGTATCAATTGTGCCA
Organism: Gymnothorax reevesii; assembly: GCA_029721435.1. Lineage (NCBI taxonomy): Eukaryota > Metazoa > Chordata > Actinopteri > Anguilliformes > Muraenidae > Gymnothorax > Gymnothorax reevesii. Next base: position 80,949,649 of record CM056575.1, read on the forward strand.
TTTTTCTGGAATTAAACTATATATGCAATAAACAGTACCAGTCAAAAGTTTTGAAACAGTTCACTAATTCTATACAACTCTGAAGTGAAATTTAAGTTGTTTAACCTCTGTAAAAATCATGTGGTGAGAGCAAGATTTTCATACGTTATGTGAAAAAAACTATTAATAAAATTCACAGAATAGTGTGAATTCTGGAAAAAAAAAAAAATAGTTTGCGTAATATTTTTATGAAGTGTCCAACAAGTAGGATTAAAATGTATTACAGAGAAGCTAACTGCAAGCACAGGCCATCTATGTAGTGAACTAAGGTGTGTACTCCTTTTGTCAAATGGCTGCCCTTGTAGTTGTGCATTACACAGTTAGTAATAGAACTGATCCAGAAATTTATCTGAGCCAGCTGCAGTGTATTAACTCGCAATGTAGAGTTAATTCAAGGATCTGCATACCTTACTCCTGTCCTGCATCCTTTCATCCAAGGCTGTTTTGATTAAAGAGGTTTAGATTAATGTCATCCGTTTCACATTTTGCTTGAGGCGCAGGACTTGATGTCAGGTATTTAATCAGTTGAATTGAGAACCCAGTCTGTCTGGCTTCCCCTTTAGAACAAGCCTTGTGTGGAATTTAGTTTGTGTTGGCAACCCAGAAGTAATTTGGATGTCATGCAGTCGATGTGTTCAAACTGTGCAAACCAGTTAGGTTAGCTGTGGAATTACCCATGCATCTGGAATCCATGCTTTATCCCTCTGGATTCTAATGCAGAACATTATACCACAGCTCAGTTCAATAATACTCCAGTGTGATTGGTCGAAGGATGTTCTAAGAATATACATTGTTTTCTTCTGCAAACCAATGAAGTAGTAGGCGAGAGTGGGGCAAACCCAGTGGTGTCAGTGCAACTACTGCGTCGCCATGACAACCGAGAGGGAGAGTGTTTGTTGTCAGGAGCTCCAATTTTTGTCAGCAGCTGTTTGAGGTCAGCATAAGCATACTGTGAGTTTTCTGATCTGTTGCACCCCAATATCAATAATTTAAAATATTAGCATCCACCACTGTTGTGTGCTTTATAGCCTACAGAACCTGGGGGGACTGTTGATGGGGGGGAGCGGTTTTTGGGTATGACTGGTGTGAACCAGATGTTATTGCAGGCCTTGAATTTTGGCAAGAATAAACTACCGCAAATGTTTCGGATACGACTTATTTGCAAGTCAATCGATGTTTTTGTTTGAGTTTAAAAATATATAATTCTATAAGAGGCAGTTAGAAGTAGTAGTTATGAAGTAGAAACGCTTTCCTTATGGATGACAATTTATTGTCACAAAAGATTTATTAATACATTTCCTACAATTTCTTGTTGGATGCCAAAAATTTAAATCTTGCTCGTGCCTCTGTAAATGTCGATAATTTGCCGTGGCAAAATATTGGTCTTAATAATGTAAGACATTGGCTTGCACACAGTTCGCAAATTGTTAACTATACCATTAAATCAGAATATAAATGTTTTACACTGTATACCTTAGGTGGATAAGTGATCATTTCTCACAAATGTGAAAACATAATCAGTCCTGCTGCAGTTTTTAGTCTGGGCTACTCCATGACACTTGCAACTGAGAAGGGCTTTATCGCGTTAATTGGTCGGTAGCAGCCAAAGTTTATTGAGATTTGCTCTAAAACTATGAGTAAAAGGCGCAAAAGTTAGCACACTTAACGTTAACCTGTTTGATCCAACTGAACAAGTCACCACTTTCTTGACTGAGAGTTGTTCGGCACAACGAGGGCACGTCCACCTGACTTTCGGCTGACACACGGCCAACAGTGCGTTGGCGAAAGTGGAACCTTTATCCACGCAGGTACTGTACATTATGAGGATATAACAGTTAACACACTTACAAGATGTTTACAACTTCGATCATTTTTCAAGATGTTTTTGAGAGCGCATTACACTCGCTTCCCGAGGCCATTTAGACTCCCTGTATGGGAAAACTGTCGGCACAGCATTTGCTTTTAGTCTCCGTTTATAACTGTTAACTCCTGTCAGCTCCTGTAGCAGCTATGGTCGGCTAAAGGCCTCAAATGCATCAGGTGAGAAGTGGTGAGAACAGAGCCGTGGGTCTTTTGGAAGTTGTGTATGTCCTCAAGCATTTTCCCACTCCCACCTCCACTTTTTATCAGCAGGAAAGTTGTAGAGACTTAAGTCCTTAGACTTGTTGCCTTTTGACTAGAAATTGCAGCCAAAAGCAGCACAATGTGGCATTGTAGTATCTTCTTCTCAACAGCAGAGTGCCCTGCGCACGTAAAAAAAATGGCGGTCCCCGTAGGCAAAAATATGTACTAAACATTGAGGATTTTTAAAGCAATGACAAAATTTTACATGTTTGGAACAACCTATTTTAGTAATAGCGGCTTATTAAGGCCTACATGTCATTATTGTTGGGGTTCCTTTTAAGCCCTGAGCCTCTTTTTTTAAGATAGCAAGCCCAAAATCAAATGAGTATATCTCTGCAACTATTTGGTCCATTTGAATGATCTTCATATCATAATAAAGGTAAAACCATTTGGGATTTATGCCAAAAATCAGCGTATATGTCACTGAGTCAGAGTAAATGAAGATGGAACACAGTTTAAATCATTTTGCGCTTAAACAAAGTTTTACTTCTATCCCTAGTAAACTTAATTAGTTGCAGTCTGAAACCTCTAAAAATTTTCTGCAGAGAATCTCAGCATTATCTGTGCCCAGGTTTATTCTAACCAAGTTAATCAGAACAAAATTAGAGAGGAGTGTCAAGGCGGCTTCTCCAAATTGGCAATTCAGGTACCTTGTGTGCCAAATCAGATTTCTCAGATATTAAACTGTAAAACTCATCTAATTTCACTTATATGTCACTACAGGCATACATTCCCCCCAAATACAACTAGTTTTAAATTTTTAGAATTTATATTTTTTTATGATTATTATTTCTGCCAGTCCTAAAGCCTATACAGTTTCCCATTCAAAGACAATGAATACAAAGAAAATGAAGTTTGGCTCCACTGGAGCAGATTTTTTTTTCTTTAAAAAAGCAAATTAATAAGATTATGAATTCAAAAAATGGGGAAAAAGGTCAAAAGAATAAAAACTCCAGCAATTAATAATAGAAGCAAAATGGTCCTATTGTCTTACTGACGCACGCTTATACTCTATACGTTATACCAATTGACAGTGATGCTGTTGTCAAATTGCCCATATCAAGAATGAGTCCAAAAATAAGTTACTCCCCTTGTTTTTACTGTTGTGCCCTCAGTAGTCATGTGTTTCTGTCAGAAAAGACGATGCAAATGACGGTTGAATAATTAGTGGATAATTATACTGAAAATACCACAAACAAACCTGTTAAGCGTTTATATTGTTGCGCTATTTAAGTACATTCGAATGGCCAATGGCCAATGGCCAATGGCCAGTGCTCGGTTTGAAGCACTGGGAATGCAAGGCTCTTGGTCAGGCTAGCTTTGTGCAATAAAGGTGCTTTAGGGCTCGTTGGAAACGTCAGAAGCCATAGTGTCGAGTGGCTGCCGGCAAAGTCTTACTGACAGCATCAAAAGCCAATCACAGAGAGCAAAATACATCGCAAGAAAGCTGAATGCTGAGGAACTGAAATCTTTGAAGCAATGCTTGATAAAAAAACATGCTTTGAGACTCGCAGATCTAGTTTAGTTATAACACATGGAGCTAACAATAGCAAGCGTGGATTTCCCTCAAACAGTTTTTTTTATTACAAAATATCAAAGGTAAGAAATTTCTTTGGTCACCTCTGTAGACTGTAAAGTGTATGCCTTTTTTCTTTGACTGTGGGGTGTTGGTTTAAAATGACAGGGCTGATATCGTGGGATTCTGTGGACTTTCCTCTTTCACTGAGGTGCATAGCACAAATTCAGGAGAAATTCTAGCGATTCAGCGCTGATATGATTTTATCCTATGTTTTGCTACATGCTTATTTACTTGCTTGGTGCTTGAATTGTGTTCGGTTGAGGTAAAAATGGTCTTTGTGAGCTTTTTGCCTAGTTTCTTCGCAAAATGTGGATATACCGCATGACTATGTTGCGATTTGGAAACATGCTGTATTCATTATGGGTAACCACCGCCCCCCGGTACCGGAGCGTAGGGTTTATGGGGTTAATCGCTTAATTCTGTTTTTATTTACATTTTACATACTGTCCCTATTTTTGAGGAACAGAGGTTTGTTGTTAAAAGTTACTTTACTTCTGGAATTCTGCTTCACTTTGGTCTGGAAATGTGAGATGCAAGAGTGTAGAAGTAACACAAATCATCAGGGACTGGAGTTGCTCCCTGGGTGCTGCTCTGTGTCTGCCTTGTGCTCCTTGGTGGCAGTAGGATGGTATAAATTCAGAGGATGTATTATGCCCACAGGATTCAGTAAAGCGTAGCTTATCTGATTTTTCACTTTTGAAGTGAATATTCCCTTGCATGAATACGCTTAAGAGGATCAGGGACTGTAGATGTGTATGGTTATATATATAGACAGGAGTGAGCAGGTCAGTGGGCCAGTGCATTCAGCACGTTTATGGGTTTTTCACTACAGAGGTGGAGCGAGACCTTGCCAAGCTGACTGAGGGAAAGCTGACATGGAGCCCCAACAGCACCCGCCGCAACTTGCAACTAAACCCGCTCCACCACAGCACCATGCCACTGTCATCCCAAACGTCCAGGCCACTGTCCCCTGGGGGCCTCTCATCCAAGGGCACCGCACTGCCCCTCCTCAGTAACAAGCCCACCTCTCTGGTAATGGGCCGGGCACAGACACCCAGCAATCCAAGTAGCCGGTCTCCCACCCCCAACCCCCCCAGCAGCCGGTCTCCCACCGCCAATCCCCCTAGCAGCCGGGCCAGGACTCCCAGCAGGCCCCAGACGCCCAACAGTCTGATGCCGCGGGCTGTCACACCGGGCAGCCACAGCATCAAGGACGAGTTGTTTGGCGGTCCGAGGAGCAGGCCCGTGACGCCCACCAGGCCCCTGCTGACTCCGCCAGGCCTCAGCACCACAGAGAGCCTGGGGAAAGCCTTTGCTCACCGGAGCCTTATGACAGAGGTACTGAATGACCGTACCCTCCGCACTCCCATATAAGATGGCTCCATAATGAGCCATTTGATTAATTAGTGGGTCCATATCTTGTTTAAGGGTTCTTGCTTGGGCAAAATTAGTTATGAAATCTCAATATTGAAAATTTTCCCTCCTTTTATAGAGGGTACCATCAACGACAAAAATAGGTTCCTTTATGGAAATGATCCAAATGGCTATTTTTAATGAATTTCAGGGGATTTCCAACTCCAGCCCTTTTCATGTCTTCATGAGATCTCCCTTTCAGAAGTCAAAGGTGAATCAAACCTGTGAAAATTTGATCCAAATAGCATTTGTTCTGCCTTGCCAATGAAGAGGACCATTTTCCAGCAAATTCTAAAAACTGGTTTCTTAAGGAAACTAATTTGGGCACTCAGTGGCTTAGTAATTAAAGTATTTATTTTGTTGATAGGACTGCCTGGGACCAGCATGCACTGGATTGTATTCATTGACATTAATTGCCATATTTGTGAAAAGATGGGAAGTTTTTATAATGTTCTACGGGAACTATAATGTATTCCAATTATTCCTCGATTTCATTTGATCGAGTTTTTAATTTGGCACGGGATTCATGTGACAGGCACGTCTTACATACTTTGTGAAGGTACTGCATGATTGGTGTTTTTGTGAAAAATGTTAACACTATGTTCTGTAAAGGTTATTTCTGTTTTTATCCTTAAAAGAATAGTTGATTGATATTCCATTTGATTAGTTTTGTTGCTTCTGAGTAAACGGCTCTAGAAGCTGTTTTAGATATACAGTAATGTGCAGTGATGATTATACACCACCACTTTCGTCTAAAAGGGGTCCAGATATATTATGTCTCTACAATTTTTAGGTGAAAATGTATTGAAAAATAGTATGCAATGAAAGGAAAAAAAATTATTGCCGCAAATATATTGAGGTAAAAACAGGGGTAATAAACAAAAACACTGAAAACATCCATTTTTTATAACAATTTATAGGTATTGCAATTTCTTTACTCCTAAATGCATGTTTGAAGGCTCATTCTGTGATTACTGATGCTAAAAACAAAAATTGTGAAACTGGTTTGAGGCAACAATATTCTGCAGAATTACCTCTGATGGTCAGTTGTTCAGGTATATAAGGTGACACAAACTTTGAGCAGCGTCACAGAGTTAAACACAAAGGTACAACGGAAGAAGCTCTCTGACATTATTCCGAGCCACATTGTGGCCTTACATGCTGCTGAAGATATGAAATGCTGCCATGGGACTGTAAGAAACACCATCAAGTGTTTCAGTGGTCGGTTCACTGAAAACTAATGGCCACAGAAGTGCAAAATGGAAGTGCCTCTGATGTTCGTTATTTGTGTATGACGAGTAAAAGAAATTGCCGGTTGACAGCATGACAACTCCTGATGATATTAATGGCACCAGAAATGAAGAGATGAAAGTATCAAGATCTATTATTTTCAGACACTTGCATGAAAAAGTTCTGATTGGTCATGTTGCTGTCAAGAACTGGCAGCATCAAAAAAAGGCTTGAGTTTGCCAAGAATGTTAAGAATGGGACATCAACACTGGGAACAAGTCCTTTGGACCGATTCATCAAAATTTTACATTTTGTCACCCAAATACAGAACTTAAGTGCCCCATAGAGTTGGAGAACATTTCAAAAATGATTTAAAAAAAAGACCTGTGAGTAAAGCCTAAGGTGATGATATTATGGTTTGGGGTTCAGTCTGCTCAAAGGAACCAGAGATCTCATAAAAATTGACAGTATCATGGATCAAAAAAAGTATAACAACATCCTTGTGAGGCACGCATTGCCATCTGGAAAGAGGCTGATTGGTCGGGAATTTTATTTTCAACAAGATAATGACCCTAAACCTACTTCTGAGGTGAGCAAGAATTATCTCAGAAAAAGTTTAAAAAGTTAAAAGTTATTACTCAGCCTGCTCTAACTCCAGGCTCGTTGAACAAATCTGTTATAGCATCGGAAGAATCTCTTTAAAATGAACTTCAAACCAATGGGAATAATTTAGTGAGCGATGAAATAAAAAATATACTGAGTCAAAAAAGAAACTTCCCGCTCAAATTTGTGAATATTTTCTTGAAACTTTTAATAAGAGTTTTTATTATTACTAGGGGTAAATGCATTGTCAAAGACATCATGACACACATGAACTCCGACGTGCACAGGTACGTAGCACGTGCGAGCGTACTTTCAGCTAGAAAAGGTCGGGCGGCGGGCGGGCGGGCGGGCGTCTCCAAAAACTTTGTCATCGGGCTGAGGGGTATTCCGTGCATTGCATGCCTATTTTGTTCAGTTTATAATCATCACTGCACACTACTGTATTTTAAAGGCAATTTAAAAAAAATCACATTGTAAAGTATTAGCCCTCTTTTCATAATTCCCCAAAGAATTCCATAAAGAGGGAACATTTTTCCTGGTGTGAGCCCTAATTATGATGCGCTTTGTGAAGCTCAGTTCATGCCAAGAGAGACAAAAGCATAGGTTATGATTTGATGTACGTGTGACGCGGCCCCGAGCGAGACTTGGGCCACCCACTTGTGAAGATTTTCTCAACGTTATGAATTTGCTGTGGATATAAAACTAGTCGGCCAGCTGGACTGTGATTGTAATGAAACATGACATTTTAATGCAATGAGAACCACAAGACGTGTGAGGGCCGAGGTGGATACAGTGGGATTTTTAGTCTTTGCTGGGAAAATTTGTCTCAATTTTAAAGGAGTTTTTCTATAGTTCTTTTCCAAGGTCTGCCGCTTGACAGTATATTTAAGTACAAAGCCCTTTTTATGGTATTAATCACAAGAAGACATGTAACTGTTTCTGTACATTTTCAGTCTGGTTGGTGCCTGGTGAATTTGCATTAAAAAAGTTCCAGAGTCATAAATCATGTTTGATTGAAGCCACCTGCTCCCTCCTATTGGAACTGCATAGAACGATGTTTCAAAGAAGAGAGAGTATTTTATGAGTCGTGTAAAAGAAACATAAGTTTCAGCCAAGTTTTATTTACTGCTGATGTAAAGTTTATCCTCCACATATATACATAATATTCATAATAGTCACAATAAAATAATTTGTTCTATTTTAACGTATAAAATCCTTTTGAATAGAACACTGGGAATTTTTTTCTCTGGTTTTTGTATTAACTTTCTGTATTTTTGGCTATACTCACTATAGTATTTTCACTATATTTGTGATTCCGCTGACAAAAAAAGACAAAATATTTTTAAAATATTTGATTTGTTTCAACCAAGAATTTCCATTTGGACAATTCTCATGTCCAGAGGTCTGTTGGCCTGGTACGAGTATGGAGTAGCTGTGATGCGAAGGCACCTCTGGGAACGAGATTCCCTGAGAGCATTCAGCTGAAAACATGCAAATATTTACCTGTGAATGTGCAGAGGTCAGTTCTGATGAGCGTACGAGCAGGGCAGCAGGATCAGAAACTCTCAGTGTCTGTACTGTCACCCTAACTGAGATTAAAGAAGTTGTATCTATACCAGAGCATTGAGTGTTTGCATGTACAGCAATGTGCTATAGGCCCGTTTTCACAAAATTGAACGATTCCAGGAAAGATAGCAGATTTTTCAAAAATTTTAATTTTTAATTTTGATCCTCCAACCTGATAGAAATGCAGCAGAACTCTCGATTATGTTAAGAATGAGAGATTTTTTTTCTTTTTTATTTGCCCCTCTGACTTGGATTTCACAATAAAAAAAATCTGGAGAACATAAAGATAAAAACAGCCTCGCCCAATTTGAATTTTTCATTTACCTTTTTTACTGGCCTGTATACCTTCTCAAGTTTTCGAAAGGCCCAAATAGGTTTTAGCTACCAAAACATTTTACATCCATTTTGCGCTTCAAGAAAAATATAAGAAATGCATTCCTGAAAGTGAAAGGAATCGTTGAACTGAACAGCTGCATATCACAAATCTCTTATAGTTAAGATTTTTTTTCATATTTTATATCACATATCGACTTCAATAAATTATATTAACTATAAGAATTTGCATTTGAAATGCATATTACTTTTTTGGTGGTAAAGAGTTCTGCCTCTTTAATGGTGGTAGCTGTATGTAAACCTGTCCATATAACTGCATTTTTAGTCAAATTAATACTGAGAAGTTAAAATAGTTCTGCTCTGAAGCAGTGGCTTTTATTGCTATCCAACAGGATGAGTTCTACCAGCAGTTACAGGCAGTTCGGCAGCCCTGGCTGATCCCGAGCGACACAGACAGTGACTGCGTGGAGCAGCCCGAGCAGGATAAATGTGAGTAAACTGCTGTTCCATCTGAATTCCAGTGACCATGAATTTGGGCACAATCTTTGAAACTGACTCAGTCAAAATAACCACAGGCTATGGATTTGCGTGCAACTTAAACTGCCTTTTCAAATGAGAGCCGCTCTCTTCAAAAGTGCCTGCATCCATGTCATTGTGGGAGTTAGCACGATCCATGACGTTCATACAGCAATTTAGCGTGCAGGCAGAGAGCCGGAATGACGCCCTCCTGTTTCACTCTGGGATAAAATTGTGGCATTATGCACATGAATAGGGGAAGATGAAGGGAAAAGAACTGCAATGCCAAGATGTAGGAGTCTGTGATTGATCTCACCTGTAAAAAGTGCGTGAGCGCCCTTTAGGCACCCATGACTATCGCTGTCTTAATAACAAGTAGAAGAAAATGTGCGCAAGCAACACGCACAGGCAGAATATTCAGTATCATTTGGGCTGACTTTTTTGAAGATTATTGTCAATGAAGACATATATGGTACCGTCACCTTTGGCTGTTTGCATCAAACGCAAGAATTTCTTGCAGCTTTCCTATAAGATAAATACACTGCATACCAGCAATTCTCTAATTTCCAAACCAGGTTCTTATTCCCATTCATGTGATTACATTGAGAAATTCTCATGTCAAATCATGTAAAAACATTACATGAAGGAATCATGTCTCAACTAATCTCAGTAGGATAGGCTACGTGTTCCTGGCCTGTCTTCCTAACTCTCAGAACATGGGTAGATGAATAGCGAGGGAAGCATTTTGATTATTATATTGATATGTTGATGAGCAGAACTTTCCTGTGTGCTCTCACACTTGTCTTATGCTATTTAGGGCACATTCAGCAGTCTCCGCTGAATTTGAAAATGCAGAGAGCAATAGTGACCCAGGCCAATGATCTACACTAGAAAATAGTATCATGCCTGCAGTGAAGCATGTCTGTAAAATGACAGAACTAATGTATTGTTAGCCCTTGCATGGTATCACTACACCAATAAAGATGTAAAAAAATAAGTTGATGAAATTAAAAAAAAAAATTAAAATTAAGGTGACCACTCGCCAAAATTTCTGAGTTTGCTCAACTTCAAGTTCCAAATTCTTAAAAAGCTGAGTTTGAGCAACTGAGTTTAGACAACTTATTATAGCATTCAGTGTACTGTAAAATATCCTTTTCTGATAAAACAATTCGCAAACAATTCTGACAGGAATGTTAAGTGAATGCATTTCTTCCAGTTATTAAATTATGGGATCAACTGATTAGAACAAGAAGAACAATGTGCGCAGAAATTTATGACAAATTCTTTGATCATTTGGCCAGTAGAATGTGAATTTCAGTTAAGCATGACATTTCAAACACAAACATTGACAGGACCAACTCTACATGACTTTTTTTTTTTTTAACCCTTCTTTAACCAGGGAAGTCCCTTTGAGATTGAAATCTCTCTTTCAAAGGAGCCCCTGGGGGTTGAGGTGGGGACAGAGAGGACAATTTGCACAGCTAACTAGATCAGGGGATGATTAGGCGACAGATTGAAAGAGCCAGGTTGGGACTTTAGCCATGACACTGGGGAACCCCCTACTCTTATCGATGAGTGGAACTTTCATCACCACAGTGAGTCAGGACCTCGGTTCAGCGTCTCATCCAAAAGACAGTGTCCCCATCATTGCACTGGGGCATTGGGGATTATTCCACCAGAGGGAAGCCCTCACAACCTACTAGCTTCCAACACCTCTTCCAGCAGCAACTTGGTCTTTGCAGGTGGTCTCCCATCCAAGTACTAACCAAGGCCAAGTTACACTGACAGTTACAAGGGCTTTGTTGAAATAAATTTAGTGCAACATGTAGGATGAGTGGGTATATTTTCTTTCTTTTTTGTAACTGACCAAAGGGCCATGGCTGTGTGCGTGTGAGAGAGAGAGGGAGAGAGAGAGAGAGAAAAAGAAAGAAAGAAAGAAAGAAAGTAGGGAGAGAGGGGGAGAATTTATTGCGCTGACTCTCCTCCTACTTGCAGGAACCTGTTTGTTCTGTTAATCTTCATCAAACTTGTTTTGAGAAATGAAGCAATTAAAAAAATATTTTGCCATTTCCTGCTAACTTCCTCTAGGTCTATAAAGTAACCTCCACACCTAGTAAAGATGAAAGGAGTTCCTCTCTCATTATTTTCCAGTTTGTGGTGCTCTGGATGAATAAATTAATTATTTGAAATCACGCACACCCAAGGTATGTGGTTCTCATCTGTGTTCAGTAAGTTCAGTATTTATCAGTAATTGAAAATCATAATTATACAACCCAAATTCTGAAATAGTTGGGACAAGGTGTAAATTGTGAATAAAATGAAAGCGCAATGACTTTCAAATCACACCAGCCAGTATTTTATTCACAATAGAACAGAAATAATGGAGCAAATGTTAAAACTGAGAAATTTGACAATTTTATCATCAAAATGAACCCATTTTGAATTTGATGACTTTGATTTGATGGCTTTGATTTGATTTCTTGAGTTCAGCCATTGGAATTTGATCCCGCTACAGGCCTCCAGCTGCCGGAGAACTTTAACGAACTTTTTGTTTAATTATGCGCCAAATGTTCTCAATCGGTGAAAGATCAGGACTGCAGGCAGGCCAGTTCAGCACACGGACTCTTCTATGAAGCCATGCTGTAGTAATAGCTGCATTTTGTGATTTTGCATTGTCCTGCTGAAATACACAAGGCCTTCCCTGGAATAGATGTCGTCTGGAGGGGAGCATATGTTGCTCTAAAACCTTTATATACCTTTCAGCATTCATGGTGCTTTTTAAAACATGCAAGTGTCCCACATCATATGCACAAATGCATCCCCATACCATCAGAGATGCTGGCTTTTGAACTGAATGCTGATAACAGGTGGGGTGGTCTTTCTCCTCTTTAGCCCGGAGGACATGACACCCATGATTTCCAACAAGAATGTCAAATTTGGACTTGTCTGACAGCAGGACACTTTGCCACTTTGCTACAGTCCATTTTAAATGAGCCTTGGCCCGCAGAACACGGCAGTGCTTCTGGATCATGCTCAACAATGGCTTCCTTTTTACATGATAGAGTTTCATGTGGCATCTGTGGATGGCATGGTGGACTGTGTTTACAGACAGTGGTTTCTTGACTGGGCCCATTTAGTAATGTCAATGACAGAATCATGTCGGTGAGTGATGCAGTGGCGTCTGAGGGCCCAAGGATCACGGGCATCCAGTAAAGGTCTTCGGCCTTTTCCAGTTTCTCTGATTCTTTTGATGATGCTATGCACTGTCAATGACTGTGTTAACATGCACACCATATTCCGATTAAGGTCTATATTCGGGTTAAGGTAATATTCCGAATAAGCTGTTTACATGCGCTGAGCGATGGGAATATTCCGTTTACATGTTTATTAGCATATCCACCACTTAGGTCCGATCTCAACACCGGGTTTTCAGCAAATATAACGCTCGAAAGTAATCTTCATGGCTTTGGTTGCCTTCAGTTAGAGCTTTAAAGCCGACATCGACTCCACTTTCTTGGCCATTGCCATCGCCAGCGGTCTCTGTCCAAGAATTTCATCCATGACCGTGATATAAATTAAACTGGCTGGATTAGGGCCACTGGTATTGTTTTATTTTTGGCAGCGGCTATTTTTAGCCAGTCGTGAGCTTACTGTAATTTGCTATTCTTATGAACTCCCGTATCCGCCTGCACAGTACAAAATTCGACCTCGGAAAAAAATTGCGACTCAACTGAGTTGAAAACATCCCGCTTTCGATGCGTGCCTTGTGGTTATCATTACTTGACTGGCTAGCCGGCTTACTTTAAGTTACACTCAGGATGTCCCCTACTCAAGTTCGGAAGGGTTATTTATTAGCCAGCTAACTTTGCCAGCTTGCCATCTAACTCATTAGCCAACTTGTACTCTGGAATTTCTTGCAAGAACGAACTTTGTGCAGCTATCAGCTCTTCTACACGACACTAATCACTACTGACTACTGATTGTGGAGAGTGACGACCTGACGGCTCCCCAAATATTAGCGATCAAATGTTGAACCTAAAATTACACTCTCATAACTACCTAACCCGTTAGCTAAATTAAGCAACTAGCAAGAAAACATAAGTAATGTTACAGCCGTCTCGCTAGCTAACGTCAGACAATACATTATAATCCTAATTTCCTACATTGTGCAGGTACGTATGGAAGCTCGTAAGAATAGCAAATTGGAGTAAGATTACAACTGACGTTAGGAGAGCCACTGCCTTTATTTTTTTCGCTCTGGATTATACCGCCTTCAGTTTTCCAGCGATGCTGAACTTGATTGGCACTTGGCGGTTAACACAAAACCAGCCTCCCCACTTTTCGCACACCTTAAAGATATCGTAGTTACGGTGCTTTTGACCATTGATTTATTCCAATTTATTCATGTCTTTCATTATCTGAATGCACAGAGCCGTCTCCTCTTCGCTACAAAAATGCAAATTCCTTGCGAATTGAACAGGCGCACACGTAGTTGAATATTCTGTTCGGGGGCATATTCCGATTAAGGTGTATACATGGCCTAATATTTCGATTAAAACGGTCATGTGCCAGGGGTCTTAATCGGAATATTTCGAATCGGAAAATGACCTTAATCGGGTTATTGCACACGTTTACATGGCAGGTGCGCAATACAGGAATATTGGTGTGCATGACAATGATGAGACCTTCAAAGCCTTTGCAATTTATGGTTGAGAAACATTGTTTTTAAAGTATTCCACGATTTTTTTTTACGCAATCCTTCACAGGTTTGAGAGCCTCTGGCCATCTCTACTTCTGAGAGACTCAGCCTCTCTAAGACATCCTTTTTATAGCCAATCATGTTACACACCCGATGTCAGTTAACTTAATTACTTGCTAATCTTTCAACTGATTCTCTTATATATTAATTGCTTTTTCAGCCCTATATTTGCCTGTGTCCCAACTTTTTTGAGATCTGTTTGCAGCAAAAAAAATTTTAATAAGCTCATTGTGTGAATAAAAATGTAAAATGTCTCAGTTTCAACATTTGAAATGTTATTTATGTTCTATTGTAAATAACATATTGGCTCATGTGATCTGATAGTCATTGCATTTTAATTTTATTCACAATTTACACTTTGTCCCAACTATTTCAGAATTGGGGTTGTATGTAAAAATTCTTCAACACACTCCTAATAACTTAACATTTAAGAAAAGAAAGTATTTAAAACAAGGCAAAAAGGGAATCCAACACAATCTCTGTGCCCAAATAAGAATTGTCTGCCATCTTTCCTTTGATATTTTTCTGGAAGCCACATGGATAAGGCCACATTAAAAAAAATAGTTGGTGATTATCCCCTTCCAACTGACAAAAACGGTGCCAACCCAATTTTTTTTCTAAGGTAATAATTTTTTTTTTTTCATTGAAAAAATGTCTAGAATTGCATAAACTTTGCATAAACAAACTTTGCAGTATGTCAATTCAGCTGGGATGACTGACCAGCCCTCTATAGCGAGCGTTTGTTGGACCCCGCTGCGCATGCGCAAATATCTAAACAATTTTCAGTTAAAATGCGTATCCACCAGTTTCAGTCTTAAAAAAAAAAAAAACCTCCCGCCCTCCTCACTCTTTAATGCCCAGAAGGATGATCACCAACTTCTTTTTTTATCTGGCCTATTGTTCCCTGAGCCCATACAGAATACAACTGAACTACTCGCAGTGGTCACTCTTTGGTACACCTGTTTTTTAATGCAAATATCTAATCAGCCAATCACAGGGCAGAAACTGGGTGCATAAAAGCATGCAGTCACGGTCAAATTCTTTCTCAGAGTGGAGAAATACGATCTATGTACACTTTGGCTTTGGAAGGATTTTTGCTGTTAGATGAGGTGGTATAACAGAGCTCAGTTGTGTGTGAGTGATGTTGTTTAAAAAAATATATGGACAGTGCACATAAAGTGTTGTGTTATTTTGCTGATCTGATATTTACAGTTTTTTGTGTTCTGTGTACAGGCAGTCAGAGTGGAGTGCGGGATGCTGCCAAGCGATCTGTGTTTTCAGGTGGGCACATTTACAGTGTTACGGACTTGCCCTGGAATAATATGGGAAATGATGAAAGACAGGGGTCCCACTGGAGGGCACTGCATTCAGGGAGGGTAGAATTTAAGTAACGTATTAGAAAATACAGTTTTTGGCCAATGTAAATATTCTTTCTTGTTTAAGTCCATGACACATATAACCCATTCTAAAAATGAAAAAAAAAAACTTCCATGAAACATTTTTACTTTGCTTTTCAAATTTGATTGCTCTCAAAGTCCGACATATGTACGCAATTTTTTATATAATGACCAGCACCTTGCCACGTATCACTGACCCTGCCACATAGCAAATTATTTTGAAATGGCAATAGGTAAATTCTCACCCTTGCCTGAGTATGGAGAATTACCTGTGCTGTTCAGACAATGACACTCAGAAACCAGCACAGAATCAGTGGAAATAGGGGCTGCAGCATCTATTCCGACTGAATCATTACTGTGCAAAATACTCATATACTCATCTTGAAGTATGCTGACTGAAATTTGGCATGTTGAGTTCCCTACAGTTATTACCACTGAATTGGAAGGCGCCTGCCTTCATCTTTTTAAAGGGTTGTAAGTAGACTGAAGCTATGACTTGGCAATGTTATATAATCCGCGCAGTGCCTCTAAAACCAGCCTAAACTCATGTTTCTATAAAGCACATACGATGCATTACCTCTGTTAATCCGAGTTCAAAGAGATGTCAATCAAGCTGGGGGCTACACCACCCATCATTTCTCCAATCCATGGTTGGTCTGGACTTGTTTAAATTTCATAATGTGTCTAATGATAATTACACTTGTTATTACTGTTGTACGTGGTTGAAAGTGTCTGACCTTTCATTTCAAGGGGACTGATTTTTTTTTCTTCTTTTTCTTTTCAGGCTTATAATGATGGAGACCAGGAACAGTGATCTTGACCAATAATTATGCAAACTACCGGGCATTTTGAAAAAAAGGGATAAAATAACAAAAAATATTTATTTTTATAATTTATATGAAATGGTACTCTTTTACTCAAATAGGTAGATTTTTTTCCCTTATATGCTTTAATCTATGAAGTATTCAGGGGTGCGTTTACCAAAAGCATGGGTATTAACCGAGTTAGCAACCTGCATAGTTCATCCATTCACAGTCAATGGTTCCAACTATGTAAGTTGGCATCTGTGCTTTCAGGAAACGAACCCCAGAAATAAAGAGGAATGTGTCCGAGAGTTTAGGATGGGATATTTTACTGTGGAGTGCACCTTGTATTGAAGTGTTTTGTCTGCATTATGGCATGCTTTTCAGACGTCTGCGCTGAAGAAACTAAACAAAAACCCTCAGCATTCAAAGATTTTACTGTCGATGACCTCCTTTGATAAAGGACACTTGGATTTTTCCTTTGGTTCTTGGTTCAATGCTTCATTACTTGAAATCATTCCCGCTTAAATGATATGCATTCACACAGAACTGCAGTACGCACTCCAGGCCTGATCCACCATCTGATATGTTTGCATGAATGCTGTTATTTTGCTGTATGGATTTCAGGGTCAGTTTAAGTGGGAATTTAAGGTGACTTATGGTGCTGCATATTTACGCATGGCTTTCAGGGGTACTCTCTGGGACTCATTTGGGTTGTTTTAGTCTAGGGGTTAGGAGTTGTAGGTTCTAGGTTTTTAATTGGTCCATGTAACACATAAAAAATATCTCAGAATTGTGGGACTGGTCAGAATTGTGGGACTGGTGCCATAATAGCGGTGCACAGAACTGCCATGTTTACTAACTTCTCATGCCATTTGCAGCCTTTGGGTCTCAAAGCTAGTGAGACTTTTTTTTTTAATCAATTCAAAGACTACATCCATATTATAGTGGAAAACTGTAGCTTGCAAGAGGACAATGTACTGTAGGCTTACATTGTGTGTTTGTTTACATTTTTACTTGACATTTCACAAGTTTGAGTGTTTAAATGGAAGTTATTCTCTGATCAAAATGATCCAAAATCTAAGGGAAGGAAAACTAAGTTTTCATGCAGTGCCAGCCTGTCTGAGGACGAGAAGGAAAATGTTATGGATCAGTCAATGTCAGTGATGCAGCAGAAAGTGGTTTATTTTTCATCTCAGCTCATGGATATTATGTTAGCCCAGAACCAATAAACAGTTCTGGATTTCCTGCTGATGAAAGCAATTCTGTGCAGAAAATGCTGAACACCATCAAATTTTCTCATTTGTATGTAGATGAGCTCATATGAGAAAGACTCAGGCGATCCACATCAAATTCAACTATTCACCCCAGCCTGCAGCCTTTATAGAGGTCACATCATTTAAGCCAAATACATTAATTTGTACCACCAACTTTGATATGAGAATTCTCCCAACTTTACCGGTTATTCTTCATCCTGACGTGCCCTCCTATGTCAGTTCAACAACCTGGTATTACTATAACCCCAATTCCGAAATGGTTGGGACAAAGTGTAAATTCTGAATAAAACAAAATGCTATGACTTTCAAATCACACCAGCCAATATTTTATTCACAATAGAACAGAGATAATGTGGCTAATGTTAAAACTGAGAAATTTTATCATTTTACCCAAAAAATGAGCTCATTTTAAAATTTGACGGCTGCTACAGGTCTCAGAAAAGTTGGGACAGGGGCCTGTTTACCATGGTGTAGTATCCCCTTTTCTTTTAAGCACAGAGTGGATGCATCTGGGCATTGAGAAGAGAAGTTTCTTGAGTTTAGCCATTGGAATTTGATCCCACTCTTGTTTACTACAGGCTTCCAGCTGCTGGGGGGTTTTGGGTCTCTTTTGACAGACTTTTTATTTAATTTTGCGCCAAATGTTCTCAATCGGTGAAAGATCAGGACTGCAGGCAGACTATTCTACCACAAAGCCATGCTGTTGTAATAGCTGCAGTATGTGGATTTGCATTGTCCTGCTGAAATACACAAGGCCTTCCCTGGAATAGATGTCGTCTGGAGGGAAGAATATGTTGCTCTAAAACCTTTATATTACTTTCAGCATTCATGGTGCTTTTTAAAACATATGCACTAATGCATCCCCATACCATCAGAGATGCTGGCTTTTGAACTGAATGCTGATAACAGGAGGGGTGTGTCATGGTTGGGTGAAGGGACCCACTCGCACAGGCTGGTACAAACAAAAATATACTTTAAAAACAGACAGGGGAGCAGCAGCAACACACACAGAGCTAAAAACACCAGAATGGCATCTGTGGATGGCGCGGGGGACTGTGTTCACAGACAGTGGTCTCTTGAAGTATTCCTGGGCCCATTTAGTAATGTCAATGACAGAATCATGCCGGTGAGTGATGCAGTGGCATCTGAGGGCCCGAAGATCACGGGTATCCAGTAAGGCCTTGTCCCTTACGCACAGAGATTTTTCCAGTTTCTCTGAATCTTTTGATGATGTTATGCACTGTCGATGATGAGCCTTTGCCATTTGACGTTGAGGAACATAGTTTTTAAAGTATTCCACAATTTTTTTACGCCAGTCTTCACAGGTTTGAGAGCCTCTGGCCATCTTTACTTCTGAGAGACTCAGCCTCTCTAAGACATTTTATAGCCAATCATGTTACACACTGAATGCCAGTTAACTTAATTACTAACTAAATGTTCTTTCAGCTGATTCTCTTATATATTAATTGCTTTTCAGCCCTTTTTTGTCTGTGTCCCAACTTTTTTGAGACCTGTTGCAGCCAGAAAATTTAAAATGTGCTCATTTTGTGAATAAAAATGTAAAATTTCTGTTTCAACATTTGAAATGTTATCTATTTTCTATTGTAAATAACATATTGGCTCATGTGATCTGAAAGTCATTGCATTTTTATTTTATTCACAATTTACACTTCGCTCCAACTATTTCAGAATTGGGGTTGTATTATGCAAAGGCAATATTTTGTCTTCACATTTGTCTGGTTCCAACCTTTAATAGTATACTTGAACATTCGCTGCCCAAACTATTAGTTTTTTTAACAACATAAATCATAACATTGATATCATCCTACCAATTGAACATTGTTCAGTTTGTCAGAAATGACTGTGAAAACAGAATATTGTGTAAAAAATAAACGTTATCCATACTGAGAAATAGTGTGACTATGGTGACCCATAAAGGTTAGCATGATCATCCACTGAATTGCCCCAGGAAACAGGAAAAGTCGCTGGCCTCATAAACCTTTTCTAGGCATACATTTCAGTCCACACTGGAGACAGATCTGATTGAAAATTTACTAGTGGAAATCTTAAACTTTACCCAAGAGGTGAATTGTGTGCATGCGGCAACATGGGTGCAATAAAACTATGATCTGGATTTTTGTTCCATCTCTTGTCTGTATCTGGTAGATAATCTGATACCAAGTACTGAGGAAGCACAAGCTACTGAAGGGATCAGAGTAGTTGAATTGCTGTTTTTTTAAATGCATAATTGCCAATAATCAAAGAAAATACAATGAATTAATACAAAACAGCCCAGTATGTTGCTAAAACCTTGTCTCAATGAACAGGCATTGAAGAAAATTGGCTGTCATGTATGATAACCCTAAAATGCCTGTGTATCACAGGGCAGTTGATCAAAGTGATATATGATTTTGAGAACCAAGCAGACAAACAACAGATAAAAAGTGGTGGTTTGCCTTCATTGGATGTTAATTCCTCAGTCTGGTATAAGAGACTGATGTACTGACTTTCTGTTATCATGGTAGTTTGAATTATTGTGGCTTTTCTTTTTGCATTTGGGAAAAGAAATTGTCTAATTCAGTATATTGTTTGATGTGAAGTTTGCTAGCAATATTAGCAAAACAGAGATGAGAATATAATTCTAATATATTTACAATAAACATTTTTCACTGTAATTACATTCAATGACAAATAAAGCATTTGGTATTTTAATTTACTGACCTTGCCCTCACTATTTTTTAAAAATATAATTTTGATAAAACAATGCACTGTTTTTTTTTTTTTAATAGAAGAGATTTCTTTTAGACAAATGGTCCTATTTTGCTTACTTGTCATTACCAATAGTAATTAGGGGTTTTTAGGTCACCTGAGATGAAGTCTCAAAGTGACCTATTCTAATTGGCTTTTGTCTGCCGTCGTCCGTCGTTCGTCCGTAAACAATTTACATTTTCGACGACTTCTCAGAAACCGCTGATTTCTATAAAATTTTGCAGGAACCTTCCTTGGTCAAATATGCACCAAAATGTGAATTATATGATGCCTACCCCCAGGGACTCTGAGAGGCGGGGCTACAACTGGTCAATACATTTTCCACTTCTTCTCAGAAACCGCTCATCCGATTTCAATTAAATTTTGCTGGAACCTTCATTTGTCAAGTATACATCAAAGTTGTCAATTATATTGTGCCCAATTGAGAGGCCAAGTGCAGCGGCAAGAGGGAAATAGAACAGCATGGACACAATACAAATACAGCGAATAATACAGACCATTCAACAGGGACAATCCTCACGCTTCCAAAAAGGACGACCAAACATCCGACAAAAGTGGAAGCAAAGCAAGTTTCTCGGGGAGCCGAGAAAAACAAGCCACCAATAGTAGGATACAAAGGATAGAGAAGATACAAAGGCGCACAAATCCTTACTCCAGATATCTTCGGCTAAAGCGCTTAACTACAAACAGTCACTCTAGCGAAGGAGGCGTGGCGAACTTCCGGCTTATATAGAGTCCGGGGAGGCGCCACCCAAGTTCAATCAGCCAGCTGGGCAAAGAATCGGACTGAAAAGGAATTCTCTCCTTTCCGGGGACGAGAGCCTCACAGAAAAGTCCTAAACAGAGGCTGAGGGAAGGGCCCCAAACGGGGTCATATTGCCAAAAATTTCAACAATCTTCTTCTCCAGACTGAGATAGGCTGGAAACCAATACTCTTTATAGATGGAAGGATCTTGAGGTGCTTTATCAAAATTGTTAATTTCATGGCCCCCAGTCTCCATGTTTGCCCCTTGGGAGGGGGTGAAGTTTACTATTCTCTATATAGGAAAATTATACTTTTGGGTAATTGGTTCATTGACATCACTAACATCAGTTTTTATACAAGTCAGGTGACCGTTAAGGCCCAAGGGCCTCTTGTTAAAGAAGTTTCCTTCAGTTAGGTTTTATTTTTAAGTATATTAGCTGTACAAACATAAGATGAACTGGCCTAGTTTTTTTAGTTCAATTAAATATGTCATGTGTGTCAGAGAGGATCCAACATTGCCTAGAAGGCTGCGTGTGCAATACAAAGGAGACATCAGCATTTAATTTCATTTTCCATACTGATGAAGAGGAGCCGGCAGAAGGCACACCCAGACTGACTGCTCAATGCACGACACCTCCCATTGAATCCCCATCGGAAAATCTGAAATCATATGCTATGAATGTGATGTGGTTTGAAGAAAATTTTAAGAACCCTGTTACAAAGGTTGATTTCTGTTCCAGATATGACCGGGCATTATTTTATGGCCGCCCGTAAAAACAATTCAGAATTATCTAGGTCTGGACAGAGACTTAAATATTTATAGATACAGCAGATATGGGCTTGGTGGATTTTTACTGCTTGCATTGGAATGATTCTGTTATTTGTTAAATATCACTGATTTATGTATTTTTTTAATGTCTTAAGTCGAATGAAGCACCAATAATTTCAGTAATAAAAAGCTACCTTCTAAGTACTCACACAAAAAGACTGAGCTTCCTAGCTAAATCAGGGAAAGGATGAATGAATAAGTGTTGATTCTGGAGTGTGAGCTTTAGATTATCACACAAGCCTGGAAAATTTCCCCATAATAGCCTGCTTAGAGTTGATAATGCCTGGTGTACCATCAAGTCTCCATAAACAAATAGGTACCAAAAATACCAGAGCATTCCAGTGCCACTCAAACCAACAAGACTTCTTGGAGGATTACATCCAGGAGCCAGTTGATGGACATCTGTCTTTCTGGAGGATGATGGTAATAGTAATATCTCCAATAAATACAGCATATATGATGATTTAGAGCAGTGGTTCTCAAATTCGGTCCTGGCGCCCCCCTGTGTATGCTGGTTTTTGTTCCAGCCAGAACTGCAATTCTATGATTTTAAAAAGCTGTTACTTTGTCTTAATTAGCAGCTTTCCATCTTTAGTTATTTACCATCTTAAGTCACATTTGGATGGACATATCCATTCTGCTGTGAAGAATAAAAACCCTAGAACATATTGTGCTTCACTTTCAATATTGCTAGGATTTTCAGGTGAAAACATTTTTAAACAGTTCAAATTAAACTGAGAAAATCAATAATCTCCAAATTAGGTTTCTGAATACAGGTGTTTTGAGATTTTTCCAAATAACCTGCCTGAATCAAATAAAATCAACAGAGAACACAACAGGTGTGACTCCATTGTTTGCCAAGTAAATTGTCGGCTTTTGCCACCATGTTTCAAGAGTTTTACCACAAAGGATCCTTTTGATTATTAATGTTGATTAAATGTTTGTTTAAATTTCCCTCTTGCGATATATTGTAATATTTACAATATATCTCAATGTGGATATTTGCATAAATGCACCTAATTAAAACAAATCAACAGCTTGTTAAAATCCTAAGATTGCAATTGTGGTTGGAACAAAAACCAGCATACACAGGGGGCGCCAGGACCGAGTTTGAGAACCACTGATTTAGAGTATTCCTCACAACTACTCATGGAACCAACAACCTTCCCTCAAATTTGGACTCCAACAGATTGCTTACATGAACAAGACCCATTTAAGCCAATAGCTCTGTGGAAGTTCCCTGCATTAATAATAAACCCATTTTTTGGGGGGTTTCTGAAGGTTCTGCCACTAGACCAAGTCTTGAAATGTTACAGATTACATCACACTTGGAAGTGGTGGCAAAAAGAACTGGTCTGGTGCTAATTGGAAAGAGGAATATGAACAATGAAACCCCAAAGTAAAGGCATATTCAAGATGTTACCAACATAAACATCATGTTATGCAATTGGGTGTCTGATTCACAATAGCAAGAACCCAAAACCTAGGTTTTCCAAAGAATATCATCTAGTAAAAATAATTTCAGCACTACAGATCAGTGGCGGCTCATGAACTGGCAGCTGGGGAGGCTCAAAACAATCCCTCAAAATTAATAATTGTAAGGTGGGGGGAATGAGTGGGACTCAATATGCACGCAATCTCCCGACACAAAGTCAGAACCACGAAGATTCCAACCACTAGAGACTCCTAAGAGTCTGACTGAAGGGGCAAACCCCGTGAATAAAAATTAAGGTGGCTGAACACTCCTACAGGAAGGTATCCCAACTAAAGAAAAAAATACCTGCCTCCAGAAAAGACAGGGAACCGAACAGAGGCTTGAGGAGTGCAGCTCTACACTCCAATATAACAGGTAGTGCTACTAATTAAGTGGGCAAAGCTAAACGAAACAGTAATCCTTCCAGGAGAGAAAATCACAAGAAGGCAAGAGCTAAATAAGAGTTTTACAAAGAATGAATATACAGCGAACTTAATCGCAACTTCTCTTTTTAGTACTCTTACTAACACAACAAGCGGTACCGGTGCGTGAGTATAGAAGACTCTAATGCAAGGAAAACTCTGCACCTGCATCTCTTAAGTAAACCACCCACAGGTGCAACCAAATAACCATCAGGCTCCTTAGGAACCAGTGCTTCCACAAACCAACCAAAAAACGATCAGCCGATTAGCACAAAAGGTGTCGATAGCACAACGACGATATACCAGTATTAGACATGCCAAACTAAAATAATACACAAAGACAACATGCATACACCCCCGCAGAGGATAATACACGTGTAAACTCCACATGGGAAAAAAGAGTAAAAGCAAACTCAGGTCCTCCCATGGGGAAAAGAATTCAGAATAAGACCTGCAACATGACAGGACCCCCTGCGCCCAGTTGACAGAAATCAGAGATCAATTTGGGGTCCAAAATATTTCTAGACGGAACCCAACAACTCTCTTCCGGGCCATAGCCCTCCCAATCCACTAAAAATGGAACCCCTCTTCCCTTACGCCTTTCAGACAGAATCCGTCGAGCCATGTAAACCGGCCCTCCATCAATAAATTGTGGTGGCAGTGGCGGCTTGTCAACTGGTGCTAGAACACTAGTGCTGACAGGTTTGAGATGAGACACATGAATGGATGGATGAATCCTCATGGATCGAGGGAGTTGCAAATGAACAGTAACTGGATTAATCTTCCTTGTGATCTTAAAAGGTCCTATAAACCGTGGAGCGAGTTTCCGAGATTCAACTCTTAATGGAAGGTCCCATGTAGGGAGCCAAACTCGTTGGTCTACATGATACAATGGCGCAGTATGGCACCTTCTGTCTGCCAAGTCCTTCTGTTTCATAGAAGCATGCTGGAGGGACGTGCAAACTCGTCTCCAGACCGATCTGCACCTTTGAAGAAAATGTCTCGTGGATGGGAAATCAGTTTCTTTCTCCAGTTCCGGAAACAGAGGGGGCTGGTAACCCACCTGAGCCTCAAATAGTGAAAGACCTGCGGATGCATTCCGCAAAGTATGATGGGCATTTTCTGCCCAGGGAAGAAACCGGCTCCATGAGGTCGGATTACTAGCAGCTAGACAATGGAGCATGTTTTCCAATGACTGATTGGTCCTCTCTGTCTGTCCGTTAGTTTCCACATGAAACCCTGAAGACAAACTAACGGAAGCTCCCAGTTGCTTACAAAACGACTGCCAAAACCGTGCTGAAAACAGGCCCTCGATTAGAAACGATGTCCTGCGGAAGGCCATGCAACTTAAAAACGTGATTTATTACTAATAGAGCTGTCTCCTGTGCTGACGGCAGACTAGTTAACGCGACAAAATGGGCTGCCTTAGAAGACCTATCCACAATGACTTAAAAAAATTACTGTGTTACCGTGAGACATTGGTAAACCTGTAATAAAATCCAAAGCGACGTGGCTCCAGGGGCGTCTAGGGATGGGTAATAGTCACAAAAGCACCGAGGGTGGGAGGTGAGAACCCTTACTCCGAGCACACACTGAGCAAGCGGCTACGAACTGCCTAACATCATTGTCTAAGCTTAGCCACCAAAAGCGACAGGACAAAAACTCCTTAGTACGCTGAACACCGAACTTGAGAGTGATCCCCAACTGGGACAAACAAACAGTTAGGCGGTTCTCCCCCTGGACCGGGATCAGAACGCAACGCATTCTGGACCACCGCTTCAATATCCCACAATACAGGGGCAAGAATCCTATTCTCTGGAACCACAGATTCTGGAGAAGCTTCCGTCTCTAGACGGTCATGGATGCGAGATAATGCATCTAGCTTGACGTTCTTGGACCCCGGGCGATAAGTCAATGTGTAATTGAACTGTTTGAAAAACATTGCCCAACGTGCTTGACGCGCATTACGTCTCTTAGTTCCTTGGATATATAGCAGATTTTTATGATCAGTCCAAATCACAAAAGGTTGTTCTGCTCCCTCCAGCCAATGGCGCCATTCTTCCAATGCTAACTTAACCGCTAAGAGCTCACGATCACCAATGTCGTAGTTTCTTTCAGCCTGAGACAGCCACCTAGAAAAGAACGCACAAGGATGTAACGCTTTATCATGCAGTGCACGCTGTGAAAGAATGGCACCCACACCAACCTCAGAAGCATCAACCTCCACCACACAGGGGAGGGAGGGGTTGGGATTGACGAGAACCGGTTTTGAACTGAATTTCCTCTTCAGTTCTTCAAATGCTTCATTCGCCTCTGGATTAAAAGTAAAATGTGGAGATGATTTTTTCTTGGTCAACGTAATGACAGGTGCAGCAATAGTGCTAAAATTTTGAATAAACCACCTATAAAAATTGGCGAAACCTAAAAAGCGTTGAACCTCCTTGACCGAGTGAGGAACAGGCTAATTCTTGACCGCTGAGACCTCGTCTCGGCCCATATGAACCGCTCCCTCAGAAATGATAAACCCCAGAAACTAAAACCTCTTAGCATGTGTTACGGGCCTCACGCAGGAACGGTCCGTGAGCAGAAAAATGTTTGTTAATTGTCCTTTTTTCGTGCAAGAAATCAGAGACGAGAGACATTAGTTGCGTTCTCCTTGCAAGCCGTCTTCAATCTGAGGAACGAAAGCCTAACGCAACTCCAACAAAACTAGAGTCTGCTTAAAAAAACTGCTCCCTCTTGAGGAATCCTTTTTTGAACTTTTTCCACATAATAAATTAACAATTGTGACAATACAATTGTGGTGTCACACATGGTAAAGGCATTTCTCAGCTTTCACAAAGAGTTTGGCCTTCAGAAGAGCTCGTAAAACTTGACAATCATGATTTTCATGCTCATCAAGATTTGCGGAAAATATCAAAATGTTGTTGAGGTAGACAAAGGCGAACTTCTCCAGCATTTCACGCAAAACATCATTGACAAATGCCTGGAACACAGAGAGGGCATGCTTCCACAAACCAACCAAAAAGCCATTAGCCGATTAGCACAAAAGGCGTTCATAGCACAACAATGATATACCAGCATAAAACCTGCCAAACTTAACAATTACACAACGCTGAGGATAATACACGTGTACACTCCACATGGGAAAATAGAGTAAAACCAAACTCAGATCCTCACATGGGGAAAAGAATTCAGAATAAGACCTGCAACATGACAATAATTGGTCACGACCTGTTTTCAATCATTCATCGAAATTGCCATTACAGAAACTCTGAAAACTCTCAACATTATCAGTTGTGGCCAGTTTTCATTTATAACGCATACTCTGGAATTCTCGCGCTTTTCTTTACTCAGCGGTTGGAAGCAATGCATGTGTTTTGCGATCCTATAGAGGAGGAGACAGCACCTCAGCAAAGTATATTTCAGCGGAAAGTAGAATACTTGAAGTGTCTAAAACGTCTAGTTTTATAAATTTTAATTTGGTAATGATCCAGTGTGATGCATTTTTAAACCACCGAGTCTTCAAATTGGCTTCAATACCAGGATGCAGACATTGGGAAACTTCTGATTTTGAATTTGATCTGCGGAAACCTCACCTTTAAAAATGTTTAATAACCTTAACCTCTCGCAGTTGACATCTCCTGACTAGCCACAGTTACTCAGACTAATTGGTAAAAACCGACGATAGTCTAATTTACTTCCGATAGTATTGTTATGCATTGCACCACAAAATTATGAGACGTCTTCTGCGAATAAGAGACGACGTAAAATATCAATATGTCTTCATAATTTCAGCTCTTGTTAAGCAGCACAGATTTGCGGAAATTAGTTTGCGAGGCTGAGGGAATCCATTCTTTATTTTGAATGTTGTCACGTGTAACAATCCCAAGATCTCTCGCACGTGCTTAATTACCCTCCTGTGCTCATTATCTGTGCACTTAGAACTCCTGGACCGGAGCTGTTTAAATTTCATAAGCTGTTAGCTCAACTTCAAGCAATATTTTTACTACTTTGAATGTGAAGCTTAATACGCTGTTTCTAATGTGTATAATGCAATTTTCAATTGACTCACCAAGATTCCGTGACTGCTGCAACAAAGGTGTTAGAAATTTTCCGCCCCATTCTTTTGCACTGCACCTATGAATGTCGCAGAATGTAGAATTTGTAATGTATACTTCAAAAAACCTTTGCAATTTTAGGTTTTTGATATATGATTTTGTTCCTCAAAATGGTCTTTAAAATTTTTTACCGAAAAGTCTCATTTGTCTGGTGACTTGTCTTGATTTTGTTATGGACTTAGCCATAGCTGGACTTTGCAACAAGACAATGACCAAACTCAGGATCAACACAGAAATGGTTCTGTGACAACAAAATGAAAGTGCTGCCATGACCATCTCACTTGCCAGACCTCAACCCAGTTGATAAATGAAAACCCAAGAATGTGAAGGATCTTGGAGGAATGGTCCAAAGTCCCCTGAAGTCTGTGCCTTAATATTGTCAAAATTACAAGAAAAGACTCCATGCTGTTATACTTGCCAGAGGTGGTTGCACCAAGTACAAACCCCTATTCCAATGAAGTTGGGACGTTGAGTAAAACATGAATAAAAACAGAATACAATTATTTGCAAATCCTTTTGACCTATATTCAATTGAGTACATTACAAAGACATGATACAGTTATTTCGGTCTAGCACCCGAACTGTGCCAAACAAACTTTTAAACTGCAGAAAATGTTGCTGGACATGGTTTTACTGGAAAATGCATGGATATCCCTGAAGTACAATGTCTGTCAACACATTTTCTCCAAAATGTGCACATAATTGTTTGTATTCATTATTATTCAAATATTTTTATTGAGTTTTTCAATTTTTTATACGCACAAACATCAAAATAACACACATAGCATACACCAGCACTCAAAACAACAGATATACACGACTTATACCAATAACAATGGGTAACAATAAAATAGAATAGACA
The DNA here is from genome assembly GCA_029721435.1 of Gymnothorax reevesii. Taxonomy (NCBI): domain Eukaryota; kingdom Metazoa; phylum Chordata; class Actinopteri; order Anguilliformes; family Muraenidae; genus Gymnothorax; species Gymnothorax reevesii. The sequence continues at coordinate 80,978,510 of CM056575.1, forward strand.
AAAAAGAAGGGGGAAGGGAGAGGAAGAAAGAAAGATCAGTGGCTACTGTGCATTGTTGTCAGAAAACTCATCAGCAAAATTGTTTAAAAATGGTTGCCAAACCTTAGTAAACTTATTGGTGGAACATCTAAGTGTATATTTAAGCTTCTCAACCTTGAGATGGGACCTGACATCCTCCACCCAGCATTTGTGGATCAGCGGCTCTTTTTTTTTTTTCAACTGAAAAATAATCGGTCGCCTAGCCAGCAAAGAGGAAAATGCTATAGTCTCAGCCTGGTGAGGTGGTATTACCTTATCCTGAGGGGGCATTCCAAACAGTGCGAACAATGGGCTGGGTCTTTATCTGTATTTTACATACATGAAAAGGTTGTGAATATTCCCATCCAAAATGGAGTCAACTTGGGACACAACCAAAACGTGTGACTTAGAGTAGCCGGACCTCGCTTGCACCTAATACAGGTTGGATCTAAACCAGGGTAGATTTTGGCCAATCTACTCGCAGAGAAATGTAATCTATGCAGAACCTTAAACTGTACCAGTCCATGTCTAACGCACATTGAAAAAGAGTGCACCAGTTCAATTGCCCTTTTCCTGGCGTCCTCAGGAACATCGATCCCTAACTCGTCCTCCCATGTCCTCGCTAAGTGGCTGAGAGACAGGGAAGCGACAGTCTGAAGTCCATCATATTGCATTGAAATCATACTCTTACCAGTAGGATCTATCTCCAAACATGTATCCTCCCCCACATGGAAAGAATCTATATGAACATACATACCTATATATATACATATATATATATATATATATATATTCCTCAGGGAAACCCTAAGGAAGACTGTGGTCAAAACGTGGTTATATATATTAAACTTCCTGCATCGTGGCCATGAGTGTGCGAATGCTTCTTTTTATATATAGTTTTTGTTTGCTCCGTTGTCACCACCTCTACAATTTTAGGGGTGGTCTCCTCTTTTTCTTTGATACAAAAGACAAACAATATAGACTTACCTGAAAGACCCAGGTAGCTGGTGCGCTGGAGGTACACGAGTTCTGGGCTTCTTCAATTATTTAACTGGTGATCAAGGCAGTTTAGTTCTGTCTCTGTCATTTTCTCAGGGGCTCAACTAGGCTAAAGCAAGGTGGCTTTTTATAGGCTAGTTAATTCAGGAAGTGGAGCTGCATGTCCAAGTGGACACGCATTGAAGCCGCCTGGGCGCGCTCCTGTAAAAGCCCAAATGGGTAGCGGGTGGTTTGAGCACATGTTATACGCTATCCCTAACGTGGTTAAGATAGCAATTGTAGGGAAAGCGCATAAACACGCCCACGGGCACACCTCCAGGCGCAAATAAGGGAGTTGGCATACTGCATAGCCGGTAGTGTGGCTGCAAGATACCATTTAGGGATGCTAAATGCGTAATTCACGGATAGCGGGTAGTGGCAACGGGAAGGGCTGTGTGAAAGATGGAGCCCAATATCCTCAATTCTGCCAGCTAATACCTTAGCCAAAATTTTATAGTCACAAGAAAGTAAGCTAATTGGGCAATAGGACTCACATTACAATGGATCCTTCTATTTTTTTGAGTAACCTTGAAATGGAGGCCTGTGTCATAGTTGGCGGAAGAATCATATTGTCGAGGACTTCTTCAAGTAGTTTAGTCAAAACCGGAACTACTGAAATTTGGGGCCAAAAGTTTTAAAGAACTCTATTGGATACCCATCAGGGCCCAGTGCCTTGCTAGATTTCATTTTTTTGATTGCACAGTCAATTTCTGCAGCAGTTATATGTCTCTCTAAAAGATTTCTGTCTGCTTCATCTAATGAGGGCATCTTCATCTCACTAAAGAAGTCCTCCACAAGATCCAAACTGGCCACCTCAGGTGAATAGAGATCCTAGTAAAAAGATCTAAATCTATTGTTGATTTCCCTCTGGTCAGTGACAACATTGCCCTCCTCGTCTTTTATTGCAGATATGAAGCCTGCTGCGGCAGACTGTTTGAGTTGGTGACACAAAAGCTTACTGGTGTGCTCCCCATGTTCATAAAAATCATAGTGTGATTTCAGATTATGGTCTATAGCACTGTCGTTAGTGAGGGAATCAAAATCTGCTTTCAGAGAAAGTCAGTCCTAATATAAGTTCTTCGATGGTGAAATGGAATGAAGTTGGTCAACCTCTTTGATCTTGTCAGCTCTGAGGCACGTTTAGATTTTCTTTTAGTGTCAATGGCGATACAGGAAATCGCTTGACCTCTAACATATGCCTTCATGGTTTCCCACAACGTGCAGTTACTTATCTCAGAGGATTCATTAGTTTCAATAAATTCTCTCTTTATTTAACCAGGGAAGTCCTGTTGAGATTTACAATCTCTTTTTCAAGGGAGCTGTGGGGGGTTAAGATCAATATGGGAGTTAATGAAGTCAACAAACTTCCTATCCGCCAGTAATCTTGAGATAAGGGTTAGGGTTAGCCACGTATGGTGGAGAGGCACATTTTCTGGGAAGCAGAGCTTCAAAACAACAGGGCTATGGTCAGATATGACTATGCTGCCAAACTCTATGTGTTTGATTTTGGGTAGTAGCTTTTGGTCAATTAAGAAATAGTCAATTCCTGAGCTGGTGGATGGCTCACTCAGAAAAGCATTGCGTCACAAAGCTGAAGTGACCATCACGGCGTGGGTTTGATCCCCGTCTCGTACAAACCAGCAGTGGTCTCAGCTCCTTTCAGAAGTAGCGCGCAATTGGCCAATGTGCTACAGGGATGCAAGTGAGTGAATCTTATTATGCTCTGTCTGTTACCCGCCTTGTATTTTTATTGTATCTCCCCTGAAAAAAAGACCTCGGTCTCAGTAGGACTTCCCTGTAATAAAGGAAAATGAAAAATGAATGGGTGAAATGCGAATTTTGTGTATTAACGCGCATCTCTTGCACCATTTGTGTTGCATCTCCCGCATGATTTGCATCGCCCAGCGCAAACTTGTTGTGACGGTGCATTCAGGAACCTCATCCGAGAGAGGGAAATCCAAAAAACATATGCCTCTAATGAATGCCAGTTTAGAACCAGTAGACACAAGAATCGCCAAGCCACAAAACGAAAACCAAAAACAAAGTCGACTAGACAGGCCGGGGTCAGAAACAGAAAAACAGAGATGCAACGGTACATAGACAGCAGGCAAAAAATCGTAGTCGAAATCCAAAGCAGTGGGGCATCCAAACAGAAAACGTGGTCATACAAAAATGGGTCGAAATCCAGAAAGACAAAAACAATACAAAAATAGCAATGGCAAGAATCTTAGTCAGACGAAACAGTCAAAAAGAAACAATATCAATGGCATAAACAAGACTCTGCACAAAGAAATACTGAAGTCAGAACAGCAGTGAGGACTCTAAATAGACAGAAGGGAAGTCACATGCTATGCAGGGTACAGGTGAAAGGAATGAGAACTAATTGCAATGGGAGGAACACATGGGGAAATCGTCACCGCGACAATTAGCAAAAGCCAAGACGTGGACGGGAATCACGCAGACATCCTATGACAGTTAAACAGCTCCAGTCAGGGAGTTCTAAGTGCACAGACAATGAGTGCAGGAAAGCAATTAAGCACGTGTGAGAGATCTCACAGAAACGTAGGGAGAAACAGGGAAAGCCAAGCAAGAGGTGGAGACTAGAACAGGGTGATTGCTGAGACTGAATTAGCAGCGGTGCAACTTTACAGATTTAACTAGAGTGCTCGTTAGTGAGTTAGAAATATATACATTGATTAGTTGGGTTAGTAAACTATGATACAGAGTTCAAATGTTAGTCTTCTTAGTAATCAAGAACAGCAAGGCGAAGGAAGCAAACGAGAATTGAAGTAGTAATATGAAACACCAGAAACCACTGAAATCACCCGAAGAAGGTAAGCACACAGACTGTGGAGATGGACGGAACCAACTAGATTACAAGACAGGGGAGACAAGTGCAATGAAACTCAAAATGGCAAGAACTGAAAACCTGAGAATACAATAACCAAAAAGAATAAAGAAAAGACAAACATGAACACAAAACCAGAGCCATGACACTTGTTTCTTTTTACTTGTATTCATCTCTTTTTAGCATTGACTTGTGTATGTATTGTGAATGTAATCCGTCCTTGCGTTCGGTGGACAAGCATCATGACTGTATTTCCACAAACGCAAACGCAAAAAAATTTCTCCTTGCTATACTCACTTTACTTGACCATGGGATCATCTCTTTTTTGCTTTGCAGATTTGCCACCCTGTTCTCGACTAGACCACAATCTCAACGGCATATCAACTCATGAATTCACACCACTGACCAATAGCAATGCAAGTTCATCCTTGTTTACACTCAAGGGCTGGTACTTCCTGGAATCTTCAAAGATCATCGACAAGATGGCAAAGCTAATGTTGCAATGCTAACATCACAAACATTAACTTTATGAATATTATGCCTGCTTGAGAATAAGAATATTGACAAAACTTATAATGTTGTCATATCCGATGTTGAGCTAGACCACTTTTTTTGTGAGGCTGTGTGACATAGGCCATTTGACACAGCTAGCCTGTCAGCAACCTAGCTAGTCTTCCCATTATCTCATGACTGCAATTATTTGTTGCAAGGCAGCCTAGCTAGACGATGTTGCTACCAGTGGCAATGATGCTATTCGGAACACTGCTCTACTCATGCAAATTTTTCACAAAATATGCAAATTGCATGCATTCACAGTGCTTGCATGCATAGTTCACGCCATTTACATTGCTTCTTCTGGGATTCACGTTGCCCCCCGCAAAATAGCGTCTTTTCTCGCGTATTGCTATTTTTGCATTGACTAGTGTAATCTGTCTCAGTGAAAATTTTGTTTTGCATTCGGTGAAAACAGCTGTGATGTATGGATCATCAAACTTGGCGCTGTGAGTGCTCAGCCAGCCCTTGTCGAAAGGTACCAAAAATATCAAACTGCTTGCGTCATCTGTTTCACATGGATGCAGCCATGTTCCTGCGTTCCCTCTAGACTCCCCAAAAATGTGATGTGGCTGATGTAGAACTTCATAGAATGTTGTTTACATGCAATCATCATGGTGTACTGGCAAGTGTTTATCCGATTGTAAAGGATGAAAGATTAGTTAGCTGGCATGCTGATGCTTTAGGCCATCAAAGTAATGAGTTACACGTGTAACTGTTACGGTAGACACTTCAATTAATCGTTTCAGTGGCAAAAATCATTAGCATGCTAGCTAGTGAAGTACATCTCATTAAATATTACATATTGCTAGATATAAAAAAAAAAGTTTTTTCTGTAAGTTTTTGATATATCTTTGGTATAAAATATTTTAAAATGACCCAATTGCCTTGTATTATTATGAACAAAGTAATTTTGGTTACAAGCTTATAACAGTTTTTCTTAAGTAACATTGACTAATTACAGGCAGAAAAATGCATTTATGCGCAACATGTCACAGAATTGGGGGCGCTTCACAATGATGGCAGCCTCCAGCCTGCATTAAGAGGGCTGGTATTAAGACAAGAAAATCATGATTCATATCTCTTTATTGTATTTTAAGATTGTTAAAATCGGCGAAAGTTATTTTAATTGAAATATCTGTATTTCAAGCGGTTCGGTTTCCTTTAAGTTCAGCCAATTTTAGTTCCATTTTTCTGTACAGCAGATAGCAGCAAATGCAAATATTTTTCCTAAACGCATATGAAACTCAAATGAGGAAGAAGGAGAACTGTCGTTAGCTTTAAATTTCCAGTTTATTCAAATCAGTGAGATGTATAATTTGTTGGTCAGCATGCTGATGCTTTTCGCCAGTAAAGTAATAAATTATACATATAACTGTTGTCTTAGATGCCTGAATTCATTAATTTAATCACAAGCAGCACTCACATGCTAGCTAGTGAATTATTCATTCCATTGACATGAATAGATTGCCGACTGGAAGCTAATGTTAACACTATTTTTCCATTTTTCAAATAATACAATATAATGGGATCTCTAATTCGTGAGCCCGAGAGCTTGGAATAAACAAAAATTACTGCTCTCGTTTTATTAATTTGATATATCGAGCTTACCCATGAGAGATCCTCTTTATATCCACCGGGTGTTATTCTTGCTTAAAACAAAAGGCTCAATCACTGTAAATTACCTTTCTTTTAGGGTTGCATTTTTTTTATTAAATAGCACTTAAACAAATTGCTACGAATTGCTATCTTTCCCCCCGTAAACTACCATTATATTTTTGACAAAATGTGCCTGCATTTTTATGTCCATAGTTCTCATAACTTTGTCCAGCAGTTCCTTCGCTTAGCCAGACCGCTTGCCACCCTGTATCTATTCAAGTCAGATGTCTTAAAGCTCAGTCTTCTGCCTCAGACAGAAGACTTTTTGGTTTGCTAAGTTTTGAAGGAAGGGCTGCTTTGCTGAAACAAGTGCATCCCTCACTTGGCTGCTGATTAGACAGCTCTACAGTGTTCTGACCCATTATAACTGGGAAGTCTTGAGCAATTGTTTTCCTATGCACTTGTGCAGTCTTTCCCTCTTGATAGGGTGTGTGCATATAGAAAAGAATTTAGAGGGTAATTCAATTTGTCACTTTGTCTTGCAACTGGAAGGACAAACTGCAGATAATAGAAGACTGGCTTCTTTCCATGTCAGTTGAAATACAAGCAGATTATTTTGTTAGTTTGTATTGAGTTGAGTTGTGTAGGCCTATTTCTGGACAAAGTTGCAGTTTTTCACTGGTGTTATGAATTCTGCAAGTGAATAGAAATGTTTAACCATCGATCTGACCATAAACAAAATGTTTGTATTGCCTTTACCCACCTTGGTTCTCCCTGTTAATTCTTCATAATTGCCTCTATGGTGTTGTAGTGCTGACACAACTCGCCAGTAGTCATTTAAGAATGAATAAATTCAAATGACACCCACTGATAGCGTGAGCTATCTAATCTTCTTTTTAAGAGCTTGAAATATAGAATCTAAAACCAAAGCTATGATGAGCTCTTTGTTCATTTTTATGGCATAAATGTGCACATCAGCAGAGTGGTATTTGTCATTAATTGAAAAATTATTTTAGAGGAAGTATTAGATTAGTTTGTAATCTACATACAAGACCCTTTTTGGCTGCTCATTATCCTTCTCGGGTCAATTGACAAAGTTGTAGATGGGTTTCTAGACCATCCATCCATCCATCCATCCATCTATCTATCTATCTATCTATCTATCTATCTATCTATCTATCTTTTCAAAGAGCAAATGATTATGTTTTCTATGATGTACTTATTGTTGTGTTGGCATTCCCTTCCGTTTTGAATAAGCTCGGCTTAATTCATGAATGATGGGGCAAGTTCAGGCCCCCAAATAGGAATAAGATCAAACTTGAGCTTTTGATAGTCACAGCGTGTGGTACATTTGCTATGTTTTGTGTATGATGCCATTTATAATTTCTCTATCACTTTTAGTGTAGGATGTAATTTGCACTCAAATTAATTGCTTCACATGCCTGTTTTGCTTACTTAAAGCTCTGCCGAGAATAAGGAGTCACAGCAAGGAAGAACTCAATGGTCAAGTGTAATTCAGTGAATAAACTCCATGTTCAAGGCTGCCACATTTCAGCACGTGGCAAGTGCATCTTTGGTTTTCCCCTCCATCAGTGTGAATAAACTATAAGGAACCCAACAGGCCGAGTGAAGCTGACAGGTTTATGGTTGTGGTCATTGGCCGTTTGTGGTATGAGTTTCAGACAGCGAAGGTTCTCAGTGTCTGGGGCCGGCCGGCAGTAGTGTGGGTGCAGCTCCAGCTCTGGTCTGATGACTCACCAAACTCAAGAATTTTTACACTGTTATTATAAATGCAACGAGCTGTGCTTGTTCTTGTCATACTTTTTAAACCTGGAAAAGTTGTTTATAAAACATTATGACAATAATGCAGAACTGGTTTAATGAAATAAAATATCTATATTGTAAAATATCATAGTCAGGTAATCTATCATAACCCCACTCCTCCCAAAAACAGAACTCCGAAATTGAACATTTAACACTGATTTCTCTCAGTTTGTTTTAAATGTCCTGCTATGTTAGGATTAATTTTACTGCCACCAGGAAGCCCTTATTTATTCTCCAAGATTTTCTCTTTTGTTCTTAATCTTTAAACTGCAACAAGCTAATACTATCTACAGTTTGTACTTAACTGCTCATCTGTTATGTATTAGGTCCAATGTCTGTTTTTATTTTATAGTGTTACATTAGAACCAAGTTGTTCGGATGTTACAATTTTTTCAAGCTTAGGCCAAAAAGAGAATAGAGGAAATTATTACTGAAACACAGAAACAGAATACTGCCTTGTTTCAAAGCAAAAAATGGGTTTTAGACTTTTTTGTTTGTCGATGTGGGCCTAGATTTGTCTAAATTTGTCAAAACATTCATTTTGCTTGAAATTGAAGTTTCCGTCTCACTCTTATGCTGTATTTAGATCTGTCCCAACAGTTTCGGCAATTTTGGAAGAACTTGGCACACCTGTGGCTCATAAGTGAAACATGCTGTTTATTGTTCTGCTGTCAAGAAAACATTCCCATAAGTATTCTACTAGTTTCCTGTGGAAAAGAAAATTAAGATTAATAGGCTAGCCAAAATGCTCCAACAATCCTGCGCCACAAATTTTATATGAACATCTGATTATTATTCTCTTATTTTTATAAATACATTTTGTCAGTGGTTCCATTTCCTGATTCACATGGTTTCAGAATGAACTCACATCCTGTTGTAATTTGATCGATACTCTTTTTTCATGAGGAACAAGTCATGGCGCAGGTTCTTTCTTGCATTTTTTTAAATCAATGTGATAGTTTCTGAGCCTCTCTAAAATAACACCATCTTAATTTTGGTTCTGTTAATTTGTCTTTCATCATTGTTTACCCTGATAACTCAAATCAGGGAGTTGAACAGCCAACCCCGCCTCAGCAAACACAAAGAACGCATGATTTGCGTCTGCTTTAGACCCCCCCAGTAGGCAGTAGGGGTAGTTGGGGATTAAATATCTGATGATAGATTGACATCTTGCTTCCTGAGAACAGAGATGAACATGTCCAGGCACAGCCTACTTTTACTTTTACCAGACATCTGTCAGTCACAAGCTAACTTGGATATGTCTGATTTATAATCTCGCACTGACTCACATATTCAGTTCTAATGGGCTGATATTGCACTGGAGGTTGAGGGTCAGCCAGAGTAGAAAGCGTTTCTGTATACAAGTCATTGGATTGGAAAGCTTAATTTCCATGGGCTTTTCATGACTCAGAGAAAAAGGATTCTGTCTCTGGTCCACATGCTCAGTGTTGGTTTGGGTTTGGGACTGGACTGGCAGACTGCACCTTGCTTATTTATTTATTTAAGCACTTCAAAATTCTTCAAATCACAATATTCCCTCTCAAATTCACTGCCAGAGCAAACTGTTAAGTCATGACAAACATAACACTGCTTTAACTCTTTTCCCCATAGACCCCTCCCTTTCCCACAATGACTACAAATGATGACCGTAGGGGAGGCTGGGGAGAAGGTCCATTGATGTACATATTGGCATCATGTGTAGTCATTATGGGGAAATGAGTTAAAGCTGCTTTTCAAGCAAAACTGAAGCAATACAATAGTACTATTGAATTCAAAATTTGACAGGCATTTAGGTGTCGCATGTAGTCTTTATGGGAAAAAGCGTTAACTTAAGACTTTAAATAGGTAAGACAGTGATCACGAGTGCCACAGTGATTCTTAATGGATGCCTAAGGTGCAATAAAAAACTCTACCCGTTACCCCTGAGTAATAGCAGAAATTAAATTTTCCAGATCATGAAGCTAGGTTCACAAAGGTGTACAGAAAATTATTAATTTTTTACTGAATGCCTGGAGTTTATGGCGGGTCCTGGATGGCGCAGTTTTGATGGGTTCTGGCCCTCTCAGAGGTTGAGCTGTGACATATGCTCGTTACCTCACCCACGACGCAGTTAGTGGGGCGAGGTATTATAATCAGTGCGGTTTGTTTATCTGTTTGTGTGTCTGTGTGTTCACGATCTAGCGTCTAGATGGTTGCACTGATTGACTTCAAAATTTTCAGAGTAGGTCGGCAATGGTCAGCAGAGTACCGATTAAATTTTGGGGGTCAGTGGGTCAAGTTCAAGGTCATTAGAATGATCAAGAAAATTTCTTAGATAACTTCAAAGCAAAACCAAAACATGCATCGTTCAATTCTGCTCCCGACCATATGCTGCATGAGTAGGGCAGCTTTGATGTCTCCATAGCGATTGTAGGTTAAATGTCAAGAAGGTCAAGATCATAGGTGAAAATATTGTTTTACATTATCACTCAAAAACAGTTGCAGATGGACAGATGTTTACTATTATGAGCTGGGCTCTTATTTGACACCATGACCTTTGACCGTGAGTGACTTTGAAAGGTCAAGCTCAAGGTCATGGATTTTCAGAGGGAAATAACTTGAAAACGGTTCACGGTTTTACTATTACTAGTTACTATTATGAACATATGTGTCATTCCATATTAAATCAACAAATACTGAGAAAAATTCCCACATGACCTCTTCTAAATCAGCTGAAATTTATAGCACGGTAACCACAACATATTTAACGAACCCATGCCAATTCTTTCTTGGATCATGCAAAACATTTTCGAGTTACTGAATTTTGAGGTACTTGGGTGCAACTCAAAATTTGGGGGTTTCATTTTTTCCGCCATTTTTGAGTCCTCAAGACTTTGTATGTGATGTAGGTAGATGAAGGAAAATTTCAAATTTCAGGGTTGAAAGCCACATATCAGCTCTGTTTAAAACATTAATTATAATACTGCCATGTGTATTTGTGGTCTCGCAACATAAAGTCAAACTTTCAAAATTTGTGATTGCTTTATTCTTGGCAGCCAAATTCAGACATTAATATTTTTGATAACTGAGCTGGGATCAGATTTATGGCTAGGATGCGGTACAATAAAAATTAGCTGATTTGTTTGCATTAGGATTTCTTTTGTAATTACAAGAAGATCTGAAAACTTGAAAAACCTAATTTTTGTCAATCTTTGATTAATAGGAATTAATGTTTTCCTTTCGCTTGTTTGTTTGTGACACTTTTTTCTCCAGCCAACTCCAAAGCCATTCAGTATTTCTCAGCAGATTTTTTTTGTATATGAATGAATGTTATTGTGAAGATGTTCCTTTTCACTCTACTGTCCACCCTTCTGTCCATCTGTCCCTCTACCACATTTTGTTTCCAGCCAAGATATCAGCAATTCTGTGGTGGGGGATCTGAGAACTTCATACCTGTTTTTTGAGAAGTCAAATTTTGGTCAAAAAATTGTCCCTCCTAGAAGCCCTAGGAAAATAAGTTTGGCTTAGGGATCGAAACAATAAAGATTTTTCTATCTACCCATAGGCTTTCCACCAAAGAACATTTTCGGCAGATTTCAGGGGGTCATATATCACCCTCCTGTACCAAAAAAAATCTGCAGTTGATCATTTTCAGAATTTTCAGAGGAGGACTGACAGGCTGTTAATATGTTTTATTTATGTGAATGTGATAGCTTTGTCTGGCATGATTGATTTATGGTAATGAAACAAACTCTTCCAAGATTTTGATTAAAAACATCTGAAGCCTATCATCATGCAGCTGAGTGAATTAGCTGAACTCCCATTGGCCGGCACCTAGCAGACAGATAAAGTGTCAGTTAAGCTCACTGAATTCAGTATCTAATGTACAGTACACTTTAAACGGCATTTCACTAGATTTGCTGTTTTGCATCTAACTTAGAAAACTTCGGAAGCTATTCCTCGCTGATAACCTACTGATCCATATTTGAGCATTTGTATCCTTGGCGTGAAATTGAAAACTGAGTCAAAGTCTCTGACCATTTGGGGTGCAAAGACATGTTAAGAAATGATTGAATATAGGGAGTTCATAGGACTCCTCTGGTTATCCTTTGGCCTACAATGTAGGAGATATAGTTGTTAGTGCGGTTATCTGTTTGCCCGTCCGTGTGTCTATCGGTCTATGGACATTTTGTTTCTGTGACAGTACTGGAACTCCATTCAATATTTTTTATAAACCCTGCTGTGCCTATCAATCAGGTCCTAGACTGATGCCTTTTGATATATTGGGATTTCTGAGATTAGATTGTGGGGGCCGGGGGAAATATGCCATCTTCTGATGACTCTTGTTTCCATCATGGCATTACAGCGTAGTGCCCAGTGAAAGTGATGCTGCACACCTGGGATGTTCTGAGGTTCTCCACAGAGGAAGATCAGTCTGAGCTCTTGCTGTGAAGCTACCATGTTGGTGTTGTGCCATCATGCCTCTGAAGGTGTGGGGTGCTTGGAGGACATCAGCAAGAGTGGACAGATTAATTGTGGCTTTGTGAGCAATGATGGAAATTTTTACTTTCACCCTTCTTTGAATCTTAGCGAGGTTTCTTCACTGCCATAATATGGTGCCAAACGTCTGAAGTCAATTTTTTAAACTGATGGGAAGTTGAACCTTTTCAGAAATTGTTTGGGAAATAAGAAAATTCAAATTTATTTCCATAAATCATTTTGTCATCACTTTGACTGATACTGTAACTATGCAGTCAGCATATTTTCACGCTGTTCTTGAACGGGAACAAATGTGATGTTTTCTTTTTTTTTTTTAATTAATCTCAGTTTCCATATCCAAAAACCTTTTGGCCTTTAAAGATAAATAAAAAAATGACAGAATGTCAGGAACAGCTGTTTCAGTCAACTTCCTGCCCTTTAATCAACACTTGGACCTCTTTCTTATAATTTATTCATATGTTATAGTGAATCCACTGAAGTTCATTTAGAGGTAAGCTCACAGAATTAGGCTGACTAGACCAGAGACGCTACGCTGACCCGTGATCTGCCAGGCAGTTGTGTTATGGTAATGGCCACCGGAATTAAATGATAATAATTTTAAAAAATTAAAAATCCCATCGGATGCTTGATTTAAGTGTAAGAAGTATGATCAGGCACTGAGGGAAACCTGATGACATTCATGTGAAAGCAGCCGGAGAAAGGGTGCATGAGGAAACGTATGAGTAGCTTTTCTGGTAGAAAGTCATATACGTAGCTGTGTTGTCAGGCTGTTGTGTACATTGATTGCGTTTGTCATGCTCATGATTTGCTTGTCTTGTGAACTTCTCTGCAGAAGCATTTGATTAGTCGTTTGAATAGTTGACGTCATGATGAGCAGAGTGGTCATGTGGGGAAAACTCTGGTTCTAAAATACTTGCAAAAAGTCCCTTGTTTTCATTTGTTTCTCCTTGACTTTTTCATCTATAGACAATGTGGATTGAATTTCTTTTTTTTCTCTTTCAAGTGCAAGGTGTAACAATGGTTTACAGTGTCTCCAGCTGGATTTAAGTTTAGTGTTTCATTGATACTCGGCACTAAACATTTTTTTCTCGCCCATACTCTCGTTCTTATAAATATATTTTCACTTGTTTTGCTTCAGTATGATCATCGCCATCTCAGATTCTTTTGGCAATGACTCTTTGATCCAGTCTTAAACCAATTTTGGTACATTTTTTGATCTTAGAAGTTTTTGTTGAAATAAAAAGTGACCCAAGATTTCAAATTCCTAAATCTCAACAAACTTTGGTCCAAGTGGGGGAAAAAAGAAAATCGTTTCTTGCTGTTTATGTGATGCTAAGAGATCGACCTTTATACCATAAATCTTTAAAAATCCCTGATAAAAGGTCAAAACATCTGCCCAGATTTTCAGTTTAATAATAGATAGCCCCAAAATTATGTACTCTACAACAAAGGCATTCAAATGCCTCTATACTTTGTGTAAATTATGAATATATCTTGTTTAGTTGGGGTCTTCATACAACATCTTATTACACAGATCAACTTTAGAAAAAACCCTCCTTATTTGTTTTTTTTTTCTTTTCTGTGGTTAGTCTGTACTTTCCTTAAGCATTCTGCTTGAAATTGATTTATGAATTGACCTCGACTCAAAGGCCTTTGGATGATACTCACTAGTATCCTTCTTCCAGCTGGAAATGCTAACACTTCTCTCCACAAATATGGAAAATACATGCCATTGATTTCTTGGTCATATTTAATATGGCCTTTTGTGGGTAATCTCTATGGTTTAATGTTCAGAAATCCTTTGGAATTTCAGTTAAGATTTTGGGCATTTACCTGCTTTTAGCAGAAAAAATTTACATACTAAAGGAAGTTTACATTCACAGTATACAGAGCTATTTGACTCTAATATAGCACAGTTAGTAAATCTGCAGTGAGCACCCTAATTTGGTGGACAGTGGCATATTTTTTGTTCTTTTGGTTCTGTTGGCCAAATCAGTCACTATCTGAATCCAATTGAACATGCATTTTATAAACTGAAGATGAGACCGAAGGCAAACAGTCCCATAAACGAGAAACTGATGATGGTTGAAGTACAGGCCTGGCAGAAGATGCCCCACATTTATGCCTCACAGATTTCAAGCTGTCATTGAATGCACTGGTGTCGTAGGAAAAACTCTGTCCGACCAAGTGGGCAAAGTGTTCCTCTGACCCTTTAAATCTATCTCCAAAAAGTGGACACATTCTCTAGTGTCTGTTGCGATTGGGCTTATTGTAAGTCAATCCAGATGAAACACAAAAAACCGAGGATGGTCGCCGCAAACCACGTAGCATTCATTCTTCATCAATCACCCAACACAGACTGACCTCCGGCTGTCCGAACCCTAATATTTATTGGCCTTTTGGCACGTTCCTTTTGGTGGGATTAAACGTGACTCCTTCCACCTTATCCAACACTATTAATTCTGATTGGTACATTGCCATTTGCCATTTTGCCATTACATCTTAGTGTAATTCATTTCGGGATCCAGGGACGCTCAAAGACCAGATATGAGCCTCCCAAACCTTCGGTTCACCCGAAGTTCAGTAAGTTATCTTGGGCCATGGATGGTTCCAGAACACTTGAGTGCCCGTGCTCTGGTCGCGGGCACCGGGTTGACTAACAATATGGTCATTCTAGAAGGTTAGCTCATTGAGCGTTCTGCGGGAGCTTCTTTATCAGGTTTTTTGACATTTATGAGATTTTGCCTCTTCTCAGCTCCAAACTCCCTCTCAGTAATTTTAAAGGGCCATATGAACCTGGCTACGTTCTGTTAAACTGTGATTATTATAATACTAATTATTATGATACTAATACGTATAATACAGTATTTAAGATTATCTTCTCACCACACTGGATCTGCAGTCGAATATTATTAATGATTACTTATTCCGCGACATGCTAAACTGTCATGTTATTTTGCACCCTAAAATGATGTGAAGTGGGCATACTATACACAATAGGTGTCATTTCTGCCATTATTAACTGGTTCATCTGATGTGGATGAAAATGCCCACAAATTACTGTTGAAAGTCTGTACGTCAACCTCATTTATCACTGTATTCTTTCACACTCAAAATGCTACAGTACGGAACCAAAATTTTTAAAAAAAGTGACACTGTTCATTGAATTATGGTGCTGACTGCAATTATTCTGGCTAAAATACTCTAGGGTTGGCCTTAGACACATGAAATATATTTGTTGCCTGACTCTGGTTTGGGCACCTAATGATCCCACATGCAGTTTTTGGCAAAATCTAACTGTCCTCAGTTGTGCTGAGCAAACAGGACTCTGTCTGCTTTTGACAATATTTTAAAAATTTGAAATAGACATAGTATTGACACAGACTGTGAAAATAAAAAGGAGGCTGATCTGAGATCATACATGCCTTGAAATGCTACTGTTGCATGCTGAAGCGTTACTTCACATTTGGAAAGGGTTTGAAGTTTCTCTGCATGAAGTTAAGTACCCATTTAATCATGATCATACAAGTGCTTCTATTTTTGTATAAGTTTCTGTAAAACAGGAGTGGCTCTGTTGCGCCAGAATCTACAGCAATGTTTGGATGTGTGGAATGGGATTGAAAAACAGCAGAAAGTGCCAAGGTTTTTTTAAATCAGACTCCCTCATGCTGCAGCGATGAGAGTTGAACGCAGCAGGACTCAGCTACACTGAGACCCTTTTCCACTAGAGGGCACAGATAGTGTAAGTGAAAGGCCTCTTGTTTCCTATACCCTCCCTAGAATTTTTCATTTTGAGAGAAGTTCCTGTTCAATATGTTTAATAACATAATAAGGCCTGACTGGAATGGCAGTTTTTCTTACTAAAAATGCTGTCCCTATATGTTATTGGCAATGCTAATGTGTCCTTGGAAACGTGACTGCAATTAAAAGTAGTTTGACTTTAGCACTGCAGTGCCATGTGAAACCCTACTGACACTAGGATGACTGAAGGCACCCCTCCTCATGCACTCTCCCCGTCAAAATCTTTCTCGCACCCTCCCCACAATTCAGAGGTGTACTGCTGAGTAACATGCCAGTGATCAATTTTAAGCGTGAATAAGAACACCATACATGCCAATTATGTAAACACTGCGAGACCGGTCACAACGCTTAATAACATATTGCATTTCCAGTTAAAATTTCATTAGCCCTAAGCTTATATAATGAATGTTTATGTTTCCTGCAACCATGAAGGTTAACTTTAAATTGATCCTCATCCTGCTGGCCTTTTGATGCTTTTGAGTCAAGCTCTTATGAACCCACTTATTTAGACATCCTTCCATTGAGAATAACAAAGGCAGGCTTCATTCATCTACCCGGCATTGAATGTCAAAGGCTATAATTAGAGGAAATCCTGAAGTGCAGGTTTGAATTTACGGCCATTATTTCAGATTGTCATAACATCACGTATCCCCAAAATGACTTTTTCTGCAGATAGTGAGCTCCCTCTCTTCCCTCCAGAAGAGGGACAGTAGTGTTGACAGTAGTGCTCTGGATTTACTGCATCAGAACTTAAAGATGCATTCAGTCACGCTACTGCAGTAGATAATCTGCACTGTATTGTTTAGCACCGCCTTGAGTATTTGACAAATATTCACAAATAACACTTTTAAAGTAAATAAACAACACTTGAGGAAGAGATTTACAACTCTGCCATCATCTATGCTGTACAAATCTGGTTTGATTGATGGGAGGCAATGTTTCATTTTTCATGTCTGGCTGCATTCTCCACGTTGTGGTTTCATACAATGGGCTGGAATGATGAAACAGTCATTGCTCACCCAGAAGCTTTTGAAACAATATTAAGTCATGTGAAATGACAGCTTACAGAACTAATAATATGACCTGACCTTTAACCTTGAGCTCAGAGGACATTTTCAGAATTGGCTTTGCTTGATGGACACTCGCGTGTGGTGGTGTAGGAATTCTGATCAAGAAAGGCATGTGTGCTATATGCTTGCCCAATACAAATTTGTAATGTGAAATTGTAGTGTGCCATGTTTCAGTTTCCTGACGGGAGTAGTCTTAGACACTACACTGCATTACCTTGTTCAAGTTGTCAATTATATAAAGCTGTAATAACAGTTCATTTCAGCTGCATTGATATATAACTGGTACCTCTTGATTTGCACTGAGCTGTATCTCAGCGTAACATGGCCGTCATTTCCAAAATACATGAAAGAATAATTTGATAAAACTGTATTGCATTTTTGGGTATGGAACAGCATCTGAATACCATTTTGTACTCAGTGGCAACTCCATACTGGCTTCCCACTTTAAGCATCTAAAGCTTTTAATTTGAAACCTGAGAAATTCTTATTGCATTCTGTTCACGGGGACCCTCTCCCCTTACCGCTGCCATCTAATTGATACCTGTGTTAAGTGTTGGGGTATAAACACAGCAGCTGTTGGCATGGCGGTGATGTTTCTGAGGGAGCTGGCCACAGTGTCTTCAGTGTCATCTTGGATCATTGTGTAGCTCAGGAGGCTGTCAACACATTACGGCGGGGAGAGGACTGGAACACAAAAAAAAATTTGTTTAGTCCCGCAAAGCATACTTTTCCAATGGAAACTGAACTTTCTCACCAATGCTCGGTGTATTAGTGAGGATGCAATAGTGGAAATGAGATGATGCTTTGAACTGGCCTTGAGGAATTGAAGACCAGGTGAAATTGGGCCATTTTAACAACAGCATTTTTTTTTTCCATGAAAGAAGACAACCGGATCAAGTTACTGAACTGCGTCTAAGTGTGTCTTTAAAGTTTTGTTGACTAATTTTTCTTTGGAAAATACACAAAGGGGTTATATAATTACCTGAGGGTGCTCATATAGTTTAAGCCGCTCTCCTTGAGAGGAAATTCAAGCATGCTTTAATTGTTGTAATTAAGTAAAAAAAAAAAAAAAAAATCTGAGTTTTAGTTTTACTGCCATTCAAACCCATCACTCCAAAGTTATCTTCTCTGCTGTGGCACTCTAACATAGTGAACATTCAGCCCTGAGCCTCATGTCCTATCTTGATTGTGTGGCTTCTCCTTGAGTTTGTTTGAGAGTTTCTAAGAAGCGGCTAGACTCAGTTGCACTCTCGGAAAGAGGGGGAGATTTCTGGCCATGATAAAAATCGTAATCCCTGGTATTGATGTGGAGATGACCCTTACGGCTGGGCCCTGTGTCTGAGAGGTTAAAGAGTTGCTAGGCTGTGAGTCTGGATTGTTTGCTGGTGTCTCATTGCTACAAATGGATGAGGAGACCAAAGAGAGATCAATTAGACAGGGATTTGTTCTTTTTTCCTCTCAGTCATTCTGCCCGTGTTTGAAGAGACATGGCAACCCTCTGCAAAACGAGCAGGAATCTTATTGAGAGGAAAGAGGGAGCGGTTAAACAGGAGAGGTGGGAGGATGCGGATTTTATTCATGGCTGTGAGGTCAGTCGCCTATCATGAGTGTCTTCAACCTTTCCAATTCACTGCTGAACCTCAATTATGCCATTTGAATTGATCAAAACTGGAAAACAATCAAATGCAGAGAGAAAAAAGTTGCTACTGGCAACTGGAATGAAATGCGAGTCATAGTAATTTGAGAGCACAAAGATAAAAAAGCACACTCTTTAAGGGGTTAAAAATAACAACTTTATAAAAAAAAAAAACTCTAGGTTTGGTCTGCAACACTGAGCTTCAACAGTGAGCATGTGGCCATGCATGTTTTAGAAGCTAATTGTAATGGATTTTTGTCTCATTTAAATCAAGGCCTTATTTACTGTTCTTGATAGTCCAAATGATCTCTAAATGCTCTTGCAGTATTTTCTTTAATGGTTGCACAAATGTTCTGATTCCATAAACTACATTCTAGCTCATGAGTTTATAATAACACAGACGGTTGCTGGGGAGATGGGGACAAGACCAGGAAGTATAGTGTGACGACTCTTTAAAGCGACTTGCAGCCATAAGGGCCATTTTATATGTATATTTTACACATTTTAAATGCCTAAGTTTTACTAACTGACCTTGAGAGATTAACTAATGGCACCTTATTGTTGGAGTGAATTGAAGTGCATCCCCCAATAAACCCAGAGGGCTGGTAAACAGCCATGCTAATTTTAAAGCAGGTCAGCCCTTTTATAACCTGAGAAACAAAACATGAAGGTAGTGGCATGCCTCGGAGGCTCTGAAAAGTCTAAAGATGTCTCTCTTTGTCCAAGTTTAGTGCCCTAGCATTGAGCATGGTGAGGGGAGAGATGAAGATTGCAGAAGGGCCTTGGGGGGGTCAGAGGGCTCAGGAGAGCAGGTCCTGAGGGGAGCAGTTGTCCAGTGATGACAGGTGTGGAGTGGGGGCTGGGCCCCCCGTTTGAGCTGTTCATCTTTAAGGTGCGTCTCTTACGACAGGAAGACATTCCCCTCCCCTCCCTCTCGGGTAATTGCTTTAGCAGGGTTTGCTGTGCATGAATGTGTTGGCCATTTTGTCCTCTCGTTTTACACACTCGCAAAACTAACAGGTCAGAGGTGAACAGAGGGAGGAAGCCCAGGCCTCTTAGTGCCAGAGATGTTTCTGCTTTTGCCTCTGACCAAACACAAAAAATAAATAGTCGATAATTTCTCTCAATCAATGCCACTGCCTCACCAGAGTTATGCTGCTATTGGAATCTTTGGAATTGATCAGTTTTGTAATTCAAGCACGTAAACCTGAAAATATGTATTTCTATTATACCGTATCCAATTAAATTACATTTTCAATCAGTGTTGGGATCATTGTGCTGATGTGTATTCAATATTAAACAACATCTATTTCTACTATTTTTGCATTGCTGCTATTCAGATATATAGCATTTCACTCACTGCTGATCATATCTGAAGAATATTTTAATGGGATATTTGCACTTTAATTATGCCTAAATTTCAAATGGCTCAAGGTAAGTTTTATTTCCCTGGAGACTGGCCTAAATATGACTGTTTAAAAAAGTTTGTTTGTTGCTAAAACAACAATAAAACAAATTATTTCCAATTTCCAAATGGAAGGAAAATGAAGAAAATTTGGGAGGAACTACCCAGAAACAGTCAAGAATTACCCCAGAAGTGCAGCAGAGACCTTCAGAACCATATAACAGTCCTTGTAGAAAGAAAATCCATAAATCTGCCCAACAGTTATGTTAAAATAAAGCATTTTGATGTTTATAAGAGTATAAACCTGATGTGTTCACACTTCTTCACACCATCCCTGACTGATTGAAAGTTATAGATGTACTTAAGTTTTTCTTATGTCAATGGGAAGTGAAAAGACTTTTTATTTTGAAACCTTATGATAAGGTTTCAAAAATGTAACGTATTTTACCAGTAAGAAGAAGCTATTTTTCTTCTTTGTCTAGTATATTTCTCCAAACAGCTTTCTCCCCTGAAACACTTGCTGTGAATTTCAATGTTGGGTTCATAAATTTGCCTCTTGTTGTCTGTGTTAAATCGTCGCTGCCCCATTGACACTTTGAGCGGACAGATGGCTGAACTTGAATGCTGACTTAGCGCAGTATTGAAATTAGGCTTTTCAAAGGGCTCTGGGTGTGCGTATTCAGGAGGGGTTAAACAAACAGAGGGAGGGGTGGGCTTGGGCAGGTTGCGTTTCTTGTCTGTCAAGCTTCGGGGAGACCAACAAGCTGAATTTACTCCAGTCTCTATAAATTAAGGCCATGATCCTAGCTGCCTTTACCCTCACTGGCTCCTGCGCATCATTTTGATCCCCAGACCAGCACTTTGTGTGATTGCTTCTTTTGGTGAAAAAAAAAAAAAAAAAAACATTGAAGGACATCAGATGGTGTTTGTTATATCAAGGGTAAAACCTTGACTTCTTAATAAGCGTGCATTATCTTCAGGATAATCACATTAGAACTTTCTGGTGAACTTATAAATGAGTGATATGAAAATAAATTTGAAAGGCCACAAATTATTCACTTTAACTAGACTCCTCTGAAGTCTTTTTTTGTATTTACATGAGAATAGGAAAGTTTTAAGTTTGCTTTCTTTGAACTTGGCGGTACCTGCTCCCTGAAGACCAGGTACAAAGAAACCGCTACATCTCCGGTAACATCAAATTCGCGAGAAGGAGCGGTTGAAATGTAAAGCAGTGGTTGTTTGTGGAGAGCAGCGGTGAGACCTGAGCTCAGGGAGGGTTCCTCCAGCAGCCAGCTGTGCGGCAGATGCAAGGCTTCGCCGGCCAAGAATAAGGAGGAAAATCTGAGCAGTAATGAACGATAAGCAAATCTTCAGAATTGCGGGATTAAAGTGAGGAAGTGCTCCCTTGCGCTTCCCTTCCAGGGCAGGTGCAGGGGAAGGAGGGAGGGCCCGGCGCTCCGCTGCGCAAACGTTTGTTTACATGGCTCGTGAAATATTGGAAATTACACTGCAAAGCGATGAGGGGCGGCTAGTGTCAGAGGACGGGCAGGGGGTGTGGGCACGCAGAACGAAAACAGGCCGACGGGTCTCTGATGTCGCGCTGGCGCAGTGCGCGTGAAGGCTGGTTTGTGATGATAGTTCGGTGTGCCGGGAGTCCGTGGGTGGAATAAGTTTCCCTGTCCTGGTGCTCTTCGCCTTCAAGGCTCCTTTGAGAGGAAACACAAAGGGTGTGGCGAGGATCAGTATGCTTTTATCCTTTCCTTCAAATCTTGGTTTCTAAAAAATCTCTTAAATTATAATAGGTGTACAGTGTAAAAGTCTCTCAGTTTATATGCATTTCAATAATGAAAGAGGTGGTCATCTCTTAAAGAAAGCAAGAACTGTCACCGAATACAGAATTTTTCCCCCTCAACTAAGTCTTTGCGGCAAAACTCAGTCACTGTACCCCTTTGATGTGGACAGACAGACAAGAAAGACTTAGACATGGCATGAGCCAAAAGCAATAACCTTAAGATTATGGGTAATGACTAAACTGGCCCATAGTCTAACTACAATAATTTTCCTCACTTTTAGACTGTTTAAGAAGCTGTTATGTTTTATGTGGCTTGAATGTCTGCCTGAGCTTGACTGTGGCTGAAATTTAATGAAAATGTTTAAGAAAACGTAATATGTTAATACATTTGAGAACATCCTGGTTAGATTTTGTCTGGTTCTTTACTGGAAGTAAAAGGACACATACTTCACATTCTCAGAATAGTCTCCTGTATAAATGGAGGGCAGCTGCACAAACTGTTTAAACAGTGGGTTTTGATATTACCCGTCCTTCAGCCTAGAACTGCTCCCTGAATGTTGGAGCATGAATTGTAGTACTCAGCTACGTGCTGCAATATACTGTGGTGTCAACCCATGGGTGGGTTTGCCCATCTATCACTCGTCAGCACTGCAACTCCACTTCGAGACGAAGATTGAAGGTTTTGATGGTTTTTCGACTGTACGCAGTCATGCCCACTTCTCTGAAGCTCGTTTGGTGACATTACTGGTGGATGTTACTGCTCAGAGACAGGTTTGAGAGTTTGATTAGAAGGCCCAAATATGGGAAAACAGATTAACGTTAAAAAAGAGAACCACAATAAATGAAATCTAAAGCATGTTGGCATGATGATTGATTGTTAATTTTTGAATTTCATCAAACTTTTCAGCAAAGTGCTTGATTTATTTTTCTCTTGTTATATTCCAGAAGACTGCTCATGAAGGGTCAGCATAATCTTGACTGAAACAGTGCAAGTTCTGGTGTTACTTCTCCCAGTGACTTTTCGAATTTTAGGTCTTAAGGGGGCCCCGTGAGCCTGAGACAGATTGTTTTTGTCTGTCAGAAGAGGTGGCCATCTAAACTGATCTGTTTCATAAAACATTTTCAAAATATGTTTTGTTTCTCCCATAAAGGTTCAAAAGGAATGATAAATTACCATGCAACCAAAAGTAAAGAATTAAGATGTTTCTCCCTCTATCGTGGGTCGACCGGCTCACAATGGCTGGTGTTTTTGGCATGGTCTTCCTGCTACAATAAGAGAGTCCGTTATACTCCTCCACAATACTTGAATTGATTAGTGGTATGTGATTTTAAACAATTTTTTTACAGCTCTAATTTGAAAGTGGTGAACGCGACTTTTGGTTCAGTTCGTAATTATGCTCTCCTTTGAAGCTGAACTGAAATGGGCTTTTTTCCACTTGAATTTGCGCCCGTTTCTCGAACTGTCAAACATGGTTACATTTGTGTTGGCGTATAGTTGCTGATAAGACTTTTGTTTAATGGAATAAAGCAGTTTCCCCTCTGGCCTCAATTTGAGGATTGTCTTCTCACGTTACTACCCATTTTGTTCGAAAACAATGGACACGACTTAACTTTAATTCTTTGTTTGCACTGTGTTTGCGACCTGGTGTGCTGTGTGGCTGAAGCCTATGATGCCTGATCTGGTCAGTTTTTCATTATCGTTTCCCTCTCAAATCAGTGAGTGGCTCATAACAGCTATCGCTGCATAACATCTCTTTGTGTGTTGGAGTGTTTAAAGCTGAACTCATTGTGACACCCTGCACCGCCCTTCCTGATGTGGAACTTCCTCTCCACTCTCCAACCACCTCCCTGATCTGCTGTCCCACTCTGCCCTGGACCATAAAATGCTAATTTCAGTCAAATATGTGGGAACCTGGTGGAACTTGAAAGGGCAGCAAAGCCCAAGGTCCAGGAGGTCAGATGTGGGTGACCAACAGCTGTTGAAGAACTCACTTCCTGTGAGAAAGGGGCTGGGCTAAAATATGGGCCATTCCACAGCAAGCGGCAGTTTATGACTCCATGCTGTCGACAGTGACCATTATCAGTAATGTTCTGTTGTCAATGTGGTATAAACTGAGACATGCGCCCTAAAGGGAAGTTCTGAGATTTGTGCTTTGTACACGGAGGAGCAGGCTTAGTTAGTCTTTACATTTGATTTTATGGATATGATGGAGGTAATTCAGTATGTTTGTAAAAAAAAACACACACGCTGGAAGGGATAATGAGATAACACTTGAAGGTTTAATTATGTAAAGTATTGTGTTAGTTTGAAAGATACTGTACTTCAAGGAAGATACTTTAGCCTTCAAGGTGTTTTTGTGTATAATTGGAGACCTATCTACTTGTATTAACTATACAATGTTTAGATCATTAGCAAAGGCAAGTGTCTACCTCCAAACTGATGTGATGAACAGTAATTCAGAGTACCAAATTCCCTGTTATATTTTGTGTGTGTGTGTGTGTGTGTGTGTGTGTGTGTGTGTGCGCGTGCGTGCGTGCGTGTGTGTGTGTGTGTTTTTTTTTTTTAAATCTTGCAGTAAGGCTGACAAGGACTTGGTCTGCCTGCTCACCCATACCATGTTTATTCCTTGTGTAATGTTTAGTGTTTGCCTTCTGATAAAATGTATAGAAGTGCCCAGAAAATAATATTTCTGTGAGCAGCTGGTCAGAGGTTGTCCCTTAGGAGCTTCCTTAAATAAACTTACCGTGCTCACTATTCATCCTGCAGTAGAGCCAAAATAAACTCAACTCTAGTCTCAGCTGAAATTTTTTTGTGCCTCGTATCATTTTAATGGGACATATGAATGAAAAATTGTATTTAAGAAAATTAACTGACCGCAGTTTGTTTGGGCAAGGTCTGAGTATTTTTTTCCTACATTACTGCTGCCTTAAAATAAGGTTTCCTTGGTTGATGGCCAAATGTTGCAGATTTATACAGTACCTGTGAATGTATACATTAGACCAATAATATTCGTCCTTGTTACTGCTCCCTCTGTACAAAAATGTACTCTGGTTTATTTATAAATTTATGATGTCTGTTAAACTCAAAGACACTTAAAAAAGGGATTAATGAGCCTCAGTATTTCCCCTCTTTGGTGTCTGAGTAGACCACAAAACTAAGAGCCAGGAAACATTCAGACAAAACATTTTGTGATTGAAAGTAAAGGTTAGCTGAAGGAGCCAACGGTGGAAAGACTAGACCTAGTTCAGAAAAGTGGTGACTCAAGGCGGAATAAAAAGTCTGTTTGACAAAGCTAGTGGACAGAACCAAACTAAACAATAAATGTTGTTGCGGTCTGAAGGGAATGCGCTGAACTTCAGCTTGCGTGTCTACTCCCTCAAAACTGTCCAACTGTGCTGGTGCCGCTGTTGGAAAGAAATTTTATTGCTTGCATATTTCAACAGCATTTCCACAGCACAAAAAACAAAGGAAAAAAAAACATTTGCTCTAATTTAACTCTGAGCCTGTGGATGCTATTGAGTTTGCATACCTTCAAATGGATTTACATAATATGGACTTAAGGAAATGTGAATGACTGTTTTGTGGAAATGGGTTGACAGAGCTGTCAACACCTTCTGCTTGTGGAGACCTATCCTTGGCCTTTACTGAGCCCTGTGCTCCCTGTGCCCTGTGCTTTTACTAAGCCCTTCAGCATAGGCCCAAATGCTCATTACAAGAAATGGTGAGTTGTTGATAAGATCGGGAGATGGCAGAAGTTATGGAAGTCTCTCCTCAAAGGCTGTCTTTTTTGCCCATATCTCACTGTTTGAAGACCCTGTAAAATTAACTTTACTACCTCATTAACACAGGGAGAACTGTAATCAATGTTTCCTCTGTGGGGATATTGTGGTCCGGGCGATCCGTGGTTTTCTGTCAGTCTGGACAAACGGGCTAGTTAGAGCATGAGAGCATTGAGATTATCAGGGGAAAAAAAAGAAATGGTCAATGAAATTCCTAACTGCTCAAGAGTTCACCTTGGAGGATAGTATTACTATGTAGACCTCGGAAGAAATCAGTGCGTTTACATGACGTTAGAGAAAATCAAATTATTGTGTTAGTCTCACCAAAACTGACTTTTAAAATGCATGTAAACATGTTAGTCCGATTGGAATCGTGCTAAAACAAATTTCTCATAGTCAGACTAACGCACCCAGATAATGAGGTTAATAGTCGCATTATGCCTGCATGTAAACGCTTGAATCGAACGCAACTGGACTATGCGCTCTGAGCATGCTTTACATTCTTCGTGAAGGGCTTTGACCCAGCAGTCTTGTGGACGTGTAATCACAAAACTGCTTAGCAAGAACTCTGAGCTCTGACTAGAGTTTGTACTGAACAGCAGCAATCCTTGTCTGCGAGGGGTATTGATGCTTGAACAGTGACGCCTTCGGGGCTCTTAACTTCTTCCCTTAATTTGCATGATTTGTGGAATAACTAGCGCATCATCTGAAAATTTTCCCTTTCGCTTGCAATTGGAAAAATAACACTCTCCCACGAGTCATTACTCCTGACCCACATCCAACATGCACAGGAAGCCCGGGAGTGCGTTTCCGGAAAGCACAGATGCTAACTTACATAGTTGGAACCACTGACTGTGGATGGACGAACTATGTTAGTTGCTTGCAACTACGCTTCTGGGAAACACACTCTGGGGTAGTAGATAGGACACAAAGAGCATAGCGGCGTTTCAGCCAAGCTTCGGCTAAGGGCGTAACCACCGGGAAGACTGTGAATCTCAGCTGTACGAAAAGGATAGCGAGCAGCCCGTATTAAACGTACTGAGCTGTAATGTTGTCCATGTTTTCGCCACTCAGTCTTATACAGTCAATGCATGCGACATGCTACTAGCTAGCTGCCAGCTTACTTGTTTGTCAAACGTTTGGTCTTTGATGTAATGGGTTAATCAGGAGATGCAACACGAACAGGCTTAAAGGCATATTGCCACCCACCGTAGCAGAGAGGGGCATGCTTCGGTTAATAAATCAAATCCCGTCCTGCACATGTATACTGGGAGAAGGACAGTAGTCCGATTGCATGGCCTAATGGAGTTATTACCATAGCTCGACTCAACTGTGCATATAAACGTACTGAATGTCTTTGAACTGTGGGAAGAGAGCCCAGAAGAAACCCACATGAATATGGGGAAAGCATTGAAAGAGATGGATAATGTGATTTGTGGTGGGTTACTGTTGAGTATCCCAGAAACTGCCCATTGGTCTGACGACCCATTGGTCTGACCTCCCGTTCCTCCGACAAAATGACTCCATTGGTCCCACCTCTTGTTACACCGACAAAATCGACCACAGAGAGAGAGAGAGAGAGAGAGAGAGAGAGCTCTCAGAAACGCACATCACACACACACACACACACACACACACACACGGGGGGGGGGGGATCATGTGTGTTTAGTCATCGCGCAAGGGAACTAATGGGAGGTCGGACCAATGAATGGTCGGACCAGTGCCATGGATCCGAGTATCCCAAACTATCATGGGTGGTAATTTCATAGGCATGGATCAATATGCAGCCAGTGGTGTTAGGGTTAGATGCTTGTGAAGATAAATGGGCCAGGTCTTTGGAATATAGCAAAGCACTCCACCTCATGCTTACCTTGTCAAAAAAAAGCTAATTGGGCTGCTGTTGCCACTGTAGTGGGGAAACGTGCATGACTCTCTGTTGACACTGTTATGTGGAACTAAAAATATTCTTTATATAAATATCCTTCAGTGCATGTGATTATGTTTTGATGCTCCCCAGGATGCTATGTAATGGCTCTGACAGAATTTACAGCATGGAGGTAATGGGCCACAAGAGACTAGTGATAATTCCACAGGTAGTTTTTATGTTTTATGGCAAATTAGCAGTCTCCTGGAAAACAAACTTTATGAGCACATATGTGTGTAAGTACAATAGATGGGATGATGCTCCACAATTCCACGACTGTGAGTGAAATGTGTGACGTATTCCTTTTGATGCACAGTCTAAATTCTTCCAAAAGGTGTGCAGTGGTTAAGTTGAAAAAGAAGAGTCTTGAGTGGATAACTAGAGCTAATTAGAAGAGCCTGAGAGAAAAGAATATTCCCTATGAACTGTACAAAATTGATAGGAATGGAATTAATAAGGCTGAATATTGCAAAATACTTCCCAATCCTAAAAAAGAATGGGGGATAACTAAAAAAACTCTTTGATAGGCAAATTGCAGAAGATGCCGAAAATAATTCTAATACGTTTTTTCAATACTGTTGTAGAAAAAAGGAAAGCAAAGGACATGGTTAGCTGTATTAGCAATAAAGAAGGATCATTACTTGAAATGAGAAAAGAGAGTTGAGAGTTTTTGAAAATTGAAAGTTTTACCTGAGAGCAGATTTTTAATGGGCCAGGTAGTATTTTTAAATACTAGGATTTTTAGCAGATATTGATATTTGGGACAATGAAGTACTGGATAATTTGCATTCATTAATGAAAGGTGAATAAGGAAATGACCACAAGAAGCCACCTACAATGCTGCGCGTGCATTGAGCATTAACGAGGGGAAGCAATTACGTCTCTAATTCTGACAGTTGACAGTTCACTACTATCTTTCAAATTTTAATAATGCATTGGACAATTTTTAAGGCAATTAAAGTGATTTCAGCAATCTCCTCAGTTGATTTTGATGCTTGATGCTGGCCAAAAATTTGTCCCTCCTGAAACACATAGGGACGTCTTTTCCACGACCATGGGATATAGTGGAGCGGGGTAGTTGAAAAAAGTGCAAATGGTGATACAAGCAGCAGACTTTGCAAGAAAACTCTTAATATCCCCATAAATCAAAATTAACCTCCGGCTACTTCAATTTCTAGTTATATCCAAGATGGCTGACACGTTTTCAAAATGGTGGCAAATTTGCTCTATATTTTGAATATTTTCAGCCTATAAGCAACAAAAATTGCATATTTTCTACACAATCATTGTGAATTCATATATCTTGACATTCTTACAGTCATAAAGAGATAAACTAAACCAACCCTTCCAATCCTTATCCTTTTACCACCTATACAACATGTAAGCACTTTCAGATATGGGATACAACTAGGCTCAGATATGTTACAATCCTACCCCTAGCCCGATCATTCATCCAATGCTATTTAATTCCCGTGTGATCTGTCCACCTTGCAGAAGACTATAGCCCCGTCTTCTTTGGCTCGGCTCTCCCGCGCTGGCACATCCTGTCAATTCAGGTGCGGCTGTTAAACTTTAAAATGGGGCTAGAGAAACAGCATTTGGGAAACTAATGACAAATTTTTACCATTAGCAAGCATTGAACCCCCATGTTTCACAGCTATAGTGTCAACCAGTGTGCCCTGGTGGTGCAATGACAGTACACTATTACAATGTTATATTTACCTTTATGTTCATGTTTTCAAATTAGAATGAAAATTAATTAAAAAGAACGTAATTATTTTCTTACTTGCAAAAATAAACTGATCCAGCTAGACATACCCCAGATCAATCTATTACCTGACCTTTTAGCGCACATATGAACTTATATTAAATATTTTGCTCTTTGGCGGCCATTTTGGATATGATGACAGCCATCTTGGATGTTTCTAGAAACTATTTTACATAATTTTAGTACCTGTAGGCTTGCTCTCAATATCTTAGCATAAACTGATAATGATAAAGAAATGTTTAAGTGATTAAGGAATTAAATGTCCATATTCATATATCGGAAGGAAGCCATTTTGAAAAACTGTCAAATTCTGTGTGGCCGGAGGTTGATTATGAGACAGGAGACAAAGAAGAATAGTTCTGCCGAATTTCATGCTTGTATCACTATTTGCACTTTTTCCCTGCTATTCTCAAGTTACCCACTCCACTAATGCGCCTTCCAAGTTCCAACACGGTTGTTTTGGAAATGAAAGCCAACAACCTGCGTTAGTCAGGCATAAATTGTTGTGATTCTGCCTGCCTTGCTATGTCCATGTTCTGCCTTGCCATGTTCTTGACCTGTTTGCCATGTTTATATTTGGATCTTTGCTATGTCTGACTGTGCCTTGGATTATGTATTGTGATTTGGTAATTTAGAGTTCATGTATTGTTTTAGTTTTGTTTTTCCATGTTTTACTTTTTACCATAGCTATATTCCGGTACATGTTTTGCTTTCTACCATGCATTGCACTTTGTCTCCCCCTCTCTGGTCTCTTGTCTTGTCATTCCTCACAGCCCCGGTATTGCGTGCCACTCTTCGGGTGATTTAATGGTTTCTGGATTTCAGCCTTCCTTCAAATCTTGTTTACTTCCTTCACCTTGCTTTTCTATTTTACTAATCCATACTTACAGTTTGTTATTTTGCCAGAGTTACTAACACAAACTAACATGGTATATAATACTAACTTACTTACGAGCACTGAGGGATTGTATAGCTGCACTTACTAATTGATTAACAAGCTCTCAGCACTTGCCCTGTTCTAGTCTCCGCCTCTTGTCTTTCCCTAATCTTCTCTGCTGCGTTTCTGTGGATTCTCCACACCTGCTCACGCTGTCCTTTCTCTCATTATCTATGCACGTTAGAACTCCTTGACCGGAGCCGTAAGTCGGTCTATAGGATTGTCTCGTGATCCCTGTCCGCGTTTTGGCTTTTGCCTATTTTATGTGATTAGGTTCTCCCTCTTGTTCCCTCCTTTGTAATTAGTCTCCAGCACCTTTGTTCTGTGTAGCATGTGATTCCCCTGGAGTGTATATTAGGAGTCTTTTCACTGCACTTTCTTGTCAGATGGTTTCTCTCAGCTTGCTTGTGCCATGTTTCTTTTGCCTAGTTCTCTCAGTGATTTTTTTCTGACTGGACCGTCCCTGTTTTCCATTTTTGGCTTAGTGATTTTGGATTATTGTTGCATCTGTGTTTTTTGACCCTTTTCTGCCCGAAAACGAGATCTATGATTGCTGCCCTGGTTACGGTTTGGATTTCGCCCACTGGATTTTGGCTTTGCTTCTCTGACATACCTGTGCCTGTGTACCAAACCCATTATTGCCCAACCACGAGTACTGTGATTGCTGCCCTGGTTTTCGTCTCTGTTTTTGCCCAAATGGATTGTGATTTTTGGATAGTGGACTTTGAATCTTTGCCTTCTGCCCTGCGGGGGTTTTCCCCATTGATCAATAAAATCAGATCAACTGCATTGCTTGGTTCTTGCGACTGGTTCCTGAACATACCATCACATAAATGAATTGTTGCCAACTGAAGCATAATATTCACTGCAATTAGGATTTAATCACAGGTTCTAAAGTATTTGTTTATTTAAATCCAAACATCTACAATTTTGTTTTGACCTGACAGTGTGTACATGCTTACACTGTATCTTTGCATACACACGAATGCAGACAAACACATATTTCCGTGCATGCAAACACAAACATACACATCCATGCATACCTTGGGAATGTGTGCTTATAAGGGTATATACAGTAAGTGCTTGTTCGTGTGCATTTCTGTAAGTCTACAAAGCCCAATTCCAATGAAGTTGGGACGTTGTGTGTAACGTGAACGGAAAAAAGGATACAATGATTTACAAATCCTTTTTGACCTATATTCAATTGAGTACATTAAAAAGACAAGATACTTAATGTTCATACTGAAACTTTTTTTTTGGAAATATACGCTCATTTTGAATTTGATGCCTGCAACACTTTCCAAAAAAGCTGGGCCAGGGGCAACGAAAGACTGGGAAAGTTGAGGAATTCTCAAAAAACACCTGTTTGGAACATTCCACAGGTTAATTGGAACAAGTGAGTGTCATGATTAGGTATAAAAGGAGCATCCCCAAAAGGCTCAGTCGTTCACAAGCAAGAGTGGGGCGAGGTTCTACTGTGTGAGCAAATAGTCCAATAGTTTAAGAACAAAATTTGTCAATGTGCAATTGCAGGGAATTAAAGGATTTCATCATCTGCAGTCCATAATATCATCAAAAGATTCAGAGAATCCAGAGAAATTTCTACACGTAAGAGGCAAGGCCGAAAACCAACATTGAATGCCCGTGACCATAAGTCCCTCAGGCGGCAGTGCATTAAAAACCGACATCATTCTGTAAATGATATTACCATCTGGGCTTCGGAACGCTTCAGAAAACCATCGTCAATTAACACAGTTTGTCACTACATCTACAAATGCAAGTTAAAACTCAACCTCCCTGACATGTTGCTGGCTTTGGTGGCACAGTGGTTAGCATTGCTGCCTCACAGCAAGAAGGATGTAGGTTCAATTCCAGCCTGGGGCCTTTCTGTGTAGATTTTGCATGTTTGCATGGGTTTTTGCTGGGTACTCCGGTTTCCTCCCACAGTCCAAAGACATGCATAGACAGAGCTCCGGTAATGACTTAGAATCTGTTGCGCAAAAAATTTGTTTCGCATCTGGTGTGAAAGCTGCTTAACGCGCTCATAACGCCTGTATTTGCGTCTTTGCAATGACTTTGAATGTAGCTAATCTGTCGGGAGAAAAATTCGTTTCGCGTCCGGTGTGAAAGCGGCTTGACGTGCCCATAACGCCTGTATTCAGGTCTTTCCATTGACTTTGAATGTAGCTAATCTGTCGCAAGAAAAATTCGTTTCGCTTCCGGTGTGAAAGCTGCTTGACGTGCCCATAACATGAATTCGCGTCATTGCATTGACTTTGAATGTAGGCTAATCTGTCCTGTGAAAAATTTGTTTTGTGTCTGATGTGAAAGCAGCTTTATGGATAGTATTCGACAGCTAGAGAAAGCTTGGTTTTGTTATGAACATAATACAGATTTTGCAGACCGTAAGTTCAATTAGCGCGGACAAGTTGCTTATGTGGAGCTAGCGAATTGATCACTTCCACAGGAAAGAATTACCTATTTAATCTCCGCCTTTTTCAGCTTTTTGTTGGCCACAACTATTTCTAAAGGGGGATGAAATTATGTCAAGGTAGAGCAGAGAAATCATTTGTAATCTGGTGGAGCTTCATCGTTTCGTTTTGCTTTCATGGTAGCACCAGAGAGCTTGCTCAGACATTTGTGAAGTATCCGGCTGATCCAGGTCATGGATAAGTGAAGCGATCACTAACTGTAGTGGCTACAATCGGGCAACGTTATGATGAAACTGCCACATTGATGCTTACAGAAGTAACATAAGCACACCGATCAGAATTACTACATAAGTTAACCAGAAGCATTTTTAATGATCACGATATGCCTAACATGCAGTAGCTGGTCACCGAGCAGTCATAACCACTGAGACAAACCCTTGCAATACAGCTTTTACAGACAGCAAGTTCTGTTACTGTGAACAGTTGTACCAAGCATTCAAACAGCAAACAAGTATTAAAAGTTAGCTTCAAATGAGGTTTATGTTCACACACCTTCTGAAGTATTTCCCCTGATATTACACTTGCATATTTAGGACACAAACATTAGCACCTGTAACTTGGCTACGTTAGCCGCTGTGCCACAGCCACATTCAACTGGCTATCATATCAGGTTGGCTTATGCAGTAAAAGCAACTTACAGCTTCTGTGTCTGTGAGTCACGGACAGTCACGACTTATACAGGCTTTATCTTCTGATATTTTACAAATCCTGCGTTTGAGGCCAGTTGTTAGTGCTATCGCTAGCGGTCCTGCTAGCCACCTGTAACACGTTAGCTTTACTTACATTATTTGCTGTTATATGGTGACCTACAGCTTGTGTCTCCAACGCTTGATCGATGCAACTGCTTCAGGTTTGAGAAGCAGCTGAAATGCTTATCCTGTATCGAATTATCCTTTATTAACAAAGCCGTCTTTGGTGAAATCCTGAGCACAAATAGCTAACGTTCCCTTTGGCAGTGGCTGTTTGCTGCCAGAAAACAAAAAAAGCTACCCACTGATTTCTGGTAGCATCCTCTTTTGGAAGAGAAATATTTGTTTTTCTTTGCGTCCAAAAGTAAACGGGCAAGTAGCTTTGGGAGAGATACTGGCAAAATTGCACCTCAAATGATCTGCGGTTCTTCTTTAGTATTTCCAAAAGTGTAGATGCTACTAAGGCATAGCATGATCTGCTGTTGTGGCAGGTCCAGCGCAGTGGTTGGCTCTTGCTAGGTCTGTACTAATTGGATGGCACAACCTTACGTCAGGTTTTGCCCAGATCTTGTGAAGATCTCGGGTGGCGCTGTTCAAAGAGGAAATCACGCCTATGAAATCACGTTCTTGGATTATGGCAAAATCCCTGTATCTTATGTCAAGAAACTTTTCAGAGGTTGAGCATGGACAACCAACATTATAACATTACTAATATGTGTTAAAAGAAGGATCAGCATGTTAGGTCCCTTTAAGTCACTGCCAGAATCACCGCATTAGATAAAATTGGATTCACATCATTACAGCTCATACACATCCACTGAAAGGTTATACACTACACTGTTACATCCACCAAATGGCAAAGTTTTCTATCTTGTCTGTAATACAGTTTCTAGGTGAATATGGCTCTGGGGTCCTTAGTCTAAACGTAGCAAAATAAAACAAAAATAACAAAATAAAAGTACACAGATGAACATACATTCAAGTGAACATGCCTTTCAAAAGTCATTTTCATCCCCACATCTATTTGAGCATTTCACTGTGGTTAATGAATTTGAAGACAAGGTCTACATTTCGGTTCATATTTTTAATGAACAGACACTTGTCTTTTATCTGAGATGCTTCTGTTGCAACTAAAGGTCCTAGACTTTTTCCTATAGGGATGAAAGAACAAGGATTCTTATATTCCCACACGGAAAGAACCTGTATAAACTTATAGGTTTTAATCCCTGCCCAGTGGTCGACGGGTCTTTTCAGAAGTAGCGCGCAATTGGCCAATGTACTACAGGGATGCAGATTGTGAAGGGCCTGCTGGGAAGGGTTATGGAGATTAGAGTTCCATTAGGCGTGTCCTTTTGGCTGGACGGGCAGTCATAAAATAGATTCTGACTTAATAAAATAATTCCTTTCTGCCCTTATTCTGAGTTTGTGAAGTTGTGAGTATATATTCCATTATAAAATAGTTGTAAATGATTGTGGGCATTGGGGGACAACCAAGCACTGATATCTCTTTCCTGGAATGTCTTCAGGGGGCTACATCGTGTGGAAAAAGCCATTTTACTAATACATAGTTCCCTAATTGGTTATCCCAAATTCGAGTGCGATTGGAAATGCCAAACGAAAAAAAGAAATGTCGTTTTAATAGAGGGCCACATATAGGTTTCACATATATGTGAAATATGTGATATATATAATTTATGAAAACGGCCAATTTTATGTATGTCGCATATATACGAAACCTATATTAAAAACTATATGTTTATAAAGATTCTTTCCACGTGGGAGTAAATGACAACAACTGTGTTTCTATTGTTCTTAAATTTTTTCAGTTCAGAGTATCATTCGCTGCTGTTTGCCTGTGTCACATTGCCTGATAGGTTCCATTTAAATGATGTGCAGATTCATCTGGGCTGGCAGTAATCATGGCGTAGTTTGTAGAGTGAAATTGAACCCAATTAGTTTAATTGGTTCCTTTACTAAGGGTGCAATTATTTTTTTCACATTCAGCCAAGCAGGATTGGCTGGCTTTTTTCCCTCGATAAATGAAATCATCTCTTAAAAGCTGTATTATGCGTTTGCTCATGATCAGATGATCTGAAACTTAATCGAGACAAATATGCGACAATAGAAGAAATTGGGAAAGGGGCTTTCGCAGCTCTGTAAATGGAGGGAAATGGGCAGGGTTCAGGACTCCGCTGCTCACTTTATTAGCGCATTCATCTTTTATCTACTGCACTTGGGAAAACAATCACTTAATGGAAATTGGGCCTCTCAGCTGTTGCTAACTCCTGGTCGCACTGTGTTGCAGAATGGTTTGTAAATTATACCAAATGGCCCATGCAGTAATCAACTTTGTCATGAGCTATGTTTAAACTGTGATTACTACTGGGACATTAACAGGAAACAACCATGTTAGGTTTGAGAGGAAGCTTAATGGAACACATTAATCATAATGTTATAATGATAAGAACAAGACTGTTGAAAAACATGTCCAAAACTCACAGTTCCTGTGCTCATGAATTAGGCTAATACATTGGCTAATCCTGCATTATGAATTCTCTAAGCATGCTTGTGTGCCCTTTTTGTTTCATCTCAACAAAAAGACAGCTGACTCTGCTCACAAAGAGTGACTGATGCTACTTGTTAATTTGTCAAATCAGTCATCCTATCACCAAGCTCAAATGAAAACTTGTACTATCCTCGGCCCTGTTTTGTTAAAATCGGAAAAGTATGGCTTTTCAGGATATTGTCGGCCTGCTGATAAAACCTTTGATAAGAAACAAAAACTTGTATGTCCATGACATTGCAAAATACAAAATTTTATTGATTGGGTACAATCTTGGAAGAAAATAGTCATCCTACCCGAGCACAGCTCAAATGCTTTCTTACATGGAAAACTAAACATCTTTTATGCTCTCTTGTCAAGTTTATTAAATTGCAGATACGAGGTTTTATCAGCAGGCCGACGATATTTGGTTCTGTTACGTCCCCATTTCCATAAAGTCGGGGTGCTGCGTAAAATTTAGATCAGAACAATGCAATGATTTGCTAATAATTAAAATCAATATACAATTGAAATGAGTAAAAGGACTACATATATATGGAAACTGAGCAATGTTATTGTTTTATGAAAAATATCTGCTCATTTTGAATTTGATGCCAGCAATAAGTTTCAAAAGGTTGGAATGGGGGCAACAAAAGACTGGAAAACTTGTTTGAAAAAATAATAAATAAATAAATAAATAAACAAACACTGGAAGGAACATCTCACAGCGTCGCTGCGTTCACCAATGAGAGGTGAAATTGAACCATGAAAAGAGAAAACCATGTATAAACAGGATCCATAAAATTCATCATTTTAATTGAGCATAAGTCGTTATAACATTAAACAATTTAGATTTGAAAATACTAAATAAAACAAATAATGATAATTCTATTTTGCTGTTGATATCGTCATTGAGACAGCAAGTGTTTCTGGGGAATGGTTTTCTGGGCCCAAGCTCATTTAAGACCGACTGAGGCTGCGGTGGAAACCCGTCTTGTGCTCTGAGCAATCAAAATGTGAAATTATTTTTGGAAATTTTGGACACTGCGTCCCCAGGCAAAAGAGGAGAGGGCCCATCCAGCTTGCCACTCAGGTAACATTTACCAAAAAATGCCTATCCAAGGCGTACCCAAAGTAAACTGAAAGCTGTTCTTGTTTTTAATTTCCCTGACGGCCGTCGGAGTAGCAAGGGGTTTAAAAAGCCAGCAGCCATGATAGTATGGGGGTGCATTAGTGCTCATGGCATGAGTAACTTGCACATCTGTGAAGACACCATCAACGCATAATGATATATACAGGTTTTGGAGTAACATACATCGGTATCTAGATGTGTTTTTCAGGGAAGGCCTTGCTTATTTCAGGAAGACAATGCCAAACACCACATTCTGCATGGAAAACAATAATATGGCTCAGTAATAAAGGAGTTTGAGTACTTATCTGGCCTGCTTGCAGTCCAGACCTGTCACCCACTGAAAACATTTGGCTCATTATGAAAGAGAATATGACTGAGGAGGCTGCAAAGTATTGAAAAGCAGAAAAACCTACATAAAGCAAGGGATTGAAAACATTTTGCAGTCAAAACTACAGCAGTTAGTCTCAATTCCCAAACGCTTACAGTGTATTGTTATAAGGGGAGGTGATGCAACAGAGCGGTAGACATGCCTCAATCCCAACTTTTTTGATATGTGTTGCTGGTATCAAATTCAAAATGAGCATTTTTTCCACCCACAAAACAGTAGCGTTTCTCATTTTCAACATTTGATACGTTGGCTGCGCTATTTTCAATTCGGAATAGAGTTTAAATGATTTGCAAATGATTGCATTCTTATTAGTTACAGGGCATACTAGCTTTTTTTTGGAGATTTTTTTGGAAAGACTGAGAGATTTAGTTCTTCCATGTCTCTTTTGTCTTATATTTCAATAAATGACGGCAATAAGTGTTCTTCGGCAATAGCTGCAAAAGAACAAAGTTAAGAACCATAATTACCCTAAGATCTCCTCCTCTCTGAAATGCATGATAAAAAACAATAATTATTTATCTTTCGGGGTCCTCCAACATATATTTATAGTACAGCACTGATACTTCTGCAAAATGTCAGAATATTTAAACCTCTCCTAACCTCTACTTTTCTTCCTTTCTTCTCTTATTGCGAAGACACCCTTCTCTTGTCTCCCACCCCCCACTCACTCTAAAACACCCACACACTACCAAGATTAGTCTTCTGTCACTGTTGTACTGGTTTAGTTGCTGAGCCTTTGCCGTATAGCAGGGTGTCCTCTCTTCTGTCACGCTCTCCATTCCCACTTTGTTCCAATTTCCCTGTTGGAAATCATTTGTATTTATTTTTTGGCCTGGATTTGAGTTGATTTCCATACATGTAGAGACAATAAAGGAATATCTTCATCAGGGAACTACTAACGCATTTATATGAAAACGGCAGATTTTACTACTGGTCATGGAGGGTCCTATTTAAAGCTTAAAGGTTTGTGATATAAGGTTTGTAATAGTTTGGTTGTTGTTTACAGAATTAGAAGTTTTATCATGCTGGGCATGAAAAGAGGCAAGTGAACTTGTCCTACAGTCGGGGTAGGGAGCACTGACAGTAGCTTAACACTACACCACCGTGGCGCTCACAGACCCTTCCCTGTGTCCTGCCTTTCACATTTACTGGAGGAGCTCCCTTAATTTATGACTTGTTTCCTTCACAAAATATAGAGTTACAGCTAGGGTAAGTGCTTCTATCTGGGAAGCTCTGGTGCTGTGGCTTGGAGCTGATCTGGAGGTGGCTGACAAGTGGGCTGTGGATTAATGCAGCCCTTGTGACAGAGAGCCACATCTGGCATGTAATGCGGCAGACCAGACACCTGAGCCCAGCCAACCAGGTTTGCTCAGCAAATAACAGTGGGAGTGGAATCATGAGCAATGGCTGAGCGGCGGCAACTGTGTATTTTCTTGTGTGAAAATCTGGGTGGTGGGGGATGGGAGAAAAAGTTCAGAGTTTTTCTTCTTTAAAGGTGGTACCTGCTCCTTTCTTTCCAAACAGGCTGAATTTATGGCTGGTGGAAAACCTTATGCAGTTCTGAAATTTGACTTGGTCCACTGAAATAAGCACTGTATGCACAGGTGTCATTTTTAACAGGCTGAGACGGGATTTTTGGTGGATGTCTGCGGACCATTTTGGACTCTAATGTGTGACTAGTGCAGTAATATTATTTGTCTATCAGAATGATCTATGTCATTGTGTTATGCATTGGAAATTAATCAAAATATGTATTTTTTTAATAAAGTTTTAATCTCCTTGGCCCAAATCATTACTGTCCTTGCGTTTCCTTGTGAACTCAGTACCTTGTGAAACCGGACTTTCAGTTTATTGTGCTGCAGATGGTCACTAACATCAGATATGGACTGCAGCTGTTAATTTATTGCATCATAAAGTGCAGTTTAAAAAATTATGAGAAACGGTGTGTCCCATCACTGGGATAAATGCTGTTGTGTCTATGTAGATTATGTCCAAGTAGAGTGAAGACGTTCCATGAAGTGAATGTGTATCCAGTCACTATCAATACCAATAGTTTCTGCGCCTAAATGGGCTTTTATTGCTCTCATTGCGTCCCAGCACTACAAAAACAAACCATTCTGAGTGCTAACACTGGTGCTGGGTCCCCCTCACATGCCAATTAGTCACAAGAAATTTGAGTCCAGCACATTGGCCATTATTGGATGTTTCAAAAAGTGTGAACAGGTGTGTTACTTTTGCTGAGCGTTGCTATGTATTTTTTTGTCAAGTGGTCCTAGTTCTCCATTACTAATGGCTTTATGACCTCCTGTCTCAAAGGTTAGGATACCGATTACACAGTATAAATTCATTGTAAATCACCTTACATTGTGCTGGCTTCCACAGACTTCAACCAGTTTCTTAAGTATGTATTTCTAGGCACATGCAGCGGCAATTCAATAAATCTACCCATTGCCACTATTAAATACAGTATCAGTGATATTTATTCTTTCTGAAATATTTCATAATTCACTAATGTAGTTGCGCATTTTGACAAATGACTTGTATATAACTGCCAAGGAGCCCAGATGTTCCTTTTACGATCTTTATTAAATCATGAAATGTACATGTGTCATGCTGCTGGTTTCCATATAACAGTCATTTATAATCTAAAGGAGGTTATCAGTGGTTTCACAACTTTTCGCTTCTGTACTTTCGCTACTATGTCCAAGTCAGTTCGCTACTATGGATAAATGCAAGTTAGGAACATAAATATTACTTATTTAGTAAATCGTAAAACTTTATAAAAACCATTTGAAAGTACAGTTGCGAACAGCCAAAGTATCAAAAAAAAAAAACGGTTATCGGTGGGAAATTTCATCCAGAAAGGGCTGGTGTGGGTGCAGGCTTTCATTCCAGATAAGTACTGACACCTGATTCCACGAATAAAGCTCCCTTGGAAACACTATGAGGATTGATGGGTGGAATCCGGAGTGTTACTGCTTGGTTTGAATGAAAACCTGCACCCACAGTGACTCATTCTGGATGAGTTTGCCCAGTAATGATTTCTGTTGTTTAAGGGTCTCTTTACTGAAGATAAAAATAACTCCTTTCTTTTTAAACTTTGAGTGCAAGTCATGTTGAGCTGTGTTGAAAAACGCATAACCTGTGAAGTGCTAAAATATTCTTAACACTGCATACAAAATTCACAGATGAGCCAAAACAGAATGACCACTCACAGAAGAAGCAAATTCTGTTGGTGATCTTGTATCTACGGTACATGTTATGGCATATTTTCTTAGACAGAGAATCAAACCTTTAAAGCATGAGGACTGGGTCTCCCCAGAGTTGTAAGGTAAGACTTGTTCCTGGTCAGCAGTGCTGAATGATAATGACAGTGGTCAGAAAAGGAACAAACCACAAACTAGTGACTGGGTGTTGGGCACCCAGGTTTCATTGCTGTGTGATGGCAACAAAGGCTATCCCCTTTGGTCCAAACCGACAGAGGGCAATTGTGGCTCAAGTCACAGAAGAATGATGGAGACTGGAGAAATGTCAGATCTGAGGGGTTAGAGAGCCTATAATCAACTCAGTCCCTTTTCCTTTCACATCATATACAGTGCTGTGAAAAAGTATTTGCCCCCTTCCTGATTTCTTACTTTTTTGCACTTTTTTCACACTTAAATGTTTCAGATCATCTAACAAATTTTTATATAAGACGAAGATGCCCAGAGTAAGTACAAAATGCAGCTTTTAAATGATGATTTCATTTATTAAGGAGAAAAAGGTATCCAAACCCACCTGGCCCTATGTGAAATAGCAATGCCCCCCCCCCTTCTTGAATCATGAATTAACTGTGAGAGTTCTGAAGCGCAAACCACTGCTGACCAAAAAGAACACAAAGGCTCGTCTCACATTTGCCAAAATACATCTTGATGATCCCCAAGACTTTTGGTAAAATATTCTGTGGACTGACTAGACAAAAGTTTAACTTTTTGGAAGGTGTGCGTCCCGTTACATCAGGCATTTCATATGAAGAACATCATATTAAAAGTCAAACATGGTGGTGGTAGTGTGATGGTCTGGGGCTGCTTTGCTGCTTCAGGACCTGGACGACTTGCCGTAATTGATGGACCCATGAATTCTGCT
The DNA here is from genome assembly GCA_029721435.1 of Gymnothorax reevesii. Classification (NCBI taxonomy): domain Eukaryota; kingdom Metazoa; phylum Chordata; class Actinopteri; order Anguilliformes; family Muraenidae; genus Gymnothorax; species Gymnothorax reevesii. The sequence goes on from CM056575.1 coordinate 81,020,349, forward strand.
CTCTACCGGAAAATTCTGAAGGAGAATGTCCATTTATGCAGCAGGACAATGATCCGAAACACACTAGCAAGTCCACCTCTGAATAGCTTAAAGAAAACAAAATGAAGATTTTGGAGTGGAGAGTCAAAGTCTGGACATAAACCCAATTGAGATGCTGTGGCATGACCTTAAACAGGCTGTTATTGCTCAAAACCCCTCCAATGTGGCTGAATTAAAATAATTCCGCGAAGAAGAGCGTGCCAAAATTCCTCCACAGCGATGTGAAAGACTCATTGCTAGTTATCGCAAACGCTTGATTGCAGTTGTTGTCGCCAAGGGTGGCATTAATTATTAGGATTTAGGGTGCAATTACTTTTTCACATGGGGCCAGGTAGATTTGGATAGCTTTTTCCCCTTAATAAATGTAATCATCATTTTAAAACTGCATTTGTATTTACTCAAGTTGTGTTTGTCAAATATAAAAATTTGTTTGATTATCTGCAACATTTAAGTGTGACAAATATGCAAAAAAAAAAATAAAATAAATCAGGAAGGGGGCAAACACTTTTTCAGGGCACTGTAAATGGCTGGGTACGCATGCACTATCAGCATGGGGAAATGATTGTACTGTGATGCATTGTGGGATGATGGATGGAGTATGATGCTCTGGGAAATATTCTGCTCGAAAAAATTGGTCCTTGATATCAAGTTGCAAATGTCAATTTGATGCAAACATGATCAAAAGCTTCAGCTGTTGATCAGACCAAATTTCAGAATGGGAAAGAAATTTGATCCAAGTGACTTTGTGTCATGATTGTTGGTGCCAGATGGGGTGGTCTCAGTATCTCAGAAACTGCGCATCTCCTGGTATTTTCACACGAAACTCCCTCTCAAGATTACAAAGGATGGCGCGAAACTTAAAAAGCATCCAGTGAGTGGCAGTTCATAAATGCCTTTTTAAAGATAATAGTCAGAGGCTAGATTAGAGAATGCTGACCAGAAGGTAAAAGCAACTCAAGTAACCACACGTTAACAACAATGCTACGTAGAAAAGTTTCTTCACTGTTTTGAATTGCATCCCTGGAACAGTTAGGCCCATTATTTGTTCAGAGTGAGCAGATCTATAGGCTGCTAGTGATGGTATTTTTACTTACGAGAAGGAAAAGAAAGGCCAGAAAAGTAGTCACAGTCATTAAACACAGCCCTCTCAGCCAAACCTGTTGCCTTTGGACAAAGCTGGAAAGCCCATTCGGCGTAGAAGCTCCATATTAAATGTGGTGTACTTTGGCTCACCAATGTGCCCTGGCAAGGTTTCAGCTACTCCACCTGAGACATTTGTGTACCCTGCCCCCCACCCCCTTTCCTGTGCTCCGTTTTAGAAGAGCAACCTGCCAACATAATTCTGGAACCTTAACGTTTGACCTAGAACAAAACTTGGAGTCTGGAAACCTGTATATAGTGAACAGAGCATAAAAACAAAGTGTATATGCTCTTACCAAACGCCATGTTACCTCTTTCATTACAGTCCAACATCAGCTCTTGCTCCAGACTTTAAAATGCAGGAAATGGCATCGATCCTGCTTCATCAGACAGGGCATATATTATTTTTCCCAACCCTGCACTGTTAATCAACCAATTTGCAGTCATTGCGAAGCAACCCATCATTTAAATAACTCACAAGCGTCAAAACATAATGTGCATTTATATGCACTGTGCCAACAGAAAAAGCACCTGTTTGCCTAATCTTGTATTTCACACAACTTTTAATAGACTCTTTTCAAGATGAGAGGCATTGAAAATAAACATAATTTTACCTCCACTGTATCCCTAGTACTAAATTACACCAAATTAGCTATTGAAATCTTCTTATGTGCTCCATTTCCCACCATTACATCAGCCAAATCTGGAAAAATGGAAGCCATGTGTCTTGTGAAGAATCTCAAATGTAGTAATGCATTTCATATGTGCAAATGTTCGGTGTGATCATGTCAGTTTGTGAGCTTTAATGTGTGTTGACTTTGAGTGTAATTAGAGGAAAAGGTTGTTTGGAGGATGGGTGTGGGGAGGCCAGTGTCCTGGAGTTATTGAACCTGGTGTTCAATGGTGTTTTTACATTTTCGATGTTGAAGAGTTCAGCTCATGACTGGAAACGTGCGGCTGCTTGGCCAATTCCATACCTGTGCATTTAGTATGTCCAGTTACTGTAACGCATGAGGCTTCAGCCTGTATGCAAGCATATCACATGCTATACATGTGGCCAGATCAGATCATGAGCACAAGGCCACATCTGCAGGGTGAATGAATCCCAGCCAACTATCTGTGTTTGTGCCAACCAATTTATATGCTCTCCTCTTATGATTATTGTCGCAATTAAAGAAAGCCTCTTTGGTCCAGGGTCGTTTTTGCGGTTCAGTTGCTCTTGTTACATGCACCATGTGGTCGTCACAGTCTTATCATGTTTAATTTTTCTCCTTTTATAGCCAATCATAAATTATCAATGTCATACGTAAGTCCCCCCCCCCCACATAAAGTAGGCATGAGTGCGCTGACTTGTTTTTATTATACAAACCCCAAAATCAGTGAAGTTGGCACGTTGTGTAAATCGTAAATAAAAACAGAATACAATGATTTGCAAATCCTTTTCAACCTATATTCAATTGAATACACTGCAAAGACAAGTTACTTAATGTTCGAAAAGGTAAAGTTTGTAATTTTTTTGCAATTATTAGCTCATTTGGAATTTGATGCCTGCAACATGTTTCAAAAAAGCTGGCACAAGTGACAGAAAAGACTGAGAGAGTTGAGGAATGCTCATCAAACACTTATTTGGAACATCCCACAGGTGAACGGGCTAATTGGGAACAGGTGGGTGCCATGATTGGGTATATAAGCAGCTTCCCTGAAATGCTCAGTCATTCACAAACAAGGATGGGGCGAGGGTCACCACTTAGTGAACAAATGCGTGAGCTAATTGTCGAACAGTTTAAAAACAACATTCCTCAATGAGCTATTGCAAGAAATTTAGGGATTTCATCATCTACGGTCCGTAATATCGTCAAAAGGTTCAGAGAATCTGGAGAAATCACTGCACGTAAGCGACAAGGCCGAAAACCAACATTGAATGCCCGTGACCTTCGATCCCTCAGGCGGTACTGCATCAAAAACCGACATTAGTGTGTAAAGGAAATCACCACATGGGCTCAGAAACACTTCAGAAAACCACTGTCAGTAGCTACAGTTCGTCGCTACACCTGCAAGTGCAAGTTAAAACTCTACAATGCAAAGCGAAAGCCATTTATCAACAGCACCCAGAAATGCCGCCGGCTTCGCTGGGCCCAAGCTCATCTAAGATGGACTGATGCAAAGTGAAAAAGTGTTCTGTGGTCTGACGAGTCCACATTTCAAATTGTTTTTGGAAACTGTGGACGTTGTGTCTGAACTAAAGAGGAAAAGAACCATCCAGACTGTTAACAGTGCAAAGCTCAAAAGCCAGCATCTGTGATGGTATGGGGGTGTATTAGTGCCCAAGGCATGGGCAACTTACACATATGTGAAGGCACCATTAATGCTGAAAGGTACATACAGGTTTTGGAGCAACATATGTTGCCATCCAAGCAATGTCTTTTTCATGGACGCCCCTGCTTATTTCAGCAAGATAATGCCAAGCCATATTCTGCACGTGTTACAACAGCATGGCTCCGTAGTAAAAGAGTGCGGGTACTAGACTGGCCTGCCTGTAGTCCAGACCTGTCTCCCATTGAAAATGTGTGGCGCATTATGAAGCGTAAAATATGACAACGGAGACCCCGGACTGTTGAAGAACTTAAGCTGTACATCAAGCAAGAATGGGAAAGAGTTCCACCTAAAAAGCTTCAAAAATTGGTCTCCTCTGTTCCCAAATGTTTATTGAATGTCGTTAAAAGGAAAGGCGATGTAACACAGTGGTAAAAAGGCCCCTGTGCCAACTTTTTTGCAATGTGTTGCTGCCTTTAAATTCTAAGTTAATGATTATTTGCAAAAAAAAAAAAAAAGTTTCTCAGTTTGAACATTAAACATCTTCTCTTTGCAGTGTATTCAATTGAATATAAGTTGAAAAGGATTTGCAAATCATTGTATTCTGTTTTTATCTACGATTTACATAATGTGCCAACTTCACTGGTTTTGGGTTTTGTATTTTTCCCTTCAACCTGCAGTCTGGTTTTGTGAATGTACTAATAGAAACATTAAAACTATGATTTCTTAAGTCATAGAGCTATTTGTAAATATTTGTTTGGATTTCACCAAACTCTTTCTTTATCCCTCTTGTGCATACCTTTAAAAAAAACCTCCCAGTAACATAACCAAGGTCTTATTTTCCATTCAGAAGGCTGTAGTGGAGCATCTTACTCTCTGACCAGACAGCGCACTTGTCACATCCCTTACAACTCCATAAATTGTTGTTTTCCTCAGCTTTTGAGCGTAGATAAAGAAGGACAACAACACATTCAGAATCTAGGGCAGGAGCACTCCCATGGTAAATACTCGGCCTTGTCGGAGGCTGTGGCTTGGTACGATGGTAAATCCCATTTGGTGATTTTATTTTAGAATTCACTGGTTTAATTTTTTGGGAGGGCTGCATTTTAGCATGTATGGAGCTGTTGAGCTTTAGCGGAGCGCGGGATGGACATTCAGTTTTCCAACATGCAGAAATACTGATATTCCATAGTTCTGCTGATCAAAACTGAGTATGAGAGCATAATGTTGTAGATTGATTGAATTTTTGACTTATCATATACAGTCTATAGCCAAAAAAGGGTGGACACTTCACTGAAGCCTCATTGACACGAGTAAAACTGGCATTTTAAATTTGAAATATCTGAAATTGTAATTGAGTTTGGAATTCATCATCAGTATGACCTGATATGATAGACATTGAGCATCTATCTGAGGTAACTGCGATTCAAATCAGTTTTACCATTAGGATTTTGTAGAACTTTGCTTAGCCCTTCGCCCTCGTCCTTATAGTGGTCTCCATTGGAACTAAATGCAATTGTGAAAGGGGGGGCCACATACAGAAAGGGCCACAATTTCCAAATCATGGTACAAAACTGAAAGAGACGGCTCTGAAATTAAAGCTGAAAGTCTTACCTTTTAGCATGTGCTGACCAGTTCATTCCAAATTCAATTAAAATGTCAGATGTATTGAATTTAAAATGTCTGTTTTCTGTGTGCAACATATGTCAATGAGGTCTCAGTGAATTGTCCACACATTTTTGGCTGTATAGTGAATATTGGTCTCTTTGAACTTGCTGATTTCAAAGTTTTTGGCTTGCTTCTGCTTTCCATCCCTGGGTGTAGACATATTGAATAATTTACTTGGGGTGTTTGGAGGTGCAGAATGAAAGTGGTTGACCTACTAGCTCTAGTTCAAAGCAAGTCCTGCTTTCATTTCTGCTCGTATGTCCCTGTTCAGTGAGTGAAATCCTCATTTTCCTGGTGCCAAGAGGGTAAACAGAATATAACAGGTGAGTAAATTAGTTCTATGTCTGGAGAGAGGGCGAGGGAGAAAACTTGACTTTGTAAACAAATTTGTTAAAGCAGTGACCTGTGTTGACCTATTGTTGCAGTCATAATATTTTCTTCAGCATTTTACAGGGATCAATTTTAATGTAAACTGGAGCTGGCTAACCCAATGCTACACTCTGACTTTTTTCATTGCTTTACCACTAAGTTCTGTTGTGCAAAGTGGTACATATGATATTGGCTTCTGTCAATATTAGCACTTCCTGTGAGCTTATTGTCTTGCTGTTTTGTAGAGTTAAATTGTCAGACAGCTTAAGGGCACCATCAGTACCCACTGATCAGGAAAAAAAGAGAACCAGCTGGAACCAGAGAAGTGGTTGAAGGCCTACTCCACTGAGGGGGAAAGAGAGAGGGGTATTAGTCAGTTGACCTAACTGTTGCTTTGTGCTTGTGGGTACAAATCCACTAATGAGTTTTCTGTTAGTTTGGATTGTTGACTCAGATGGAACTATTTTCTGCTCTGCTATGTCACTGCAAAGGCTTCATGTCATTTCAATAATTATTTGATTTGACAGTCATAAAACAAGACCTGGCCACTGTGAGAAAGACAAACTTGTTCCTGTTCAAGGCCTATGGGACAAATGGGCGTAGCATTCTGAGCAATTTACAACCCGTGCCTGAAGCTGAAGAAGATGAATGCTTGGTTCATTTCAGAGGCCATTTTTCTAGGGTCTGAAATGAACTTTTTTCTCCCTCCAGCCCCAGTGGCAGGTGGACGTAAATTGTTGCCTGTCACTCATAATTTATCTACCTGCCTCTGTCTGAAAGCATTAGAATTACAAACACAGACCCTTACTGTGTTACATGAGGAGCTTTACTGGCCCTTGGCTCTCAGTGCAAAACATGCATGTTCTCATATTGTAACTCATCTAAAGTCCTGTCACAACCCTTTTTTGCCAAAAAGAGATTTTTTTTTCACTTGAGTCCAGATTTTTGTCACTGTTCTTTACAGCCACAACATCTGGACTCTTTTTCTGGAAGCTAAATTATTCCAGGCAAAAGGTGACAAGTATTGTACAATGTAAAAACATGCCTCTCATCACACTAAGATGAATTGAGAGAAGGTTGCTGATAATGTTGTGGTGCATTATTTATTTATTTATGTCCAAACCACTTGATAATTGGCAAATGCCGACTATAGTGACTTGTTCTTAACAAAAAACAACAAAAACGAACCTAAGCCACTGAGGGGCTGCTGCTACCTGCTGGAACTAGTAATTGACGCGTCCGTCGTCTTCCGGGTCCAATGAATCCAACACTCGTTTGCAATCATCAACATTTATTTATAGACTTACGCTCTTGACACTATGCGCCGGTATTAAGCTGTACATTCAAACAAACAGGCTCACATAATTTGCCACAACGCATAAACAAAGTCGACGACCACAATCCGACGTGACGGTCAAAAAACTGTTTGCTCTCTCATCAGCGGCACCTGCTAAGTAATTACCTCTTACTCTATTTAATATTTCCTGCCCACGCAGTGCAGAGCGCCACCTACTGAGGCTTCCAGACAATAAACAAAAAAAGTAAGCACAAATACACATATAACCAAAAAATGGCTCTAACACCAACATTACAGAGCAAAGTTTCTCCTGTCAGTCAATCAAAGGACAAATCCACGTATGGCAAATGTCATTGAATTTAGGTCTGAATTTGAGTAAAACACAATCATAGAGCAATTCGAACATCAATCAAGTATTGGATCATTTTGTCCTTTTTTCTGCAGCAGGTCTTCAGTTTCCATGGTACTAGACCCATTCTTTTGCAATATCATTGACTGAATATTGATGTCATCAGCCTCTGATGTCATGAGTTCTATAGGGAGTCTCTTTGTTCTTCTGTGGTTCTCCCAATTGCTCATGCTGTATGAACGTAGTGTGATTAATGACCCATAACAACAGTATATACATGGTACCTGGTAAATTCATGGTAAACTTACCTTCTGTAAACAGTGGTTTACAGAAACAGGCAAGGTAGATCATGCACAGACCACATCGCCACAATGCGCATCATCATTGAGCAGTCCCTAGAGTGGCAGACCCCCCTGTACTCAGTCTTCGTTGACTTTCAGAAGGCATTTGACAGCATCGACAGGAATTTCATCTGGAGACTGATGCACCATTATGGTTTTCCACCAAAGTTTGTCGCCATCATCCAACGACTGTATGAAGATGCCACCTGCCAAGTCATCCATGATGGGAAGCTGACAGAACCCTTCCTGCTAGTTGTCGACTGGATAATGCGGCAGGCCACGGCAGACAGGAGAACTGGGATACAGTGGACCTTCACGACCAACTGGAAGACCTGGACTACGCAGATGACATCACCCTTCTCTCTAACAGACAACGAGACGCGCAAGAAAAACTATGCCGGGTTGCAGAAGAAGCGGAGAAGACTGGCCTCCATATCAACATCAGGAAGAAGGAGGTCATGAGGCTGAACAACAAAAAGAAAGACTCTACTACACCAAGAAAATATCAAGGAAGTCGATAAGTTTGTTTGCCTGGGCAGTGTTGTCAGTCAGGATGGGGGCACGGAGGAAGACATCAAGTGCCGAATCAGCAAAGCTCAACAGGCCCTCAATACCCCACGACCAATCTGGAGATCAAAAGCTCTCTCACTTAACAACAAGATCCGGATCTTTAACATCAATGTCAAGTCAGTACTACTTTACGGCTCAGAAACCTGGCATGTAACAAAGACCAACACCCACAAACTCCAGACATTTATCAACAGATGTCTCAGGAACATTCTTAACATCAGATGGCCGGAAGTCATTTCAAATGAACAACTGTGGGACAAGACAAGACAAGCTCCAGTCGGGTCCGAGATCAAGAAAAGAAAATGGGGATGGATCGGTCACGCGCTCCGCAAGCCTGCTTCTGACATCACTAGGCAGGCCCTTGACTGGAATCCACAAGGGAAGCGGAAAGTGGGCCGACCAAAACAGACTTGGCGCAGAAGTGTTGACGCTGAGGTGAAGGCAGCTGGAAAGACGTGGACCGAGCTGAAAAGGGTCTCCCAGAACCGTGTCCATTGGAGGGGTGTCGTCACGGCCCTTTGTTCCCCTTGGAATTCAGAGGCATAGTAGTAGTTACCAGGACATATCTCTTTTTTTATTATTAACTGCTTTCCAATTTTATGCTTAAGTTCTCAAAATTAAGAGCAAATAGAGTCCATCTGGGATTACACCCGCTGTGAATGCAATGCTGGTGTTGTTTTCAGTGCAGTAGTACTCATATGTTCAGTAAATGCATACTCAGATCATACCCATCCTTAAACTCAGCCCTACTGTTCTCCTGTGATGTTTTGTGACTGCACCTTAAAGGGTTGCAATGCTATTATGTTCACTAGAATTCTCCACAGACATATTACATCAAAACACCAGGAAAAATACTGAGAACGGCCGTCATAATCATTTAATTGTAGTTTTATAGTATTTTTGCTGTCATTTGCACTGATGAAACACTCTCATGAAGATCAACTGAGAACGATCTGTGCCTGTAAAGTGGTTCATTATGGGGTTGCTGATGTTCATCCAAAATGAGCAGAACACATACCAATCATTTTTATTTCTACAGAGAATGCTTTTACTGTGTTCTGAACCTCAAGATGTGATTTCATTGCCGATGTTTTCCCTTAGAAATTCCAAAAAATGACAAACATGCTTTTGCTAAGTTCTCCCTGCCCTCTTGTGACATAAGGCAAAGTTTGCCATCTTTTCCGGGGCTGTTGACTCAGTAACCACAGCACGATGGAATGCAGAGATCTGAGAAATGGCAGATAATATCCCTAGCTTGATTATGCCCATACCTCAAAATCTGGCCTCTCCATGGCCACAAATGTAATCACTTGATGTCCTTTCTTCAGGTTTGGTGGTCTCATTTCTTGATATTTCAGAATTTATGCAAGAAAAACCTCAAGAGAATGAACTGCTTTTTTCCTTTCTTGGGTAAAGAAAGTAAAGATAATTGTGCGACAGATTGTGGCAATATCTGTTAATGTACACTAGTAAATTACAATTTTTGATGCATACTTTGTTGTGTTAGCCATTTCCTCCTCAGAGTTTTCAAATATTCTACATTGTAACATTATCCAATCTTCACCCTGTATATGTATGGCAACCATTGTTGAAAAGATTAATTCTTTGCTTAACTGTCAGTGTACAATGAAGTATGGAGAACTAATAGAAAATGCTTCTCTGATTCATGGCAAAAAAGTCGCAAAACTGGCTTCAGGTTGCTGAACCCAGGGGGTAGTAATTTACAGGACTTTTTCAGGTCAGATCTGATTAAGCCAAGTAACTGGACCCTGTTGGAGAACCTGAAAAATGCATTCATATATTGTCAGTGACATTTTGCTCTGTGGAAACAAGAACAGTGGTTTGTTGTGAATATTTTCAGGTGGAGTATGGTGAAACTTTCTAAGGTCTGCATGTAGTTTCTTCATTTGAAAAAAAAAAAATAATAATAATAATTTGCTTGACCTTAACTGACAAAAACTTTGTTTAATTGATGAGGAATAAGCGTTTTTGATTGTTGAGGGAACTTGGCAAACTATTTGGGGAAGCTTGATATTTAAAGACTGGGTAAAGTCTATTCAGAGATTTGCTTCTAAACACAATGCATATTACAAAATAGATGCTGATAACATGTGAATAGACTGCAAAGTAAACTAGAGCTGAATTGTGGCGTTAGGCTGGAAAAAAGCTTTTCACTTTCCAGATTTTTTGGGTGGGGCTAGAACATGGGTTGATGATGCACTGAAGTCCTCCTTAACATATCCCACCCCAAGCAGTATATACAATCATAAGCGCATTACATCAGTGGCTACCTGCTTAATTCTAATGAATGACCACACATCCTGTGTTTAACTACCAAGGTGAGTCACCAGTGTTCACTTTTCTAGGTAGCAAGTAAGCTATTCCTTCTGCTGTGACCGAAAATTGCCTCTTCTCTGAATGTGAGAATTGTCATCCTTCTTAAATTTCCCAAAAATGAAGAACGAGTGGATTACTTTTGTTCACAGCCATGTTGATCGAGAGCTGAGGATCACCTCCAATACCCCTCTCTGTGGTAAACAGTTTACACACGATATTTTCACTAACTTTCATCTGAGACAACTGAGATTGACAGGTAGTCTGCTGATATTGTTACATGCTGCAGAACCAGCCATCTCTCCTCCCGGGCTTTATTCTCCCCTTCCGCTAACATCGTTTACTCTCGTTGGCAGTAACGTTAGCCATGTTAACCATCAATGAGTTCACCTGAAAATCACCCTGTGTTATGTTAATTACAGTTGCTAGCTAGTTTGGTTGGTAGCAAGGTAGTCCATAGTAACTGCATCAAACTGTGCAGGATGTGCCACTCCTCGACATGATTTTAAATTATGTAGCTGCGTAGTGTAATGTGAATATAGGCCACTATATGGCAGTATTTACCTTTTTTTTGTTAAGCTCAGACTGGAGTCATGTTTAGACATCTCCTGGACATGTCTGGGGAAAGTCTCAGAAAATTTAAAAAAAAGAGGTCTAAATGTGGGTGGGGTCTGCAAAAGAGTATATAAGGAAAAGAATTGAGACAGTAAAGTAGTAGGAGAAATTGCAAGAAGATGACCAGACCTGCCATTCTGTTCAAGACCTGTGACGTTTCTTTTGTGGATTTCTTTGCCTGTGTTTGAGCATTTTCATCATCCAGGACATAATTCAATCTTGGTCTTTAGGTTAGTTAGTTGTTATGGTGTTTGTTAATTAAATGTGTTGAGGTTTTTAAAACTGTGTCTGTCATCCCTTGCTGTTGCTGTTGTGTTATAAATGTAATAACAAATTGGGGCCATAACAAATTGGGGGCTCAAGTCCGGGACAGACCATTGTGAGTCATTTATTAAAAATCTAACATTTCAAATCGTAAAATTGATTTTTTTAATTGAATAGATATATATTGACAACAGCAATGGATGATTTCTGGGCATCACTAACCGTAGGGGTTTTGAAGTCTTTTAAAAAGACAGAACTGCTAGAAATTTGCAGACATTTAGAGCTGACAGAGGTAAAACCAGCCATGCGAAAAGCAAGACTGGCTCGAGAGATAGTTGAATATTACATTGATGAAAATGTGTTTGCACCCGGAGATCTGGAACAGTTTCCAGTGGAAAATCCAAATATAGAAATGGAACTTAAATTAAAAATGCTAGAGATTGAAAGGGAGGAAAGAGAAAAAGAAAGGGAGGAAAGAGAAAAGCAAAGAGAATTTGAGAGGGAAGAAAGAGAGAAAGAAAGGGAAAAAAAAGAAAAACAAAGGCAGTTTGAGTTAGAAAAATTAGCAAGAGAAGAGAAAATAGAAAGGGAGGAAAAAGAAAAACAAAGAGAATTTGAGTTTGAGAAATTTGCAAGACAGAGAGATTTTGAATTAGAGAAATTCGATAGAGAAGAAAGACTCCAAATGGAGCAACTAAAAATTAAAATTGAAACTAAAAATAAATTTTGTGCCAGTCAGGAGGTAAAACTGGTGCCTCCATTTTCGGAAAAGGATGTTGACAACTATTTCCAGTGTTTTGAAAAGGTAGCAAAGAGTTGCCAGTGGCCAAAGGAACACTGGCCTCTGATGTTGCAAACTGTCCTCAAGGGTAAAGCTCAGCAAGCCTATTCGGCTTTGTCTGCAGATGATTCCTCTGATTATGAGGTTGTCAAAAAGGTTATTTTGAGAGCTTTTGAGTTGGTTCCAGAGGCTTACCGACAGAAATTCAGAGGTCTGAAGAAATCTGAAAATCAGACTTATGTTGAATTTGCTAATGAAAAGCAGGTTTGCTTTGAGCGCTGGTGTACTTCTATGGAGGTCAAGGATGATTTCAACTCACTAAAAGAGATGGTGTTAGTTGAAGAATTCAAGAACTGTGTTAAAGATGATGTTAAGACCTACCTTAATGAGAAGCAAGCACTGAATTTGCAATCAGCTGCCAAATTTGCAGATGAATATGTTCTCACACATAAGTCCAAATTTCAGTCTAGCAGTAATAATAGATGGTCCCAATTTCAGAAAAAGGGTTATGGTGATACCCAAGATTCCTCACCCAAAGACAAAGACAAATCTGGTGATGGTGCTCAGAAATCCCGTAACAGGTCTGATCAAAGTGTGAAAGCTGACAGTGACAAAAGTGGTCTAGTTTGCAGTTATTGCAAGAAATCTGGTCATGTTACAACTAACTGTTGGTTCCTTAAAGCTAAGAAAGAAAAAGAAAAGGATACCAAACCAAATGCCTTTGTGAAAACAAGGTTAGAAACCCCTGTAGTAGATAACCGATCTGCTAAATTGCCTGCTTCTTGTGGGGCTAAAAAGCCTGATACAGCTGACTTCGTGAGGGAGGAATTTCTTCCATTTGTGTCAGAGGGATTTGTGGCTCTGAATGAGCATACTACTCCTGTCCCCATATATATCCTAAGGGATACCGGAGCTTCTCAGTCACTTTTGTTGATGGACTCTTTGGAGTTACGTGATGAGACCGCTTCAGGGGATTTCATACTTGTACAAGGTATTGAAGGGAGGACTGTATCTGTACCCCTGCGCTCAATATTCTTGAAGTCAGATTTAGTTACAGGACAGGTAAAGGTGGGACTTATGTCAAGTCTACCTATAAAGGGTGTTTCTCTGTTGCTAGGCAATGACCTGGCTGGGGGCAAAGTAGTTCCCCCTGTACATCTTACTTCACAGCCGGGCACTGAAGATTGGGATGAGGACCCATCTCTGTATCCTTATTGCGCAGTGACTCGTGCTATGGCCAAGAAGGCTAAAGAAGAAGATGATGTGGTGCCGTCCAGTACATTGAATAGTCAGGACTCAGGTGGTTCACCTCATGACTCTGATTGGCCTACTATGGTTTCTCCGTTTGAGGACTTATCAGATACTTTTATCAGTTTTCTATTCAGCCAGCCGGATGGGTCTGGTGATTTTGATGTGTCTGGAGACTTGTCTCTGTCCAGAAAGCGGTTGATTGAGGAGCAAACTAAAGATCCTGAAATTTGTGTACTAAAGAGGAGAGCCCTTCCTGACAAAGAAATAGACGCAGTTCCAGTTGGGTATTATCTCAAGGATGGTGTGTTGATGCGGAAGTGGCGCCCTCCTGATATCCCTGCCAATGCAGATTGGGCAGTGGTCAGGCAAATTGTTGTTCCGAAGGTCTATAGGAATGAGATCTTAACAATGGCTCATAGTTTACCTTTAGGAGGTCATCTTGGTGTTAACAAGACTGTTGATAAGATCATGAAACACTTCTTTTGGCCTGGGCTTCGGAAAGACGTTTCCAACTTTTGCAAAACCTGTCACACTTGTCAAGTAGTTGGAAAACACCAGTTAGACCCACCTGTAGCACCATTACAGCCTATCCCAGCATTTGGGGAGCCGTTCTCTAAGGTCATTGTTGACTGTGTTGGTCCATTACCCAAGACTAGATCTGGAAATCAGAACTTGTTGACAATCATGTGTGCATCTACCAGATTCCCTGAAGCCATACCTCTACGTAACATCAAGGCAACTGCAATCTCGAAGGCTTTGATAAAGTTCTTCACGTTGTTTGGCCTTCCCAGGGAAATTCAGTCAGACCAGGGTAGCAATATCACTTCAGGATTGTTTCAGCAGGTTGTGTATGAACTAGGTGCAAAGCAGATTCTTTCTAGTGCCTATCATCCAGAAAGTCAGGGTGCCTTAGAGCGGTTTCATTCCACTCTCAAGACAATGATGAGGACTTATTGTTATGACCATGAGAAAGACTGGGATGAAGGGGTTCATTTGCTGTTGTTTGCAGCTAGAGAAGCAGTGCAGGAGTCTACTGGATTCAGTCCATTTGAGCTAGTGTTTGGTCATGAAGTGAGAGGACCTTTGCTATTATTGAGTGAACAATGGCAAGAGAAAGAGCCGCATATCAGTCTGTTAGACTATGTTAGCAAGTTCAAGGAAAGATTGCGTGCAGCTTGTGACCTTGCCAAAGAGAACTTGAAATAAAGTCAGGGAAAAATGAAAACTTGGTATGATCATAAGGCTAGAGGCCGTGAGTTTAAACCAGGAGAAAAGGTCCTTGTGTTGTTTCCCTTGCAGTCCAATCCATTGCAGGCTAGATTTCATGGTCCTTATGAAATTCTGACAAAACTCAATGATCTCAATTACATTGTGAAGACTCCAGATAGGAGAAAACCAAAACAATTGTGTCATATTAACATGCTAAAGCCTTATCATGACAGAAATGCTAGGGTTGCAGCTGTCACTTCAGATTCTCCAATGGTCGAAACGTGTGAAGATGAGGGGGAGTTTCAAGATGATGAACCAAGAATAAAAGCTGAAGTTCTTTCATGTAAATTGTCAAACACTGAAGTGTTGCAAAATCTTGATGTAAAACTCCAGCACTTAGAACCCTCACAGAGAGATCAGTTTGAAAGGTTGAGCAAGAAATATGAGGATTTGTTTCCTGATGTTCCAAAGAGAGTTACTATAGCCTCTCATGATGTAGATGTTGGTGATGCCAAACCAATAAAACAGCATCCATACCGGATGAATCCTGAAAGGAGAAAGATTGCTGAGAAAGAGGTTGAGTACATGTTAAAACATGATATTATCAGACCCTCCAACTCCGATTGGAGTTCACCCTGTGTGCTAGTTCCAAAACCTGATGGAAGTACTAGATTCTGTACAGATTATCGCAAAGTCAATGCTGTAACTAGAACTGATGTGTTTCCAATACCTAGGATTGATGATTGTATTGATAGTGTAGGGCAAGCAAAGTTTCTGACCAAGATTGATTTATTGAAGGGTTATTGGTGTGTGCCTTTAACTGAGAGGGCCAAGAGCATCTCTGCTTTTGCCACACCATCTGGATTGTACCAGTATGAAGTCCTACCCTTTGGCATGAAAAATGTCCCAGCCACGTTCCAAAGGATGATACAGTCTACAATCGCCGGATTGCCACACACTGGTGCGTACATCGATGACCTGATCACGTGGAGTGACTCCTGGGAAGAACATCTAAAAGATGTAGAGACGTTGTTCCAGCGCCTGACCCAGGCTAACCTGACTGTTAACCTGAGCAAGAGTGACTTTGGTTGTGCTACTGTCACCTATCTTGGCTACGTCATAGGCCAGGGTAAGGTGGCACCCATAAATGCTAAAGTCCAAGCCATCATGGACTTTCCTGTTCCTGACAACAAAAAAGCTTTGCGCCGCTTCCTTGGAATGATCGGGTACTACCGCAAGTTCTGCAAGAACTTTGCTGAGATTGCTCTCAGTCAAACTAACCAACTGAAGAAAGGCGTAAAGTTCACCTGGGATGATGCATGCCAGAGAGCCTTCGATCGCCTGAAGTCTCTGCTGTGTCACTTCCCCGTGCTCAAATCTCCTGACTTCAACAAACCGTTCTCCATCGCGGTCGATGCTAGCGACCAAGCTTGTGGATCTGTGCTCCTACAGAGAAGTGACTCTGATGACATTGAGCATCCCGTGGCATACTTCTCCAGGAAGTTCAATCGCCACCAAAGGAACTATTCCACAACAGAGAAGGAACTGTTGGCTCTGGTCCTTTCTTTACAACACTTTGAGGTTTATGTTTGTACAGGACAAAAGCCAATGATTGTGTACACTGACCACAATCCGTTAATGTTTTTGAGTAAGATGAAAAACAAGAATCGGAGATTGTTGAATTGGAGTTTGATTTTACAGGAGTTTTACTTGGAAATTAAGCATGTGAAGGGTACAGACAATGTAATTGCTGATTGCTTATCCCGTGTTTGAATGTATATATATATATATATATATATCATGTGTTTGAATATTGTATGATATGTATATATAGACAAGTGTTCACTTAACCATTTTGTATTGAAAAGAAAAATTTTGCCTTTATGAGTCAAAATTTTTCCCTTTTGGAATGGAGGTGTAATGTGAATATAGGCCACTAGTATTTACCTTTTTTTTGTTAAGCTCAGACTGGAGTCATGTTTAGACATGTCCTGGACATGTCTGGGGCAAGTCTCAGAAAATTAAAAAAAAAGAGGTCTAAATGTGGGTGGGGTCTGCAAAAGAGTATATCAGGAAAAGAATTGAGACAGTAAAGTAGTAGGAGAAATTGCAAGAAGATGACCAGACCTGTCATTCTGTTCAAGACCTATGACGTTTCTTTTGTGGATTTCTTTGCCTGTGTTTGAGCATTTTCATCATCCAGGACATCACCCCACAAAAAGGGATTGTAAATATTTATGTTTTGTACATAATTCAATCTTGGTCTTTAGGTTAGTTAGTTGTTATGGTGTTTGTTAATTAAATGTGTTGAGGTTTTTAAAACTGTGTCTGTCATCCCTTGCTGTTGCTGTTGTGTTATAAATGTAATAACAAATTGGGGCCATAACAGTAGACATAGCCACATTGACTGCCAAGGCCTGTTGCTGTGGTACATTAACCTATTTGCCTTACACAGCTCCAGGCTATACTGACTTGTAAAAACATACATGCTAGCTAACTAGTAAACTGGTGCGGCTGAGTTTCTTTTTTTTTTTTTTGATAAAAAATGCTCTTAAATGTTTACAGTTCTTAAGTGATTTAGATGATTCCTATTCAGTTCAACAGTCAAGCTACATGAAGCAGAAAATAAGTTTTGCCTCCAGTTAATTGGAATATCAATAGTTACTCAGTCAACAGTAGCTTAAAATATACATATGCAAGTATTTGATGAAGTTATTGTTAATCAGAAAAATCAGAAGACAAATGAGGAAAATTAAAGTAGTGGTATATTTCTTACAGAATCAAACACCTGCAGGCTAGCTAACCACCCCACAGTCTCGCCGCCTTGCCACCAAAGATCTGGAGGCAGACCTTCAGTTAACAGCCGCGGGTCCCACTAAATCATCTGACACCCTGGTCTGCTACTTTTGAGGATTAGATTTCAATATTTATCATCATATTCATCGGTAGATCAATTAATGTTGAATAACCGTATTGTGTACGCAGCAGTAACACACACACACACCACACATACACACACACATACATACAAGCAGTTCAATTCACACATGCATAAGCAGCTGACACACATAAGCAGTGGGCTTCTGTAGCTTTGATTAGTATGCAGGCTTCTGTTTAGTTGATTTCAAAACATAATCAGCTGATGTATTTGATTTCTGTAGCTTTGATCAATATTTGTCTGATAAAATCATAAGTTGTTACTGAAAACATAATCAATTAAAGATCAATTATAGAGACACTATATCAAATTTGGTGAGAATCGGTCGAACAGTTTCAGAGTTATGCTCCGAAAACAAATGGGAACGCCGACGCCAACGGGAATTCAGGCAAAAACAATATGTCCCCCCCCAAAGCTAGAGAATGAAAAAACGTTAAAGATGATATGGTTACAACCCATGAATTGTGATTGGGGCAAAGTTGGTTGAGTTTTTCCCATATATATTGCTCTGTAAAGAATGCCGAGTTAGCACTTCTTGGCCAAGGACAGCTCACCGGGTTTGGATTATTGCACAATTCAAGACTGGGACTAAAGATGGCTTCTGAAGATTCTCTCTCCAATTATTCACAAACAAGGGGACCTCAAAAATATGTAAACATCTAGTCAGGAAACCTCAACACTACCACCACAAATAGAGTAATTCTGTGAGAAACACTGTGTTGACAAATAAAATTATCTTGCGATGAGACAAAATATCTTTTGTTTTAGCTATTTATTCATTGTTAACCGGACGTTACTTGACTTGTTCGTTAGTACTTAATACGGCTAATGTGCATTAATTGAAGAAAGATACCATTGCGCAGCAGACTATAAAGAACAAGATTGCTTGTGGCGGACCAAGCAAACACACAAAAGGACAATGGTGTTATAAAGAAGGATTACTTTAATGAAGCTGAAAAAAATTGATACAAAGGAGAACAAGTACATGAATACCAAAATAAGAAAAAAATTGGGCCAAAACTCCAATTAGGTCTACAAAACAATAATTTAAGGCTCCAACATATCAAACTGACCAACAACCACATTAAACATCTAACAAACTTAAAGATATCCAAACAAACAACCTGTCAAAATGGAATACATACAAAGAACTGACTTAAATGATAACAAAATCCAAGAAAGAAAAGTTTAAAGAAATTCTAAATTGAAACCCCCCTCTTCAGTCCCTTTTGGCACCTTCCTCTTCCTGTAGGCTGTCCTTATAAGGTCATCTCTCCCTGCTTCAGGCCTTTTGCCAGAAGAACAAAAGGTTTGGTAGAAACTAAGGGTGAGTGGAAATTACGGAAATGACTGAATGCAAACCCAATTGTGTGCCTCCAACTTAGAAAACAAACTGTCATTAAAGTACTTAAATGAACACAAAACTATTGTGATTCTACGGAGAAATCGGTAAAATGTGACAAAAAATACTGACACTGGTGGACAGCAGTGGCTAAGGAGGCTCTAACAAAATGGCTGTTCTATTTTAATAAATAGTTCACTGGAGCCTCCATTTCTCTGTCTCTGGTGCATGTGAAATAGAGCTGAGAGAAGCTGTTGTACCTTGCAATTGGGCGTGGGTTTGTGGCATTAGTGGACACGCTGACAGCGTTTTAGTGCTGAGAATAGAGCTTACTTACCAGGTTTGCCTGGGCCCAGGACAAGTCTTTTCCCTTCCCATGTTGGGCGCTCCCTATTCCTGAGGCACAGGAGATGCTCACTTACATCATATCAATTACTATTAATAAACCACCTTTGTTTTGTCAGCCAATCTATCATATGTAAATATGTGAAACGTATACTGGTTGTGTTACATATGCTGTGCTCAGAGACTAATACTCAGTAGTACTGAGCATATACTGTAGGCATGTTATTAAATTAATTCAATTATTTGTCTGATTTTAAATCAAAAACAAGTTAAGAGTTGACCTGCATTGTGTTAATGTCGCTAGTGAAATACAGAGTTTAGTTTTTATTCAGAGCAAACTTAACACCTGGACCTGAGGCAGCAAAACTTCATTTTTAAAAGGGGTTTCTGTTCATGTAATAGGCGAAACTTCAAACCCCAATTCCAAGCTGGGATGTTGCAATGATTTGCAAATCTCATCCACCCACATTTTATTAACAATAGAATAACAATAGTAGACAACATATCTAATTTTGAAAGTGAGTCATTTTTCCATTTCATGAAAAATATTTGCTCATTTTGAATTTGATGCCAGCAACACATCTCAAAGTTGGGACAGGGGCAACAAAAGGCTGAAAAAGTAAATGTACTAATGAAAAAACAGTTGGAGGAGCATTTTCAACAAAGTAAGTTAATTGGCCACAGGTCAGTAACATGACTGGGTATAAAAAGAGCATTTTAAAGAGGGAGAGTCTCTCAGAAGTAAAGATTGGCTGTGGCTCACCAATCTGTGAAAAACTGAGTCAAAAAATTGAACAATTTCTGAATAATGTTCCTCCATGTTTTTTTCTAAATAATATAGGACCACAATGAAAAAAAGAGGAAAATCCAACCTTTAATTCAAGTGCATTTATTCTGTGGGGAAAAAAAATCCCATATCAAGAAATAATTCTTTTACATCAAATCATGTGTGCCACAATTATTAGCATCCCTAATGTTAATACTTTGTACAACCCCCTTTTGCCAACAGAACAGTACCTAATCTTCTATTATGTTTCACAAGATGGGAGAATATAGAAAGAGGGATCTTCGACCATTCCTCTTTGCACAATCTCTCTAAATCATCCAGCGACCTGGGTCCTCTCCTCTGTACTCTCCTCTTCAGCTCACTCCACAGGTTTTCAATGGGGTTGAGGTCTGGGGACTGGGATGGCCATGGGAGGAGCTTGATTCTGTGTCTGGTGAACCATTTCTGTGTAGATTTGGCCATATGTTTAGGGTCATTGTCTTGCTGAAAGACCCAGTGACGACCCATCTTCAGCTTTCGGGCAGAGGCCACCAGATTTTGATTTAAAATGTCCAGGTATTTCAAAGCGTTCAGGATGCCATGCACCCTAACAAGGTTCCCAGGGCCTCTGGAAGAGAAACAGGCCCACAGCATCACCGATCCTCCCCCATACTTCACAGTGGGGATGAGGTGCTTTTCTGCAAACTCATCTTTTGTGTTCCGCCAGACCCACTTAGAGTGTTTGTTGCCAAAAATTTCTATGTTGGTCTCATCTGACCAATGCACACGGTCCAAGTTGAAGTCCCAGTACCGCTTGGCGAACTCCAGATGTTTGCGTTTATGATTGTGAGTGAGAAAGTTTTTTCCGTGCATGCCTCCAAAACAATTTGTTGGCATGTAGATAGTGCCTGATGGTTATTTTTGAGACTTTGTGACCCCAAGATGCTACCATTTTTTGCAATTCTTTAACAGTGAGCTTTGGAGAACTTTTTATTTCTCTTACCATCCTCCTCACTGTGCGTGGTGGCAAAATAACCTTGCGTCCTCGTCCAGGCTTGTTTACCACTGTTCCAGTGGTTTTAAACTTCTTAATGATTCCTCTAACAGGAGATATGGGCAGGTGCAGGAGAGTGGCTATTTTCTTTTAGCCATTGCCTGACTTGTGAAGATCGACACACATCTGCCTTACTTGAATGTTGTGTTCCTTTGTCTTTCCCACGTTTAAGAGTGGATGAGAGAAATGGCCTCTGTCAAGTCATATTTATACCCCAGGGAAACAAAGTGATGAATTACTAAGTAAATGTTCCTAGATACTCTGATTACCTTTGTAAACTACTGTAGAAATCACAGAAATACTTTGATTACATTTATTTCCAAGGAATTGTTAGGGATGCCAATAATTGTGGAACAGGTGATTTTATAAAAAAATAATTATTTCTTAGTCAGGGATGATTTTTTTCCCTTAAAATTTACATGAGTTGAAGGTTCAATTTTTTTACAATTTTCAGTGTGAGAGTATGCCTCTACAATAAAAATTAAATTTATTTTAAGGCTTTTAACACATCTTGACCAGGGGTGCCAATAATTATGGAGGGCACTGTAATATCATCGAAATATTCAGAGAATCTGGAGAAATCTCTGCGGGGGGACGAGGAACGAGGCCAAAGGTCACTATTGGATGCTTGTGATCTTTGGGCCCTCAGGCAGCACTACATTAAAAACTGGTATAATTAACCCTCGGCGCAGAGCAGCGAGGGTTACTGTAGTTGGGTCTGTGTGTCTGTTAAGTCACATCTCACCTCTGGGAGCATCTGCTCATCCTGAAAATGCTGTGACGTACTCAGCGGGCAACGAAGGTCAAAAAATTTGTGGGGTTTTCTCTGAAACCGTTCCGTTGCAGAGATCCAGCACTCTCCGTTGTACGGCCATACAATTTTCCTGCCGAAAGCGCGCATTCGATTATAGTCCTGTACCGCAAGGTACTGGTCATTTCTTCCTGTGTGGTGTGCAGAGAAGAGCGAGTAGTTTCGTGAGTTGCAATTGGTCAGCTTACAAGTAAATGAAGATACCAACGGCTTCCGAACGACACGGAGCAGATTATTATTTGAACGGATTTTGCTTTAAACGCTTCATTCAAAAGTTATAATTATGGTGTGAAACACAAGCGAAAGAGCCTATTATAATGTGCTAATTAGCTTACTCTGGCCCTCCCGCGATCATTTTTCCTGTTCGATGTACAGCGAAGCACCAGAGGTTGCTGAGGGAGTACAAGTATGTGCACTGCTCCGGTCAAAGCTATAGCGCTTCCAGCAGTGTACAGAGCCACTTGCTAGTTGGGCCAGTAGTCTTCCGTATACTTTTCGTTATACAACGAGAGACGGATGTAACTGTAAAACACATGCGCATCATCTCCGTTCAGCACAATTGCCGCGCCGAGGGTTTTGCACTTCAGTGCTTTCATTATGCATTGGATTTCACTTCAAGGGTTCAGGAAATTTTCCAGAAGTCATTTTCTGGGAACACAGTTTGTCGTGCACTCCATAAATTTAAGTTAAATCTGGATCATGCAAGAAGAAGCCATATGTGAACACAAACCAGAAATGCTGTCACATTCTCTGGGCCAAAGCTCATTTAAAGTGGACTGAAGCAAAATGTAAAACTGTTCTGTGGTCAGATGAATCAACATTTGAAATTATTTTTGGAAAATATGGACGCTATGTCGTGCAGACTAAAGAGGAGAGGGGCATTCCAGATGATCAGTGCTCAGTTCAAAAGCTTGCACCTCTGATGGTATGGGGTTGCACTAGTGCCTAAGTTATGGGCAGCTTATACATTTGGATAGGCATTATCAATACTGAAAAGTACACAGTGGTTTTACAATAACGTCTCCTTCGGGGAAGGCCTTGGATATTTCAGCAAGACGATGCTAACCCACATACTGCATCCATCACAACAGCATGGCTTTACTGTAGAAGAGTACAGGTGCTGAAATGGTCTGCCTGCAGTCCAGACCATTCACCAATAGAAAACATTTGGCGCATCATAAAACAAAAAATCTGACTTCGAAGACTCAGGACTGTTGAGCAGCTAGAATCCTACATCAGACAAGAGTGGGACAACATCCCTCTTCCAAAACTCCAGCAATTGGTCTCCTCACTTCCCAGACGTTTACAGACCTGTTAAAAGAAGAGGGGATGATACACAATCCCAACTGTTTTGAGATGTGTTGCTGCCTTCAAATTCAAAATGAGCCAATATTTTTAATGAAATGGTAAAATGTCTCACTTTCAACATTTTATATGTTGTCTATGTTCAATTGTGAAGAAAATGTGGGTGATGAGATTTGCAAATCATTGCATACTGTTTTTATTCACGTTTTACACAAAATCTCAACTTCATTGGAATTGGGGTTTGTATTTGCTTGGAGGGAAAGTAAAAATATTTTTTAATCATTAGAATTTGGCTGAGTGTTTAATTATACATTTCTCTGTGGTGTGCCTAAGTCAGAACACTGTGTTTTTCACTTGGAGATTAACCAATGGTGAGGTGCATTACAAACACGAGCACAAGAGCAGAAACAAACACATTCACTGCTCATGAGATGGATGGCAGATGACTCTACTTCTGAAACAACTTCTTTGGCACCAATTTTGAAAGGTACCTAGGTCATTCCATACCAATTCAACCAAGAATTTCCTTTGACCTCTCAGATTTTTTTTTCAAATTGGGGAAACGATTGAGACCCATGAGTAACGGTTGGAGCTGGAAAAATTCTTGTACTTAGCCTCTTAATTAGGGAAATACATGCAAACAAACGCTGAGCTAATTAGTGATACCCTTGCGAATTTAGACAACCATATCTCTGAAAGTATTGCACTTAGAGTTGATTCTGGAGTAATTTAAAAAATTTTTCAAACCTAAAAGCCCACACTATAAGATTTCTCTTGAGGCCAACTAAAAAACGATATCACAAATTATAAAATTCATAACTGCGCACCAAAAAATAACATGGTTAAATTTTCTCGTAATTCATGTCAGTTACCTTATGATGTAAAGAAGCTTTCCTATAAATTTGTTGACGAGCGCTCAAACAGTTTAGAAATGAGCAATTACTGTATATATTACATGCCCATTCAAAATTCGCTATTCAGCAATACACATCGTGTTTATAATCAAAACGGTATGCTTTCTTTCAGTATTTTTTGACAGGGCCTCATCAGAGACCCATTTAATTTGAGCGTGGGTGGGGGGAGGAGGGAGCTGGGCATCGGAATATTTTATGTATATTCCCTGGCTTCACTTTCTTTGGGGGTAAAAAATACTGTGGTCCCCATATACTGTGGTTGGTTAGAGCAACCAAGGCACCCAAAAAAATAGCAGACACCAAAAAATATTATTCCTGTTCTGGGCCAAACAACCGCACCCCCCCCCTCAGTTTTGTCTATAACTGCAGAAATACCAGGTTTCAACAAAAATACTACTTTCAACAAAAAAAGCTGAAGCACCCCAATGTTGATTTAGAATTTGACTGTAAACATTATAAGTGAAGCTTTGAACTGTTCAGTACAGGCTAATTTCAGGATATACTGATAAAGAACACATTAAACATCAGGCAAATGCTGCCCGCATTGATTCCATAGCATAAATTTGGTATAATTGACCGCATTAGTACACCTTCACACAATAGGACAAGTATTTCATCAGAGAAAATTGGCGATTTTTTTTTTTTTTTGGCACCCCAAAAGTCATGTTGCTTGACCGTTAAGCCCCGGCTTGGGGGTTGTATCACAGATAAGAAGCTCCTTGCCGGGGTTTGATTACTTGCTCTTTCTCCTGTAACAGAATCTTGCTTCAGGCTAGAGCCAGTAGACATATGTAGCTATCTGGCATTGTCACAGATAAAAAGATTGGCTCTTTCCTGGATTGTCCAGCTCCCTCCTGCTGCGATGTGGAGCTCGGTGTCTGTATCAGCTGTCTTGTTTCTTTCAAGATGTGTTTGTAAGCCCAACTCTAACACAAATCTTTTTCAGTTCAACCAAAGGATGACAATTAGCAAATGAATATTCAGGCATTTGTAGTATTACATGAAGTTGGGGTAAATTACGGTAAATTTCTTTGCCTTTGATCACCTCTGTAATGCTGAAATCCTGGAATCCGCGCCCCCTTCCCAAAAAGCTAAAAGATGATGCATATAACTGCCATCATGTACTGTAATCTCTGAAAAGAGGTGATGATGGGTGTGGTTTCAACAAACTTTTAAGTCTTTTTGGGTAAAATGTGTTGCTTTTCTATTTTCATATTCCCCTTGGTCTTACTGAATGCACATTTAATCAGCAAAGAGGAGCGAAGTCAGACAGGATGGGCCACAGTGGGCTCATTATGGGTCAGAAGTATGCTGTTTTGTTCAGATTGTGTAGCAGACAAGCTCTTTTTTCCTCACACTTCAATGGGTTTTCTTAGTTTCAGCTCTACTGCTTTATGCAGCTGTAAGTGACTCCAGGTGAAGACTACATAACCTAGGGCAAGATCAGAGTGTGTTTGATGATTAATCTGAAGCACCATCATTAAAAACCGCAAAGCAGCACTGTGAAGACAGAGAATGCCCTTACATACATCACTCAGAGAATTATTTGTGTGTAGAAGTGGTTATAGTCCTTTAATATCCTAATAAAAGTCCTTGGTCAAGAAATTTTGTTACTTGTTCAATCTAGTTTGATTGATTTCTCCTTTTCGCTCTGTATGCTATCACAGTACATTTGAAATGCATTGAGATGAGCTTGAAGGGTAGTCTTTCAGCAGTAGTTTAAGGTTCTTTATACTAGTGCTGGTCAACGAATTAGAATAATTTGAAATAGCGCAATCGTTAAATTTTCTTGATGCATTTTTTGTGCAGAAAGCAAATCAGGTGTTCACCGCGCCTGTCTTACTTGTTAGAGTAATCACAGAACTTGCTACCTGTAAAAAATTTGCTCAGCTGAGCTTTCCAAAAGGCCCATTTAGGCCATTTAACTGTGACACTGTTGTTTGATTGAATTAGAATAATTCATAAGTCATTTCATTGAATTAGAATAAGCGCTTGAATTTTTGTTTTCTGTGAAGAGTGCTCACTGTGCAGTATAAAGTCAGGGTTGAGTAGAATTTCTAAGTTGTAAAATCAATCATGGGTCAGCAGCGCGACCTCTCAACCGGAATAGTGACTCAAATTCAAGCCCTTCGCTAACAAGGGCTGCGTTCCAATCCGAAACAAGATACTCCCTTCACTTCTTCCCTCCACTCGAGTGAGCCCTCCGAATGACGTAGCAGGCGAGTAAGCCCTTCCTGAGCAAGGGAGGGCAATAGAGGGGACTTAGGGGGAGGGTTGTGGGAAATCGGATTGGAACGACCATCTACATTTGTCAGCAAGCCAGCGGAAGTTTGCGTTGCCATGGAGCCGAGTGAGTTAGTTACCTGTACGTTCCATAGATGTGTACGTTCTACCTTTCACAGTTCACGCAGAAGCGTATCGCGTGTTCTTGGCAAGTTGAGGACGGCATGCTCATTTGACTGCTGCGGCATTTGTGACTCAAACCCATGTATTTCCAGAGATGCCTAGTCTCACGCATTCGGCATAAGTCTTACTCATTTTTTAGGCTTATTCACCGTAGTCCGTTATTCATTGAATGTTTAATAAGATTCTCATGCGGAATTAAAATCCTTGTGCACTGAAGTTTCCGTTTCACTTGCGTAAAGGTGCACCTCATCACAAGTAACATGGAAAGCGATTATGACTCCGGACTTCCCGTGCTTCTCTTTACTCAGGGATTAGAAACAATGCATGTGTTTCATGATCATTTAAATTGTTTTAATGAAATAAGACCATTTGAAACGTTTTCATGCAGTTCCATTGCTTCTAATCCCTCAGTAAAGACAAGCCTGAGATTTCCCAAGTCATAATCTATTTGGTGGGGAAATCCACCGTAATGCACGTGAAACTGACTAACTTGATGCACAATGACTTAAATTCCGTGAGTGAATTTCTTCAGTGCGCTTTGATTGAATAATTGCTGACTACGGCACAGAAACGTGAATGCCACTAAGAGGAGAAACTCACGCCGAAGATGTAAGCCTTGGCATCTCTGGTATTTTGCATACTTGTCTTCGAAACATTCGTGCAGGAAATGGACCGAGCAAAGTATTGACTTTTTTCTTGGCATGGCTCCTTCTCTCCCGATATTATGAAACCATCTTTTCAGCAGTTCCAGCTTTGACTACGGAACTTGATGGACACTGAGTCTCGTTCCCTCTGCCAGGGGAGAGCCAGAGATGGCCTTGTTATTCTTCTGCGGCTATATGTTGACAGCCAAAGGCCCAACAAGTAGGCATCTTGTTTTACTATTACTATTACTATTACTTTTACTATAATACTATTTTGCTTGTAAATCTACATGGTATGATGGCTGATACTGTTCGGCAGTCTCCTTGTTCTTTCTCACCTGAAGCTAAAGTGATCAGACATCACTTCCTTAAGATCACGGCCAGTCCGCACTGTCTGTCATGGCAGCCATCTCATTCGGCCCAAAATCGATTCTATATGCAGTTTCAAAAAATAATTCTGTTCTCATAAAAAACGCAAACAATATTTGACTCTACTTGTGGACATTTTAAACACCAATCTATTGTTCTGGCTATATTTCACAGTCACCTTCGTGTATCCTTTAATGCAATTCACTCTGCCAGCTAAAGTCAAATGTAAGATAAGTTACAACTTATCTTTGTAAGTCTGTTTTTAACTTTGCAATAAGTGGGGCAAAATTTTCATCAGAGGTGTTTAAATGTGGCAGTTATATTGATGCAAAGATATTTAAGACCTGACCTTGCAACATGAAATCGTAATGCCTGATCTGGGATCTGCATTTCACAGTTACAGTTAAACTTTATATCACCTTGAATACCCAAAGTATAAGTGATATGCCATTTTCTTAAAGAAAACACGATCTGTAATGTAATAAATCCAAATCCCAAAAGGTCACAGTTGAAAAGAAAAATGGTCCAGTCTACCCATTTCACCCCAACATACCCCTCTCCTATCTCTGCCATAATGGCAGCACGCAGGATACGTCCCCTTATTGAACTAACTACACACTTTCGTTTTCAAATCCTAGTGCTCTCAAGAGCTCCTATATAGCCCGAGCTATGAATAGAAAAAAATAACCAACCCATAGCCTGTTTTTAAGCTACATAAGTTTCAGGTCAGTTTTATGACACCTAAAACATGTATAACTTAAAAAAAGAGTCCACTGGAACATGCCTTCGAAACAAAGAGTCTGACAATCAATGTTTTAACAACTGAAGTCACACGCCTGTTTTGGCACGGCATCTTTTCCCACTGGTGCATAATGCCTCTGGGTCTTCTCCTTCACTGGCAACAGAGGAGGAGACGCTCTGATCCACTCGCTGAGAATAAAAAGCCTCGCCTGGTGTCTCGAACGTCGAAGTTTTCTCTTCATAGGTCACCAGTAGACGTGCAGGGTAGAGGAGCCAAAATTGTATTCCCTTTTGGTAGAGAGCCGTTTTAACATTCGTGAATGCCGCCCATTTCTTGGAAAGGCTAACGCTATGATCAGGGTAAAATCGCAATGCATTTCCCTGATACAAAATGTCATTTTGTCTTGCCCATCGCAATGCGCGGTCGCGGTCTTGATATCGATGAAATGCGACAACAATGGGTCAGGGAGGCTGGCCTTGTTTAGGTTTTCGTGCTAATGTTCAGTGCACTTCTACTTCAGACGGTGTAAGAAAAACCTGATTTCCCATTCCTTCTTTCAGAAGCACAGAAACAAATGCAGTCATTTCAGAATCCCCTTTCGAACCCTTACTCTCTGGCACTTTTATTATGCGTAAATTCACCTTCCTGGAACGATTTCCTAAGTCATCAATGCGGCCAGCTAGCATAGCATTCAATGCCTGTAATTCAGAGATAGTTTTCTCTGCGTTGGATAAAGCTTCAAAATTCTCACCAGCTGTGGTCTCAACGGAAGAGTCTTGTTTTCCGAGTGTATCCACCATTTCACGAAAGCTTGTTAAAGATACTTGAATAGGCACTAAAGATGACTTAATCAAAGAAGCCTTGTCCTTGAAAAGTTCACGTAGCTTTTCCATTTCAGACGCTAGCATCGTAGCCAAGTCCTCAGGAGGGTTAGCAGTAGCCACTGCCATTTTAGCCTCCCTGCTACTAATTGTAGATTTCTTTTCTTTTTGCATGCCCAGGGGAAATATTACAATGAATGGAGTAAAAACGTTATCGACAAAACTTGACCATTTGAATTAAGAAAAAGTTGGGCTATATTACTGGGTTTTTGAATGTAAATGGTTTCAAAATATCAGGAGCCTTTTGCTTGCTCGTCTTTTCCCTACATGTTCCAAACTGGAGATTAGTTTAAAGTTCTTTACAAAAATATTGTATTAACTATGCTGCAATTGCAACACTTTTTACATATTGTCAAATCTCAAGTTTACTGACCCAAAGTATCTGGGCATACTAACAATATCATGACCCCCCCCCCCCAAAAGGGTTTCCTGTGCATGTCCATGTTGGGGTTCCCACCATTTCCAGACCATAACTCAGAAACAGTTTGATACATTTCCACGAAAATTTGCAGGACTTCACTACTGCTGTCTTCAGTTTCCACTCATTGTTGAGGCCTTTTACCTTCAGTTTTAACTTCAGCAAGTGAAATACATCCTCCAATGGATTCAGGCCCAGTTATTAACTCGTACATGGCAGAACATTCCATTCTTTGCCTCAAAGTCTTTGGCTGCTGTCTTGGTATAGTTGGGTTCATTGTCCATCTGCACTGTGACCCTCCAAAGCGTTGTGCAGCATTTAGCTGAGGCTGAGCGGATAAAATTTCCATATAATATTCAGGATTCATTTTGCTGCTTTTGTCAGCATTAACATCATCCACGAAAACAAGGATGCAAGTTCCATCAGCTGCCACGCATGCACACACGACCATGCATCACAGATGCGGTGGTTTGCTTTTAATCATTAGTAGTTCCATTCCTTCTCCATTCTCTTCTCGTTACATTCTGGTACAGGTTGATCTTTGTCTAATCTGTCCTTAGAATGTTGTTCCAGAATTCAAATGTTTAACTTTGTGATTTTGAGGCTTACCAACAGCTTACATGTTGCCATATAACCTCAGTATTTACTCTGGTGAAGTCTTCTCAATTGATGCCACTGGTGCACATATGTCTACCTCCTGCAAAATATTCCTGATCCAGCCCCCTGTCATTAAGGGGCTTTTATTCACTTGGGACATAATTCTTCTGTCATCCATTACAGCTGTTTTTCTGGTTTTCTGTGTCTTTTGGTATTTCTGAGCTCACCAGAGCATTCTCTCAGTTGAATAATATACTAAATACAGTAGTTGACACAGCCATTTATTTTTTCCTATTACTTTGATGGTTTTAAATAATTGTGAAATTACTGTGGTACCTTATCTCCTTTGCGCAGATGTAGATGCCGGCGTCCGACAATTCCAGAATTTAATTCCTAAATAATTCTGTAATTGAATTTCCAAGTGTCCTGCTCCACTGGAATAATTTTGCAATCTCTGTGACACAAAAACTGAGCTATAAAGCGTTAATAGGCTCATGCACAACAAGAAAAAGAGGCATTCATTTTGTATTCTGCACCAAGGGGTTAATGGGAGGGACAAACAAAAAAGTGCTTTAATTCCTTCCTCATTCTCCTGATTCGGTAGAACTCTCAAATTAAAGTTGTGCATGCTGTGGTCAACAGCAAAAGTAACATGTAAATGTCCAAACATTTATGGACCTGACTGTATCCCTTCCTGAATAATTATGGCAATAGGATAATATAGTTTAGATACACTGCAGCATGATACTTTAGTAATGATTCTCAATTCTTAATTCGATGAAGCTGTTTTGGCAGAGTTGTTTGGAAATGAGGACATTGATAGCTATTAAAATATTTTTCTATCGTGTTACTCAAATGATTTTGATTATTTTAATGAAACCAATTTCCATCTAATAGAATGTTTTACCTTAGGCAAGGGAAAAGAGGTAGAATATTCTGGCAATGGGTCCAGAACGGAAAACGGAGCTTTGAAGTTGGCTCTGGTTATTTTTCTGGTTGACAGATCAGAGCAAATGAGTTAAAATCAAAAGGGAAGTGCTTTGATGCTGAAGGTAAATTGTAATTTTAGGACCAAGCTGTAAGTCTGTGTTAAAGGAAGCACAGCTATTACAGAGAACATTACAAAATGTCAAGACAGAAATCCCCCCCTATAAAAACAGTGTTAAGTTGTCATTGGCTTTATTTTGCCTCCTTTTCAGGGTGTACTTACAATCAGTTTGCATGTACTATACTGAACATCCAAGCTCCACAAAATTACCCAAAAGCAGAAGTGAGGACCATTTGTCAGCAAAATAATATCTGGGAAATAGTCCGGGAAAAAGGGGGGGGGGGGGAGTGCATTACATCACTAGCCCGAATTGCATAACCTTGGGGTACCTTTAAAAAAAAATCTAGACACATTTTGGAGTGGATTGTTAAAATTCGCTTTAAAAAAAAGCCAAAACTCTGTACACATAAACAAAAAATATTATGTCACACAACCACATTGCTTTATAATTATATAACTCAATATCAAATTATTCAAACATCAAAATGCGACACACATTTCTTATCATACTGTACGACTGTCTTAATTTCTTTCAATGCACCAAATTATCAGTTACAGTACTGTGAAGAAGTATTTGCCCCTTCACATTTTTTTTTCTATTTTTGTACAAATACTTAAACTTAGATTATTAAGATCATCAAACTTATTTTAATATTTGACAAAGATAACCTGTGAAAATGCAGTTTTTAAGGTATGATTTCTACGGTGGCCGACAGGTACAAACGCGCTGCATATACAGAAACGAGATGCAAATACATAAACGACGCGCTGCATATACAAAAACGAGATGCAAATACAGAAACGACATGCATATACAGAAACACGATGCATATAAGAAAACGGATGCAGAAGAAAAACGCTGTAAATACAGAAACGCGCTCCGAATAAGAAAACAGAAGCAAAATGAGAATGCTTTAAGTACAGGAACGCGCTGCATTTAACCCATCACCTTGGCCAAACTACCAACTTCCTATCCTGTCTATTATGTATTTATTTTTTCACTAATTAATCACAATTGATTATAATCGCAAATTATTCAAGTTTGCTGGCGTATTTTTCTGAACAAAGTACACATTCATTTTTGTTGAACAAGCCTCGTTATATCTTTTCAGGTGACGATTATTTGACAGCAAGTACATCACGTAATGTTACTAACGTGATGTCTGCTGTATTTGCGCATTTTATTATTAGCTGTGACGGTACGGCTGTCGTTTTCCGAGCTAGTGATAGCTTGACCGATGTTCAGAAACGTCGCTACCTCCAGGGGGTCAGGCTCATTCTGTCTTCTGTACAGCCCCAAGCATTTTAAAATCCCTCTTGTACGCATACTAATCACAGTATCGCCCACCGTGCTGAATAATAGCATAATCTCGCCATGTTTCAAGACAAGCAAGAAGTAGAACTTAATCAAACCATGTAAATGAGCCAAAAGTTTCTTGTCATACTGTGATGTTTTCACGTTGAAATAACGTGAAGATATCTTGTTAAAGCATGAAAATATGTTGTCATAACACGAAAAGGATCTTGTAATAACAAGAAACTTTTCACTACAGACCCGTTTTTTTCCAGGAATGGCAGCAATACGCTACCTTAAGTCAGGGACTCTACCACATGACCTCGCCCATTAATAAGTTTCAATGTCTCCTTGGAGACGATTGACCAATCAGAGAACAGCTAAAAGGTGCAATAGACATAAGGTTTAGAGAAAAAAAATCGCGGCCCGCCTGCGTCATGAATATTCATGAGAAAATGCGAAATCTGGCCTCGCTTGGTTACGAAAAAAAAAGACGCGCGGCCTGGAGCACTTCCGTTGTGTGACTTTCTTATTTGCATGTTTTCTTAAATGCAGCGCGTTCCTGTACTTAAAGCGTTTTCCTCTTGCATCTGTTTTCTTATTCGGAGCGCGTTTCTGTATTTACAGCGTTTTTCTATTGCATCTGTTTTCTTATATGCATGTTGTTTCTGTATTTGCATGTCGTTTCTGTATTTGCATCTCGTTTTTGTAGCCTATATGCAGCGCGTCGTTTATGTATATGCATCTCGTTTCTGTATATGCAGCGCGTTTGTACCTGTCGGCCACCGTAGATTTCACTTATTGTACAAAAAAAGCTATCTAACCCTACTATACCCTATGTGAAAAAGTCATTACCACATTAATTATTAAAGCAACAAATTAAATAAATTTAATTGAGAATTAAGTTCACTTTCCCTAAATAAAGCCAGACATGAGTACTGTCAGCTCTGATGGATCTAAAATCAGTTAAACAGAACCTGTCTGGCAATGCGCAGTAGGCGAAACGCAACAAATTGCGCCACAACAAAGAAATTGAAGAGCAGGTGAAAAACAAAGTTGTTGACGTCCATCAGTCTTGAAACGGTTACAAAGTCATTTCTGGGGCTCTGGGACTCCAACGAACCGAGATGAGGGCCATTATCTACAAATGGAGAAAACGTGTACTGGCAGTAAACCTGAGGAGTGGCTGACCTACCAAAATTCCTTCAAGAGTGAGTGTTATAGATAAGGAAAAAAAATAGGTTGGACAACCTAGGAAACAAATCAGGTGTCCGCGAATCTTCATTTGTCTCTTATGCTGACATTAGCATTTTAAAAGGTGTGTGTGTGTGTGTGTATATATATATATATACAGTATATATATATGTCGTAAAATGAGATTTGGGTTTTCACGGAGTGACTTTGATGATGTGAACGTAACTTACAAGTTAAGACGCCAACAAAGTCACAAAATTTAAACCGCCCTCAGAAGAAAACCTTAAGACGCTGTAGTATCTGAACTAATGGCTGATAAGCTCGATCCAGTGCCAGCAGTAAAACTTTTATGACCTAGGATGTTCCTGCAGCCTACCTGTGGGGGGTTGCATCTCTGGTTTTACTTAGCGGGGGGCATAGTCGCAAAGCCCTGACTGCCACAAGGCTCCTGTGAGAGTCATATCACTGTCCCCAAAGTCCAGTTATATAAATTATTAATTAATTATTATATTAAAATAATCTAAATCTCTGGGAAATTCATAATTATTCAATATCCTGTGAAGAAATTACTTATATACTTATAACCCAATTAAACTATATAATAATCCATCTTAAGGCCTTTTCATGACAACTGCATCATATTAGTACATATTCCTATCATATTTGGTCTTGTTATTCTCGGGGGAATCCAAGCAGTTGAACGGAGTAGGTTTCATTTCCATTGAAATTATGGTTCATCCCCTTTGGGAAACTCCTAAATATCGGACAGAATTCGTCACATCCTCCAAATGGTGGAAATCCAAAAGCCAGATTGGACCCCCCCCCCCCCCCCCCCCCTCGAGGTTCTATGGCCATGCGCCTGGTGTGGTTTTGGCTTAAAACAGAGATTCTAGCCATTGGGGGAGAATCGTATTTTGATCTCCCTGCATACTGAAGGGTAAAAGTAGTCTTTTAATTCGGGAGAGTCGCATCTCAGCTCCATCCGCATGCTTGGGTCTGTGCGTAAGTAACGGATCTAGGTAGGCGGGGGAAGATGGCATCTGAGTTCTCCCCAGGCACGTGGTGTGCCCTCACTCTGCGTGGTGGGTCTCCATTCTTTCCCGGTACGACTTTATTTTCTCTTTCTAAATTGTTTGTAATTTGTAATTGGCTTAACGTTGATTTGTTTGATTTACGTTTGTGCCTACCTGGTGATTAAATGATTATTCCTTTCAGCTTGCGTGGTCTCCGTGACTCTTAACACTTGTACATTCTTTCTAGCCTTGTTACGACCGGTACTTCGGGGGCGATTCCTTACCATTCCAGACTTGCAAACTGATGTTGCAGGTAGTGACGGGTTTTAAGTTGGATTGCAAATTACGGTCTACCCCTAAAGGATTTATATAGTACTGGCCCTGTAGATCCTATCTTAAGGGTACCCTTGGACTGAGAAGCCGGTATCAGATTGATCTTCTTAAGGGGCCCTTTGGTGTACATAAACCTGGGTTCGTGATATGTTTATAGTCAGTGCTACTTTGTTTATGCCTAGATGCTACTATCATGGTAATTTCTTCCATCCTCTGGAGCTTTTACTGAACTAAGATCCGGCAGATGCGTTTATTTCCAGGGGACTATGCTGAGTAACAATGGTTTCCACAAACAAGTCTGATGGCGTAGCCGTCCTGAGATTCATGCATGCTGTCTCCAAACTATACAACAAACTGTCCCCATACTTACACAACGCTAAATTCTTGTACGCGCCATGAAAATAATTTATGGGAAAAATATTGTAAGCACCAGATTATGGAACTTGAACCCTTTCTCCAAAGGTTCACATGGGTAGAATTTTTTTCTTCATGAAACATTTATGGGAACGGGTTGTACATGCATTAAAGCTGCAGTTGGTAACTATGAGGAGAGAGAGGACTTGAGAAAGGAGCATGAAAATTTGAAAAAAACAAGTCGGCATGGTCTACAACATGCCCCGCCAATCATGCGCTTCTTATTTTTGAACTCGATCAAGGCCTTTATCTGTGGGCAGGGTATTCCCTCTGCTACAGTTCGTGCAGGACCGCGAGCAAGCAGGGATTCATACTCAAGCTAACCGAAAGCAGGGAGCCGAGTGAAGCCATGAGCTAACCAAGAGCAGCAAGCCGCGAGTGAGGCCATGAGCCAACCGAGAGCCGCGAGTCGAAGCCATGAGCCAACCGAGAGCAGCGAGCCGCGAATGAGGCCATGAGCTAACCG
Source organism: Gymnothorax reevesii (assembly GCA_029721435.1). Taxonomy (NCBI): domain Eukaryota; kingdom Metazoa; phylum Chordata; class Actinopteri; order Anguilliformes; family Muraenidae; genus Gymnothorax; species Gymnothorax reevesii. The sequence continues at coordinate 81,056,183 of CM056575.1, forward strand.
AAAGCAGCGAGCCGCGAGTGAAACGAAACTCAGGATCCACCACGAGTGACGGATCTCGGTTAAGTTAGGTCGGTTGGATCCTTGCAGTTGAGTCAGAGACTCAGAGAAGCTAAGTTTCGTTTTTCTGCCGAGTGCCAACTGAGCGAGTGAGTGGCTGAGTGCCTATGCTTGCGCTACTGCTTGTATCCACTAGTTGTGCTCAAGTCGCATATGTGTCATTTCTCTGTCAACTGTAGGACTCAACTCAGCCGGTTAAATAGACGTCTCGATCCGTGGTTCGTGAGTGATATTAGAGGGCTGGTTAATTGAGCCGGATCCCGGATCTTCTTACAGCTCTACCTAAGACCCTCCCCCAGAGGAAGCTGCCTTGCACGCGAAGGCAAGCGAGCTGTTATGCATGCAACTGCGGAGAGATTTTGCAATTTCATATTATGAAAACAGCTAAGTTGCCGAGACTAGACAATTACTGTTGTGAACAATCAACATTGCGAGCCAACAAACGAGCAGAACTAAATCATATCAAGATGAAAAGTTATCTACAGCAGCATGTATTCAGTAAAAACCCAGCACAGGCTTATTTCATTTTTTTGAGTACAGAAACTGTCGTGAATCCTGCTGAATGGCCAGTAAACCATGTATGACAGCATTTAGATGTGAGAGCACAGAAACATTACACACATTTATGAGGACAACACAACCAATAAGACTGTCAGTTCACTTCATAAAGATATTTTCCGCAAATTTCGAATAAAACGACGCCAGTAACGTTAGCCCTATCATCGGAAACAAGCTAACGTTAGCTCGACTGCAACCTCACAGTAACATCACATGCACTACGACGTACTGTAACAATTACAAGACGCTGGCTATTCGAACAGCGACTGTGCATGTAAGCAACATTCACTTGATTATTTGCAGAGCAAAAATGAATTGATGGCGGTTAGTGCTGGGGTAAGGAACAGCTTTGCATGTGAGTGATGCCAACTCGCTTATTTGCAGAGCACTGCGGAGCAAAAATGAACCAACGAATAAAGCAGAGGTTTACCTGTTAAGCAGAAAAGTCGCCAACTCTGTCAGTTTTTAATCTTTCCAGATCATGGAGTTTCCTCCACCTCTGAAAAGCCACTTCGATGTTCACTCTTTTTATCCCGGGCTTTGTCTTATTCTTTAGTGCTTTTTTTTCTTCTGGCTTCCTCCTCTTACTTGTTTTAGCCGTGTGTGCTGTTGTCTATAACGGAGGCATCGGTATTTTTTTCCTCGCTAATAGCTGTTGTTGCGCAATTAGTTTCTCAAAGCTCCTGAACCCGCTCTCAGGGATTTGAGCTTGAATGTGCACTGGAGTGAACTGAGGAAGAGGGGGGAGGAGGCTGTCTGCAGCGCGTGCATGTGCACTGTTTGACGGCTGTCAGACACCATCCTGGCTCTGATTGGTTCTTTTTGGTCGGTCCAAACGATTCTGCTAAATTGCCGCAGGAGCAAAAGGTGGGTTTAAAAGGAGCAAAAGGTGGGTGGGTTTACAGAGTACTAGTTTTATGTAATACTGTCTGTACACAGTGACAGTTTTAGCAAAAAAGACAAAAAGTTACTTTTATAAGACTTACCAACTGCAGCTTTAATTTAATGCGGATGAGCCTTATAAGGAACAATACGAGAGGTGAAGCCTCTTGCTGAGCGCAGTTTAAGTTATGTGGCTAAACACAGATGAGTATATTGATAAATGTGAAATGAACCCCTTAAACTGTAATGTTCACTTTAGTTTTCCCCTTAAATTGGTTCTAAGTGAGGAAAAGCATTTTTTTCCCCATTTTGTGTCATGTTTTGAAGGCCACAGCATAAAATTGGATGATATCTAAATATTGGACAATACATTTCCCTGTAATTCAGCAGCCCATATTTGGCATTGTCGGAAACATTAGGATCTCCACTAGGCCTCAAAATAGGCCTGAAGTTCTGCAGGTTTGAATAGAGTAACTGCATTTGATGGACCCATATATGGGTTGGTAGTTTTTATGGGGTTAATGACGCTGGGACTGGTTCATGTTAGGTCCATGTCCTCAATTTGGCAATTCAGTCCTGGGTAGGAGGGGTAGCTTTGAACGCTTGCTGTCAGTATTATATATTGCTCTTTTAATATCCCAATTCTTGCTGCTCAACTTCATTGGAAGGTGTGAAAACATCACCCTCAGGAATGTGTCTCTCTGTTCCTGACAGACCAGGATTTAGAAATCGGCTGCAAAAGGTTCTGCCGAAAGTGCGCAGAGAGCTCACCCGCTCCAACCAGGTTTACTTTCCGTGCAGTGGTAATTTGGCTGACCGGCGCACAGTGCGCACACATCACCGGAACCTCACAGGCAGGTTTCCAGAATGTCAGGCACATTTTAATGCAATAAATAATTACAGCAACCACTATTTAATGTAACTATCTGAATCAGCACATAAATTATAGTATCTATATCGATTGTCTTGATGTCAGATCAAACAGGTAGAGAGAGATGTGTGTATGTGGGCGCGTGAGTGCATTTGTAGGCCATGTGGGTGTGTGTCCTTCAGCTGCTTGCAAACTGGACGCGTAACAAATTTTTTGCACGACTGATTACATTCAAAGTCAATGCATTCGCATCTTTGCATTGACTTTGAATGTAATCTGTCGTGCGAAAAATTTGTTTCGCGTCCAGTTTGCGAGTGGCTTAATACTATTATTGTCACTTAGGTTTTATTGTTTTTAGTGGGGGAAAGGAATACAGCCTGATTGCTATGATCACGTACTAAGTTAAGATCACATATTGAAAATAAATGTGAAACATATCTTGCATTGTTGTCCATGCATGTTAATCCCAAAATCTTAAGCAGGAACAGGGTGCAATAATAGGAACACACTATCCATCGTTTCTCTTCCCAATGATGCACGCAGAAGAAATAAATGAAAACCATTAATTAATAAATGAGAACCATTTAAGAAATAAATTAACTATTGTTCATTCCAACTTCATAAGTTTGAATGATCTGACGTAGTTTCGTTTTGAAATTCCATTCAAGTTTGCTAATGGAAATAATTTGCGAATGCCCTAGCTAGCCAGTTAACTCATATTCGTAATGCTTAATATAGACGTAAGCGGTGCAGAAAACATGCCTGAAGCAGCAAAGTAAAATGCAGCGTCAACGCATCATGCTGATATAGGACAGAGGCTTCTTTATTCCAACATACTAAAGGTGATGAGAGGAGCTCATTTGATTGGTGAAGATTTGACTCGACTGCGTTATACCCAAACACGCCTTCTTTCCTCCCTCTTTGCCACTTGCGCCGGCAAGAGGGACAGAGGCGGGATAGAGGAGTACTTGCACTGGGCACGAAATTGCAAAATAAGCCTGGATACACCCCGTTGGCGCGGCGCTCCCCTCATTCGCCGCTCCTGTGCCTGGTCAAGGAATTTACAGCCTTAGATCTCAGCGTGTGAAATTAATTTCTCCCTCAGTGTGTGTGTGACAGTTGAAGGGTCCTGTCACTGGAAGTGTCTCCTAATAAGTACACGCCCTGGCTAACTTGCCTACAAGCTTGGCTCTTTGGCGACATGGTCAGTGCGTGTAACAATTACCCGGGAGTCTGGAGGTTCAAGTCCCCGCCCGGGCCCTTCTTGGCCCTGCTATATGTGTTTGCTTGAAGACTTTCATATTGGTTTGTGAAGCATCTGAGGGGCTCCGGGTAAGATGGCAAACAAGCAATTTACCATTTATTACTCAAAAAAGTAGGAATCTCTTGTCTGTGTGGACGTATATGTGAGTATCCTTCACATATCTCAAAAGCCGGTCACCCGATCATCTTCATACTTTGTAAGTGTATTCCTAAGGACCCAAGGAAGAACTGTGAAGTTTTTTCTTTTGGCTGAACTGCTCTTGAGAGATCGAGAATGTTGATAGCACCAAAACTGCTCAAGCAGCGATTGAACGGGCATTACACGATAACATGCAAACATCGATTGAACGAGCTCTGCATTCGTTGAATGAATGGCTTCAAACCATAACACCACAATGAATGCTATCCAAGGTCTGTTTCTCGGTCACCGGAACCTTTGACATGTTGAGAAACACATCTCTTGGTTGTTTTGGATTGATGAGCGATTTGTAACTGAATAAAAATAATCTCCGGTCCACTGTACACTGCTCTCCTGAGAATTATAGTCTGTAAGACCTATATGTGGTAATGTGCTATATTCCTCAGGAGGATAAATTCAGCACTTTAGCTATTCTTTTCTTGACTCATGGCACCTGCAACTGAGGTACTCCTTTGGCAATTATCACCATTAATTCTTTATTATTGGCTACGATGCCCTACTCTGCAATAATGAATTGAGATCATGCTACTTAGTTAGTACTGTCTCAAGCAGTGTGTTTGTCTTAATTGTCTGCATGCATGTGAGCATATAATTAGAGTGGAAGCTGAAAGGTGAACTGGCTCCCCACTTTCTTAAGTTATTAGCAGCAGCAAAGGGACTGTCAGCTTTGTCCCTGCATCTTTCCACACTACTGCAAAGTGACTGATGACAGCAATGTTGGTTTCATTGGGGTGACTTTATGCTGCTGATGGCTCAGAGTTCTCTAAAAACACATGCAAGACAGTGGTCTGGGAGTGGTGTAGGCCCTAAAGCCTGTGGAGAACTGGGATACTGCAGTAGTTCAGTGGTCATGTCTTTTTACTATACGCTTACTGAGAGGTGCTGCTACCTATTTGACTGTCTGCTGGCCTGTACAGCTGTGCTGATAGAATCAGTGAAAGAAACCGAACATCTGCTCAATCCCATTTGTAAATATGACAGGCTTATCAGCAAAATTGTAAATACTTCAGGCTAAGCGTACTTTCATTATGGCAAGACACTGATATATATGGCTATATATCCTGTAACGACTGTGATGAACTGTGTTTAATAGCTTATCTTATCAGCACCTCCGCTGAGCAAGGTTTTTGTTCAGAAATCCATTCTCAACATAAACATGTTGAAATGTAAAACCTAGACAGCTGCTTTAAGAAAATTCCAAAGAAAATGCTTCATTTTCTATTATTTTTGTTAGCCATAGCTCTTAATCTGGCCCTTTCCAAATATCACCTCAGAGGGAGTGTTTACTCCAATAATCTCCTAATGAATATACTCAGGCACAACCCCTGGTGAAAAATATCAGTCACCACACGTTGAAGATGTTTAACTTTTTTACTTCATAGCAAATAAAGAAATTGCAGATATCACACAAAACAATCTTTGTTTATTAGCTTAGTATTCAGACTGCAGGAAACATAAATGAACTGCATTAAATCATTTTAATTAATGGCATTTATTAAATAATCAAGTGGAGGAAAAAACATGGAATCACTCAATATTGAGGAAAAAAATAATGGAATCTCCTTGTAATTGAACTTTCTTTAATAAATACCAGAAAAGATCTGAATATGCATATTAGTCTGCATTTAAGAGTGCTTGCAGACCTTAAACGGCATCTAAAGTCAACTCCTATTGTTTTTGTTTATCAGCCAATCAGCGAACCGCACCTGCGCAAACGAACCAAAATAAAAGGATTATCTATGCGCGTACACAAAACATTGGTTTATATGAATGAAATGGGTCACGTGACAATGCAAGACGTCAACAAAAGCAAGCAATTTCTTTGTAAATATTGGACGTTCAACGTTCCGTCTGAGAATACACTTGGATAATTGAGGGGAAGCATGGCATCGACAAGAGAGCTGAAACAAAGGAAAGGTTGATAAAACTGCTCCGGATGTGGAAGGTGACAAATGATGTTGGTTGTTCCCAGTCAGGTAAGTCTAAAATTTGGCGAAAGTATAAGGAAAGCGGCAAGGTTATAAAAGGAAAACATGACAAGACCCCATCCTGCAAAGCTTATCTGTCAACCACTATTTGAGAAAGTTACCACCACTTTGAAGAATATTACATTTCATTGGTGAAGTCCACGCCTCAAAGAATTCAGGCCATCGTAAAAGCCTGAGGAGGAGCTAAAAAGTGCTAATTCTGATTATTAGCTTATCGGCCCTATAGTCTTTCATCCATCACCAATTGTCCAGAATATTTTTATCTTTTTTTTTAGGCCTGATATTTTCCTGTTAATTTCCCAAATTATACTATTTGACCATATCTCCAGTTATGTTTTTTTGGATTTTTGATGGAATTGGTTTTGTCTGTCTTATGGGCCTTTGACATTTTGGCCCCATTGGTAAAAGAAGGACTTGGAAATAGAAAAATCTAAAAAATCATTCAAAAAGGAGAGTAAATATGACCTATATTTTAGCGGTGTAAAAGTTGACCTCAGATGACTTTGAAAGGTCAAACTCGAAGTCATCCAAAATGTTAAAAGTGTTAAGAGATAGGATTTGAAATTTCGAAAAAAATGCTTTCTCAAAAACTGTCAGTTTACTTGTTTCTAAATCAGGCAATCAACTCACCTTCGTAGCCAATGTACAGAGCGAGTGCCATTTTGGTCAAGTGGAGGCACTGTACTTTAACATTGAGCCTTATGGGGAATATGCAAATTGGCCTGTGGAGGCCAAATGGTTGCAGATGGAGCTTAAGTTTGTATTATCGACATACAAGAAGTCCTACATGACCTATATTTTAGCAGTGTTGTTGATCTCCCATGACCTTTAAAGGTCAAACTCAAGGTCAATCAAATGTTAATTTTCCAAGGCTTCTGGTCCTGAAAATATTGAAGATGGAGTTGTACATATGTTTATTGAACACGTGTGGGAAGACATATCTGAACTTTATTTTGGTGCCCTTGAACTTGACCTTCAAAGGCCAAACTTGACATAGTGAAGTTTCAAGGACTTATTTCACTAAAATGGTCACAGATGTAGCCTAGATTTGTATTAGAGACATATAGGAAGTCATAAATTAACTTTCATTCGGTGACCTTCAGTTTTATCAGAAACCTTTGAATTTCAAATTTCACATGGTGAAATTATGATTACTTGCATCACCAGAACAGTCACAGATAAAGCCTAGGGTTGTATTTTAGATATAGAAGCATAGGCGGTGTTTCCATAGGGCAAACACGGGCAGTTGCCCAGGGCCTCGGCCAATCAGGAGCCTCGGTTGGAGCCTCGTCCAATCAGGAGCCTCGTTCGGTGAAACGTCACAACTATATGTTCATGAGCTTTCAGAACATACACGCCCTAGCGCTAGGTGAAGCCACTGCGTGCCTCACTGCTACCGTAGGCTGCATGAATGCTTTTGACTACCACAGCCACCAGAACGCGTTCTCTAATAAATTGTGTTTTCACGTGCAAAGTTAAAAAATGCCTCGTTGTCAATCCTAAGGCCCTCGTTGTTGTACCAGCATAGTGAGAAGCATTTTCGGGCTTTATAAATGGTTGTGTAATATACTAGTTGTCATAGCTTCACTGTGTTATTGACAACAGGTCTGCTGGCTAGCATCTAGCTCTCCTTTGACTGGTCTCATTTCCACTCATTTAGTCAGTGTTTATGCACTTTCAAAGCTCCCAAATGTCTCGTTTTTAATGTTAAGGATCTTAACTAACTGTCACTAAAGTAGTCATTTCAAGCCTTTCAATGGTTTGAAACTTATCTAGCTGCTTGCTGCTTTTCATCCACTGCATTCAAAGAAACTGTAAAATATATATATATATATATTTATATATATATATATATATATATATATATATATATATATTGTCTGAATGCAGCGCCAATGGAACGTAACGTCAAGTTCATGGATCCTGGCTGTTTTCCTGAATTTATTCACCAATTCATCATGGATTACTATGTAATAATTGATTGTCAATGAATGCATATTTGAGAATCACACTGCTATGACAGTGATAAAAGCAATATTAATATTAAGCATTATTCGTGTTGAGAGTAGGCATATATTCTAATATATTCTCAATGCGTGTAATCCCAGCGAAAAACCACAGTCAGTGACGTGACATCATACACAGCTGACTGGCTTCGCTCTGGCTCTGGCGTCTGAGGTAGCCTAGGCAACGACTTGAGCGAGCCTGGCGGGAATACGGTATATAGAATACCAAAGTGGATTATTTTTTCGAAAGAGCGACACACGTGTTCACAGAATGAAACGATTTCTAAGCGGTGGGGAGAAAAGGAAGAGAAAGAAGGACAATGAAAGATTTGTTCAAAAGCTTCCCAAATTAACCACCTTCTTCACAAGTTCAACCGAAGAAGCCAGAGCCAGCAGCACCTCCAATGAGCCGGCGTTTGACAGCAGCGATGCTGGCTCTAGCCCTGGCTGTAGTGGTTGTGTTGATAGCGGCACCTGTACCCCGCAACAAGCATCTCGAGCACAGAAAAAGAAAGAAAAGCGCAAAATTTAAAAAAAGAAAGATTGTAAATATTGTTGGGATTGATATCGTGCACACGTTACATATAAATTACATCAGACATCAACCTATTTTTTCAATCAATTTCATGTCGTGTTCAATAAAAAAAAATGTTTTTCCTAGCATATGATTGATTTTCTCTTTATTAACAGATGTATGGGTTTGAGTTGGGGGGTGGGGTGGGGTGTGGGGCCTCAAAATTGTTCTTTGCCCAGGGCCTCAGTATTCCTAAAACCGCCCCTGTATAGAAGTCAAGTATAAGCTCTTTTCGTAGTTCCAAAATTCGACCTTCAGAGACGTTTGAATTTCAATCTTAACATAGTGATATTATAATCACTTGCATCACCAGAACGGTCACAGATAGTGCCATGGGTTGTATTAGAGACATACATATAGGAAGTCATCCATGAACTCATTTGGTGGTTCTAAAACAGGATATGTTTGTCTGTATGAACACCATGACTGTTCCATATATTATATATTGCTTCATAACCACAACCTCGCCTAAGGTGAAAACCTTTAAAAATCAAAATTACAGACGTGCAATTTTAATAGCATGTTGCACTTAAAACTATTGCAGATATAACTCATACTACTATAGCATATTTACTATGAGTACTAATAGCTTCAAATATGATCATATCTGAGCCAAAACTTGAATGATTATATATAATTACTCTTGCCCTGATTTCAAGTTAATGTACATAACGGCTGCCGGGTTAGCTCACTCGGATAAGGCGCCGTATTTGCAAAGCAGTAATGACTAACATGGCATGAGTTCGATCCCTGGTCGTACCAACTGGCAGTGGTCGGCAGCTTTTTCAGAACAGTGCACAATTGGCTTAAGCGCTGTAGGGATGAAAATTGGTAAAGGACTGCCGGGAAGGGAAATTAAAAATAGTTGACTTGTTCGTTGCTGAACGAACGTTGCTAGTCAGCGAGATTCTAAGCTTGCTCATGTTCGGATATCCTCTGCCCTTGTTCTGAACTCGCGATAGTTTCAACCAATGAGTGTAAAGATGCAGGGGCTGACAGGTGCGTGCTTCGGAGGAGAAGCATGAACTGTCTCTCTCTCTCCTGAGCTGAGCTGACAGCAGGGGGTTGCGTATGAACAAGCCTTGTACATGGTTCTCGGATTGGGCATTCCAGATTCGGGTGGGCATGGAGGTGCCAAATAAAATAAATAAATAATAATAATGTTCATAACAAATTGTGTGCCAGTCAGCTGCAGGACCCTTGGTCATAATTTTGTCGAAGATTCCATAATTTTTCCTCAACAATGAATTATCACATACTTTTTTCCTCTACTTGATTATGAAAAAAATCCCATAAATTAAAATAAATTAATTGTAATTAATTTGAGGTGTACTTCTTGATGCCTGAATGCACAGTTTATTAACAAAAATGGTCTTTATTCATATCTGCAGCTTGTTGTAATAATATATAATATATAAAATGCAACATTTGGACTGATCATTTTTCCTTTGTGGTCTTCATATATATTTTCTATTTCAAAGCATGATAGCGTGATTTTTGACATTATTTTTTTAATCAATTTTGAGGTGATGTAAAAATTTTTATTTGTAAATGAAAGCATTGCATGAAATAACTTGTATGTAGGGGCCTAATCAATTCTATTGCTTTAAGCATTCATCAGATTAGATGCAAAAACTGTCGGGCTTTATCTGAAAGGACATCCATGTGGCCAAAAGATTCAAGATTCATTCAGTCCACAAGCAATTCATTTTAAAATAAAGAATAAATTAAATTATCAATTTAATATTATCAAAGAAATTGGGGGGGCGGGGCATGTTTAACTCATAACTTGCATTACCTTTTTCTTTTTCACATAAATGTGTGGGCTGAGAGCAGAGTATAAAGGGTTGCACAGTGTTATTGGAGACATCTGCCAGATTCTGAGCGTTTGTTCCAAAAATAAATCACCTGACTGAACTGTGGCCCCTGAAGCTGTATTTGTGACTGCAGCTGCATTTGTTTCTTATTTACACTTGCCTGTAGCTACAGTTTGAATCTGACACAGGCTTCCTGTATAAACTCACTGTTCATCTCAATATTCTACAAGTAACATGTTCTGCCTCAGCAGCCCTGCAGCACTGTGATGCACACAGGACTGAAAGTGCATCTGAGTAATTTCCACAGACATGGGTTCTGCACTCACAGGGCCCTGCACGCTCTCAGGTCTGTCGTCCTCAATGGAACCTCCTGTGATTTGCAAATATAAAACGATTTGCAAACAAATACAGAGTGGTTTGCAAATACAAAACACCATTAACAAACGAATGTTTTCAGTTTTACAAATACAAAACGTACCGATTACAAGTATACGACGAGAACCATTTCCTACAAGTACAAATCACTTTTGGCAGTTTTCTACCGCTGACATGGCGTAAAAGATTTTCTCACAAATGTCCTCACTGTTATTGTCCCTGTTAAACAGCAGGTGGGGCTATGACTCAATATCCTAGATCTCTACACCGTGAAGTTGAACAGAATAGAGAACGACCGCCAGCGACAACCGTGGACATGAGGATGATGGCTGAGGCTAAATAAAAACGCAGTGTCTTCGTGTTCGAAATAACTCCGTGTCCGACAGTGGGATGGTGTCAATATAACTCCGTGTCCGACAGTGGATTATTGTTTTTAATCTCATGAAGTCTACTGAATCTTTTAGATAGCCTATTAAACGTGAATGTTTGATCAGATGGCTCAGTTCTTCAAGATGGGTACCCAATCAATGTTTCTGTTTAAGCTCTGCTCAATAAAGTGTTCTGATTGATAGTGATATATTTTTATTTTCCAATTCATTATAAATCTGGGCCCGTATTCACAAAGCATCTTATCTTCGCGCTAGGAGTACTCCTCATTCGCGTTAAAACATTTTATGTAGGAGTAAAATCAGAAAAGTAATTCACAAAACCGCTGATAGCAACTTTTAGCCATCCGAGACACCGAGGGTAACGCTGCAACGATCTGTTGGCTGATATTATCCCACGCATACCGCTTGGATTTGCTGTTCACCCCCGAGCCAATTTTCCCTCTGATTAGGCTGCATGCTTTCGCTCCAGCACCAACTGGCCCAGCAGCAGTAACTGGTCTTGGCTCCAGCTGGGCTTTCGCGTCATTTTTGAACTTACATCCATGACAGTTTAGGGCAAACAAACTTGAACGGCTCGACATTTAAATGATCGCAACATATTCTCATTCTCATCGGGTAACAAGTAGCTATTGGGGCAAGTGACGCGTTTCATTAATAACTTGTTTAATGCTATTAATGTTTTTACAATTATCTCTTTCCTATGTACGTTTATTTGCCTAGAGCGTGATATGCGGGGACCGTGCATGGCAATTTTCAAAAGTGCTCAATATACTATTATCTTAAACCGAATCTAAAAAAACCAATGCTTTGTATGTTAACAATAACTTGCTTAAAAGTAACCGTGTTTTAAATTATTATAATTGAAGGGAAGAAAATTATTTTAATGTCAATGTTAAAGTTAAGGTTAGGCTTAGAGTTAGGGCAGTGTTTAAAAAGGGGATTGTCGTACCTCTCTACTTTGAAATGCATTTGAAAACTGCCAAACCCGTAACAACTTCCATTATGTTTTTGGACAAACCAGTCCCTTGGACTATTTTCTCATTTTTTCCTCCATGGGTTGTATGTGGGATATTTTTTTCAATGGGTTGCCCTGCCACCAAACAACCAATCACCGTGCTCATTGTTCCAAGACTCGTGCATGAGAATTGACATCAGCCATAGCAACGGAGATTACTCCCGCCTATCTCAGAGCTACCCCTATTCTAGGAGTTACCAATTTTCTTCACTAAAAGTTGCTCTCAGCGGTTTTGTGAATTTTAAGATTGTTTTATCATAAATGTTTTAGCGCGACTTAGGAGTACTCCTAGCGCTAAGATAAGATGCTTTGTGAATACGGGCCCAGATTTATAACGAAATGGAAAATAAAAATATATCACTATCAATCAGAACACTTTATTGAGCAGAGCTTAAACAGAATTATTGATTGGGTACCCATCTTGAAGAACTGAGCCATCTGATCAAACATTCACGTTTTTTTTTTTTTTTTTTTTCTTTTTTAAGTTTGGCTTCTCCAACCCCACCCGCATTTGGAATGCCCAATTGGGGAACTATGTACAAAGCTTGCTCGTATGCGACCCCCTTGCTGCCAACTCAGGATAGTGAAGACAGTTCACGGCTCTTCTCCGAAGCACGTGCCTGTCAGCCACTAATTCTTGTACACTCGCTGGTTGAATCTTCGCAAGTTCAGAGCGAGGGCGGAGGATACCCGGACATGAACCAAGCCGGATTCTTCCTGACGAGCGCCCGTCAGGCCAACAGGAGGCGAACAAAGCTGATATCCAATGCCCAAATCCGGCAGTCCCTTCCCAATTTGTTACCCTGAAGCGCGATAGCCAATTGTGCGCTACTCTGAAAAAGCTGCCGACCCCTGCAGGTGGGTACGCCGAGGATCGAACCCGCGACGTGGTGATCACCTCTGCACTGCAGCGTAGTGCCTTAACCGTGTGAGCCACCCGGCAGCCCCGATGAACATCCACGTTTAATAAGCTATCTAAAAGATTCAGTAGACTTCATGAGATTAAAAACAATAATCCACTGTCGGACACGGAGTTATATTGACACCATCCCACTGTCGGACACGGAATTATTTCGAACACGAAGACACTGCGTTTTTATTTAGCCTCAGCCATCATCCTCATGTCCACGGTTGTCGCTGGCGGTCGTTCTCTATTCTGTTCAACTTCACGGTGTAGAGATCTAGGATATTGAGTCATAGCCCCACCTGCTGTTTAACAGGGACAATAACAGTGAGGACATTTGTGAGAAAATCTTTTACGCCATGTCAGCGGTAGAAAACTGCCAAAAGTGATTTGTACTTGTAGGATATGGTTCTCGTCGTATACTTGTAATCGGTACGTTTTGTATTTGTAAAACTGAAAACATTCGTTTGTTAATGGTGTTTTGTATTTGCAAACCACTCTGTATTTGTTTGCAAATCGTTTTTATATTTGCAAATCACACCTAGTTTGTACGTGAATCGTTTTTATATTTGCAAATCACACTGTATTTGTTTGTGAATCGTGGTGCATTTGTAAAACATGTTCGGTTTGTATACAAGGTTTTGGCAGTAATTTAACTCCATAATAACATCATAAATACTTCAGGCATGCTGGAATCGGTGGTTATCCCGCTCGTTTTCGAGTCAGAATATCGTAATATTGTCTTTTCTTTAGCTTGCTAGCCATGCCCTCATCTCAGAAGTGTATTTTTCCGGTTGCGTGAGTTGAAGTTAACAGTGCAGCATAATCGATTTATGGGGTTAAGCGTTAGCTTGCTAGGTACGTAGCTAGCTAGCCATCCTAATTAAGCGAGCTCAACAACAATCTAGCAAGCTAAAACATTTTGTCATTCCCCAGCATACTGTAAACACGCAAGTGGCAAATTTGTCAGGCTAACTAGATGTGAAGTTAGCATTTAACAGTGGAGCAACATAATTTGCCATTCTCACACTTCACCATTATGAGCCATTTTGACAGAGAGCGAACACACGCTTCGCTGGCCAGAGTAGCTAGGTAGTGGCAAAGTAGGCAATTCATTAGACCCCGGCTAACTTATTAGGTCAATCAACGACTTAACGTTGACAATGGAGTTAACATTAATGTTCGTTTACTGGATACCGAAGTTTGCGTAATCTGTGTGCTAACAGAGCTGTAACATGTTTCCAGTCAAGCATATACGATCCAGCTATTAAGTACCAACTAGTTCCTGATTTGATTAATAACTTGCTAGCTATCCAAGTTCCATGGTTTTCAACTAGAAAACATCCCGTTAGAGTGGGGCTAACTTAAACTTTAGTACGAGGAAGTCAATTGAGAAATGAGGTTTGCTACTCAGAACATACACGTTACATTGTTTGATAACGATCGTTGTAACATTATGAAATTAGATTGCTTCCGCTAGCCCAGTCGAAATCACGATATGTTCAATTAAATTGTAGATCATGTGTATAGGTGTATAAAATAACATTACATTTACCCTCCAGGTAATAACGGCCTTGCGACCGTCATCCTGATTCCTGGAGCTTCTGTAACCGGAGCCCAAGGACTGAGCTCGCAGCGCCGTTCTCCTGTCACTCTGGGGTGGCCTCGTCATACAGAACCACAGTGTTCATTTTGCACAGTTTAGCAAACTTCCCCTTATCCTCATTATTCGGAAATAATTGATCATATTGGCAAATTCCCCTTTTTGAGCTTCCGAGGCTTCAGCCCAGGCGATGATTATTGCCTTTCATTAATATATTTTGACATAATGAGAACATCTTTGAACGTGTCAAAGTATTTCCTCATGTTTATAATGATGACAAACATTTCCATACTAAACCTATGCGTTTTCATGTCAGAGATCTTTGCATATTCATCCTGTCAACATATTTGCTATGAAAAGAAAAGAAACGGATTTCGCCTGTGCTATGTAAGCACAAACACAGGAGATGAAATGAATGTTGTTTAAAATGATTCTAATACATTTCTTTGATCTGCGGCAAAATTATTGAAAGTCGTGGTAGTCTATGTCCTGCTTGCTGCACACAGTCCTGCCAGCGAGCTGAAGGTACTAGCCAGCGTCGCGACATCGGAACCGCACGGTTTTGGAATGTAAGAGGCTTACTCTCTCCAAAGCTAGATTGCAGCTCCCACTTCGCGCTGGCTCACCTGTTCCAGGGCTTAGCCACTCTCCCCCAAGCTATGGATATCTACACTGCCTTGAATTGTAACGCTTTTTTTCTTATTGACATGCTATGCAGTGCTTGATTATGGTGTATATTATATTATGGTCTATACTCACATAGAGTTCACGCTATCTAAAAAGTAAGGCATTACATTTGGAAATTATAGTACAGTCGTACAGAAGCTTTACCTAGTAGGTTGGGGAGCTTTCCAATACGCGAGCGTGATGTGGCAACTGCGCATGCCTGGGAGGTACAGACGTTTGGACTAGGGAGAGGCGGGACCTCTCCCACGATGAAGCATGGTTTCCCTGCCTCCAGGGGACACGCCCCCACCCTCCAGGGGCTGAGAATGCTGATTATTCCTGAACAACTTTGAGGCCTAATTTTATATACTTAGCGACTTTTTTAGTTCTTCTTATTTGACAGAGTGATTAATAGCATGTTTTTCTGTTGTATCATAAACTCATAAAATATTTTTAGTGTTCCTTTTCAGGGACTTTAAATGCAGGCAAATTTTTCCACTGATACCCTTCAGTATCATTGACTTTCAGGTTATATGCATGTCAGTAAACTTTTATGATGAAATTTGTAAAAAAAAAACAAAAACCTATTTCTACTCCTAACTTTCAATTTTTAGGTACAGTATGAAGTTATCTTTCTGCAGTCATCAGCACCACATGACCATAAAAAGAAACCCCCATTGAATTAATATTATTATTCTGATCAAGTCAGCACAGTAGGCCTGATTAATGGATTTTATATTATTCAGTTTAACCCCTGCATCACATCACAAATGGTTACATTTACACTCAAGCTAAAGACATATTAACTCTTTTTTTCCCGCAAAGCTTTGCATACCATGTTACCCTCTGTCTTCCCCCGAGTCAGTTACGATGTCTAATTTGTACACACAGGTCATTTTAAAGTAATTGATAACAACACAGATTTTATCAGCTTTATTTCACAGTATTAGAATTCCAGTGAGTGAAAAGCTTTCATACCCCTTGTTAAATGACTCATTGAAAGCAACTGAAACATTCTACAAATCGATTAAATGACTTTTATAAGCTTCTGGTATGAATATAAAGTTCTGATTAACGAATAGTTATAATAAGCGGGTTTATTGGGAGTGCCCTTGTCCACCTGTGTATATACAGTATTTGGAGTGCGCTGGTATTTTGGCACTGAATACCATGGGAAGATGCCGAAAAATCAGCCAAGAGCTCATTGACAGAACTCTGGGCCTCAACAAGTCTGGTTCCTCCTTAGGAGCAAATTTCAAGCAGCTCAGAGGTTCACAAGCATCTGTGTGAACAGTTCTGTGCAAATATAAAAATATTGGGACATAATTTAGGAAGAAAATGTAATTGATCTCCCAGGACTGAAATAATTCTGACCTGAAAGGTCTCCCTGGACCCCAGAATGACGAGAAAGAAACCGCTGAAGGAGGTTGAGACGGAAGGTACCAAAACATCAACATCACAAGGGTCTGTAAGACTATCATGCAAGGAAGTAGCCCTTACTTCCAGACTGGCATAAAAAAGGCAGAATAAAGATTGCAGGTGATCACCTGGACAAAGACATAGCCTTATGGTGGAGTATTCTATGGTGAGATGAAGCAAAAATTGAACTGCCTGGCCGAAATAACCAAAGCTATGCAGAAAGGAAAAAGGGTTAGTCTTTTCATATAAAGAATACAGTCCCACTGTGAGGCATGGTGGTGGTAAGATTATGATGTAGGGGTGTTTCATTGGAAAGGGCACTGGAGCACTTCAGAAACTACAGGCATAGACACAACTGAGGATGTCGTAAAGTACAGAATAATACAAAGACAGATCAACTATAGCGGCAGAATATTTTAGCTTGAAGCTAAACGGTGGAAGTGGAGGGCCTGGGAGCCAGCTGTTGGAGCGGGGAAAACGAGTCCGCAAACCACAGTTCAGAACAACGTGGGAGCAGGTTCAGGACCATAGGTTCATGACGAGGGATTCAAGGGCTGGATTGTTGGTGCCGCCGGGAATCATGCATCTGGGACTCAAGATTTGAAGCATTAACCAAAGGTGCCAGAAGCCTAGCAGTCAGCATGAGGAGGAAAGAAAACAAATGTTGGGTAAATGATATGATAATACGTGATGTGATGTATCTGAAAAAAGTGTGTCTGGAGTGCGACATAGGAAGTCTTCAGCAAACTAATCCTGTTGCAGCATAACTAAGATATTTTGTACATCGGCCCGCATCACTATGAGGGTGGCCTTAGGCTGGCTATACCCGTTTGAGAGGTGAACCTTATTATAGAGAGCAATAGCAAAGTCAGGCCAGTCCACCATATGTTTGACAGCAAGTGCTGGATCTCCAGACGCTACCCCACAATCATAGGATTTGAGACAGAGGTGGGTTTTAAGTTTGGATTTTAATAAAGAGACAGTTTCTGCTTCTCGAACAGAAGGAGGCAGACTATTCAAAAGGATGGGGGAGGTGCAAGACAATAAAAAACTCTCCCTACGATTGTAATTTTTTCCACTTGTGGAGTAGCAAGCCAGCCAGCACTTTCTGAATGATCTAGATAAGCGGTTAGAAACCTGTCATTCTGTAATGTAGGTCGCATATAATCATTGCAGAGCTTTGTCAGAGAGCAGAATTTTAAAATCTATTCTATGCTTTACTGGTAGCCAGTGTAGGGATGCCAACACTGTAGAAATGTTCGAGTAGTCTTGTTCTGGTCAGTACGCAAACCGTTGCATTTCGCGCAAATTGTTGGCTCTTTAGTGAATACTTTGAACACACAGATAGAACATTGCAAAAATCAAGTCTAGATGACAAAAAAAATGGACCAGCTTTTTGGTGTCTTTCAGTGATAGCATTTTTCTTATTTTGGCTGTATTATGGTGCTCCAAATAGGCAATCTTGGTAATGTTTTTTATGCGTGATTCAAAAAAGTTCCTGATCGATGATAAGACCAAGATCTGTAACAGTCCTCTTTGGTGCCAGAGAGATGGGTCATACCAAGTCAATTCACACACCTGCCCATGGTGGCCGACCAGAAAAAAATACAAAAAATACTTTGAATATAATGAACAAATCCGAAGTTTTAGCTCCAAACTCCCAAGGATTCCTGCGATACAGCCCATTTAATTTTGAGGGCCACGCCCCTTACAAAAACCCACCCAAAGTTTTTGCGTTTTCGTGAGCTAATTTCTCTTCACCAAAAACAGGTAGACCTGAAAATGGCCACTCTTACTGATCTTTGCTCAGGCTTTCAGAGTCTACAATCAGAAATATTCTATCTCTTCTGTTGCCTGAGATATTGGCAGATGAAATCCTAATTTCTTTCATGACGAAAATAATTTTCCAGTTTTTGAGGGTCTAGCAGATTTTAGTAATTAACCCGAAGTGCCAATCTGCCAAAACAATGTACAAATAATATATTTTGAAACTGTATAATAAGTCAAAAGAGTTTCAGGTTCATCATTCCCTCAATTTAGGAGTTATTGAGCAGTAAATATTGTCATGGGGCAAAAAGTGTTAAAAGTACCCTATGTTCACCTACTCAGGATATTCAGACATTGGCCACCCAAGGATAAACACCTCATCAACCTTTCCAGCAAATTTCATCTTGGTGTCTCAATCACTTCTCTGAAAAATGATTTTTTAGAAAAAATGCATTTTCAGTTTCTTTTCCTCATTTGTACAACATGCTTTTTGTTCATGTACTTCCATACTGAGGAAGCGTTGATTTTACATAAATGCGTAATTGCCACTCCGACAGCCCATCCACGGGCCGTCAGGGAAGTTAAAAACAAGAACAGCTTTCAATTTACTTTGGGTACGCCTTGGATAGGCATTTTTGGCAATGTCACTGGAGGGAGAAGGAGTTAATGAGATTTGACATCTACAAATTTTAAATATCAGCCAGCTGTAAAATGATATTTGCACATATTTTATGTCATTTATGCAATGCATGAAACTCTTTTGACCTATTGTACAATTCCCAAATGTAATATTTGTACCTGGTTTTGGCACTTCAGGTTAATTACTGTAATTTGGTAGACCTTCAAAAACTGTAAAAAATTGTTCGTTATGAAAGAAATTAGGATTTCATCTGCAAATCTCTATGGCAGTGGAAGAGAGAAAATGTTTCTGATTCCAGACTCTGAAAGCCTGGGCAAAGGTTAGTAAGAGTAGCCATTTTCAGGTCTCTGCCTCTTTTGGGTGAAAAGATATTAGCTCACGAAAATGCAGAAAACTTTAGGTGGGTTTTGAAACAGGGTGTGGCCCTAAAATTAAATTGGCCGTATCTCAGAAACCCTTGGGAGTTTGGAGCTAAAACTTTAAATATGTTCATTATATTCATTAAAATATTTCTAGTAATTTTTTCAGCAAAATCTGAGTCGGTCACCATGGGATTTTTCTGAAATTATGTGAATTGACACTGAGTGGCCTGGATGCCATCGAGATTAGCCACAAGACTTAATAGTGTGACTCTGGAGTGTTGAGGACCAACTATTATAATTTCCTTTATGTCTTTATGACAGGCTTCCATCTTTGTGAGATCAGCAGCTTCATCTGGCATCACAGACAAACGCCTCTTAACCACTTTCCTGTCATTTCTGCTCCAATGTGACTCAGATCCGCATCTGCGACTGACCATGCAGCCAGATAGACCTCCAGTCCTCAATGAATGCGATGCTGAGAAACGCGGTCTTCAGAACTTTATTCACGACTGACGATTCCCATGAATATTCACTGTAAATGTCTATGATTATGGGATTACTACATCGCTTGTATTGTGCCTCAGGACCCTGAGAATACATTTCCAAGCGTCTCGACACCCTGGCAGCTGGGGACCACAGGCCCCAGACCCCGGCTAATTTTTTTCTGTGCTGTGCTTAGCAGACACTTATAATTTACAGTACAGACAGGTGATTTTAAAAGTGGAGAACCCTGCATATCCATTTCGGCACTTTGTAGTCTGGACTTGTAAGCCTGTCGTGTTATTTGTTGTCCCGCTCTTTAGTCTACCGCTGCATAGTTGTGAATGAGAGTATTGCATTTCTTTGACGGGCCGATTAGTAGCGATCTTAATAAATGGGTCATTTATATGCTCATCTGCATCCACAGTTGCAATCAAATGCTAGATCTTGCGCTTAATAAATATATATATATATATATATATATATATATATATATATATATATATATATATATATATATGAAAACTGAGCTAAAGTTTCAAAAGATTCATAAGATCTTTTTATCTGAGCAAATACTATTCTGAGAGCATTTGTCGCTAGTCATTGATATGTGTTGACCCTTTTCAGACTCAATTTAAGTCTGATGTATTCAATTAAATTTCTGGCGGTGAAAGTGGTTCTATTTGCGGGTAAATATTGTGTCCTCACACTACTTTTACACGGAGATCTTGTTCAAGTGGTAATTGCGCTGCGATGGAAAATGAAAATACATTTATGATATGGAGGAACTGTTATGAAACTATAACCCCAAAAGCTCC
Organism: Gymnothorax reevesii; assembly: GCA_029721435.1. Classification (NCBI taxonomy): domain Eukaryota; kingdom Metazoa; phylum Chordata; class Actinopteri; order Anguilliformes; family Muraenidae; genus Gymnothorax; species Gymnothorax reevesii. Next base: position 81,076,836 of record CM056575.1, read on the forward strand.
AAGTGATTTTTTTTTTCACATAAAACACTGAAAGATCCAATATGATAGAGCTTGAAAAGCACTGCACTGTCATTGCATTTTCAGTCATTTGATAGAGCTCAGCACATTTGCAGATGCACTAAAGCTCTGCCTTGACCTTTCTGATCTGCTGGGGTTCACTGAGAGACAGACGGGGAAACAGAGAGAAGGATGAAGACAGAGCTCAGCTCTCGGTTTATTGAAATGCCTTTGCGCTTTATTTGTTCTGCAGTTTGTCGAGCAGAGATTCTCCGGTGGTATTTTAAACAGTGTTCGCTCAAACAGTTGCCTGAAAGGGTTCTTCAGGAACAGAGTCAAACACATTTCGTAAAAGGCATTTTCCTTTTCTACTCCCCGTCTGTCGTTACCCCCATTCAGCGACCGCCTAAGCTGTTGCCAGCAGTGACCTCGGCTGATTCAGACCTGGAGTCATGTTTCTGTAAGCTATCCTGCTGCTAATACTTGTTAATGCCCACTTTGGGTCAGCAGTGCAGAACTCGTTGTAAGGTCAGTTATTTTGCTTTCCCATTGATAAACAATAGCATCTTCCCCATGGGAGGGGCCACCTTCTACCGTGTGTGTAATTACGCTCAGCAAAAAAATATAGCTGGACTCCTTTTGAACAGCGGGGAGTGAATGCTCATACATTTTAATATATTACACAATGTTAAGCAAGAGGGACCAAACACAAAGCCTTGGGAAAAGCCCGTTTAGAATCAAATCCAGAGACTGATGTGGAAATGGAGGAAATTCCCCTCTGGACATTTGAATATGGGGTTTTGGGTTCAGTATTAAAATGAATTCACAGTTTGATTTTGAAGTTTTATGAAGTATAGCCACTTTCTCCTTTTATTCACCAAACTATTGAAGTATACTGAGGAGACAAAATAGGAGTTTCCTTGTAGCTGAAGAATTACCCCCATAATCACCATTTGTTTTGCTTTGGAAAACCTGACCAATTTTACTCAGAGGAAAGTTTATATCCAGTGGGGTGCAAACATATTGTCACCCCTGGTTTAAATGTCTGTTACAGTTAATCTCCAAGTGATTGAAAGCGAACCTGAACAATAAATGCTACAAAGTTAAACATGACACCTTTTTGCAAATTGAAAAGCAAGGTTTCTTTCTATTTAAACTTTTCTGAGTTTTCAAAATGATAAGAAAGGAAAAAGGGCCCCGTGCAAAAATTTGGGAACCCTTTTGGATCATTCTTTGTTATATTTTCAGAAGATGATTACTAAGGCCCGTACCCAGGTGATTTACTTGTCAGGGCTTTAATAAGTCAGGTGAATTTAATTCCAGGGTTGAACTATATCTGAAGCAATCCATGCCCTCTAGAGTATCCGACTGTGGTGGCTGTTGTATCTGGTGTTAAAAACCATGCGTTCATAATGGAAGTGAAGATAATTCACTTCCACTAACAAGGAGAGGGCTATAAAAAACTCTCGCAGCATTTCAAACTACCCATTTCTATTGTCAGAAACATTGTAAGAAAATGGAACAATTGAAGTCAAGGCAAGATCTGGGAGACCAAGAAATATTTCAGATAGAATGGCTGGTGAGAAATGCTCAGAAGGACCCACACATCACTGCTAAAGAGCTTCAAAAAAGAGTAGCAGGCACAGATCTAGTTGTTCACAGGACAATACAGCATACCTCAAACAACAAAGACCAACATGTCAGAGTTGCAAGAAAGAAGCCTTTCCTACCTCAACACAAAATTAAGCGTCTGATGTATGCAAAAGAAAATCTTGAGAAACCTCAAGCCTAGTAGAACAATGTGCTTTGGACTGAGAGAACCAAAATTGAACTTTTTGGCCACAAGCAAAGAAGATATATGTTTGGAGAAAAAAGAATGAAGCATTGGTAGAGAAGAACATCTTTCCAACTGTGAGGCATAGAGGTAGATTCACTTTGCGTTGGGGTTGTGTAGCAGCTGGGGGCACAGGCAATGTTGTGCAGGTGGAAGGAAGAATGGATTCCACTGAATATCAAGACATTCTAGAGGCTAATGTTCAAAGCTCAGTCCAGAAATTGAAGTTGAAGAGACGTTGGGTATTCCAGAAAGACAATGACCCGAAGCATACCTCAAAATCCACCATGAAGCCCGCCAGGAAAGAAGGATGAAGGTTTTGGAATGGCCATCACAGTACCGAGACATGGGTATTCTATTCTATTCTACTCTATTGAAAATCTGAGGAGAGACCTCAAACATGCTGTGCATGCAAGAAGGCCGAAGAATATTTCTGAGCTAGAGGTGTTCTGTCAGGAAGAATGGGGAAGAATTCCAAAGACAAGAATTGAAAGACTCAGGAAGGTACAGGAAGCATTTGCAAGTCGTTATAGCTGCCCAAGGAAAAGTTGCAAAATAGTAGCTGACAGGGTTCCCAAACTTTTGCACAAGGCCTTTTTCCTTGTTTTACAAAATTATTTGTAAACTGTAAAAAGTGAAAAATAGAAATTATTCTTACTTTAAAATGTGATGAAGTGTGTCATATTTTAACTTTGAAGCATTTGTTTCAGGTTGGCTTTCAATCACTTGGAGATTAATTGTAACAGACATTTAAACCAGGAGTCCCCAAATTTTTTCACCCCACTCTCATTTGGATGATGCCCAATATGTATCTGTAGGCCTGTTACACTGCAATCATCTGTATGATTTGATAGATTTTTGGAATTTGCTCTTGTTAACTTATCTTAATGTCACTTTAACTTAGGAAAGGAATTGATGTATTGTAACGATTGAATGAAATATTTGTCCTGACCTCATTTTAAGCTGCATGGTATTATTTTCTCGAGAGCTGTTGTGAGAATGAATAGTTGAATGATGCGGTCTTTCTTTCTCTTCAAAGCAGGTCAGAGGTCATTGGCACTTCCCACAGCTCTGGTCAAGTGTGATGTCAGAGAGGTCAAAGCAGAAAAGAATAACATCACCCCGTGGTGGACGTCCATGAAGATAGATCTGACAAGGTGAACTGAAAATGATTGCTGTGCTTTGGTATGCAATACCATAAAATACTGATTGCTCTCTGAACTGGCCTCAGAATATATTTTGCAATGTATTGTTCATATTTCTCAAACTTAAATCATTAAAATATAAATTATCGCCCAACAAAGGTTTTGCTCGTGAAGAATTGTGTTTTTGGGGAATGCGAGTCTACCTCACCTCAAGTCCTTTATGCTCTGATGTTCTGTCTCTCGCAATACTACGGATGTGCTGAGGCATAGCTGTGTTAGAATTTACTGCTGAAAAAGGCCCTCAGGGCATTACATTATTAGCCTTTTAGTATCTTGTTCATTGGTTTTTGTGTGATGAATGACTTCATGTTATTCATATTAACACTTTGTAATTATATCAAGTACAGTGAAATAGACAAGTATCTTGACAATTAATTCGCAGTGAGACCATCGCAGGGGGTTTAATGTGGATTGGATATTGATGGAACTGTGAGCAAATATTAGACAATCTGATTCGTGCCTTTTGTCCAAAGTAACTGCTCTTTGGAGTGTTTGCCTTTTCAGAGCGGTGAACTGAGTGCTGGGTGGTCGCATATTCATCGAAAGATGAGCTTTAATTCCATTTCTTTTTTGTCACCATGACATCCTCTCCAAAAGTTGAACCCAGTGAGCGAGGCATTGATTTTTCCTGCCAGCACAAGGAATGCCTGTTTAATTCAGGGTGTGGATTTAAGCTCACTCAGACGGAACGGCTCTGCAGGCATGCCCTGAGAGACTGACAGTGGTACACGCATTATTCAGGCACTTTAAAAATGTCTGGACAACGCTTGGCATTCACTTTGATGTCAAACATTGTAGAGGACTTCCCTTCCCTCAGTGCAGTCCATTCAAAAAAAAGTCAGAATCCCATTAATATTGGTTTTTTTCTCAGAATTGAAGATGACTAACAACATGATTTATAATGGTTGGGGTGGGGAATTTCACTTTTCAAGGAATTAGTGCTGTGGGGAAAAGTGAATAAAACTTCCACCTATTATATTATTTCTTTACTCCGTTAGAAAAGTAATTATAATTAATTAATAAGTAGAGTTGGGTTGGGGATGCCAAAGGGTCAGATGCTCCGCACCAGCTTTGAACTCATGTCTTACATTGGAATTAGACATTTTGGTCCATCTGGAAAGGTTTGCTTTGGAAATGTGTTTTGTTTACTCAAGGAGGAATCATTTCATTTTTTAGTGTGTCCAGGTGCTAATGTATGAGGACTCCCCAAAACATTTTTCTGGCTGTCAGTTTAATGTGAGAAAAGGTAATTGCTGTGAGAATGGCAATATAAACATTGACAAGAACTCATTCTTGAAAAAAGTGGGTTCTCAAAAGTCCACTAATTTCCTGCTGCAGGTGATTCCATCCCAGTAAACTATATGGCAAATATTCCAAAGAACTTGTGACTTCATTTATATTTATAAATTAATTGCACAGCCAGACTTTGGGGAATATTTAAAATGCAATTTTAGGAAATGGGATGAGTCCGAGGCAATTGACGGCAAAAGCTGCCAGAGGAGGCAAATTACAGTTCACTTATCCATCTCCACCTACAGTATATGTGTATATATAGCGACTACTGCCCTGCCAGTGCTTTGAAACATCCTAGTAAATTTCAGATGAACCATGTAAGGAATATACAACCCCATTTCCAGAAAAGTTGGGACAGTGTGTAAAATGCAATTAAAAACAGAATGCAATGATTTGCAAATTACTCAAACCCTATATTTAATTGAAAATAGTGCAAAGACAACATATCAAATGTTTAAACAGAGAAATATGTTTTTTGAATAACCTCTGCTGCTTTTGAATTTGATAGCAGCAACACATTTCAAAAAAGTTGGGACAAGGGCCACAAAAGACTGTAAAAGCTGAATGATGCCAAAAAATACCCCTGGTGGAACATCTCACGACAGATAAGGTTAATTGACAACAGGTCAGTAACATGATTGGGTTTACAAAGTCTTTCAGACATTAAGATGGCAATGGCTTCACAATTCAGGGAAAGACTGCATGGGCAAGTAGTTCAACAATTTAAATTAATGTCTCTCAATGTAAAATTGCAAAGAATTTGGGGATTTCATCCTTCACAGTACATAATATGATCTAAAAATTCAGAGCATTCAGAAAAATCTCTGTATACAAGGGATAAGACTGAAAACCATTATTGAATGGCCATGATCTTTCGGCCAACAGGTAGCACTGCCACACAGGTGGGATTCTGAAGTGGAAATTACTGCTTTGGCTCAGGAACACTTCTGTAAACCATTGTTAGTGAACTCCATTTGTTGTTTAATGCAAGTTAAAACTCTGCCATGCAAATATTAAACTAAGATCCAGAAATGCTATGGCCTTTGCTGGGCCGAGCTTATTTAAGATGGACTGAGGCGAAATGGGGAACTGTCGAGTGGTCTGACCAATCAAAAATGTGAATTTATTTTTGGAAATTATGGACGTCACCATCGTCTTGGCCAAACAGAAGCAGGCCCATCCAGCTTGTTATCAGTGCACAGTTCAAAAGCCAGCATCCATTAAAGTATGAGGATGCATTATTGCGCATAGTATGGGTAACTTGCACATCTGTGAGGACACTATTAATGCTAAACAATGTATACACTTTTGGAGTTTCATATACTGCCATCCAGACTAGGAAGGCTTATTTCAGCAAAACGATGCCAAACATAATATTATTCACGTATTACAACAACACGGCGCTATAGTAATAGAGGCAGGGTGCTAAATTGGCCTGCCTGCAGGCCAGACCTGTCATCCACTGAAAATAATTGGTGCATCATGAAAAAAAATTCTATGATGTGTTGATAAGCTGTAGCTGTCATAAAATTCAAAATGAGCAAATATTTTTCAAAAAACAATAACATTTCTCCTTTTCTCCTGATATGTTGTCTCTGCTCTATTTTCAATTAAATAAAGGGTTTAAATTACAATCCCAATTCTGAAATACAGCGCCCTCCATAATTATTGGCATCCCTGGTTAAGATGTGTTAAAAGCCTTAAAATAAATTCAATTTTTATTGCAAAAGAATACTCTCACACTAAAAATTGTAGAAAGATGTAACCTTCAACTCAAGTGAATTTTAAGGGAAAAAAAATCCCTGACTAAGAAATAATTGTTTTCCATAAAATCACCTGTTCCACAACTATTAGCACCCCTAACAATTCCAAAGAAATAAATGTAATTGAAGTATTTCTGTCATTTCTACAGTAGTTTACAAAGTTGATCAGAGTATCTAGGAACATTTGATTAGTAATTGATCACTTCCTGTTTCCCTGGGGTATAAATATGATGTGACACACAGGCAATTTCTGTTATCCACTCTTCAACATGGGAAAGACAAAGGAACACACCATTCAAGTAAGGTAGATGTGTGTCGACGTTCACAAGTCAGGCAATGGCCACTCGCCTACACCTGTCCATATCTACTGTCAGAGGAATCATTAAGAAGTTTAAAACAACTGGAACAGTGGTAAACACGTCCTGGTCGAGGACGCAAGGTTATTTTGCCACCACGCACAGTGAGGAGGATGGTAAAAGAAATAAAAAGTTCTATAAAGGTCACTGTTAAAGAATTGCAACAAATGGTAGCATCTTGTTTCTCTTCCAGAGGCCCTGGGAACCTTGTTAGGGTGCATGGCATGATGAACGCTTTGAAATACCAGGACATTTTAAATCAAAATCTGGTGGCCTCTGCCCGAAAGCTGAAGATGGGTCGTCAGTGGGTCTTTCAGCAAGATAATGACCCTAAACATGTGGCCAAATCTACAGAGAAATGGTTCACCAGACACAGAATCATGGTCTTCCCATGGCCATCTCAGTCCCCAGACCTCAACCCCATTGAAAACCAGTGGAGTGAGCTGAAGAGGAGAGTGCAGAGGAGAGGACCCAGGTCGCTGGATGATTTAGAGAGATTGTGCAAAGAGGAATGGTCAAAGATCCCTCATTCTTTATTCTCCCATCTTGTGAAATATTATAAGAGAAGATTAGGTGCTGTTTTGTTGGCAAAAAGGGGGTTGTATTAACTAAAAGTATTAACATCAGGGGTGCTAATAATTGTGGCACATATGATTTGATGTAGAATAATTATTTCTTGATGTGGGATTTTTTTCCCACTGAATAAATGCACTTGAATTAAAGGTTGGATTTTCCTCTTTTTTTCATTGTGGTCCTATATTATTTAGAAAAAAACTGAATTTATTTGAAGCTAAAGAACACATCTTAACCAGGGATTCCAATAATTATGAAGGGCGCTGTATCTCTGAAAGCCAGTCCTGAAGCAGAATTCCCCAATCATTGACGATTTCATGAATGCCGCCATTGAAAATATTTCAACCAAATATCAGAGAAATCCTTGTGAAGATGCTCTGACGTCACATGGGCACTACACATTGAAGCTATACATGGCGAATGAGACTGCACAAGCACTGGGATGGTTGTTTAATTACTTAACATGTGGTTTTATTGATTTCCACTGAGTGCTATACTTGCAGTCCTAATGAGCGAAAATACCGCAGTACTTTGAATCACTCCCGACTTCAGCGTCAGGCACGTCTGAAAACCCTTTGAAATCAGTAGCTGCTTCATTGTCTGTGAATGCGAATAGGTTTAGTTGTTCATCCTTTGTAATGTCAGTGTCTGGGTCTGCACTATGCAGTGATATTTCTATCAAACAAAAAAGTCATAAATACCTGACTGGTCCAATAACAAACCCGTGTTTTTTTTTTCCTTTTGAAAAAATAGGCATTTCTTCAGCGAGAGTTTCCTTGTAAACGAGGTTCCCCACTTGGCAGCGGTCACAATAAGACATTTGTTATCAAGGTTCCCGTTACTTGTGATGATAAATTAACAAGTGCCCCATCCTAGATCGTCCTGCTAGAGAAAATAAACCCAACCTGACAGAACATGATCGGTCCTCATAATATTGCCATACTCTGGAACGAACAGCGTAGCACCTCTGGTTTATATATCTCATTGCCTTCTGTGCTGAAGAGTGGAGAGTCATCCTTGCGCCCGTGTGACGTCCGGCATCGCCCTTCCAGGAGCTCAGTAGTGGCCTTTGGACAGCCACACAAAAATGCTTACAACTTTTTCATAAAAGGTCAAGTATGCCTGAAAATTTCCTTATTTCTTATGAAAATTTTCTTCCCTTGAATTTTAGTCCGTTTGGCCTCTAGGCAAATCGTGCTTATGCAGTCGTGGTGGTCTGTCGTCCGTAAACTTTTTGCCTTGTTCTAGCGCCTTCAGTTTTTCACTGATCCTTTTCATATTTTATATGCATGTATATGGGCTGAAAATGTAGGTCATGTTCAATTTTGGCCATGTTTGGCCACGTGGGTGCTGTGGCTTTGCTACTGTTTTTAATCATGATGTTTGTGAAGTAATGCTTGAGAAACAGAAACAAAGGCAAGTTATTATGATTTGCTTCTTTAAATGTATAAAGTCACTCATGTGAAAGTAAAGAAAATAGTTTTGGCTTTGCAAACAAACTCCACGTATTTTAGCATGCGTAAAATCCTGAGAATTAGCTTTATTAAATTAAAGCAATAGCAATTTTTAAAAGCAATTTCTGTGTCTTTTTTCCCCAGATGTGTATGTTGTACCTGCCAAATACAATTTCTATTATGAAAGAATTCATTCAGTATCTTACGGATGTGGATGAGATAACTAGGCTATCTTTGCCAACATGATAACAGGAAATTAAGCACAAGAAAGTACTGTGTGCTTCATATTAGGCTCTGAAAGGTTTACAAAACCCTTGGACTCTGTTTCTGCAGATTGAACTCTGGTCTCAGTTACATAAACACAAATGCTTTATAGAAGCTAAAATATTTGACCTGAACTCTTAAGACTCCAATGACTGGAGGCCCCTCAGAATGTCCTTGAGGGTCTGGCGCAGGTAGTGAGTGGTGGGTGTGGGCACATAGTGTGTAAAGGGAGGAGAAACATCCATACTGGGAAGGTCCTGATACCAATGGGTGGAGACCATGCTCCTTCAGAAGTGTGGCATGTGCTGCAGAGTCTTATCAGATGGAGTTTCAGTCAATTGAGAGCAGTCAATGGCTATGTCCGCACGGCAACAACAGTGAGGCTTTTCAGTACTTGCCTGCCTTGCTGGGCCTCCAGGGGAATTAGACAGGGGCTTGAGGGAACAAAAGCTGTACTCATTTCTAGGTGCTGCGCTGATAAGAGCAGCCTTTTATTTTCTTATTGGAAGCAGGCAGAGCTCACAGCGCGGTCCTCATCCCCAAACCTTTCGGTTCCCATTAATGTATTTTCAGGGCGCGGTGCTTTGTTCCTTCCCCTGCTGTGCCTTATGTGGCTACGTTTTTACGATCCAATATCCTGAGAATGGCGATAAGGTGGCTGGTTGCCCGATTAATATTAAGTATTGCTCTTGCATGTTTTCCCCATCTTCTGCGGATATTTATGAATGCTCAAACCACAGGAGAACACACCAGATCTCTGTCATCTTGCAACTGGGCGAGATTGGATCTTTATTTGTGCCCCACCATAATCAGACAAACGGCTGAAAGCCGCTCCCCAGTCACACGCCTGACCAGATTCTCTGTTTTGACTTGCAGGATACTAATCTCTCACCCGCACCTTCAGTGACTTATCTCCTTGAAAGAAAGTATTTCAATGGAGTGATAAAAGTATGGTGGAGGTCAGGGGTGGGAGGGGAGGAGAGGAAGTGAAAATAGATGATCTTTCTGCCGTTTTGATTTCAAGCAAGGACTGGAATCAAGATGTCCTTTTAATCTAGGCTGTAAAACAACAGTCCTCTATCCCACTCATTCATCTGTTCCTCCCATTTCATTCCTGAATCCATTCTGGCATGGAGAGATTGATTTTCTGGCTCGGAGGGATGTGATCTTGTGGACAAGGTTTAGTCCCTTTAATTTCCTTGGCCATTCCAGGAACAAAAGCCACAAATGATTTAACTAAATAAGGAGAGAGAACTTACGTTGTAGTTTTAGGGTGTAGTTTGGCACTGAGGAGGGAAAATAAGAGGAGAGGAGAGTGAGAGATGACTGCTTTGCTTCACGCATATGTAAGCAGCTCCCAGATTGTGCATTGGCAGTGTTGTTAGGGGTACATTTCAAAAGACAAGGTTCTGTCAATGCAGCAAGATGGTCTCAACTTGGAGTGATGGGGCCCAGTCTTGTTTGCTAAGTTCTGAGGCCTGGTGTCTGAAAGCCTTTTTTGCATTTCAATTCGCTGGAGCAGCTGAAAAAGGCAGACAGCATCAAATCTCTTATCTGGCCATTTATTCTTCCTTTTGCTCTGTTTTTGACTTTCTTGTTTATTTAAAGAATGTGTGGCAAGAGGAAATGAGCTGCTTCATTGGATTATAAGTCGAGCTGTCAGACTTGGCTCTCACTTTGGTATTGAGGTGATGTTGCTAAACGCTAGGTATTTCTTAGTTTGCATGAGATGTCATTGGATGGTTCATTTGTAGTCACCGCACAGTTGTCAAGGAATACTTTTTGTTCGTCGATGGTGTGCTCATTTTCTATCATTCATTTCGTTCTGGGCACTGTGTGGTTGCTTGGATTAAAAACTTGTTAAAAGTGAGGGTTTTCAAGGTTAACCAATGGAATGGGAAGTCTGATGTTGTGAAACAGTTAATTGCACTGATGGTACACATACCCATGAGATATGCCAAGTAATTCATAGATATGTTTTGCATGGTACTGCTTGGAAATATTTTCTTATTTATAGCTGCCGTCCAATCTGCTTTGATCAATAATTTGTAAATCTGTATTAGCCTGTGTACAATTGAAAATGGAGCATAGACATATTAAGATAGAACACAGGTAATTAATATTTTAAACTAGACAGGCTGGTTTGCTGTGATCGCTTGGGTGTAGCCCCCGGAAGCCCGCTTTGCCCCTTTTATGCTTATTATTCGGCCAATACTGTGGCCATGGCAACTGAAATCGATAGGTGTTATAAGTGAAGTATGTCACTTGTCCATGCCATATATGAAAGTAATCGGTCCAATTCTCCTCTTGCACAAGGTAGAATGCACCCAGGGGAGGCAAGTTAGGGTGTAAAGACACTTCCGGTCCATCCAAACTCCATTCTAAGAGGTAGTTGTTCTCCGCAAAAATAAAATATAATTTATAAAAAATAAAATATTTCTTTTCACTTTTTCTACTTTTATTACTTGTTAAAATAAGTTTTATTTGTGTGCTTCGTTAATTTACCGTTCGATTTTTTGTTAGTGAGCAATTTTATTCATAAAAGGATTAAAGAATCTACAGCAGCCCAGCCCAGCAGTCTCTGCTGCTGTCTATGGGCTGGGCTGCGGTAGATTCTTTAATTAATCTGTAGATTTAGTGTACTGCATGTATGAGCAATATGAAAGAGTCACACAAAGGGCTCCATTTTTGCACCTTGGTAAATGTAAATGCACACGGCTGTAATGTAATGCTCAATTTCGCCCATTGCTAATATTTATTGCTTTCACTCAGTTTGGAAGTCTCCGGCTGTAAAATGAAAACATCAGCGTAGCAAGGGGTCGGACAAAGCAAAGGAGGAGTATCAATGCATGAACCTAGCACTGTGCAATTTTTGTGTCACAGACGTAGTTTACGTTTTGACTCACCCAAACACATTTTGACACGTTGTTCCTCTATGGTAATTTCATGGGTCTGAATCACGGCCAGCGAAGCTTTGCGCAAATAAATGAATGTATGCTATTGCCCAGTTTTAACATCTCATAATTTACTCCTTGTTGACTTGCATAAATGTTGCTCACTCACGTACTGTGGTGAGCAGTTGGCTATTAATTGAAACCCCGGCTGTCACAATATTGGAGTGGTAGGGTAGCCTAGTGGTAGTGATCAACAAATTGCTGGTTCAAACCCCCAAGTGAGAGTTGGACTTCTGATTGAGGTTGTCTGAAGTAGAAATAAGCTTTCCAGACTGTCCATGAAAATAATAAATTATTCGGACAGAGGAATAAAATTTGGAGCTTTGAGCTGGCATGAGAAAAATTTGTGTTAAACTGGGGTAAAGCAAATTAAACTTAGGCATTAGATGTTGCACGTGACTTACTTGTGATTTTGAGTTCCCACTTTGTACATAAAAAACAATTGTATGTGACGCATGTTTTACATGTAACCTAGCACGTGTAAAACACGTGTTTCTCAAGTTTTACATGAGAAATCTTTTGCTGGGATATTATTTCCTTGCTATTTTCATTTCGTTGTTTACGCTGTAAATAATGGAGACAAGATGGCTGAAGAGTAATACAATGGGTAGAGTGAAGGGGGTGTATTTACATATGAAAATATATTTTTATGCAGCTGCACTGCATAAGTAGCAAAGCTAAAATTAATAAGGATTGGATGCTACACAGCTCAAGAATTTTTTTGAATGCTTATTTTGCATTTGTTGCGCCTTTCGACAATAACGTTTCACGTGAATCAACTGAGAAACTACCTAGCTACAGTATCCCATTAGCTAGCGAACTACCCGATGAATTTTTTTTTTTATAGTTTACTGATGGCAATTTGACGTGCCAGAATTTTGGATAGAATTCATAGGATGTTATCCAATGACTCACCATGTAGAGCTTCCACAATGCAAACAGTTAGTGGTTATCCTCAATATAGCTTTTCCAGGACCCAGCGTGTTTGTTCAAAGAGCACAAGCTTTGGAGAGAGGGCGCGCAATGGGCAGGGCTGTTAAGCCACCCAAATTATTCTTGGTCATTGTCTTTTCTGCTTTTGTCTTTTTTTTCTTGCTTTGTTTACTGGTACAAACTGTTGTTAGTATAGGTGAAATGGCTCATTTTGGCTGGACTTCTGTTAATATCATACTACTAGCTCACTAGCGACTCCTGTGAAGACTTTTGCCTTACCACTTTTATCCATGAATGCACAATGAGTGGACAAGCAGGGTGCCCAGGTGAACGCTGTTAGATGTAGGTAGGTTAGATCAGGGCTGTCCAACCCTGTTCCTGGAGAGCTACCATCCTGAAGGTTATCACTCCAACCAAAGCAAACCATACCTGCTTTTCCAGTTACAGATCTTGATGAGCTGCTATTGAGCTGAATCAGGTGTGATGAATCAGGGTGGGATGAGAAGCCTACAGGATGGTAGCTCCAGGCACAGGGTTTGGCTGCCCTGGGTTAGATAGATGGGCATGTAGGTCATCTAATCATTTCATTAAAGCCAAATGAAATGATTGGATGGACTTAATACAGTCCTACAGCTGTTGCAGGCCCCTTATTTTCTCCATTTTTATTCTAAACCATTAAATTTATTGATTGCAGTGGGGCTGTCAAGAGAATTTTGACAAATATAGCAAAAATGCTTCTGAAAAATCTTACCTACCTTGCCTTTAATGGTACTAAACCCCCAACACTCTTACAAGTAATTAAGTCCTCTTAGTCTAACCCTTTTGACAACAGCACCAGAGCTATACTATCACCTCATGTCACAAAATAACTGGAATGGAGTTATACATGCCCAGTTTTTATCTGCGAAAGCATTATCATTTGTTTGCCAACTGCAATTACGTTGTCAAAAAGGGCTAAGAGTGTAATTATCAGATGGCTCCTTTGAGGTTTTATGAAAGCTGGTAAATTATAGCCTGTACCACCTGAAATTTCTGCCTATGACTTGGTGTTGGTTTGGTAATGACTCATTTGCGCCGGTCATCAGTGTTATTTGGGGGGAGGGATTGACTCATTTCCAATACTATTCGTGAGCTGAAATGAAAATTGACCTTTTCTTTTTGATTTGTGTACAAATTTTGCATCAATATGACTACACAAAGGTCCAAAGAAGTGACCAGTTATCAATACTGATCAGAAAGAGATAAAACAAATGGCTTAATATACATCAATGCTGCATGTTGAACAAAGGTAAATTACTGAACGTATGAATAATGACTAAAAATGAAATTAATGGCTAAAAAAAATGCTACATTGAATGTCAGTTAAATACTATATAGTTTAATACTGCCAATCAATGAGGAGCAGGCTGTAAAACATGGAGAATAGCTTCTCCACATATTCACCTGACAGGGACCTCCTCTTGTCATAAATGTTCTTTACTGCGCTAAAACCCCTCTTGCTAGGGGCAGACAACCATCAGGGAGCAACTGCCCAGTGAGTTTACTGTCCCAATGCACAAAACAGCGAAGGTTTCAAATGGAGGGAAATACGGATAATGATTATGTTTCAGTCCCATTCACAAAGATGGTGGTTATATAAATGTGAAATAACCAGTATTGACATTGCAAAGTCACAGAGCCTCAGGCATTTCTTCATTTAAATGCTAGCCTGCCTTGCGATGCCGGATAGGCAGAATGCTGGCCTCCTGACCAGGTAGCATCTCCATGAAAGCCGCAACTGAAGTGGATAAGTCTTGAATGAACAAACATTTTCTGGAAACATCTTGGTTACATGAAGACTGAGCTGGGAAAGCAGTGGGTGGACTATTTCTATGCATGAGGAATTGCCACATAGTTGGGCCCATTATGCCCTGTCACATATCCATGAACATCTCTCCAATAAAAGTTGCTCACCCTGTGCATAGTGGCCAAGCTGAAACAACTGAATTGACATGTCAAATGGTATCTGAGGACTGAATGCATGAATGTCTGCTGGCCTTACCTAGAAAAAGTTCTCTATACACCAGCTATAATACATGTATTGGACCTACATCCGACATATTGACCAAACTTTGTCCTTTGCTTGCAATACAGATGTTGCCAAAAAAACTGATATATCCATCGGGAACTTATGAGTGTGTTGTTGTGTAACTGTCCATATGGAGGAAATTTGTGATGTAATAAATGAACTGAGATCAACACTTAATTTCAAAATGTAAAAATTTGGGCCCTGAGAAGTAATGCCAGTCTAATACCTGCCCGTATTATCATCCTACCCAGAGCGCTGCCCTGCCACATTACAGAGAGTGTTAACTATCCTGCCCAGCAGAAATATTACTGGAATTTCCACCTGTTAAAAGCGGTACAGTGTGTGATCTGTCAGCTTCTTCAAAGATGTCCACTGTACTCAGTATCAGAGCAATTTGCATTCCTTAAAAAATTGCTTTGAAGGAGCCAAAAAGAGGAGCCTCTCTGCAGTCCATACCAGTTACGTAGTCGCAGGACACATGGAAATAACTCCCTTTGGGTTTAAGTTGCTCATTACGGTTTGATTTTTCTACAACCCCATTTCCAGAAAAGTTGTGATATTGTAGGAAATGCAAGTAAATAAAGAAAGCTGTGGTTTGTTATTTATCTTTGTCTAGGCATATTAAATCGAAAACATTGGCAGGACGACAAATGTTATGGTACCGTATTAATGTTTTTTTAAAGAAAGTTATTATGAACTTGATGCCTGTAACATGCTCTATCGTGCTGATAAAGCGCAGGAACGTGTGGAAATGCTAAAATAAACTCATGTAAATACACGAGTTGAACAGGTAACAGTATAAATACACGAGTTGAACAGGTAATAGTATAAATACACGAGTTGAACAGGTAACAGTATAAATACACGAGTTGAACAGGTAACAGTATAAATTCACGAGTTGAACAGGTAACAGTATAAATACATGAGTTGAACAGGTGACAGTATAAATACACGAGTTGAACAGGTAACAGTATAATTACACGAGTTGAACAGGTAACAGTATAAATACACGAGTTGAACAGGTAACAGTATAAATACACGAGTTGAACAGGTAACAGTATAAATACACGAGTTGAAAAGGTAACTGTATAAATACACGAGTTGAACAGGTAACTGTATAAATACACGAGTTGAATAGGTAACAGTATAAATACACGAGTTGAACAGGTAACAGTATAAATACACAAGTTGAACAGGTAACAGTATAAATACACGAGTTGAACAGGTAACAGTATAAATACACGAGTTGAACAGGTAACAGTATAAATACACGAGTTGAACAGGTAACTGTATAAATACACGAGTTGAATAGGTAACAGTATAAATACACGAGTTGAACAGGTAACAGTATAAATACACAAGTTGAACAGGTAACAGTATAAATACACGAGTTGAACAGGTAACAGTATAAATACACGAGTTGAACAGGTAACAGTATAAATACACGAGTTGAACAGGTAACAGTATAAATACACGAGTTGAACAGGTAACAGTATAAATACACGAGTTGAACAGGTAACAGTGTAATACTTCGATTTGAAAGAAGTATCCAAAAAAAGGCTCAGCTGATTACGAGTAATGCGTGGTCGGGACATCTTTGGAAAATACTGCGTGATTGTATAAACAATCCGTATAAAAGCTATCTCAAATTGCTGTTGTATGGATTTTTGGAGATTTCAAGCATTACAGTACATATATTTTTTAAATTCTAGGAATCTTGAGAAATATCCATTGAAAAGACAATGTTGAAAATGAATACTGAGTGTCCCAGGTCCTTTATCCTTCAGATGGCGCTGCATTGAAAACTGACATGTTTTTTTTTTTGTGATTGCTCTAACCACATTGACTGGAGTACTTTTGCCAATAAACACCATTCAACATTGCATCCACAATGCAAGTGAGGATTGTACAATGCCTTGAAGATGCCCAATTTTAAAAATGTAAAGAAATACCACTGTCTTTACTGGGCTTGAGCTCATGAAATGGCCTCATGCACAGTTGAAATGTGCGGTTGTTGGACCAGTCAAGCTTTCAAATTATGCAGGGTAATAAAGAATGCTGTGCTCTCCAGGCCTATAAGAAAAGGAATGTCCTGAGTGCTACCTAAGTGAGGTTCAGAAGTAGGTGTGTTTTATGGTATGTGGATGTTTTAGTGCCCATGGCATGGGTAACTTGAGCATCTTTGTTGGTACTATTGATACTGAAGGACGCACGGTGCATTTTTATACGCATTTTTCTCACTGTACCAACTTTATTGGAAGCAGGGTTGAATAATAACAGCAAACACCTTTCTTCCTTTGTGTTTTATCTGCTCTTAATGTTTTGGTGTCTCTCGTAGCAACAAATAAAGCCAGCATTAGAAAGTCTTAGAAAGGCCCCCCTCCAGGGTTATCAAATAATTATTTCCGTTATTTTCATGACCGCTGAGTGAAACCTGTATTGCTATTGTGAATATACAACAGCCTTTTAAACATCACAGTAATCTAGAGTTTTACTCAAATCTTCCTAGTGAAAATTGATATGCCTGACCATATTAGAGACTAACCCAACACACAGCCTACTTTTGTAGTTCCTTAGTTTCTTTTTTTACCCTTAGGTAATCAATTTGCCCCCTCTCATTTACCCCTAAAGAGCCATATCATTTAGGTGGACGTGGCTCAGAGTATCCTGTGTTTATTCCATTAGCTGGATGTAAAGGTAATGATGCAGGATGGTCGCTCCATTTTGCTGTGTACCCAAGGCTGGGGGGAGTGCTGTAACTTTCTATCCCCCACCAGGCAAAAGTTCAAAAGGGGAGAATGCTGTGGTGCTGTCTGTCCATCCATCTGTTTGTATCGCCTACTACAGTTTTCATGGGACATCCCTATAGCTTTGCACATATGCTGCAGATAGACTGATGTTACGCGTATTGCTGTCTCAACTCTGGCATGGGACGATGCGCTTTCTAGCACACTTGTTTTAAATTGCTACATATGGGAATTGGTAAAACCCTTAGACTTCATGCACCTAACTTCAATGACGAGTCTAAATTTTTTCACCGTTACTATGAATTACTTATATTAATTTAAGCCCCCAAATGCATTGAAACATTATGGCCCGCCAAAATGTATTTAAATGCATTTAAAACAAATGTTGCATGCGGTGCTGGATCCACTCCTTGGAATTTGGCATGGCCTTTCTACTAAATTAAATTTCATTATCCTTACAGCATGTCAAACTTATTTTTTCTCTTTCTGATATTGAATATATTGTAAATGTTACATTGGTAATGAATAGTGACACTCTCGCATATTTGCTTTTGGGATCAGAGTACTGGTGTTCTTGGGGGAGGCCTGTATTGACTGCTGGCAGATGAACAGTTTTAATGGCTGTGTCAGACCCAAAGCAAAAGCCCAGCCTATCCAGATTAGAGAGAGTGAGATTCCTCCTAAATCTGCAGGAGGTGAGCGGAATCTCAGTCTCCGTCTTACAGCACTAGTTCACACGCTCTGTTTGAAATGTTCAGCCTCCTGCTTGTGACTGTCTTTAATTCAACTGTCTTAATGTTTGTCTGAATTACACTGTCATGTGGATAAAATGTAACCGCCTGAAAAATGGACTGCAATCATCCTCACTTCTGTCATCAATTCTCACATACTTGTGTCTGGCAGTGTTGGATATTGCTTTGATATTGAAGGAACAGTCAGTTCCTTCACCAGAAATGACATATTTGATTATTTTGTTTATAATATAAACCTTTCCTTTGGTGGAGAGAACAAATTAATACCGATTATCTCATTTCTGTCTGTAGGGGCTAAGAAAATATTTGGCTGGTGACTGAGACTGGGAATGCTGAGGAGTCAGACGCTGGCATATTTGAGTTGACTTTGTAAGATGACCTGAGGTAACTTGAATATTCAACATTAGGTTGAGGAAAAAAAATTACAGAACATCAGTTCTTTACTTGAATCCCTGAGAACAGCCCTGAAAATGGGTCCTTCATCCTTAGATGGATGTGCAATGACTTAAACATCACGCATGCAGTACTAGTATAAAATTTAGACACACCCATATTTTTCAAGCAGAGATTCGGCAATGGGGCGGAAAAACCTTTTATTCCCCACAAAAATCTAAATCTTAAATGAATCAAAATAGCCACAAATTTGAATCATTATTGCTGAGCATACTCATAATTTTTCTTTTTGAGGACAGTCTTACGGTTCTGAGAGCTTACAGTAGACAGTCCCTCAGCTGTGCTGCCCTTGTAGCAATCACTCCTTGGCCTTACTGTACTGTAGGTCCCAAATTCCCTTAGGGTTTAATTCACATTTTTTTGAAAATGGAAAGTGTTTGTTGGTGATCTCATTCTTCCTTACAGGGATTTTTTTATCGATACCAGAGTATTGTGTTTCATCCTGTTTAATTTTTTTTTTTTTTTAAATTATGACTGCCTTTTATTGTGCCAATTAATGTCAATACAGAGGTTTGACCTCACACAAGGGTGCCGTCACAGATGTGCAAGCGAGTAGATACCTGCCACTTTACATTTTGGCTTCCCTTTCAATTATTTTCCATCGTTTTCTGTTACATTTTTGTCGTTGGTACTAAGCAGATAGTTGCAATTATGCGCCTATGTCTGTACAAATCTTAATATGTGAAAGCAGTTGGTATGCAAAATCTGAAGGACTTGCACAGTCATTATGTCTCCCACCTGCTCGGTTTGTGTTCGCGTTCCCACTTCGTTTTCGGAGCGTAACTCCAAAACCGTTTGCCTGATCTTAACGAAACTTTGCTCACTTACTAGTCAGGTCCTGAAGTGGTGCCTTTCGGTATGTGCCTGCCTGTCTGTCCGTCTGTCGGTCTGTCCAGATGTCATCAATTTTTGTCCAGAGCATAACTACGACACCGTTTGCATAATCTTAACAAATCTTTGCAAACTTACTGCTCTGGTCCTGCAGTGGTGCCTTTTGGTATGTGCCTGTCCGTCCATCCGGTGGGTTAGGCTGGGAAGGGGGCCGAGGGAGAGACGTATGCTTTTACGAGTAAAAACACTTTCTAATTTAATCTTGATATTCATGGTAATGAATGTGCTGCGTCGACAGAAACCCTCTTAATTCTCATGCATCAAAATGCCATAGTGATGAAGTGGCCCAGGCAAACCATGTTATGAGTGGTATGGATATTTGAAGAACAGAGAGACGTACGTTTGTCAGTGTCGTAGGAGCGTGTGGTGTCTCACACAGAGGCCCCGGCACTGTGGCCAGACTGGGCTCTTAAAGGCACTCTGTCTCCCTGCAGCTGCTGCAGCTTTTCAGCAGGCCTCTGAGAGGCTGGGGCACAGCACAGCCCATTGTGTCCCAGCCATAATGTCCTCTTTCAAGCGCACACTTCATAAACCACCAGGTGTAACTGACTGCCCCCCATTACCCCCTCTCCTATTTTCTATTTTCATATGAATTACCCCTCGCGCTCTGCACAGTAATAAACCCTATAAATAACGTAGGCGATAAATCAATTTTGATTTTGCATTTGCTGTTTAGTGGTCTGCTATATAGCATTTTCTTTACAGAGGTATAGAAATTCTGGGGCCAGGTGAAAATGCCTCCCTGCCTTGAGAATTACAAATCCAAGGAGGTGAACACATTCGTCAGACCACATCTGGAGTATTGTGTGCAGTTCTGGGGACCATACTTTAAGAAAGATATAGAGGCTCTAGAGAAAGTTCAGAGAAGAGCCACTAGGCTAATGCCAGGTATAAAAGATGAAAGCTATGAGAAGAAGCTGAAGGTCCTTAATCTCTTTTGTCTGAGGAAAAGTAGACTAAGGGGTGACCTGATTGAGGTCTTTAAATATGTTAAAGGGATTAACAAAGTGAATTATGTAGGATTCCTTCGACCAAGTGTTGTTAATAGAACTCGGGGTCACAAATGGAAGTTGACCAAAGGTAAATTTAGCCCTATATTTGGAAATATTTCTTCACCCAAAGGGTAATTTCGATTTGGAATAACTTGTCTGACCATATTGTTGAGGCAGAGACCTTGGGAGTTTTCAAGAGCAGGCTTGACTTAAATCTAGATACCATTGAGTCATTGAGTATCTGAAGTGATATATTCACAATAGTATAAAGAAACTGGCGAGCCTAGTTGGGCTGAACGGCCTGTTCTCGCCATTCATGTTATGTTAATTAAAAATCGCTCACCAATCACTGCTCCCTAGTGTCCTGGAATGGACCTGGAATGCTGATAAAGGCCACCATTGGCACGTGTTTCTATTCTTAAACCATTATGCATTCATTTTCATATTATTAAATAGACAGTTTCCTAATGTTCAGTATACGTTAGTTGTAGCTCATAACTATGTTCAGATTGCCTTTTTCTGTACTTTGCTGGACTTCAGTTTTAATCTACCTGTATTTTGTTGCACTTAATTTTGTTCGCCTTTGTTATACACTTTTCAGCTGCATTTATGCGGAGCTGGCTGCTCACTTCCTGGTTTTATGGCTTGTGCTCTGCACAGTGTTTAGCTGGTGGATTATCAAATGAACTACCTACCCAACACAAATCCTAATTCTCTCTCTCAACATCCTGAAAGCAGCATGCTTTGAAGGATTATATTCTACCAGGCTTTAGGGATGTTGTACTGGAGATAGGACTCCTCTCATACGGATTTTCCATTTTCCCCTTGTTCCCTCCTTTCACCTCTGCGACTGAGAGGATTAAAATAAATTTCCGGACATGGCGCATTATTCCCAAGGATGAAGTCCCAAAGATGCTGAGTGGAAAGAAGCCAGTAGCTTCTGAATAGCCACAATGGTGCTTCTCTCTCAGTTTGAAGTCAATGAGGTGCTGTTAAAAATGACCAGTGTTTATTCAAATACATGGATCTAGGTTGGCACACTCTCACAAACTTTATCTGAGCACCATTCACTCGTAGTCAAGGCTTTCGGGAGTTTACAAAGAAAAAGTTGTTTATTCCCTGTGCGCTTGCCCAGTTAAATGCCTATACTGCAGCCACTTTATTTAGACTTTAAGGTAAGCTGGCAGCAGTAGTGTTTAAACTGTCACACAGCTTTGATTTATTGCGTCCTTCATAGCTACTTTTAATGTGCTCCGTGACTGTTTAACTCTGATGTGGCCAAAAATTTCTGTGCTGTCCAAATTATAAAATACTCAAATTACTTCCATTCTGATATCTCAGTACTTGCCATTTGTGTGAGTGTCGTGACACTCCAGCAACAACATCCAAAGCACGTTATAAATGGTGTGGTCTGGTTACTTCTTGGCTCTGCTTAGTTCTGAGAAAAGTACTTTATCACATTGAATTTGAAATGAAACCTTGAGAATGAGGTTGCAGCGCACATTCTCAGATTCGGTTAAAGAAGAATTTTGGCTGAGCGAGGAATGAATTGCGACACTTTATCTACATTTTTGCCCATATTTTGAAAAAAAAAAAAAAATCGATAATTGGTTGGTAAGCAGTTTCTTGGTCAGTGGGTTGTTTTTGCAAAAGGTCAAGAGTTGATTATAGGTGCTACAGAGCCAAAATGAGAAAACGTGTGACAATCGTGACAATCTGAATAGAACTTCACAGGCTTACACCACCGGTCAAAGGTTTTAGGACACCCCGATTTTTCCAGTTTTTTATTGAAAATTATGCAGTTTAATTTCTCATTGTACTCTGGAATGAAAGCATAGTTGTATTAGAACAAATAAACAAAGTTAAAAAAAAGAAATGGAAGGAATTTATAAGCAAAATGTATTTTAAACTTTTGACTCAAAGTAGCCACCTTTTGATTGCTAGTGAAAATCTCAAATGTTGAGGTATATACAATTTGTAAACAGAGTGGTAATGATCCAGGGGCATAAAGATATTGAAGAGAGGGCAGGGGGGGGATGATTATTGAAATGGCCAGGTCACCCTCAGGCCCCCCAAGTGTGAGGAGGCAGATCCCAAAATCACCAATAAGAAGTTCCTTGGCTGTGGGTCAGACAAGCATCAAGGACAGGATGTTAAAGACCAGAGTCTCTCCTTCATTATCCACAGGAGTCGAAGGTGTTAACTGGCAGGGCTGATGAGCAGGTGGAAGAAGTGTGTCCTTGGGTGGAGACGGAGGGAGTCTGTCAGGTGACGTGTTCTCACTTGGCCCCCGGCCATATATGTACCAATAATATAGGAAAACGGTCAATTTTATGTATGTCGCATATTTGCAAAACCTATATGTTCATATAGGTTCTTTCCGTGTGGGAATTTAAGAATCCTTGTTATTTCATCCCTGTAGGAAAAAGTCTAGGACCTTTGGTTGCTATACAAGCATCTCAGATAAAAGACAAGTGTCTGTTCATTAAAACTGTGAACAGAAATGTCTTTGTCTTCAAATTCATTAACCACAGTGAAATGCTCAAATAGATGTGGAGATGAAAATGACTTTTGAAAGGCATGTTTGCTTGAATGTATGTTCTTCTATGTACCTTTATTTTGTTATTTCTGCTTCATTTTGCTACATTTAGACTAATGACCTCTGAGCCATGTTCATCTAGAAACTGCATTACAGACAAGATGGAAAACATTGCATTTGGTGGATGTAACAGTGTAGTGTATAACCTTTCAGTGGGTGTGTATGAGGTGTAATGATGTGAATCCAGTTTATCTGATGTGGTGAATCTTGCAGTGACTTCAACTTGAAAAAATGCTTAATTGATGAAATAAACCTAATCAAAGCATTTTGTTTTCATACATTTCCTTCTCTTCCACAATACACAACTCAATCTTCATAGAATGGAAATCAGTATGGTCAAGAAAGAATTGATGACCTTGTTATTGTTAATGTTTCAGGAAAAAAATGTAACAAATAGTATTAGATATTTGTGTTGATATTACGTATAGCTTTTTGTCTCCTCTCACTTGCCATGGTTAATAATGACTGGTTTACACATAACATTCCGTTGTCACATGTCAACATGTATTTAGGATCAAATGTGATGCCAATTTCACGTTTTCACATGCGATTACAAAGTTATTGCGTGAAATTCTTGTTATTTCTGTGAGGGACTTTGGACTAATATGCAGATATAACCTTGAGAATAAAAATATGAGTTAGGCATCATGTATGACAGTTGCAAACAGAGGCGTTACCAGGATGCCAAGCTTGGGTGGGCATTTGTCCTCTTTGGGGTGGGGGGGGGGAAGAACTTCTAAATCGCCGTAAAATCATATATATAATTTATTTTTTTTAATCAATGGCGGCTGGTGAAATGGCGATAGGTGACGGACATTAACAGGTGAAATCAGTTTTCATTAATTATGCACACTAGGGTTGTGCCAATTGTGAACGCGTTAAGGCGTAGCACCACCACCTGCTGCCATCGGGCGAACATCCAAGCTTTCCCTTTTTTTTAAACCCAATGCAGGTTGAACGAAAGTGCAAAACATCAAAGGGTGTGTGAAATGCTTCCGGAAAAAAACTTGAATGACGTCAATATTTTTCGGCTACATGCTGCATTGGAGCCAAGTAAAGGACTACAGAGTCGCCTCCTATTAACCAAT
Source organism: Gymnothorax reevesii (assembly GCA_029721435.1). Lineage (NCBI taxonomy): Eukaryota > Metazoa > Chordata > Actinopteri > Anguilliformes > Muraenidae > Gymnothorax > Gymnothorax reevesii. Next base: position 81,101,052 of record CM056575.1, read on the forward strand.
TAGACAACTATTAGAAAAGCAAACCTGTTCCCATTTACTTTCCTTTATTGGCAATCAAATGGTGGATTCGTTTACTCTAGTTGAATTGAGTAGAGCTGTTTAGACAGCATGTTTGAGTGATGCATTTCGAAATTTAAATGGCCATAGAACAGCAGATTTGCATGAACACTATTTTCATTGCCATGCGATTTCGTGCGACTGATCATTTATATCTTACATTAACGTTTCATCCGCTTTTGGGGAAGAGGAAGATTTTTACCCCTCCGCCCTCAAGGCTAACAGGGTATTGCTATCCTTCGTGCGGTTGCGCGGGCGGACAGGTGTCTCCAAAAACTTCGACATGGGGCTGAGGGGTATTCCGTGCATTGCACGCCTATTTTTTTAAAATAATTATTCAAACTGGCATTCTTTCAATCTAACACCGTAGCCCATGATTTGTCTGCTTTTCATCATCACATCTTAATCGTTAAAGGCAACAAAAATTGCTGGATTGTTATTTAGACCAAGTACACGGGAGAAGATTTAGGGAAGGGCGGAGCACCTGCAATTAGAGAAATCTTGACTCCGTGCAGCGTGTCGCCGAAAAAGCTTATGCCAGTCAAGTTTTTTCCGGAAGCTCCAGACCAGTTGCTGGCTATCTGCCTGGGCTCACTTGGTAGCCAACTCAGGTTATAACAACACGAGTCAACACAGATGACAAACTAGTACACAAATTACCTTCATGTCAAACAAGAAGCCTGACAAAATAAGCAGCAGCAGAAGTAACAACAAAAGAGATATGGGCAAAGTTTTAATTCCCCGAGAGAAGCACAGGGCCGGAGACGTGGCCTCAGACTGATGAGTGAAGACGGCAGTCTAAGAACATGGGAGGGTCCTAGTAATTCGATAGTGCCCGTTGGTTTCACAGCAGAATAGACTGGCAAAGGAATCCACCAATCACACATGGTGATAGATAAATGAAGCATCCGTAAAGCTCACTCTAAATGGCTGTGTACCTCCGGCTGTGAATAAGTTTGATATCGCGTATTTGCTGCCAAATAGTAGTAAATCAGTTTTTTTTATCTTGAGTTTTCATTGGGTGGGCAGAGCTTTTCCTGCCCCCCCCCTTGGTAACGCCCCTGGTTGCAAAAGCAAGATATGAGCTATACAATAGGTATAACAAACAGAACCTGCCACTAGGTATATGAGCTATATAGGAGACATATACCTTGTATGTACAAATACAGCCTATATGTGAATATAAAGAAGCAATATAGGGGACCTATATGCCCTGTATATGGAAATATATGTAGCTGAATTTGGCCTATATGTGGCATATAGGTTGCATATATGTTCATATAGATTCTTTCCATGTGGGTATGCAACATACTACTTCTTCAAATGGAGAAAACAGCCTGTTATTTATTTGCAATAAGACACTTTTCATACTACCATTATCTTTAAATAGCCAGCCTTTTACCCATAGGGGTTTAAACAAAAACAGACCTGCATATATAAATAACGGCAGGAATGCAAAGCCATCAGTGATGTAGTCTTTTGGCCTTAAGTCTACAGACGTCTCAAAGTGATGGGCAATAAATCCCTTAGAGCAGAGGACCCCTACCTGGCAACTGTTAGTTGGGGCAGTATGCATGCCATCCTGTATGATCTCCTCATTTGGGCGATTAGGATGTCTGTGATGTCATTGGGTGGTGATGTAACCCAATGGCAACATAAATTACATTGTCCTCCCTGCTTTACTGTTGCATGTCTGGCATTCATGCCATGATAAATCTGAAGGTCAGAAGTCAGAGTCTTAAGACATAACGGAGGGAAGGTATTACAACGACAGAACATGAGGGCTACCAGCTCCCACATGTTAAATTGGCCAGTTAAAAAATGCAAGATCACAGACAAAGGCGATCTGACTGCCAGCGGAAGCATGCTAAAGTTGTTCTGTTTATCTGTGTTGATGTATGAGTCATCCAGGCACCCTGATTGTCCTTCTTCTGAAAAGAAACAGAGGTTGTTCCTTGGAGGACTGTTTGTGTGTGCGTGTGTGTGTGTGTTTGTGTGTGGGTGTGTGTCGAGGGGGAGCTTGTCCTTTCACCTTACTGTTCTCATCAAAAATGCTGAACAGTAATGGACAATGTACATTTTGGAACTTGGTGGCTAAATTTGACACGCTGTGCTTGTTTTCATTGGAATATTTGGCTCTGTCAATCACTATTTACACTGAATGTTTTAGCTTTGTACTCCAAAAACTTAAGAGCAAACTCAGGCCCTTCAAACAAGTCCTTGGCTTTTTGACTCAGGCCACCTCTATCTGATTTTAGGCAGGTACTGCCCACTGCTCCTCATCAGCTGTTTGGACGCTATTAACAAATCTTTACTCTGGCACAAGGCTCTGTTCGATGATCATGTTTCCATGCTCTCAGAATACTTTCCTCCATTATGGTATTTTGCGAGTGTTTCTGAGAGCCGTAGCTCAGGAGAGATGACCGCTGCACATCCTTCTGGAGTTGTCACCTCCCCGCCCACCACCATTTTGTGCCGGCTTGCAAGCCATGGAATGTGCCTCCATCTGTGCCTCTGAGCTGAAACGAGGGTCATCGCCTCCAAATTAGCTGCAATCTGAGCACAACAAGATGCTTTTGTTGGCAGTGTTACCCTCACAGACAAGCTCACACTCTGATTGCGCTTCCATCTCATTGTACTATCATCGATTTTTATAATTCTTATCCACATTTACCATCATATTTTTTTTTTACTTATTTGGTCGACAAAAATACTAAGATGGCATTTAAAAAACAGATATTCACTCAAAACATTCCTATACAACAGGGATACTCACTCTTTTCCAGAATGAGCCAGTTACACACCTGATTGTACTTATCAAGGGTCTATGGCAAAAGCTTTAAGGGTTCATTAGTAGAATCAGGTGTGGGACAGGTTGGATAGAGCGAGAGCCTGCACCCACTGTGGCTCATTCTAGAAAAGAGTGAGTATCCCTGCTATACAATCTTCATTCCAATAATTTATGATTCTGATTATTTTATCTCAGTAGTTTTCACAATGTCCCAGTAGTTAGAATTTCAAGTTCTTATTTTTGATTTATGGCCCTCTGGTTGGGATATGTCACAAGATCTATTCAGATGTGCTATTTTGATTTAGTGTTAAAAGAGGGAAAGCATTGATTTGACTATTCGCTCCCTTTGGGTTGAGCCTGCGGTAACAAGTTATGTCAGTAGAAGGGAGAGGGAGGAACAGAGCGGGGCCACAGGACCTCAGTCTGATTGATTCTGAAGTCAGGTCCGAATGAAACTGCAGATGGTTGTCCTGATTAATGCTGACAGAGTCAGAAAGGAAAAAAAATCATTCCTGTATAACATTTAAAAGTCCTCGGGCACGAGGGCTGCTCAGTTCAAATGAATAAGGACCAGTTTGAAGAGCTGCTCAATAAGCAGACCTGGCTTCACCTTGTCTGACTGGAAGCATGTTGTCTGTAGCAAGATATGGAAATTTGGTTTTAATTTTGAACTCTGGAGGTATTTATTCACACTTCATTTTTGATAATATCTAATAACTGTGCACTTGAAACTTTCTTGGCAGATTTAAACCTCTTGAGTGTCTCTCGATGTGCCTTTCATTAAGTTGCCTTGGATTACTTGCAAAATGAAATTACTTTTGAATGAATTGAATTAATTTGACTATTTACTCAATGGTAATTAATGATGTGTAAACTCCAGCTTGCAGTTAGCTTCCAGTTGACATCAGCAATTATTGACTTATTGCAGTTTTATTTTGTGCTTTATTTATTGAAGGAAAAAAGCTAACCAACCCTACTTTGCGTAAGGTGCAAAAGTTATTGCCCTGTTGGTTACTTAATTAACCAATTAAACACTTTTAATCGATAATTGGGTTCAATTTCAAGACACACTGGCATGGTTATTGTCAGTCTTGTTGAATCATACAACACTTAAGTAGACTCTGTCAGGAAATGTGAATTATGAGAAAAGCAGCACATGGTGCCACTATGTAAAGAAATTTAAATAAAGAGGAGATGATAAACATAATCACTGATATCCATCAGTCTACCAAGGGTTACAGAGGCTTTCATTGAACAATGAGGAGAGCCATCATCTACAAATTGAAAAGAAACTTGGAATAGTGACGAACTTTCCCAAGAGTGGCTGTACTACCAAAATTCCTCGAAGATCACAATGACGGCTCATTCAGGATCTAAATCTAAAGAACTGCAGGGCTCATTTGGCTCAGTTAAGGTCAGTCCTTACGATTCCACAGGAAAAAAATCGGAATCTATGAGGGCGGCAAAGCAAAAACCACTGCTGACTAAAAAAGAACATAAAGGCATTAATTGGCCAAAAACATCAGAATGACCCCCAAGACTTATGGGATAATATTCCATGGAATGATGAGTCAAAAGTGGAACTTTATAAAGACGTGGGTCCTGTTATATTGGGTTTAAGCTAACACAGCATCCCACAACGAGAACATAATTTCAACAGTCAAACACAGTGCTGGTAATGTGACGTTCTGGGACTGCTTTGCCACAGCAAGATCTGAGTGACTTGCTGTAATTGATGGAACCATGAAATCTGCTCCCTACCTGAAAATGCTCAAGGAGATTGTATAGCCATCAGTTTATAGTTTATCCTAAACCTCAAACATAGAAGTGTTATGTATCAGGACAACAATCCAGCGCACAAGCAATTCAACCTCTGAATGGCTGAAAAGAAACAAAATGATGTTTTTGGAGAGTCCTGGTCAAAGTCCAATCCTGAATGGAATCTCTTGGTGTGGCATGACCTTAAACAGACAATTCATGCTCAAAAATCCTCCAGTGAGGCTAAATAAAAAAAAAATTCTGTGAAGAAGAGTTGGCCAAAATTCTTCCACAGCAATTTAAAAGACTCACTGCCTGTCATCACAAATGGTTGACTGCAGATGTTGCCACCAAGTTAGACACAACCAGTTATTAGGGTTGGGAGGCAGTTATTTTTCATATTTGGGATATAGGTTTTAAATTACTTGCTGCCTTCAATAAATTAACCTATCATTTAAAAGCTCTATTTTGTGCTTGCTCGTGTTGTTTTTGTCTTATTTTGAAATTATTTGGATGATCTGAAACATTTCAATATGTCAAATATGCAAAAATGGAAGAAATCAGGAGGGGGGCACATACTTTTTCACTGCACTATGATTGTTTTATGGCAATGCCTTTTTATCCCTCGGCCTGAAAGGACAGAGGTATTGTCGTCAAGCACGGCGTCCATCCGTCTGCCTGTCTGTCAACAATTTCGTATTCCGCGCAATAACTCCAAAACGACTTCACCGATCACTTTCCTTTTCAGAGTGCATGTTGAGGGTGTGGAACTACAGAAGCCTATCGATTTTGTTTGCGCTCTGATATCCAATATGGCCGCCACAGTTCCCATCTTGAGAGCATATTCCACACAAGAACTCCAAAACGACCTCACCGATCACTTTCGTGTTCGGTGTGCATGTTGGGGGTGTGAAACTCCGGAAGCCTATCAAATTTGGTCGCGCTTTGTTATCCAATATGGCTGCCACAGCCGCCATCTTGAAATCACATTCCGCGCAATAACGACTTCACCGATCACACAGACATAAGTCCAGTCATGTCACAGTATGGATACTTAGAGCTGGTTCATCATCACGTCTCTCGAATCAAGGACATTAGTCGAGTCATGTCACACTGTAGATACTTGCAGCTGGTATGATCACAGACATAAGCTAGTCGAGTCTTGTCACACTGTGGATACTTCTCTGGCACATCAGCTGGAAAAAGTTCTTAACTGACATAGGAATGGTACCATGATGGGGAGAAAGTGCTTCAAACTTCACAAGCACTGATAGCAGGTCAGCAGCAAAATACTACAACATTCTCACACTCACTTTCTAGTGATACAACGTATATACGATGCACATGCTCAAATAAAGCTCGGGGCTGAGGGGTCCTGCTAGCGATAGTGAGCTATTTTTTTTAGATTATTTTTTTTGGGAGTTTTGTCCTTTATTTGACAGTACAGTAGAGATAGAAAGGAAAGTTGGGGGGAAGAATAGGGAAGACCTAGTAAATGGCCTGAGCTGGATTCGAACCCCGGCTGCTGCGGGAAGGACCTGGCCTTAATGCAATACACGCTCTTGTCTGATGTGCCACAGGGGCACTTGGTTTTATGGTACATTACTGATTCAGCACATGGTTCAAAGATGCTTTTATTACACCAGAACATGGAACTGCCCGCTCACCAATGCTAATTTCAATTAGCATGAACACACCTCCCACACATCCATTAATTAGCAGAGAACTCTTATAATTGGCACCATAATTTTGATGAGTACTCCATGTTTCTTTTGATAACCTTTTTTTTGAAAGTCCAAAATATCTTTGTAAGAGTGGAAAGATGTATAATTCATAATTTTTTGAAGGTTTTTGAACATTTGGAATCCTCTCTGTGTCATCTCGCTCATCTGTCTTAGTTCTGTAGAGGAGACTGTATTCCCTCATGAGATGACAGAATTGAGAGAATTACTCTGTGCTTGAGGGAGCTACACATTATACTTTTGGACAGAGCCTGGTGAGCTGTGGGGACTTTGCGATAATATAGAATTGAAGTTATGTTTTGTGACGACCTTTGCCAACTTAGACAAACATATCTGTGGTAAAAAAAAAAAAAAAAGATGTCATTTTGAGTGGCCTTGGGAGGACCAAAACAGAAGTAGCTACTTCATAGCTGTAAATCAATTTTGTAACATGAAACCCACTTTATGGAAATGAAGATATTAAAATTCCAGCATAAGAGAATCTAATTACATTTTTGGCTGTACTTCAAATTGCATTACTTGTAGAATGGGTTTGAGAATTATTTTGATGTGGAAATGTCCATTTTTAGCTCGCCGGGACGAATAATGTCCGGAGAGCTATTGTCGTACCCCCAGTGTCCGCGTCCGCGTCCGTCCGCGTGCAGAAAAACTTTAGCCTTGCCCCGGCGAGCTTTGTTGTCTTTCTGACAACTCTTGTTTAAATTTCTTAAAATAAATATTAAAGGGGACCTATTACGCTGATCCTTCTTTTAATACATATTAGTATTGTCATAATGTTGGTTGTCCATACTCAACCTCTGAAAAGCTTCTAAACATAAGATATAGAAGTTTTGCCAGAATCCAAGAACGTGATTTTGTGAATGTGACTTCCTCTCTGAACAGCTCCTCCCGAGATGTTCGCGAGATCTGGGCAAAACCCGACGTCAGGTTGTGCCGTCCAATTAGTACAGACCCAACCAGAGACAATCACGGCGCTGGACCTGCCCACACCGGAAACTATTCTAGCAGGCACTGACAACGGCAGATCTTACTATGCATAAGTAGCTTTTGGAAGATATTTACACTCTTGGAAATACAAAAGAAGAACAGCAGATCAGTTGAGGTGCAGTTTTGTCAGTATCTCTCTCAAAGCTGCCTGTCCGTTTACTTTTGGACGCGAAGAAAAACACCTATTTCTCTACCAGAAGACGATGCCACCAGAAATCAGTGTGTAGCTTTTTTTGTTTGCTGGCAGCAAACAGCCACGGACAAAGGGAACGTTAGCTATTTGTGCTCAGCATTTCACCAAAGACAGCTTTGTAAATAAAGGATAAATCGACACAGGATAAGCGTTTCAGCTGCTTCTCAAACCTGAAGCAGTTGCATCGATCGAGCGCTCGGAGCCACAAGCTGTTAGTACCGATATAACAGCAAATAATGTTAAGTGAAGCTAACGTATTACGGGTCGCTTTTAAAATTGCTTTTATCGCATAAGGCAACCTGACGTGATAGCAAGTTGATTGTGGCTGTAGCACTGCAGCAAACGTAGCCAAGTTACTGTTGCTAATATTTGTGTCCTAAATATGCAAGAGTGATATCAAGAGAAATTCTACAAAAGGTGTGTGAACATAAATCTCATTTGAAGCTAACTTTTAATACTTGTTTGTAATATGGATGCTTGGTACAACTGTCCACAGTAACGGAACTTGCTGTCTGTAAAACCTGAATCGCAAAGGTTTGTCTCTGGTTGTTATGAATGCTTGGTTACCAGCTACCGCATGTTAGTTTGTGTGCCGTGCTAATTAAAAATGCTATGGGCAAGTTAAGCAGCTTTCAGACCGGACGCGAAACAAATTTTTTGTGTGACTGATTACTTTCAAAGTGAACGCAAAGATGCGAATACACGCGTTATGAGCATGTCAAGCCGCTTTCACACTGGACGCGAAACGAATTTTTCATGCGACAGGTTACATTCAAAGTCAATGAAAAGACGCGAATACACACATTTCGGGCGCGATGAGCAGCTTTCACACCGGACCCGAAACAAATTTTTTGCGCGACTGATTACATTCAAAGTCAATGCAAAATGTGAATACACGCGTTATGAGCATGTCAAGCCGCTTTCACACCGGACGCGAAACAAATTTTTCGCGCGACAGATTACGTTCAAAATCATGACCGCTTTTCAGCTACTGCATGTTAGTTTGCGTGCTCTGCTAATTAAAAATGCTCCTGGTTAACTTATATGCAGCAATTCTGATTGGTATGCTTGTGTTACTTCGGTAAGCATCAATGTGACAGTTTCATCATAACGTTGCCTGATTGTAGCAACTACAGTTGAAGCTAACCGGAGAGGTGCAGTTCGACCAGACGTAGGTTTTGCAAAGCTTGTGGTGCATTTTTGGGTGCTTGTGAAACGATTGCTTTATTTATCCATGACCGGGGTCAGCCTGATGCTTCTCCAATATCTATGTAAGCTCTTTGATGCTACCAGTGAAAGCAATAGGGAAGCGCACAGGTTATAACATGTCTGGTATAACAAACGATTTCTCTGCATTGCCATCGATTGAATATTACATTCTTTCCTGCAGAGGTGATCGATTTGCTAGCTCCACATGAGCAAGTGTTCACGCAAACGGAATTTACGGTCTGTAAAACCTGTATTATGTTCATGACATAACCAGAGCCCTATCTAGCTCTCGCGTACTATCCATAACTCGCCAATTTTCTGCGAGCAAACGACCTGCGCAATAGGTAAACTATTACCGTGGGCAATTTCCGAAAAAGGCCATTTAGCCTGGAGCTTTCTCCTCTTCGTCATATACCAGCGCAGAAGCTGTTTGTTACTCAACGCTAATGACACACCACAGTTATGCACACAAACCAGCAGGTCCTAATACACACCGAACCAGTCCATAATCTGTTGGTCCACTTTTAGCTGCTCCTCACTGTCCATGTTTCCCTCTAAACTCAGACCCACCGGATTCCTATAGTATACGGTCTACACCTGGGTATGTCGACCCGTTCTACAAATGTGTCTATATGGAGTGGATTCTAGCTTTCCCTGCATCCTACCTATAGAGTAGAAAAACCGCCTTACTTAACGCACCGTAGCAAACTGAAGCTGATAGCAAAGTCGAGCTTGAACTGCCAGTCTTTTGCACTGCGTCCTCCACTTTCGCCGCTGCGTTTATTAAAACAAGTTCATTACAATAGATCTATATCTATTGGACCCAGAAAACTGTGTTCTGCAGCCTCGTCCCGCCAACTCTGCCCTCCACAGAGCTGGCCAGTCAGAAGAAAGTGGGCACACGGGGAGTTGGGGCCATAGCAGAACAGGCACCCCAATGAGGCGTTTCAGGCAGAGACTACTATGAACTACAAATGGGGTTTTTTGAGGATGGCAGTATGAGCTAAATAAGGACCGATCAGAAGTACTCTAGGGGAGTCCAAGATCAAAATATAACCTTGTAAATACAGCAAAACAGGTCCCCTTTAAGTTAAAATTAGTAGCTGCTTGAAATTTTGCCAATCAACCTGTATTTTTTTTTTTTTTGGTAAGTTGAAATCCTCACGCTCTGTACACTCTGGTGAAATTTCATATGATACTGGCGCACATTTTCACATTGATGTGATCTGTCCAAGCCAATGCCATGTCAAGCAATGCAACTTTCTCCTGTATGTTTAGCTGTTAGAAAGGCAGTAGGGTGTGTCACGTGAATCGGGAATGCTGGCCAGTGGAGGAGCAGCAGTGTTACACACAGCCCCCTGTAGACCCCCCCCCCCCCCCCCCCCCCCCGAAAAAACTGTCAGTTGTGTCAAGCCTTCAAAAAAAAAAACTTCAAAAGCCACCGTCACCCATCCCAGAAGGACATGGACCTTGGATATAACATCGTCCACTCCTGGTAAATATAGTCATAGCTGTCCACTACATCTTAGTGCCGGTTTGGCTCCACAAATAGGTAGACCACAGGATCGGAGTGCGAATCTTGTTCCACAAGCTAATTCCCAAGAGAATGGTCACTGTCTCCCAAAATAAATTTGGTTCTGTGAATTCTGTGCCTACTGTGTCAAGCGTTTGAATGATTGAGCTCAAAAGATGATGACATCACTTCAAGCATGGTGGCCATTTGCAGCCATTGTTGATTGTGCCAAAATTGGGTGAAGCGGGACAGGTCTGTTAATGTGGTATTTTTGCCAGGGCCATGAGCTGGCTTTTTGTGGGTGGAGGCTGTTCCTAAAGACAGACCAAATTCATGGCGGAAACTCGCTTTGTGTGTACAGGAGGGTAGGTGGCATCAGAAATAAGAATTCTGAGATGTGACAGTTAGTCTGTTCTGAGGCACGTCATGCAAATCTTTTTGTGATATAACTGTTCAGAGCTAGAGCTGGCTTCTGAAACCTATTAGTCAAATGATTAGCCAAAAAGCAATGTCAATTAATCAAATAACTTAACCTCTGGTCACTTTTTTTTATCTGTCCAGTTGTGAGGGTCTTTAATACCAATCGATTTCTTGTAGGTTTTGTTGCACTATCGTTGTATTATTTTGATCATGATCATGACTTTTCACTGCCATTTTTAACGACTGTGTATCATGATGTTATTCTTTATTTTTCTGTTTCTCAGTGTTCTTGGCAGTTCCTAATGCAATACAGCCAAAAATGTCCTTTCTTATGATTAACCACTCAACAAAGAAAGTGTAATTATGTAAATTATGAATTGTTAGTTGTCTTATTCACATTCACTCACTCACTCACACTCACCATTAAAAACATATTCCGACTGCTGTTGGTGAGGGCCTATTGCTGGGTCAGGTTCAGTGAAGTGACCACAGCGGATTCTGAAGTAGCAGTCTAGTTTTAGTGAACACTTAAGGTAAAAGTAATGTCAGTCTTGTCAAGCGCCTATTTAAATTACACTTAAGGTTACCACACTGACTGCATGTAGTTCACTAGCAAAACATAGCCTGTACACACACTCAGATAGAGAGAGCTAAGTATGCAGGAACCACTCAAAATAAGAACGGAGGAACGTGCCCTTCTGCTACCGGATTTTTTGACAGCATATTATAATGGCTGGCGAATGATAACCTTACCAATCTTTTCTATGGATGATATTGTTAATAACTGAGTAATGTCATTCTTGTAAGGCGATTATTTACTCAGCTGACCGCATGTTACATAAGCATAATGTTAGCAGCTGAATAGCCAGTCTGAACAGCTAACATAGCAAGCTAGTTAAATACTCTCACCTTCCTTTGAAAAGAATTTTGTAATGTTCTGGTCCCCTACTTTTTCTCCTGCTGTCCTCTCTCTGTTCTTTTCTGGTGTCCAGATTTGTTTTTTTTTTTTTTTTTTTTGGACGACATATTCGCAAGGGTGGTGCGCCCTGTTTACTGCCTTCGTTCGCTCCCTCGCCAGCAAAAACTCGCCAAAAATTTTCCAATACGAGCACTAAGCATGGATTGAAACATTTTTTAAGAAGGCGGCGACTGAAATATATTTCAGCAATAGTACATGCCTTAATGGCTTTGTTTAAACTGTTATGGCCCCAATTTCTCATTACATTACAACACAACAGCAACAGCAAGGGATGACAAACACAGTTTTAACAACTAAAACACATTTAATTTTTAACAAAGACAAAGACTAATAACAACCTACAACTAAAGACCAAGATTGATAAATAAGAAAAAACAGAAATAATTACAGTCCCTTTTTGGTGGGGTGGCTTGGTGATGTCCTGGATGAAGAAAATGCTCAAACACAGGCAAAGAAATCCACAAAAGAAACGTCACAGGTCTTGAACAGAATGGCAGGTCTGGTCATCTTCTTGCAATTTCTCCTACTACTTTACTGTCTCAATTCTTTTCCTTATATACTCTTTTGCAGACCCCACCCACATTTAGACCTCTTTTTTTTTATTTTCTGAGACTTGCCCCAGACATGTCCAGGACATGTCTAAACATGACTCCAGTCTGAGCTTAACAAAAAAAAGGTAAATACTGCCATCTAGTGGCCTATATTCACATTACACCTCCATTCCAAAAGGGAAAAATTTTGACTCATAAAGGCAAAATTTTTCTTTTCAATACAAAATGGTTAAGTGAACACTTGTCTATATATACATATCATACAATATTCAAACACATGATATACACATTCAAACACGGGATAAGCAATCAGCAATTACATTGTCTGTACCCTTCACATGCTAAATTTCCAAGTCAAACTCCTGTAAAATCAAACTCCAATTCAACAATCTCCGATTCTTGTTTTTCATCTTACTCAAAAACATTAACGGATTGTGGTCAGTGTACACAATCATTGGCTTTTGTCCTGTACAAACATAAACCTCAAAGTGTTGTAAAGAAAGGACCAGAGCCAACAGTTCCTTCTCTATTGTGGAATAGTTCCTTTGGTGGCGATTGAACTTCCTGGAGAAGTATGCCACGGGATGCTCAATGTCATCAGAGTCACTTCTCTGTAGGAGCACAGATCCACAAGCTTGGTCGCTAGCATCGACCGCGATGGAGAACGGTTTGTTGAAGTCAGGAGATTTGAGCACGGGGAAGTGACACAGCAGAGACTTCAGGCGATCGAAGGCTCTCTGGCATGCATCATCCCAGGTGAACTTTACGCATTTCTTCAGTTGGTTAGTTAGACTGAGAGCAATCTCAGCAAAGTTCTTGCAGAACTTGCGGTAGTACCCGATCATTCCAAGGAAGCGGCGCAAAGCTTTTTTGTTGTCAGGAACTGGAAAGTCCATGATGGCTTGGACTTTAGCATTTATGGGTGCCACCTTACCCTGGCCTATGACGTAGCCAAGATAGGTGACAGTAGCACAACCAAAGTCACTCTTGTTCAGGTTAACAGTCAGGTTAGCCTGGGTCAGGCGCTGGAACAACGTCTCTACATCTTTTAGATGTTCTTCCCAGGAGTCACTCCATGTGATCAGGTCATCGATGTATGCACCCGTGTGTGGCAATCCGGCGATTGTAGACTGTATCATCCTTTGGAACGTGGCTGGGGCATTTTTCATTCCAAAGGGTAGGACTTCATACTGGTACAATCCAGATGGTGTGGCAAAAGCAGAGATGCTCTTGGCCCTCTCAGTTAAAGGCACACACCAATAACCCTTCAATAAATCAATCTTGGTCAGAAACTTTGCTTGCCCTACACTATCAATACAATCATCAATCCTAGGTATTGGAAACACATCAGTTCTAGTTACAGCATTGACTTTGCGATAATCTGTACAGAATCTAGTACTTCCATCAGGTTTTGGAACTAGCACACAGGGTGAACTCCAATCGGAGTTGGAGGGTCTGATAATATCATGTTTTAACATGTACTCAACCTCTTTCTCAGCAATCTTTCTCTTTTCAGAATTCATCCGGTATGGATGCTGTTTTATTGGTTTGGCATCACCAACATCTACATCATGAGAGGCTATAGTAACTCTCTTTGGAACATCAGGAAACAAATCCTCATATTTCTTGATCAACCTTTCAAACTGATCTCTCTGTGAGGGTTCTAAGTGCTGGAGTTTTACATCAAGATTTTGCAACACTTCAGTGTTTGACAATTTACATGAAAGAACTTCAGCTTTAATTCTTGGTTCATCATCTTGAAACTCCCCCTCATCTTCACACGTTTCGACCATTGGAGAATCTGAAGTGACAGCTGCAACCCTAGCATTTCTGTCATGATAAGGCTTTAGCATGTTAATATGACACAATTGTTTTGGTTTTCTCCTATCTGGAGTCTTCACAATGTAATTGAGATCATTGAGTTTTGTCAGAATTTCATAAGGACCATGAAATCTAGCCTGCAATGGATTGGACTGCAAGGGAAACAACATAAGGACCTTGTCTCCTGGTTTAAACTCACGGCTTCTAGCCTTATGATCATACCAAGTTTTCATTTTTCCCTGACTTTATTTCAAGTTCTCTTTGGCAAGGTCACAAGCTGCACGCAATCTTTCCTTGAACTTGCTAACATAGTCTAACAGACTGATTTGCGGCTCTTCCTCTTGCCATTGTTCACTCAATAATAGCAAAGGTCCTCTCACTTCATGACCAAACACTAGCTCAAATGGACTGAATCCAGTAGACTCCTGCACTGCTTCTCTAGCTGCAAACAACAGCAAATGAACCCCTTCATCCCAGTCTTTCTCATGGTCATAACAATAAGTCCTCATCATTGTCTTAGAGCGGTTGCATTCCACTCTCAAGGCACCCTGACTTTCTGGATGATAGGCACTAGAAAGAATCTGTTTTGCACCTAGTTCATACACAACCTGCTGAAACAATCCTGAAGTGAAATTGCTACCTTGGTCTGACTGAATTTCCCTGGGAAGACCAAACAACGTGAAGAACTTTATCAAAGCCTTCGAGATTGCAGTTGCCTTGATGTTACGTAGAGGTATGGCTTCGGGGAATCTGGTAGATGCACACATGATTGTCAACAAGTACTGATTTCCAGATCTAGTCTTGGGTAATGGACCAACGCAATCAACAATGACCCTAGAGAATGGCTCCCCAAATGCTGGGATAGGCTGCAATGGAGCTACAGGTGGGTCTAACTGGTGTTTGCCAACTACCTGACAAGTGTGACAGGTTTTGCAAAAGTTGGAAACGTCTTTCCGAAGCCCAGGCCAAAAGAAGTGTTTCATGATCTTATCAACAGTCTTGTTAACACCAAGATGACCTCCTAAAGGTAAACTATGAGCCATTGTTAAGATCTCATTCCTATAGACCTTCGGAACAGCAATTTGCCTGACCACTGCCCAATCTGCATTGGCAGGGATATCAGGAGGGCGCCACTTCCGCATCAACACACCATCCTTGAGATAATACCCAACTGGAACTGCATCTATCTCTTTTTCAGGAAGGGCTCTCCTCTTTAGTACACCAATTTCAGGATCATTAGTTTGCTCCTCAATCAACCGCTTTCTGGACAGAGACAAGTCTCCAGACACATCAGAATCACCAGACCCATCCGGCTGGCTGAATAGAGAACTGATAAAAGTATCTGATAAGTCCTCAAACGGAGAAACCATAGTAGGCCAATCAGAGTCATGAGGCGAAGCACCTGAGTCCTGACTATTCAATGTACTGGAGGGCACCACAACATCATCTTCTTTAGCCTTCTTGGCCAAAGCACGAGTCACTGCGCAAGAAGGATACAGGGATGGGTCCTCATCCCCATCTTCAGTGCTCGGCTGTGAAGTAAGATGTACAGGGGGAACTACTTTGCCCCCAGCCAGGTCATTGCCTAGCAACAGAGAAACACCCTTTATAGGTAGACTTGACATAAGTCCCACCTTTACCTGTCCTGTAACTAAATCTGACTTCAAGAATATAGAGCGCAGGGGTACAGATACAGTCCTCCCTTCAATACCTTGTACAAGTATGAAATCCCCTGAAGCGGTCTCATCACGTAACTCCAAGGAGTCCATCAACAAAAGTGACTGAGAAGCTCCGGTATCCCTTAGGATATATATGGGGACAGGAGTAGTATGCTCATTCAGAGCCACAAATCCCTCTGACACAAATGGAAGAAATTCCTCCCTCACAAAGTCAGCTGTATTAGGCTTTTTAGCCCCACAAGAAGCAGGCAATTTAGCAGATTGGTTATCTACTACAGGGGTTTCTGACCTTGTTTTCACAAAGGCATTTGGTTTGGTATCCTTTTCTTTTTCTTTCTTAGTTTTAAGGAACCAACAGTTAGTTGTAACATGACCAGATTTCTTGCAATAACTGCAAACTAGACCACTTTTGTCACTGTCAGCTTTCACACTTTGATCAGACCTGTTACTGGATTTCTGAGCACCATCACCAGATTTGTCTTTGTCTTTGGGTGAGGAATCTTGGGTATCACCGTAACCCTTTTTCTGAAATTGGGACCATTTATTGTTACTGCTAGACTGAAATTTGGACTTATGTGTGAGAACATATTCATCTGCAAATTTGGCAGCTGATTGCAAATTCTGTGCTTGCTTCTCATTAAGGTAGGTCTTAACATCATCTTTAACACAGTTCTTGAATTCTTCAACTAACACCATCTCTTTTAGTGAGTTGAAATCATCCTTGACCTCCATAGAAGTACACCAGCGCTCAAAGCAAACCTGCTTCTCATTTGCAAATTCCACATAAGTCTGATTTTCAGATTTCTTCAGACCTCTGAATTTCTGTCGGTAAGCCTCTGGAACCAACTCATAAGCTCTCAGAATAACCTTTTTGACAACCTCATAATCAGAGGAATCATCTGCAGACAAAGCCGAATAGGCTTGTTGAGCTTTACCCTTGAGGACAGTTTGCAACATCAGAGGCCAGTGTTCCTTTGGCCACTGGCAACTCTTTGCTACCTTTTCAAAACACTGGAAATAGTTGTCAACATCCTTTTCTGAAAATGGAGGCACCAGTTTTACCTCCTGGCTAGCACGAAATTTATTTTTAGTTTCAATTTTAATTTTTAGTTGCTCCATTTGGAGTCTTTCTTCTCTATCGAATTTCTCTAATTCAAAATCTCTCTGTCTCTGTCTCTCTCTTTCTGCTCTTTCCTCTTTCTCTCTCTCAAATTCTCTTTGTTTTTCTTCTCTTGCTAATTTTTCTAACTCAAACTGCCTTTGTTTTTCTTTTTCTTCCCTCTCAAATTCTCTTTGTTTTTCTTTTTCCTCCCTTTCAATCTCTAGCATTTTTAATTTAAGTTCCATTTCTATATTTGGATTTTCCACTGGAAACTGTTCCAGATCTCCTGGTGCAAACACATTTTCATCAATGTAATATTCAACTATCTCTCTGGCCAGTCTTGCTTTTCGCATGGCTGGTTTTACCTCTGTCAGCTCCAACTGTCTGCAAATTTCTAGCAGTTCTGTCTTTTTAAAAGACTTCAAAACCCCTACGGTTGGTGATGCCAAGAAATCATCCATTGCTGTTGTCAATTTATATCTAGGAAAATTCACAAAAACAATTTCACAATTTGGAATGTTAGATTTTCAATAAATTACTCACACAATGGTCTATCCCGGACCTTGAGCCCCCAATTTGTTATGGCCCCAATTTCTTATTACATTACAACACAACAGCAACAGCAAGGGATGACAAACACAGTTTTAACAACTAAAACACATTTAATTTTTAACAAAGACAAAGACTAATAACAACCTACAACTAAAGACCAAGATTGATAAATAAGAAAAAACAGAAATAATTACAGTCCCTTTTTGGTGGGGTGGCTTGGTGATGTCCTGGATGAAGAAAATGCTCAAACACAGGCAAAGAAATCCACAAAAGAAACGTCACAGGTCTTGAACAGAATGGCAGGTCTGTTCATCTTCTTGCAATTTCTCCTACTACTTTACTGTCTCAATTCTTTTCCTTATATACTCTTTTGCAGACCCCACCCACATTTAGACCTCTTTTTTTTAATTTTCTGAGACTTGCCCCAGACATGTCCAGGACATGTCTAAACATGACTCCAGTCTGAGCTTAACAAAAAAAAGGTAAATACTGCCATCTAGTGGCCTATATTCACATTACAAAACTCTGATGTATTAGTATGAATATTAGGTAAATCTACGCAGAATAATTTTGTCATGGCGGCTACTGTGGGTTTTGTGGGCCCTAAGGGACTGTGGGCCCTCATGATTGTCATCACCGTCCCCCCCTATACGACGACGCTGCATTACAACCATGTGCTATTAAATGTCCTGTCTGGCCGTGTGCTTTCCTACTACTTTACTATACCATCCATTCAACCCAACTAACAGCTGCGTAGTCTACTGGCTCGAGCATGAGCTGGTGGGTGGAGTATTCCGTCCTAATAAGGGTACAGTAGGCTACACGCGGTTCGTTTCAGGCTTCTTCATGAAGTTCCTGGAGCTTGTGCTCCGGACAGGAGACGGAGTGCGGTACGCGGAGTCGGAGAGCCAGAGTCGGCTTGTAAGTTGTGTTTTCTTGGCCGACCCGAAATTATATATTAACCCCCCACCCCCAAATATTATAGCAGATTTGCGTTAATCTCTTGACCCCACTTTTGAAAGGTCTTCGTCGTCAAATGTGATTTACAGATCGTCAAACTGCAGGAGAGATCGTCAATTGCGAATTGACGAACGGGTAGCGCAAGCCCTGACTGTTCGTGAATTGAGAGGGATCCACTAAATAATATGAAACAAATTTCTGAAATTTATATGGACATCCACCAGAGGTCTGGCGACAAAATATTTAAAGAGGCACTGTCACAGCTCAGTGTGCATAATGGATACCAGCAACATTTTTTGCTTCCCTTTGGTATATTTTATAGCTAGCTAACATACTGCGTGTAGTTTTATATTTGGGACAGTAAAGTCAGTAACTTGAGAAATTCCACAAGAGTGAGTTTTTCTCAAGTATCCATTGAAGATGACAAATTTTACGAGTGATATTTGGCTTTTGCTGACATATTTCAATAGATAAGGCAAATTTCAACTGAATGAATATAAAAGCAAGACTAGGTAGTTTGGACTGATTACTACCCCCAGCTGGTTGAGAAGCGCAATTATCTGTTACCAGTGTCCTAAATACTGTCACTGCGTGAGCGTCCCTGGGGAAAATCAACACAGGTGAATTTGTTGATGGAGCCAGCGAATCCCGAAGCCTCCTTTGGAAAAATGTCCACCGACAACGTAAAGTAGCATATTTTATACTATATTTACAAAATATCATTACATTGTTTTGTTTACTGTGACAGAAAACTACAATGCAGTGCTTCCCACAAACCGGCAAGTAATGTGTGGTGGCAGACCAATTTTTTTAAACAGAGATGATTTTCATTTTGTTTGGGGGGGTGCACAAATTACACATCTCCCAGCTCCCAATACCTTTTTAAAGTTTCCTGTTTTTTTTTTTTTTTTTTTTTTTAACTTAAAATTAATTTGTGGTCTACGTGTGGGAAACCCTGCAATGACACAAAGAATGGTAGTATTTCGCGTTTTACAAGCAGTTGGCGGGGTTGAACATTGTTTGCAAAGAATGTGATGTGTATCATGGAATAAAAAAAAATTCATGTATTCACCTAGCCCAATTTCCATAACAACCGTTCAAACGTGAAGTAGATGTGCTGGAGCATTATTGTAGTAATTTGAATATGATCAATTTGATTGTTATTGTTATTATCATATTTCTTGATTGATCCAGGGAAACGGCGAAACTGACGTGAAGTAAACAAGCTGTAGTATTAGTTTATTGATCTGGGAATAAACAGACATGAAGCAGACGTGCTTGAGCATTCGTTGTGGATCAGGGTAAATACCAATATGAAATTCAAAACAGACATGGTGCATAACGTTGTAGCCATCGTTCAAAACTTTCATTATTTTGGCAGCTATTGAGGTTACTTATTACTTTCCATGCAGCCACAACAAATGACGTTATTACAACATTTAAACATTTACAATCACTAACGTTACATGAAAATGTGCTAGCTATTGAAACGGACAGCAATACATTATCTCCCGACTTACGGTTATAAACTGTGGACAGTGCCCCATGTGCCCTCATAGTGCCCCAATGAACACCACATAACAACAAATCAACTCCAAGTAAAACTCGATAAGATAATAAATTTGTATATATGTAATATGAATTACAAATCCAGTAGCAGCAAAGCCAGGTCGCCATCAGTCTTCAAGCCCTTTTCCTCTTTCAGCTCACGCCGCCGAGTGTAAGCTGGTCCAATATTTATCTGTGTCTGTGCTCGTATTTTATCACTTTCTCTACTTTGCCTCCTCAAACAAAACCCTTTTGGCTTTCTTAATAGGCTCGGCCATGGCGTTGGTTCAGTAAAAATCCAGGTAGCTGCTGGCTAAATACAGTACCACCGGCGAGTAAGCTTGTGACTTATGCCGTAAAGTAGGTCGCACTAGACGCCTTTACAGCAGTTGGAACGTATCCGCTCCGGGAAGTTACACAGTACAGTTGCAGCTGGCGCGACCCCCTCAGGCTGCAGAGGCGGCACCATTCGTCCTATTGTAATGTGGAAAGAAGCCACTAGATGACAGTATTGACTTTTTTTTTGTTAAGTCCAGTCTGGAGCTAAGTTTGGGCATGTCCTGGGCATGTCTGAGAGGGGAAAGTCCCAGAGGAAAAAAAGTCTAAATGTGGGAGGGGGCTGCAAAAGAGTATATAAGGAGAAAAATTGAGAGAGTGAAGTAGTAGGAGAAATTGCAAGGAGAGGGATACATTTGACCAGACCTGTCACTCTTTTCAAGACCTGTGAAGCTTTTTGTGGATTTTTGCCTGTGTTGGAGCATTTTCCTCACCCGGAACATCACCAAGCAACCCCATCTCAAGGGACTAAATATTTTTTTCTTGTTTATTATTAATCTTGGTCAGTAGTATAAATTGTAGGTTAGTGTTAGTCTTTTTTTAATTAATTCTGTTTTAGTTTTAAATTTTTGTCTGTCATCACTTGCTGTCTTATATGTCGTAGCAAATTGGGGCCATAACACCATTAATTGTTTTTCTACCACTCAACTGAGTTTTGAAACATTATTTTAAGGTAGAAAAACCACCAAGTGTTGCTTTAATGTCTTCTCAGAAAGTCGAGCGTCACGCTCATGTAACAGCACATGCTGTTCTCAAAGAACAAAAAGGACAAATTATGGCTGTCCTTGTAAGACAGAAGGGATTCATTGTGATGAAAAGTATGCTAGTGATTCAGCAACAAAACCTTTCTAGAATGAGGTATGCTTGCTCTGTCATTAAAAAAAAAAAAAATATCTGTGTTGTGAGGGCTGAGCGATCTCCATGTGAATCTTAACCCTATAATGTCCAGACACAGACATCATTATAGGAAAAATATGACCCAGTAATATTTTGAAGTATTGAAGGGTAGTATTCAGATCCACTGTTCATCATTAGGTTTTCTGACAGCAACATATACATTGCTGATCAGAACTTCTTCTAATTCCAGGAGTATCATATCTTATACAGCCAAAAATCAGTACCCCATCCAGATTTCAAATTATTTATATGCTCTCTACTATCTATAGCTATCCCTTAATATATATAAGAATGAGTTTTTGTGTAATATTTACCTTGGAATACCGAATTTCACTGCCAAAGTCCAAGGAAATTCATGAATTCCCATTCACATGGGAGCTACTACCTTGAAGTGAGTGACTAGGGGAGAGACTCCTGTAATCTCACTTCTTCCTTCCAGGTGGCAGCACTGTGCATCAGATATGATACAGTGAGCAGTCGTGGTTGTGTTGCATCTTACCAGGTGGACATTCTTCACCAGTTGGTCCTTCAAATTTGGTGTATCATATATGATACAGGGGGCATAATAGGGTTAATATATGAAAGCAGTTGGTTTGCAAAATTCGAGTAACTTGCGTAGCCACACTTACTCTTCACAGCAACCCACAATGAGTAGACAATGTTTTTAAGCGCAACCTATAAATATCCATTTCGCCAAACGCATCTGCATTGCTTTGTCAAGGCATGCGTTTGCTTTTGACCCCTTCCAAGACCATACAGCCATGGCCTGACATGGCAGCAGAAGAACAAATATCTCAAAGTTTGTGCAGGCAAAATGGATGTTTAAAAAGTGGAACACTAATCCTGTTTCCATCCACCCAATTTAATGCACATTTTGAATTTGTGCTTCAAAAAACCAGAATGGAAATGGCCAAAATGCGCATCAACTCGAAGTAGCGCATCAATTTTTCACGCGCAAGGAGGTGGACAATTTGCCCTATCGATAAAGATAAATGCGCTTTAGTGCAGTGGAAACGGGTAATCGAACAAGTTATGCGAATAAATGATGACGTTAAGGAACTGCGTCATTTTTGTTTGCCTACGTTCCTATGTGTGGGGATTGCGACGAGGCACCAGTGTCGTGTAAAATCTGGTCCCCCCAAGGCTGCGTGCATGTACAGTACTGTGAACTGCAGCTGTATTAGCAAGATAATTAGCTAGTTTGCTACCTTGCATCACTGGTGTGCCAGCTATAACATTAAAGAGTTCATTATCACTTTAGTTTGCAATCTAATTATTACAGCAGAAGCTAACTGAAACCTTACTAGCAAGCAAGCTCACTGGTGGGCCAGCTGTAACATTAAAAATTTCATAAGCGCTAGCTAGCTAACTAGCTAAAATGATTACTTTCATTTGTTTTTGCCAGCAGCTTTTCTGTTTGTTTTCCTTTTTGTTCGTTGCACTTATGACGTCATTGCGTGTGCCATCATCTTCTGCAGAGACCATGGCAACTGAGACGAGAATTATTGAAAATTGTTGCCATATTTTAAAGTTTACCACACACACTCACTCGTGACAGTGTCCCTTTTAAAAATTCCGACAGGACATGCTGTCACGGAAGCTAAATGGTTTCCTTGAGACTATCAGTGCTCGCGCCTGAATTTCTCCAAAGCAGTGCTGGGGCTGTGGTAACATAGGCTGGCTGTTTCCACCCAGACCACTCCCCCAAACCCCTCACAACCCACCGCTGACTGCACCTGCACACCCCAGTGGATTAGTGAGAGAAAAGGGTTTTCCAGGAAAAGACAAGGGCTTCCTGAGAAAGGGCTGGAGGTGAGTGGGTGACTGTGAAGCCCCTCCCTTTGGTATCTGAGGCCCTGCAGTTAGTTCACCTCAGCGAGGGCCATGGGCCAGCCTGGCTAGAGTGACACTCATGTGAGTTCAGGTCTAAATCCTGGAGCATGTTTTCATTGCAGTGTATAACTGTTAAAAATGGACTACTGTTCTGCTTTTTTAATGCAGGGTTCCTGAATTCCCATCCAGAAAGGGCTGGTGTGGGTGCAGGCTTTCATTCCAACCGAGTACTAACACACCTGAATCTACAAATCGAGAACTTCAGCAAAGACCTTACGGATTTATTATTAGTATCAGGCTTGTAATAGCGTACTTGGAATGGAAGCCTGTGCCCACACTGGCCTTTTCTAGACAGGACTGAGGACACTTGTTCTAATAAATTCAAAACAAACTGTGACCATGCCACTGAGTATCAGTTATTCCAACAGGTTGAAACGTGTTGCTTTATGCTGCTGTGACCCATTGTCTTTTCATTTTAATGGCTCTTTTTGATTTATTTGAATGTGATTAATCACATCAGATCACTAAATCTTTCATTTAATTGCCCAGTTGATTGCTACACATAAATTATTGTGCATGTTTGGATGACCATCAATTGTCTTGTCTTTTTTGTAATCCAAAGTGAAACATTTTGTTTCCTGGATGATTTTTCCCCCTTCGCAATCTATTTTAAAAAAAAAAACCAAAAACATTTTTTTACATTTTTTTTACATTTTACATTTTTTTTCCAAGTTGAAATGCTGTTACCTGAACTACGAAATTTTGGTTTGAATGTGTGCATGCGTAGCTGGATTCTGCAAATGAGAGAGTAGTGTGCCCTTGCAGGCATCTTAATCCACTAGAGAGGAGGAAGCATTGTTAGCCCCTGGCCTGCCTGAAAGCTCTTTAGAATTCCTTGCCATGAGGGCAGGCTGGGGGTTGGGGCTGGAGGGTTAGGGTGGGTGGGATGTCCGATGGGGAAGGGGGTGGGGTACGTCTTTGTGAATTTGGTCCATTTAATTTGAGTTCTGTGTCCCCTGTAACCCTGTCCCTTTAGTCTCAGAATCCACCTGGGATGGCCTCACATATCCTTAATAAGAGCCGGTTTATTCTATATAATCCAATATGCCCGGGGACTGGACAACAATGCAAATAATGGGGATGGCTAATTAGAAGCTCAAAATATCTGTATTCAGCGCTGATCCCATTGAGAAATTCAGTGGAAAAACTGAGAAGTGGCATTTTGAATGTTTTAATAAACTGCATTTGCTGGTTTATGGCTGCATTTTACAGAGGAACTGTCATGTTAGCTGCCTCAGTATAGTTTCCACTTACCCCTGATGAACATTAAGGCAAAAATGTTCATGCTGAAAGTCTTGGACGCCCACAGTAGCAAGTCCAATCTTTTCCCTGTGAAGTAATATGTGCTGTTAAGACACATTTTGCCATCTGGTGGCTCAAATCAAGTATTCCTGCCTTACTCCCATTTCACTAATAATATAGAAACAGCATTCTTAGACGATGACACATGGTAATATTTTCACTCAAAAACAAACTGTTTACTTTTTGGGATTGGTGCGTTTCCTCCGGAGACTTCTGTCGTTGATTAAAGCCAGGTCTGTCTGTTTGTTTGTTTGGTCTGAGCTTAGGAGATGATCTCGTTTGTCAGGTGTGTACGAAGTCTGTGTGTCCTCGGATAAACAGTCCTTGAGTGGGCAGGTGTGAAATGTGCTAAGAGAATGCAAATGGGGCCCTTAGCCGCCTTTGTTTTGATTACCGCGCTGCTGATTAACTCACTGTTGTCTTGTTAGATATCTGAGACAGCTTTAAATGTGTATTAAGCTACAGTTTAGGTTTTTGAAGTTAAATTGCCGGTCAGCAGGACAGTTGGAGGATGTTGAATGTCAGTTACTTTGAACTTAATTCAATTAGCATGTTTTGCATTTCTGAAGTGTTGTTTTTTTATGGTAAAGCAGAAAGTTTTTCATTGAGGTGTATGTATTATATAAAAACCCTTGCCCAGTGTATCTGTTTAGTCTCCAGATATTTTTTATTTTTTTGTTTGTTTTTTTCAGGAAATTCATCATAATGGTTGTGTACACACAGGCTGTTACATACATAATTTAAAATGACTTTCCCCTGCTAACTCTGCTAGCGGAGCTGAATTTTACATGTGCCCGTAGCCTCTCTCCTGTTGGTTTCCCGATATCTCAAACCAGTTTTTCTGTGCTGCCGTTTTATGACTTAAGGCGGTGGGTTTTTAAAGGAAGGAATGCTGTCGCGGCAGTGAGGAGATTTATCACAGGGAGATGTGAGTGCTGCAGCTTGCGCTGACCCAGCCGCAGATGTGTTCGCGCAGTGCAAATGTCAGCCTGCCGGAGAGCCGGCGCTTCGCTTCGCGGGAGATTCACTCAGAATGGCACTAACTTTTCTGGGCTGTTTCTCTTCCAGCCGGGTGAGAGGTACGGTGTCCACCCTCCCACACGCACTCGTACACAAATGCACATGTTGCAGGAGGGCTAGCATCGGGCTGCTGTTTGGTTTGCCGTGCGCATTTCCAGTGGGATCTATCGGAGATGGGAGAAGTGAAATAGCCGGTCAGCAGGCTAAAATCCACTCCCTTTTCTCTCTGCCCAGGCAGGCACCTCCTCTCTCTCTTCTTTTACAGAAATTATTTTGCTGTCTATCCCTGTTTTTCCCTGTTTATCTCCGTTTCCCTCCTTTCCTCTTGCTGCATCTATCTGTTTTACCTTCTCTCTCTCTCTCCCCCCTCCCCCTTTTTCTCCCTCCCTCTCCCTTTCTGTGATTCTCAGGTTACCGTGCCCGGAGTTTTCAAATGCTTGCTAGTGTTTCTCTGTGTCCTTGTCCCTGCCTCTCGCTGAAGAAGAGCCACCCAGCCGCCCCTGTGATTGGATTGGGTAGTTAGTCCCGACACACCACTGTGCCGACTGCTTGAAGACGTGCTTCAACAGATGGTTGGGGTTAGTGTGTCATCACATTAGAGAAAGGATTAGAACAGGAAGGTTGTCTTCCAGGAGTTGTGTGGTCCTCAAGACACAACCTATGTGAGAGAAAGAGTCGTGTAAACCAGGAGGACTCCTCTGCTTCAGCCAGGAGAGCTTCATCTCTGTTTTCAGGTATTGTAAGACTTTTATGCTGCGTCCTCTGGTTTTCTGAGTGATACAGTGTCAGACTTTGCTAGCATCCAGAGTCTTGCGCTGACTGGGATGACGGAAGGGACAACTGAGCGGAGAAGTTCCACCGCGCTTGTAACATCAAAGCTTAATGATCAGTAGTGGAACTATTTCCATGATTAGATTGCTTCAGTGCATGGCACGCACTTTGAACTGCATATTTGTGAACTTACTTTTTTTTTTTTTAAGTTTTAATTTTTAAGACGTCGGGGGATTAGTTTGCTCATTACTCAAATTATGTGCTTCTTCCACGCATGCTGCTACTTTCATGAAATGTTTGTCGACTGTGAGAATCTCAAACCAAACCAAAGCTGAAACCATAAATACATAATGGATGCAGATCAGGGATGAATGACATCACTGCCACTGCTTCACCCCAAACGGTTGGAAGTTCTGTGTTGTTAGAGGAGGCTCTTTTACTTCTAGAGGAAGAATTATGCAGCCCTTGGTATTTTATATAGAGCAAATATTTACTTATATTTGTCTGTGCTCGGAAGTCAGTAACATTTCTAAGTTCTGATGCAAGCAGCATGTTTTACCTTGAGCTGTTTTTACTTTACAATAATGATTACATTCATTTGCATGAAAATGCTAAAAAATTCCTCAAAGTACCCAGACAAATTTGACAAAATGAATGAAGGAGTTTTTGGGGGATGGCACTTTTGGTTGAAGGTGTCTCCACTCTGGATGAATGTGCTGCCGAAGAACGTCTTCCGTATAAACTGTCAAAGCTGCAATGTGCCTTTAGGGATGTCAGAATTTATGCTTCAGTTCAACTCTACTCCGCTGGAGTGAGCAGTGAGACTTGCCACTGGGGTGGGAATATGATGTTTATTATTAATATGTCACTTGAGGCCAAGTATACTCTGTGAGGAGTTCTCTAAGCGGATTGGGGTAAACAGCTGCTGGGGTAAAACAAATAAACTCTGAGAAGAAAAGGATTTGCATGAGTTACGATGAGATGTAATTGTCTACTGAGACAAAACAGCAGCATGTTTTTAATTGGATTTATACATCTTAAAAAACTTCATGAGACTGATCAATATGGAAAATGTGGAAGAAAATGATTGAACTGCATTAGCTTTCGTTGTTAGCAATTGATTGTGAATTACTGATAAAGGTCCTGTTTTTGTTAATCTCCTGATGTGTAGGTGGCTTCTTCACCATTTTAGAGAGAGCATTGTGCGCTTGATGGGATAGTCGAGGTGTTAATGACGCCTTGCACTTGAAAAGAGGTGTTTTGGCCATTTAAAAGTCGAATAACATTCAAATATAAACACTTGCCCTCTTGATTGATGGTAACAGGTGTGGTGCCTTGGACATGCGCTGCATGTTTGGTTCATATGTAAATCCATTTCCTCTACATGATTCCTAGACATTCGGTTTCATAAAAGAAATGTATTTAAACTTGCTCATGCAGACCAGAATGTTTCACACCTACCGATGCCAGGCTGCAGCTCACACTGGCACAGCATCTCTCCCTGTATTTTTAGGAAACACGTGTGCCATTGTGAGCTGCTGACATCTGAGACTCCTCCACTCACTACACTGTAAACCCAGATAGTGACCCAAACTCAAATGTTTTGTGGAAACCTATTACCTCAAAAAACATTGTCAGCCAACTTAATTGCTTTGTGTTGAGGGTACTTAAAATAAGGTAAACATTTTAAAGGTTATTTTTGTACCGTGTTTTTAAGTGCTGGGAACACAAGATTATTAAGTTGGCTCACAAAATTTTTTGAGGTAATTGGTTTCCACAAAAGAGTTGAGTGCACCGCGTTATTTGGGTTTACAGTGAACCGTGCTCCCACAGCTGCATGCAGAATAGCAAAGGACTAAGCATTCCTCTTCATGTAATTCTTGCTTTTTACATTTGCCGCGTCTTTAGTTATTGCTTGATAATAAAGGAATCGTAGTGTTGAGGAAATCGGTTTGTTTTTAAAGAATAATGTAAGCCTCATTTGTAACGAAATGTCTTGACTGCTGGCAACAGTTTCTGCGAGTTCCTCCTGAGCTCAGATTCTGCTCCAATACTCAAAAGGACTGACTTTTTCCTAAGTAGCTAGCTTATGTCATCCCATTCAAAGTCCAAATTAGTTGCCTGGATTGCATGAGACTCAATTAATGAAAAAGCTAGAAAGGGCTTCTGATGTTTCGGAGGACATTTTCTGGCACAGCAGCACAAGCTGGCAAGGAAGATTTCACAGCCATCAGAGCTAGGGTCATTCGTGTCCATTTTGACATCTCTGTAAACAATGGTGCCAGCTGCTGCAAATAAGTTACAATTCTATACAAGCTTTGCCAACGCAAATATTATTCCAGTAGCCTTTTTGTTGTCATGTAGTTTTGTTTGTGAGATTTGGTGTTGTACAACTGTACTCATTGAGTACGGGTGAATCAGAGTAAAAATTTAGCTTTTACCGGTGCATCATCAAAAATACACTGAAAAACATTCAGTAAAAACATTTTGGTAATTAAAACTGTTAAACTTGTAGCAGATAAAGACTTGAAATAAAAGGCAGGAATTGTTATCTTTCACAAACTGTAAATATAAAATAAAAAAAAACAATTTCTCAGTTCTAACATTTCGCAGAAATCATATCACACTTGGCACCAGAATAAATTTTGTTCAGCGCATTGTACAATGTTTTCTAAAGGCATAGTGTGTAATACAATGTCCATAGCCATGTGCTTTCAGGAAAGTCTAAGTAACCATCCTCCTTGAATAACTCTTACCCACTATTCCTGTCCAGAGACGTCTTATCAACTTTGTCAAAATCGCCATCATTGTCCTCAAAACTTGTGCGGCCAGCCTCAATATTACTCTAGTCATGAAGCTCATCTGTCATTTTAGCATGAGATCGTGAATCATTTACATTAAATAATAAAAACACGGTCTAAAGAACTTACGCTCAATTTCCCACAATGCTGTCCTGGTTGGTTAAAGGGCATTTAAAGTCGATCCTCAGACGGGACGTCGAATGTCCAATGTTCACAAACAAATCACTTGCCCTTGTTGACATATTGCATTGTCACATGACCAATTTCATTCATAAACCAATGTTTTGTGTACGCGCGTAGATAATCCTTCTATTTCGGTTCGTTTGCGCAGATGCGGCTCGCTGATTGGCCAATAAACAAAAACAATGGGAATTCGGATGCCCTTCAATGTGTATTAAACACATTTTGGCATATCGCAATCGGTCTAAAAATGCGGTTGTTTTAAAAGACGATCACATGATGAAATGCGGCATGGACATTGCTTCAGTCTTTGAAGTGAGATGTAACATGTAATTCTCATTCATCCAAAACTAGTTAAAAATTGTTCCGTCTGCATCAAATATGTCAGTTTTTTTTCTTCTTTACATCGATGTATGGGAGAGAATAGAAAACTCTTGAATGCTTTAGTCGCCAGTCCACACATAAATGCACATGTTCATATATGTTTCTGATAAACACTGTCTTCATCAAAGTTTCAGAATGTGTTTTATCTACTGCCATTTGTATTGATTTATGAAACCAAATTAAGGCATGGTTTTCACCCTCGGCCCGACTTCAGGCCGAAGGGTATTGTCATCAGTTCGTCGTCTGCCTGTCCGTGTGTGCACCGTCAGGCCGAGGGTGTTCAAACGTGGGCGTTTCTGGTTAGCTCATGGAGATGAGCAACAGAAGTGGTCTTATGGCTGGTACACACTGTACGATTTTTGGCCATCCCAGACGAAAGATGACCATCGTAGGAGAAACATGGAGAAATCTTTGGTCGTGGCCCTAAAACGGTGGTCCTACGTCGCACTGTGAGACAGGTTCAAGGACGGCCGTTGTCAGCGTCTTGTGACCAAAGATATCCTGAGATTAAATTCTGGCAGTGTCAGAAATTTAGGATGAGAATCTCACAGTGTGACAGCTGCTACAAACTACGTCTACTAATGAGCCAATACAAAGGCGGCAGGAAATAAAATGATAAATTCTTTTTTTAAATAAAATAAACAGAATAATTTATAGATTACACATTAGCTGATGCCGACAGCGATTCGTGTAGACCCACATTGGAGTTAAATCACGATCACAAGGCGTTCAATTTTAACAGGCATTTAATGTGAACTGTGAACTGAATTAAATAAATAAAATACAAATCACTTCAATAAAAAGCATTCTCGAAGAGAACGAGCATTAAAACATTTCACAAATGTAACTTCCCGGATAGCAAGCACCTCCACTCCGGATCTGCCCCGGCTCTGAGCCGGATCAGCTGGAGTCAGCTCAGATCCGGGGCAGATCCGGAGCGGAGGTGCTTGCTATCTGGGTTGCCAACACACCGGGTTCTGAAGGCAATGAACCATTAACCTTACAGAGCAATTATTCTTCAAAAAGCATTTAAATGTTCACTGTGGCATAGATGGCTCATCATGTCATTATCGCAAGTACTGTTGATTGTATAACCATATTAGCTGCACGTTATCTTATCCGCGTCTTACATTACCATTAAGCTAGCACAGAGCTAAAATAACAGTGAATACAATGAACATGGTAGCGCAGGTGGATGTCGT
Organism: Gymnothorax reevesii; assembly: GCA_029721435.1. Classification (NCBI taxonomy): domain Eukaryota; kingdom Metazoa; phylum Chordata; class Actinopteri; order Anguilliformes; family Muraenidae; genus Gymnothorax; species Gymnothorax reevesii. Next base: position 81,131,700 of record CM056575.1, read on the forward strand.
ACGCTAATGATGTTGCATATTGACGTACGTCGTTACCTGCGATTCAGTAAACGGCCATCGTACAGTCTGCACACCTCAAACTTGACGTCGTACCAAAATTTATTAGATCCAAGTCGAATAATGTGTCATGAAATGGTCATAAGATAATCGCACAGTGTGTATCGGCAGTTATTCATGGCTATTATTTTAACCCCTAAAATTCTAACTTTTTGCTGACTTTTGCCTTGAGTAGGTTCAGAAAAAGCTTTTTTTGCAGTTGTACTGATGAAAATATTCAAACCCAGGACGCCATGTTCGTATGACCGCAGCATTACATCAAATAGAAAAAATTAATTTCTTGCACATAATTTTAACCTCTAAAGCCCCAGCCTCTTTTTTAGGTTTCTGTTTGAAAATGACATACCCAAAATGAATTGAGTATATCTCTGTTTGTGAAGCATGAAGTATCAGAGAGGGAGACATGGAAATGTGGAGAGAGGGTTGATTTTCTGACGCTACTCGGATTTTGATATTTGAACATTAATATGCTTGGCGTTTGAGTTGTGCTTGGTGTATGTAAAAATGACTTATGTGCTTGTAGCAGAGGCTCTCCTGTTTCATTTGATGTGTAATATCACTATATTGCTACTTAATTAGCGCGGCGTTGTAGGTATTTTGTTGCGGTGAGTCTCAGGGTCCCCCAATTGGGGGACCCTGTAATTCAGTTGTATATATTTGGGATCATTGGAAATCTTGGAATCTCCACTAGAATGCAACCTAGGCCTGAAGTTCCTCAAAGTTGAATACAGCAGCTGCATTTGACTAACTCATATATAGGTTCGTTGGTTTTATGGGCTTTAGAGAGCACTGCTATGCTTAAGACCAGTGTGTTTAAACACATTCTTTATATACGTGTCAGACATTGTGGAAGTGAGCTGGGGATGTACGAACATTGATGCGCATTGAGGGAAAGTGCAAAGGGTTATTTACTTTTCTCAAATTTGTTTTGGCAACCTCAAAAACTCATTTGTAATGTTCATCAGTTCAGCTTTCCCTTACTGATGGAAATCCTTTCTGATGAATAATGGTTTATTACTTCACCATCTTCATCATTGTAATTTTATATTATTATGTCTTCTCCTTGATTTGTAGTCATTTTTACCTGTACCCATTCATTTAATTATAATTGACTAATAGACTTTTTGTGAAGAAAAACCTTCACAGCCCGCAGAGGATGGGCACTCCCTCGATAGCCCTGCTCCTCCTCAGATTTGTTCTCTTTGGGGAGTTTTTTCTCATCAATGTTACAGGGTCTCTCTCTATACTGGGAGTTTTAACCTCATTGGCTATTTAGAGAACTTATGCTGGGCAAGTGCTCCACTGCTACTCTGTAAAGTGTCATTGTGTGTAGTTTGGTCTCAAAAAATAATAATAATATTGAATTGATTTGGTTGTTTGACTTTTGCACATGTCCTTTCTCTTTGTAGTAAAAAGTGGCTTTACCATAGATGATGGCTAAGAATTGAGCAGATTACAACCCCCTTTTTGTGCCTGGGCCTCTATTGCAAGACTAGATGTCTGTGTTTAATCTGAGGGATTCACCACTTGTAGCCATCTTTAAGTCAAATGGGGTTTATTGAACTCCATCACTATTGGATAACATTCAGAATACTTACTGAGTAGGTCTTTATATTAATTTTATATACCTCATACCTGGTGGGTAGTAAAATGGAGGTTTGAATTAAATAAGGTACTGAATATATCCATCATGAATTGATTTTTGTTTCTTGGGAGCTCTTTATGCAGTCTGCAGTGTTTATCCAGTCACACACCGGGGTATCGGTGGTCAGGTCAGACATAGAGGAGATCAAGACCTGGTGAAACGGCATTTTTTTCTCAACAGTTTAGACTATTTTCATTCATCCTGGGATCTATGTAGTTAGCTGTAGTGTATCACCAGTGCTTTCCATGGTTTAACACATCATCAATGATCCTGGTCAGTCAGCAGTTGGAAGCACTTGAAACTAAGGTCAAACTGGTCTGTTCCTACCCATCTCTCCCGAGCTGTTTCCATCCTGAGTGTAATTAGCAGTGAGGGGAGTCATGGTACATGCAGTCAACGGGCCTCTCATTACCGAAGAGACTTATTTTGAGTGAGGGGAGCATCTGTCTCTGCAGAAAAAACTCAGGTTCTGAAATGGAAGTGCATGTGTGGCTCCTCCCACCATGACACTGCAGTGGGCGGGGTTTGTGAGCTGGGCTGATGGGGGGAGCAGGGAGAGGTCGGCCTCTTTGAGCTGTAAAGGGGAGGGGGGGCCTGCACTCGGGCATCGAGCGTGGAAGCGTGGTCGCTGAATGGAGGTCAGAGGGGGCTGCCTACCGTCGTGCCGTACCCCCCAACCCCCCCGGCCCCGGAATCCCTCCCACTTCTTCATATGCAGCCCCCCTCCCCCCGCCCACTGCCACACTGTCCCTGCCTTGTCAACTCTCTTGTGCAATAATCCGCCTCCCGGGGAGAAGCAATCTGTTTTGGATGTGAAAAAGAAAGGGCCGCCTGTATCACGTACAATTAAACTCCCGTCAGAACGCATCTGAGGCCGATTTGGTTAAAACTTCGTGCCCCTGGGGGGTCGACGCTTTCATCCGCCGCCCTCCAACATAATGGAGATAATAGAGGAGAATCGGGGGACAGGCATGCACACAGCTCACCCGACGACCCGCGCTAAAGCCAGCAACTCTCCCCGTTTTACCTCCGGGCGCACACGAAAGCCCCCAGCACTGTGTATTGGGCTGGGGGGCAGCTGACCCTGTGCAGAGCCCAGTTTGCTCTCTCTCATAGATTCTCCTCGCAGCCTTTCTGCTGTCCTCACTGGTGGTTTACTCCTCAGTTCCAGTGTAATTTCAGTCAACTTAATGTGTTTGGTCAAGACCTTAGGTACATAAGATTGTGGGAAGTTGAGTTATTCCCAAAATGGGCAGTGTGTCTTTTTTGGGTCAGATCGGCATGTGAGTGGCATGTAACCTGTGGTTTCATGTTTCCGTTACTTGTCAGAGAGAGAGTCTGGAGAACGAGTGCTGACTGTACTCACCCAGGGGCCCTTTAAGCGTGTTTCTTCAATGGCTCCCGCTGTAGATTTATGAATGGGTCACTTGAGAGCCGTGAACTTCACTTTGCTGGGTGAAAACAACAATCGTTTTGCGCCCTAATGCTTTACTGCCTTTCCCTGCTCATTGTGTTGTCCAGTATCCTATGGAATTGCCGCCTTCGGCAATTTCAGCAGCTATTACTGTGCCGGGTTAAATGAAGTCCTCGTGCTGCAATTTGTTTTGCTCTCTGTACCTGGACTGAAGAGAGCAAATTGTCCTTGGGGTATGAGTCTATTATCCAAGTTTGTGCTTGTGTTGGGAATCTCTCACAAGGATGTCTAACCTCTAAATACAGTTAATTCAAGTAGACGGTGAATTATTGTCGCCATGGAAGATAAAGTTAATTGAATTACAAATCATGCTATCCCAAGTCTTGGAAAACCACACAAGTGCTGCCACAGGCTATGTAAATGAGCGTCTCGGACTGCAAATTACAGGTTAGGTTGCGATGCAGACAGCGATTGCAACGCAAAGCTGCAAATGCCAACCAGCAACATGTTTTACAAGTAGTATTGAGCGTTCAGCGTTTTAGCAATGACAGAGCCTGTTTATGGCAGCCGAGGTCACCAGCGACTCTTCATGGGAGCTGTGTCTGTCTGCAGTTCATCAGGAATATGTCCGCACATGTTCCACATTCTGTAAGCGTATTGTTTCAAACTCTTCCAGAAATACCCTTGCAAACAGTTGGTGACAGAGCCATTAACTGCTTGACTTCCCTGTGGAATTCTGTTTGAAAATGATGTGGGGACACATTGAGTTTTGTCATTCCTGAGACTGCTGAGGCCTTGTTGTTTCTGTGAAACCATTTAACTGTGCCTATTTGTTCATGTGCACTGTGTGCAGATATCACACTCATGATAATTGCACTGAGTAAATGGCTGGAGGCTTGTGCTTTTTGGAGCATTAATGCTGGAATGTTAACCGGGATCATTCGATCTGGCTCATTCCAACGGTCTTTGTGAAAACTAGCGGGTGTTTAAAGAAGTGTTTTTTTTTTCTCTCTTTGACCTTAATTTTGAAGTAGTTAAACTTTTTTCCTTCTACATTGTTTCCATGGCAGATCCTCGAGGAAATGCGTAATTGGGAGATCAGTGTCGGAATTCATGTCGCAAATCGTGACCTTGACGATACCGTGTGGGCCCTGCTTTTAAATGACTTATTAGGAATATGCTCAGAATTGTATTGAAAACAGGAATATTACATTTCGCTTTCCATCCAGCACTTTAATTTGTTATGTCTGCGTATAAATGGCTTTGTACTGTGGAAGTTTGCTAGAGGGGAGTAAAAAATGCCTGGGATCCAGTCCTGACAGTGGGCCCAGATGTTCCAGCACTGGCTTTGGTTTTGCTGTACAGTGGATCCAGCTGTTATTTACATTTTGGGTCAGGGCTCAATCTAGTTAGGCCTTGTTAGTTACTGCGCAGACAGTGGACTGGAGATGCCCTGTTTCAGCTGTTTACATAAGTCTTTTATCAGCCTTTTCCACTGCATGTTTGTTCCATCTGTAGATTTGAGAATATGGATGGTGTTAAAGGTATAGGTTCGTATATGGATGGTAGGGACGTGTCCCTAGTGATATTTTGGGAGAAAAGAATTGGCCCTGCAGATATTGAGCAATTTTTTTGTTCGTAATATACTTGGAGTGAGCTGAAGTCAATCATCAGATAGCTCCAATGTGACCCTCAGAAGCATGCTACGCTAGCGTTTGATTGGTAATTTGGCTAAAAGGCGGGAACTTACATCATGACATGCACATTTGATATTTGAAATTTCAACAGCCGGGCACAAGGGAGGTGAGAGCTGATCAGGGTGCTGACAACTGTACGTTATCAAGGCTGACAGTCCATACATACCTCAAGCATGGGCTAAAATGTCTTTTGTGACCCCTTTCCTCCATTGCCTGAACTACCCAGCACACATCACTCGCCATGTTGATTTAAAAAAAAAAAAAAAACTGCAATTTCTGATGTCACTAGCCTTTTCATTGCGGAAAATAATGTCAACTGATCCTAGTGAACCATGTTAGTCAGTGTTGACTAGCAGGCTAACCCTGACTTCTGTCATACATAGGCTAGTTGTCAGGTTGCTAGCAGGAGTTAACATTGCCGTTCGGGCCTTCCAGCTCCCTGAAGTCTGGACCTCAGTATTTTCTTGAAGCATATAGTTCATGTTGTGGAATAATTGCCCACAAATAACTTTAAGGTGGTCTGCGAAAGATTCATACCATGTCAATATAATCAATTTTGATTTTCTCCCGTGTAATTGTTTGTATGTGAGGATCAGGCGGGGAAATTGATGTCCTTTGTAGCACTTGGAATATCTTTACAGGACAACAGTTTGTTTCAAACTAGCTAACTTCAGAGTGAATTATCAATTCGGTGAGGATATGATGCGTGCTACTTTTCATCCAGGCAGGGTAACAGAACAGACAACAATGCTCAGTAAGGTCCTAACCTGTGCTGTTATGCATTTGTCTTTGCTATAGCCTTTTATTTTTTGCAAAAAATGTAACAGCAACCATTGCCTTATGCTCAATTTGGTGCTTAACTGCTGATGTGATTGATTGCATTGGTGTAACATGACTGCTATATTACATTGGCTTACATTACGGTTAGAAAAAGCACTGGCATTACAGACCTTTTATAGCTCTTGTTCAGCCTACCTTACAGAACCGTCTAATAGATTAATCAAAGATTAGTCAAATAGTTACCTGTACAGATGAGTCTCTGAAATGGATTCTGGAGTGGCCTGCATCACATTTAGCATACAGCAGATTTTCACCGAGCAGGTGGAGTGGTTTAACCTACTAGTTTTGAAAGGGCGAATTAGTCACTGGACATGAATCTTCAAAATCTTGCTGTTTTAGAGATGATATTATGCAGATTTACTATTGTTTTCATTTGAAAGTTAAAATTTGAAAGTTAATTATGACAGAGATTTTAACTTGTGTTTCAATGCAAGTCAGATTAATTCAAGGTGACACCTATTATCAGTCCTTTCCCTTGCTCCAAACTAGCCATTTCATTTTACAAATTTTCTACAAAAAGTCTAGTATTCTCTAATTGAACTTATTTATTATTGTCAATACGGATTTCCAGATTTTTCAAGATGATTTCAGCCACTTCTGTGATTCCGGAGCTAACTATGACAGTAACTTATTGTAACATTTAACCAAATCCCCATCTATTACTTCATGTCATACCAAAGGTATGTCTATTGCCATTCAAACATATTTAAATGGACATAATTTGATCATGGATATGATGATCAATTGGGGTGGTCGTGGGTGGTAGGGTTGTGTCCCAACCAATATTGACACCAGACCTATGTACTTGGATGGTGTCAAATAGTGCTATTTATTGAGAAATGGAGAATCCACAGCCACTCTGATCTTCTTCTAATTATGTGCATTGCCTTAATTTGGTATCTTTGCCTTGGTAAGATGTGGAAAGAATGAGACCACCAGTTTAGTGTTATTAAATGCCAAGTAATCAATAGCTTTGTATTTCCAAAATTGGAGCTGACGTGCTATCAGGCATAAGCATGGTATTCACTTGAACCTGCGGTTAAATAATTTCAGGGCTGTCAATCTGTGCATCGCGGTGTTCTGTGTTTGCTTAGAAATGCGGTCAAGTCGAACATCTAGTCCATATCTACTGGACGCGTAATAATCCTAGAGCTGTGAATGAACAAAGAGTTTTGTAATAGTTTAAGCAGGCCCCTCTCGCCCTCCCGTGTCGATGAGTAACCCAAGCTCAAAGGAGGCGAAAGCTTTCCTGATCTCATAGTAATTGTGGCTGACTCAGCACTGGGTCTACCTAAGCCTGGCAACAGGTCTTTTCTCTCAGGGAAAGCTGATGTACATAAAATGGGATTTATGTCTTAAGAGTCGCCACTGCGCCACACTTCTCTGCTCACTGCTTTAAGGGAGTAAAGGGATTACTTAAGTGGCTTAAACACTCAGCGTTAGCAGAAATTTGCTTGGCTCTGTGTTTTGCTTATATGCATCTAGGTTACTAGTTTTTTGGAAACAAGGGCAATTTATTTATTCCAAAAAAAATAAAAATGACCTCAGTGGAAACTCATTAAAGCAATTTTCGTCTTCTCTTTTTTCTGTGGGATTATAATTGCATATCACTGAAAACCACGTGCGTGTGGTAAAATGAGTGAGTGCTCATGAACTCTTGAATGGGAAGTGTACGTTTGTGATGGTCAGATATCTGCATTTTACCATGTCTGATGCCGTTGACACAAAGGAACATTGAGAGCACTTTTTTTGTATTTTACACTTGCCAAAAGTAAAGTCTCCTTCGAGCTCTATTTTGGCATCAGGCAGTAAAAATGTTGTCTTTAAATACTGCGGTTAAATAAGGCACGTAAATGGCACATTTTCTACTGCAGTATAAAAACCATTTGCTAGCACTGGTATGACTTTCCCTTCCTTTTCTCTCTAATTAGCCAATAAATGTCTTTCTGTCACCAGTGTTAGGCTTTTTGTCATGATTTGTGAATACCAGTTGCCAGATATTTCGAAAGACGTCCAGTTTTTTTCCATTCTCTCTTTTAAATGTTTGTTTGTGTTCTTCCCTCATTAAGCTTATTGTCTGCCACATGTCACTGTTTAGAAATCTTTCCCTGCACATATAGGAAGACCCCCTAACTGGCCAAAATCACAGGGGGCGGTCCTAGACTCTGCCAAAAGGAACTGACCCTGCAAAAGGGGGCAGGTAAAGCGAGGACAATTGATAGCTACAGTTGGTCCATAATTCAGTGTTGCCTGACATTGATTAGGATTAACTGGCCCAGAGAACAAAGCAGGCCTTCTGTTTGGTGGCCATGATGGCGCAGTGAAAACGTGTTAAGAAAGTCTGACCACCGCTCAATAATAAACCTCTGTGTTATTAACAACCCTGCAGGACACTTGCGGTTTCGAAGTGGCCCCCCCCCACCATGTTCTTTGAGTCCAAGAGGTAGGTAATATTTATGGGCCCCACCCCTCCTCCCTTCCCATCTGTGTTGGCCAGTGCGTCTTGCTGCAGGCTGACTCTCGCACTCAGCCCTGTTACAGACAGACAGGCTCAGTCTGTTTTGCGTGCTACACAAAGGCTCAGCTTCTTCTTCTTGCGCCATAAAACACTGGCCCCTCACTGCCATTAAATTCAAATCAAACTTCAAAAGGTAGCTGCAGCCAGTCTCTCCAGCAATATAAATAACTCTGGTAAGAGCCTGGGGAAGCCTTCCAGCACTGTCCAGAGAGGGACATGAATGTGTCATCTGCGCTGTATATCAAAGATTTTATTTTTTTCCGCGGCTTCCGCCCCGGTCTAAACAATGTAACTATTGGTCTGACTGCACATTGCCAGTCTGCTGTGGGCACTTGCAGCTGAGCACTGGATCTGCTGGGATTTTGTCACAGGCTCCACTGGAGCGTTTCCTGTCAATGGCTGCTGCAGTGGCCCTGTGTGGCCGAGGGCCTAAATCTGTATTTCCCACTCATCCTTCCCCTTCCCTGCTACAGTACTCGTCCTCTCTCCTTTTCTATCCTTCTCTTTTTCTCCCCCAATACCCCTTCCTCTTTCACCTTATTCTCTCTCTCTCCAGCTCCACTCTCCCCTCTCTCTCTTCCTCCCTCCCTCTCTTCTCTTGTTTACATTTTCCCCTCATCCTGTCAGAAATTCAGCCAGTGAATGAGTCCCAGCAGGAGAAACTTTACCGGAGCGCGCAGGGACAGAGCGGCGAGTCTCGCTCCTATACTGCTTACCTTCATGTGTTTTCATCAGGCTTTCTCATCAGACCACCCGCTGGCATCGCCAATGCAACACTGAAGACTTCTGAGCAGGATTAATTAAGTGATATATTGTACATGTGTTCATAATTAATGGCCACTCTTTGGCTGTTTTCAAACTACAAAGGTGCCCCTTCCCTTCCCTGGGTTTGGGATTAATTCACTGGTGGTTCGAATTGTTTGCTCAAAAGCGGTCGCCAATTTGAGGAAATGAGTGTCTTCACATAGTTTTTTGTACGTTGTAGTTAAACACACAGCCCTTGTTATCACCCACCTCCCTCATTTCAGTAAATACTTCCAACTTTGGTGGAAAATACAGGTACAACTGAGCCTTTTCTTCAGCTAATTCTTTACCTTTTAAATGTAAGTATTGTGCTTTGCTAAGGCTTCCATCTGACTGGGTGTTCAAGGACATTGAGGTTTAATTTCCTTTAGAGGCAGAGAGACAGGAGGGAGCCATTTGCACATGTTGAATGATGGGCTGGCTTCCTGGACGATTACCATTTCCTGAATAATATGAATTTCAAGTATGAATACATTTACGACTGCGTGACTTTCTATCATCAGTTTAATGGTTCTCTAATTTCCTGAATTATTGTACAGTCAGTCTAAAAACCAGATTGTATAATCTATCAGTAATCAAAGGCAATTGGTACAAAGATTGATGTGATAATTGAACTGATAAAACATAACTGTGGACATTGATCTGCTGCATCCTTGTGTTGTAATTGCCCACGGTGCGGCGGAATAAACAGAGCTTGCGTGCGGCTCTGATTTTTGACATTTGAAGGTCTTCCCACGTGCAAAAGCAGATGGCACTTTTTTGAGGAGTTTCTGTTGTAGATGCCCTGTCCCTCTCGACCCCAGCGATGAGGTCAAACATCAGGGTGGATGTGAATCCTCTTCAGATTGTATTACCTTTTCAGATTATCATTTACCCACCAAATCGTTTCAATGACTCTATCCCATAAAAATATGAAATCATGATATTTCCTGATGAATGCCTGCTAAATGTTGGACATTTACAAACATCTAATAATTTATCAAATTTCCTTAAATTTTCTTCACTGATTTTCTGAAATACACACTAGCAATCACAGTCATGCTCACAAGAAGTGCATTAGTAGCAATCACTTACTGTTTCTCATATTTCAACCACATATTATAAAAATTAAATGTTTTGATATATGATATGACCCACGGTTAGCTTCTGGTAAATATAATCTGTGAACTGCTGCATTTACTGAAAGGAGAAATTAGTGCTTGCCAATGAAAGATGCTTTTGGCTTTTGGCCCAATTGGATTCATTTCTGCAGTGTAAGTGAAACAGCCTGGAGAACTGACAGTACAGTGAAACCACTTCAGTTAGCAAGCGTTTTGTTCCCCTCAGTGCATAATCTCTGGACCCTGTGTCAGGATAAATAACGGCGAAACCACATGAATATTGAAGATAAGAGAACGGGATTGGTGGTCTGCATTTTTATAACGTGCTCCGTGATATGGTCAGTGTGGTCCATGGGGCATGAATTCCATTAACATAATTCCTCTGGCAAAGCAGAAGTTCTTTTTTTTATTTATTTATTTATTAATGAAAGGAAGCTCACAGTTTGATTGGCTTTGCCTTTAATATGTGTCATTATTGCGCATGTCGGCAGATGGGCTGGTGAGCGTGTGGGCGGATGTGCGTGTGCGCATGCATATGGATGCGTATGCTTCAGCGTGTATGTCGGTGTCTGTGAAACCACAATTGGACAGAGCAGATTTGCTGTGACTGAGTCATTCAGCATGGTAATACATTAGTGGGGAGGATATGGGGGAAGAGTGTGAGGACTCATTACTGATGGTGGATTTGTCCTGTGGTGCACAGCTCAAGCCCGGCCTGAGGACACTGACTGCCTCCCTCTCCCCTGCTGCACAGACTGCTAAACCCATCATAAAGATGAACCTGAAGTCCTTTGGTTCAGAATTCCCTCCGCACACCAGGGTTCACCTTAATGTTTCATTAGCAATGCAGCCGTTGATCAGACAGGAAATGGAAATTAGAGGCATATGTTGGCTGACACACATGTTGCTCAAGGGCTGAAGAGAGGATATCACTTTTTGGCTGTTATGCAGGCTATTTTCTAAATAATCTTTGCATTTTCTGTTCCCAAAGTCCATTTCAAAGTATGAAGGCGAAGTGAAAAATGCTTCCAAAGACCATTTGGCAATTTGTGCCGGACACTCATTACCTTTTGGTCCAATATTTGTTGATCCATGACCCATAAATCTGATTGATAAATGGTTGAATTTATTCTGCTTTTACATTATGCTGTTGGTTGGTTTGTCAAAGGTAAAAGAAGGACTGATATCTAAGATAAATGGCAGTGATTGAACTGCTTTGGCCTGGTTTGCACTTCTGTGCTTGAGGCTGAAAACAATTTCAAACAATGAATGGATTGAATAAATAACTCAGTGTGCACTTCCACATGACTCTGATTCATACTATTCATCTCAAATTGTTTGTTTTTTTTTTGCCAATAAATACTGTTAGTTATCACTTTCACAACACCAGCATCATGTGGAACTGAGACTGAATACTGATAAAATGATTCTATGAGCCAATATGTTTTGTAAAACAACATAAACAAATCCTCAAACTTTAAATGACTGTTTACAATAATAAAAATATATATATATATCCCCATCATGATTGAAATAGTTATTCAAAGGGATCTTTCCATATTTTCAACATTCATGGTTCTAAAACTCATTAGGGCCACATGGCTTCTACACCACAAGGTATCCTGAGAGTGAATTCAGAGCATTTTAACTGTGGCATCTACAGTAGTTTGTAACAGTGGAGGGCATTTGCAGGTCCATTGCTGTGTTCACCAGTTACCGTAAATGCCAAATAGCTACTGTCATGTTATTCATGATACGGCATTGCTGACACCGCAGCAAGCTAGCTACGCTGTTCAGTTGTGTGCTCCATTTTTCTAGTAGGTTTTTTATTATCATTTTTTTTTTTGCGCTGTGACTAGTGGGGAAAAAAGAGATCATTTTCATGAAACTAAGTCTTAAGAGCTTTTTGACTTGCTGTGAAGGTCCCTTGTCTTGAGGACCATTAATCTGAAAATTGCGCTTTTTTTCTGTGTGCGTTTTGGCTGCTGTGTAATTAATGATAGACTTCATAATGGCTTTTTTGTTTTACTCCTTTGAACCTCCCAGACCCCTCTCCTCATTCCGCGCTCAACCTAATTTCTCTGGTTCCTCCAGCAGACTGTAATTAATACAGTAAAGGGTCCTTTATAGGGTCTGTTGCCCTAATCCTTCTATATGACTCTAAGGATCAGAAACAGTGTGGTCTTGTGTGGAGGGTTGATATATTACTTGTCAAGTATAGAGATGGCCATTGGATTCAAGCTTTCAATGTCTCGCTTTCGAAGCTGATCGACTAGAATCAGTTCTTCATTTGAAAACCAGCATTAAAGGGCATCTAAAGTCGATTCCCATTGTTTTTTTTTTTATTAGCCAGTCAGTGAGCTGCACCTGCGCAAAAGAACCGAAACAGAAGGATTATCTACTCATGAATACAGAACATTGGTTTATATGAATGATATTGATTATGTGACTGCAAGATGTCAACAAAAGCAAGTGATTTGTTTGTAAACATTGGACGTTCAATGTCCCGTCTGAGAATCGACTTTAGATGCCCTTTCGATATGTAATTTTTACTATTTCCTGGTGTCAGGTGATCATATCAAGTGGTGTGGATGAGGAATCCTGATGCGAGATCAGTAAGACCCCAAGAGCGAGATGCAGGGGAACAGGGAGTTTATTAAAGCAAAAGAAAACAGGCTCAAGGGCCAACAGAAAACTTGTCCCTAAGGGTTGCAAATCCAACAAAGGTAAGCTTCAATAATAGCAATAACCTCCCTATCTAAATTAGTAATATTAGTAATGTGCCTGTCTAAGAATCACACCTCCCGTGACTGTTAGTAAATGATAGTGACGTAAAAACAGTTAATTGCCAATTAAGCTTAGGCAGCCCTGAATCCAGCACAGGACCGAAGGAAGGGGGAAATACCAAAAGCCAACCAGAGCTCTGAAATGTGCAAAAAACAAAGACATGGAGCAGAACGCAGACAAGCGGTGGAATGGCTGGGCAGACAAAACAAAAGACATGGAAAAGTAAAAACATGAACAATAAACATGAACTATGAAATGTGAGATACAAAGACTGTTAAAACCATGACATGAGTAATGATTATGAACTATGAAACCTGGCACAAGAAACTGTTAAAAACCCGAAAATACTGTCCTGGCCAAAGGCGCAGGACCCTGGTACACAACACATCCTTTATTTCATGATTTGCTCTTCATCCCACATTGTTCGCTGTGCAGTCCAACATGAGATAAAGCATGTCATTTTGAGTTACACAGAAACCTTCAAACTATTCTTCCATATAGTACAACCTCAGTTCCAAAATAGTTGGGACAAAATGTAAATTCTGAATAACATCAAAATGTAATGACTTTCAGATCACATGAGCCAATATGTTATTTACAATAGAACATAGATAACATGTTGAAACTGAGACATTTTACATTTGTACCCACTAAATGAGCTCATTTCAAATTTTCTGGCTGCAACAGGTCTCAAAAATTTGGGGCACAGGCAAAAAAAAAGGGCTGAAAAGTCAATTAATATACAAGAGAATCAGCTGAAAGAAAATTTAGCAAGTGCTTATATTAACTGGGATCAGGTGTGTAACATGATCGGCTATAAAAGGGATGTCTTAGAGAGGCTGAGTCTCTCAGAAGTAATGATGGCTTGAGGATCTCCAACCCGTGAAGGTTTGCGTAAAAAAAATTGCCTGCAGTCCTGATCTTTCACCGATTGAGAACATTTGGCGCATAATTAAACGAACAGTCTGTCAAAGGAGACCCAAAACTCTCCGCAGCTGGAGGCCTGTATTAAACAAGAGTGGGATCAAATTTCAATGGTTAAACTCAACAAGCTTGTCTCCTCAATGCCCAGACGCCTCCACTCTGTGTTAAAAAGAAGAGGGAATGCTACACTATGGTAAATAGGTCCCTGTCCCAACTTTTTTGAGACCTGTAGCAGTCATCAAATTGGAAATGAGCTCATTTTGTGGATAAAATTGTCAAATTTCTCAGTTTCAACATTTGCTATGCTATCTCTGTTCTATTATGAATAAAATACTGGTTGGTGTGATTTGAAAGTCACTGCGTTTTGATTTTATTCACAATATACACTTTGTCCCAACTTCAGAATTGGGGTTGTAATTCTCTGTCATAAGTTTCCATATTGTCAGACACAGCACCATTCTGCTAAATGCCATAAATATGAAGTGTTTAAAATGATAGCATTTAGTAGTTGTGCTACATAAAATCTGAGTTTAGACTTTGACAGTGGGAAATTTGGTGAACATACAAAAGCTGCTGTGTAGATGATCATTGTTTTCAGAACTCACACTTTTTATCTTGACCTACAAATTGGAAATTTATGAGTGGGTGCCAGAGTCCAAAATCTTATCTTTCTTGACTCAATACACATAGAGCCATGGCAGTGATACACAGAGGATCAGCTATATTGTTTTTCTTTATAGGCCATATAAAGTGATGATTGGCGGTAAGCTACAAAGTATGGTTTGGCTTGGAGTGTCTCTGTTAGCCTTTTTCTTACCTCCACACTGAAGACACCATGGTCCTTGGAATTCCTGACTGTCATATTCATTACAGGCTTAGCTGTGTGCCTGTCATAGCCCGAGGCCAGCACTGGGCTCCCACAGCTCATTCAAGCCTGACTTCTCGTGAAAATTTCCTCTTTCTTTGAGGTTCCTGAAATGTTTGTATCAAATCCGTTTTGGATTTGGAGAGTGGGAATGTAGCTCTCTTCGTTTAGAGAGTGGGAATCCATTTCAGGTGTGAGTGTTTGCTAAAGCAAAGTTTGATAGACTATTTTCACTACCGAACGGGATGATGCAGTTGCTCTGCTTGGCTGTCTCCAATGAAAACAGAACATTCTTTTCTCAAATAAGCATCTCACACAGCCTGTGTGAAGGCATTGTTAATCTTATTGCTATAGCTTCATGGAAACCACAGTATGCAAGGGCAACTGACCTTGAACAGGCCTGGAATCGTTTTGTGACAGATCATGCGTTGACAATCATACTGTCTCCTACAGTATATCGCCGTGACAATCATTACTTTGCATTCCTCTCTTTGCTGTTTGGTTTCGCTGGTGGATGGAAAACCAAAATTTCATCAGATATCAGGCAGGAGACTGATGGAATTTGTGGTTGATTGTTTATGTGGTGAATCTTTGAATAGAATTGAAGGGGAACGTGTTGCTTTGTCTTCAGTTGACACATAAACATACTTTTTGTTTAAGTTGAGCCAAAGGTCACTGAATTGTTTTGTATTTGAGGCTGGTTTCCTCCATGTCATTCATGCAGTAACCACTTCAGAGACCAGAGCTCTTCTGCTCAGACTGACATTATTAGGACCCTCTGCCTCCTGAGGGGAAGAGGCTAGTGTCAGACAATAACACATTGTATGTCCGTCGTAATTCCTGACTTCAAAAATTCACATCATTGGACCTTTGCCATGATTCAATAAAGCTCTCAAAGTTGAGCATGCTGACCCATGGCTAAATTCAGGAAGCTTTTTTTTTGGTGTGGTCGTGTCATTTATAGAAAATGTGAAGGTTCTTGGGCTTGATGTCGCTGTGAGGAGGGAGTGTGGGCACAGGGGTTGAGGGTTGGGGGTTTCTCGGTCAGGGTTTAAACGTGGCGGTTTGTTCCGATGATGCCTGTGTTCATACTGTACTCTTGGTATGACTACACTGACTGTCTTACTCCTGCCTGTCCAAAGAAGTGACCTCCTCCTGCAAAAACATCATCATCCGCATCATCTCAGCGGGGGCCTGGATAGTTTGTTGCTTCCGCAGTTATTTCAATCTTGCCATTACGCTCATGGCTGTGTGAAATGAGTAACTTTCACTTTTATTAATTCCAGAAAATTCAATAATTTTCAGTATTGAGCGAACACCGTGTATTTCAAAAATTCTGTTTAGAGCTATTCCAAGTTTTTCTCCAGCTTTGAACAATGAAGGTCATTAGTTGACTGCTGAATGATGTTGGTCCTGCTTGAGTTAGGTGATCCCGTCGATGATGCTCTTTAACAAGCCAGTCTCTCAGACACAGATATTTTGTGGTTCCCACTATTATCATTTCCAACCTACTGGTTTGTAGCATTAAGGGATGTTTTGAAGCCAAAAACCATTGCATGGGGGCTTTCATGTGGATTGTAGGAGGCTTAAGGTGCCCACTGACTGCATAGAGCTCATTAATTGTACAAAATTACTTAGAGTATTCCCATGTAAACCCTTCACGAGTGACATTGCTGGAAACAGTAGTTCTCCTAAGGTCATCAGTCATTTTTGCCTGTATCTGATGTAAATGAAGGAAAGCGGAACCCAGGTATTTCACCCCAGGCTTGAGGCTGGATTTGGCCTCAGAGACGGTGGCTGTTGAGGAATCAGTATGAAGCAGTGATTGGCGAGTGCAGCAGGGGGTTGACACTCGTCTCCCCCCCCATCATCTTCGCAACCCTGGAGGTTCCTCTCACCCTGTAGTGTTGCAACAAGGGGTCATGTGCTGGGGGGGCCTGTGATTGACATGCAGACACAAGTTGTGATTGGCCTGGAGCAGGGCCTGGGAAGGGAGGGGGTTGGCGAGCAGAAGGCATGAGCCTCAATTGTCTGCTGTGCATAGACTGCGCTGAAGGTTGTCGTGAGCTGCCAGACTGGGGCGTGATCTGACAGGAAGTGAGCGCTCTGTATTCAGACTCGCCTGAAGCTCAGTTAGCTTGAGCCTGACTGCTCACTGACACGGATGGAGAGAGGCTTTGGATTAAACATGAGACTGACAGACACCTTACAGGTGAGGGGTAGTAGCTGTTTGATATGGTGTAACGTCTGGTAGATTTGGTTTATGTTCTTTAATAATTATTCTTAAGTCATTGAGGAGAATGAAATGTTTTTGCAGTTTGCAGTTATGTTGTGCTCTGTAATTGATGCATGTTGAAATACCTTTGTTTCATGTAGATTTTGTTCATAGATCATAGATGTTTGTCGTTCATTAGGAGAAAAAGAGTTAAATGGCTTGTTTGCAAAGGTTTGGAATGATAGTTTCCCTCAAGGCTGCTATATTTAGGTTTGCTTTATACAACAGATGTAGATGATGTCAAGGGTGTATGTGTGGTAAATAAAAATTTGTCAGGAACCTCTAGTTTATTTCAGCACACTCGCAAAGCAAACCTACAGACCTGCTCTGTGATGTTCTTCTCTATCTTCAGTCAATTTTCCACTGTGTAACATTGTCAGTGGCTTTTCAGTCTGTTTGCTGTATTTACAAGTGGGTTTTGACTCTTGCGTTTAGTCTTTCTACCCCTATCAGATCAGACTCAATCAAGACTATTTGTTCCCGAATGTACATGCAGCATTCATGCTCTCCGTTATACACACCCCGCCGTTTACACTCACCCTCGCATATAATCTCTCACAAATACACCATACGCGCAGTCTTGCACTTATGCCCACTCTCAGGCACATGCGCGCACTCACATGCTTATGCGCACACCCTCCTCCTCCACGCTGAAGAAATTGAGACTTTGGATCAAAGTTAAAAAATTGCGTCAACTTGTTACAGCTTAATTTTTTTAGTTTTTCTCAATTGAAAAAAAATTAACAAAGGTCATTTTTTTCAATTGAGAAAAACTAAAAAAAAAAAAAAAAAGCTGTTATAAGTTGATGCAATTTTTTTACTTTGATCCAAAGCCTCATTTTTTCAGCGCATGCACACACGCACACTCACATATTCACACACATTTTGAGCTCATAAAGCCCATGTCTTCTAACTCTTTCCTTTTCATTTCCCTGTGTTTCCTCAGGCTTGCGAGTGAAGGCTTTGGTTCTGTGTGCGGCCTCCTGGGTGTCCTGATGCCCTCTGTCTTAGCGGCGATGAAGCCGGTTCCCCTGACCTGGTTTTTACTGACCCTGGCCCTGGTTCTGGTTCTTGTGGGCCCGCCGGGGGTCACAGCCTTCACCACCAGGGCACAGAGCCTTCGGGGGCGAGTCCAGCGGGACCGAAGGAACATTCGGCCCAACATCGTCCTCATTATGACCGATGACCAGGACGTGGAGCTGGGTGAGGGAGCTTGTGTCTGCTTTTCTCGGTTTCATTTTAGAGTGGGCTCTGTGGAGTTGGCACAAAACCTGCTGTTTCCTTCTTACAGCAAACAGAGGAGCGTAAGTTTTAGAGAAATTTTAGATGTAAATATAAGCTACAGTTTTGGTCTTTTCAGATGAAATGAATGTTTGCTGCATTTTAATTCGCTAATTTTCCCTCCGTTTTCTGAATTTGTTTAGCACTTGTAGCTAGATAATGGTTTCTTCCAATTCTTCCAGTTAAAGTCACATGACCTCAGCACCTGTGGGGCGTGTCTGATCTTAACAGATAAATGCCTTCTTCTGAAGTGACGCCATTCAATGACTTCTGACTGTGTTCTATCATATTAATAACTTGCCAGCAATTTTCTTTGTTGATCACCTCAAATGGGCAGCTGCATCTCTCAGATATCAGGCACGCTCTGAGGCTCAGTCACATAGCAACAGCCAACCACAGCGCTCTTCAGGGCGGAATATGTCTTCTGGTAATGTCACAGTCAGATGCTTTGCAATTTGCACTGGCCGCCCATCAAAAGTATGAGCGTCTGGGTCATTGAATGTTTAATTAATGTTTACCAACACACCCAAGAAATTGTAGCATGTCAAAGACTAGTCTTTTTTACACTTGCACATTGACAGTAAGGTTCTTCTCCGTTATGGTATGCTTAAAGGCTGCTGTCATTGAAGAAGGGTCCAAATTGCATTAAATAGAGCACATAGAGGTACAGAAGAAAGAATTTCAGAAGCTCTGTGTGGTCCCACCCTGTTAGTAACACGCCTAGTAAATTGTTTATAGCAGCTATTTAAGTGCCTTGAGCTATTGAGAGGTATGTTACCATCCTTATGCCAAGGTAAAGGTTTCTGATGTTGAGTCCCTGGGTGTTGAGTGCTGGGGTGGGTAGAAAGCAGTTAGCATTCACAGATAACTTTGACAAAGCATGACACTCTTTTATCTTCCTCTAAATTACAGCTTTCCAGCAAGATCTCCAGATTTACTCAAACAGTAAATGTATGGAACCCGTAATCACAGCAAACGGAATCTGTCTGAGGTTTCCATTTCTTCAAAGCTTGTAAACATATACTCTAGGATTAAAAATGCAGTGCACTGCTCCACAACCAAAAACAGAAATGCAGCACGCAGTGACGGGGCTTTCAGCGAATCTCACCGCCTTGGGTCTCTCTCCTCAGGCTCCTTGCAAGTGATGAACAAAACTCGTAAGATAATGGAGGAGGGGGGAACGACATTCACCAACGCCTTCGTGACCACCCCCATGTGCTGCCCGTCACGCTCGTCCATGCTGACAGGGAAGTACGTTCACAACCACAACACGTACACCAACAACGAGAACTGCTCCTCCATCTCCTGGCAGACCCAACACGAGCCCCGATCCTTCGCTGTCTACCTTAATAACACGGGCTACAGGACGGGTAAGAGGCTGATGTGCAGTAAATTCACTGCTCAAAGTTTAATAGTTTGGCAACCACTTTCAGCCCATGTTCAAGTTTATTTGCCATTGTAGGTAATGCATTAGAATTTTCATCCAATGACTCGCTGAACATAATGTGAACTACTAGATGTAGAGAAATTTAATATTGAAACCCTGAGAGGCACTAAGAAAAGGTAAAAGAATTGCTTTGGAGAGGTCTTGTTGAATTATATAATAAGATGCTTGTCAGAAGATAGAAAGGGGCAAGATCATTACTCTGCTTATTGTGCTGGTGTGAGTCATTTGATTTCAATGCGGACTACTGGAGGAAAGTGGAGGATGTTCGGCTGTGATGTGGCCTGGATGAATTTAGATAGTTTGGAGACTATGTGGGCTGCAGCAATCTGAATAGGTTGCAGTGGCTGTTAGTCCTCTAGCAGTGCATAGCAATATTACAGATGAGATCAGGATGGCTTGTATCAGCAGCTGTGTCTTATCTTGGGTGAGGAAGGGGTGGGTTATCCTGATGTTCACACAGGAATGCCTGCTCCCTTTTCATATAGTTTATTTTATTTTTTATTACGTAGCATTATTCATAATGTGATATCTTCACACCAGAGTGTTTGACACATTTTTGGACAAATTCGCTGCCAAACATTTCCACAGGAATCCATCAGACAAGGCAGCTATTCAGTGTCAAATGCACAAAAACAACCTTTGCTTGATTCCTCTGTAACCGTAGCCTGAAATAGAAATTGAAGTATTGATTAAAACTTCTGTAATAATGAAAAGAGATGAATAAAAATGATTTATAATCATGGAAATTCAGAAAAAAAAAGCCCAGCGAAAAGCCAGAATGCCATCTAGCTTCATCAGTATGAGTTGCGTACAGGTTTGCTCCTGAATACTCATTTGTGGGTTCCAGACCGGCTTGTGGTTTCTTGCAGATATGTTAGCCTTCAATTAACTCTGTGGGATAGACTGGCAGTTTGCCTGGATTTGAGGACTTGTTGAGCATGGTTTGGAGAAAAGAAACGCATACAAAATGTAAATATACAGGTACTTTTGTAAGATGCATCATTTAGTGGATCGCCTATTAGAACTAGAAGAAGAGATGTCTGTTGTCATTGACAGAGGCACACAGGGATTCCCTGTAATCTGATCTCCGAGGCTCTGGGAATTGACCTACACGACAGGCAGGGATTAGCCTCTTTGAGACGTCCTGTGACTCTCTTCCTGTTAGGAGCTGCCATTGAGTTTGATGTTGACTTTCCCACCTTCTCGTGCCTCTTTGTTTCCGCAGCTTTCTTTGGGAAATACCTGAACGAGTACAACGGCAGCTACATTCCTCCGGGCTGGCGGGAATGGGTGGGGCTCATCAAAAACTCCCGCTTTTATAATTACACCGTCTGTAGGAACGGTTACAAAGAGAAGCACGGCGCGGAGTACTCCAAGGTATGTACCCGTTATCGTGTCATCGGAGCCCCGCAGGGCCCGTTGCCTGCCTACAGAACGTGTACGAACCCAATCACCCCTTAGTATTCCTGGGCCAAATATGATGTTTGTTCTTGAATATTTCTCGGTACTGTGCCATATGACTGCAGTCTCACCATGTTTTTGGCCAGAATTCAGTGATGTTGAAAGGGACTGTGTTACCTTGGCATCTTCTCGCGCTCCTGTCACCACAGATTCGCATTTTGCACGTTGATATGGCCTTGTAAAGTAAACAAGTTGAGCAGGTTGACAGTGAGAACATTTATTTGAAAATGGCTCCTTGCTGCTGTTTTTTTTTAAGATGATGGAACCAGTCCATGTAACAAATAGTTAGCAAACCAAACATTTTGCCATCTTGGTGTTAGTCTCGTTATATGAGGAAGGTGATAAATGCAGAGTCAGAGGAGGTTAGGTTTGCAGACTGCGAGACTCCTGAAACTGAGGTTGATTCAGAACAGCTGTCAAATCTGAATGTGTTTTCTCAGACGCGTTACTGGCCAGCGTTATTCGAGGTAAGCCTGTTTGGCCTCAAGGAGCTTCAGCAAAGGCATTGAGGTCTGGACATGAGAACATTTGACTTTTTATTGTTTGTTTTAGAATAGTTTGACGGACTGGGTAAATAAGTGTTTGGAATGGTGTTCAGATATGAAATAACTCGCTTGTTGAGTCACATGAAGGTGCTAAGTGTCCTGCTGGTTGAGAAGCAGCTCAAAATCAAGGGTTTCTAAGGTGCAGCCGTAACACTATGAATATGAATACTAATACAGGCTAGCAATAACAGGAAATTTGTATCTGTTTTCTTAGAATAGATATGAGAATCGTTTTCATTATAGGGCATTTGAGAGTCTAATTTCACTCCTGACCAGCGGGCATTAGATGGATGGATGTCGTGTGTTGAGTAGTTACATCATGACGTGAGATGGTACTGGTTAAATTTGAGGAATGGGATCATCTGCTATGCAGCTCACATCTTACTTTAGTCCAATAGCATTGACTTGACTGCATTTAGTTACATGATGACACTGCAATGCAGAAGGTAGTCATATACACCTTAATAGCCCAACTTCGTATTGAAGGAGAGTTGGAGTTATGTACTATACAGGGGAGAGATATGAGCATGTCTGAAATGGGCACCCGTGACTAATTATTTGTCTATATGTGGTTTATCACTGGTTTTATTGCTCTGCATCACATGCACACAGTCATTATCACGCTGCCTCACCTCTCTCTCTGACTCATTTCCTCTGCTCAGTCCCACAGAGATGGGCAGAGGCGCACGTCTTTGTTTGGCAATTTCATTCATTCGTTTGTTTGCATTGTGCAGTATTTTGGTTGTGAAAGCAATTTCCATTTTGTATTTGTACCGGGTGACAGATGGGAAAGCAAAGGAGATTTTCCTGTGGGTCGATTGTATTTATGTTATAATTCTCAGTAAACGCTATAGAAATTACAAAATTGGGAGCGTAGCCGGTAATTGGGTTAAAATGCAGTCAAACCCTTTTTGAATATTTTGTTCCTGTGTGATTCCTCTGCTACTTAAAAAGGTTGTGACTTCAGGAGAGGATTGCCGCAGGCGCACTGTGTGCGCACTCAGCTTGAACATGCAAGCCACCCCACCGATGTCAAGACAAAGAATAATTAAGCGCTCAAGCAGCCGGGCATTTAAAGAGGGATGTTGTGCCAGAGGGTGAGGGTCATTGCCAAACCTCTGAACAATGGGGCTGAATCAGGGACCTCAAACTCGACTCCTGTAGGCCCTTAGGCTTCAGCTGTTAGTGGTTTCCTTTCAATCAAGAGCCAATTTAGGCCTTGGAAATAGTATACTATAAGTGAATAAACTTCACTTAAGTTCTGAGACACATTCAAAACTAACAGACTCTTGGGCACTCAGTCTATGGTTTGAAACCCCTGCCATAAATCAATCCCACAGATGCTTTAACACTGGGTTCATTAGCTGGAGCTGAAGGAACAGGCCCTTGGTAAAAAAAAATACATATTTTGGGGCCCCTCCGTAACTTTGGCATTGTCTGGTTGGACACACTGACTGTATAAAAAGATGGACGAAGCAACGGTGACGTCACCCATTGGTTTCAGCATACCATTTAGGAAGCCTTGATTTTAGCAATTTGAACAGCACCATTTTGTCATTTTGCAACCGGATTTGATTTGTATCGAACAAGAGCGTGAATTGAAGATCCAGGGAGGAGTAATGGGTGGATCTACGGGTAGATCTGACCATATCTGACGAGGACCAGAGGATAGCCACGCCCTCAAAGCATATTCTGGCTTTATCCTTTATTCTAGTCTATTTGCGAACATAATTTACAAAAATGAACATTATGACATATCAAAGACCGGAAACTTGCTATAGATACCATAAAATGTTGTGGAAAATCATTATTGAAATAATAATTCAGGGCGGAAAGTTGGGTCATTTTCTCGTAGACTTGTATAGCATTGAACGTCTTTCTGTAACCACCGACGTCACCATTAACTGGCCATTAAATAGAATGCGATTTTTACAGATATTCGCATTGACCTCACGTTTCAGACCCGGGTGCTGAGTCCATCTTTTTATACAGTCTATGGTTGGACATTGCTGTAGCCAGGGTCCTGAGTCACGGTGCCCGATGTGCCTTGTGGAGGAGAGGGGAAATTGGTTGGAGAGAGGGAACGTGGAGCCACAGCTGGGAGTCCCGAATCTGAAATTGGGCCAAAATGGGGAGGGCTGCAGGACTCCAGCCTACACATGGGGATCAGTCATGCCTGCCTGCGTTCTACAGAGAGCTGCTCCTGTTGTCACAACATTGACCGGAGCAGTGAGCTGTGAACTCCCTTTGGTTTGGTCGTGACTATCAATCATGACCTCCTGCTCCCCTCATCATGAAACACTGCCGCTTCACTGAACCAATCCTGTAACAGGCAAATGCATTTCAGATGACTGCTTGCATCAGGGTTGTGAGATCCTTCTGCTGAAGTTGCTAGCTCATGACAGGAGCTGCATTTACCCGAAAGCTGCGTCTTTTTTGTGCATGGTATTCAGGTATTTATTATATTCACTATTCTGTTTTTTTTTTCCCATCGAGGATTATTTCACAGACCTGATAACCAATGACAGCATCAACTTCTTCAGGATGTCCAAACGGATGTACCCGCACCGGCCGGTGATGATGGTCATCAGCCACGCTGCCCCCCATGGCCCGGAGGACTCTGCGCCACAGTACTCCAATCTCTTCCCCAATGCCTCCCAGCACATGTGAGATCATGCCTGCTCATCATCTCTCTCTGTTATGTGTGTCTACTTTTCATCACTGGAGGTTGGGCAGAACCTATAAGGGCAGAAGTTTCACTTCTTCACACTGAATCTAACCGTCATACAGTATCAACTTGGCTCATGTTGATAGTACACTCCTTTACTCCGTATTCACACTGTGTCTCCCATGATGT
Source organism: Gymnothorax reevesii (assembly GCA_029721435.1). NCBI lineage: Eukaryota > Metazoa > Chordata > Actinopteri > Anguilliformes > Muraenidae > Gymnothorax > Gymnothorax reevesii. The sequence continues at coordinate 81,156,217 of CM056575.1, forward strand.
TTTAGCCTGTTAACCGTCCTACAGTATCAGCTTTGCTCATGTCATTAATACGTCTTAGTCTCTGTACGTACTGTATCTCCCATGTTGATGTTCCCTGTCTCCCTCTGTTTAAACTCCGCTGCTCAGTTCATGTTAGTACTCCCGCTTGGTCTCTGTTCATCCTGCAACTCCCCGTACGCGTTCAGACGACACTTCCTGTCCGTTCCCTCTCAGTCTCCTGGCTCTTGTTCCTACATTCTTATCCCAGTCTGCAGTTTCTCACTGTTTGTGTTTGTGGAGCACAGAAAATATTCGCAACTGGATATCAAAGTGTCTTTGTATATTATTCAAAGTGTATGTGAGTGTGTGGCACTGAAATAAAAAATGCTCTGATATGCAGTACCACAGGGTAGTTCAGGCCAGGGGTGCTGATTGGAAGGAATGTTTATGTGTATTTAGACTTTTCTGTGATTTTTGGTGGGTGTCAAATGCCATGCGAAACCAAGGCAAACGCGGGTTGCAATAAATTGCGAGTTCTGTTGGACCTTCGCACTTGCATGGAAATGTTTAAAAGAATAAATCATAACCGCTGAGTTTTTGTTTAAGCGCATAAGGCAAAGTATTTGAACACAGGTCTAAATATGGCCTATTTCTGTGGCTGGAGGCACATTTTCCAGTGCATGAACATCTGCTGAGGTGGCTTTTGCGAAGTTGTTAACTACATGTTATCGACCGTTAAATTTGTGGATCGGGAGATGATGGCGCATTGAAGAGGTGCTCCTGGATTTGCCTTTTTGCCACAATAAATCATAACTATGAAAAGAAGTTTTCCAATCCAGGAAAAAGATATAATCAGAATGGGCAAGGCACAGGTTCAAATGGAACACAGTGATGGAGCTGGAGAGTTTCCGCCGTTATTATGGCTCCCTGCTGGCTGCCCCTACTCCTTTGCGGTACTCGCACACCCAGCTGTTCGGCCAGTCTAACCCCCCCCCCAGAGCTCTATGAGGATCCCCCCCCTCCCTCTCCACCTCAGGAGGACTTCCTGACCTCCCCCCATATCAATCAGAGCTCTCACTCTGCAGCTCCTCTGATATGTGGAATGCATTGTTTGCTTTAGAGGAGCCCTTTGTTGCTTTATTAATGTATTTTTAGTGTGGGCCCGGGCCCTGAATAGCTCCTGCCTGTGCCGGGCCCCTGGGAGTCCTCTGACTGGCATGTTGTTTCGGTGTGTGAAATGCTGCTCGGTGAGTCTGCACGGGGTTTAGCCAGCTCGGGACCGGCACTGAGGCAAGGTGAGGAGGGGTGATAGGGCTGTGTGTGTGTGTGTGTGTGTGTGTGTGTGTGTGTGTGTGTGTGTGCGCGCGCGCGCCCGTTACCCAGACTCAAATTCAGCGTTTGCCCCCGCAGGTGGCCCCTGTAGAATGAGCCGACACACAGTCCCACCCTGAGTTTTCATTCTCACTCTTCTCATTGGAGTCGCATGAACCTGTGCAAGATAGTTCAGTGACTGGTAGAGGTGTTGTTTTGATGTAAGTGTTCACGAGAGCTGCTGCCCCAGTGTGACTGAAGTAAAGACAGTGGAGACCATGGAGATGTGTGTTGTAGCTTTCCCCCTAATGACCCAACTGTACAGCAAATCCAAAAATGCACGCGGAAAGCTGCCACTGCAATAAAAACTCCCCGGCAAATCAAAGCAGGAGCGCATCAAAAGGGGGCACAAGCGGGAGGGTTTTATGTTAATGTTAATAACAGTCCACATCGAAGGTGCTTCCCGCAGATGTGCTCGGTCTGAGAATGCAGAGAAGGTCCCTGACCGGGGAGGAACAGCGAACCTCGTGCAAAGCAGCAGAAAAGGTTGTATATAAAGCTCCAGGCTCCCGGCCGTCCCAGCGTGGGCGCTGAATGTTGAGCGCGTTGGCTACGCCCGCTCTTTGTTCAGCCGCGCGGAAAATGAGCGAGGTCGAGGGAGGGGTCCGTGGCACAGTCAGCGTGCAGGGTTGTCAGGTGCCACCTTGCTCTCCCTGATCGTGAGTGATTGATTTGTCTGACCCTGCATTCCTGATGGCTTTTGTGCCCAGCTGTGCCCCGGTGCCACAGTGCCTGCAGACAGGTCCTGTTGTGAGGCGCATTAGGCCGCCTCGCCGGCTGGGTGAAGAGTTCAGCCGGCAGACAAAAGCAGCCGCAGGAGGAGAGGGCAGAAGCCACGGACTTGATTGCATTAGATGGCCTCCATCTCAGGAGTTCATTAAGGGCCTAGCTGGGGGAGCCGCCAGAGGCAGGCGATGATGGGTGAACAGAGTTTTGGGTGGAAGCCATGGCCAATCGGAGCAAGGACTGGAATGCTCTCAACCTCTAGAAACAAGATTGATCTTTTTGTGCACCCAAGAGTTCCTGTGCTGCTCTGGATGTGCTCTGCATATTGAAATGTCATGCTGGGAGTTGTTTTGGAGGCGGCTGGTTGGGGGTGTATGATTTTCTTGAATGTTCGCCCACTCAAGTGGTTGTTCCTTGCTAAGTGTTCCAATTCATGAGATTTCACTGGTAGGGACAGATATCCGTAGAATTGACATCTTCCAGAGTGATATTGTCATTTATTGGTGTGACAAAGGGTTGCTTGGCCTCTCAGAAGCTCGACAGACATGTAAAGGGTGTATTTTATTAGCTTATGGGGCCTCTGGTGAAATGCAATGATGAGCATGCAGGTCGTCTTTGCCTCTCCTGCATCATAACAGAAGTGCTGTTTCCTGCCTCTGTAATTCACTGAGTGTTGGGCTCCTCATACCACCAGTTATACATGCAGTGTGTGCTTTGGCTTCATTCCATCAAGTTCTAACTGTTTAATCTGTCTTTAGTACGCCCAGTTACAACTATGCACCCAACATGGACAAACACTGGATCATGCAATACACTGGCCCAATGAAGCCCATCCACATGGAGTTCACCAACTTTCTGCAACGCAAGAGACTTCAAACCCTCATGTCCGTGGATGATTCTGTGCAGAGGGTAAGTCAGCAAATCCTCCTCGTAATACCATTGGCATTGCTTTGGGTTCTCTACAGTATGTGTGTGTTCTATGAGTGTGAATGAATTCAAGCATTTCCACGGTCTGCCAGCCCATGCCCAGCCTCTCAAACACCCGTGTGGTCAGTTGGTCGGTCCTCAATTTGCTGTGGTTGTCGCTGCGTGGTGTTGGTGGTCTCACTCAGAGTCCGTGCTGTTGCCCACATAGATATACGAGACTCTGCTGGAGACTGGGGAACTGGACAACACTTACATCATCTACACAGCTGACCACGGCTACCACATTGGCCAGTTTGGACTGGTGAAGGGGAAGTCCATGCCCTATGATTTTGACATCAGGGTGCCCTTCTTTGTCCGTGGTCCCAGCGTGGAACCAGGAGCAGTGTAAGACCACATGATTACATTACCACCTCCACTTTTGGTTCTGTACTTGTATATGCAACTAGACTATTTGAATGGTCATTAATTGCTCTTCAATCGGCAGGGTTTGAGTTACCCTACTGCAGTGCATGTCCTTGGGGTGTGCCTAAAATGTCATTCTTTCTGAATGTGCATTTGTGCTTTTGTTAATCTGCAGCAACACTCATCTGGTTCTGAATATTGATCTGGCTCCCACCATCCTGGACATTGCAGGACTAGACACTCCTCCCGACATGGACGGCAAGTCCGTCCTCAAACTTCTTGAGCAGGAGCGGACTGGGAACCGGTAAGAATTAGAGCGGATTTGACTCCTATATCTCACAATCAGAGCCATTCTGTTTGTGCCTGTCCACGAGGGACCACACCATGGGTGTAACAGTAATGTTCATGAACAAGAGAGCACGAATTGTGAGGTAGACTGATGATAAAGAAGCCCATGAGGAACCAGGAATTTTCTGACTCATTTGAGATCAGGAAATACCAGTTAAACAACAGTGAGAAAAATGGCTCCAATGTTCTAAATATGCAATTGTTGAAAACGATATTGGAGAAATAAGCTAGGTTGATTTATTTTTTCAAGTAGATACTTTGATTACTTAGATCCTGAGCTGATATGATGAACATATTAATCAGAAGGAAGTAATGTTGGTCGGTGGCTATAAGAGCAAATGCATCATCTGAATCTCTAACTTTGTCCTTTGTCAGAGGTTAACAAAACCCAGTTGCCAAGTTACATAATGCTGAACTTACAAGCCCACAGTGATTCTATGACATGAGTATTTAATGAAGTGATTGTGTGTCATTGCATTTCAGATTCAAACCAAACCGGAAAGCCAGAGTCTGGAGAGACACATTCCTGGTGGAAAGAGGGTGTGTGATGTTTTTATTCGCATTTGTTATCCCCAAGCCGCGGCCATGCAGCGGAAATGTTTAATGCAAATGTAACATCTTCCGTGATTCTTGGTACCCAATTCTCTGCTGTGCTAACTTCCCAATCGTGTGGCTGCTTGTTTGCCTTCTTTTCCGCTATGTACCAAAACCCCGGCAGGCTCCAAACCAGTATGGTATAACCCCAATTCCGAAATGGTTGGGACAAAGTGTAAATTGTGAAAAAAAATCAAAATGCAATGACTTTCAGATCACGTGAGCCAATATGTTATTCACAAAAAAACAGAAAACATTTTAAATGTTGAAACTGAGTCTTTTTACATTTTTATCCACAAAATTAGCTTATTTCAAATTTTCTGGCTGCAACAGGTCTCAAAAAAGTTGAGACACAGGCAAAAAAAAAAAAAAAAAGGGCTGAAAAAGCAAAAAATATATAAGAAAATCAGCTGAAAGAACATTTAGCAAGTAAATAAGTTAACTGGAATCAGGCGTGTAGCATGATTGGCTATTAAAGTGATGTCTTAGAGAGGCTGAGTCTCTCAGAAGTAAAGATGGCCAGAGGTTCTCCAACCTGTGAAGGGTTGCGTAGAAAAATTGTGGAATACTTTAAAAACAATGTTCTTCAACGTCAATTTGCAAAGGCTTTGAAGGCCTCATCATCGACAGTGCATAATATCATCAAAAGAGAAAGTGGAAAAATCTCTGTGCATAAGAGACAAGGCCGAAGACCTTCACTGGATGCCGGTGATCTTTGGGCCCAGACGCCTTTGCATCACTCACCAGCATGATTCTGTCGTTGACATTCCAAAATGGCCCCAGGAATACTTCAAAAAACCAATGTCTGTAAACACAGTCCGCCGTGCCATCCACAGATGCCACCTAAAGCTCTATAACGCAAAAAGGAAGCCATTGTTTAGCATGATCCAGAAGCGCCGCTGTGTTCTGTGGGCCAAGGCACATTTAAAATGGATTGCAGCGAAGTGACAAAGTGTCCTGTGGTCAGACGAGTCCAAATTTGACATTCTTGTTGGAAATCATGGGCATCAGGTCGCCCGGGCTAAAGAGGAGAAAGACCACCCCTCCTGTTATCAGTGTTCAGTCCAAAAGCCAGCATCTCTAATGGTATGGGGATGCATTAGTGCATATGGTGTGGGAAACTTGCATGTTTTAAAAAGCAGCATGAATGCTGAAAGGTATATAAAGATTTTAGAGCAACATATGTTCCCCTCTAGACGATATCTATTCCAGGGAAGTCCTTGTGTATTACAGCAGGACAATGCAAAACCACATACTGCAGCTAATACAACAGCATGGCTTCGTAGTAGAAGAGTCTGTGTGTTGAACTGGCCTGCCTGCAGTCCTGATCTTTCATCGATTGAGAACTTTTGGTGCACAATTAAACGAAAAGTCCCTCAAAGGAGACACAAAACTCTCCAGCAACTGGAAGCCTGTATTAAACAAGAGTGGGATCAAATTTCAATGGCCACTCTCAAGAAACTTGTCTCCTCAATGCCCAGACGCCTTCACTCTGTGTTAAAAAGAAGAGGAGATGCTACACCAAGGTAAACAGGCCCCCGTCCCAACTTTTTTGAGACCTTTAGTGGCCATCAAATTTCAAATGAGCTCATTTTGTGGATAAAATTGTAAAATTTCTCAGTTTTAAAATGCTGGCTGGTGTGATTTGAAAGTCATTGTGTTTTGGTTTTATTCGCAATTTACACTGTGTCCCAACTATTTTGGAATTGCGGTTATAAAGAGCTTGCTTGTATGGTATGGCCAGTTTTCTATATGAATGCATCCAGCCTTTGATGAACAGCAGCTGTCTAAAATTCATGGCAAATTGTGATATCTCATGCACCAGGGCTGGGTTGGTGGCTGACCTGGCTTTGTGAGCAGTGTCAGCTGTGGATGAGCATGTCTTTTGAGTGTGGCATAGATTGCCAGCATGTGTCCTGAACACCCAGCCTTAAACACCAGTTGGCCCATTCCACCTTGTCCATGAGTCTGCTGTATACATTACACTAGTGCTTAGGAGTAAGACACGCACAAGATAAACAATCTGACTGCATTGGGTATGGTGTTACCTCAGGAATGACGGGAAATCTCACTCGATATACACGCAAGAGGTCTCCGAGCTGCTCGAGGGAGGAATGTTCCCATGATACCGGCAGCACCTGCATATTTCCCAGGAACATTACTCTGCCTCGACAAAGCCCTGTGGCTGTGAGATCTGCCGCTATAAACATATCATCAAGCTGCGATGGGAACAACAACCAGAAAAGCTCTGGAGAACTTGATACGTTGCATTTTTATGGGCAAGTTCTTGTATCGTTTGACTCTATAAGCTGTTCTAATGCCACAGGCGCTTTGTTGGGAACACGTGGCTCGGGGTGCTGTAATCCCATCAATCTCCTTGTGTGGCAGCGGGGGCCTGGGATTGCGGCTCGGGCCCTCGGAGCGAAACATTCCCCCAAGTTATGGAGACCGATGGCGTGTGAAATTACGGATCAAGTGACTGTATGGCCGGGCCTCATCGACTCCCACATGGTTACCTTCCCCTGAGATACATTCAGACATAGTTCTTCCCTGAGGGTTTCACACTATAACCTGCGCTATGACAAATGGACTCACAAAGCGGGTTTAAATGGCCTCCTTTCAGAACATCAGCACTCTTACTGGCCTGTTAAGGAGCTGCTAATCGATTAAAAATAAAGGGATGCAAGCTGACGCTTTGCCAATTTAACTCAGAAACTTTGTTAATTTTGAGTCTTGGTGAAAGTTTTTTTTGTGTTGTAGAGTTGCCGACAGTTGTATGAGTAACCGCAGTAGTTTAAACTGTAATTTTATTGAGTGAACATCACTCGTGTTGTAGTTGGGATTATGGACAAAAAAGGTCTACATTGGTGAGCACTCGCAGTCCCTGATATTTTCTGTCTGGATCCTTTTAGCTGCAAGCCAGTCTGGTGTTTACATCATCACAGCCAAATCACATTTATAGTGGTAGCTTTTGCTGTAAAGAAATTTCCTCCTCAAATGGGTGATTTTTCTTGTCTCTCTGGTGGTCATTTCTGCTTTATGGGGCATCTGTACACACTGGCAGGGATGAGGGGAAGCCTTGGCTAATGGTAGTGCCAAGCGAGAGGTGAGTCGAGTCGGCCCCGAGCTGTGGCGCGGGAGGGAGCGAGCGAGAGAGTGAACCTGACACTGGGCCTGCTGCCGCGGCTTTCCTGGCACCCAGAGCTGCAGCGCGACCGCAGGGCTGCTCCGCACTGCGCTTGGCTACACAATGCCATAGTCCCGCCTGACCTCACCCCAACCCTCACTGTCCTGTAGGAAAATCCTCCGCAAGAAGGAGGACTCTGGGGGCCTGAGCACCCAGCAGACCAACAGCCTGCCCAAGTACAAGAAGGTGAGGGAGGTGTGTCAGCAGGCAGCGTTTCAGACCCCCTGTGAGCAGCCTGGTCAGGTAAATATACACAGTCCCTCCCACAGCCTTCACTGATGCATCTTATCGGCTACATCGCTGCTTCCTAATCTCGGTCCTGGGGACCCTCTGTGTGCTGGATTTTGTTCCAACCACAATTACAATGTCAGAACTGACAAGCTTTTATTTTTCTTAATCAGTTTCTTTTCAGGTTAGAGATACATTTCTCCCTTCTAAACCACATCGCCAGACATGGTTATGGATTCCATGCTGTTTAAAACCTGAACTTTTTGATTGTGTTTATTTTGTGATATTCCAAGTAAGTATGCTGAGCCTGGGTGGCTATATTCTTTACCTTATCAAATTCAAGATTGTGGTGAATCGACACACTAATATTTAGTTTGAGTTCATTCCCCAAAGTTTTTCTGAAATGAAACACAGAGCTGGCTCACTTGGTGAAGGCAGGTGTCATAGTGATCACCGTGGCCAGGGTTTGAATCTAAGACGTGCCACTGCCGACTCTGGCGGGCAGTTTTTTGAGAGCAGCACATAATTGGCTTCGCACTGCAAGGGGTAAGGGAGGAATGGGTCAGTCGATTGGGGTCAGCATTGCTCCTTGCTGCAGCACCTCCTGCTGGCCTGCCAGGCACTCGAGAGACAGACTCTGCAAGCATTGTTCAGGTTTCCTCACCCTTGTTCTGAGTTTGCGAGGTTTTAAGCAGTGAGTGTGAAGAAGTGGGGGCTGACAGGCGCTTGTTTTGGAGGAGAACCGTGAGCTGTCTGCACTCTCCTGAGATGGCAGTGGAGTCACATATGAGCATGCTTGTACAGAGTTCGCTGATTGGTCATTCCAGTTACGGGTGGGAATTGGAGATACCAAATAAAATAAAAAAAAGACTCCTAACAGGTTTGACTCATAGTATTTCCTTTGTCTTTTTATTATTAATAACCTAATAAAAATGGTAAGTTTGTAGTGTCCATGTGTCCACAATTTCAAAATTAGATTTTTGTAATTTGAAGAGTCGCAATTTTCCCCTCTGTTTATGCAATAAAAAAATCATTTAAAATAAATTACAATAAGCTACTATACTATATGAATATTGAGCTCTTCGGAAATGCATATCTGTTGCTTGTATAATGTGGTTTATAAAGATAAATAATCTTAATAATCACAACTAGTGCTGTTAAGAATAAATAGCTACTCATTAAAATTGTGGGATTGTAACTGCGGTTCAAAGAAAAGCAGAAGGGCGCAGTGGGTGTCCAGGACTAAGTTTGGGAACCACTGGTCTACAGACACATACTCTCATCCCACTTCAGTGTAGGTTAATGTGTGTTCTGTCTGTCAGCACCTCCTGCCTGTATGTGACCCTGTCGTACCTTTCCGAGCAATGGAGGCACTGTTAACGTGAGGAAAATGAACATTTACATCCCGACAGTCGGGTCGGTGTGGAGCTGCTTTAAAGGCAGAGTCACCCAGCAAACCCCAGATGCCCTCTGAAGAGCCGCTCTGCCTCTCTGCTGTAATGGTGATTGAGTGGTGACGGGGTCCACAGTGCCGCTGCTGTAGAGAGCAGTCTTTCATCAGCGCCCATTAGGACAGGCTGCTGAGTCTGTGATTTAAATTAGAGTGGCATGGCAGTCAACCAGGCTTGGCTAAAAGAGTACAAGTGTCGCTATTTCAGGTAGCATTAAGATACAGACTGGCTTTTTTTGGCATTTGTTATGTCAAACAGGCCCCGTTTTATGACCAAGTAACTTTATATACTTCTAAATATGGCCATGAATTAAAACTGCTGTTGCTGTGTTTAGATGTGTGTGTGTGTGTGTGTCTGTGTGTGCGCGCATGCACGCATGTTTTGTGTGAGTTTTGTGTATGTGTTTGTGCGTCTGCGCATGTATTTGCACATTTGCGTGTGTTTGTAGGTACGTGTGCGTGAGAGAGAGAAAGAGCGAGACTCGCGCATGAATACGTGTGATTGTGTGCGTGTGCATACTTGTTAGCAGCCGCATGTTCCTGTGAAACGTAGAGAACTTGTAGGTGCAGACTTATGTGGGAGCTCCTGAATGAGCGCTAGATAGAGAGAGCATTTGTGTGGGAATGTGAGTGCTTTACAGCACCTGTGCCTTTGCACATACTGTATGTCCTGCTTTGGATGGAGATTTTGGGACATGAGGGCAACTGGCCTTTGCTTCTGCTGTTTCTGACTTTACTTTGGGACTGACCGTTGCACGCTGTCCTATGATTGGAGGGAGGGAAAAGTAATGCTGGGCATTATGCGTGCAGCCTGGCTATAAACACTCAGGAAATGACTAGTCTAAATGGGACATTGACATTGGAGGTCTGGTTCTGACAAGGTTAACAACTCCTACCTAAAACTGAATAATCTAATATAGAAGGCATAAATGACCACCATGCCACAGGGTATAATTATATTGGTGCTAAGCCTCCAGCTCCGCCTCAAACTGCCTAAAATTGGCAGTACACTGCGACTTTAATTTTGGTTCCGTAATAATGGTTTAACCCATTGTGTTTGCCAATGTCTTGTTGAGGGATGTTTTTTGGGTAATTTTACAAAATGAATCCAAAATGGATTTTAAAAAAAATCAGCCCATTTAAATTTTTTTTTGTTACTGTTTTCATGACAAAATGTCTTAAATCAGGGTTTCACAGCTGCAGACTTTCAGGGCGAATCTTGGTCCTGGTTTTAGTTCCAACTACTGATTACTTCAGTTTTAGCTTTCTGACTGCTGTGGACCTTGATCTAATGTATAAGCTAATTAAACAATTAAGAGCAGAAGATGGAAAAACATTTAGAAATGGACCGGACCTTCGACATCTAAGATTGTGTTTCTGGGTCTGAAAGCAGAAATGCAAGTCAATTCTTTGTAGGGTCTTTGGAGTGAGGAAGGTGAAAGCTGTGTGTGTGTGATGAGCTGGTGGAGTCACAGCCACCCTGACCTGCACTTCAAATAACGAGTTTCTGCGTGTGTGGCCTCACTCTCACCCAAGCGCACTTCCTCGGCCTCTCGTTTCTGTCCTCACCTGCTGTCGGGATAGTCGCGCTAAAAGCCGGGCGGAGCGGAGTAACGCCAGGCCTCTCTCAGCAGCCGGCTTAGCTTGTTCACCCGTGGCTGTGTAAATGGAGCGCGCTAATAGCTGATGCTGTCCGCATGGATGGGTGCCGTGGAAACGGCGTGGTCGCGCCGCCCGGTGGCGTGCGAACAGACACTCCGGCTGGTCCCTCCTCTCCCGCCTTCTCTCCGTCTCCCCCTGCCCCCGCACGCAGATATAACATTACTGTCAGGATGTCAGCGCCTCGCGGGAAACTCGATAGGCGCACCACGGCCATTGTTTGGATACGGTTTCCCACAGTTGTGCGCAAACGTCTGAGATGCGGTCACCAGTAAAGCGTCTGCCTTGTAAACAGTTGCAAAACAGGGAGGCGCTACAAAGTTCGCTTTTGTTTTCTCTGTTTGTTTTATTGTATTGGTATTATTTTGTTGTTGTTGTTTTTGTGACAGTAGTTGCAGGAGAAGAGAAGGCTTTCATTAAAACTGCGAGGGTAGCATGAACTCCCCATAACAGCGTCAGTGTTTTCAGGAGTTTACTTTTATGGGCAAGACATTCAGATTCCTGCTCATTTTGCCGGATTAGGTTTCACGTAATGGTGCCCCGAAAGAATTGTCTCTTCCAGCCACGTCTCTATGAACATTTGGCAACATGTCCAAAACAATGTAATTGAAAATAATATCTCTGATTAAACAGAGATATCATGCTGTCTGTCTCGCACTGGCAAGGTGAATTGGTGTCATCTGTTTATGCATCAGAACCGGTTGTCTCTATCTCTCACAGAAGTGGCACTGTGTAGAAGAGATTACGGGAAAGTGGCGTATCCAGAAGTGTAAAGGTTCGCTGAGAGAGGGCTCGAAGAAAAGAACGAGGAGTCTGCGGTCTCGGGTGTACGACAGCAGGGAGAAGGACTGTGACTGCGGGGAGAGCCAGTTCAGACCAGGCAGGGGGGATCGGCGAGGCCACCGGCACCTATCCCCGTCCGGCGGCCAGCGTGAGTGAGCCGGGCCAGAATTCATCCCGTTTTGGGTATTTGTGGTGCATGTTAAGGCTGCGTGTCCCTGGCTTTGGAACAGCAGTTGTTATTGCACTTTCCAGGAAATATGCTGGTGATTTTTCCACCACGTAAAATGGCATTAGTCACCACACTCCGGGAGTGTTGTCCCAGAGTGTTTTTCAGAGAAAAGATTGGTTGCACAATGCAGTATTTTCTCAGACTGAAGGGCCTAAGGGGTTTAGGAATCCTCTGCTTTAGTCGATTGTAGGTTTTGGTGAAATGATTTGGCTGTAAATGGCAAAATCATCCCCTCTTAATGAGTGTACACTTCATTGGATGCAAGGGTACGCAGACATATTTTCAAATATTGTTTTTTTGAACACCATGGATATGCCTCCTGTAACAACTTTCTTTATCCTAAAGCAAATTTAGCTGCGAAGTCCATGGTCTCCTTTTGAATAGAGATTGAGAAGGATATTGAATGAGGTCTGCTGAGAAGCTGAGGTTGAGCTAAATGGAAAATCACCACTGATAAGACTTTTGTTTGGTTTCAAGGACTTAAATGCTGAAAATGAATTGGGGCCATAGAAAGTACTGAGGTTTTGAGAATTGAGTAAGCGAAACAAATTTCAGCGTTGTGTAGAAAGCCCAGGCAGTGCACGATGGTGTATGGGGGGGCCATCTAGTGGTGGGAATATTGGCTGAATTGGGATTATCATCGACCAGGAGTCAGAGTGGTTTTTTTAATCCTATTAATATGTTGTTCCTTGGTTGCACGAGATATTAAATCAGGTCGTATCATCTTCCTCAGGTTTTAAGCCACGGTTTGTACACACACGCCCCTCTCGGTCGCTTGCGGTGGAGTTTGAGGGGCAGATCTACGACATTGACCTGCAGGCTGATGACTCTTCTGATCTCCACCCACGAAACATCAGCAAGAGGCACTATGAGCAAGAGGAGGGGGAAGAGGAGGAGCTGGACTTCGACTTGGAGTCGGACGACGCCTCTGAAGAGATGCTGGCTGATGACACCAACGCGGTGGGCTACCCAAACTCTGTCAAAGTCACACACAAGTACGTCCTGCCTGCCAAACTCATCAAATGACGGCTTGAGTTTGCATATCACAAGCACAAATAGGTTTGACTGCGTCCACCAGATGAGGCGTAATTTTGAATCTATATGTGCCTTACTGATTGCATTTTCCCGATAGCACCTTGTCTTATTTATTGCTAAAAAATACATGGGTGAAATACTTTTTTAAATAATTCTTAAAATTGCTTTACCTATTCAACTCCACGATCCTATTTGTGGGTTTGTCAAATCAGTGGAACTTTTGGCCCATTTTAAAATCCAGTGACGTTCTCAAGGTTTCCAAAGATTCAAAATATGTCCTTCTGAATTACAGGAAAATATGAGTAAAATGTTGCACAAGATCTTGATATTTTCTATTTTATAAAATTATGCTGCTACAATACCATGGTGACCTGGGTCTGAATATTTCTCATCGCCAAGGGACTCAGAACTCAGGCGCAGACGGTACATCACTTGTTTATTGCAAACCAAGCTCAGGGTCAGGCAGTCCAGTTCGGTAACAATCGGGAAGGATGTGGAACAGAAACAACAGGCGAACTATGAGTCCTGGTCCAGGCGTAGATCAGGAGACCAGGCGGACAGAATGCGATACAGAGAAGTGGACATCAGCCAGTAAACAAACGGAGTCAATTTTTTTTTTTAACTCATTAAAATGCTGGGATTGTAATTGTGGTTGGAACAAAAACCAGCTGACACAGCAGGTCTTCAGGACTGAGTTTGGAAACAACTGGACTAAACTAAGGTTATATAAACACAAAAAACTAAAGAAGGGAGCGCAGGGCAGGTGAGCTGGCAGGCAGGGAGCAGAGAGAGGCTGTGGTGACAAACAAGGGAACGACAAACATCTACAGAACAGAACATGGAGGGGGAGAGAAACTCAGACACACAATAGCAGAAGGGAGAAGGAAACCTAAATGACATGGACAGTGCAACAAGAAAACTCTAAAATTAATACAAAACATAACTAAAAATAATTAACAGAATACACTGCGCTTGTCATGCAGCTGCAGAATAGATAGACATTGTCATTATGACATTGTCCTTCACTGTGTTAAAAAAAAGCAAAGCTTTTTCTAACTTTGAATTCACGTAAAGTGAAATTCAAGCAGAATCTGGAGTTTCAGGGGTTAACAGTACACATGAGATGCCCCTGCTGTGCTTTGTGCCATAATAAGGGACAGTCTGCTGTTTCCCCACCCCATACTAGTTCACAGTAACATTACCCAACCCATCCCTGTCTCTCAGTAAATATTACCCAACCCATAACTGTCTCTCAGTAAATATTACCCAACCCATCCCTGTCTCACAGTGAACATTACCCAACCCATCCCTGTCTCACAGTGAATATTACCCAACCCATCCCTCTATCTCACAGTGAATATTACTCAACCCATCCCTCTGTCTCACAGTGTGTATTACCCAACCCATCCCTGTCTCACAGTGAACATTACCCAACCCATCCCTGTCTCACAGTGAATAAAACCCAACCCATCCCTGTCTCACAGTGAATATTACCCAACCCATCCCTGTCTCTCAGTTTATATTACCCAACCCATTCCTCTTTCTCAGTGAATATTACCCAACCCATCCCTCTATCTCACAGTGAATATTACTCAACCCATCCCTCTGTCTCACAGTGTGTATTACCCAACCCATCCCTCTGTCTCAGTGAACATTACCCAACCCATCCCTGTCTCACAGTGAACATTACCCAACCCATCCCTGTCTCACAGTGAACATTACCCAACCCATCCCTGTCTCACAGTGAATAAAACCCAACCCATCCCTGTCTCACAGTGAATATTACCCAACCCATCCCTGTCTCACAGTTTATATTACCCAACCCATCCCTCTGTCTCTGAGTGAACAGTACCCAACCCATCCCTCTGTTTCACAGAGTATAGTACCCAACCCATCCCTCTGTCTCTCAGTGAACATTACCCAACCCATCCCTCTGTCTCTCTCAGGTGCTACATCCTGATGAATGACACGGTGCACTGTGAGAGGGAGATCTATCAGTCCTCCAGAGCCTGGAAGGACCATAAGAGCTACGTGGATCAGGAGGTGAGCTCACAGCCCTGCTCTTTTCAGTCAGCCTCATAGCATGACTCCACCTTAACTTGTCCTGCCAATGTGCTGCAGATTGAAGCTCTTCAGGACAAGATCAAGAACCTGAGGGAGGTCAGAGGTCACCTGAAGCGCAGGAGGCCAGAGGATTGCGACTGCGGGAAGCGGAGGTTAGTACTGCGGAGTGCACCGTCCTCATTCCCTCCACCCACTCCACAGCCTGCTGACAGGGGACAAGACAGAGCTGTACTTTCAAGATGCTGAGTCAAAATGGTGGCACAATATACTTCTCATTTATCTTCATAGCTTGGTGTGTATAGATGGGATGAATGGGTATCCGGACAATGCATTGCACTATGAAAGCATTGTTTCAAGCTCAGAATGGTAGTGGATTCTGCTGAATTCTGTCCCCAGAACCTGCCATGCCCAACTCGCTGTCTCGCTCTCTGACCCCGAGCGTATCATATGTGATTGATTGATTAGTCACTCTTTCCCTGAGTCCAATTAAAGATCCTCTGTGATCATTTCCATGGTGTCGGTGTGAACGCAGCAGAGTGTGCAGGCACAGTAATGAAGACCCATGTTTGCCCCACTCAAGTATGTGTTTTCCCATTAAACCGCCCCGTATGAGCATCAGGGGAGGCAGCCCACCCTTCACTGATACACACTCATGACCTTGGTGCCCCGCTTGCTCAGTTACCTCCTACATGTGATTTACAACCCTTTTCCTCTAGGAAGGCCTTTCTTTGAGCAGGACTCACTTTTTTACTGTCTCTCTGACATGTTTCTGCAAGCTCAACTGCACCCAGCCCCTACCCAGTGACCGGAGAGCCATTTTTCCTTGTTTTCTTGATGCTAGCCATATTCAAGGCAAAAGCCTCGAGTCCTTATTACAGTAGCAGCCACTTTGGTAATACTGTGCCTGCAGAACACTGTTCCAAAAGATTTGTCGATGGCGGAGCCTGAAACTAGAGTCTTTTTAGGTTGATATTGACAAAACACTTTGTGTTAGAATTTTTCTGTTTTTCTTTTGCAGTTGCTGCCTTTTAATGGAAAATTATCATACTTCATTTTTCCTGTCATGGCACTGACACTGTTAACCCTGAAAACATCCTTTTATCTTGCTGTTTCAGTGGCCTGGTTTCTTTGTGGTCTTTGGATGCCCACATCCTGAAGTTTTCCGCTTGTCATTCAAATGCTTTTGAAATTTGTTTTGTTTTCTAGGTCTCGATATGTATAGTCTGAGGTCTTTTAGGTGCGAGTGTTTTGTGTTGCTTGGGGAAAGAAGGGAGACATGAATTAGCTTTTGTTTTTTTCTTTATTAAAAAGCAGCTACTATAGCAAAGTGAAAGGGCTGAGAAACAAAGCTGTGAGGTTGAAGAGCAAGAATGACCGTCTGCATCCATTTAAGTGAGTAGGAGTAACTTTTGTCGTCTTTGTCGCCTCGCGTCATGTGTGTCTGCCGACCCGGCTACCACCGTCAGCAGTAACTCTACTAACACAGTCTGTCTACTAGTGTGTTTAAACAAAGCGTGGTCTAACACAGATCAAATACACCAAGGGTATCGTTCTACTAAATATTCTATCAGTAATGTCAAATGAGCAGAGTAATGCACTGCGGTCGATGGTCATTTGGTCATTGTCTTGAATACCTTTGTCCATAGTATTGTGTGATTGAACCTTGGGGTAATTGATTCTCCACCAGGCAGCAAGGCTGCCTGTTGAGTCTGCGTGACTTTTAGAGTTTATGAGGTCGTGTGTTTGGAAAAGCGAGTGGCTGTCTCACAAATCTTTGGTTTTCTTCTGAACTTGCTGGGTGCTTGTTTGGCATTGTGGCCAGGGATGCCAAATGAGCGTGCGGTAGAACGGGATGTGTGCGTGTGTGCCAGACTTAATGCTCAATAGCGCAGGGCTCTGGAAGTCATCATCTATCGAACACTATCCAAGAGCTGCAGCATTAAAAGAAATAAGGAAACATTGAGTCCTCTCAGTACTCTATAGCAGAGTTATACAGAGCCCACTGTGAGTGTTTACAAGGCTGAGACTCCGGTGAGAAACATCAGGGGTTGATGAACCAAATGGGACACATCCATTGATTTGTCCTGAAGACTGTGCCGAGTGTTAAAATTATCACATTGGTTTGGCTCCAGTAGTTCACATTTGCGTTATTCCAACTGCGTTGTCTCACAATTGTGTCACTAAAGTGGGACCAAACGAATGGAATACGGTTTGGGTCGTTTTCTTGCTACTCAGATTTTTCATGATAAATAAGTGAAATTGGAGACCTGCTCAACCGTAATGGCTTTGCTTACCGAAAGGCTCGGAGGGTTTTCATGGTCTTTGTGAAACTGGTCCCTGATTGGCCTTTCTCTCTGACAATCAGAGAGGAGCTTGACGGAAGGGCTCATCTCTTCAATGAGATCCGGAGGAGGAAGAAGGAGAGGAAGCTGAAGAAGAGGCAGAGGAAGGGCGACGACTGCAGTCTGCCCGGACTCACCTGCTTCACACACAACAACGACCACTGGCAGACTGCCCCCTTCTGGAACCGTACGTCCCTCCCGACCCCACCCAACCACCAGCACTGGCACCCCACTCCACAGGCGTGCCCATTTCATAAGAAAACAGACGTACAAGTGTTAACAAGCGACTCGCATTCGTGGCGCTCTCAGACTCCCAGGAATTTGATATTTATCCACTTCAATACAAACTGAGCATAATGGGTATTATTCTGGGAGTACGTTACTATTGAAATGTTTTCAAAAAGGAGTTTCCACTGTGATTGAGGCCTGCATTATCTCATCACAATGAATCCCCTGTTCTTTTTGAAGTGGGTGGATTCTGCGCCTGCACCAGCTCCAACAACAACACATACTGGTGCCTTCGGACTATCAACGAGACGCACAACACCCTCTTCTGCGAGTTTGCCACTGGATTCCTGGAATACTTTGACCTGAATAGTGATCCCTACCAGGTGAGTATGGCACTGGGCCTGGCATATTTCTGGAATATTGAGGTTTTACAAGATGACCGTCTTCACAAATGGCCTGTATACGATATGTCTCAATGGAAAGTAGTGTATGGGGGGGGAGGAAAGAATCTGCTCATTCTGCCTCTCTGGATTTGGCGAAAGAGTCAGTGGCTTGATTTTCTTTCACCAGCTGACGAATGCAGTGTACTCGGTGGAGCGGGAGGTGCTGAACCAGCTCCATGCTCAGCTCATGGAGATGCGCAGCTGCCAGGGCTTCAGGCAGTGTAACCCTCGACCCAAAGGCCTAGATGCAGGTAACAGCCTTAGACCCGCTACGCTCCATTTATGGGGGTGAGATGGCGCACACTCCTTGAAAGTCCACTCCAGTGATCGAGATTGTCACTTCTTGGTATAAGATTGCACTCTAGAAAAATACTCAAAGGAAAAATCGTGTAGCTCAACTTCTAGCCCAAAGAAGTTGGATGTTTTTAGATGGCCGTTGGCTCTGGAGCTTTCAGTACACTGAAGTGTTCTGGTGTCAGTGCAGTTCCACAGGTTTGCCCTGTTCAGAACCTGGGCCAGGAGTAAAATGCAAACAAAAAGACTAAGTGCAATAATCATGGTAGGTATCAGGTAGGAGCAGTGTGTGCAAACTTGCACTGAATGGAAGTAGCATGCTGCTTGCATTTGGAGGTTATAAGTTCAGAGGTCCTCTGTCAGGAAAGGCTAATTTTGACTCGAACTGACCCAAAACTTAAAAGGTCAATTCAGCCTGACTTTTTGCATTGATATTATTCAGTTCTTACATTCACTTTATAATGTTGAGCTAAGGCGTTTATGTGTTGCGGGTTTAGCTAACCATGCTACAGACTCTAAGCATATGACTGCATGGTGTCCATTGTTGAATATTAGCTTGTGTAATATGGCTATATGAGAAACTTTAGAGGGATTCCCATTAGGGTCAGTTTTCAGTTAAATGTTGTTACAAAGGCTTGGGCTTTATTGAAATAATGACTTCTACGGTTTGAACCTACTCAAGGACTGTTTAATTATACTTTGCATCAACTATCAGTTTTGAATCATGCATTTCTGTACTTGGTACTTCTGTATTCCTGTGCTCCTTTGGCAGGATACCTTTTCACAAATCAAGCATAATTAAATTTCTTGTACGTTTAATGAAAAATAATATCTGAACCTGCTACTTCCAAATGCTTTTTTTATTCCAAAGCCACTAAAATGGTTCCGGTTTCCTTCACAGCAATAGACCCAGGAGTAATTCTGAGTTAATCTGCAGTATTCCAGTTGGGATATCAGCTCTATCAGAGATCAGCTGTTTTCCCTCTTGAAAGATCCAGTCATCATCATGGATTTTGTTACAAATCAAAAAAATTGTGAAATTAAAGGGCTGGTTTGTGATCAGATTTCAGTCTTGGAGCTGTGTCAAAAGTTACAGATATACTCTGAATACTTAACCTTGCATGGTGGAAACAATCGTGATTGCTGAAGTAAATTTCTAAAATACAAAATAGCACTATTTCAACAATGATGCATGACGGGACTATTAGGACCTTGATTTGTGTGTGTGTGTGTGCGCGCGCGTGTGCTTGCGTGCGTACGTGCGTGTGTGCGCATGTGGGTGTGTGTGCGTGCGCGCAGTGGCGGCTGGTGAACTGGCGATAGGGGAGGCTCAAACCCATCCCTTGAAAATAATGATTGGTCATGACCTGTTTCAATCATTCATTTAAATTACCATTACAAAAGCTCTGAAAACTCTCAACATTACCAGGTGTGGTCAGTTTTAAATAATGACGCATACCTGTCAACTCTCTCGCATTCCACCTGAGTTTTAGTGGTGTATTCACATTCCCCTACTGTAGGCAGCAATTATTCAATCAACGCATGTGTAAGAGATTCTCGCGCGGAATATAAGTCCTTGTGTATGGAGGTTTATCAGTTTCACCTGCGTAATGACTCCGGACTTCTCACACTTTTAAACAGTTTTTAAAATAGTAGAAATAGGGCTCTACACCTTTTTATATATACCTATGGGTCATTCCATGTCAAATGTTCGAATGGCTCCCACTTGACCATCTCAGATTTGAATGAAAAAATTCCAGCAGGTGCATTCACCTCCTAATCGGAGAAATCTCTCAATCTCTCAGCTCTCAACTCCTAATAGTGTTCTCATGAAGAAATATTTTTGCAACTAAGATCCGGCCCTTTTTGAACAGAGATTTCTGAGGAGCCACTTTCACATGGCTATATCTTGACAAGTGTTTCAGCTAAGTCCTTCAAATTTTCAGGGGTGAAAATCTGCTACTATAACCTGAGGAATATGGACTTATAAAGGTGTCCCTTTAGTTTAACATATATTTCTGGGTGCTTAAATTTGCTCAAAAATTTCACCATGCACTCTGTGGTAGTATATATGTATGAAGGACTATATGTATATGTGTGTGTGTGTGTGTGTGTGTGTATAATATATATATATATATTTCATATCCAAGTGGTGTTATCTATAAACGTGTCAGTTGGTCGTGTTTTTATCGAACTCTCACCGAGTGAAAATTAAGCAGTTTACACATGCTATTATGCATGCACATTCAATTAGCTACACATCACACTCGTCGCCTGTCTGTTGGTTTGGTGGGTTTTGGCCACTCCTGAACTTTATATCCATATAAAGTATGGCTGATAGCCAGTTAGTCGTGCAGGGAGCCGTTTTTTATTTATAAATCCGCCTGTGATATGGAAACAGTTCAGTCGGTCAGTCATCAGCTTCACCGTGCAAAGGCAAAACACCGTGACATCACATTTGGTCGAAAATGAGTTATTGTCAGTTTGGGGGTGTTAAAAGACCTCTTTTATCATGTGGATGAATATTTTGAGTCAATTTGATTTTTTTAATGAAAAAAACAGTACCTCCGAAATCCCACCAGAAACCATGACAGAATGCTGTAAACTGCAGTTACTGTGCTTAGCCTTTGTTTCGGGACGCTGATGTTGAGTTAAGGTACTCTGGCTTTCTTTACCCGCGCATCAAAGCATTGTTACTGTACAACCCTGAAGTTATGGTCAGTGATAGTCGGTGCAGGCTCGCCTACATCTCACTCACACACCTCCCTGTCAGCTAGCCTGCCTGCCATCAGGCCCATAAACAATTAAATACAAATCCTACCTCTTCTTGTAAACTGATAAAATGCATGCCAGCCACGTCATCTGCAATGTTTCCATGATAATCCACAAATTTGAGTAAATATTCCTTTGATGCTGCAGGCGAGCAGACAAATTCTTTATGATCAACGAGTCCGCAAGCTAGGCTACCCAATGTCCACTGTTGGTAGCCAAACAAACCGTTAAAAGAACATTCCTGCTATGAAACTTTTTTTGGTCAATTGTGTAATGTCAGAGATGACTTCGGCTGAGCAGGAAAATTTAATTCCATCATTATACGTCTGCCACGTCAGGCACATCATCAGCGATGTTTCCACAATAATCCGCTGTTAGAGCAGTTCCTAGGATGCAGGCAAACAGAACACTTCTTTATGATCAACAAGTCCGCAAGCTAGTCCTACCTTACGTCCATAATTTGTTGCAAAGCAAATCGAACACACATTCCGCCTGTAAAACCCTTTCGTTGGTTGATCGTGTCTGAGTTTAAGGCGAAACAAATTTTTTGCACGACAAATTACACTCAAAGTCAATGCAAAGACGCGAATACAGGCGCAACGTGTGCATTCGCGTCTTTGAATTGAATTTCAATTTAAAATAATTCCCTGCATTTGTTCATACTGTATGATGCAAATAACCTATCTGCTAGCATTCTGTATCTGGTGCCTCACACCAAAATGGAGCTATTCTCTATCATGAGGATATTATGTAATGTCACCACAGCTCTGTATAGCAACTATCAAATATATCTAATTCATTCATCATCATTCAAAACAGATGTCATTATACGCAATCAATTATTTAAAAAAAACTAACGGCACTTGTAACGGTACTCGTCTGACTGGGAGGCATCTAAAGCTGGAAGTGGGTCAAAAATAGCCACGCGTCTATCAGGGATGACACCGTTCATACAGGCCAGAATCATGCATCAATCCACCCTCAAAATAATCATTTTGAAACTCATAATTTCACTTCGAATGACACAGGGATTCAGCTTGAGTTTGCTTACATGTTTGATGCAATATTCCATCAAACATCGGGAATTTACAGCAATTTGAAAGCCATATCAATAAAATGCCGCTTGGATCATCGCAGTTTAACACTCAGAGCCTCGTTTTCAAAACCGGAAGATGCGCAGATCGTTTCCAATTCTGCAACTTGGGATTTGTCTATAGTGGCAGATTTTCACCCCTGAAAATTTGAAGGACTTAGCTGAAATATTTTTCTAGGTATAGCCATGTGAAAGTGGCTCCTCATAAATCGCTGTTTAAAAAGGACTGGAACTTAGCAGCAAAAAAAATTTTTTTAAATGACAAAACTTTCAGAAGTTGAGATTTGAAATTTTGTATTTATCCTATTAGGAGGTATATGCACCCACTGGAATTTTTCAGCCAAATCTGAGATGGTCAAGTGGGAAGTTTCTCTGAAATTCGGGCATTTGACATGGAATGACCCCAATATTAAATTACTTATTACGTATATATTTCTTTTTTACTATTAATGCTGATTTGCAAGTGCAGGAGCATTTTGACCTTTCTTCATTTCACTGCATGTAATGTATGTGACAAATAAAAATACATCACTTGACTTTACCCTTGAGTAAAGAAAAGCGTGAGAAGTCCGGAGTCATAACACAGGTGAAAGTGATAAACCTCCATGCACAAGGACTTCAATTCCCCGCGAGAATCTCTTACACATGCGTTGATTGAAAAATTGCTGACTACAGTAGGGGAACGTAAATATACCACTAAAACTCACGCGGAATGCGTGACAGTTCATAGGTATGCATTATTAGTGAAAACTCACCACACCTGGTAATGTTGAGAGTTTTCGGAGTTTTTGTAATGGTAATTTAAGTGAATGATTGAAAACAGGTCATGACCAATCATTATTTTCAAGGGATGGGTTTGAGCCTCCCCTATCGCCAGTTCACCAGCCGCCAGTGAGTGAGTGAGTGTGCATGCGCGTGTGTGTTTTTCTTAATAAAAACACAATAAAGGATACAAAGTACTTTTTCAAATTCTGGGTTTAAAACTGGGTGATGGGTGACTTGGTGCTTTCGCATATGTCTGTCTGGAGCACATCAGACAGCAATGCATAGCAATTTTGCAATCAATCATGTATTAACTCAGTTTGGATTGCGGGTCACTATAGTTTGGCAGTTTTACAAATGTAGTCCTCCCATGACTGGCTGTACCTCAGAATCATTGAACCACTGAATGCTGTAACTTCGGTTGCAGCAGTAATGAAGAGAAGTATCTGGTTGTTTTTGTAATAAAGGCGACAAATGTCCCATTAGCTGATGGGTGTTTTTTATGCCAAAAAAGTATGATGGTATTAGGGACGGTAGACCACACAGAGTTGAAATTGGGTGATTAAAACATTTTAAGCAAAAAAAAAAAGCTTGTGCTTGTGATGGTGGTTAGTGGCATAGTAGGATAGTAGTACCTTAATTTACCTAGTTTCTATTGACACACTCTAATTGTTATAGGTACAAATGTTGCCAAATTTTTTGGAATATACGACACTACAGCATATGCAAAAGCACCTCCCAATATTGCAAACAGTTGGTGTGGAAAAATAACATCCGCCCCTCATAACTGACTTTTTAACATTGTACTCACCCCATGTGGAAATAATGTCATGACTCAAGTAAACCTTGTTGATTCTGTCTTAAAGGGGAACTCCGGATGGAACTCTCTAGATACTGTATGGCACCAAACCCATCTCCCCCTTTCCCTTTCTCTCCCTCTCCACATCTTCAGCTCTTTCTTTGTCAGAAGTTTGACTCGAGTGCATTTTTCTTCAGGAAATCGAAGCTGTGCATGAAGAACTACAATATGAATGTTCTATTTTTTCAATTTTATTTTTACTGGTTTAAGAATTAACATAAAAATTGCTCTTATTTTCCTAATTAGGAAATAAAGATGGAGGAACCTATGATCCACACAGGTATCCATACTTTTTTTGTTTTATTCAGTGGCTTTTTCTATAACTGCATGGGCCAGCTCATTTCCACTAATATTTCAACGTGCATTGAGCTTTAATGTTTGGCTGCATGCTGGTTTGCTCTAACAATGGTTTAACTGTCTGGTGCAGACGTGTTAAAGCCAGCTGATGCTGGTACAAAAGAGGCACATTTATTCACCTCATGTGGAGAACATCCCCATAACCCACAATGCACCATTCCTCAGTCAGTTTATCATACAGTCATACAATAATGGCCATCTCATTTCTATCAAACCACCTCATTTGTTTTTTTCCCCCTCATTAGGAGCAAGTTACCAAAGACAAAATAGTCATTTTGCAGTTTAGAGGGGTAACAACAGCTTGAAAAAGGCTACTTTTTCGGCTTTGGTTTAACCCCTTAAACTCTGGTGTTTTACTTAAGTCAGTCCAAAGTGAGAAAAAGCATATTTTTTGCATATTGAAAGGCAATTTCATGTGCTTATTCTGAATCAGCTGGTTGCAGCACTTTGCTAAAGCTGCATCACACTTTCATTCTGAGAAATATTCAAACCCAAGATGCCATGTTTTTATATTTGGACTGTTTGGAAACCTTGGGATCTCCCCCAGAATTTAATATAGACCTGCATTTCCACAGGTCTGAGTACAGCAGTTACATTTGACAGATCCATACAGTATATGGGTTTGTAGGTTTAATTGGGTTAATTATACATCTCCTTCTCCACATGCTGCAGATTATGGATTTCAAGATGAAAATATTAGTGCAGTACAGTAAAACAGGGTTAGCACATTGTGGTGCACCAGTTATGTGGTGGGACATTCTGATCAGCTTAACTGAACTGCGGCCAGTATATGCTAAGGGTGGGGGACTCAACTGCACAATAGTTAAGTTTGCTTGACTTGGGATCGAAAGGTCCTGAGTTTGAATCCTTTCCAGAGCTTTCCTGGTGTGTTCTTGGCCAAAAACACTGTATTGCCAAAGTGCTGCCCAACTCCACCCAGGTGCACTGTTTGGTACCAGAAAGGTTGGAACCTGAAAAAGAGCTGGGGGGTAACCTGCGATGGACTCGCAACCCACCCAGGGGGAGTAGCAAGGCTCTTAGTCACGTCATACTACAGAAACCAGAGTTAATCACTGGCCTGATGGGGCACTGGGCTCGGGACAGACTTAGCCTCCGCATATACTATGGGTACAGTAATTCAAGTAAGACTGTGATGACCTGGCTAACTGTAAGATCACAAATAGCTACAAAAACACCTGAAGAGCTCTTTAATACATTTGTTTGTCAACTGATTTTTACATTGGCAATGTAAGCAATTTTTTCTTTGTTTACAAGCTCAGAAAATAAGAACATGGTCCTGACTAATGCAAAGCTAAGGTGTTCATTCTATGTGCATAAACAGGACAGGGATGTAGCATCATAAAACCACATTTTCTTCATCAAACTTTCATAGCCTTAGAACTTCATGTAGAGCATGTGCATGCAAATGAACATTTGCATAAATAGTCATGTTGCCTTTCATCAGTAGGCAAGTGGCATGTTAACATTCCACCACATCTCATTTTCCACACTGACTGTTGAAAAAAAGTATTTAAATGTATACTACCCTTATATGCAAGATGAAAACAAACATTTGGTCAATCATTTTAATAATAATAATACACAAATGTTTGACTGTCATGTTAGTGGTGACAAATCAAAGCAAATGAATTGGCAATGATGCGATGTCATAATTGCACAGAGGGGGACCTATTTACTTTTGAATAAGCCATACAGGTAATACATCTGGAATATCTGAATCTTGCATTATAAAACCATGATATCCCTTCAGTAATTGCGAGGTATGAATCACATGAATTAAATTTCCTACTCTTCATTTTAGCTAGACTGCATTATGAGTAATATCTTCAGGACGCATGGGGTAATCCATAAATACAATGACCGGAACATTCTCAATTGTCAGAGCTGAGAATGGCAACTGTCAGGAGCTCAGAGGCGGAATGAAGGTTGTGTTGCAGTGACACACGTGTTTACCTGTCCCTCTGGACCTTTCTTCTCTCTGGCACCTGTGTCCCAGGCTTCAACAGCAGCGAAAATGGTCAAAGTTCAGGAGGCCGAGCCTTTCGTCCTTGTGAGTTCCTTAGCCTCCACATCCATTCTCTTCATTCCAATAATTCACTCAATATTTCCCTTTGAGTGTCTGATCTTGCGGAGCTGTGAGGTGATGCGACATCATCGCGTGCTTCCTGTTGAGTCATGAAGATTCCATTTATTTCATCAGTTTTTGAAATGATTTTTTATAATTCTACATTTTGTTCATCTTGATGAGTTGGACGTCTGTAGCACCTCTCATCTTTCAGCAGGCCAACTGTACATGTGTATGTTCTTCTTCATTTCTACTCCCTCGGAAAACTCATTCACTCTGCCATTAGGAGATTAATCATTATTCTTCTCACCTTGTCTGTGCTTTTGTTCAAGCTTGCCCCCTTGGTCTTGGTGAAGTACTAGATAAGCTTTGGGTACTTGGGGAGCTTTAATCTGTTATTAGTGAAGTGAAATTTTCACATTTTAGAGCAAATCATGAAACTCTCAGAGCTGAACAACACAGCAGAGATTATTCATTTTATTTATGTTCTCTTAATTAACCAAGAAGTCCAATCGAGATTCAGAATCTCTTTTACAAGAGAGATCTGGCCAAGGTAAAAGCCAATCACAACATATTTAAAAAAGAAAACACACAATAAAACTAGAACGGGCACTCGGTAGAGCGCATACCTTCGCCGACGCCACTGAATCCCTCGCCACTGGCGTTGGTTTCCTGCCGATCGGATAAAAATTGACCAAGATATGGCCGAAAGTCGGTTTTGACCTTTTCGTGGCCTTGACCTTGACCTTTGACCCGATCACTCCCAAAATCTAATCGATTGATCCTCAGGTCATGCCAAATCAACCCATTAAATTTTATGAAATTCCGTTTGGTACTTTTTGAGTTATTCGATACACATACATACACACAGACAGACACACAAACAAATAAATACACGGGGATCAAAACATTACCTTCGTCAGCGAAGTCGCTGGCGAAGGTAACAACAAGGACACTATTAAAGCATAGTGAAACATAATGGACCTCTCAAGAGAAAGAAGCACATGTCTCCGCCACCACATTCTTTATAATGCCCTTAAATTTATCAATGGATATGAGTATTTCTAATATAAGATCTTTCTGCAGATTGTTCCAAGCCCATGGTGCCTTGTAGGAAAATTCAGTCTTTTTCCAAAATCAGTTAAAACTTGGGGTATATTGAAAAGTAACCACTTAGATGAGCGAAACTGGTAACTGCCAGAGTTAGCACAGAGAAGGTTACAGAGGTAGGTTGGAAGTATGCCCAATATTGCTTTAGAGATGAAAATGTACCAGTGCTGTCGTCTGCAAATGGTCAGTGATGTCCAGCCTACCAAATTATAAAGAATGCATTGATGAGTGGAGGACTTTGCATTTGAAATTAAACTTAAAGATGCATGGTACACTGAATCAAGGTTATGTAAGATGGAGGACGCTGCATGCATATACAATATGTCACCATAATCAATCATAGACAGGGAAGTAGCCTCCTCAAGTTTTTATTAGCACTGAAAGTAAAGCAAGATTTGTTTCTAAAATAACAGCCAATCTTCATTTTAAGCTTCCTGACTAGAGTAGTAATATGAACATCAAATGAGTTTGTCATCTATCCATATACTACTCAGGTACTTGTACGAGGGAACCCCTTCAATGGATTTCCCTTCAGATGTAAAAATGCTATACTCACCTGGTAACTGTATGCGAGCTTTTGAAAAGACCATACACTTTGTTTTCATGAGTATCTAAAAACAACTTTAAACTCTGCAATGCAGTTTGTAATGTCTTAAATCCAGCCTGATATGCCCGACTATGGAGGGAACGTGAGTGTAAATAACTGTATCATCATCATATAAATGTATTTTTACTTGAATGCCTTTACCAAGATCATTTATGAAAATAGAGAACAACAGGCCCCAGAATAGATCCCTGAAGGACACCTCTAGTTATCTCAAGAAATTCAGATTTATGGCCTTCTGCATAAACACACTGAGTGCCATCTATAAAATAATTTTGGAACCATTTTTCTGCCTGAGGACTGAAAGCAATAGTTGGTTTAGTAAAAGTTTGTGGTCAACTGAATCAAATGTCTTAGAAAGATCAGCAAATAAGGCAGCATAATGCTGTTTTCTATCCAGGGCACCAATGATATCGTTTGTCACGATTGTGGCAGCAGTGACAGTGCTATGGCCACTTTTAAAACCCGACTGAAAATCATTTAAAATATTATCAACTAAAACCTGTTTTAACTGTAAATTTACATGGGATTCAAGGATCTTAGCCAGGACTGAGAGTTTGGAAATAGGACAGTAATTATTCAAGTCTGAAGGGTCTCCGGCTTTAAGTAGAGGGAGAACATAGGCAGCTTTCCAAATTTTAGGGATGGGGTTGGAGAGAAGAAACAAGTTAAAAATATGAGTGATTGGCTCAGCAATAATATCAGCTGCCACCTTTAGGAGATTAGGATCCAGATTGTCTGAACCCACAGACTTTTTGTGATCAATGTCTCTCAGAGCTTTATGAACTCTTAAAACTGAAATAGGTTTAAAATCAAACCGATCCAAGTTTTCATCAGCTGCTGGAATGGCTGGGTTGACATTTTGAGTATCAAATGCACAGCCAGCCTGAGTAAAGTTTTCATTAAACTGATTGATATTTACAGATACTTTGAGCAGCAGAGTAGGAGGATCAGTGTGATCATTGTTAAATCTCATTGGTCTGTGATTTACTCCATCTCACTATTCCAGTGCAGAGAATTAGAAACAGTATGAACAATAAATAGCCAACCCGTTAACAATTGAAGCACTGATTACTAAAACCTCACAAGTCAAGTCAAGTGTGACTTATGGGGTTTTAGTAATAGGTGCTTCCATTTCTCACTATTATATCACTTTTAATATACTTTGGCTCCTATGCTGCTTCATTATTTGTGTGGAATGGAAACCATAATATAACAATATTAAAGTAAGTCATAAACCACAGATGGGTGACAAAGGAGGTTTTGCAGGCTATAGGCAAATTTGCCCACAGCCCAATTTAAGCCATCCTCTGGTTATATGTAACTATGTGTGGAACCGTCCAGAAAATAGATTTGAAATGTGAATTTTGCATACAGGAAGCGATCTGTGACCCATTTAGTGATTTCTAGTTTTTTGTGGGACAAGGCCTCGAAAAATACATATTTAAACCCATAAATAATTGTTCTGAAAAACCAGATTATTTTTAATGGCTACACAACAACATGACGAACGTTTGATACCAAACTTAAGTATACAGGTACTACTCAGAAAATTAGAAAATCGTGTAAAAGTCGGTTTATTTTGGCAATTCAACATAAAAGGTAAAACTAATATATTTTATAGACTCATTACATGCAAAGTGAGATATCTCAAGCATTTGTTTGTTGTAATTTTGATGATTATGATTTACAGCTCATTAAAACTTCAAATACAAAAACTCAGAAAATTAGAATATTGCGAATGTAACCAATATTGTGTGTGAAACAACACACAGGCGGATGCTGGACATGGGCTTTAAATGTCGAATTCCTGTTGTCAAGCCACTCCTCAACAGCAAGCAACACCAGAGGCACATTCGCTGGGCTAAAGAAAAGAAGAACTGGTCTGTTTCCCTGTGGTCCAAAGTCCTCTTTTCTAATGAGAGCAAATTTTGCATTTCATTTGGCAACAAAGGTCCAAGAGTCTGGAGGAAGACTGGAGAGGCGCATGATGGAAAATGCATGAAGTCCAGAGTCAAGTTTCCCCAGTCTCTGATGACTGGGGGAGCCATGTCAGCTGCTGGTGTTGGTTCCCTGTGCTTTCTTAAGTCCAGAGTAAACGCAGCAGTCTACCAGAACATTTTAGAGCACTTCATGCTCGCTTCAACGAACCAGCTTTATGGGAATGCAGACTTCATCTTCCAGCAGGACTTGGCACCTGCCCACACTGCCAAAAGTACCAAATCCTGGTTCAACAACCACGGGATTACTGTACTTGATTGGCCCGCAATCTCACCTGACCTGAAACCCATAGAAAATCTATGGGGCATTGCCAAGAGAAAGGTGAACGAAAAGAGACCAAACAATAAAGAAGAGCTTAAGGCCGTGATTGAAGCATGCTGGTCTTCGATAACAGCTGAGAATTGCCACAGGCTAGTAGCATTCATGCCACGCCGGATTGAAGCAGTCATTCGTGCAAAAGGGGCCCCAACCAAGTACTAATTACAGATGCAAGATTTTCCTTTCAGAGACCAGACATTTTTGTATTTAAAATCCTTTTTTTTTCTTTTTTTTATTTAGCGATTTCAATGTAATATTCTAATTTTCTGAGTTTTTGAATTTGAGGTTTTCGTAAGCTGTAAGTCCTAATCAGCAAAATCAAAACAAATAAAAGCTTGAAATATATTGATTTGCATGTTATTTGTCTATATAATATGTAGGTTTCACCTTTTAAGTTGAATTACAGAAATACATGAACTTTTTGAGAATATTCTAATTTTCTGGGTAGTACCTGTATGTTTGAAAAACTGAAGAAGTTTCAGAAAATTTTCCATTGAAAAATGCATCTGTCTTGACCAAAATTGATGCAAAACGTAAAGTTCATCTTGAAAAACAACCGGGTTCCTATGAAAACACACTTGCGATTGCGGATTGCGAAAATTGGAACCATACCTGTATTCACAGCGCTTCACTTTTTCCACATTTTGTTATGTTACAGCCTTATTCCAAAATGGATTATGTTCATTTTTTTCCAGAAAATTCTACACACAATACCACATAATGACAATGTAAAAAAAAGTTTTGTAGATTTTTGCAAACCCTGAAAAACCTCCTTTAAATAAGAATCTGGAGCAATGTCTGTGTGTATATAAGTAAGGTTTTCGGCCTCGACAAACCACCTTGATGTGCCTTGAGATAGACTTCAAACTCTCTGGAACCGTAGTGTATTTGGAGTATTGGTTATGGTGGTTGAGAGCGTTCTCAAACATTTCAGTTCAAACTCTCCTATTGGTGGTCTGGACTGAGACTGGGTGACAACGAAAGTCATACCTTATGACTCACATAATCATCAAACCATTCAGTTTCCCCTCGTGCCCTCATGATGGTGGTATTGTCATCATGGAAGAGACCACTGTGAGGTCAGAAGTGTTTCAGCATATGATGATGATGATGATGATGATTCTCAGAGTAACCTTCAGTTGATTTGCAGTGACCCTTACCGCTATTGGGGACAAGTGGGTCAAAACCAATCCAAAGTGTTTTGCACTACTTGTCCCTCCACTCATTTATGCAGGGTTTTCCTTTAATTTGTCACCCATCTGCATGTTTTTCAAATCAGTGACAGCATACATCGAGTTACGTCATGTAATACACTATTTTCAATGCAGAAGTGCATTGGCGCAATGACTGCCTGGCTCTCTCTGTTCTTGAAGTTTTCAGTTTGTGCTTACACAATACAGACAAGGCCATATCCAAGGGCTGTGGTCCCAAAGGGTAGAATAGTTTTTGTTTCATGTTTTTATTTGAGCAAAAATAGAAAAAGGTAGTTTTGCTGTATCTTACATTCAGTTGTTAATCAAGTTGAAAACACAGTGCGTAACATATCGGAATAGGAAAGATAAAGATTCTGCCAGTATTCTAAGCGATTATAGCAGTGGCGGTCCATCGGCAGAAACAAAGGTCTTCAGAAACCTCACCCTTCAATGCATAATAACACAAACCTCTCGCAGTTTACTTTTGCCGATCAGCAGCAGTTGCCTAGACTAATTGGTGGACCAGCGACAGTCTTAATTTATTTTTGATAACATTGTTATACATCGCACCACAAAATTATGGGGCGTTTTCTTCCGTACAAAAATGATGACTTAAAATATGATTGTCTTTATAATTTCTTTGCTCGTGTAGCTCGTGAAACAGCGCAGATTTGCTTAGTTTGCAAGGCTCATTATCTGTTTTATATTTTTAATGTGGTCGCGCTAAAGGGCGTTGTTAGGCATGCTGCACAGCTGAGTAATGGTGAAAATAAATGCTGCAAAGTCAGCAGATGTTTCAGATTTCTTGCATTTATGATGCCGTTGCCGTTCTTACAATGCCATATCAATTATATAAATGTAAGCAATAGGTATTCAGTTTTTTATTTCTTTTCAGTTTTCTTCATTACTATTATAGCCCATGGATTGTTCTTGGTTGTTCAGTTGATAAATTGCTCAATTGTTAATAAGGCGAACTTGAACAAGATCAGTTTGAGCACAATGGAGCAGTAAAGAATGAGGTTACTGAAGGCCTTCTGAACATCTGACGGCACAGATCATAGTCAGACATTCAGGTTAATGCTGCATACAATCTCATCCCACATTGCTAACTGCATTCATTCAAGTGAACTTTTTCCTTTAAATGAACTGGAAAAGCAGTTGTTAAATTTCAGCGTGACAGTTGAAAAACAACTCAAATATAAATGATGTAGTACTCATGCAACAGTGCAGTAGGGCACAGAGTATAGAATCACATGAGTGACTGTTTACGAATGGCGGACAGATTAACTGAAACGCTCGTGTCCACGAGGATTTTGTTTATGACAGCACTTATTGGGGGGTGGGGTTTGGAGTTGCATGATTTCAGTATTGAGGGGATTCATTTCCCCACCCCACCCTCTTAGATTGTGCTCTAGTATTGAATACTGGCTCCTATAAAAGATAAAGGGTCTGGAAAACCCTATTGAATGCTTCAGTTTGCCACTAACTCCCCCACAGAGATGTACATCCATGGGTAGTCAAAGGGCTGCACTAAAACTGATAGGAAAGACTGTGTAGAGTCACCAGCGAGTATCATGGCATAACTACTTTGAGTCCCCAGAACAATTTCACAATATCCTTTTTCCTTTGCATTACCAACCTGTGGGTTCTACCCCTCTGTCTGACTGCACTCAACCACTCGCTGACTTCCTTCAGCCAGTCTACATGCACACAGACCAGTCATGTGCCTCATCATATAATGTATTGAACATATCAGCTCTCCTAATTGCAGTGTGATTCATTAACATCACCCATCCCATTTTTTTTGCAGCTGTATTTCTTTGCTCCAATATCCCTGGTCATTTCATATCACCATTTGATTCCAGGATTTGTGGAAGGATCTCTCAGTTTATGAGATCACTGTAAACTTTGTGCTGTTGTGCTGGCTGTGATTTCAGGATTTGGATGAAATTTTATATTAAATACTTTGTTGCGGACTGTGGAATGTTCAAAATGTGTAAGACCACAGTGGGTAACCTTCACATTATTCAATGCAGCATACTGGTTGATTTTGTGGATTTTTGCTAAGCTTATTGCTTCAGACGCTTGTGGGTTTAATGCCTAACAAAAAGAAGGGTTGCTTTGGTGTGTGGGGCACTAATCAGGTGTTGATCCTGGTATATTGGTGTGTGGCAGTGTTGGTGCGTGTGTGTGTTTGGGGGCGGGGGGGGGTGCATGTTTTTTGAGCAGCTGAAGAATCTGTAAGTATTGAGCCCTCATTAGTCAGTTGTTTGAGCATGCTCTGACCTCCAAATGCTTTCTCTCTAGCTCACAGCCAGCATGGGACACACGGAAGGGCTAAACTCCCAAACTTTACCGATGACGTCAACTGGCAAGGACTGGAGGACCTGTACAGTGTGAACGACAGCCTGTATGACAGCAGGCATGACTACAGTCCCAGCCTGGATGACTGGACAAACTTTCAGAAGGATGTAGATAGTATGTTTGCACTGCTGAGAAATTTAAAAGAACTGAACCAAACAGACAAGCCTGACCCCCCGGCAGAGTGGGGTTCGGGCGCCGCTGGTCTGGAGGAGTCCAGTGGGGCTGAGGCCTCAGTTGAGGAGGTGCGGCCAGAGGTCGTCACGCCTATACCCGTCCCCCAAACTCCTCACAGCCCAGCACCCCGCCCACCTGAGAAGAAACTTGAAGCCCAGAATGAAATTCCAGAGAGGCCCTGGAAGGGACCCTTGCGGAACACCTGGGCCCAGCAGCTTGAAGAGGGGCTAGATGGAGACGGGCTCATCTTCAGCGGGAATGGTTTCACCGAGCTGGAGACCCGTCACGACTCCCTGCTGCGCTCCCCCTCCGCCCTGCGGGCTGACCTGACTCCGCCCCATAGTCCCGCCCATGAGCAGGACCAGGAGGATATTTTCCAGGCCCAGGGCTACCTCCCCTTCCTCCCACAGACTGTGAAATCCACAGCAGAGCCTGGGAGGGGCGTACCCACTCAAACACAGACCCATCAGGGTGGGTCAGAGGTGCTGCCCAGGCCTGAGGGGCGGGACACTCTAGACTTGGAGGGCAGCGGATTGGCTGGCCTCACCTCTATCTCACACTGAGGCTAACTGCTGCCCTGCACGGTGAAGCTGGGAGAGCCAGAGACATACTTCCTCAGTGTGGGGCCCGTCTTTTTTCATTGGAAAATGATTTTGAACTGTGTTATGAATCATAATGTTATGTTTATTTTTTTACAGGTGCTTCAGTAATTAGAAATCAGTGTTATGTTTATATATGCATTTATATATAGAAAAGAATATGCCTAAATGCAGCTGCAATTAAATATTGGATCTAAACTTTAAATGCCATGTGGCTAATTCAATAAAGTAATGTTTTTAATATATTTTTTTAATGAAATAATGGTTAAATAAATGGTCAAACCATTGCAATGCACGCCATCATAATAGAAACCACTGTCCAATTTGATCATAACAGTTCAATTCACTTGTTTGCACTTTTTAGATATTTGACTTTCAACAAACTTCTGTTTTCCTGAAAACTCAAGCCTTGTTTTAAGTGTATATGAAGCATTTTCCTCCATATTTTGGAGAATACAAAAGGAGTGGTGATTACTGCATTCACCAAAGGCCCACGTTAAAACATGTTTTTTAATTAATGGGTATACATCTAAATTCTGGGATTAGTATAAGCTCAAAATACTCAAATGTATATTAATGAACTGGGGATTTGGTACAATTGTGCATAATGCTAAAAAAAAAATCTCACTCAGCAACATAATCTGAATGTGAGATGAAACCACAAAAGTGAACCTGTACAATATTTCACATATTTCCAGACTTTTATGTTCTTTGGCAGTTGGTGTGCTCACCCCATGTCATTCCAATACCACAATAAACGGACGATACATAAGCATTAAACTTCTCTTCAGTTTGATTCCATTGAGTATAGCTTAAATTAATTACTGAATCATTCCTGTATTAGGTGGTTACATTTTTCAACAAGTTACAAATGAGTTTCCTTGGAAGTTATTCACAATACATTACTGAAACTTCCTATGTAATCTCAGGAAGCAGAGGTGAAGCAGCCTTGCAGTATAGTGATTATGGAACTTGGTGTGAAACTTAAAACTGTACAGACTGTGCACTGTACACTGCTCTGTACTGTGAACTGTACAGAGCTGTGGCACTGCTCTGTAAAGTTTATACTCTGAATTTCAGAATACGGCGGCATGGTGGCATTGGGGTCAGTACTGTTGCCTTACAGCAAGTCAGTTGTGGTGTTAAATCTGGCCTGGGGCCTTTCTGTGTAAGGAAGAAATATTCTCCCCATGCTCACCAGGCCGATCACATATTGGGCTAATAGGAGATTCTAAACTGCCCAGAGGTATGAGTGTGCAAAGGAATTGTGTGCGAGCCGTGCTGCGGACTGGCAAACAATTCTGGGTATATTTCTGTCCTCTGGAAGCCCCACCACGACCCTGACGAAGAATAAGCCGGTTCGATTGTGGACAGGTGGCGATGTAACAACAAAAGTGTCTGTTAACTGTATCCCCATACAGTTCGACTAACACTGTACAAGTGTATGTTAAATGTTTTCCCATACATTCCCACTGGAAGTGTAACAACAGAAGGGTCTGTTAAATGTTTTTCCATACAGTTTTACTGTAAATGTAACTCTATACAAGAGTCTGCTTTCTGTTTCCATTTCAAGCAAGAGTGTGTTTTGTGTTTTCCAATACATTTCCATGGGAAATAAAGAATATACTTGTGGAGAGTTATATTTCCCATGGAAATGTATTGGAAAACAAAGAATGTACTTGTTCCCATACATTTCTTCTGAACATGTAACACAACAGATGGGTCCGCAAAATATTTTCTCAAAAATTTCTAATCCAACACTACTCAAGTGTCTGCTAAATGTTTTCCCAAGAAATGTAACACTCTATGGATGTCTGTTAAACATTTTACAATATATTGTCATCGAAAGTGTAACCCTACACAAGTCGTTGCTGAATGCTTTCGCCATACATTTCCACTGAAAATATAACACGACGCAAATGTCTGATATACAGAACATTACCTGAAACAGTCCTGGCCCATTGAGGCTTGAACTCCACTAAACCTCTGAAGGTGTGCTGTGGTATCTGGCACAAAGACCTGAGAAGCAGATCCTTTTGTCCTTTAAGTAGTGAGGTGGAGCCTCCATAGATGACACTGGTTTGGATTTAGATCTGGGGAATAGGAGGCCAAGTAAACTCCTTGAACTCTGTGTTCCTCAAACCATTCCTGACCACTGTTGCAGTGTAGCAGGGTACGTTGTCCTACTGAAAGAGGCCACTACTGTTAGGGATACGGTTTCCATGAAGGGGTGTAATTGGTCTGCAACAATGTTTAGGTATGTGTCAAAGCAACATCCACGTGATGGGAGGACCCAAGGTTACCCGGCAGAGCATTGCCCAAAGCATCACACTGCCTCCGACAGCTTGTCTTCTTCCCATAGTGCATCCTGGTGCCGTGTCTTCCCAAGAAAAGTGACAAACACGCACCCGGCCATCCACGTGATGTAAAAGAAAATGTCATTCATCAGACCAAGCTGCCTTCTTCCATTGCTCCGTGGTCCAGTTCTGATGCTAAAGTGCTCATTGTAAGCACTCTTGGCGGTAGATAGGGGTCAGCATGGGCACTCCGATCGGTCTGCAGCTACACTGCTCCATACACAACAAACCGATTTACTGTGAGTTCTGACACCCATCTGAACCAGCTTTAACTTTTTCAGCAAGTCAAGGAACATTAGATCTTCTGTTGGATCAGAGTGCACGGGTCAGTTTTCACTCCCCACGTGCATCAGTGAGCCTTGGCTGCCTATGACCCCATCATTGGTTGTCCTCCTTTGGATCACTTTTGGTAGGCACTGATCACTGCAGACTGGGAACACCCCACAAGAGCTACTTTTTTGCTCGCGTGGCATCTAGGCCAATTGGGCTTAAAGGGATAATTCACCATTTTTGAAGTGGGGTTATATGAGCTACAGATTGCCTCTACATTAGGTGCAGTAGAAAGCTCCCTGCTCTTCCCCAGTTAGCTGCATCAGCGCATAGTATTGGGCGAAAATTTACGCGGTACACTGTTGTGAACGGTCCCAAAGTAACAGCGTATTTTCGCGGCCTAAAAGACGTCATATCTGAAAATAATAAACCACTTTAATTGTGCGCTATATTACAAAAAATTTACAGCGCTTTAGCTGCTCAGAAAAAAAATCAGTTGCTCTTGAACTAACCAACTGACCTATTCCATCGCAGTAAACAGCACGCTGTAGCGATCAGCTGTTTGGGTCAGACTCTTAGCGGTTTGCGGCAGAGACAGCATTTCACTGACATAGATCTACGTCTCAAATAAAATAAAAAAAAATCCCTATTATAACGAGCACAGCAGATACACAGCATGTGGCTGCGTAGGCCCTGTGTAATATCAATTTGTGCTGCAATGTTACATTAGACTTTTTCCTCAGGTGTTTCACTTGATGCATGGGTACAGCAGTGCTCTTCAGCGTGCACCGTTGAGATTTCCCTGAATGTGGCATCACAAACTCCTCTTTGGAAAAATGAATACTGCAAACACAGAGCTCTTTTTGGAATATGGATGGCCTATCAATATCCATGTTGAGCGCAACTAGCCACAGTTGCAGAAGTCCAATATCCCGCAAAGGAATGCGGTGGAAGCATAGACTGTATAAAAAGATGGTCAAAGCTACCGTGACGTCACCCATTAGTTTCAGCATACCATAAAGGAAGCCTCGATTTTGGCAATTTCAATTGCGCCATGTTGTCAATTTGAAACCGATGTGATTTCTATTGGACAAGAGCATGTATTGAAGATCCAAGGAGGGCCGTGGCTCTGGATCTGACCGTATCGAACGAGGACCAGAGGATAGCCACGCCCCTAAAGCATATTCTGGCTTTATCCTTTATTCTAGTCTATATGGTACCATAATTTACAAAAATGATGATCATGGTATATCGAAGGAGACTTGAAACTTGCTATAGCTACCACAAAATAATGTGAAAAATCATTATTTAAATGAAAAATCAGGTGGGAAAGTAGGGTGATTTTCTCAAAGACTTCAATAGCGTTGAACTTCTTTCTGCAACCACCGACATCGCCATCTGCTGGCCATTAACTAGAATGCCATTTTACGGTACTTCCTCATGGACTTCATTTTTCAGACCAGGGTGCTGCGTCCATCTGTTTATACAGTTTATGGGTGGAAGCTGTAAGACCTCGCAACCGCGTGACTGTGACCCAAACAGCTGATTGCTTCAGCACGCAGTTTACTCCGATGGAATACCTTGGTTCGTTAGTTAAAGGCAACTGTGTTTTTTTTCCGAGCAGCTGAAGCGCTGTAAATGTTTGTAATATAGCATTCAATTAAAGCGATATATTACTTTCAGAACCGCTTTTAGGCAGTGAAAAGTATGTTACACTGTTGCGAACGGTCCCAAAGTATCGTGTAAATCTCCGCCCAGCACTATGCGCTAGTGCGACTAACTGGGGGAGAGCAGGGAGCTTTCTACTGCATCTAATGTACGTAGAGGCAATTTGTAGCTCATACAACCCCACTTAAAAAAAACACTAGCCCTTTAAGGCTGTGGTTGGATACCTTCGCCATGGTCTGTCCGTAAACAGCGCCTTCAGGTTTTCATGGATCCTTTTTAAATTTTCTGTGCGTGTATAGGATGAAAATCTAGGCCAAGTTTGATTTTGGCCATGTTTGGCCAAGTGTGCGCAGTGGCTTTGCCATTATTTTTTGTGTATGCTCTGACCCAGTCGTCGAGCCACCACAGTTTGGCCCTAGTCAAAATCACTCGCAACCTTGCTCTTGCCCATTTTTTCTGCTTCCAACACTTCAACTTCAAGGACAAAATATTCACTTGCTGCCTAATATATCCCACCCACTGACAGGTGCCACTGTAAAAAGATAATAAATGTTATTCATTTCAGCTGTCGGTGGTCATAATGTTATGGGTGATTGGTGTGTTTTTTCACACATTTCCAGCAAAAACGTAGCAGTACACTTGTGTCTGCTAAATGAAGTCCCCATACATTTCCACTGAAAACATAACACTACACAACTGTCAGCTACGTGTTAGCTCATATGTTTTCAATGGACAAGTATCACTATCACCACACAAGTGTCAGCTAAATGTTTTCCAAGACACTTCCACTGGACATGTGACACGACAAAAGTGTCTGCTAAAAGTTTACTCGTACATTTCCACAGGAAATTTGAAACTACATGTCTCTGCAAAATATTTTCCCATGAATCTCCACCAAAAAAAAAATGGCACTACATAAGTGTTGGGCAAATGTTTTCTAATATTTCAGCTGAAATTGACACTGCACAAGTGTCTACTCATGTTTTACCATACATTTACAAAGGAAATGTGATGATCAATCAATGCCAAAGGTGTTTAAAATAGGCAAAATAGTGATATGGCTCATTTATCCCCATGACTCATCTGTCAATGGTCAAATATTTTGCCTATTTCAAGTGCTCTGCCATTGACTGATGGCAAAATAGTGATATGGCTCATTGGTCCCCATGGCTCATCGGACCCCAGTCTCCCCAATCTATCCAGCAGTTCAAAAAAACTCTCCCTTGCTACAGAAACAATTGTTGTCCTCTGTAGCAACCACTTCAGCTAGTGAGCCAATGTAGTTAAGAAAATTCAGTTTACCGAAGCAAAAATTCAACATGGTATTGACCCTATGTCATTCTACTACCAATTATAGTGGTTTTTTGAACCACCAGTAGAAGTAGTAGTATATTAAGCAGAGACTGCCTGTTGGGTGACTTCAACTTTTAACAAAGTAACTTACAGTTATGGAACTTCTACATTTACTTACTTATTGTCTTCGAGTATACATCGCTAACAAATAGACTCACCTGAACTTTTCAAAAAAAAAAAAAAAAAAACTACATTACTTCCAAGACTTTTTAGGTAATATAAAACTGATGAGTCAACAGTGGAACCTTTTGGAAGACATTGGTCCTGCTACATCTGGCATCAAGCTGACACAACATTCCACAATAAGAACATCACACCAACAGGCAAATACAGTCAAGACGGTGTGTTGGTCAGGGGCTGCTTTGCTGCTTCTTGACCTTAACGACTTGCACTAATTAACAGTACCATAAATTCTGCTCTCAACCATAAACTCCAAGGAAGAATGTCGAGCCATCAGTTTGTGATATGAGGCTCAAAAGCAGTTTGGTTATGCTGCAGGATACACATCTAATTCCAGCACAGAAAGGCTCGAAAGAGAAAAACTGAAGACTTTGGAGTGGCCAAGTCAATGTCCTGACTTGAACCCCACTGAGATGCTGTGGCATGGCTTTATATAGACAGTTCATGCAAAAACCCTCCAGCATTGTGGAATTAAAAAAATTCTGGGCCAAAATTTCTCCATATCAACATAAAAACTAGGGGAACAAGACTATCGATTGGGGGGGGGGGTATTTTTTCACAGGAATGATATGGGTTTTGAATAACTCCATACCAATGATAAATGAGACAATGATTTAAAAGCTGCATTTCGTGTTTACTCACATTGTCTTTGTCATATATTAGAGCAGTTGGTTGATCAGAAACATTTAAACATTACAAAAGGCAAAAATAGAACAACTAGGGAGGGGGGCAAATACTTTTTTACAGCACTGCACAGTTCCAGGGGAAAAGTAACACTACATCAATTTCTGCTAAATGTGACGAATGTGTAAGAGGCAGACACATAACAGCAGGAACACAAGACCAGTCGATAAATTTTACAGTTTTTATTGACAAATATCAAGTATTCAAGGTATTTGTAAACAAAGCGTTCACAATGTATTGACTTTTGATCCTGGTGAACACAAAGTGAGGGTTAACCTCTGTCTCAAATACAGCTTCTTCAAATAAATAACTGATGGAAATGGAGGGAAATAAAAGCTGGTCTACCTGAAATCACCCGTGTGAGAGAGGCTCAGCTGACCTCCGCCCTGTGACCGCCACATGTGCTGACGACGCCACCAAGGGAACGGGCCGATGCGGCCTCATCCGAGTGAGGTATGTGGTTGCGTGCGAACGCCAAGAGTCTCGCGTCACCATCAAAGTCACAGTCAGTCCACGTTTCTCCAGTGTCTTACAACCACCAATTATTTTTTCCACTTTTCAGCAAAAAAAAAAAAAAAGTAAATTAGATTTTTCAAAGATATGCTCTGGTGCTTCTTGTAATTTATTCATTTCAAGGTCACTGCTTTGACACTGAGTGAGAAACTTAAGCCAACCAATCCATGCACAGCATGTTTTCAAACAGCATCAGTTACCCTCGCTCTGTTGAACACTGTGTTCCTATACAATACTGTGGGTCAAGCAGGCGCCGAGAAAAGTAAATGTACTGGCTTCCATTACTTTTTAGTAGTCTAAAATGCACAGTTAGTTCATACATATGCTTTCCTAGTAAAGAACTGTATGTTTTTTTTTTTAACACATTATCATTTTAACATTTGAAAAATATTTACATTATTACTATGTGGACACCAAGTTTAGTTCAGAGGTCCTTTGTACCCAAATACCTTTTCTTCACAAGGCATTGATCAAACTCACAAAATACTGCCTCCATGGGTTCATCTTTGAAAATGCAATTCAGACTCAAACATGATATTCAATGGAAATGTTGAGAAAGAAAAATAAAGCGTTGCCATGGCAATCACTCCTTGAGCCCAAAGCTTGTAATGACATGCTTCAATAGCACGTCAGCCGTTGGCGGCAATCAAATCCTATTGGACATAACTTTGAACTTATTTACTCAGCAGTTAATGAGATCAAGAAGAAAAATGCACAGCAAACTGCCACAGGTACTTTTACAGAAACCTTTTACTACAGGTTTGTGCATAGTTCGGAAAATTCACAGGCTAGTACAGGAGAAAAACATATTCATATACATCTGTATTCAAACCACAGAATAATTCATGTATTCCCTGATGGCATATGTTTAACCGGTAGTGAGATTCAATGCACTGCAGGTAAATTACAGTATTGAAAGGCGATCTAGATTTTTGATTCATATGAATAGCTGATACCCCCATTTAAATGATCACATGCACTCCTTCAGCCCAGTCATTCTCCCCATTATATTATGCTTTTTTTGTCCATATTTTAAAGCCAATTTTCATGAGTGCACCTATTTAATAACACAGTGCTGAGATGCATAATCTGATATAATTAGTTGAGGATAATTTAAAAAAGCCCAACATTTTATTCGCCTTCATGACTCTCCAGCAACACTCTTGCACTAAGCCAGAAACTGCTTCCTTCCATCACAGAATCAGTGTTGTGCATTAGATAGCATATGTGAAAGTGCATTTATGACCAGCAGGTGTCCTCAGTTACCTTGAAAACAATTGCATGTTGCAAAATGCTAAAATGCCTAGTATATTATAGGTATATATTATACACTGATGTACTTCGATGTCATTATCCTATGCATGCTTACAGCAATATTGGTTAAACGCCAAAATTTGTAAGTTTTAAGTGTTGCCAAGATCTGAGAACGGAACTAGAGGAAGTACTACTATTCAATACAGCGCCAAAGTGGCATGGTATTGAACGGATTTGACTGGCACTTAAGTATAAAATTTTGAATGACGAATGATCTTTTGAAAGGCGCTTTCAGGCAACTTGAAATCAGTCGGCAACTATTGCCTCAAAAAAAAAAAAAATTTGCATCCACTTATAATCAAAGAAAGGCCAAATAAACATAAGCTTGTCATTCATACCCGCTAAAATATGTTGTTCAGATTTGAGGAACAATGCAGGTGTTTATTAAAAAAAAAAAAAAAAACTATCGCTTAGATCACATTTTGTTTTTAAATGGCAAGACAAGTCAGTTTTAACTGCACATGCTCAGTGGGCTCAGTATGCTGAAGTTTAACATTTTGGAATTTGTGGTAAAACTACTTGCTGTCGTTCAGTGAACATTGAGTCCCAGCTACATCGAAGACCTCAAACTATTCGCACTCATTGTATTTAACGCTAATTAGGCGGCGGAGCTTCCTGTAATGTTACCTGTAGGCTGGGCAGCAAACACTATAGCGCTAGGGCCAATGGTCACCTGGTCGCCACACAGTGTGATGCTGGCACGCTACCACTATAAGTACCATTGCTCAGAGGTCGCTATGAAACCTCCACACCACACGGTGGCAATCACAGTTAAAGGCGAAGCACTTAGGCATGCGACTACAGCCAGAAAAACGTTCTCCTCGTGGCCATTTCTCTCCCCCACCCACTGTCAATGTACACAGCACACAGACCACACTGAGCACGTGCGAGCAATGTCACCAAATCCATGGATAACTGCACTACAAACAGAGAGCTCTGGGTCCTCCATTTTGGGGTGGGGTGGCTGGTTCAATCGCAAACGCGCAAATCATGATCCAGGTGAAAACATGGGCAGAGCCAAAGGAAGCACCTCCCCAAATAAGCATCTCTGGCTGTGCCAATTCTCCCAGTCGACAAGACGTGTTAAGG
The DNA here is from genome assembly GCA_029721435.1 of Gymnothorax reevesii. NCBI lineage: Eukaryota > Metazoa > Chordata > Actinopteri > Anguilliformes > Muraenidae > Gymnothorax > Gymnothorax reevesii. The sequence continues at coordinate 81,200,226 of CM056575.1, forward strand.
TACGGGGTCACGATGCCAGCACTGAACGAAGGGTTAAACAATACATGTGGGGATAAAAAAGAGGAGGCGGAGATGAAACACCGCAAACGATAAAAACATCATGAGGGCCGTGAGTGAGACGGTCACAATGACATGAGGGCCGTGAGTGAGACGGTCACAATGACATGAGGGCCGTGAGTGAGACGGTCACAATGACATGAGGGCCGTGAGTGAGATGGTCACAATGACATGAGGGCCGTGAGTGAGATGGTCACAATGACATGAGGGCCGTGAGTGAGACGGTCACAATGACATGAGGGCCGTGAGTGAGATGGTCACAATGACATGAGGGCCGTGAGTGAGACGGTCACAATGACATGAGGGCCGTGAGTGAGACGGTCACAATGACATGAGGGCCGTGAGTGAGACGGTCACAATGACATGAGGGCCGTGAGTGAGACGGTCACAATGACATGAGGGCCGTGAGTGAGACGGTCACAATGACATGAGGGCCGTGAGTGAGACGGTCACAATGACATGAGGGCCGTGAGTGAGACGGTCACAATGACATGAGGGCCGTGAGTGAGACGGTCACAATGACATGAGGGCCGTGAGTGAGACGGTCACAATGACATGATACGCCTGTTCACCCCCAGCGCCCAGCAGCAGAAGTGTGAGGTGAGCCAACGGGTGAAAAGCAGAGGTTCATCGTACAGCACTGCACTGTGGGGGCCAGAGAGGACAGAGGAGCTTGCATAGTACAGGTTTCATTTGTGCTTGCGAAGCAGCGCTGGGTCAATCGTCCAGCCCGTGATCTGAGACTGAGTAAATCAGAGTACGTTAAGCCCCCCGCCCCCCCAACTTAGCACCATGGGTGTTAAAATACATTTTTTTTGAGAAATGTATTCTGAAATTCTGTACTTGCACGTCGATGATATGCGTGACGTGTCGGCCCGCTGAGGGCCACCGATGTCCCAGAATTCAATCAAAAACAAAACTAAAAAAAAATAAATAAAAATAAAGAACTAACTACAAAAATCGGTTACTGTCTTTTGAGTTTTCCTTAGACGTCTCTTTAAAAATAAAAAAGAAGCACGTTTCGAGTAAGCAGAACATGAGTGTCACAGATGAGACAAACTCGATGTTGAGGACCCTGGCTGTAGGGCCAGCTGTGCGTTGGTGGTGGTGTGCGTGTGTGTGTGTGTGTGTGTGTAAGTGGGGGGTCAGTTTGAGTGTGGACCAATGAGAGAGAGAGAGAGGCGGAGGGGGTACAGAACAGGAAGGCACATGTTTGGGCAGAGGGAGGCGGGCGTGGGGCTGAGAGGGTCCCGCCCTCACATGTGGGCGGTGGCCTCACGGGGGGGTGGAGCTATTGCTTTGAGGGCGTTCCCAGGGCAGCTCTGGCTGCTGAGGCCGCGGTTCAGTGTGGGTAGGTCAGGCGGCTCCAGCCGGGGGTTGAAGGCGGGGCAGGAACGAGTCCGCGCATGGCTCTTCTGCCCACCTGCGTGGCAGATCAGCTCACTGACTGTGCCCAGCGGGTCAGGACGCTGGTGCCAGCGCTGCAGTCGCTCCTCCTTGTACTTGATTGAGTACCAGGTGAGGAAGATGAAGATGAAGCCCACGAACTTGAGGCTGGCAGCCAGGCCGAAGTACACGAAGCGGAAAGAGGTGACGTCGTACTCCCAGCAGGACCCATGGACCCCGCAGTCCTGCTGCCACAACATGCAGGTGGTGTCGATGACCGCGCCGAAGTAGATGGGGGTGGGAATGTAGGCTGGGGAAACACAGATCTACATTACCGGCAAGTACTGCTGAACTAAATCAAGACTGTGCAACTGGAGACCTGCTGCATTTTGCTTTGTTTTGGGTTGGAAAAAAAAGCACACAATCTTCTTTAACTTCTAATCAATTACAAATGCTAAACTGGAGTCGAACTGAAAACGTGCCGGGCAGTAAATCTCCAGGAGCAATGTTGTGCAGCCCGGATCTAAATATTACAGCATCAAGCATTTTAATAGCATATAGTCTCGACCCTGTTAATTCAGGAGGGCAATTTTAATTTGGATACACTGATTTCCCATTGATAAAATAATCAAAGCAATTGCGATACCATGAACCGGGTGCACATAAAACACACGTCATGTGATTCTGTTTATTAGACAAGAGTTGTTCTCGGGACGATTTCTCGAAGATTTTAGTGCAAGAGGAGAACTGAACACTAGATGGTGCCATTTCTATAGTCACGGTAACTTACCAAGTGTTCTCAAGAGAACGAACTGCATTCCTAGTGCAAAAGGTCGCTCCTGCTCATCGACTGACCTGCACATACAGAAGAGGCCACAGCAAGGGAAAGTGTTATACATGCAGAGTTCTGCAAATAATTTGCAGCCATTCCATTATACACAAGTTTTCAAGTTATTTTTTATAATTAGTGTATGTCGGTATTTTGTCTGTGTATACAGTCACAGCCATGGACAATTGAAACTATTATCCACCACAGCTTATTGGTGGAAAATTAAATAAATATCAAGTATGAGCTCATAGTGTAGAATTTCTGCTTTAATGTGAGGGCAGTTACACTCAAAGCAGGTGAGAGGAGCGATGAACAGTGGATTTCATGCATGTTGACCCCCTTTATGAGGGATTAACGAAGACAATGGCACAATTGGCCGCACAGCCACTCCATTTGTGCAATGTGTGTGCAATTCCCTCATTAATTCATACACAAGTAAGCAGAGAGACCCTTAATTTATTTCAACCAAATCAGTTAAAGTTGGAATCTACAAACCCCAATTCCAATGAAGTTGGGACATAATGTGAAACGTGAATAAAAACAGAATACTATGATTTGCAAATCTCATAAACCCATATTTTATTCTCAAATAGAACATTGACAACATATCAGATTTTGAAAGTGAGACATTTTACCATTTCATGAAAAATATAAGGTCATTTTGAAATTGATGGTAGCAACACATATCAAAAAAGTTGGAACAGGGCCATGTTTACAACTGCGTAGCATCCAGTCTTCTTATAACAATAGTCTGTACACGTCTGGGAAGTAAGGAGACCAGCTGCTGGAGTTTTGGGTGAGGAATGTTGTTCCACTCGTCAGATGTAGGATTCTACCTGCTCAACAGTCCTGGGTCTTCCTTGCCGGATTTTTCGTTTTATGATTCGTCAAATTTTTTCTGTTGGTGACAGGTCTGGACAGCAGGCAGACCATTTCAGCACACGGACTCTACCACAGCAAAGCCAGCTGTTGCAATGGATGTAGTATGTGGTGTAGCATCGTCTTGTTGCAATACGCAAGGCCTGCCCTGAAAGAGACATTGTCTGGATGCGAGCATATGTTGTCGTAAAACCTCTATATACTTTTCAGTATTGATAATGCCTTTCCAGATGTGTAAGCTGCCCACGTCATAGGCACTAATGCAACCCCGTACCATCAGAGATGTAGGCTTCTGAACGGAGCGCTGATAACAAGCTGGATGGTCCCTCTCCTCTTTAGTCTGCATGACTCTGCATTCGTACTCTCCAATAAGAATTTAAAATTTTGGATTCATCTGACCGCAGAACAGTTTTCCATTTTGCCTCAGTCCATTTTAAATGAGCTTTGGCCCAGAGAAGACGACAGCATTTCTGGATCATGTGCAAATATGGCTTCATCTTTGCATGATACAGCTTTAACTTGCATTTGTAGATTGCACGATGGACTGTGTTCACAGACAATGAATTCTGGAAGCGTTCCTGAGCCCATGCAGTGACTTTTAATGCAGAATTAGGCCTGTTTTTAATTCAATGCTGCCTCAGCGCCCGAGGATCACTAGCATTCAATATTGACCTCCGGGCTTGTCCCTTGCACGCAGAGATTTGCACAAATTCTCTGAATCTTTTGATATTATGTACTGTAGATGGTGGGATATTCAAAGTCTTCGCAATTTTACATTGAGGAACATTTTTCTTGAAAATTGTTCCAATTTTTAGATTCAGTTTTTTGCAGATTGGGGAAGATCTGCCCATCCTTGCTTCTGAGAGAATCTGCCCCTCTAAAATGCCCTTTTTACACCCAGTCATGTTATTGACCCGTTGCCAATCAACCTAATTAGTTGTAAAATGCCTCTCCAGTTATTTTTTATTAGTACCACTGACTTTTGTTGCCACTGTCCCCATGTTTTTGAGATGTGTTGCTGCCATCAATCTATAATATATTTGAGGTCGATGCCTGTCTGTCCGTGTGTATGTACACGTTTTACTCCCACATTTCTCAACCGATTATCACCAAATTTAGTGTGAATATCCACTTGGACACCAGGAAGGTCTTGACGTCGCCCAATTTTTGAAAAACGGTCATGCACGCAAAAAAAAATGGCAATTTCACTCCGGGTAGCAGGTAGAAGCTAGTTTCAATATAAGCTAATATGTTTCATGAAATGGAACAATGTCTCACTTTCAACATTGGGGGTTGTATGCCTGACGCCAGGAGAAGTGACTTATCCGGGGGATAGAGACTAGCCCCCGGATAGCAAGGTAAAAGTGGTATGCATGTAGGGGGAGCACTATCCACAGTCCTTATCTGGGGATAAAGTTATACCCAGTTTCACCTGGCGGTAGCGGCTTTATTCCACAGAATCCGCTGGTCTCGCTGCCTGTTTTAGTACAGCTGCTTTCAGAGACTTCCACTCTTTCAATTCTGAAATAGTGCGTTCTGCACAGCCGCACAAATTCACCTTTGAGGCAGTTTGGGTCCAAATTTCGGTTTTAATTTTTTTCGTTACAGCACGTGTTAGCTTTACACAGCACTGTACGTTCCACCGAGAATTCCACCAAAAGAACACATATTTCGGTGTCAGAAAAGTTACTTTTCCGCTGCCGCTTCGGTTCGGTTCGCCTGCTGCATTGTACGTTGTAGAAAATAGCTATTTGTTGTACAACTATAAAACGAGAAATGCAGTGTTATGCAAGTGTGTCACGAGGAATCCCGTACCAACATGCACAGTATGCTATAAAACACAGCGAGTCCCCCTTTCTAAACATTGCCCTTGCGTGTAAACCTGGGATAGCTATTCCCTACCCTATCCTTGACTCATGCATACAGAGTGCACGTGGCAGTTCTCTCTCGGATATTAATCCGGAGGATAGGCGTTATCTGGGGGTTAAGTAATCCTTCCTCCATGCATACGGCCCCTGATGTGTTGTCTACATTCTATTGTGAATAAAATGTGGGTTTATGAGATTTGCAAATCATTGGGTTCTGTTTTTATTCACGTTTTACACAACATCTCAACTTCATTGGAATCTATTGCTGTTAATCCTCAATATGAAGTAAAAAAGCTGCCAGACTGCCAGTGAAGTAAGCAATTATTAGGCTGAAAAAATCATAAGAAAACCTTCAGAAAAATACAAAATCAACCATCTGTCCATTCTTCAAAAGAGAGAAGGCAGTGATGCACAGAAACACACAGTAAATTCTGAGTAAATTCAGAAATCCAGCACAAGATGTAAATCATCGGTAAGCCTCACACACAGGAAAATTAGCTGACAGTTTGCCATAAAATATATAGAAAAGTTAATGAAGTTTTGGAAACCTATCCAATGGACAGATGAAACATAGTTCAACTTGTCCCAGAATAACAGGCAGAGAGGAGCAGAGAGAGGGGAAGGAACTGCTCCTGATCCAAAACACCATCTCTTCTCTGAAGCATGGTGGAGCTACTGTAGTACTGTGGCTATGTTTGGCTCCTTATGGGAAAGGTTCCCTAGTAATCACTGATGATGTGTCCTGACAAAAACAGCAGAGTGAAATAATTTATTGTATAGTGCCGCATTATCTCCTCAGATTCAGCCAAATGCTTCAAAACTGACTGGATGATGCACCACAGTGTAGATGGACAATGGTAAACGAAACTAAGAAAGGAATGCTGAACTTGAAAGACGAAAGCAGATTATAAAACGGGTGCTTCCCATCCTTAAATGTGATTGGCTGAGCACAATTCAACATATTTTCCTGGACACCGGCAAGTGTGGAGGACAAAAGTCAGTCGTTCCCTACTCTAGCTGCTGGTTGTAATGACTTGGCCGATCGGTGCAAGTTGAGAACAAGGAAACTCGAAAATCAAAACGAACGTAAAATTATTTAACAGGGACTTCGGGAGACCGAAGGAGACATTCAAAATAACCTGCTTTTGTAGTATATCAACATTAGCGAGCCCAAATGGCCTGATGTGACATGATAATGGCACTAGATGAAAAAGCAATCTTAGCGTCTGTGTTGCTTGTCAACCATTCTGTCCACTTGATCTTGCTTGGTGGAAGAACGAATAGTTCTCAATTTTATTGTTGCATTATTACCAATAAAATGTCGATTTTTTTCCCTTGTGTGTTCATTTAATGGGCTATATGTAGGGTAACCATTTTATAAAAGCAACAAGCCCCTTGAAGCACTGGGTTACAGTGATTTTATAATGGTGGAGGGGCTCCGCTGCGTGTCATGGCTTAGAACGCCCCTCCGCCATTATAAAATTACTGTAACCCACCGCTTCTCAGGACTTATTCCTTTAGTATACTACAATGACAAAGGATTAGCGACCAAATATTAAAATAAAACATTATGATAGTTAGCTTGCCAAATAACCTCCAAAAACTGGGGAGCTAGCTATAAAAATTATTGCAATCCCAGCAATGTTATAACAACATTTTTGACAAATACCTCAAATTAAAGCACAGGGTCCACATTTCAAGCACATCTTGATTGTCAGATTTTGTGTCTATTTTGGTGTAGTGGAGTCAAAATGATGAAAACCATGACTTTTCTTTGTCTTTAGACTGCTGAGTTTGTCCCTCTGAATGCTTGTTAAAACAAATAACCAAAGACTAGTATTGGCAATAAAGCTGAATTTCAAGTTGAATTGCGAATTATAAACAGTGATTGGGCCTCTGAATTCCTTGCGGCAAGCTCTGACCTGAGGGTAACGATGATGGCGGAGGGCTGGGCGCACGCCGTGATGAGCGTGACGATGAAGAGGAAGATGAGGAAGGGGATGAGCGTGTTGCAGGTGCGGTCACACTTCCCGGACACCGCGTGCCCATTCTCGTTCAGGTATGTCTTCACGATGACCAGCTGGAGCTGGTTGCCCTGGCCACCAGTGGGCGGGGTTATGACCTGCCTGCTCTGTACGCAGGCGCAGTCAGTGTAGTTCCGGATCTGAGAGAAGGCCAGAGGAAGAACGCACACCACTCATCAACACTGTCCTTCTCTACTCTTTACCCCAAAAATATCTGCGTGCAGTGAACTGAGCAGGGTACCCAACTTTACTACTTCAATTAAAATGCGAAAGGTGCTTGAGAAATAACCAGTGCAATCAGCGATACAGTATGTACCAGTATCCAAAAAGCACAGGTTTTGAAAAAAGCCTTGGAAATGAACTGAAACACTTCCCATTGTTCATTTTCTCAGAAGCAAAGGTGTCTTGCATCAGCTATCGGCAATCACCACAGAAAATATACAGCGAGCGTCAAAATTACTGGCATCCCTGAATGGCAATACTCAAACAATAATTAAAATTAAACAAGTGGACATGGTCAACAACATGCCCCGCCAAATGCCTGAATCGCGCGCACCTCATTTTCGAACCCCATCAAGGCCTTGATGGTCTGAAGCCACAAACCAAGTTTGGTTGTCCTATCTCTAATAGTTCCTGAGAAAAGCTGTCCCCTTTTTGGATGGACGGAGCTCAAACCTATATCCCCCTCTCGTGGCGGGGGATAAAAATTCTGAAAGGAGAAACTCTAAATAACAACGCGTGAGAAATACTGTACAATATTTATATTCCAATGAAACCAAACAAAATCACTTACTGATTTAATTAAAAATTAATTTCCTCCAAATCAAGCTTTCACGATTAATTGCACCCTTAAAAATGATTATAAATAACTAACCAAATTTAACCAGGTATTAAATTCCACTTATTTAAATCTTATCTGTGTTAAGGAACCATATTGAGCCATCACTTCTTGTTTCAGTGGGGTATAAAAATGAGGTGACAAACATGCAATATCCCTTTGTCATGCAACACCATAAAGAAAACAAAACAACTGTCAGCTCAAGAGAGGCAGATAATCATAGACATTAACAAATCTGGTAATGGCTACAAGAAGATTCACAAAGAATGAATATGCCGCTGAGCACTGCCAGGGTAATTATATTTTTAAAAAATTAAAAAAAATTATTAAAAAAAGATATGGAACTGATGTTTGTGTCCTCTACCTCAAGGGTAAAGGACACAACCAGAATCCTGAGGAGGATGGTGAGAGAAGCAACCAATTCCCCAAGAATCTCTGTGAAGGAATGTCAGGCCTTGGTGGCATCTTGGGGTCACCAGGTTTCAAAAAGCACCATCAGATGGCACCTCCACAACCACAGGCTCTTCTGAAGGGTTGCCAGAAGAAAAACTATTCTGACCAGAGGACACAGAAGAAAGAGCTTGGAGTTTGCCAAACGTCATTTAAATTATGCCTGGAACAAGGTGCTTTGGTCAGATGAAACCAAAATTGCACATTTCGATCAGATACAACATCAGCATGTTTGATGTTGAAACAGTGAAGCACACAAGGAGAAACACCTGCAGCAAATATTTAGTGGGGGGCAGATTGGGCCAGAGAATATCATGGGGGTGACCCACTAAGTAGGATACATAAGGATTTTCCCAGAACTCAAATGAATGCAAAAGCACTATTTTATTGCATAATAAATTGTATACAGTTTTGTCTTATCACGTGAATGTCAGATTATGATATTCACATTAGATCAGTTCAGGAACCCATCAAATAACATTTTGAATGCATTACATCCAATCAGGCTATGAGTTGCTTAATCATAAATATTAGCTGACAAAATATTCATGTTTGGCAATTTTATACAATAAACAAGCATGTACTGTTAATCATACCATTTCAAGTATCAAGATTATAGATGACCAAAAATTTGACAAACGAATAAATCATGATTAAAGTGCTCAACAAATGCACTAAATAGCAAGTAAGCAGTCTGCTACAGAAGTCGAATTCTCTATTCGTTAGGCCTTGGCTTCGGTGACTAATACTGCCAATCGGAGAGCTTCCATGATAGCCGAAAGAGAGGACGATGTCCAACGTTATTAGCCCAAAGACAGACTGCTTTGTGACCATAGACTGTTTGTGACAGGCTCCTAGTTGAGGCATTGAGCTGTTAATCATTTGCTCATCACTGAAGCACGTTGGTCAGAAGGTTACCAGTTAGCCTCTGAACCAGTAGTTTGAACATCTGCTACAATTGACAAAATACTTTTGAACCGCAGCTTTCCTCATTTTTATTGCATTCTAAAGTAAATAAGTCATCTTGCACCTAGACCAACCAGTCACCGACTTCCTACCTGCTGCACAGCTAATCATGCATGTGCCAGGCTTCAGACCAGAGTGGAAGAGCGCATCCAATCTAATCCATCAGCATAGAAGGTTCGCGATTGATGTCGATACGAGCCAGCCAAATAAAACCATTTGCCACTGGACGCATGCATCCATAGCTCTTATCGACATCAATCTCTTATCCTCTACTGCGATGGATTAGACTGGATGCTCCCTTCAACTCTGACCTAAGGTCCTGCATTTTTGAGGATTATTCATGCAGCATGAATTAAATCGGTGACTGGTTGGTCTGGGTGCAAAATTATTTATTTTCAATAGAGTACGATAAAGAAGAGAAAAGCTGCAGTTCTTATAGATTTATAATCCATTTTCTTTGGGGTCCCAATAATTGGCCAGCGGTGGTCCAATGGTCCGAAATCCCCCCAAATAAGTGCCTAAAACTTTTCAAAAATTAGTGGAAAAGACTCCATGCTGTTATCCTTGCAAAAACTGGTAGCATTATGTACAAAATGAAGGGTTCCAATAATTATGAAACCTTGATTTTGTTGAAATTTATTTTGTAATAAATGATTATTAAGATTTTGATTGTTTCCATTGAAACATTAATAATGTATCTCACACATTGGTTGGTATATTCTGTTTCTCCATAAGTCAGGAATGCCAGCAATTTTGCAGCACACTGTGTTTAGCCATGCTTTGAATTTTTCAATGACAATTCAAAAAAAGGCTGAGCACTGTTGACATTATATAGGAGTTCAAATATCATAGTTGAACTGAGTTTAATAAATCTGTGCATTCATAATAATTGTAGGCATTATTCTTGAAACCATAATTTCTATGGTCATTACCAACAGTGCCTCAAGCATAAGCAAACATATTTCTATATTTTCCCCATCAGGAAACAACCATTAAACTCTCTGTCCCAGTGCACCAGTGTGAAGTGGGAACGACAGGGTCACTGATGTGTGGTGAATATGCAGAGGTTTCTCATGGGGAGGAGGATTTGAGGCAGGAGTATCTGCAGTACTGCTCACCCCTGTGCTGTCGTTTCCCACACTGCTGCATCCGGCCAGGCAGGGGTTAAAGTACGTGATGCCGTCCGAACCACACACGGGGGCGTACTCGTGGATCTTGCACCCGCAGTTCACATTACAGCTGCCTGTGAGGTTCCTATGAGCCATGGTCAGAGTTGGCCTGTGTGCGTGAGAGAGCGAGGGGCGAGAGAAAGGAGGAGAGAGAGGAGTGCAGCAGTGAGAGAGAGAGACACCGATATGCACAGAATAAACAGCACCTTCAAACACTGTGGGAACCAGAGGCCAGCCTCAAAAGGGCTCTTTCGCCCTGCAAACACTGCCTAATCAACCTCGCCTACGGTTGACTTTAGACAACCCGCAGTGTTGTTTGAGGGGAAAGAAATGAAAGCAGCGGTTTAACATGCTGGTTATAAGACGAGGCGATTTTGTGCTCTGGAATTTTCCACCAGCTCCGTTGCTGCCTGTTTGCATAGAGCCACTAAGAAGAGTGGAGTCATAAAACACAGGCATCTCTGGAAAGCTTGTAAGAGACAAGTAAACCAGGCTGCCAACGGCACAGTATCTCACCTCCATACATACATTCTGCATGTAAAAAAATAATTTATTTAATATAATTCACCTGAGGGAGAAGGATTCATTTGATCAGCCAGAGAACTCCATGCACTACCACACACTGTGTATAGCAATAAAATATTAAAGCTGTTGAAAGCTCTCGAGATCTTTGTTTGAAATATAAACAACTCGGATCCTCCAAACATTCAGACAAAAGCCCACAAAGCCAATGTAAAAATTATTTTGTATTCTACACTGCAGATTAAATGGTAATTAACATGCTGACTACAAGATAATGGCCCGCTTGTAACGGCAGGTCAGGGCCGGCGCTAGACCTGAAACTTTGGGGGAAAATATCAATCCCTTTATTGACTACAATTAGTCCTGGCAAATTCTAGATGGTTTCACACACTTTCCAATTCAAGAAAAAAATCAAGTAGTAAATGAAGTCACGACTATCTCTCCCCCATGTGATTTAACAGCGACAAAATAATGGGCTACATTCAGCACAGAAAAATAATCTAATAATAAATAGGTCTATGCACCGGCACTCAGCAACGTAAATTTTTTTTCCAGCGAGAGCAGCATTCAGAACTCTCTTGGGTCATTCCATGTCAATTCAACAAATGCCTCCCAACTGACTATCTCAGATTTGTCTAAAAAGGTTATCACAGAAAGGTAATATACTTAATAGGACGTGTGCCAAATTTCAGTTAAATATGCCTATTGGTTTTGGCAGAAAAAAATAATGAAGATGGTACTGTTGTGTGAATTTTCACACTCGTTTTTGCGACGTCAAATAAAAGGGAGTTTTTAGGAGGCAATATCTCCTGTTATACTTATGCCATTGCTTCAAAATCGCCCACAGTGTAGCATCTAGGCCCAGTAATCTAGGCAAGCACATTTTAGATGGCTTTTCTCTTTTTCTTAGGGGGCCATGGCTGTTTGAAAATGCTAATTTATTTGACAAAATTGTCTGTGACACCAACTTTGAAGGCCATTTATGACCAAAGTTATGCAGGTAGAGAGCTGATTTTTTTTCTGCGCAAGGTCTCCTCACATAGTGCTATTGGTACAATAAACAGCAAGCATGTAAATGTCATGGTTGTCCAGAAAATACACAGAAAAATCCTAAAAAAGCCAAAATTTCATGAAATTTGACTTCAAATATTTGCCATTGAAAATGTGTTGCACAAGTGTATTAGGCATAGATACTACACTGTGGAAATTTTTGAGCCCGTGGCATTGATATAACTAGAGATATTGCCTCCTAAAAATCCACTTTTATTTGACGTTGCAAAAAGGAGTGCGAAAATCAGCAAAACATTGCCATCTTTATTTTTTGTCAAAACTAAAGAAGATATTTAACTGAAACATTGCACATATCCTATTAAGTACATGGCCTTGGTGTGAGAATTTTTTAAAATACACCTGAGACTGTCAGGTGGGGAAATTTTCTGAAATTCGCCGAATTGACATAGAATGACACTCTTGTGAATGAAGGTAATTTCGGCGACAAGTACATACACCAGTTTTTGCAGCATGGTCAAACATCTTGCTGAAAGAAAATATACAGCAATAATAGACAACAGACGAAACTACATTCTAGTCACCAGAATTACCTTCATTCGCTGATAAGTTCTGAAATGCCTTCGCCGAGTGCCAGTGCATTGACCGAATTATAGTAAAATTATTTTTCTATACTCAATGTAGCCCATTATTTTGTCGCTTTTAGATCGCATGGGGGAGAGGAGCCGTGACTTCAATTGCCACTTGATTATTCTTGAATTGGAAAATGTGTTAATAAAAGAAAACCATCTGGAATTAGCCAGGACTAATTTTTGTCAATAAAGGGATGGATATTTGCCCCAGAATTTTCAGGTCTAGCGCCAGCCCTGATCCGCCATAAGTTTTCTTGTAGTTGGCAGTCAACGTGTTAATAGCTCTTCCAACTTAATAGCGATGTGATGCATATAATTGCTGCCTCAGCCTGAATGCCCACAGCTGCACAATGCAGATCGACACATTCCACAGTGACAGGACTACTTGTCAGCAGGGCGGCTCACAGCTCAGGCCTTCACCTGCAAATCCCAGCCATACCATAACTGGCTAAGGGCAGAGTACGCATAAACAAGGCAACAATTGGCGAAGCTTCGCTGAGGATAAAAAGGTTTTAGCCGATTAAAATTTGTCAGTTCATTGCTCTGTAGCAACCACCTCCGTTTGGCCAGGTGCACATAACTGTACGAACTTAATTGTACGTTGACTACACGATCCTACAGCGGTATTGGCAACTTGAAATTGGTGGCACTGCTACACGATGTGAAGACGCGAGGGGCTGGTCATCACACAAGTCGATAGGAGCAGATCGCTTTGCGGTGGGCCGAACAGTTTGGCTGCGTTCTGGGTGGGGAAAAAAGGAAGAAACATAATCTAGAAATATTACGAACAAGCGTCTGCCACAGACATGCCAATATCCCCCGCCGACTCAATTTTGTGTGTCCGTACGGACGTAGCCCAATGCTTTTTCCCACCCGGTTCGTGATAATCGCGCGGCGGGGGGAGGAAAAAAAAAAAACTAACACACAAAGTCAACACATTAGGTCAACAACATTTAATATGCTTTCTTATGACTTTCGCGGATCTTTTTCATTGTTATTTCTGGAATTATAATATGCATTGTTTAATTTTCCAATTGAAAAGTTGATGAAGTATTGACATGGTGATGTTTATTTTGACAAGCTGTCACCTCCATCACCTCTAGGAAACATCAGAATTTTGGGGGTCATCACAGGTATCCAACATGAAAAGAATCCAGTCAACAGTTCTTAAGATATTGGAATTTATGCTTTGCGACCTTGAAATAAGTGTGAAGATCACCAAAAAAGCATGGTACCTTTCCCCCACTGGGATGAACCTGGGTACGAAATACAAGAAGAATCTAGTCAATAGTTCTTAAGATATTCAAATGTATAATTTGTGACCTTGAAATGAAAGTCAAGGTCACCAAAACAGCATGGTACCTTTCCCCCACTGGGATGAACCAAGGTACCAAATACGAGAAGAATCGAGTCAATAGTTCTTAAGATACTCAAATTTAAGCTTTGTAACCTTGAAATGAAGGTCAAGGTCACCAAAACAGCATGGTACCTTTCCCCCACTGAGATAAACCTAGATATCAAATATGAAAAGATTCTAGTCAACGGTTCTTAAAATATCCACATTTACATGTTCATACGGATGAACGTACGGACGGACGAAGCCCAATGCTATATCCCCTGCTTCACGCTAATCGCGCAGCGGGGGATTAAAAAAAAATAAAAAGAAAATAAATTTTAAAAAAAGAGCAGAAATTTTGTGACTTTTGTGGCACAGGGCTAAACAATTGTGATATACGTCTATAAACAGAGCTGTCAGCCACATGCAAAAGCACTTACCAGTTCAGTGAACACAACACTCCCGAAGAGACTCTCGATCACAAACAAAACCAGATGCAGCGACTGCATTTTCAGTGACTACGAGCTCTGCTCCAACATTAAAAAATGGTGGCAGTGACTCCAAAAAACACTAAACCAGGCAGGACCAAAACCAAGCCAAATCAAAGCAGGCAGGACCTAAGCAAAGCAAGCTAAATCTAAGCTAAACCAAGTCATACCGAAGCTTTACCAGGCAGGACCCCAGCTAAGAAAAATCCACACAAAACCAGACAGGGCGAAAGTGAAGCTTAACCTGAATGAAAGCGGGCAGGAACAAAAGCCAAACTGTGAAGCCACCACCTCATCTGATACTCAAGGAACTGAGAATCATTCAAGGACATTAAAGTCTTGTACAGGTTGACTGTGGATCGATGGTTCCAGGCACTGGGTCATTACTGACATTCCACACTACAGCCCCAGAACCCCTATACTGCCCAGCTGTTGGCAAACACACCATATTCTGCAAGAGTCACTTGTCCTGAGCCAGCTACGTGAGCAGGCCATGCAAACCATAACAGTTCCTTCCAGTATTTCCATGAGAATGTAAAGAATTGAGAAAATGGGTGCCACCTCCATTTAAGTCAGTAGCGCAAATTTTGTATTATTGAAGAGAGGGCTGAGAGAAGCTAGGCCATGTTTTAACAGAGGAAACAGTCCTGTGTGTTTGTTTATCACCAGAGCCTATAGACAGGGCAGGCGAAGGACAAACGGCCTCAATCACACAGTGGACTGAGAGCAGTGGAGTCCGCAGATAAAATGGCTGAAACCTGGTCGTTGTCACATTTAAATGATGAAATGAGCAGCATTGAAGGGTTTTACTGTATTGGGGTTACACTCTCATACACACTGCAATAAGCATGTAGACACTCCTTGGTATGGGGTTTGCTAAGCCTCTTCATTCCACAGAAACAAAGGCTATGCCTCTGTGCTTCTAATTATTTCAGGTCCATTCTTGTTTCTGCATTATACGACCCTCATGAGCAGAGAGGGGTCCATACACGATTGATGTAGATCGTTGTTAATGAACTTAACGCGCTTACAGAGACCCCTGACCCCAACCCAAACAGAAACTGGAAAGCACACTTTGGATGCATGTCTGCCCCGCAAAGTTATACCATCTACTGCGAAGCCTATTCAGGGTGGAAACTGTAAGCAACTGAAAACTGTAAACCCGGGTAAGAGCCAGTGGTGTAGCGTATGCAGCAGTGTAGACAGACAGCACAGGCTCTTACATGGTGGTGTAGCGTATGCAGGAGAGTAGACGGACAGCACAGGCTCTTACCCGCTGGTGTAGCGTATGCAGCAGTGTAGACGGACAGCAGAAGCTCTTACCCGGTGGTGTAGTGTATGCAGCAGTGTAGACAGACAGCACAGGCTCTTACATGGTGGTGTAGCGTATGCAGCAGTGTAGACGGACAGCACAGGCTCTTACCCACAGGTGTAGCGTATGCAGCAGTGTAGACGGACAGCACAGGCTCTTACCCGCTGGTGTAGCGTATGCAGCAGTGTAGACGGACAACACAGGCTCTTACCCACAGGTGTAGCGTATGCAGCAGTGTAGACGGACAGCACAGGCTCTTACCCACAGGTGTAGCGTATGCAGCAGTGTAGACGAACAGCACAGGCTCTTACCCACAGGTGTAGCGTATGCAGCAGTGTAGACGGACAACACAGGCTCTTACCCGGTGGTGTAGCATATGCAGCAGTGTAGACGGACAGCACAGACTCTTACCCGGTGGTGTTGTGTATGCAGCAGTGTAGACGGACAGCACAGGCTCTTACCCGCTGGTGTAGCGTATGCAGCAGTGTAGACGGACAACACAGGCTCTTACCCGGTGGTGTAGCGTATGCAGCAGTATAGACGGACAGCACAGGCTCTTACCCGGTGGTGTAGCGTATGCAGCAGCATAGACGGACAGCACAGACTCTTACCCGGTGGTGTAGGGGATGTTGATGCCGCCCAGGTTGATGCTCTCACAGCCCACGATGAAGAGCGTGGAGAAGCACAGCAGGGACACGCCGCTGCAGATCATAGCCAGCTTGGCCGACTCCCGGGCGCCCAGCTTCAGCTTCTTAATGATGTATCCGCCCAGAACGATGCCCACCCCCGCGCTGGGCACTATTATCACCCCTGGGCAGAGAGGAGGAGGGGGAGGCAGGGAATTACTGAGCAGGACTGACCGGTGATGACCTTACACACAACAGCTGCTGCACCACCCGGGTCATGCCAGTGTTCGGAGGAGGCTGGAGAACCGTTACTATAATGTACGTCCTGACCACACAGATCCGGTATGGATGAACTCCAGACCACAAGAGACCACATAAATGTAAAATCTCAAGGTTGTCGTAACAAGGATTTGATGTAAATAAAGTGATGAACACATGAATGAAAAAAGCTCCTTCTCACACCCCGACACACACACACACACACAGCATGGATGTGCACGGATAATGAGAGTCGCGGTAGGACAGCCTCAGCGCCATGAGTGGACACAGCCTCAGCGGCATGAGTGGACACAGCCTCAGTGGCATGAGTGGACACAGCCTCAGCGGCGTGAGTGGACACAGCCTCAGCGGCGTGAGTGGACACAGCCTCAGTGGCGTGAGCGGACACAGCCTCAGCGGCATGAGTGGACACAGCCTCAGCGGCATGAGTGGACACAGCCTCAGCGGCATGAGTGGACACAGCCTCAGTGACATGAGCGGACACAGCCTCAGCGGCATGAGTGGACACAGCCTCAGTGACATGAGCGGACACAGCCTCAGTGGCATGAGCGGACACAGCCTCAGTGGCATGAGTGGACACAGCCTCAGTGGCATGAGCGGACACAGCCTCAGTGACATGAGCGGACACAGCCTCAGTGACGTGAGCGGACACAGCCTCAGTGGCGTGAGTGGACACAGCCTCAGTGGCGTGAGTGGACACAGCCTCAGTGGCGTGAGTGGACACAGCCTCAGCGGCGTGAGTGGACACAGCCTCAGCGACGTGAGCGGACACAGCCTCAGTGACGTGAGCGGACACAGCCTCAGTGACGTGAGCGGACACAGCCTCAGTGACGTGAGTGGACACAGCCTCAGCGGCGTGAGTGGACACAGCCTCAGTGGCGTGAGCGGACACAGCCTCAGTGGCGTGAGCGGACACAGCCTCAGTGGCGTGAGCGGACACAGCCTCAGTGGCGTGAGCGGACACAGCCTCAGTGGCGTGAGCGGACACAGCCTCAGCGGCGTGAGTGGACACAGCCTCAGCGACGTGAGTGGACACAGCCTCTGTGGCGTGAGTGGACACAGCCTCAGCGGCGTGAGTGGACACAGCCTCTGTGGCGTGAGTGGACACAGCCTCTGTGGCGTGAGTGGACACAGCCTCAGCGGCGTGAGTGGACACAGCCTCAGCGACGTGAGTGGACACAGCCTCAGCGGCATGAGTGGACACAGCCTCAGCGGCGTGAGTGGACACAGCCTCAGTGACGTGAGTGGACACAGCCTCAGCGGCGTGAGTGGACACAGCCTCAGCGGCGTGAGTGGACACAGCCTCAGTGGCGTGAGTGGACACAGCCTCTGTGGAGCCAGAACAGGTGCGGAGGGAAAAGTGCAGCACGTGGAGAGGATGTGACCGTCTGAGCTGACGGACTGTATCAGGTCATTGTAAACACAGGCTTCAGCTCTGCAGAACCCTTTACACTGCAGAATAACAACCTCAGGGCAAATGGTACAGGGAGGGCTGCTAGGTCAACAAGATGTGATCACACACAAACAAATGAAAAAACACACACATTCAGGAGTGAAGTTATTGACACCCTTCATAAAAATGAAGAAAAAAGGATGCACATCATAAGCAACACAGTCAATTGTCCCATTTTAAAGGGACAATAAACCTTTTATGATCAATAACCTGCTGTGTATAAGGGACGTAAGCTACCACAATACTGAATATATTGGATATAATTTGGCAGTAGCTTGTACAGACAGTTATCAGTAATCAATTATCCATCGTTTCTTTCCTTGGTTTGTCTCTTGGCTTTCAGGAAGCCCTAGTCTAACATTATCCAATCATAAAGGAGCTCATCACCTTTCCACCCCTAGTTAAAATCCAAATACATACATCCCCGCCCACAACAGACATACAAGTAAGAGTAGTGATAACAACAGCAAAGTCTTCAAGCTGTGTGTGCAAGAAACAATAAAAATCTAAATATACCAAGCCAGCTCGTTATGTGGAGTGTTTATGTTGGTGTAAGTACTAATGCTATATTTTCCACAGCATTCCTACTTGAGACCCCAGTTAGCTCCATTTTCACCATTGCTGTTGTCAATAGATAACATTGACTAGGAGCTTATTAACTTTGAATTTCACTGCGATGTCCTTGAAGTTGACTTGTTCAGATCATAAACAGCAGGTCCATTATTAATGTGATTAATCAGTGATCTCAGTGTGCTGACCTGCTTCAATATTTTCTATGCTTTATTCACGGTTCACTAAACTGAAGCAGTGAGGCGGAGCCATTCAATAACGTCCATACAGTCCTGAACAGCCAAGGAGAGTGAAATTTCAAAAGGATAAATTATGATGGAGAAATTGTTTTCCCTGACGATCGGCCTCTCATCTGTGCTCATTGCATGCATGAGCTCAACATAATGTTGTTAAACGTAGCATTTTCCCGGATGCTTTAAGATCAAATGAGAAAACTACATCCATTAATTTCAATACATACAGTGCTTAACAAATATATTAGACTACCTGTCAATAAAAAATGAGAAAACATGAATATTTAAGACATTTGTCAAAAACTGATTTAAAACTAAAATTTTTTTTGTCATTTCTTCGGCGAATAACGAACTGACACTGCTAAATAGTCCTTATTTACACATAAAAGCCAAAAAACTATATTTTGTATGGCCTCCTTTGGCCTTGATAACAGCTTGCATTCTTGCATTCAACCACTAAAACTAATGTTTATGTTCAGGAATGCAAGTAAATAACAGTTATTTGAATAATAATAATGTGCTTAACTTTTTTTTTCTTTTTTGTAAAACAATAAATTTGAAAATTCATGGATAACAACAATAATTATATCCCCCAAAAGATGACATCCATGCATCAATTTCATTACCTTTTTGGTAACATCAGACAACAAATTTGAAAGGAAATTTGACCATGCCTCCACAAATATATTTTCAGTATCATTAATATCCCTGGGTTTACATGTTTCACTGTCCTCTTCAGCTCACACTACAGGTTTCAATGAGATTAAGGCCTTGAGACTGAAATGTTCATTGTAGAACGCGGATGTTCTACTCACCAAGCCATTTTGAGTGGCTTTGGATACAGGTTAGAGGGAATAGGCTATTCCTATTCCTATAGGCTATAGCCTGCTGGCTATTCCACACACTCTGCATCCCAGCAGAGACAACGGGACTTTTCCTCAAAATTTCCCAAAATTCAGGGGAATTACTCATGCCGTTAACCTTAGTCCCTTTATGCTTGTGCCTCCGGATCGCTTGCATTCCTCTTTGGCAACAAAACGGTGTGTTTGGCTAAATATCTGGCGTAATCAAACTATGGCACTCTCTTCCAATCACAACTCCATGAATGTGTTTTTTGTTACGAAGGAGACAAGGAGGTGATGTTTGCTTTTAAGATTTGGTGACTATGTGCAACCAATAGTAACTAATTTTTAAACGATGTTCCTTGGGTCCCTGACCGCATTCCTAACCATCTTCCTCGTGCATCCTCCTCCTGACCAGTGTGCAACCATTTCATACATCTTATTTTTTTATGATTACATATCAAGAAGAATTTTTTACCACTAGTGTATTTTTCTGCACATTACCAAACCTGTTAAGGTTGGCCAGCTACAATTTTCCTCTTTTGAATGGACAGTCCCCTTAGATTTTTCCAGTGACAAAAGGGTTTGACATACATGTCATTTAATTACTGCATTCTACTAGAACTGGAAGAAACAGACTGACACAAGTTATAATAATTTTCTGGGGTGCCAATAACTTTTACAATTATGATTTCTGAAAAAAAATTGTTGTTCAATAATAAAGACTGAAAATTAGAATGCATGCATTGAGGAAAAAATTAAATCATTTTTGACGTTTCAACTTAAAATATGGATCATGAACAGTATTGTTTATTATAGCATCTTCATTTTTTAAATAAAGGGTATAAAACATTTTGCACCACATAGCGCGCGCACACACGCGCACAAACACACACACACACACACACGCACACGCATGCACGCGCACGAACGCACACGCACGCACACGCACGCACACACACACGCACACGCACACGCACGCACACACACACACACATGCACACGCACACACACGCGCACACACACACACGCACACACACACACGCACACACACACACGCACACACGCACACGCACACGCACACGCACGCACACACAGCACCCACTCATACAGATATCAGATGTCTATGGCAGTATAGGAGTTCAGTATATGCATAGTATATCTCAGTATAGGAGTTTCCATCGCTCAATTAATCACTAACTATTTTCTCAGCAGTGAAAAATAAAAATATTGCAACATACAGATTTAGGTCCATTAACACTTGAACAGAGATTTTAGTTTTGTCCCTGCCTAAAATGTTCTATAGGACCTCTATGGAATTCTATAGAACTCTACAGAACATCAATGGGACTCTATAGACCATTTTATTAGAACAGCATGTTCTATAGGATTTTCCATGTGTTCTATAGGAATTTGCTAGAAACCTATGGAGCATCTCTGTGGAAAAGAAAGTCCTATAAGATTATTGCTGTTCCATAAGACCATCCTATAGAACACTCTAGTTGAAAAACCTCTTCTATAGGACTTTGATGGTCTTTAGGGCCTTCTAATAGAACAAAAGCTTAATGAGAAAGACATCTTAAATAAGGGTTAAATAAAAATAAAAATAAATCTTATGACTCCTTGCAATGCTCTGTCGAAGGGTCAATTTACCTTATGAGTACCTGGGTTCTAGAAGTGAGAGACTGGACTAATGGTATGAAAATGTGCAATATGCAGTGATATCCACTGTACTGAACTAGCAAGGAAAAGTCCCTTTTAACTTTAAGGTGTGCTTGAGCACATGGGGTACCAGGCACATACCAACTCATTAAATTCTCTGATCAGACCATTGATTGACCGACTGACCGCACAACTTAGCAGTATTTTAGTCACAGTATATGAAGACCGCTTTCCATTTCCTCAGCAGCAATTCAAAAATATAAATGTAAGGCATTACAACGTTATTATGCTATAATGGAAAACTCGTGTTCCTCTTTTTTACGAAGACAGAATTACATTGTGTGACCTTTTGCACTTTTCCCTTAATTTTAAAAATTCAATCAAATTATTCCTTTCCATTCATGTGCATGTGATTGCAGATCATATGCAGATTTAGAATTAATTTGAATACAATTTGAATACAACTCATGCCCACCATCTTTATACATCTAAAGGATGATTATGACTGTGAACATACAAGCTTCCAAATGGCTCACTTGTTCTAGAACCGCATTGCAGAGCAGGTGTGTCTGGGTTCGAGCCCCAGTCAGAGTAACACACGAGTGGTCATTGTGCTACAGGTATGCAAGTTGGGATAGGATTGCTGGGAAATGTAATATAAAATGTTTGCTTTGTTCAGGTTGCCCTCCGATATTGGGTGGGATTGAAGATACCAAACTGAAAAAAGTCCTCCAGAGATTTTCTATGGAACTGTTTTCCATAGAACTTTTTTCTATGGGACTAGAGGTACTAAAGTTCAATAGAATTCTTTTGAACTGTCCTATAGGATTCCTACAGCACATTTTTTGCAGGGGTATACCATGGATTTGAAGAAACAACCAAGATGAGCTTCAGTTGCAGACATTTAAATTCAGTTCAATGGTTTTGTAAAGAAATATTGTCTGAATCACACCTGGATTACAACCATTTTCTGCACTTGACCGGAATTCTGAAACAGAATGTCCTCATTTTGAACTCATATTTATCATTGAATTTCAATTCTTATATTCTATGGTCGTCAACTAAAATAATAAGAACATTGTAAATGCAAAAACATTTATGGTCATAACGGACATCTATTCTGTATAGCCTCTCCTAAACCATACCCAAATTATGCCTACCCCTGACTAACCTTTACCTAACCCTACCTGTAACCCTAACTTTAACTAATTAGCTATAATCCTGTAGGAGGCCCACCCAATATGTCTTCACAACATCTATGGTTTCTCTCTAGTTGGCTCTTACAAGTATAGATATACAAGTCCAGACACAAATTCACAATCAGACACACTCACACTCACACTCACACTCACACTCACACTCACACTCACACTCACACTCACACTCACACTCACACCCACGCAGAGCGTATCAGTCGTATAGCTAGGAAAACTGCATCACTTCCTCCGCTGTCATCACACTGGGTTCTTCACATGACATCTGCGAGCAACAGAAAACAAACAAAAACACAAAGAGCTTTTTGCCCCTCTTCTGATATATTTGGATCCAGTTTTAATTTCCCAGAGTGATGCCCTGGAAGGACACAGCACGACGGCGCTCAATGACAGCCCATTGTTCTCAGTACTGGCTCATCTCCTTCCAAGTTCCCTCTGTACTACCCCCTTGCTGTTTCACTGAAACCCCATAAACATGCTGCCGGCTCATTCTATCACAGCTGCGCTATTCTTCCTATCAGGGCCCTTTCATCGCACAAGTACTGCAGCGCTCGTTTCTCTCAACTTTCCACAGAGGATATGGCCATTATTTCAAAAGAAGTGAAGTACAAAACTGTCATAAGAGACAGAAAAAAGCAGCACATTATTCTGGAGCCTTGTGGATAACCCGTCACCATTACGTCTGACTGTCATCTCACGAGAGGTCGCACTGACATGAGCGGCCGCCAATCAGAAAACCACTGATAACAGTGAAACACGAGGCGATAAGAGGGGGCTCAATGTGCTCCCAAGGGTGAAACCTGTCTTCTCCACCAAATGAAAAGAGAGGCTCACAAGGACCCTACACAGTTCCCTTTAATAAATAAAGGGTCTTGTGCAACTGAGGACTACATGATAAAAAAAAATCTGTGCAAGGACTGACGTATTTGGGCCAAGGAGCCCTGTCAACAGTTACAGAATCGCATTGTTTAAGATAATAAGTTTTAAGCAAACTTCACCTCTGCATTTTTAAGCCAGCAGTGGTTCTGCAAATCTCGCACTGTTTAACGTGACGCTTCTCACCAGTTCCAACGTGTCCCTTTATTTGGAGAAACTCTATTATTTATCACCGCTGTAGTTCTCCCCCAGCTTTGAGAGATACGGAGAACAAAACCTGCGTTCCGCTGTGTCATTTTACAGGCTCTCTGCAGGCCATTTCTGCAAAAAACAACATCTACAATGTTCTCCAGTCATAATGGGTTAAAAAAACCTAATTCTCAACCTCAGGCCACAACGCAGAGAGCAGTTTGCTGAGAGAGTAAAAAGGGGAGCCCTTCTCCCCACTGCCTGGTGTAAACAGGGGGTTCATGCCAGAAAGGAGCCATCCAATCATAAGATCACGCTGTCTTCGCTGCCGTATCCTGGCAACAGACTCATCGTACTCAAGTAATTATGAACTGAACGTTGCTCTCCAATACAACCAGGATTATCAAAGATGTTGTTTGCGAGGAAAGAAATGACATTGTTTCTGCTAAGCAGTCAATCAATGAACAAGCAGGGGATCCTGTTGAACAGTAGCTGACGAACTGACAAACTGAATTTCAAATCAATGTATCCAGGACAGCAGGCCTCACTCATGACAAGCGTGGTGCTGATTCTAGTCTGAGGTTAATGGTCACGTATGAGTCACCACCCCCTCGAGACGTAAAAATACTACTGTTGGTTTAACAACCAAATGTTAGTGCAAAGGCTTTACAAGGAAAAGCATGTGATTCTTTCTCTGAATCGTCAGAGTTTCTTTTGTGAAGGTAATACTTGGAATATAAAATCTAAATTCCTATAACACTACAGTACACCACAAACCACAGCATTAAAAAAACCACATCTAAGGATACACTCACTAAACTGTTCAGTGGATGGAACTGTGGTTTGTGCACAAAACAGCATGTCATTGTATGCGGACTGAAAGATGATTAATGTTGCGAGCCACACAGAGACATTTTGCTCAAACAAGACCTTTTTCCCAGAAGATTTCTAGAGAACAAAATATTTTCTCCACTGCAATATACAGTGAGCATACCCCTCCACAGTAAACCATTCAGAGTTCACAGAAGAACATGATGCAGATCGACAGCAGTGTGTCATAGTAAACAATGAACATGGATTTTAAGGTACAGGAAGCGGTAACAGTTTGTGACAGGTAGGGACAATAGTTTGCTTTTGCATTTCAAGATGTTGGTTCAATTTAAAGAGTATCCTAAATTTGTGGGCAATGAAGATTTTTTGCCCGAAGTGTACTGAGGGTAGCTTGGTATGGGAGTTGTCATGAACAACGTTGCATATGACTCTTTGCATTCTGACCAGTAGGAGCCAGGGCACATGGGAAGCCAACTTGACTGGAGTCCCTGCCACATTGGTGCTAGGTGTCTGTGTAACTCTGCTAGTATGTGTGATTCAGCAAAAGTCAAGAGACAAACTGAAAATATTAATACTCTGAAGAGACAGAGGAGATAAAAGAGAGAGATTGTCATTTTAACAGCATTCACAAACCAACAAAAATCACAAGAGGGTAACCTAGAATTCTGGGATATTCTCCTTGCCAGACTAGTTTGGAATGTCAAAAATGGCCTGTAAAGTTTTGCCAGTGAAGAAATATCTGCGTTAGTGTGTGCGCGTGTGCATATGTTTGTGTGTGTGTGCGTGTGTGTGTGTGTGTGTTTGAACAAGCACATTTATTCAGAATCAAGCATACACGTGCACGCCTGTACTTGTGTGCATATGGAGTGAATAGGTGTTCACTTGTGAGTGCACAGTGTGTACATGTGAGTGCGTGTGTGCGTGCACATGTAATGCGCACGTATGTTTGCAGACACATATATATAAGAGGTAGCAGGACCTTACCAGTGTAGATGCTGGCGTTGGACGCTGGAATGCCGAACTGTGACTCAATGAACTTGGGAATGAAGGTGATGAAGGCGGTGACGATGGCGCTCTCGGCTGTGTAGGACAGGCTCACGAACAGGAATGTCATATTGCTCAGTATCCTGACTGCAGCCTTGGGCAGGTCTGAGGGGGTACAGAGGAGGTTCATGTAAGCACAGTCACGTCCGGTCTCATCACTGCATAGGCAAATTCACCAAAACCATTCCCGCCCCCCCAAGAGAGGCCTCAGCCAGGTCAGTGACTGAGAGCCTCGCTGATTCTGCATGTCAGCTTGGTGTCACTCATTCTGCATTATCAAACTCCACTGGCATTATCCTTCCTACTCAGAGACAGTACAAGTACACAGGCAGATACAGAACATTGACCATCAGCGGGAGGGGAATTCTCTGTATCGCCAACAATGCCTGGATGTAGCGTTTTCGGCAAAATATCTAGCTATGTTCGGAACTCACTCACTTCCGGTGCGTAGCTGAGATCACGGCTATAATGTAGCGTCAACTAGCTGCGGCTTTGCCATGCACGCACACATACATATATGTGATTATTGTGCATATAAGTCTCTCATCTGGGGGCATTTCTGAAGTTTTTTCTGCATATTTTTGTTCGACGAGCACATGGCAGCTTCACAGTAATGACCTATGGCCTTAATGACTACAGTTCAGTTACTGTTGAGCTCTGCAGAGACCGGAAGCGGCTGGGTCACAGAACTATCCCATAATGCATCTGAGACGGGGCATAAATGCAACATCCGGGCATTTTTTTTTTGCGTATTGACAATACCCTCACTTACTAGGAGGAAACTCTGAGCTACAAACAATTAAAGATGCAGGATACCCAGGATACCAAACAGGGGTACTGTGTGCCCCAGAGCCACGCCGATAACAGCCAATCACTGGCGAGGCTGAAGCCAGGAGTGGTGCAGCACAGAGGATTACAGCGGTCTCCTTTTGTAAAGAAGTGGTTTTGAATAGACCTAAGAGAGAATGGCTTTTTAATTTCTTCTGCTCTTTTGTACTTTTTCACAGCTAATGTCAAGCTAAAATGGGTCCCACTGGGCTTCTCTGTGTGGAAGCTTATAACATAGTTTTGTTACAGCCATATTTTAAAGAAAATAATTAATGTAACTGCTTGGCTCTACGTTTTCTGCTCTCCATAATGGGAAAGAATGGTCATTTTAAGGCTGCCAGCAGCGGATGGGGAGAGGGTAATTCATGGATGCATGATCACTCAGTGCATTCATCAAGTTTATACAGCAGGCCACGCCACATTAAAGGTCATTGTGTTAATATTAACGGTTCATTCTTCTATCGTTTCCCTGTTAATTAAAGAGAAAAAATGTTCTATTGTAGTGGCTTTCAAATGAAGCGCTTACTTCACTAATTAACTAATTATGCAGCTTACAAGAAGTGGGGAAAATTAAGAAATATAAATTTGAATTTACTGTAAAAGAAAAAAAAAATTCCCTCAGTCAATTAAGCAAAAGAATGGAAATGGTGTTAAATCAAGTTAAAGACGTGATTTTTAGCAACATTAACATAGTTTCACAGAAAACGAATCTGGGCCTTACTTCTTTAAATTGAAAAGGCTATATCATAATTTAATGTATTGTCTGTACTAAAGGGAGCGGACCAGTATTAAATTAGCGTTCAAAAGGGCTGATCAAAAGATGTGCTTAGATCTGTACAATACGCCTTTTAATCTTTTATTAACCCTAACTATTATTGTATTATGTAGTCCAATAATCTGGGATATTAAAGACAAAATGCCACGGGAGCTTGAAAAAGAAGAGTGTGGAATCAAACCTGTGAACACACTGGCAGAGCTACAACAAAAGCTGCTTGGCACACACAATCACCAGCCGGCCGTTCTGCAGTATTATTAGCTCATAATCTCATGTAATCACACACTAATTTGCCCAACAATCTGGACCTCTGACAACATCATCCCAGGAACCTGATGTGTATGTGGAATCTATCCGAATCTGCACATAAAGGGCTGGCTTAACCTTATACTGTACCAGTTATGTGGGCTAAACCAGGGCCAGTAATCCGATAAATTTCAATGTAGACATTGTGCACTTGTAATGTTGTAACCCCTCACTGGTAAACCAAGGACCTCAGGGGGCGAGATACTCGAAGCTATGGGACATGTTGTTTTGAACTGCCTGCCATGTACAGTGCTACTAGCGATTTTAATTCCTGGCATCCTGAAGGCTATTGTCCCTGAGGTCATTACACATGGGAATTCGACTGAGTTCACTTGTTAGTCTGGAGGATGAAAATGGGATTATAAAGACAAAACTGTTAAGTATTTAATTTCTCAGACAAGTCCAATGGATATTCTAGGCAGAGGCCAGATGTGTGTATTGGGAATATAACCAGCACAGTTTTTTTAAACTCTTTTTTCTTTGGGTGGAACAGTGATCTGTAAGGCACCCGTGATGTGAACTTTATGTGGGTGAGTCACATGCCAATAGCTCATTCACCTGCTGCTCAGAGCAGACAGTTAACAGTTGAAAGTCTCTGTCCATCCCACAATATCAGCAGATCCTATTATCTTATTGAAAAGGATAACTCAGTGTTCTCTAATTATGGCCCAAGGTTCTGACGTATTTAAAATATTGGCTTTAAAATCACATAATTGTTTTTCATTTTTTTTATTTTACTGCAAATTAATTTATATACATTATCCCATTATTTGCTATCCGAAGGGCAAAAAAACTCTTGCAGGAGTTTTGAAAAGGCATTTAAGAAAGTGTTTAAAGCTACAGTCGCAAGTAATTAGGAGCACACAGTCCTGTCAAAATAATGTGAAGTCTTTTTTATTTATCGAGTGCTCCATTCTTTCACATTGCTTTTCTGATGTTTCTGAATTTTGGTGAAACCATCTTGGTCACACTTTAGATGAAGTGCTGCTCATAAAGGCTTTATACAGCATGAATAATGCCTTCATAAATGAGACATAGTGTCTTCATAAATCAAACATAAGCAAATGTCATGCTTTGTAAAGAGTAAAACAACGCATCCTAATTCAGCATGTGATGCCAGATGTGATATAACTGACAATGTCACTTAGCCAGCAGCTAAATGTTATAAAGGGTGACATTGTCAGTTAAGTGACATTGTCATTGTGACATCTGGCATCATATGCTGAATAAGGATGTGTTATTTCACCCTTAGCAAAGCATGACATTTGTTTATGTATGATTTATAAGGACACTATGTCTCAATTATGAAGGCATTATACATGCAACACTTCATCTAAAGTGTGACCCAAATCTTTAAAAACATTATTTTACCATGGTCAGAGGAAAAAGAGCCAGCAGACGTTTATCGATGGCGCACCATCGCAAATCTGCATGCTCCGCAACAAAAGTTATGGGAGTAGTAATAATGTGTCAGAGGGCAATTCACTGAACTGGCATTCTGCTGTACAAATAATATTCTGCTTGTTGCAGTGACAAAGCACTGATACTGACCGGAGTAACAGCAATGAGATATAGTTGGTTAGTCGGACAGAGTACTTTCTGAGTGTCTGTTGAGGGCATAAATTACTGTTCATTTTGAAATGAGAGTATTATGAAAGGAAAGGACGTACGGTACAGCGATTGGCACACCTGACGTCATTTGACGGAGAAAACAGTCAAAATTAGATCAAATCAAAACCCCGTCTGATGTGATGAAGGGCCATCCCATGTACTTCCCATAATAATTTGATCATCTTAGCTCAATGCATAAGGTAGATGAGGCCAATTTTCTTTTTTCACAAAAAGCCCCCTAGTGGCGAAAATTTGAATCACAAGACAGCAATTTTTGGCATACAGGTTGCAATCACCAAGAAACTATTTGCAGCCCTCTACGTTGAGTAAAAAAAAAAAAACCTTGCCATCCTTTTCAATGACCAGCACAGCTGATGCCGCTTGACCTAGAAAACGGACAAAATGAGGTCAAATCAAAAACCCGTCTGATGTGTGATGAAGGGTCATCCTATGCACCTCCCATTAAAATTTGAGCATCCTAGCTCAATGCATAAGGAACTTAAGGCCATTTTTCAATTTTCACAAAAAGCCCCCTGGTGGCCAGAAGAGGAAATGAGTTTAAGTTTTAAATGCGTTGTGAACCCCTCTGGGTCACTACCTTCCACACACCAAAGTTTCAGGTTGGTTGGTCCAATGGCCGAGAAGGAGTTATTGTTTCGGACCGACGAACAGGCAGATGGACAAACAGACAGACGCCAAACTGCATTACAAGATCTCCTCTCTTTTTCGGAAGCGCTGAGATGACAAGACCTCATCACTTAAGTCCTAAAACACTTACTCAACACCACTGACAAGTAAAAGAATGAACACTCATTTCCATCGGTCTCAAGAGGGGGTTCATTTGGAGAGCAGCCTTTTCACTTTCATAGAGATAAAGGATCGTTTAGATGCATTCCGGTTTCTGCATTTTCAATGGCAACAGGATTGGTTCCGCCAACATACTTCCTTCCCTAAATCCTGGCCTTCTAAGCAATTCCTGATCTCATTCGCCTTCAGTCTCTCAACCCCTGAGTGAGGCACAAGTGCACACGCTTCCCTAGCTCAAAAGAAAGAAGTTCCTTCACGAATGTATAACAAATAAAAAGAATGGTCGATTTCCATGTCAGTCTGTTATCTGCTTTCACTGGATGTAACACTTGTACTGCGCATCAACACACTTTAGTCATCATCATGCCTTCGTAAGGCAGCTGCAGTTTTTAATGACATCATTCAGGGCCTCTCTGTTCTACAGCCTCAGGTTCAGCAGCTGAATGAGAGAAGAGCCGATTCAAACTGGCACTGCTGCTCCTCTGAGGTCTTCAGGCTGATCTGTGATGCCCACAGTGGTGTTTGTTTAGCCTCACTTCAGCAGTGGCCTCAGCCCTTAAAACTGCACACACTGGTACCTTTGATGTCCTTCCCAAAGCCCATGGAGGAAGTGACCGTCTGGCCCTGGCCGCTGGACTTCTCTTTCATCACGTCGTCGTCACTGGAGATGTCGTCCCCGCTCATCTTTTTCTTCTTCCTTTTCTTCTTGTGTCGCGGAGGGAGCTTTTTGGGGAAGGTGAACATGGGGAAGATGACCAGCAGCATGGCCATGGCACAGAGCAGGAACCCGCTCCACCTGTGGAGAGAGGAGAGATCATTCACAACATAAACACGCAAGGGCGCACGCACGCGCACGCACGCATACACACACACACACACACACACACGCACGCACGCACGCACGCATACATACACTCACACTCACACACACACACGCACATGCATACACACATACACACGCACGCATACATACACTCACACTCACACACACACGCACGCACGCGCGCGCACGCACGCGCGCACGCGCACACACACACACACACACACACACACACACACACACACAAACGCATGTCCACACAAACGCACACACACACACAAACACGCACGCACACACACGCACGCACACACGCACGCACGCGTACGAACGCGCGCACACACACACACACACACACACACACTAAATAAAAAAGCACTGTCACTCACTCAGTCCATAAACCCCCATAGCTGCACAGCTCATCTCACAAACACACACACAGGGACACTTTTATACATTCACACACACAGCTGCGCAGATCATTACTCACTAACAGCACGAGCACACAAACACACACACACACACACACAGATGCAGACACACTATTGCTCCTCCGCCCATAAGAGTACATGACTCATTAAACAGCACACAAACAGACACTTGCAAACAAATTTCCACAATAACATGAAAAACCTTTTATTGGGGAACCTGGTTCATTAATGCTTTGTACTGCACTAATACACATACACCCACACACATACATGGATAACTAAAGCTACATCTTCCAATATTCAGTACTTTCCAAAAACAGCTCGACTGTGCCACATATTCACTGCGAACCTCAACACAAACACATCCTCATACCTTATGCTGCGATTCAAGGGTTGCAGCAGTGACACACACACATCCCCTGGGGTCAGAGGTGCAAGCCAACACATGCCATCATTTCACACCACTTAAGGTTTGTCAACACCACCCAAACACATATTAGCACCTCTCTGACCCAAGACATTCAATGCTCAAATAGAAATTAGACTCCCACGCTCAGTTTTTATTTCACTTACCAATTGCCAACAAAGCGAGGGTCACTTTGATCGATGCTGACGATGGTTTTGGGATCAACATAGAAGCCAATCAGGACTCCTCCCAGAAGGTAACCAGCAGCTGGACCCAGAGCCCCCATCACATACATAATGGCTGGAAGAAAGACAGAGAAAAGCAATGTGAAAACTTGCTCGTGACAAGTAATATCAAGCTACCAAGAGAATCTACCTACTCTCTTGGTGTGTATTCCCAGAGACCTACATCAGCACGCTTGGTAATTACTGGTTTAGAAGGTTGAGAAAAAAAAATGTGGTTGCTGTTGATCCTCCTACTCTTTTGTGTAAAACACAGACAAAAATCAGACCCTGAAATCAAAGAAAATTATCTAAGAAAAAAAAATTCCAATAAGAAAACAAATGTTTTTCCCAAAAACATGCGTGTCACAATCAGTGGCAGCCAAAAATATTGCTAAAATTGCACAACCCCAATTTCAAAATATTTGAGACGAAGAGTAAATTGTGAAGAAAATCAAAATGCAATGACTTTCAGATCACATGACCCAATATGTTATTTACAATATAACATATGCTAATGGACTTTAAAAACTCATAAATCTGACTAGACAGAAATACTATAGCTGGGGGAACGTTAATTAGATGATTACATAAATTGATCTGCAGTTGTCTTTGAGTAAGGAGACACAACAGTGCGTGAGGTCATGACCTTGTTTGTGTCTGTGGAGCGGGATTTGAGGAATTAGTGATGTGACCTCGTCCGGCTTCACTGATCACAATTGCAATGCTGTCAAATGCCTTAAAACAATCCTTGAGGTCATTAAGGCCAGAACCCAAGAGCATTTGTTCAAAGACGCTACGTGTGCCATGCCTCACCTTTCCAGACCCCAACGTGATCAGGCTATTGGGCTGTGGATGGCTGGAACATCCACAAATTGCATCGCCCAGCATTTTGGAGTAAGCCAATCCACAATCTCTAACCAAGTGGCTCATTACCAGGAGACTGGAAGCGCTAATGATCGACCCCAACCTGGTCAGCCTAGGGTTACGACCCCAGCTCAGGACAATCCGATCCGCCTCGTCCACCTGAGAGATTGGTTTTGCACCAGGACGGCTTAGGAGACCCCAGGAATATACAGACTAAGGATCAGCAGAAGAACAGTGAGTCGCTGACTTGTAGAGCGAGGGATCAGTGCCTACAGGTCATTTGTTGGAATGCAGCTTGATGCACGGCGCAGGGCTACCAGGCTTCACTGGGCTGAAGAAAATGGTCAGAGACGAGTCACCAACTGATTCTGGAGGAATGTTGTCCTCAGTGTTGAGTCCAGATTTTGTCTTTACCGCCATGATGGAAGACAGAGGGCCTACAGACGACATGGTGAGAGATACGCGGCCCCCTGCTTTGCTGATACAGATCGCTTTGGAGGAGGCTCGGTGATGGTCTGGGGTGCCATTCGGTGCGACTGGAGGTCCGACCTGGTCATAATCAATGGAAATCTTAATGCAGCCCGCTACTGTGACCTTGAAATCAGACTGCACGTCGTGCCTTACATCACAGACCACCCTGAGGTCACGTCCATGCAAGACAACGGATGGCCACACTCAGCACGTGTCTCCCAGCAGCTCCTGGCCCAGAATGGTGCGCGAGTCATGGAATGGCCACCTTCCAGCCCTGACATGAAGTGCACAGAGCATGGGTGGGACCTGTTGGATCGGCGGGTTCGGCAACGCACTCCAGCGCTCAGGACGAGGGCTGAGCTCCAAGAAGCCCTTCTCCAGGAGTGGCAGGCCATTCCCCAGCAACAGCTCAACAGAATGGTGCAGTCCATGCCAAGACGAGTGATGGCTCTGTTGCCGGCACGTGGCGGTAACACTCGGAGATTGGCGTTGATCTTTATTGTTGATTTTGTAGTTAAACTTGTCATTGTTGATTCTTTTGTAATTCTTTTTTTTGTTGACGTTATCTGACAGAATGTCGAAGTTGTTGTTAAGGGTAAAGTCAATAAATTGTTACAAATCTGAATCAGAGTTTGGCTACAATTCTGGTTATAAGTTTTTAAAATCCATCAGTGAAGATAATATTTCAAATGTTGAAACTGAGACATTTTACATTTTTATCCGCAAAATGAGCTTATTTCAAATTTTCTGGCTACAACAGGTCTTTAAAAAGTTGGGACACAGGCAAGAAAGGGCTGAGAAGCAATTCATGTATAAGAGAATCAGCTGAAAGAATATTTAGCAAGTAATCACGTTAACTGACATCAGGTGTGGAACATGATTGGCTATAAAAGGGATGTCTTAGAGAAGTAAAGATGGCCAGAGGCTCTCCAACCTGTGAAGGCTTGCGCAAAAAAAAAAATGTAAATGCAAATTTGGACAGGTTACCCAAGGATCATCCACCCCACGAAGTTTGGTCACCCTTGCTTCAGTGGTGGCCGAGCCGTCGCTTGCGCATACACACACACACACACAAACACACAAACAGACAAACAGACAGACACAGACGGTGCTAAACTGTATACCCACGCTGCCTCGTCGGGCGTCGGTAATGATACTTTGAAGGTCTCATAATCAAAAGATTCAGAGAAACTGGAAAAATCTCTGTGCATAAGGAACAAGGCCTAAGACCTTGAGTGGATACCAGTGATCTTCGGGCCCTCAGATGCCACTGCATCACTCACTGGCATGATTCTGTCATTGACATTGCTAAATGGGCCCAGGAATACTTCAAGATACCAATGTTCGCTGTGCCATCCACAGACGCCACCTGAAACTAATGCAAAAAGGAAGCCATTGTTGAGCATGATCCAGAAGCGTCACCGTGTTCTGTGGGCCAAGGCTCATTTAAAATTGACCGTAGCAAAGTGTCCTGTGGTCAGACGAGACCATTCTTGACACTCTTATTGGGAATCATGTGCTTTGTCCGGGCTAAAGAGGAGAAAGTCCACCCCTCCTGTTATCAGTGTTCAGTTCAAAATCCAGCATCTCTGATGGTATGGGGATGCATTAGTGCATATGGTGGGGGACATTCGCGTGTTTTAAAAAGCAGCATGAATGCTGAAAGGTATATAAAGGTTTTAGAGCAATATATGCTCCCCTACAGATTACATCTATTCCAGGGAAGGCCTTTCGCATTTCAGCAAGACAATGCAAAAACACATACTGCAGTTATTACAACAGCATGGCTTCGTAGTAGAAGAGTCCGTGTGCGGAACTGGTGTGACTGCAGTCCTGATCTTTCACCGATTGAGAACATTTTTGCATAATTACTTTTGTCAATGGAAAGCCCGTCAAAGGAGACCCAAAACTCTCCAGCAGCTGGAAGCCCTTATTAAACAAGAGTGGGACCAAATTCTAAAGACTAAACTCAAGAAACTTGTCTCCTCAATGGCCAGACGCCTCCACTCTGTGTTAAAAAGAAGGGATGCTACACCATGGTAATCAAGCCCCTGTCCCAACTTATTTGAGAGCTGTAGCAGCCATCAAATTTCAAATGAGCTCATTTTGTGGACAAAATTGTAAAATTTCTCAGTTTCAACATTTGCTATATTATCTCCGTTCTATTTCAAATAAAATACTGGCTGGTGCGATTTGAAACTCATCGAGTTTTGATTTTATTCAAAATTTACATTTCGTCCCAACTATTTCCAAATTGGGGTGTAATTAAAGTACATTCTCATTTATATCCTATTCACCATAACAAGTAGGTAAACTGAAATAGTGACCATTACGTCCCATTATACTGGGATATAAATATGAAGTTGACACACTGGCAAATTTCCCTTAGTCATCACCATGGTTAAGACGAACGAAAGCTATGATGTGAGACTGAAAGATGTCGAGCTCCACAACAACCCACCTCAACTGTCAAGGACTTCAAAGGCTATTGGGACTTCAAAGGCATATAGCAATGTTTAAAAACAACTACCTGAAAGAGAACCTGTACCCATTTGAATGCATACAGTGTGATGAGGATGTACTTTTGTACAAGTGGTAAAGAAACTCCTAAGATCACAATTAATTGTTGACATTAATTATTTCTTGGGGTCATGAAGTTTCCAAAATTATGAGAGATGCCACGTACACAACTAGGCAACGTTAGAGAGGGCAGCCAGAAAAAAATCCTCTTCTGTCATAAACAAGAGCCATCAGAAGATGGCATATCCCCCCAGCCCCCGCAAAATCAGGGAGGCCTCATGTACCTTGTACTAATAAATATCTTCTCAAAGTTTCATAGAAATACTATCAAGTACTGCTACGGGAATGTAACTTTCCACATCTTTCTGAGCCTGTTCCATTTGTTTTCATGAAGCTGAAAGCCCAAATAGCAAAAGACACCCTTTTTAATTCACAGGTATGTTGAAAGTTTTGTGACTGAGTTATGCCTCAGAAATGAGCTACACCCTGACCAGAAACTGAGTTTGTGGCTATAGAAACAAACAAAAAAAAAATCTAAATCTCAGCAATTCCTAAATAGGAAAAGGCACATCTAAAGGGTACATTAGATCAACATGCCAATTTCATAGATAAACATTGAACAATTATCATGTATTGCTCTGGAGCCAGTGACACTCGCTTCAACTTTCTGCCATGAGAAAAAAAACAAAAATTTCTTAAATTCTAAATGCCAAAAGGCACATCTACATTGTATATCAAATCTAAACACCAAATTTGGTGAAGAAATATTAAAAGGTTATTGAGAGTTACACTCCGGAAATGAACCATACCCTCCCCAGAGAGTAAGTCCAACTTGTGGCCTTGGAAACACAAAAAATTTTTTTTAGAAATTCCTAAATACCGAAAGGCACATCTCCATGATATACGAGATCTATACACCAAACTTCGTGAAGAAATATTAAACAGTTATTGAGTTATGCTCCGGAAACGAGCCATAACCTTCCCAGAGACTTTTTAAAAGTTAAAAGAGTCCAACTTTTTGCCTTGGAAACACAAAAAATGAAAATTTTAGAAATTCCAAAATACCAAAAGGCACATCTACATGATATATCAGATCTACACATCAAATTTCGTGAAGAAACATTGAACGGTTTTTGAGTTCTGCCCCGGAAACGAAATGATTACGGACGTACGGACAGACAGACATGGCTATCGCTATATCCCCCCACATTATATGCCGGGGGGATAAAAAAAACAAACTCATGCAACAACAGTTTGTCAAAGAGCACTGGATTGTCCTAGGGAACTAGACTCTATAATCTGATAAGACCTAAATTGAGCTCCTAAACGATAAAACAAGAAATGAGTTGCCGGAAAAGTAAAGAAATGCATTCCATAAAGATCCTAATTCGCACTCCGAAGAATGATGATAGATTTCTGTTTTTGTAGGGCTGATTGCATCAAGTGCAAGCAGATACTGAATGAATCCAGGCTACTTCTGCCAGGAAGCTTAAACTGGGCCATAGCTGGATCTTCTAACAGGACAATTGTTCAAAGCATGTATAAAAATTAACACAAAAATAGAAATAGTTCATAAACCACAGAATCAAGGATATTTGCCACTTCTCTAACAAAAACCCAGCAGAAAACTGGTAAGATGAGCTGCAGAGGAGAGTTCATGAACGCATTCGCGTCTTTGCATTAACTTTGAATGTAATCTGTCGTGCAAAAAATCATTTTCGCGTCTGGTGTGAAAGGAACTTAAAGGGGACCTAACATGCTAATCCTTCTTTTAATACATATTAGTAATGTTATAATGTTGGTTGTCCATGCTCAACCTCTGAAAAGTTTCTAAACATAAGATACAGGGATTTTGCTGCAATCCAAGAACGTGATTTCGTGAGCGTGAACAGCTCTGAACAGCTCCTCCCGAGATCTTCTCGAGGTCTGGGTAAAACCTGATGTCAGGTTGTGCCGTCCAATTAGTACAGACCTAAGCAGAGCCAACCACTGCACTAGACCTGCCCACACTGGAAACTATTCTAGCAGGCACTAACAACAACAGATCATACTATGCCTTAATAGCATCTACACTTTTGGAAATACAAAAGAAGAACCGCAGATCATTTGAGGTGCAATTTTGTCAATATCTCTCCCAAAGCTACTTGTCCGTTTACTTTTGGACGCGAAGAAAAACTAATATTTCTTTTCCAAAAGACAATACCACCAGAAATCAGTTGATAGCTATTTTGTTTGCTGGCAGCAAACAGCCACGGCCAAAGGGAACGTTCGCTGTTTGTGCTCAGCATTTCACCAAAGACAGCTTTGTCAATAAAGGGTAATTGGACACAGGATAAGCGTTTCAGCTGCTTTTCAAACCTGAAGCAGTTGCATCGATCAAGCGCTCAGAGTCAAAAGCTGCAAGTAACGATATAACCGCAAATAATGTAAGTGCAGCTAACGTGTTACAGGTGGCTAGCAGGACTGCTAACGATAGTTGGCACGAACAACTGGCCTCAAACGCAGGTTTTGTAAAATATCTGAAGATAAAGTCTGTATCTGTCGCGACTGTCCGTGACTCACAGACACAGAAGCTGTAAGTTGTTTTTACTGCATAAGCCAACCTGACGTGATAGCCAGTTGATTGTGGCTGTAGCACAGCAGCAAACATCGCCAAGTTACTGTTGCTAATGTTTGTGTCCTAAATATCAGGAGAAATATCACTGATATCAGGGGAAATTCTACAGAAGATGTGTGAACATAAACCTCATTTGAAGCTGACTTTAAAACTTGTTTGTAATTTGGATGCTTGATATAACTTTTCACAGTAACAGAACTTGCTGTCTGCAAAACCAGTATTGCAAGGTCTGTCTCTTTGGTTATGACCACTCGGTTACCAGCTATTGCATGTTAGTTTATGTGTCGTGCTAATTAAAAATGCTCCTGGTTAACTTATATGCAGTAATTCTGATTTCTCTCTTTTCATTCTGGAGAGGCAGACTTTGAAAACTACGTTCTGCAGCCTCTACAGGCCCAACTCCCTCTTCCCGCCCTGCACAGAGCTGGCCAGTCAGAAGAAAGTGGGCACACGGGGAGTGGGGGCCATAGTGGAAGAGCCACCCCAATGAGGCGTTTCAGGCAGAGACTACAATGGACTACAAATGGGGTTTTTGAGGATGGCAGAATGAGCGAAATAAGTACCCTTTTTTTACGGTGTGCGATCAGGAGTACCCTAGGGTAGTCAAAGACCAAAATATAAACTTGGAAAAATAGCAAATTAGGTCCCCTTGAAGAGTGGGGGGCAGAGGACAGCGGTGGAAGGGAACACTACAGAGGCTCCATCTGTGACTCGCAGCTTTATCTGCGGCCCCCCAGAGAGGTGAACGCTGGAAACACTGAGAGCTCTCCCAGGCCCCCGGCTTGTGCAGGCCAGGCAACAGGCTTTAATCAAACATGCCTGCATCAAGGGAACACCTCCCAACACCAAGCTCTCTCCTGCCACTGCCACACGACAGAGCCACACCATATGGAGGCTCGGGGAACAGAAGTAATGAAATACACCTAGGGAGGAGATCTTTCCACAGAGACTCAGCTGAAGCAGTGCTATTGGTCTTTCCAGTGACTAGAGTCATTTTATCTCACTCTTCACTCCCTTTTTTGAAAGTCTAACACCTAAATAATGCATGTCAATGACAGCATGGATTCAACGGCTGACACTTGTTTGCTTACAATTGAATGAGACAGAAAAAACAAAAACACAAATATTCACATAATGCTAGTAGAGGGATTTAACAATGTACTTTCAGCTCACAGTTCACAGTTGTCCTTTACCACAAACAGTTCAACCTCATTCTACTGCATTGCCCCTAGAACAGTATTCTATTTTAAAGTTAAGGACAGCTTGACAGTCATGAGAGCCCAGTAGGATGCTATGGGGAAATTCCATGAAAAGAGGGACATGAGCAAAAATTAAATCTGTTTCACATCCATCAAAGGGCCTCTATCTATCCACAAAACTCCTAACTTGAAGAAACATAAATATTTATGGCTGAACCACATTTTTTCAGCAAGAGTTTTGCATCCAAACAGATTGTGCAAATTTTACCCTGAAATCGACCCAAAATCAGGTAATTAGGACCCTTGAAAGTACCAGTAACTAAAGGGTATTGCAATTCACATCATTCAATTTGTAACGCCAAGAGCATAAATTTAAAGTAGAGGGGAGCTTGAACCCTCATGTGGACATTTGCTGGCCAGATGGTGGGGGTGACTTAATCTTCCCGGTCAATGTAACGCCCGTCACGGAAATTATGAAATATTTTTATCGGAAGAAACTGACATGGAATTTTGACTTAACCTTTTCAATTCTCTTAGCTGTAGCCAAGGCAAAGTCAATAATGGACAAAGTCTGCCAGAAAGTTCGGCACATGAGGTTTGGCTGGGGATCAAAATCCGTAACGTCCATTGCATGTAACATCCGTCACAGGAAAAGGGATTCTGTAACATCCGTCAGCCCCCAGAGTGTGGAGGAATGCTCAACTTAACTAGATAATAAAAGGGAAAGAGAGAATTTTTGCTATGGGTGTTTTTGAATTGGGGCTTTTTTGTAATTGTGTTCATTTGCAAAGGATGAAGTTTTACTCAAGATTGTAATTTGATTGTCAAAGATTGTCAAAGACTGTCGCAAGATTTTCAACATGAACTGGGTTTTATTATACTCTTTCAGCTTTCTAGAATAAATAATATACTGAGAGGCATTAAAAACACAAAGTGGTTTTTATTGTCTAATTTGAAAACTGATAGTTTTTGCTTTTGCTGATTGACATGATGACCATCAGGTATGTAAGCACTGCAAAATGTCAAGTGTCTTGAGTTCAAATCCTTTCTTGGTTCAACACCTCATTATGATTATCTAATTGCAGCACTGTTCCTTGGCTCATGGTCGTGGATCACATTGGGAGAAATCATTTTGCACGTGAAAAGTTGAAGATCAGGGCAAATTTTAAAAAAAAATAAAAAATAAAAAAAAACACATAAACAAAGTCTCATCATTCCCACTTCAAATGCCACAAACAAATGAATCTCAGAAGAAGATTTATTTTGAATGCTGAATGATGGCCAGTCTCAAAGAAAAGATTCTGGACGCATTAATGTCCATTAAATGACTGTATCTAGACTGCAGGGATGACACAGAATGACCAGATGTGTCAGCTGTCCTCCCCGACAAAGTGCTTCAACTGTGACGCCACAAAAACAAATTCCATAAAATGTCTTCTGCCATGTCAGATAATGCATAAGAACTGCTGAATTGACTGCCAATGTAACGATAACAGTGAGGGCAAGTCTCACTACCAAAAGCACAATTTCCCGAGAATGTGTTTTGCAACTATGAAAGAAACCATTTACCACTACTTAAAAGAGTTTATTTTATTCGTTTTTAATGCCTCTCAGTATAGTTCCACTAATTACTCAAAGGTGGCAGCTGCAGCAGGGCAAAAATTACCCTTGATGCAATTGTACTTCTATCATTTCCAAGGCCACGATGACAGGCTCTTTTGAAGTGCTCAATTTCAATTTTCATGAAGCAACATCGTCTTAACTAAAGGTCTGTTTCCAGTTATTCTGTGCTTCAAACAATAGGAATGGACAAGGACAAGGATATTATAAATCACCAAGTAGACGTAAATACAGGTTTTTGTGAAAATGGGAAACGTGCACAGATTGGAAAGGCTGTGCGTCATGCACATATGGCGCTTAAGTAAAGAAAATGGCGTATTAAAAAACTACTTACAGGGCCCCAGAGGCGGCTGAGCAGCATAATGACATTAATCCCATAAATGATTAAATTTTGGTGTGATACAACCCATTAGATACAGGTTTGGTCTCACAAAGGTGTAATACAGCTTTGTCGTGTCACAACTGTTCAGATTCCGTTCACTGGCAAACGTCAACTAATATTTTCACAAATTTTCACAATGGGATGAATTATTCATTAGCTAGCATGCTAACCCTTTTGGCCAGTAATGAGTTACACGTGATGTATCCATTATTGTAGGTGAAAAGCATTAGCGTACTAGCTAACAAATTATTCGTCCCATTGACTTGAATAAACTCAACTAGAAGCCAAATGCTATTTTTCCATTTTCCAAATAATGCGATGCTGACATTTATGGGATAAATATAGTCTCAAATTCATGAAAACAAGCTATCATATTGATGAAACTCAAGAAGTACTACTGTTGTTGCATGAATTCGATATCTGGGGCTCACTCCTTGGATATCCTCTATTTATTTTGCAATAAGCATTTCTATTTGTGTCATTTCTATAGTTATGATAAAAAAGCCGAAATTTCAATCACTGCATCAACCTTTTTTTTTGTTTTAGATTGACGATCTGTCCTGTTAGTTTTTCGTCCCCAGACCTCTGCTAGTCAAGTCAGAATACAGAATTTAACCAGTGTGATTCATCATTAGCTACTAGTTTTGTGATTTCTAATCTTACAGTCCAGAGTTGAGTTCGTGATTATCACTCAGAATTGTTTCTCCAGTTCTCATTTTGAGTAAGCAATGTGTTAAGCAAGTGGATTGAGTCTTCAGTTTACAGTTATATAAACAGGATTGTTTCAACAGAGTAAGGATATAAACACCTTCATAGATATAGTGCGTTGATTGCTCCACACCTGAATTGGACAGCTATTGAGTTTGATAGATTAAAGACAAACTTGAATAAAACAATTTGATAATAATATTAACTGCAAAATACTGTGTAATTGATGCACACTACCAAAACAAAGCCACAATGATCTCATAACTTACTGCAGTCACGCAGAGATGTGGTTATTTCATCATTCCATTGGACAATATTGACTTTTTTCAGCAGAACGTTTCATTTTATCTCAGTGGACAAAATGTAACATCCATTAGTGAGGTCCGTTACAGAAGATTTTGCGCAATTATATAAATGCCTGCTAAGAGACTCTCATTTGGAGCTGCATTATAATTCATGTATTAGGTGGCCTAGTTCTCGTACAGTTCTGGGATAAACATGTGTATCATTGTTGAGACACAGAATTTTGAAATAAACATGGCTGAATTTTTTCCATGTCTTTTTCATGTAACATCCCTCACGTTTATAATTATGGTTTGAAACACAGACATCACTGGATCACTTTTCTTCCCCCGTCAAACAGCCTCAAACCTAGGCTAGTAATACACATAAGGTTGGGTTCCTTGGAGTAAAACCTTAGCTGTGAGAGTAGCTGGAATGGCTAAAAATTCCAACTCAATGTAACATCCGTAATGCTGGAATTGCCCTATGGGGCCAGCCTAGTGGACTTCTGCGAAATAGAGGGAGAGATGATGTTGCAGTCTATAAAGACAAGGAGCTAGTTATTCACACAGGTGACAGCATTTACAGAGGTCAATAACACCTGCAGTCCAGAGGGTCACCACCTTTGTTATGAGTTTTACCCCCAATGCATCACTGTCCTCACGTTAGCAGGCTTAGGTAAAAATAAGATAAATCAAACGCTTCAATCTTGTTGCATATGTAGAAGCATATTTAGACCTAAGTGCATTTTTAACTAAGCCTGTTGGCATAATTTTACATAAACAACCACAGCCACCACACTTACTGATTCAGTGGGCAAACATTCCCCTGGTAAGATACTCCTAAACCAGTGTGATTAAAACGGAGAGGGAATGGGCCGCTCTCTCGTACCTCAGAACAATACAGAGCCAACGAGCCTCAATCAACAGAGGCCACTCCGAATGCTCCAGGCTTCAGTTTATCCTCATCTCCAGCTTAATTAAATAACTGGGCCCGTGGGAGACTCAGGAGATGGAGAGAAAATAACTCCTCGAACGCTGCAGCCTGGGCACAAATTAGCCTCTTACCGCCGTTCGGCATCACAGAACGGCACCGCCGCTTTCGACCGGTTTGAAAAAGAAGACTATTCCTGATGCAGCATTATTTATTCCCACACTGAGTGGGGG
This sequence comes from Gymnothorax reevesii, assembly GCA_029721435.1. Classification (NCBI taxonomy): domain Eukaryota; kingdom Metazoa; phylum Chordata; class Actinopteri; order Anguilliformes; family Muraenidae; genus Gymnothorax; species Gymnothorax reevesii. The sequence continues at coordinate 81,243,843 of CM056575.1, forward strand.
GGGTGGGCTGGGGAGTTCAGCAGCACAGCACTGCTCATGAAGACTGCCATACTTCCACAGCAGGCCTCACACGCTGAGTCAGCATGTCTGACGTGTTAACCGCTTTCACAAGACCACTGACAACCCACTGGCGTTTAACAGAATTTATGTTGCCGACTGACCAAGCCACAGAAGCTCACAGGATGAGTATTCTTGTACTGAGGTTAGACGAGATGAACAGGTGGTTCGGAGATGTAGAGCAGGAGGCATCACACATATCCGTCTTCCTGAACCTCAACCACACAGGAAAAACAGTGGTTCTGAAAGCCGTTTACACGAGATCCTATTTAGTGTGATACGAAACCTATCATTAGCCTTTACTTTTCTCCAAAAATGGTAGGCAGCACATTGGAGATTTGCAGTGCATGGAGAACTCTGAAGGGCACACAGAGAGCTCGCTCTCGGACCACTGCTTTACCCCTGTTCGTACAGAGAGAGGAACTGCAGGTTGCTGAAGGATGAGGTGTGTGTGTGCGCGCGCGCAGTGGGTTGATGAGTCCGTGTCTGCACTGCATAAGCACACACAGATGCAGCACTAACCCCTCAGTGAAGGACAGGATGCTCTGAGGTGAAGAATATGCTGCCTGTGAAAGTGAGGACGTCAGACCGCAGCCCCGTCAGAATCCCAATGAGTCAGAGAACCATCATTTCAGCGCAGTGCCCACTCTATGTGACAAACGAGCGGCTCTGCCCGCCTAGCTGATCGCAGTGAAGGGAGAATCTGAGATTTAAGACTGCAGTGACATTCCATAAAGACTGCAGAGGAGCCGCATTTCTGAACACGGCTCAGATTGCAGTGTAGGACATCCATGAGAGCACAGAGAACATCAGCGAGTGTACTGAGATAGGGTACACAGGGTACATCAGACAGTGTACTGAGATAGAGTACACAGAGTACATCAGAGAATGCACTGAGATAGAGTAAACAGAGTACATCAGAGAGTGTACTGAGATAGGGTGCATCTGAGAGTACACAGAGTACATCAGATAGTGTACTGATAGTGTACACCTCAGTACACTGAGTACACTAGAGAGTGTACTGAGATAGGGTACATGAGTCCATTAATGTACATCTCAGAGTGCATCGAGCATATTAGAGGGCGTACGGAGTTACAGTACATCTGAGTGTGCATTGAGTAAATCACAGAGTGCATCGAGTACACCTGAGAGCGCATTGAGTAGTCCGGACTTCAGGTACATGTGAAAGTACATGAGTACAGCATAAGGTGGTTCTTCCCCACTTTGTTCTCACGAACAAAATGTCCATTATTTCCAGGAATAATTTGAAAGATAGACGCATCAGACCATGGCACATTGTCCCACTTTGCATCAGTCCCAGAGAATTCGCCGGTGCTTCTGGGTGGTCTTGAGATATGGCTTAATTTTTAGTGTAGTAGTCTTAATTTGCATTTGACAATGCCATGGGGAACTGTGTTCACTGACAGGACATTTTGAAGTATCTACATGCCCATGAGGTTATGTCCATAACAAAAGCATGTCAATCAATATTTACATTGGGCCTAGTCTTACACACAGAGACTGCTCTGACACGCAGAGACTGCTCTGGTTTCTCCGGACTCTCAGAATCTTTTCACCGAATCATGAACTGTCGACAGTGATATCCCTAAATTCTTTAAAACTGCACATTTGTTCTTAAACTGTTTGACTATTCTGTGCACACTGCATTTGGCATGGTGGTGAACCTCAAATCAAATTGCTGGTAAGCAATCATGCCTTTTGCGAAAGCTCATTTTATGCCTAATCATATTTGAAATACCGGATACCTGTTCACCCGTGGAACGTTCCAAATGGTAGTTATTCAGAAGACTGCACTACTTTTCCTTCAATGTTGCTCCTTGCAAAGAGCAACGCCGAAGATGGCATCTATGTCCGCTTCTGAACAGATGGAAACATCTTCCACATGAGGTACCTGCTGGCACGCATGCAGCCAATCCTTTGGGCGCCTTTCTAAGAGAGTGTGGCGAGATCACCGTTTACGTTCGTCCACCAAACTGAATGTTCACAGGGCAGTGAGAATCGCCACCTTCCTCTATGAAGCACAGTCCTGGGTTCTGTACAGAAATTAAGCAAATACGATGGTTGAAGCAATTTCATCAACTCTGCCTGCGCAAAATTTATAACATCAAGTGGCTGGATCATTGTTTCAAATGAGGAGGTGCTGGAGTGATAAAAAAAGCATTGAAGCCATACTCATGAAACATCCGCTGAAGTGGGCGAGTCGCGTGACGGGGAAGGAGCGGGAGCGACTTCCAAAAACAGTTCTCTTTGGCAAACCTTCCAAAGCACAGGAGAAAAAGGACGGCCGAAGACAACACCTTCAAGATCAACTAGAGCGACATCTCTCATGCGCCGGCATCTCCCCAATAACGCGGCTGCAAGAAGCAGAGGACTGAGCTGCTTGACATCACTATTACCGATGGCCGTCAGAAGTTAGTGTCTGAAAAACAGTCAGCTGCTACAGAGAAACAAAAGAAGTTGATAGAACGCGAACGGGATAACCCCCAGACTGCCCCGGCACACAGCTTTCCACGTCTCAAGTGCGGACAGGTCTGCGCCACAAGGGTCTGGCTCTGCAGACATTTATGAGCCTGCAAAAATAAATCAGATTAGCTGCCCTCATCTTTGTTAGCGAAGGAAAAGCCATTATCACACAACTTTCCCAGTCTTACAATTCCTATGTCACAACTGGTTTCGAATGTGTTTCATTCAGGGAAAAGCAAATTCAGAATTTATGAATATTTACAACAATCATACAGCAGGTAAGGCAAAACTCAGGTAATTTTATCTACAAGCTCCCATAGACATTACTTTAGGAGCAATGGAAAGTGTATTTGTATCCCTTCAAAAATGCTGACAAGTCATTGCCACATTTGCAAGGGACAAGAGAACCCCTTCTTAAATTGGCGATTACTCCATTAAAAATTGGTGTGGGATTTATCCATTTGAAATGATGGCAAACACCCAGATTTTCAATTTTTTTTTTTTTCAATTTTTCTGTGCGGTGCGGTGCAGACCCTGGTCCAGTTGGCACGGAATGACCCAATAGCAATTTGTCGAAGTGCAAGTACACTTAGCTTTTAAAGGGAAGGGGAAAAGACACTTTGATTGGTTTATTTCATGTTACACCCAAAACATGCCCAGGATAATTAGGAGATTAAGAACAATGCCTGTGAACCACGCCCCTTACTTTGTGCTCATATTGCCCGCCAATACAATAGTGAAAATAGATTTAGACACACAGTAAATGCACACTTGCCACACGCTTCAGACAGAGCACTTAGATCATTAAAATAGGACCTTATATATAAAATATATGCAGTTTTTGATCGGAAAATAAATTAGTTATTTGAACGGAAAGTTTACAATACAGAAAACTGCCATAAATCTGCTTTAAATAAAGCTCTCCAAGCAAGAGTTCTGGGAGAGCAGCAGATGTGGACGGACCGGAAATCACACAAAGTCACGAAAGCACATCATTGGATCATTTGCCCATGTGACCTGGCGGGAGACAGAGTGAAAGGCACACTGAAATCCAGAATGACTGCATTGTCATGGTAACTCGCTGACACAGCAGAGTGTTCTTACGAGTCAGACGAGTCACAACCTTGTATCTTTCCCAGAGAGCACAATGAACGCTCACTGACACTACGAGCTCTTCTGCCACCATATTTGCTAGAAAGAGCACATGGAAAAAGCCATGTAGACCAAATAAACATTACCAGGACAAATTAAAAGACCATGTTCAGAGCACAGGGTGCCACTAGTTTTCCCCTCATATGCTACAGAGCTCAGACATTATTAACTGTGGACATTTTTTCCATTCCAATTAGAGTCACATCTTCACCTGAAAATGAGTTCAATACGTAGCCATGAAACTTGAATATGACAACCTATGGACTGCGTTGACGCCAAAAATCAAATGTTTTTCATTGTATTTCATGCCCTGTGTACACCAAATGGGTGGGTCTTGCCCTTCAATAAAAAGAGATTGGGGTCAGGCAAGCAATTCCCTCCCCTCACAGTGATCCCAGCTAAGCTGCAGTCATCACAATTCTGCATGAGTTCAGCAGCGCTTTCACTTAAAAAAAGGAAAATAACAGGTGGTGTAAAAAAGGGATCTGAGCAAAAAATTGGACATTGGTATAGTCTGCATTTTCAACGCAGTTAAAGAAAGTGAAAGCCACTAGAAAGCCACGCACATGTTGCCTCCTTTTGGTGAAGGTGTTACTTCACTGAGTAACACCTGACACTGAAGGTGTCTCTGATCCCCTGAGGAAGATTGAAGCTCGGGGACACAGTTAAGGTTAAACTGAAGAACATCTCATTGGAGGACATGACCAGCAGAGCAGAAAGCAGAGCTGTTTACACTCCTACTGCAGCCAGCCACAGAGGCAAGAAAAAAGCCTGATATAATTGCTCATGACAGGTCAAATCCTACATACATACATACATACACACACATACAGTGGAATGCAAGAAATAACATGAACATAAAATAAAATAAAAGCTAAATAACACAACCTAATCATGAAGATATACAGTAGCCACTACTTTCAACAGGAAGGTAACTGAAATTGAAATAACACTTGCTTGGAAAAACTATATACAGGGCTGCAAAAAAGTGTTTGCCCATTTCTGATTTCATTTTTTTTCCCCATATTTGTCGCTTAAATGTTTCAGATCAAACAAATTTTAATATTTGACAAACATGACTCAAATAAATACAAAATGCAATTTTGAAACAATGATTTCATTTGTTGAGGGAAAAAGCTATCCAAACCTACCTGGCCCCATGTGAAAAAGTAATTGCCCCCTAAGCCTAACAACTGGTTGTGCCACCTTCGACGACAACAACTGCAATCAAACATTTGCAACAACTGGCAAGGAGTCTTTCACATCACTTGGGAGGAATTTTGTCCCGCTCTTCTTTGCAAAGTTGTTTTAATTCAGGTACACTGGAGGGTTTTCAAGCATGAACGGGCTGTTAAAGGTCATGCCACTGCATCTCAATCGGATTCAAGTCCAGACTATGACTTGGCCAATCCGAAACCTTCATCTTGTTTTTTTTTAAGCCATTCAGAGGTGGACTTGCTGGCATGTTTCAGATCATTGTCCTGCTGCGTAACCCAAGTGCGCTTCAGCTTGAGGACACAAACTGATGGTTGGACATTCTCCTTCAGGATTTTCTGGTAGAGAGCAGAATTCATGATTCCATCAATTATTTCAAGTCATCCAGGTCCTGAAACAGCAAAGCAGCCCCAGACCATCACACTTTCACCATCATACTTGACTGATGGATTGGTTTCTTTTATGAAATGCTGTGTTAGTTTTATGCCGAATGTAACGGGACACACACCTTCCAAAAATAGTTCAAATTTTGTCTCGTCAGCCCACAGAATATTTTCCCAAAAGTCTTGAAGATCATCAAGATGTATTTTGGCAAATGTGAGATGAGCCTTTGTGTTCTTTTGGCCAGCAGTGGCTTTCCCCTTGGAACTCTCCCATGGATGCCATTTTTTCCAGTCCCTGTCTTATTGTTGGAATCATGAACACTGACTTTAACTGAGGCAAGTGAGGCCTGCAGTTCTTTAGATGTTCTTCTGGGTTCTTTTGTGACCTCGTGGATGAGTAGTTGATGCACTCTTGGAGTTATTTTGGTAGGCTAGCCACTCCTGGGAAGGTTCACCACTGTTCCAAGTTTTCTCCATTTGTAGATAATGGCTCTCACCGTGGTTCACTGGAGTCCATAAGTCTTAGAAATGGCTTTGTAACCCTTTCCAGACTGATAGATGTCAATGACTTTCTCATCTGTTCTTGTATTTCTTTAGATCGGGGTATGATGTGTTGCTTTTTGAGATCTTTTAGCTGACTTCATTTTGTCAGAAACGTTCTCTTAAAGTGATTTCTTGATTCAAAAAGTCTGGCAGCAATGAGGCCTGGGTGTGGCTAGTGAAACAGAGCTAAAAAATGTTGTTAATCACAGTTAATTCATGACTTAATGGCTTAATGACTTAATTCACATATGTTCAGGTTGGATCATCATTGAAGAACTGCATTTTGTACTCACTCTGGTTCCCTTAGTCTAATAGTCAAATTTGTTTGACAACCTGAAAAATCTGAGTGTGACAAATATGCGAAAAATAAGAAATCAGGAAGGGGGCAAATACTTTTTCACATCACCGTAGAGGAGTGCCCACAACCTAGTACCAGCATATTCTTTGTATGCAAAAGAATATTAATGCAAAAGAATAAATACAAACTGAACACAAACACTGCAAAAAACAAACAAACAAAAAAAAAAACCGGCAGATAATCAGCACATTTCATGCTGGCAGAACCTTGTGAGGCGATGAGAGGGAAACCCAAGGAGGGACCAAACACAGAACTTTGGAGAACTCCAGCGAGCTCATCCACAACACAGAAATGGTGACATGATTGAAACTTCAGAACCATCTGGCAGTGCGCATCACCAAGGAATTGCATCACATGCATAACAGGGCAATCAGCTCTGGGTTTACAAAGTCTGGTCCTCGGGGATTCGGGATACTGGGGACAGAGTGAGCACGCACATCTCATTGCTCTTGCTCTGCAGTGATCCTCCACTCCGAGGCAGCAGAAAGGCCAGCTCATTGCTCCACTTCAACATGGTCCATACAGGCACCAGGGGTGATTTAGGGTAAAAGTCAAAACTTGGACCAGGCACCACAGGCATCAGCACAGACCCACTCACTGCACACTGACAGACAAAGACACACACAGGGAAGTCCTACAAAGTTCAAAACACTCAGTGACTAGAGAGCACTCAACACTGGAAGAAGAAGGAGCTTCCTCCCCAATCACCAACTCCAACACAGAGCAGCATTCTGATCCCTCACCCCCTCCCATCAAAGACTGATCACGCCTCCAGGCACCATGTATCCGCACCCCTCCCCTCCTCCTCAATGAACTTCAGTCAATTGTGTAACTTAAAGCCCAATCATCTGCCTCAGAAGTCAGGAGCCCCCATTCATGTTCTCACAAAGGAACTGTACCGTCTATTGTTTTACACAAATGACCAGACTGTCAGCTCCAAAGAGTGTTTCTCTCACATCAAAGACCCAACTACAAATAATAGCCTTTCCTGTATTTATTCATTATACTTGCCTTTTTTTAACCGCTTGATAGTGTGGTCGAACGATTACATAATCATGAATGCTTTTGATGATACAATACACAAGTTCAGCCCCAACAAAACAGTAGGAAGGAGGTGAATGCTAATGAAACCCCTGCAAGAGCTGGATGTAGGGTTCTGTTGAAATTCTGTTGTTTCACTTGGAATTTGATCCAGGTTTCACAGTATATCTGTTTATTAGCTTCAAGTTCAGAGAAATCAACAGGGCTTCCTGATCTGCTGAACCACAATGGTCCATGTGACACATCTCTGGATCACATGACTCCTAGCCTCAGCAGGGAAAAGCTGTGCCTGTGGGATCTACATCAGGATTACAGTCACTTCGTGTTTCTGTCTGCCCCGTCCCTCCAGGGTGGCCACTTAACCACCAAGAGTGGCAGCAATCCGGTCATGGTTGCTTCGCCCTGCTCTACGAACATCCAGCCATGGTTTCATACCTAATGCAATTTAAGCAGGCACCTTGTCTTAAAAAAGCTAAACTGCAGAGCATGCTGCTGCCTACAGGCAGTAGAAATATAACATGCTGAAGTGAAGCGGGGCCAGAACTAGGACAGTCTCCTCAAATGTGGGCAGCAATGTGGCACATTGTTTGCCAGCCCTTCCCTCCATTGCCCTCCTTTTACAGACAAAGGCACTTTTTCTCAGTGGATACTGACTGCTTCTCAGAGAGGGAGGTCCCTTTAGTACTTGGCTTCACAGTGAGGGGTGGGGGGGGGGGGAGGGGAGGGGGGCTTGGCGTAGGGGCGTCAGCCCATGATGCCCTGCGGCTGGAGGCTGTCAGAGGGCATCTCTTGAGGGAGCTAGCCCGGCTAAACAGTCACATGTAGCAATAATCCGAGCCTACGCACTCGAGTCTCTGACGACCAGTGTCCAGCCTGCAGACACACTGCTGGCCTCACTCCAGGTCTGCTTGTTTGGACAGGGCATCAACAGCAGACAGCCACAGGATACTAATGCTCACAATCTTGCCTGGAGAATAGGCTAGTGGTCATTGTACATCATTCCCTGCTTACTGGTATATTCCCCATAGCATTGAGATCCACAGAAGTTAAAACTCTCCTTTAGAAAAGTAATGACCATTCAGTGCTCAACAATTTTAAACCAGTCTCAAATCTTCCTTCACAAAGCAAAAAAAAAATCTTTGAAAAGCTTGTATTTAAACAGTGAATTAATAATTTCACTGTTAACTCAGCCATTATGAAATTTCAATTTGGCTTTCAGGCTCTCCACAGCACACAGACAACCCTGATAAAAGTTGTTAAAGATCTCAGAATGAACATGAATGAGACAGAGCTTTTAGATTGAAGAGCTTCTTCTGACAAAGTTAACTATGAGATCCTCTTCAACCGACCAGATGTGTGTTAGACTGTCTACTTCAGTGTTAAGTTGGTATGTCCCATCTGTGTTACAAAAACCATTTTGTCCCTTGGAGACCACTCCTTGAGTTACTTCAATACAACATGTGGGGTGCCCCAGGGTTCCATCCTAGGACTGGGACAGTTCACTTTTATCATTCCTCCACTAGGAAGTATCATCAGGAAAGATGGTATAGAGCTATATATACAAAGTTCTAGCCAGCCGCGGCGAAAATTCAAAAATGGGGTCCAGGTGTTTGCTTTCTAGGATCAGTAACTTGTCATGATGGTTACCATTAATATAAACAAACCTTTTTGGCCAAAACACGCTGCCTTCCTCGAACGACCACATGGCATGGAAGCTGCCTTATTGTAGCTATGTGTAAATCCGCGCAATCCACATCAGATATTTTCTTCCCACATGCTGTTTCCGCCCTTATTCCGCAGAACTACTTGAATATAGAGTAGCTGGAAACAGCCTTTTTAGCTTAATCTTTGAATTTTAACCCTCGTCCAACCAAGGAGTGGGTGGTTTCCCCCCTCCCCAAACAGATTTTTTTCCTGTCACACAAAAACATTAACAGATATGATCTAATGCTTCTAGCTAATTGTTTATTAATCCTTTGCGCTCATTTTCATAAAAAAACAATGAGGGTACCTCATCCCTTGGGGGTAGGGTAGGCCGTCAAAGTCAAAGGGTGGGGGGGTTGCCACCAGCGTCAATTTTTACCTGTTTTTGATACAAAATATGCTCACAAATTAGTTGCAAATAGTATGCTATTATGTTTCATGCTCAATGAACTTTGTAGACCTCACTGATTGTCATCCTTATTACCTTCGCCAGCGACTTCGCTGACGAAGGTAATGTTTTGATCCCCGTGTATTTATTTGTTTGTGTGTCTGTCTGTATGTGTATCGAATAACTCAAAAAGTACCAAACGGAATTTCATAAAATTTGGTGGGTTGATTTGGCATGACCTGAGGATCAATCGATTAGATTTTGGGAGTGATCGGGTCAAAAGTCAAGGTCAAGGCCACGAAAAGGTCAAAACCGACTTTCGGCCATATCTCAGTCAATTTTTATCCGATCGGCATGAAACCAACGCCAGTGGCGAGGGATTCAGTGGCGTCGGCGAAGGTATGCTCTACCGAGTGCCCGTTCTAGTTGATGTAGCTGGTCCATGTATTTGTAAATCTTGGAATGACAATGACCAGCACTGACCAGTAACCTTGAAGTGATTTTCAACTAATAATATTAGAAGTGCATGACCGACATACTTTTACTTGTGTTTTGACTGGTTACTGTACTGTATACTATTTTTATACTCTGCTATTGGCCTACTATTATGCAAGTTCATAGAATTGTTCATAAAGTTGTTCTCATAATTCATAGATTAACCTTTTATGCAAGTGTGTTCCATCATAGCAGAAAACATCAAATGAATGTTACTCATGAATTTATAACATTTATAATAATACTAAATTATTAATTGTAGTATCAGTAGTTCTACAGGTTACAGAAAGGTACTTATTTTCAGCGAAAACTAATAAAAGTATAAAAAACATGGATTTTTTTCATTTTGATGTTTATTCCTAATGGAGTTAGTTATGACAGAACTGTGACACCATAATGTTGAAATGGGTTTTATTTGTAATTGATTTGAAGAGAGGACATCTGGTACACTGATACCAATCAAGATGATGTATATCGCTCTTAATTTTGAAGCAATCGCCTCGCCCCTCACCGCCCCCCCCCCCATAGCGGTCAAGTGCTCGAAATAATTAGCCATTTATAAGGAAATAAGACATTTTTCACAGAAAAGTTCAATTTTGGTCCCAAAATCATAAATCATTCCCATTCAAAAAATCAAGTCTAATTTCCAATTATAAAATGTGTGAGCTTTTTACTAATTTCCAATTATAAAATGTGTATTTGGAGCAGAATACTACAAATAATGTCAGACCCTCGTGACCAGCGGAGGTTTTTATTCAACAGAGTATATTAATGCCGGTCAGTGCGCAAACCAACGAGATATATAAACTAGAGGCACAAAGTTGTTCGTTACAGATCAGCCAATGTGTGCTGAGCTGGCCGCCACCTTATGACGGGCGTGCCTGCTGCTGGAACCCATGTAAACAAATATGCTCTGGTTAATATTTTGGTAAATATCAGTAATAATCATTCAGCAGCGTTTTGATTTCCAGCCTTTTTCTAACCGATTACTAGAGAAGAGTCACCTTGAAGTGCCATTTCTGTCTATCATCGCACATTGCTTTTACCAAAAGCGAAGTTGCGAATTGAGTTAGCAGCTTACATAGTAGGTCCATTCATTGTCAATGGTTCCTACGACGTGAGTTAGCATCTGTGATTTCGGGAAATGGACCCCTGAGCGTTTGATATTTTTCCATAGGTAATGTTAGAAAATACGGTGGTATACATCCAGGCAATCTTAAAACCGCTTCGGTACGGTAATATTATGACTGATCTCGTTCTGTCAGGCCAGGTCTATTTCTCCAGCAGTACCCTACGATCAAGGACGGGGCACTTGTTAACTTAAGACAAATTATCATCGCACATGCCGGGAACCTTGATAACTAGTGTCTTATTGCGACCACAGCCAAGTAAGCAGATTATGGAAACTCTTTCTGTAAACACGGAATGACTTTCTGTATCAGGAAAAACTCATTTGACAAAGGGACATTCTGCTAAAGGATTTCATGCAAAATGCACCAAAACGCATCAAATCACTTCCATTGTATCAAAATGTCCTGGGGGGTATTACTCTGGACACATCACATCTCCACATCACAGTTCTCCCCAAGAACACCTTATTAAAGTTTAGACGATCCAAAATGCAGCAGACCGAGACCACATGGAGAACTCCCATCACCTGTATTTTGAAATCTCTTTGCTGGCTGCCTAAAAGTTCTAGAATATATTTTAAGATTCTGCCTCTGGTCCTCAAATGACTCAATGGTCTGGCACATGAATACATGATAGACGAGCTCATAAGATACGTGCTCCCAAGATTCCACTGGTACTCTAGCACTGGACTCTTAGTTATTCCAAGAGTCAGTTGAGTCAGTGGAGTCAGTTGAAAGTTTAAAACCAGAACGTCAGACATTTCAATTTATTTCACCTTTCACTCGGAAAATCAGCTCTAATCAAGACCTTCAGATAAAAAGTTCTAACATCCATGTTGAGTCAGCCTCGGTTCATCCTTTCATTTGAAATATTCTCCCAATACCAACCCAGTTTTATGGTGTCCTCTCTTTCTTATTACCCAGCCCAAAGGGGGAGGGTTATCATTTTCATTTGTTTGCATGTTTGTTTGTTTGTGCGCCAGTCAGCGGTTTAATGCAAATTCTGTTCAGCAACTTATGCAAAATTCTCAGGAAGGATGTGCCCCGGTCCAAGGATCACCTGGTTAAATTTCAGCCCAAACAGGGTCAAAGTCAAGGTCACAAAAACAGAGACAATCATTTATTTCATGACAACTTCTTTAAATCTGCCCCAATCAATTTCCAACTGCACTTAAAACAGGCATTTTTCAGTTCCACTTCCAAGCATATGCCACACAATGGTGCGACGCCATCAGGCCCATTAGCGGTAAAGGGTCCAATGTTAGGGGGGTCTCAGATTATTTAACACCCACAGCATTAATTAATTAATTAATTAATTCAATACACTTTATGTCTCTTCTCTCCTACACTGAAGCACTTTGCATTTATTTGTGCCATTCAAATAAACTTTGACTTGGTCCAACTGCCCTAAAATAACGAGCGCGCAAGGCTCGATGGTGCATCATTGCAGATACTGTACCCAAAATAAAACAGCTGTATCTCAAGGCTATGAGGAATGCGCTCCTCTATGCTGGTAAGATCACACATTTCCACTTCCCGCCCTCTATAATTATTGGCACCCCTGGTTAAGGTGTGATAAAAGCCTCAAAATAAATTCAATTTTTATTGCAGAGGCATACCCTCACACTGAAATCTGTAGAAAAATGTAACCTTCAACTCAAGTGAATTTTAAGGGAAAAAACCAATCCCTGACTAAGAAACGATTATTTTTCATAAAATCACCTGTTCCACGATTATTGGCACTCCTAACAATTCCTAGGAAATAAATGTAATTGAAGTATTTATGTCATTTCTACAGTGGTTTACAAAGTTGATCAGAGTATCTAGGAACATTTAAATAGTAATTCATCACTTCCTGTTTCCCTGGGGTATAAATATGACGTGACAGAGGCCATTTCTCTTATCCACTCTTCAACGTGGGAAAGACAAAGGAACACACCATTCAAGTCAGGCAGATGTGTCGACCTTCACAAGTCAAGCAATGGCTACAAGAAAATAGCCACTCGTCCGCACCTGCCCATATCTACGGACAGAGGAATCATTAAATAATTTAAAACAACTGGAACAGTGGTAAACAAGCTTAGACGAGGACGCAAGGTTATTTTGCCATCACCAGGATGGTAAGAGAAATAGAAAGTTCTCCAAAGCTCACTGTTAAAGAATTGTAACAAATGCTAGCATCTTGGGGTCACAAAGTCTCCAAAACGACCATCAGGCTCTATCTACATGCCAACATGCTGTTTGGGAGGCATGCATGGAAAAAACCTTTTCACACTCACAATCATAAACGCAAACATCTGGAGTTCGCTAAGCAGTACTGGGACTTCAACTGGGTCCGTGTGCTTTGGTCAGATGAGACCAAGATAGAGCTTTTTAGAAACAAACACTAAGTGGGTCTGGCGGAACACAAAAGATGAGTATGCAGATAAGCACCTCATGAAGTATGTGAAGTATGGGGGGTGGATTGGTGATGCTGTTGGCCTGCTTCTCTTCCAGAGGCCATGGGAACCTTGTTAGGGTGCATGGCATCATGAACGCTTTGAAATACCAGGACATTTTAAATCAAAATCTGGTGGCCTCTGCCGGAAAGCTGAAGATGGGTCATCACTGGGTCTTTCAGCAAGATAATGACCCTAAACATGTGGCCAAATCTACACAGAAATGGTTCACCAGATACATGTTCAAGCTCCTCCCATGGCCATCTCAGTCCCCAGACCTCAACCCCATTGAAAACCTGTGGAGTGAGCTGAAGAGGAGGGAGCAGAGGAGAGGACCCAGGTCGCTGGATGATTTGGAGAGATTGTGCAAAGAGGAATGGTTGAAGATCCCCCTTTCTGTATTCTCCCATCTTGTGAAACATTTTAGGAGAAGATTAGGTTCGGTTTTGTTGGCAAAAGGGGTTGTACAAAGTATTAACATCTATAATTGTGGCACACATGATTTGATGTCAAAGAATAATCTCTTGATGTGGATTTTTTTTCCCGCTGAATACTTGAATTAAAGGTTGGATTTTCCTCTTTTTTCCCATTGTGATCCTATATTATTTAGAAAAAAACTGAATTTATTAGAAGCTAAAGAACATATCTTAAACAGGGATGCCAATAATTATGGAGGCTGTGTATTTATGTATGATGGTGGCATAACCACAAAATAGGCTGATTTTCTTACTTGGAAATAGTGAAATGTAAGCCAAACACCTCTCAGATCATGTCTTCAAAACCAGAAAAACCGAAACAATACAACAGCATGAAACATAAATGAATGTGGGAGCTTCAAAAGGAAAATGCTCAGTTGTGAAAATAAAAAATGCAAAAAAAAAAAAAACCATAACATGGAAGGCTTTTTATTTTTAGAGACTCTACAGAAGAAAGAACACGACCCCACACAGCTTTGCATAACACAATGCTCCTCTCATGCAAGGGATGCATGCCTGTATGCAAACACTTCTTTTCCCAGTGAAACAAAGAGTGAAATACTAAATATGAATATTATTAATATTAACACAATGAGGACTTGTTCCAGCTTAAAAACCGAAAGTGTTGCACTCAAATTTAATTCATTGCACATCTCATGAAATTGATGTAAATATCCTGTAAAGCCACTGAGCGGGCCTTTTTTTTTTTGTTTGGTTTTTTGTTTCAAAATGTTTGGAAAAAAAAAACTCTCCACTGATGGCAGTTGATCGAGTGCATTCTGATGCTCGATCGATCAATTCTAAATTCCAGGCCCTCGCGCGTCCATCCCCCATGCGAGGCTGTGAAAATGCCCATCGGGGGAAAGACTGATTTGGAGTGTATTTTCTTAGCAAATCAGTTCGTGACAAAGTTATTTGATATGACGTCGGATTTATATCAGTATATTGGTACTATCAAATAACACTGTCCCGAAACCGAGTGTTGCAGAATTGATTGGGTATGTATTTAAAAAAATATATTTTTCTTAATTGTTTTTCTAAGTCAGAGATTGTTTACTTTGTTTTCAAATTGTCAGTTGTTGACGGGAAAGGTTCAGGGTTCATTTTAAATCATCATGTACGAGTATCTGACACAAGAAAGCAGGTCAGATTAATTTTGTATCGAACAAACGAGCAGAAATGTTTTATTTAGAAATACCACTAAGGCGGTCAGGTCGATTGTTTAGTTGATGCGACCGGGATTTGTTTTGGCCGAGCAATCGCAAATAACTCGAAAATGAAACATTTGCGATGCGGCTGGTACTGTCGTACCTCACTCTAAACCCTGCATGTGTTTACTCTGAATAAATAATACTAGGTAGTTAAGGTAATATTGATGTTGTGCACAATTCATCTTAACTACTAAAAGTAAGATTTTATAGTAGGTAGCCCTAATTGTTTTTTTCCCCCCATATATTTGTAAAACTAACGTGTAACACCTCCTCTCATGCCAGCTTTATACAGTTCTTAAATATGCACGCAAATCTGCGTTTCAGTTGTGGCTTATGGTTTGCAACAGTTAAGATTTTTGATATAGGCAAAAGCCTACTTGCTCATTTCGATAAAGCCTTGAAACAACTTTAAATAAAAAATCTGGAGCTTGGTAGTATTTCGTAACAGACAGTCTAAAACAACTGGAATGAATTTGCAAGCAAAGTTTTGCTTACCCAGTTTAACAACGGACATGGTACAGGTATTGGAGTGCATAATCTTGTCTTCTGTATTACGTATCGATCCTTTTTGTTCGAAGCAAAATTGTAATGCTGAACATTAAAAGCAAATGCACAGTATGCATCAGTATGTTTTCAGCGTTAAACGCACAAAGCAAAATGTATGTTTATGTATGTGTATATGCAGCATAGGTTTTGATAAAAGGTCTATTATCGTTAAAATTTTGGCACAATGAATTTTGGGAATGGCCCATACATTTTGAAAATGGCCTATTGATTTTCCATGATACGGGCCATTGGCCCATGGGCCTTGCTGTACTTCCCAACCCCTGTGTGCCATAGGTAAAAGCACAACTGAATGTTCAGATCAACATCTGCCGATACGCAGTGTGAAACATTGTGACGAAATTCCAACTGACAACATTGCGCAGAGTTCACCTGCACCGCACGAGTAATAATGAAATAAAACTTACACACACGGCAAATATTTTCTTGAATACTCTGCATTACAACGTATGCAATATTAAAATAGCCAAATGAGTTGTTGAATAACAGAGAAATAATGATACTTCAAAAGGCAAAATGCTTATTTTGGAATAAATTACTAAGTCCAACTTAATGGAGCAGCTTTTATTCTTCGTTATTGAGCTACACAATAAATACCAACCAATCACTCAAAAGACGCAAACGGCTCTCAGGACGCACAATCTTAACCTCAAGTCTGGATTTATAACTCAACCTTGACGCCATTGATTCATCAACTGCACAGAAAGCAATATTTTGACAGAGATGAATTTGAATGAAATGACAGCAACACTTTCCGGAAATTACAGTGGCAAATATCAGGACCGGGGAAGGTGGGAGGACAGCTTAAGTGACTGGGCACAGGATTCCCCTTTCATCACCCTGTGACAGGAGTAGCGTGACGACCCTCCCACAACTACGGCACACCAGTGGCTCTGGAGTGCAGAGAAAGCGGCAGGTGCTGAGCGGACTGGTCCTTCCTTCCCATAGCCAATAAAGGCCCTGATAAGCCCTGACCTGAGGCTCCTGATCTACTACAATCTCTAAAGCCTAAAAATAGCCAGCGGATACTCCCTGGAAGACCAAGCACTGACCTCTGAGGTGTTGGGTCAAGACTGCGACTATACACTATGGCACCACTGTCCAAGGTTCATCTAAAATAGTGCACTGCAGACATAATGCCTGCATTTAATGGAAAACTGTCTCTTCACAGTTACAAAAAACAGCTCTCAAAGGCAGCCATTTAAGTGGGATTCCGGTGATGCTACCATTAGAGTCAACCTCAGAATTGCTGATTTACGCTTTATGCATTCAAGTCTCCATTTCATGATTAATTGTAGCCTTTTTGCGTTTTCTCCCCCTTCAGCTGGGAGGTATTCAGTGCTGTTTTTAAGTAGGAGTAGGTCATCGCAGGGCAGATGGAACTAAGGACTGCACAGGCAGAAAAAGCCTGCCCTCAAACGTCAAACACAGCCAGTATTACAGGCTTTCGATCAGACAGATAATGCTGGGGCAGAAGAGTAGCTCTTTTGGAACATCGGACTTGTCCACCAAACATAACTGAATGAAGATGTTCTTGTTGTTTATGAGGAGCCTGTTGGTTACTTCAAGGGCCCTCATTAGGACAGTGCACTGGAAGGAGCATCAACTGTACAGAGCGCGACCAGCACAGTCTTCACATTCACTGCACTTGAATGAATGCATTTGCAGCCAAATTTTATGCCGCCGAACTGCAGAACAAAAACAGCATTCTTCTGAGGCACACTATCAACTGTAGTTTTATGTGTTTACACATTTCAAGACTGAGAGCAGGACATTGAAACCCCTCACTCTGCCATTTTGTGTGACATATAACCTTTCCCCACCACCACAGCGCGAGGGCCAGACAGAATCTGTGGATGGTGTAGCAGGGCCTCACAGGTGGGCGGTCCCCTTCCTCTGCCGCCTCTAAGATGCCCCACGCGGCCGGCTCCATGTGACCGCCTGATCAAAGCATGGCGCCGCTTGTTAACAGGCTTAGCGCAGGAATGCCATTAAAACTGGGGCTGTGAAAAATGCGTTAATCTCTCTGTACCTCTCTCCCACGGCTAAACTGCCCGGCCAGCGCTGGCATGATCAGACCCCTCACTCACTTCCTAATCCTCGGCTAGGACTCGGTAAAAAATTACTTCAGCTGTGAGTCGGGTGCAATCTGTTCCATTACATGCCAGACAGGAAGAGAGCTTAATGAGGAGGACAGACCTGCTCAAGGCAAACTCAAATGTCGGCTTTGTAACAGCGCAACATTGTTTAAACCTCCTTGCACAATTAACTTTTAAACATGAAGTAAATTAGCAAAAAACCATAACAGGGTCAAAATATATTAGGAATGACGGCAGTTGAGAATAAATCCATAATAACAGCGAGAGGTCCACAAATTATACGTATAGTTGGGATGTGTGGGTCACTACATGGCACACAGATGCTAAATTGCCCAAATGGTGAACACTGCCACATTAATCTTAACAGCCTTCCGGTCAGGGGGTCTCGATGAACCTGCCACCCTATTGACTAAAGATAAAGAGAGTAACAGTCAGTTATGGGAGGGGCCGCAGTGGGCTCAATGCCCAGAAATGAACACAATGTGCCCCCTTACACATCTTTGTCAGCAGGACAGGAAATAGTACAAGATTTATCGCCGATGTTATCAACCGTTCTGGCCTGAGCAGCATGGTGGGGAATTAAATACCTTCATGATGTTCCACCACTAGTGTCCCAGTACTTTCTTTCTTTCCATTTGCTGCTCAGTTTGAAAACCCACCGACAACTTACAGTAAAATATTGCGGCCCTTATACGCATGAGACCATGCTGAAGAATAAATTTAACAGTGTTGGGTATAACAGTCGCAGTTTTTCCACCCGTTTTGCTCACCTTTCGTGAGGCAGTTTGTGCCGCCTTGCCCTAGCAGAGCTCCAACTCGATGCCCTGTTGCATGTACTATAGAAATGCCTTTGCCGTGAGCCAGTGTTCTGAGCGAATGACCAATGATCCGCTGGTCTAGGAGTGGATCGCACTTTTATAAAGGAGCCATCTGGGCTGGCGGGCAGGGCTGCGTGTGCACAGCTTTAATCTGCCGGGTGGCGCAGCTGCTGAAGTGGGGGCAGGGCAGCTGCTTTGTGTGCGCCTGGGCACTCGGACAGACCCCGGCCTCGCACCTGCAGCTCTTCAGTCTCCCACGGCAACGGCTGGAGAGCTGCAGTCTGTATCAGTGTGCCAGGGAGTGGGCTTTTAATGCAGCCGGTGCCCGTCAGCAGGAAGAGCCCTTTTCAAGGGCACATCCTGCCGCCTGCTTTACAACACTGCCTGACTACTACAGGTCTCTCAGCTGATGGGCCTCTTCCACTACTGCAAAGCCAATGCCTGCCAGAGCATCCCAGCTCCTCACAGCCAAAGTCCCTGTGCTGCTTACTGTGGATGGATAAATATCCCTCTCATTGCTGTATATCCGTCCCATTTTGCCAAGTAGCAGTTAGGTGAATGTATCAGACAACAGTGACATAAATGGGCAAATTATAGTAATGAATTTCTAACAAACAGGCTATATGTGGCAGTAAATAAGAGTGAATATTATTACCGTAAGTACTTCAGGCATATAGAATCAATGAAATATGAGTCCTTCATTCATTGCAGATCCAAACCCAGTTCAGCAGATGCATCCCCAGCACAAGCCGACCAGTCAGTAATAAATCCAAGACGTTGAACAATATTTGTGTTGCCCAGTACTTACACATTTGATTTGACACAGAATAATGAATTAGTGAGATCTGTTAGCATTCAGGACAGTTGAGTTATTTTTTACGGTCAATCATTCCCTTTAACTCTGGCGTATCAGAGGTTTCTTTTTTTTTTTTAAACAGGATTCTGGAGATTATTCTGTCCAAATGATTAGCTCCACAATAGTGTTAATGGAATGTCAGGATTCAAATTCAATTTACATTACATTGTATTTTCATCATTTGGCAGATGCTCTTACCCAGAGCAACATACAACACAAAGTGCACCTGAAGAGGTTCAGTTAAGTAACACCTCCATTTCAGAAGTGAATGATGCAATAACGGACATGTATTCACATCTGTACACAGGTGTGAATACATGTCTACTACTGCTTTGTTTTTGGTTCCAATTGATTGAAGTGTGTAACTTGCTTCATAACTTCAAGAATCCACACCAAACACATGATATGGCTGATAATCAGACCATTACAACAATGTTAAAGGATCTCTTCACTTTGATAACAGCCGTTCACTTGAACTGGATTACACAAAGAGCTAAAATTTGTGCAATTTTAAATGAAATAATCTTTACTTTAATCCAAATGCCACAACTGAGGTGAAGCAAACGTATATCTTGATATCCCCGCTAGGACGTGAAGCAACTGACATAGAAAAAAGTGACCAGGCTACTTATAATGAAGCTATAAGCTGTCTATCCTGGTTTGTAATTTGCAGTGCACTTGCTAAGGTTGGAGTTGACTTCTCTTTAAAGTGGTTTTTAACACACTGATGTCCGCACACACCAATTCTCTTCAGTTGAACCACTTAAACGGCAGTTTTCTTCACAACGGAAGTATTCGTCAGCCATCCCATACAGTGGCCTTCCATGGTACCAGGGTACTTGCAATTGCTGAGCTCACCAGCGAACTCTCCCACTTTAAAAACACACCAGCTTATAACCCTGAATGCATCATTTACCATACTCTAAACGGCATCTAGGCGTTTTTTGTCCGCTTTAGTGCCAATGCATGACTGAAGCAACAACAAATGGATACATCATGAGATCTTTTTTAAGTAATCAATATTTCAGTTCATACTTTGTCAGCCAGGCATTATACACTGCCCGGCCAAAAAAAAGTCATCGTTTGGAAGTTAATGAACAAATTCTAAAATTGGATCATTATTGCGGTTATTAATGTTTCAGATGGCAATAATCATTTTAACCCTGACTGATGAAGTGCGTCGCTATTCATTTCTTTCAAAATCATGTCGGAAAACACATTCCCTGATGGTGGAAAAGATGTTACAGTATTTCAGAACGGGCAAGTTATTGGCCTGTATTTAGCAAAGAAAACCATGAATGACAGAAACAAGTATGAGGAATCATTTTCACAAACAAATTTTCCACCACAAAGTCCTGACCTTTAACATAATAAAAGTTATTAGGATGTACTCAAGACCACCGAGTGGTTCAACCATTATGTCGAGAAGACAAGATCTTGGACAAAAATCATGGCATTTCTGATCGAAAAGAAATGTTCTGGCATTGCATATAGTTGTCAAAACAATGACAAGACAAATATGCACTGTAATCAAAGCTACAGGGGTTCCAACTAAATATTTGAGTGTGCAACTTTTTCTTTTGGCCAGGCAGTGTACAATAAAGCCAAACATTGCATGCTGCTAAGCTAATCTAGGTCTTCAACTTTGGACGCCAATTTTCTATCCCTTCTTCTCCAAAATGGCCAAATTACAAGAAACCTCGACAGTAGTTCTAATGAATGTTCACAGTGAGGTTTTACTTACCAATGACATCACATAAGCTACACTTTTATTAGAGTAGCAAATCTAACAAGCAACGTGCATCTTTCACACTAGAAATTTCCGGCCAACATCGTAGGCTAATATTAGCAACAAACAATCTTGTGCAAAGTAACTGCAGACGTACTTGTGCGAGGCATTAAATCAATATGAATTGAGCAATATAAGGATCAAGAGACCTGCTCTCCAATACACCAATCAGACACTGAATAAACCTTAACACTAAATATGAGAAAACACAGCGCTCAAATCAGACATCAGTGGTTTTTAACATTAAATTTCTGACTGCATCAGCTCACTGAATATGAAAAGGCAGGCTAACATTATATTCTTTTCACCATTTCAAAACTCTCATTTAGGAAACCAAGAATAAATTAAACAATCTCATCCATGGCTCTCATGTAGATGGCAGAAGGCAAAGTAATGCAAGAGATTTCCCTGAGCTCTATCCCTTCACAGTTTTCCCATTAGAAATGAATTCTCAAAAGCAAAGCATCGAAAGCCATTAGGTTGATTATTGGTTGATTTAATATTGCCAAAAAATAAAAGCTAACCTTCAAAATGGGAAAACAAACAGCGCACTGATCCTGCTAAATACAATGTGGCTCATAAAATTGAAATTAAGTATTTTTTAAACTCTTTTCATGATATCATTGTGACAATGTGACTGATTCTTCATAAAGTGTCCAAGAAATTATTCCAATTCTATGGGCAACAGTATATTAAGAACAAGTCAATTTATCAACATTAAGAGATTATTATTTTTCAATATATTAAACCAGAGTTAGAGAGCCAGTGTGGTTTGTTGAAAATTGAAATGGCCAACATTGAGTGCTAATGACAGCAAACAGAAGAATGTGTCATGACTGACCTACAGTAGTCTGATTACAGAAAGACGCTGACAGATGGGAGAACAGATCACTTCATAAAAATGAGCATATGGTTGCCATTTTGCCTCACGACTACAATAGGAAACAAGAAGAGCACCGCCAATGGTGCATAATACGCCCATCATGAATATGGATCAGGAAGTGGACAGACAACATGATACCAATATCCAACAGACAACAGCCCCATGTGAGCTTTGACCTTTGTCCGTGACCTTGACCTTGGAGGGAGGGCCGTAAACATGGTGCGCGACACTCCGCTCAGTGATGGTGCACGTGTGTGAAATATCATGGATGTATCTGAAGCGGTTGAGAAGTTATGCTCCGGACAAGCCCCATCTGGGTCCCATGTGACCTGTGACCTTTGCCAGTGACCTTGACCTTGACTTGGTGAATGAAATCATGGTGCGCGACACAGCGCCTAGTGATGGTGCACGTGTAAGTGAAGCATCACGAATGTAGCTCAAACGGCTCAGGAGTTATGCCCCGGACAAGAAATTGCTAACAGACAACAGACGGACGGACGGACGGACGGGGGTGATGACATTATACGTCCCGTCTTAAGACGAGCGTATAATAATAAAAATGAGAGAGATTTGCATGAAGCTGACCCAAACTTGAGTAGGCCCAAACACAACTCAATTCACTTCATGAGAACAAAGAAATACATCTAATGAACCTAAATACTATTATTATTATTATTATTTATTGTTGGTACTATGTCTTTGTCTATGTCTCGACAGTTATCAGCAAGTGAGTTCTAAGTAAAACTGAACCAAGGCAGACGAGTGCAGTAAGGCTGACATCACCCATGTCATTCCTATGAAATGCTACTTCCCAGCATCAAGGGCACTATGACTGCCAGCAAAACAATTACATGGAACATTACCCTACAGACTGTGAACCATTCTAATGAAATAGACTATGGATTACTCTAACCCAATAGAGACTATGGCCACTCTAACCCAATGAAATACAGACCACTCTAACCAGGTAGACTACAGAATAAACTAATATGAAAGACTACACACCACTCTAACCCAACAGACTACGGACTACTCTAACCCGATAAACCAGTGGTTCTCAAGTTCGGTCCTGGCGCCCCCCGTGTATGCTGGTTTTTGTTCCAACTACAATTGCAATCTTTAGATTTTAACAAGCTGATGATTTGTTTTAATTAGGTGCATTTATGCAAATATCCACATTGAGATATATTGTAAATATTGGCAGAGGGAAACAATTTAACCAAACATTTAATCAACATAAATAATCAAAAGGTTCCTCATTGGTGAAACTCTTGACACATGGTGGCAAAACCCGAGAATTTACTTGGCAAACAATGGAGTCACACCTGTTGTGTTTCCTGTTGATTTTATTTGGTTCAGGCAGGTTATTTGGGAAAAACTCAAAACACCTGTAGTCAGAAACCTGATTTGGAGCTTATTGATTTTCTCAGAGTCTAATTTGATCTGTGTAAAAATGTTTTCACCTGAAAATCCAAGCAATATTGAAAATTAAGCACAATATGTTCAAGGGTTATTTTTCATAGCAGAATGGATATGTCCATCCAAATGTGACTTAAGATGGTAAATAACTGCTCAAAACATGGAATGCTGCTAATTTAGACAAAGTAACAGCTTTTTAAAATCCTAGAATTGCAATTGTAGTTGGAACAAAAACCAGCATACACAGGGGGGCGCCAGGACCGAACTTGAGAACCACTGCGATAAACCATGGACCACTCTAACACAATAGATTATGGAGCACTCTCAACCCACAGACTATAGAGCACACCAAAAAACCACTTTGACCCAAATGACTATAGTCCATTCTAACCTAATAGACTATGGACCACTCTAATCCAACAGACCACAGACCACTCTCACCCCATAAACTATGGGCCACAACAGCCCAATGGATTATGGACCACTCCAACCCCACAGACTATGGAGCAGACCAACCTGATGGACTATGGACCACTCTTACCAAGCAGTTAGACAATAGACCGCACTAACTCGATGGACAATGGACCACTCTAACCCAATAGACTATAGACCACTTTATCCCAATAGACTACGGAGCACTTAAACTGGTAAATTATAAACCACTCTAACGTAACAGACTATGCACTGCTCAAACCAAATACAATATGGACCACTCTAACCCAATAGACTATAAACCACTCTCATCCAATAGACAATAGACCACTTTACCCCAATAGACCATGGAGCACTCACCCAATAAATTACAGACCACCCTAACCCAACATGGCCCACTCAAACATCATGACTCACGGTTTTCAGGGTTATTCTACATTCTCATGATGTAGGCCTACAAGCAAAAACAAATCAAATATTAGCAGTCTACTGTGCACTTATCAGGCTGTCTTACTTCACTCTGAAGGTGCAGGAGTAAAGAAACATGGGAAAAATAAATAAGTGAGCATTAATGTTACTCAACCAGTACATTTGCGCTAATCAGCATCAAATCTGAGAAATAAATGGAAAATACGTTTATGACACTAGAGGAATTGCACAGCCGTACATAGTTACAGTGGATGAGAAGTGCATTATAGAACAAAAATTATTCTTGCGCACCCAAACCCTTTAGATGCTTACCTCTAACAGCGTGAAAACAAATTCATAACTTATTGAGTTCTCACCCATCACCCATGGATGCAGAGGTCTGACAACAACATATGCCCCACCAGTCCGCTCCCCACAACCTACCACCCCGAGAACACACACACACACACACTCATGACCCACAAACAAACACATGCGCACACAGGCAAACAGTACACATACATATTTTAAATTAGTACTAATCATAGTATACTAAAAAAGGGTGAAAAAGTATCAGCGTCTGGGCAATAGCAGAGAGGAGCAGGGAGGTGCAGCCTCATGCAGCTGTGAGAGCCCACTGAAGGACAAGTGTTCCACGAGCTACACAAACGTGATCAGGTTGCGAGCCGCATGGTAGCAGGCAGACACAATGACCTGGCAGAGAGGAGGGCAGTGCCACACCCTACTCCTGTGCACCATCTTACTAACCACCAGGCCAGAGGATGGAGGCGGCCATGACACAATTTGCCGGTCAGGCATGGCATTTGAGGTGGGGGCTGGTGAGGACTGTTACACTTCCAAGGACTGTCAGAGCAGAAGACAGCCCACGTCAGCCGCTGCACGCGCATAAGCGCACAAACAGACAAACAGCGCAGGAATGTGGCCGCGCAGCAGTTGTCCCCTTTCTATAATTACATTTTTACTACAGAGGGGTGAGCCGAGAGTGGACAGGCTTACTGACGGAGCTGAGCAGAGGCTAAATTGATTATACACGAATGCAAATGGCCAATCAGAGCAAGGCGAGGTTTGAAAATGAAGGCCTAGACCAATGCTTCTCCAATGAATGTAATGTCATCAGAGTATAAGGAAACCCAAGTAAGCCAAGCATATGTAACTCCGAGGTGGACGACTACAGCTGAAGTGTGAGCATGAGCTAAAACTACTCTGAAGTATTACACACAAATGCCCAAGGGGGAGCAACAGCAAAGGCATTTTGCCACCAAAGCAATGATTTGGAAACTCTATGATTCGAGTACAGTGAATCCTGACTTCCCTAAATCCTGACTTCACACATGGGTAATGTCAATCGGTGAGCTACTCTTTTCATATTTTCACAAGGCAATCATCGGTAAAATAACGCAAGACAGGCCAGAATTCACTGGAATTCAAGCTGCAAGCCTTCTCAATAGCAGTAAAGAGAAAATTATCTCCTTGTGCATAGGAATGCAGTGAAGGCAGTGCACATGCCTGACTGTCCCCAGTGAAATACTATTTTAGGCCTAAATCAATGCACTGCTGCGCGGTACATTACCGCAGTTTTTCCATAATGTGATAACACACTTTTGCACAAACATCAAAGCAATTTTTTTCCACTTCTGTTCATATTCTAAATTTTTCACCAAGGGACACCAGAAATAACTGTACATACACAATTACCTTTTTTAAAAGGACACTTCAATTTATAGCAATTCAGAGCAGCCAATATATACTCAATGAAAAGTGGTGCCATTGATTAGTGGCTCCTTCATCTTAGCTCAAGGTGAAAGAAACGCACACCCGCGGTGCTGAGGTGTAAACCACTGAAAACAAGCATGAAAAATATTGAAGCTGGCTGCACACTCGTAGCTCCGATGCAAAAAAAAATATTGTAAATCAAGACATTAAAGGTCCCCTGTAATGCCACCAGGTGCACAGCTAATTAACCATTATGAGCCAGTTCAAAGTCTCCCCAACCTGACATCACAAGGGGGAGTGACCATCCAGAATAATGAAATCCGATTGGCTGCTTGGCTAATGGTGATCAGTTCGTCTTGCCTCTGGTTGGTTACCTCCCCATTTGATGTCAAGAGGGAAAATATTTTGAAATGGCTAATAACTAATTAGCTGTGCACCTGGTGACATAATAGGGGACCTTCAATTGTTGTGATCTTGCTAATCTACCTTGTTAACGTCTTTGTGATTAGTCAGGTTACACAGATTGCCAGCACCTGTGCACTGGTGTCTTCACCTGCACTCTAACTGGTGTGTCAATTAACTCTAATTGTTTGCACCTGTGTACCAGTGGTTTTTTTTTTTTAAACTTCAGTCAAGCATGTGTTTCAGAAAAACTCTGATGAAGGCAGTTGTCCCACCAAAATGTTACCTAATGTCTTGATTTATAATAAAAATTTTTCGCATCAGAGCTACAAGTGCGCAGCCAGCTTTAATGTTTTTCTTCCTTCATTTTGGCTCCCAGGATATGCTAAAGGAAACTACATTTTGCTCAATCCTGGTAGTACCAGGCCAGTCCAGTCATCTGTGAGAGCCGACAGAGAAAGACAGCTTAACTGCTGTGCAACCGACAGCAATCAGAAAAGATGTGCACAGAAGATGTTGGCCCAAAAAGGATCATGTAAAATGAATGAAAAGGTGATGCATTTTCCATGTTATTCTGTACCAAACATGGCTGCACAGAGCACAGCATATGGAAGAGAACACTCCGATCTATCTCAGCACTATAAAAACAATACAAAAAAAGTGCATTTTTAAAATTTTTGTTTTCTTGCAAACAAGGAAATATTGTTTGCCAGATCTTTAAATTTATTTCAGCATGAAACAAGCCTGTTTTTTGCATTGCAGTTCCAACCCTCGCCTAAAAATGTAAAAAAGACAATTCTCCCTTCCCATCCCTCTCTCCAGTAAATCAAGGTCCTGAATAGGGCAGCTACCCCCTACACACACAGCCCTTTTCCTGAAGGGGAGGCCTGAAGGGGGTGGGTGGGTATAGAGTATGTGTGGAGAGGCTGTGCGTTATATAGGCCCCCTCCTAGCCTCCGCAGTCACTGCAACAGTCATGGTCTTATCACGGCTCGACCTGCTCAACAGTCTGCATGGCAACAGCCATCCAATCTTCAAGGAGAGCTGCTATGAGTCGCCCCCAGCAGTCCCTCCGACCATATGAACAGCATGCATGTTTGCTAGTACAGAATACTGCTCAGGGTTTAGACAACATAAACAGCGTGGGGTGAAAACACTCGGTAGACTCACTTAGTACAGTGTGTGTGTGTATGAATCCTGATTCTGATGTGAGTAACAATAAGCCTTCCTCTCAAAAACGAGCTCTCCTGCAGTAAAACAGATCATCGTTTGACATTGGAGACTGAAAACAGCACAAGGTCAGTGGTGATGTTTGTGTGGTACCTTCACTGCTCTCGGTGCGGTTCAGTGTTTCTCAGCCACTTAGACAGCTGTGCAGCCGAGAGCAGGGGCATCGAGGTACTCTGGATGTGCACGCGGGACATTCAAGACAAAAGCATTATATTGCCTCCCCTGATCGTAAACGTACATCTTAAAAATCAACGAGCAAAACTCATCTGAAGGAACCATCTCTGCTGCATATTTTGTCAGGTGTTCAAATATTCTTAACATTCAATTTCCCTGCATGCATTTCCAAAGGAGATATCAAAACGAATATCAGAATCAGTGTTTTACCTGACCGCATCTGAACCGCACTGTTAGAAAACATGCGAGCACTTCTACAGATAGCGTGCTTAACTGCACAAGCAAAGACAAGCTGCTTCAAGCAACATAACTGCACTTCAGAATGCTTTCTGATTTTTTTTATCCACAACATGCAAGTCAAATCCACAGAACTGGCCTGAAATCGCTGAAACACACCACAGGCAAACCCAGGGGTCTTTTTGAATTATTCTGTGTCTGTGCTGATTTCCATAAAGGACAAGTATTGTTCAAACCAAAGCCTCGCAAGAAATAAGACTGCCTGCCCTGCCGCCCTGCCCCCCTCCCCAATTTGCCTAGAGAGCACAGTGGTTCAGCCTGGGATAAGATTGATGAGGGATACCGCATACTACTGGATGGTGCCTAACGATTTGGACACACTCATGACTGCACACTGACCCTCCTATCCCTTCCCCTTTGCCATGTACCCCAAAGGACCAATCCTCCCCCAAAAGCACTTGAGGCTGCAGTGGGACTCTACAATTGGCTGGGGCCTTCCCTAAGCAACTGTGCACCAATCAGAAGGGGGCTAGTGGCTGAATCAATAGGGAGCAGATCCAATAACCTCACCAGGCAGCTGTCACGGGTCATAAATCTGACCCGTTTTACTACCACCACCATTTTCTTGATGGGTGCACTCAACTAAACACCGCCTAGGCATGTTCTAGTTTATTCAACAAAGGAAGAACTGTTTAATTAAGGTAATGATACATTTGAAATGCTACACTGCTGTGAAACCATACATGTTGACCCATGAACGAAGTAGTTAAGTAAAAAAATACATATATTATAAATTGACTGCTTTAAAATCATGGTAGCCCCACACATTTTCTTGGCCTGTGCTCTCATCTTGGAAAACAAACAGTGTTAGTCTCCAGCCTTCATCGGGATATTTACAGAGGCTATTAAAGTTAAATACTATGCCTAAGGGCACAATAACCATTCCCTCACTTGGGACTCCAACCTGAAACCCTCTATTCAAAACTCCAGCTCCCAGAACACAGCCAGTAAAGCGGATAATGAATTCAAGACACTACTCATTTTATACCTGCATACACTCTGTTGTACTCTTGAGCCCTTTCCGTTCAAAAACAAGATGTTATCACAATAACTACATATCATTCTCAGACCAAGCAGCCCAGGTGAAGTTCATCCATAGATCACAAAGGAGAGAATGATTTTTCCCCGATGAGAACATAAATCCATAGCAATGCTATAGAAACAGCTTATTTCTAAGTGGCCATATTGAAATGAGCCCTACCCCAGAATGCCCCTCTTAAAGCTCAGTACTCCCTGCTGTAAGGCACCAGGAGGCAGGATGATTCATCACAGCAGTTCAACCCTCCCTCCTCCTCAAGTCAAGGTCAACCTTACCACTCTGTCATAAAAACACAGCACTCGTACAACCAGAGTATAGAGTATAGAGTATAGTTCAGTAGCCCAGCTGCGATGGGGGCACTGCAGAGGAACACAAAGTGCCTTTCGCTTAGCCAGGTCCCTTGCACAATGATTACCCAAATCGGCACAGCCACCAGTGAATGACCTCTGGGTATGCTGGATCAGCGCAAAACGAGAGGAAAACCGTGCGCTGTGTTTAAATGCCACTAAAATGCAGGCGAAAGCCTGCTGCATGGGGGCCGTTGAGAGCTATACCTCACCTGGTGAACAGGCGGTAAGCAAAACAGAAAATACATTCAGCTGTGAGCCCATCCTTTTATATAGAAAATTTTTAATTGTTGACTGCCTGATCAAGACCAATGACAGCAAACAATCCAAGAATATTTCAGTCAATCAGTTTAACAGACTCTGGAATTCCGCTCTAATTCAGAATGCTCAGCGGAGTTAGTAGCCTGTATTTGTCCTGATCCATCACTACAGCATTCCTCTCAAATTCTAGAGGCCTGAGCCCAGTTGACTTGCACAGTTACAGCACAGGAAGAGAGCACTTCCTGCACAGCTTCCACTGAAGACACACTGAAGGAGCTCAGCTGGCCAGGGGGCTGGATCTTAAGTGATGAGAGAGGACATATTTAATGAGAAATGCTGATAAGGTAAGTGATGATCATGGCTGAATCCTTGGAGAAGCAGTATAACAAAAACAAGCTGCTCCACATCCATTTTTTAGGACAGCAGGGGATCACCCCCACAATTCAAACCTAACCACGAGAAAGAATCAGGCATACTTGCTGCATTGGCAACTCAAATACAGACTTTGCTGAGGGAAACAATAACTCAAAGCCAAGCACACAATTCAATAGCTAATGTTCTATCACAGCACTGACTGTACCTTTCACTCCTCCTACCTGTACCACCCTTGCTTTACCTCAGAGTGAACCAACACGTTTTCATCTAGATAAAAAAAAAAAAAAAACAATAAAAAAAACATACAAAAAAAGACTCCTTACCAAGGTAGAGGGATGCGTTTTCTTTCTTGACGTTGTCATCCAGGTAGGTTGGTCCCAGTGTGTAGATGGGGGTGGAGCCCATCCCAACAAGAATCTGGGCACAGATAAACAGGGCCACATACACAGAGTGCTCATTGCCCTCCTGGTCTCTGGGGCAATAGGACACGTCCAGGGCATCCCGGCTGCCATTACCGTTCATGCACAGGCCCTCGTTGCCTGTGGACGAGTTCACCTCCTGAATTTGGTAGGGAGGGGATATGAAATGAGGTAAGGAGAACAGGGCCGCTCCCACGGCGATGAAAACCCCGCCAACTGCCAGCCACCGTGGCCTTTGACCTCGGCCCCCGAAGTAGCTGATGAACACCACCACTAGAAGGCTGCCAATGTCGAAGCAGCTGACGAGCAGCCCTGACTCTGAGCTCCTGAGGCTGTACCTTTTCTCTATGGTGGTGATGACACTGCTCAAGTAGCCAGACACCATCAATGACTGAATGAAAGTCAAGTAGCACATACAAAATAAAAAACAGCGCGAGTCAGAGAGGATCACTCTAATGTACTGTCTAGCCGGAAAGCGGATCATTTTTGAAAGGGAAAAGCCTAATTTTCTGCTCCTGGGGTGGTTGGTGTCCGTTCTTGCTGAGCTGCTCAAACCAACCATGCTAGACATGGAGGGGGAGAAGTCTGTCCTGGAAGGAGAATCTGGCTGGTTTGAGTCCGCTTTCAACTGAACATCGCTGATCACACAGCATCGCTCAGCGTTTAAGGTTGTATGTGTTGTGTTGACCAATCTTGGTTCCAGAGTCTCACTACCCAACTGACATGAACCATTAAGGACTGGTAAACTTTTAGATTTGAAATAATTACCTGGTTCCTCATGAGGACTCTGGAAATCATGCACTTCAAGAGACTCTGATAAGTCACTCCCAGTCTTCTCACTACTTGGTGAAGCCATTGTAATACAGGTGTTCAAATGTTCAGCCAATATTACTAGCTTCTAAATACAGACTGAAGTGTTGTGACCACATAAGAACATGCTGTAGCAAGGCTGAGAGCTAAAATGCTTGAACAGCCTGTCCAGCGGATGAAACCAAAAAATGTGGGCCACAATGGCTACGAACATGATTCATCTGCATTGCTGTTTGCAGCAAAGCTTTAGCTATTATTATTTCAGACGACTCCTCAGCGATTAATCTCAACAGTAGGCTAACCTTGCTTAGCTATTCTTCTTCCAGATCACAATGCAAAGACCAACCCGCACAAAAGTATTTTCCTAAATTTATTGCCGACATAAAAAGTGGAAATAGCCCCACGTATATGTTTAAGTAATCCATGCCTTTCATGTGCGTTTTGGGTTTTTTCCCCCCTCTGTTTTTGTTTTTCCGACAATAGGCTAACGATACACAAGCCAAATTGCGCTGCATTTATGTTATGGAGCATTCACATCCATTGCATCTTCGTAGCCATCGTCCTTGCAAACGACTGAGCGAATCATCTTTTTGCTGGTTTGCCGTTTTCCTGTGGTGATCAATTTGATAGCTCTTTGTTACTTGTCACCGCATGAAGTCCTCGCTGTAGCTTGATTCTGTCCGAACAGCAACACAGAATCGTGGACCAAGGATCTAACGTAATAAGAACAAAATCAGCCTTGTTTCTTCAATCAAGCGCACTATTATCACAATTTTGCCTCTTAGATTAATTGGAATTAACATCTACATAAAGTTGTCATTTTTTCCATTGCTACTGTGTGATTTAAACACAATGGTTCGCCAAATAGGAGAGGAGTCCTAATCCACTCGATGGCCGAGGGACTCAATATTGCATCCGACATTGTTCTAAATTGTAATAACAATCTCGAATATTGAGAACCAAGGTTAGAATTTCACCACTAAGACATTGCGATCAACAATAATAGCAACGATTTCGAAGGCAATATTGCTGGCAAATGACCTACATGGACAGCAATAAAAGGAAAAATTATCTGACAATATAAAAACGTCCATGGAGTCTATACCTTATAAATATACAACATGAATGCGTTTTATTCTGACAAAAATAGCCGCTGAAAACAGCCTACGCACGCACAATATTCCCAGTGTTCCGTTGTATACTCACACACGGCAGGAAAAGGAGGTAGTCTGTTGTTGTCCCCGAACCGGCGACTCAGTGAATGAGCTGTGCGTTGTTGGAAGGGGGAGACGGGACGAATTGCTGTGGGCAAACGGGACTTGTAGTCTTTCACATATCAGTTTGACAATTTTTCACATCATGGCATGATAGTTCCTCTGTCAAGTGAAATAGTATTGTCCGTGGCCATATCTGTATGAGTATATAACAAGAGTTCATTTTAACAACATGTACATTGAATAGTCCGCTATCATACAGCATTAAAGACAATCTCCCGTTTTAGACTACAAACTCCAAAATTTGTAGTCCTGCATCTGTTGGCTTTCTCAGGACCACGTGCTCTTCAACAATTGAGTGACCAGAGTTCTGGCGACTGCGCTAATCTGTGGCAGCAGGCTTACTTTGAAGGATGCTACTGTTTATTTGTTGTTATTAAATTTACTCAAAGGCAATGAAAACGCAACACTCTAAATTTTGGTTTATTTTTGCTCAGGACCTCAGTAGTCAAATTTGAGTTCTTAAGTGACCACTGGGGTCACAATGTGTACCTCGTTACACATGAATGATCATCATGTACAGTACAGGCCAAAAGTTCGGACAAACCTTCTCATTCAATGCGTTTCCTTTATTTTCATGACTATCTATATTGTAGATTCTCACTGAAGGCATCAAAACTATGAATGAACTCAAGTGGAATTATGTACTTTATGACAAAGTGTGAAATATCTGTAACTGAAAACATGTCTTATATTCTAGTTTCTTCAAAGTAGCCACCCTTTGCTCTGATTACTGCTTTGGACACTCTTGGCATTCTCTTGATAAGCTTCAAGAGGTAGTCACCTGAAATGGTTTTCACTTCACAGGTGTGCCTTGTCAGGGTTAATTAGTGGAATTTCTTGCCTTATCAATGGGATTGGGACCATCAGTTGTGTTGTGCAGAAGTCAGGTTGCTACACAGCCGACAGCCCTACTGGACAACTGTTAGATACATACATAATTCCACATGTGTTCATTCATAATTTTGATGCCTTCAGTGAGAATCTAGAATGTAAATAGCCATGAAAATAAAGGAAACTCATTGAATGAGAAGGTGTGTCCAAACTTTTGGCCTGTACTGTAACTCAACAGTGTGAGTTGGACTCTCATCAATCCATATTGAGTACAACATATGGGATTAGGAGTTGTGCAAGTACAGAGGTTGAAATGAAGGAGGGGTTGTCTTTTCTATATAAAAGCATGATAAAAGCCACCCAAAAAAACATTTTTAAGTGTCATAATGCCACGTCTGTCAACTGAACAACGAAACAGGGCCCTGGGTATGCTGGAGGCGGGAGTAAGTGCCCGGCAAGTGGCTCATCGTTTTGGGTGTAGGACGTCCAGCATCAGTACGTTTTGGGTGTAGTACGTCCAACTGGGACGAGCTCTTTCATCAGGAGTACCCAGACTTCAAACCAGGCAGCAACTCCGGAAAGCACTACAGGCAGAGTGGCGACAAATTCCTCAAGACAACCTAAGACGCTTCGTCAGGTCCATGAGGAGACGTTGTACTGCCTGTGTGGATGTTCGTGGGGGTCACACCCGATACTGACTGTTCTTTTGAGTTCATTTTTAAATGTGTGTTCCGTTCAGTCTTGTTGTGATTTTTCATTTTCAACTTGTGCTCGTCATGTTTAATGCATCTGTTTATTATTGTCCAAATCGGCCCATTAACACATTTAATTAACACATTTAAAAGTCAACCCACCCAACATATTTGAATTGTTAAAATAAGAAAATAAATTTGAGTCACAAAATTATTTGAATCCAATCTGGTGTTTTGTTTTCATTGCCTCTGAGAATAGTTTAGTGAATGGAACCTTACACTGGGTCAGTAATACCTGAGAGCTGTATCTATGTATGCGGAATTGGTAGTGAAACAGAAGGTTTGCTCTGCATTGCATTATAACCATTTGGTAACACCCAAGGACTGTATAAAAAGATAGACACAGCACCCGGGTCAGAAAAGTGAGGCCAATGTGGAAATCTCAAAAAATTGCAATATACTTAATGGCCGGCAGACGGCGACGTTGGTGGTTGCAGAAATAAGTTCAATGCTATTGAAGCCTATGAGAAAATTACCCAACTTTACCACCTGATTTATTATTTCAATAATGATTTTCCAATTCATTTTATGGTATCTATCGCAAGTTTCAGGTCTCCTTCGATATATCTTGATCATTTTTGTATACTATGGTTCCAAGTACTTGTAGACTAGAATAAAGGATAAAGCCAGAATATGCTTTAGGGGCGTGGCAATCCTCTGGTCCTCGTCCGATACGGTTAGATCTAGAGCCGCGGTCCTCCCCTGATCTTCAATTCACGCTCTCGTCCAATAGGAATCACATCCCATTGCAAAATGACAAAATGCCGCTGTTCAAATTGCCAAAATTGAGGCTTCCTAAATGGTATGCTGAAACCAATGGGTGATGTCACGGTTGCTTCGTCCATCTTTTTATACAGTTAATGGGTAACACAGTAGTTTACTGATGATAAAGCAGGAGTAATTTCCTGCTGACTAAAATTTATTTCTAATTTTTCATATTCTTACATTTTTACAAGCATTTTTCAGGACAAAAACAGATGTTGAATTTTAAATCTGAACGCTTACAGGCAGCAGTGGATCCCAAACTCGGTCCTGGGGCCTCCCCGTGTATGCTGGTTTTTGTTCCAACCATAATTACCAGCATATGATAATTTGCTGTTAATTTGTCCTTAGATTTGTCCTCACAGCAAGAAGGTTGTGGGTTCGAATCCGGCCTGGGGCCTTTCTGTGTGGAGTTTGCATGTTCTCCCCGTGTTGCGTGGGCTTTCGCCGGGTACTCCGGTTTCCTCCCACAGTCCAAAGACATGCATATCAGGCTAATTAGAGACACTAAATTGCCCATAGGTATGAGTGTGAGAGTGAATGGTGTGTGTGCCCTGCGATGGATTGGCAACCTGTTCAGGGTGGGTCCCTGCCTTTGCCCGTAGTCAGCTGGGATAGGCTCCAGCTCGCCTAGTGAGTGGGTATAGAAAATGGATGGATTTGCTTAAGCCAAATTTTTATAGAAATATCCATGTGTGCCATGAAGAATTAAAGACCCTTGAATATACTGTTATTCTTTATATATATATATATATATATATATATTTTGCAAGCAATTTCAGGTAGTGACATTTTTAAACACATCAAATCAGGCGTTGAGAAAATCAGTAAATTCCAAATCAGGCTGCTGTACACAGGTTATTAGAACTCTTTCAAAATAATTTACTTGCACTCAATGGCAAAAACAGCATAAAACAGGTTTGACTGTCATTTGCTTGTCCAGTAAATCGTAAGTTTTTGCAACCATGTGCCCAGTTTCACAAATTAGGAACCCATTAATTTTTTTCCATTGATTTAATACATTTTTAGCTCCCACCGCCAAGCAGGCACGGGAGCTATGGTATCAGGCTCCGTCCGTGCGTGCTTGTGTGTCCGTCAACACATTTTGCTTTATCTCAATAACTGTTTCAGTTACAGGCTCCTAATTTTCACTGGACATACATCTCGGAAAGGTCTACAAATAACATGCAGAAAGGTGACCTTGGCCAATTTTTTCAAAGTCACTGGCCTGAAAATATAACCAAAAACTTTGACATTTTGCTTAATCTCATCAACTATTTCAGTAACAGGTTCTTAATTTTTCCTGGACGTGCACTTCATAAATGCCTACAAATGACGTGCTTAAAGGTGAAGTTGGCATATTTATATCCCCGAACGGCGAATGGCGTTCCGGGGGATATTATGTTTTTGGTCCAGCCGCCGCCGCCACCTTTGCCGCACTACGTGTTAACGCGATAACTTCAGTAATATTTCAATTACAAATTCCAAATTTTGCACATAAAAAAGTATCATAAAGAGGAAGAATTGATTCGATTTTGGACAATTTACGATGTCTAGATTGGCCACCAGGGGCCAAAAACTGATTTCACTGTTAACTCGATAACTGCAGTAATATTTGAATTAGAAATTCCAACTTTTGCATATAAGTAAGTCCAATTGATCTCAAATCAAGTGCAAATGAAAGTTCATGACCTGAGGATGTGTCCCACGATGACATTATACCTGTTTGTTTCAAAATTTTGACACAAGGTGGAGCTTTGTCACATAAAATTCACCATTTTTGCTATATCTTTGGAACTATTTCTCCAATTGACATGAAACTATGTGCAACTGCAAGGTCATGACCTCAAAATGTGTCACATGATGACATCATACCTGTATGGTTCAATGTTTTGCCACCAGGTGGCGCTTTGTGATGGAAAATGACCATTTTGGCCATATCCTCAGAACCATTTGACCGATTGACCTGAAATTAAGTTCAAATGAAAGTGTTTTCAAGGTCTATTCAAGGATTGGGGAATTGGAGGATTGGGGGCGTTCGGGGATATACCCCAGCCGTTGCCTCCAACGGCATAAGCCTAGTTTTTTAAGGTCACTGGCCTAAAAATATCACCAAAAACTTTGACGTTTTGGTTTATCTCATGAACTATTTCAGGTGCTGGCTCCTAGTTTTTACTGGACAAGCATCTCATAAAGGCCTACAAATGACGTGCCTAAAGGTGACCTTGGCCTATTTTTTCAAGGTCACTGGCCTAAAAATATCACCAAAAACTTCAACATTTTGCTTTATCTCATCAACTATTTCAGTTACAGGCTCCTAATTTTTACTGGACATGCATCTCATAAAGGCCTACAAATGATGTGCCTAAAGGTGACCTTGGCCTATTTTTTCAAGGTCACTGGCCTAAAAATATCACCAAAAATTTTTATATTTTGCTGTATCTTATCAACTATTTCAGTTACAGGCTCTTAATTTTTCGTGGACATGTATTTCATAAAGTCCTACGAATGACATGCTCAAAGGTGACCTAGGCCTATTTTTTCAAGGTCACTGGCCTAAATATATCACCAAAAACTTTGACAATTTGCTTTATCAACATTGTCAGTAACAGGCTCCTAATTCACTCCCGCTGCCCGAGTGGCACGGGAGCTATGGTATCGGGCTCCATCCGTGTGTGCGTCCTTCCATGCATGCATCCGTCAACAGAAACTTTGACATTTTGTTTATCTTAATGGCGGGAGCTTCTGGGGCTGCCAGTGCCATATATTTCCCTCTTTTTATGTAGTTGTTACTCAAATATCACAATATTGATGTGGAATTTGTTCCTCACTGTATGTATGCATACTGTTTGTCAAGAGAGGATAAATTGCTGCTCTTGAAATAAATGCACCTAATTAACACAAATGAAAACCTTGTTAAAATCCTATGATTGCAATCAAAGGTGGAAGAAAAACCAGTACAAACAGGACCGAATTTCAGTACCAATGTCACAGAGCTTCCGGATCAAATTGCAATCCCTGTTGCTTAATCTGTATGGTTACTTTGTAATTATCGGGACAGAAAATTACTCAACATGAAAGATTCTGCAGCAATTCTGCAAGAACAGGATCCTGCAAGAAACCTTCAAGGACCTGAAAAAAGGATCCTTGCAGGATTTTTCACAATTAACCAGGATCCTGCAAAAAATCTTGAGGGATCCTTGAAAACAAAGATCATTGTCTCCCTGGTGAGAATCCTTGCACGGATCCTGTAAGGGAGTCTGACAGAATCCTTGAAAAAATCCTGAAGGATCCTTAACAGGATCGTTGAGGATCTCTGGCAAAATCCTTGCTAATCCTTGAGGATCCTGGCAATATCCTATGGGATCTTTACAGATTCTGAAAAAATCCTTGGGGACCTTTAAGGACTCTGGCAAGATTCTTCGAGTTTCTTAAGGTTCCTGGTAAAATCCTTAGGGATCCTCAAGGATCTTGGCAAAATCCTTGGGGACCCTTTAAAGGATCTTAGCAAAATCCTGAAGAATCTTTGAAAAATCCTTATGGGTCCTGGATAAATTAAGCCCGGATGTTACCAGACCAAATATTGTACACCCCAAATTGGTGTCTGCTTCAAATTATTGCTTGGCTTGTTTGAAATGTGAACTCTTCATCATTACTGCAGTTTATTAGTGGCGGCTTTTTAGTCAGATCTTTAAACTTTGTCAGGATTACCATTTCAGCAACCTGTTATGACCTGGGATTGGATCATTTGTATCGTGAATGTTATTTGTCCTCCCTGCCACAGGGTGATGTAGTCCACCCTGCGTGGGTCTCTTTCCTCAATTTTATTACAGGTGGAGAGCGCTGATTGGCTGTGGCTGGTTGGTGTCCACGACATAAAAGGGAAGCTTACTGGTGCTGATTGGCTGATTCCTGATTCCCATGGGACCGTGTCAAGCTGTGGGGTAGATCCTTTACTGGGCTTTAGATTCTGTCGGAATACTGTGTACATTCAGTGAATTGTAGTAAAACTGCCTTCGTTTGTAAAAACTCGGTAGATATCAGTAGGGATCGAGTAGCAGTACTTTCTCTAACCTTAACTTTGACTCTATCCCCTAACCCTAAACCTAACCCTAAATCTAACTTCTCCCCTACATTATATGTCACTTTAGCATCTCAAAATAAGGGAAGACAGCTGAAAATGCAACCTTCTTAAACCTAGAAAGCTCTGTAACCGGTTCTCTTGTGAAGTCTACCTAAACACTCACCTCAATAGCACTAATAGTCCTAGTAGCTGTAGGGAAAGGCAGCGATTTGTGTTGAGTTCCATTTTCTCCTTTTTTAATTAGGGAGAAAAGCTTCTATCTTTCTTTTTGCTCTTTGGTTCAGTAAGTTTGGTTAACAATTTGTTATGTTTGTTGTGTTGACTGTGCCCTCCCTGACACCTGTGCTACCTTTCTTGTGAATGAAAATAAATTTCTTGATCTGTATTGTAGCAGTTCTGACACGGCTCCCCCTTCGGAGAGGGGAAAAGGGGGAGCCATTTTTTATGTTGTGCCCAAATTACCCCTAGGCTGGTGCATAACATAAAACTTGTAGTTTTTCCCCTGGTGTTGCGGTTCGGTTGGTGTTGTTGATGCGTTTGCCCTGCATTTCTTTGGTTAGCAGTTTTTTTTTTTTTTTTTTGAGGTGCTCTGGAGTTTGAGTTAGATGGGTTTGCTTGGCATCCCACTTTAGAGCAGCTGGACAGGTGTCACAAGGTGTATTTGCTGCTCATTGCAAACTTGTTCAATGTGCAAGTGCCTTTGTATGCCAGGAAGTCGGAGCTCAAGGAGTTCATTTTTGTGGCGCTGGGGGAGAGGGGGTTGTTTGGGGCTTTGTCTGCTGCTGGGGGAGTGGTGAAGGGTGATGGGGAGCTCTCAGACACAGCTAAGCCAGCTCCGGTGCCGCCCGCCACTCCCACCAATCTCATTGGTCCAAGCTTTTTGGGGATGTCTGCCGAGGAGCTCCAGCTGACTTTGCATATTAAGGAAACGGAGGTGAGAAATCGGGAGTTGGAGGTGGAGGCCATGCACCGTAAAGACAGGGCCTTTGAGCTGAAAGACCAGTCTATGGCCCCTCCCCCATCATCTGTCACGCAGCAAGCCCCATACTCTCCCGGTGATGGCGTTGATGTTAGCCGGCATATAGCACTTGTTCGACCATTCAGGGAGTCTGAGGTGGACTGTTTCTTTAACGCGTTTGAGCACGTTGCGGCCTCCTTGTTTTGGCTAAAGGATGTCTGGTCTTTGTTGCTCCAGTGCAAATTGACAGGGAAAGCCCAGGAGGAGTGTGCTGCACTCTCAGCGGAGCAGAGTCTAAATTATGATGTGAAAGCCACTGTTTTGCGTGCCAATGAGTTGGTGCCTGAGGGTTACAGACAAAAGTTTAGAAACTGTTAAAAAAAAATGCCGACCAGACTTAAGTGAAGTTCGCTCGTGAGAAGGGGGTGCTTTTTGATTAGTGGTGCCAAGCCAGCAACGTGAAAGAGTTTACGCAGCTGCGAGAGCTGGTGCTCTTGGAAGAATTTAAAGTGTACTCCAGAGCACATTGTTGTGTATTTGAACGAACAAAAAAATGGTGTTGTTTGCTGATGCTGCTGTTCTGGCTGACAAGTTTGCACTGACTCACAAGAACGTTTTTGCATCTTGGGTGCATAACGAAGCTCCAGCGTCTGGAATTAAAGACACGCTCGCCATAATTCTTTCAGCGTAGCCCATCTCTTGTGGTGCAGATTGTGCGTGTTTTAACTGCCGCGAAGCTGGTCGCTTCATTTCAACTTGTCGTGTTTTGAAATTGAGGGATCAGTCTGGGAGTAAAGAGTCATTTGCCGTTGTGTTGATTCAGACTGGGCCCACTGTAAGCCAGCCTAAATGCCAGTTTGCAGAGCTCAAGCTGACAGGGGTAGTGCCAACAGACATAGATGAAGGTTTTAAACCTTTTGTCTCGCATGGTTTTGTGTCCCTGCCTGGACATGAGGGGCAAAGGGTCCCAATTACCATTTTACGGGGTACGGGTGCAAAGTATTCTGTGGTTCCCCGTGATGTTTTGCCATTTTCCGACCAAAGGTGCTGTGGAATGGATTTGTTTGTGTGGGGAATTAAAATGAGTGTCTTGCGTATGCCGCTGCACTTGAAATATAATTCTCAATAGGATCAACTCATCAAGGCTCAGCAGTGCAACTGTTCGTTAACCGAGTGTGTGTCAGTAGCTTGGGAACAAGAAAATGCTTCACCGTCTGTATCTTACCTGTTTGATGATGGCGTTTTGTTGTGCGAATGGTCTCCGTTTCCTGAAATGGAATGCCATGTGGTGCGCCAAGTAGTTGTACCTGCAGAGTTTTTTTTAAATTTGGCATCTCCAATCCCACCCGAATCTGGAATGCCCAACTGGTGAACTATGTACAAGGCTTGCTCGTATGCAACCCCTTGCTGCCAATTCAGGAAAGTGAAGACAGTTCACGGCTCTCCTCCAAAGCACACGTCTGTCAGCCTGCTGCTTCTTATAAACTCATTGGTTGAATCTTTGCAAGTTCAGAATGAGGGTGGAGGATACCTGGACATGAACAGGCTTAGAATCTTCCAGATGAGTGCCCGTCTGGCCAACAGGAGACGCTTGAGGATCGAACAAGGCAACTATTATATTCCCTTCTTGACAGTCCCTTCCCAATTTGCAGCCCTGTAGTGCAATAGCCAATTGTGCGCTACTCTGAAAAAGCTGCCGACCACTGCCAGCTGGTAGAGGCAGGGATCGAACCTGCGACGTGATAGTCACGTTTGCTTCGCAACACGATGCTTTACTGAGTGAGCTACGACAGGGTGCTCCAATATTTCTTCTGGCCAGGGTTAAAGTCCGACATTGTTAAATTTTGTTGTTCTTGTTGCGTTTGCCAATTGACAGGAAAACTAAACCAAGTTATTCCACCTGCCTCATTACATCCAATAGTAATTAGTGAGCCATTTGAGCACATTATAATTGATTGCGTCGGTCCCCTACTGAAATCGAAGGCTGGTAACCAGCACCTGCTGACCATGATGTGTGCAGCCACACGTTTCCCTGAGGCTATCCCATTGTGTACATT
This sequence comes from Gymnothorax reevesii, assembly GCA_029721435.1. Lineage (NCBI taxonomy): Eukaryota > Metazoa > Chordata > Actinopteri > Anguilliformes > Muraenidae > Gymnothorax > Gymnothorax reevesii. The sequence goes on from CM056575.1 coordinate 81,285,995, forward strand.
ATGGGCAAAAGCAGTGGTGAAAGCCTTGGTTAAGTTTTTTTTACACTTTTGGTTTGCCTAAGCCATTCAGTCTGACTAAGGGTCCAACTTTATATCCAGGGTCTTCTCGCAGGTTATGTCAGAGTTGTCAATCAAGCATCATATTTCCAGTGCGTACCACCAAGAAAGTCAGGGTGCACTGGAGAGGTTCCACCAGACATTGAAGTCAATATTGTGGAAGTACAGTGTTGAGTCAAACAGGGAGTGGGATGAGGGTAGACTCGGTTAGGGCCCTCAGGTACCAGGGTATACGAATTGATAAGCAGGAGGAAGAACTCCTCCAGCTACACCAGTCCACTGGAGCCCTCTCCAATCAACTTGTGGCTTTTACTTATGTTTTCCAGGACTTGGCGGCTTCCACTCAAAGAGTCCGCTCAATTTTGCAGATTCTCTCTTAGGCAAGAGATTGTTGGACCAAGCAGTGTTGAACCCCTATAATGGCTAACACTATAATGGTAATCCCTCCACTTTGTGCAGTTTCCTGGTCAAATGTTGGATAGTCTTTGATTTACCACTATCTACATTCCCGACTGATACATCTAGGGTGGCGTTCATCATTACTTGCCTCTCCTGCCATGCCAGAGACTGGGCTGCCACTTGTTGGGGGGTAAAAGATCTGGCAATATCCAATACTGCCTTCACTGAGTAGATGAGGAAGGTGTTTGACTGGTCGCATTCCAGCTACACCACTGCCCAGAAGTTGCTCCAGCGACACCAAGGCAATGCATCAGGCTTGAAATATTCCAGGAATTTCCAAACTCTGGCTGTATTGAGGTGCTGGGACTCCAAGATCCTATATAACACGTACCTATTCAGTTTAGCGAAGAGAGTTCAGGATGAACCGACCACATGTGTTCTTCTCATTGATCGTATGCTCGAAATACATATCCAGCTGCAACAGAGGCAGCTGGATCTGCAGGAAAAGGTTATCGGCGCCTTTCCTGCCTGCATGCCAAGATGTTCAACCCAGGATCACACCCCACCTGGCACCCTCGTTACCCATAGCCATTGACTAGACCCGGCTTCATAAGCTGTCCCCAGAGGAATGAGTGGATCCAATCAAGCAGAGCCTATGCCTGTATTGTTAAAGTGCTATCCATGTCATCGCTGAATGTTCTGTGCAGCAGACTTGAGCTACATCCTTGAGAGGGGTGATTTTCAGTGCTGGCCACTGAAAAGCACCCTGACCACTCCTGTCAATTCACCTGACCTAGCAGCGTTGTCCCATTTCCAGCAGGGTCTTAGTTGGCTCAGGTGTAGACTGGAACTTTATCCATCTTAGTCTCGTTAGCCAGCTGAAGGTCCTGACTGACAGTAACTCTCTAGTTTGAAGACCTCTTGGGGATTGCCCTTCCTGACATCATGGAAGTAAACAGACTGGTGCCCGGCTGACCTTCGTTAACCATTCAAGAGTTGACATTCTTCATCGTGAAGTCATGGCATATCCACCCTCATGCAGTTGGGAAGGCTAAGGGTTGAGCACCATAACCCGAGTATGGACTGACCATCCAGTTCCATCCTGAAGTCTAATTCATCTTGTTCCTGGTCCTGTCTTCACTGAGCTTCCAGTCCGATTGCAGCTCCTTCCTTTGACTACCAAGAAAAACTAAAGGACCAAAAAGAGTTCCTATTACCTACCACAATCTCTTTCGGCATTCAGCAAAGCTTTAGCTTTGTCATTTCCACCACATAGACGCAATGATTGTGCCATTGATCTGTTACCCAGAATATCACCCCCAGAGTTGGCTGTACTCTATAACAGGGCAGGAGTTCCAGGCCATTGAAGAGTACATAAATCAATCCCTGGCATCTGGAATAATTCAAGCTTCTTTGTCACTAGCCGGAGCAGATTTTTCTTCATAGCTAAGAAAGATGGGTCTCTGCGTCCCTGCATTGATTATGGGGAACTCAACTCGATTACTATTAAGAATCATTGCCCTCTCTCTATAATAGACTTGACATTCTTCAATCCCCAGGGCTGTCATTACTTTACCAAACTAGACCTGCGCAACACTTGCCACTGAATGCACATGTTAGGAGGTGAGTGGAAGACAGGATTTGACACTCCTTCAGGCAATACAAATACCTGTTAATGTGGTTTGGGCTCGCTAACACCCCTGCTGTGTTCCAGAATGTCATTAGCAATGTCCTCTGAGACACACTCTCCTGGTTCATCTGTGTATACTAAGACAATATCCTGGATTTCTCTCCAGCCCTGAAGTATTATATCTGCCACATACTCCTGGTTATTTAAAGATTGTTGGAGAATCACTAATACTTGAAACCAGAAAAATGCAATACCATCTCATCACTGTCTCTGAGACTTCTGTGTGATTCTTAGCACCTTGGAGATGGATCAGAAAAAAGGACAGGTTGTGCTGGATAGCCCGGACCATGAGGAGTTAAACAGCTGCAGAGGTTCCTTAGGTTTGCCAATTTTTATTTGTGGTTCATTCTAGGGTACCCAACAGTGGCAGCCCCTTTCATTGCCTTTACGTTTATGAAGACTCCCTAAGATTGGACCCCCCAAATGACCTCCGCCTTCCGCCATCGCAAAGAGTTGTTCAATATTGCTCCTGTCCTCATGCTCCTAGATCCTCAGTGCTAATTCATTGTTGATGTTGATGTCTTTGATGTGGGTGCTGGGGCTTTTATCTCCCAGCAAGCAGCCAATAGGTGACCTAGAGCTCTGCATAGTGAAGCATGCCTTTGAGGAGTGTAGGTAGTAGCTAGAGGGATTCAGTGTCCCCTTCCTCGTCTTGACGGATGATCACGACATGGAGTACTTTTTGATTGCTAAGATGCTGAACCCAAGGTAAGCCCGTCAGTCCCTCATCTTCGCAAGATGTAACTTTATCTTATGTAAGATACTGGTTCCAAAAATACCAAATAAGCCTGACTGTTTGTCCCCTCTCCTCCCTCCTGTGTCTGACTACTATCCTGAAACTATCTTCTCCAGTCAACGTCTTCTGGGAGCCACTAAGTTTAAAGAGGAGTATGAAGTCAAAGAGGTAATTCACCGATTTACCCCACCACTGGACTCTCCACCCACTTGTCTCTTTGTTCCAGAAAAAGTAAGAAGCAATGTTCTTTCCTGGGGTTTCTCAGCTGTTGTGCTATCCCAGCATTTCTCACACTTTCACACTCACTAGGCAGTCCTTGTCCCTTCTTAGCATTCGCCAAAATACCCAGGAGTTGATCACATAAAGGGCCGTGATACCGTGTATCACAGTATGCGCTCACTCCAAATTCAGCAATCAGTGCCCCTATGGACTGCTCCAGCCCTAGGAGGTTACAAGCCAGCCGGTGTCTAGTATTGCTATGCATTTCATCGTTGGATTACCTTTGTCAGACAGTATCTGAGTTGTCTTCTCTGTCGTGGACTGGTTCTCTAAGGCAGCTCATTGCATGCCATTAGCGAAGCTGCCCATGGCTAAGGAGACTGCCGAGATACTACTACACCACGCGACTCGTCTCCATGGCATACATCGAGGTTGTCTCCGACCACGGTCCTCAATTTTCCAGTCGCTTCTGAAAGGCCTTCTGGACCCTGGTGAGCACCACCCCCCTGCCGTCCTCAGGATTCTACCTAGAGACTAACAGGCTGGTGGAGAGGCTTAATTAGGAGCTGAGCAAGACTTTTCACTGACTGATGAAAAGTAATCCCAACAGGTGGTCCTGACTCCTTCCCTGGGTGAAGCTGGTTCCCAATTCACTACCTGTCGCTGGTCGGAGCATGTCACCTTTAAAAAATTGTTCGGTTTACCAACTGCCATTTCCAGTTATAGGACAGGGAAAAATGGCAGTTCCCTCAGCTCAGCTCCTGGTTTGTTGCAGCCTCGAAGGATGGAAAAGAGCCCGGGTATTACTACTCAAGCATGTGTTTGCTTCTCAGAATAAAGGTAATCATCTTAGCCATCTAGCTCCTGCCTACCAAGGGTGACAGGAGGTGTGGATAACCACAAAAAATATTCTGCCCCGGGAGATGCTAAAGAAGCTCAGCCCCCTGTTCATTAGTCCATTCACCATTTCTAGAGCACTGTCTTCATCCACTGTCATGCTCTTCCTTCTTCCTCCTCCTCTTCATAATATTCACTAAATGTTTCTTGTCTCAAAATCAAAAGTTGTGTCCTTGTTTCCCAACATCCTCCCTCCGCTCCCCAATTCTGTCACTTTTGTGAATTCCTATGAGCCAGTAACCTGCATCTCTACAAAAGTATTGCCTCCGTTAATTGGTTTGGCATGTTGTGTGTCTCCCCCTCCTGGTGTATTGCAATTGTGTGCCCCGCTTTTGTGTGCTTCCATCGTGTATATAACCACACTTTGAGTTTTGCAGAGTAGCTGAATTGTTCTTGCTATGTGCCCTTAAGCTACCAGTCAGTTTGCTTCATTATCAAAGAGGGTTAGGATTTGCGTTAGGGTCTGAAATTATTGTGACCTTTGATGAAAGTAAAATACAGAAGCACTCCTCTTAGTCTTATTAAAGGAAAAGTAAACACATGATAAACCTGCATTGCCAGATAAAGTACATAATCTCTGCTATCCAAAAGGACAAGGCTTTTTTTTTTATTACACCAAGTAATCTGCGTGTAATTGTCTGGAATACGATCGATCAAGCAAACCGCCATGTTTGTTTGGCTGGAAGAGAATTCCTACGTCACTTGGGCTGGCAGCTCACATCAGTTAGGTTTGGATCGACTGTTTTGTTAGAACACCCCACAGCAGCGAAACCTGTTTCCATGTACTTTTCCTGATTGAGAATCGATCCATAACTTCTTATTTTTTTTTACCAAACAATTAAGACCTAGCCTAGGCTGTATGTAGCCTGTAATGATTAAGAGATGATGGTGACAAAAAAGATTCATCTATTTTTATGCTTTGATATGAGACTGCAAGGATGGAAATCTTAATAATTAGGCTAATTAGGAAAAAAAAAAACTCAACTCTCTCGATAATTCCGTGTATCATTTTGACCATTTGTATATCAGATTATGAAAGAGGACTGAAAATAAACTCCTTATATATTTTTTGAATGGCATTAAAATGGCATTATGTATTTAAGGGGGAACATTATCGTAAACATATTAACCACGCATTGAACGCGGCATAAGAATGGTTTTGATATTTGTTAATGGCATTGCGTAAGGTTCCTCTAAGAAGCAAACATGAACAAATATGCTGTCTCGTGGCCATTTTAAGTTTGATGCACTGAGCGATAATGTCATGGATGAAATTGGCATGTCATTCTGCCGTTTAGTCTTGTAAATTAGTTCATCAATCCTCTGCTTGACTGCTAATCAAGCAAAAGTAAAAGGGAGGTATCGTTTGGTTAACAGTGAGGATTCTGCCTCACCTAACTGAGCTCCGATGGCACGTCACTGCTCTTAATCATACACTACATTACTCTTAATCTCTTAATCATCATGCATTTCGGCGCTTGTTTCACATTGTTTGGATTAACTACTCCGCAAACATTTTTATTGAATGAAATGGTAAGAACTCCTTTCGTGATGAGAGATTCAAATCTTCTGATGCATTGCATTGATTGATTTGAAGATCCAATTCAGATTTAGTCTCTGGCTGGTAAACCGATACATTAGGATATTTAATCTGATGCAATTACTGGCTGTTACTGGCAGTGTGTGCAGATTACCATCAAATCCTCTGCAGTTAAAAGCCCAAGTAATAGGAAGGGCAAGGAATTAAATTCTGAATAACATTTTATGGCACAGGCAAGTTACAGACTGTACCTGACACCAATCGCAAAAAAATAAAGAACAGTCAAAGTTTTATAGATGTAATTCCTGCAAACAGGGAGGAGAGGACTGCCATTGCTTGTTTACATGGATGAGAAGGGCTGCAGAGATGGAGAAGCAAGAGGCAGCCATTGAAATCATCCTGAGAGAGGGGTACTCAGCCAAGCATGCCTATACCACTGACCTTCATCTTATGCTTGGGCCATTTGTTACTGGACTCTGGTAGAAATGAGAAGATAAGCAGCCTATTGAATATGTTTAGGTTGCAATGCCCTCAGGAAGCAAAGCACGTTGAACACAGATGCAAATTATAAAGGGAACCACTATACTTGAATTATGTATTGTTTCTACCAGCAATTTTAAAGTTGGTTTTGACAGTGTACAGTATGTAGTTTAGTTTATGCAACTTTAAGGTTCTGACTCAAAACATGAGCTCATTATTTTCTCGGCTGAAGTGTTGGCTAACAATGAGGGTTAGACTTGGAGAAGTTGAGTAGCAACTTTGAATTCCATGAACTCTGTGCTTTGATGCAGATGATGAGTTTTACTTGGGGGTGGGGTAGTGCTTTTCAGTAATATTGTTAAAGGACACTGTGAGGTTGTTGTTTCATGACAGGAGAATTTATCAGTAGAGTGCATCTGTGCCTCATGTAGAATATTAATAAATGCACAGCATCACATTCACCCTTCTGGAAGTACTATGACACCTATCACACTCAGGCTCTATAATCCTGCACTAAAAAAATCTTCCTGGTACAGTAGGTGGTAGATAGGTGAATATTCAAATGGATGCATCTCATAAGTCAGATGCTTTTGAATGACTTTTTATTTACTTTGATCCGTTTCAGTTTAAAATGCATGAAAAAAATTTGCATGTGTAATTTATTACAGGCTTTAATGATGCAGAAATTGTGCAGAATCCTGAATTATCGTGAATGACCAAAGACTGGTCTCCCTACATAAAACATTTTTCTTTGACGGAATCTTTGCACAAATCTGTATTTGCACTTGCAGCCAATTAGCTCAGAAATAAAAACCTGCATACACACCGGCCCTGCAGGACCAGGATTGACCACCCCTGGCCTACACGGTTGCACTGATTGACTTCAGACTTGCAGAGAAGGTGGACAATGGTCTGCAGAATATCTATTTAAATTTTGGGGATGATCAAGTCAAGGTCAAGGTCTAGGTCACCAGAAAGGTCAAAATATTTTTTTTGCGATAACCTTCGAATTCATCACATTGATTTCAAACCAATGCCAAAATGTGCATCTTTTAATTTTGTTTTCAAGTATGTGCTGCATAATGGGGTTGCAGACAGACAGATGTTCACTGTTATGAGCATATACGAACTCTTATACGGGCTTTTATTTGACACCATGACCTTTGACCTTGAGGGACCTTGAAAAGCAAAACTCAAGGTCACAGATTTTCAGGTGGGTGTAAGTTGAAAACGGTTAAGGTCACTCTTGTAAAATTGAGTCACTATCAAAAGTACTAAAGTAAGTGCTGGTGGGCAAGGTTTGTTTTGCCTGGCAACATTTGTATGTTGTGTTGTGTTGTTATGTTAGGCATAGCAGCTGTCTCTTCAGCATTGTTGGCAATCCATTTGTTCCTGGCCTCTCTGCCCAAATGTTATTTTCCGGTGCGATAATATTTTCCGGGAAAGTAGTAGGCCTGTATTGCACTTGCCCTCCAGTTTGACAGTTTAATTAAAGCATTAGGTTGATATAGCTCTGTGCTCCAGTTGGTGAGCCGTGCGGTTTTCTCAGCTACATACCTCAGGATAAGACTCACTCTGAGCTGGTTATTGATTTGAGGACAGAAACTTTCATCAGTTTCACTGAATGGTAAGTCTTGCCAAGCATAAACTTATGTGCCCTCACTGCTCTGATATTGATATGTCATAGAAACTCTATAAGATTAACCAAGATGTATAGAAGCTTGACTGCACTGTGACTGCTAATGTTCTGTAAGCATCAAAATATACACAATACATCACTTGTGTGTCAGTCACTGTGTTTTAACTGTGTATTTGTTCCTGTATAAATGCATTGACGTAACACAGTTCTCTTTATTGACTTATTTGACTGGGTAAATGAGACTGTTATATGCAACATTTTTGCATACAGAAAGGTGTTCCTCTGCTATCCCATCCATAATACATGGTTTGTGATTAACGTTGATGTTAACATCATTCCCAAAATGAACTGCAGTCCTGATTGTGATTTAACTCCCTACAGCCTATGTTCCATTCAGTAGTCTTTCTCCAGTCTTTTGGATGTTGTGATACCCATACTTCCAGTGTGAACACCTCTGTTCTGTTCAACAGCAGACGTTATGTAACCTTAGAGCACTGAAATACATTTTTTTTTAAGTATATAAATTTAATTATCTTCCGCTGTTGAAAACCCATCAGGTGGCAACTTGTTTAAAAATGTATTATCGAAGACAGAGGTGTCAAACTGGTGTGTAAAAGGGCCGAGCAGCTGCAAGTTCTCAATCCAACCGAGCAAAAGCACATCTGATACAACTAATTTAATCAGCTGATCTCAGCTTTCACTGTTGATTAGTTGTATGAGGCTTGCTGCCTCTCAGTAGAAATGAGAACCTGCAGCTCCTCGGCTCTTTTACGAACTAGTTTGACACCCCTGCTCTAATGGTTAGTGCAGCTGTGAAAGTGTTGAATATTGTTCAAAAAGGTTGTCAATAGTTGTAATTGCAGCTATGGCTCCATTTGGCAGTAGTGTTGTGAGGTTGTGACGTTAAACATGCTAACACAAGTACAGCATTTCCCCACTAAAAGTAGTCCTGCTCGGAACGTGTAATGTGCTGTATCTTACCCTGCCGTCTGTCAAACGCCTTGTGCCCTCTGCACCTCTGATTACAAAGAGGAGGAGGATGGCTTTACTCCACACTGGGGAGTTCTGACCTTGCCTCTCTATTTTGTCTTTGTGTTTGTCTTCCTTAGGTGATATAAACAATTAAAATTGATTTGATGTGCTTGGACCGGCCATATCAGGGAGAACAGCTAATGCCACACTGTCTCTTAGGACCAAGATTATGCAGTGTGGATTGATTACACAAATGGCTAATTAAATCTAATTTACAAATATAAGCACATTGTGACTCATATTTTTGTGAAACATTAGGTGCATTGACATAATGAGGCATGTCACATGCCTAACAGTTTCATTACGTTTTCTGTCATTTGAATTATTTTGCATGTTAAAGTATATTTTACCTCATTTTTCTATGGTTATGCACATTTCAGTGCTCTGCCTTTGCCAAAGAAATCAATTGATGACATTGTATTTCTGCCTTTTCATGCTTTTATCAAAAATTGGGTATGGCCTACAGCTAGTAAAGTACAACCCCAATTCTGAAGAAGTTGGCACATCATGAAAAATTCTCATGAAATCAAGCAGGACTCATTTGACTCCATTCACCGTCTACAATTTGAAAAAAATATCAAAACAATTTGACGTTCTAATGTGAATTTAATTGCTTATTAAAAATATACAATTCCATGACTGCAACACAATCCAAAAACGTTAGCTCATTACCACTGCATAACATCACCATGGGCCCTATTTTAATGATGTAAGTGCACAGGCTGAAGTATGTGGCACAAGTGCATTTGGGGCGTGTCCAAATCTATTTTTGCTAGTTTAACGGTGGGTTATCTGGGAGCAAAGTAAGGTGCATAGTTCAAAGGGGTTGTACTTAATTGCTAAATTAATCATAGCCATGTTTCAGGCATAACATGAAATTCACCTACTAGAGTGTCATTTCCCATTCCTTTCAAAGGCCAGGTGAGTGTGCACCTTGGCAAATAATTATTAGAAAGGTGGATTTTAGAGTAGCAATGAAAAATAAACTCTTCTTTGCAAAGGAATGTACACAAAGTGAAAGTGTGCGAGCAAACCGTTGCTAACAGTTTGGAAACCTGATTAAGGTGATCTCCAAAAATGTAATAAAAAGTTTTTAAAATATTGTTCAAAATGATTTTAATCACATCTAGGTGTTAAAAATCATCACAGTGGTGCAAGATTGCTGATTATCTTGTATTGTTTGGATCAATTCTTAATACCCCAAACCCAAAGAACTAAATCATTTTCGCGGCCGAGAAGCACTTCGCTTCTCTTACACCAATCAAATTCAATTAAACTCCAATTCTGAAATAGTTGGGACAAAGTGTAAATTGTGAATAAAATCAAAATGCTAAGACTTTCAGAGCACATTAGCCAATATGTTATTTACAATGGGACATAGATAACATTTCAAATGTTGAAACTGAGATATTTTACATTTTTATCCACAAAATGAGCTTATTTAAAATTTTCTAGCGACAGGTCTCAAAAAAGTTGGGACACAGGCAAAAAAGGCCGAAAAAGCAATTAATATGAAAGAGAATCAGCTGAAAGAACATCTAGCAAGTAATGAAGTTAACTGACATCAGGTGTGTAACATGATTGGGTATAAAAGGGATGTCTTAGAGAGACTGAGTCACTCAGAAGTAAAGATGGCCAGAGGCTCTCAAACCTGTGAAGGCTTGCGTAAAAAAAAATTAGTTGAATACTTTAAAAACATTGTTCTTCAACCATAAATTGCAAAGGCTTTGAAGGTCTCATCATCGACAGAGCATAACATCATCGGAAGATTTAGAGAAACTGGAAAAATCTCTGTGCGTAAGGGACAAGGCGGTAGACCTTTACTGGATGCCCATGATCTTCGGGCCCTCAGACGCCACTGCATCACTCACCAGCATGATTCTGTCATTGACATTACTAAATGGGCCCAGGAATACTTCAAGACTACTGTCTGTAAACACAGTAAAACTCTATTATGCAAAAAGGAAGCCATTGTCGAGCATGATCCAGAGGTGCCGCCATGTTCTGTGGGCCAAGGCTCATTTAAAATGTCAGTAGCAAAGTGGCAAATTGTCCTGTGGTCAGACGAGTCCAAATTTGACATTTTTGTTGGAAATCATGGGGTTCATGTCCTCCGAGCTAAAGAGGAGAAAGACCACCCATCCTCTTCAACGTTCAGTTCAAAAGCCTGCATCTCTGACGGTATGGGGATGCATTAGTGCATATGGTATGGGATACTTGCGTGTTTTAAGAAACACCATGAATGCTGAAAGGTATATGAAGGTTTTAGAGCAACAAATGCTCCCCTCCAGACGACATCTATTGCAGGGAAGGCCTTGTGTATTTCAGCAGGACAATGCAAAACCACATACTGCAGCTATTACAACAGCATGGCTTCATAGCAGAAGAGTCCGTGTGCTGAACTGGCCTGCCTGCAGTCCTGATCTTTCACCGATTGAGAACATTTGGCGCATAATTAAACAAAAAATCCGTCAAAGGAGACCCAAAACTCTCCAGCAGCTGGAAGCCTGTATTAGGCAAGAGTGGGATCAAATTCCAATGGCTAAACTCAAGAAACTTGTCTCCTCAATGCCCAGACACTTCACTCTGTGTTAAAACGAAGAGGGGATGCAACACCATGGAAAACAGGCCCCTGTCCCAACTGTAGCAGTAGCAGTACCTGTAGCAGCCATCAAATTAGAAATGAGCTCATTTTGTGGATAAAATTGTAAAATTTCTTAGTTTCAACACTTGCTATGTTATCTCTGTTCTATTGTGAATAAAATGCTGGCTGGTGTGATTTGAAAGTCACTGCATTTTGCTTTTATTCACAATTTACACTTTGTCCCAACTATTGTTGTATTTCTTGAATCTGTAACAGCACTATGCCATACTTTAAAAGGTGAGAGTTTTTCTGAGACATATTTTTACTATACTGCCCCTGTCTAGGGTAAATTGTAACAGCCTCAAGTGAGCATCCCCTTTCCCGTCCCCAGAACACACAGACACACTACAATTGGTTTTTATTTGGTTTTGATTATTGTTTTCAATATATATGTGAAAATAAAATTTGAAGACTTCTAAGTTAATTCAGCCTTAATTGCACAGATATAAATGCAGAATATTCCAAATTAAATTCCTAAATAATTCTGTAATTGAATTTCCAAATGTCTTGCTTCTCTGGAATAATTTTCCAGAGTCTCTGTGACACAAATACTGAGTTATAAAGCCTTAAATAGGCTCAAGCGCGACAGGAAAAATTGGCATGATTTGTATTTGCGCAGAGGGGTCAAGGCAATTTGAACTCAAGTGAACTTTATGCATAGCGTCTTTTATTTTAGTATTCCATTTTGTTCAATTAATTTTATCCCTCCATACTTTCCTTATTATACAACTAATATAGGATATCACTTCATACAGTGTCAGAGTTCTAAAGATTTGTACAGCGTCAGATTTCTAAAGATACCACAGTCATTTATATTGTTTTCACTGACAGTGTCCCTGATGATGAGTATATTTTGCGTTTTCTAAAGCTCTTGTTTGGAATTAGAGTGGACTCTTGCTCTTTGTGGAATCGATGGTTATGGAATGGAGTGTCCACTAATAATAATAGTTTAGCTCATAAAGACATAAGACTCTCTGAAGCTCCATGTGCAGTTATTTGTCATCAAACGGAAAGCACAACTTTTTCAGGAATGCTGAAACCATCTTACATAATTCATTGAAATTTTAAAATGTGACTAGCAAAACAGTGGGCAGTGTTTTGTAGCAAAGTAACATTTTTTTGTTTAGACCAAAACAAGTGCAAACCAACCATACAATTACACTATTGTAGATCACCCTTGGCAAGCCTAAACGGTCACATTTGTGGCTCTGGAAAGATCTTTTCAGTGAGTGTAGCTTGAGCCTTGCTGTCAGGAATTCTCCAGACTGAGTCTGGACGGTGAATGCCTGGACCAATAGTCTCGGGCGATAGGACAGAAGTGGCTTTGTACAAGCGGGGATAAGTGTGCCCGGACAAATAACAGTTTTTTCTTTTTTTCACGGCTGAGACCAGTACTACAGGAGTGAAAATTATTTTCCAAGTAAACAGCATTTATTGGACACTTGGGATTATTTCAATGTATCCTCATCAATGTGCCTGCCGATCAGTACTTTGTACAAAAGGCAAATAATCTGCTTGGTAAAAATGTTTGCAGTAGAACACGAGAATGCAATATGATATAGCACAGCACCGCCTAGTGTCTAAGCATCGCTTAGACAATTTATGAGAATGGCATTCGCAAATTTGGGGGGTAAGGTGTAAATTGTTCTAAATAATTACGCAAAAAACTATGAAAAACCCGTACCATCACACCCAAACACATAAAACTCATTTGAATATTCAGACTTTATAAATTATATAATATTCGGCTTTCGTTGAGAAATGTTTTTTTCTCTAGAAGCAGTATCCAACTTTTATCGATTTGTGTTTGTATCTTTTGGTGATTTCTTGCACTAAGATCTTGATCACGAGTCCTATAAACGTCATGCATCCAAACTGTAAATAATATTGATGCATAGATATCAGGATTATGTACTCAACACTAAATGTGGTTCAATTAAAGGCTGCGATAAACATTGGCAGTCCCATATACTGGATGCTTGTAATCAGCTTGACTTTGAAGGCCTCCCAGTTTGGCCTTGTGACGCTACTTTTCCATCGCATGTTTGATGTATGCGGCTTGAAATTCCTGTGGCTTTTCAAGGTCACAAATGGACCTGCTCTACATCGTTCACACCCTCCTGCTCTCCCTATGGGCCCTGTGCCCCTCCTTGGCCTTACTTTATTGCCTCCCTTCTCTCTCACTTGTTGCACTAACTTTACTTTTGCCTTGTTAAGCTCTGTTTGCCGGCTAGTTAGAGTAGAGCTCATCATCAAAGAGGCGATGCCCACTCAACAAAACCAGGTACTTGGCGTGGGCAGAATGACCTAATTTTTTTTTTCATTCATTCCACCAACTTTCCTCCTCTATCTTCAATTATCAAGCCAGGACTGAAACAAAGACATTTTTTTCATGGTCACAGAGGCCCTGGTTGGATCCATGTTTTTACCGTCCTCATGTTATGGTCTGTTTCTCCTGAAAATCCACAAGGGGGGGCCTCATAGAGCAACCATTTTGGTAACCCTGTGGTTCTTTATTGGTGAACTTAAGGCAATGCGACTTAATTATGTGCATAACTGTGGTTAAGGCTTCAGTATTTGCTTCGATTCTAACATAAATGTTGTGAGAAAAAACTAATGATTCATACAAGTACAGTGGATTCATTGTTGATTCAGTATCACCATGCTATGGGTTCACTGCAGAGATGGGACCATATTGGCTCCTCTTGAGCGTTTGTACCTCATGCATATAACAAAGGGTGCTCTAATATTTGGGGCTGTTCAGGGTTCAGAGTGACCTGACCTCTTCCAGAGGAATTTTCCAATAACTATAGGTTATTTTATACTCTGGATAGACTCCTGCCCTATATAAATGAATACAAACTGATCGTCTATTGGGGTAATGACTAATAAAATGCTTATTTTGCATCAATGGCGAAATAAAAAAAATGTTATACCATCATGGAGTTCCATTTTATTTGCTGCAGTTATTACATACGCCAGTAGATGGTGCCGTTATACTGGCTAGACATGCAATCCTGCCAAAGTTGTGTCATATTCTCGCATCAAATTTGTAATTTGAACAGATTTTATAGGTGGCATTACTCCATAAAATTGATGGTATATTCAGTGAAGGTGGGCTTGGTAATGTGTGTCATTGTGAACTTTGAGTATTGAGTGTTATCCTTGAAATCCTGGTAGTCTAGGACATTTCAGCTGTTTGTCATACAGATTGATTATTGTTTCATATATCTGAGCTGTTACTTTTGTTTCGATGCACTAATTTGTTCTTGAACGCAAATTCTTTGTCTGTCATTTTGGATTCCTGTAAGTTCATTCATAGGATGGAGAGTGATTTCAAACAAAACTCAACTGGTTTGAGTTTTATTTTTGAGCGGTTTTGACCTGGCATCACAATGTCAAACAGTGCAACTCTGAATCCCTGATTGATTGGTCCACTTCTCTTTGTAGAGCAAGTGCTCTCACACTTGCAAGTGATATGAGTTGCCCAAGGTAGTAATATCTTTATTAGCTTTAGTTGCAAGGATGTGAGCAAAAGCCGCAAATTTTTCAGCAACAAAAAGAACTTCACCTGAGTTGTCTCTTAGTCCCTTACGAAAAAGAAGTATACTTCAATTTCATATTTTCAAGAACGTTAAGTTCCAAGTATACTTTTTCCAAGTATACTTTTTGTAATGAACTAGTGTCAATGTACTAGTAGTACACTTGTAAGTGTATTAATTAAATACTACTTGGGACTAAATTGGCCCACTTTAAGTTTATAAAAGTATACTTTTAAGGATACTTCAAGTTTAAGCAAAGTAAACATAAAGTACACATCTAGTTTACATCTAAGTTTTATTTTATACTGCAAGTACGCCACAAGTGATACTTGTATATTTAGCATTCTGTCAGTTTATTAGTTGTATACCTCTAGCATACTTTTCAGTTTATGAAAGTATACATTTAAATATACTGCAAGTGAAGTTAGAGATATGCTGCTAGTTTATTAGTTGTATACTTCTTATAAACTTTTCAGTTCATGGAAGTATACTGTGAGGTATACTGCTAGGAAACGGAAAGAGAGTCATTGGATGTTTAATGGCCACAGTAAGTTCAGGTTCACATCTCATCATCTGTCTAGGGTAAATTGTAACAGCCTCAAGTGAGCATCCCCTTTCCCGTCCCCAGAACACACAGACACACCACAATTGCGAAAAAGATTAACATTATTTATTATAACACTTACACATGTTGGCCCCCAGAGAGCTACAGGCTCCAGAATGGGCAACGCCAAAACAACAAACTGAAGAATCTGAAAATAAAACTAACTAACTTTTCTAACCAAAAACTGAAAAGGACAAATCAACTTACCTAACTTCCTAACATAACCAGGAGAAAAAAGGAATCAAAAATAAACGGCACCCACCTCTTACAGCTCTTTACAACAAGTAGGCTGCATGACGTATAGACTGTAAACAGCAACTGCAACCAATACAAGTATAGATTATCGTTTCGGAGCATGTTCACCAAATATACGTTTATACTTTCAATGATCTCAATGCTACCGTGCAACGGGGATTATGACAACGACAGCAGATGCGTTTCCGGGGGCAAGAAAGGGAAGACTGCTGTCACACTGCTTCCGCAGACTCCTATGACGTCATGGTCCAATTGTATTCCAGTCAGGTCCAATCGTATGCAGCTTCATTTGCAGGATCAGCTGTGAGATGACAATTAGGCAAACATACATCCCCAGACGTAACATTATACAGCACTAAGAACAAAACCTGGAGATTATGGCACTCAATGTTTTTTAATTTATAATAATTTAATCAGAATTTAAGGGTTACACATTCATTGTACACCATATTCGATAATGAAATGTAACTTTTCCTTTGAAAAGAGATTTGGGCATTAATGGGTGAAAGGAGAACGAAAATTAAAATTTGCTCAGCGTTTAAGGCGTGAGAAGAGGACGGTTACATTTGAAAATGGATGCACTGCCATTTTTCGTGCGCTAAATTTCTATACTGGCTTTTCAACTGCAGCGGCGAGGGCAAATGCCACACCTTGCATTGCTCTTGTTTGGAGCTCTGTGATGTGTTTATCGAGAGTAATTTCCTAGTCTAACATCAATTTTACATATTCAAGTAACTGTAGAATCTTTCATGGATTCTGTCAAATTACAGCCAAATTAAATGTCATCGCGGTGCACATTTCAAACATCAGTTGAGCATTGACAAATGGACTAGCTGTTAGAAGCAGTGGCCTGCACTGTTGAAGGACTAGCAGAATGTGGCGTGCAAGTGATTACACTACATTATTGCTTTAGCATGCATTTTCTGTTGCTGCGGAAACTTAAGAATGTAGAAATCATAAATGTCAGTTTATTTGGTTTTGATTATTGTTTTCAATAAGTATGTGAAAATAAAATTTGAAGACTTCTAAGTTAATTCAGCCTTAATTGCACAGATATAAATGCCGGAAATTCCCAATTAAATTCCAAGATTGAATTCTTAAATAATTCTGTAATTCAATTTCAAAATGTTTTGCTTCTCTGGAATAATTTTCCACAGTTTCTGTGATACAAATACTGAATCATAAAGCCTAAATAGGCTCATGCACAACAGGAAAAATTGGCATTATTTGTATTTGCGCAGAGGGGTCAAGGCAATTTGAACTCAAGTGAACTTTATGCATAGTGTCTTTTATTTTATTTTTCCATTTTGTTCAATAAATTTTATCCCTCCATACTTTCCATATTATACAACTAACATAGGATATCACTTCATACAGTGTCAGAGTTCTAAAGATTTGAACAGCGTCAGATTTCTAAAGATACCACAGTCATTTATATTGTTTTCACTGACAGTGTCCCTGATGATGGGTGTATTTTGTGTTTTCTTAAACTCTTGTTTGGATTTAGGGTGAACTCTTGCTCTTTTGTGGAATCGATGGTTACCTGGAGTGTCCACTAATAATAATAGTTTAGCTCATAAACACATAAGACTCTCTGAAGCTCCATGTGCAGTTATTTGTCATCAAACAGAAAGCACAACTTTTTCAGGAATGCTGTTACCATTATACATAATTCATTGAAATTTTTAAATGTGACTAGCAAAACAGTGGGCAGTGTTTTGTAGCAAAGTAACATTTTTTTTGTTTAGACCAAAACAAGTACAAACCAACCATACAATTACACTATTGTAGATCACCCTTGGCAAGCCTATCAGGGTCACATTTGTGGCTCTGGAGAGATCTTTTCAGTGAGTGTATCTTGAGCCTTGCTGTCAGGAATTCTCCAGACTGAGTCTGGACAGTGAATGCCAGGACCAATAGTCTGGGGCGATAGGACAGAAGTGGCTTTGTACAAGCAGGGATAAGGGTGCCCGGACAAATAACAGTTTTTTTCTTTTTTTCATGGCTGAGACCAGTACTACAGGAGTGAAAATTATTTTCCAAGTAAACAGCATTTATTGGACACTTGGGATTATTTCAATGTATCCTCATCAATGTGCCTGCCGATCAGTACTTTGTACAAAAGGCAAATAATCTGCTTGGTAAAAATGTTTGCAGTAGAACACGAGAATGCAATATGATATAGCACAGCACCGCCTAGTGGTTACCATAATTGCATTGCTTAGACAATTTATGAGAATGGCATTCGCAAATTATGGGGGTAAGGTGTAAATTGTTCTAAATAATTACGCAAAAAACTATGAAAAACCCGTACCATCACACCCAAACACATAAAACTCATTTGAATATTCAGACTTTATAAATGATATAATATTCGGCTTTCGTTGAGAAATGTTTTTTTCTCTCGAAGCAGTATGTAACTTTTATCGATTTGTGTTTGTATCTTTTGGTGATTTCTTGCACTAAGATCTTGATCACGAGTCCTATAAACGTCATGCATCCAAACTGTAAATAATATTGATGCATAGATATCAGGATTATGTACTCAACATTAAATGTGCTTCAATTCAAAGCTGCGATAAACACTGGCAGTCCCATATACTGGATGCTTGTAATCAGCTTGACTTTGAAGGCCTCTCAGTTTGGCCTTGTGACGCTACTTTTCCATCACATGTTTGACGTATGCAGCTTGAAATTCCTGTGGCTTTTCAAGGTCACAAATGGACCTGCTCTGCATCGTTCACACCCTCCTGCTCTCGCTATGGGCCCTGTGCCCCTCCTTGGCCTTACTTTATTACCTCCCTTCTCTCTCACTTGTTGCACTAACTTTACTTTTGCCTTGTTAAGCTCTGTTTGCCGGCTAGTTAGAGTAGAGCTCATTATCAAAGAGGCGATGCCCAGTCAACAAAACCTGGTACTCGGCGTGGGCAGAATGACCGGCAGGGAATGGCCTTAAAAAGGATGGATTCCTACAGGTTTTTATGATAGAAAAAGTTTATCAACCTGCCATTTGAACATTAAAGAATTAAATAACCTAAACAAGTCATTAAATAGCTTTGAACATACTGTATGTACTGTGAGGACGATGGTACAAGTGGTAAAGCAAAACTCAAAAGATCACTGTTGAAGAATTACAAACAGTTATTTTGTTGTGGGTAATTTGATGCAGACAAGGAACCGAATGCAGATTGGTGAAAAGCCACAAGTCCATATTTATTAAGAGGAATACAGTAACTGAGGAGCATAGCCAGAAATCTTGAACTGGGCCTTGGTTAGGTTTTGCTACAGGACAATGATATAAAGCATACATTGAAATCAATACTAAAATGGTTCCTGCACCAGAGAATTAACGTTTTTCCATGGCCATCCCTAAACCCAATGGAAAACCTGTGAGACGAGCCGAAGGTGGGGGTCCTTAAACATGGACCTCAGATTAAAGAGGATTTGGAAAGATTTCGTATAGAGGAATGTCACAGATTTCTCGCCATATCTTTTCCTACCTCATTCCACACTACAGCAGAAGACTAAGAGCCACTATTTTAGTAAAGGGAGGCTGTATAAAGAATTAATGAAGGATTTAATAATTGTAGCGCAAATGTTTTTAAGAAAAATACTTGTTTAATGACAGTATTTCTTTCTTTTAATCACTGTATTCCACCAAAGGCTTATGTTCCTGCTATTTTTAATCAAATATCAAGGAGGTAAACAATAAAGGCATTAATTCAAAACCTCTTTTTACATTTATTAGTTTTGGTGGAGGGCACTGCAAGATCTTGATGTTTAGTGGATACGATTCAATAGAGCTGCCAGAGGCTGATGTCTTTTTTTGCAGTTTCCCACCTGGACCTTCCCTGTCTCTTTTTGTCCTTATTAGATTCAATTTTCCCACCTCATTGGAGATTAGAGTGAGGAACATTGTATGAAATTTCCAGTCTCCAAGCTGTCTCATGCGTGAAATAGCCTTTGTCTCTCAAAAGAACAATCTGCTGACTAATATCTTCGAGAACACTGATTTTTTTGGCCATTAAAGCAAAATTTATTTTTATATCACCGACAGAAAATTAATATTTTAATAAGTGCTGCACTTAATATGATGGGGGTGGTTCCTCTTGGACCAGACTCGCTCATTAACTCAATTATAGATGGATAGTGTGATTGGCGACTGACAGTGGGTATTTAATCCATACATATCTTAAGACTGCATGGAATGACAACTGGTCAAATGGGAATCATGAATTGAAACATAATCAATGTCTTGGTTATATTTCTTATCATTACGGATATAATGGCAAATACTTTTGTAAAACAATCAATTTCTATACCAAATATTAAAATATATCCACTCGAAGCAGTACTGAGCAAAACTGTGTTCCTAATTTTTTTTTCATTCATTCCACCAACTTTCCTCCTCTATCTTCAATTATCAAGCCAGGACTGAAACAAAGACATTTTTTTCATGGTCACAGAGGCCCTGGTTGGATCCATGTTTTTACCGTCCTCATGTTATGGTCTGTTTCTCCTGAAAATCCACAAGGGGGGGCCTCATAGAGCAACCATTTTGGTAACCCTGTGGTTCTTTATTGGTGAACTTAAGGCAATGCGACTTAATTATGTGCATAACTGTGGTTAAGGCTTCAGTATTTGCTTCGATTCTAACATAAATGTTGTGAGAAAAAACTAATGATTCATACAAGTACAGTGGATTCATTGTTGATTCAGTATCACCATGCTATGGGTTCACTGCAGAGATGGGACCATATTGGCTCCTCTTGAGCGTTTGTACCTCATGCATATAACAAAGGGTGCTCTAATATTTGGGGCTGTTCAGGGTTCAGAGTGACCTGACCTCTTCCAGAGGAATTTTCCAATAACTATAGGTTATTTTATACTCTGGATAGACTCCTGCCCTATATAAATGAATACAAACTGATCGTCTATTGGGGTAATGACTAATAAAATGCTTATTTTGCATCAATGGCGAAATAAAAAAAATGTTATACCATCATGGAGTTCCATTTTATTTGCTGCAGTTATTACATACGCCAGTAGATGGTGCCGTTATACTGGCTAGACATGCAATCCTGCCAAAGTTGTGTCATATTCTCGCATCAAATTTGTAATTTGAACAGATTTTATAGGTGGCATTACTCCATAAAATTGATGGTATATTCAGTGAAGGTGGGCTTGGTAATGTGTGTCATTGTGAACTTTGAGTATTGAGTGTTATCCTTGAAATCCTGGTAGTCTAGGACATTTCAGCTGTTTGTCATACAGATTGATTATTGTTTCATATATCTGAGCTGTTACTTTTGTTTCGATGCACTAATTTGTTCTTGAACGCAAATTCTTTGTCTGTCATTTTGGATTCCTGTAAGTTCATTCATAGGATGGAGAGTGATTTCAAACAAAACTCAACTGGTTTGAGTTTTATTTTTGAGCGGTTTTGACCTGGCATCACAATGTCAAACAGTGCAACTCTGAATCCCTGATTGATTGGTCCACTTCTCTTTGTAGAGCAAGTGCTCTCACACTTGCAAGTGATATGAGTTGCCCAAGGTAGTAATATCTTTATTAGCTTTAGTTGCAAGGATGTGAGCAAAAGCCGCAAATTTTTCAGCAACAAAAAGAACTTCACCTGAGTTGTCTCTTAGTCCCTTACGAAAAAGAAGTATACTTCAATTTCATATTTTCAAGAACGTTAAGTTCCAAGTATACTTTTTCCAAGTATACTTTTTGTAATGAACTAGTGTCAATGTACTAGTAGTATACTTGTAAGTGTATTAATTAAATACTACTTGGGACTAAATTGGCCCACTTTAAGTTTATAAAAGTATACTTTTAAGGATACTTCAAGTTTAAGCAAAGTAAACATAAAGTACACATCTAGTTTACATCTAAGTTTTATTTTATACTGCAAGTACGCCACAAGTGATACTTGTATATTTAGCATTCTGTCAGTTTATTAGTTGTATACCTCTAGCATACTTTTCAGTTTATGAAAGTATACATTTAAATATACTGCAAGTGAAGTTAGAGATATGCTGCTAGTTTATTAGTTGTATACTTCTTATAAACTTTTCAGTTCATGGAAGTATACTGTGAGGTATACTGCTAGGAAACGTAAAGAGAGTCATTGGATGTTTAATGGCCACAGTAAGTTCAGGTTCACATCTCATCCGAAAAACAACATCCACATCACTGTACTGAAGTATTAAATGTTCTTCCATCACAGGGTAGATCCAAACCTACTGGCCCACCAACACCACCTCATTTTGCCAAGTGGTCTCTCACTTAAGCTCAAACCAGGCCCACACCTGCTTAGCTTCAGTCATACATCTGGTGCATATCAAGTACTGGCAACATTGCTAGTTATGAAATTGGTACACATATTTCATTGTCCCCATATCAGACCAGATAGCACTGAAGTTTCAGTCTTCTTAACCTCAAGTTTGAAAATATTGTGCACATTTATCTGTGAATCTGCACAGAATGGCCAGTTAGATTGAACTGATATCTCAACTAAAACACAGCAATGTTTGATACAGGTACAATATGCAGGGCTTTGATGTCCACACTCTTGTTTAAAAATGATTTTACAATTAATTAAACTGCATGTACCATCTTTCAAGTATACAGCACTGTTGCATCTTTTCTTTAGTCGGTCATATTTTTGATTGTGATACTCCATTAACTCCATTAACCAAAAAAACATATATTTCATCAGCCTTTGCTTGAGTTCTTCAGCCTACTGTTCAGGCTGAAGGCATTGCTAATTTGTATTTTATGCATATTTATGGTTCCATATGAGAGAGAGAGGTTTTTTTTGTTATTGTTGTTTTGAAATGGGATTTCAATAAGAGTTGCCATTGCTGTATTCTAGTACTTTGGCACCCAATACAATATTGTGTTTGAAAATTTTATTTATAAAGGAATCAATTTTGTTCTCAACCTTGAGTATGTGTTTCAATGCAAATTCTTTTAAGTACCTTCATCTGTAAATTAAAGCATAAGCATTGTTTATTAGTAGAGTACATGAGGTAACCTCTTGTCTACTTACTTTAAATTATATCTGAATAAAGCAACAGTAATACATTTTACAGTGCAATAATCATAAGCTGTGAGTATGATGTTAAGTTAGCTTAAAGAAGACCTTGAAGTATACTTGCAGTTTAAAAACAAAAACCTCTAGCTCCCTGAAAGTTTAAAACTAAATTTAAATTATAGAGGGCTTCAAGTATAGAACTAGTGGTGTACCTATAAGTTTACTTGCAGTATACTTCAAAGTGCACTTTCATAAACTAAAAAGTTGGCTTGAGGTAAGTAATGTTGTAATAAGTAAAATTGTAGTACATCTGAATTTACTTGCAGTATACTTCAAAGTATACTTTTATTAATTAGACATTGTGCTAGAGGTATGTAGCTAGTGAACTAATAGTTCATCTTTAGGTTTACTAGCAGTTTACAGTACCTTACAGTATACTTTCATGAACTGAAAAGTTTACCAGAAGTATATAGCTAATTAACTAGTGGTATATCTAAGTTTACTTGTAGTATACTTTAAT
The DNA here is from genome assembly GCA_029721435.1 of Gymnothorax reevesii. Classification (NCBI taxonomy): domain Eukaryota; kingdom Metazoa; phylum Chordata; class Actinopteri; order Anguilliformes; family Muraenidae; genus Gymnothorax; species Gymnothorax reevesii. The sequence goes on from CM056575.1 coordinate 81,309,291, forward strand.
ATATACTTTCATAAACTGAACAGTATGCTAGGGTAATACAACTAGTTAAGTCACAGTATACCTTAAAGTTCACTTGTAGTGTACTTGCAGTACAAAATACAACTCAGATATAAACTAGATGGGCACTTTATGCCGTTTAAACTTGAAGTATACTTCTTTTTTATAAGGGTATGTATCAAGTCAAAGAATTGTCTGAAAGAATTGTCAAATTTGTTAAAATAAAATTAAACAAATGTTTATCTGTTTCTGTGTGGGTTAATAACACTGTATAAAAATCAAGTTAAGTTTTATTTCTAGAACAGACGCCGCACGCTGCTACAAACTCCCGGTTATCTTCCATCATGCTGGGCCACGAAAAACGTTTGGTTTTATGAACCCCTGGGTGACCCGCAAGACGGGAAGAGTGCCCCCACTGGAGAACCTAGGTGCGTACCGAAGGCGGAACAAACAAAGAACCAGGTGGTTCCCCACCAGGACCGGGATCTGACCTAAAGGCCCCCCGCACATCAGACTCAATGTCCCAATCTGATCAGTCGGGATAACCAATTCCGGCATAGGGTCGTGACCAGAGCGGTCGTAAATTCGCGACATGGCGTCAGGCTTGGTGTTTTTAGACCCCGTGCGGTAGGTTAACGAAAAGTTAAAGCGATTAAAAAATAACGACCACCGCGCCTGCTGGGAATTACGTCGCTTAATTTATTGAATGTTTTGGAGATTTTTATGGTCCGTCTAAACCACAAACGGATGCTCAGCCCCTTCCAACCAATGGTGCCATTCCTCTAATGCCAGCTTAACAGCTAGCAACTCTCGGTCACCAATACTGTATTTGCGTTCGGCCGCCGACAATGACCAGGAGAAGTAGGTGCACGGGTGTAGCTGATTGTCCCGAAGAGAGCGCTGAGACAAAATGGCACCCACCCCGACTTCAGAGGCATCTAGCTCCACAACGAACGGGAGGGAGCGATCGGGCAAAACAAGAATGGGCTCTGAGCTAAAATGTTTCTTTAACTCCTGAAAAGCAGCCTCAGCTGCTGGGGACTAATCAAATGGCGAGGGGGCATTCCTCTTGGTAAGGGCAATAATGGTGGCAACTACTGCGCTAAAATTAAAAATAAACCTCCTACAAAAATTGGAAAATCCCAAAAACTGTTGCACCTCCTTAACGTTTTGAGGGGCAGGCCCATTCCTGACTGCTGCCACCTTAACAGGGTTCATATGGACCGACACCTCCGACACAATGAAATCAAGAAACGAGACAGTCTTGGCATGAAAAACACATTTCTCGGCCTTCACAAAAAGCTTGGCATTAAGGAGGGCCTAAAGCACATGTCTGACGTGTTGTTTATGCTCTAAGAGCGTTGAAGAAAAAATCAGAATGCCGTTGAGATAAACGAAGACAAATTTATCCAACATCTCTCGGAGGACGTCATTAACAAGTGCCTGAAACACCGAGGGTGTGTTAACCAATCCAAACGGCATGATCAAATATTCGTAGTACCCGTCATACGTATTAAATGCCGTTCTCCATTTGTTCCCCTCCCGAATGCGAATTAAGTTATAAGTATTACGGAGATCAAGCTTGGTAAAAAATGACGCCTCCTGCAGACGTTGAAACACGGAATTCATCAACGGAAGGGTGTATCAGTTTTTATTGGTGATCTTATTCAAACCCCTAATATCAATAGAGGGTCTCAGACTGCCATCTTTTTTACCACAAAACAAACCCCCGCTCTGGCAGGAGACATGGATGGCTGAATAAAACCGTTATATTCTCGCATGGCCTTACGCTCAGGCCCTGACAGCGAGTATAGCGAACCCCTAGGAGGAGTAGTACCAGGGTGGAGATTGATCTCGCAATCGTACTGGCGATGAAGGAGGTAAAGTTGAGGCTTGTCACAAAGAAGCCAATGTGTATGGTAAAAAATATTTAAATATGCTTATTCTTCATAGTAGCCTAACTGCGAGCCAAGTATGCTTAAGCATTAGACGTGATTATTTGAATACTTTACTATACTTTTCTTGAGTACATCTTGATCAAAAGTTTAGGTACAAGTATAAGCCAAATATACCCAGACTTTTCTGTGTACTTCTCAGTATAAGCTAAGTATACTGAAGTATTAATTTTGCTAAGTATATCTCTGATAAGTACATCAAAAGTAAACTGAAAGTATACTCTCTTATTTTTAGTTAAGAAGAAGTATACTACTGGCACACTTGAATAAACTTCTTTTTTGTAAGGGGTCCTCTGGAACCATCTCTTCGTTCCTCTTGATCAGTTCAAAGTGAGTCTGCATGGTTGTCTTATTTGCATAGTTAGCCAAAGCTGGACCACAAAACTATTTCAAAAACCTTTCAATTTCAAACCGTTCAAAATATCCACAAGACTCTCCTCATAAATCTCTTGAGTTTGTGACCTATGCCAATCTTCATTCACAAATTTGCATGTCACGACAGTGTCCCTTTTAACAAATATGTACTTTATCTAAATATTGTAAGATGGGGGAAAAACAAGTTAAAATTGATCCTAAGACTTAAAAAAAATCCCCCCAGCTTTAAATAAATCAAGATCAAGACATTGTGTTGTTGTTTCATTTCTTTAGTAAAACATTAACACCTCGTTAGAGAATTTGACCTTAAAACAATAAAATTTGTTCATAATATTGGCAATGTCACTGTCCAATATTCAAATGAAATCTTTGAAATATATAGGAGAGAACACTTTTAATTGATTCACATTTTTTGTGGCTAAATCTAAATCTGACTGTTTATTTTTCATCTAATAATACTGAATATACTTCCATATTGCTAAGAAATTTGCATGTTAACCATGAAAAGATGGTTTCTCAAGGTGATGCGTGATGCAACAGCTGTCCATTTTCTCTGTCTTTCCCAAAGCACAGGCTTGGGTCAGACGGGCTGGTTCTCAACCGATTGCACCCCTGGGTTCTCCTTGGGCACTGTTAGCAGTTTAAGAATACGGACATGTTCATGAGCTCATGCCGGCACGATTAACATGAGTAATGGCATGGCCTGAGTCTGGCTTGGGCTCTCTGTGGCCTTGACCAGCCACAAAGGCCTTCGGTGAAAAAGCACCGTTATAGGAATAGCGTTTCCAGACGCTATTCCTGTCAACCATCAAAACAATATTGACATTTCAGGAATTTGTAATGAAATATTGTCTGGGTTTTTCACTTGAAGCATCCACTCTTTTAACTATGGAAGGGAGTCAGACACACCACCATTAGCGCTGCACATCCTACATCTGCACTCCGAATCTACATTGCAGCTGGCTTTTGTAAATAGCAACACTGCAGAATTTGAAGTCGAGGTTTTAGCAAAGCTGCTCTGTGCCTATGAAGCAGGAGAGATAGTCTGCTACATCGTATGACTGAAAAACAATGGGACTGTATCCTGTTGTGCAGGGTTCAGCTTCATTAGCAAAATGGGTTTACTGCAGCCTTTATGCTTTTACTTGAGTGTACTGATTGGAGTACAGCTCTCTTTAGTGTTGAGCTGGGCTTTGACATGGAAGCACCCATTAAATTTATGAAAGTGAATTGCACACATTAATTACACCTAATATATGAAATGGCTTCATACATTTTCATTCATGGGTATGTGTGTGAGTGTGTATTTGTCTGCGCAGGTGTGTGTTAATGTGTGCAGGCAAAAATCTGTCACTAACTGTTGAACTTTTGGAGTGTGGCAGTTCAGAGGGGTGACTAAGTAAAACAATACATTAGAAAGTGACTGAAGCCCTAAATGGAGGTCTACCCCCAAACTGTGACCACTTAGGGTTGATTTGGTGAAAGAGGCCATCACAGTGATTTGACCCGGCATGAATGCGAAAGGCAGGGCTCTGGAGAAAGGAGCTGATGGTAATGCTAAGATGTTCATGCAGTGGGCTCAATAAGAATTGAATGTGAAATGCTCCTCCACAATCAATCACAAGGACCTTCCCAAATATGTGTTTGTGTAGAGAAAACACATGACAACTGTCCATATGCCCCCCATTGTAACATGGATAATACAGAGCAAACATTAACAATGTCACAATGCAGACAAAACAAGTCCAGCTGTGAAATTAAAACTATGGTTTTTTTTACCACATTTTTTCATCTAAAGTTAGTGATTCCACCCTTCCAAATTCAGATGGTTACCATGTAAGAACTTCTCAATAAAATTAGGAATATAGTTAGTTTTCTGACTTTTTTTAATTCTTTGATCGAAGTAGCATAATTTTGGCAAAAATGATGTGACAAAAACATAAAAAATTTGTGACAAAAATAGAAAGTGGGACAATACAGATCAGCTACAATTTTGCTCATTTGAGAGATTGAAATAATCTGAAAAGTACCCAATTGATTGAGCCTGTCCTTTTTGTACTGAAGTATATTCCACAACAACCGATTTTTGCTTAACTGAACTGCTGTCTCTCACATACAGTACTTTGTGCATTACGCACTGTATCACTTTTATTATATTGTAATCTGTTACATAATTATTACGATTTGGGACCAATCGCCATGACATTGCTGTTTTTGGTGACATTGTTTTGAAATTTCAAAAGACAGGATTTAAAGTCATAATATAAAAGTATTCATTTAATTTGCTGTTAACAGTGCTCTACTTTGGAAACAGTATTGTTTGGAAATTGAAGAACTCCTGCACCTATGGTTCTCTCCAAGGTAAAATCAGTTTACTGTAAACACGGGCAATTCAGAGTTCTTCCCTTTGCCTTTATATAGATGGAAATGGGCCAACACCTCTATGCTTTGTTGAAGTCAAGGAAAACACAAAGGTCTTTTCAGTTTTAAAGAAACTGCCTAACATTTCATATTCATTAAAGGCAATTACCGCTTATGAATGGCATAATTGCTCTCAAGGAGCTTACACAGCCATGTTAAGTATTTCTTGCCAAGTTGTTTCAGGAGTGCCTTGAAGCCAAAGAGATTTGCATCAATTGGGGCTACCATTTTACCTCCCTAGAGGAAGAACTGTTGAAGTTTTTGTATTTTTCACTGCTGCTGATTGTTCAAACCAATTTAACTTGAATGTTAAAGAAGGAGAGACTTCCTTTGTATGTTTACTATTAGGAACCTTAGGCTTTTTAACGGCCGGGTACAGATTAAATAGACTAGTGGATTAAGCACAAACTTTGACACACCCACAAATCAGGTAGCATAGATCTCATTGAATAGTTCAACTGTTTAACGCAGGTAAAGAACCTAATTGTGGCAAAATTGTAGCCTCTTGTCTGATAATGTTTCCTTCATAATGCACCATGAGATGTGGATTTGACTTAGTGATCAGTTTAAGGTGTGATCAGTTATATGCATCAGGCTGGACAGAAAGGTTTGAGCCTGCCAGGAAAAATCAGAGTTTTATAACCTCAGAGTGGTTCTGTGGTGCTCTATGTCATATTAAGGGCTTCTTCCATTGTTCAGATTTTGATTCTTTTTTGTTGAAATTGTGTCTTGAGTGGACAACCTCCAACCAAAATGCTAGGTGTAATTGTTGTTTGTGAAAACGTCCCGAGAGACCTTACTGTGAAAACACGTGAAGTAGATGAGTTTGTGAGGATGGGTTACATGGAAAAGTGGTCCACAGAACCAGTGCAGATAAAGATAATGAGCTTTATTAACTCTGGTCATTTCTGCAGCCCACTGTAGCATCCTGCTATTGAGTTGTGAGTGGAGTCTCTCCCCACGGAGAAACTCACTGGACTCAGCGACTCAATGAATAATTGATCAGCTCAAGGATCCTTGCTCTGAGTCAGTGCCCCCCTGCTCTGTTGAAAAAAAAAATACTGCTTCCATGCAGGCTGACCGCACCTCACCCAAACTACAGCACAGGGAGGGGAAGAATGGACCAATGACCCTTTGACAAAACCAATAGGCTTCTCTCCTCACTGAAGTTGACATAGGGTGTTTTAGGCAGGCTAAGAGGTAATTAGGTATGTCTAAAGATGCTCTCTTCAATCAAGATCTTTCACCAGTATGCACACACATCAAAAACTAACATTATGCAAAATCGATGTGCCTATTTCACATTAGCCTAGGTATTGTATGACTATGTGAGTGAAAGCAGACATTAGCAGTGCTAATTATCTGCCTGTAGACGCACTCCTGCCGACCCGCTGGTTTATGATGTAGGCAGGACTGCGAGAGTGATGTCATGGTCAGTGGGCACGTTATGAATAATATATCTCAGACAGCGGCCCCTTACGCTCTCTGAACTTACACTCAGCACAAGATGCATCGCCTGTCATGGCTACTCCGAGACCAATCTCAGGCTGAACCCAAAGCAAAGAATGATAGGATCACAACCGGCCGTGAGACCCAATCTGAAGCCAAGATTGGAGGTCAGAGGTTGGGCAGAGACTGCTTTTGGAACGGTCCTCGAGCACCGTGAAGGCAAAGCTGCTGTTTTCAGTGGCAGCACAATGTCTGAGGGATTGTTCATTGGCAGTGAGAGATACAGTGACCTGCTAACAGGAGCCTTTGCCTCTGTCCATCTACTGCCCTTCAGGCTTATGGCCCCTTTCTTCTGTGGCCTAATTACCAACTCATGTTGTTAATCAGGCCCCTTTTCTAAGCGGCTCAAAGCGTATGCGGTGCATCTCAATAGCTGTTCCTCAGTCTTGTTAACTACTGCTGCCTAACACCAAACACAAATTTCTAGTCTTTAACTCCTGCATAGCTCAGGCCATCCCTGGAGCTACACTTTATCCATGATCTCACCCACTGAGTCATCTATACATCCTCTGTTAATTAAATGCTGGCCTTGCGAAGCATTTGTATGTTGAATGTGCCAAATAATAGAAATTTTTGGTGTCTTCTGCAAGGATATTCTGCACTGCAGGAACTTTCAAGAGTTTGTTGAATGTAATTTGATTTGTGGAGTTAGTGAAAAGTAAACATGCTGTACCAAACTACGCTCATTTCAAATTCCAGTTTTTTTTCACCAGTTCTAGCTTATGTGTGGCAGAGTATAACAGTTGAGAGGCGTATACCCCGCATCCTCCATGTTTGTGGGGGGAGAGCAGAGACATATGGAGGGGCAGTGGCACCAGGCACATGTCGCCGGTCTCAACTCCTCCACACCTCCTCCGCTTACAGTAAATGGGTGCTCCTAGCACAGCTGCAAACAGAGCAGTGCCAGTCCTCCTCAATGGCCTGGGTGTTTGCGTTGTAATTATGGAACCTTCTCATTGTGTGACTCTTAATCTGGGGGGAGTCACATTGTGCTACGCACGTGCCCAGTGCTCATCTCCCTAAAAAAAACTCCCTCTGTTTCTACACATGCAGACCTCCCACCTTTAGGCTCTGACCCAGAAGTGTGCTCCACAACAAAGGATGAAAGAGACTCAATTAGCGGCCTGACAGCAAGTTGTACAGGAGTGCAGGAAGGGTGTGCACAATGCAGAGCTCATACAGCACTATAAACACATACTGGGGACTGTGGACAAATAACAACGGGGAATTGCTGTCATTTATCATAATAAGTCAATAGAACTGCCATTCTCTGTGTTACAGATGTGACTGTGTGTGTCACTTGTTGGTGTTTGGTCGAAACTAATCAAGAACAACTCTCTTTGGAAATATTTTATCGTATTTTCAATTCACACTGCTGGATATTTACTGAGGCACTGAGGAAAGTACCTTATTTAGAGGTAGAACATCCGTGCCACTGCTTGGAATCAAACGCAGAATGATGAAAAAAACTACTCTGTGTTGCCTCTGCTTAAGAGAAAGGTGATAACTCTTCTGCAGGAGCTTTCCTCCTGACGTACTCATGCGTAATTAGGGGCTAAGCACCGAAGTTTCGAGGACTATTGTTTTTATGCATTTATTTATTTATTATTATTCAATTAATCAATAAAGATCTTTATTTGTCCCCAGCTGGTTCTGCCACAATACTATTGTTATTCAGGGCCAAGCACTAAAGGTGCGAAGGCATGTATTTTCATTAGTTTATTCATTATTATTCGTGTGAATGCTGATACAGCATTGAGACTGTTATTCTTTTAAGCTTAATTATTCTGACTCATAATTATTCTTCTGTTTTTTCGGTTGGCTGTTACTTATGCACAGGCCTACTGTAAGCTGCAGGAACCATTTGACTACCAAATTGTTCCGTTTTGAACGGACGTGTATGCTTGTATTCAACTTGTTTTTTGTACTGTTTTCTGCAAATTAATTTCAGATGTCAGCTTTCACACAGCATTTTCTTTAGTTAAAATATTTTCTAGTTACGATATTGCTTGTGCAATGAAACTCCATGGCAATCCATGGAACTGTACAATTAAAAGGTGAAATTTGGCACACCAAGAACCAGCAGTCCCAGTAACGAATACAGCAATTGTTGGGTCTCTACCTCATCTACCTATATTCCTGGTTGTAACTTTTGAACTTGTTATGGAAATTTAAAAAATTGATATCCTTAAAATCTTTTGGCGAAGCCAAGTTTGAGAAATCCAATTATGTCATTTTGCATCAAACTCGACTTGCCACCCTTTTGAATTTTATCAAAAACAACCTTTTCGCATCTCCTCCAAATTTTCACCGGTTTGACCAAATTTCGCACAGACAATCTTCATACTATTCCTCATAACAAGCATCACTAATTTTTGATATGTCTCACGATTCGACTACAATTTAGTGACGTGTTTGATGGTGAGGATGCCATATAAGGAAGAGAGGTCATAAGTCGGTAAATCCTTTCCCTGTGCGCACCGAGCTTATGTATTGTCTCAACGACTAAATCATGTGTCTTGACAAAATAATTGGTCTCAATTGATTACTAGGGGATACTATAAATAAGAAAACTGTTTAATTTGCAATGTCTCAGCAAACAGCCATTTGATGAATATTTTTTCTGACTAAACTCCAGACATCACAAGTATTTTTTTTTTTTCACTGTGTACTGTTTGTAATCATGTGTGGGCTATGAGCCTGTAAATGAAGTTATATATTTATAATAATTCACAGGAGTCATTTTGCTCATTATGGCTGTCATTTTGAAAAACTTGAAAAACTTACACTTTTAATACCTCTTCGGCCATTCCATCAATTGATGTCAAATTTAGTATGTGTTATCTAGAGGCCATCTCAAGTTAATGTATAATGTATGGAGTTCATGATGTACAAAGCACATGTGTGCATCATTTCATCAAATTTGACAACAAAAAAACTTTTTCTTTTTTTTTTTAAATGGAAAATTCTCTAAGAATGTTAAGAAAAACCTTCTAATCGATGCTTTACTGGAGAATCAAGTTTGTCGTTTTTTGCTCAAGCCACTGACAGCCACCTCAAATTTGACAACGATGCCGCTACACTCAAAGAGAGAGATATAAATGCTTATTTTCATAGTCCCATAGCAAATTATGCATCCATGTTCAGAAACATCTTATAATCAGCTATAAAGTGGAGAATCAACTCTTGTTTTTGTCATACAGGCTGCTGACAGCTGCCTTTGCTTGGCCCCTCAAACACTGCTTGCAGCTTTGATTTCACATATTTTTGATGCTAGTAATTTTAAAGCTGATTTGATAAGGATAAAAATATGGCCCTGGTAGGCAAATTTGCAGGTTACATGCGGTTATATGATCACAACAAAATATTTAAATGGCCATGTTGTCATACATTCATATGATAAAACTGAACAATAAAATCCAGATGATAACAATAAAAATGAGACAAACAGCATAGATTATCACCGAAACCCACCACAGAAAATTCTCATTTTACAGGGCACAATGTTTGTGTGAAATAATGCTACTCTTAAACTCTCACTGCGATGTTGTGTCAAAGAAGCATGATGAAAATGGAGAGTGATGGCAGTAATCCCCCATATACAGTATAGATTTTAATGCCAGTCATGTTGCTTCAATGGGAGAACACTTATCAAGCCTGTTATAAAGCTGTTGGTATTTTACGAGGAAAAACTGCATGACAAACCTTCATAACCAGCTTAAAAAAATTAGAATTACTCTCTTAAAAAAATGTAATGTTCGAATTCCCTGATGTTAGCCAATTTTATTTCACATTTCTATGAAAAGGCAGGTCTCATGGATCAAATCTAAAGCTAACATCTGGGTACATCTATAAACATGGAATTTACTGGTGCTAATGACAAGACCGATCCTGCAAGGCTCTCTCACTTAGAAGACTGATGAGTGCTGTAATCCTCAGTCCATTGAGGCACCACAGTCAGAGATGAAAACTCAATCTGGGGATTCACTCAGAGTGACACAACCTACAATCTCAAATTTGTTCACTAGCTGCAGCAGAATGATTATGTGGCATATCATACACAACTGGTCAAGACTATGACTGGCCCATTTAAATGGATGTTATGTGGTTTTGCCTCATTGATCCCATGATCCTGGGCTCAGATAACCTTAAAGGTCCCTCAGCTACAGAAAGAAAGGGTGCTTGTGCTTGTTTGCAGACAGTACAGTAACTGTGCTTCAGGACAGGTCATAATAAAGAAACCACATATATAAACATCTGCATTCCTTTTTGATGAATGTTTTAATCAGAGACCTCTCAACATCATTGCTGATGGAAGCTCCTGATTTTTTCCCCAGGGGGAAGGAGCATTGTATTCTGGGATTATGGCATGTGATTAGTGGGAGGGCTGAAGTTTTGATTGAACCTTGAGCAGATCAATAAGTGGTCATCTTCACCGATGGGACAACAAATTGTCATGGGACCTAAGCACTGTAGAATTAATAAGTCACATCGGGGAAGAAGAACATACACTTACCTACTTCTCATCCTCTGTTAGGCATGGTAATCACCCGTGTACCCAGACCCCAGCTATCAGAGAAAAGAGGGTTGCTGAGAACTGTCCAGGTATCACTGTAGCAAACAGGGAGTCTTTGGAGAGAGACTCTTCCACACTCAGTGAGCGCCTGCGATGGTAATGCTGTCTGTCAGGCAGAACCACATTGTGGAGCGAGGTGTCGCGCTAACTAGCGCCGGCAGGATAAAAGCTCTTCAACAGCCCTTTGGGTCTTCCATTAAAAGGACGTGGCCCGGAAAACAACAGTTGCAATTATTTTCATGCAAGTCACCAGGGTGGGAGTAACCCTTCATTAGGTGTGTTTTGTGCAGATTGCAGAAAAGTTTAATGGATGAGTGGTCAGGTAATAGGCCACCGGGGTATATCACCTGAGTACAGTGAGCCCTCTCTCCTCTGGTTCACAACACCAGCCCCGAGGAGGCAATGAGACCCACAGGAGGGCACCACTGGTCGCAACCAGCTGACAGTGGCACTTTAATAGGTTACCAAAGCCGGCCTACTACCTGATTTACCTCACCCTGGGACCTCATTAATACTTGTACAGACTGAAATATGAGAGGGAAAATTTCACTATCACTCTTTTCTTGCATTTTATGCTGAAATCAGGTAACACCGAGACCTCTAGCGGACAACTGTGATATATTGATGAATTAATCTTAAAATTTGTTCAGCTAACTTTTTTTGAATTTCCATTGCACATGGAGATGACAGAGCACCCTAGGTTTATGAATGTTAACTGGAGAAGACCAGCACATTATGAGAATGACTGCGTCAGTTGAATCACTTGCTGATTCTAGAACTCATTATACAAATGCTTAGCCGTATTTTGATGTGAAAAATTACTCTTTTTATGTCCATCAATGGGACAAATTTCCTTTAGCAAAATGCCTTCAACTTATTTACCCTGATTACAGCACTTCCGTTTGTCGCAGTAGAATGTACCTTTGTTGTAACTTAGCATACTTATTTCACCTGCGTTAAAATCACCTGCTCACTTAAAATTAGTTCTTCACTCCACTCCAGTGTGACTCACGTCACAGCAGAGAGGACAGTCATTACTCTCTGAGAACGATTGTAAATCCACCCAGCGTGAATGGGTCTAAATGAGGTCATCTTTCTCACCAGAGTGCAAATCTCAATAGTGGTTCTGTTGCAGTGGTGAAATATTGAGGAAAATGATGGGGGTCATTATTGGTGATTTTCCGGCTGTATCTGTCATTGGGTCTGGAGCATCAGCTTTTAACTGTGGTAGAATGTATCGCCTGCCTGAAGCCCTGAGCTCGGATCAGTGACTATCACCTACCTGATGTATTGTTTTCAGGCGCGCAGTCGGCATTGATTAACCCTTACGCCCTATCCCATGCGCGTTTGCGAGCCAGCTCCTGTTTCCTTTCCAAAAATCCATTTACCCCTTCTTTAAGCTCTAAATAATGCCAAATAATAATGTGCACTGTTCAAACTGGTCTACCAAGAATGGCCCCAACCAAACCTGCAATTCCTTTATCCAGAATAGCTGTATAAAAATTGCACACATGGTCTAGAGCAGGTGTTTTTCATTACTTTTTTGGTGGCAAATTCTGAGGCATATAATAATCCTAAGAAACTTCACATTCTGTTCACACATATTACACTGTAAATGTAAACGAATAAAATATAGGATATTATTGTGTATGTACGAGAATACAGGGACATTTCTTATCTGCCACAAGCAGGAGGTTAGTACACATCCATATGTACTTCGTCCTCAGTGATGAAAGGGTTAAGAGTGGTGTTTGGCTCCTTGGCTGCCAGCTGAATAGCAGCAGTTTGGAAAGACTAATTTTCTTTGCAGTTTACAGTAAAATATACGGTGAAGGCTCAGACATCCGACACGGCAACTTGACCGAAAGCAAAGACCAAAATAACTGAATGTGCAAGTGTCTATAATATACTGTTGGTTAAAACGATCGTGAAATAAAATGTTGACTCAACCAAGTTAAGAAGCAATATTGTTATAGTGGATGTGTGCCAAGTCTGCGAGGACAGATCCCAAACAATGCATTTTTTTCTGTATGGCCCAGCAAATATTTTGCGTTGATGAAAGGCTTTAAAATAAATTGGTAACAGATGCAGCCATCCATACGGCCCATTTATCAGCTTCTGTTTGAGTGCTGCGCCTGGCCGTACGCTGCTTTATGTGCAGAGAGAGAAGAGCACAGAAAATGAAGTTCTCTATCTTTGTCGCTGGCTGGCCTAGACTCCTGCAACTATCTAACATGCAGCCTTTTTCTTTAATTACTTTCTTCATGCTTTGAGAGCTTTGATGACTTTATTAAGCCCAGCAGTGCAGTTCCAGTCCCTAGCCTGCTGATAAATTAGCCTAGACCTTATTAACTCACTAATTCCAGTCAATAGGGCACTGATGCAGAACATTGCAAAGACAAAAAAAAAAAAAACTGCGAACACACTGTACAGGAGAGATTTAAGCAACAAAATGATTAGCAAAATGAATAATGCTCTTTCCTGGAAAATAATCATGTAGTGTTCACTCAATATGAAAATGAAGCTTTTATTTGTAATAACCTCCTTGAATTAATGTGCCTCAACAGACCTTTGCGGATCTTGCAGTTTTCATTCAGCAAATTGTTTGAAAGCGCTGATATGTATTCATATGAAGCTTAGTTAGTTCCTGAGAGTGAACTAGGTCTGTGTGCAGTGCTGCTGGTTTTAAGGGAAACTTCATTTAAAATTCAGGACCAAATCATTTTTATGATGTAGTACACAATACACTTTAAATCAGCCTATTGAGTCACTCCTGTCTTTGCGTTTACTTTAAATTCTGGGCAACTAATTTTGCAGACTGACCTTTGCAATTTCAGAAAGAATATAACTTCAGTATTAAATAGCTTTATAGCAATATGTATGTAAAATAAATAAATAAATAAATAAAATTAGTACAGCATCCTCTCTTAAAAATGACTTTTTTTGGACTTTGAGTTACCGATATGCTGCTTTAGTTAGTTCTGTCAGCATTTTCAGGATTCGAGCCACCTTAGGCTAGACAGTAATGAATACAGTATTTTGACCATAATATGTTAACTCCAGAGTAACTCAGAATATGGATCTCATAGCTCTTAAACCCTACAAAATAGCCTCAATCCCCCTTGAACTACAGACCAATTATTACAATATTTAAAACCCTTTGAACATAATTTAGCAATACCACAAAAATATAGAATTCTGATCCGTGACATCCTTCACCATATCCTCAATTTACGTTAGATTATAAATAAAGGCTGGTCCCATTTTTCAGTTCCGGTGCCAAATGCCGAATGAGGTATCTAGTGGTTTCACTCTCCTCTCGGGAAGTTTATCTCATGACATTTGATATGAATACTATGTCTACAGTTGGTGGGGATTTTAACACAGCGATAGGAGCTTTTGATCATTTACATGTTAAAAGGCCCTATATTAAGACAATAAATTAAATTAAACTTTAGGTTATCATTTAGTTCTAAAGTGACAGGAAATATGGTAGTAGTGTCGTAGGAGGAATGAAAGGGGGAACCCCAACTTCTAGTTGCCATTTCCCACTGTGGCTGTGAGAAGTAATTTAGTTTGCCCATTACACATAGCAGCTTTTTGAATTTAATAGTATGATTGTGCTTATAAGTATGGGAGAAGTTGTATTTGCAGACAGAATACACTGTTCCAAGACAAATCCTACTTTCATTGGTTTTGCTAGTATATGCATAAATAAATAAATGAATGCATTTAGGAGACCATTGACGACCGCAATGCTAAAAGTACTGAAGTCACAAAATGTCTGTACTTTTGGGTGACACAGTGGCAGTAAACAGACCCATGAAATACTCAAATGAAGACCTTTGTGACACTGGCCCGAACATTAAATGGGTGGCTACAAAAAAAGATCAAGTGTTGCAGCTATACCTAGCTAACTCTGAGATGGTTTAGAAAGAAAAACAATATTTTGAGGAAAATGCAGAATTCATTGGTTCATTTTCTGTAATGGTTTCATTGCAGTCCCTCCCCCTTCAGTGTCTTCGTCTCCAATTCAACGAGCCACACCTTTGCTCGTTGAGGTGGAGGTGAAGTTAAAGTATTTAAGAAGCTGCACTGCCAATTGGCATTGCAGCTGCATTCTAGTTTAATCCCTGCCATGTGGTGCTGCTGCTCCCCGATTGGCTTTTGTTGGATTTTTTAAGTATATTTATTTAATGTTTTTTTTTTTTTTTTCTATCAGCCCGTGCGAGTGGGTCCCTTCTGTCTCCTTTTGGGTACATGGTCTCAGTGCCCGCCGAATTGCAGGTTGCATCCGGCGTGACTAAACCATGACATTTTCAGTTGTTTAAGTGCCTGATGCTACTAGGTAGTGGGTGTGTCAAAAGTGTTTGCAACCGTTGCTCAGGGAAATGCAGTAGGATGCTGGGGTCTCTCAGCAGTTCTGTAACACAGCTCTAAAACCAGACCTACGCTCAGGGAGCACAAGTACCTCCGCCAATGTACTCAAATATATTTTTGCCGGTATTAGCTAGCAACCCCTGTGTTTATGCAGTCCTGTAATCTTCGCACAAATATGTTTTTATGTTTTATTGACCTTTTGCATACCCTTGACCTTGACCTTTGTCCTTGACCTCCCAAAATCAAGTCACCTCTTCATTGATTAATACTTAATCATTCCACCAAATTTAATGAAAATCTATCCATAACTTTTTGCGTAATCTTGCTTACAAACAAACCAACAGACAAACGGTAATGATCACATAAGCTCCTCCAACTTCATTGGGCGGAGGTAACTATAAAACTCATGTTGACATGATGTTTTGGAGGCCACTATGTGACCTTAAAATGATTGAGCCAAGCACTGTGACAGACAGCAAACTAACCTGGTTGCCAGTGGTATAGGGAGGGTCAGATGGTGATTAGAAGATGAGCTTTGCATCGAAACATTAAGAACGAGGGAATACAGTTTATAAAGCCCATAAGAAGCATCATTTGGCATCATTATTGGTGCTCTTTGGGACATGCACTAAGCTTTGCTGGGACACCCTGACTGTCGTTAGAGAGCCTGTTTGAACACTCAGCTCTGGGGCTCCTTGAGACCATGACAGCTTCAACACTACCATCACAGCTTTGAGGTTGACTCATCCAGGCCCATGGTTTCAGGAGGCAAATTAATCGACAGGAGAAGTTGTCTCATGACGGCATCTGGCAGCATTAAGTACATTTGAACATAGACTCTCTCTGTTGGCTTTCCCGATATGGGAAAGGGAATTTCAAGCAAATTTTAAATGGGAAAAAAACATTCATTTGTTGTGGGCAAACATTGATTGATCAACCGTACAATTTAATTTCATTAGTGTCCATCAAAGGCTTCTATTTCAGAATTCAATCCAATGTGATACACCGTACGTAATATCTGGATATCTGGTGATGCCACAGATGTTGCATTTTCACACTGTATCGGGCCCTCACAAGAGACATTACATGGATACATTTATTCATCTTCACGTACAGAGATACTTTTTTTTTGACAGGAAGACAAGTATCACGTTATGACAACCACACGCTGTCCGGCCCCTGCTGAACAGTGTTCCTTTATTTGACATGCCCCTAATGAACAGTGCGCTGTAAGGGAAACCCAATGCACCTCCATTTAGGATCGTGTGTATTGACCTCCGCTTCCCCTTCTCTCCGTTTGTTTTGACTGTGTCGAAAATGGGACCTCGACTGGTTCTTATGGGAAGCTGGCTTTAAAATGATGTCCTGTACCATTAGCCCCGACTGCTGTGAATGAAAAGCGTTCTCCATTTCAGGGCCATTGATCTGCTATTCAAGTCGAAAGCACTTCTCTGCCCGCCGCTTGTCACACAGTGTGCACGCTCTGAGAAAATTCGTGCTTAGCTCTGTGTTTTAAAACAAAGCAAAACAGCCATTTTTCTATAAGGTCTAGACGGCAGCTGATTCCCGCTCTCATCCATCTCTGGGCCCTGTGGCTTTGATCAATACCATAATTGACAATTATCGTGTCTCCAATAAAGTCATTTTTTAGGTTGTCTGATGATACATTCCTATACTCGGCCCAATAATATCACTGAATTATTCCTTTGAAATGTATATTTTGAAAATGCTAATAGGTCTATAAATATTTGGGCATTGACGACATTATTGTTTTTAGCTGCTGACCATGCCATTTTAACGTTGAAATAAAATAATAAATATGAGTTCAAAGTGAGGACATTTTGCTTCAGTTTGACGGTTAACACATTAGAAATTGGGTGGACAGTATAAGAATTGCAGCACTGTTTTAAAGATCCTCCTTTTCTATGGACCATAAGTATTTGGACAATTGGATCCTCAGCTTTTTCAAGGTCAGGTGTGTTTTATTTCATAATAATTTCATTTAACAGTGAACACACGAAAGTTCCACAGTTGATTTCAGGAGTGATATTTTCATTTGGAATCTTTTGCTGTTGACTCTCAATATGAAATCCAAAGTGCCAGTAAAGTCACCAATTATTGGGCTGATAAATCAAAACAAGCCCACCAGAGAAAAAGAGAAACCATCAGGTGTTTAACTTTTCTGGTATGCTCTCAAAAAGTACAGAAGCACCAGTGAGCTTTTGTAATACAGGTCAGACAGAGCACAGATAACAACTCTGGTGGATGTCGAAAGGATTATTTCCTGGTTCAGAAAAACTCGTTCACAACTGTTGGCCTGATCAAGAACATTCTCTAAGAGGAAGGCGTATCAGTGCTAGTCAGCTATCAAGAGAAGACTTCACCAGAGTGAGTACAGACAGTTGATTTTGACCAGTAAACTTTTGGTAGGGTTTAAAAGCAGGAAACTTGCCAAAAAAATCTAAAAATGCCTCTATAGTTCTGGAACACATTCCATAGACAATTAAGGAAAAGATCAATTTATACCAGAAAGATTTGAAAAGAAGGATATGGAGAAGGGAAGGCACTGCTTAAGATCTGAGGTATATCACCTCATCTGTGAAGATTGGTTGTGTACGGACATGCATTGCTGCTAATTGAGCTGATTCTGTTGTATCTACTGGTGATGAGACTGTTGAAAAAAGCTAGGGAATGAATTTTTAATTGTGTCGGGCTATATCATGAGCTCAAATCCAGCCAAATGCATCAGGACTAATTGTAAAATGCTTTACAGTGCGGACGGACAGTGACTTCGGAGCATACAGCAAAAAGAACAGAGGATTTTTGAAGGCAAAGACATGGAATGTTTTACCATTGACAAGACAGTCGTATGACCCGAATCCAGTTGAGCTTGCATTTCACTCACTGAAGGCTAAACAGCCCAACAACAAGACAGGAACTGAAGACAGCTGCAGTGAACGCTGGGCAGAGCATCACCTAAAAAGAAAGCCAGTTTCCGGTGATTTCTGTGGGTTTTAGACTACAGACAGTCATTGACTGCAAAGGGTTTGCTAATGAGTACTAAAAATGAAAATTTAATTATTGATATCTTTTTGTCCAATTACTTTTGAGCCTTTAAAACTAAGGGGGCTGTTCATAAATTTGATATAATCCACACAAGTTTCAGACAATATTTTTAAATGAACTCTTGAATTGAAGTTGAATGACTGCGCTTAAAACACTTCTTATTTTTTTCTTTTAACTCCATCATGCTGGTGTCAAAAACTAAAACAATGAAAAATGTGTCACTGCCCAAATGTTCATGGACCTAACTGTATTTATCAATCTCTCTGTCTGTAGTGTGTTTCTTGGTTAATTTTAACCAATTTTATAATATGAGCTCACTCTTGGAGCGAAAATAAGAAAACAATTCATAAATTGAATTAAAATATATAATGTGGTGAACAGAAAAAAAAAAATTATTATTTTTAATCCTTAAGGAGAATTTCTCGTAGGTGTGATGAGATTACCAGTATTTCACAGGAGTAAATGGGAAAAAAGTCTCACCAGAAGGATAAATGAACATCTTGAAAATAGAATTATTTTGCTGAATTTAATTCTTTCACTGACCTCCAGTACTGCTTTCTTGCCAAGCAGATGAGTAAGTGCAGGCCCTCAGTGAATGCTGGGAAATTTGACCTGTAACACAAACCCATTTAGCATATGGCATTTTTAACAACTGAATGTAAACAGAAGACAAGCTAGGGGAACTGTAAAACACGCTCCTGTGGGGCCGTCCCAGTGGGGGCATGCTTTAACGTTCATTCAGGGACTTTAATGGAGGCTGCCCACTGTCCACTCGCTTTCCAACAGAGCAATGACAAACTGAGGTCAAGCAATCCAATATGTGGGAGGCAATGCATGGACCCTTCCCTGGGCACCTCCTCTGACCCCAGCATTAAAACTGGGGAGATATGTTGATATCAGCTGTCAAACCTTAAACATCCACTCACTTCTTTAAGTTGTAAATGTTAACAAATTGATTTTCCGGCTCAGATTTGAGTTTCAAATCCTGTCCATGTCCTTACTGATAGTTCAGATTGTTTAGTGGAAGGCGAGTGGAGGTACCAAATGCACAAAACAAATAAGTATGAAGCAGAATAGTCTGTAAATGAATGATTTGTGTCCATTTTACACTCATGAATCAAAAATCTATCATTTGTATTGGGAAAGCCTGATAAATAAATAAAATCATTATCATTAAACAGTCGTATGATTGTTAATTTTGTACCAAGGAAGACATCAGCTTTTTTCTACTTGAAACCGTGACAGATTTCAGGCGTATGTTTGTACCAGTGGCGAAGTTGGTTTAGCAGAGCTTGTGTACGTGTTCTTCAGCATCTATGTGAAAACACAATCTTTAAAAATGCAGTAAAGACCATAAAGGCTGTAGAAGTGGGGCGTTAAGGAGTTAGATGCAGAAAAGACCATAAAGGCTGTAGAAGTGGGTGTTGAGGAGTTAGATGCCGGGAAGGAGAGGGAGAGCTGGGCTAGAGAAGCCATGAAGACTGTTAGGGTACATTAGTTGAGGAAGGGTCATAAGGCTTCATAAATGTTTTAGCGTGACTGGATCATTTGTCTTTCACTTGCCCGGTAAAACCCCATAAAGGCTCCAAGAAAAAGAGGGACTGAGCCGCCGCTTCCTTCAGCTGGCGCACTTTGCGCTGTCAGGTCCCCATCAATGTTTCATTCGCTCAGTGTTAGAGACGTGCAAATGAATCAGTAACTCTGCAACAATCAGCATGCCTATGAGCCGAACGCATAACTAAGCTCTTTACCAGGGTATCTAATTATTCATGAGTGAGATGAGCTCTTGAGTTGCTCGTTCACGTGGCTTGAGTTTTTGCGCTGCTCGGAGATGCTTTTTGCAATCAATTAACAGCTAAGAAACAGCTAAGCGCAGGCCTCAGTAATGGCCGAAAAAGTGTTTGAACACTCATAAGTGCGGGCCAGATGGGATGTGTCTTGTATCCTGTGCGCTGTTCTTTTTCACCCAGGATGTGCTACAGAGAGTTGATAGGGGTCACTGCCAATTGTCCTGCTGACAAAAGAGGGGGTTATGGACTGACACTGCGTGTCGGGCGAGGGAGTGTGCGGCCGGTTCATTAAACAGCTTTACAAACTCAGGGAGGACGGTCTCCTTGGCACTGCAGCCCTCGCTACCACACCTCCCCAGCCCTGCCCCTGGGGGCCTCGCTCAGGGTCATTACCAAACTGCCATAATTACCTGTGGATGAGCAGAGGCCCCGGGTCCCCAGCTCACAAAGGGCCGAGAGCCTGATAAAAGGAGCAGACGTGGCAAAAGTAGAAGGGGGGAGGGAAGTGACTAACAGATAAACTGGCCGTCCCCTTCCCTCTTCGCAGTCCCTCCCCTCCACAGCCCTGTAATCTTTGTTAAATGTGAGCGACGGCTATTGATGGGCATCATGCTGACCGGCCCCCTTCTCCATCCATCAGTGGGGCAGGGACAGGGCGGTAGTGCTGGGGGGGGGGGCGTGCAGTGGGGTAGCGCTGTACCTGGGCTAATGTCCAGTGCAGATCGGCCTTACGGGATCGATTATGAGTCCTGGTGATGGTATGGCGAGAGGATAAACCTGAGTGCTTATTAGTTAATCCAGTCTGTGCTCTGGGACTGCTGTGCCATATTACAGACTGCTTGAGAGAGCAAACAGGTTTGTTTGGCCTGAGAGCTGGGACGGGAGAGGAGGCTTTCGGCTCTTGGCGCAGAGAGAACATAAGCGTTCAGTTTACATGTAAAGCAGAGAAGATTAAATGGGATGGTGCTCACATGATTATTCTGGAGGCCGAAGAGTTGTGTCACTGGGGCATGGCTCTGCATGCTACTCACTCCTGCCACATTTGCAGAGATTGTTCTGAAAATCAGCAATCAATGGAAACAAATCAATCAAACCAATCGTGGAAATCAATTACGATCTGACTTATTAGACTAAATAAAATCTCATATTTCAAGTTACCCATTGAGCGACATGAATCAACAAAAGAGACATTTGGGCTGTCGTTTATTGACGTTGCAAAATTGTTTGTACAGGCTGGCGACACTTTCTTAGCACTATGTGTGAATTCCCGACCCGCACTTATACCTGAGGATACACAGCAGCCAATGGTAGAAAAGGAGAACTGTTAATGGTCCAACATATAGGAAAGAGATTGATATGGGCCTACTGGAATAAATTAAACTATCTTTAAAAAACCCCAATATTTAAACTGTTTACATATTTTTATATATATAGTAGTTGATATTAGATAGTGTACTTATAATCTAATTTAGTTGTTATTCAATTCATAAACATAAAACCATTTATGCTTCATTGCATTTTATGTCAATTAGAAAAAACAGAGGAAATTAAGGTTGCCTCTTTAAGAAAAGAAGCTGTAGGTTTTTATTTTATTAGAGCTACTACTGAGGGTTTCAAACAAAATGGTCATTTTTAGCATCAAGAGAGATTTTCGTCATAGCCATCGTCAGTTTCTTCATGTTGATAGAAAGAGGTTTATGACATTTCCTCTCGCTTTTGAAGGGAAGGACTGTGATCATGTAGAATGATTATTTAAGGCAGCTTGTAGCGTAAATAATAATTGACAAGCACGGTTGTGTAGAATTGCGATGTACAATGTTTGGGATTTGTCCAGGCAAATGACTTAAAGGAGTTTATAACTGACCCAGATAGAAAAAAAACATTAATTCAATGTTGGATTATGGTCAGATTGGTTATTTTTGGTTGAGGTAGAAAAATCTATATTGACTCAATGTTTAATTACAGTTACCATTTCAACGTTTGAAAAACTGTTGTTGAATCAACTTAGTATAGATGATGATTTTTCAATGCTGAAATGCCCTACAATGAATTGACATCGTTTCAATGGTGCTGATGGTGGGGGGATGGCCAGATAATTCTCTAAGGTGCTTCCTCCATCTAAGCCAGGCAGGAAACCTTAAAATATCAAAAAGATGTGTGCTAAAATGTACAAAAGGCCTACAAAAGTGTAATTTCTTTTGAATGTTTAATAAATAACTAAATGAAAAATGGTCTGTTTTATTGTTTTTTTGTTAACAGAGCATGCAGTTAAGCAGCTGTTCTCAACCTTAGTTTCCTTAAAAAAAAAAAAAAGGAAATAGCCAATCTGTAAGGGTTTTTGCCGTGCAGCCCCTCCCCTGTGGCTTTCTCTCACCTCCACCTTAACGAGATGCACCTTTTGCTTGTTAAGGTGGAGGCGATTATCTCAAGTATATAGGGCTGGCAGTTGCCAGTTCTCGTCGGCGCTGCATTTTGGTTTTATCATTGATGTGTGTGATTTTAACCCTGATGACACGTTGATGCTGATCCATGTTTTTTTAATCTCTGTGTGGTTTTTAACTATTTATTAAATCTCCAGTTTGCACCAGCCTGCCATTTGGGTGCAATTCCTGCATTCTTTTAGATCCATGGTCCCAGCTCACGCTGCGCCGGACAGCAGTTTATATCCGGCGGGGGGTGAAACCATGACACAATCTACAAGCTCACAACAAATTTTTGAATATTCACCTATGAAATGATTATAATGAAGTATAGGGTCCCCCAAAACATGTCCCTGTAAAGTGGGGTCTTTGTATCAAAAGGTTGAGAACCACTGCAGTATAGCATACTCAATGAACCAGTTCAGCATTTTAACCTTTGTCTGAATGTTTTTAATATGCCTCATTAAAAAAAAATTTTTACTCTACTTGGTGTTTTAAAGTTCTGTGGGGGTTGCTACAAACTTGTTTATTAATGGCATCAGTGCCATTCAGGCATATGACGGCCATACCACTATTTGATCTGCTTCAGCTGTGTGGCTGAAGCTAAGCAGGTGTAGGCTTGGTTAATACTTGGATGGGAGACCACCTGGGAATGCTAAGTTGCTCCTGGAAGAGATGTTGGTGGCCAGTAGGTTGCGCTCTTCCCTCTGGTGGAATAATCTGTGTGCAATGATCGCAGTGCAATGATGGGGACACTGTACTGAAGGAGGCGCTGTCTTTCGAATAAGACTTTAAACTGAGGTCCTGACTCACTGTGGTCATTAAAGATCCTATGATGCTTATCGACAAGAGTAAGGGGTTCCCCAGTGTCATAGCTAAAATCCCAACCTGACACCTAATCATCCCCTGATCTAATTGGCTGCGCAAATTGCCCTCTCCCTCCCCACCTCAGCCCCCAGGGCTCCCTTGAAAAAGAGATTTCAATCTCAACGGGACTTCCCTGGTTAAATAAAATGACAGTGATATCACTGACTAGTAGACTACTTTGGCATGCTCCTTGTTGAACTATACCATGAACAGAATAATAAAGTGATTATTTTTTTATATATATAGACATATTTTTTTTTCTACATTCTTTCAATGTTGATCATACCATAGTTGAATCAATGTTGATTCATTGTTAGAATTGATTGGAAATTCAACGTTATTTCCATGTTGATCATAGCAAGCACTTTCAATGTTTTTTTTTCCAATGTCTGACATCAATGTTGATTGCAATGTTCAGCCAGACAATATCACAATGTTGATTCAATCATTTTTTGCTATCTGGGGAAGCATACTCACAGAAGAAAAAAATGCCAAACTTTTTTACTTGTGAAGATTCTAAATTTGCCCAGTTCAAGTGAATTTTGCATCATTTCTGTGGAACATTGATAAATGATGGCCTGGCTTGCTCATTTAAATATATATTTCCCACTTCCCATGGATTTCTCTTCAATAATAAAGTAATGCCCACATCATTTAATGAGAGCTACTTAATTATGGAAGAAATATCAATTCTTATGATTTATGACAATAGTTCATTTTTGTTTGTGAGAATGTTTTACTGAACCACACATGACATCAACAGTTCCTTTATATTCAGCCTGCATTAGTTTGACTGTATACGTATGTGAACTTAATGCTTATGATGGACTATCTGCCTAATGCCATGCCTGAACTAATAGTGAAATACTGAGCTAGAATACCAGCAATCTGGCCATATTCACAGTTTTGTCATTCACCAGTGACAATGAGGTTTTAAATGTGAATGCAGAAAGCATTAGCTCACATTTCTACAGTGTAAAAACAATGCTGGCAAGAAAAGGCACAAAGGCATCCTGTAGCTCGGAGTCCCATTGTCTCTCTTATCCTCCATCCACTTTGCCCCTGCAGTATGTGGCCCAACTGACCTAATGCATTACTTTAGCCCATCTCTGCCCCACTGTCAGGCAAAGTGCTTGTGGTGATGGTCACATTCACATAAGAATGACAGGTCATTCACTGGGGGAACAGGGGGGTAACATCACAAGGGAACTGTCCCGGTAATTGATATGGACATGGGCCATCGCTGTGGAGGTGTGTAAAACAGAGGGATCCAGAGTGAACGAGGTGAGTGAAAGGTCCTCCTGAGTGCTCCTGACACTGGGGTTCACCGCAGGGAAGGGTCAGAAATCATGCTGTCTCTAACCCTCTACTAGCTACTGTACCTCACACTTAATGGCCGCACAGCTTGCTTCCACACTGACTGGAATAACTGTGGAAGCTCACGCATAAGCACTCACTAACAGCCCTGCAAGGCCACTATGGCTGAAGTGGACCCTCTCATTTTTAAATAGCCACATTTTGAAAGAGTGTGCGATTTTAACACATGAATTTTTATCATAATTATGATTATGCATATTTTCTGGTTAAATTGAAATGCTTTCTTTTTCCTGTCTTGAAATTCGTACTCACACAATTCATTTTAAAAGTGATCAAATAGAAATGAATTATTATCAATGTTGACAGAAAATTAAAGTGATACCTGTAGTCTCCTGCCTATCTTGCAATGTTTCCGAAAGTATTGTCGTCAAGGCGAAAGTTACTGATTGAATATGGTGCCACACATGATATTAACTTTAAAAAGAATAAGTCTGTAGGAATTGCTATCAAACTTCAACAATATGATGGTAATTATAATACAAGTTTATTTTTGAGTGATGATAGACTAGATTTTGTGAGTCGATATAAGTTAGTTGGTGTTATTCAGCTCAGCAGCTTTTCTGATAATATTGATATTGAGTGACAAATGAGATCACTACATGCATCAGGTAATTTTCTCTCTAGAAGTTATAGTCTCGTCCTCACAGTGTTAAATCCCATCTGTTCGTATCGTTTTTTTTCCCCAGCTTGTATGATTACCGCTTTTGGAGTCGTTTCAGCAAGAGTTTTTAACAAGGTCAGAGTTACTGATAGCAACTGTTATAGTCAGATGTTTCCATCTTCTGGTGACATTTTAAGGAAAGAATGTGAAATTTTATCAGTAGGATACACAATAGTCCGAATATTCTAATCAGCTGTGTAACTCCAGTCACTTCCAAGACCTCTCGGCGACATAAGCACTGGAGAGACATTTTATACACCTGTCATGTTTGATCATTTCTTGTTTTTATCAGTATTATATTATTTGTATTTTTTCATATTGTATATGTTTTTTCCCATGGGCCTGAAGCCTGATATGAAGCATAAATAAAATAAAATAAAATAATACATTTATGCATCAACACACTGGAAACTTGGAATGACTTTCTCATCTTACTGTTTGTCTCAAGAGATAGTCACAGATCAGAGATATTTTTCCACTTCTTATTTGACTGTATTTCTGCGTTTATTTTTCAAAGGTGAGATCATTTAGATTCATGACAGTGCTTCTCTCAGTTTCCCCTATTAGCTGAGTGTTACCTGGAGTGTGTGGGGGGCGGGTTAGGTCTCTGAAGAGGTGGTCCCCACGGGACGGGGGCCGCAGTGGAACCCCACACCAGCTCCGCCGGACCGTCTGGGGCCATCTGCCACTGCTTACTGTCAGCTGGTCCCCGCTGCTGGCCGCCAGTGTGAGGGAGCTTTGCTGTGTTTGATCCCGTATTCATCCAGTAAGCTGCATTCCAGGCATTTATCTCCGCTATCCAGGGGATTACCGCTGGTCAGCCTACTGTCTCGGTGGAAATTACCGATAAATAAACACAAACAGATTTCACCCAACCTGGCCACAAGCTGTTCTTAAAAAAGTGCAGGCCTCTTTGGGCAGGTTTGTGCGATTTCACTCGCTTTTCTGAGTGCTTGAGCGGGCTGCCGGCCCTTTCTTCACGATTTTCTTCACTACAAAACACTTCAGAACAGCGTATTTATCATTTTTCGAAAACCCACGATAATCATCAATAGTGATCAATAATTAACACAAGCAGCGATGAGGTTTTTTTCTTTACTTTTCAAATAGCAATGATCACTCAGAGAGAGGACCCTTTAAATGCTGAGTTTATGAGCCCACTCAGCTAACAGCCTACGGGCAGCCTTAGAAGAGTCTCGTTCCCAGTGCTGACAGCTATTAGGGAATCAATACAGGTAATAGATCAGTCCGTGGTCAGCACTCCTGTTCAGCGCAAGGTACAGTTGAAATAGGAACTGACAGGTAGCCACTTAGAGCGAGTCCGTGGGGTCAAACACATCGAGAGTGAAGCGTCTCCGGGGAGAGCCCTGTCACCCATGAGCTCTGTTCTGGATCTCGGTTAAATGAGCAGGACTCGGTCCTCCACAGCTGAGCTCCCTGACTCTGACCTGCCCACATCCTCTCCTCTTCTTCATGGCCATTTGAGAACACTCTGAGTGTCTTCATAAGTGTGTTCAGCATTACCTCCACATGTCGCCGATGCGCCTGAGGGATTCTTCACTTCTCAGTCGCCAGGAATGCTTGCTGTGAAATTTTATGCACCAGCCAGTCGTGGAAGTCTGTTGTGCTAGTTTGAAGACAAATATGCGATCTGAGTGTTGCACTGACTTATTGGATTGGAAATGAACCACTTAAGCTCTGTCTTGGTTTTGTCAGTGCCAAACTTCAATAACAGCCAGTTATAAGTTAATCTCTGCTCTTCTATCTTAAACAGGCAGAATACCTTTCTACCACAGCAGTAATGACAGTAGTGTTTTGCCTTTATCACATTCCCCCTGTTCAATACTCTAAGTTTTCTTCTCACCAGAGAAAGAGAGAGAGAGAGAGAGAGGGAGGGAGTCTATTACAGACCCTGAATTTCCTCTTCATCCTCTCTTGTAACCCTGTAGAATCATCCTGAAGTGATTCGGTCTCTAGCGGGAAAAAAATCCCCAAAAATGCGTAAAATAGAAGGCAGTCTATGGTGAGCACTCTAGACCTGGGCACACCTGTTGTGAGAGGTTGGGACTGACATTGGGGTTTTAACTTCTTGTTCTTCTGAGTTACATGTGAGGAAACTTTGCTGATGAAAATGATCTGTGTCAGAACGGGTCTCATTGGATTTATTACCAACCTTTGTGCTTTTTTTTGCCAAAAACAAGATGTGTCTATGTAGAATATATGAATCTCTGGATGATGCAAGTTAGAATGCCAGCACTCTGACTTCACTCTACGCAACTTGAAAAGCTTTGATGACTGGGTATCTTTATGATCACAGGAATTAGTAATCTAATAACGTTATCATTAATTTCAGTCTCCATGCCTATTAAAAATGGGGTACTATGATCAGAACTATAATAGTTACTCAATTTCCCCCGTTCTCTAACCCTTTTGTCTTGACCGCGTCCACTGGTTCGTTTTCATTAAAGCAAACATCCAATATTTCTGAGTTTTTATAGCGATTTGAAACTTTTCAGGAGTCAGGAGAGATTCAGTTGATCTTTGTTGGGAGATTCAAGTGAATTACCTAAAGAAAATGCATCGAATCAAATGATCAATTTTTTCTTTTATTAAATAATACAAAATAACAATGTACAAACATAATGCATACAATTCCATACTGAAAAATATAAAAGCACACCTCCCCCCAAACCTCCCCCCCCCAAAAAAGGGAAAAACTCTGTAACCCTCCCCTTCCCACCTTCCCACCCTCATTCCTGACTATTTTATGTTATAAGAAAATTAATTTCTGCGTGAATTGAACAATATATTCTTGAATACAGATCTTAGGTATTGCACTTCCATGTCATACTACAAGGACCAATTATTGAACTACTTCAAGTCTCCATCTGAGAATATACAAAAACTTAAGACATACAATATGTGATTTTACGAGGGCTGCTTTAAGAAATATAGACAAATATTTTTATAGTTGGGTTGAGCTCAGCTATAACAGTTTTGATGGTCTATTCCTTATTGTCTATGAACTGCTGGTCTCGCATTAAAACTGGACCACACATTCCCGGGAGGAAATATATCACCCATTGGATATCTTTAATATGGCATATATGGAAGAATAAAGATAAATTAGTGATCCCCCCAGCTTATAGGAGGAGGTTTAACAGCTGGGGGGATTTCAGTGTGAAATCA
This sequence comes from Gymnothorax reevesii, assembly GCA_029721435.1. Classification (NCBI taxonomy): domain Eukaryota; kingdom Metazoa; phylum Chordata; class Actinopteri; order Anguilliformes; family Muraenidae; genus Gymnothorax; species Gymnothorax reevesii. The sequence goes on from CM056575.1 coordinate 81,337,874, forward strand.
ATGCCTATAAAAAAATTCAGCCTACCACAGGAGAGATGGGCACTAAATCTTCCAATCACATAGGGTGATAGTAAAATCTTGCTTTTAGCACTAGGAGTGTTCAGAGTGCATATTTTACTCTGGCAGCTCTCTTCCTCTCCTAAAGATGCTTGGTGCGATGCGAGAGCAGAGGTGCGCTACTCCCAGCACCCTTTGTGGCATTTCATGGACTGCCCATTAGGGAGGGCCTGACTATTGATGGTTGATTTAGGCCACGATTGTTAAAGGTCGCATATTTCTTCCATTTGAAGTGTGAGGCGGTAATTAAATTGTCTACTGAAACCTGACCTCTGACCTGTGCTGTGTCGGCCCTCCCCTGGCCACAGCTCATCCAGTATTGTGAGTAACCAGTGAGGGTGACACGCTCGGCAGGGGCCGTTAGCACCGCAGATGCATAAACACTCTCCCCTAGCACAGCACAAAACAAGAACGCGCTAGGGATGTGCGGCTAATTTATTCGCCTGTCCTTCCACTAACTACTTGTTTCCCCATGCAAAACACTGCTCTATTCTGGACATAACTCAGACTGACAGCAGAAATTACTCCATTGTGAGTCAAGTTTGCTGCGGCTTTACTTTAGAGATGGATAAGGCATAAGAGAGGGTCTCAGGATTTTTTTTTTTTTTTAAATTCAGTGTCATAAAGCAGCATTGACTCCTATTCGAGGCAATTACATTATTTAAATGAGTGAAGCGATAAATTTGAAGTTGTTACATCATCATTTAAATGTTTTCTGACGTATATTACACTAGAGTGACTGGTTTTAAACTTTAAAACATCAATTTTACTGCTCACATCATTTTATTTAGAATGTGCGCTACTGACAAACTGATTTTTTTGTCCTATTATTTACTGATTACATATCCCATCCTTTTTTTTCTATTATTGGCATTTTTTGCAAAACAATGCCGCACAGATTCATCAATTCGGTTTGTCAACAATTTTTAATTCTGTGCAAAATTAAGTCTGAATTTCAACACCAATAAAGTGCATATTGTCCCTTTTGAACTTTTGTGAACACTGCAAAAGTTAATTTAACACTATTAGATTTAACAACAGGAATCCTGCTTAACAGGTACTATAAACAGTATTTTTGGTTCCTGCGGTTTCAGTGTCTGCTGATGCCAGCCTCAGCCAGACTGTTATGAGGTGCGGTGATGTTGCATAGTGATGCTGACAGTCTCAGTGACGGTGGCCAATCCTCACACCCGCTGTCAGCAGGAACACAGCCCCCGGTGAAGCACTGCTCTCCCAGCACATGCCAGGCTCTCCGGAGAACAAATTTGGGACATTTGGTAACATGATGGGACAATCAAAGGGCAGCAGATGTCAGGAGGACCGCCTTTGTTTCCAGACCTTTCCATTCTGTGCCCTCACACCACCTCATTGCTGCAGTCCATTGTCATTAATTTGGCGCTGGGGATTGTTCATACCCCCACCCCCACCCCACCCCCCCTTTCCCCACTACTGTGAGCATGTGCAGATTGAGTGCACTCCTTCTCCATTATATCTTGTCCTCTGTACTTTATTGCAAGAACATGCCTGATTATGATGGACCAGGTCATCTTGTGTAAGGTTGGAGTAAAGGAAAATATATGAAAACTTGACATTCAAGATATATTTTTTTAATTATCCAGCACCAACTCATTATTTACCATTTGGTTCCATTCAGACCATTAGCCATATTTGGTCATTTTCTAGATAGGCATTTATTTAGGAAGGGCACAGGATGTGTATATGAATGCATGCTTGTGTGTGTATGTGCGCGTGTGTCCGTGCACATAGCTCTGTGTGGCTGATGATGCCACTTACACCGGGCTCATCCCCCAGCTGAGACTCATGAGCTGAGCAGTGGCGATGTTGTGGTTCGGAGTGTCCATTTCTCTGGAGCCACAGCCTGCTCTTTACGGTGTGGTTCTTTGAGAGTGCCCCCACCCCACCCTCACTCTGAGTGACTCTGTTCCCCATCCATTTACTGTAATCCCTGGGGGAGCGTGTCAGAGGAAAGTTTAAGGAGCCAGCAGCAAGTTTTTCACCCAGGTTTAGCACATCTGCTCTCAGTTGATTCCACGGAGTGTGTGGATGGCTCCTGTAGGAAGGAGAAACAGCTCCGCTCCACTCATTACTGATCACCAGTAAGATGTGCTGCTTCACAGGAAAATGTCCGGATTGTGTTTCACTCCGCTGGCGTATGTGAAGTTACAGTGGCCGACTGCACTCCGGAAGAGCTTATTTAAGACTTCAACACACCCTAAAATATTAATGTTGCATCATATGATAACCAAACTAGCATTCTTTTTTCTGGCAATAATCATCAGTATGGTAATTTGAGTTTTGAAACAGGATCGTCGTTAGATTTCATTGCATAACCAAACAGCACATGAGGGCAAATGAGGTTGAGTGTTAAGAAGAGAGGATTTACATTACAGAGCAAAGGGAATAAATGGCTGAAGGAGAGGAGAGAATCGGGAAAGAAAATAAAATATCTACTTTTTAAATATTTTAAAATATACATTTTTAAATATTTCTTGCACTTGGGGTGTATGATATATGAAAACATATGAAAATTTTCTTGGCTCAGGTATAATGTTGTTTTTACTAATCGCATTGTTGATATTGTCACTAATTAAATTATTATTATTTTTTGGTTTGTTTTGGTGGGTATTACTGTATGATATCTTGTCTTCTCTCCATATTCATATTGTTTTATGCACAGTATGCTCATATTGGAATAAGATGCAATGCTTCTATAGCCTATTAATTTTTTTGATTTTTGATGTTAAAAAATGTTCCCAAAGTGATTATTAGGTCGTGCTATTACTCATTAGGGGACAGTAGAGAAGGTTTCAATACAGGCAAGTTGTCAAACTGTTCATTTTCCAGCACCAGAGGCACTACCTAAAATATGATAGCTACGTTTCCTGATTTCATGTTCTGACGTCAATCTGGTTATGTTTTAATTCTGGTATTCTGATGCGAGAAGAGACGTTTCTTAATTATCATCTGTTACAGATCTAATTGTATGTAATAAAATGTTGAGAGATAGGCTACGTATGTTGAAAATTGGCTTTTTTGTGACAGAGGAGAGATTAAAATGCCTTTATTTTTGCTACATTGCTACATTGTCTTTCGTTAAATTAACGTTTAATTGTTTCCATCAGTAGCATGCATTTCCGTCAAGTCGTCTTGATGGCTTTGCGGCACGTTATTACACGTGTAAAATATAAATCGAAGCATCGAATTTCTTGAAAATCATGGTGACTTTGTCTTTGCGACAGGTTTCTGCACGGCAGGACAGTAAGCTATTAATAGGCTACTGAACGTTGTAAATGAATAGTTTTACATAGCCTACATATATTTAGAGCAACAAACATATCTCTGATTTGACTAGAGAGGGCAGGACAAGACTTCATACTATATTCGAGGCAGAAAGCTCGAAAAAAAGAAGAAAGAATAGGAAACTCACAATGAGTTACTTGCTGAAAAATCCAGTATGACGACTTACCCTAATTGTATGACAGGTTGTCTCAAATCCACACTCTCTACTTGACTTTCATGCAGATATATGATATGAAAATGCATAATAGAAAATAACACACCAATGACATAATTCTCTTATTCGGTATGACTTATATTCCATTCAGATTTGTTGCACTCAAGTTACGCAAAAAAGAGTAAAAATGGTGTCAACATGCCCCGCTCTCTCACATGAAGCGTCCAATAGTGAAAAAATACATCTGGACATGCAATAAAAAGGTTTTCTCTATAATGATTTACGACAAGCATGTAGCCTACAAGCCGTTGCTATGGCATTCATACGACTTCCGTGAGAATAGCGACGTGCGAGATCTAGATGGTCAGAATTTAAATCTACTGTAGAGCACGCGCTCGGACTATCATTTAATTGAAGACTTTGCAGCTCTCATTTTCTTTCTTGGCGAATTACAGTAATTGCTTTTCGCTCGTCTAACGGCGAAAGAAAATCATGCAGCTGTCCGTCGCTCCACAGTGTCGGCAGGTAAATGGGTAAATAAACACAAAATGCCTACATAAATAAATAATCACAAATTTCATTTCTATAGGCTAGAAATTGAGATATCAACGAACGGGGCTATTCATTTTCTTCTGTTGAAATGGTCTTCTAGGTTAGTCTACATCACTGGCGTAGTAACTTTGCAACGATTGTAGCACTGAATGATTTTTTTTTTTATTGATACAAATGACAAAGATCGTGTGTGACAACGGTTTGCCCTGGTTTATTTGAAATTAGGTCTACTGCAGACGTAGTGCTCATATTTCTTATTGGCTATGAAGACGTTGAAGCTGACCAAATGTGTTTTAAGTATGAAAAGGCTTTTTTTACAGTGAAATTACAAAGATCAAAGATTTGGTCAGTTTTCATCGGATAAATTACTTTTAATATTGTTTTACTTGTAAATATTGGTCTGTTGGATTACCCTCTGTTTTATAACACCTTAGGCCTATTTGTTATCAAAATAAATCGACATAAACTCCCTGCGAGGGAACAAATTTTGCTGACGTGAGAATGGACCAATTTTGACTTTAATGCATAACTTATTTACAGGCACAATGGCCTATTCATGTTCATTCACGCACAAATATGTGGAGTTCTTTTGCAGTTGGAAACAAGTTCAGGTTATACGAGCTCTAGGTACGGAGTAAAGACATACTGCGCATTGGGTATTGGGTGGGCCACGATGCAAAAAATAAATCGCATAAAATCTGGGAGCCTTATGAGGGTGAGATCAATGAAACAAAAAAGTGTGTTGACGGCGAACAAGGAAATTATGTGGGCTACATGGAAGTGAATATCTTACCCGTGCTTATAAATATATTCTGAACAACCAATTCTGCTGCATCCCGGATTAATTATGGGTAACATATAGGCTGACCGCAATGATTTTTTGCTTTAATGATGAATTGAGAATGCAGGACAGTTATTCGCGCAGTATTTTCGACTGTCACGTGACCTTAAATGATAAACCGAGTTAGGTTCATGTTTCTGTGTAATCGAAAGCAATTAAAGTAGAAAAGAATAATGTTCAATGATATGCGACTATTAAAGCATCAGTGTTTTTTAATGAACAAGGGCTTTGCAATATGGGCTTTTACATTGCTTTTCTGACGAAAAAGCCATGTTTGTACACGTACAAAAGTAAAAGATCCAGCTTTTTGCCATTGCTAAGCATGAATTTGGCATAAATACAGACATAAATACGCACAGGCCAATATAAAACATGACATCATAGACACCAAAAGACACAAATAAATAATTTTGGAAGAGCATCAACTCATCGCAAGTTGCACAGTGACATTAAATATATATCTCAATAATTGTTAAATAAAAACAACGTACAATTTCACTTTTGTAACAAAAACAATCTGTTGCAGCATATTCAATCCTAGTGAATTTGTGGTCCGTCCTAATTCCATGGCCGGTATTCCGGATTTAGAGAAGCAAGTCCAGGATATGAGTAATTTTCAGCCAGCTGATGTTGTGTCCTGGTGCATTCTTTACTTATTGATAACACATCAGCATCTTCTGAAGAGAGGTTTGGCGAAATTGGCGACGAAAGGGAAGCATCTACAAGTGGCCTCGCTGCTAACAGAAAGACAAATATTTGCACTGAATTAAAATCGGCATACGTAGCGTGATTACTTAAAGATCTGCATGCATAATTGTAAATCACGTCACTCATTACATTAGCCGCCGTTCCAATGTTTTTTTCTTCAGTGGAATATTCAGTCGTAAACACAGGACTACGAATAAGTCCATTTGCATCATATTTTGAATCAGTACACCCGAATACAACCGTAGTGTATAGGCCTACTGCAAATATTACCAGGTACATCAAATCATTCGCGTATAATGGACAGCCGACAATTTCGAACGGATCTTTTCATCAATTAAGTGCTTTTAAGAATAGCATTCTATTTTTGTCGAAGAGAAATTATGAATATGCCCACCTTTATGACTCTGCATATGAAATCTGAGTTCCTGAACGTCTTGGAAGGCATTTCCACATACTTCGCATGGGAATGGTTTCTCTTTAGCATGGGTTCGCCTTACGTGACTGTCATGAGCCGCATGAGATGCGAAGGCTTTTCCGCAATGCTTGCATTTGAAAGGCTTCTCGCCAGAATGCTGCCTGATATGCGTCCGTAAAATGCTTGAGGCCGTGAATGCCTGAAAAAGTAGTTCATGATCAAACGTACGGTCAAACCATTGCTATTTTGCAAACTAAACACTTCAAGCACTGAACTCAGTGAAAACATGCAGGTTACAATGCCCTTTTGGCCTAATTAAATAAGTAGCAAAAAAATTAGGCTAACTACGCCATTAATAGGCCCACGCAAAGGAGAAAATTCAACATTTACTAAGATTTGACAATTCATTTTATTAAATTTTATTGAGCATATTATGATCTTATTTGAGCAAATAATGTGAACAATGAACGAACAACTGACTAAAAAACGAATTTTTCTGAATGCTATCAATTCCAGGCGCAAAGTCCGCTAAAGAATGGCTATACGTCTCGAATGAATGAGCACTTCTCTGTGCGGAGCGTGCCAGTGTTAAAGAGCATAATGAGTAGTCAGCTCGTTCAGTAATGCGCCATGAAATTAAGAAATACTGAGCCTTTCCTCGTGACTCTAAGTACACACTTACCTTGTTACAGTAAACACACTTGTATGGCCTCTCTCCTGAGTGCACGCGCATGTGTTTGTTCAGGCTAGACGACTGAGAGAAACTTTTCCCGCAAACGGAACACTACAAAAAAGGGGTAAAAGAAAAAAAAAGTATCATGAATACCTATACATTGCAGCGTGATTTTAAAGCTCATTTTCACTGTTGCAATGTATATGCCTTCGCAGATCTGCTGCAACTTGTTTAACATTTCAAATTTAATTCTCAAGAAAACGAAGCACATGCAGTCTATATATCAACTGGTCTATTTCTGAGTAAACACATCGATAGGCTTTGACATAGAAGTACAAACTTTCAGCACTGGTTGGTTGTCATACGGGAGCTGTTCTTTCAGCACTGTAATACGTACGATGAAACGACGAAAACATTTCTGTATAACACCTGATGTAAAAGAGCCAAACCACAACGCATGGAGTAAGCTACTCCTGGCTGACAGACAGACAGATAGACAGACAGAAACACACACACACACACACACACACACACACACACACACACACACACACACACACACACACACACACAGTGTGAATAACAAATTGTAGTAGCCTATACCTTGTGAGGCCTGTGTTTTTCATGAACGTGTAAAACGTGGATCCTGAGTCGATCTCGCTTTTCGAATGACCTGTTACAAAGGTGGCAAGGGAACTTCCTGTCTCCCTGATCCACGCACCGCGTGTATTTTAAATGTTTATCCCGGTAGTATTTATAGGCGAAGACTTTCCCGCATCGATCACATTTGAAACCCTCCGAATCTAGGATCAACAGAAAAAAAAATGACACGTTAATAAACAAACGTGCGCTCACATGCCAACACAAGCGTATATGCTCAATCGCTACTATGGTAATAAATAGCCTATCATAGCATATTTCATCTAGCATGCCTGGTTTGATTTCAGCTTATTTCTGTGATGTTATCGCTTATCGCTTATTATTTGTAACATCTTTTGGCTATCTACTGGGCTGTAGAACAATATTACGCGTATATACGCATGTTATAGACCAAATATTACAAAAAACCGACCTTCTGTTGGAAGCAGTGTGCTTCTCTCGTTGATCATTTCCTTAAGCGTCAGTGGGATTCCAAGAAACTGCACGTAACAGTCTCCATACCACACAAGAAGTTCTTGTTGTGGTCGAATTTCTTTGCAGGTCTCGTAAAAGATCTGACTTTGGCTTTGAATAGCTATGAGGTTCTGCTCCTCTGGAAATCGGGCGCACTTTACGAGAGCCATCCAGTTTCCTGAGGATCCTCTGCCATCCACAAAGTGACTTAAGCGCCCATTCTCGAATATCTAAATCAAGAGAAATAAATCAAGAGAAAGAAATTGCCACGTTATTTATTTTACGAAGTAGCTATTCGCCCCACAGCAAGGTGAATTGGGGGAAAGAGATCAGCAATCTGCCCCGCAGCAGAGCGGACAAGAGATTCCCATCGCGGCGGGGTCAATTACAGATTTCATTTTATAATCCGCCCCACTCTTTTAACTTCGCTCCGAAGCACTGGGGGGCGAATAGCCGCTTTCTTTAGTTTAATCAATGATGATGATGAGGATGATAACAATAACAATAATAATAATAATAACAATAAAAAAAAAAAATAATAATAATAATAATTATTATTATTATTATTATTATTAGTAGTAGTAGTAGTATTAGTGGCGGCTGTAGTGTTGTAACTGTTGTTTTGGAGCACCAACAAGAACATGTCGAAGTATGTCATGTCGGGGTATTTCTTACCTCCCACATCAACGTATTGTCATCGTATGTTTTGATCTCGCTGGTGTTCACCAATTTCCCCTGGAAAGGGCCAAACCTTGTCCCTTTAGGAATGGCATTTTTGTTTGCAAAAACCCCATAGTGTGGTACATCTCCGTATTTAGTCTGAAGAATACACAATCCTAAAGGGATTTAAAAGAGACGATTCGTATGCTGTAGCTGCTGCATCAAAGCTATTGCTTATGTCGTCTCTCAAAAGAAGAACATACGTCCAGATATAGAAAACTTACCGTCGGGTAGTTCCAGTGCCTCTGTATCCAGGTGCTGATAGTGATTTTCCGGCACTATATAAATATAAAAACGTTTCATACATTAATATGCCCATGGCGTCAGTGAACTGAGACATTCTCACTTCGAAAGTGATGTGAATAAATGTACAGCTTTTAAGCTGCATAACTGGAAAACTTTTTTTGGACAACCAGCGATGAATAGGCCAAAGTATGTGCGCTTGAAATTATTTTTTACTGATTGGATGACAAACTTCTTGCCCAAACTAAAGGTAGTCCCTGAGTTGTATATCACAATTACCTGCGTTTCCAGGAAATACCAAGCCAGATATGGCATGGCCCGTGCTGTGCTCTTGTTGCTTTGAGTAACCGTAGAGTACTGTGAAGAGATCTTCTTCACTAAAACAAAAAGTGTTCGTTTTCTCGATTATCGAATTAGAGCTCCGCAAGTATAAGAAACTGTCCTTAGGGGGGGAAGATTTCTCGCTGACCGGACTGCTGAATTCCGACAGAGATCCCGATATGTGGCCCGCTGCTCTGGTGACCAATTCCTCGTGCTTGGCATACACGGTATGGGGAGTTGGCGGCATTCTACTGAGATACGGAACACTTGGCACGTTGTAGACTTGCTCTTGAAGGACAGATGTCTGTTGCCTATTGTGACTGAAAAAAGAAGGGACTCCACTGAAACTAAAAGGCATCACTGATTGAGTGTCCGTGACCAGTCGTCCGAGGGACTTGAGTGGATGGAGGATACTCTGTGTGCTCCGAAAAACATCCATGAACTGCGAATTGGGTACGGCATTCGAGTAGTAGTAACTGGATACTCTGCCAGGGCTGCCTTTAACAGGTTCGAAATGATAACTTCGATCCCTCACCGTGGGGTGTGATGAGACAGACAACGACATCGTGGCAGACAACAAATCAGGATCGAAATAATTTAACTGCAGCTCTGGCTGATTTTCAATCTGAAAAAAAAGAAAGAAATTCAAGATACTTTCAGCGAGTTACGATAATTGCAATAATAATAATAATAATAATAATAATAATAATAATAATTAAAGACGATAATGCGGCAACCTTGGCAAAATTATTTGTCGAGGAACGAAAAAACAACCCATAACAAAGTCAAAGCCAGAGAATCATGCTTCCCGGAGAAAAAAAAACTATTACTCTGAAAGACTTAACACGAATTGTACGCCTAATTCAAAAAATATTTATGAACAATTTATTTGTCGAATTTTTTTTACTGAGTAGAGTACTCTAAAATATGTTATAACAACCTATTGAATAGTAAAACAATACCAAACGAATGAATGAAAAATAAATAAATAAAAAGCTGTAATCGCGAAAATTTAATCAAGGCAAGTGATTGATGAATGACTATTCAGTAGGCCTATGGATGATTTATTTATTTATTTTTATTTTTTTTCAGTTAAGTGCAACACGAAACCACATGCAAAGCAATGTCGACAGTAGCCTACAGATGTCTCGGAACTATCTATTAGTGTATGGTCCGAATTCTGAAACAATCGCAAACATTTCTTATTTCTCCGCGGCATGCCTAGTCTTCCGCTTTTTCATCAGAAGTTAAATTAAGGACAAGCTTGACAACTGGTCCTTACGAGCAATTCCCCGCCTCAGTGACGAAGAGGTTGATGGCTTACTGCCCGCAGCAAAATCCTACTGGCATAATTGAATTCGCGACCGCTTTTTGCCAATAAAATTCAAGGAATGATAGTTATTGTGAATTGTTGAATAAAAGGAAACGAACTCAAAGGAGATTGCCCGTCCAGTCCACATTGCTTTTCGTGTCGAAAAAATATCCAGCTATTAGGTACATGCGATAGTATTAGCCTAAGTTTGCTTCAAGTCATTTTCTGTTGCTTATGACAGCATTTCATTTTCTGACACCGAGTAGGCTATCCTATATATCTGAGCGTATTTATTTGAAAGGTGTATTTTATAAAACAACGAGAATCGATCGAAGCCAATGACTGAGACAAACCAGGGTCGTGACATTTAAATTAAAGAACATCAGGTCAGCGAAAAGGTCAGCAGTAATGAAGCCATCACAGCTCTTTCAAAACGCATTAACTAACATGCGTTAAATAGCTTCAAGCAGGCATTCACAAGAAATGACAAAAACACAGATCATTCTATTAATATTAATTCAGGAAATGTAGTGTAGTATGAAGAAAATTAGACAGTTAAAATGACAACTAAATCACGAAGAATAGACCAATACTATATCTCGAGGTCGACGTTCGCTGTACTAAAGGAGCTTACCATTAAATAAATTCTTTGCGGACGTTAAACCGGGGAATGTGAAGCCCACTCTTCCTGAATTGAAAGCGCCCCGACAAAGAAAAAAAATGTCAGGAAGACATAGAAAATGTTGAGACAATCGCTGTGGAAGGTCTGTACCATCGGGCCGTTTGTAGTTTGTCTGTAGCTTCACGTTGGACTGAGACCGGACAGTGTCGAGGAGCGGATTTTGCAGAGTCAGGACTGGGAAGACGCCATTCCCCCTTCTTCGCTGCTATTGGTCAGACACCATAACGCGCAGAACATCAAACCAGCCCAGAGAGAGTCGATAACATGTTATTTTTTCACAAACTTTGATCAAAACTTTCTTCTGTTTTTATGTTCTCGGTTCTTCAGATATTTGCATCTTTTAAAACTCAAGGATTACGCTAGCTTGCTCCAGCACCAATGTCCGTAAGCACAACTGGCTACATGAAGTGTTACTATATCACTTCGAAAGAAGACTTACGATTCAATAATGAATGTGATATTAGCTCGAAACAATGATTATACAGATTATAAGATTGTATAATATATCAACTTGAGGGTTTAAAAGATTCAATAGGCCTATAGCCTACTTGAAATGCACCGGCTACATCACGATATTATGAAATATTGATATTCCAATAAAGTAAGGATATTTATACAATTGGAGGGTTCAGTGCAATGACTGATAATACCATATAAAATCTCGTGTTTATATGAAAGAGGGGATATATTTTCGTAAAATTTCCCCATTTATGCAACGTAGATTCAGAAAAAAATATGTCATGACAAAAGCATATTTCTGACCGGTACATAACATTGGTATATTCTGCATAATATCATGAAATATGAGATTGGCATTTATCAAGCTGTTGCACTGAACCCTTTCTTTTTTTAATATGAGAAGCATTTTATGGCCCCTGTGAATGTGTATTTTGTAGCCTACATGCGCGCACCCATTTCTGTTCCAGAACAAAGACGGGTGACGATTTACTGCGGAATTATTTAGACATTCTGAATTTGCACCACTTAAAGTATTCAGGTCCGCAAAGCTATTTTAAAAATCGAAGTGAAAGAATGAATTTCCCTCAACGAATGATCTTTTCTGGACAGCTTCAGAGTCGAGAAAATAATGTTATTATCGCCAGATCAATTATAAAATTATGAGTCAATGCAATATGGAAAGAGGTAATTGTCAACTGTCTATAATCCTCCATAATAAATATGACCAATAATGCCTCGAAAATGTTTATGATAATGTGATTGTGCGTTATGAAAGCGACAAAACCCATTACTAAAAATATGCATTTTACTTTTGTTTGGAATATAGGATAATTTCATGAGTTTAATATTATTGCCAGATTAGACTGATAAACGATAACACAATCTGTTCAACCGGGTGTTATTAATCAGATGTGCTTTTGAATAAGAGACAATTTAGGCATGTCTTCATCTGTGAACATGTGACGTCTGAACTCGCACATGATGTTCGGTAAAACGGTGAGCCGAATAAAAGTTAATACCGACAGCCTACTGCTAATCCGAGAGCTACTGCAGCCGGCCTACTACTACTAACATACTACTTGTAAAATAATAATAATAATAATCATAATAATAAATAGGCTACTTTCTCCATATGCATGTGATGCATGCAATTTCATAATTATTTACTTCAGAATCAAATAACGAAATCAGGCGTAGAAAAAGAAAAAAAACGACAATTCTCTTGGAAGAAAAAATAAAATCAGTACTGGGACAAAACGCCACACGAACGGGACGCGTGCAGGAGTATTCATTTTTAGTTTGTATTAATGCTACGTGCCCACACATTTACTAAACAATGGTGTCATACTCACCACCCCAAAATACGGAGTGGAATTTTATATTTTTTTCATGATTTTGGGGTCGCCTGATGCTGCATATTTTAAATATTGCACGAAATTCCACAGGCAAGCGGGTGGAGTGCCTTACTTTTGCACGGAATAGCCTACTTGCGAGGATTCGAACTATTGTGCCCCTGAATATTACAAAAACTTACTTTACACAGAGAAAAACTTCAACTTATGCCAGTCAGATATTCCTCTTTAAAATTCAATAAAACGAATTTAGTCGCTTTCGGAGATAATTACAGTGGATGATTAATTAAATGCACATTCATGGGGCTGATCAAATTTCAGAAAAATGGTGCAATTAAGAAGTCACCAAACACTATCCACTCTTATGACTGCGTGGCATCGAGAAGAGCATTACATATAGATGCACTCCCTTCACTTGGCTTTCACCCTCAGGGGTTGCTTTGGATTATAAATAAATGCAGGCTATCAGGGTCAAATCAACCACAACCAAACCACTGGATTTCAAACTGGCCTTTTCTGGCATCTGAAAATACAGCATGGCAGTTTAAAAAGCACTTGCATTAACTTCCATTGCTGCACTCAGAAGTGGTTGACGCTACCAAAAATATCCTTGAACGCTCTACAGCTCTCAGAAACTGCCAACCCGTCTCCTATCCGCTATATATATATATCATCAGCTATTTATCAAGGCTCATCTATTATTCATGTAATTAAATTCACTCCGATTTGGACATGGTGGGCCTGGACCATGGATACATATACACACACACACACACACACACACACACACACACGTGGGAATCCACTGGAAAAATATAAGGCCAGCTGTGAGCAAACAGCCAGCTCCAACTCCAAGGACTCTTCGATCTTATCAAATCAAAAATACAAGTGAGGAGGGTCAAGTAAATGTTGCAATAACAGAATTCTTTATTTACAATGGCATTGTTTAACATCAAATAGCATCAGCAAAGCAATATTAGTCAACTTGCATAAATGTGTTTAAAGTTCTCTCCGCATATCTAATTTTGCATAAAATGCTCACACCAAGATTACAAACATCAATGCAGGTGAATGAGGTGATGTTTAATGTGAACAACACAGCTGGAAAAATACATCTCAGAGCCTGCAAACACTGTAAGCCTTCTCCAGAGAGTCCAGATATTTTACATATTGCTTAGATTTACCATTGCATCATCTTTTTCATACAAACCTCACAAACAGTAAATGAAAAAACATTTGTACAAATAATATAACCCACAATTGGTCACAAATAATACATGGAGAATGAGCAGTGATTAGAGGCCGTACACACCCAAGGGAGGCCTTTAGGTCTGTATCCAGCAACAAATACAATTCTGAGCGAGTCTTGAGCGAGTTGCACTCATCCGGTATTGTATGCAATTCACTATACAAATATAATACAACTGACGACTTTATAGTAATATACAAGACAGAAAAACAGATCTAAGGCATTATGCTAAGTTTCAGCATTTCAAGGTTCTTGCATTTAGCACTAAGAAATTGGCAGACTATACAAAATAAAGAAATGTAAAAATTTCCAAAATGAAAACCAAAATAGACACAAAAGTTTGATTTTAATCATAGCCTGTTTGATTTTTGTTTTTGTTGTTTTAGGCAGTTTCTCTCTGTTACAATTGCCCAGGTACAAACACTACAAAAGGTTGTTGAATTATATCAATATGTGATGGCTTACATCAGTTTTGAAATGGATTTCACTCTTTGGATTTTGTGAGGGGAGCATTTTGATAAAATTGGCAGTCCCAGGATTTCCATGCATTTCCACCAATTTTTGATATCCAATACAAACCACTCAAGGTTTCTAAAAAAAGATGAATCAATGACCAAGTAACTCCAATTCATTTTTTTTGGAAAATAAACAGGTCATGTTGGAAATATTAACCAGCCATTAAATTCCATATGTGAACTTGATCTTCCCACCTCAGAAGGCAGGGGATTCCATTTCACCTCCAGCTACAGAAAGATGCCAGTTATAACCTGTGAGCCTTCTTAACCCTCTCATGCATGAATTATGATAAACTTAGTCAGGATTTTGTTTTTACTAATATGCAGCAGTGCCCAAAATTGCAGGCATTATGTACAGAAAAAACACTTTTAAACAGCTGTACACTGTAGTGACCTCCATGCATGAAAGGGTTAGGAAGGGACACAGCCTAAGACAGCAAGCATTGCCAACCTCAATGGGAGTCAATAATGAGCTTCAGAGCTTGAAGACCTATATTTTAAAAGTAAAGGGAGGTGATAAAAGGCAATGTACAGAAATAAAATGGTAGACAATACTGTTATACCCTGGAAATGAAGGAGAAACATAATTTACAAATGTCATAAAGGGTAGCAAAAGCTATCCCAACTGATCAGGTTTATTGTGAAAATCACAGTATCTCCAGCATTGAATGTGAAGCATTGGGTGAGCCTCTAAATTCACCGACTCCATACATTTACCCTTAACCACCCGACTCCATACATTTACCCTTAACCACCCAGTCTTCCTGCAATAATTGATCTAAATTTTGCCACTGTGCTCCGCGGCTTCAGTTTGTGGATTTAAAATTGATGCAGTTTCAAAGAGAGGGAATAGATGATGCTGAGTTGAATAGCTTACCTGGGGGGGGTGGAGAGAGAGATAGATATATAATTTTTTTTTTTTAATATCGTGAGGATCCTTCATGTCAGCCATGACTGGCCAAAAATAACTGAGAATGATTTGCCTGATTTATATTTCTTAATATGAAAGAGTAAGAAATTTGGCGGGCCAGTGAGAACCGCAAAGCTAAAATTGAACGACTGGCACTGCACCGTGACACAGGAAGTGGATGAGCCATTTGAAGGAGGGAACAGTGGCGGCAGGTGGAGCTGAAATGAGCCTGACCCTTTCGGGTCTCAGGGTGTGATGAATGGCCCCATGAGGCAGCTCTGGGAATCGCAGTTAGCTTGGCTCTCGCTCTGTCACGGTAGATTCCATTGCTTGGGGTTTCAGGGTTCAAGTAAGGAATGAGCAAGGTAGGGCAAACATCTTGTCTACAAAGAACCAGTAATACCCAGGAATTTGCCATTAAACAACTGGCACTGCCCCCCCAAAAATTCTGCTCGTGTTGACAGAGGTACGTGTCGATTTGGACTTTTTGAAAATACAAACTTCAATAAAAAAGTGTCAAGAGTTTTAATACTGAATCAAACAATGGAGCAAAATGCACCTCCAAAAAACTGTACAAAAATCATTCAACAAAAGATTCTCAAGTAATAGTTATTGCTTGGTTACACACACCAGAATAGTTTGTACCTAGCAGCTTGTATCTAGCACTTCACTCCAAATTACAATAAAGCACACTTCAGTATTGGGTTATGGCTGTGTTGCATTTTTCCTTTCTTTCATGGATTCTACGCTAAAGGCTTAAAAGCAAGCGATAATCTATACACTGTGTACACTGCATATCCCCTGCCCAATAAAAATAGTCTTTTGCAAATAAATCTTCACCGCCATAGCCAACCAGTACCATCAGAAACAGAAGCAAACATGAGAATTTTGCCTCTCAGCATGTTCAACTTGAGAAAAACCATTCATATTTCAGAGCCAGTTTAAGACCTGACCCCAAAAAAAAAAAAAAAAAAACCCCAGAATTTTAATTGTTATGTACAGCTTATCAATATTCCACTTTTATAACCATAAGCTAAGTTTTAAACCTTTTCTGAATCTACTGGACCAAAAAATATATACTTCAATTACAATATCAGCACAATTCCAATAGAATCATTTTGGTGTTGAAACTTAACTTAGGTGTCCCTGCCAATTCTTTGTTTTATTTTTTCACCGATGACAATTTCATAAAATAACGTTTCAAAATGCTGAGCGAACTATACATAAGAATAAAACTTAATTTAATACACTGTAAGTCTCTCTTCAGACTAGTTAAGTCTTATAATACACACAATTAGAACAATTTTACAAATTTCTCTAAGCTCTTCAAACCATTCACTTGTTTCTCATGATTAATTTAGAAACAATTTCAACTTCATTCTAACATCTTATTTTCACACAAAAGGGAAAAAAAAAGAATGGATAAAATTTGGAACACTGTAAAATAGTTAAAACAAAATTGTCATCTTCACACCTAACGTGGAGCAGGGAAAAGTGGGGTAAAAGCAGTAACTGTCAGATCAGATGGGAGACTAAGACTGAATATGTGGCCATCGTCCTCAGAAAGGAATACATTCATTTGACAAGGGTCCCAGTGCCACGACCAAGTATTTGTCATTCAGGGGAAAACCTAAGTCACACTACGGTGAATGCAATAAACAGACTGTCTGGCTTTTTGGGCTGTGGAGGTGATAGCAGGGGCGTGGTGTTCCCCTGCAGTAGAGGAGTCTTGCCATCGGCCCCCGGTGGGTTCTTAAGAGAAGAGGTGTTGGAGGTCTGGAGACATGGTGCTGCTGCTTTCCCCAGACTCTCAGTTTGAGTTTCTGTCAGACATACATAGACCCTCCTTCCCAGCGTTAAAGAGCTGACGTTCCACCAATGACCGCAGTTAACAATACTTCTGCAAATGAGAAACAGAGATTAGAAAGGTAAATCTACCCAATAACATAACAAGCAATTACCAAACACTTTTCACTTTTTCCCCCAGGTCTGTAAATCAAGATGACCTCAGAGTTCCAATCCTAAAAAAAACACGATAGGAACAATTTTCCTGTAACTGCACGCTAATGGGCAACTGCTAAATTATTTACGGTGGATAGTTACAATAGCACTCTGTGAATGTAAATCATAGTGACAAAACTTTCACGGCCTTTGGCCAGATACCAGCAATGTTTTTACCACTTTCAGGATGTTTTCATGGAGTTATAATGCTGCAATGTGTTTAAAAACAACAAGAATTAAAGGCTTTAAAGTGAAAGACAACGTTTGCACAAAATTAAAGTTAAATAAAAGAATTGCCAGATAATGACTTCGATTTTCTGCAATTTTTTTGTAAAGTTGTACAACACTTGAAATAATAAAGACTGTGACCAAACAGTAAAATAATGTCTATTTATTTATTTGTATAAATAAATAAATAAATAAACTGATTGAAGCCATCTTAAATCCCTCAAAAAGTTTTAGCCCGGTGGTTCTCAAACTTAGTCTTGGAGGCTCCCTGCACACGCTGGTTTTTGTTCCATCCATAATTGTAATCGTTGGATTTTAATTAGCGGAATATATTTATCCTAATTAAGGGCATTTCATATTTAAAGTACTTATGTACTATTAAGAGTCAGTTTTACAGAAATATCCGTGTACCAGGCAGAATAAAATACCTTTTAACCCTTTATTGTGTTTATATTTATAAATTGCAAGCAATTTCAGGTAACAAAATTTGAGAACAGGTCAAATTCCACACTGAGAAAACCAGTAAGCTCCAAATTAAGTTGCTGTGCACAGATGTATAGAGTTCTTTCATAAAAACTTGCTTGAATAGGGCCTCCAGGTAGCTCACAGCTAAGAAATTTGTATGCAAGCCCTGTGGTTAGGTGTTCTAATCCCAGCCATACAAATTACTGGCTGCAACTGGAGATCCACACAGGCAAGCAACAATCGGTGCAGCCACACGGGGGATAATACGGTTAAGCTGGAAAAAATTGTGGGTTCATCGCTCCATAGTGACCACTTCTGCCAGAGCCAGGTGCAAGTAGTTGTAGGAACTAAGTTGTACGCTGACCACGCGATTCTCCGACAGCATTGGCAAAGTGTGATTGGTGGTGTGGCCGCATAGTGTAAAGAAGCAAGGGCGAGTCATCACGCGAGTTACACTCATGTGCCACGGCATCTTCCTCCCGAGTCCATGGGAACAGGTCACTTTGCGGTGGGCTAAACAGTTCGGCTGTGTTCAGGGTGGGAAAATGACGGAGGAAAAAAAAAAAATATACTGAAGGACTTTAGTTCTGCATATATTATTCACAGTGTGATTTCAGACCCAACGACAGTGCACTTTGAGAATGATGGAATGATAGATCTTATTTAGCCAACATTTGTTATAGCCTGTGCAATAGAATAAACTTTTCATTAATTCAATTTATTTTGCTGTTGAACTATTCATAGCATCAGAGATCGCACCATAAATAATATATGCAGAACTAAAGTCCTTCAGTATATGATTGAACATAACATTAATATGGCTCAGAACAGGAATGACTATCATTTGCCTGCCTAAAAATTGTAAGTTTAAGTGACTATGTGTCCACAGTATCACCATTCAGGAACCTATTGATTGATTAGTGTGATTGGTTTATTTGCCTTATACCAGCGACACAGTCGCTTAAACTACATTTATTAGGCAAGCAAATGATAGGGTCAAACCAGTTCAGGGTCATATTTATGTTCATAGGTTCCAAGCAAATTATTTTGAATGAACTCCATACACCTGTGCTCAGCAACCTAATTTGGCGCTTACTAGTTCAGCTGTACGGTAGATCCACTATGCAGTGAGGTTACACTCGTAAGTTGTCGTAATGCTGCCTTAAGTAGGTATACTTACTGCAGAAATTTTGTATTCTTGTGAAAACACACTGCAAAGCACCTGATCAGTTTGTATGGAATGCTATGTCAGTCTGCATAAGACGTTGACAAATTGAAGGTCATGCGCAACCTTGCGGATGAAAGCGTATTGGAAAAAAGTAAACCACACCATAGGACGCACCATTGCGTCAGAATGTCCAGCATGCAGTAAATCTGCTGTCAATATGTAAGAATATCATTATTCATCTCTGTCACTTTCATCACTACCATTCGCCAGCCCACTTTGGGCATTAGGCATTCTTCGATAGAATGCCCAGACACTCTCGTTCACACCAGTGCTATCGATCAGCTTAAACACATCGGTTTTCTTGGTCTCTTTCACACAACTGACCATAGGGAGAACACGGGGCCTGAATTTTATCCAGTTCTTACCCTTTTTGAGCAAATTATGGTACCAAAATTCACCATTGTAGACTGTGTGAAACCCAAGCTTTTCACTATTGATTTCCCGGGCTTTTGCTTCACTTATTTTGAACCCACGTTAAGTCTTTGTGAAACGTTTGACCTCACTCTTGTCATCGTAAGCCTCCCAGTCTTGCCCATAGATGTAGACTGTGCCATGTTTCCTAAAAACATCCAGGTGTTTGTCAGGTAGCAAAATGGTGTCAATTTTCTTAAGCTCTTGACCTATGTGTCCAAAAACGCAATGGTCTGGCAGAAAACTGTGTCATTGAACAGGGAAGTAGCATGTAATGTGGAGGTTGGGCTGCTTTTGCTTTCACAAGGCAAATAGTAAGGATATTAAGTTCATGATCTTATTCTGCCCATATTATGAGTTAGAAGAGAGACTAAGTTGGTTCTTTTCCCTCAGAGAAATTGACATCCGCGGAGTATTGAAGAAGTGCCACAAAGCAGATGATGTCATATCTGAAACAAGAGCAACGCAGAGCAAGGCATATGCCCCCGCCTGTATGTTGATCAAGGGCATATTGAGGTGGCTGCTGTGGCAGCCATATTAGATATCGCACGATGCTTTTGAAAGGAACCTTCCTCTAGCCACTGCCAATACACCATTAAGAAATGGCATCAATCCGATGAGAGATTCTATAGTTATCCCACGGAAACGAAAAGTTAACGGATGACGGACGGACGGACGGATGGACATGGTGTCGACATAATGCCCCCTTTCCTCTTTGGAGGGCGGGGGCATAAAAACTATGTTGTAGAAGCCTGTGATTGGCTGATTGGATATGGAGTATTCTGACAGCAAAATGGTTGGCATATGGAGCATTTTGCATCAGAAAGCAATTTAGAACATGACTAATGCAAGGTCTAAGAAGCATTTTCACTAAAAGCCATGTCTACTTGGATTTCTCTTACCACAAGCCTGGGAATAGAGCTCTTAACACAATTTTGACAAAATGGTGAAAAGAGCGTTTTGCATATAAGCTCTTCAACTGTCCTGACATTACAAATTCAGGCTAATACGGAGATATATTGTGCACCAATGTGTGTCATTTGAGTCATCTACGTAATTTGCGTAGTAGCAAAGTATTCTCAGAAATAAATAAGACAATACACTACACTTAAACGCAATGATTAGAACAGACGTTAGTGGATGTCATACAATTGTTTGCTTGTACTGAAGTAAGGAGCCAGCAAGCTTGCTCATAAGGTCACAGTTTGCTTTTACTGTAACAACTGCGAGCTAGCCAGCTAAAGTGATAAAGTCTTTAATGAATAGCGACCAGACCAAAGTAGCGAGCTAGCCAGCTAGCTTGCTGATAAGGATACAGATCGCTTCTATTATAATAATCGCAAGCTAACGAGCTAGCTAAAGTGATTATGAACAGTATAATGATTAGCTAGCACAGTAGTGTAGAGAGCTGCCTAGCTAGTTTGCTAATAAGGCTACAGTATGCCACATGCACGCAGCCGCAATTCAATCAATTCTAAGCTATTTCAACAGTGAGTAATACGATAATCTCACAAGACATGTCACTTGCTGCGCATTATGCGACAGTAGTCACCTGGGGTGGACCAGATTTTATACAACAGCAGCAGTTTTCCAAGGTCTTCACATTCGACAGAATTTTTAATGTGGTGAATCGAGCAAGACAAGTTATTGCAGTGGTAACAATAACATTCTGAGGGAACTATGCGCCATGGATGCCTCGATTGTCAACTTAAAAGTTGGTCATAAATTCATTCTAACAAAGATGGCAAATGTATTCAAAGGCAAGCCTTCTTGGTATCAGGGAAATGATTGTGCACTCGCAATGAATAGTTCCCTCTGACCGCATATGCCTTGTGTATATGCACATTCTTTTTAATAAACACTTGCTTTGCAATGATGAACTTCATCCACTCGTAAACAAATGTACGGCACTTGTGTAGCAAAGTTAAGTCAAAAAGCGTGTTTCACGAAGGATAACTCGTACGATAACTCGTAGAATATTCATATGGTAGGCATAGCCTAATGTCCACATATCCCAAATGGATTTCCGATATGCGGGACTTATGAGAGATGCATTTCCACTAGTCACCATTCTTTTTCAACATGTGGAAATTCAAATGTTGATATCTGAAATGCTTACTCAGTCTACTAGTCAAAAAGGAACTAAATTAAATTAAAGGTACCTGCAAATCAGTTTTGACTCGTCGAAATGTAATTTCTATATGTGAGAAAATGTTTGTAACATGTCAAAGTTATTTTACAGATATCATAAATGAACATTTAACCAGGCAAAATGACACACTAGTAAAAACTAAATCGCTGCTACACCGTGTCCCAAAAGTTCACGCATCACAGAAAAAGTCCACTCAGATTGTGAATACTCAACAGAATGCATTTATTCAAAAGCCAGTGTATCCCCCCTGCATCTTCATTACTGCCCTCAGCCTGTGGGGCATAGAATGCACTAAGTTGTTTGGGACAGAAGGCTTAAAGTTGCCCCACTCCTGCACAGCCCTCGCATTGAGCTGCTGGTGGTAGGGGGTGGGCTGTGGAAGACCCGACTGTTCAGGATACCCCAAAAGTTCTCAATCGGGTTGAGGTTCGGGGAGTTGGGGGCCATTCCTCTTTGCGCAGAAAGCCAGGAAGCTGCTCAGAAGACCACTGCTGAGTTGAATGAGCAGTGTGTGCAGGGGCGCCATCTTGCACAAAGGCCATTTCCGCACGCCTGTTGAACATCTTCCCAGCAGTGACGGGGCCAGATTTCTTTTTTCTGGAGAGTAAGGGAAGTAGCACTGGCTGGAGAATGTTCTTGACATACGGTAATACTCAGCGTTGATGGTTGTGCCCCTGGGGTACAACATGCAACTCCAACAGCCCTGAAGATGACATCGCCCCCCAAACGATTCAATGGGCACTGAACTTGACTTGTTCAGAAGGTGGCACTTTCTTTTGATCATCAGTGCTGATGCAGTCGTTCTGGCTGTTGGGAGTTGGAAATATGTAGAGTGCGCATTCAGAGAAAACCCAGTTTTCCCAGCGTCTTGAGGTCATTGTGGCATACTTCTTTGTAAAAGCCAGCCACTTCTCCGTTTGTAGTTTGGTAAGGCAAGGAATCCACTGTCTTCTGTATGTTCTCAGACTGTCTCTCAGTCAGAAAATGATGGATGGTACTCTGAGAATGCTTCACCAAGATTCTTCAGTCTTTCAGGGCTTCTGCACGGGGCTCGTCTTCAAGGGACTCACAACTCTGGTGTCTCTGCTACCACTTCTTCACCCATCATATGTTTCTGCCAAGGTCCTGAGCTCCTCCCTGCAAGCTTTCCCTGCCCTGCGCAAGGCAATGGCTTGAGCACAGACCTGAGGCTCAGAGAGTGGCCTTTCCAGGATTATGTTTGGTGGCAGCACTACCAAAAAGGTTCTCTCGGTGACAGTTCTCTCTCGGTTCCTTGGTCAACCAAGAATGGTGGCGTCCCATCATCAGGAATAAATCCTCAAGAATTTTTTTTTTTTAAATTTCAATCAATCCATGGCTTGGAATTAACATTAACATTTAGGTGTTAATCTGACTAGAAATGACTAATTTTTAATTTATATGTAATCTATTTGATGAAGTCTACACATTCAAAGTCAGGCATACCAGCTATTTTCACCAATTTTAGCAGATTTGCTGGCATTTAAGGCCAGAAAAACATAACAGCAGACAATAAGGCCATTTTTTAATTTGAATTTACATATATTTAGCTTCATTTTAGAGAAATACAATTTTTGGCCCGATGTTGCGCTCTGTGTTATAAAAAGACTAATGAAAAATGGCAATGGCAGACCTGAAAGGTTTCAGATAATTTTATCCATTGTATAATTCAGTTAATTTTCAGTAAGTAGGCCTTAGGCCCACGTGCAAATCGATATTCATATATCGTACAATATAATACAATGTGAATAATCAAATTCATTTAATATGAGAGGTGCGTAGAGATAAAGCAGGTTTTACATATTCAGAGATATTGAGAACAGTACATACAGCGCCCTCCATAATTATTGTTCTTTAACTTTAATAAATTCAATTTTTTTCTAAATATAGGACCACAATGAAAGAAGAGGGAAACCCAACCTTTAATCCAAGTGCATTTATTCAGTGGGAAAATTAAATCCCACATTAAGAACTAATTCTTTTACATCAAATCATTTGTGCCACAATTATTAGCAGCCCTGATGTAAATACTTTGTACAACCCCCTTCTGCCAACAAAACCGCACCTAATCTTCTTCTACAATGTTTCATAAGATGGGAGAATACAGAAAGGGGGATCATCGACCATTCCTCTTTGCACAATCTCTCTAAATCATCCAGTGACCTGGGTCCTCTCCTCTGCACTCTGCTCTTCAGCTCACTCCACAGGTTTTCAATGGGGTTGAGGTCTGGGGACTGAGATGGCCATGGGAGGACCTTGATTCTGTGTCTGATGAACCATTTCTGTGTCAATTTGGCCACGTTTAGGGTCATTATCTTGCTGAAAGACCCAGTGACAACCCATCTTCAGCTTTCGGGCAGAGGCCACCAGATTTTGATTTAAAAAGTCCTGGTATTTCAAAGCGTTCATGATGCCATGCACCCTAACAAGGTTCCCAGGGCCTCTGGAAGAGAAACAGGCCCACAGCATCACCGATCCTCCCCCATACTTAACAGTGGGGATGAGGTGCTTTTCTGCATACTCATCTTTTGTGTTCCGCCAAACTCACTTGGAGTGTTTGTTGCCAAAAAGCTCCATCATGGTCTCATCTGACCAAAGCTCATGGTCCCAGTTTAAGTCCCAGTACGGCTTAGCGAACTCCAGATGTTTGCGTTTATGATTGTGAGTGAGAAAAGGTTTTTTTCCGTGCATGCCTCCCAAACAGCTTGTTGGCATGAAGATGGCGCCTGATGGTTGTTTTTTGAGACTTTGTGACCCCAAGATGCTACAATTTGTTGCAATTCTTTAACAGTGAGCTTTGGAGAACTTTTTATTTCTCTTACCATCCTCCTCACTGTGCGCAGTGGCAAAATAACCTTGCGTCCGCGTCCAGGCTTGTTTACCACTGTTCTAGTTGTTTTAAACTTCTTAATGATTCCTGACAGTAGATATGGGCAGGTGCAGACGAGTGGCTATTTTCTCGTGGCCATTGCCTGACTTGTGAAGGTCGACACACATCTGCCTTACTTGAATGGTGTGTTCCTTTGTCTTTCCCATGTTGAAGAGTAGATAAGAGAAATGGCCTCTGTGTCACATCATATTTATACCCCAGGGAAACAGGAAGAGATGAATTACTAATTAAATGTTCCTAGATACTCTGATCAACTTTGTAAACTACTGTAGAAATGACAGATATACTTCAATTATATTTAATTCCTAGGAATTGTTAGGGGTGCCAATAATTGTGGAACAGGTGATTTTAAGAAAAATAATTATTTCTTCGTCAGGGATTTGTTTTTTCCCCTTGAAATTAACTTGATTTGAAGGTTACATTTTTCTACAATTTTCAGTGTGAGAGTATGCATCTGCAATAAAAACTGAATTTATTTTAAGACTTTTAACACATCTTAACCGGGGGTAACAATAATTATGGAGGGCGCTGTACATCAAATGATTTCAATATCGACAGAAAATGGTTCTAACTATGATGCCTGACTAAACTGTTGAAGTACGTGTCTGGCAAGATTTTATTCAAAGGACATACAAATATAAAATGAAACTCATCTTCTACAACATTTTGACAATACTTACAAAATTGACATTCCCGTGGGATATCCTGTCGTCTGCCACTGTTTTTACATAAAGGAAGTTCACCAATTCTTAAAAGAGTAATAATACATCGACTTTGCTTGGACAAAATAATATTCAAATATGATTCCATACGTACATATAATTTCACATTGGAATACAAATCAAAGAATGAAGATTTATTGATATGACTAAATAAAGACTGCACAATATTAATTCAATACTAGTCTATTGTATTAATTCTATTGATTTGATGTTAGCATAAGTGCAGATATAACCATTACAGATATAAGGTGAACCATCTCCTGCCTCCGCTCAGCTTCTGGCCAGTGCACCTAACAGTAAATGAACATTTTATCTAGCCCTGAAGCTCCCAGAAGAGACTTTTTTTCTGAACACTGCTTCTCATCAGCTGTGCCAAATTGAATTATTCCTGCAGTACTTGTTTTTGTAGTATTTTGAAAACACTACAGTTGTGTTTGGCTACATAGCAGAGCATTTGTTGTATTGGTGGAAACGATTTTTGCCATTGGCTGTCAGAACAGTCACAGAAAACACATTTCAGGTCTTCAGCGAGAGCTTTTACTTATTGCCTTTAATGAGCCATAGGACATTTGACATTGCAGTCAGCAGGAAAATGGCATACTCCAAAAGTGTTTAGATCCAGATGTTAAAGAATTTATTATGCAGTTCAGCTTTGTCTTAGGTGTTACAATTTTTTTGGTTCTTTAACTTGCAGTTCACCTAAGGCAGAAGTTGTCTTTCACTTTAAAATGCCATTTGTTTTACATGCTCAACCAGTTCCTAAACATAGTGAGGAAACCGAAACATCGGCTAAAATTATAAGTTCCTGATCCAACAGTAGGTGTTACAACTTCCATTCTAAAGAAGTTGGCACATTATGGAAAATGCAAAGAAAATCAACAAAAAGATGAGATTTGTCCATTCATCCTCTACTGTATTGAAAACATTACAACAGATTATGAGATTCTTTAACTTGTGATTTCATCTGTTAATTGAGAATATGCACTTATTTCAAAAAAGGCCTTGTCCCACAAGATGGGTGGAGGCTCAACAATTTAACAACAGATGTGTAAGCTTGTAATCCATTACTCCGAGAACACTGCTCCCCAAAGACACATCAGAATCGTTTCAGCTGCTTCACCCTCGGCAGTCCATACTACAATTCTTGGTGTGTCATGTGTAAGGCCAAAACCCATTTCTGAATTCGCATAATCTCCAAGTGTCGTATTGCCATTGTTATTGACAGCAGGACATGTGCTTGGAAATACTTCTGTAAACCTTTGTCAGTTAACACCATTCGCCGCTGTATCCAAAGAGGCAATTAAAAACTTTAGAATCCAAAGCCACTCATCCACACCGTCCAAAAGCACCGCTGACCTCGAGACTCAGTGTCATAGATGGGCAGTTGCACAGCGGAGGCATGTTTAGTGGTTTGACCAATTCTGATTTCAAGCAATTTTTGGAAGCCTGCCACCGTGTTCTTATTGTTTCTGATCTGGAGAGCAAGACGAAACGGTCATCACTACCTCGCGCTACCATGGAATCCTGTTTCAAACCCAATCAAGATGTCATGACTTGTAGCACACACACGCACACACGTCATTCATCTGGGTCAGGGGTGTTAATCTGGTCAGGTTAAAGGGCTGAGGGGAGGCAGGTTTTCATTGCAACCCAGCAGAAGCACACCTGATACAACTAATCAACTTTGCAGGCTGAGGTTAGATGATCAGACGAGTTGCATCAGGTGCAGTTTACTGCTTGGCTGGATTGAAAACCTGCAGCCCCTTGGCCCTTTTACAGAAGAGTTTCACACCCTTGACCAAGGTACAGAAATTTCTGAGGAAACCTCTCCCCACTAATCATGACGGATGGAAAAATCGACAGTTGAACTTTATTACAATATTCTCAGCTCCACTGATAACCCAGGCAGTTATCAGCCTCAGGTCTAAACGCCGGTGTGTGCCATGGTGTGGGAGTGCATCAGCGATCATGGGATCATGACATGTTCGGGCCGGTGTGTGCCATGGTATGGGAGTGCGTCAGCGATCATGGGATCATGGCATGTTCGGGCGGGCATCACGGATGCAGAAATGTGTGTACGAATTTTGGAGCAGCATATGCTGCCATCTAGATGTGGTCTGTTCTGGAGGAGAGCTTGCATTTTCCTACATGACAATGGCCAACCACATTTCGCCAGTGCATGGCTGCACAAGCAAGGATTTTGGGCATTAGACTGACCTTCCTGCAGTCCTGATCCATCTCTGATTGACAATGGAAGGCACATTGTAAAGTAAAATATATGCCTAAAGCTCCATAGAATTGTGAAGCTGAATTGTGAAAAATTCTGCTGATTAGGCTTGTCCAATTAGAGACTGCAACCAAATGCTTAATTAGTGTGACAAAAGAATATAGAAATGTTACGCAGAGGTAAATGGCAGATTTTTCAGACTCCGTTGCAGTGATCAAATTGCATGTTAAATTCACGTTAGAGCAGCAAATAATCCGTTGTTGTATATGGTAGAGGTTCTCAATATAGTAGAGGGGCAATAGACTTTGTAAATCAGTCCTCAATAACTCCTTGCATTTTCCAGAATGCAACAACTTCTTCGAAATTGGAATAGTATTCAATAAGTTTTTACAGCAGATGACAGCAAATAGAGACATAAATGACAAAAATCACCAGTATTAGCTGAAAGCGAATCTTGATTTAAATTTGAAAAAGCAATAGAGAGTTATGTTTTTTCAGTTAAAAAAAATGGAAAAATCAGTTGTGTGAGGGTTTTCATACATAAATGGCAGACATGATGGAAATCTCAATGGGTACGAACGGAGTACAGGAGACATTTCAGGGGTTTTGTGGCGTGCAGGACTCAACACCTGAGACTTTCTTCAAGTTTGCAAAGTGGTCCTTGACAATACAGACACATCTTACTGCCTACAAGGACCATCCCTTTAAAATACTGCCTCAAAGTGTACAAATCAGTCTTGCACTAAGTGCACAGTACTAATTACATCACTAGCTTCAGGGCCTAGGCTAAGTCAGCCTAACACCATAACTCTCTTTCAGAATTACATAAGGTAATTACGGTAAATTATTCACAACCTTGTTGTCCTGAAAAGTGCTCAATTAAGTGTGCCCAGACACTTAAGGCCTTACTATAAGGCCTTCCACTTGTAATGGGTTAAGTAAAGAAATGCATTCCATAAATCAGGATGGAGCACTCGGCTTCTTTACTAAAGTCCCGCGAGTTCCATTTTCTGAATGCTCAGTGAAGCGTCTTCCCCGATAATAAAGATTGAACCCTTTACCAGTGCACCAACAACACAGCAAGCAATATTTCATCTGATAAAGTTTTGCGTGGGGGGAGACACCAAGGAGCCACTGCACTACAGTACTGCTCACTCGCGCTTGTATAGGCGCTGTTTTATCATGTTTATCCCAAGCAATGTGGCTCAAGAGAAGGTTAACCCATCTCAGGGTAATATCATTTTCCTTGATCAGGAAGATATGTTGAAGGTTTATCTACATGTACAACCCATAATAAAATTATCTGAAATCTACTTGTTTGTAAATAGGTGCGGTGAATGGTACTGGCAGTGTTAACCCTCAGCATGTTTGGTCTGGCATTAGAAATCACTGAGCATGCAGTGAGTTTTGATTGACAGCACGTCGAGCAGTCTCTCACCTGCTCAGGGCCCATGGACGATAGGCCTGATGTAGGCACCGAGGTCATTGAGGTCACGTTCATCTGCCCTGACATCTGGCTCATGTTGTTCATGCTGCTGGAATTGGCGGCCATGGAAACACTGATGCTCATGCCATTGCTGTTGTACATGTTGCTGGCGTTGGGCTGCTGAGCAAACTGAGGCGGCGACTGTTGTGTGAACATGCTGTCCCAGCAAAATAAAAAGGGAGCACATTAAAAGGGTCAGCCTACTTTATGCAGCAGAATCAGTACTGTCCTTCTAAACCCTGCATTGACTTTAGAAATCCTGGATAATAATGTGCAAGGTGTGATTAATGGTTTCTTCAGTGAAATATCCAATCCCGAAATAATCATCACGACTGGTCACTGAAAGGAATGAAGTTCATAAATAAGAACTGTATTCAGAAAAAAAAATGCACAAAATACCCCACACTTCAAATAGTTACTTGTACAAAAATATCCTACTGCCCAGAGAGAAGGCCATACAGTTGAAGCTTTGACGAAGAAACACAGTACCAGCATGCTGCTAGAGGATGGAAGTCTGTTACAGTTTCGCAGTTGCCTTGGCACATTCCTTAAATCATTTGCAACATTAGCAAAACAGTATGTACATTTCTCAAAATAATCAGTACAAACTGTGTCACATAGTCGATTACCAGCAAAATCTCATAACTTTCTAAAAATCCTTTGATTACTGCTCAAAAATGAATGTGTGTCATGGCCATGTCAGTGCAATCAGGATGACGAGCCCTTTTTACATTGTCCATGAACAAGACAGTCAAATGTCATATTGTCAATAGAAAGATGCAGTCCGTGGTATAACCTATGGCCAAGTTTCTGATAGGAATGATTGGAAATGCAAAAAGGTGAACAACTTCTATTTGGTGCATACATATAAATCAGTGGCGGCTGGTGAACTGGCAGGGGAGGCTCAAAACATTCCCTAAAAACTAGGCTTATGCCGTCGGAGGCGACGGCTGGGGGTATATCCCCGAACGCCCCCAATCCTCCAATTCCCCAATCCTCGAATAGACCTTGAATAGGCTTTCATTTGAACTTAATTTCAGGTCAATCGGACAAATGGTTCTGAAGATATGGCCAAAATGGTAATTTTCCATCACAAAGCGCCACCTGGTGGCAAAATATTGAACCATACAGGCATGATGTCATCATGTGACACGTTGTGAGGTCATGACCTTGCAGATGCACATAGTTTCATGTCAATTGGACAAATGGTTCCAAAGATATGGCAAAAATGGTGAATTTTATGTGACAAAGCTCCACCTTGTGTCAAAATTTTGAACCAAACAGGTATAATGTCATCGTAAGACACATCCTCAGGTCATGACCTTCCATTTGCACTTGATTTGAGGTCAATCGGACAAATATTTCCAGAGATATGATAAAAAAAGTGATTTTTTCAGTTTTTGGCCCCTGGTGGCCAATCTAGAAATTGTAAATAGTGCAAAATCGAACCAGTTCTTCCTCTTTATGATACTTACTTATATGCAAAATTTGAAATTTCTAATTGAAATATTACTGAAGTTATTGCGTTAACACGTAGGGCGGTGCGGCGGCGGCGGTTGGGCCAAAAACATAATATCCCCGGAACGCCATTCGGCGTTCAGGGATTTAATTAATGATTAGTCACGACGTGTTTTCAATCATTCATTTACATTACCATTACAGGAACTCCGATAACTCAACATTATCAGATGTTTCCAGTTTTCATTGATAAAGCATACCGATTACGACGCTCGATTTCACCCTTTTCTTTATTCAGGGATTGGAAGCAATGCATGCATTTCATGCTTGTTAAAATAAAAATAGCATCATTTGAAACGTCTTTATACAATTCCATTGCGTCGAGCCCCTCTAGTGCACAAGGAATCCCTTACATACCGTTGATTGAATAATTGGTGTCCAAAGCAGAGGAACATGAATCTGCCACTTAAGCTCACACTGAATGCATGAGAGCTCACAGGTATGCGTAGTAAATGAAAACTCGCCGCACCTGATAATGTTGAGCTTTTGGAGTTTCTGTAATGGTAATTTAAATGAATGATTGAAAACAGATTGTGACCAATCATAAGTTTTAAGGGATTGTTTCGAGTCTCCCCTATTGCCAATTCACCAGCCACCACTATATCAGTGGAAATTTAAATACACACACACACACACACACACACACACACGCACATACATATACAGTATCTCACAAAAGTAAGTACAACCCTCACATTTTGACAATTAATTTATTATATCTTTTCAAGGGACAATGCTACACAAGTGAAACTTCTATATATTCTAGAGTAGTCATGGTACAATATGTGTAGCAGTGTAGATTTACTGCACTGTCTAAATACCTGAACAGTCAGTCACTATTTCCAAAGTGGATGGCAACAAAAGTGAGTACACACCCCAATTGATAATGGTCAACCAAGCAATGAAACGCGACTTGTTCATCATGTTCATGCTTTTGTCTGTTCGACTGGGCCATATGAGGTTGTGTAACATGTTTAAGGGTTAAATTGTGGTGCTTTGGGTGCAATGCTCTCATTCTGGTCACTGGATGGTCAAAATGGCACCTCAAGGGAAAGAACTCTCTGAGGATCTGAAAAAGAGAATAGTTGCTCTCCACAAAGATGGTCTAAGCTACAAGAAGATCTGTGAAACCATGAAACTGAGCTACAGCACGGTGGCCAAGGTTATCCAGCGGTTTTCCAAGACGAGTTCTGCTCGGAACAGGCCTCGTCAGGGTCGAACAGTCCTCTTGCTCTGCGTCAGGTGCACAAGTTGGCTTCAGAAAACAGACGCAGGAGTGCTGGCAGCATTGCTAACAAGGTTGTAGCAGTGGGAGAACAGCCTGTCAGTGCTCAGACCCTACGCAATGCTCTGCGCAAAGTTGGTCTGCATGGCCGTCAGCCAAGATGGAAGCCTCTTCTGAAGCTAGCCCACAAGAAAGCCCAAAAACAGTTTGTTGAAGACAACCAGTCCAAGAACATGAACAACTAGAACCATGTTCTATGGTCTGACGAGACCAAGATAAACTTGTTCGGCTCAGATGGTGTTCAGCGTGTGTGGCGGCGCCCTGGTGAGAAGTATCAAAACAAGTGTGTACTGCCTACAATCAAACATGGTGCTGACAGTTTCATGGTCTGGGGCTGCATGAGTGCTTTTGGTCCTGGGGAGCTGCACTTCATTAATGGAATAATGGATCCAACATGTACTGTGAGATTCTGAAGCAGAACATGATGCCCTCCCTTCAGAAACTGGGCCGCACGGCTGTTTTCCAACATAACGACCCGAAACACACCTCCAAGATGACAACTGCCTTCCTGAAGAAGCTGGAGGTGATGGTATAGCCAAGTATGTCAGACCTGAATTCCATAGAGCACCAGTGGGGCATCCTCAAGAGGAAGGTGGAGGAGCAGCAGGTGTCCAACATCCACCAGCTCCGTGATGTTGTCATGCAGGAGTGGAGGATCCCAGCAACAAACTGTACAGCTCTGGTGAATTCCATGCCTCGTAGAATCAAAGCAGTGCTGGACAACAATGGCGGTCACTCTAAATATTGACACTACGGACACAATTTGGCATGTTGACAGTAAGGTGTACTCACTTTTGTTGCCACCCATTTTGGAAATAGTGACTGTTTGTTCAGTTATTTGGACAGTGCAGTAAATCTACACTGCTACACACATTGTGCAATGACTACTCTAGAATATATTCAGTTTTCATATCTGTAACGTTGGCCCTTAAAAAGATATACTAAATTAATAGTCAAAATGTGAAGGGTGTACTCACTTTTGTGAGATACTGTGTATATATATATATTTATATATATATATATATATATATATATATATATATATATATATATATATATATAAATATATAAGTTTAACTGCACTGACAAAAAACGTCATTGAAATATAAAAAGACAAACATTCATTTTACAGCATGAGACGAATGCAAACAATTGTCACTAACTTGACAGTGTCCCTCACTGCATGTACAACCCTAATTCTGAAATAGTTGGGACTAAGAGTAAATTGTGAATAAAATCAAAATGCAACTAGAAATGGTTTTCACACGCAAAAATAGATGTCTCCCCCTTCCCCCATTTCACATTTTAGAGTTATGGTTCGGAAACGAGTCCCACCCTTCAATATGCCCAAGTCCAAATTGTTGCCACGGAAACCGAAAAAAATATTAAAGCTGCAAGTAGAGTTGGACGGGTCCTCGCCCACCCGCGCATGTCGAAACGGGGGCGAGACGCATTCGAGCGCCGTCGAGGATAGTCATCCGTTGGACAGCACGAGACTGAGGAAAATGTTTTATGTTGAGTTGAGTGCAAACCCCTTTACTGAAAGAGATTTTTCTTTAGTATAATAGAGCTATGACCCATGCGACCTGGTCAAACTTTCTGAAGCAGATTTTCTCACTGCTGTGTATTGTGCAATCTTCCCCCATTCATGAACTTAGTGAAGGGATGAGCCATGTGATCCTACTGCCACCCGGTGGTCAGAATGTGTAGCAGCACAAAGAGAAACACTGAAAATCAATAATAATCAAGAAATTAATAAAAGCTTCTTCCAGGTAAATCGTAGAAAGCTGAAATTTCGGGAGCATGTTCACTGAAGAAAGATAAAAGTTTTATACAATGCAACTTATGGCAAATTCAGATGAGCGTCACTCTATATTTTTCAAAATAATAATATTCATAACATGTTTATATCTCAAGAAATATCAACTGAAATGGTACCACACTCGGCAGTTTGTTTGGCGACATGGAGATTATGAATTATACCAAAGGACATTTTAATACAATGAACGGTTTGTCCACAGCAAGAATGTATATCTTACTGTACAGTGTATTATGTACATAAATTTTTTTTATTTCAAAAAGTCTCATATGGATTTTCACGAAATTAGGTGACAGTACAGGGCATGGTACAGCAATGATATGTGATTTTTTTCAGAATTTTATGACATTGCAACAGGCTGTGGTGAAAGCAAAAGTCCCATTTTGGCGTATTTAGGTGGCGCTAGAGAACCATTTTGTCTCTTGGGTGGAGAATTTTCAATTTGTAAAAATATTCGAAGCCATGTAGACATTACTGCAAAATTTGGTTTGTTTTTGAGCATGTTTAAGGGGTCAAATGAAGGTTGGAACTTGCCTACGCATCGAGAAAAGGCAGTGAAAGTGGCTGGGGACCCCATCTTTGACGCCTCATGAAATCCAAACCGTGCGACTTTTGAAAAAGTTGTACAATAGTTTTCATCGGCAGAGCGTACTTTGTCATCTACTAGCATTTGGGGTCGATACGATGAACGCCCTTAAAGGAGTTCGCGTTTGTTTGAGGGCAAACTTTGGCCAAATTTAGGGGAAAAAGAAAATTTTGATATGCAAATTGCAGACTTCCTGTTCAATTTAGGTAATGG
The DNA here is from genome assembly GCA_029721435.1 of Gymnothorax reevesii. NCBI lineage: Eukaryota > Metazoa > Chordata > Actinopteri > Anguilliformes > Muraenidae > Gymnothorax > Gymnothorax reevesii. The sequence continues at coordinate 81,372,720 of CM056575.1, forward strand.
GTGTCGATTGTTCCTTTTCAGGCCTTGAGATGAACAATATAGTGTTGGTTGCATCTCTCTATGACTTTCCTACTGGTGGTGGTGGCCGTCTAAGTGCAAATGAAATGTTTGTTGGTGGCGCAAGAGAGCCATTTAAATTCAAAAGCAGTTCAAACCCTCAAAAGGCACATCTACATGTTATGGAGAGACACTATATGAAATTTGGTGAGAATCGGTCAAACAGTTTCAGAGTTATGCTCCGGAAACAAAAGGGAACACCGACACCAACGGGAATTCAGGCAAAAACAATATGTCTCCCGCCCCCCCCTCCAGGAAGGAGGAGACATAATGACTAAGAGCACATGAGCCAATGTGTCATTTACAATAGAACATAGATAATATTTCAAATTTTGAAACAGACGTTTTACATTTTTATCCACAAAATGAGCTTATTGCAAATTTTCTGGCTGCAACAGGTTTCAGAAAAGTTGGGACACAGGCAAAAAAGGGCTAAAAAAGCAATTAATATATAAGAGAATCAGCTGAAAGAACATTTAGCAAGTAATTAAGTTAACTGGCATCAGGTGTTTAACATGATAATAAACATAAAAGGGATGTTTTAGAGAGGCCGAGTCTCTCAGAAGTAAAGATGGCCAGAGACTGTCCAACCTGCGAAAGCTTGTGTAAAAAAAACTGTGAAATACTTTAAAAACAAGTATTTGCCACTAACGGTCTTTGTCCCCCGCCACAAAATGTGAAATTGTGTCAAAATGAGCAATCTCTTGGTGTGACCTTGAGAGTGATGCAAAGGTCACCAAAATTATCTGGTGCCGGGGTATCACCCAAATACATGTTGACATCAAATTTGAAGAAAATCCGTCAATTCGTTCTTGAGATATCTCGCTGACAAGGATTCGGTACGTACGTACGTACGGAGGTGAATACTATGTCCAACTATGTTCCTCAATGTCAAATTGCAAAGGCTTTGAAGGTCTCATCAACAACACAGTGCATAACGTCATCAGAAGATTCAGAGAAACTGGAAAAATCTCTGCGTGTCAGGGACAAGGGCTTTACTGGATGTCCGTGACCCGAAATTTTGGGTCTCCTTTGACAGACTTTTCATTTAATTATGCGCCAAATGTTCTCAATCAGCGAAAGATCAGGACTGCAGGCAGGCCACTTGAGCACACAAACGCTTCTACTCTGAAGTCAGGCTGTTGTAAAAGCTGCAGTATGTGGTTTTGCATTGTCCTGCAGAAATACACAAGCCCTTCCCTGGAATACAGGTCATCGGGAGGGGAGCATATGTTGCTCTAAAACCTTCATATACCTTTCAGCGTTCATGGTGCTTTTTAAAACATGCAAGTGTCCCACACAACATGCACTAATGCATCACCATACCATTAGAAATGCTGGTTTTTATGCCCCCACCCTCCAAAGAGGAAGGGGGGCATTTTGTCGACACCATGCCCGTCCGTCGTCCGTCTGTCCATCAGTCGTCAGTTAACTTTCCGTTTCCGTGGGATAACTATAGAATCCCTCGTCGGATTGATGCCATTTCTTAATGGCGTATTGGGAGTGGCTAGAAAAAGGTTCGTTTCGAAAACCAGCGTTGTGCGATATCTAATACGGCCGCTACAGCAGCCATCTTAATATGCTCTTGATCAACATACAGGCGGGGGCATATGCCACGCTCTGCGTTGCTCTTGTCTTTTGAAGGGGTGGTCTCTCTCCTCTTTAGCCCAGGGGACACAACGCCCTTGATTTCCAAAAAGAATGTCATATTTGGACACGTATGACCACGGGACACTTTGCCACATTGCTACAGTCCTTTTTAAATGAGCCTTGGCCCACAGAACACGGCAGCGCTTCCAGATCATGCTCAACAATGGCTTTTTTTTTTGCGTGATAGAGTTTTAGGTGGCATCTGAGGATGGCACAGCGGACTGTGTTTACAGACAGTGGTTTATTGAAGTATTCCTGGGCCCATTTAGTAATGTCAATGACAGAATCATGCCGGAGAGTGATGCAGTGGCGTCTGAGGGCCCGAAGATCACGGGCATCCAGTAAAAGTCTTCGGCCTTGTCCCTTACGCACAGAGATTTTTCCAGTTTCTCTGAAACCTTTGATGATGTTATGCACTGTCGATGATGAGACCTTCAAAGCCTTTGCAATTTGACTTGGAATACTTCAAAAACGATGATTCTCAACAATTTTTTTTACGGGAGCCTTCACAGGTTGGAGAGCTTCTGGCCATCTTTACTTCTGAGAGACTCAGCCTCTCTAAGACATCACTTTCATAGCCAATCATGTTACACACCTGATGCCAGTTAACTTCATTACAAGCTAAATTTTATCTCAGCTGATTCTCTTATATATTATTAGCTTTTCCAGACCTTTTCTGCCTGTGTCCCAACATTGTTGAGACCTGTTGCAGCCAGAAAATTTGAAAAAAGCTCATTTTATGGATAAAAATGTAAAATGTCTCAGTTTCAACATTTTAAATGTTATCCATGTCCTATTGTAAACAACATATTGGCTCATGTGGTCTGAAAGACATTGCATTTTGATTTTATTCACAATTTACACTTCACTCCAACAATTTCAGAACTGGAGTTGTAGGAAACAGCAGATAACTGTAAGTAGTCATTTGTATGAATGTACCAAAGCATCTGCAAATAGCTCAAATGAATAAGAAACTGCTTCCATGATGTGCACAAGTGAAGAGATGATGTGGAGATTGATCAAGTAGTTTTGAGAGGATCAATTCTAATCTGAGAAATGTACCAAGGCAACTGAGAAATACTGCTCAAAACCAGGCAATATGAGCTAGTATCACTAAGACTAATATCAGCACGCTTACATAGTCTTAAGTCATAGTACTTTCTTAATGAACCATAGTAATTGGACAAATGGCCGCTCAGCTGTTCCATGGCCAGGTGAGGTTACCTTCTTATTGTTTCATGTACACATAAGCAGATAAAAGGCCTCAAGCAGATTTCATATTTTGTATTCGTGTTTGGAAGTGGTTGGTTTTAACTCTCAGTATAAAACCCAAAAACAGGCATAGTCAGTGATGCATGCTATCATTAGGTTGAAAAAAAAAAAAAATCTAACAAACGATGAACAATGGCAAAAATATTAGGGGTAGCCAACTCTACTTTTTAGTACTTTCTTAATTAGAAAGGATGTACTGCTGAGCTCAAGAACACCTAAGGGCCCAGAAGACCACAGGTCAAGACTATGGTGGATAACAGAATTCTTTCCCTGGTCAAGAAAAAATGAGTGATAGAAACCTGAAACAAAGTCTTTGCATGACAAGCTAAATGAGAGGAATCATTGAGAATCAGACAGTCAACGAGTCTCAGGCATTTTGCCGCATCAAGAACCTCTTTGAAGCCAAAAAAAGGCAATGTTCAACTATGGCCAAGATGCTCACTTGACTCAAATCCAATTGAGCATTCATTTCAGTTTCTGAAAACATGACGTTTCAAGAGCAAGCAGGATCTGATGACGGCTGTAGTGAAGTCCAGGGAGAACCCAAGAGAACCCGGGTCTGATGAGCTCTGTGGGCTCCAGCCTTAATGCGGTTATCAACTTCAAGGGATTCGCAACCATGTTTAACAATGTATGTTTATGTGAGTTTCTTTAATTACTTTTGAGCCCCCCCAAAAAATGAGGGCCTGTAATAAAAATGGTTACAATTCCCACACGGTTCGAACAAACATTTTTGACAAAACCAGTAATTAAGGCTGAAATCCTATCCATCAGACACATCATGACTGATTCATGGTAAATCAATTATAGTGGTGCAAAGAGCCAAAATGACAATTCCATCACTGCCAAACTACTCACAGACCTGACTACACTGAACATTTATTTGACAGCTGCCCTTGCTTAGCAGACTCACCTGTTTCCGCTCATATTCCCGCTCATGTTGGCGTTAATGTTTGTGTTCATGTTTGCGCTCATGTTGGCATTCATGTTGGCGCTCATGTTCCCTTGTGGCCAGCCGTTCATGTCAGACGAGGACTGAAAGTTCACGTTCGGCTGCGGCTGCTGGATCATGGGGCTCTGAGCATGACCCATCCTGGGAGACATCAGGGGGCTCTGGGGGGTGGTAGCGCCTCCAAACCCAGCATCAGGCTGCTGATTCATACCTGAGGGGCCCGGAGACACTCGTGAGGGGGGTGATAGCAGGGCTACAGGCCCACAGGGGCTCTGGGCTCTATAATCTGGGACTCAACTGCACACACAGAAATACGGACTCAGACTTTGTGGGGACTGATGAAAACACAGCGGTGGCCCACAAAACTTTAACAATGACATCATCGACATTAATCAGCTAATTACAGTGACACAAACCACAAAAGAGAAACTCATTTGACACCATTTGTTTCTATGCAAGTCTTATGAAGAAGACCACAGCGAGGCTAGCTCAAAATAATTTTTGACAGGTAAAAGTAGTCTCCAGTGGTTCAGTTCAACTCAAAATCAAAAATACATATTCTTTCTTCTTTCTTGTAGTGGCATTTATCCACCTAGATTGTTTCGGAGTGAGCAGCCAAATTTGGAGATATTGGCCCTTAGAAATGTCTGCCTCCACTCCAATATAGTAGTACTGACCCAATAACACGGCCAGATCCATATATGAGTCTATAAAATGCACATGTTGTATGTCGACCTAAACAATTTCAAGCAAGTTTTCCAGTCTAGAGGAGATTCCAAGGTTTCCAATGACCTCAAATATGCCCAGATGAAAGGTACAAGATGGTACAAGATCTCAATATTTTCCATTTGATGTAATGTTGTGGCCGTAAAAACGTGGCGTCCTGGGTTTGACAATCTTTCTCATTGTATGTGGTATGTAGCTTCAGTGAAGCCCTGCAGCCAGCAGATGCAGATTATGTACAGTATGTAACATTGACTTATGTACAATATGAAAAAATGCTTTTCTGATATTTTACATACTTAAGGGAAATCGGAAGTGAAAAATTCAGAGTTTAAGGAATTAAATTGCCTTCATCTTGAGGTGCTTAAAGCACCAGAAAAATACATTTCATAAATTAAAAAACCATTAATAAATGAAAAACCATGATTTCATCACTCCAAATAATCAACAGACCATGTTGTTTGTAGTGGAACCATTTTCTTTTTTCCAAACTATTTCCTTTCTATCAGTTTAGTAGAATATCTGGCAGAAAGAAAGCAGCCCCTGTACTGAAGTGCTTGCAACATGGTCTGTGGTTTATTTAGAGTAACTGAATCATGATTTCTGAAAAGAGGGATCGCGTTCGAATCTCTTAGATGGTTTTTTTTTTTTTTTTGGCACTTAAGTCACCAAAAGGCAAAATGCTATTTTGTTCAATAAAGGAGAGAAGGCAATGATCTGTGCAGCCAATGACTCCAGAACTCAACAGCTCACCTCAGAGCATATCTACATGGATAAAAAGCACTACAGGTGGAAGAGAAAAATTTGTGCGTGCACGTTTTTTTTTTTTAAATTAATTTAAGGTAAACTGTCTCTTTAACTGAAACCTTCCATCTGGGATCTTCTAGACGAGGAGGCTTTTGTATTTTTGGTGAGCTGTAACAAAATCACTCAGTTATTTTAGATAAACACAACATAAGCAAGCACTTTACATGCATGTGTGTCACTAATGCAGACAAAACATGTGGTTATTTGCAGGCAGTACAGACAAAACAATATGGGCAAGCAAGTATTTCCATGCAAAAGGGAGAAGGGGGAATGGGGGAGAACTGAGGTCAAAAGGTTACCAAAGAGGTCTACTAAAATCAACAGCTCCGCACCCACCAATAAGCAGCAGCCAGTGAATCAACATACAGAACGTTAGACAGACAACAGGAGTGACATGGTTCAGTCTCAGCAGGCTTATCAGATTATTTCACTTTTAAGGACACGACTACAAACCAATCAATGAGTCAGAGTTCCATTTCTACCTAGAAAGACTATGACTAAGTCAATCACAGGAGGGAATGTTGTTAATTATTCGCCTCTCATGTGCCGAAAAAATCGCAACTTTTAAATTTGTTCATGTAAATTTATACCAGCAGAGTATGTCAGTATTTTGAAATTGTACGCTAACCAGGTCTTACACAAGAGTTGAGCATCTACTGCCCTCTTCTGGGCAAAAGCAGTCCTTACAGCTCCCTCTAAGTTTACCCTGTAAATGCAAGGACACACGGTAGCTGGGGACATACTGTTCTCATGAACACTCAGAGTTCACTTGTTCTCAATTACAGCCCAAATCAATATAAAATTGTTGTATAGATTTGTGATCCATTTTGACATCCGTATTTGCAGGAATGAGGCAACACTGTTAAGCCTGCTCGGTGACATCACTGGTTGGACAGGTAACACAAAGCACTCCAGACAAAAGGCAGTACCTGAGCTGGGAAACTGGAAGGCACTGTGCTGCATTTGGGGACTCATAACAGGCCCAAACTGCGCTCCCATATTTCCCATCATTCCCTGGTTAGCCAGAGTCATCTGGGAGCCATGCAAGGAGGAGTGGGAGTGGAGCTGTGACCCGGGGAGGCTGGGGGACACTGGGGAGAAGGGGCTGGTGGAGGGCGGCGGGGATGCAAGGCCGGTACCGTAGTTGGGTGGGTAGGGGAACTGCTGAGGGTTGGCCTGGGGGATCCGGGGGGCGCTGATGTTGGGCTGGAGGCCGAGGCCCTGCGCGCGCATGAGCATGCCCCTCTGCTGCCTCTGCTGCTCCAGCTGCCTCTGTCTCAGATTACTGAGGATCTCCCTCTGCCTCTGAGCCAGCATCTGGGCATTTATGGTGCCCTGAGAGGGGGGTGGGGGGGAGAGGAGACAGAGTCCTGGACATCAGCAGGCACGCCCCTAACATCCCATGCGGAGCTGAACTTGGCAGATTGCTTCTTTTACAGGGTGTCATAAAACCAGCTGCCGAGTTTTAGCATCATATGATCCTGACTCCTAGCGCCACAGTGCCTTCCTCAGTAATGCATCCTGCTCAGAGAAGGACCACTTACATTAAAAGGCTCTGACGCATCATCAAGATACCGAACTGAAATCTAAATTTAAAGAACTTTATAACAATAATAAAATTAAATGCAGGTAAAATTGGTTGGAATGATGAAAATAAGGAACACTATACGCTAGAATTCTCTACAAATCAAAAATGACAGAACAAATTGGCTGAATACCTGTCAGAAGTCAAAAGTAAGAAACACACAGTCTCACAAAATACAGAATGAGCAACCATGACCTGGCCATCGACACGGACCACCGTAAAACAACATGGCCTCCCAGAGAGCTCAGACTGTGCTGCCGCTGTGACCAGACAGGTGCAGAAACAGAGCTTCACTTCCAACTCAACTGAGAAAAGTTTAAAACTGTAAGGTATTTAATCACGCCAAAATTAATCGCGAAAATAACTTCACTCAATAATTTAAAATAAGAAGAAAAAGTAAAAAAAATTCTCCTCGGAGAGCATACAGAAAATATATTGAAATAGCAGCTAAGTTCATATTTAAATGCCATAATCAAAGGGACAAATAAAAATAATTATGTATACTGTATGTATACTCAACTTATGACTGCTTTCATTTAGCTTGTTTATTTGTTTGATTAACAATCCCCTCATTTGGTTATTTTTTAAAATCTGATTTTATTGTACTGTATATCATTTTATCTATTATTAAATCAATATAGTAACATAGCAGCTTCTAATCCTGTCATGCCACTGAAGCACAGTTTCACTGACGGGGGAGAAACAGAGGGGCAGAGGGTTAGAGAGAATGAGAGAGACGGGGCAGGGAGGAGGCAGGAAGAGAGGAAAGAACATGATGATAAAGTGGGAGAGAGAGATGAGAAAGAGTGAAAGAGGAAGGGAGAAAGTGAAAGGGACAGGTAAAGGGGGGTGGAGTTTTAATGTGGAGGGGAAAGTGTGGAGGCCAGGAGAGGGGAAATGGAGGAGTGATGAATGGAAGAAAGAGGAGGAGGGATGAAAAGGAGTTTAAGTGGAGGTAAAAAGGGAGGAAAAAGAGAGGGAGAATGGAGAGAGCGCAGAGAGAGGGAGAGGGGTGGACAGAGAGAGGGAGAGGGGGGGACAGAGAGAGGGAGAGGGGGGGACAGAGAGAGGGAGAATGGAGAGGGGGGGACAGAGAGAGGGAGAGGGGGGGACAGAGAGAGGGAGAGGGGTGGATACAGAGAGAGGGAGAGGGGTGGATACAGAGAGAGGGAGAATGGAGAGGGGGGGACAGAGAGAGGGAGAGGGGGGGACAGAGAGAGGGAGAGGGGGGGACAGAGAGAGGGAGAGGGGGGGACAGAGAGAGGGAGAGGGGTGGACAGAGAGAGGGAGAGGGGGGGACAGAGAGAGGGAGAGGGGGGGGACAGAGAGAGGGAGAATGGAGAGGGGGGGACAGAGAGAGGGAGAGGGGGGGACAGAGAGAGGGAGAGGGGGGGATACAGAGAGAGGGAGAGGGGTGGACAGAGAGAGGGAGAATGGAGAGAGCGCAGAGAGAGGGAGAGGGGTGGACAGAGAGAGGGAGAGGGGGGGGACAGAGAGAGGGAGAATGGAGAGGGGGGGACAGAGAGAGGGAGAGGGGGGGACAGAGAGAGGGAGAGGGGGGGATACAGAGAGAGGGAGAGGGGTGGACAGAGAGAGGGAGAATGGAGAGAGCGCAGAGAGAGGGAGAGGGGGGGACAGAGAGAGGGAGAATGGAGAGGGGGGGACAGAGAGAGGGAGAGGGGGGGACAGAGAGAGGGAGAGGGGGGGATACAGAGAGAGGGAGAGGGGTGGACAGAGAGAGGGAGAATGGAGAGAGCGCAGAGAGAGGGAGAGGGGTGGACAGAGAGAGGGAGAGGGGGGGACAGAGAGAGGGAGAGGGGGGGATACAGAGAGAGGGAGAGGGGTGGACAGAGAGAGGGAGAATGGAGAGGGGGGGACAGAGAGAGGGAGAGGGGGGGACAGAGAGAGGGAGAGGGGTGGATACAGAGAGAGGGAGAGGGGTGGACAGAGAGAGGGAGAGGGGGGGACAGAGAGAGGGAGAGGGGTGGACAGAGAGAGGGAGAGGGGTGGACAGAGAGAGGGAGAATGGAGAGGGGGGGACAGAGAGAGGGAGAGGGGGGGATACAGAGAGAGGGAGAGGGGTGGATACAGAGAGAGGGAGAGGGGTGGATACAGAGAGAGGGAGAGGGGGGGATACAGAGAGAGGGAGAATGGAGAGGGGGGGACAGAGAGAGGGAGAGGGGTGGACAGAGAGAGGGAGAGGGGTGGACAGAGAGAGGGAGAATGGAGAGGGGGGGACAGAGAGAGGGAGAGGGGGGGATACAGAGAGAGGGAGAGGGGTGGATACAGAGAGAGGGAGAGGGGTGGATACAGAGAGAGGGAGAGGGGGGGATACAGAGAGAGGGAGAGGGGTGGATACAGAGAGAGGGAGAGGGGTGGATACAGAGAGAGGGAGAGGGGGGGATACAGAGAGAGGGAGAGGGGTGGATACAGAGAGAGGGAGAGGGGGGGATACAGAGAGAGGGAGAATGGAGAGGGGGGGACAGAGAGAGGGAGAGGGGGGGACAGAGAGAGGGAGAGGGGTGGATACAGAGAGAGGGAGAGGGGTGGATACAGAGAGAGGGAGAATGGAGAGGGGGGGACAGAGAGAGGGAGAGGGGGGGACAGAGAGAGGGAGAGGGGTGGATACAGAGAGAGGGAGAGGGGTGGACAGAGAGAGGGAGAGGGGGGGACAGAGAGAGGGAGAGGGGGGGACAGAGAGAGGGAGAGGGGGGGACAGAGAGAGGGAGAGGGGGGGACAGAGAGAGGGAGAGGGGGGGACAGAGAGAGGGAGAGGGGTGGACAGAGAGAGGGAGAGGGGGGGACAGAGAGAGGGAGAGGGGGGGACAGAGAGAGGGAGAGGGGGGGACAGAGAGAGGGAGAGGGGGGGACAGAGAGAGGGAGAGGGGGGGACAGAGAGAGGGAGAGGGGGGGACAGAGAGAGGGAGAGGGGGGGACAGAGAGAGGGAGAGGGGTGGATACAGAGAGAGGGAGAGGGGTGGACAGAGAGAGGGAGAGGGGGGGACAGAGAGAGGGAGAGGGGGGGACAGAGAGAGGGAGAGGGGGGGACAGAGAGAGGGAGAGGGGGGGACAGAGAGAGGGAGAGGGGGGGACAGAGAGAGGGAGAGGGGTGGACAGAGAGAGGGAGAGGGGTGGATACAGAGGGAGAGGAGCAGGTGGAGAGGACTGGACTCAGTTCATCTGTGAGGGGCTCCAGGGATCAATCAGATCAAAACCAGCTGAACTGAGAAATCAATGCACCAGACACAACTCAACTACACTAATATTTATCACAACAAAACGCTGTTTATGGTCAAGTGAAAGCTAGCCAATATTATTCCTCTGGGCTTAATTTCTTTTTACAAAGGAATCGAATACAGATTTAATAGTGAAAATGAAGTGCCTCCTTCCATTTGAATGTGGATAACTGGAGGATGTGTTATGCAGAGAAGTGCACAGAGTCATGACAGTGTTTGCTTAAACATACCATCAAAAATTAACATAGCAGAGAGAGAGCGCCAACTCCACACACTCCAACAGTTTCAATTCATAACGTTCGCAAAAATACAGTTCTTCACTTCACTACACTGTGCAAATCATGTGGCAACTTGTTCAAAGGAGCTCTACTGTGGGAGCTCTTTTAAGAAAGTCACCACATGATAGGTTTTCAATAGCTTTGATTCTGCCATCTTACATCACTGGGCATTAATAGTTGCATTTAGTGCTCTTGGGGTTAAACAGAGCTGCAGTAAGGAAACACTGAAAAAGTGCTACAAACTCGGCAAAACATGGAAAAGCAAGATCACAAATGGCTGCAGCAGAGAGAGGGGACACTACGACCTGAGAGCAGTGTAACTCACCTGGGAGGGGGCATTAGGTCTAAGAGGTAGATTCATATTAGACACACCACTCATCTGGTTCATCATGGGCTGACGGTTCTGGCCAGAAAAATATCAAAATTAAAAAAGAAGCCAAGGATTCAACAAATCATCTCTCTCTCTCGTGGTTTATGAGCATCGACTCCAGACTAAAAACCATGGCCTAATTCGGTACAAATAGGTGTACACAGGAAGAGCAGATCTGTGCCCTTTAAATCCAGCAGGTGGCACTCAACCACCAAGTGTACTTCCACCGTTCAGATTCTAAGCCTCGGAAAGTAACATTCTGAGGTATAAAGCATCTGCGTCAAATGTTGCACATTTCAGAAATAATTGGATTGCCGCTTGTGCCTATCAACAAACACTGCCACTCAAAAGCCTTGAATCACTAGTTGTCACTAGTTCTTGCCATTAGCAATTCATTCAATAAAATTAAGTATAATAGTAAAACACAAATAAAAAAAAAATTAAGACAAACCAGAAATTCCAAACCTTCGAGCGATAGTGTGTTTGTGGATATGCAGTGTAAAAAAAAACGCATGAAAAAACCCTAGAACAAATTAAGAGCTGGAACCAGCTGCTCTGGTATAGCGTACTTCATCTTAGTAAGCTCTTTAAGATCTTGCAAGGTTAGCAACGGAGGTCTGAGATGTATTTTTAAATATCTTTCTAAAAATATCTAAAAAAATTCTGTAATGTTTCCATTTGTATTCTGGTAAAAAATTTGCCTATTTAATTCCTACATAAATAAGGAAGTGAGGTTGTGCCTCAAATGACTGGTCAGGAAATGTGAGTTAGGACCTGAGAGAAACAGAGGAGTAACTGCAGTAACACTAGTTGGTTAGAGTATGTCAGGCTCTGGCAGTGAGTGAAACGGTCAGGCATCATGGGAGTATGTGTAAGAGAGGAGAAGAGTCGGGATGCAGGAGGTGCTGTGAGAGCACAGGGCAGTAGTTGTACCTGCTGTGCTTGGAGCCGGTGCTGCAGCTGCAGACGCAGTGTGTTGGGCTGGGTGGGCACCGCCCCGGCAGGCCTCATCCCCGGCCGCGGCTGCAGCCTGAGCATGGGGTACCCGGGCCGTTGGCCCATCTGGGAGGCCATGGCGTGAAAGCTGGGGTCCTGCATGGGGGCGTATCCGCCCTGCGCCATGGGGCCGGGGGGAGCGTACTGCTGCCCAAACATGGGGGGCTTCTGCTCCACCATCATCCCGGGGTCCTGTCCGGGGAACTGCTCTCGCTCCACTGGCTGCGCCTGCACAGTAAAACACACTCTCAACACCAAAACTCACCAGTAAGTGCGTGTGCTTCTCTCTCATCCTGCGTGAGGACCCATCTTCTACACTCAACACGGACACGGAAACACACTCAGGACTGCACACATAAATCCCATGCTTCTCATGGGTGAGTGTCTGTAAGCATCTCCCTGGCCTGTGCAAAAGTTTCTGACCAGCGACACACACACACACACAAACATTGGCCACATACACCACAATTTTACTTCATTAAATTTCCAGAAATGCCAAGATTCACAGTTGAAATAGGGAGAACTGCTTATGAAGTAAATCCACCAAAAATGTGGAATAATTTGAAAGACCGACTTCAACAGGATGCCAATAAACAGTTTGAGACCTTAGTGGTTAATCTGATACTTCTAGAGCAGGGGTGTCCAATCTTATCCATGAAGGGCAAGTGTGTGTGCAGGTCTTTGTTTTAGCCCAGTGCCACAACACCTGATCCCACTAATTAACTGATCAGGAGGTTTAATCAGAACCTTGCTGAGTAGAATCAGGTGCATTAGTGTTGTGTAGTGACAAAAACCAGCGCCCACACCGGCCCTTCGTGGATTAGATTGGACACCCCGGTTTTAGAGTGTAAGCAAGAGCCAAATATGACAGCATTCATGGTTTGCAAATGTATAAATGATACTGTACATGCATGACAATTTGTGGGAAATGTATGAGACTTGATTTTAAAAGCATATAAGTGCAATGTGTACATAATTCTCACTTGAGGGATTTCATAGGCATGTTGTTTCTGTAAAGGGCTCATTTTAAGCTGTAAGGCTTGTATGGCTCCTCTGGTCTGATGGACCTAGTTCATAGAGATCATTTAAATGGATTATATTTTTGTTTATCACATAACTGCAGTACTTCTCCCATCGCTCATCTGATGACATATTTTTGATATTGCCTTTGAGTAATATCACTTTCGCGAAAACTTCATTGGCTGAAAGCATGGGGGGAAAAAATAATAAAAATATCGCTCAGTGTTACGTCACATTCTTCATATTTAGCCAACCTGAAAACCAAGAATAATGTTAGTCAAATCGGTATGGCTTAGCTCTGTAGCAAGCCAGCTAATTATCACTTATAACTAAGCTTTCATTACTGAGCTAGCTAGCCAGCGTACACAAGGTACCTTTCCGTAACCATTATGTTACTGTAGTTTGCTAGCTGGCAATCTACTACATAAACTGTGAATTTAAAACCATAGTTAGTTCAACAACGAAAGTCAGCGACTCAGTGACTTACGGAGTATCAGAGTCATAGCCTAAGCTCAGTGCTAATATAATGAGAATTCCCATTAAGGTGCCGATTCCCTGGGTGCTTCGGGTCCAAAGCACCCACAGAAAAGGCCGAGCACCCACGTGCACCAGGGGAACGTTCAAGATCGAAGGGTCTCACGCCTAGGTCTCGCGAGGGAAGACTCTGAAGTTTTGAACGACTCACGAGTTCTTGTGAGTTTTCCAACATGGCTGCCAACTAAGGTTAGCATCAAATTCCACTGCATAAGCTGTGACAATACACCATCTTGGAAAGCAAAGTGAGACTGCTCGTAGATGCTCTTGCTTGTCCTCGCAAGCACTTGCAAGTTCTCGCTTGACCCCTCGATGTTAATGTAAAAAAGAAAACAGCTTAGATAATGAAACACTGGTTTATGGTGGTTCACAGGGGCAAACGCACTGCAACAAGCCCAAAACATCTGCAATTGGAACAAGAACCACGCAAGGCATGGCATATGCCCCGACTGAAACAGTTGAAGAACATGAGCAGAAAGCGAGTGTTAGGCATCGTGTGCCATGTATGACCATTCAGGTCACCAAAAAGCACTTCGGAGTGCGCGCTAAAGGATTTCAAGATTCCTGCCATGGCAGCCATATTGGTTGGTGGAGCGAGTTCAAAATCAATAGGCATCATCCCCTATGTATGACTATTCACCCCACCAGAAATTATAAATCTCTGTCGAACGGTATTCACGTAAGAGCACAAAAAAGGATTTCAAGATGGCTGCTGTGGCGGCCATACTGGTTGGCAGAGCAAGCTGAAAATCGAGAGGCATCACCCCCTATGTATGAAAATTCACCCAACCAAAAATCATAAACCTCCGTCGAACGGTGTTCAAGTTGGAGCGCGAAAAATGAAAAGTTGACGACAGGATGCTCGAACAGACGAAAGGGGTGAAAACATAATGCCCCCAACCGACTCTTTCAAGGTCGGGGGCATAATAAAATCACAATGGAACGGCCAAAAACACTACTAATTGGAGAAACGCGCTGCAGACACAGACATGATGCACATCCACGTCAGCATAACTGAAGTGCTCCAAACTTTTTAGCTAGCAAGCGAGCAAACATAAGATTGCTTACTTATCTAGGTAGTTTGCAAGCCTAGCTAGTTAACAGTCATATTTGGTGCATGTAATGCAAGACAACATAAGTGAATAGCCATTATTTTGCTGACTAACAAAGCTAGAATTGAACCACAAGCATTTAGCCTGCTAGCTGGCATTAATAGGCATCAAAAATAAAATTTTCCAGCTTACGTTGACTAAAACCAACAAATTAGCTCACATGCTAGGCTAGCAAGCTAGTTAGCCTACTCAGCTAGCCAATTTCAGTACATATACACCAATTAAACAGTGAATTGTGATTATTTCGCAGATTAGCGAGTAGTCATGAATTAGCCACCTAGCTAAGTCAGTTAAACATTCGCTAGGCTGGTAAGCTCATTCGCTAGCCACAGAGTTTTTGCGCATACTAACGTTGGCTAAAGATACTTGACTATGAATGTAAATTGGTACCAGTTGCAAAACATTAATATCTAGCAAGCTAGGTAAGCCAAACAAAGTAGGCTAGTAGCAAACTATGCACCAAATGTAACTGACGGATGGAAGATTTGCGATCTGATTTATGCTCATTTGAGTCTTTTAACTAAAGCAATCATGGTGGCTATGGTTATTACTTTTTCGGTGTGTGTCGAACTTTTAATTGATAATCATATCTGTCTCAGCTGATCGTTGACAGCAGAAGATCAGGCAGTGATAAATGAACGAATGGAGCAGGTAAGGTGCTGAAAATTACGTTGTGGTTTAATGACTTTCAGCACTATGGAAAGCCTTGCGTTCGGATGAAGTCTCTGGCTTGGCATGTTGTATAACCAGTTTCCGTATCGAACAGTGGATTTGGTCAACGTTTTTTGTTCAGATGGGCATCTGGAATGATTGGGTGGTACTGACTATTTATTTCTGTGTGATGTGCATCATCGGTGCATTAGTGTGTGTGCGCGCACGTGTACGGTGTTCATGTCGGTCATAGCTGGTAATGTTCTACGTTGCAAAAGCACTTGCACTTGACTGCTTATTTTTTATTTATTCATTTATTTGTTATTTTTATTTATTTATTTTTTTAATTCTATGAAGTGCTTTTAGGTTTTGAGCACCCACCTGCATAAACAAAAATTGGCGTCTATGACGGCGCTAATAGAAATTAAGTTTGTTTTCTGTTAAATTACGCGATTCAGTTACGTGTATAATAATATTATACTCTTGGCCATGTCATATGAAAGTCATGAAACTCGTTAAATAAATTTTGGGTTTGTTGCTTGCTAAAGCTTGTTTTATAACTTCCATTTGTAATGGCCGCAATTTGTTATGACATAGCAGACAGCAAGGGATGACAGACAAAATTTTAAAACTTAAACAGATTTAATAAAACAAAGAACTGACCAAGATTGAAATAATTAACAAAATGAGATATTTACAGTCCCTTGAGATGGAGTTGCTTTGTTGCGATGTCCTGGGACAGGAAAACGCTCCAACACAGGCAAAATCCACAAAAAGCCTCACAGGTCTTGTAAAGAGTGACAGGTCTGGTCAAATGTATCCTTCCACTACTTATCCTAGCAATTTCTCCTAACACTTTACTCTCTCAATTTTTCTCCTTATATACTCTTTTCCAGCCCCCTCCCACCTTCCAGGCTTTTTGTTCCAATTCTCTGAGACTTTCCCCTCTGAGGCATGCCCAGGACATGCCCAAAACCTAGCTCCAGACTGGCTTAACAAAAAAAAAAAAAGTCAATACTGCCATCTAGTGGCTCCCCCCCACCCATTTCACATGACACGTCCACTTGTGCAACATCCTCTATTTCTTCAACCTTTCACGCCAAAACGTGTGAAGCTTTGCCAGGGTCATCAAGTTAGGAGCAGATTTGAGAACTGTAGCACAGTTTTACCTGACTGACCAGGGCTGGGATACCCAGAGCTCGGTCGATCTCCTCCAGCCCGTCAAAGTCCTTGAGTGCAGAGTAGAGCTGGTTGAGCAGAGCTCCCTCGTCAGCGGGGCTGTCAGCAGAGGGGGGCTGACACAGCGCCTCTTCCTGGGGGTCAGTGTAAGCGGCCCTGCAGAGAGACGCCACGCAGGAGCATCAGCAGCTGCAGCTAGACGTGAGTGCGGCACATCAGCGCATCCGTGTCTTAAAGCAGCGGTCAGCACGTGCCATTATACACCGACCACTTAATACAAACGTTGTTCCTGTTTTTCTGCAGCGGAGAACCAGAGCAATGAAAAATGCTGCCGTAAAACGTGCCTTGATAAAGCATTCCTGTGATAGCGAAGACTGTAGTGAATCATTTTATAACCTTCAGCAAAGTGTAGGAGCCAGTGAGTCCCTGCAGGCTCTTACAGGAGCGCACGTCCAAAATAAATTTGTAAGCTTTATTTTACAAGTATGAATCATGAATGGGGGAATGTGTTTCTCTGAATGCTTGGTGTGTTTAACACCGCTCTCAAGAGCTTTTTAGACTTTAGATAGCACTGATAAGGACAGAGAGCTGGGCTGCATTCTTCAGCATTTTTGCATTCCTCCGGGTAGGATACTGAATAAGTACGCACCAGAGAAAGGAACTGAACGGGCTGTATCTGAGGGAGGAATGAGACTTAACTGCTCCTCTGCCTCAGGTTAGTAAAGCCAACAAAAACACACATTTAACCACTGTGACACAGACCTCCAGTGAATGTACAGCAATAAACAAAATGTACAACTTCACCCTTTACACTACAGTCCTTAAACACAACAGCAGCAGCGGTGCTTACATCCAGGGCTGCACTGAGGATTTAGAACACGGGGGCCAAATTTCAGCTCTAAGCTCAGGAGCTCCATCTCAGCCAGCAGGCACAGTCCTCACTTAGATAGCGGCCATGTCTGTATTGCACCAACTATAAAGACGGCCAGCGATTTCTCACTGACCCAAGTGAAAAGGGTGAAATAGATAAGTCACCGAATGGAAACTGATTGATTGGAGCAGCTCGGGTGAGCGCAGCCATGTGACATCTCGCCGCATTGTCTTTCGTATGATTTTTTTACACAATAAATCTCTGCAGTGTATGGGCCTTTAGCTGCCAGTCCTGCAGCTGGAGAGAGAATTACAGGCTGACCTACTTAGTTTCAGAGGTTCTGCGACTCTCCCTCACACCAGGGAGGCGCTGTAGCTGCTGTGGGTGTGATCTGCGCGTGCGCAGGGGTACCTGTTCTGGCTGCCGAAGTGGCCCTGCTCGATGGGCATCATGCTGTCGGGCCAGGGAGCAGTCTGATTGGGCGGGGCCTGCTGTTGGGAAAACTGGGGGCCCGCGATGCCCAGGTCCAGGTCGGACTGCACTGCTTTTACAGAGGAACAGAACAAGCCACGGTTAGCCGCTGAGCATCCAGGTGTTTGCACGGGTGACATAATTACTGTCGACGATTAGTACCGATCGTTAGCCTGCTGCTATTCTGAACCTCAGCTTCAGCTGGGATAAAATTGGTTCATTGATATAATATTCCATACCAATTAGGAGTAGTGAACACAAAGTACACAAGGGACCAGAGTCTAAAATGAACACTGTAGCATGAGTAAAACAAATAGCATGCATCACAATGAGTGAAGTAAACAATGGACAAATAAAGATTGTGTATGCATGGAATTGAAGTATATAATGGAAGTAGTAAATAACCCCCTATGTCATCTGTCTGGCATTCAGGATGAGTACAGACAAGCCAATGCTTTTGAGAGCTCCAGTCCTGGCCAACGGAATGGGCAGTAGGGATTTGTGTGAAGATAAGGACAAAGTTATCGGACATAGCTAAGGGTAAAGCTAGGGGACAAAGCTAAGGGTAAAGCTAGGGGACAAAGCTAAGGGTAAAGCTAGGGGACAAAGCAAAGGGTAAAGCTAGGGGACAAAGCAAAGGGTAAAGCTGAAGGACAAAGCTAAGGGTAAAGCTAGGTGACAAAGCTAAGGGTAGAGCTATGGGACAAAGCTAAGGGTAAAGCTAGGTGACAAAGCTAAGGGTAAAGCTAAAGGACAAAGCTAAGGGTAAACCTATGGGACAAAGCTAAGGGTAAAGCTATGGGACAAAGCTAATGGTAAAGCTAGGGGACAAAGCGAAGGGTAAAGCTAGGGGACAAAGCTAAGGGTAAAGCTAGGGGACAAAGCTAAGGGTAAAGCTAGGGGACAAAGCTAAGGGTAAAGCTAAGTGACAAAGCTAAGGGTAAAGCTAAAGGACAAAGCTAAGGGTAAAGCTAGGTGACAAAGCTAAGGGTAAAGCTAAATGACAAAGCTAAGGGTAAACCTATGGGACAAAGCTAATGGTAAAGCTAGGGGACAAAGCGAAGGGTAAAGCTAGGGGACAAAGCTAATGGAAAAGCTAGGGGACAAAGCTAATGGTAAAGCTAGGGGACAAAGCTAATGGTAAGCTAGGGGACAAAGCTAAGGGTAAAGCTAAGTGACAAAGCTAAGGGTAAAGCTAGGGGACAAAGCTAAGGTTAAAGCTAGGGGACAAAGCTAAGGGTAAAGCTAGGGGACAAAGCTAAGGCTAAAGCTAAAGGACAAAGCAGGGTGACAAAGCTAAGGGTAAAGCTAGGTGACAAAGCTAAGGGTAAAGCTATGGGACAAAGCTAAGGGTAAAGCAATGGGACAAAGCTAAAGGTAAAGCTAGGTGACAAAGCTAAGGGTAAAGCTAGGTAACAAAGCTAATGGTAAAGCTAGGTAACAAAGCTAATGGTAAAGCTAGGTAACAAAGCTAATGGTAAAGCTAGGGGACAGAGCTAATGGTAAAGCTAGGGGACAAAGCTAAGGGTAAAGCTAAAGGACAAAGCTAAGGGTAAAGCTATGGGACAAAGCTAAGGGTAAAGATGGGGAACAAAGCTAAGGGTAAAGCTAGGGGACAAAGCTAAGGGTAAAGCTAAAGGACAAAGCTAAGGGTAAACCTATGGGACAAAGCTAATGGTAAAGCTAGGGGACAAAGCTAAAGGTAAAGCTATGGGACAAAGCTTAGGGTAAAGCTAGGTGACAAAGCTAAGGGTAAAGCTAGGGGACAAAGCTAAGGTTAAAGCTAGGGGACAAAGCTAAGGCTAAAGCTAAAGGACAAAGCAGGGTGACAAAGCTAAGGGTAAAGCTAGGTGACAAAGCTAAGGGTAAAGCTATGGGACAAAGCTAAGGGTAAAGCTATGGGACAAAGCTAAAGGTAAAGCTAGGTGACAAAGCTAAGGGTAAAGCTAAAGGACAAAGCTAAGGGTAAACCTATGGGACAAAGCTAAGGGTAAAGCTAGGTAACAAAGCTAATGGTAAAGCTAGGGGACAAAGCTAATGGTAAAGCTAGGGGACAAAGCTAAGGGTAAAGCTAAAGGACAAAGCTAAGGGTAAAGCTATGGGACAAAGCTAAGGGTAAAGATGGGGAACAAAGCTAAGGGTAAAGCTAGGGGACAAAGCTAAGGGTAAAGCTAAAGGACAAAGCTAAGGGTAAACCTATGGGACAAAGCTAATGGTAAAGCTAGGGGACAAAGCTAAAGGTAAAGCTATGGGACAAAGCTTAGGGTAAAGCTAGGTGACAAAGCTAAGGGAGAAAGCTAAGGGTAAAGCTAGGGGAGAAAGCTAAGGGTAAAGCTAGGTGACAAAGCTAAGGGTAAAGCTAGGTGACAAAGCTAAGGGTAAAGCTAGGTGACAAAGCTAAGGGTAAAGCTATGGGACAAAGCTGAGGGTAAAGCTAAAGGACAAAGCTAAGGGTAAACCTATGGGACAAAGCTAATGGTAAAGCTAGGGGACAAAGCTAAGGGTAAAGCTAAAGGACAAAGCTAAGGGTAAACCTATGGGACAAAGCTAATGGTAAAGCTAGGGGACAACGCTAAAGGTAAAGCTATGGGACAAAGCTTAGGGTAAAGCTAGGTGACAAAGCTTAGGGTAAAGCTAGGTGACAAAGCTAAGGGTAAAGCTAGGTGACAAAGCTAAGGGTAAAGCTAGGTGACAAAGCTAAGGGTAAAGCTAGGTGACAAAGCTAAGGGTAAAGCTAGGTGACAAAGCTAAGGGTAAAGCTAGGTGACAAAGCTAAGGGTAAAGCTATGGGACAAAGCTAAGGGTAAAGCTATGGGACAAAGCCAAGGGTAAAGCTAGGTGACAAAGCTAAGGGTAAAGCTATGGGACAAAGCTAAGGGTAAAGCTAGGTGACAAAGCTAAGGGTAAAGCTAGGTGACAAAGCTAAGGGTAAAGCTAGGTGACAAAGCTAAGGGTAAAGCTAGGTGACAAAGCTAAGGGTAAAGCTAGGGGACAAAGCTAAGGGTAAAGCTGAGCATCGTCCCGCTGGGGAGGAGCGGTGGACTCACCGCTTCCCATCATTTGAGCCGGCAGTATTTGCCGCGGTCCTGGCTGACTGGGGGGCCTGACGCTGGGGCCTCCAGGGGCCGATGAGGGCCCAATACGGCCGGGCCCCACTCCCTGCTGCACAGACTGGCCAACGTGAGGGGCCCAGGACTCAGGCTGCAGGCCCGGGCGGGGGCCACTGGCTCCCCGCAAGCCTGAGGGAGAGACGGTACACCTGAGAGCCCGCAAGGGCCCGAGTGGGGTGAGGGGGGGAGGGGTTACTACAAAGTGCTCTCCTGCAGGGGCTGAGGAGGGTCCATCCTGCCGCTCCCCAAATTACGCTGGCCTTCCTTCCACAGCGATCACAACCACATGCATCACTGCACCACTACACCACTCTTCTCAGAGTGGCGGACACCAGCAGACAATGGCACATAATGGCCCTTTTGCTCAGTTATTAGCAATAAAAGAAGAACTGGAAGACCGCAAATATGCTTCAGTTTGTTTTTCTGTTCGTTAACTTGTGCTCTTTCAATGACCCTGGCTAGTCCACTGCTTGAGCACTGAACACCAGAGGGGAAATCACTCAGAGGATGTTTCCATTGACAGTTTCTGTCAGATGAAGCCCCATCAGGGGAAATCCCTACACCTTTGCTGTTCAGAACGATAAGCCTAAAGGCAAATCTGCACTCAAACAGCCTCTCGATACATAGGTCTGCATGAGAACCTCAATGCAGCAAGGACTTACAGGTGCAGAACCAGTAATGATTTCAATTTCCCTTGTTGGGTACATAATAATGCCCATTCCTCAAATAATTATCAAGGATCAATACCAGAGATGATGACCAACATCAAAATGGACTACAAGTTCAAATGACCTCACCAGCCTTTCTCTCTTAACCCCCTACATGCACTACAATTACTGACACAATGTGTCAGGCTTCAAAAGTGCCACCCAAAATCCCATCTATCTGTATTTAATTTCTCACTTGGCTGCTACCCCTGTTGTAGCGTCTGTGGCTTCTGGCCGGACTCTTAACTGCACAGCCTCGAGAAGGAAAAACATTTTTAAAGGCAAGAAATATGGCAGAGCCAGATCTCTCTCCAGCTTGCAGTGATCCAAAATCAGTGGAAATGGCACGCTATGGCACGAATTAAAACATGAAAAACAAAACAAAAGAGGGTTATGGGCACAGAAGAACACTGAAAAAGACTGGGGTCACAGATGACCCATACGAACACTGTGGCCATGATGCAGCGCAGTGAGAGAGTGAGTCTAACCACCACTGTTCCAAGCTGCCTGCAGCAGGTGTTGACTTTACCTGCGCTAACGACATTGGGCTGGTTGGCCATCATGCCATGGTTTCCCATCATGCCCTGCTGCTGCATGACAGAGTACAGGTTGTTGTTTCTCATAGGAGGGAAGGTTCCAGAAGGGGGCTGGGAGGACATGTTCATCTCCAGAGACACACTCCGCACTGGCGGCCCCCTGGCTGGCTGAGCTGGCCTTGGGCTGCTGAAGTCTGGAGTGTAGAGCACAGTGGTTACCCTAACAAAAACATCTCCAAGGACATACTCACACCTCAACTCCATTATACACAAGCAGCAGTCACTCAGGCATCTTGCACACTCATACGTTTCCATTTTTACACAGCATTTTAAAACAAAAGCAATCTCCGTCCACACTACAAAGCAGTCCGGAGTCAGCAACATTTTCCAAAGTCTCCATTTTAGGAGTTCAAAAACTCTGGAGTAGTGTAGGCGCTAGACGAAAAAGTAGCAAAAGCTATGCGTTTTAAAAGGAAAACGAATTAGTGTGGATGTGGCCGTTGGTTCTTCACAAGGAAGTCAGCATGCTGCATGAGCAGAGTGTTGGGCTTGGGGAGATACAGACTATGCGTAAAGGACAGTGTTCGAAATTTTGGTGATATAGCTACATGTGCAAAGGTGAGAGTTAGCAGTGATGTAGCTGCATATGAAAGGCGTGAATTCTGGGTGATATAGTTGCATGTGTTAAGGTGCGAGTTTGGGGTGATGTAGCTATGAGTAACGGTGACAGTTTGGGGTGACACAGCTGCATGTGTTAAGGTGCGGGTTTGGGGTGACACAGCGCTGGGTCCTTCCATTTGAAATCAACCAGGGCTCCAATGGGCAGTGTCTTGTATTTTCTTCTAACTTTGACTGAATGTTGGTTTGGATGCCAAATGAAGAAATACAAAGTTTTAGCTCATTCGGCCCTCTAGTTTTTATTTTCTGGGGGGGTCAAAAAAGGGCGTGGCACCCCAGTTGGTGAAATATGCAATTTTTCCATTTTTAACAGGCTGTAACTCTGGAAGTAATAAAGCTCACCCCATGATTTTTTTCAAGAGTTCTCTATGCAATGTACTACCCTGTATTGCCCATCAACACAATTTTAACCCTTTGTGATTTTACAGGTCTAGAGCTTTCTATAGCCACCAATTCATATCCTGTAGCATTTATAGTTCTTTGGCAATATTGGCCCTTATTAGCCCTCTGTGGGGGGTGACCCTTTTTTGGCCTCTTTTTTCATGATGTGGGTATCCTTCAATTTTAATGAAACCTATATTTTTGGAAAGCACTTGGTGTACTGCCACCAAAATAAATTTCATTATGAAACTAGCATACCTTCATTAAAAAATGGATGCATCTTTTCCATATTGTTTCAGCTATATTGTGTCGCAAAATGAACAAAATGGTACAATTGAAGATGACAGAAAAACTAGTGAGATGCTGTATTGTTGCTGTCCTTCACAACTAGATAACAGCAGTATTTCCTGAATAGTTGTGTAGATGGCAGGACATGCTAATGAGCACATGTCTTGAGACAATGGCTTCCCAAGTTTGTGAAACTACCACTCAATCTTGCATCATTGGAAACATCCTCAACTTAAACAATTGTCATAGAAAGACATATGCAAGGTAGTACTGGGCAT
The DNA here is from genome assembly GCA_029721435.1 of Gymnothorax reevesii. NCBI lineage: Eukaryota > Metazoa > Chordata > Actinopteri > Anguilliformes > Muraenidae > Gymnothorax > Gymnothorax reevesii. The sequence continues at coordinate 81,396,462 of CM056575.1, forward strand.
AGGGACTAAAAAGAATCCCCTAAAAAATATAACATGCAGAAATTGGCAGTTGACCAAAACAGACGTTTTGAAGATGCTCATAAATGTCCCGGTACCAGGCATAATCACTGCTTCATTCCTTCAACTAATGGTTCAGTCACGGTGAAACACGTTTCTGGGGATGATGGTGGGTTTCAGTCTGGACAGATGATGGATGCTGATCACAAGGAACAGTCAACCCTCGAACAGTTTACTCCAGGACTTCATGTAGCCTCTCCGTTTCATGGCTACTGGTGGCTGGCAGTTGTCCTGGATAAATCCGAAGAATATCAGGACGTCAATGTTAAATTCATGTACCCTGATGGACCAATGCAGACGTTTTGGGGGCCCCAGAATGAAGTTGACATTTGTCACTTTCCCCTGAACCATTTGTTCATCATCTCTGCACCAAGCACTGCACAATCTGGAAGGCAGTACACTCCGATTTTGAGTTTGACAGAATCACCAAGTGGTTTAGAAACCAGCCACTCTTTATGGTACTGGTAAGAACTAAAGCAGCTTTGGGGCCATTTACAATTTTTAACATCACATGAGTGGGGGTGATGTTATCTGTGCACACTTCTTCCATTTGAAAAAGAGGAAATACTGAGATAAAACTGAATATTTTTTATGGTACATTTTTTGGGGGCGGAGGACCTGAAAAAAATGTTCTTTGTACACTTGTTAAAATGTAGATAATTGCGAACGACCCCTAAAAGGGAGTTAATTTTTGGATGAAAATTGAAGAAAATGACTCAAAATTTTTTAATGAATGTATGCTTGTTCCATAATGAAATTTAATTTGGTGGCAGCGCACATCAAGAGCTTTACAAAAATCTAGGTTTCATTCAAATTGAAGGATACTCACATCCTGAAAAAAGGGGTTGAAAAGGGGTCACCCCCTACAATGGACTAAAATAAGGGTCATTATTACCAAAGAACTATAAATGCTACAGGATATTAATTGGTGGCTATAGAAAGCTCTTGACCATCACTAATAGCTGATATTACCGCAAATCCACATATGTGGTAACAAATCACATCAGAAGGGTGTGAAAATGGGATCCTTAAATCAAATGTGTTTGTTTTGATACTATGTGTAGAAGTAGAATCTCTGGGAGCCAATAAAACCACAATAAAAGGGTTAAAACTACTCTGATTGACAATAAAGGGTAGTACATTAGATAGAGAACAAGTCATTAAAAAAATCATGGGGTTAGTTTTCTTACTTCCAGAGTTACAGCCCATTAAAAATGGAAAAAATGCTAATTTCGCCAACCAGGGTGCCACGGGCACTTTTTTGACCCCCCCAGAAGATCAAAATTAGTGGACCGATTGTTTTTCATTTGGCACCCAAAGCAAGATTCGATTAAAGTTTGAAGAGAATTCACGATCATGCCCATGGAACTTGTCTGAAAATTGTTTGATTTCATATGGAATGACCCTGCTGTGAAAAAGTATTTTCGCTGTCCTGGATTTCTTCGTGTTGAATATTTGTCACACTTAAGTGTTTCATATCACCAAACTAATTTTAATATTCGACAAAATTAACCCAAGTGAACACAAAACACAGTTTCCAAATAATTTCATTTATCAAAAAAAGGCTATCAGATCCTATTGACCCTATTTGAAAAAGTAATTGCCTCCTTAGTTGCTAAATCATCGAATGTAATTGATGGCTGGGTTCAGTTTCACAAGAGAGACTCAGGCATAATAAGTGTCAGAACTATTGAATCAAATCACCTAAATAGCACCTTTCTCGCAGTGCAAACTGGCCAAATGTGGTACATGATGCCACGATCTAAAGAAAATAAAGAACAGTTCAGAAGCAAAGTCTTTGACATCCATCAGTCTAGAAAGGGACACAAAGCCATTTTGAAGGCCCTGAGACCCCAGTAGACCGAAGTGAGAGCCATTATCTACAAACTGAGAAAACTTGGAACACTTATAAACCTTCCAAGGGGAGGCCAGCCAATCAAAATTCCACCAAGAGGGCATCAACGAGACTCATCCAGCAGGTCACAAAAGAGCCAAAATTAAGATCTGAAGAACTGTGCCGAACTGCAGATCACACTTGCCTCAATTCAGGTCAGTGTTCATGACTCCACTATCAGAAAGAGACTATGAAAATCACATCCATGGGAGAGCTACAAGGAAAAATCCACAGCTGACCAAAAACAACCCACATGCTCATCCCATATTTGCCAAAAATCATCCTGATGACCCCCAAGATTATTGAGATGATATCCTGTGGACTAATGAGACAAAAGTGGATCTTGATGGAAGACATGGGTCCCGTAACATCTGGTAAAGCGAAAGCAGCATCTCATAGTAAGAACATTATATCAATTCAATTCAATTCAATTCAATTCAAGCCTTTATTTAAACTCGGAACCCACTGAGGGAGACGCTCATTTTCAGTGGGGCCGAGTGCATGAAAGGACAATTATAAAAACAACAAATGATACAAAGAAAAGGAGGGAATACAAAACAACCGATAAAAATTAATTAATTTATTTATTTATTTACCAATTTACCAATAAGTGCTTTCAGTATAAACAACAACCAGTGCCTATTTCGCCTCATTTCAAGAGATGACCAACCACCCATATCATAAAAGACAGTAGTGAGATGTCAATACACGGTGGTGGTAGTATGGATGGTCTGTGGCTGCTTTGCTGCTTCAGGACCTGGGCAAATTACTATGACTGATGGAACCACAAATTCTGCTCGCAACCAGGAAAATCTGAAGGAGAATGTTTGTTCATCAATGTGTGATCAAATGCACAAGCAGTTCCGTCTATGGATTGACAATGGCCAGAACCACAGCAGCAAGCCCACCCCTGAATGACTTAAAAGAAAGAAAATGAAGTTTTTGGAATGGCCTAGTCAAAGTTCTCGCTTCAGTCAAATACATTTACCTTGGCATGACCTGAAACAGGAAGTTTGTGCTTGAAAAACCCTCCAATATGGTGAAACTAAAACAATTCTGCAAAACACTGCGCAAAATTCCTCCACAGCAATGCAACGGACTCATCACCAGTAATCACAAATTTTTTGATTGGATTTCTCGCAGCCAAAGATGGCCCAACCAGTTATTAGGATAAGGGTGACAATTATTTTTTCATATGGGTGACACAGGTTTTGAATTACTCTTCATCGTGAAGAAAATGGTCATATAAAAGCCACATTTATTGTTTTACTCACATCGTCATTCCCTTATATTGAAATTTGTCAGCCGATCAGAAACATTAAAATGTGAAAAATCACCAAAAATGGTACAAATCGGGGGTAAATACTTTTTCACCGCTCTGTAGCTGGAAAGTGTGAAATTGGGATGATGCACCCGCATATGTAAAGGTGATGGTTTAAAATTTAGGACCATATAGTCTTTTTGTGTAACAGTGAGAGTTTGGGGTGATAGAGCTATATGTGTAAAGGAGTGGGTTTAGGATTTAAGGTAATATAGTGCTATGCGTAAAGGCGAGAGTTTGGTGTGATACAACTGCATGGGTAAAGGTGTAGGTTATAAATTGTGGGTAATATAGTGTCATGTGTAAAGGTTACAGTTAGGGAAGATACAGTTGCATGTGTACAGGTATGGGGTAAAAATTTTGGGTGATATAGCATTGTGTTTGACAGTGAGAGTTTGTGTCTGTAAAGGTGTAGGTTTAGAATTCTGGATAATATACAGTTATCTGATGAGGGTGAGAGTATGGAGGATACAGTTGCCCCTGTAACTGCGTAGGTTCAGAATTTTGGGTCATAGTGTTATGTGTAACGGTCACAGTTTGGGAAGATACAGTTGCATTTGTAAATGTGTAGGTTTACAATTTTAAATACAAGTAATATAGTGTCATGTGTGAGAGCGAGAGTTTGGGGTGATAAAGCTGCATGAGTCAATGCGAGGGGTTGGGAGTAATATAGCTGCATGTGTAGAAGTGCAGGATTGCGATCCTGCAGAAAGCCTCCACAGGGCAGTGATTTATAGGTGCGGTGGACTCACTGGTTGGGCTCATCCCAGGAAAGACCTTCTGCGGGCCCATAGAGACTGGCGAGGCCCCTCCCTCCCCCGTCATCTGCAGTATGTCATTGATGATGGACTGCTTGTCCACAGCGGCCGGCAGGGACACGGGCCGCGCCTGAGAGAAGAGCTGCGGCTGGCTATTCTGCAGGTCGTCCAGGATGTCGTCCAGCTCACTTGGCTGCAGACACACACACACGCACACACAAAAACCAGCAACGTTAGCTCGAAATGATTTTGCATCACGTTTTTCAACGCATTTCGTAGCGTCACAGAAACTGATGTACAGCAGCAGACCGACTTCAGACCGACCTGAGCGGGAGGAGAAACAAGAGTCATCAGAAGATGACATATCCCACCGGTTCCACATAATTCGTGATTTGTGGCAGAGTTTTTGAATTCTGCTGTAGAGAAGGGACAAAGGCCAAGTTTAGGGCTGTTTTTGGTGAAAATTTCCAAAATTATGGGCAGCATGGAACTGAAACCCCCAAAAGGCACAACTACACGATAAGTTCCATACCAAATTAGAAGTGTTTAAGTGGCATAGTTTTTGAGTTTTGTTCCGGAAATGAGAATGATTACGGACGGACAGACAGGGTGATGACTATATCCCACGGCATTCCATACCGGTGGGATAAAAAACGATGCGACGTGCAGCAGGGACCCAGTCAAATAACTTGGGTTGCTTGGGAGAAATGCTTTAATCCTGGAGAACCAAGATGCTCCCTGTCCTGAGCAATGCTATAGTCCTTTGGGCTACTCTGAAGAGCAGCCAGACCATCAACACTCCAGATTCACAATCAGACAATTCATTTCAACTGTGCTGCCCCACTCACTCCATCCTTTACTGCCCATCCGTGTGAATTTGTGAAATACAATAACCAAAATCTTCTACTCTTCCTCCCCCAACACTGCTCTACACGCACAAACAAGCTTTAAATTGAGCCCAGAGGTGTACAGCCAGAAGCTCATAGAAGGAGGAAGGACCCGGTATAGGCGTTTAACAAAGACCCCCAGTTAGGTTGGTGACATTATTCAAATGTTTGTGTTGTTGAAGGACTGCCTAGAGAAGAGCCCGACACCATATCCTCTGAAGTGGAATCTTGAAAACTAGGCCAGCTTTCACACTAAGAAAAAGGAGGTTATCAGAAAAATTGATTGCAGTCAATGTGCATTGACGAAAAGTATCAGGGGACGGATAAAACAGTCTTCAGACTCTCACATTTGAAAAAGAGCAATTTGTCCACAGGTGAAAATATCAGGAAATTACACCAATAGTATCCCTAGATAATTTCATCAATCATCTGAAACCCGACAAGATAGCCTCCCAAGAATAATGCACATAAAACTTTTACAATAATGTGAAAAACCTACATATGATTGAGCAGCCACTACCCATTTCCATTTTGTTCAAATATTGGTACTGCTTCAGATTAATTAAAAAGAAAACCGTTATCAACTATCAAAGCACAGACGAACATGACTAATTGCAACACACAAATAAATGAGCCCACACTTTCGTCATTATCTGCTGCTGTAGACGGAGTTGAGAGACCAAAACCAAATTCTAAAAGAATTCATACTCGTAATTGTAATTTCAGCACGAAGTCCAGTGAGCCAACAATAAAAAAAATCCTCTAGCTTAAGCAATACAAAAATACTTACATAGCTTAACGTAATTTCTTTGAATAAATAAACAACACCTGGGGGACTACGGAGAAACATTGAAAGACCGTTGTTCCGACAACAACCACAAGAGTGCAGCACACTAGATGTATCAATTACACTGCGCAATAGTGGGCTATCAGATCACAGCACTGGGGCTTTTACAAATGAACAAAAACAACACGCAGCAATATTTCAGACAGAATTAATAAGGGCAATACTCCTGGCGAATGAGAGGAGCATCTGTGCATATTGTAAGCCAGCAGCACACCTCATAAATCATTGTCTACAGATCAGCTAACGGTGGATCTCCGTTGTCTGTTTCAGTTGTTAGTTTGTTTTCCTGTTGATTAAAATATAGGGGAGCGCTGTTCTAACGTGCGAGATGAATAGTGGGAAACAGCGCTAATGAGGTCATGGATGATGTAAGGCTACTGAGCGTTCGCACCGTCTGTCTCTGAGCGCACAGCCAGGGGGGACCTGCTGCTGATTATTTACTGCGCCTCTCTTCTCTCATCTCTATTTCAGGCCTGCGCAGCGTCACTTTTCCTGTGCGGGGAAAGTTGTCCAATTGCAAAGTGGCCGCGGAAACGAGCCTCTCGTATCCCAGCTGAAGCGGGAGTAGCCTACTGGGTGGGGGAGGCAGTGGACATTGACACCTTAGCGAAGCTCTGCCGTTTTTCAAACAGAGGATCAGATTTTTTTCCCGATAGCATGCGGGTTTGTTTTCTGACCGTTATACAACAGCATTATAAAATGACTACAACATCTTACAGTTCATCTGTGCAATTTTGCGCCACTTCAACGGCAGCTTATCCTACTGAGCAGAATTGGTCACGTTTTAAAGCAGGAATCAAACGTGGACATCGAGACCCCAGCGTAGAGGAGACTGTGCTCTTGTTTTGACCATGATAAGCAAACATTTTCATTTTTGCTTCCTGAGAACAGCTATGCTGCGAAATTTGAGTCAGTGCGTCGTTATCTCCTGCAAACCACTAGGGGGGCTCAATAAAATTTATTTCAAGAGTAAGTACAAACCGAAACTCTTTTCTATCCACATACTTACAATTCAAATTCCAAAAAAATATCAGCACATGATGGTAAATTCGAATAAAATCAGGGAGCGATTTTAAGCCTCTTGACCTCAACTAAGCTTATTGAAAATACAACAACGCACTATCTGATGTGTTACTTGCAAGTTCACCGTTTACTTTATGTTCAATTATGCTTATTTCATATTAGATGACAGCAACAGACAACAACAATGAATTCTGCGCCGGGGCAATGCAGGACTAATAATGATGCGACAAGTTGCGATGAAAAGATGATATAAAACTGGCAATGCAAAATTTGCGTGCTGATTGTGTTATATATACACACACACACACACACACACACACAATACCGGTCAAACGTTTTTGCACACCCCAATATTTTCTGTAATTGAGACATTTTTTAAAATATTTTGTTCTTGTGTAATACCGGCACTTCTTGTTTACATCAAATCCAGACATGCTTATTGGCGTGGTTGGCGAGAATGAGTGAAAATCAATAGGCCTACTAAGAAACAAGAATTTACCATTACCAATTAAAACCGCGAATGCATATACTTCGCAAGCCGATGTGTCATCAGTAACAAGCTGCCGCCGTTATAGCAGCACTAGAAATAAAACTTTCTTGACTAGATGTACACTTAACGTTTTTACACACTGTAATAGCGACGGCCGAATGACAAAGAGCAGAGAGCCAGAGAGGGCGTTAAACATGGCTTTCAACAGATTTTCAGTCTTGATCCGTTTTCAGTCATTTTTCAGGATTAAATATACTTTACCTCTTCCTTCTCAGGTGCTGCGATTTCTCTTCGTTAAGACGAGAGATAAAACGCGTCAACTGAACACAAAAAGTTTTATTTTTATTTAACCCTTATTTAACAAGGGAAGTCCCGTTGAGATTGAGAAGAGTTGCCTATAAAGGCAAGTGAATCAAGCATTTTTATTGAATATTATTCACTCGCCTTCACATCTCATTTAAAGGGAAACTGTGTACTTAACCGCCAATGGATTGATTATTTACATTGTTGGAAAACGTGCCAACTAAGCGCAATGACTGAAATCGGGTCAATAGTCTCATCCATTTCAAGGGATGTTTTTCGCCCCCTCGCTTTTCCGCCGACCGGCTGCTACTGCGGAATGTTTCTCTGGGTCCCCAAACATCAGGAGACATAATCGTCCTCGCCGAAATGCGCACCCCACCACACACACGAAGGTTTTTTTTTTTTTTTTTTTTTACCCTTGCCGCCTTGGTTTCAAACCTACGACAAGAAGCCACAGTTGACGAAGAGCACGGTCTGTGATAGGAAACCGGCGAAGTATATGAGGCGAATCTGACAGATTTTTGTTATTACAGCCGGGAAAATCAGAAGTCCGCACCATTTCCCCTTATATTTTCGTCTGACAATGAATACTTAATATTTAACATTTAATAACACAGCAACTGACTGGTATTATAATGAAATACATCAGACAACTTTATGACGCCTCTAAGACCTCGTCACACTGATGCTTTTTGCCAACCACGCTGATCAACAAACCCACGTGAGCAAGTTCTTGACGTCACGAGAAGTATCGCTATAGTCTCATATTGGTTGTATAACAGAAAGCTGAAGCCCAATGTATAAACCATATATAAGAGAACAAATTAAGAAAAACCAGGATCAGTCATTTTGTCAACATTTAATCAGATCAGTAACGATGGTCTGATCCAGTGCTTCTCAATCCTCTACTGGAGCACCACCTGTCCTGCATGTGTTAGGTCTCTCCCTGCTCCAGTACAGGTGATTCAAAATGATCTACTCATTATCAAGCAGCTTCAGGTATCGAGCTATTGAGCTGATCATTTCAATCACCTGTACTGGATTGCTTGTGGATATTTCTTGTAAATTTGTTATTTGTAATAAACAAGTATTTGGTTCCAGTGATTTCTTTGTTGTAAACATACATGTAAGATTAAGACTTGACAAGATCTTTGGGTGCGCGAAAACTCTTGAGTGGCAGTGTATAAGGAGTCTCCAAAAGTTCCTAGTGCCTAAAACAGAGGCTCTTCAATTTACTAACAGATTTGTAAACGAACAGACCATCATCTGAGAACAACGTTCAAAGACAAATTTTTGCAGTTCATCCTTCACAGTGCAAAACATGAAAAGATGGGAGTGAATCCAGTCAAATCTTAGAACATGAAAGGAAAGGCTGAAAATCACTTCTGAGTGCACACGATCCCCAGTTCTACAGACATCTCTGCAACGGATGTCACGCCATGGACTTGGAGATACTTCAGTAAACCTCTCTCAGTCAACACCCGACGACTCGGCATTGACCGATGCAAATGAAGCTTTACTGCACAAAGCTGAAGCAATACATCAAGACAGACCAAAAGCGCTGCAGACTTTTTTGGGCTTGGAGTCATCGCAGTTGGAGATGGACAAAAGCACAATGGAAGCCTGTGTTCTGTGGTCAATCTATTTAGCATTTCGAGTTTTTTGGAAGAAACCAACACTGTTCTCCATGCCAAAGAGATATTAAAGACAACCCAGGCTGCTGTTAGTTTCAAATCCAATGGTCATCATTTGTGATGATACGCGGGGGGTGTCAGAGTACGTGGAATAGGTGACTAACACCCATAAAGCACTAATGTAGTCAAATACATCCAAATTTGGAGCAACGTGCATTACCATCTAAATGTAGTGCGTTTCAGGGTCCCCCAGTATTTTTTTAGCAAGACATCACCGAACAATATTCTGAATAGATCCCATGTGCACGGTTGTGTAAACAGAGATTGCGGGAGCCAGACCGGACTGCTGACAGTTCTGATTCATCTCCAAACGAGAATGTTTAGTGTCTTGGCTGAGCGAACTTAACTGCGCAGCTGAAGACCTGCGTAATGGGGGAATGGGGAAAAAAAATCTTCTTGCTACACCTGACCAACTGGTGTCTTAAGCGCCTAAATGCTTAATGCGTGTAATAATAAACATGGTGATTTACGAAGTGGTGAAAGGTCAACTATGCCAACTTTTTTGGACTCAGCAGCAGTCGCCACAATGCATATTTTCAATAAGCAATGAAACTAAAGGCTACATTGCCCTGAGTAAGAGCATCAGCAAAATGCCGACAGTAATGTAATCCGACACCCCCGTTATGTTCCCTCTGACGAACACTATTTTTGGCATTATTTTTATCTATTTAGCCCCATAGAACCTACGGACCCATAGTTGAGACCGTCAAATGCAGCTGCTGTATTCACACCACGGGACCTTCAGCATTCACACCTGTGGAACTAATTTAAAGCAAAAAGGAGACCTTAAAGTTTCCAACGATCTCAAATTTGTCCTGTTGAATTACAGGGAAATGTTTGTGAAATGATGAAAAAGATCTAAGTTTTTCATTCAATGTAATGCTGCGGCCGTGAAAACATGGCATCCTGGGTCTGAATATTTCTCTCAAAATAATCGTGATGTAGCTTCGGTGAAACACAGCAACCAGGAGATACAGAATGTGCATGTCACTTTGCCCAATAATGTGGGGGGGGGGAAAAAAAAAAAAAAAAAAAGCTTTTTCAGACTTTGAAGTGACTAAAGGGAAAACTTAAGGAAAAAACCAGAGTTTAAGGGGTTAAGCAGCACAGAAGACAGAGTGAAGCTCAGACACCCTTAATTTGGCAGGCTGGCTGGGCAAATGAACAACAGTCATCTTGTTAATGAAACTCTGTGCAGGTTTGGTGCACCTGTCTGTGCCACCGCAGGGAGAAGGGTTCCAGAAATGGAGAAAACAAGTTTTTTTTATTATTATTAAGACCTGCCCTACAGCTGACGTGCCTCAACCACTGATGCTTAGATCCCACCCTGCTGCCTTTAATGAAAACTTACAAACTGCTACCACTGCCTCCCCGAGGTACAGTCCTTGGCCCGACTGTGCCACAACCGCACGTTTCGGCGTGCTTTGAATTCTCATTTTGGCTATTTCTGTTTAAGCTGTAAAATAATTCAGCCTTAAAACAACAAAAGAAAAGCAGATGGGAAACAAACAAAGGGATTTTACACCTGATAAATGAGGCCAGTTTGCAGGCCGCTCATTCAGAGGCACTTATGTTACGGTTTACTTAACGGTTCACTGAAGTCCATTTTGGAAGTGGAGAAAATGTGATCAAATTTAGATAATTCAAGCAGTATTTTGACTGCCATTTTTAAAGAACTATTTTGACTGCCATTAAAAAGCTATCAGGCAATGCCTCATTAGTTTTTTTAATGATTTCATCTTTATTCAAGAGTTGTGCCTGACATTCAATTTTTACTGCATTACAAAATTTGATTCTGTCCTCTGCAGCTGACACAGCCCCGTTTCCCAAAAACTACAACCCCCCTCCTCTGGACCCTCGCCTCAAACAATCACAAGCATCTACTTAAAGTTTGCATTTAACTGCCAAAGTGGATCAAGTTTATCATATACCATTTTAAAGACATACAAAGGTTATATTTGGCATGTCATTTGGATATCTCGTTAAAAAGAAAGAAATAAAAACAGAAAATAAAACCTTTAGAAGTATGAAAAAATCTCCTCCCATTTTAACCCTTTTTTAAAACAATTCATTCAAGAAGAATTAATGTAAATCAATACTAATATTAAACACGCATCAGACCCCTCGTCAAAGGATGGGCGATTTCTGGCCAGGAAACAAAGCGAGGTGGAGGGACGGACAGGAAGACGGACGGAAGTAGGTCTAGGAGTTCTGGCCCAGAAAAGAAACATGGCGGATGGAAATGCTACGACGGACAACACTCATGACTACACCTCCTTTCCACTTGGCAGGGGATAATACACCACTACTGACCGTAATTTAAATTTGCATGGACAGTTAACCTTGCATCAGCATTTTAGGCATCATACTAATATTTTCACAGCTAAACATTTTAAAATGTCCTTGGATAGGCTTCTAAACAGGCCACAGGATTCTACAGTGGGAATAATTTGATTCTGAATACTCCATCGCCACCCTTTATGTACTGAAGCCCGTTTCATATATTGCAGCGAATTGCTGGTGCCAACAAGGCTGATATAAACCCAGTCCTACTGAGTGAGAGGAGGGCAGCCAGGTTGATGTGTAAGCAGCTTTAGACATGGGTGTGCTTTCCTCTTAGATTACCCGGCAATCTCTAAGGTTTCCAAATGCTCTCTTCCGGGCTGACCTGATTTGAGCAAACCAACGCAGAAGCCAAACTGGGCAGAAAGGATCAGATCAAATATCACCATTGCTGCTTTTTCATATGCATGACCTTTTCAATTATTTCTATGCACATCATGGGTCTTAATTTCTTCTGTTACATATTACACAGAAGCAAAAAGAAGAAGAACAAAGAAAAAAGAGCAGTGCAGGGGGTCTGAATTGCTTGTCAGGTTCTGATGGGCTGGATGGTTTGAGGCTAAAGACAGATTTCATTAGCACAAGAGCTGCAGGAAGGTAAAAAAGGCAATTATGAAACAAGACCAAGGCTGTGCCGACTGTGGGAACAAGATGTCCTGGACACGGCTTCTCAGAAATCATTAAAATCCTTTTACATCTCATCGCCTGTAGAATTCACTCGCCGCACCAGTCATAATCCTGTTGAAACGTGTCCTAAATGTGACGGAGCCCTCAGAAATTCCTGTCCCATTAAAGAATGTCACAAAAACTGACATAACGTTAACTTGAGATTGAGTACAAACTCAGCAACTAAAAATGCAAAGCTTCAGACGTCATACCGAAATTCCTGCAACCAACTGTTGGGCCCTCAAGGTACTTTTGGAAAGTACAGTGTAACTGAACAGCCTATCAATGCACCATTCATAAGTTTCAAAAATACTAACTCTAATCTGTTTGAAATTTCAGTAATTCTCATTTTATACATCTCATTAGGGACTGATGCACTAGTATTTGGAATCATACTCCTGCTTGATATAGGAAAATATACACAAGAACATCTTTTCAAAAGCTCTATACCTTTGAGACAAATTCCCACTTTTAGTTTCAGGTTCAGAGCAGCTGAGGAATATGACATCACTCGCAGCCCATCCTGCCTCCACTGTAGACACAGGAAGTTTAGATGTTCTGCTCACCTGCTCTGATCCTTCGTAGCCGCTGTCCTGCTTCTCCGTCTTCACCGTAGCCAGCTTGGAGCCGTCCATCTTGGCTTCTGTGGGCTCCATCTTAATGGCTTTGTTGTCCTGAGAGCTGGTCTCGTCCTTATCCAGGAGGTAGCGAAGCAGGGCATTGTCCTTCTTTTTTGGGCTGACGGGCTCCTGTTTGACAGACAGTTCTGCACTGGAGCTCGCGCCGCCCTGGGCTTCCTGGGAGAGCTCCTTCCCCGTGGCTTCAGCGGTCAGCTTGGCTAAGTCCACTGGGGAGGTGCTGTTCTGCAGCAGTCGATGCAGAATTTTATGTTTCTCCTTCAGAGAGGTGGCGTGACTCCCGGCCGTCCCCTGGCCCTGACCGAGCGCGCCCACTGCCCCCGAGGGGTCCTTACACACGGGAGGGTCTCCTCCGGGGCCGGGCGAGGACGACTCCATCTGCTCAGACTTTGTGGTGAGCAGTTGCAGGAGTTTGGTGTGGCCCTTGTTGTCGTGAAGCCGACTCTGGGCCTCGCTGCCCTCCGTCCCGCACATCTGGCCCAGAGCGTTCTCCTTGTCCTCCTTCTGGTCCCTGCAGGCCTCGTCCGGAGCAGACTCGAGGGCTCCCTGCTCCCCAAAGGGCCCCAGGGACTCTTTCAAGTCTGAGCTGTTTATCTTGGTCATGGGGTGGGAAGGGTTCACCACCACATTCCCGGGGGAGCCCATCTTGCGGTCCGGAGAGCCGAGGGACTGTCCCAGCGTGACCCCGTGGCACTCGCTGAGGGCCTGTAGCGCGTTGAGCGAGCTGCTGGTGTAGCTATGGCTGTTTCCTGTGCTGCTGCACATGGCCGCGCCTGCGGGGGAGTGCAGGCTTCCTGCCGGGGAGAACTGGGCGGGGCTGACGCGGTGCCGCGGCGACAGCATGGAGCCGGGCTGGCCAGGAGCCAGGCTGGGGCTGCTCTGAGAGGGACTGTTCATCTTGAGTGCATAGTTACTGCTGCCCTGAGGAGTGGTCGGCTGCATCCCGGGTCCGTGGTTTACGGGCCCCTGGCAACCAAACCTGTAGCTCTGCGACTGCTGAGCCGACCCCGCCGGAGGCTCCTTGGCGCCCCCCGCGGCGGCGTAGCTGCTGTTGCTGCTGATCGTCGTGTCCTGGCCCTGGGGTCCCGCGGACATGGGCCCCTGGGCGGGCGGCGTCATGGACATGACCGCGTTCAGTGGCTTCCCCAAGGCCTGTCCCGCCATTTCCTGGTTCATCCCGCCAACCGTCTGCTCCCTGGGACAGGAGAGGAATGAATCGTCAGCTATGCGTGAGGTCGGGGAAAATAAAGCCGCTGTGAGCTGAAATCCCTGCGCACATCCAGCGGCAATGACAGCTAATAAAGGAGCAATAAAGGAGTAACCCAAAGGGGAAAACAAACTGGGCTCACGAGATCACACCAGAGTGTACTGCTGCTGAACAAAACCCAAGAGTCTGCAGCTCGTCTCAATATCAGCTGAGGGCTGCTGCCAGCTGAATCTTTTTATCTTCTAATTAAGGGTCTGGCCATGCTTTCGCCTCAGAGTTGGCAAACTTTGCAGTAAATCTTTCATGCATTTGACTCTGCTGACAGCTACCGGTAGTTGAATGAAGCCAAATATTTGTACAGGTAATTCAAGTATACAGGGTATGAACGACTGCCAATTCTGTCTCACTTCGAGCGTCAGGATTCACTCTCTGAAACTGTCAGCCAGGGGAGGGCATAAGTGGCATCAAGGGGATGAATAAGCGGCGACATTATTTCAGCAGCATGAACTGAGGGACGCGTGTGATTATTCTTTACGAGACGCCAGGCTGTAAGACTGGGGCTCCGAGTGAACAGACTTGGAGCTCAGTGTTTATCCTCTGTTCTGCGCTGCCTTCCCAACAGCTCACTCATCGTGTCCTGCGGAGACGGGCCCTGTTCATCTTCCTCTGAAGACCAACACTGCGAGCGCTCATGCATTCATCTGTGCACGCCGTCTGCGCACCATCATGTATGTGCAGGGCAATTAATGAGTTTGGAAATGAGGCCACACACTTGAATTCACACAGGCCAACGAGCTTATATAGACATATACAAAGGACTACAGTCAAATAAGCACACGGACACCAGATGGACACAGCCGAAAAACATACAGACACATAAAAACAAGCTTGCAAGGGTGTGTACATACGAACAGTCCAATAAGAGCACAGACAGATCAAAACAACCAGAAAAAGCTTGTATAAAATAAGCATGCACTGACGCGTAATTACAAACACAGATGAAACAGCACACATGGGTGTAAACAGACAAACACAGTCAAATAAGCAAACATGGATGTACTCAAACAAACAGTCAAATGAGCGCACATTGGTATATGGAGACAAAAATTCTTCAGGCATAGAAACGCAAACGCGTTCGCACAGAACTGCACAACAGCGCACAGGCAAACAGGCAAATAAGCACTGCACAGTACACAGACGGGCACTCAAGTGGTACCTCTGCAGGATGTGCAGGGACATGTACAGTTGCGGCTCATTGGTTGCAGGGGAGCGCACCAGCTTGCTCTTAGTGTGGGCCGACACGATGGTACCATCAGAGAGGGAAAATCGGTAAATCGGACTGAAAGCTTGTCCCTGCCGCAGAACTGCAGGAGAGAAGAGATGGCAGGTTTTTAAGAACAAGTCATGCGGCAAAACTACTAAAGTCCAGGAAAAACTGGTGCTCTGGGCTCTCATTGCCCAAGTGTCTCTTTCTACAGCTGGAAATACAGTCATTTAACATTCACTACTCAAATACAATAAGTGGACCCTTCAAGCCAAATTTCCCCACTGCCATGAAATTCTAAGAGAAAAAAAATGTTACCCCGAAGATAGCAAAGTTTCACACGCTCCATTTTATCTGCAGATTGACTGGTTGAAGGAAGCATCTCGAAATCTAAAGGAAGCATCTCAATCCTTACCTTCCTGCTGATGCCGCTTGGCAAAGGACATCTCCCCGTCATTCTGCAGGTGGAACCTCTGGATACATCTGCGCACCAGGTCCTCCCAGCCAGGCTTCATGGAGGCTCTCAGCAGGCTAGTGTCCAGAGAGGTGATCTTACCTACAGGGAGAAGCACAACAGCATGGGCCCACACCTCTCCTCTGCTCATGCTCCTGAGGCAGCACTGCCAGCACTCAGCGTCCTGCTACTGCTCCAATGGAGGCAGTGACAATGCTACAAACAGTATAAGGATGAGAATAGGTTTGCATTTCCACCACCCATTAACCCTTGGAGCGCTAAATGCAGCCATCATAGCTCAAATAAGATATCAAAATACAGTTGAAAACCTCCTGCGGGGGAGCTCTTTTAAACAAGTGGCCACATGATGGGTTTTCAACAGCACAAGATAATTTCATTTTTCTTCTTTTCTTTTTTAATTTCAGTGGTCTAAGTGTTAATTCAGCCAAGTGATTTTACCTATTACATCTAACCTCCTCCCCTACTGCACTGTGTCAATTAGCAAATCCAGGCAAATGGAATAAAATACTTAAGTGGAAAAGTGCCTTCATAACCCCAGTCTTCAGCCTCTGCAGAGGAGTAGGCCTGGCATGACTAGCGGAATGGTGCACAAGTTAAGGTTCGCTTCTCTTTGTGCTCAAGCTGGAGTGATGCCTTAAACGGTGATTCTGAGCATTTTAAGAGGGAAGATTGGCAAGATCACATTAAATCTTTGCAGAGGAGCGGTGCCTGCATCTACAACTGATGCAGTAATTGTAATCTAACTGAGAAACTGCAATTGCATAATGAATATTCATGGAGGCAACGCTCAAGAACTTTTCAGAAAATTGAGTTTTTATGCCAACCACTGTGGCTTGTAGCTTTGGCCCAGCATGTTCTTGTAACATTTAGTTTTTTTTTAAGCTGCAATGCATTTTTTTCCATTTTGGTACGTTTGCAGTACTGATAGAATTTGCTGGACGTTTAATACCAGACAATACAAGCATATTCAGACCAACTGCAGCAAAGCAATAATGCTAAGGAGATGCGCAGGATGCAAGTAAATTTGCCTGTGGATTCACCGGAAACACAAATTTCTAAAACATCACCCCACTAACATTAAACTAATAATAATGGGGTAACGCTTAAAAAGAAATCTTAGGCAAGCACGTGCAACTGAGATGCTGTGAGGGAATATTTTACATGATATTTCACTCTGGTGTCAATATTTCATCTTAAGGAACGATTTTACTATCAATGAACAAAAAGCGTTCCGTCCTTTTCAAAGATGGTCTGGAGACTAACTTTATAACATTCTCTTTATTTCAACTGCCACAGGATAACATCCACTCACAACTGATGCAAAACTGAGTGCTGTGAGGCAAAACAGTTGTCAGGTATTACAACACGCGATGACTTCATAATTCATATCAAAACTCAATTCATCTATTTGTAAGACATTTAGGCGGAGAGCTTATATTTGGCTTCATAAACACATTCATAAGCTCTGATATTCCACACTTGTGGTCTTGGAGTTTATGATCCCAGAAATGCAATGCTTTACCGCCGAGCCATTTTTTGATTCTACGAACTGCACTGCAAACTTAACTTTGATGTAGAATTCTGACTTCTGTTTGCAGCCCTCTTTTGTTCCAAAATTATGAAAATTAACTGAAATAAATGACACTTTTGCCGTTAGCGATTGCTTAAGTCATTTGCCAGTCTCTAAGATCCACAAATCTGGCGTCATAAAGCCTTATTTAGGGCACACATACTGTTGCCAAGGATTGGCTTGACTTGGCATTTGGGCGAAGGGGTTCAGCTGGATTCCAGTGAAAAGGAAATCACGCAGCCGCTTCAACACCTTGAAAAACCTCAGAGAAAGTAAAAAGTGCTAAATCCTTAAATATGTAATTTGTGTGATAAAAGGGTGGCATTTTATAGTGCAAAGTAATTTATGTATTAAAAGTTCTCTTCTCGAGGACAAAATGTAACCTGAATTGGCAACTTGCTGAAGGCAGCGAAGTGCCCAGGCCAGGGTAATAATGGAGACTCTAAGGGAAAATGGAGATGGGAGGGAGCGGCGATCTTTACCTTGGAGATCCTGCCTGGTGGTGAAGCTCTCGTGGGCTGGGAGCATCGGCCTCTCCTTCATGGGGACCCTCCGGGCCACACAGATCAAACACGACTGCAAATCTGGCGGAATAGAGGGTGGATCCAAAGAGTTAAATCGGGCCCAGATGTATTAACTGTCAATATACAGCTCATCTAACTCCCCACCAGCACACCTTTAGGACAGCTATGATTTGATCAAAATCATTTTGAATATAATAATATCCTACATTTGATTCAAAATTCAGGAAAATCTGGCCAGTTCTAGCGTGTAAGATATCCAAAAATACTCATTTTTTACAAAAAAAAAAATTTTGCTCTTGCTCTTTTTCCCTACTTTCTGGCAAAATGCTCCAGCCCTCATGTTCACGTTGCTGTCTGGTAGATTCTTTGCATCTAGTGTAAAAAAGCTGGAACTGCAAAAACTAATAAAAGATAAACGGATCATCTTGAAGCGATAAATCAAGTATACACTCATCTGAGGGTATGGTTACGACTCTATCAAACTCCGCCCCCACCCACCCCCGTTTCCCTTCAGCCTATAAACAGTCAAAACAAAAGTACGAAGGACAGACAGAAGGCTCCCGCTGAGATGGACGTTGTTAGTGGTTGGCTTGGTGCCAATACTCTCAGCCATGCCCCCACCAGACAATTGATTCTGCGCCTTCGGTTTACAGTAATAATCCTTCATCCCCTGACAGGCCACTTCCACCAGGTGCCACAGCTCGAGCCTGAGGAAACTGAAGGGGCCTACAACCAACTGTTCCCTCCAAGCCTGCCTACTGAGAAACCCCAGAACCGAAGCACTGTCCCCTGGGTGGCCCCGGCCTCAGGACTGATCGCGGGCACGAGGAGGGCCGCCTTCGCCCAGCATTTTTAGTCTCCCTCCACACTCAATCGGCATACGCCTGTCAGCCAGATCGCAGCGCTCTGATGCTTGGCCCACGTCCTAAATGGCTTCAAAGGCAGGAGCGGGGGGCTGGGAGAGTACCTGGCAGGCAGAGAGCCGAGACCAGCCAAAAGGGGTGGAAAGGAAAGACCTGTAACTCCTGTCTTTTTTCATTTACAGTGGCGGAGTGGTGTACTGGGCCTGAACTGAAGCTCAGAGAACACTGCTGGAGGATGGAGGGAGAGACATTACACACAGGAAGAGTGTGCTGAGGGCGGTGGTCCCTGAGCCATCTCTTCATGCTCATCCCCAGCTCTCAGGCCGCATCAAGCCTCTGCAGACCAGCTTCGATTTAAACCCGACTTCATCCACTAGCAAAACTGCATTTATAACCCCATTTCCAAAAAAGTTGGGACGCTGTTTAAAGTTCAAATAAAAACATTAATGCAATAGTTTGCAACTCACTTGAACCTAATGTTTAATTGAAAATGGTACAAAAAAAAGACATCAAATGTAGAAACCGAGTAACCTTTTTTAAAAATATATCCGTTCATTTTGAATTTGATGTTACAAAATACTGGAAATGATGTTTTTTTTTAAAATTATTTTAAGCATTACAAATTTGGTGGAAAATTTTGCAGCAAATAAGATTAATCAGCAACAGATCCGCAGCGTGATTAGGTGTAAAGTCTTTCAGACGTAATAATGGTAAGGGCTTCACCACTCTCTGAGAGACTGCATGGGCAAATAACAAATTTCAGGGTAACCTTTCTAAACATGAAATGCAAAGTGTTTGGGGATGTCATCCTCTACGGTGCATAAGATGATAAAAGGATAGAGAGAATCTAGAGATGTATGTATGTATGCAGGGAACAAGTTTGAGAACTGTAATCATATGGGCATGATCTTCAGGCCCTCAGGCAGTACTGTACTAAGAACAGACAGAATTCAGCAGTGAAAATCACTGCGTGGGTTCAGGAACACTTCTGGAAACCATTTTCAGTAAACACAGTTAGCTGCTGCATCCACAAATGCAAGTGAAAACTATTCCATTTAAATTTTAAACCATATATAAATGAGATCCAGAAACGCTGCCGAGTTCTCTGGGCCTGAGTGCATTTAAAATGAACTGAGGCAAAAAAGACAAATGTCTGGCACTAACATGGCAATATCCTCCGCTGCCTCAATTTTATGTCTCCGTACATAAGTACAGACAGACGGAGCCCAATACAATATCCCTCGCTTCGCGCTAATCGCGCAGCTGGGATTAAAAAAAAAAAACAAAACAAAAATAACTCAAAGTCAACACATTAGGTCAACAACACTTAATATGATTTATAATGACTTTTGCAAATCTTTTTCATCATCATTTCTGAAATTAGAATATGCAATTTTTAATTTTCCAATTGAAAAGTTGATGAAGTATCGACATGGTGATGTTTATTTTGACAAGCTGTCACCACCATCACCTCCAGGAATCGTCTGAATTTTGGGGGTCGTCACTTGCATCCAACATGAAAAGAATCCAGTCGACAGTTCTTAAGATATTGGAATTTATGCTTTGTGACCTTGAAATAAAGGTGAAGGTCACCAAAAACGCATTGTACCTTTCCCCCACTGGGATGAACCTAGGTACCAAATACGAGAAGAATCTAGTCAATAGTTTGTAAGATATTCAAATTTATGATTTGTGACCAAGAAATGAAGGTCAAGGTCACCAAAACAGGATGGTACCTTTCCCCCACTGGGGTGAACCAAGGTACCAAATATGAAAAGAATCTAGTCAAGGATTCTTAAGATATTCAAGTTTGCGTGTTTGTATGGACGGACCAATTTGCTCAAATTTAAGCTTTGTTACCTTGAAATGAAGGTGAAGGTCACCAAAACTGCATGGTACCTTTCCCCCACTGAGATATACCTAGATATCAAATATGAAAAGATTCTAGTCAACGGTTCTTAAAATATCCACATTTACATGTTCGTACGTACGTACGTACAGACAGAGCCCAATACTATATTCCCCGCTTCTCGCTAAACGCGCAGCAGGGGATAAAGACTGTCCGGTGGTCAGTCCAATTAAAACAAGAGCCATCAGGAGATGGCATATCGCCCTGGCCCCACGTCATCAAC
Source organism: Gymnothorax reevesii (assembly GCA_029721435.1). Lineage (NCBI taxonomy): Eukaryota > Metazoa > Chordata > Actinopteri > Anguilliformes > Muraenidae > Gymnothorax > Gymnothorax reevesii. The sequence goes on from CM056575.1 coordinate 81,417,418, forward strand.
TTCGGATTAGTCACCATATCAGGTCATGAATAATGTATACACCACGTTTGAAAAAATATTGAATGGTTTTCAAGTTAAGCTCCGGAATTTGAATGTTCACAGATGGACGGAAGGACGGACAGATAACCGCACCCATGGCTATATCCCTCCGCATTATATGCCGGGGGATAATGAGAAATTCTTTTTGGAAATCATGGACAACGCATCCTCCAAGTTGAACAGGAGAGGGACTGTCCCACTTGTTATCAGCCCACACTTCTAAAACCCACATCCATGATAGTATGACAGTGAATCAGTGCCCAAGGTATGAGTTACTTTTATACCTGTGAAGACACCATTAATGCTGAATGATACATTAAGGTTTTGGAGCAACATATGCTGCCACCCAGATGTCTTTTTTCAGGGAAGGCTTTCCTTATTTCAGCAAGACAAAGGCAAATACCACACTCTGCACCAATTACAACAAAATGGCCCTGTGGGTTGAGTTTTCTGTTAAACTGGCCTGCCTGCAGTCCAGATCCACTGAAAATATTTGGTGCATTATGAAACAAAAAATATGAGATAGGAAGCCGCAAAGTGTTGAGCAGCCAAAATCTTACATCAAGCAAGAATGGGAAAACATTTTGCTTTAATAAAGAGTTGATTGAATGATTTGAAAAAATATTGAATTCTGTTTTTATTGACATTTTATACAGCATCCCAACTTTTTCGGAACAGGGTCGTAAAACAAGGTGGTTGAACTCTGGCTGACATGAATAAGGGGACAGAATTGGGAAACAGGAGGCTGACAAAGCCACCCTTCCAGAGTTCAGATGGGTTTGAGGGCGGCAGATGTGGGCTGCGTTTACATGGCTTTTAAATGAAGGGCTTGTTTGCATCTTCTATCTCTGATAACCAGCAGAAATCCCACTGCTTGTTTCAACCATGGCACAAACATTCCCACTGATGCTCTTGTGCTCACACATACCACAAGTCATTTTCCTGACTTGGAATTAATGGATTCATGACAAAAAAAAATCTGCTCTGCTTGAATCAGCATGACTGAGTGACAGAATGGAACTGATCAGCCATTTCGTCCACATCAAAATGAATGGCTAATTCTTTGTTGAACGTTATTTATTTAAAAATATGAACACAATTTGGTTTGATAAGATCTACACTGTTGCACTGTCTCACGAGAGCTTATTAAAAATGCACAAAAAACCAATGCTTGAATTTCATCCTGCAACTTATTTTGGACCAAAATTACACAGCCAAATTTTCTTGTCTTGACGTATGAGTGTATAGATAGTGTCAGCGAATCTATAGTAGCCGAAGGTGAACACCATCCAAAGATTATGCACTTCAGTACTGCTTGCATCTTTCCTCAGTCAATGAATAATTTCAAGCAAACTGGATAATGGACTGATACTTCGGTCTTTTCAGGAATAACCTTGAAATAAGGAGCCGTTTCGATAGTAAGAGCACAGAACTGCTGCCCAAGCGCGACCATCATTCCCGCAGTCCTCCCGCTGCCCTGTCCTCACCTTCCCCCTCCTCTTTGATGGACTTTGGCTCGGACACAGCGAAGCACTGCATGGTCTCGTACTTCTGCTGCACCTCGCGCTCTTGGGGCTCCTCGTCCAGCTCGCTGTGGGGGTTCACCAGCATACGGCAGTTGAAGGTGTGGCTGTTCCTGCGTGGGTTCTCACTAGACCAGGGCATCCCGTTTACTGCAGACACAAAGGGAGCAGGGAGGGGTTCAGCACCAACTGAGCAAGGAAACAACCAACAGCTTCAACAGGGGAACAACCAACAGCTTCAACAGGGGAGCAACCAACAGCGTCAACAGAGGAACATCTAACAGCTTCAAAGGGGGAACAACCAACAGCTTCAAAAGGGGAACATCCAACAGCTTCAAAAGAGGAACATCCAACAGCTTCAAAGGTGGAACAACCAACAGCTTCAAACGGGGAACAACCAACAGCATCAACAGTGGAACTACTAATAGCTTCAAAAGAGAAACAACCAACAGCTTCAAAAGGGGAACATCCAACAGCTTCAAAAGGGGAACAACCAACAGCTTCAAAAGGGGAACAACCAACAGCTTCAAAAGAGGAACATCTAACAGCTCCAAAGGTGGAACAACCAACAGCTTCAAAAGGGGAACAACCAACAGCTTCAAACGGGGAACAACTAACAGCATCAAGAGTGGACTACTAATAGCTTCAAAAGAGAAACAACCAACAGCTTCAAAAGGGGAACATCCAACAGCTTCAACAGGTAAACAACAAACAGCTTCAACAGGGGAACCACCAACAGCTTCAACAGGGGAACAACCAACAGCGTCAACAGTGGAACTACTAATAGCTTCAAAAGATAAACAACCAACAGCTTCAAAAGAGAAACAACCAACAGCTTCAACAGGTAAACAACAAACAGCTTCAACAGGGGGAACCACCAACAGCTTCAACAGGGGAACAACCAACAGCTTCAACAGGGAAACTGCCACCCCCTCCAAAAATCCCTGCCTATGACCTCATGCAGCTGGCCTATTTGTGAGAAGCTGCTGTGAAAGGCCTTCGCCGTTACAGCCTCCCGCTGCAGCCCAACCTCACCACTTATCCCACCCAGAGCAACTGCATCATTCCTCATTGATAAGCCCCCATATCTAGGGCACGGCTTGGCTAATTATTTCCACAGAGGGTTTTCAGACAGATAGACAAACAGCCTAGATTTGAAACAGCAGTTTCTACTCAGCACCCTTCAGAGGCTGTTTCGGAGGTGGGGTGTGTGTGGGTGGTGGGTTGGGGTGCTGGGTCTCACCGAGTGACTTGGGTAGCAGGTTCTTTATGAACTCGGCATGATCTCCAACATGGAGGACACTGTACACACTGGTGTTCATCAGCTCCTCCTGATTGTAGCGCAGGTACTGGGTCACGTTCTCCGACACAAAGACGATGTTCCCCTCCATGTTCACCACGAAGAAGAACCCGTCTAAGGCCTGAGCGATGGAGAGCAAAGCAGCGGAAGAGAACAATGTAATCTTTTTTCAAACTTATACAAGACACCTAGTTCATTAAGCCTTCTCATTAATTTTATACAATGAATTAATTCTGAAACTTCAGAACAAATCCCACTGCTAGAGCAACACTGTCATGCTACTCCATTTATTTTACAAATAAGCTACACTTCAGTACATTTACTCCGAAATTCCAATCATTCTCCACGAGCTAATTAGCTGTAGCAAAAAAAAAACAGAAGCGTTCTCATCGCAGCCTGTAAGCAGTCTATTAAAAAGCACTCTGCTGAACGCTGCTTCTAAGTGTGACAGCCAGGCCAACTGGAACAGCTGCTCCAGCTCCTTCCAAATGTAGATGAGAGACTGCGAGAGCAGTACTCCTGTCTGCCTCGGTGCGACAGACCCTGGCTATAAGAGCGCTGGTTGACTGCGTGTGACAAGGGCAATATTTGCGAGTCTTAATTGAAAGAATACAGCCCCAAGTCAACCATTATATACAAGATGGTGCCAATTAGCTCATCACATGGCGCCATTCCCCGCGGGCTTTTCGATCACGATAAAAGCTCGCATATGTTCTAAGACATAACGTTGGTGCCAAAAATCACTCTCCTCGCTGGGGACAAGAGGATACGAGTGTATTGGTTATGGAGGCTCGCTGATAAACTGGTACCAAAAGCGCATGAAGCTAGCCTAGCTCTCCCTGGTCTAACCAGACGCCACACCAGCACAATAAAACTCATATCCTCTCGTAAGGAAGCCTGATTGGAAACAGAGCTGAAGGCTGCCTGAAACGTAATGCAGGGTCTGGATTCTGGAACATTCTCTCCAGGAAATCTGATGGGGCAAATTAGCTTCGCATAACAAAGCCAGCAATTATGCATGCCTTTATTTAGTGCTGATTACGTAACAGCATTAGCCAACACACCGGCCTTTAAGCCAGGCTGAGCTTCTCCATGTACACTGGGACATAAGTAATATCAGCAGGACAGCAGAGTCAGTTATCTGTGCTCAGAGATGGTCACAGTATAAGCTGGCATCTGGACATCCCTATTACCAGCACTAAACTGAGGGGAGATCATCATTCCACACCAAAAAAACGTGCTTGGGCAATTCCCCTCGACGTCACCACGCCGACACGGTAAACAATGGGCCTCTTCACCGGGAGCAGACGCGTGCCGCAAAACCGCTAAAGCCATTTACACCAGGGGTTGGCGGCAAATGTCTGTTTGTCTGTTCAGCTGTCACTAAAGGGCCACTTAACAGACAGTTAACGGCTGCCAAGAATAAAGGGCAAATCAGCAGATTTCTTTTCAATGGCCAATTCTCACTGACAATTTCCTTTTTCACAATCTCGTCTACAGCGTTCCTTCCGAACGCAAATCATCACCTCCTTTTCACATTTTCAAAGAGATAAGAAAACACAAGACTAGGGATATATTTAGAATCTGCAGCGTGTCCGAGCAGCGATGTTGGACCTTACAAACTATAAATATTCAGTGACAGGACAGATTAGATAGTGAGTGGGAGAGTAAGGAGAGCCAAGGACTGAATGGTTGGATTCATTCTGCAAGCTCTGCCATTTCCTTCTCCATCAGGTGCCAGCGCTTCATTTTCCTTCAATGAAACGACAATGCCAGAGCGCAGCACAGTGATTTACAACCACTTTCAGCAAAAATAAACAGTTTTGATGTTTGATTATGCAAACTTTTTTAATGGGCGGTTTCCTCTCATATTCAGTTAACTTCAAAGGGATGCAGCACCATGCACAAAACTCAGTTTTCACTTCAAAGCAAGAATGAGTTTAAAAAAAAAAAGTCAAACTACATTTAGCAGTAATTCTCTTGGCAGGAATTTAGCCATTCCCATTGAAACACTCAACATTGGTTTTCATTGTGTTCCCTCCTCCATTCATAAAGAACCTAACCCCGCACAGTGCTCCTCGCTGCAATGCCATGAACTTAAATGTGGTTAATAATTTGAGAAAAATTTAACACAGCATGCATGTGCGCGCAGACACGCACGCACGCGCTCTCATGGATGCCACCCTGCCCTTTGTGTGTGTGTGTGTGCGCGCGCACACGCGCTGTAGCAGAGAAACCTGTATATGCAGGAGTGCGACTGACAGAGCACCACCCACCTCAAGCATCATTGGTCCGAGGGCATCTTTGTCAATTACGCTTTGGCCGGTAGAGGAGACGTCGGCCTTCTGCACCTCCTCTTCATTGGCTGCAGCAGCTTTTTCTGTGCAAACGCAGGAGAGGAAAGTCTAGAAGCACCTGATGATGCAACAGTTCCCATTTCATTACAATATGAGAAGTGACAAACATGTGCCGGCATACAGGCTGAAATGTGTGCTGAGGAAAAAAAAAAAAATACATAGCCCTTCAATTCAGGGGTTAATTTATTGCATTTACTCAGAAAAAAAAACAAGACACGTTGATGAAAGACACAAATGATGGCAACAGTGGATTTAATTAATTTAATTACCTTGAACAGTCCTTGAATAGGAATAATAATAGCTCAGAGATACAATACAAACAATTAACATCTAATGCAGTGCTCCAGAAAAATGCTCTGAGCGGCATCCAATGATTTATTGCAGAGGATTTGTTTTCAGCAGTGAAAACACTGTTTATGTGTCTGTAGTAATAAAAAAACGAATGGAGTAAACTTCTTTCATAGGTGTGGGTGAGTGCACGAAGTCTCCTCATCCATCACTCACTGCTCAGACGCGTTGCTATGGTCTCCGCTCCCAACAAACAGCAACGAGCGGTGTGAAAGGTCAGGGCGAACAAGTGCACGAGAGACCGCACAGCTGCTGTGTTGGCAGGAGCGTCACAACCCGGGGAGTACCAGAGAAGCCAATTCATAAGTTCAAATCCACATCAACATAGCGCAATCCAAAAATTTTAAGTTTTAACCTTTGTGAAATCACAAGCGTGAGATGTGAATTCTCCATAGATATATATATATTTAGAACACTAGATTGCTGACAGGGTACGCTCAAGTGAAGCATCTGTTCTGGCAGTGAATGCACTCGGAAGTAAAATTCACTCGCAGACTCCGATTCATTTTCGCCTACATGAAAATAAAATTTTCAAAAACATTTGCGTGTGAGTCGGTGTTAAAAAATGTCTGTTTACATTTCCAAATTACTGACTTCTTCACTCCATTATACCCGGGTTGAGCATATTTGCCATTTACCAAATTGTTTATATTGATTCATATGGCTAATGCCAACGTTGTTACACAAAAGCGCTAGTTAACACTCGTTACTACTCCTGTCCTATCAAAACACTGCTCCTCAAAATGCTCATTTCACAGCAATGATCGAGGGGAAGGCAAGACGTTTTTTCTCCTGACTTTTAACAGCCAAGACTTTCTTCCTTGTCTTTTTGAAATCTGAAAAGAAATACAAAGCAACTTATCCACTGTTTGCAATATTTTCCAGGGAAGAAGTATTGATGTCGAACGTCAATTAGAAGAATCTAGCATGTTGGCGACCTCGTTAATTTTATTATCTGCCGAGTCAGCATAGTGTCCGCAATGGTAAGGTCACCAAGGTAGCTAGTAAGCTGGTGACCGCTACAATCGGTAGCATTTGCTTTTTCGCCAGCAGTGTATTCAATTCAATGGAATGGCTAATTGGCTAGCTAGCATGCAAAGGTGATTTTCTTCATTTAAGTAATAAATGTGTTTCTACGATAATTTACGCATGAAAGGTTTTACTACAGCTCTTAGCATGAATATTGCTGGACATCTCGGTATTTTAACTATAAACTTATTTCAAATTGGCCTCATATGAAATCATTTATTTTATTAAAGAGGTTGGGTGTATCAATAGGGCGGCCAGGAGCTTCACACATTTTACATTTTTATCCACAAAATGAGCTTATTTCAAATTTTCTGGCTGGAACAGGTCTCAAAAAAGTTGGAACACAGGCAAAAAAGGGCTGAAAAAGCAATTCATATATATAAGATTCAGCTGAAAGAACATTTAGCAAGTAATTAAGTTAACTGGCATCAGGTGTATAACATGACTGGTTATAAAAGGGATGTCTTCGAGAGGCTGAGTCTCTCAGAAGTAAAGATTACCAGAGGCTCTCCAACCTGTGAAGGCTTGCATAAAAAAATAGTGGAATACTTTAAAAACAATGTTCCTCAATGTCAAACTGCAAAGGCTTTGGAGGTCATCATCATCATCGACAGTGCATGACATCAAAAGATTGAGAAACTGGAAAAATCGCTGCCTTTCAGGGAAAAGGCCGAAGACCTTTACAGGATGCCCGTGATCTTCGGACCCTCAGACGCCACTGCATCACACATCAACATGATTCTGTCATAGCCATTCCTAAATGGGCCCAGGAATACTTCAAGAAACCACTGTCTGTAAACACAGTCCGCCATCCACAGATGCCACCTAAATCTCTATCACGCAAAAAGGAAGCCATTGTTGAGCATGATCCAGAAGCACCGCTGTGTTCTGTGGGCCAAAGCTCATTTAAAATGGACTGTAGCAAAGTGGTAAAGTGTCCTGTGGTCAGACGAGTCCAAATTTGACATTCTTGTCAGAGAACATGGGCGTTGTGTCCTCTGGGCTAAAGAGGAGAAAGACCACCCCTCTTGTTATCAGCGTTCAGTTCAAAAGCCAGCATCTCTGATTGTATGGGGATGCATTAGTGCATATAGTGTGGGAGCACAATGAATGCTGAAAGGTATATAAAGGTTTTAGAGCAACATATGCTCCCCTCCTGACAACATCTATTCCAGGGAAGGCCTTGTGTATTTCAGCAGGACAATGCAAAACCACATACTGCAGCTAATACAACAGCATGGCTTCGTAGTAGAAGAGTCCGTGTGCTGAATTGGCCTGCCTGCAGTCCTGATCTTTCACCGATTTTGAACATTTGGTGCATAATTAAACAAAAAGTCCGTCAAAGTAGAACCAAAACTCTCCAGCAGCTGGAAGTCTGTATTAAGCAAGAGTGAGATCAAATTGAAATGGCTAAACTCAATAAATTTGTCTCCTCAATGCCCTGACGCCTCCACTCTGCCTTAAAAAGAAGAGGGGATGCTATGCCATGGTAAATAGGCCCCAGTCCCAACTTTTTTGAGACCTGTAGCAACCATCAAATTTGAAATGAGCTCATTTTGTGGATAGAATTGTAAATTCACCATTTGCCATGTTCTCTCTGCTCTATTGTAATAAAATACTATCTGGTTTGATTTGAAAGTCAATGCGTTTTGATTTCATTCACAATTTACACTTTGCCCCAACTATTTTGGAATTGGGGTTGTGTGTGTGTGTGTGTGTGTGTGTGTGTGTGTGTGTGTGTGTGTGTGTATATGAATATATACATACATACACCTATTTTATATACACACACACGCAGCGCCCTCTATAATTATTGGCACCCCTGGTTAAGATGAGTTAAAAGCCTTAAAATAAATTAAATTTTTATTGCAGAAGCATACTCTCACACTGAAAATTGCAGAAAAATGTAAACTTCAACTCAAGTGAATTTTAAGTGGAAAAAACCAATCCCTGACTAAGAAATAATTATTTTTTCATAAAATCACCGGTACCACAATTATTGGCACCCCTAACAATTCCTAGGAAATAAATGTAATTGAAGTTTGTCATTTCTACAGTAGTTTACAAAGTTGATCAGAGTATCTAGGAACATTTAATTAGTAATTCATCACTTCCTGTTTCTTTGGGGTATAAAAATGATGTGACACAGAGGCCATTTCTCTTATCCACTCTTCAACATGGGAAAGACAAAGGAACACACCATTCAAGTAAGGCAGATGTGTGTCGACCTTAAAAAGTCAGGCAATGGCTACAAGAAAATAGCCACTCGCCTGCACCTGCCCATATCTACTGTCAGAGGAATCATTAAGAAGTTTAAAACAACTAGAACAGTGGTAAACAAGCCTGGACGAGGACGCAAGGTTATTTTGCCACCACGCACAGTGAGGAGGATGGTAAGAGAAAAAGAGTTCTCCGAAGCTCACTGTTTAAGAATTGCAACAAATGGGAGCATCTTGGGGTCACGAAGTCTCCAAAACAACCATCAGGCGCCATCTAAGTGCCAACAAGCTGTTTGGGAGGCATGCATGGAAAAAACCTTTTCTCACTCACAATCATAAACGCAAATGTCTGGAGTTAGCTAAGCGGTACTGGGACTTCAACTGGGACCGTGTGCTTTGGTCAGATGCGACCAAGATAGAGCTTTTTGGGAACAAATCACTAAGTGGGTCTGGCGGAACACAAAAGCTGAGTATGCAGAAAAGCACCTCATGCCCACTGTGAAGTATGGGGGAGGATCGGTGATGCTGTGGGCCTGTTTCTCTTCCAGAGGCCCTGGGAACCTTTTTAGGGTGCATGGCATCATGAACCGGAATTAAAGGTTGGATTTTCCTCTTTTTTTCATTGTGGCGCTATACTATTTAGAAAAAAAAAACTGAATTGATTAGAAGCTAAAGAACACATTTAAACCAGGGGTGCCAATAATTATTGAGGGCAGTGTATATCACTGACAACAGTAGTCCAGCCAGAATATTCTCATAAGAAAAGTGACGTTGCAGCCCACAACTAATGTTTATGTTGACATTTTGTGTTTTGGCCTGTTGCGCTGCCCTCCACCTATCTCCCAATCACTAAGTCCGTAAAATTTTGCATTCAGGTTGCCAGTTACCACTGAGCTGCAGCTACCGGCGTTATGGAGCACAAATGTCTGACGTTACTAAATCTAAAAGGCGTCGTTATGATTCCAAAATAGGTCTCGACAAAGTCAGACACAAAACAAGGATCTCTATAGGACATGCCTTTGAAAGATAGAGATAGCTCAAAGCGTATAAGAATTTGAAGACCGACGCAGAAGTTGCTAATTTTCTCCTGGGCAGGTAAGATTCAGCCAAGTTTGGCCAAGGTAATTTTATTTAATGTAGGCACGGACATTTCAAATATTCTCTACAGCTGAATAATGTTATGCATCTTCACTCATGGTACATTAGTGCAAATGCAGGTTGGTCATCAAATTGACTAGGTAACAGATTGTTTGAGAAATAAAAATCATGACTTGTTATTGCTAACATTAGCAATGCATTATTAGAGTCCACTTCTCTGGCTTCATGCTGAGACGCTGTGGAAACCGTTCCAACATTAGCACAGCCATTATGGCAATATGAAATGTAATTGAGACAGTACATCGGTCAAATTAGTCCTCATTCATTCTTTGCGCATATTATTGTTTGGATTGTAGTGGGCTATCCACACAGAAGAGTGACGAGTAAGTTCACAGATATGACCATTGCTAAAGTTATTTAGTATTAGTCTCGATCTTTTCTGAACTGAACTTAACACAACCCTGTGAGAAAATCATTGGTAATATTAAAATATAGACATGGCGTAATTTACCCTGCGATTTATCCGGCAACCTAGCTGGCAACCTTTCGTCTAGGGGAGAGGGAGAGGGGATACTGTGCTCTGCAGTATTTTGAAGGTTATTGCAGTACCAGTTTGGCCATAAACCTACATATGGCTCCTTTAAAGCTACAGGATAAGGCCCCACACATTGGCAACAGGTCATTCCATCACTCTATCAACCACGTGCTTATATTATCATGGGAATGTAATCAGTACACTGCTGAAATGCCAGCAAATACGCAGCACTCTGGTTTGACGAGTTTATAACTCGGGTGAATAGTCAGGAACATTAATGAAGCCTTAGTCACGAGAATGACAACTTTCACACCGCAGTCGAAGATGTTCTCACTTGCGCGACTAAGTCTCAACATTCTCCAAATATATCCAGCCAGCAGTGGAGGAAGCAGCCATTCCTTCGGTGGAGGTTTGCTAATTAACAGACACCTCACAGGCGCTGAGCAGCCGGGCTTCTGAGGCGGCAGGCAGTGTGATACCGAGCTGGAGATGGAGGGATGGAAAGAAACGCAGGCGCAGTACTCACGAGCAGCCCTACTGACGCACAGACTAGAACTGGCTTCATCAGGACACTGTCAGTGCACGTGAGTGCTCTGTGTGTGTGTGTTGGGTATAAACAGTACGAGGGGTCCAGCCCCTTCCTCTGCCAAGTACTCTGCAGTGTACATTCTCAACCATCACAGTGGAGACTGTCACCAGCCTGCTGGGGTCTACAGCAGCACCTGGTACAGTACAGCAGTGCTCTTAAGAACACAATCATACATGACTCACGAGAGAGAGAGAGAGAGAGAGAGAGAGAGAGAGAGCAAATAGAACTGGAAAGAGAGAGACAGATGGAGAGAGAGACCCGCTACTCCCACAAGGAGCCCAGGAGTCTGTGGTGTCTCCACCTCACTCCCCACCCCCCCGCCCCACCCTCACCACACACACAAACAAACACACACAAGCGCACACGCACACACACACACGCACGCACAAACACGACTCAGCCCTGTGCATCTGCTACTGCTGCAGCTCCTGGCCAATCCAGCCTGGGCTTCCACACATTCGTCAGTCCTGCACTTCTCATCCTGCCTGTTCAGCGTCTGTCCTCCTCATGTGCAGCCATTTACCACACATCGCACTCAGTCCGGATCTTTACCGCACACCAGTCCTCCCCTCTCACCAGAACACAGCGCCTCTCTCGCGTCTGCAGCACTTTAAATATGCATGCGCACAGCCTGCATCTGCTAATTATTCCATCTGAGATGGCAGAGAACTCATTTGTATGTAGAGCAGTTTGCTCAGGATGTCCAACACTCTGGTTTCAGGGCATTGTATTTCAGGATCTACTCGTCCAAGTAATTCTATATTTATGAGACTGGGGTGAAATGTTGAGGATTGACATCTGCATGTAAAGGCAATTGACATTGACATGAATATGCTGATAAGAGCCCTGACAACATATGAACATGTGTAATGTAGCCTGGACACGGAGAAGCTACAGTATACAGTACGTCTGCATGAAAAAATATGCACATTAAGCAGAAACTGAACTTGGGGAAAAAGCCAATAATTATCTGCAGGATAAAACATATTAGCTTTAAACATGGATATAAATCCACTATCATAGCACTTGCAGGTTTAAACAAATAGAATGAAATCCAGTTAAAAAAAATGAATAACAATTTTTGGCACAAGGAGGAGTGTAAAAATTGGAGCGCAGTAGTGTGTGAATTAGAGCACAATATGTCTCTCCGCTCAGCGGTCTGAAGGCTCTCCTGAAGAGAACAAGATGTGCTGAAGCCTTCGGGGCATAAACACGCCCTGTCAAATTCACACAACAGGCCACGCTTAACAAAACACAAGCAAGCCCATTCTCTCCGCCCCCCCCAAAAATTTGGTTGATGAACAAATAAAATTACGCTGCCCGTCTCTGAAAAACACACCCGGATGTTTCCAACGTGAAACTGAGAATAGCCGGGGGGTGTAATTCTGCCGTCGCCAAGCGACAGACGGCAGCCAGGACTCTAGCGCGTTTCGCAGCGCATTGCTCATCATTACATAACCCTAGTCCAGTGAATCACAAACAGCCTACATGACCGGCCTGACTCATCCTTTTCTGCACGCTCTGAGTCTCGGCCTCCACGCAGACCGTCGTTAAATCTTCCCTCACGTCCACCTCCGGGGCACAATTAAACCCACGGAGACCCTACAGTCCTGGCAGAGTCACTACAAATGAAATTACAAAGGCAGAGGGGCAGTAACAGACAGAACAGCAGCAGTACGGCTGCTCTTACTGCCAAAAGCTAAAGCCAGTCGGAGTGCTGTTGGTGACATCGGTGTAGCACGAGTGGACTCAAAGGGGTGGTAACAGAAAGAGAGTGGGGTGCATAGTGTAACTGAGTACGGGAGACCACACATTATATACAACCCCGTGGTGTCCTGCGGCTCAGGGCAGCCCACCATGTCAGGGTCGTCTATCCTGTCCTTCCCTCCGGACCTGCTCTCTATGAAACAACCTGGTCTGATAACAGGCCATGCATTTTGCAGGCCTCCCGGCTTTTCAGGGCACTTAGAAGATATCAAGAAATGTCCGCTGAGGTTCAGACTCGCAGACAGACCCCAGCAGCACCTGAGAAAGTGAAATTCTGGAACACCAGCGGAAATGAAGTTCCAGTCCCATGGAAGGTGCAAGCTTAGTTGAAATCCATGACATTTCCAAATTAATCCAAATGAAGGGGGGGGGGTAACCCAGGAACTTACTGAGAGCACCTCACAGAGCTGAAAGCTCACTCAGAATTAAAGCAACCACTTGCACGCTTACCTTGCTCTTTTATTTGACGAATCTGTTTCACAGTTTCCTTTAAGATTGCACATTTGTCAGGCTTGACATTGAAGTTGTCGATATCATTGAAGTTTGCAAAGATCAACTCAGCGAGTTCTTCTATGTATTTATTTTCATGCTCGCGGTTTCGCTTCTCGTTGCTTCGTTTAGGGCTGCGGAGACAGAGAAAATCGTTGAGTAAGACGACACGAGGACACATGTAGCTGCTACCAAATTAAAAACGATTGTTTATAGCTGTGCCCTTGTTGTGGAGAGTCAAAGCCAAACAAGGGCAACAGGCACACATTTATACAAGGTCATCAAAATGATTCCACTCATTTCATATAGTTTGAGACGGTCTCTTTCGCGTCAACACACAAATAGATGAAGCTCTAATGGGAGGAGGATGGTTCTGAAAACCTAACTTCATCTTGCAGATGGTAGTTTATCATTTTTGATGCAGACATCTCCCTACTGCATGTGTACACAAGTTAAATCGAGTCAACTGTTCATTTGACAGCAGGTTATAACTTATGGTGAAGAAGTTGTTGAACTGGAGTACCTTCTTTGTAATACAATACAGATTCATTTTAAAAACTCATGAAAACTCTCTGAGCCCTCGGCCCACAGGACACTGAGTAACTATGATATTCATCTATTCAATGGGGCTCCGGGCTCTGCCTCGCCATGTTGAAACAGGAGGGGAAAAAAAAGATCCAGCTGCAAATCTTGTTCAAAGTCAACTGGACCAAGTTCGCAGTTTCATTTTTGTTCCTGCTACCTCAGCACTTGCAGATTCTGCCGTTAATACAGACCACACGGTAAACTTCGCGATTCAAAGGCATTCCAATCCCTAGGCTAGCCTAAGAGGTGATCGAGTGGAGGGCTTTATTTAGAAATGTTCCTCGCAGCACAATGTGCGCACTGAGTTTCTGTCGATGACTTTCAAAGACTTTTTAAGCTGAGTCAGCTAAACTCCATGAATGTTGAGATGACAACTGCTTCATAAACTCCGGTGTACCACTTCTCTTCTTTTTGGGTTTATTACCGCATGACCTACCATGTGCTTCTGCTCAAGTTTATCATCTCATCAAATACAGCAACACCAACGTAGCCAGAATTATTATTATTCTACTTCACAACATACTAAAATCCAAATTATAATTTGCAATAATTTATGATTCTGATTTAAAGGTGTAAACAGACCCTGTCAGGACCAGGAGTGACAATCATTTTTTCCACAACACAGAGCTAACCTTCGAGCATAGCTCACAGTGACTCATGTACAGTGCCTCACCTGGGTCCCAGGAGATCGGGGGGACACTCTTTGCGCTTGCGAGACTCCACCCGGGCAGGGTCAGAGGCGTTTTCACCCACACCACTCATCTTCAACACATTTCAGCAACTGTGGGAAAAAAAGGGGGGGGGGGGGGGGCGGCAGAGGAACAGAACAATTTTTACAATGACCTCTTACTCAGAGCCGCTCCGAGATGCACCACAAACGCCTTACTTTTTTACGCAAATGCATGTGTTACATTATCACAGCCTTGCCAATGGTTCAGTGGCTCCCTTTTTACAAACTTGAACTGCAACCTTGACGGCGAGCTTGACATTTGCAAAATACCACAGAAAGTTATTTCAGTAAATCACCAAGGGTCATTAAGAGGAAAAAAACTTAAGATTTAAAGGGACGAGGCATTTGAAAACGGAGCGAGGGAAGGAATTCAATTATTTTCTGTGATATACAGGGTCCCCAGAGAGGACGAAATGAGGGCATGGCGGGCCAGATCTAGCTCGCAACACTCAGCGTCAGAGAGCACAGCACACAACATAGAGCACAGCACACGACACAGGGCACAACACACGACACAGAGCACAGCACACGCCACGCACAGCACACAACACAGAGCACAGCACACGACACAGGGCACAGCAGATGACACGGGGCACAACACACGACACAGAGCACAGCACACGACATGCACAGCACACAACACAGAGCACAGCACACGACACGCACAGCACACAACACAGAGCACAGCACACGACACGCACAGCACACAACACAGAGCACAGCACACAACACAGAGCACAGCACACGACACAGGGCACAGCACACAACACAGGGCACAGCACACGACACAGGGCACAGCAAACGACACAGGGCACAGCACACGACACAGGGCACAGCACAAGAAACACACACAGCACAGCACACGTCACAGAGCACAGCACACAACAAATGGCACAGCACACGTCACAGAGCTCAGCACATGACAAATGGCACAGCACACGTCACAGAGCACAGCACACGACATATGGCACAGCACACGACACAGACCACAGCACAAGAAACACACACAGCACAGCACAGCACACGTCACAGAGCTCAGCACACGACAAATGGCACAGCACACGTCACAGAGCACACCACACGACATATGGCACAGCACACGTCACAGAGCTCAGCACACGACAAATGGCACAGCACACGTCACAGAGCTCAGCACACGACAAATGGCACAGCACACGTCACAGAGCACACCACACGACATATGGCACAGCACACGTCACAGAGCTCAGCACACGACAAATGGCACAGCACACGTCACAGAGCTCAGCACACGACAAATGGCACAGCACACGTCACAGAGCACACCACACGACATATGGCACAGCACACGTCACAGAGCACAGCACACGACAAATGGCACAGCACACGACAAATGGCACAGCACACAGCAGAGCACAGCGCACGACATATGGTACAGCACACGTCACAGGCAATTTATACTGGAATAAATACATTTAAAGAACGTGTTCCCATCAGCTCAGTCTGTGTTCAGTCGCACAAACATGCATATTTTCTGTGAGAGATTTGGCCAGTACGAGTTAAGCCCAAACAGAAAAAAAGAACGGTGATACAGTATTAAGTCAAATTCTAGATACATTTCTTCTGACAACCACTATATTTTGATTCTCTCCTTTGGACTAAGATATGACCTTTGAACCCTGAAAAAAGCAGGAAATAATTCTCGACATGCCGTGACACGAGATTTCCCAAACTGGCCCAGGAAACGCCTCCAACCGGCAGAACCACCATCAAGATCCGCTAGTCAGGAAGAGCAGACCTTCCGCTGCATTAAATTAACAATAATCAATTAATGCAAAGGAAATGGCCTTTAAATAATTGACACCAAAGTAAAACGAGCCCTCAGTCAGTGCTGGCGTAATGGATAACTGACTCCAAGCAGAACATGGTTATTTTATGTATTCACCTTGCTGTTGTCTAAATTGGACTGAGCAGTACAGCAAACTGCATTTCACCTCATGAGAAGCCAAGCAACACAGAGGCACATCGCAAAACTGACATGCTAAGCCTAAAGCGCATACGAGACTTCAGACAATCACAATAACGATGACCTATCATTTCTCCATGACACTAAACGGCAAAATATTGTTTATGTTTGGCAATGGCAGCCCATATTACAACTATACCACCAAAAAAAAAAAAATCATTCTAAAAACTGCAAAAAAGGAGAAAAGGAGAATTTCTATGATCGTCTCATCCATTCTCACTACCAGCCATATTCACGTCTCTTTCAGCCTCGTAACCCAGGAAGGGCCCTTTCACACCCAGTCCCTCAGCCCCATTCATCCTGTGAATTTCAGCTCTGGAGTCTGTGATGAGTGGATGGGCCAGACAGCAGGACAGTGGGGTGGTGTTTCCATGGCTCTGCATTTGCATATAATGAACTGGCCGCTCACCAAACTTCCACTGAACACTCAAACTAAGCACTGCAGATCAAACCTGGGTCCACATTCAGCAGCTGCTATTGCCCATTTCTCACTTCAAATAATCTCATAAAGCTATTTGATTGGACTGGTTCGACACAGTAATTAGTTTATCAATATTTGGCAATATTGTTCCGTTTTTCAAAAACCGATTAATACAATCCAAGTCTCAGCAGGGTTCTGTGGCAGTCTGAATCGTTGGTTTGAGTAAATTCTGCAGAGGAATCCAGAGGACCCCTTCAACGATGCCGCCAATAAAATGACTGTACATATTCCCTGTCCAATGCACCTCGGCGCCTTCTCATCATATCTGGTGCCGAAGGGCATAACGCAGCATCCCCGCTGAAATTCTCTTCCACCAAACTGGTTCAGCGCAGGACTTTAAGTCCGCAGCTGAGAAGTGCAGTCAGCCTCATTTAGCCACCGCTGAGGGAATGAGGCCTGTAGATGTGAATGTAGTGCAGACTGCGATCCCGGCTGGTGGACTGTGGCGCCCCATTTTAGCTCCAGATGGCAAGCGGGTGAAAATCAAGTGCAGCTGTAACAGCAGAGGAATATAAATTTATATAGGAAACATTTAATGATCGCTGCTCCACAGGCAATTTAATTTACTTTCTGAACCAGAGGAATTGGAACAGTAAGCAAAATACAAATAAAAAATAGTGGCAAAGGCACTGCGCCCGCTTGGCCAAACATGCCCAAAATTGAACGCCCCCTATTGGTCAAAGCATCGGTCCGACTCGGCTCAAAATCCAACTTTGTCTAGACCTTATGACGAAATATAGACATACGAAATATGAAAAAGATCGGTCAAAAACTGAAGACGCTGGAGTGCAGACAGTACAAAAGTTTCCGCAGGCACACAAGGACGCTCGGCCGACAGACCACCACTGAAGACCCCGAGCATAGCATAAGCTCCTTGGGCCTTTCAGCCAAGTGGGCCAAAAAACAGTATGTGATTTGTAAATTTCATTTTTCATGCATTTTGCCAAAAACTGCACAAAGAAAAAAATCTCAAGTGTCACAATAACAACTGTATTGATATTTGGAAATATTCACTGATTACAGTTTGATTCCTGCAACACGGTGCAAAAACCATTGGGACAGGGGAACGAAAAGGCTGGAAAAATTGGAATTTTCGGGGAAACACCCCCTCAGAACATTTCAGTGGTTAACGGGTAAATGGGTAACAGGAAAATCAATTATGATTGGGTAAAAAAATGAGCAGTCACAAAAGGCACGGTCATTTACCTGCAAGGTGGCTCCAAGTTTAACACTTTACCGATGGCAATGTGAGAAATCAAGTTCAAGTTCAAGTTGAATGAGCTGCAATTGTTGAATAGCTTTTTTTGGGGAGACCTTTGTAGAGACTATTGCAGCAGTCTAACCTGCTAGAGATGAAAGCATGAATTAGTTTCTCTAGGTCTTGTCTGGACATAAAGCCTCTAAGGCTTGCTATATTTTTTAGATGATAAAAGGCAGATTTTCTAATAAGTTTAATGTGGGCATTGAAGTTCAGATCAGAGTCAATAGTAATGCCAAGACTTTTAACTTGATCTTTTGGCTGCAGTGATAAGGATTGAAGATGAGCGGTAACCTTGAGCCTTTTTTCTTTTGTACCAAAAACAATTCTCTGTTTTGTCTTTATTAAGTTGAAGGAAGTTTTGACACATCCAATCATTTATTTGCTCGATGCATTGACATAGTGCATCTATGGGGGCATAGTCATCTGATGAGAGGGCTATGTAGAGTAAGGTGTCGTCTGCATAATTATGGTAAGCTATTTTATTTATTTTTTTTTTTATGCTAGTGGGAGCATATAGAGGTTAAATAAAACAGGACCTAAGATTGAACCTTGGGGAACCCCACAAGTCATATTAATTTGTTCCGAAGAGTAATTTCCAATGGAAACAAAATAATTCCTGTCTTTCAGGTAGGAATTGAACCACTCTAGGACTGTGCCTGAAAGGCAAACCCAGTTTTCTAATCTGTCCAATAAGATGTATTGGTCAACAGTGT
The DNA here is from genome assembly GCA_029721435.1 of Gymnothorax reevesii. Taxonomy (NCBI): domain Eukaryota; kingdom Metazoa; phylum Chordata; class Actinopteri; order Anguilliformes; family Muraenidae; genus Gymnothorax; species Gymnothorax reevesii. The sequence goes on from CM056575.1 coordinate 81,436,486, forward strand.
CAAAAGCAGTGCTAAGGTCGAGTAGCACTACAATCGAGATCTGACCTGAATCAGTGTTAATTCGGATATCATTTATGACTTTAATTAGCGCTGTTTCAGTACTATGATGGGGTTGGAAACCTGACTGGAAAGGATCAAGGAGCTTGTTAGAGGTTAAAAAATCGTTTAGTTGTTTGTAAATAATTTATTCATGTATTTTACTTATAAAGGGAAGATTAGATATAGGTCTGTAGTTGCGGATTATGGAGGGGTCAAGGCTAGGCCATTTAGTAGACAGCTATAGACATTTTTTAGAAAGCTTGTTGGTAGGATATCAAGGCAGCATGATGTGGACTTGAGGCCTTGTACTGTTTCTTCTAAGATATTGTGGTCAATAGCATTAAATTGAGTCATATTTGTTGAGCACCATTTCTGTGATAGCAGACGAGGCTCATCTCTCTTAGGGGTGGAAGCACTGATAGTTAGTCTAATGTTTTTAATTTTATCACTAAAGAAGGTCGCAAATTCGTTGTATTTAACAGTGGACAGATGATCAGGGACAATTTGTAGAGGGGGTTTTGTCAGCTTATCAACAGTGGAAAAGAGAATGCGAGCATCATTAGCATTTTTGGTGATGATATCGGAGTCAAAAGGATTGCCTGGAGTTTTTCAGTTCCTAATTGTAGAGTTGAAGACTTGTTTTATAGATTTGGTAATGGATGTGAAGTTTAGTTTTACGCCACTTGCGTTCAGCCTTCCTACATAGTTTTTTTTTTTTTTAAGTTTTAACAGAGGGAGCATTTCTCCAAGGTGCTTTTTTCTTTCCAGATATTAGCTTGGTTCTAGAAGGGGCTACAGTATCAATAGCCTTGAGGGTTTTACAGTTGAAATTTTCTAAGAGACAATTTAAAGAATCTGAGGAAGGTGTAGGGGTCAGAGAAATGGCCTCCATAAAAAGTGCACAAGTGCGATCATTAATATGTTGCTTCTTCACCGATTGTGATTGTAAAAAAGTGACAGGGGTGATTTTCATATCAAGGAAGAGACAGAAGTGGTCAGACGGAGTGGTATCAATAGCTGAAAGAAACGATGAGTCAAAGCCCTTGGTGATAAACAGGTCTAGGGTGTGGCCTCGGCTATGAGTGGGCCCAGAAACCTGTTGTGACAGTTCAAAGGTGTCTAGAAGGTTATTAAATTCTTTGGTATTGTTGTCACTGGGATTGTCAACATGAATATTAAAGTCTCCTGCAATAGCAGCACGATTATGTTCTAAAGAAATTATGGAGAGGAGTTCAGAAAATTCATTGAAGAACCTACTAGAGTATTTTGGTGGTCTGTATATAATCACTAGTAGGATAGCTGGAGAACATTTCAGAACAGCAGCAAGGTATTCAAATGATGAGAAGTCTCCAAAAGATATCAGCTTGCATTGAAACATATCAGAAAAGATAATGGCAACCCCCCCCCTCCTCTTACCAACTCTAAAAGCGTCAATATAGTTGTAGTTGGGTGGGGCTGACTGATTAAGAACAACCTCCCTGTTATTTGGATCAAGCCAAGTTTCTGTGAGGAACATGATGTCTAATTCATGACTGATAATCAAATCATTGATCAGAAGGGATTTGTTTGCAAGTGATCTAGAATTTAGTAGGGCAGCTTTAATAATTTTGGTGCTAAGGTGTTTTGGCAGATGTTCTTCAGTCTGTCTGAGGGACAGGTACTAGGTTTGATCTAGATACTGAGCATGGTGAGAGGATGGTGAGGAGGTTTTTGTTTGGTCTAAGGGTGATCAGGGTGGGAATGGCTAGGATGACTTCATTACTGGGTCTCTGCTTGACCTTGTCCTTAAAAGGCGTAGTGTCTTTGGTTGTTTTGATAACTTCTTTTGGGGGAATAGGGAAGGGAGGGGAGAGTACCAGGGTGATGGGAGGGGGAGTGGGTGAGGGGGTTTTGAGGGAAAACTTGGGGGTTTGCTGTGGGGAGTGGGTGGACGGGGACAGTTTAAGATCAAAGGATCTACATGTGCGACTGCACAGAATATGGGGATGTCAGCATCCACAGTCCATAACGTAGTGAAAAGACTTCAAAAACGTTATGAAATGGCACGATCTCCACAAATGAAAGACCGGTTTTGCACCAATATTGGATGCGAGTGACCTTCAAGCCCTCAGATGACGCTGCATTAAGAACCAACGTCCCGCTTAACTGGAAAAAGTCACCTGAGCTAAAAAATATTTCAGAAGACCAGTGTCAGAGAACACAGCTTATTTTTGCATCAAATCTCTACAATGCACCGAAGTCTTTTACCAACACTATCCAGAAGCACAGCCGAATTCTCTGGGCTTAAGCTCATCTGAAATGGAAATGGAATGGTGGAAGTAGAAAGGAGTGCGGAGGTCGAATAAATCAAAATTTCTAGTTTTTTTTTTTTGGATATAATGGACCTCGTGTTCTCAAGGCCAGGGATGAGAGGGACCATACTTGGTGTTAACAGCCACATGTTAAGCAGTGTTTGTCATGGTCTGGAGATACATTAATGCTGTCTGGAGGGGCAAAGTGAACATATGATGCAAAAGGGTACAAACACATTTTGAAAGAACAAATGTGGCTTGCAGATGTCATCCTTTCCAGAGACACCCCTGCCTATTCCAGCAGTATGACATCAAGCCACACTGCTCATATTACATCAGTGTGGCTTCATAGTCACAGAGTGCAGGTACAATCTGCAGCCTGGACTCGTCTCCCACTGAATGTGTGTGATGGACTACAAACTGTTAAATATGACAAGGGAGACCACTAACTGTCAATCTACTTAATACAGGAAATTAGTCCCCCCCCAACAAAAAAATAATTAATT